>JAVUNC010000005.1:0-2400000 GCA_032173965.1 Sitta carolinensis
GGAAGTTCTCCATTCCATAAAGGTGGGATCTCCAATCCCATAAAGGTGTTCCCCAATCCCACAAAGAGTTCCCCAATCCCATAGAGGGAAGTTCCCAATCCCACAGGGGTCCCCGCTGCCCCGTACCTGCGGTCGGACTCCGCCTGCAGCAGCGGCATCAGCGCGATGCGAGCCCCCAGCTCCTCGATCAGCAACCGCCTGCGCGGAACAGCACTGCCGCACTGGGAATGGGGCACTGGAAACGGGAGCAGTGGGAACGGGACACTGGGGGCACAGGGGGCACTGGGAACACTGCAGCACTAAGAAGGGGGCACTGGGGAGTCCCGAGGGTGGCACTGGGAGGTACCGAGGGTGTCACTGCGGTCCCCGGGCGGTGCCGCGGTCCCTGTGTGCCCAGCACATGCCGGTGCCAGCGGTGCCGGGAGCCCCACGGAGCCCCGGGAGTGGCGGGCAGGGCCCGGGGCTGCCCGCAGAGGGCTCGGGGCCTCACCTGCGCTCGCGATTCCACCGGGCGAGCGTGCAGTGGCCGAGCAGGAGGCTGCCGCTGCCGAGCGCGAACAGGCGGGACCCTGAAGGCAGCGCCCAGCGCCGAGAGCAGGCGGGAATTTGGACAACGTGGACTGGATTGTTCCCGGAGTCCGGAATGGAGTCTCCTCCACAGGACGCAGAGCATTCCTGAAAGCTCTCCTTGCCTCTCCTGTTACTCAGGAATGGGAGAACATTCCACAATTCCTGGGTTTGAAATCCTGTGAGCTCTGAGGAAGCTGGGCTGGAATCCAGCTGGAATCCAGCTGGGCTGGAATGCGATGGGCGGGGCTGGAATGGCTCAGCTGGGTGGGACTAGGCTGGAATGGGCTAGGCTGGAATGGGCTAGGCCATCTACACTCCAACCACACCCTACATTCCACACTCCAAGCCCCTGGGACATGTCCTATTAAGCCTACACCTGGTGATGCAGCAGGGCAGAGCAGCTCTGGGACAAACACACACAGACACCCGTGACACAGGACAGCACAAAGGAGGGGATGCAACAGGCAGAGAAAACTCTCGGCCACACGAATGACCTGAAGGACCGAGAGGATGCCGACTGAGAGAACCGAGCTGAGAGCCACGGCGAGCCAAGGGGCTCCCAGAGCCCTGCAGGGAGAAGATGGAATCAGCAATGCTGTCAGCAAGAAGCACAAGGATGGATGCCCGAGAATCCATAGAATTTCACAAGCCTCTCCCTATCTGTGAATTCCTTCAAGCCTTACAGCACCAGAATAGATTTCTGTGGTGCACTGCTGGGCACAACAGCTCAGAACAAGACCTGCAAAGACAGCTGAGCAATGCTTCTAAAGAGAGATGAGATGGCAATGCCTGCCCCAGCTTCCAGATCAAAGGGCCAGCGGCAAAACTGCCAGGATGAGGAACGCAGAGATGCTAAGGATGGCACCAGGGTTTACCATAAACCTCTCAAAGGGCTGAGGCAAGAGACACGGGACATGAGATGGACAAATGTCACAGAATGGACAAGTGACACCACACCCACCAGAACTGCTCTGCCCTGCACACATCAGCATTCTGATACAAAGCCAAACTTTCTCTACTGTGGCCACCAGAAGGGGCCACTTCTCGGACAGCCCTGTCTCCAAAGCTGACTCAAAAAACCCCTCCCAGGCATTCCCGACTCAGCACCCCGCTTTCACCCTCTCTGTGTGTCAGAGCCCCCCATTTAGCTGCTGGACATCCAGGGATGTGAATCTGCCTCAGGAGGAAAGAGGGAGAGCCTGCTGTCCAGGAAATTCCTGCTGTCACCGGGCTGCTGTCTCTCAGTCAGCTACAAGAAAGAAAACCAAACATCAATGCAGGATCTTAGCAGAACTTAGGCCAAAGCCCAGAAATTCTGGACTCACTGTCTCCTGAGAATCCCCAGGGCCTCTGGCAGCACGCTTTAACCTCACCATCAAAAAAAAACCCAACCAAATAACATATACTAAAAAAAAAACTCCACCATACAACCAAATACCAGCAAAAAAACACAATAGACTCTTTTTACTAGCAATTCTTATCACACCAAAAATGACACAAAATTCAAAACCAACCATATAGAAGCCCGCACAACAAATCACAAAAACTACTGAAAAAAATAAATGAAACCGGCTTATTAAACTCTAAACTGTACAACTGATCCTGAACATGACTAAAAAAACCCCAATCTCTACCTCTACACTAACTCATATATAGTAACCAATAGTCTCTAAAATTCACTAAAAACTCCAAACCAATTAACATTAAAAAATCTAAAATACCAAAACTAAAAAAATCACTACCCAAATAAAAAACTACTTTAAAAACTCAGCAGGTAAATATTCATGTTCCCAAAAAGAAAGCTAATAAAAACCACCAAAACAACCAACTAATAAATCAAACTAAAGAAGTAAAAAATCGCAAATAAACTTAACAACACCAAAAAAAATTATTCCTAAACGAATCGACCCATAATGCCTCAAAGCATCAAAACAAAAGTACCACCTATACATAAACACAACCCCAAAAGATATCTTTAACCCTAAACAATAATCTCCCAAATTACCCCTAACTATGAAACAAACCTTTAAGTAAAACACCTGCAATACAACAAACAATAAGCCAATCGTAAATATTTAAAAACCCTCACAAAAGAACTGCATGACACTACCTCAAACCCTTCAAAACAAACACTGCTCATCCACAATAATAAAACCCACCCCAAAATAATTCAAACCCTACCCTCTACCTGATGCTACGGCCCCTAAGGCCATCGCAAACCTCAACAGACACATCCCTTCCAAACACAACACCCCACACAGAAGAACCCCACAACAAAACTCAATTCACAAAATGCCTCAACTCCTACACTAAAAAACACACCATTAAATAAAGAGACCGTGGCCCTTACCATACACCATCTACAAACAACATAAACACATACTATCAATGACTCCAAACCACTAAATAGAAAAGCTTTCAACAACTGAAAACTGCATCGAACGAAAGCCCATGCTAATAAATTAACCCTCAAAACTGCTCCAGCAGAGCTGGCCCTAATCTCTCTGAACACCTATGCACAAGAAACAAAATCAAAACCCCAATAATACCTGACAAAAGCCAACTTAAAAAAAAAAAACCCCAATCAACTGCTTACATAATTCTACCTCAAATACAAACACACACACCCATTAAGTTACCCTCACTCCAAAAGCATATTACACACAGTAAATAATAATAAAAAAAAATAAAACAACACACTCTACCCCCCAAAAATTGAATATAAGCCACATAGAAATACCACCATTAATTCAACAGCACTGCCACTACCTGTATCTAATCATATCTATAGACACATATAGAAAATGAAAACTTAGTAAGGAGCATTAAGCCAACAATATAAAAAACCAGGAAAGCATCCTAAAACGATATTACAAAAGGATTTCCTCTACCTTCCTCCCCCAAATTCCCTCACAACTCTGTAGCCTAACACAAACAACAAGAAAAAAATCCATTCCTTACTTTTCTTAACTGACTAGTCGGTTATTAGACAAAATGAAACATTTTGCCAGACCTCAATTCAAACCCTGATGAAGCTGAGACAACAGGGCTTCCCTCCCACCCCCAATGTAAACTTCAGGATGATGAAAACGGGGGGGCTAGCCTCAAATCAAATCCATAATAAACAATATTCTTCCCCCTGCCTTTCAAATAGAACCCAGGGATTCTCTGTCTACTGCCAACCCCAACACCCTGGAACAGGCAGGTCTTCCTTCAATCGGAACCCTTAGACACAGGCGAAGGGGCAATCCCCCCACTTTCAACACGGACAGCAATGGAAGAGCAGTTGCTTCCCTCAAGGGAAACTCCTTCTGGCCTCAGAACCCCCATGTTTCTCTGGGGCACCAGGGAGGGACTGGCAAGGGAACACTGAAAAGGGAAAGGAGAAAATTCCCCCCCACAAATCCAGACTGGCTCACCTGCTCAGCTGCTGCCGCCTGGCACGAAGCCTGTTCCCTGGGTGCCTCCTGTAAGCAATGCTCCACATCCAAGGGCCCCCCCAGAGCCTGAGAGGCTTTCTCTGCCACTCCATGAGACACCCGCGGAGCCCACCAGAACCTGAGCTCCTCCAAGCCACAGAGAACCGAGGAAATGTTCCCCTAAAACAGCCGCCAGCAGGACCCATCCCTCCTACTCATCGTTATCGCTCACACCTGCGGCTGCTCTGGTCCCTCCTCATCATAGCCAACCCCTGGGGCTGCTCTGGCCCCTCATCATCCTAAGTGTTCCCACCTGGGGCTCTGGCCGCTCCCAGGTGAGGGGGGGGTCAGCGGAGCCTTGCTGCGCATGCCCTGCGAAGCTCCTCGGCCCGGCCTGGCTCGGTTCGGCCCGGCCCGGTTCGGCCCTGCCCGGCCCGGCCCGCCCCACCCCGCAGCAGCCTGCTCGGATCGCCTCGGCCCGGCCCGGATCGGTTCGGCCCGGATCGCTCGGCTCGGCTCGGCTCGGCTCGGCTCGCTCGGCCCGTCCCGGTTCGGTTCGGTTCGGGCCGCCCCACCCCTCAGAATCCTGCTCGGCTCGGCTCGGTTCGGCCCGGATCGGCCCGGCCCGACCTGGCTCGGCTCGGCCAGGCCCGGCTCAACCCCGCAGCAGCCTGCCCGGCCCGGCTCGGTGCGGCCCCGCTCGGCCCGGCTCGGCTCGGCTCTGCTCGGTTCCGCCCGGCCCGGCTCTGCTCGGCTCGGCTCGGCCCGCAGCAGCCCACCCGGCCCAGCCCGCCCCACCCCGCAACAGCCTGCCCGGCCCGGCCCGGCCCGGCCCAGCCCGCCCCACTCCGCAGCAACATGCCCGCCCCGACTCGGTTCGGTCCGCCCGCCCCACCCTGCAGCAGTCTGCTCGGATCGGCTCGGCCCCGGCTCAGTCACATAGATGGTAGGACCATCCTACCCATGGCACTACATGGAGCCATAACCTACCTGCACATGGAACAACCTACCTCAGCAATCAATGGAACAACCTACCTGCACGTGGACCATCCTACACATGGACCATTGCTCATGGACCGTTTGTATACAGGGTCACTGCATGTTTGTCGAGGAAAACTTTATGACTTTTACTCTTGTAGGTTTCTGTGGCACGTGCTCAAGATTACAAACACAACTGTTTGTAGTGGCAGAAATGTTTGGGGATATAGGTCAACATTTATCCAGGACAGATTTCACCAAGGGCCGACAGAACCTATGTGGATACAGGCCAAGGCTGTGTATGCTCAGAACAACACGCCTCACTGTGCTGGGGGATGGGCTCACCATAAATAACACCCAAAAGAATTTGTGTATTGGTAATTTTGTCAAAGCTGAGGGATGTGACTCTCCACCAGGCACCATCACAACATCTAAAGGTGAGCCTGAGCACTGTGCAGGACATATCCCCTGTGCCTACAGGGGTGACCCTGACCTCACTGAAACAGTGACTGAAACACGAGGGTCTTAAAGAAATTCCCCAGGAAATTAAAACCTGGGGAAAGAGACCTTGATTACAGTACACACAGGACACAGAGACACCACGGACAGTCTTTGAAAGGTTAGAGGAGGACATATCTCACATCTGCTGGATTTAGTTTTTGGGTGCTCTCTGACTGCCACAGGGATTTTAAACAGATTGTGACATCCTTTAGTAGTTCTGTTAATCCTGGGTAATATAACTCGTCTTGTTTCGGATTATGCTCTTCTGGAATTTAAAACTGTCAAGGATGACAGCAATGTCAAATGCCCTCAACAGCGGGGCACCCCAAACCCTGCAGTACCCAAACCCTGTGGGCACCCCAAACCCCTGCGAGCACCTCAAACCCCCCACCCGCGGTGGGCAGGGCGTTATGGGGTTTGTGGCTGGGCATTTATAGGGCAGGGGGGTTATGGGGCTGGGGCAGGGCAGGTGTAGGGGTGGGTGCAGCGTGGGGGCAGCAGCCCCGGGAGGGTCGGAGCCACGGGGCACAGCCCGGGCTCGCTCCCTCCCCGTGGCTCCTGTGGTCGCTCGCTCCTGCACTCGTCGCTCTTCACGTTCATTGTTTCAGTTTCTGGTTTGTAGTCCATCGGGTGCTCTGCCTGTTGAATAATCAGGTTTTTTCACCTTTTTCCACGTAAATGTTTTCTTTCCCCGATCCAGCTGGGGAGGGGCCGTTTGGATTTGCTTTCAACCGGGAGCCCATTCCAAGGTTTCTTCCCACATTCGTCCTAAACCACGACAACAATATTATTATTATTATATTATCATCGACTGGACAACAACAGTCAGTAATAGGAATAATTTATAGAAATTTTATGAAATTTATAGATTTTAAATTTATTAATTTATAAGATTTAATACCTTAATGCCATTATATTCTATTATGTTACATTATATTAATGATATTATATTTATCGTAGCATACTACATTATAGCTATACCATATATTTTCATATTTATATTATTATGTTATTTATTATTATTGAATATTGTGATTAGGTCCATTTTCTATATAACATAAATAGCTTATAATAAAAAACGTGCAGCTTTTCTATATTCTCTCTACAATTTATATTTATCTGCCTATATTATAAAACCTTTCACACGCCTCTAATACAATAAAACATAGACTTTTAGTAGTGTGCAGGCCGGGGCCGGGGCCGGGGCCCAGACCGGGGTTTCCCGAGATTTTCTCTGCTCCATCCTACAGCACGGGTTTAATTGCAGCGCAGTCAGGCCACATGTGTGCATTGGATCAAAAGATAAATATTAGAAAAAACCAACAACCTAAACCAGCGCATCTTTACAGAAGTTTTAAATCTCTCAGCCTGCCAAAAATGGGCCGTGCTGGGTAGATATCATTTAAACATAAAAAATGTGCAAAACGTTATTATTGCCATTCATCTAAAACAAAAGTGTGTGTCTGCTCAAGTGTTAGTAAAAAAAGTGTTCTAAGCAAGTAAAATCAAAGTTTAAACCTAAGGTTTTAAGGTTTGCGTGTAAAAAATCGTATTTAATACCCTGAACCTAGTGCATTATAAGAATAAGAAACTCAAAACAAAAAAAAGCGAAACAAAGCAAAAAGAAAGAAAATAAAAACAATGAACTGAATAAGAAGTGAGCAGTAAATGCCACGGTCTGCCCCAAAGGCAGTTTGTGCACACCCTCCTTTGCCTTCCTTGCGCCCACTGGGAAGAGCTGCAGTGGCAGCAAACGCCGCTCTGTGCTGAATGGGACACGGGCGAAAAGTGCCAACACCCGCTGGGTTTTAATTATAAACGTGAAAAAGTCAAAGATACTCGGAAAGCTCTCAGAGCATGGATAGGAGCCAGTGCCAAAGAAAGTGGGCACAGGGCTCAGCCTGGTCCCGGTGGGCACAGGTCACAGCCCGGTCCAGTTGAGCACAGGGCTCAGCCCGGTCCCGGTGGGCACAGGTCACAGCCCGGTCCCGGTGGGCACAGGGGCACAGGGCTCAGCCCGGTCCCGGTGGGCACAGGGCTCAGCCCGGTCCCGTGGGCACAGGGCCAGCCCGGTCCAGTTGAGCACAGGGCTCAGCCCGGTCCCGGTGGGCACAGGTCACAGCCCGGTCCCGGTGGGCACAGGGCTCAGCCCGGTCCCGTGGCACAGGTCACAGCCCGGTCCAGTTGAGCACAGGGCTCAGCCCGGTCCCGGTGGCACAGGGCTCAGCCCGGTCCCGGTGGCACAGGGGCACAGGTCACAGCCCGGTCCCGGTGGGCACAGGGCCAGCCCGGTCCCGGTGGGCACAGGGCTCAGCCCGGTCCCGGTGGGCACAGGGTCACCCGGTCCGGTGGGCACAGGCTCAGCCCGGTCCCGTGGGCACAGGGCCAGCCCGGTCCCGGTGGGCACAGGGGCACAGGGCTCAGCCCGGTCCCGGTGGGCACAGGGCACAGCCCGGTCCCGGTGGCACAGGTCACAGCCCGGTCCCGGTGGCACAGGTCACAGCCCGTCCCGGTGCCTTCCGCGTCTCCTGCGGGCGCTCACACGCACAGAGCTCACTCGGACAGGACCCCGCTCTGCGGCCACTGCCCGCCTCGCCCCCAGCCCCACCTGGACATCCGCAAAGCCAGCAACGCGACCTCCCCGCCCCGCGGGAAAATGCAGGAAAAGACAGGATTCTATGTTTTATTGATATATTCCATACGGTTTTCCATATTGTCTATTGGAAGTGTATGTTATATTGTATTAAAAATATGCGTAATATTTTATAACTTATGCAAATAAATAAAGAAAGAAAGAATAAAGGCTGGAGTAGAGCGGGGCTCCTGTGGTCGGTCGCTCCTGCACTCGTCGCTCTTCACGTTCATTGTTTCAGTTTCAGGTTTTCGTTTCTTGTGCTGGGGTGCTTTGCCTGTGAAATAATCAGGTTTTTTCCACTTCTTCCACGTAAATGTTTTCTTTTCCCGATCCAGTTGGGGAGGAGGGGCCGTTTGGATTTGCTTTCGACCAGGAGCCCATTCCAAGGTTTCTTCCCACATTTGCCCTAAACCACGACAATATTATTGTGATATTACAATGGGATTGGAAAATAACCGTCACTAATAATAAAATAATTCAAACACATTTTATTACATTTATAAATTTTAGATTAATTTATAAGATTTAACACCTTAATACACTAATGTCATTATATCATAATAATAATATTTATCATCGCATACTACATTATAATCATCTTATCACATATTTCCTTATTTTTATTATATTATTTATTATTATTGAATATCGTGACAAGATTCATTTTCTATATAACATAAATAGGCTATAATAGAAAACGTGCAGTTTGTCCTTTCTAAAATATAAATTTACATTAGCATATATTATAAAACTTTCCCACGCCTCTAATAAAATAAAACAAACTTTTAGTAGTGTGCAGATCTCGTTTGTAAGGGAGGCGGGGCCAGAGGGGCGGGAACGGGGCCGGGAGCGGAGCCAGGACTTTGGAAAAAAGGGACTTTCCAGACAGTGTGGTGGGGGCAGGCGATGGAAAAGCGGGCTGGAGCAAAAAACCACGAGTGCGCTATAACACGAAAGCAAAGTCGGAGAGAGAGACAGCGATCACGGAGATACTCAACGCAGACAGCGAGTGCCGGAGCGGCGCACGGTAAGGAACCGGACCGGGCTGTCCCCTCCACCCGGGCGGGAGCGGGACCTGCCGGGGCTGCGAACACCCCGGGGGCTGGGGCTGCTGCCCCCCGACCCTGCCGTGCACCCTCCGCCACCCTGCCCTGCACATGCCCAGACCCAGACCCATCACCCCCTGTCCGACACCTGGCTACCCCCGGCCCCATAAGCCCCCTCATTCTACACCTCCTCAACCTCAAAAGCACCCTTCCATACATCTGCCCGGCCTCCAGCCATATAACCCTGCACCCAGCGGGTGTGGGGGTTGGACACCCCCGCGCTGCCTCCCTCGCTGTGTTTGGGGTGCCCGCAGGGTTTTGGGGTGCCCCGCTGTTGAGGGGGCCGTGCCCGCTTTGCCCAGGAGCTGCCCGGGGCCGCAGAGCGGCAGGATGGCGCTGGCGCTCGGCGTGGGCACCCTCTGGGCGCTGCTCGCCCTCCTCGCCCGGACAGGTACGCACCGGCAGCGGGCTGGGGGTCCGGGCAGAGCCCCCATCCCCAGGGATCCCCTTCCAAACCCCCCTTGCTCGGCTATCGGGAAACACCCTGGGAGGCAGCAGCGAAATCTCACAAACTCGCACCAGACGGCGGTTTTACACACAAAACGGGAAGAAAAAACTCCCACACCGCAGCAAGGCCGTTATTGCCCCTCCGAGCGCTCAGCCCCGGCCCCAGGCGCTGCCCGGCCCCGCTGCCCCCCCAGGGCCCGTGTCCCCAGAGCTGTGCCCTGTGCCCAGCAGAGCCCCCTTGTCCCAAGGTGCCCCCTCTCCCGTAGCCCATCCCTGCGCTGCCCGCGCCTTGATGCCGCTGTGTCCCCTCCCAGAGCAGCCTCCTGGCCCCGTCACCGTCACCGCGGCCATCGGCGATGATGTCTGCCTGCCCTGCGGCACCCAGGCCTGGGGGGAACTGCTTGGGGTCAGCCTCAACTGCAGCCTCCGGGCCCGGGGCGGCGGAGCCATCCCCGTGCTCAGGCACCGCCTGGACGGACGGCCCCCGCCCTTGGAGCCGGGCTGGCAGCCGCCCTTGGAGCCCCCAAACCGCTTTAGGGGCAGGGTCGCCTTCTGCCCCGCGGGCGTTCCCTGCTGCTGAGGAACCTCAGCCAGGCCGATTTCGGGAATTATTCCTGCGAGGCCAACCGAGTCACGGGCCCCCAGTTCCTCTGCTCGGTGGAGCTGCAGCCCGGAGGGGCAGGTGAGTGTGGCGGGGGCCGTCCCTTCTCCTTGCCTGCTGCGTGCAGCCCTGTGCCCATGGCGGCGGTGCCCGCTGTCCCTGCTCTGTTGCGGCCCTGCTCGGGCTCCCCCCGGTCCCTGCTGTGTCTGTCCTTCCCGGCCTGTTCCCTGCTGCCCGGTGCCCGCCGCTCTGCAGCCCGGGCCACTTCGGGGGTGCCCCAGTGTGGCCCGGCACAGGGAGCGTGGGCTGGGCCCGGCCGTGTCCCCACGGGCCGCTGTCACCCGCAGAGGCACCGAGGGGCAGCGAGCTGGACAAGGTCACGGTCATTTGTGTCCTTGTGAGTGTCCTTACTGTGCTGGCCATCGGGCTGTTGGTGTGTGCCTGGCGCCGGGGGCACTGCTGGGGGAGCAGAGGTGAGTGCTGGGGGCACAGGGGTACTGGGGGGCACAGGGGATGCTGTGGGATGGGGGCAGTTGGAGAACCCCTGGTGCACTGGGGATGAGCGGTGCGGTCGCTTCCCGCGGCTCCGGCGCCGCTCGCTCTCCGTAAATCAGACACCTCAGCATTCACGTCCTCAGCCCGGCGCCATTCCCCGGCCGCTATTACACAACTATGGCGTACAGCGCAGGGAGCGCCGCCGAACCACTAACGCCCAATGGGGAAATATTGCTTCAAAATATTCGAGCAAACTCCACTGGCCCTGATACGATCTCGCTCGCCTTCGCTGCGTCCCCCCAGCCCCAGCGCCATCCTGCCGCTCTGCGGCCCCGGGCAGCTCCTGGGCAAAGCGGGCACGGCCCCCTCAACAGCGGGGCACCCCAAAACCCTGCGCGCACCCCAAACACAGCGAGAGAGGCACCGCGGAGGTATCCAACCCCCACACCCACTGGGAGCAGGGGATTATGGGGCTGGGACCGGGATAGATTTTGGGCAGGGGCGTTATGGGGCTGCACTCAGGGCATTCATAGGGCAGGGGGGGTTATGGGGTTGGCGGCTGGCCAGGTATAACGCAGGGGACAGTGGTGGGTGCAGGGTAGCCCGGTCGGCAGCAGCCCCCGGGGCGCTCCGAGCCCGGCAGCCCCCGGCCCCGGTGCCGCCCGGGTGGAGGGGACATCCCCGACCACGACCCCGATCCGGCCGAGGACAGGGGACACTCCGAGTCCGGTAGGTTACCGCGGCTCCGGCCGCCCCTCCCTGAACGTAAATGAGTAATTCGTGTTTTCCCAGCGCCCGTTCCCCACAAGGAGCCCGAACAGGGCAGTCCCCGCCGCGCCCCGTGAGGGAGAGATTCGTTCGCCATATTGGACTCCAGCCCGCCTGTGCCTGAGGCTGTCCCGCTCGCGTTCCCCCCACCCTCACAGCACGATTTCCGAGTCACCGAGTACGGGGGAGTTGGGAAGGGGATCCCCAGGAACCGGGGGCTCTGCCCGGACCCCCAGCCCGCTGCCGGGCGAGGAGGGCGAGCAGCGCCCAGAGGGTGCCCACGCCGAACCCCAGCGCCATCCTGCCGCTCTCCGGCCCCGGGCAGCTCCTGGGCAAAGCGGGCACGGCCCCCTCAACAGCGGGGCACCCCAAAACCCTGCGGCACCCCAAACACAGCGAGGGAGGCAGCGCGGGGGTGTCCAACCCCCACACCCGCTGGGAGCAGGGCTATGGGCGGGTGTTGGGCAGCGCGGTGCCAGCAGCCCCCGATCCCGCCCGGGCACAAGGACAGCCCGCTGCCCGTCCCTTACCTGGGTGCCGGGGCCGCTCTCCCGTGCTCAGCGGGATCTCTGTCCGCTCTGACGTTGGGTCTCGTTTTTATATGGGGGGGTTGTGGGCGTCAAGCGACTGACTCAGTGACGTCACTGACCAGCGTCACATCCCATTGGTCAGCGTGCAGGCCACGCCCCAGCCCCGTCCCCGGCCGCCGTTTCCTGCAGCTCTTACACAATCCAAAATAAGTTTATGTTTTATTGTATTAAAAGCGTGTGTAAGATTTTATAGTGCAGGAAATAAATTTATGTTGTATAAAGGATGCAGAAAGACTTGATCTTTTATATTATAGGCAATTTATGTTATATAGGAAATGGATCTTAACATGTGATATGATACAATATAAGAAAATAATATAAAATAGTATAAATATTGTATAATAAAATATAAATGAATATAAATTAATAATATAATAAATTATCATATAATATAACATAATATAATATAATTAATATAATATATAATGGCACAAATTATAACTTTAACAGGCATTAAATTAACATGCATATAATTAGAACTTTTACATGTGCATTTACAACAAAGCACAATTAAATCTCTGTCCATGTACTAAAAGGATTTCTGCCTTTTTTCCCATTAATTACTTAACATGACTATAAATTACTCTTACTATTAATGATTATCGTTGCTCAATCCCATTGTAATATAAAACGCAACCGGCACAATAAATAATCAATATCAGTGGTATTGTATCTTAATAAAAACATTGATAAAAACATAGATTATTAATATTAATACTGCTATTTTAATCACAATTTAGTGAGTGTGGCAATAAGTAGAGCGATATCAGAGATAAAAATACAGACTAATAATAATAATATTGTCCTGGTTTAGGACAAATTTGGGAAGAGACCTTCGAACGGGGTCCCTGTTGAAAGCAAATCGAAACGGCCTCTCCCGCAACTGGAGAGTGGAAAAAAAAACAAAATATGTACTTGGAGGAAAGTGAAAAAAACCCACTTCTTTAAAAGGCAAACCAACAGCACAAGAAATGTGAAAGTGGAACAGCAAATGTCCGTGAGGAGCGAATCCTGCACTGCCAGGAGCCGCGGAGAGGCAGCGGGCCCGGGGTGCGCTCTGTGCCCGGGCGGGTTCGGGGCTGCCGGGGCTCCGAGACCCCGGGGCTGCTGCGCCCCGACCCTGCCCTGCACCCGCACAGCCCCCAGCCCCAAAACCCCCCTGCCCTGCACCCGCACAGCCCCCAGCCCCAAAACCCCCCTGCCCTGCACCCGCACAGCCCCCAGCCCCAAAACCCCCCTGCCCTGCACCCGCACAGCCCCCAGCCCCAAAACCCCCCTGCCCTGCACCCGCACAGCCCCCAGCCCCAAAACCCCCCTGCCCTGCACCCGCACAGCCCCCAGCCCCAAAACCCCCCTGCCCTGCACCCGCACAGCCCCCAGCCCCATAACGCCCTGCTCCCAGCGAGTGTGGGGGTTGGACACCCCCGCTGCCTCCCTCGCTGTGTTTAGGGTGCCCGCAGGGTTTTGGGGTGCCCCGCTGTTGACGGGGCCGTGCCCGCTTTGCCCAGGAGCTGCCCGGGGCCGCAGAGCGGCAGGATGGCGCTGGCGCTCGGCGTGGGCACCCTCTGGGCGCTGCTCGCCCTCCTCGCCCGGCAGGTACGCACCGGCAGCGGGCTGGGGGTCCGGGCAGAGCCCCCATCCCCGGGATCCCCTTCCCAACCCCGCCTTAGAAGCCACTGGGTTTTTATTTTTATCTCTGATATCACTCTTCTAACTGACACACTCAATACTACATTGTCAGTAATAATGGCAGTATTAATAGTAATAATCTGTATTTTTTTACCTTTACTTTTATTATGGTATCGTACCGCTAATATTAATTATTACTGGTGCTGATTGTGTTTTATATTCCAATAGGATTGGGCAATAACAGTCACTAATAATAATTCATTGAAATTTTAAGAAATTTATTGAAGCAAATCTCGCGTGAAGAGATTTAACACCTGAACACCTTAATGCCATTATATTAATTATATTTATTATATTATATTAATACTATTATATTAATATTATTATATTAATCATAGCACAGTACATTATAGTTATCATATCATACATTTTTCTATTTATATAAATATATTATTTAGTATTATTGAATATCGTGATTAAGATTCATTTTCTTTTGTCCTAGTTTGACCAGCCCAGGGAAGTGAGCGGGCTTTGTAAGAGACTGGCATTTTATTAGACCAGTGAGAAATCATTTTCTGGTTCTTATTCCCTTTGAAAGCAGCCCGGGAAGCTCTCTTTCCTGCCGGCCGTCGGGGCGAGCACACCTCTGCCCTCTCCCGGCCCTGGGCCAGTGGGAGGGAGGGAGGGAGAGGCCACACGGGCCAGGCAGGCTCAGCCGATTGGGAAGCATCTGCTGGCATGGAATGTGCTCTGCTGTTAGCCCGAGCTGAACTTTACCTTTGCTGTGTCTGGGGAGAGAGCGGGGAAGTGGAGGCACGATGAGACAGGAACACCTGATGAGACCGAGGGGTGGAGGAGAATTTCAGAAATCTGTCCAACTTTCCCCTGGCTGCCTTCTGAGTCTGAACCCGCTGAGAGCCCCCCCAGCACGGCTTTGAAACATGACACCATGGACTGCCGTGGCCAGATGCTGCTTCTTGTTAACTCCATCAGTGCACAGATGGAACTTAAGAAACCTCCATCCTCTCTGCAGTGTGAGAAATTAGAATGTAGATGTGTAAAGACCACATGAAGTATCAAAGTCAGTCAAGAAAGAGTGCAAGTCCAGGTGGAAAGAGTGTGGGAAGTTGCTTTTAAGCTATAAAAAACTCTCGTAAGCTATGGTAGTTGGTTATAACATATTGAAATGTTTCCTTTAAACCATAAAGAAGTATGGGGGAGATAAAAGAGTTCAAGTTGTAGATCTGAGCAAAGGAGTGAAGTGTTGAAGGGACTGTTGATTTCATGAGAGGTTGAACGAAGAGGTGAAGTGATAGACTCTTTGCCCTTGAAAAAGAAGTGAATCTCTGTTCCTTGAAGGTGAAAGTGGTCCCAAAGACAAAGAGAACCTTTGTTTTGAACATGTTTATCTGCAAACTAGACCCTATACATCGATGTGGCCCAAAGACACAATTGTGAACATGGGAGGAATTTCATGAATGCAAAAGGATCCGGGCGGTTGCTGTTCATGAAGAATGGATTTACAAGAGAACTGTTTTCTTGTAGAGAATTTTACCGTAGTGAACGAGAGGTGCTTCCCTCCCTAGATGAATTGAAAAAGACTGTTTTAGAAGTGGAAAACTAACTGGGATTTCTGAGTGTTGTTTTCTTTACGTTGTCAGATGGGAGAAAAGAAAGGGTGGGGAGGGAAGAAGAGTGTTTTGTAAGTTCCATCCTCATTCTTGTTGTTTTTCTTTATTTTAATATTAGTTAATAAAGTCTTATTACTTTTACGCTCAAGCCTGCTTTGCTCTTGATTGAAAACTTTGAAATTGGCAAAAAATCAAACCAGAACAGAAATTAGTGTTTCTGCTCGATTTCGAATTGAAACCACGACATCTATATAACATAAATAGCCTATAATACAAAACGTGCAGCTTTTCTATACCCTCTCTACAATATAAATTTATATGCATATATTATAAAACCTTACACACGCCTGTAATACAATAAAACGTAAACTTTTAGTAGTGTGCGGATCTTGTCTGTGTTGCAACAGAGCCGTGGCCGCCCAGGCAGCTTAATTATGTGATTTCCATGATGCTCTGTGAGCGCGGACCAGGAATGGCCCCGGTATCGGGGGCAGAACGATACAGATCCAATCCAGACGGCCTAAAGCAGGGACAGGAATGTGGAGTTTCTGCTTTCATAAGTGCAACCATATTAGAGTCGTGACGAAGAGCAGGACAGGGAAGAACGAGGGCGATCACGGAGGATCTCACTACAGACAGCGAGTGCCGGAGCGGCGCACGGTGAGGAACGGGAGCGGCTGAACCCTCCGCCCGGGCGGGAGAGGGGCTGCTGCCCACCGGGCTGCCCTGCACCGCCCCTCCCCATCCTGCCCAGCCCCCAGCCCATAACCCCCTCCCGACACCTGTAACCCCGGCCCCAAAGCCCTGAACCTACAGCACACCTGCCAGCCCCATAACCCCCTGCCCAACACCTGCCAGACCCCAGCCCCATAATCCCCTGCTCCAGCGGGTGTGGGGTTGGACACCCCCGCGGTGCCTCCCTCGCTGTGTTTGGGGTGCCGCAGGGTTTTGGGGTGCCCCGCTGTTGAGGGGGCCGTGCCCGCTTTGCCCAGGAGCTGCCCGGGGCCGCAGAGCGGCAGGATGGCGCTGGGGTCGGCGTGGGCACCCTCTGGGCGCTGCTCGCCCTCCTCGCCCGGACAGGTACGTACCGGCAGCGGGCTGGGGGTCCGGGCAGAGCCCCCATCCCCGGGGATCCCTTCCCAAACTCCCCTTTCTCGGCTGAACGCAGAGCAGCCGCGACGCCAGGAGCTCCGAGGCGGCGGGAGAGGCTCCCCGCAGCCCGCTGGCTCGGCCCGGGCTGCTCTCCAGGCGCCAGGCTGCCTGCCCGGCCCCGCTGCCCCCCCAGGGCCCGTGTCCCCAGAGCTGTGCCCTGTGCCCAGCAGAGCCCCCTTGTCCCAAGGTGCCCCCTCTCCCGTAGCCCATCCCTGCGCTGCCCGCGCCTTGATGCCGCTGTGTCCCCTCCCAGAGCAGCCTCCTGGCCCCGTCACCGTCACCGCGGCCATCGGCGATGATGTCTGCCTGCCCTGCGGCACCCAGGCCTGGGGGGAACTGCTCGGGGCCACCCTCGGCTGCAGCCTCCTGGCCCGGGGCGACCGCGCCGAGCCCGTGTTCATCCACCGCCTGGAGGGGCCCGGACCGCCCTTGGAGCCGGGCTGGCAGCCGCCCTTGGAGCCCCCCGAGCGCTTTAGGGGCAGGGTCGCCTTCTGCCCCGCGGGCGTGTCCCTGCTGCTGAGGAACCTCAGCCAGGCCGATTTCGGGAATTATTCCTGCTACGCCGCCCGAGACACGGGCCCGATGTTGCTGTGCTCGGTGGAGCTGCAGCCCGGAGGGGCAGGTGAGTGTGGCGGGGGTGACCCTGTCCCGTTTGGGGTCCCTCTCCTTGCCTGCTGCGTGCAGCCCTGTGCCCATGGCGGCGGTGCCCGCTGTCCCTGCTCTGTTGCCGGCCCTGCTGGGGCTCCCCCCGGTCCCTGCTGTGTCTGTCCCTTGTCCCTGCTGCCTCTGTCTGTCCCCGGCTGCTGCCCGGTGCCCGCCGTTCTGCAGCCCGGGCCACTTCGGGGGTGCCCCAGTGTGGCCCGGCACAGGGAGCGTGGGCTGGGCCCGGCCGTGTCCCCACGGGCCGCTGTCACCCGCAGAGGCACCGAGGGGCAGCGAGCTGGACATGGTCACGGTCATTTGTGTCCTTGTGAGTGTCCTTACTGTGCTGGCCATCGGGCTGTTGGTGTGTGCCTGGCGCCGGGGCACTGCTGGGGGAGCAGAGGTGAGTGCTGGGGGGCACAGGGAGCACTGCTGGGGGGCACAAGGGGTGCTGGGGGCACAGGGGGTGCTGGGGGATGGGGGCAGTTGGAGACCCCCCAGTGCCCTGGAGATGGGATTCTGTGTGGGGAGGGGTTTTCCATCTCCCTTGTGGGGTTGGGCTGGGCTGGGGCTGAGGGTGGGGCTGAAGACAGGGCAGGGTGAGGACA
Organism: Sitta carolinensis; assembly: GCA_032173965.1. NCBI lineage: Eukaryota > Metazoa > Chordata > Aves > Passeriformes > Sittidae > Sitta > Sitta carolinensis. The sequence continues at coordinate 17,773 of JAVUNC010000005.1, forward strand.
GGGCTGTCGATGGTACCGGGACAAGGATGGGCACAGGGATGGGGATGGCAGCAGCTCTGGCTGGGGCCGGGGTTGTCCCGGGGCCTCCACTCACTGTCCCCCTCAGCTCGGGGCACAGCCCAGGAGCCCGGAGCCGTGGCCAGAGGGGAAAAAGCAGCGGTGGCCTCGGATGATCTCGGGGGTCCTGAAGACTCTGAACCCCTGCGGCCACCCGCAGCTGGCCAGGCCCTCGTGTGACAGCGGCGCAGGACACGGCCCCGACTGCCCCAACCGGGGGCACAGGGCTGGAGCTCTCCTGCACAGACAGCACAGGCTGTGAGCAGGAGAGCTGCAAACTCTTTATGCTTGGAAAACAAGCACCTCAGATACTGCACCGCCTCTCCTGTCCTGTCTTACATCCAGTTTTAGAGGTGCTCTCTTGGATTGTAGTGCAGGATGTGAGCAGCTGTTTGTTCTGTCACCATCTGCTGGACCAGGGCTCTGTAGGAGCATGGGTGATGGGACGGTCAGGACAGACACACACGAGAGGTCTCTGAGGCCAGGACTTGGAAGTTGCAGTTTATTGCAAAGGCCGTGGGTGCAGGGGCCCTGCTCGGGGCTGCCAGCACAGATGGGAGCAGGCCCGAAAGACAGAGAGGAAACAGAGAGAGAGAGAGCAAGAGAGAAAAGGAGTGCCAAAAGTTCAAGTTACAATACAAAAAATCTTCCCTGCTGAATATTCTAATTCTCAATAACCAATCTAGTACAAGATACAAATCCTATAGCATTTACATACAGCCTATAAGAATCACTACATTACCATACTGTGCTACATTTTAAACCCTAAAAACTGCTCTCTGCACCCCTTCTGCCAAGCTGGTGGGGTCTGCTCTGCCCCTTGGAGCTGCCTGCAAGCAGAGGGGATTGTTCAGTCAAGAGGAAATTTCCTTCAGCCACCCATACCATTGTTTTCCAGTTGTTCAATCTCTAAGTCTCAGTATGTCTCGATTATAGTTTCTATATGCTCAAAATCTTTCATCAGGCAGTCATATTTATAAGGTTTTCCTGTTTCCTCTTCCCCAAGAGGGTGGGGTATGCTCTGTTCATGTGCAGCTGTTAAAATCCAGCTGGGGCAGTTTTCTTTATCTCTTCCACCCCATCCTTGTCCAGGAAGATTTCTGCTGAGGGGCAGAATTGTATTTTATATTTATTTTAATGGGCCATTGTGTAACTGAATTTTTATTTTAATTCTCCTAAGGAAGAGCTGTTATTCCTATCCCCATATCATTGCCTGAGAGTCCTTTACTTTTAAAATTACAATAATTCCGAGGGAGTTTATGTTCTCCATTTCAAGGGAGGCTCCTGCCTTCCTTAACAGACACCTCTTCAAACCAAGACAGTGCAACACTCATTTCTGACCTAAAGTGACAAATGAGGGTTGAAATCAGCATCAACCCAGGACACCTCCATACTATATAAATTTATTTGCATATATTATAAAAACTTGCACAGATTTTTTTATACAATAAAATATTAACTTATACTACACTGTGTGGATATCTTGTATATATTTTGTATATATATGCCTTGTTTATATGTGTCTTGTATATATTTTATATATCAATAAAAAACGGGATCAGACCTCATGGATTCTTGGTCCCCTCCTGGCCCCATTCCATACAGGATTTCCATACTATCTATTATAAGTTTATGGTTTATTTTATTATGTGTAAGATTTTATAACATACACAAATAAATTTATATCCTATACAAGATAGAGAAAAACTATATCGTTTATATTATAGGCTATTTATGTTATACAGAAAATGGATCTTGACATGATAGAGTAATATAATATTAATTATAATATATTAAAATTTATATATAAATAAATAGGAATATTATACAATACAACATGATACAATATAATAGAATAGAATGGTATTAAGGAAGAACAAAACATTGTTAAATCTCTTTCCATACACTACAAGCATTGGTGATTTTTCCCCATAAATTTCTTAAAATTATTATAAATTACCCTTATTATTAATGACTATTACTGCCCAATCCACTGTAATATAAAACACAATCCCGTTTATAGACAGGGACAGCGGCCTGGGGGACACCGGGGGGACACACGACACTGTGGGGACACACGGACACTGGGGGGACACACGGACACTGTGGGGGACACACGGACACTGTGGGGGACACACGGACACTGTGGGGACACACGGACACTGGGGGACACGGACACTAGGGGACACACGGACACTGTGGGGGGACACACGGACACTGGACACGAGGGGGACACACGGACACTGGGGGGACACACGGACACTGTGGGAGGGACACACGGACACTGAGGGGGACACACGGACACTGAGGGGGGACACACGGACACTGTGGGAGGACACACGGACACTGTGGGAAGGACACACGGACACTGAGGGGGACACACGGACACTGAGGGGGGACACACGGACACTGTGGGGGACACACGGACACTGATGGAGGACACACGGACACTGTGGGACACACGGACACTGAGGGGCGGACACACGGACACTGTGCGGACACACGGACACTGAGGGGGGACACACGGACACTGTGCGGACACACGGACACTGTGGGAGGACACACGGACACTGAGGGGATACACGGACACTGAGGGGGACACACGGACACTGAGGGGACACACGGACACTGTGCGGACACACGGACACTGTGCGGACACACGGACACTGGCACACACTGGGGACACACGGACACTGAGGGGATACACGGACACTGTGCGGACACACGGACACCGTGCGGACACACGACACTGGGGGGACACACGGACACTGAGGGACACACGACATGAGGGGACACACGGACACTGTGGGAACACACGGACACTGTGGGGACACACGGACACTGAGGGACACACGGACACTGTGGGGGACACACGGACACTGTGAGAACACGGACACTGTGGGGACACACGGACACTGAGGGGGACACACGGACACTGAGGGGGACACACGGACACTGTCAATGCAGACTCGCGGATTCTCGGCCTCGTCCCCGGCTCCGCCCCCTCCCAGTGCTGGATCCGCCTCCTCAGTCCAGGCCCCGCCCCTCAGCCCAGGCTCCGTCCCCTCAGCCCAGGCTCCGCCCCCACTCCCACGAGCAGCCCCCCGAGTTCCCGCCCTTTTCCCTGAGGGGGCGGCCCGTCCGCCATGTTGGTGCGGCGTCCCCTCTGCCTGAGGCGGTACCGGTCGCCTTCGCCACTTCCTACCAGCGACGTTCCCCGGTAGGAAAACCGAGTAGCCGATGCAGGGGGATTCGGGCGGGGGGTCCCCGTGGAGACGGGGGATCTGCCCGGACCCCCAGCCCGCTGCCGGTGCGTACCTGTCCGGGCGAGGAGGGCGAGCAGCGCCCAGAGGGTGCCACGCCGAACCCCAGCGCCATCCTGCCGCTCTGCGGCCCCGGGCAGCTCCTGGGCAAAGCGGGCACGGCCCCCTCAACAGCGGGGCACCCCAAAACCCTGCGGGCACCCCAAACACAGCGAGGGAGGCAGCGCGGGGGTATCCAACCCCCACACCCGCTGGGAGCAGGGGGATTATGGGGCTGGGACCGGGGTACATTTTGGGCAGGGGCGTTACGGGGCTGCACTCGGGGCATTTATAGGGCAGGGAGGGTTATGGGGCTGAGGCTGGGCAGGTGTAGGGCGGGGGTGGGTGCAGGGCAGCGCGGGGGGCAGCAGCCCCCGGGAGGGTCGGAGCCCCGGCAGCCCCGGTCCCGGTGGGCTCAGGGGACACCCCGGGCACAGGGCACACCCCGGTCCCGGTGCCTTTCCGCGGCTCCTGCGCCGGGTTAAAATTGCAGAGTTGCCTCGGGGTCAGGTCCCGGTCATCCCCGCCCTCTCCACCGTCCCTGGCCCCGTTCGGCCCCGTCAGTTGTGCCTCCGTGATCCACATGGGCCCCTGCTTTCTAAAAGGAAATGCGGTGAACCACATTAACGAAAAGATCTGATCACAGTTTAAATATATTCCATATAACATACCCTCACAATGTCGTGTAAGTTAATATTTTTTTGTATAAAAAATCTGTGCGAGATTTTATACTATATGCAAATAAATTTATATAGTATGGAGGTGTCCTGGGTTGATGCTGATTTCAACCCTCATTTGTCACTTTAGGTCAGAAATGAGTGTTGCACTGTCTTGGTTTGAAGAGGTGTCTGTTAAGGAAGGCAGGAGCCTCCCTTGAAATGGAGAACGTAAACTCCCTTCCTCGGAGTTACTGTTATTTTACAAGTAAAGGACTCTCAGGCAACGATTTGGTAATAGGAGTTACAGCTCTTCCTTAGGAGAATTAAAATAAAAATACAGTAGTACAAAACCCAGAGACACAGTCAGAATCCAGCCTGAGCCCTGTGGATCGGGGTGTTGGCAGCAGCAGAGCCATCCCATGGTGGCTGCAGCCCTCCTGCAGTGGCAGATGTGGCTCTGTTGGAGCAGTGATCCTGTACAAAGGTGTAGTTTCCCTCTGTACATACAGTGGTGATAGATGGGCCTGGTTTTCCTCTGGGAATCCAGTGGAGAAAGCTGCCTTGGTGTCCCAGATCTCAGATTTCTATGCAGGTAGGAATGCTTGGCTCCTGCCCTGGGTGCAGCCTCTGCCCTGGGCTGGCGTCAGTTTATGAGCCCTGAGAGGAGACTCAGTGGCCCCTCAGCAGAAATCTCCCTGGATGGAGGATGGGTTGTGGAGGAGATAAAGAAAACTGCCCCAACTGTTTTTATAACAGCTGCCCATGAACAAAGGATGCCCCCCCACACCCGGCCCACTTTTAACAGATGGTGATAGAACAGAAACTTGTTGTGACACCTGGCACTGCAACTCAAGAGAGCACATTTAAAATAAGATATGAAAATGAAGCGGGGAGAAGCAGAAGCGGTGCAGTGTCTGAGGTGCTTGTTTTCCAAGCATAAAGAGTTTGCAGCTCTCCTGCTCACAGCCTGTGCTGTCTGTGCAGGAGAGCTCCAGCCCTGTGCCCCCGGTTGGGGCAGTCGGGGCCGTGTCCTGCGCCGCTGTCACACGAGGGCCTGGCCAGCTGCGGGTGGCCGCAGGGGTTCAGAGTCTTCAGGACCCCCGAGATCATCCGAGGCCACCGCTGCTTTTTCCCCTCTGGCACGGCTCCGGGCTCCTGGGCTGTGCCCCGAGCTGAGGGGGACAGTGAGTGGAGGCCCCGGGACAACCCCGGCCCCAGCCAGAGCTGCTGCCATCCCCATCCCTGTGCCCATCCTTGTCCCGGTACCATCGACAGCCCTGTCCTCACCCTGCCCTGTCTTCAGCCCCACCCTCAGCCCCAGCCCAGCCCAACCCCACAAGGGAGAGGGAAAACCCCTCCCCACACAGAATCCCATCTCCAGGGCACTGGGGGGTCTCCAACTGCCCCCATCCCCCAGCACCCCCTGTGCCCCCAGCACCCCTTGTGCCCCCCAGCAGTGCTCCCTGTGCCCCCCAGCACTCACCTCTGCTCCCCCAGCAGTGCCCCCGGCGCCAGGCACACACCAACAGCCCGATGGCCAGCACAGTAAGGACACTCACAAGGACACAAATGACCGTGACCATGTCCAGCTCGCTGCCCCTCGGTGCCTCTGCGGGTGACAGCGGCCCGTGGGGACACGGCCGGGCCCAGCCCACGCTCCCTGTGCCGGGCCACACTGGGGCACCCCCGAAGTGGCCCGGGCTGCAGAGCGGCGGGCACCGGGCAGCAGCCGGGGACAGACAGAGGCAGCAGGGACAAGGGACAGACACAGCAGGGACCGGGGGGAGCCCCAGCAGGGCCGGCAACAGAGCAGGGACAGCGGGCACCGCCGCCATGGGCACAGGGCTGCACGCAGCAGGCAAGGAGAGAGACCCCAAACGGGACAGGGTCACCCCCGCCACACTCACCTGCCCCTCCGGGCTGCAGATCCACCAAGCACAGCAACATCGGGCCCGTGTCTCGGGCGGCGTAGCAGGAATAATTCCCGAAATCGGCCTGGCTGAGGTTCCTCAGCAGCAGGGAAACGCCCGCGGGGCAGAAGGCGACCCTGCCCCTAAAGCGCTCGGGGGGCTCCAAGGGCGGCTGCCAGCCCGGCTCCAAGGGCGGTCCGGACCCCTCCAGGCGGTGGACGAACACGGGCTCGGCGCGGTCGCCCCGGGCCAGGAGGCTGCAGCCGAGGGTGGCCCCGAGCAGTTCCCCCCAGGCCTGGGTGCCGCAGGGCAGGCAGACATCATCGCCGATGGCCGCGGTGACGGTGACGGGCCAGGAGGCTGCTCTGGGAGGGGACACAGCGGCATCAAGGCGCGGGCAGCGCAGGGATGGGCTACGGGAGAGGGGGCACCTTGGGACAAGGGGGCTCTGCTGGGCACAGGGCACAGCTCTGGGGACACGGGCCCTGGGGGGGCAGCGGGGCCGGGCAGCGCCTGGGGCCGGGGCTGAGCGCTCGGAGGGGCAATAACGGCCTTGCTGCGGTGTGGGAGTTTTTTCTTCCCGTTTTGTGTGTAAAACCGCCGCTCTGGTGCGAGTCTGTGAGATTTCGCTGCTGCCTCCCAGGGTGGTTTCCCGATAGCCGAGCAAGGGGGATTTGGCAAGTGGATCCCTGGGGATGGGGGCTCTGCCCGGACCCCCAGCCCGCTGCCGGTGCGTACCTGCCCGGGCGAGGAGGGCGAGCAGCGCCCAGAGGGTGCCCACGCCGAGCGCCAGCGCCATCCTGCCGCTCTGCGGCCCCGGGCAGCTCCTGGGCAAAGCGGGCACGGCCCCCTCAACAGCGGGGCACCCCAAAACCCTGCGGGCACCCCAAACACAGCGAGGGAGGCAGCGCGGGGGTGTCCAACCCCCACACCCGCTGGAGCAGGGCTATGGGCGGGTGTTGGGCAGCGCGGGGGGCAGCAGCCCCCGGGATGTTCGGAGCCCCGGCAGGCCCCAGCCCCGGTCCCGGTGGGCACAAGGCACACCCCACGGTCGGTCCCTTACCGGGGCTCCTGCATGCGCTGCTAGGCATGGAATTCAGGCTCGGACCGGTTCTGTGCTCCACCCACGGCCCGGCCGCGATATCCTGACGTGGCCCAGTATATTTTTCATCCGCGTGTTGCTGTTGTACGGCCTGCTCCGAACAGGAATTACAAAAATAGTTCTCGTTTTTTAAAAATGTATTCCGTACAACATATCCGTACAATCTATTGGAAGTTTATGTTAAATTGTATCAAAAATGTGTGTGTGAATTTGTAATATGCGCAGATAAATTTGTACGATTATCGTAGTTTCAGTTTGAAACAAAGCAGAAATTCCAATTATGTATAGAGTTCTACGTTTGCCAATTTAGAGTCTTCTTACCTGGCTCACCAAATATGTGGTGTGTCTATTTTCTGCTATGAAATAGGATTAGGAGAAGATAACAAAGCAGGCCTGAACCTGAAAGGATACAAAGAGAAACTTCATTAACCGAACAACAGCAACAAAAAAAAGAATAACGAGAAATTAGAACACTTTTATCTTCCCTCCTCACAATTTCTTTCCAACCAACAGTGTACAGAAAGTAACACTCAGAAATCTTAGTTCTTCACCTCTAAAACAGTCTTTCTTTAGTTCATTTAAGGAGAAAATTATTCTTTCCTAATGCTATGGAAAAACTCCCTACAAGAAAAGTTCTTGTAGTTTAAATTCTCACAGATGACAAATACAAAATCTGTATTTGTGAAGTTCTTCCCATCTTTCCCAGTTCTTCTCACAACTGTGCTTCTGGACCATGTCAACTCATTGGTGTGTTATTTTTAGAGGATGACCTGTTCTAGCATAAAATAAAAGCTCCTTTCATCCATCTCTGGGAACAGAATTCTTCCCCTTTTATCCCTGGGGCAAGGTTTCTCATCAAGCTTTTTATGCTGATGCTTCTGCTCAAGATTGTGGATAGAATGCTACATCCCCCAAAACATTCCATGAATTTACCAGGAGAAACCCAAGGCTGATATATCAAATATATCTTTACCATAACCTCACAAAAGAGTTTTAGCCCAACCATTAAGTCACCTTTTCCATGTCTTCTGTCTAGAATTTGACTTCTTCACTGACCTCCAAGTCCTCTGCTGTCATCTCTGTGTCGCTTTATCTTTTCCTTCTTCCTGGTTCAGGAGAGAACTGGTGTTCATTGGGTCATTTGTTCTCAAGCTGTATCGCTTGAAATAGTTTGTACAGAGTCCTGAAAGGCTGACCAGTTAATTTGCTCCGAGTTTTCATCAGTAACGTGGCTCGCTGTGCTTCTCCCTGCTGGCCCCGGGCTCTGCTGTGCCGGCTGCTCCCGCTCTGGAGCGGTGTCAGAACCCAGGATGTGTCTGGGACAGTCCTGGATGATCCCAGCTCCAGCCAGGGGGCTCCAAAGCCCTGGCAGGGGGGTCACAGACCCTGGCAGCAGCCAGGGGCTGCTGTGGCTTTGAGTTTGATCTGTGGAACCTTTGAATTAAGAACTGAAAGTCACAAAAGTTTAGATAGCATGATAGTTGGAGTTGTAGAGTGAAAAGGGAAATTTTGGGGATTTTACCATGGGGGCTCAGGGGTCAAGATAGAGGGACTTGGGTGTTGTCCGTGTCCTCCTTCCTTCTTCTTCCTAACCCCACCTTCTTGGGGATGGTGGCACTTGGGGATTGGATTGGAGTAGAATGGAACTGTCTAACACAGGTGATGGGCATTGGATCATAACTGTAAATAACTAACAGGGAATTTGTAGTATAAAGTCAGTGCCTGCCCCTGGGGCAGTGTGTGTGCCTGGGGCTGCCCTGCTGAACAGACCTGGGCACCCAGACAGAAAATATCTGAGATAAGAAACAATAAAACAACCTTGAGAGCATCAGCTGAAGACTTTCAACTCATTCCTGCAGCAGCAGGGTTTGGAGACAGCGGATTTTTACACATCTCGGGGTCATCGAGATGGAGAAGAGACCGGGACAGGGCCCTGTGGGCTCCCCGGGCTCGGCAGCCACTCCCGCCCCACCGGGACACAGAATCCTGGCCGGGCTCAGCAGGCTCGCACCCAGCCCACCGCCTTCCCCAAAATCGGAAGTGAAGAGCGCTCCTGCCGGCCCTCCCTGTCTTTAAACGTGTATTGGCAAAGGCGTGTCCTCCCTTCTTATGCGTTAAATCTGGCGTCCTCGTCAGAAATTGGCCACTTAGGGCCAGAGCGTGACAACAATGCAAAGGAGTCCTGGGTTGATGCTGAGTTGTTTCCCCATTTGTCTGTTTAGCTCAGAAATAAGTTTTGCATCTTTAAAAGTGGCTCTGAGGGTGAAGAGGGGAGCAGGAGGATTGGTGCAATGTCTGAGGTGGTTGTTTGTAAGTTAACTCTTGTAAAGTATTTCAGTTTTTGTGAAACACATCCTGTACTGTCTGCACTGTGGACAGGGGGAAGAGCTCTCCTTGGCTTTTTTTTCCTATTATTTGGCTACCTAAATCAGAGACTTTAAATAACAGTTTTTTTCACTTCTCTCCGAGGAAATCTTTTCCCCGAACCGCTTAAAGGAGGGGCCACTTAAATTTGTTTTCCAGAGGATCCTCTTCGGGGATTTACTCCCAAATTTGCCCTAAAGCAGGACAGCCTGCAATAAACTAGAACTTTGTGCCATGGGAATCAGTGTAAACTAAGGCAGAATAGAGAGCTTTGAGGGACAAGTAAAATAACTTTTAGGAAGCAACAGAGTAATTGGCAAGAAACTTTTCACCAACTGGAGTTCAACACGAGGTCCGTGAAAACTGCATGAAAATGGGTTCTGTGAGAGAAGAATTGGTTTTTGCTGCATGGAGCAAATGGAGTCTGCTCTGATTAATTACCAGAGACCCCCGCAGGCCGCCCCGAAACGGGGACAGCGCGGGACCTGCACAGCCCGGGCATGGGAACATCTGGAGGAGCCGGGCACATCTGGAGGAGCCGGGCACATCTGGATGAGTCAGACCCAAGCGGCGGCGCCGTGGGCGGAGCTGGGGGCGGAGGGTCCCGGAGCGAGGGCGGGGCGGTCCCGGGCTCCCGGACAATGTAGCGGGCGCGCTCGGCACGAGCGAGGAGCCGCAGGAGCCGTGGTAAGGGAGGGGACCCGGGGGTCGCTGTGCCCCACCGGGACCGGGGCCGGGGCTGCCGGGGCTCCGAGCATCCCGGGGGCCGGGGACTGCTGCCCCCCGCGCAGCCCTGCACCCACCCCCGACCCAGCCCTGCACCCAGCCCCATAACCCCCCTGCCCTGTAAATGTCCAGGCCCATAAGCCGCTTGCCCTACACCTCCCCAGTCCCACAACTCCCTTTTCTTATACATGGCCACCTCCGACCCCATAACGCCCTGCTCGCAGCGGGTGTGGGGGTTGGATACCCCCGCGTGCCTCCCTCGCTGTGTTTGGGGTGCTCGCAGGGTTTTGGGGTGCCCCGCTGTTGAGGGGGCCGTGCCCGCTTTGCCCAGGAGCTGCCCGGGGCCGCAGAGCGGCAGGATGGCGCTGGCGCTCGGCGTGGGCACCCTCTGGGCGCTGCTCGCCCTCCTCGCCCGGACAGGTACGCACCGGCAGCGGGCTGGGGGTCTGGGCAGAGCCCCCATCCCCGGGGATCCCCTTCCCAACCCCCCCTGTCTCGGCTACACGGCACACCGAGGGTGTGGCGGGCGCCCGAGTCCGCCCCTCAGGCAAGGGGTGACTCACGCCGTTCTCTGGCACAGTCCTGGCACCTCCGAGCGCTCAGCCCCGGCCCCAGGCGCTGCCCGGCCCCGCTGCCCCCCCAGGGCCCGTGTCCCCAGAGCTGTGCCCTGTGCCCAGCAGAGCCCCCTTGTCCCGGGGTGCCCCCTCTCCCGTAGCCCATCCCTGCGCTGCCCGCGCCTTGATGCCGCTGTGTCCCCTCCCAGAGCAGCCTCCTGGCCCCGTCACCGTCACCGCGGCCATCGGCGATGATGTCTGCCTGCCCTGCGGCACCCAGGCCTGGGGGGAACTGCTTGGGGTCAGCCTCAACTGCACCCTGCGGGCCGACGGCCACGGAGCCATTCCCGTGCTCATCCTCCCCGTGGACGGACCCGGGCCGCCCTTGGAGCCCCCCGAGCGCTTTAGGGGCAGGGTCGCCTTCTGCCCCGCGGGGACCGGGGGCGCGGGCGTGTCCCTGCTGCTGAGGAACCTCAGCCAGGCCGATTTCGGGAATTATTCCTGCTACGCCGCCCGAGACACGGGCCCGATGTTGCTGTGCTTGGTGGATCTGCAGCCCGGAGGGGCAGGTGAGTGTGGCGGGGGTGACCCTGTCCCGTTTGGGGTCCCTCTCCTTGCCTGCTGCGTGCAGCCCTGTGCCCATGGCGGCGGTGCCCGCTGTCCCTGCTCTGTTGCCGGCCCTGCTGGGGCTCCCCCCGGTCCCTGCTGTGTCTGTCCCTTGTCCCTGCTGCCTCTGTCTGTCCCCGGCTGCTGCCCGGTGCCCGCCGCTCTGCAGCCCGGGCCACTTCGGGGGTGCCCCAGTGTGGCCCGGCACAGGGAGCGTGGGCTGGGCCCGGCCGTGTCCCCACGGGCCGCTGTCACCCGCAGAGGCACCGAGGGACACCGAGCCCGACATGGTCATGGTCATTTGTGTCCTTGTGGCCGCCTTCGGCACAGTGGCCATCGGGGTGGTGGTGTGTGTTCGCTCCCAGGGGCACTGCTGGGGGCGCAAAGGTGAGTGCTGGGTGGCACAGGGGGTTCTGGGGGGCACAGGGGGTGCTGGGGGATGGGGGCAGTTGGAGAACCCCCAGTGCCCTGGAGATGGGATTCTGTGTGGGGAGGGGTTTTCCATCTCCCTTGTGGGGTTGGGCTGGGCTGGGGCTGAGGGTGGGGCTGAAGACAGGGCAGGGTGAGGACAGGGCTGTCGATGGTACCGGGACAAGGATGGGCACAGGGATGGGGATGGCAGCAGCTCTGGCTGGGGCCGGGGTTGTCCCGGGGCCTCCACTCACTGTCCCCCTCAGCTCGGGGCACAGCCCAGGAGCCCGGAGCCGTGGCCGGAGGGGAAAAAGCAGAGGTGGACTCGGTGTCCTCGGGTGTCCTGAAGAGTTCCGAAACCTGAGGCCGCCCCCATCTGGACAGGCCCGGGTGTGCCAGCGGCGCAGGACACGGCCCCACTGCCCCAACCGGGGCCGGGGCGATGCTCTGGGCAGGATGGATTTGGGGGGTGCACGAGGGTTTGGGGCGGGGGTTCAGCTCGGACCCCCGGGTACGGGCAGGGCACAGCTCAGCGTCTCTTCACCCTCCAGGGGACCCCCAAGTCCCGGGCTCCTGTTGCTGGGTGGGGAAACCTCTGAGTCCCCAAATAAAGAGCGTTGCTCCAGAGCCGGGGTGACCCCTCCTTCCCACCCGCGAGGCGTCGTGGGCTTCGAGGGGTTGGGATGTGGGGTACAGGGTGCCCGTTTAAGGGGGGCTGTGGGGTCACAGCGTGTCCTGATTTAGGGACAGGCTGTGGGGTTACAGCCCGTCCCTATTTAGGGACGGGCTTTGGGGTCACGGCGTGTCCCTATTTAGGGATAGGCTGTGTGGGTTCCAGGAGTATCCCGTTTAGGGACAGTCTGTGGGGTCTCGGGGTGTCCCCATTTAGGGACAGTCTGTGGGGTCACTGTGTGTCCCTATTTAGAGACAGTCTCGGGGGTCACTGTGTGTCCATATTTAGGGATGGGCTGTGGGTCACGGGTGTGCCTGGTTTAGGGACAGTCTGTGGGTCACGGGGTGTCCACATTTAGGGACGGTCTGTGGGTCATGGGTGTCCATATTTAGGACGGTCTGTGGTCACGGGTGTCCCGGTTTAGGGACAGTCTGTGGGTCATGGTGTGTCCATATTTAGGGACAGTCTGGGGGCACTGTGTCCATATTTAGGGACAGTCTAGGGGTCTCGGCGTGTCCCGGTTTAGGACAGTCTGGGGGGTCACTGTGTGTCCATATTTAGGACAGTCTGGGGGGTCTCGCGTGTCCGGTTTAGGGACAGTCTGTGGAGTCACTGGGTGTCCATATTTAGGGACAGTCTGGGGGTCTCGGCGTGTCCCGGTTTAGGGACAGTCTGGTGGGGTCACTGTGTGTCCATATTTAGGGACAGTCTGGGGGTCTCGGCGTGTCCCGTTTAGGGACAGTCTGTGGGGTCACTGGTGTCCATATTTAGGGACAGTCTGGGGGTCTCGGCGTGTCCCGGTTTAGAGACAGTCTGTGGGGTCACTGGGTGTCCATATTTAGGACAGTCTGGGGTCTGGCGTGTCCCGGTTTAGGGACAGTCTCGGGGTGTCCCGTTTCGGGAGGTTCACGGCCGCTCCCAGAGCGCTGCTCCCTCTCGGCCGCTGGGCGGCGCTGCCGTCGGAGTGGGCCTGGCTGGACCCACCCACCAACACGCCCCCTCCATATATGGACATATCACACCCAATACTGTCCATGGTCACGCCCTCCCCATGGCCACGCCCCTTTCCCCGCCTGTGTCCCAAAGGTCCCGAGAGGGAAATTCGGGATATTTGGGATCCCGCGGCATGCCGGGGGCTCCGCGGGGCCCCCTCCTCTGCTGCTCCTCCCGTGGCGATCACTGCGGCTCAGGGGGCCATCAGAGCCGCCCTTCTCCTTCCCTTCCCTCCTCTTCCGCCATCCCATCCCATCTCGGTTCCACTCCCAGCTGTGGGGTTTGGGGTACAGCAGGACGGGGCCCTGGTCTCCATGCCCCTTTCTTGGGGTGCTGCTGACCAGGGCCGGGGCCCTCTGGGCAGGGGACGTGGCCACCACGGAGGGGTGGTGTGACCACTATGGGGTCACTTGGGGCCACCTCAACCACTGTGGGGCCACCACATCCCCTTGGAGAGTGGGTCCGATGGGTGGGCGCACAAACCCGACGGATGGACACGTGGAAATTTTGGGAGACACTCAGATCCCGTGGGTGGACACGTAGATCCAAGGGATGGGCATCCAAGTGTGGCATCCATGGGCACCGCTGTCTTTGTTGTAGGGGCAGAAACTCTTGTGTGAGGGTCAAGCCCACCAGCACCTCGGGGGTTGTCGTGTGTGTTTTGGGGGTCACTCCCAGCAGCATCCCGAGGGAATGAGTGTTCTGGGCTGGGTCTGGCTCCTCTGGGACCCTAAAAGCACAAAGGGGCTTTTTGGTTTTGGTTCCTCTGTCTTAAGCTCTGGGCTTCCTCCAGAAAGAGCCGAGCCAGCATCTGCTCCTGGGGGATTTCCAGCCGGGCTGAACCCAGGCATAGAAGAGAAATAATTTAAAAAATGGAATAATAATTAATTTAATTAAAACTGTGATCAGTGCTCTCTCCAAGCAAAGGGCGATGGACAAGGTGACAGTGTGGTGGGATAAGGTGACAGCTCTTGTCTCTGCCTGCACCAGCCAAGAAAACTGAGATGTGAGACAAAAAAAGTAGGGGAAAATTCATCCAAAAATGGGATTTGAGTGTTGGATCCTTTTTGTATTCCTCGTGTCCCAGGATTCTCCAAAGCATTCCAGTTTAGCAGCAGAGGGGAACGAGGTGGTTTGGGGTCCCCTGTGCTGGAGAGGTCCCTGAGGATGCAGAGTCAGCACTGGGGGGTTTTGGGCTGATTGCAGCACATTCGGGTCACGGGTTCAGCCACGGCCTTTCAGGAAAAGCCCGAATCACCACGGGTCATTCAGCTGGCCACGTTTGAGGGGTGAGAACTCCCCGTGTCCCTCGTGTCCCTTCAAGGACTGCCACCCGGGGCAGAAATCAGCTACGAATTACAGCATAAGTAAAGAAGTCAACAATCCCTGCGAGCTGCGGGCATCTCTGGGAAAGGCGGGATGGCCCAGGCGGGATTCGGGCCCGACCCCCACCCCACACGGGATGGGGACGGGGTGCGCTGGCCCTTTAAGGCACGGACAGGTGCGGCGGTGGTGGCGGGACCGGCGGAGCTGAGTGACGGGGAGATTGACCAATAGGAAGGCAGAGTGAGAACGTCCAGCCAATGAGCGGGCGGGAAGGGGAGGGGCCGGGCTCGGCGGTGCTCACCGCGGGGCGAAGCGCGGACCGGTCCCGCTCGGCTCCGCTCGGTCCCGCCGGCCCCGCTCGGCTCCGCTCGGCCCCGCTCGGTCCCGCTCGGCCATGGCGAGGCGGGCGGCGGCCCCCGCCGGGCCCCCCGGCGACGATTTCTCCTTCGTGAGCCCGGTGGCCAAGTACCTGCTGTTCTTCTTCAACCTGCTCTTCTGGGTGAGTGCGGGGCCGCCGGGACACCCCATTGCCGAAGGGACGCTGGGCTGTCCCCTCCCTGCACCCCACTGGGACAGCGCCATCCCCGGGACCCTCCAGCCCCGAGATCCCACCGGGACCCCCAGCCCTTGGGATTGCCTCCATCTCTGACCCCTATTGGGATCCCCCCATAATCAGAACCCCCCATCCCTTGAGACTGTCTCCATTCCTTACCCCTATTGGGATCCCCCATCCCCTGGGATCCCCCATCCCCGGGACTCCCTGTCCATGAGATCCCACCGGGACCCCCAACCCCTGGGACTGTCTCCATCCCTGAACCCTTTTGGGATCCCCCCATATCTGGAACCCCCCATCTCTTGGGATTGTCTCCATCCCTGACTCCTATTGGGACCTCCCATCCCCAGGGACTCCCCGTATCCAGGACCCATATCCCTTGGGATTGGCTTCATCTCTGAACCCTTTTGGGATCCCCCCCATATCCGGAACCCCCCATCCTTGGGATTGGCTCCATCCCTGAACCCTTTTGGGATCCCCCCATATCCGGAACCCCCCCATCTCTTGGGAATGTCTCCATCCCTGACCCCTATTAGGATCCCCAGGGACCCCCACCCCTCTCTCCACCCCCAGACCTATTTGAGACCCCTCATTCCCAGGATCCCCCGACCCACCTCCATCCCCAGGACCCCACTGGGAGCCCCTTGACTTTGGAGCTGTCGCCATCCCTGGTCCCCACTGGGATCCCCATTCCAGAATCTACAGGAGGGGTTTTTGGGGTCCTTTGGATCCCCTCCACTTCACTGGGACCCCTCCTGGCCCCACACAGGGGACAACCCCCCAGAGAGGGGGACAGAAGCCCCTCTTGTCCCCAGCCCACTCCAGGGATATCTCCTGCAGGGAAGCCACAGTTTTCCATGTTTGAGGGCCTTTTAAAATTTTTTTTTTTTCAGTGTTTTGAAGGATTTTTTATGTTTTTGAGAGGTTTTATATTTTAAATAATTTTTTATGTTTCAAGGACTTTATAAAAACCTTTTGGAGACTTTCATATTGCTTGGGAGGTTTGGGGTTTTTCATATTTAGTGCTTTTTTAAAAGCTTTTGTGGGGGGGTTTTCGCAGGGTTTTTTTTTTTTTTTGCGGGTTATTTCCTTGTTCGCAATCCAATTTTTGAGGAAGTTTGGTGCTTCTGATAAACCACGCCCCTGTGTCCAGCCACTGTAGAGCCCAGTGACCTCCCGGGAGGTGGGGACAGATGTCACCTCCCAGGAGGTGGGGACAGAGGTGTCTCCCAGAAGGTGGGGACAGATGTCACCTCCCAGGAGGTGGGGACAGATGTCACCTCCCAGGAGGTGGGGACACGGTGGACACTCCGAGGGGAACCTGAGGCAGCGGCTTGCAGCTCTGGTGCCCCGTTTGCATCCCTGGCTCTGCGAGGGCTGCAGGGGTGGTGACACCGGCGGGGTCACCTGTGTCCCTCTGCAGGTGATCTCCATGGTGATGGTGGCCGTGGGGGTCTACGCCCGGCTGCTGAAGCACGCAGGTGAGCTCGGGGGCTCCCCGGCCCCGCTGGGGGTTGGGCTGTGGGGTCCCGGGGGTGCTGGCAGCGCTGGTGACAGCTCTGGTGACAGAGGCGGCCATGGCGTGCCTGGCGGTGGACCCTGCCATCCTCCTCATCGTGGTGGGTGTGCTCACCTTCCTCATCACCTTCTGTGGCTGCGTGGGCTCCTTGCGGGAGAACATCTGCCTGCTGCAGGTGGTGAGTCCTGGCAGGGCTGGGGGTCCCTGCTGGAGGGACATCTCGGTGTCCCTCCCGTGCTCCCCTCACTGTGCCCTTCCTTTTCCTGCAGTTCTCCATCTGCCTGACCATCATCTTCCTCCTGCAGTTGGCTGCCGGCGTGCTGGGCTTTGTCTTCTCTGATAAGGTACTGGCGAGGGCAGTGGGGGTCTCGGGTGACCCCCAGCCTGTCCTCTGTGTGACAGCCTCGCTGGTGTCCCCCCCGTTTGTCCCCCAGGCACGTGGGAAGGTCAGTGAGATCATCAACGGGGCCATCGTGCATTACCGGGACGACCTGGACCTGCAGAACCTCATCGATTTCGGGCAGCAGGAGGTGACCGGGGGGATGCAGGGTTGGGGGGTCCCTCCAGGGCATGAGGACATGTCCTCACTTCTGGGGACATGGTGGGTAGCACGGCTTGGGGACGTTGGATGGCTCTTCCAAGAAGTTCATGGTGATGTCCTGCCCGGGCAGGGGGGAGCAGGGGAGAGCTGGGTGTCCTGTCCCTGCCCTGTCCCATGGGCTGGGGTCCCGTCCCTGCTGAGCCCCGTGCCCTGCCCGCAGTTCAGCTGCTGTGGGGGCGTCTCCTACAAGGACTGGTCCCAGAACATGTACTTCAACTGCACGGCCACCAACCCCAGCCGCGAGCGCTGCTCTGTGCCCTTCTCCTGCTGCCTGCACCACGCCCACCAGGTCAGTGCTGGGCTGGCCCCGGGGCACACTGCCCGTGCCTGCCCTGCCACGGCCTGGGCTGTGCTGAGCCTCGAGCCCTGCCCAGGGCAGGGGACACGCTGATGGCCACGGGGGACCCCAGCCCAACCTCTGCCTTTGGGTTCAGTGTCTCACACTCTGCCTTTGGGTTCAGTGTCTCACACTCTGCCTTTGGGTTCAGTGTCTCACACTCTGCCTTTGGGTTCAGTGTCACACTCTGCGTTTGGGTTCAGTGTCTCACACTCTGCCTTTGGGTTCAGTGTCTCACTCTGCATTTGGGTTCAGTGTCTCACACTCTGGGTTTGGGTTCAGTGTCTCACTCTGCGTTTGGGTTCAGTGTCTCACACTCTGCGTTTGGGTTCAGTGTCTCACACTCTGCGTTTGGGTTCAGTGTCTCACACTCTGCGTTTGGGTTCAGTGTCTCACACTCTGCGTTTGGGTTCAGTGTCTCACTCTGCGTTTGGGATCAGTGTCTCACACTCTGCGTTTGGGTTCAGTGTCTCACACTCTGCGTTTGGGTTCAGTGTCACACTCTGCGTTTGGGTTCAGTGTCTCACACTCTGCCTTTGGGTTCAGTGTCTCACTCTGCATTTGGGTTCAGTGTCTCACACTCTGGGTTTGGGTTCAGTGTCTCACTCTGCGTTTGGGTTCAGTGTCTCACACTCTGCGTTTGGGTTCAGTGTCTCACACTCTGCGTTTGGGTTCAGTGTCTCACACTCTGCGTTTGGGTTCAGTGTCTCACACTCTGCGTTTGGGTTCAGTGTCTCACTCTGCGTTTGGGTTCAGTGTCTCACTCTGCGTTTGGGTTCAGTGTCTCACACTCTGCGTTTGGGTTTCCATTCCACCTTCTGGGTTTGGACTCCCTGTCCCAATCTCTGGGTATGGGACCCCCATCTCACCCTCTGGATTTGGGTTTCCCATCCCACCTTCTGGGTTTGGGTTTCCTGTCCCACCCTCTAGGTTTGAGGTTCTCCATCCCACCTTCTAAGTTTGGGTTCCCCATCCCACCTTTTGGGTTTGAGTTCCTCAATCCCACACTCTGGGTTTGGGTTTCCCATCCCAACCTTTGGATTTGGGGACCCCTGGGTGGAAATGCTGTGGTGAGGTCGGGGAGAATTCTCCCTCTCCAGATCTGGAATTGGCTCTTTGGGGGCAGGTGGCTCTGGAGGGCTGGGGCGGGGACACCGAGGAAAGGGACACCCCACTGAGGGGAGGACCAGAGCTCCTGGTCACCCCACAGCTGCCCCCCAAGATAAGAGAAGAGCAGAGCGTTCTGTCCCAGCCCCTCTGTGCTCTGTCCCCTCTCCCAGGCTGTCATCAACACCATGTGTGGCCACGGGATGCAGGCCAGGGGCTACCTGGAGGCCAGTGCCTTCATCCACACCAACGGCTGCATCGACAAACTGGTCAACTGGACCCACAGCAACCTCTTCCTGCTGGGGGGCATCACCCTGGGGCTGGCCCTGCCCCAGGTACAGGGCCCGGGCACTGCAGGGGAGAAGGGTCCATCCCACAGCTCTGCTTTGTGGGGCTTTTTTGGGGGAAGCTGCCTTGATGGCGGCTGATTGCAAAGATGGGGGAGTTGGGATGGGATTTGGGGTGGGGGAGCGATGCAAATGTCAGGCATGGGGGGCGTGGGGTGACACTGCCTGGTGTGGCTCAGTACCTCCCTCTCCCCTTCCTCTTCCTCCCTTCCTCTTGCTCCTTCTCTCCTTCCTCTCTCACTTCCCTCTTCCCCTTCCCTCACTCTCCCTTTCTCTCCCCTTTCCCTTTCCGTCTCCCTTTCCCTTTCTCTTTTCCCTTTCCCTATCCCTTTCCTTTCCCTTTCTCTTTCCTTTTCCCTCTCCCTTTCCCCCTTCTGCTCTCATTTCCTTCCCTCTTTCATCTTTCTCTTCCCTTCTCCTCCCTCTTCCTCCCCCTTCTCCTTCCCCTTTGCCTTCCCTTTATCTCACTTCTCCTTTCTTCCACCTCCCCTTTCCTCTCCCCTCCTTTTCCCCACTCCTTCCCTCTCTTCTTTCCCTCCCCTCCCTATCCCCTCCAGCTGGTGGGCATCGTCCTGGCGCAGCTCCTCATCAACCAGATCCGCGACCAGATCAAGCTGCAGCTCTACAACCAGCAGCACCGGGCGGACCCCTGGTACTGAGCCCCGCGCTCCGGGGGGAGCCATCCCCATCCCCATCCCCAACGCCCGGCTCCGCGGGGAGCGCCCGCGGGGCTCGGCTGGAGGACACGGAACGCGGGGCCGGGAGACTCCGTGCCTTTGGCGGCCGGCGCTGAGCTGAAGCAGCGCCCGGAATTGCTTGCTGTCTGTCCGTCCGTCCGTCCGTCCTGCTGGCGCACAAACCTTCGCGCTGGGATGTGCCTGCCCTCTCCGCGGGTGCTGGAGAAGGACGCCTGTCTGTCCGTCTGTCCATCTGTCCGTGCACCGAGCTGCCTTGGCCCAAGCTGGGCTACGGGGCTGCGGACGTTCCCGCCCGGCACTGGGTGTCCCTGGCTGTCCCGGGCTGCTCCTGGGTGTCCCAGGGTGTCACTGGCTGTCCCTGGGGTGTCCCTGGTTGTCCCTCTGGGTGTCCCTGGCTGTCCCGGGGTGTCCCTAGCTGTCCTGGATGTCTCTGGGGTACCCTGGGTGTTCCTGGCTGTCCCGGGGTGTCCTAGGTGCCCCTGGATGTCTCTGGTGTCCCTGGCAGTTCGGGGTGTCCCTGGCTGTCCCTGGGTGTCCCTGGGGTGTCCTGGGTTCCTGGGTGTCCCTGGCTGTCCCTGGGTATCCCTGGGGTGTCCCTGGGTATCCCTGGCTGTCCCTGGGTATCCCTGGGGTGTCCCTGGCTGTCTGGGTTCCCTGCTGTCTGGGGTATCCCTGGGGTGTCCCGGGCTGTCCCTGGGTATCCCTGGCTGTCCCGCCTCTCACGGACAATAAACACCCGAGGCCGGGCCGCTTCGAGCTTTGCCGCGGTGGCTCCGGGGACAGGCAGAGGCCACCCCCGCTGCCCCCGTGCTGTCCTGACACCCCAAAAACCAGCGGGCACAAAAAGCGGCCTCTCGGAGCTGTCGCAAACCCGTGGGTGGAGCTTTATTTTATTTTTTTTTTTTATTTTTCCCTTCTGCTCGGGCTGGGTGGTCCCTCCCGCGGAGGCAGCCGGGATGCGGCCCAGCGCCCGGCTCTTTGTGTGCGGCCGGCAGGCTTCTTTCCCATTAAAAAACCCATTTTTCCCCCTTTTTTCCCCTCAAAATCCACCTCATCCCCCGCCGAAATGTGATTTCATCCCCCAAAAGCGGCTGCTTCTCCGAGGAACGACACCTCCCCGCCAAAAAAAGGGATTTTTCCCCTCTGAAATTCACTTTTCTTCCCAAAACTTCCCCCTTCGAAGAGCTGCTTCTCTCCACAAAAAACAAGTTTACTCTAAGGCGTAGCTGCTCACAAAAGAAGTGGTTTCCCCCCCCAAAAACCACTCTTTTCTCCCCAAAAAGCAACTTCTCTTCCCCCAAAAATAACTTGTCCCTAAAAAAAATACTTTTCTTCCCTGAAAAGTTTCTTTGTCTCCACAAACTGATTTTTCCCCAAAAAAAAGTAACTTAACCCTAAAAAAAAGGAACTTTCCTCCACAAAAATCAAGTTTTCTCCCCCCAAAAATTATCTTTTGTCTCCTAAAATCTATTTTATCACCAAGATGAGTACTCCCCCCTCAAAAAAAGATTTTTTTTTTCCCCAGAAAAAGTATATTTTGTCCCCGAAAAGTGACTTTTACTCCCCAAAAAAATAACTTTTCCTTTAAAAAAATAACTTTTTTCCCCCCACAAAAGTGACTCCTGTTCCTCCAAAATGACTTATCCACCAATGGAAATTTTCTCTCCCCATCAATCGCTTTTTGTCCCACAAAAATTACTTTTCTTCCCCCAAACCCAACTTTTCACCTCCAAAAAGGAATTTTTTACTCACAAAGGCCTTTTCATCACAGACATTTTATTTCACAGGAAAAAAAAAGGCCTTTTTTTCCCAAGAAAGAACTTTTCCCTCACAAAATTGATATTTTTCTTTATATAAAGCGATGTTTTTGTCACAAAAGTAACTTTTTTCTCCCAAACAAAAAAGACTTTTTATTCAAAACCAGGAACTTTTCCCTCTCAAAAGTGACTTTTTCCTCACAAATGGGATTTTTTTCTTCACAAAAAGTGACTTTTTCCTCACGAAAGGAACTTTTCCTTCACAAAGGCCTTTTGTGAGCTGGACTTTTTCCTCCCGAAAAAAAACTTTTCCCTCACTTTTCAGCAACTTTTTCCCCCACAAAAAGCGACTTTTTCCTCATAAAAAGTGACTTTTCCTCACAATAAGGTACTTTTCCTCAAAAAAAAGGGAACTTTTCCTCACAAAAAGTGACTTTTTCCTCACAAAAAAAGCATCTCCCTCCCAAAAAGCGACTTATTTCCTCAAAAAAAGCGACTTTTCTCCTCACAAAAAGCAACTTTTTCCTCATAAAAAGGTACTTTTCCTCAGAAACGGAAATTTTCCTCACAAAAAGTGATTTTTTTTCCCCACAGAAGGCGACTCTTTCCTCCCAAAAAAGGCATCTCCCTCACAAAAAGCGACGTATTTCCTCAAAAAAGCGACTTTTTCCTCACAAAAAGGACTTTTCCTCATAAAAAGCGACTTTTTTCCTCACAAAAAGTGATTTTTTTCCTCACGAGAGGAACTTTTTCCTCACAAAGGGCGGCTCCTTCCTCCCAAAAAAAGGCATCTCTCTCCCAAAAACCGACTTATTTCCTCAAAAAAGCGACTTTTTTCCTCACAAAAAGCAACTTTCCCTCACAAAAAGTCAACTTTCCCTCACAAAAAGCAACTTTCCCTCACAAAAAGTCAACTTTCCCTCACAAAAAGTCAACTTTTCCTCACAAAAAGTCACCTTTCCCTGCCCAGAAGCGACTCTCCCGCACAGAAACCAACCTCCCCTGAAGAACGAGCACCTTTCCCCGAGCCAAAAGCGCCTTCTCCCTCACAAAAGGAGACTCCTCCCCGCGCAGAAAAGCATTTCCCCTCACTTTTCCCCTCACGGAAAGCGCCTCTCCCCTCCCGAATCGCGTCTCTTACCCTGGCCGGCGCTTCCCCCGCGGTCCCTCCCTCAGCCCGCCCCGGGCCGCGGCAGCAGCAGCAGCGGCGGGAGGAGGAGGAGCAGCAGCAGCAGCAGCGGGGCCGCTCCGCTCGCTCCCGGCCAGCCCAACAAAGGCGGCGGGGCCATGGCGGGCCCCTCGCCCCGCTGCCAGCCGCCCTAAGCCCGCCGCGATGTGGCCGGGCCGCGGCGGGCGGCGCTGGGCGCTGGCGCTGGCCCTGGCGCTGGCCCTGGGCGGGCGCTGCCCCGCCGCCCCCTCCAACGCCTCGGCCGGGCCCCCGCGCTGCCGCCGGCCCGCGCCCTGCGAGCGGCTCCGCTTCGGCGCCTGCCTGGGCTCGGCGCTGCCCTACGCCGCCACCTCCACGCTGCTGGCCGCCGACTCCGCCTCGCAGGAGGAGGCGCACGGGAAGCTGCTGCTCTGGTCCGGTACGGACGGGACGGGACCGGGAGAGGCCCGCGGTGATGGGGCTGCAGGGGGACGAGGAGCGGGGGAGGAGGGAGGAATGGGATGGCGGGGGGAGATTGGGTGTGGTGGGGATGGGTAAAGTGGAGAAAAGTGCCTAGCAGGGGCTGGAGGTGGGTACAGGACAGAAAAGTTTGTAGAGGGGGTCTGGGGGCGGGTACAGTATAGAAAAGTGTGTAGGAAAGGGCTGGGGATGAATACAGTGTAGAAAACTGTATAGCATGGTGCTGGGGATGAATACAGTGTAGAAGAGTGTGTAGGAAAGGGCTAGGTACGGGTACAGTATTGAAAAGTTTATAGAGGAGGAGTGGGGATGGGTAAAGTGTAGAAAAATATATAGAGGAGGTCTGGGTAGAGTATAGAAAAGTTTGTAGAGGGGGAGTGGGTAGAGTGTAGAAAAGTTTATAGAGAGGGACTGGGGATGGGTACAGTATAGAAAACTAAAAAGGGACTGGAGATGGGTACAGTATAGAAAACTGACTAAAAAGGGAGTGGAGTTGGGGGCAGTATAGAGGGGCAGTATAGTGGGTGTCTGGGGATGGGTGCAGTACAGAAAACTGTATAGCATAGAAGTGGAGATAATGTAATGTGGAGGGGAGAGGAGATTGGGGTACAGGGAGGGTGTGGTATAGAGGGGGAACAGTACAGAATGGCCTCAGAGATGGGTGCAGTATAGAAAACTCTACAGCAGGAGTCTGGGGGTGGGTGCAGTATAGAAAATGGTTTATCAAGGGCTGGGGGTGGGCAAAATGTGGACAAGGGCAGTAGAGGGGGGTACAGTATAGAGGGGCAGCCTTGGGGATGGGCACAATGCCCCAGAGGGCCCACAGAGGGGTCCCCATGCCCTGTGGGGGCTGTGGGCACAGCAGAGAGCCCCACAGAGGGGTCCCCATGCCCTGTGGGGGCTGTGGGCACAGCAGAGAGCCCCACAGAGGGGTCCCCATGCCCTGTGGGGGCTGTGGGCACAGCAGGATGGCCCCACAGAGGGGTCCCAGTGCTCTGTGGGCTCAGCAGAGAGCCCACAGAGGGGTCCCCATGCCCTGTGGGCTCAGCAGGAGGTGGCCCCACAGAGGGGTCCCCGTGCCCTGTGGGCTCTGTGGGCTCAGCAGGAGGGGCTCACAGAGGGGTCCCCATGCCCTGTGGGCTCTGTGGGCTCAGCAGGAGGTGGCCCCCACAGAGGGGTCCCCGTGCCCTGTGGGCTCTGTGGGCTCAGCAGGAGGGGCTCACAGAGGGGTCCCCATGCCCTGTGGGCTCTGTGGGCTCAGCAGGAGGTGGCCCCACAGAGGGGTCCCCGTGCCCTGTGGGCTCTGTGGGCTCAGCAGGAGGGGCTCACAGAGGGGTCCCCATGCCCTGTGGGCTCTGTGGGCTCAGCAGGAGGTGGCCCCCACAGAGGGGTCCCGTGCCCTGTGGGCTCTGTGGGCTCAGCAGGAGGTGGCCCCCACAGAGGGGTCCCCGTGCCCTGCGGGCTCTGTGGGCTCAGCAGGAGGGGCTCACAGAGGGGTCCCCGTGCCCTGTGGGCTCTGTGGGCTCAGCAGGAGGTGGCCCCACAGAGGGGTCCCCGTGCCCTGTGGGCTCTGTGGGCTCAGCAGGAGGTGGCCCCACAGAGGGGTCCCCGTGCCCTGTGGGCTCTGTGGGCTCAGCAGGAGGTGGCCCTGCCAGCAGCAGTGACCGTGCTGTCCCCTCCCTGCAGGCCTGCGCAATGCCCCGCGCTGCTGGGACGTCATCCAGCCCCTGCTCTGCGCCGTCTACATGCCCAAGTGTGAGGATGGGCAGGTGGAGCTGCCCAGCCAGACCCTGTGCCAGGCCACCCGGGCCCCCTGCACCATCGTGGAGCGTGAGCGCGGCTGGCCTGACTTCCTCAAGTGCACCACAGACCGCTTCCCCGAGGGGTGCCCGGTACGGGGAGGGCACAAGGCTTGGTGTGGCTCAGCCTGCTGTGGAGAAGGCTCCAGGGAGAGCTTCCAGAACATTCCAGGGTCTAAAGGGGCTCCAGGAGAGCTGGAGGGGGACTGGGGACAAGGCTTGGAGGGACAGGACACAGGGAATGGCTCCCACTGCCAAAGGACAGAATTTGGGTGGGATCTGGGGAAGGAATTCCTGGCTGGGCTGGAATTCCCAGAGCAGCTGGGGTTGCCTTTGGATCCCTGGCAGTGCCCAAGGCCAGGCTGGACTTTGGGGCTTGGAATACCCTGGGACAGTGGGAGGTGTCCCTGCCATGGCGTGGCATAGTCTGGTTTCAGGCCTGATGTTTTGGTTTTCTGGCGTTTATCCCACTTTCCTGGGAAAGAACACCAGAAAACCAAAACATTAGGAACTGAAACCAGGCTACGTCATGGGGTGGCCCTGGATGGACTTTGAGGTCTCAAACCATTCTATGGTGATTCTACAAAACCCACCTGTGCCTTGCCCTCTACACGGCACTGACGTCCATCTTGGCCATGGGGGTTTCTCCTCCTCCTCCTAGTCGTCCTCCTCTTCCTCCTCTTCCTCCTCTTCCTCCTCTTCCTCCTCTTCCTCCTCTTCCTCCTCTTCCTCCTCTTCCTCCTCTTCCTCCTCTTCCTCCTCTTCCTCCTCTTCCTCCTCTTCCCCTTCCTCACAGCCTCATTTCCCCTCTGGCAGAACGAGGTGCAGAACATCAAGTTCAACAGCTCAGGGCAGTGTGAGGCTCCTCTGGTGAGGACTGACAACCCAAGAGCTGGTATGAGGATGTGGAGGGCTGTGGTATCCAGTGCCAGAACCCGCTGTTCACCGAGAAGGAGCACCGCGAGATGCACGTCTACATCGCCGCCTTCAGCTCCGTCACCATCTTCTGCACCTTCTTCACCCTGGTGAGGCCCGGGCTCACGGGGGGCTGACCCCAGCAGGGGGACAGGCACTGAGCTGTTGCTTTCTCCCGCACTCTAGGCCACCTTTGTTGCTGACTGGAGGAACTCCAACCGCTACCCGCTGTCATCCTGTTCTATGTCAACGCCTGCTTCTTCGTGGGCAGCATTGGTTGGCTGGCACAGTTCATGGATGGCGCCCGTGACGAGATCGTGTGCAGGGCTGATGGCACCATGAGGCTGGGAGAGCCCACGTAGGTGTCACCTCTGTCCCCAGCACCAAGGAGGGCTCTGGGGGTTCCTGGGAGGGGGAGACCCCCATCCTCTCCCCCGTGTCCCCTCGTGGCGTGGGTGACGCTGTCTCCTCTCGGCAGCTCCAACGAGACGCTGTCCTGCGTCATCATCTTCGTCATCGTGTACTACTCGCTGATGTCGGGTGTCATCTGGTTTGTCATGCTCACCTACGCCTGGCACACGTCCTTCAAAGCCCTGGGCACCACCTACCAGCCCCTGCTGGGCAAGACCTCCTACTTCCACCTCATCACCTGGTCCATCCCCTTCGTGCTCACCGTGGCCATCCTCGCCGTGGCGCAGGTAATGGGGTCACCGTCACAGGGTGGTGTCTCAGGGTGACACCCAGGGCCAGCTGACCCTCCTGTCCTTCTCACTGTCCCTGCCAGGTGGATGGTGACTCTGTCAGTGGCATCTGCTTCGTGGGCTACAAGAACTACCGCTACCGAGCCGGCTTCGTGCTGGCCCCCATCGGGCTCGTGCTCATTGTGGGCGGCTATTTCCTCATCCGGGGTAGGTGTGGCCCAGCTGTGGGAAGGGACGGGGTCACTGTGGGTGTCCCCACACCCTGACCCCCTCATCCTCCCCCACAGGGGTCATGACTCTCTTCTCCATCAAGAGCAACCACCCTGGGCTGCTGAGTGAGAAGGCGGCCAGCAAGATCAACGAGACCATGCTGCGCCTGGGTGAGGCTTCCCCAGGGAGCAGGAGTGGGAACGGGGGTGTTTTGACCCCTGAAGTCACACAGCCCTTCCCAGGGGTGGCAGCAGCAGGGCACAAAGCCTCGGTGGTGTGTCAGAACCCAGGATGTGTCTGGGACGGTCCTGGATGATCCCAGCTCCAGCCAGGGGGCTCCAAAGCCCTGGCAGGGGGGTCGGAGACCATGGCAGGCAGCCAGGGACTCCTGCAGCTTTGAGTTTGATCCATGGAACAAATTACCACCTGTGAATGAAGAACTAAAAGTCACAAAAGTTTAGATAACATGATAGTAGTAGAGTGAAAAGGGATTTTACCATGGGGCTTAGGGGTCAAGATAGAGGGACTTGGGCATTGTCGTGTCCTCCTTCCTTCTTCCTAACCCCACCTTCTTGGGGATGGTGGCACTTGGGGATTGGATTGGAGTAGAATGGAACTGTCTAACACAGGTGATGGGCATTGGATCATAATTGAAAATAACTAACAGGGAATTTGTAGTATAAAGTCAGTGCCTGCCCCTGGGGCAGTGTGTGTGCCTGGGGCTGCCCTGCTGAACAGTCCTGGGCACCCAGACAGAAAATATCTGAGATAAGAAACAACAAAAGAGAGCATCAGCTGAAGGCTTTCAACTCATTAATTCAGCAGCAGGGCTTGGAGACAGTGAATTTTATATCTCCTGGGGTCATCCTAAGCAAAGCAAGCCCCAAGAGTGGTGGTGCTGGCACAGCCCCAGGGTGGTATCTTTGCCTGGTGTCACTGGGGTTTGGCTGAGCTGGGGATGTCCCTCTTCTCTTCCAGGCATCTTCGGCTTCCTGGCCTTTGGCTTCGTCTTCATCACCTTTGGCTGCCACTTCTATGACTTCTTCAACCAGGCCGAGTGGGAGCGCAGCTTTCGGGAATACGTCCTGTGAGTGGCACAGGGGGTGACAGGGACACATCCCCGTGTGCCCCACCAGCAGTGCCACCACATGTCCCCCCTGCAGAGCCGTGGGTGTCCCCCCTCCTTACAGCCACTGTCCCCTGCAGGTGTGAGGCCAACGTGACCATCGCCACGCAGACCAACAAGCCCATCCCGGACTGTGAGATCAAGAACCGGCCCAGCCTGCTGGTGGAGAAGATCAACCTCTTTGCCATGTTCGGCACCGGCGTCTCCATGAGCACCTGGGTCTGGACCAAGGCCACCCTGCTCATCTGGAAGCGCACCTGGTGCAGGTGGGACCCCTGAGGGTGTCACCCCAGCTCCCTGGAGCCTTTCCTGCCCCAGCCAGTGGGATGGTGGAGGACATTCCCAGATGTTTGCCCCTCGGCTCCATGAGCAGCGGCTCGGGAATGGGGTGGCCTCTCCCGTTTGGTGTTTGTGAGACACCTCCATCCCCAGGAGGTTCTCCAGGCTGGTGTCCCCATCCAGAATGGGATGGGGTGCTGGGGAGGCTCCCTGTGCCCTCAGCTGTGCCAGCTGTGTCCCCTCTGTGCCCTGCAGGCTGACGGGGCAGAGCGATGACCAGCCCAAGAGGATCAAGAAGAGCAAGATGATCGCCAAGGCCTTCTCCAAGCGCAAGGAGCTTCTGCGTGACCCGGGCCAGGAGCTGTCCTTCAGCATGCACACCGTGTCCCATGACGGTCCTGTGGGTATGTGCACATCCCCAGCACCCCCTCAGGGCCCCCAAAATCCCCCCTTTGACCAGATCCCCCTGTCCCTGCAGCCGGCTTGGCCTTCAACATCAACGAGCCGTCGGCCGACGTGTCCTCGGCGTGGGCCCAGCACGTCACCAAGATGGTGGCCAGGAGAGGGGCCATCCTGCCCAGGACATCTCTGTGACACCCGTGGCCACACCTGGCAAGTCCTTGGGGAATTTTTGGGGGGGTGAGCCGGATTGGGGGGTGTGCAGGGAGATGGTGGGGGGCACAGGTGGGACGTGGTCGCTCACAGCCCCCACGTCCCCCAGTGCCACCAGAGGAGAGGGCCAACCTGTGGGTGGTGGAGGCTGATGTGTCCCCAGAGCTGCAGAAGCGCAGCAGCCGCAAGAAGAAGAGGAGGAAGAAGAAGAAGAAGGAGGAGGAGGAGCAGGAGGAGGTGAACCCCGACCCCAGCGCTGCCTGGGGGGCTCCGGGGCCCCCAGCACCGTCCCTCGCCTGCCCCGCCTGCCCCCCAGCCCTGCCTGGTGGCTTTTGCCCCTGATGTCCTGCCAGCTGGCCAACCCCGGGCCACCTTCCCCGTCCTGCACGTCATCAGCAACCCCTTCTGCCCCGAGGAGGAGAGCCCCTCCTGGCAGCACAACGGGGGTGCCCTGTGGCCCCCAAACCCGGCCCAGGGGGGCCCAGGACTCAGGGCCGCCGGGCAGGGCTGGCCCCCATCCACTCCCGGACCAACCTGGTGGATGCAGAGCTGCTGGAGCCCGACTCGGACTTCTGATCTCCTCCCCTTGGGCTGTGGGGACAACCAGAGCCCCCCCTGATCCCAGGGGAACCATCCCAAATATTGCAGCCAGCTGAGCACATCTCCCCTGGGAGGATCCAGCTCCATGGGAGGTTTTGGGATTTGCAGCGGGAGAGAGGAGCTGTCAGTGGGAGAGATTTAAGGAGCAGGGGGACACTGGGGGACAGCTTTGAGGAGGGTAAATTTGGGGGGCACCTTTGCCCCCACAGCTCTGGCTCTGCCCCACTCACAGCTAGAGGTACGTAGAGCTCGCCCCCCACTTGTGCCAATAGTGAAATATTTTTTATAATTCCAGATATTTTTTTGTAATGTTTGTATCGTGATGGGGACGTGGTGCCTCTGCTCGGGGGGCAGCAGCAGCATCCCTGGGGTGTGCCCCTCATTTGGGGTTCACCCCAATCCCTTCAGAGACCCCAAAGTGCCTTCCAGCTCCCCAGAGAGCTGAGCCACACCCAAATCAGGATTAGTGGGGTGGCAGCACCAGGGAGTTGGGCTGGGAAGCACCTGGAGCTGCCTGGGTGTTAAAAATAATAATAAAAAAAAAACCCACCCCAAAAACCTCGGGGTGCTCGAGGTGAATCAGGGTCAACAACCCCCAGAGCAAAGCTTTTTTTTTAATTATTTTTTTAGGAAATAAAAAATAAAATAAAAATCAAGTCACAGCAAACCCAGCAGAACCCTGAGGCAGGAGGGCTCCAGCCCCTGCTGGTGTTTGGATTTTTGGATTTTCCCTGGTTTTATTAAGTCCTGGTAGGCTCCTGGCTTTTTTTTTTTTTTTTTTTTTTTCCTTTTTTCTTTTTATTTTTGCTACCCCAGTGACTTCCACGGGTTTATTTTTGCTGTGTAAAGGAAAAACCCTCCTGTATCAGTATTAAATTTACAGATTTTTTCAATCCCAGTGGCTTCTCTGGGCTCTTTTAGGGGAGGGATCCATGTGGGAAAACATTTTTGGGGGTGGGATTATCCTTTCTCCTAAAATCCCTCCTGCTTTAAGAACTGTTTTCAAGTGTTTTTAGCTACTTTAAATCACATTAAAATCTGCTTTCGAGTGCTTTGAATGCCCTGTTCCTCCTGCAGGAGGGAGCTCTGAGGGGCTGGAAATGCCCTGGGGGGCTGTGGGGACACTTTTGGGGGACAAGTGGGCAATTTTGGGGACAGCTGGGCAATTTTGGGGACAGCTGGGGCCTTTGCCAGCAGGTGGCACCACGGGCTAAAATATCCCCTAAACCCCCAAAATTTAGGGGAGCCCCAAAATGGTGCTGGTGCTTGGGGAAAAATGCTGGTTTTGGAAAAAAAATCCCTTTTTTATTTTGCTTCAGATTCATGCAGCTGCACTGTTTGGTTATCCTGCAATCCAGACCCTGAAATTTAGGTGGAATTGGTCAGTGAAAATTGCATTTTTCCAGTGTTTTGGGGTTTATTTTGTTGTTGTTTTTGGGCTGATCTTGCTCCAAAGTCAAAGCTGGATTGGCTGGGATGAAATGAAATATTTCTTTATCTCACTGGTTTTGGGCTTTTTTTTTTTTTTTTTTCCTTTTATATATTTTACTTTGTGGCTTTCTTAGTTAAAAAAAGCTAGTCCTAAAAGATTTGCCATTTTGAAACAAGAAAAAATGAAATAATTGAATTTTGGAAGCATCAGGAGGAGCTGACAACGTCGTATCTCCTCCCCAAAAAACCCCAAAATCACCCAAAAAATTACCCAGAGTCATCCGAAAATCATCCAAAAGTCACCCAAAAATCATCAAAAAAGAATTCAAAAATCACCCCAAAATTGCCCCAAAATCATCAAAAGACCATTAAAAAGTCACCCAAAATTTACAAAAAAATCGTCAAAAAATCATTTAAAAATCACCCAAAAAAAGTAAATTTCCTTTTCCAAAGCATTTTTTTTTCCCCAAACTTCCAGGAAAAAACAATCCCAGCCTGGTGTCAGGATGGAGCCGGCCCTGATCCCACAAAGCCCAAATTGTTGGAAAAATCCCTCCCCCAAATCCTCTCCCTTCCTCTGCTGTAATCCTTTTTTTTTCCTAGATAAATCTGGAGCTGGGATAACCGTGGGATGGAATTTTGGGGGGTGTTTGCCAAGAAAACCAATTTTCCCACTTTTTAAAATCCTTTAAAAGGTGAGGAAGATCCAGGTGGGCTCAGGAGGGGGATTTTCTCTTGGGCAGAAGTGTGTAAAATAATCTGGTGGGGTTTTTTGGGTTTGTTTGTTTGTTTGTTTGTTTGTTTTTTTGTTTTGTTTTGGTTTTTTGTGGTTTTTTTTGTTGTTGTTTTTTGTTTTGTTTTTGTTTTGTTTGTTTGTTTTGTTTTGTTTTGTTTTTTTGTGGGATCTGAAATGATAAATTCTGGAGGATTTTTCCATCTCCAGAGCAGCAGCAGAAATTCCTCTTAGCAGAAAAGGAGGATGAAGGTCAGGATTTTGCCTTGGTCAAAACAGCCTGGTGGGGTTTTTGTGGGATCTGTGGGATCTGAAATTATAAATTTTGGAAGACTTTTCCATTTCCAGAATAGCAGAAATTCCTGTCAGCAGAAGAGGAGGATCAGGGTCAGGATTTTGCCATGGTCAAAATAACCTCGGTTTTTTTGGATTTTTTTGTGGGATATGAAATTACAAATTCTGGAAGATTTTTCCATCTCCAGAGCAGCAGAAATACCTCTAAGCAGAAAAGGAGGATCAGGGTCAGGTTTTTGCCTTGGTCAGGGGTTTGCAAAACAGCCTGGTGGGTTTTTATTGGGATGTGGCACCAGGAAATGAAAAATTCTGGAGGATTTTACCTGGAATTAAATTCTGGAAAAATACAAAAGTTCTGCTTCAGCAGGGAACAGCTTTAGTTCAGGGAGGTTCAGGGGATTCTCCTCCTCCTCCTCCTCCAGCTCATCCCAGAGAGCTCACCCAGGGTTTGAGAATTGGACACTTGAGGATTGAATTGACACTTGAGAATTGCGAATTAATTAAGAGCTCACCTACCAACAGCTCCAATTTCTCTCGGGGCTGCTCTCAATAAATAATAATAAAAGGTTTGCACTCCACAAGAGGCACATCCCAAAAGCACAGGTTTAGAGCAGGGGGGTTTATTCCTGGCTCGTGCCTGTAGGCAGAGCTCTGTGGCCAGCAGGCCTGGCAGGACAGCAAGTCCCAGACTTTTGGCATGACACATTCCCTGTGCCAGGACGTTTTGGCTCCTCATCTCCGTGGGTTTTCCTGGCACGCCAGCCCTGTGGAGCTGCCTGGCCAGGCCATGGCACTGTGGGGACACCAAGTCCTGGAGCTGAGTGGCTCCAGGGAAGGAGAATGGAGCTGGGCAGGGGCTGGAGCCCCAGGAGGGGCTGAGGGAGCTGGGCAGGGGCTCAGCCTGGAGCACAGGGGGCTCAGGGGGATCTTGTGGGGGAACTCCCTGAGCTGTTTGGGGATCAATCAGTGCAGAGCCAGGAAAGCTGCTTGCCAGCACTGGGGAAAAGAGGGAAATCCCTTGGCAAGGCAGTGAGGGAATGCTGGTGCCTGCAGCTTCTCCTGAGGCAGGGCAGCCCAGGAATTGCAGCCCCTTGGCAGCTTTCAGCCTCTTGCCCGGCCTGGGGGGCTCAGTTTGGGGTTGGGAATGGAGCTGGGCAGGGGCTGGAGCCCCAGGAGAGGCTGAGGGAGCTGGGCAGGGGCTCAGCCTGGAGCACAGGGGGCTCAGGGGGGCCCTGGGGGCTCTGCCCAACTCCTGAGAGGAGGGCACAGCCGGGGGGGATTGGGGCTCTGGGCACAGGGACAGGCACAGCAGGGCAGGGAACGGCCCCAGCCTGGCGCTGGGCACGGGCTGGGGGCATTGCAGGGGAAATTCCTCCCTGGCAAGGGCAGGGAAGCCTTGGAATGGGCTGCCCTGGGCAGGGGGGCAGTGCCCAGCCTGGGGGGATTTCCAAACCCTGGGCATGTGGGGTCGGGCTCTGGGCACAGGCACAGGGAACGGCCCCAGCCTGGGGCTGGGCACGGGCTGGGTTGGATTGTGGGGAAAATTCCCTCCTGGAAAGGTTTGTCCAGCCCTGGCACAGCTGCCCACGGGGGTTTGCAGTGCCCATCCCTGGAGGTGTCCCAGGACACGGCGCTGAGTGCTCTGGGCTGGGGACAATGTGGGGTCAGTCACAAGTTGGTCTCGATGGTCTTGAGGGTCTTTTCCAACCTCAACGATTCCACGATTCTGTGCCCGGCGGCTGAAACACCGAAAATTCACCACAACCTCAATAAAGAACCAAACGCCCTCAGGGGCCGGACTACAACTCCCATCAACCCCCGCGCGGCCCCCGCGGGAAGGCAGCGCGCGGTGTCGCGCCGCAGGGACTGCCGGGAGCTGTAGTCGCGCCGGGGCGGAGCGCCGGCGGGCAAACTGCATGTCCCGGCATGCAGTGCGGCGGCGAGGGCGGCGGGGCGGAGCGGGGCGGGGCCGGCGGCCCTGAGGGAGCCGGAGCAGGAGCAGGAGGAGTCGGCGGCGATGTCGGTGCAGGTGGCGGTGGCCGCGCCCGCTGTGGAGTTGAAGGAGCTCGGCGGCCCCATGGACAAGGCGGCGGGGCCGCCCTGCGAGCCTGGGGGCGCTCACGCGGCGGCGGCGGCGGCGGCAGCAGCCTGCCCCGTGCCGGCCGCCGAGCGTGAGGCGGCCCCGGCCCCCTGCGCCGAGCGGCCTCCGGGAGGCGGCTGCCCCGGGCTGGCCTCGGCCGCCGGGCTCTCCTCGGCCGCCGGGCTCTCCTCGGCCGCCGCCAAGGTGCCGCAGGCTTCGGCCATGAAGAGGAGCGACCCTCACCATCCCCAGCACCGGCACCGCGACGGCAGCGACAGCAGCGGCAGCGCGGCCGAGGCGCTCGTGAGCCCCGACGGCACCGTCACCGAGGCGCCGCGCACCGTCAAGAAGGTAACGGGGGCCACGGCGGGCCGGCCCCGCGGGCCCGGGGCTCGGGGCAGGGCCCGGCCCGCTGCGGGGTGTCCGGGAGGCCGCGGTGCTGGGCCAGGGGCTCTGTGTGGTTTGGATTTTGGGGACTCGTTCTGCTCTGCCGGGGGGGTCTGCGCCTTGTCCTCGCCGTGTCGGACGTGTGGGGTGACATTGGATCTATTTACACTTCAATCCTGCCCCCCCAGGTGTTATTGGGTCTATTTATACTTCAATCCTGCCCCCCCCAGGTGACACTGGTTGTGTTTACACCCCAATCCTGCCCCCCCAGGTGACAGTGGATGCTTTTCCCCCCCATTCCTGCACCCCCAGGTGAACAGTGGTTGTGTTTTCCCCCCGTGTCCCTGGGTGCCTTTACCCCACTCCTGCACCCTCAGGTGTGGCCGTACCTGTGAGAAACACAATATCTGAGCTCCGGGGTGTGTGTGTGGGTTCGCATCAGGTTCACCTTTCCAGGCTTATCTTGGCGATATGGAGAAGATAAAAACGTCCCTGGTGCCGCTGGTGACGTTGGCACACGAGGCTGGGCCAGGTGTGCCCATAGCTGGACTCTGGGGTGTGGCAGGGTGGGTTTCGGGGGTGCCCCTCTGCCAGGGGGCCCCATCCTGGCTGGGACCATGCAGCTGCACAGCCCTGGAGTGTGTGGAGCTCTGAATCCTGCGGGATCCATCTGTGGGGCTCCAGCTCCTCAGGTGGACACAGGGCCTCCCTGCAGTAGGGCATGTGTGTACTCGGGAGGGAAATGCACATTTTCCAGGCTTGTGTTTTAGTGGAATCCCCAGGGCTTTTGGGTCCGGAATCCCCGGGGTTTTGGTGCTGAAAATCCCAGATTTTGGAGCTGGAATCCCCAGGTTTTTAAGGCTGGAATTTTAGTTTCGTTTTAGTGCCACTAAAATTTCCAGGATTTCCTCCTGGAAATCTCAGGAGGGAGAGTTGTCCCCTGTGAACCCTTTTTTGTGGGGTGTAGGGAAAGAAGTGTCCCTGTCCCAGGGGAGCCTCCCACCTCTTGAAACTTTGGGATGAAGACCTCACCTGCCCTACTGAGGAACTTCCACCCTCTTGGGCTTGCTCTAAAATTTCCTTTCCCTTTGGAAGGGAAACTGTGGCTTCCCTGAAATTCCACTTTTTCCTTGGAGGGAGCACATCCCTGCCGGGCAAGGTGAGGAGAGTCTGGCTCAAGGTTTCCTCACCCCCTAAAATCCCTTCTGGGGGGGTTCAGCTGCTCAGTAAAGGACATTTTTCCCTCCCAGATCCTTTCTGCCATCCCCAGGGTTTGATATCCTAATCCCATCTCTATTTTTAGAGCCCCTCAGGGCATCCGTATTTCTCCTCAAACGTTCTTAAACTCTTCATCTCACCCTCTCCCTTTTTTTCTGGGTAAAACCACAAAAAGGGATTTCTCTGTGTGCACTCCCCTCTTGAATCCTGTGCTGTTGGATTTCCATATCACCTGAAACAATCCCAAACCTGGGAATGTGTTTGGTAGAAGCAAAATATCAGTGGTTTTTTTTTCTTGACTAGTTTATATAAATGTATTTTTTTTTTCCTTTCCTGGGAAGTCTAACACCCATCCTTGACTTACCTTGCCACCAAATTGTGATTTTTGCAGTTCTGAGACAAAAAGAGTGCCCAGAAAATTGCAGCCGCTCTTTTCCTCTAGTACTGCTCTCATTTTAAATCTTTTCTGTCAGTTCAGCATTTTATTTATCTGTCTGCCTTTAGATGTTCTGATTTGTATTTTATCTTGATGGGCTGTAAAACAGGAAGTAATAGTTGGAGTAAATGATAAATTTGTGTATTTCTACATGCACACATTATAGATGGTGCTGGGCTTTTCCCTGCCACCTGCAGAGATCAGATTTTGGGGAAAATCCCTGGAATTGTTGTTCCCTTTGGATTCTTGCTGGAATTCCTCATTCCTGAGGTGAAATTGGACTTTTGAGGTGTGGGATAAAGGTTCTCCTGACCTTCTTCCAGCTCCTCCTGTGGCCCCAAGCTGAGGCAAAGCAGCTGAAATTCCCCACTTTGGGCAGAGAGAATTCCCTGGGGGATGAATCCCTGTGGGGTGTGGAGGAGGAGCTGGGAAATCCCAGGAGCAGCCCTGGCTGGGCTGTGGGGTGGGTTTGGGCTGAGCCCAGGGGGCTGAGAACAGCCTCAGGTGTGCCTGACTCACCTGGCTTGGCTCAGTTCGGGTTTTTGGGGTGTTCTGATGAGGGGGTGATTGCTCAGCAGCATTGGGGGTGGTGGGTGCTGGGTTTGAGATTTAAACAGTGTTGTGATGATGATGTGATTGCTCAGCAGCTTTAGGGGGTTGTGGCTGCTGGGTTTGGGGTTTTTGGGGTGTTTGGATGATGAGGTGCTCATTCAGCAGCTTTGGGAGCTTGTGGGTGCTGGGTTTGGGGTTTTAGTGGTGTCGTGATGATGAGGTGTTTGCTCAGCAGCTTTAGGGGGTGGTGGATGCTGGGTTTGGGGATTTTACGTGAGTTCTGATGATGAGGTGCTTGTTCAGCAGCTTTAGGGGGTTGTGGCTGCTGGGTTTGGGGTTTTAGGGGTGTTTGGATGATGAGACTATCACTCAGCAGCTTTAGGGGGTGGTGGCTGCTGTTTTTGGGGTTTTAGGGTGTTTGGATGATGAGTGCTCACTCCTCAGCTTTAGGGGGGTGGTGGCTGCTGGGTTTGTGTTAATTCTTAGAGCATTCCCAAATCCGAGCAGCTGAGAGTTACAGAACTTGTGGAAATCCCATTATTTCTATTATACTCGTGAGGGGGAGACTTAATTAGGACTCCCAAACTGATTAACTGGGCAGTCTTGGCCTTGGCACGACCACTCTGTGCCCCTTTCTGCAGCTGGGAGAAGAATCCTGGAATCACGGGGTTGGCTGGGAGGGATCTTAAAGAACAGCCAGTTCTGACCTTCAGCCACAAGAAAAACTTGGATTTAAACAGAATCAGTTCTTAATTTAATGGTTGTGAGGTGACAACTCTGTGCCTCTTTCTTCAGCTGAGAGAAGAATCACAGGGTGGGTGGGAAGGAACCTTAAAGCCCAGCCAGTTCTGACCCTCAGCCACAAGAAAAACTTCAATTTTCCCACCTTCCGTTCCTGATTTACTGCTCGTGAGGTGCTTGGGGCTCGGGCATTTCTGTGCCCCCACCCTGGCGAGGTTAACCCTCAGCCAGGGGCGAATTTCCCAGGAAGCAAACCCCACCCGAGACAGCAAAAGGTGAATTTTCACCAGCCAGCCCTGCAGCTGTGTCCTTGTGCTCTTTTCCCGAGGAAAGCCGAGCTTTCCTGCCGGGGACGGCTCGACTTGCTCTGGATTTGCTCCAAATTTCCCCCTCGAATTTTCCTGCCCCTCGAATTTTCCTGCCCCCTCGGATTTTCCTGCCCCCTGCATTTTTTTGCCCTTTGATTTTTTTGCCTGCCTGGATTTTTCCCCCTCGATTTTTTGCCCCTGGATATCCCCCTCCCCTTTCCCCCCTCATTTTCCCCTGTGTAACATTCCATTTCCCCTGAATTCCTGCTGCTCTCTGGGCTGGCACATCACCTGGCCACGGGAATTTTCCTTCTGCTCCCTGGAAATGCCTCAGGTGCCTCCTCTAAACCATGGCTCTGACCTTGCTTCCCACTGCGATTTAAAAAAAACCCAACCTGGCTTTTCCCGTGGAAATTCCCTTTTTTTTAGAGATTTTATGGCTGCATTAAGGATTTTTTTTCCAATTTATATTTCTCACCCATCAGGTGGGAAATGCTTCTTCCCCAGGGCTGAATTCCCAGGAAATGCAGCTGGAAATCTCTTTAGGAAAACCTTCCTAAAAAAATCTTTAATTTAATATGATATTCCTCAGTATTTCTCCATTTGGGTGGAATTAAGGAATGGAATTCTCGAAATGTTGAGCTGCCACAAACCCCAAACCATTTTCTTCTCCAGTATTTAGAATAAATAGATATTGAAGGTGAGCTTGGAGCTGATCTTGAAGGTTTCTGCCAGCCCAAACCATTCAGGGATTTCCCAGGATTTATTTCCCATTATTATTTATTATTAAATTTATTATTTATTTATTATATATTTATATTTATAATATTTATACATTTATATTTATTTATATATTTATTTATTATATATATTTATATTATTAAAATTATTTATTTTCCATTATTTCCTGTTATTTCCAAGGCTTTATTTCCCATTATTATTATTTATTTCCCATTATTTCCAAGGATTTATTTCCCATTTTTATTATTTGTTTCCCATGATTTCCTGTTATTTCTAAGTTTCTATTTCCCATGATTTCCAAGGCTTTATTTCCTGTTATTATTATTTATTTTCTATAATTTCCTGTTATTTCCAAGGCTTTATTTCCTGTTATTTCCAAGGCTTTATTTCCTGTTATTTCCAAGCTTTATTTCTGTATTATATTTATTTTCCATAATTTCCTGTTATTTCCAAGGCTTTATTTCACATTATTATTATTAATGATTTGGAGCAGGAGGGTTTGGAGAATGAGGATTTGGAGGGAGAGCACAAGAGGGTTTGGAGCAGAGCCATGAGGGTTTGGAGTGGGGCGCAAGGTCTTGGAGTAGGATTTGGAGCAGGAGGGTTTGGAGTGGGCGATTGGGTGTTTGGAACGTGAGGATTTGGAGGGAGAGCACACAAGGTTTTGGAGCAGGAGGGTTGGGACGAGGAGGGTTTGGAGCTGGGTACGAGGGTTGGCAGCAGAGCAGGAGGGTTTGGAGAATGAGGATTTGGAGCAGGAGGGTTTGGAAGAGAACAGAAGGATTTGGAAGAGAGCAGGAGGGTTTGAGGCACAAGGATTTGGAGGACAGCACAAGGGTTGGGAGCAGGAGGGTTTGGAGAATGAGGATTTGGAGGGGAGCAGAGCAGGAGGGTTTGGAACACAGGGTTTGGAGTGGGGCACAAGGTTTTGGAGCAGGAGGGTTTGGGACATGAGGATTTGGAGCAGGAGGGTTTGGAACACGAGGGTTTGGAACATGAGGTTTTGGAGTGGGGCACGAGGGTTGGGAACACAAGGGTTTGGAGGGGAGCACAAGGATTTGGAGCAGGAGGGTTTGGAACATGAGGGTTTGGAGGAGAGCACACAAGGGTTTGGAGCACGAGGGTTGGGAGCAGAGCACAAGGTTTTGCAGCAGGAGGGTTTGAAGCAACAGGGTTGGGAGCAGGAGGATGTGGAGCAGAGCAGGAGGGTTTGGAGCAGAGCAGTCAGGGTGCTGTGTACATGGGTGTGTTTGTTTTATACCATGAGATGCTTTGGGCTGGGAGGGACCTTAAAAATCTCTAATGCCACCCTTTGTGGAGGCTGTGTCCCTGGGTGCCACCCTTTGTGGCAGGCTGTGTCCCTGGGGTGCCACCCTTTGTGGCAGGCTGTGTCCCTGGGGTGCCACCCTTTGTGGCAGGCTGTGTCCCTGCTGTCAGGAGCTGTGCCAGTGATGTCAGCAGTGCTGGATCTCGGGGTTAAACCCGAGCAGAATTCTCCATTCCCTCACTCCCAGCCTTCCCCTGACACCTGAGCAGCCTCTGGCAGCAAATCCTGGGACACAGGGTGAGGGGCACCGGGGGGGCTGGCACAGCTCTCGCCTTGCAGCAGGGCTGTGGAGGGAAGGAGCTGGAGAGGGGCGTGCATCCCTGACCTGCAGCCCCCAGGAGAGGAGCCAAAGTGCTCCTTGGAACTGCAAACAGAGCCTGGAGCTTCCAGGGCTGTGGCTGCTCCTGGGGTTTGGGGAGCTGCTCCTGGGGTTTGGGGAGCTGCTCCTGGGGTTTGGGGAGCTGCTCCTGGGGTTTGGGAGCTGCTCCTGGGGTTGGGGAGCTGCGGGTGCTCCTGGGTTTGGGGAGCTGCGGGTGCTCCTGGGGTTTGGGAGCTGTGGCTACTCATGGGGTTTGGGGAGCTGTGGTTGCTTTTAGGTTTGGGGAGCTGCGGGTGCTGCTGCTGGGTTTGGGTGGCTGCCGGGTTTGGGGTGCTGCCGGGTTTGGGCAGCTGCGGGTGCTGCTGGGTTTGGGGAGCTGCGGGTGCTGCTGCCGGGTTTGGGGAGCTGCCGGGTTTGGGGTGCTGTCCGGGTTTGGGGAGCTGGGGTGCTGCTGTGGGTTTGGGGAGTGCGGGTGCTGCTGCTGGGTTTGGGGAGCTGCGGGTGCTGCTGCTGGGTTTGGGGAGCTGCGGGTGCTGCTGCCGGGTTTGGGGTGCTGGGCCCGGGTTTGGGGAGCTGCGGGTGCTGCCGGGTTTGGGGAGCTGGGGTGCTGCCGGGTTTGGGGAGCTGCGGGTGCTGCCGGGTTTGGGGAGCTGCGGGTGCTGCCGGGTTTGGGGAGCTGTGGGTGTGCTGCCGGGTTTGGGGTGCTGCCGGGTTTGGGAGCTGCGGGTGCTGCGGGTTTGGGGAGCTGCGGGTGCTGCTGCCGGGTTTGGGGTGCTGCTCCTGTGGGCACAGCCCAAACAGGAGCAGACAGAGGCAGGACACAGAAGGCAGCCCCGAGGTGTTTTGGGGAGAAGCCCCAGCTGCAGATCAGGGCTTGCAGGAGCTCAGGGCTTTGGAGAGCTGCAGGGCCCTTGAGATGGGCAAGAGAGGGAGGTGCTGAGAGATGCAGCTGGTGGCTGATCCCAGGAGAAGCAGCAAACCAGAGCTGGGTGAAGGGAGCTGCTGCCAGGGAGTTGTCTGGGATGGTTCTTTCTTCATCAGCAACAGGCACAGAAGGGCTGAGTGTGTGAAGGAGGAAAACACTCCAGTTTCTGCTTTGCTGGGCCTCAAACCCAGCACTGAGAGGTGTTTTTGTTGCCCTGTGTTTGGTGAATTCATGGCAAGCTGGAGCTGTTGGGGTCTGGGCTTCAGCATGGATGTGCCAGCCCAGATGTCACCGAGGGAAAACCCAAGAGACACAAAGTGTGCTGGTTCTGGAAGGCTCTTGGAGCCACTGCTCCGGTGGAAAGCTCCCCCAGGCCGGGTTCCCGAGGGGGTCTGCACCCTGCATCCCTGGCAGTGGCCCAGGCCAGGCTGGCTAGTGGGGCTGGAGCCCCCTGGGCCAGGGGGAGCTGGCCCTGCCCCTGGAGGGGCTTCGGGCTGGCAGCAGGGGAAACGAGGAACAGCAGATCCTCCTGAGCCTGCCAGGGCTGGCTGTGATTTCAGGTGACCTTGGGCAAATGCTCCCAGCTCTGTGCCCAGGCCCTCTTTTGCTGGGCTGTTGGAGGATCACTTGCAATTCCAGGAGAGATGAAATCACCATCCATGTTCCACGAGAGCTTTTTTGTCTGGCATCTCCCTCTAACCTGCTGCTGCATTATTATATTGTTTCCTGCCTGGACCTCCGCCAGCCATTCCCACCCCCAAACTCTGACAGCATCCCCTCTAAACTCTGCTCCAGTGCAATCCCGAAATTTTCATTTCCTGACTTCTGAAGAGTTCAGGGGGAGGGGGAAAGGATCCTGGGAGGCTCAGAAAAAGCAGTTGGGTGTGGAGGGACTTTGCTCCCAGCTGTGCTCACGCTGTTCCAGGATATCAAAGGGAACAACCCCCAGATGAAAAGAAAAAAAAAAATTTTTAGCTCGTTCTAAACCTATTTTTTTTTTCTCTCCAATGAAATGGGCGATGACTCAAACTCCCATAAAAGTGTCTGGCAGATTTCTGCAGCTCTGAAGTTCCGCAGTGCTTTGCTTGTAAATGTCATTTTTGTGGGAGCCTCTTCAAGTGCAGTCAGGTTCTTTGAGACAGGGCAGAGCCTCCGAGTTCCTCTTTGCAACCGTGACTGAAAAATTCTTTTGGCTGGAAAGGTTTTTCTGCACGAGCCTTGGGTTATCTGCTCAGCACAGCATGGGGGACTCTGAGTGCCAAGAACTTCCCGTGCTTTGCTTTTCATTCTTTTTTACATTTTTAACACAAATAAGCCGAAACATTTTCTGCTTTCCCTGCAGCAGAATGACCAGGGATGAATCACGGGGCTGCCTGAACATGTCAAACATTTCCAGTGTTGCTCGTGATGCATTTTTGGGTGTCTCACCCCACTCTGGAGACCAGGGAGCTGCTGAGACAATAATTGCTCCCAAAAAAATAAAATAAAAAATCTGCTTTTTCCATGAAAAATCCACAAAAAGCAGCTTTGGAGCTGCACTTGGCATTGGGATGCTCTGGCTGATTCACCAAGTTGATTTTTGGGTGGGATTTTTTTTTTCAATTCTCTTTGGGTTACTTGAGGAAAACTGAGTAGGTGTGTGCAGACCTGGCTGAACCCCAGCCAGACAAAGCTCTCCTTGTTCTCTGCAGCTGCTTTTTCTCCTCTTTGGTGGCTCTTTTTCTCCTCTTTGGTGGCTCTTTTCTGGGGTTCTCCGTGTCCTGCCCTCTCTTGTTTGGGTGCAGCAGCTCAGATTCAGCTAAAGTGAGATCGGGGGGGGGGTCCAACCTGCCAGGAAAATTCAGAACCCTCAGAAAAAAATCAGGAAATTTGGGTTTTCTACACGAAATCCTGGAGTGGTTTGTGGTGGAAAATGGGATGTTTGTGGTGGAAAGTGGAAATTTGTCATCAGAAATGGAGATTGGCGGTAGAAAAGTGGAATTTGGTCATGGAAATGGAATTTGGTCATGGAAAGTGGAATTTGGTCATGGAAAGTGGAATTTTTGAGGTGGGAAATGGAAATTTTTTGGTGGGTAATGGGATTTTTTTGGTGGGTAATGGGATATTGAGGTGGAAAATGGAATTTTGAGGTGGAAAATTGGAA
The DNA here is from genome assembly GCA_032173965.1 of Sitta carolinensis. Classification (NCBI taxonomy): domain Eukaryota; kingdom Metazoa; phylum Chordata; class Aves; order Passeriformes; family Sittidae; genus Sitta; species Sitta carolinensis. The sequence continues at coordinate 60,879 of JAVUNC010000005.1, forward strand.
TTTTGTCATGAAAAACTGGAATTTTTGCTGTGAGAAATGGAATTTTAAGGTGGAAGATGGAATTTTCTACAGAAAATGAGATAGTGGAAGGTGGGAAAAAAAACCCCTAATTTTAAGGTCCCTTCCCACCGAAACCATTATTCTCTGATGCAACAAAAATTTATCTTGGAATGAGAAAAACATGGAAAAGGATGGAAATTTGTTGATTTTTACAGATTTATTGAGGAATTACTGAGCCCTTGAAGGACTCTACAGGGGAAGCAGTAGCAGGGTGTTGCTGGAAGGGCTAAAAATATCTGAATTTTACAGGAAAAGTTGAGGAAAAAGAGGATTTCCCATCCAAATTTTGGCTGGAGAGAGCAGGGGAGGAAAAGGTTTAAGCTTTGTGAGAAAAGCTCCTGTTTGAAATCCCTTAAATCAATTAGAATTAGATTATTAATTCTAATAATATTATTATTGGAATAATCCCTAAACACACACTTGCACCGTGGGCAGGAAATCCCACAAGGATTTGGGGTTCTGGGAAAATCTTGGGGTTTTGATAAATTTTGGGGTGTTTTGAGGGGTTTTTGTGTGTTTTAAAAGCTATAATTCCACAAATGGGGAAATTTGTGGGTAGGGGAGAGGGGTGAGGCTGCTTCAGGAGAATGGGGAGAGGGTTTGGGAATGGGGTGAGGGATCCCAAAATTTGGTTGGGGAGGGAAGGAGAGATGGAAGAGGGTGTGGGATGGGGCTGGGGGGGGATCCCAAAATTTGGTGGGGAAGGGAAAGGGGCGAAGGTTTGGGAATGGAGTGGAGGTTCCCAAAATTTGGTGGGGAAGGGAAAGAGAGAGGGGAGAGGGTTTGGGAATGTGGTGGGGATCCCAAAATTTGGTGGGGAAGGGAAGGGAAGGTAGAGGGGGGTAGAAGGTTTGGGAATAAATGGAGTGAGGGATACCAAAGTTTGGTGGGGATGGGAAAGAGAGAGGGGAGAGGGTTTGGGAATGGGATGAGAGATCCCAAAGTTTAGTGGGGAAGGATCCCAAAATCCTCAGGGAGGTTGGGGAGTAGTGAGGGATGGAGCTGGATGGCTGAGCATTGGATGGAGAGCTTTGGGATCCTTCCCCTCACTGCATTCCCTCTTTTCTGCCTCATATTAAGAATATTCCATGGAATTCTCTTCAGTTCAACACCTGCCCCTGCTGTGTCTCACCAGCACAGCCGATTTCTTTCTCCAAAAAGGAATTTCTTTCTTTCTTTGGGCTGAACTTGGGGCTGAACTCGCTGGAATTGCCAGCAGTGAGTGAATTATTTCAGCTGCCCCTCCCCAGCTCTCACTGGGCTTGGGGACCTTGGCAAAGGGAAGGAGCAGGAATGAGCTGGGGCTGCTCTAATCTCATTAACTGAAAGATTTTCTGACTCTCAGGGCAAACAAAAAAAAAACCCCAAAAATCAAAGGCTTGCATGGCTGAGAATGACAAAATTGCTGTTAATGGGATTTTGTTGCCTTGACCTTTCTCTCCTCCCCGCAGTGAATTTGGGAACAGGGATGCAAACCTGAAAAAAGGTTCCCACTTGGTGCCAGGAGAAAACGGAGGAATCCCCTTTTTCCTTGGCTCCCACTCCTTTATCAGAGGCTCTGCTGGAATTTTAGATTGATTTCTTTGAGTTGTGCATTGTGTATGGGAAATAACCATAATTTTGTGCACACTTCTATAATTTAGTTACATTGAGCAGTAAAATAATCTAAAAACCTGGCTACTCCAGGCAGGATTTTTTTTTTTTTTTTCCAAGAAAAAAATTCTCTGTGATCTCTTTAAGGTCCCTTCCACCCCAAATTCCTGGCTGTGATCCCATACAAATGATTTATTTGTGTATTTTACAAATCCTTCACCTTCTTTTTTGCCTTTTCCACCCTTGCTGCAGCCCTGGGAACATCACTCAGGTGAACAAATACCAGGGATTTTTATTTTCCACGTGGAAAATGATGCTGTGAGCCCACCTGGCTCAGCTTTTCCCTTCTCATTCCTCTCTTCCACCCCCTCCCTCAGCCTTTTCCTTTTCCCTTTCTTTTTTCCAGCCCCCCACGCTTTGGATTTCTCAGCCTTTTTGCTGCCATTAACTCTGTGGGTTTTGTGAAATTCTTCATGAAATGCAAGGAAAGTCATCAAATTTGCTGCTCCTCAGAAATTCAGGGCTCTCCAATTATTCCTTTTTTTACCTCCTGCCACCCTGGTTAAATCCCATTTTCCAAGCTCTTGGCAAATGAGGACAGGCTCATATTCTCCTGGAAATTCCAAAGGTTCCAGCTTTTCACTTGCTTGGAAATTTTTATTTTCTTTGGGGAAACTGAAATAAGGGGACCTGGAGGAAGTGAGTCTGTTGAGCCTTTGGGGGAATCCATTGGGATTTCTGAGCAGGAAAGCCATTGGAATTTGTAAAAAAATCCTAAAAGTGCCATAGAGCTCCCTGGAGAAGGGAGAATTCCAAGGAGAGCTTCCAGAACATTCCAGGGGCTCCAGGAGAGCTGGAATCTGGGACAGGAGCAGGGAATGGCTGCCATCTCCATCCTTCTCCTCCCTGCAATCCTAAAGGAATCTCGGGTCAGCTCCTTTGTTATTTGGGAACCAAAGGATCCTGAGGGAAGGAGCTCCTGGGACTTGGAGTGAAGAGAAATAAATGAGTTTTGGGGAGGTGATAAAAACATGGAATTGTCAGAGCTGAGCAGGAAGGTTCTGGAAATGCTGCTTTGATTTGGGGAAAAATGGGGAGGATTTGGAATATTGTATCCTGAAAGGAGTGACAGGATCAGGGGGAATGAATGCAGAGGGATGTGGGTCAGGAATTGCTGTCCGGGCTGGAATTGCCAGAGCAGCTGGGGCTGCCCCTGCATCCCTGGGATGTGCCAGGAAGGATTGGAGCCCCCTGGGCTGCTGGCAGGGGTCCCTGCAATGAGCTGGGAGGGCCCTTCCCAGCCAAAGCATCCCGGGATTCTGCTGGCATTGGGCACACTCAGGATCCATGGCGAGGGCTTGGGCTGGGAAATGGGGAGAGAAAAGAGAGGAGAAGGGAAGGGAGAGCCTGCCTGGTTTGTGAGATTGCAAGGGAAGCCCCTGGGGCCAGGAATTGCTGGGAGAGGAGAGCTGGAGCCAAGGGGAGGCTGGCAGAGCTGGGAATGTTCCCCTGGAGAAGGGAAGGCTGCAGGGAGAGCTTCCAGAACATTCCAGGGAGGACAGGAGAGCTGGAGAGGGACTGGGGCCAGGGGATGGCTCCAGATTGGGAAAGGGGAGATTGGGCAGGAATTGCTGTCTGGGCTGGAATTGCCAGAGCAGCTGGGGCTGCCCCTGCATCCCTGGGATGTGCCAGGTTGGACATTGGGGTTGGAGCCCCTGGGATTGTGGAAAATGTCCAGAGGGTGGAACTGATTTATCCCTACTGTCCCTTCCCACCCAAACCATCCTGGAATTCCCTGAATCTCTGGGGTCATGGCAGGATCCATCCTATCCCTGTTGATCTTTTGGAATTCTCCAGGGCCAGGCTGGAGCACCCTGGGGCAGGAATTGCTGACTGGGCTGGAATTCCCAGAGCTGCCCTGGATCCCTGGAATATCCCAGGAAGGATTGGAGCCCCCTGGGCTGCTGGGAGGGGTCTCTGGAATGAGCTGGGAGGTTTTTCCCACCCAAACCATCCCAGGATCCCTCCCATCCCCCTTTATCCCAACTGGAATGATTCCCCTGAGTCACAGATGCCAAATCCCTGACTTGCAAAAACCTGCAGACAGCTCAGGTTGGAGGCCATAAAACCCTGCCCGTTTTTCCAGCCAGCATTCCCAGCTCAAGCAGTTGGATTTTTCCAGGATTTTCCAGCTCCCTTCTCCAGCAGAATGTGACTAATGCCCTGCTAATTAATGCCTGTTAATTATCCCTGTTCATGTGTGCTGTTCCCAATCCCTGCTTTTCTAAACCCTGCTCTCACAACTCCTCAGGATTTCTTCTTGGTTCAGGACCAGCCTGGGCAGTAAATAATGATTTAATTTTCATTCAATCCCATGGGGAACACCCAAAAATTCCTCACTGGAGGACCTGGGAGTTTTTCCCTGGGTTGGCTTGAGGTGATGGCATCAGCACTTCTGGCTGTTTGCATCCCCCAAAAATGTAGATTTTAGCAGCTTTTCCCTCAATCCAAGGAAATCATGCTAAATTCAGGGGAAAAAAGCTGATCTAGCTTCCAGCAGGGATTTTTTTGTTTTTGCTGCAGAACTGAACGTGGAGCACCTGCTTGGTTTTTAGAGTGATTTTTTTTTCCCCCTATTATTGTGTATTACACGAAGGGGGATGGGAGAGAGCAGATGGGAGAAAACCAGATTGGAGGGAAAGCTGGAAAAAAAAGGACACCAAGTCCTGCTGGAAACTCCGGCTGCAGAACCCCAGAAATTCTCATTTATCCCTAAAATTCCTGCTCTGAGGGGGATTTGATGGGCAGCAAAGCTGGGAACAGATTCCACCTGAAATAATTCCAGTATTTCAGTGCCTTTTTTGGGAATGCTCAATCCCTCAGCAGCCAATTTCCCGTGTTCCTGGCACCCCCGTGGATCCCAGGCCTGGGTGTGGGAGGGAATAATTCACTTTTTCCTTGGGAGCTGTCAGAGCTTCCAGAGGGAGGCTCGTTAGTAAGCCCTCATTAATCTCATTTAAAAACTCTCACACGGATTTTAAACTTGATCTTTTAATACACATTAAAAAAAACAAACCAACCAAAAAAACCCCTTTAATTGATTCACCTGCTCCTCTCATTCCTTTGGGATTTATCAGGCTGCCGTTATTAATTTGAGGAATTAATGTTGAGCCCTCCAGGAGGATAATTCCAAGGAGAAATTCCTGAGGTTTTGTTTGTCCCTGGATGGGTTTGGTTAAAATAAGGGGGGTTGCTCCTTGTTTTCCTCACTCAGCAGCACAGGAGGGTGGGATGGGAGTAAATCCCACACTTTGGGGGGAAAGGGATGGAAAATCCCAATAGTTCCCAATAGATCATGCCCAAATAATCCCAAATAAATCTCCAATAGATCCCAATGAATCCAAATAGATCCAAATAAATCCCAATAGATCCCAGTAAATCCTAATGAATCCCAGTAGATCCAAATTAATCCCAATAAATCCTAATGAATCTCCAAAATAAAAAACCCAATAAATCCTAATGAATCCAAATAAATCCCAATGAATCCCAGTAAATCCAAATAGATCCAAATAGATCCCAATAGATCCAAATAAATCCCAATAAGAATAATCTCAGCGAATCCAAATAAATCCCAATAGATCCAAATAAATCCTGATGAATCCCAATAAATCCCAACAGATCCAAATGGATCCCAATAAATCCCCACGAATCCAAATAAATCCCAGTAGATCCCAATAAATCCAAATAAATCCCAATGAATGCCAATAGATCCCCATAGATCCCAGTAAATCCCAATAAACTGATGGGAATTTGCCATGGGGTTCCTTTCCCAGAGCAATCCAGGGGTCTGGAAAAGGATTTTCCAGCCCAAAGCCAGCCTGGAATGGGTTTGGAGCACCCTGGGATGGGGGAATTTCCCCCTCCCACCCATCCAGTTTTGGATTAAAAATTTGGAAAATTTTGGATTTGGATTAAATGGGATTTTTATGATATATTATATATATTTTATTATTATAAATTAAAAATGGGATTTTTAATTAAAATGGAAAATCACTCCAAATCTGGGGGGAAAGCTGGGGCAGATTTATCTTCCTGAGCACCCTAGCTATTTTTAAATAAATCTAAATATTCAAATAATTCACTTTTTTTCCCCACTGCTCTTTTGAGACAGTCAAGAAAATTCAATTTTGGTTGGGTTTGGGCATCAGTGCCAGCACTTGGGGCAACCAGAGGAGACCAAATGGAACATTCCTGATTTTTTCCTGATTTTGGGAATCCCTGGGAGCAGCCCCTGGGTGCTGAGTGATTAAAAGACCCCAATTAAGGGCTCTTAATTGCGCTTGTCAGACTCCATTAATTAATTAACAATTAACCTGGGAAAAACACAGCAATTCCAGTAATTCCTCCCCTCCCTCTTCGTGCTTTGTTTTATTCCCCCTCAGTAATTCCATGTAAAAACTGAGTTTATATTTCATTTATATTTTATATAGTCTATATATATATATATATATATATATATATATTATGTTCCATATTTTTATCCTTTTCCTCCTGGTGCAGATCTGTGAAATTCCAATTTTTTTTCATTCCCAGGCTGGGATATTTTGTCTTTAATGGTAAAAAGTGATTTTCAGTGTGAAAAAAAAACAGTTTAGGTTGGGGTTGAGCTTTGCTTCAGCCCAGGAAGGGGCAGATAATTTGAATTATTTGAATGTAATGTAGAATATATTTGAATATAATGAGTGTAAATTGATTTCTGCAAGCACAAAGTGGTTGGGATATTAAAACCATGGATTAAACTGGGAATAAAGCTTTGGAATAAACTGGGAATGAACCCTTGGAATAAATTAAAAAAAAAAAAACAACCTTGGAATAAATTAAAAAAAACCCTTTGGAATAAATAATAATAATAAAAAAAACCCTTGGAATAACTTAAAGATAAACCCATGGGATAAATGGGACTAAAACCTTGGAATAAACTGGGAATAAAACCTTGGAATAAACTGGGGTTAAAACCTTGGATTAATAAACCCTTGGAATAAACTGGGAAATAAACCCTTGGATTAAACTGGGAATGAACCCTTGGAATAAGTTAAAAATAAACCCTTGGATTAAACTGGGAATGAACCCTTGGAATAAACTGGGAAATAAACGCTTGGAATTTCGGGTGGGTTTGTTTTTACCCACCAGCGCTGGAATTAAACCTGGCTTTACAAAGCCTGGCTTTGTGCCAATTCCTGAGCACTCTTCACGAGGGAATGGGCTTTTCCCCCATCTTCCAGCTGCTTCCCTGGGATCCCCTGTGCTCCAGTGATCCCGAAGCCCCAGGCACAGCTGCCCTGGAGTGCCCCGGGCTCAGTATGGGATTGGAAGGGTTTGCCCTCCCCTTGCAGCCCCAGGAGCGCATTCCCCTGGGAAAGAGGCGGCTCCGGGCGGGCTGGGCTGGCATTCCCTGCTCCAGGAGCTGCCCAGCGGAGGGGTCTGCCTTCCAGCGGTGAGCTGGGCTTTGGGAATTGCTGCGAGTTGTCGGTGACAGCTCCGGGCTCTCAGGGAGGTTCTTCCATCGCAGAGCCCAGATCTGTGCCGTCCCTGCTGGGTTTAAAGCAGCCGGACTCCAGGGTCCTGGAGGGCTCTGCCAACCCGGGCACTCGGGGATTCGGGCATTCTGGGCGGGTGCAGCAGGGCACGGGTTCCTCATCAGCTTTGGGCTTTTGGAGCAGCTCCCTGGGATGAGAGCCGTGCAGTCATGGAGTGCTTTGGGTGGGAAAGGACCTTTGTCCTGTCCCATTATTCTGTCCCATCACATCCCATTCATTCTACCTCATCCCATTCCAATCCCATCCCCATTCCCATCCCACCATGGCAGGGGTGGCACAGGGTGGACTTTAAGGTCCTTCCCACCCAAACCATTCTAGGATTTTGTGGGCTCCCAGCAGAAATTCCCCCTCCCAGCAGAAACTCCCCCTCCCCTCAGACCAGGCTGCTCCACTCCTCTCTGTATCTCCATTATTTTTTCCAAACACAGAATTCACCATTTCTGGCCACGACCTCCTTCTTACCAGCGATCCTTAACCCAAAACTCGGGATTTATAAATTAATTTCATCTTTCAGTTCTTCTCTTCCTCTTCCCAGCACACATCAAACCTGGAGCTGACTCCTGGCTCTCTCCCCAACTTCCACCTCTGATTTTTGTCCCATGGCTCTCTCCAAAGTTCTCCAGACCTTTCTCCTGGTGCTCCATTCCCTTGCCCTGGATGTTATCCAGCCCCTCCAGGTATCTCCAGCCCCCAGGATTTGAGATGCCATTTGATTTGAGATGCAATTTGATTTTCCATTTCTGGATTTTCTGGAATTTCGAGGGAAGGGCAGAGCTGGGGAGCTGCTGGTGGGGACAGCCCCTCTCACCTCCCATCCAGGGACAGGCTCTGGATCCCTTCCCAACCTTTCAGTCCCCAGCATTTTGCATTTCAAGGATTCCCTACAAAGGGATTCTCCTCAAAACCTCTCTGGTTTTTCCTCCAGCCATAAAACCATCGGGATTTTCCCGCGGGCTCTTGCTCCCCCTCGTGCCCGCGGCTGGAATTCCTCCATCCCTTCTTCCCAAAGCCCGGCTTCGATCCCAGCTTTTTGTCACGGAATCGGGCTCAGCTTCTCAGCAGGGATGGCAGTCCCTGTGTTTTTGAGGATTGGGGCAATAATTCCTAATTCTTGTTCTCCAGTCAGGGCTTTAATCCCCTTCAACTTCTGGAAACTGTAAATTTTATATTTATTGAGGTTTTGAATTGTTCTTTGCTCTGAAACTCATCCCGAGGTGATTTATTAATCAAAGCTGGGTTTAAAAGCTTTTCCTAATTTTTCTCCCTTTTCCTGGAGCTGGGACTTGGAGCAGCTTTTCCGAGCAGATCACTGCTGGTATTTCCTGAATTCTTTTAATAATAAACCTTGGTTTGAGTCAGGGATATTGGAAATCACCATCCACAGGGTTTAAAGGTTGGGGAAGCATCAGGGAGATTTTGTTCTGGTGTTTTCAGGGATTGTGGTAGGGAAGGAAGAAAATCCTGATTTCCTCTCCTGACCTAAAGCCTCATCTCATCTAAAACTTCAAAGGAGCTTAAATACTCATCACCCATCACTTCAAAGTTTGTTTTTTTCTCTAAAATAAGGTTGGAGGGCCCAGATGGGAAGTGATGGGATCAGACCACGTGCACTGAAATTCCTGATCTGGGAGATTATCCCAGACTTGAGAGGTCTGCAGTGGGAAATGGGAACAACTCGGGGTTTCATATTTTGGGTTTTTTTTGGTTTATCAAACTTCCCCAGAAGGTCTCAGGGGCAGCTTGGCCAGGCCCAGATCTCCTCAGGGGTTGGATTTCTCCAAGGGTGGAGCCTCCACAGGCTGTCCCTGTGCCTGAGCAGTGTCACCCTCCCAGGAAAACCAGGAATTTCTGGTTGTCCCTGGTGTCAGCACTGAGGAGATCCTGCTTTGTCCTCCCCTCAGGTGCTGGCACTCTCCAGGTCCTCTTGTGCTGAGATGTCCTCCAGGCTGAGCATTCCCAGCTTCTCCAAGGGATGCTCCCCTCCCTTGGCCACCACCGTGGGCTCTCCCAGGTTCCTGTCCTGGACACAGGGGATGGGGGTGGCTCCTGTGAGAAACTTCCAGAAGCTCCACGCTGGACCCACCACTGGATCCATCAGGGATGGTGGGAGAACTACTGGGATAAATTACAGGAGGGAAAACAAAACCCTGGAGGTGGGACAGCAACAGGAGAGAGGACGAGGAGATGGGAGAGGAGCAGCTCCCAGTGGGGAAGGAGGGGCAGGAGCTGCTCCTGGTGCTGGAGCAGAGATTCCCAAAGCTTCCCAGATTCTTAGCCCATGGAGAGGCAGCTGAGCCCAGCAGCCCAGGGAGGTCCATGGATGAGCAGAGCTCCCCCCGCAGCCCCTGAGGAGCCCACCCAAGGGAGCCTGTGATCCCATGGGAAACCCTGCTGGAGCAGGGTCCTGCCAGGAGCTGTGGATCCATGGAGAGAGGAGGCTGGAGCAGATTCCTGGTGGGAATTCTGACCCCGTGGAAACAGGGAGCAGTTCCTGAAGGACTGAGCCCCTGGAAAAGGGAGCAGTTCCTGAAGGACTGAGCCCCTGGAAAAGGGAGAGTTCCTGAAGGACTGAGCCCTGGAAAAGGGAGAGTTCCTGAAGGACTGAGCCCCTGGAAAAGGGAGAGTTCCTGAAGGACTGAGCCCATGGAAAAGGGATCCAGGCTGGAGCAGTTCCTGGAGGACTGCAGCCGTGGGAAGGACGCTGGAGAAGTTCCAGGGAAGGTTGAGGTTGGATATTGGGAAAATTCCTTCCTGGAAGGTTTGTCCAGCCCTGGCACAGCCACCCAGGGCAGGGCTGGAGTCTCCATCCCTGTAGGGATTTCAGAGCCACGTGGATTTGGCACTTGGGGACAGGGCAGTGGTGGCCTTGGGCTGGACTCTGTGGTCTCCAAAGGTTTTTCCAACCTCAGTGATTCCATGATTTCCACGGATAAAGAACACCCAGTGTGCAAGGACAGTGAGAGCTCTGGGAATCCTTTGGCTCCCTGTGCAAATTCCACTTTTTCCTGGCACAAATTAAATGGAATGAGATGGTCTCAAGGCAGCAGTGACCAGAAGCTTCTTCCCATCTGGAAGGAGGAGCTGTCAACAGTGGGAAAAATTCCACCCCAAATAGAACGAACTCCCAGAATTTCCCAGCAGAAAATGGGAATTCCAAGGGAGAAGAGGAGGAAATGCTCCCAGCCCCACCTGGCACTGATGACAATCAAAGAAGGCTCAGAAAGCTCCCAGAAATGTGGAATTTTGAGTGAATTTCAGTGAAAATGAAACCTCAGCTGAAGCCTTCATCCTCGGAGGGGCAGGATTGTGTTTGTGTCCCGGTGTGGCTGTGGAATTGTGCAGGTCCCGTTCCAAATGTTCCGTCCGGTCCTCTCTGCTCAGCAGAGGGAGCTGCAGCCCTTCCAGCGGCTCCGTCCCTGCTTTCCTGGGATTGGAACGCCGATCCTTTAAAAACATCCCCCTGGAATGTGGAGCTCGTTCCGAACCAGATCGATCGTTTAAAAACATTCACTTGGAATGTGGAGCTCATTCCGAACCAGATCGATCCTTTAAAAACATTCAGTGTGGAATGGGGAGCTCATTCCGAACCGGATCGATCCTTTAAAAACATCCCCTGGAATGTGGAGCTCATTCCGAACCAGATCGATCCTTTAAAAACATCCCCCTGGAATGTGGAGCTCATTCCGAACCAGATCGATCCTTTAAAAACATTCACCTGGAATGTGGAGCTCATTCCGAACCAGATCGATCCTTTAAAAGCATTCCCAGTGGAATGGGGAGCTCATTCCGAACCGGATCGATCCTTTAAAAACATCCCCCTGGAATGGGGAGCTCATTCCGAACCAGATCGATCGTTTAAAAACATTCACTTGGAATGTGGAGCTCATTCCAAACCGGATCGATCCTTTAAAAACATTCACCTGGAATGTGGAGCTCATTCCGAACCAGATCGATCCTTTAAAACCATCCCCTGGAATGTGGAGCTCATTCCGAACCAGATCGATCCTTTAAAAACATTCAGTGTGGAATGTGGAGCTCATTCCGAACCAGATCGATCCTTTAAAACCATCCCCCTGGAATGTGGATTTCATTCCGATCCTTTGGAAGCATTCCCAGTGGAATGTGGAGCTCCTTCCGAACCAGATCGATTCTTTAAAAGCTTTCACAGTGGATTCTGAACTGGATCGATCCTTTAAAAACATCCACTGGAATGTGGAGCTCATTCTGAACCTGATCAATCCTTTGGAAGCATTCCCCATGGAATGTGGAGCTCATTCCGATCCGGATCGAGCCGGAGCTGAGCTCCGGGCGGGATTTGAGGAATCCCTGCTCTCCCTGCGTGGAGGCTGCAGGAATTTGGATGGTGCCGAGTGAAATCCGCGCTGCTGGAATCCTGCGGGTCGAAATCGCTGCGGGATCCGCGGGGACATGGGAATGGTGCGGCCCCTCAGCAGGGGCTGGATGGACACGAACTCCCCACCACAGCCAGGTGGGTCTGATGGTCCAGTGAGCGCGGCTGGATCTCGGTGGGTGAAATCCGGGATGGGGAAAACCGGTGGAGCCCAGCTGTCGGTGGTTGGGAATTCCACACAGGGGTTTTGACCCACCCTGAAAACCGGTGGAGCCATGCCGGGCTGAAAACCCGGCTGGACCCAGGCTGTCCCGGGTTGGGATTTGGAACAGGGATTTTAGACTCCACCTCTGTAAAACCCGGCTGGAGCCCAGGCTGTCCCGGGTTGGGATTTGGAACAGGGATTTTAAATCCACCTCTGTAAAACCCGGCTGGAGCCCAGGCTGTCCCGGGTTGGGATTTGGAACAGGGATTTTAAATCCACCTCTGTAAAACCCGGCTGGACCCCAGGCTGTCCCGGGTTGGGATTTGGAACAGGGATTTTAAATCCACCTCTGTTAAACCCGGCTGGACCCGAGCCCGTCCTGGGTTGGGATTTAGAACCCAGCGCTGGAAAACCCAGCTGAACCCGAGCCTGTCTCGGGGTGTTGGGATTTGGAGCAGGGATTTGGAACTGACTCCTGTAAAACCCGGCTGGACCCGAGTCCTTCCCAGGTTTCTGATTTGGGATTTGGAGCAGGGATTTGGAACTGACTGCTGTAAAACCAGCTGGACCTGAGCCCTGTTGGGATTGGGGTTTGGAGCAGGGATTTTAAGTCCACCTCTGTAAAATTTCTTCCTCAATTTCTGCATTTAAAGTTGTCCTTCCTGGTATTTCTTCTAAAAATATTGGATCGATGAGATAAAAAGTTGGAATTCTGCAAAGGAATTTGAATTTATTTGCAGTTATTGTCCATGTGTTGGATTCAGAAATCATTATTCCCCTTTATTTTCCCTGCTCTCCCTTCCTTAATTTTATGGTTTTTTAATTTTTTGTTTATTTAATGTGATTTTATTGTGAAATTCCCATTTATTTTGCCTCTCACTCATTCTTTCAGCCTTCCCCTCACATTTTAACTTCATTTTATCAACAATCAGGAGTGAATTTTGAATTTTTAGGGTTATCAGTGACCAACTTTGCATCGTTACAATTTCATTTCTAATTCAGATGTGGATTTAAATTTGGAAAAAATTTAAACCCAAAACCTTCTCTAATTTTTCCATTATGGATTCAGCTGTGGATTTAAATTTGAAAAAAAAAAATGAAGTTCTCCTTAAAACCAAAACCTTCTCCAATTTTTCCATTACGGATTCAGCGCTTCTGGAATCGAGGTCAGATGACAAAAAAACTTTATTTAAACCGATTTTTTAATAATTTTATTCTTCCAGCTTTAATAATTTCCTTTTCCAGGGTGGTTTTTTTGATGATTTTGTGGATATTTTAAAGCTGCTGTGGTTTCAGATCCATCTCCAGAGGGCTCTGGGTCGTGTCCTGCGGCGATTTTTTTAATTAGGATTTTAACTCAGCTCATTTGCATTTTATGGGTTCCTCGGGTCAGCCTGGGAGGGAGGGAGCAGAAATTTCAAGAAATAATTAGCCCCAGCTCAAAATTACTCATTATCTTTAAAGGTCATTGTTTCAAAGAGTCTTTTAGGTCTTAATGTTCCTGGGTTTATGTCCACCTCTTATTATTTTAACCAAATATTGGAGAGTTGTGTTAGTAGTGAAGAATAATTTTAATTTTAGCGTGTTTGAGTCAATGTTCACTGGGGAAAAAAATGGGGTTTTCCCAGGAAAAGCTTTAGGATTGAAGTAACTTGGTGTGAAAACAGAAAACTGTGCTTTGGTGTTACCATAAAATGAATGTTTTACCCCCTTTGAAGGCTTTGAGTTGATTTACACTGCGCTGCAGTCGGGTGTCCCTTGGGATTTCACAGCAGGAGGTTCGTGGATAACGTGGAAAATAAAAAATATTCCTGGAAAACCCAGCTTGGGCTGGTGTCAAGTGAGAAAAATGCTGAGCCCAGATTCTTATTCCACATTGGGAATCATTCATATTTCTATTTTTCACATTTTTCACTCGTTGTACAACTCAGAAATTCTTGGGGGGTTTTTCCCATTCGTTTCTCCAGGAGATGCTTTCAAAGAGCTCAGGAATTTTTGTTCTTGGAGTGGAAATTCCTTAAAATCTGCCCTGGAGGTGGAAAATGCCTCTTTGGGAGGAACATCTGGGGGGAATTTTCCCAGGCAGCGTTTTCCATCCTCGGGGCAGCTGGTGAGGAGTGGGATTGGATCCAAGCTGGTGGAAATCAGGGGGAAATCCAGTGGAAATCCAGTGTAGATCGTGTATAAATCAGGTATAAATAATGTGCAAATCCAGTGTAGATCAGGTGTAAATAATGTGTCAATCTGGTGTGAATCAGGTGTAAATCCGGTGTGAATCTGGTGTAAATCAGGTGTAACTAATGTAAATCCAGTGTAAATCCCCACATCTCAATTCTCATTTACAGCTGGCATCATCATCCAAGGAATTTCATCCCTGATCATTTATTACCTGGGATAATTCCCCTCAAACCCCCTGGAAGTGTCCGAGGTTGGAGTAACCTGGGAGAGGGGAAGCTGTGGAGTGGAACTGGAGTTAAGATCCCTTCCAACCCAAACCATTCCATAATTCCATAATTCCCAAAGTGTTGGAACCTTTCTGGACCCTCCAAGGACAAACTCTGCCATGGGGGACGCAGCAAGGGCCGGGATAATTAAAATAATAATAATTAAACCCCACTTTGCCATCCAACAAACGCCCCCGTTGTTTTAGTTGCTCATTAGTTAATTTTCTTTAACGAGGCTCTGTGAATGCAATCATCTGACATTGAGGGGGGAAAAAGAGGGAGAGCAGGGAGGGGAGAGCCCGAGTTAAAGGAGCTTAATTAGCGAGTTAATTACAGCCAGCAGGGAAATGTTCTGGTTACATAAATAAGGCTTTGTTATGCACACAGCAGCCACGTTGGTAATTCCAGGGGCAAAACACAGGCGGGAATTGTTCCTCATTAAATCCTGGGGGCTGGCAAAAAAACAACACAACAACAACAAAATAAAAAAAAAATAAAAATTAAATAGTCTAAAAATGCCACTGGCTGGATCAGCAGGATGGGCTGGGTATAAATGGGGCATTCCCTGCTCCCTGCAGCTGGGCTCGGGGCAGCCATGCCCAACAAGAAGAAATACAACGTCACCGGGGACTCGGGCATGAAGGGCCAGGTGAGGGCAAGTGTGGGGGCCTCAAGGGGGTTCCTACTCAAACCCGGGCTTGTTTCTCTCTTACTGGTGCCTGAAGTTGTAGCTTTTGTAATTTTATAATTTTTAGGTTCTGGGCTGGGTTGGTGGGGAGTTTTACGGTTTGTGGTGAGTGCTGCTGAGCTCTCCAAGTAGAGAGACAAAACAATTCCTGCTCTGGTTTGGTACCAAGGAGAACTTTCAGACCCAGGAACAGAACCAAGGGTGAAGTGAGAGGGAAAATAGAGAGGATGGAGCTTCAGACCCTGGAGCTGTAATTGCACAATTAACCCCAATATTCTGATGGACCAGAACTTATAAAAGTCGGAACCCTCATGGCCAATTGTCCATTTTGGGTTCATCTCATTTTTTGGGGTTTCTACTCAAACCCGTGGTTGTTTCTCTGTTATTGATGCCTTAAGTTGTAGCTTTTATAATTTTTAGGTTCTGGGTTGTTGTGGTGGGGAGTTTCAGGGTTTGTGGTGAGTGCTGCTGAGCTCTCAAAGCAGAGGGACAAAACAATTCCTGCTCTGGTTTGGTACCAAGGAGAACTTTCAGACCCAGGAATGGAACCAAGGGTGAAGTGAGAGGGAAAACAGAGAGGATGGAGCTTCAGACCCTGGAGCTGTAATTGCACAATTAACCCCAATATTCTGATGGACCAGAACTTATAAAAGTGGGAGCCCTCATGGCCAATTGTCCATTTTGTGCCCACTTTGGGTCCATCTCAGGTGTGACCCAGCCAGGCTCTGGTGCTGCCCAGGTGTGCCCAGGGAGGCCTTTGAATAAATCCCTTTTAATAAATCCCTTTTAATAAATCCTTGCTTTATCCTTTTGCCCTGCCTGCTCCTGTCCCAGATCAGCCTCTAGAAGGCATCATCACCTCTCTCTTCTTCCTCTTTTCCTCACTGTTTTCACTCAGTCACTTGTTCCTGGAGCTCCCTTGGTTGGGGGAAATCCCAATCTCCAGAGAGATTCTCCTCATTTGCCCTTGCAGTGATGAAGACTCGAGGCCCACATGTTGATCTGGGGTCCTTCTGGCTGCAGGAGTTGGTGGGGTCAGAGCAGGGAAGTTTTCCAGGAAAACCTTGGATAAGGAGACCTTTTGTGCATGGAGAAGGTGGCTCTTTGTGGTGGAGAAGCTCAGGGTGGCTCTTTGTGGTGGAAAAGTAGCTCAAGGTGGCTCTTTGGTGGAGAAGTAGCTCAGGGTGATTCTTTGTGATGAAGTAGCTCAGGGTGGCTCCTTGTGGTGGAACCCCCAGGTCAGAGGAGCAGTGGAATTTGGAATTAATTTGGAATGTAAAGGTGAAACCTCCCCTCCCTTCCTTAACCCCTCGTGCCCCTGCAGGTGGGCTTTGCCAGCTGGACTTGTTCCTTCCTGCTGGAGGTTGGGAGCAGCAGCTCTTCAGAGCAGCTTGGGCTCCCAAATCCCAGGAACTGCAGCTCTCCAGGGCTCCGAAATCCCAGGAACTGCAGCTCTCCAGGGCTCCGAAATCCCAGGAACTGCATGTCTCCAGGGCTCCGAAATCCCAGGAACTGCAGCTCTCCAGGGCTCCGAAATCCCAGGAACTGCAGCTCTCCAGGGCTCCGAAATCCCAGGAACTGCAGCTCTCCAGGGCTCCGAAATCCCAGGAGCTGCAGCTCTCCAGGGCTCCGAAATCCCAGGAACTGCAGCTCTCCAGGGCTCCGAAATCCCAGGAACTGCAGCTCTCCAGGGCTCTGAAATCCCAGGAACTGCAGCTCTCCAGGACTTCTAAATCCGTGGAACTGCAGCTCTCCAGGGCTCCGAAATCCCAGGAACTGCAGCTCTCCAGGGCTCCGAAATCCCAGGAACTGCAGCTCTCAGGGCTCCTAATCCAGGAACTGCAGCTCTCAGGCTCCTAAATCCCAGGAACTGCAGCTCTCCAGGGCTCCGAAATCCCAGGAACTGCAGCTCTCCAGGGCTCCGAAATCCCAGGAACTGCAGCTCTCCAGGGCTCCGAAATCCCAGGAACTGCAGCTCTCCAGGGCTCCGAAATCCCAGGAACTGCAGCTCTCCAGGGCTCCTAAATCCCAGGAACTGCAGCTCTCCAGGGCTCTGAAATCCAGGAACTGCAGCTCTCCAGGGCTCTGAAATCCCAGGAACTGCAGCTCTCCAGGGCTCCTAAATCCCAGGAACTGCAGCTCTCCAGGGCTTCTCCTTGGAGCTCTTGCCTCCAGTGTTGTTTTGGTGGGTGCTGACCAAGCTCAGCCTGGAGCCAAATCTCATTTTCCATCCCCATCTGGGTCATTCCCACCTTCCCAGCCCAGCTGGAATGTGTCTGTTTTGCCTTTGGCAGGGATTGGAGCAGCCTGAGGTAGGGGAAGCTGTCCCGTGGCACGGGCTGGAACTGGATCATCCTTAAGGTCTCTTCCAACCAAACCATTCCAGGATTCTGTGAAATTCCCTTTTTGCCCCCTCTCCATTCCCTAAAGAATTAAATCCAAAGGACATTGGCCAAGGAGAGCCTTGACCCTTCCCAGATTTCCCTCTCCTGGGGTTTCCTTCCACCTCGTGGCAGCCTCAGCTAAAGCTGAACCCAGCTTGTGGCTTAAGGGGTTTGAACCTTAAGGAGTTTATTTTAAAGCCTGGTTCTAATTCTGCCTGACTCGTTGTTTATTTGCTTTGGGGGGTGTGAGGGCTCAGAGAGCTCTGAGTTACCAAAGTCTTTGTGTTGTGTGAAAAGCTCTGTTTGATGTCCTTGAAGAGGTGAGGTGGGAAAGGAAAATGTGAATTTAACCCAAATTATTCCCCCGTTGTTAGAATCCCCCCCTGTGTCTCCAGCACCAACCTCCTTTGAAGGAGCTGCTCAGCCCTGGAGGGATTTATTCTAAATTAAGGGAAGAAAAAGGACAAAAAAAAGGAAGTTATTTCAGGCCAGGAGGAGCACAAACCCTGGTGTGTGTGCGAAGCTGCCAGCCTGCCAGGCTCAGCGTTAATCCCTGGCTGGAACTGGAATTTGGGGGGGATTTTCTCTTCCCCTGGGTGTTCTGATCTGGGGGTGTTGCGCTGTGTGTCCCTAAAAACTTGTGTTCCCAAAAATTTGACAGCCAGCAGCAACATCTCTAATGCTGGCTGGGTGGAATGGGGTCAGAAATGAGAATTGGGGTGAAACGGGGTGGGGAATGAGAATTGGGGTGAAATGGGGCCAGAAATAAGAATTGGGGTTAAATGGGGCTGAAAATGAGAATTGGGGTGAAATGAGAATTGGGGTCTGAAATGAGAATTAGGGTGAAATGGGGTCAGAAATGACAACTGGGATGAAATGGGATTGGAAATAATAATTGGGGTGAAATGGGGTCAGAAATGAGAATTGGGGTGAATTGGGGTGAGAAATGAGAATTGGGGTCTGAAATGGGGTCGGAAATGAGAATTGGGGTCTGAAATGGGGTCGGAAATGACCACTGGGGTGAAATGGGGCTGGAAATGACAATTGGGGTGAAACGGGGTCAGAAATGAAACAAAATGGGGAATTTTGTCCACATTAAATAACAGGAATTGTGCTCCAGGCCCCATTGAGACGGTGCCGGTGTCTGCTCAAGCCTTTGGGTTCTTGGGGTTGATCTTTTGGGGTTTTGACAGTAAATCCCTGATTTCCCTCCCCAGATCCAGTTTGCTGATCAGAAGCAGGAGTTCAACAAGCGCCCCAGCAAGATCGGCCGGCGGTCGCTGTCGCGCTCCATCTCACAGTCCTCGACAGACAGCTACAGCTCAGGTGGGGCTGGGCTTAGGGCTGGGGTCAGGGTCAGGGTCACGGTTGGGCTTAGGATTGGGCTTAGGATTGGGGTAGGGTTAGGGTTGGGGTTAGGATTGGGGTAGGGTCAGGGTCAGGGTTGGGGTTAGGGTTGGGGTAGGGTCAGGGTCAGGGTTGGGCTTAGGATTGGGGTCAGGGTCAGGGTTGGGCTTAGGATTGGGGTCAGGGTCAGGGTTAGGATTGGGGTAGGGTTAGGGTCAGGGGTTAGGGTCAGGGTTAGGGTTAGGTTCAGTGTTAGGGTCAGGGTTTGTATCAGGCTTAGGGTTAGTTTTAGGGTCAGTGTCATGGGTAGGGTTTGGGTCATTTTTAGTGCCATGGTTTGGGTCAGGGTTTGGGTTGGTGTCAAGGTTAGGGTTGGGGTCAGGGTCAGTGATAGGGTTAGGTTCAGTGTTAAGGTCCAGGTTTGTGTTAGGTTTACGGTCAGGGTCAGTGTCATGGTTAGGGTCAGTGTCATGGTTAGGGTTAGGGTCAGGTCCAGGGTTAGGGTCAGGCTCAGTTTTAGGGTGAGTGTTAGGGTCTGCTCCAGGGTCAGAGGGAGGCCATGCAAACAGGGCTTTGCCTTTTTCCTCGTTGCGTTGTGTAGCTGCATGGAAATTGAAAATATTCTGGTGCTGCTGCAGCCGGTGCCAGGGTCTTGTTGAGGTGGGAGGGCTGGGTTGGACTTGATGGCCTTGAAGGTCTCTTCCAACGTGGGGATTCTGGGATTTCTGGGAACGGTTGCTTGGATCCTGGAAGGGTCACCTGGAGAGGAAGGGCTTGGAGCAGAACAATTCCATGAGGAATTACAGAATGGTCACTTGGGTCCTGGAAGGGTCACCTGGACGGAAGAGCTTCTGGAAAGAGAGATGGGAGAACTTTTGGGAAAAGAGATGGGAGAACTTTTGGGAAAAGAGATGGGAGAACTTTTGGGAAGAGAGGTAGGAGAACTTTGTCAAAGAGAGGAGGAAGGACTTTTGCGAATAAAGATGGGAGAACTTCGGGGAAGAGAGGAGGGAGAATGTTCAGGAAGAGAACCAGAAGAACTTTGGGGAAGAGAGGAGGGAGAACTTTTGGGCCCATGCCCACCCTTCCCCACCTTTCCCATGTGGGGAGGGGGATTCGGGGGCCGTTTAACCCTTTGCTGCCCCCTGCAGCCGCGTCCTACACGGACAGCTCGGACGATGAGACCTCCCCACGGGACAAGCAGCAGAAGAACTCCAAGGGCAGCAGCGACTTCTGCGTGAAGAACATCAAACAGGCCGAGTTCGGGCGGCGCGAGATCGAGATCGCCGAGCAGGGTACGGCTCTGCCCGGGGGAGCCCAGATCCCCATCCCCTGGGACCCCAAATACACCCCAGATCCCCATCCCCTGGGACCCCAAATCCACCCCAAATCCCCATCCCCTGGGACCCCAAATACACCCCAAATCCCCATCCCCTGGGACCCCAAATACACCCCAAATCCCCATCCCCTGGGGCCCCAAATCCACCCCAAATCCCCATCCCCTGGGACCCCAAATACACCCCAAATCCCCATCCCCTGGGACCCCAAATCCCCCTCCCCATGGACCCCAAATACACCCCAAATCCCCATCCCCTGGTACCCCAAATACACCCCAAATCCCCATCCCCTGGGACCCCAAATCCCCCTCCCCATGGACCCCAAATACACCCCAAATCCCCATCCCCTGGGACCCCAAATACACCCCAAATCCCCATCCCTGGGACCCCAAATCCCACTGGGGTGCTGTGGGTTCATGACCCCGCTCCTGTGGGGTGGGGAACCCTCTGGGGGGTTTGGGGATGGGAAAGCTTCTGTGGGGTTTTGGGGGAGGGATTTGGGGTCACTCTGAGGGGTTTGGGGTCATTCTCAGGGATTTGGGGTCACTCTGAGAGGTTTGGGGTCACTCTGAGGGGTTTGGGGTTTGCTCTCAAGTCTTTGGTTCTTTCAAAGTTGTGTGAGTTTATGGGCAATAAAATAAAATAAAATAGAATAGAATAAAATAGAGTAACCCGCTCCCCTGCCCTGTTCCTGTTCCTCTTGCAGAGATGCCGGCGCTGATGGCGCTCAGGAAGCGAGCACAGGGGGAGAAACCTCTGGCTGGGGCCAAGATTGTGGGGTGCACCCACATCACAGCCCAGACTGCGGTGAGAGTGACCCTAAAACTGACCCTAAATACACTGCCTGACCCTAAACTGACCCCAAACCCACTGCCTGACCCCAAACCCACTGCCTGACCCAAACCCACTGCCTGACCCCAAACACACTGCCTGACCCTAAACTGACCCCAAACCCACTGCCTGATCCCAAACCCACTGCCTGACCCCAAACACACTGCCTGACCCTAAACTGACCCCAAAAACACTGCCTGGCCCTAAACTGACCCTAAACACACTGCCTGACCCCAAACCCACATCACAGCCCAGACTGCGGTGAGAGTGACCCTAAAACTGACCCTAAATACACTGCCTGACCCTAAACTGACCCCAAAAACACTGCCTGGCCCTGAATTGACCCTAAACACACTGCCTGACCCTAAACTGACCCCAAACCCACTGCCTGACCCCAAACACACTGCCTGACCCTAAACTGACCCCAAACCCACTGCCTGACCCCAAACACACTGCCTGACCCTAAACTGACCTCAAACTCACTGCCTGACCCCAAACACACTGCCTGACCCTAAACTGACCCCAAACCCACTGCCTGACCCTAAACCAGGAACTCCCCCCACCCCAATTCCCCTGACCCCATTTCCCTGACATTTTTACCAATAAACCCCACATTTTATATCTGAACCAATTTTATTTTTAAAACAAAACCCCAAATCCTATCCCTGAACCGATTCCCCAATAATTTTTGGTAACAAAAAAACCCCAAAACTTTGTTTCCCCGAGCAGATTCCCCTATATTTTTTGGGGGGGAAAAAAAAGACTAAAATTTTGTTTTCCCCTCTTATTTTCTGCAGGTGCTGATGGAGACGCTGGGGGCGCTGGGGGCTCAGTGCCGCTGGGCCGCCTGCAACATCTACTCCACCCTAAATGAGGTGGCAGCGGCCCTGGCTGAGAGTGGTACGGCTGATGGGGGATTGATGGGGGATTGATGGGGTTAGAGGGGCTTGATGGGGTTAGAGGGGTCACCTGCAACATCTACTCCACCCTAAATGAGGTGGCAGCGGCCCTGGCTGAGAGTGGTACGGCTGATGGGGGATTGATGGGGGCTTGATGGGGTTAGAGGGGCTTGATGGGGTTAGAGGGGTCACCTGCAACATCTACTCCACCCTAAATGATGGTGGCAGCGGCCCTGGCTGAGAGTGGTACGGCTGATGGGGGATTGATGGGGGCTTGATGGGGTTAGAGGGGCTTGATGGGGTTAGAGGGGTCACCTGCAACATCTACTCCACCCTAAATGAGGTGGCAGCGGCCCTGGCTGAGAGTGGTACGGCTGATGGGGGATTGATGGGGATTGATGGGGTTAGAGGGGTCACCTGCAACATCTACTCCACCCTAAATGAGGTGGCAGCGGCCCTGGCTGAGAGTGGTACCCCTGGCTGAGAGTGGTACGGCTGATGGGGGATTGATGGGGGATTGATGGGGGATTGATGGGGGATTGATGGGGTTAGAGGGGCTTGATGGGGTTAGAGGGGATTGGGGTTATGGGGGATTTATGGGGTTATGAGGGATTGGGGGTTCTGGGGGATTTGGGTTCTAGGGGATTTCTGGAGTTATAGGGGATTGGGGATTATAGGGGATTCCTGGGGTTTATAGGGGATTTCTCCTAAATTTTATAGGGAATTTCTCCTGGATTTTTTGGGATTTTCTCCTGAGTTTTATAGGGAATTCCTCCTGGATTTTATAGGGAATTCCTGATGCACTTTATAAATAATTTCTCCTGGGTTTTAAACTCCAGAGAGTTTACCTGGATAAATCCAGGAGTTTCACCTGGAAAAAGCCAAGGGTTTTACCTGGATACAGTCAGGGATTTCACTTGTTAGAGTCAGGAGCTTTACCTGGATAAATCCAGGATTTTTACCTGGGTAGTGCCAAGGATTTCATCTGAATAAACCCAGGGATTTTACCTGGATAAGGCCAAGGGTTTTACTTGGGAAAGGCCAAGGATTTTAGCTGGATGCAGTCAGGGATTTTACCTGGATAAGACTGAAGACTTTACCTGGGTAAATAAAGAGATTTCACCTGGATAAATCCAGGGATTTTAACTGGGTAAGTCCAGGAGCTTTACCTGGATAAATCCGTGGATTTCACCTGGATAAGTCCAGGGGTTTCACCTGGATAAGTCCAGGGATTTCACCTTGATAAATCCAGGGATTTTGCCTGGATAAATCAGGGCTTTCACCTGGATAAATCCAGAGGTTTTACTTGGATAAATCCAGGGATTTTAACTGGGTAAGTCCAGGGATTTCACCTGGATAAATACAGGGATTTTACTTGGATAAATCCAGGGGTTATACCTGGATAAATACAGGGATTTTACTTGGATAAATCCAGGGGTTATACCTGGATAAATACAGGGATTTCACCTGGATCAATCCGTGGATTTCACCTGCCTGAAGGCACAGGTGTAACCCCAAACACCCCAAAAAATCCAAACCTGAAACTGAGTGATAACTGACCACCTTCCAACCAATTAACCCAGGAACTAATTAATAACTTTAATTACCACGCCAAGAGCTGATTCCCAGGGGATTTCCCTGCCCTAACCCCCCGTCCCTCCCTGCCCAGGCTTCCCAGTGTTTGCCTGGAAGGGCGAATCCGAGGACGATTTCTGGTGGTGCATCGACCGCTGCGTCAACGTCGAGGGCTGGCAGCCCAACATGGTGAGTGGGAAACTGCTGGAAAAATCCCAGAACTCCCACCTGGAGAGGAGCAGGAGCAGGAGGAGGAAGAGGAAAGGGCAACTCAAATCTCCTGCATCTCACCAAACATGGTTTTGTTTCACCACTTCCAGAATTTAATGCGTTTTTTTGGTTGATTTCAGAGCATTTTGCTGCAGTTGAAACTGCTAAAAATGGCTCCAAATCAATGTTTTTTGAGAAGAGTGTTTCAGCCTTTTCACCCTTAAATTCTCACCTTTGGCTGAGGTGTATTTTTGGAACAAAAATCAGATTTTTTCCCTGATTTCTACACTTTAAACCTCAGCTAGCCCAGCTCCCCTTTTACCCTGCCCTCGTTTCCAGGGAAAACAACTCGGAATTGGGTGAGCAGAATAATTTTTTGCTTTTTAACAGAACAAGAAATTTTGGTGCTGTTTGTGCTGTTTTCAGCACATTTCCCCCCCAGGATTTTGAGCCCTGCAGCTCCTGAGCTAAAGGAGATGAGGAGTTGGGGTTTTGCCAACGTTGGCTCCTTCAAGGTGGGATTTTTGTCCCTTCCAAGCTCTGGTTTTGTTGAAAAAGAACCCAGAAATGTCCAAAAAAATCCACCCCTGAGGCATCAGACAGAGTCTAGACATGAGAGCAGCTCTTTGAGGAATAATTTCCCATCCAAAATGTCACTTTTGGAACAAGTCAGCGTCCCAGAAAATGCAGATTTTCATTTTTTCCTCTCTTCATTCCGGGATTTTCTCCTGGAGCACGGAAAGGATTGAGGGAGCAGCAGGATCTTGGATCTGTTCCCGGAGATTTTGATGGATTTGGGAGAGCTGGGGGTTTAGAGATAAGAATTAGGGCACAGGGGTGTGAGGAGGATCTTAAAGGAGTGGAATTATGGGATGGTTGGGGTTGGGAGGGGCCTTCAATCCCATCCCAAGGAGCTGCTCTGGGAATTCTCCCACCCCCAATTTTCCCCAAATTTTTCTCCCTGTTCCTTGGAAATGGGGTCAGTTCAGGGCCATCCCCATTCTGGGAATCCTTCAGGGGAGAGCTCTGGGAATTCTGACCCTCAGGGGAGGGCTCCTTCTGCACAGGAATGGTTCAGAAAAGTTTTTTTTTTCCCTAAAAATACGGAATCTCCAAGGTTTCCTTCATGGATGAGCTGCTCCAGGGATTTTCTGCTGGAGGAAACCTTGGATGGAAGGGCAGCCAGGGGAATTGGGGACCTAGAGAGAAGCTCCAGTGTTTTTTCCCCCCAAAAAAGTGGGTATTTTTCCCAAACCAAATCTGTGTGGAAGAATAGGAATGAGGCCAACCAACCTGCAAAAATCTGGGAAAAGGGCAGGAATTCGGGATGGGCTGTTGGATGTCCAGGGGTCCCAGCAAACCCAAACCCTCCAGGGATCTCCTTTAGGATTTTCATCCAAAAAAAAAAAAGGGGAGAAAGGGGAACGTGCCAGGGGCTGGATTGTCCCTTGGGAAGAGGAGGAAGTGCTCCATCAAACTGGAGTAGTGACATGACATCCTGGGAGCCAGGGAATGCCAAAGTCTGAATTCCAAGTTCCCAATTCTGCATTCCAGATGCTGATTTCTGAATTCCAAATTCCACATTCCAAGTTCTGAATTCCGAATTCTGAATTCCAAATTCCTAATTCTGCATTCCAAATTCCAAATTTTGAATTCTGAATTTCACATTCCAGATTCTGCATTCCAGATTCCCAATTCTGAATTCCAAATTCCCAATTCTGAATGCCACATTCCCAGTTCTGCATTTCAGATCCCAAATTCTGAATTCCAGATTCCCAGTTCTGAATTCCAAATTCCCAATTCTGCATTCCAAATTCTGAATTCCAGATTCCCAATTCCAAATTCCAAACTCCAAATTGCCACTTCTGCATTCCAAATTGCCAATTCTGCATTCCAAATTCCTAATTCTGAATTTCGAATTCCAAATTCCCAATTCTTCATTCCAAAGTCCACGTCCCAAATTCCCAATTCTGCATTCCAAATTCTGAATTCCAAATTCCCAATGCTGCATTCTGAATCCCAAACTCTGAATTCCAAATTCTCAATTCCAGATTCTGAATTCCAAATTCCACATTCCCAGTTCCCCATTCCTGATTCCTGCCTGGCCGGCCCAGCAGAGCTCCCAGTTCCCATTAACCCTTCCCAGCCCGTGAGCCTGCATTCCCTGCATTCCCTGACATTTCTGGGCTGAGTTATTTCCCTGCCTGCCCTTCCCAGAGGGTTCCTCTCCCTGCTCACCCCCAACATTTTGATTCCAGCAGGTGACCCTGTGGATCTGTTTTTATTCCAGATCCTGGATGATGGGGGAGATCTCACCCACTGGATCTACAAGAAATATCCCAACATGTTCAAGAAGATCAAGGGCATCGTGGAGGAGAGTGTCACCGGGGTCCACAGGTGACTGCATGGGCTGCAGGAGAAGTCTGGGACAACAAAGCTCAGCTGGACCTGCAGCACCCTCACCTAGGCCTGGCTGTCCATGGGAACTGCTCCAAATCCTGAGCAGGACACCTGGAGCTGCCCTGGGCTCCCAGGCAGGAGCAGGGGAGCTGGGGCTGGGAGGGTGCCCAGGTGGGGTGCTCACCTGTGGGGTGGGAGATGGAAGAGGAGGGGCTGAGGGGGAAACCGGAGCTCAGCCCTGACCCAAATCCTTGGGAAGAAGGGTTTGGGAAAGGAGGGGCTGAGGAGGAAACCAGGAGCACAGCTCTGACCCAAATCCTTGGGAAGAAGGGTTTGGGAAAGGAGGGGCTGAGGAGGAAACCAGGAGCACAGCTCTGACCCAAATCCTTGGGAAGAAGGGTTTGGGAAAGAGGAAAGGCTGAGGAGGAAACCAGGAGCACAGCTCTGACCCAAATCCTTGGGAAGAAGGGTTTGGGAAAGAGGAAGGGCTGAGGGGGAAACCAGGAGCACAGGCCTGACCTAGATCTGTGGGAAGAAGGATTTAGGAAAAAGCCCAAGAGCACAGCCCAGACCTAAATCTGTGGAAAGAAGGATTTGGGAAAGGAGGGGCTGAGGAGGAAACCAGGAGCACAGCCCTGACCTAAACCCTTGGGAAGAAGGATCTGTGGAAAGAGGAAAGGCTGAGGAGGAAACCAGGAGCACAGCCCTGACCCAAATCCTTGGGAAGAGGAAGGGCTGAGAAGGAAACCAAAAGCACAGCCCTGACCTAAATCCTTGGGAAGAAGGGTTTGGGAAAGGAGGGGCTGAGGAGGAAGCCAGGAGCACAGCCCTGACCTAAATCTGTGGGAAGAAGGATTTAGGAAAAAGCCCAAGAGCACAGCCCAGACCTAAATCTGTGGAAAGAAAGATTTGGGAAGGGCTGAGTTGTTTTTTGGGGAAGGGACAACCTCTGAGCTGAGTGAGTGAAACCCTCAGCCCCTGGTGGGAGCAGCTCTGGGGCTGGGAGGTGTCCCAGGAATTTTTCCATGGAATGAATCCCATCCCAGGGGCAGGAATTGAGGAGAGCAGCAGCTTTTTGAGGAGTTCCTGCGGGGGGGGGGGAAGCTCTGAGCTGGATCAGAGCTTCAGGCAGCTCCTGAAATATTTGGAACAGGAAAGTGGCTCCAGGTCTGCACCAGTGGGGTCAGGAGGAGGACTGGTGATGTTTTTAGGATCTGAAATCCCAGTGTGGGAAGAAGAGATTTCCAAAGGCAGCTCCTCCTTCCCGAGGGCTGGAGCAGGGACAGGATTTTCAGCCTCTCTTGGGAGCCACAGCGAGGTGTTTAAATCCATTTTTGGTGATTTTCCTGCTTTGGGGAGTCCAGTCTGTGCTCAGAGCTGAGAGCAGGGGGGTGCTGGAGAGCTGGAGAAGATCCAGGGAGAGCTTCCAGAACATTCCAGGGCCAGGACAATCTTTAATCCTTTCCATCTCACCCACCCTGGGTGCAGGGGTGAATTCCTCAGGGATAATCCCTTGTTCCAACCCAGTCCCAAATCCAGGGGTAAATTCCCCAGGGATAATCCCTTGTTCCATCCCAATCCCCTGAGTCCAGGGATAAATTCCCCAGGGTTAATCCCTTGTTCAAATCCCCTGATTTCAGGGCTGAATTCCCCATGGATAATCCCTTGTTCCATCCCCTCCCTGAGTTCAGGGGTGAATTCCCCAGGGATAATCCCTTGTTCCATCCCCTCCCTGAATTCAGGGGTAAATTCCCCAGGGATAATCCCTTGTTCCATCCCCTCCCTGAGTTCAGGGGTGAATTCCCCAGGGATAATCCCTTGTTCCATCTCCTCCCTGAATTCAGGGGTAAATTCCCCAGGGATAATCCCTTGTTCCATCCCCTCCCTGAGTTCAGGGGTGAATTCCCCATGGATAATCCCTTGTTCCATCCCCTCCCTGAGTTCAGGGGTAAATTCCCCATGGATAATCCCTTGTTCCATCCCCTCCCTGAGTTCAGGGGTGAATTCCCCAGGGATAATCCCTGGTTCCATCTCAATCCCAAATCCAGGGGTGAATTCCCCATGGATAATCCCTTTTCCTGCCGTGCCAGGCTGTACCAGCTCTCCAAGGCGGGCAAGCTCTGTGTGCCAGCCATGAACGTCAACGACTCGGTCACCAAGCAGAAGTTTGACAACCTGTACTGCTGCCGGGAGTCCATCCTGGACGGGTGAGGGGCATTCCCACCGGGAACGGGGCGGGAATTCCTGCACGGAAGGGGGAGGGATTCTCCCAGAGAAGGGGAAGGAATTCCCACCGGGAATGGGGAGGAATTCCTGAACGGTATGGGGCAGGAATTCCCGCCGAGAATGGGGCAGGAATTCCCGCAGGAAAGGGGAGGAATTCCCACTGGGAATGGGAGGAATTCCCACTGGGAATGGAGCAGGAATTCCTGCCGGGAACGGGTCAGGAATTCCTGCAGGGAAGGGGGAAAGGGGAGGAATTCCCACCGGGAAGGGGCAGGAATTTCCCTAGAGAAGGGGCAGGAATTCCCACAGGGAACAGACAGGAATTCCCACAGGGAATGGATAGGAATTCCCTCTGGGAATAGACAGGAATTTCCCCTGGGAATAGACATGTATTTCCCCTGGGAATGGACAGGAATTCCCGAAGGGAATGGACAGGAATACCCCAGGGAATGGGCAGGAATTCCCCTGGGAATAGACAGGAATACCCCCAGGGAAGGGGCAGCAGTTCCCGCAGGGAATGGACAGGAATTCCCTCTGGGAATAGAGAGGAATTCCCGCCGGGCTCTGCTCTGCTGCTGCCGGGATCTCCTGGGCTCAGTTCCCGTGTCGGGGCAGAACCAAACCCTTCCTTCCACTGGTGCCCGGCAGAATTCCTGCCCTGTCCCTGTCCCCGTGGGATACACTCCAGCCGTGAGACCCCACATTCCTGCCCTTTCTCCATCCCTTTATTCCCTTTCTTCTCATGGAATTGGGGTCCGGGTCCTTCCAGCCCCGAATTCCCTGAGCCTGGGATGGGTTTGGTCCTTGTTGGGACAATCTGTGGATTTTGGGATGTGCAGCAGCACCTTCGAGGGGGCAGAAATGGGAATAATGAGGGGGGGAAATACGGGAACAGAATTCCCAGAAATCTGTGGCTGCTCCTGGATCCCGGGAACTGTCTGAGGCTGGGCTGGAGAGGGCTTGGAGCAATTTGGGATGGTGGGAGGTGTCCATGGGATGGGGATGGGGATGGGATAATGGCGTGGGATAATGGGGTGGGATGGAGTAGAATGAGATGGGGATGAGCTGGAATAATGGGATGGGGCAATGGGATAATGGGATAGAGCAGTGAGATGAGGCAATGGGATGGGATAATGGAATGGGGAGGGGATGGAATGGGATGAGGCAATGGGATGGGATAATGGGATAGGATGGGATTGGGTAGAATGGAATGGGATGGGGTGGGAATGGGACAGGGATTGGGATGGAGTTGATGGGCTGGGAATTGGGATGGGATGGAGTGGAATGGGATGGAATAATGGGATGGGAATGGGATGGAGTGGGATGGGATGGGGTTGGGATTGGGATGGGATGAGGTAGAATGGGATGGGGTTGGGATGGGATTTATGGTCCTTTCCAACCCCAAAATCCTGGAATTCCATGGAAACACCTTGAAGGGTTAAATTGTGATTTGGATTCAGCCTGAGCCAGGAATCGAAGAGGGGGTGGGAGCAGAGATGCCCTAAAGCTGCTGTGGGGTTTCACAGAATTCCCTGGAAAAGGGAGGGAATTTCACCTTCCCTGCACTGCTAAAAATAGCCTGGAATGTAGAACACGGCGAGGGAGCAGCAGCAAAGCAGAGGAGGGGATTTTCATTTGGGAAAAATGAAATTCTCTGGGATTCTGGCAAGGAATTCCCACTCCCCTGCTGCTCCTGGGGCTCCACACTGGGGGTTTTGACAGCAAAAATTCAGATTAAAGAATTTTGGGGGGAGAATTTTCAATATTTTGGGAGCGTCCAAACAAAGGGTAAGTGAATAAAAATCAACAATAAAAAGCTCCAAACCCAAATCCCACCCTTTTTATTGGAAGAACAGAACCCCCACTTCCCAAAAGGAAAAGGGAATTTTGGGGGTTTTTTCTTCCCCTGGAATTTCGGGGCTGTGGATGCATCCTGGCAGTTCTGGGCTGTAATTTTCACCTTTAATTCTGTTTTTTTTCCCTTTTTTCCTCAGCCTTAAGAGGACAACAGACATGATGTTTGGAGGGAAGCAGGTGGTGGTTTGTGGCTATGGGGAGGTAAGGGGTTCAATTTTCCCAATTTTTTCCCCCAATTTTCCCAATTTTTTCCCCCAATTTTCCCAATTATTTTCCCCAATTATTTTCCCCAATTATTTTCCCCAATTATTTTCCCAATTTCACAGTTATTTTCACAATTATCTCCCCAATTATTTTCCCAATTTTCCACAATTATTTTCCCAATTATTTCCCCAGTTTTCCCAGTTATTTCCCCCAATTTTCCCAATTATTTCCCCCAATTATTTTCCCCAATTTTCCCAATGATTTTCCCCAATTATTTTCCCCAATCTTCCCAATTATTTTCCCCAGTTTTCCCCAATTTTCCCAATTAATTTTCCCCATTATTTGCCCAATTTTCCCTCTCCCCCCATGGCACAATTCCCATTTTCCTGGGTTTTCAGCCAGTTGCAGATTTGGGGTTTTTCTTCCCTAAGCCAGGCCTAAGTCCCAGATTGATCCAAATCCCAGGATTTCCCACACCAGAATTTGGGGCTTTGGGGTCTCTGGGGCTTTGGGGTCTCTGGGTTTTGGGGTCTCTGGGGTTTGGGGGTTTTGGGGTCTCGGGGTTTTGGGGTCTCTGAGGTCTCATCTCTGGGGTTTGGGGTCTCTGGGGTGTCTGGGATCCCTGGGGTCTCTGGGGCTTTGGGGTCTCTGGGGTTTGGGGTCTCTGGGGTTTGGGGTCTCTGGGCTCTCATCTCTGGGGTTTCTGGGTTTTGGGGTCTCTGGGCTCTCATCTCTGGGGTTTCTGGGTTTTGGGGTCTCTGGGTTTTGGGGTGTCTGGGCTCTCATCTCTGGGGTTTCTGGGTTTTGGGGTCTCTGGGCTCTCTGGGGTCTCAGGGTTTTGGGGTCTCTGGGCTTCATTTGGGGTCTCTGGGTTTTGGGGTCTCTGGGCTCTCATTCTTTGGGGTTTCTGGGTTTGGGTCTCTGGGTTTTGGGGTCTCTGGGCTCCATCTCTGGGGTTTCTGGGTTTGGGGTCTGGGTTTTGGGTCTCTGGGCTCTCATCTCTGGGGTCTCTGGGTTTGTGGGTCTCTGGGCTCTCATCTCTGGGTTTTGGGGTCCCTGTCCCTGCAGGTGGGGATAGGGCTGCTGTGCTGCCCTTAAAGGCCATGGGCTCCATCGTCTAGTCCCGGATCGACCCTAAACATTGCCCTGCAGGCTTGGTGAGGGGGGGACCCATCTGGGGATCCTAAACATTCCCAGTTAATCCCATCCCATCCCTAGTCGCCTCCTAACATCTCCCAGTTTATCCCATCCCGCCCATCCCATCCATCCATCCCATCCCATCCCATCCCATCCCATCCCATCCCATCCCATCCATCCATCCCATCCCATCCCATCCCATCCCATCCCATCCCATCCCATCCTCCCATCCATCCTCCCATCCCATCCCTCCCATCCCAATTCATCCATCATAGCCTGCCCTAAACATCTCCCAGTTTATCCCGTCCCATCCGTCCCATCCCATCCCATCCCATCCCATCCCATCCCATCCATCCACCATCCCATCCCATCCCATCCATCCCATCCCATCCCATCCATCCATCCCATAGCTCTGCCCTAAAACATCTCCCAGTTTATCCCACCCCATCCCACCCCATCCCACCCCATCCCACCCCATCCCACCCCATCCCACCCCATCCCACCCCACCCATCCCACCCCATCCCATCCCACCCCATCCCATCCCATCCCATCCCATCCCCTCTGCCCTAAAACATCTCCCAGTTCCTGCCCTAAAATATTCCCATTTATCCCATCCCAGGAAAGGGGCTCTGCCCTAAAACATCTCCCAGTTTATCCCATCCCAGCAAAGGGCCCTGTCCTAAAACATTTCCATTTATCCCCTCCCAGCAAAGGGATCTGCCCTAAAACATTTCCCAGACCCTGCCCTAAAACCTCTCCCAGTTATCCCATGCCAGGAAAGGGCCCTGTCCTAAAACCTCTCCCAGTTTATCCCATCCCATCCCGTATTTCTGCCCTAAAACATCTGCCAGTCCCTGCCCTAAAGCATTTCCCAGTCCATGTCCTAAAACATTCCCATTTATCCCATCCCATGAAGGGGCCTGTCCTAAAACATTTCCAGTTAGCCCATCCCAGGAAAGGGGCCCTGCCCTAAAACCTCCCAGTTTCCCCCATCCCCAGGAGTTTGGGGTCGTGGCTTGCAGGGTTTTGGGGGATGAGCTGCTCCCAGGGGGGTGTTGGGGTCCTGTGACCCCCCCACCCCTCACTGGCACCAGGATACCCCAAAAAAGGCTGAGCCCCAAAACAGATCCAACCTCGATCCCAGAGCTGGGTTTGGATTCCCCTTCTGCACCCTACAAGGGGATTTGGGGGACCCCAAAAGGAGATTCGTGGGACCTCAAAATTTCTGGGATCCTAAAAGGAGATTTGTTGGATCCCAAAAGGGGATTTATGGGATCCTAAAAGGGGATTTGTGGGACCCCAAAAGGAGATTTATGGGATCCTAAAAGGGGATTTGAGGAACCCCAAAAGGAGATTTATGGGATCCTAAAAGGGGATTTGAGGAACCCAAAAGGAGATTTATGGGATCCTAAAAGGGGATTTCAGGAACCCAAAAGGAGATTTATGGGATCCTAAAAGGAGATTTTTTTCCCCAAAAGGATTTATGGGATCCCAAAAGGAGATTTATGGGACTCCAAAAGGAGATTTTTTTTTTCCCCAAAAAGAGATTTCTAGGGTCCCAAAAGGGGATTTCTGGGATCCCCAAAGCCTCCTCCTCACCAGTTCCTAAAAAGGTCTTTGTGGGGTGAGCTCTAATGTGCTCTAATTAGCAGAGCTGATGAACTTTTGGGTTCCTCCTTGACCTCCACCCAGCCCCAAATGGGAATTCCCAGCAATCCCTGACCCTACAAGCACCTGGCTCCTCTCAGGAGGGGGAAAAAGCTCAGGAAATGGGGACATGCAGCAGGAAAAAAAAGGATTTTTATCTTAGGACCTATGATTTTGCAGCTTGTGAGAGGCACAGGAGGGAGGATTGTCACCAAATCCCAAAAAAAAATCCCAAACCCCTGTCCTCGTTATCCCTGAGCTCACCTTGCAAAAATGAGGATTTTGGGGCACCTGCAGCTTTGGGATTTTTTTAGGATGCCCTAAATCCATCCCAACCCGGATTCTGAGCTCCCAACAAACTCAGATAAAAAACACAGGGGTGGCTTTGAGTTGAGATATTTGACCCTAAATTTGACCCTATTAATACAAGGCCCAAATTCCTTTTAAAATTGAGGGGGTTTTTTTAATAATTGATTATTTAATATCAAAATAATTGAAAATAATTCCCCAGTTTTTCACTGATTTGAAGCTGTAGTCATTGGGATTTCCTAAAAACCCCAAAACTCCTCAGGGTAGAGAATTTGGGTTTGCAATTTGCCAGGATGTAGGAAACCCCAAAATCCCTTCTCACAAATGTCCCAGATCCCCAGGGTGACCCCAAAAACCTATCAGGGTCAAGAACTGGGGACAGGACATGTGAACCCCCAAAATCCCTCCCCACAAACCTCCCAGGGTGACCCCAAAAACTCCCAGGGGCTCAGTGATCATTGGGAATTTCTAAATATCCCATCAGGGTTGAGAATTGGGGTTTGCAGAGGAGAAAACCTTGAGAGGATGTAGGAAACCCCAAATCCCTCCCCACAAAGCTCCCTGGTGACCCCAAAAGCTCCCAGTGACCATTGGGAATTTCCAGAAATCCCATCAGGTGAAGAATTGGGGCTTGCAGAGGAGGAAACCTTGAGGGGATGTGTGAAAGCCCAGATCCCTCCCCACAAAGCTCCCTGGTGACCCCAAAAGCTCCCGGTGGCCCCTGGGGGTCCCCGCTGGGTTTTGGGGTCACTGGCCCTGTCCCCCCAGCATGGACGGCTTCCGGCTGGTGAAGCTCAACGAGGTCATCAGGCAGGTGGACATCGT
This sequence comes from Sitta carolinensis, assembly GCA_032173965.1. Lineage (NCBI taxonomy): Eukaryota > Metazoa > Chordata > Aves > Passeriformes > Sittidae > Sitta > Sitta carolinensis. The sequence continues at coordinate 95,006 of JAVUNC010000005.1, forward strand.
CATCACCTGCACAGGTACGGGGGGGAGCCCCAGCAGGGCCCCAGAGCGGGGCAGGCGGCCAGGGGGGTTGATGGGGTTTGGTTCTGGCAGGGAACAAGAACGTGGTGACGAGGGAACATCTGGACAGGATGAAGAACAGCTGCATCGTCTGCAACATGGGGCACTCCAACACCGAGATCGACGTGGTGAGGGCGGGCGGGGGGACACGGGGCGCTGGGTGAGGGGGGGTTGGGGTGAGGGGGGTTTGGGCTGAGGGCGGGCGGGGGGACTACGGGGGCTGGGGTGAGGGGGGTTGGGTGGAGGGGGTTTGGGTGAGGAGGGTTTGGAGTGAGGAGGGTTGGTGGTGAGGGGGTTTGGGGTGAGGGGGGTTTGGGTGTGAGCGGGGTTTGGGGTGAGGGGGTGAGGGGTTTGGGCTGGGAGGTTTGGGGTGAGGAGGGTTTGGAGTGAGGGGGGTTTGGGGTGAGGAGGGTTTGGAGTGAGGGGGGTTTGGGGTGAGGAGGGTTTGGAGTGAGGGGGGTTTGGGGTGAGGGGTTTGGGGTGAGAGGTAATGGGGTGATGGGTTTGGGGTTTGGGTGAGGTGGTTTGGAGTTTGGGATGATGATGTTTGAGGGTGATGGGGTAATGGGGTTTGGGGTGATGGGGTGGTGATGTTTGAGGCTGATGGGGTTTGGGGTAATAGGGTTTACAGTGATGATGTTTGGGGTTATGTGGTTTAGGGTGATGATGTTTGAGGGTGATGGGGTTTGGGGTGATGATGTTTTGAGGTGATGGTGACTTTGGTTTGGGGTTGGGGTCAGGTTTGGGGTCGGGTTTGGGGTCGGGTTTGGGGTCGGGTTTGGGGTTGGGTTTGGTTTGGGTTTGGTTTGGGGTCGGGTTTGGGGTTGGTTTGGGGTCGGGTTTGGGGTTGGTTTGGGGTTGGGTTTGGGGTTGGTTTGGGGTCGGGTTTGGGGTCGGGTTTGGGATTGGGTTTGGGGTTGGGTTTGGTTTGGGGTTGGGTTTGGGGTTGGTTTGGGGTCGGGTTTGGGGTTGGTTTGGGGTCGGGTTTGGGGTTGGTTTGGGGTCGGGTTTGGGGTCGGGTTTGGGGTCGGGTTTGGGGTTGGTTTGGGGTCGGGTTTGGGGTCGGGTTTGGGGTCGGGTTTGGGGTCGGGTTTGGGGTTGGGTTTGGGGTTGGGTTTGGTTTGGGGTTGGTTTGGGGTCGGGTTTTGGGGTCGGGTTTGGGGTCGGGTTTGGGGTCGGGTTTGGGGTTGGTTTGGGGTCGGGTTTGGGGTCGGGTTTGGGGTCGGGTTTGGGGTCGGGTTTGGGGTCGGGGTTTGGTTTGGGGTTGGTTTGGGGTCGGGTTTGGGGTCGGGTTTGGGATTGGGTTTGGGGGTTGGGTTTGGTTTGGGGTTGGTTTGGGGTCGGGTTTGGGGTCGGGTTTGGGGTCGGGTTTGGGGTCGGGTTTGGGGTTGGTTTGGGGTCGGGTTTGGGTCGGGTTTGGGGTCGGGTTTGGGGTCGGGTTTGGGGTCGGGTTGGTTTGGGGTTGGTTTGGGGTCGGGTTTGGGGTTTGGGTTTGGGATGGGTTTGGGGTTGGGTTTGGTTTGGGGTTGGTTTGGGGTCGGGTTTGGGGTTGGTTTGGGGTTGGTTTGGGGTCGGGTTTGGGGTTGGTTTGGGGTCGGGTTTGGGGTCGGGTTTGGGGTTGGTTTGGGGTCGGGTTTGGGGTTGGTTTGGGGTTGGGTTTGGTTTGGGGTTGGTTTGGGGTCGGGTTTGGGGTTTCTGGGCCAGGAGGGGCGGGGCCCTGCAGGGCTCACCTGGGGCCACACGGCCCCGCCCAGCTCGGGAACGATCCAGAGCGCTGGGATCGATCGATCAGCGGGGTTATCAATCGATCAGTGGGGTTATCAATCGATCAATGGGGTTATCAATCCTGAGCTCTCACTCGGGGGGGCTGGGGATCAATTGATCAATCAATCAATCGGTCACTGGGGTTATCAATCGCTGAGCTTTCACTCAGGGGGGCTGGGGATCAATCGATCAATCAATCAATCAATCACTGGGGTTATCAGTCGCTGAGCTCTCACTCGGGGGGCTGGGGTGACCCGGGCTCTGGCAGGGTCGCTGACCCCCTCCCCTCCCCCAGGCCAGCCTGCGCACACCTGAGCTCACCTGGGAGCGGGTGCGGTCTCAGGTGGATCACGTGATCTGGCCCGACGGCAAGAGGATCGTGCTGCTGGCTGAGGTGAGCGCTGGCACGGGGCAGCTGCTGGGTTTATTGCATTTTATTTTATTTTATTGCATTTTATTTTATTTTATTGCATTTTATTTTATTTTACTGCATTTTATTTTATTTTATTTTATTTTACTTTATTTTATTTTACTTTATTTTATTTTACTTTATTTTATTTTACTTTATTTTATTTTATTTTACTTTATTTTATTTTATTTTATTTTACTTTATTTTATTTTACTTTATTTTATTTTATTTTATTTTACTTTATTTTCCTGTGCCTGTGCCCAGAGGCCGACCCCACATGCCCAGGGTTTGGAAATCCCCCCAGGCTGGGCACTGCCCCCCTGCCCAGGGCAGCCCATTCCAAGGCTTCCCTGCCCTTGCCAGGGAGGAATTTCCCCTGCAATGCCCCCAGCCCGTGCCCAGCGCCAGGCTGGGGCCGTTCCCTGCCCTGCTGTGCCTGTCCCTGAGCTCCTGGCCCTCCCCTGTTCTCACTGATCCCACTCCAGGTTGTCTCACAAGGAGAATTCCCCTTCCCAAGGGCAGCCCCACGTGGGCTCCCTGCAGGTGACAAAGCCCCCCTGGGCTCACTGCAGGTGACAAAGCCCCACCTGGGCCCCCTTTGCTCCTGTCCCTGCCGTGGGGTCCCAGCCCAGGGCTGGAGTTGTGGTGACCCCCAGACTCTGCTCCCCAGGGCCGCCTGCTGAACCTGAGCTGCTCCACCGTGCCCACCTTCGTCCTGTCCATCACTGCCACCACCCAGGTGAGGGGGGCTGGGGGACAGCAGCCCCTGACCCCAGGGATGGCACCAAGGGACAGCAGCCCCCGACCCTGGGGGTGGCACCAAGGGACAGCAGCCCCTGACCCCGGGGGTGGCACCAAGGGACAGCAGCCCCTGACCCCAGGGATGGCACCAAGGGACAGCAGCCCCTGACCCTGGGGGTGGCACCAAGGGACAGCAGCCCCTGACCCTGGGGGTGGCACCAAGGGACAGCAGCCCCTGACCCGGGGGTGGCACCAAGGGACAGCAGCCCCTGACCCTGGGGGTGGCACCAAGGGACAGCAGCCCTGACCTGGGGTGGCACCAAGGACAGCACCCTGACCCCGGGGATGGCACCAAGGGACAGCAGCCCCCGACCCTGGGGGTGGCCCTGGGGGGTGGGCCTGTCCTGGTGTGCAGCAGCCCCTGACCATGGGATGGTCCTGGAGACAGCAGCCCCTGACCCCGGTGTCCTGGTGGGGGTGGTCCCAAGGCACAGCAGCCCTGACCCCGGTGTCCTGGTGGGGGTGGTCCCAAGGCACAGCAGCCCTGACCCCGGTGTCCTGGTGGGGGTGGTCCCAAGGCCCAGCAGCCCCTGACCCCGGTGTCCTGGTGGGGGTGGTCCCAAGGCCAGCAGCCCTGACCCCGGTGTCCTGGTGGGGGTGGTCCCAAGGCACAGCAGCCCTGACCCCGGTGTCCCCTGTGCAGGCCCTGGCTCTGATCGAGCTCTACAACGCTCCCGAGGGCCGCTACAAGCAGGACGTGTACCTGCTGCCCAAAAAAATGGGTAACCACCTCCTGGGGCTGGGGGTGGCACTGCCTGGGGCTGGGGGTGGCACTGCCTGGGGCTGGGGGTGGCACTGCCTGGGGCTGGGGGTGGCACTGCCTGGGGCTGGGGGTGGCACTGCCTGGGGCTGGCCCTGGCCCAGCTGGGGTGGCCCTGGCCCAGTTGGGGTGGCCCTGGCCCAGTTGGGGGTGGCCCTGGCCCAGCTGGGGGTGGCCCTGGCCCAGCTGGGGGTGGCCCTGGCCCAGTTGGGGGTGGCCCTGGCCCAGTTGGGGGTGGCCCTGGCCCAGTTGGGGGTGGCCCTGGCCCAGTTGGGGTGGCCCTGGCCCAGTTGGGGTGGCCCTGGCCCAGCTCAGGGCCCTCCAGCAGCTCCTTCCCACTGCCGCTGGGCTCTCTGCTTTACTATGAGTAAAAGTCTTTGGCTAAAAGATGAATTAAATTTGTGGAATAAGTGGGCTTTTTTTTTCTAAAGTTTTCTTTAGGTTAGAGGTGTTTTAAAAGCAGTGAACTGTTGAAGTGTTTGTGCAGGTATCTTCTGAAATTCTGAAAATTATGAGACAATAGGGAAGTAATCTGGATAAAAGAAATGTGTACATGATTAGAAAATAAGAAGATCTTGAAAATTATATGTGTCCTGTTCAAGCAAAAATGGTAGAACAGAGGAAAGAGTTGGCTGTAGAGTAAAAATAATTTATGAATAATGATTTATAAATAAGTTATTAATAACTTATGAATAATGACTTCTAAATAAGTTGATAATGACTTCTGAATACGTTATTAATAAGTTATTAATAATGACTTCTGAATAAGATATTAATAAGTTATTAATAATGACTTCTAAATATGTTATTAATAAGTTATTAATAATGACTTCTGAATAAGTTCAGAGGTGGAGCCTGAGCCCAGAGCCCCCTGCCAGGGCAGGGCCACCCTGGCCTGCAAACTCAGCTTTTGGTGGGGCTCGGGGTGGCTCGTGCCCCTCCTGGGCTGAGGTGGCACCAGCCAGGGGGGCTCTGCCCGGGCGGGGGGGCCTGGCTGTGCCCTCCCCTCCCCCTCCCTGCTGTGAGCCCCCCTGCCCCCCCCGATGAGTACGTGGCCAGCCTGCACCTGCCCACCTTCGACGCACACCTGACCGAGCTGACGGACGAGCAGGCCAAGTACCTGGGGCTCAACAAGAACGGACCCTTCAAACCCAACTACTACAGGTGCCCCCCAGCCCTGGGCCCTGCTGTGCCCCTCCTGTGCCCCCTTGAGCCCTGTGCCCATCTGTGTCCATCCAGCCCCGTGCCCCTTCTATGAGTCCCTTCTATGTGCTCCCTCCTGGAGCCCAGTGCCCCTCTGTGCCCTCCTGGAGCCCAGTGCCCCTCTGTGCCCCCCAGCCCTGTGCCCCTCTGTGCCCTCCTGGAGCCCTGTGCCCCTCCTGTGCCCCCCAGCCCTGTGCCCCTCTGTGCCCCCCAGCCCTGTGCCCCTCTGTGCCCCCCAGCCCTGTGCCCCTCTGTGCCCCCCAGCCCTGTGCCCCCCTGCCCCAGCTGGGGGCTGCCTGGGGGGCCCAGGGGATGGGGTTTAACCCCGTGCACCCCTGAGAGATTCCCCGGGCTCTGCTCAGCCCTGGTGCTGGCAGCAGGACGGGGCTGGGGCTGTTGGGGCCGTGCCAGGAGCCCTTGGCAGGACAGGAGCCCTTTGTGCCTGGCAGCAGCTGGCACCCAGACGTGGCAGATGCCAGCACCATGCCACCAGCTTGGTGGCAGCTTTATTTTTATCATCTGACGGAGGATGAGGTGGCATAGAGCGGCCTCAGGGCTGCTCCCATGGGCTCAGCTCCACAGCTCCTGCCTGATACCAAAAATAATCAGAATTTTCTGTAGGAGCCCCTGGATCGCTTCCCTTTCCATATTTTTTTAGCCAACAGTGCCGTGAATTTCCAGCCTGAAAATGAAATGGCTTTGCACAAACGTGGATCTGCTTGGGAGGGTGAAGCCCAGATCCTTTTCTTGCAGGAAAAGGGATTTTCTTGGCAGGCAGAGAGCACCAGAACACTCCTAATTTGGGGATTACTGGGTTTTCCCACATCCTGAGCTGTTTTTTTTCCTTGCAAAATCCTGATGCTTCCCCATGGCTGTGGAGGAATTCCCTCTGGTGCCCGGTTTTGGTTCTGGCATGGCCCAGCCTTGTCAGGAGTGAAGTTTGTCCCTGGTTTTGGTTCTGGTGTGGTCCAGCCTTGCAGGGAGTGAGGTTTGTCCCTGGTCCTGGCATGGCCCAGCCCCGTGCTGCCCGAGGTTTGTCCCGTGCCAGAGGTCGGGATCCTGGGAGGCTCTCAGGGAATTCCCTGCACTGGGGGGGAGCCCCGACCCCTCCACCTTCCCGTGGGCACCTCGGAGGCAGCGAGGACCGAGTCCCTTCCTTGGCATCTCCCCCTTCCCAAATCCACCGTGGGGACTCCGGGGCAGCTTCTCATCCTTTCCCCTCTCACCAAACCCGTTTTCCCCTTTTTTCCCAGATACTGAGTTCCCGGAGAATCGCCAGGAGCAGCACCAAGCCCCCGAGTCTTTCTCAACTACTGTACAGGATGAAACCGCGCAAGCTTCCCACGCTAGAGCCGGGCTTGCTGCCATAGTCGACAGTGTGTTTTAGGTTATTTATTTATTGAATTAGAATACTGTTCATGTGGCCTCTGCCACTGGTGTTCGTCCTGCCGCGGCACTGGGAGACGCTGGATTTTCTTTCCGTTCCTTTCATTTTTGTTTTCTCTTTGGGTTCGTTCTTTTTCGGGGCTGGGAGAGGACGGGGAAGGCGAGGAGGAAGCTGCTGGAATCGAGCCGTGGAAATAATCCCTTATCCCTGCTCCCCCTCCCCGCGCACGGCGGGACCCGGCCTGGGAGTCGCTTTTGGTTTCCTCCACCCCCCAGCGCTTCCTTTTGACAGCAAAGCCACAATCCTCGGGAGCTCCCAGGCGGGAGCCACCTCGGGAATCTGGCTGGAGAAGCCTCTCCGAGTGCCCTGGAAGCGGCCGGGGCCGCGTGCCCAGCCGGGGCACCTCGCCTTAGCACTGCCCGGAGCTGTGCCCGAGGGCCGGGCAGGGCAGAGCCCCGCGCCGCTCCCAGCCGCAGCCCCGCGGCGTTTTCCTGCTGCTGTCGTTCCGAGTGCCAACCTCTCTGGCTCAACCAAAGTCGTGTTCCCGGCGGGGCCCGCGCTGCTGGAAAGGGCCTCGCCCGCCGATGCTGCTCTCACGGCCGGCGGCTCTCGCCACGCCCGGCAGAGCTGCCCGGCCGCCCGGCTGCGGGGACCCAGGTCCTCCTCCGGCTGGGTTTCAGTCCTCATTGGAAACGTTCGGAGTTTTATTTTCTGGTTGTATTTGTTACGAATCTGGAAATCCCCTTTGGAATGTATGAGACATCCCACGGAGTGACCCCCCCCCACCCAGGGATTCTGTGCGAGGGGAGAGCTCAGCAGCACTAAAAAACCCTTTGGTCACCTGGAATCTCGATGTGTCAGAGCTGATGGAGAATGAATTTGCCAGAGTTTTACCCCAGGAATGTCCCACCTGAGCTCAGGACAGTGTGACCCTGCCCAGTGCCGTGTCTGACCGGAGTCACTTCTGTCCCTCACGTGGAGAACGTGATCCTTCTGAACCACACCTGCCCAGCCCCGTGAGCACAGAAGCCTTTGTCCTCCCTCTTCGGTTCCCGAGCCTCTCATCGGCTGCAGAGCCGTGTTTTGTCCTCCTGGGCTTCTTTGCCATCATGGAGAACTCCTTTTGTGGCAGCTCCTTCACGCACAAGGAAGGGCAAGCGGGAATTACAGCCTCGAGTCCTTCCCACAGCTCTCAGATTTGGAGGCAGGTTGGCCACAAGTCGCTCATCTCCAGAGCAAATGTTCCCACGTGCCGGCTTATTCTAAGTTTCTCTTTGAAATCCCTCAAAATCAGGAAGGAAACCCTTGAGAAAACCTTGAAGAGACCTTGGGAAGGCATCTGGGCTTTGAGAAGGCCTTGAGGAGCCCTTCAGGCTTTGAGAAGCTCCCACGCAGACTGATTGCAGCCCAGAGACTGGAACTGATCCCTGCTCCTCCTTCGCTTTACCAGCTCCTGAGGGCTCTGGGGAAGGATCCCCTGAGCTGTTGGAAACATCTCCCCCAGGCTGCGTCCTGCCTGTTCTCCAGGAGCTGCTCCTGGCCCAGGTGAGCTCCAGCTTTGGGAAGAACAGCAATCCCATGCCACAGCCCCCGGGAAAAGCCCCTTTCATCCCGCACCCCTCTCATCCCCAGAGCTCTGTCCTGCCCTGTGCCTGTTCTGCACAGCCCCAGATCCCCCCGTGCCCAGGTTTAACCCTTTTATTTTCCAGGTAGATAGGAAAGGAAAAAAAAAAAAAAATATATATATATATATAAAAATACTAAACTGGCTTTTCCCACCTCGATTTTTAAAGCTCTTCTCCATGTTCTGCTTCTCCTGTAAAAGCTTTTTGGCTCGCTTGGCTTTTTTCCTAATCAACCTGGAATCATATTCTATGATCATCTCTAAATTAAACGTGTAATGGGGTTTGGTTTCTTTTATCTTTTTTTTTTTTTTTTTTTTTTTTTTTTTTTTTTTTTTTTTAATGTAACACATTTTTCAAGACTTAGGAAAAAGATTTTAGGTAACACCAGCAAAATCATATAAAGCAAATGAATTCTGTTCTCAACTTTAGAGATAATAAGACAAAACCTGTCATCAGCAGCAAGGAAATGGAACCGTCGCAACCGTAACATTTCAAAAGGATGTTTTAAATATTAATGTCTGAGTGATTGTATTAGATCAGCAATAAAGACTCTGTAATCTCAAAACACAAATAAATCATTGGAAAACTCAGCCTCTCCCGAGCATCCTTGGGGTCAGGTGGGGACAGGCTGGGATTCTGGGGGGATAAGGAGGGGTCAGGGATGGGGGTGGGATTGGGGGATGGCCCCAGAGCTGGAGCCTGGAGCTCCTCGAGTGTCTGGGTAATCCCAGCTGGGGGAGCTGCTCCAGGGCCGTGTCCTGGGAGCTGTTTGGGCTCCTGGGCTGGTGTGTCCTTGGGAAGTGGTGCCAGAACAGTCCCGAGCCCATTATCTGCTCTGGAGCGATCCCATTATCTGCTCTGGGGCGATCCCATTATCTGCTCTGGGGCGATCCCATTATCTGCTCTGGGGCGATCCCATTATCTGCTCTGGAGCAATCCTGTTACCTCTTTTGGGACAATCCCCTTACCTGTTCTGGAATGATCCCATTCTCTCCTCTGGGACGATCCCATTCTCTCCTCTGGAATGATCCCATTCTCTCCTCTGGGACGATCCCATTCTCTCCTCTGGGACGATCCCATTCTCTCCTCTGGGATGATCCCATTCTCTGCTCAGCTCCTGCCCTGGCCCAGCCCTGCTGCAGAGCTGCTCACGCTGCCGGGGCAGCCAAGGGAAATTCCGACCCAAACCCTTGGGGTTTCCAGTTTCTGGGAAGGGATGTCGGGCACTGAGATGGGGCACTTGGTAACCCCGGCCACCAACGTGCATGGTCACCCCAAGAACAACTGCCCCCCATGACCCCATGGCAGCATTCCCTATTCCCAGCGTTCCAGGGACACCCCATAACCCCCATGGCAGCATTCCTTATTCCCAGCATGCCGAGGACACCCTATAAATCCTCCTTCCCCAGCATTCCATGCCCCCAGCAGTCTGGGGACACCCCATAACTCCCCCATCCCCGAATTCCATTATCCCGTCACCCGGGGTCACCGCAGGGTCACCCCAGGGTGTCCCCTGTCCCTCAAGCCCACCCCGCCCCGTGTCCCCATCCCCCGGGTCCCCCGCATCCCCCTCCCCAGTTATCCGGGCCCCGCCCCGTCCCGCTCTGGACCAATGGCGAGGCGGGGGAGTGTCCTTAGGACACGCCCCCGTTCCCTGCGGACCAATGGGCGTGTCGGGGGCGTGTCGAGGCCCGGCCCCCACGTGCTGGCGGCGGCCGCGGGATGGAGGCGGCGGGAGGCGGCGGAGCGGCGGGCAGGGCCCGGCCGGGGCAGCCCCGGGCACAGCCCCAGGCACAGCCCCAGCCCCAGGCACAGCCCCAGGCACAGCCCCAACCCCTGCCCCAGCCCCAGGCACAGCCCAAGGGCCGGGAGCTCTTCAGGAGCCAGCGGAAGGAGTCCGAGGTAAGAGCGCGGAGCTCGGTACCGGCACCCCCCGGGCTCCGGGGGAACCTGCTCTGGGGTGGGGGGGGTCCCTGCTCCGGGGTTGGGGTTCCTGCTGAAGGAGCCTTATCCAGGACCGGGGCAGCTCCCGGTTTCGGGGGTGCTCCCTCCCCAAGCCGGCCACTTTAGGGGTCCCGCGGGGGTGGCTTTAGCGTCCTGCGGTGCCCGGCCCGGAGCGGGCAGTCCCCAGGGGCGCTCGGCGGCATCGCCACCTCCCCGCTCCGCTCCCGGCCCCAGCTGCAGAGTGTTGGGGGGCTGGCTCAGCCCCAGCACTGGCACCTCCCAGCCCCACGGGCAGAGCCGGCAGCAGGGGTTTGGGCACCCACCTGGGTTTTGTCGCCCACGCTCTGCGGGTTCCCCTTCGCCCAGGCCCCTCACCCAGGTCCGGGGGCCGCAGTTCCCCCCTGCACCCCTCCTGCTCCGGTAACCCCGGGGCACGGCGGAACCACCAAACCCCGCGGGGCTGCTCCGCCCCAGCCATGCCCGTGCGGCTTCGGGGGTGCCAGGCTGGGCAAGCAGGACCGGGATCGGGTCGCCAGGATCCCACCGGGATCTGCTGTCCCCGACCACCGGAAAGCCACCGCGGGACCCCCGAGAGCGAAGGACGGGAAGACTTCGCTTGCCCACCCAAGGAGCTGCGGGTCGAGGGGCTCCCTCACCCCAAGAGGGAACGGTGTCCAAGTCGTGCTCCCAACTCGTGAATTTGGGGGTTGCTTTGCTCCCCTGGCTCGGTCTCTCAAAGCGGATTAGGGCTGCACGCGCTTCGCCGAATTCCTGCCCGGCTTTAACTCGCCGAGCCGCCCCGCCGGCCGGGCTGCAGAAATTTGGGTGAGAAACCAGCGATTCTGGGCAAGTCGGGCTCAGCCAGGAGCCGCGCATCCTCCTGGGTCATCAATATTAATCGCGACGATGCGCATCAGTTCCAGCCCGGCTGCCGAGGAGCGATGCTGCCACTCGGAATGGGAAATTATGTTAATGCCGTTGATTAGCCATTCATGTGTTCCCTTAGCCGGGGCAGAGCGGCGCGGTGCCGGCCTTGGGTCGTCTGGCTGCGGCTGCCTGCTCGCTGCCCCGCCGGAATCCTCCGGCGAAGTTTCATGCTCCAGTTCCTCATCCGCAGGGGAGGAGGGGGAGATCAGACAGGCAAAGCCCGAGAGCTGTCAGATCTGCGGGGCTCAGGACGGAGCTCGGGGATCCGCAGCATCCTCCCGGGGCTTTTGCTTTGAACCAGACCCGAGGGTTGTTTTTAGAGCGTGCGGGGCTCTGAAATGCATCAAATATTCACGGGCGTTTTCACAGCCTTTGCCGGCCGTGGGATTGGAGAAATGCTGATTTTACACACGGCTTCCACATTTCCGCTGGGTTTGAAGCGGCCTCGCACGGACTCCCCGCTCCAGCCCGGGCGAGTCGCAGCTCCGGCGGCTGGAGGAGCTTTGGCGCAAAGGCTGCGAGTGCTGGCAGCCATCCCGCATCCCAAAATATCCCCGTGGATGTGCCAGCCCCCTCCTAACCCCATCCCGCTCTCCGCAGGGCTCCGTGGATTGTCCCAACCTGGAGTTTGAGTACGGGGATGCCGACGGCCACGGCGCTGAGCTGGCAGGTGAAGGAGGTTTTGGGCGCTGCTGCATTGTTATTTTTAGGTGCCGGCAGGCAGGGAAAATGAAAATCCCGCCGGGATGGGGGCTGGCTGGGGAGCGGTGTCAGCCCTGCAGGAATAGAGCGAGCGGGGTTTGTTATCAGAGAGCCGCTCACGCCCTGGGGACGCGCGGGGACACGGGGATCGCCCCGCGCTATAAAATCGCGGCAGGAGGGCAGCGCGGGTGTCCGGTGACACAGCCCGGGCACCGGGAGGTGCCACCCTTTATCAGGCGGCTCGTGTCCTTGTCCCCTGTGTCCCCGCGGCGCTCCTGCTCCGGAGCCCCGTGGTCCCCAGCGGGGCCGCAGAAAATGGGATTATTTTTAGCTCGGTGTATCTCAGCTGCACGAGCTGGCCTGGCAAAAACACATTTCCTCTGCAAGGGATCCTTCCTCCTGCCCTGCAGGATCACTGCAGTCCTCTGGGGGGCTGCGCAGCTCCTCAGGACTATAGGAATCCTATAGGAACTGGTAGGAATTCTGTAGGAACAGGTAAGAATTCTGTGGGAACAGGCAGGAATTACAAAGACCAGGTGCAATATCGTGTCCCTCCAAGTGCAGCCCCCATCTGCAGGACCCAAAATGTCCAAGCTGCTGGGGGTGGGATCAGCACAGCTCCTGCCTGGGTGTTCCTGCATTCCCTTCATTCCCAAACTGCTTAAGTGAGCCTTAAAACATCCCCCCAAAAATCCCAATGAAATTGCCAATGCAGCTGGGGCAGGAGCAGGGAGCAGCCCAGCCAGGACACGGGGATGAATTTCGTGGCACTGGGGGGCCACGAGGAGCCCTTGGAGCTGCAGGAGAGCTCAGGGAGCAGTTTTGGTCTCTGTCCCCTGTCTGCCTGGGGGTGCTTCCCAAGGAATTTGGGAATGTGGAGGAGGGTGAAGGGGGCTTCACCTGCTGCTCCCTGTCTCCATCAGAGCTCTACAGCTACACCGAGGAGCCTGAGCTGAGCCACAACAGGAGATGCTTCGAGGAGGATTTTCACACTCAAGGTACCAACTCTGGGCTCAGCACCCCGGGGCTCGGGGCAGGAGTGGGACCCCCGGGGGGGACAGCAGGCTGGAGGTGCTGTCCCTTTTCCAGTGCCAGACAGGAGGTGGCTGGAGCTGGACAGGGCTCAGCAGAAGGCCTATGTCATGCACCTGCTGGATGGGCTGGAGGTGGTCAACAGGGACAAGAGGCTCAGGGTGGCACGGGCCATCCTGTACCTGGCACAGGGTAAGGACACGACGCCCCTGACCTGCCATGGGGATTTGGGAGAAGCCTTTCTCGGGGTCGTGCCAGGTTGTCCTGCCTGGGGTGGTGCTGTGGACTCCAGGGGTTCAAAGGCAGGTCCTCCCTCGGCAGTGTTTCTCTTTGGGGCCTCTCCAGGTGTTTTTGGGGACTGTGATAATGAAGGTGATGTCCTGCACTGGGCTCGGCACAACAGCTTCCTCCTGTACCAGCTGGGGACCTTCTCTGCCTTCCTGGAGCTTCTCAACATGGAGATTGAGTGAGAGGACTGTGCTGCCCTCACCCACCTCTCCCTCCTTCTCCTCTTCTTCAGTCTTTCTTTCACCCCTCCACTTCTTGGACTCCATGATCTTGGAGGTCTTTCCCAACCGAAATGATTCTGTGATTCTATGATCTGCTGTCTCTCCTTCTTCTCTTCTTCCATTCAATTTGCTCTCTTCATCTTCTTCCTCCCCACTTTCCTCACCTTCTTCTTCCATCCTACTCTTTCTCTTCTACTTCTTTTTTCTCCTCATCCTTCTCACCTTCCTCCTTTTCATCTTCTTTCTCCTCATCTTCCTCACTCTTTTCCTCTCCATCTTTTCTTCTCATCCTTCTCCTCCTCTTCATCCTTTTCACCTTCCGCCTTTTCATCTTCTTTCTCCTCATCTTCCTCACTCTTTTCCTCTTCATCTTTATCTTCTTTCTTCTCATCCTCCTCCTCTTCATCCTTCTCACATTCCTCCTCTTCATCTTCCTTCTCCCTATCTTCTCTCACCCCATCCTCCTCACACTCTTCAATCCTCCTCACCCTCCTCTTCATCTTCTTTCTCCCCATGCTCCTCCTGGGGAGGTTTCACAGCCGTGTCACCCGCCCCGGGGTGACGTTCCCAGCGCTGCAGACGCTGGCAGGGCTGGGGATGAGGGGGCTGGCGCTGAGCTCATCCCTCTCCTGCAGGAACAGCCAGGCCTGCAGCAGCGCCCTGCGGAAGCCGGCCATCTCCCTGGCCGACAGCACGGAGCTCAGGTAGCCCTCGGGGCTGGCAGGGCTGTGGGACAACCCCTGGGGGCAGGGTGGGCTCACGCCGTGCTGTGCCGGCAGGGTCCTGCTCAGCGTCATGTACCTGCTGGTGGAGAACATCCGTGTGGAGCAGGAGACGGATCCCCCCGAGTGGAAAACCTGCCGGGAGACCTTCAGGATGGAGCTGAGTGAGCCCCAGCGTTCACTGGGCCCTGTCGAGGTCCCTCTGTCGTGCTGCAGCGGCAGGCAGAGCTCGGGCATGGGGGATCAGCTCTGAGCCCGGCCCTGCTCCTTTCCCACCAGGTTTCCCTGTGCACACTGAGGAGCCCTTTGCTCTGCTGCTCTTCACCATGGTGACCAAGTTCTGCAGCGGCCACGCTCCACACTTCCCCATGAAGAAGGTCCTGCTGCTGCTCTGGAAGGTGCTCCTGGTGAGTGCAAACCCTTCCTTGCTGCAGAAACTTTTATTCCGGAGCAGCGCTGCTGCAGCCTGGATGTTCCCCAGCGCCGAACCCAACCACAGCGGGGGTGTTTAACACAAGGCTTCTGGGATGAGGGTGGGCTGAGGACGTGGGGAGGGATCTGGAGAAGCAGCCTTCCCCCTCGGCTGTCCCCGCTGCTGGCCGGGGAGCTCCCGGGAGCGCCGTGCGCTCTGTGCCCTGCGCTCTCCGCTCTCGCTCTCCCCGTGCCCAGTTCACGCTGGGCGGCTTCGAGGCGCTGCAGGCCATGAAGGTTCGGCGGCGGGAGGAGCTGGGGCTGCCGCCCCTGCCCGAGGACAGCATCCAGGTGGTGCGGGGCATGCGAGCGGCCTCCCCGCCCACCTACGCCATCGAGCTGGTGGAGCAGCAGCAGCAGCAGCAGCAGCAGCAGAAGCGGGGCCACCGCAGCCGCAGGGTGAGAGCGGGAGCGTCCTCCTGGGGTGGGGTGGGTTTCCAGCAGGCATTGTCAAGGAGGAACCTGGTTATGGTTCCCTTTCCTCCTACAAGTGTTCTGGTGTTCCACAGTTTTAGGTTCACAGAAGGGTTTGGGTTGGAAGGGACCTTAAGGACCATCCGGTTCCAAATGACGCCTCCCATTAGATCGGGTTTCTCGCAGTTCCATCCAAGCTGGCCTGGCACATTGCAGGGATCCAGGGGCAGCCCCAGCTGCTCTGGGAATTCCAGCCCAGCCAGCAACTCCTTCCCAAGATCCCACCCAGCCCTGCCCTCTGCCAGTGGGAGCCATTCCCTGGCTCCTGTCCCTCCATCCCTTGGCCCTAGTCCCTCTCCAGCTCTCCTGGAGCCCCTGGAATGTGCTGGAAGCTCTCCTTGGAGCCTTCTCCTCTCCAGCTGAGCACCCCCAGCTCTCTCAGCCTGGCTCCAGAGGGTCCCCAGCCCTGGAGCAGCTCCATGGATTCCTCTGGACTCTCTCCAGCAGCTCCAGGGGCAGAATCACCCCCCTCCCCTGCTGCCCATGCTGGGAGACCAGCCCAGGGCTGGGGGATTTGGGGGCTCTCAGTAACGTGGTCAGAGCATGTCCTGTTTTCCATCCACCAATTTCAATTGCAACAGATGAGCCCCATGGGGTGTTTGACCCAGAGGAAGCCAGAGGACATCCTGACCTTATGGCAAAGGGCTGATAAGCACCAGGGACCAAACTGCTCACAGCAAGTTCTTTTTTTAGCTCTGCTCTTGGACTTGCTGTATTATGGTCTGAGGCTGAAAATGCCTTTTGCTAAGGAAGAGATGTCGGATGGAAACCCCAAAAGTTAAGGTGGAAAATGGGGTTGCACCTCCCAGGGCAGCAAGGTTCGAGGTACAGAAGGAATTACTCTTGTGCAGGCTTTGCTGGCAACAGCTAGGAGGGAAATCCTTACCTGAGGAACTTCTGAAAGCTTGATCCTTTCATGATGGAGAGATCTGGTGCCAGCACCTGAGGGGGAAATAAAATCCTTGAAGTGACTTGAAATTTTCCTTCCCCCTTCATCAGCCCCTGATGAAGCAAGACAGTTTGGATATCTACAACGAGAGAGATCCCTTCAAGAATGATGAAGGAGGGGTTGATGAGGAGGAGAACGACGAGGTGGACAGTGGGATCGAGGGGGAGCTGGACCTGATGGAGAGGGACACGCTCATCCCTGCAATGCCAGCCCAGCGCCTGCCCATCGAGAGGGTGTCCTTCCCCAAGGGGCTCCCCTGGGCCCCAAAGTCAGGTAAAGCCACCTAGTGTCACTGATGCCTTCTGGAGGCTGATCTGGAACAGGAGCAGGCAGGGCAAAAGGATAAAGCAAGGATTTATTAAAAGGGATTTATTCAAAGGCCTCCCTGGGCACACCTGGGCAGCACCAGAGCCTGGCTGGGTCACACCTGAGATGGACCCAAAGTGGGCACAAAATGGACAATTGGCCATGAGGGCTCCCACTTTTATAAGTTCTGGTCCATGAGTATATTAAAATCAATTGTGCAACCACAGCTCCAGGTTCTGAAGCTCCATCTTCTTTGTTTTCCTTCTCACTTCACCATTGTTTTCATTCCTGGGTCTGAAAGTTGTCCTTGGTATCAAACCAGAGCAGGAATTGTTTTGTCTCTCTACTTTGTGAAGAGAGCTTAGCAGCACTTAATATGAAACCTAAAACTACCCACCAAAACAGCCCGGAATCTAAAAAATATCAAAGCTAAAATCTTAAGGCATCATCACCACCATCCTCCCCAGCCTTACCTGTACTGGAGTTCACTGCAGGTTTTGGGAAGTTTTTTGGCAGGTTGAACTGAAGTGACTCCATTCCTCTTTTTGTCAGGGTTAGACCTTTCTGGATTGGCCACTTGCCACATTTGGTGTGTAAATCCTGAGCAAGAGCTCAGCTAAACCCAGGCCAAGCCAATAAATGGGCAATCCAATTTGTTGGCCAAGAAGTGGTGATGCAGTTTTGGATATTCCAGGTTGTACTGGGAAGGAGGCTGTGCTGGGGAGCAGGGTCAGCTTTCCCAACCAGATCCCAGTGGGTCTTGGTGGCACAAAGTCCTTTTCTAATCATCTTGGGGGCTGGTTAATGACATCTTGTTGGGTGAGTAGGACTCCTGTGTTGCCAGGTGAAGCTTTTTTTAGTGGCAGAGAAAAACAACTAAGGATAAAGGAGTTGTGCCTTTCCTTCCTAAAACAGTTATCCACACACTATATGGAATGTGTGTGAAATGAGGGAATGTTAGGAAAAGAGGGCAAAAACCTCTGCCCCTTTCCTTCTGATCCATTGAGGCTTTTTGGCTGTTTATCCCAAGCCTGGATTTAATCTATTTTCTTTAAAGCAAAGGAGCAAATAGATATTTTTGAGTTAGGAGCAGTGACAGGGTTAAGTCTGTCTGTCCAGAGCATTCCTAGCAGAAACACAGCAGGAATTGGTTTCCCAGGTGGATCTCCATGGAGGTGCTGTGGTGCTCCAGGTCACTTAACTCCCTCAGCTTTGAAACTGAACAGCTGCTGCTTTCCTTGGCTGCTGGCTGGAAATCCAGCTGGATTCCTTTCCATGAGCTCAGAGCTCACGTCCTGCTTGTGGTGCAGAGATGCTGAGCAGTTCCCATGAAAGATGCCCAAGGTGAACAAGATGTCAGCTTGCTGTTGGAGCAGCGTGGGCTCTGACAGACCGTGGAGATGACATTTGTTCTCTCAGAGTGAGCAGATGCTCCTCAGAGATGTGTGAGGAGCACAGGAGGTGGAGACAAAGGTTGTAGGAAACTCCTCTCTGTCTCCTCACACGTTCCCGTGTGTGTTCCTGCACAGCAAATACAAATGGTTCAGGTTCATGTTGCTCCCTGCCAACGTGGCTTTTGCTTGCTGCTGTTGAGATCTCTAGAAATCAGTCCAAGGCTGAGATCTTGTACCTGGCTCTTTTCCAACCTTCTCCTTGGCTTTGTCTCTCTGCTGCTCCATCAGACAGAAGGACATCGAGCATTTCCTGGAAGCAAGCAGGAACAAATTCATCGGATTCACGCTGGGACAGTGAGTGTTCTATCCACCAAAATCTGCCCTGGAGCTTCCATCAGAGGGGGTTAAGTGGTGGGAGGTGTCCACAAAGCTCAGGTTTTCCCAGCTCAAGACACGCTCAGGATGAGGCAGTGCTGGGTTTGCCTGAGCTGCAGCAAAGAAAGCAGTGCTAGAAAAACACATTCCTGGAGACACTGGTCCCCAGGGACGTCTTTCTATTAAAACTCAGACCTAGCCCAGAATAAGTGACTGCTGGCCCAAGGCAGGACCTGGTTTGATGTGAAAGGCAGCTGAGACAGTTTGGTATCCACAGCAAATTCCCCAGTTTGTGAATAAATCCAGCTGCAGGTGCAGAGTCATCCTGGGATGGGCCCAGCAGGGTTCATTAATTTTTAGGTGCAGTGCTGGGCTCAGACTGGCTCCACCTGATTTCATCTGATTTCACCCCTATTCTGATTCAATCTGATTTCACCCCAAATTCTGATTTAATCTCAATTAAAATTCGTCACTCCAATGTCTCTCCTCTCTAGTGCAGGCACAATGGAGGAGGTGGGAGGGCAGCAGCTCACACCAACACCTCTCCCAATTCCTGACCCCCCTGGGATGAATTCAGCAGACTCCAGAATCTCTCTTTTACTGTTATGATGTGGAAATGTTTGAACATGGATGTCCTTCCCAGTGCTGACCTCCTTTCCTCTTCCCCAGGGACACTGAAACCCTCATAGGACTCCCAAGGCCGATCCATGAAAGTGTGAAGACCCTGAAGCAGGTGAGATGGTGGCTCCATGCAGTGAAAAATTGGTGGTCACAGGAAAACCTTTTGGAGCTTCTGGCAGGAATCGAGGCAAAAAATTAAAAACTGACTCCTCAAGTAGCCTCTGCAGTATTTTAACTTTCCCTTTATCCAAGGTGTAGCATTCCTGCTTCCAGGTGAGTGTCTGCCACGTGTTTTGGAGGTGGCAGACTGTCAGAGCTGGCTTTGGACATTCATTCTCAAAGCAGTGCTGTTCCCAGGGGGAAGCACAGCCTCGGCTCCTGCAGTGCTCCACAGGGAATGAGACCCCTCCAGCTGACCCTGTCTAAGCTCTGGGTTGTCTTTTGGAGGTGACTGTCCCTCTAAATCCCTACAAAGAGCTCCCAGAAGGAGCAGGTGGAAGTCAGCAAAGGCAGGAGGTGTGAGAGGCTTCAGGGACAGAGGGATGTCCCAGCCAGGGATGAGCTCCCCGTGGCTCTGCTGTGACCTGCACACCTCCCTGGGATCGTGCTGCCACCATCACTGGCCCTGCTCCTCCTTCAGCTGTGACTCTGCTCTGCCTCTGTCTGTGTGTTTTGCCAGCACAAGTACGTTTCCATCTCGGATATCCAGATCAAGAACGAGGAGGAGCTGGAGAAGTGCCCCATGTCTCTGGTAAGAAGGAATTTGCTTCACCCCATCACCAGAGAGAAGATGGGAGGTTTCCAAAATGTCAAAAATAATTCTGATTCCCTTGTTTTTAATATTGCTCTGCCCTAGGGGGAAGAGGAAGTCCAAGAAACCCCTTGTGAGGTCTTGTATCGAGCAATGCTGTACAATCTCCCCCAGCACATGGTAAGCCCCCGATCCTTAAAAGGCAGGAAGAGCTTTGGGAGCAGGGAATGCTGCCAGTCTGGGAGCTGCAGAGCTCAGCACAGGAGGGCTGGGGTGTGTTCAGTGAGATTTTGGTGGGAATCTGAGCAGAGCTGGGAGGAAAGTACATCCCAGAGGAGGGATTCAGAGGGTTCTGAGATGAGTGGGCTCTGTGGGGAGGGACTGAAGTGCATTTAAACTCCAGGTGTTCCTTGTGTGGATTCACCCACACTACCAGAGCTCTGGTGATGCCTCAGGTTAAGGCTCAGAGCTGCTGAGCTCCCCACCCTTTCCCTGTCTGTCAGAGGCTGAGTGGGCTCTGGTGAAACCCTGTAGAGTTGGCTTGGAGTTGTCCAATTTTGGCAAGTGAAGGAGAAGGAAGGAATTCCCTTTCCTGGAGCATCCTCCCACACCTGCCCTCTCCTGCAGATTGCTTTGCTGAAGATCCTCCTGGCTGCTGCTCCCACCTCCAAGGCCAAGACTGACTCCATCAACATCCTGGCAGACGTGTTGCCCGAAGAGATGCCGTAAGTCCCTCACCAGGTGCCCACTGGCCATCCCAGCCTTGCCACCGAGGCTTGGACCAAGCAGGAGAGCTGCTGATAGGTTTGGGGGGCTCCAGATTTGGGGTGTCCCTTTGTAAATCACTCTTGGCACCAGGATAGAGCTCTCAAAGGCAAGGGAGCGCTGCTGCCATGATGATTTGAGTGCAGCCACTCCAAGCTGAGTGATAAAATGCTGCCAATTGACCCGAACCATGAAGATGTGTCAGCCCCCAGGAGGTGCCCTCCCTACAGCTCCTGCAGGATTCCTGCTGGAGGGCAATCCACCTTTTTTAGCTCCTTTCTTGGCATGGCCAGGTAGGATGGGTGGAAATGGGAGGCCCGGGGGGAGCGAAGTCCTTGGTTTTGTGGAGCTCATCCAGATGAACTCCTGAGAATTCCCCTGTGTTCTGTTTTTCCTGTGGTGCTGTTTTTTCCCCCCGCCCCAGCATCACTGTGCTGCAGAGCATGAAGCTGGGCATCGACGTGAACAGGCACAAGGAGATCATTGTGAAGAGCATCTCGGCCCTGCTGCTGCTGCTCCTCAAGCACTTCAAGCTGAACCACATCTACCAGGTGGGCCTGGAGGAGGGCACGGCCATTGCCAAGCTGAAGGTCCTGGTGAACCCTCTCCTCCTGCCAGGGGGAGTTTCCGTGAGGAGCTGTAATTGCATTTTCATACCCCAGGATTTTATCCAGGTGGGGATAACCCTGCTGTGCTTTGACAGCATCATTTTTACTCATGTGGCAGGAGCTTTTTAGACTTCTGGGGGTATCCATTCAGGTTAAATTTAGGAGACAGCACGAGCCTCCCTGGCAGAAGGGAAGAGGAAGGGGACTAAGCAAGATTCTCTTTTGCTCTGTCATCCCCCATGCCCAGAAATAGTGCTAGGAAGGACCTCACGAGGTCACCTAATCTGGTTTTGGCAGGATCAGGTTCTTGGGGCTCCAATTTCAACAGAGGCAGGAGATCTGGGTCATAGTTGCAATCTAATTTTTGTTCTCAATGTGGTTTTTGTTCCATCTGCATGGCACCGATCAAGCTGCACCCACTCCAGGGCTTTCCTTAGCTAAAAAAACCCAGGGACTAATAGGAGCTGTGGCCCAGTTCTCCACTCGTTCTGCAAGTCAAACAATTAGTGTTTTCTAATTTTTTCTGCTAGAGCTTTCAGCACACTACAAATCCCTCTGCGTTACAAAACCCACTGATATTTAACTGAGGATAAATATAAATCCACGTATTGGATTGGGTAAAGTGAAAACAACTCCCACATTTTTACAATCCTACATTTGTTCTGCTCCCCCCACCACATCCCTTCATTAATTTTTCTCACTTCAAAGCAGCTCCTCTCCTTTCTTCCCCCCAGGCAGGAGAGCCATTGCTGAGCCTGGAGAAAGCTGCAGGGTTTCATCCCCCTGATTCTGCTTTTTTTTTTTTGTGTGTGTGATCTGGGTGGTTTTGTTCTTTTGGTGACAAAGGTGGTCTCAGGGAGCACCATGAGAACTGCAGCAGGTCTGAAGTGAAGGAATCACTGAAGCACGGAATGGTTTGGGTTGGAAGGGTCGATTACTCACCAGCACATCCCAGGGCTGTGGCATCTGTGGTGTGCCAGTGCTGACAGCTGGCACCAGGCTGAGATGAGAACAGACTGTTCCTTCCCTCTCAGACTGGGGATCTGGATGGAGAGGCATGGGAAGGGCAGCATGGCATAGTTTGTATCTCTAGGGGACGGGAGGGATTTTTGTGTTACTCAACTGGAGAACGGGTTGGGTTGGAAGGGACCTTGAAGATGCTTTGAGGGAGAGAGAAATTAAAAGCAAGTAGGAAAATAGGGGGTATTATTTCAGTCAGAATTTCTAAGGGAACTGGGATTAGTGTGTGAGAGCAATAGCAATTATTGTATTTCCTCATGTAATAGCTACAACTCCTTCCCCACACCCTGTTTGACCACAGATGGAATTTTGAAAAGCCACGAGGTGCAGCTATCCCTAAAGCACTGCCCTGAAGTTTGCCTGTCCTCTCTGTGGCAAATGGAATTTTCCAGCTGCTCTGCATGACACAAACCTTGCACAGCAAACTTCAGGGGAGGTGTCTGGGGCAAACCAGCCCATGTGCTTTGCTTTTGGCTGGGGAGAGGTTTCCAGTGCCAGGTGGTGCTCCCAGCTAAGGCTGACCCCTTTCCCCTTTCTTCCCCAGTTTGAGTACGTGTCCCAGCACCTGGTGTTTGCCAACTGCATCCCTCTGATCCTGAAATTCTTCAACCAGAACATCATGTCTTACATTGCTGCCAAAAACAGGTACAGCCCTGCTGGGGGACAGGCAGGGGATGGGGCAGGAAGGCTTCGTGCTTGGGGAGCTCCTGGGGGGACCCAGGTGACCTCAAATGGCTTTGGGATGTCCTGGGCACTACAGAAATATGTGGAGGGAGCAAATCCCTTTGGCATGATGACTGGATGCTGGGTTTCCAATCTGATTGGGCTGCTGAAACAGTACTAAAATAAAATAAATCTTTAAAATTAAGTCGTTTTCATCTTCACATGGACTCCTGGGGAGCCATCCAGTGCCACCAGGCATCTCTGGGGCACAGCTTCATCAAGGCCAGATGGGGTAGGCTCTTCCAGGTCTTTCCCACTTTTTATAGCTGTGATTTCAGTTTTTTCCTGACTCCTTCAGGTTTTCCATTGTTGTCACTGCCTTTTACTGCTGCTCTGAACCAGCCCCGTTTTGAGCAGGGCACTGGCTGGATCACCATGGATCAAAGATTGAGACAGCACAGATCTTTCACAGCTCACCAGGATTTCTCTGTGTGGAGAGGAGCTCCACAGGGATGTTGGAATGATAAAAAAAAAAATCCTTTTTCTTCCTTTTTGATGCTCTTTTTGTTGCTCTTCAGCTGCATGTGTAGGCTGGTGTGTCTCCTGCATGGTATGGTTGTGTCTGTGTGAGGAGGCATGCATAGAAAAATAGGAAGTAATATGCTGATCCTCCTGCTATAAATATTTCCACTTTTGGGCCTGTGCTTTAAGTGAGGAGGAAATGGATCTCAGGAGCACTCAGCTCCCTCCTCTGCTCTGGGATGGAGGTTTCACAGGCAGGATATGCACCTGTGAGTGAGGTGGGATGTGCAGCTGGATGCTCCGAGCCAGGGAGGTGAAAATGGCAATTTCGGGTGTATTTAATATTTAATAAATAAATTTAATACTTTCACAAATCCCCTAGGCCTGGAGGCCTTTGAAAAACGTGATGCTCTGACTATTCACTCCCCATGAATTTTCTTGCTGCCAACCAGATGCCTCCTTTTGAACCTCAGATCTATTTTGTTTACTTTTTTCCCCTTTTTAAATATGCATATGAATAACTCATCTGTCCTGTCTTAATGGATCCAAATCCTTGGAGTCCTTATTAATGCACTCAGGATGGAGCTTTGGAGCCAGGAGACATCAGTGTGCTCCATTAAGCTGAGGGCTGAGGCAATGCTGAGGCTGGGATCCAGTTTGGATGCTGTCAGTGCCAGAGCTGCCTCACGTGCTGGAGATGGGATTTGTTCCCCACCCAAATTATTTGTTGCATTTCCAGGCACAGAAAAATGTTATAGATTCCTGGGCATGATTATATAGATCACCTTAAAAATGTCTCTCCTGTTAATTGGTTCCTAACCAGCCCCTTCTTTCCTGTTTTCTGCAGCATCTCTGTCCTGGATTATCCACATTGCACGGTTTGTGACTTGCCTGAGCTCACAGCAGAAAGTCTGGTAAGCAGCACAGAAAGGGTTTGTGTGGCCAGGATTGCTCTGTGTGACAGCATGAGGAAGATTTGGGTTTTCTATTCTCTGTCTTCTTTATCTGTAACCCTCAACCTTTCCAAAATGAGACTTTTTTTTTTCCCCCCTCCAAGCTTGAAAATTCCTCCCATGGCTGTTCTGAGTCACTGTCAGCTGTGGGGAAGAGACTGCTGATGTTGGGCACCCCATAAAAATAGTTGGGTTTAGGGTTTTCCCTCTGAAATAATAGAATCACAGAACTCCAACATCATTGTGGTTGGAAAAGACCTCCAAGATCATCAAGTCCAGTCCTTGATCAAACACCACCTTGTCCCCAGCCCAGAGCACTCAGTGCCACATCCAGGAATTCCTTGGGCACCTCCAGGGATGGGCACTCCAAACCTTCCTGGGCAGCCCCTGCCAAGGCCTGAGCATCCTTCCCATGGGGAATTCTTCCTGATGTCCACCCTGAGCCTCCCCTGGCACAGTTTGAGGCTGTTTCCTCTTGTTCTATCAAGACAAGGCTCTTCTGCTTTGAAAGAGAATTTTCCCAGAGGCTGTTGCCTCCCAGGTTTCAATTGCTCTGAGCATTCCTGTGTTAGGAGATACCAGTTTAAGGAATGAACCAAATTCCCCATGGAGAGAAGCTTAAATATTCCAGAGCAGGATGGGCTGGGCAAATCCACCGACTGCAGCTGGGATAATAATGCTGGCAGGTTGACAACTACAATAATTCAAGTGCAGTGGAGGTTGGACTTAGCACAGGGGAAAGCTTTGGGGTTAAAGTAATGGACAGGGAATGGAGACCTGAAATCATTGAGACTTAGCACAGGGGAAAGCTTTGGGGTTAAAATAATGGACAGGGAATGGAGACCTGAAATCATTGAGACTTAGCACAGGGGAAAGCTTTGGAGTTAAAATAATGGACAGGGAATGGAGACCTGAAATCATTGAGACTTAGCACAGGGGAAAGCTTTGGGGTTAAAGTAATGGACAGGGAATGGAGACCTGAAATCATTGTGAAGGATCCTGAGCAAATCCAGGCCGGGCAGGGATAATGTCACCGTGCTGCTGCAATCTGAAACCTGTGTTGTTTTCCTTTGGTGTGTAAAGGTCAAAACCATCAAAGAGAAAGATTTTCCCCAGGTCCACGGGCTGCTGAAGGCTGGGAGTCCCCAGCCAGCCCTGCCAGACTCCATCACATCCTGGTGCGATGGGGACATCTAGTGACACATCTCTGAGTGCTCTAATCCTCACAATCAGCCTGAAGGCTGCAGGAGAAAAACCCAAACGTTTTTAGGGAAAATATTCCCAGTAGGGTCTTGACAAGAGAGCTGTCGCATTCAAGGATGGCACTTTTCAGTTTTCCCCAGCAGACATAGATGTCTAATCCTCACAATCAGCCTGAAGGCTGCGGGAGAAAAACCCAAACGTTTTTAGGGAAAATATTCCCAGTAGGGTTTTGACAAGAGAGCTGTCGCATTCAAGGACTTTTCACTTTTCCTCAGCAGATATGGGTGGTTATTTTATGCTCAAGGGAGAGTGATTTAATTAGAAAATATGCAGAAACCAGCTTGAATTTTACCACGAGGGTTGGTCTCTGGGAGAATACCCATGGAAGTAAGGATTTAATAGGA
This sequence comes from Sitta carolinensis, assembly GCA_032173965.1. Lineage (NCBI taxonomy): Eukaryota > Metazoa > Chordata > Aves > Passeriformes > Sittidae > Sitta > Sitta carolinensis. The sequence goes on from JAVUNC010000005.1 coordinate 120,327, forward strand.
ATTAGACACACCCTGGTACTCAAGGCGTGTGTTTGTGCATGTATTCATATTTCTTCAGCCAGCACTTCATGTGTTGGTTTAGCTTTTTCCCCCCACTCTGATGAGTGATTTTAACAACCCAGTGTAACACATTTCTTAGAGGATGTAGCAGATGATTCTGCTCTCAGTGGGTTGAGCACAGCCTGGGTTATCCCGAGGAGAACCAGGAGGAGTCCAGCACTGCTGTGTCCCAGGCAGGTAAAGCTGTCCCCACCCGGGGCAAATCAGGAGTGGCTGAGGTGCTGGGGGATTCACCCCCCTGTTGTGGGAAAGGCTTTTCAAATCCTGCCCAGTTCCCCTCTCTTGTCACTCCAGAGGGGTCTGCAAAGGGTTTAATGCACCCTTTAAAAGGGGCATTAAAGTCCCTTTAGCCTGTTCCCTCCTCCATAAATCTGATGGAAAGACCCTCCCCTACTTGAGTCTGCAGAGACAACATCAGACTGGTGCCAAATCAGTCCATCAGCCTAAGAAATGGATATTATTCCACTGGGATCTCTGGGAACATTACTTGGTGTAGAGGGTGCAGGTTAGGCCTGGGCACGATAGCACACTGCAGTTTGGGACCCCCAAAGCACCAGGCAGCACCCACGGGCACCTCAGTGACATCCTGGTGACATCCCACCTCTGGATGCCTCTCAGGCATTGGGAGAGGTTTGGAGTCCCCATCCCTGGAGGTGCCCAAGGAATTCCTGCATTCCTGGGCTGGGGCCAAGGTGGGAATCAGGCACAGCTTGGACTCGGTGACCTTGGAGGTCTTTTCCAACCTCAGGGATTCCTTGACTCTGTTTGGCATTTGCCTTTAAAAGCAAAGAGGTTGTACTGGTGGGATTTTCTTGGGTAAAAAAATTTTCTTTCAAAGCTCTGACAGAAGGGGCTCGCCCAAACTCCTCCCAAGGTGCCCAGATCCTGGAATGGCTTGAGTTTTTGCCCCAAGTTAAGAAGGCTGTGAGTGGTTTATAAATTGAGCAGCCCCTTGTTGAAACAGGATTTTTGTGGGACATTTCTCCTGCACTCAGAGTTGTTCAAACATGGAATAAGTTACTGCAGTGGTGGAATTACTGCTCCAAGTGCCAGGGGCAATATTTCCACAAGCTGGAGCTGGGGATGTCTACAGTTACTTAATATTTAAAACAATGTCTCAGCAGCACTCAAGCTGGAGGGGATTTTTGTTACAGAAAGGGCTCCTCCTCTTGACACAAATGTTGCTATTTTTCATCCCGTGTTGATTTGTGATTTCCTTTTGCTGGTCTGTAAAGTGTGCTCTAAGCTTGAATTCATTTATGCAGTTACCAAAAGCAGTGGTGATCATCAGGCAGCAATTTGCTCTCTGGCTGTAAACAAGGAATACAAATCTACCACAAACTATATCTCTCATGACGGCATAATGGGATTTATCCCATTAGCTCTTACTCTAAAGGAAAAGCAGATTAAAATTGGAGTGTTTCAGAATGGTTTTCCCCAGAATCTGCTGCTGATAACCCAAGTGAGGAGGCAGCTCTGCTGCTTGGCCTCCCTCAGGAATAAGACTCGTGCAGACAATAAAAATGAAGATTTCTGCCCAAGGACATCACTGTGATCAGGGTTGCCCTTCTCCCCTTGCAGGAAGCTGGAGACAACAACCAGTTCTGCTGGAGGAATTTGTTCTCCTGCATTAACCTGCTGAGGATCCTCAACAAGCTGACCAAGTGGAAGCACTCGAGGACCATGGTAAGGGGGTGAACCCTCCCCTGAGACCCTCGGGTCTCACCTGGAGCACCTTCAGCCCAGCCTTGTGCTCAAGGTTCCTTCTGCTCTTCATCATCTTCCCTTTTTTTCTTTCACAGATTGAACCTTAAATGCAGAAATTCTTTTTCTCCTGCAAATATCATTATTTGTAGGGCCCTCAAGCCCCTGTGCAGAGAGTGCTGGTTGTGTTTGTCAGGGAAATTAATTTACAAAGACTAAAGGTGTATGTCTAAAAAGGAGACAGAGGAGTCCTTTTACTTTATTTGAATAAAGGCCCAGGCTATGGGGCATTTTTCTGGGGTCTTTCAAATTTTTGGAAGACACAGCCTCTTTTTTTTTATCTTAATTTTCTGGCTGCATTTTCTTCTTTCTTTTTTTATTGATTGAGGTACTTGAGAGGTACAGACTTTCTGCAATGCCTGATACTTAAGATTTCTTTCTGAAGTATGACCTTCTCTTATAATTTTTAAATCTTATGGAATTTATGAGTTTTTTTCCATTGTTTCTTTATCTTTCAATATCCAGTTTCATTTCTCAGCAAACCTACAGTTTGTTTGAAAAGAAAAATACCTATTTTCTTTTCATTCCTCAATCAGTGGTATCCTTTTTATTGTTTCTTTTATCTCTCAGTGCTAGTTTTATCTACAGCTTGTTTGGAAAGAAAAATTTCTCATTCCTCTACTGTTGAACAGTCCTGGTTCTCCCTCCTGGGGGTTGATGGTGTACAAAAATGCTGGTTCTCTTTCCTGGGGCTTAGTGGTGTACAAAAACGCTCCTGGTTCTCTTTCCTGGGTGTTTGTGATGTACAAAAACGCTCCTGGTTCTCCCTCCTGGGGGTTGGTGGTGTACAAAAACTCTCCTGTTCTCCTGAGGGTTGGTGGTGTACAAAAATGCTCCTGTTCTCCCTCACACTCTTTTGGTTCTCTCTCCTGGGGGTTTGTGGTGTACAAAAACACTCCTGTTCTCTATCCTGGGGGTTAGTGGTGTACAAAAACTCTCCTGGTTCTCTATCCTGGGTGTTGGTGGTGTACACAAACGCTCCTGTTCTCCCTCCCAGGGGTTTGTGGTGTACAAAACTGCTGGTTCTCTCTCCTGGGGGTTGCTGGTGTACAAAAATGCTCCTGTTCTCCCTCACACTCTCCTGGTTCTCCCTCCCAGCGGTTGCTGGTGTACATAAACACTCCTGTTCTGCCTCACACTCTCCTGGTTGTCCCTCACACTCTCCTGGTTCTCCCTCCCGGCGGTTGCTGGTGTACATAAACACTCCTGTTCTCCCTCACACTCTCCTGGTTCTCCCTCCCAGGGGTTGCTGGTGTACATAAACACTCCTGTTCTCCCTCACACTCTCCTGGTTCTCCCTCCCGGCGGTTGCTGGTGTACATAAACACTCCTGTTCTGCCTCACACTCTCCTGGTTCTCCCTCACACTCTCCTGGTTCTCCCTCCCAGCAGTTGCTGGTGTACATAAACACTCCTGTTCTGCCTCACACTCTCCTGTTCTCCCTCACACTCTCCTGGTTCTCCCTCCCAGGGGTTGCTGGTGTACATAAACATCTGTTCTCCTCACGCTCTCCTGGTTCTCCTCCCAGGGTTGCTGTGTACATAAACACCCCTGTTCTCCTCACGCTCTCCTGGTTCTCCCTCCCAGGGGTTGCTGGTGTACATAAACACTCCTGTTCTCCCTCACGCTCTCCTGGTTCTCCCTCCCGGCAGTTGCTGGTGTACATAAACACTCCTGTTCTGCCTCACACTCACTCTCCTGGTTCTCCCTCCCAGCAGTTGCTGGTGTACAGGGGCCAGGTGCTGGTGCCCAAAGCAGCACAGGCAGGCTCTGTGAGGCTCCCTGAGCCCCCTGCGTCGATGGGTGTCCATTTCCTGGCAGATGCTGGTGGTGTTTAAGTCAGCGCCGATCCTGAAGCGGGCTCTGAAGGTGAAGCAGGCCATGATGCAGCTCTACGTGCTCAAGCTGCTGAAAATCCAGACCAAGTACCTGGGGCGCCAGTGGAGGAAGAGCAACATGAAGACCATGTCTGCCATCTACCAGAAGGTGCGGCACCGCATGAACGACGACTGGGCCTACGGCAACGGTGAGTGCTGCCTTGGCTGGGCCTGGCTAAACCCTCCTAAAATCCCTGTCACTGCTGGGCAGATTCTATGGCATCGTTAGATCTAGAGCTTGTGAAAGCCACCTTGGAAAATGGGGGGTTTTTTTCATGTTACGTAGATAATGTGACGCAACGTCAGCTTTTCAATATTGTTCATGGTCGTATCTGCACAAATTTTAAAAACTTTGGGGTTAGGAGCTCGTGAGGTTTTAAATGTTTTAAATCTTGATGCCTGCTACAGTGGGGATTTTCAGTAAAAGTGGTGGGGTCTTTGTGAAAAAAGCAGGAGCTGGAGCAAAGGAGCCTCAGGGTGCCCTCCTCACTCCCTGCAGCTCCTGAGAGGGGGCTGTGCCCAGGGGGGGCTCTGGCTCCAGCAGGGCACCAAGGGAAATGCAGGCTGGAGAGCAGGGAGAAGGTGTTCACAGACAGAGTGAGAAAGTGCTGGAATGTTCTGCCTGGGGAGGTGGTGGAGTCCCCATCCCTGGGTGGGTTTCAAACAGCCTGGCTGTGGCACTGGGGCTGGGTTGGACTCCACAATCCTGGAGATTCTGGGATTCTGTGAATTACAGAGAATCCTTAAAGCAGGAATAATTACATTTTTATGGGCTACCTTGAAATGCACCCATAATGGGATTTGGTTAGGAACAATAATAATCAGGTGCCAGGGCCTGGGTGAGGTGTTAGGGATGGGTTGGACTCACTGACCCCGGAGATCTCTCCCAACCTGGAGATTCTGTGAACTATAGAGAATCCTTAAAGCAGGAATAATTACATTTTTATGGAATATGTTAAAATGCACCCATAATGGGATTTGGTTAGGAATGATAATAATCAGGTGCCAGGGTCTGGTTGAGGTGTTAGGGATGGGTTGGACTCCGCAATCCTGGAGATTCTGGGATTCTGTGAATTATGGAGTGTCCTTAAAGCAGGAATAATTACATTTTTATGGGCTATCTTAAAATGCACCCATAATGGGATTTGGCTAGGAATGATAATAATTAGGAGTACCTCAGGTTAATTAATTCACGTGCACCCTCCACCCTTTCTTTGGCTCAAACCTTGCCAGAGTGATGTTTCCCCACTCTCTGAGCGTGGCCCCTCCTCCCCTCGCAGATATCGACGCGAGGCCGTGGGATTTCCAGGCTGAGGAATGCACGCTGAGGGCCAACATCGAAGCCTTCAACAGCCGCCGGTACGACAAGCCGCAGGACTCGGAGTTCGCCCCGGTGGACAACTGCCTGCAGAGCGTGCTGGGCCAGCGCCTGGAGCTGCCCGAGGAGTTCCACTACTCCTACGAGCTGTGGCTGGAGCGGGAGGTGTTTTCGCAGCCCATTCGTTGGGAGGAGCTGCTGCACTGCCAGTGAGAGCCGCGCCCGCCCGCGCCCCGCTCCCGCTTCCGGGGCACGAGGGGAACGGGCTGCACCCGGGGGGAAAATATGGAAACTTCCCAGAGAGACCAAGTGTCTCTGTGCTGAGCACACACCTCTTTTTGGAGGTCACCCTGTGGCTTCTCGGAGAGCATCAAATATAGACAGAGGTTCCAGAGTGAGCCCAGGTGTGTGCTAGGTACAGGTATCTCTGTGCTGAGCACACATCTCTTTTTGGAGGTCATCCTGTGGCTTCTCAGAGAGCATCAAATACGGGCAGAGGCCATGGAGCAGGTTTCAGAGTGAGCCCAGGTGTGTGCTTAGCACACAGACACCTGTACCTAGCACACACCTCTTTTTTGGAGGTCATCCTGTGGCTCTTGGAGAGCATCAAGCATGGGCAGAGGTTCCAGAGTGAGCCCAGGTGTAGCTGGCAGCTCGGTGGGAGGATTCCCAGCTGGGAATTCCATCCCTGCCCACGCTGTGCCTGGTTTGTTGGGGTTCTGCTGTGCTTCCCCCAGTTACCCAGGCTGGCCCAGGATTCAGCATTCTGTGTTGTCCCTGGGCTGGCACTGCTGCTGCTGGGCTCACCCAGCTCAGCTCAGCCCTGGTGCCACCAGGGACAGGTCCTGCATGGTCCCCTGGCACCCACCCATCACCTTTCCACCTCTGCTTTTCCACCTTCACTCACCTTTGCTGAACCACCCCTGTGCTGTGCACTGATTGGAGATCTGGAGGTTGGAGGTCCCAGTTCTTTCCCCCCTGAGTGTTATTTGTAATTCCTCATCCTCTTCTGCCCTTCCAGCCCTGAGGAGACAACAAAGACCACGTTAAAAAAACTGATTTTTACACAGATTTTTGGTTGTTTGTAGGTTCCTGGTAAGAATTCAGCCTGTAGCTGATCTTGCCCAATATAAAAGGTGCTCACAGGCTTTATATGCTATGGACAAAATTTTACAGCCTGCAGCCAAGAACAAAAAAAAAAAAAAAAAAAAAAAAAAAAAAAATAAATAAAAAAAAAAAATCTAAAAATCAGAATTAGGTTTATCCTTGCACCCAAAGTGAAATTAGGCAGGTCAGTTCTGTCCTGCAGCTGTGGGAAGGAACCAAACACCCAAATGCCTGTGCTGGGTCTTAAGAGTGGGCAGGGGAAGTGCTTTGGTGAAGAATTTATGAGGAAAAGATTCTGTGGTCTCTAACTCTCAGGATGAATAGGATATTGAGCTGTAAACTTTCTAGGAATTTAATAACTTAATATTTAAATTAAATAATGAAAGGTACACTTGGGTAAAGCTGCGTTGCATGAGGGTGGCATTTGTTAAAGTGTGTTCCTATAGGGCAGGGAAGCCCTAATTAAACAAGTGTTTGTCATGGCAGGATTTGTGCTAATTGCTTAAATAATTAATTAACCTGGGAGTGTTTCCTTCATGGGGTTTGTCCAAGGCCTTGTTCATGGAAATGACATTAAACCTTTTAAAACCTTTTAAATTATGTTTTTGATCAAAATAAACCAAGTTTTAAAGGACACCTCTTTATTTAAGCTTTTTCTTCCTGTGTCTTAATTTAAATGCTTCATTTTTATTATTTTTTTAAGGACAAAAACATACCCCAAACTCACCCTTCACTATCTTCACTCAATGGGAAATTGAATTAAATGCTAAAGAAACTTAGAAAAGCCCCTTGGTGTATTTGGCTCAAACAATTTATTTTTTTTACCCCCAAAGTGTCTTTTGTCCCCACAATATGTTGAAAAAAAAAAATAACCAGTACATAACCCAATATGCATTTTTCTCTCTTTGATATTTAAATTGTGCTTTTCAGTGCCTGTGTTTTTTACTGAGAGGCATTAGAAACACAAATTCCTACCTGGATGTCTGGGGGGGTGGAGGATGGTACAAACTTCTCCTGGATTACAATTTATCCACACCATCACCACCAAATTTTCTGTTTCCCAAAGAGAGATCTCCAGAGAAAACCTGAACCTCTGCATCAAAAACTGACTTAGGGAGAGGCCCCCCCCTTTATCTGAAATATTTATGTCCCATCCTGGTAAGCAATCAAGTGTTTCAAACTTTTTTTTTGCTTCACAATGAGGATCTTCTCCTGCTGAAAAGTTCTCAGAAGAGCTGGGGGACAGCAATTAAAGAAATAATCATTTTGTGTGTTCAGCAAGGCAGTTTCCCAACGAAGTTTTGGGTGGTTTCTGCACAGTTGGAGGAACATTTGTTATCTCACCCCAACAGGACTGTTGGTTCCAGGAACCCTCCCAGTTCCTTTTGTCGTTGCAATAAAGAACTTTTTATTTTTGTTTGCAACCTAGAGGTGGTTGCAGAAAGTTTTGTTGTGGGTCAGTCCTTTTCTTCAGCACCCCAGCACAGATTCTTCTGTTTTCTTGTCCATTCTTCTGGTTCCTAGGGATGTAAAGCACATAGAAACGAGTTATGAATTTCTCAGTCTTCTCTAAGTAACTTTCGAGCTGGTCGGTGAATTGACTGTAAATTTCAGTGAAGGATAAAAGGCTATGAAATACAAAGTTTCTTTCTGAGTTGTGAAAGGAGAAAGTGATCCCAAAAAAAAAAGGATTTAGCTTTTATCCACTCCGTTTGGCAAATATATCCCCTCGTTTTCCTCCTGTGAATATTTCCCTAAAAATAAAATAACAACATAAAATAAACATAAAATAAAAATAACAACACTCAGCTGTCCTGGCTGACTCTGTATTTCTCCACTTGTAACCACAGAAGTGACTGTATGAGGTCAGGCTTATTATAAACTGAAGTTTGAGGAGCTTCCTTTAATTATTCATCAAAGCCCTGCCTGTGTAAACAGCAGCTGGTTCTGCAGCCAGGTCACAAAACACAACATTTGACTGCACAGGATGATTTTTGTCTCCTTTTTTGAACATTTCTGTGCTCTGTGCCTTCCCTTTTTGCCTCAACAATTATAATGTGGCCTCCTGACAGTTGTCTTTGCTAAAATGAGATAATTAGTGTAATCGTGATTGCTTCTTTTAAGGCGTGTGGGTCATTAATGCAAATTATTATTGTAATGACAATAGTAATTTGTATTAACAAATGTCAATGACACAAAATTTCCCTGCACAGAGTGGAAATAATTTTTTTTTTTAATTTTTTTCTTTCGTTATCCAGGGCTCATTCAAGAGAATTTTAATCCCAAATCCAGACTTTTTTTCTTTATAAGGGAAGAAGGAAATTTCCTTATGCAGCAGAGAGCACATTTAGAGAGGTTAATGTTAAAGGTAAAAATAAACTCATGATCTAGGCAGACTCGCTGGTGTGTTTGCTGGAGTCTGGCAATACTACAATTATGAGCTATTTATTATTTTTTATATGAGGGAATTCATCTCCTACTGGTATTTTTCACTTGTCCTTATTTTTTTAGTGCTTTGCAAGTGAAAATCTGACCCTGAGGGATGCAGGAGAGACTCCTCTCTCCCAGATTTTTTCCTAAATTTAAAAATCATCCCACCTTTAAAAGTGTTATCACCCTTGGATAAAATGATTAATTCTAAAAAAGGTGCAGAGAACAAAAAGAATCCTTCATGTCCCTATCCCTCCCTCAGACCCCTCGGCCTCCATCAATTCCTTGGGCCTCAGGCCTCACTTTATGGGGAAGTTTTGGAAATATTTCTTGGAAATATTTCAATTTATATTGGAAATATATAACCTCCATTACACATCATTTTCAGGGCTTGCTCTCAGGAGCTGTGGTTCTGCAAGGAGGCAAAGCAGAAGTTGTTTTTTAAATATATTTTGGTGAAGGAGGCTGAGTCAGGTATGTTATAAATGTATATTTTGGTGTTGGCTTTTTGCAAATGTTAGAATAAACGTTATAAGTATGATGCTTTTTTTTTCTGTAGTTTTAAATACTTGAATAGATGTATAATAAATTGTTTTTGCTGTAGTTTAGAATTTAGGTGTAGTGTGTTTCAACTACCTGAATAGACAAATTCTAAAAGAAGCCTAAGTAACTATTAGCAATAACTGTTTGTGAAAAACAAAATAAGCTTAAATCAAAAAATGACAAGAACCGAATAAAAGTGGAATTGCGCTTAACAGACCCAAGGAGTGACCATACAAAATTCCTAGAAAAGTTTAAATATACATAAATCCATACATAAAGAACAGTAGAAAAAGAAGTAATTCTAAGACACCAACGTGCTCTTAACAGCGCCCCAGCCAGCCGTTTAAACTTTGCTTTATTTCATTTCTCTTATCGTTTTATCGTCTCTATTAAACATTCTGACATTTCGCCCGCAAAGTGAACCTCGTTTTTCAGGGTATTTAAACCGAGAGTGCCTCGCCTCACGCAGCGATAACTACCGCACTAACAGTTCGCCAGACGCCAATCTTTGGAAAGCACGACCTGCTCCCCCTCCTCCTCTCAGCTGGAAGTTGTCGTGGCGATTCTCTCGCCCTCGGGACGCTTCCCCAGGGTTTTTGGCTGCGGGCGGGACGCGGGCGGGACGCGGGCGGACATGGCGGCCGCCGCCCCCCTCAGCCCCCTCAGAGCTTTTCCCGCCCTTTTTCCCCCAGAGGGGCGCGGGGGCGGGAAGCGCGCGCTGGCAGCTGATTGGGCCGTGGGCGGGCGCGGAGGCAGTGGATTGGACGCGGAGCTTGTCAATCAAGATTAGGCCACGCCCTCCCGTTGTCGCTAAGACAACGCGACGCTGCGGGAAGGCGGGGGGGGGGGGGGGGACATGGCGGCCCTGAGGGGCCGAGGGGCCGCAGCCGCTTCCGAGCCGGTGCTGGCGGCGCAGGAGGGGGAGATTCCGGCACTCCTACACGGCAGGGAGGTGGCCGGGGGACAGGAGGGTGAGATTCCGGCACTCCTACACGGCAGGGAGGTGGCCGGGGGACAGGAGGGTGAGATTCCGGCACTCCTACACGGCAGGGAGGTGGCCGGGGGACAGGAGGGTGATATTCCGGCATTCCCACACGGCAGGGAGGTGGCCGGGGCACAGGGGGACAGGGGGGTGACATTCCGCCGTTCCCACACGGCAGGGAGGTGGCCGGGGGACAGGGCACAGGGGGACAGGAGGGTGACATTCCGCCGTTCCCACACGGCACGGTGGTGACAGGGGGACAGGAGGACAGGGGGTGACATTCCGCCGTTCCCACACGGCAGAGAGGTGGCCGGGGCACAGGGGCACAGGGGACAGGAGGGTGACATTCCGCCGTTCCCACACGCACGGAGGTGACAGGGGACAGGGGCACAGGGACAGGAGGGTGACATTCCGCCGTTCCCACACGGCACGGAGGTGACAGGGGCACAGGGGCACAGGGGACAGGAGGGTGACATTCCGCCGTTCCCACACGGCACGGAGGTGACAGGGGCACAGGGGCACAGGGGACAGGAGGGTGACATTCCGCCGTTCCCACACGGCACGGAGGCACAGGGCACAGGGGACAGGAGGGTGACATTCCGCCGTTCCCACACGGCACGGAGGGCACAGGGGCACAGGGGGACAGGGGACAGGAGGGTGACATTCCGCCGTTCCACACGGCACGGAGGGCACAGGGGCACAGGGGGACAGGAGGACAGGGGGGTGACATTCCGCCGTTCCCACACGGCACGGAGGTGGCCGGGGGACAGGAGGGTGACATTCCGCCGTTCCACACGGCACGGAGGGCACAGGGGCACAGGGGCACAGGGGCTGAGGCTCTGTCTCACGGGACCGGGGCAGCCGCGGAGAAAAGGACGCTCAGCAGGGACCGGACAGGACCCAGGCGGGGTCGGGCTCTGCTCGCAGAACAAGAGGAAACAGCCTCAGGTTGTGGCGGAGACTGTGTGGAAAAACGAGGTCTATTTTCTTGGTAAAATTTAAAAGGTTTAATAACAGGCAATAAGGATAAGGTAATAAAAACTATACGGCCGGCTGGGTGTCTTTGGCATTCAGCCAAAGTACGCTTTATTATCCCAGAAACACTTCTTTAAATGCATTAGCATGTTGCATATTCATCATTTAAAAACATTCCTTTGAGTCCCCCTCAATTTGCTCTTCTTTATTCCGTTTGTGGTCCCAGGCACATACTCTGGGAATGGTAGATCAATAAATTCTGTCCTTGGGGTTCTGCTGTTTGTACTGTCATTTCTATCAGATGGGAAAATCCAAGAATGTGAAGAATTTCTTGATTACCACTCTGAGTTAGTTACAAGAAAAACTATTTTACATTACTACTTTACAGCTGAAGAAAATATTTATTATACTACTATTTTAAAGTTTTGTTAACAGTAGAAATAAACCAAACTGTATTAACACAGGAGAGTTTTTCACCATTATAGCAATGAATATAGCATTCATTTTAATATTTCCTAAAAGCCAACTTTATCATATGCATTTATAAGAACGGGATATCAGGAAAATTCCTCCCCTAAAAGAGCTGGAAGGATTTCAAAGCCGTGTGGATGTGGCACTTGGGGCCACCTGGGCTCAGTGGTGGCCGTGCTGGGAACGCGTGGATTTGGTCTTGTCCAGGATTCTGTGATTGTAAACCTCGAGGGCTTTGCTGAAAGGCTCAGAGTCCTGGAATTTGACGAGTAGCACCTGATGTCACAGGTCAGTATCAGCTTTTAGGGATGACCCTGACATCATCAGGGTTTTGGAAGGGACTGACTATTTTTTTCCTTTTTTTGTTTCAAACTTTAGCGGGGACAGACAGGTGCTTTCTAACCATGTAATTTTGTGTTGCAGGGTCCATCTCCAGGGCTTGACGTGGAGTCCTGGCTGCTCCTTGAAAAGATTCAGCCATGGTAAAACACTTTTGATCCTTCAGAGGTGTTGATAATACTTTTTTTAAGGAAAAAGGTTAATATCCAAAAGGTTCCTTCCCACAGCTGCAGGACAGAACTGACCTGCCTAAATTAACTCTGTGTGCAAGTATAAACCTAATTCTGATTTTTAGCTTTTTTTTTTTTGTTCTTGGCTGCAGGCTGTAAAATTTTGTCCATAGCATATAAAGCCTGTGAGCACCTTTTATATTGGGCAAGATCAGCTACAGGCTGAATTCTTACCAGGAACCTACAAGTGCTCCCAAAATCCACCAGAGACCCTGGGCAAACAAGGAACGGGACTCAGGTGACAGGGCTGGCTGTAAAATCTGGCACAAGCATGTCCCTGTGAAGGGGGCACATTGCAGCACGTGAAGTATTCCACAAATTCTGCCCAATTTTCTGTGGAAAGGTTTGTCACCACCTCAAACATATGGCTGAGCTCAAGCAGTTTGATTCTGCAAAGAATCTGCCATCAGTGCAGTTTACACTCTTATTTTCTCTCTTTTTTTTTTTTTTTTTGCTGCTGTAACAGAGGGTCTGTGTGGTTTATATAGAACATTTTATTTTTTATTTTAAATTTCTCTTTACCTGTTCATAGTCTTTCACAGTGTGGTCCCAGCTGATTCTGAGGATTGTGCCCTTTACTCTGTTCTCACACCTCAGAGCACAGATGTTTGTCTCTTTTGCACTGAGTAGTGCTGAGCTGTGAAAGGAGTTTTTAGGAATTATAACGTGGAAAATACTCTGGATTTGTGTAAGCACCAGTGTGGGAGAGCAGCTCCATCCCAGATCCATGGAAGCTGCTTTAATCCTGGCTTAAGATCCAGAGTCACAAGCAGGCACACAGGAGTGGATGAACACAGGCCAAATTACTTCAGGATTGCATCCTCATGTAGTAATTAAAAAAAAAAAAAAAACCAATCAGTGGGAAAGAATGTTTGACTTGCACTGTGCACAAACCTTTTTTAGGTGGATGGAAGCACAGGGGGACAGAGGTGGAGCAAAGCAGCTGCTCTGGGATGTCTTGGGGTCATGGAAGGGTTTGGGCTGGAAGGACCTTAGAGCTTCTCTCATTCCAGTCACCTCCCAGCAGCCCAGGGGGCTCCAATCCTTCCTGGCACATCCCAGGGATGCAGGGCAGCCCCAGCTGCTCTGGGAACTCCAGCCCAGACAGCAATTCCTGCCCCACATCCCACCCCAATCTCCCTTTCCCAATCTGGAGCCATTCCCTGGCTCCTGTCCCTCCATCCCCTGGCCCCAGCCCCTCTCCAGCTCTCCTGGAGCCCCTGGAATGTTCTGGAAGCTTCTCCTCTCCAGGTGAGCACCCCCAGCTCTCTCAGTCTCTCAGCCTGAAATCCTCTACCCAAAAGTGAGACAACCAAGCCCCAAAACTGAGTGGGTTTGTGGCCATTTTGTCTCTGCAGGCAGACAAAACAAAAAAACCCAAGAGTGACAACGGCAAAAAGTCCCAAAAGGGTGAAAAGAAGGATGTGAAAAAAGTAGATCTCTTCAGCCCAGCTGCCATGCTCAATGCTTACTACATCTCTCACAATGCTGCTGCCTTCCTGGAATTCCGGGGCCATCCCTGGCCTGGCTCTCTCAAAAAGGGGAAGAAAAAGAAGTGAAAACCAAACTCCCTGGTGAAGACTCTGCTGTGATTAAACTGCCCTGACCTCTGCAGTGGTCAGCTCGAATATTTGCCTTGGTCACTGCTGTCTGTACAAAGACACTTTTATTGCAGCTCCTGCCCAGGGACAAACAGCAGGGGACCCTGTGCCATTGTCACCTCAGGTGTGGCCTCTACCTGTGGGTGTGTGCTAGGGATGGATTTCCCCTGCCTGCTGCCACTGCTCAGGGATGGCAGCAGTCCCTGAGACCTCCTGCAGCTCAGGAAGGATTAACAGTGAGTGTGAGGAGGGACTGGGGGACCTGGAAAGGCTCAGCCTGGAGCACAGGGGGCTCAGGGGGGATCTTGTGGGGGAACTCCCTGAGCTGTTTGGGGATCAATCAGTGCAGAGCCAGGAAAGCTGCTTGCCAGCACTGGGGAAAAGAGGGAAATCCCTTGGCAAGGCATGAGGGAATGCTGGTGCCTGCAGCTTCTCCTGAGGCAGGGCAGCCCAGGAATTGCAGCCCCTTGGCAGCTTTCAGCCTCTTGCCCGGCCTGGGGGGCTCAGTTTGGGGTTGGGAATGGAGCTGGGCAGGGGCTGGAGCCCCAGGAGAGGCTGAGGGAGCTGGGCAGGGGCTCAGCCTGGAGCACAGGGGGCTCAGGGGGGCCCTGGGGGCTCTGCCCAACTCCTGAGAGGAGGGCACAGCCGGGGGGGATTGGGGCTCTGGGCACAGGGACAGGCACAGCAGGGCAGGGAACGGCCCCAGCCTGGCGCTGGGCACGGGCTGGGGGCATTGCAGGGGAAATTCCTCCCTGGCAAGGGCAGGGAAGCCTTGGAATGGGCTGCCCTGGGCAGGGGGGCAGTGCCCAGCCTGGGGGATTTCCAAACCCTGGGCATGTGGGGTCGGGCTCTGGGCACAGGCACAGGGAACGGCCCCAGCCTGGGGCTGGGCACGGGCTGGGTTGGTCAGCAGCAGGAATTTCCCCATGGGAAGGGTGGGTAGGACTTGCCCAGGGGGTTTGCAGTGCCCATCCCTGGAGGTGTCCCAGGACTTGGCACTGAGTGCTCTGGCCTGGGGACAAGGTGGGGGCAGGCAGAGGTTGAACTGGGTGATCTTGGAGACCTTTTCTATCCCAAAAGATTCTGGAAATGTGATTTAGGCCTTGTCAGGGACTCTGTTAGACCCAGCAGAGCTGGTGATGAACCCCCAGCAGGCTGTGACCATTCTCAGCCCAACATCCTGGCTGGACTCCACAAGGTCTGTGTGACATTTTGCAGCCCTGTTGCTGCATTTTCCTCCTCCTTTTGCTGCATTTCCTCCTCCTTCACGGGTCTTCAACACAGCCCTGGGGAAATCACAAAGCACCACTTTGAGAGGACCTGTCCATCTCTCCCAGACTGTTCCACCCCTCTGCCCTCCAGGAATCTTCCTCTTCCAGGTAACAGACAATTATTATCAATCCAAGCCAATAAAGATCTGGAAATCCTGGTGCTGTTTCTCCAGCCTAAAATGTTTTCCTGCCTTAAACATTCCCTCTCTGAGGAGGTTTTGAGCAGGGAAAATCAAAATTGGTGGCGTTGCTTGCCAGCCAGCTGCTGTCATTTTGTAGCTTGCTGCAAATTCCACTTGGTTACGGTACAACCCACCCTAGAAAGCCAAGGCTAAAAATTGATGTTTGGGGAAAAAAAAAATTATATGAAGGGTTTATTTTAGAGCAGTTTGGTTGCAGAGGAAAACAGCCATGTAGTCATTTTGGCTGTTATTATCTATAGGAATATGACAGTGTGAAAGCATAAAAATAACACTTAAGAAAATGTGATGTAAGGAAGAGAAGGAAAGGATAAGAGGAGGAAGATCTCACCACCCACAGGTCTTGTGATGAGGCTTGTTGCTCAGTCTCAGTGCCTGCTGGTGCAGCTGGTGGTCACAGAGTGGATCCAGCAGGTGATGGGAGAACTGCACCGAACACAAACCCTGGCTGTGGGATCCCCCAGGCTCCGGTGGGGACGCCCAGGTGCCTCCCTGGCGGGGCAGTTTCCCCCTGGTGATGGAATGTTGTGGGTCCCAGGACACTTTGGGGCTCTTTGACACCTTCAGGGATGAGCAGCTGCCTTTCCATCAGCACAGTTCACTGCATTATGGCCGGGGTGAACACCCTGGGGCTGCCTGTGAAGTTCCAGGGCAGGGCAGTTATCCCAGCTGGCTTGCCCTGAGCAGGGACAGAGGCAGGGCTCTACTCTGACCTGATAAAGGGTCCCTGAGCAGTTTGTAGCCTGGCTGTCCTCCTTTGCACATCCAACTTGCACCCTAAATGTTGGAGCTGGCAGCATCAGAGTGTCTCTTCCAATACCCTTGTGGATCCATCCTTCTCCCCAGACCTGGGATAATCGGATGAAAGCAGCACCTTTGTCCTATCCCAGCTTCAAAATCCAACATCCCAGGGGAGGAGAGGCTCTGGTGGTCACAAATGGACAGCAGCTCCTTTGTTACAGTGGGCAAAACCCCTTTGATGATTTTAGCGGAGTCTAAACCCCTTCAGTCTCTCAGGACATGTCAAGAAAACAATCCCAGCTCCGAGCTGGGAAAGCTCACCAAGGCCAAGTGTCCCAGGGTGACGCTGTGATGTTTGTATCCCCATTCCTGGGTTCTGTTTATGCTGATGTTCTGAGCCTTCAAGATTGGCCCTGAAGGGCAAATGTTTTGTTTTGGTTCTGTTCTCAGCCTGCTCCCCCATGGCTGGCAGCACACAGAGACAGGACAGTCAGAGGGTGGCTTTGGGGTTTTTTTGCTTGGCTTTTTTTGCTTTTGCTCCTGCTCTGGCTCCTGCTTTCTCCTGCTTTGCTCCTGCTTTCTTTGCTTCTGCTCATTAGTTAGTTTAGCTAAGCAGTCCGAATTTTTCCCTGGACTGTTTTTCCTTTCCCTTTTTTGGAGCTACTCGAAGCTGCTCCAGACTGGGAGCTGGGGAACACCCAGACTTTGCCCCTGTGTCCTGCAGTGCCATCCCCAGCGCCGGAGGGAGTGACAACAGAGCGACCACTCCCAGGAGAGACTCGCTGAATTTGGAATCTTTTTCAGAGCGGTGAAAGGGTGCTGCCATCTGGTATTGTTCATTTGGTGTGCTGTGCCTGTTAAATAAACAGGTTCTTCCCACTTCTCTCCAAGGAATCCTTCCCAAACCTTTGCAGGGAGGAGCCATGTAGGTTTGCTTTTTGGAGGGCTCCCCTTTTGGAGGTTTTCTCCCAGATTTGCCCTACGCCAGGACCCCAGCCAGCAGCCCAGGCACTGGATTTCCTCTCTCCCCGCTAAGCAGCTGGCCTGCTCTGGTGAGGCAGGGCTGTGGTTTGCAGCACCAGCTGGTTCAGAGCCTGCACCTCCTCAGCATTTCTCGAGTTCTCGCTTCCCCACCACCCCCCAGGAAGCCTCTGGTCACAGCAGCTCGCAGCTATTTCCTCCAGTCATCAGCTTTCTAAAGGCAGAGAGCTCTTGTAACTTCTGTATTCAGCATCTCCAGCTAAGAAATTAATGAAAAACTCAAAATATCGCGGTTTCTTAATGATGTGTTTACTGCACAGGGCTTTTAGGGACAGATGTTTTTCAAGCACTGAAGGAGGAACTGCTTAATGTGGTTAAGGATGGTTAAAAGTGAGCAAGGCCATTTTTACATCTGTGCTAAACTGGAGCTACAGTGGCTTCAAAACTCCCAAGTTCCAGTTTCCAAAGTTTACTGTGATATTTATTAAATAATAATTTTGGTCTCTCTTTTAGCAAAAATTCTGATCTCAGCATGATGCCACTGAACTCACCAGATGGTGACCGGTGAAGTGCAAAGGACAAAGATTCTGCTCTCCAGTTCACTTCTTCAACAGCAGATGAAAAAACCCTCCCAACAATCCCAAACTGAGAAATGAAACACTTTTTATTTCCCCCCTCCTTTTCCCTTTTACCTCTCAGCTGAATGTTGCATCTAATTCCATCTCCCTGGTAGGTTAATAAAAACCAAAAGACATCTCTAAAGAAAATTTGGACTTCAAATGGTTGGAGTGCTGCAGGCTGTGCCACGACTTCTGTGGATGTGACTTCACAGGGTCCCCAAGCTGCAGTGACAATTGCAGTTATCCCTGATTAATCCAACCTGTAAGAGTTTGACTTCACAAGGAGACCCCACAGCTGCAGGGGGACAATTGCAGCTATTCCTGATTATATATTTATTTAATTTTTCTATGTGTTTACTGTGACGCAGATAGAAACACACAGCACCACACACAGCAGGGGTTCAGGCACAGAAGAAGAAAAGAACTCTCCAGTTTATTGTTGCCCTCGTATCTCTCAGTTTCTGGACAGAGAGCAGAGATTGGACAGAGCAGTTCCCACCTCTCCATCCCCACTGCTCACTTGAGCAGTCCATCAGGTGAGATCTTTTACAAAGGAATCCAAACATTGTTACAGTTCATGAGAACTGACTGCACTATACCCAAACAAATCAGAAGGCTGATTTTCAGGGACAGCAGACCCTGACTGGTTGCTTTTCTTCTTTGAGGTTAACTATAATAGGGGGAGCATTTTTCGCCCTTCTTGGCACGTTGGAAGCCCATACCCCAGGGAATACCTGGCTAACTATTTCTTCACTGATTTCCTCCCCAGTCTCAATGGTTGTCAAGATTAGACTTAGTACTTCCACATATTGTTGATAGTTTACCTCCAGAATAATTTCCCCATCTTTAAACATAATGGTTGCCTGTAGTTGCTCTAATAAGTCTCTTCCCAGGAGAGCCTTTGGAGAGTTTGGCATATATAAAAATCTGTGTGTGCCCTATTGGTTCCCAAATTTATATTCTAGGGGTTTACAAAAATACACCTTTCCAGATTGACCAGTTGCTCCTTGCATTGTAACATGATCCTCTCCCACGGGTACCAAGGCTTTATTCAGTACTGAGTATGTTGCTTCTGTATCAATTAAAAATTCCACCTTTTTTCCCTCCTTCCCCAGCTTCGTTGTTACAACCAGGGGATCTGCTGGGGTGTGATCTCCTGGTCTTCTTTAATCTTCTTTGGCATAGGCAACCCCCCTTTTCCCCTTGTTCCCCCTCTGTCTGGGGCACTCATTTTTCCAGTGCCCAAATTCCCTACAATTTGCACACTGGTCTCTCCCCAGTCGGGGTGGACCTCCCTGTTTCCCTTGGTTTTGTCTTCGTCCCCTTCCTTTCTCCTCCTTTGCTACTATAACCTTTTTAACACCCTGTCTGTATCTCTCTTCTCTATTACTGTATACTCTCCATGCCTCATCGAGTCGTTTTTCTAGGTTTCTTGCCTCAGGCCCCACTATTTTCTGAAGCTTGTGTCTAATATCCCCTGTGGGCTGACCCAAAAATAGACTCACTAATTGTTGGATTCCCACTTCATCTCTGGGGTCTGGAGGTGTGTGGTGACGCATCGCGTCCCTCAATCGGTCCAAAAGTCAGATGGTGTCTCGGAGGGTCCCTGTTTAATAGCATATAACTCTGACCAATTTATAGTTTTAGGTATAGCTCGTTCCATCCCTTTAGCTATCCGTTCCCGATAACTTTCTAACTTTTTCATTTCTGCATCACTGTTTGGTCTCCACTGTGGCTTTGCAAGGGGGAAATAGTCTTTTACATCTGATTGCTGGGCTTTATGATAATCCTCTGCTAAATCCCTCGCTGTCTTCAGGACCAACTGCTTTTCTGTCTCTGTGAGCGATTCTAACAATAGTTGGATGTGGGACCAATCTGGATTATGTTGTCTGATAATATATCGCAAATGCTGGGCTCTAGTTACTGGATTATTACAAAAGTCCTGAGCAATCTTTCTCCATGCCTCTAAATCACTGCAGGAGAAGGGCACTTTAACTATTACTGGGTCTTTACTTGGTCCTACCACCTCTGGTAGAGTTACTTGTAGGACCTGTTGTCCAGTCCGGGATGATACCGGGCTACCAGGGGTGGGCTGCTAGGGGCTGAGCGGCTCTCCGAGCCTCCGTCCCTCTCCTCCCCTTCCCGTCTGTTGAGGGGGGCCTCCAGGAGATCGGACAAGTCCAGGATGATACCGGCTACCAGGGGGTGGGCTGCTAGGGGCTGAGCAGCTCTCCGAGCCTCCGTCCCTCTCCTCCCCTTCCCGTCTGTTGAGGGGGGCCTCCAGGAGATCGGACAAGTCCAGGATGATACCGGGCTACCAGGGGTGGGCTGCTAGGGGCTGAGCGGCTCTCCGAGCCTCCGTCCCTCTCCTCCCCTTCCCGTCTGTTGAGGGGGGCCTCCAGGAGATCGGACAAGTCCAGGATGATACCGGGCTACCAGGGGGTGGGCTGCTAGGGCTGAGCGGCTCTCCGAGCCTCCGTCCCTCTCCTCCCCTTCCCGTCTGTTGAGGGGGGCCTCCAGGAGATCGGACAAATCTTGGTCCTGGAGTGTAGTTTGGTAAACCTTATCCAGTTTTATACACCTCTGCCCAATCCTGCAGGCTGTACAGCATCTCTTTAGTTTTCCATTCTTTGCTTTATTTTCCTTTTCCATGGCCAATACTAGAGGGTCCAGAGGAGCCCTGGTCCCACAGTCTCTCTGCCACTCAGGGTGGTTTCGGAGAGAGAACATGTCACAATATGAAACTTCACTCCATTTGCCTTCTCTCCTTAAAAACAGCATTAACTGTAGTAGAGTATCATAATCTAGGGTCCCAGTGGGTGGCCACCTTACTCCCTCATCTAGCCTGTACAGTGGCCACCACTGGCTACAATATTTAATAAGGGTGGACTTGCTTTCATTACCCCCTCTCCCTGCAACCTCTTTCCAGTGTGCCAGAACACATCCTAGTGGACCAGCTTTTGGGACTTCTACGCTCTGTCCAGATCCCATTATCCTCTCCTTTATGCCCTGTCTTGTTCCCACTGGATCCTTCCCCCAGAAGATTCTTTTCCCCCCACAATCCTAATATCTAGATATCAAGTGTAATCCTTCTCACACAAGCTTGGATTCCGAATCACTAGAATAGTATTTATCCTCTCTATTCAGTTGTTTACTAAGTCCACAGGTTCTCAAGGATCAAACCCAAACCGTTAGGGAAGGGAGGTTATTTAGAGAGTCCCCCCCCACTGAATAATCAAGCCTTTATGGCTCAGACCCTCGTTTCACTAATCACCTTTAACGATTTATTAAGAACAAGCTTCAACAGTTCGTTTAAAATCTCACTTAGCTGCAAATATAACTTTTGACACAAGATGTTAGTGTCGTACCGCGAACGAACTCACGCAGCAATTCCCTTACTGCAATTACAACTTCTCATGGTTGTGCTGCTTCGAAATAGTAAGAGCAGTAGCACAATAGCACAAAGGTTCACTACGTCCTTCCCTAGGTTCGTTAACAACACCAAAGCAGTAATAAAGCAACAATGAAGCAATAAAACCACGAATTGGACAGCAATAAAACCGCAATAAAACGGCAATAAAGCACCAGTAAAACAACAACCATAAAACAAGCTTGCCTCGCTCGTTCCATGTCCTAGACACAGATCTCACTTACCCACGCACCCACCACACTCAGAGTCCGGACTCAGACACTCCACCTCAGCTCCGATAACACGGGAGCAGGAATCCACTCGCCCCACAGCGCAGGGACTGTGCTGCTCGGCTGCTCTATCGCAGCCAATTCTATTCCTGGTTGGAATCCACTCGCCCCACAGCGCAGGGACTGTGCTGCTCGGCTGCTCTATCGCAGCCAGTTCTATTCCTGGTTGGAATCCACTCGCCCCACAGCGCAGGGACTGTGCTGCTCGGCTGCTCTATCGCAGCCAATTCTATTCCTGGTTGGAATCCACTCGCCCCACAGCGCAGGGACTGTGCTGCTCGGCTGCTCTATCGCAGCCAATTCTATTCCTGGTTGGAATCCACTCGCCCCACAGCGCAGGGACTGTGCTGCTCGGCTGCTCTATCGCAGCCAGTTCTATTCCTGGTTGGAATCCACTCGCCCCACAGCGCAGGGACTGTGCTGCTCGGCTGCTCTATCGCAGCCAGTTCTATTCCTGGTTGGAATCCACTCGCCCCACAGCGCAGGGACTGTGCTGCTCGGCTGCTCTATCGCAGCCAGTTCTATTCCTGGTTGGAATCCACTCGCCCCACAGCGCAGGGACTGTGCTGCTCGGCTGCTCTATCGCAGCCAATTCTATTCCTGGTTGGAATCCACTCGCCCCACAGCGCAGGGACTGTGCTGCTCGGCTGCTCTATCGCAGCCAATTCTATTCCTGGTTGGAATCCACTCGCCCCACAGCGCAGGGACTGTGCTGCTCGGCTGCTCTATCGCAGCCAGTTCTATTCCTGGTTGGAATCCACTCGCCCCACAGCGCAGGGACTGTGCTGCTCGGCTGCTCTATCGCAGCCAGTTCTATTCCTGGTTGGAATCCACTCGCCCCACAGCGCAGGGACTGTGCTGCTCGGCTGCTCTATCGCAGCCAGTTCTATTCCTGGTTGGAATCCACTCGCCCCACAGCGCAGGGACTGTGCTGCTCGGCTGCTCTATCGCAGCCAGTTCTATTCCTGGTTGGAATCCACTCGCCCCACAGCGCAGGGACTGTGCTGCTCGGCTGCTCTATCGCAGCCAGTTCCAGCACGGCCCCTTCCCTCTCCCGCAGGAGTGCAGCGGCCCCGCCGGTGCTCGCACCTTGCCACGGCTCGCGAGCCTTTACCTGCGCAGGGACTGTGCTGCCCCCGGCACGGCTCCTGTGATTTACCAACAGCCCTCCAACCACTCGGGCGTGTTCCGGAGCCCCTCGAATCGAAGCGTACCGTTTGATCCGCAGGCCAGTGTCCTTATGTGTCCCCGCAGTAGGGAGCCGAGGGCTCGGAGTTCTCGTGCAGGGAATCCCGGGGCGCGCCGCGCAATCCCCGTGCCCCAGCCCGGCTCTGCGGACGGACGGACGGACGGACGGACGGACCGCTCCCAGCCGGGTCGCCAAAATGAGGCGAGTAAAGAGACTCCGCAACTCGGTCACGCTGTAAAGAAAGTGCGCTTTATTTCAGCGCCGGACGCAGGGGGCGAGACAGCATTTACCCAAATCCTGCGTTCCTTTTACAGTGTCCACCCCTCTCTTTATTTACAGGACTCATGCATATTCTATAACGCCTACGCATATTAATTACCTGATCCCGCCCGCTCTCCGCTTCGTATGTAAATCAGCTGCGGCTGCGCGGTTTGTCCTTTTTGTTGAGTCGGTGGGGTCAATAAATGGGTCTGGGGGCTGGGAGGGAGGAAGTAGAACTGACTCTACCTCTGTGAATTTTTGACCCGGGGAGGTCAACGCATGCGTGTTCTTCTTTTTGCCACAATATTCCCCTTTTCCCCGTAAAGGGCCCCTCTCAGTTTTGGAAGTTCAGCAGCACTTCGAGGAGTACCAGATGTCTTTCAAAGGGCCCCTATCTCCTTGGCATCCTCTCAGTCCCTGGAGAGCAGGAGATGTACCCCATTTGTTCATATCCCTTGTCCCTGCTATTCCAAGTTCCCCTTCAACCCTTAGATCGCCTGGCTTCACTCTGAGATACTCCATCAGGAAGAACTTCCAGAAATTAAATACAATATTTGAGGGAGTACCTCATCACTACAGCTGGCCCTTTGGGAACTGTGCCAGGAGCAGCTCTGTTTTCTCAGAAATCTGCACATTTCTATCACTTCCTCATCCTTTTCCATTCTTACTCACGTGCTTTGCACAGTTTCTGTCCTCCTCACCAGGCAATCAGACAGCAGAGCAGGGAACACTCCCAGCTCTTACACTGGCAGCTGATATTTTGCTTTTCCTGCCCTAGAACCACAGCTGGGGTCTCTCAGAATGCTCCAGCAGGTGTTTACAGTTCTCTTCTGCTCCTCCAGGAGAGGAGAGGGAAGATGTTAGTGGGGTTCACACTGGTGATGCCCCAGGGCTCCCCAGGACTGTTCCAGATCCCCTGGGCTCCATGGGGCACAGCTAATGCTGAACCCACTGATGTCCCACAGAGTGAGGGTTCTTGTAGCCCTGTGCCCTTACAATCCCTCCTTTCAGCTCTCAGGGTAACAAAGCACCTTGCTTTTAATGTTGTTACAGCTTCCAAACCTGTTGTTCTGGCTGCTTCCCTCCCTTCCCCACAAGGTGACAATTATCTCCTCCAGCCTGCATTGTCCTTCTCACACGCTGCTGAACTGGGCCTCACAGGGTTTGATCTTCCCCAAACCTAAAACTCTGCACCATAATTAACCCCATTAACACCGAGAGAGCAGCTCAGGCTGGGATTCCTCTGATTAAATTCGTGCAGGGGATTACAGCAGCCCTGGGTGCCTTGGTTAGGCACGGGAACGTTGCTTGAGCTCAATCCTTGAGGTGTAAGATTTTGCTGAGGAAGCAAATGAAAATTTGCTTTTAATTTTAAAATTAAAATGAAAACGTAATTTTTAATTTTAAAAGGTAAAGTTCCTCACACGGGGAAATCAGCACGGCCAATGCTGAGCCCTCAGGAATTTGGGTTAAAGGCCTCAGAAAGGGGTGGGAGAAAATTGGAAAAATTCAGTGATTGTGGTGTGTGAGATATTCTGTGTCTAAGAGTCACTGCAGCAGCTGTGGGAGGGTGAAAAACAAGGTTCTGTCCTGATAAAATTTAAAAAGTTTAATAAAAGCCAAGAAAATATATTTATCACACTACTATTTCTAAGTTTTCATTAGTGGCAGAAATAAAAGAAACTATACTAATTTAATACTGCAGAGTTTTTCAGCATTATACATAGAGCATTTATTTTAATATTTGGGAAAAGCCAACTGGAAAATGTGCATTTCTCACAGGAGGGTGATGGCAGCTGGGCTGAGGAGTCACCAGCTCTGTCCCACACTCCAGTTTAAAATGGGAGTTCAAAAAAATCAGTTTAAAATAATTTGTGTTTGGTTTTGGGGTTTTTTTTTGGCCATATATTTGGTGAGAAAATCCGGGTTAAAATGAAAGTTGCTACACTCAGCAGCCACAGGCTCAGGGAGTTTGGGATTTCCCAATCCCATATCTGGATCAGCCCATTCCCAACCCATTTTCTAACAGGTGGCCTTGGAAATACTGCCCTGGATTGGACATCCTGTGACCACTCTGCTCCTGCAGCATTCCTGAGCTCAACCTGGTCCTAAACCCTCAAATTCCAGTGTCCCCAGCCTTTCCAGAATGATCTCATCCTATTCCCGAGGGGTTTCCCTGCTGGCTCTCCTCAATCCACCTTTCTCCAGGACCCTCCTCCTGCAGGGATCCCTGGATATCCTTGCAGAGTGATTAATTTAAGGAATATTTATTTTACCTGCCAAGCCTCCAGCACAGAAGAAACACAAACACTCCCTCAATAAAGGGACAGCCTTGAAAATATTTTGCTTTTCAGGCTCCTCTCAAACACCTTCTGGGAACTCTTTCCCTCCTGCCTGCCCTCGGTGCATTTTTCCATGGCATTCCTAAGGAAAAATAAAGAGAATATTTTTCCTTTCCGAAGGAAAATAAGGAAAAAATAAACCTGACAGCTTTAGGGAATCACATATCAAGTCTCATTTCAAGGCACAAAACCCCCACAGATTTATACCCAGTTTTATTTATTGTATTATTTACATAATATATATATTATTAATTATTATATTATTTCCCTCAGCTCCTTTCCCCTCTGGGTTTTAAATGTTTCTCTTTTATTTATCAGCTCCCTAAAGCGTGGAATTGTTTACATTGGAAAAGGTTTTTAATGTCATTAACTCCCACTGACAGCCTCGGGACAGAGAGAGGTGAATTGGGAATTCCAGAGAAAACATTAACAATTTGTATTTTTAATTGGATTATTCCCACAGAAAATGGGGACAAAATAAATTTTAAAAGGGATTTTTCCACAGAAACGGGTAAGAAAATGTAATTTTTAAACATGTATCTCCCACAAAATTAAAAAAAAAAAAAAAAAATGGGAAATTTTCCTTTTGTACTGTATCTTAGAAAAAATATTTTTAAAAATTAGAATTTTTGTTTAAACTGTATTTTTTACACCAAAATATAAGGGAATCATTTCCATTTTGAACTGGCCTTTTCCCAGAATTTCCGCTTGAAAATGGATTTTTCTGCCAAAACAAGGAAAGAAAAATCCATTCTAAATATAATTTTTTTTCCACAAAAAATAGCAAAAAGCCAACAACAAATCCACCAAAACTATTTTAAACAGATTTAAAAAATGTTTCTATTTTAAAAGGCATTTTTCAGGAATTTACATTTTAAACTGGATTTTCTGACCAAAAAAATGGGGGGAAAAAAAAATCTCTTTTACACTGATTCTTCCACAACTCCCAATTTACATTGGATTTCCCCACCAAAAATCTGGCAAAAAAAAATTATTCTTAACCGATTATTCCACAACTTCCATTTTAAGCTGGATTTTCCCACCAAAAAATATGGAAAAAAAAATATTTTAAACTGATTATTCAGCAACTTCCATTTTACATTGGATTTTTCTCGCTAAAAATAAGGGAAAAAAATCTATTATAAATTGATTCTTCTGCATTTTGGATCTTAAACTGGATTTTCTCACCAAAAATATGGCAAAACTAATTTATTTTAAACTGATTCTCCTAGCAACTTCCATTTTAAACTGGATTTTCCCATCGAAAATATGGCCAGAAAAAAAAAATCTATTTTAAATTGATTTTTCCACGACTTCCATTTTAAACTGAATCTTCACACCAAAAATCCGGAAAAAAAAAAAAAAATTAAACTGATTTTTCCGCAATTTCCATTTTACCCTGGATTTCCCCACCAAAAATATAACAAAAAAAAAAAAAAAAAAACAAACCAAAAAAAAAAACTATAAAATTGTTTTTCAACTGTTTTTTTGCAGAACTTCCCTTTTACATTGCATTTTCCCACCCCAAATACGGCCCCAAATTATAAATTTTAAACCTCTTTTCCCTCGATTTTCAAGCCAACCCAGGATTTTTCTGCAGTCCCGCTGTCCTCAGCGACCTCCCCAATGTTATAAATGCATATTTTAGCATTAGCTTTTAGTATTTATAGTATTTTAGTATTATCTGTAGTTTTTAGTTTATTTTAACCGCCCAAATAGATGTAGAAAGCTTTTCTTTGCTGTAGTTTAAAATTTAAGTGCAGTGTGTTTCAGCTGCCTGAATAAATAACTTCCAAAAGAGACCCAAGTGACTCTCAGAATTTACCACTTGTGAAAAAAAAAAACAAAACCAAAGCCCAAATCAAAAGATAATAACAAAATAAAAGTGAGATTTCACTTGACAGACCCAAGGAGTGACCACACAGAACAATCCCTAAAAAAGCGAATGTGCGTAAGGCAATGCATAAAAAACAGGAAAAAAAAAAAAGTGATTCCTTCAGCGTGCCAAGATACCCAGCCGGCCGTATTTCTTTAATTTAGCTGTCTCTTATTGTCTTTATTAAACATTTTTTAAACTTTCAAAACGTAAACTTCGTTTTGAAACCAACTTGGCGGCGCCGTCCCTCAGCGCCCCAATGGCGGCGCCGCTCCCTCAGCGCCCCAACAGCGGCGCCGCCCCTCAGCGCCCCCAACATGGCGGCGGCCCGCTCCCCTCAGCGCCCCCCCCAACATGGCGGCGGCCGCGCTCCCCTCAGCGCCCCCCCAACATGGCGGCGGCCCGCTCCCCTCAGCGCCCCCCCCAACATGGCGGCGGCCCCGCTCCCTCAGCGCCCCCGAGGCGGGAAAGGCCGCGCCCTCCCCAACATGGCGCCCCCAACATGGCGGCTGCCCCGCGCCCCTCAGCGGGAAAAGCCGCGCCCTCCCCAACATGGCGGCCGCCCCCTCTCCCCTCAGCGCGCCCTCCCCAACATGGCGGCCGCCCCGCTCCCCTCAGCGAACCCCCCCGCACTCTCCAAAATGGCGCGCCCTCCCCCTGATGGCCGCCCCCCGCCACCACCCTCGCCCTCCCCAAGATGGCGGCGGCGCGGCGCTATGACGCCATACGTCCCGCTCCCCCCCTCTCGCTGTCCCCGGCCTCCTCCTCCGCCGCCGCCGCCGCCGCCGGTCCCCGCCTCCCGCGCTCGCCACCGCGGCGGCCGAGGGCGACCCGCGCCGCCGCCCCGCTCGCCCGCCGCCCGCCCTCCGCCCGCCGCGGCCCCGCGGCGCGGGCCCGCCGCAGCGCAGCCGCTCTGAGGTGAGCGTCCTACCGCGCAATCTCCTCCAGCCCCGGCGCAGCCGCACCAACGCGGGGCCCCCGCCGCCCGCGCCCGCTCCCCCGGCGGCCGCCACCGCCCGGCCGCGCCGGGCCCGCGCCGGGGCCGCTCCGCCTCGCGGGGCAGCGGGGCCCGGCCGGCCCGGGGGCGGCGGCGGAGGAGCCCCGGCCGGGCCCTGCCGGGACACCCGGGCCGCGCACACTGCCCGGGCCGGGCCCTGCCGGGGCTCCGGGGCCGGGCCCTGCCGGGGCTCCCGGGGCCGCACACACTGCCCGGGCCCCGGGGCCCTGCCGGGGCTCCCGGGCTGCAGACACCCGGGCCGGGCCCTGCCGGGGTACCGGGGCCGGGCCCTGCCGGGGCTCCGGGGCCGCACACCCCCCGGGCCCCGGGGCCGCACACCCCCCCGGGCTGCGCCTCTGCCCTCTGCCCCTCGCTGCCGCCCCTTCTCCCCTTCTCCGTGCGTCCGGCCCGCGGCACCTTTGGCGTTCGAACCCGGCAGCCTTTCTTCTTTGCTCCCTTCACCCTCACCATTTTGGTCCCTTCGTCTTCCCTTGTTTTTCTGCCTTCACACACTTTTTTTTCCCTTCACCCCCCCCCTTTTTTTTCCCTTCACCCCTCTTTTTTCCCTTCACCCCCTTTTTTTCTTCATCTCCTCTTTTTTTCCCCTTCACGCACCTTCCCATTATTCTTCCTTTTTCTTCCTTTACCCTCTCTGTTTTTTTCTTCATCTTCCCTTTTTTTTTCTGCCTTCAGCCACTTTTTTTCCCTTCACACCGTTTTTTCCCTTCACCCCGTTTTTTTCTATTCACCCCCTCTTTTTTTCCCTTCACCCCCTTTTATTTCCCATTATCCTTTTTTTTTCCCTTCACCCTCCCCATTTTTTTCACCCCCCTTTTTTTCTGCCCTCACACTTTTTTTACCTTCACCTCCACTTTTTCTCTTCACACCCTATTTTTTAACCTTCACCCTCTTTTTCCCTTTCACCCACCTTTTCCCATCATCTTTATTTTTTTCCTCTTCACCCTCCCCCTTTTTTTCTTCACCCCCTCTTTTTTTTTTCCCTCACCCCCACTTTCTTTTCCCGTTATCCTTTTTCTCCCTTCACCCTCCCCATTTTTTATCCTCTTTTTTTTTCCCCTTCACCCCCATTTTTTCCCCTTCACCCCCTCTTTTTTCCCCTTCACCTTTTTTCCCCCTTCCCCTCCTTTTTTCCCCCCAGAACCAATTAGTTTAGAAAAAACCTGAGCTCATTGGCAAAGTCTCCCTTTCATTCTCCCTTTCCCCCTTTTTTTTTCCTCTCATCCCTCTTTTCCCCCCTTTTCCCCCTCCCCTTTATTTCTCTTTACATTTTATACACATTTCATTTCCCCCCCTCTGTTCCCAAGGTGGGGAGCAGTTGAACTGTGTGAATCCCTCATTTAATATACCCCAAAAAAGGCTGTAAATTACCTATAAAAAATAGGTTTGTATTAAAATACCCCCCAAAAAAGGGCTCTAAAGCATCAGAGCTGGTTGGGACCGAGGTGCTGAGTGTAAATAATAATTAAGGGACAGAAATAATTCAGCTCAAGCTCTTCCTGCATTTGAGGTTAACCCTCCAAGCTTGTTGCAGCTGCACGTGCCTGGTGAAATATTTCCTCTGCTCAAGTTTGGCAACTGCTTTTGTGTTTGGATTATTTTTCTCTCCTCCACTGAGCTGTTCTTTCCAGAATTTGGGGGTTTTTAAGCCTTTAGGCAGGGCCTGGCTGCTGTGGTTTTGTTTCTAAGCCTTGCTGGTCTCTCGAGTTTGGTTTTAAATCCTCTGCCCACACCCTGAGAATATTTCCCAGTGTGAACTCGTGTTTTTCTTCATCCACATCATAATTACTTCCTTTCAAACCCTCTCACAGGGAGCTTTTAATTCCCAAATCTTGAAGAAATAGGTGAGAGAACTCTGCATCCTTTGAACTGGAATTCTGCTGGGGGAAAACTGGGGGCAATGAATTTTTAATTTTGTTTCTGTCGGGGCTGAAAGAGGAAATGTGATGATGATGGTGATGGTGGTGATGATTCCTGTGGACAGCTGAGATTGGAACTCTGACTTTCCAGGATTTTATAACCTGGAAATGTCCAGGGCAGGGCTTGGAGCATCCTTTGGGACACTGGGAGGTGGAATGGGATGGGATTGATGATCCCAAGCCATTCCAGAGTGTGCAGTCATTTAAATCCTCATTTTCCTCTCTCATTTCTTGGTGGCTTTGCTGTTTTATCTCAGTTGGATCTTCCTGCATCCCTGTGGATTTTCAGGAGCCTCACCTCATTTCTGGGAGCCCTCAGCCTCATCCCCTGCAGGTTTTGAGCAGCTCTTGGCATTTTTTAGGGTTTGGGAAACAGAAAGAACTTGGACTCCAAACCTCCCATCCCAGAATTTCTGTTAAAGCATCCTGGAAAACCCAGGATGAGGTGGCAGCTCCACCAGCAAAATAGGGGGGAAAAAACTTGGGGGGGTTCAAGTGTGGAGTGGCTTTGCTAATTTGAAATGTTCCAATTAATAGCAAAGCAGGCTGAAATTCAAAAGTAATCTTAACTTTATTAACTGACACTACAAGAAAAAAAATACAAGAATTAGAATTATTATTAAATTTATATATTATTATAACTTTGGATTAAATTGTTACATATATTTATTATGTTGCATTGCATTTGTATTACATTACATTTATATTATACATTTATTTTACAATATTATACTACAATATTACACATTTATATCACAGTATTACACGTATTACAATATTACACATTTATATTACAATATTATAAAGTCATTTCACAATATTGCACATTTAGATCACAATATTGCACAGTTATATCATTAAATAATATTTAATATTAAATAATCCTGTTAAATATGAAATACCTGCTAATTAACCCCCTTCTAATTAATCTAATGAGGTCCCAGCCTCAGCTCCAGCCAGCTCTATTCCCTGGGCTCCTAAACTCACACGTGGTGTCAGTTTAATTGAAATTCCATCCCTGGAATTGTTCAAAACCTCGGGGGGCTTTTCCCAAGTTCCCCAGTTCCATGGAAAGGGAATCCCACAGATTTCTGGGATTTTCCCTGCAATGCCCTGGGCACTGCTCTGTGCTTTTGGCCTGAGGAATTCTTCACCTCTTGGGATTTCTCCACTTTTTTTGTCTCTCAGGAGCCTTTTTGCAGCCTTAAACCAAACAGTTTAACCTCTGGAATATGTGCATGCACAAGGAATATTCCCATTATTATCCCAAAGGAGGAATATTCCCATTATTATTCCCAAGGAAGGAATATTCCCATTATTATTCCAAAGGAAGGAATATTCCCATTATTTTCCCAAAGGAGGAATATTCCCATTATATTTCCACAGGAGGAATATTCCCATTATTTTTCCCAAAGGAGGAATATTCCCATTATTTTTCCCACAGGAGGAATATTCCCATTATTTTTCCACAGGAGGAATATTCCCATTATTTTTCCCACAGGAGGAATATTCCCATTATTTTTCCAAAGGAAGGAATATTCCCATTATTTTCCCAAAGGAGGAATATTCCCATTATTATTCCAAAGGAAGGAATATTCCCATTATTTTTCCACAGGAAGAATATTCCCATTATTATTCCAAAGGAGGAATATTCCCATTATTATTCCAAAGGAAGGAATATTCCCATTATTTTTCCCACAGGAGGAATATTCCCATTATTTTCCCACAGGAGGAATATTCCCATTATTTTTCCAAAGCTTTCCAGGCAGTTTCTGTGAATCCCAACCAGGTCAATAAATCCTGGCAAAACTCTGGTTTCCAAATACAGCAAATTAAAAACCCTCAGGACAACATTGGTGGCTTTTATCTCTTGGAAATCAAGAAGTCCTCACTAATCCCAGCCTAAGGGCTGATGTGGAATTGGAGAGAAGTTTTGGAGTCCAGAGTTGGGCAAGAGAGGAGCAGCCTCTCCAGTTAAACCTGGACCATGCAGGACATTCCAGCTCTGGGGAAATGCAGGATTGTTCTGAATTGCAGCAATGAGCGGGGTTCAGTGTCTCTGTTTTCCTCAATTCTGGTCCTTCGGATTTTTTTTTTTTTTCCCCCAAACTGATGGAGTTGCCAGGTGGACAGTGCCCCATGGAGGGTTCCAGCTCTGGGGAAGTTCAGGATTGTTCTGTACTCACTGCAATTAGTAATTAGTGCAATTAGTGGGGTTCAGTGTTTGTGTCTTCCCCAACTCTGGTCCTTCTGATTATTTTTCCCCAAAACCTGATGCAGTTTCATCTGGACAGTGCCCCATGGAGGGTTCCAGCTCTGGGGAAATTCAGTTTTGTTCTGTACCCACTGCAGCAATTACAGTGAGGTTCAGAGTTTGTGTCTTCCCTAATTCTGGTCCTTCTCCTGATTTTTTTTTTTTTTTCCCAAAAACTGATGCAGGTGCCAGCTGGCCAGTGCCCCTGGAGCCTTGGCTGGGGTTTGTCCCCTTTGGGAATGCTCAGAGCCTGTTGTTATCCCTTGGGAATCTCCCAGCTACAGCCAGAGCAGTGCCTGGGTCTCACCAGGTGACCAAGGCTGTGCTCCTGCTGCCGTTTGGAGCTCAGGCAGCATTCCAGGTTTTTGGGAAGAACTCTGAGGCTGCTCTGGGTGTGTTGTGGAGGGGTTGCTTGCCAGAATTTGGGAAGGAATCCCAGAAGTCCAGGGGGGAACCCCTTGTGCTGCCAGATGGCAGCTGAGGAGCTGCAGGCTGTTTGTGGCTCCTCCTGATGCACGCTGACGTTTTGATGTCAGTGAAATTCCATCCTGGTTTTTTCCTCCTGGGAAAAAGCCCTCAATAAATATCCAGCTGTACCAAAGCTCTTAGGATGCTCAGGGTGGCAGGTGAATTCCATCTCAGTAGGACTGGGAATTCCAGCATCTTCTTTCCTTCCTGTTTTCCCCCCATTTTTTGGTGTTTGTTTTTTTGCTGGGGAGTGGAGCCTGGTTTTGTGCTGGAGGATGGAGCAGGACTCCCCTTGGTTTGGAGCCTTATTTTTGTTCTTATTTCTGATGTGTGAATTATTGTACCTGTTCGTGTGCTGCCTATAAATAATAAATGGCTTGCTCAGAGACTCGGAGGGAAACTCAACTTTTCCAGCCCTCCAAAATTCACCTGACCTCAAAGACAGAAGGGAAAACCCATGAAAGTTTATTTTCCCTCCCAGACCACCTTTGCTTG
This sequence comes from Sitta carolinensis, assembly GCA_032173965.1. Taxonomy (NCBI): domain Eukaryota; kingdom Metazoa; phylum Chordata; class Aves; order Passeriformes; family Sittidae; genus Sitta; species Sitta carolinensis. The sequence continues at coordinate 153,355 of JAVUNC010000005.1, forward strand.
TAAGCAGGAGGAGCTGAGCCCCTCCCACTGTGCATTACACAATCATCTGATTAAAGGAATCAAGCAGGGATGACTTGGAAAACTTCCCCATCCTCTGGGTCAAAAATACTTGCAAAGCCACAGCCCGGAGTGGCCAGGGTTTATTTATCCTGTGTAAATCAAGGGTATTCTTGGTGTCAGCCACCAGAGCCTCCTGCTGCTTCTGCCGACAATTCCTTGGGCCCCGGGGAAATCCTTTAACTCCTGATTTCCCCTTGGGGAGGAGAGAGGATTTAACTAGTGCTGCTCCCTTCCCTCCCCAGAAGGAGCTGCTGGGTCCAGAGCCCTTCTCCTTGGGTCGAAAGCTGGGTGATTTTCAGATTTACTAAATCTGCATCACGAGCCCTCCCATGGCTTTAGGGGGAAATCAGCGAGTTGGGTCTCGTGCTCCAGAAGGGAACGGTGAATTTCCCTGGGAATGGTTGGAATATCCAGCCCTGATAATCACAGGCAGATGTAGCTGGAGGTGGTGATGGTGCTGAGGGACATCTGAAGAGCAAAACGCAGCAGCAAAATAAAACCCCAGGCTCCATCCTCGGCGTGGGGTCGCTGCAGGAGCTGTGGGAGCCTGGAATTCCCGCAGGATTTGGCAGGAAAGGCAGAGAGCAAGGCTGGCTCAGGGCTGGAATTCCAGGCTGGGTGTTCCCTGTGGGGCTGCAGGGAGTGCCCGGCCCGTCCAACAGGCTCTGTCAGTGGGCACAGGGGATGGGGCACCAGCCTCTGAGCCCGGCTGACTGCAGCAGACCTGCTGGCCTTGGGCTGGAAGGGCCGTTCCTTGGCCCCCTCCAGAATGTAAATCTTGATGGTGTGGAGGGTCAGCCTGTGCTGGGATGTGGGGTTTTCCCACGTGCCCGCTGTGTTCTTGGGGCATTTTCCCTTTCCAGGGTCGTGCAGTTGTGGAAGGGTTTGGGTTGGGAGGGCGTTAAAGCTCATCCTGTGCCAGGGCTGGGACCCCTCCCTCCATCCCGGGGGGCTCCAGCCCCAGTGTCCAACCTGGCACATCCCAGGGATGCAGGGCAGCCCCAGCTGCTCTGGCAATTCCAGCCCACACAGCAATTCCTGCCCCACATCCCACCCAATCTGGAGCCATTCCCTGCCTCCTGTCCCAAATTCCAGCTCTCCTGTCCCCCTGGAATGTTCTGGAAGCTCTCCCTGCAGCCTTCCCTTCTCCAGGGGAACATTCCCAGCTCTGCCAGCCTCCCCTTGGCTCCAGCTCCTCTCCCAGCAATTCCTGGCCCCAGGGGCTTCCCTTGCAATCTCACAAACCAGGCAGGCTCTCCCTTCCCTTCTCCTCTCTTTTCTCTCCCCATTTCCCAGCCCAAGCCCTCGCCATGGATCCTGAGTGTGCCCAATGCCAGCAGAATCCCGGGATGCTTTGGCTGGGAAGGGCCCTCCCAGCTCATTGCAGGGACCCCTGCCAGCAGCCCAGGGGGCTCCAATCCTTCCTGGCACATCCCAGGGATGCAGGGGCAGCCCCAGCTGCTCTGGCAATTCCAGCCCAGACAGCAATTCCTGACCCACATCCCAGCCATTCCCTGGCTCCTGTCCCTCCAGGCTTTTCCCAAATTCCAGCTCTCGTGTCCCCCCCTGGAATGTTCTGGAAGCTCTCCCTGGAGCTTCTCCTCTCCAGGTGAGTACCCCCAGCTCTCCCAGCCTGGCTCCAGCCCTGCAGCAGCTCCAGGTCGTTTATGTTCATTAATTCCCAGTGGATTTTCTGGGGGATTTTCCCTCCTCAAGTGCATATTTTGCAGGGCAGCCAAGCAGATGCATTCTTGAACCACTTGACCTTTACTGAAAGGTGGCCAGGCTGCCATTTTGGGTGGAAATTTGATAATTTACCTTGCCTAGGACTGTCCTGTCCTCACCATGTGCTGGTCTGGTTAAAGCCACCTGAGGACCAAGTGCTTCAGGTGATCCCTCCTAACTTGGGGCACCACAATAAAAAAAATAAATCAGAGAGACACAGGCTGGGCAGAGGGCTGGAGGGGCCTGAGCTGAGCGAGCTGGGAGCCCAGGCTGCTCCTCACCAATGTGTTCCTGGCACAGCAGAAGTCACAGCAATCTTGGCTCCTGGGCTAAAGCCAGCCCTGAGATCTGCCAGCTCCAGCCTGAGGCTGCCTGGAGCCACCTCTGCTCTGCTCACACTGCACGAGAGAGTTCATTCATATTTTATTTTATATTTTTCTTGGCTGAATATCTTCCTACACACCGACCAATCAGCACCACAGCCAATCCTCTCCCATCACCTCCAGCCCATCCTGACTCCTGAGAATCCCAGATTATGGCAGGGACTGACCAACCACAGCACTTACACCTCAGGGGTTAGGCTTAAAACTCATTTCTCTGTACTGGAAAATTCTCCTCCCTTGGTAGAAACATGTTTTCTGTTTGCCTGTGCTTTTTGAGATTTATCTTTACTTGTTTGTAGCCAACTCATCCTTTGCTCTGAGCCATAAATCTCTTCCCAGCTCATCCCAACCTTTGTCCAGTGACCCCCAGCTCAGCAATCTTTATTTTCACACATCTTTTGTTCTTCTCTATCAAAACTCACTTTCCTTTCTGGAGAATTTTCTGCTAAGCATTCACATTTGTAGAAATTCCCTGTTACACCTCCATTTTTCCCAACTGAGCACATTCCCAGCTGGAGCCAAGGCTGGACACGTGCTGACCCTTCCCACCCCACACCTCTGTCACCACCCCAAGAAAACTCCAACCTTTCTGTGTCACCCACCCCTGTCCTCTTTTCCTGTGAACCACTAATCCTCCCTCTCCATAAAAGAGGATTAAAATGAGAATATTTGCACCTTACAGCAGCCACCAGGGCCACGCTCTCCCTTTTCCAGCAATAATCCCTCAGTGCCCAGGCAGGAATTCTGGCAGCAAACAGCAGCCTGTGCTTATTGGGTTAGGAACTCTTAAAAGGTCACTTCGAAGAATTTAAATTTTTAATTTATGAAAGCTGAATTGGCTCAAGATGAGTAACTGGCATCATGCTGTTAAAACAGCCACTCCTGGGTTCTGCAGGGCTGAGGAAAATAGGTTAAAATTGGGATTTCTCTGTGGCTTTTTCAGTAAAATGCAGGAGCTTGTAAGGTGGCTAAATATTCCCTCAGAGCATGGCATTTCTCATATTCTAGTTAGGAGATTTCCCCTACCATCCTGCAAAAAGATTTTAGGGGTGAAAAGGTGCTGCTGGTGGATCCTGGGAAGGGGGAGTCCCCCCAGATGTTTCCTGGGAAACCTGCAGAATGCTAAATGGGAATTCCATCCAGTGCTTTTTGCTTCTGGGGAGCAATTTCACTTCCAGTTTTTGGTTTCCAAACCCAAATGTGCTTTTTTTTTTTAATTTATTTTGTGTGTGTGTGTGTGTGTGTGTGTGTGTGTTGGATCTTCCCGGGGAGGGCTGATGCCACTGGGGTATTTATTATTCCTCAGTGCCAAAGCTTGTGAAAAATCTTCTCTTGTGTTCCTCCCGTTGATTCCTGCTGGTGTTTGGTGCTAAATATCTGAAATTTAGGACTCATTGTTCCTATCCCCTCAGCCCATGGCAGCTCTCAGCAGCAACAAGGAGGTTTGATCCCAATAAATACCTGTGAAATCCTATTTGTTTCTTTTCCACAAGTGAAGTTTTTTTCCCTGCAGGGAGATTTCTTTGCTCGTTGGTGTGAGATTGTGACAGAGAGAGCTCGAGAATAGGAGGAATTTTGAGTTTGTTGGACTGAGACCTGGAGCACTGGGGTTTGTTTGTTTATTTTTTTTTGTTCCTCATGCTAATTAAAAGGATCATTTTACTAATGTCATGCCACAGGAGGATGCTGTGGAACCAGAGCTGGTCCCTGGTGTTCCTCTTGGTGCCCGAGTGCCAACCTCCTAAATAAGATGCTCAGTTCACTCCATAAGATCAATTCAATGTTGATAAGGGGATAATCTTATCTTGCTTTGTGCCTTTTATCACTCGTGCTGCTCACAGCAGTCACTGTCTCCAGTCCTGGAAAGTCTTTCCCATCCAAAACCTTGCTCAGCTCCCAGAGGGGCAGGTGCTCCAGGAGTTAAAAAAACCCTGCTTTTAATCAGGTCGAGCTGTAGGCATCAAAATTCTCCCCATGAACAAGGGAGCTTTTATTTCCCCCCGTGGAAAATGGGATTTTGGTGGTTAAATGTTCATTTTCAACGAGCTGTGGTGATGAGTGAGGTATTAATCCAGCTTATCCTGGTGATTCTAGGCACAGTTTCATAGAGGAGTGGTATCAAATTCACCCTAAATCCGAATTAATGAATGAGATTTACCCACTGGGAGATGCCAGTGCAATGTGGGAATCCCAGAAAGAGCTGCCCCCCTGTGACTGGGAGTCTGGAATCACCTGGAGTGGCACCTGAACATCCTTTGTGTCCTGTGCCCTGGAGAAGAAGAGCAGGAGAAGATCTGGGACTGCCTGGGTGGTGCTGGCACTGCTGAGTGATGATGCCAGTGGGGGCTTTCCCCTGAGTTCTCCCAGGGAAAATCGGCTGGAAAATGTCCCAGGTTGGAACTGGCTGGCACTCCTGGCAGCATGGATTTCTCCTGGAAGGATTTTCTTCACCAGCTTTGTCAGGAATTGCTGGGAGGGAACCCAGCCTTGAAACCCTCCTGGCTGGGAGGTGGGTGAGGAGCTGGAGGAGAAGCAGAGCCAGGACAGCACCAGGATTGGCCTTCCCTCCTTTTTCAAGGCTGTCCTCCAATGCTCCCCTCCCTGGCAGCAGCTCAGAGCATCCCAGGCAGCCCAAACCCAGCTCCTGTCGTGGGAGGGAGCACACAAACCGCTCCGGATCCACGGGGTTTGATGGACACCGCTGATGGCAGTCACAGCTCCGGGTGGAAATCACGGAATACCGGCCCTGGGGTGGTGTTTGCTCCCAGCTGAGCCTGCCTCTTTGGTTGTGGCCAGCAAAGTGGGATTTACGAGAGAGCTGCAGGTGATAAACCAGGGTGTGCCCTTCTCCCAAAAACTGCACTGAGGGGCTCGTGCTGGAACAGGACAACTTCAAAGGCGTAATTCCACTCAAACAGGCTTCGATTTTATTAGCCAATCAATTAGTGATTGATTTCTTGCTAAGACCACTTTTCACTCAGGAATTATCTGCAGGGAAATCAGAGTTGATCGAGAAGCACAGCCAGAAGTTCAGAGCTGCTTTTTAAAAACACATTCCTGAGCACTAAGTGCAGATTTAATGTGATTGAATCCACCAAGTGTGACCCAGTTGAGTGAAAAAATCTCCTTCACATCACTTCAGCCCAGATCATCAAAGGTACCTTTGATCCCTGCCTGTCACCAGCTGTGGCAGGCAGGAGCAGGAGCTGCAGCCACCAACACTTGGTAGGTCTAAAATAAATGGAAGTGGGCTCTTCCTTGCCCTCCTGGGAGCCTGGCAGGAGCTCAGCAGGAGCAGGTGGGAAGTGCTGGGGGCCACCAGCAGCATCCTGGTGAGCTGGTTCCTCCAAAGGGCTGCAGCCTTGAGCGAGGAACCAGCCAGGGGAAGGGGGACAGCAAAAAAAGTGGCCAGGACCTGATTTAGGGGATGATTTCCTACAGAGGGAGAAATCCCAGAAGCTTTCCAGAAGAGACAAGCACATGGCTGGCCAATGGAAAAGCCTTTCTTGAAGTTTTAGCAGAAAGAATGCAACTTTGTGAAGTTATCTTTCAATGGGACTCTTCTGAAAAAAATGATCTTTTGTTAATAATGGAATGGGTTTTTCTTCCTTACAGGTCCTGGAAAACAGTTTTTATAAGTATGGAAATGATAGCATAAATTGTAATCAAAGCCAGAGCAAGATTATTAACTTTGGCAGGCCAAGACCTTGCAGTTATTTATTTGCCTTGTGAAAAACGATGACCTCGACTGGGCGTTGCAAAATGCATTGTTAAATTTTCCAGGTATTTATCCTGTTCATTCCCCAGACCACAAATTGGCAAAATGGAGCTTTTGAGAAAAACCTGTGCTGAGTGAAGAACCTTTAAATGCTCTAACTCTGATGGATCTGGCAAAACCCACAAATCAACAATCCCACCAGGAACTCCAGGGGCTCCCAGAACAAAAGGGCCAGCGTGATGTTAATTTAAAGCAAACCTTTTTTTAGGGATCCATTAAACTCCAGATGCTCCTCAGCTTCACAGAAAGACAGGAGGTGTTGGAGATTTCCTGGAAAACACCCAAAGCAGGATTTCCCTGAAGTGAGGAATGAATAATGAAGGAGATTTTCTCTTTATTTTTTTGAGATTCCCGTGTTGTGGCAGCCAAAGTGCTCCGTGCTGAGTTCCTGGGTGAGAGACTGAGGATGACTTTTCAAACAGAAAATGGGTCGGGAAAGGAAAAGCAGGAGTGTTTTCATTCCTTTGAAAGAAACGAGGTGATAAACCAGCTGGGATTATTCCTGAGAGAGGAGGATTCACCCTCTCAAAGAAGTCCTTTAAATGCTTAATTTAAAAAAACGAAGCAAATTAAACCAAAATAAATTAAACCCCCGGGAGCATCTGATGTCCCCTTAACTGAGCAACCCAACATCAGCTTGTTTCTCCCTTTCTCCATTTTTTGATGAGCACAAGGGGTGATTTTGGGGGAAATGATGTGCCCCGCCGTGTCCTGCTGTGGCTTTGGGGGCTCCATCACCGGGCTTGGCTCTGGCAGCGTGCAGGGACAGCAACTGCTGATCCTGCAGGGCTGTGCCAACCTGAACTCTTCCATAATTCCATTGCTCAGTGGTTAACACTTTGGAGGGTGGCAGCCTTTCTTTGGGAAGAGGAGAAGGTGCAGCCTGAAATGAGAACAGGGCCAGTCCCCTGCCCGCTGTTACATTCATTAATTGGGGACCTCGATCACTTGTAAAGAGGGTTGGAGCTTGCAAAACTCCTCAGTCCTCTCTTTTTTCCTGCCCTGTGATTTCCAGCTCCCCTCAGAGAGGGCAGAGCTGCTGCTTGAGCTGGGGACATCCATCCAAACACATAATAAATAAATCAGGGATTTGCCTTCTTCCCAAAACCCTTGGGTTGTGCACCCTCAGCCAGGCTGTGTGATCTCTCCATTTGCCATTGGGGATTTGCTTTTTCTTGCATTTTCATTATCAAATTTTAATTTGAGTTGGGAAAAGTCAGCGTTCATTTTCAGGTTGATGCTGGGGAACTTCTCCCCCTTTGCTTTTCCATCCAAAATTCCAGGATTTCCATCCAGAATTCCTGGATATGAAAATATTCAGGCTGAGCAGGGTTTCAAATTAATGAGGTGTGGGCTGAGTTGGTAAAAATGGCCTCGTGATTTAACATTCCAGAGGATAATTGCTCATCTCCAGGTTCACTCTGTCTCAGTCCTGAAGCAAAACCTCTTCAGAGGGATAAAGATTTAAAATAATACAATGATTTTCCATCGCTGCTGCTGTTCCTCAGGATTTTTCCTGGTGTGGGGTTTTCATTTTGGGCTCAGTTTTAAGCACCCATGAACCTGGATGTGGGGATGGTCGAGGATGGAGTCTGGGATTTTTAGGGGTGGGGTTATGACTTGTAACAGTCACACCACAGCAATCTTTATTTCAGTCCACCTGGCTTTAAATTTGGTGTGGGATTTATGACCAGTTCCTGCTATTTTGGTGTAGAATTTCAATTCATCTGGATTTTGGTGTGGAATTTATGGGATTTATGACCAGTTCCTGCTATTTTGGTGTAGAATTTCAATTCATCTGGATTTTGGTGTGGAATTTATGGATTTATGACCAGTTCCTGCTGCTGGGTGTGGAGAATTTCAATCCACCAGGTTTTGATGTAGGATTTCAATCCACCAAGATTTTGTTGTAGAATTTATGGGATTTATGACCAATTCCTGCTGTTTTGGGTGTAGAATTTGAATCCACCTGGATTTTGGTGTAGAATTTCAGTTCACCTTGATTCTGGTGTGGAATTTAATGGGATTTACACCAGTTCCTCCTATTTTGGTGTAGAATTTCAATCCACTTGGATTTTAGTGTGGAATTTATGGGATTAATGATCAGTTCCTGCTGTTTAGTGTGTAGGATTTCAATCCACCTGGATTTTAGGTGTGGAATTTATGGGGTTTACAACCAGTTCCTCCTGTTTTGGGTGTGGAATTTCAATCCACCTGGATTTTTATGTAGAATTTATGAGCTTTTAACCCTGACACACTCATGAAGCAACTGCGCTGTGAAATGAGAGTGACTTTATCTACCTATTTTTTAATAATCACTTTAAATGACTTAAAAATACTTCTGGCTGTCATCCAGGCCTTCTGGACTAAGCCAGAAAATGTCTTGGCAGTCGCCTCCACCTCTCCTTAGGATTTCCCTGTGCCTGAAATTGCTCTGGTTCCAGGAGGAAATCAGGGATCTGTCAGAACCCTGGGCACAGAGGATTTCAGGCTTTGAAAAAAGGGGAAAATTCTGTGCAATGTTCTGAGATTCTGGGGATGCTCCAGGTGCTGGCAGAGAGGAATTCTCAAGAATAACTCTGAGCTGTTCTCAGGATCAGCTCTGAGCTGGGAATTGCCAAGCCAAGCCTTGAATTGCAGGATTTGCAGGAATTCCAAGGTGTTGGAACCCTGGGCACAGAGGATTTCAGGCTTTGAAAAAGGGAAAATCCAAGTGAAAACTGGGAATTGCTGGGGTTCTGGGGATGCTCCAGGGGCTGGGAGTGAGGAATTCTTGGATTAACTCTGAGCTGTTCTCAGGATTAGCTCTGAGCTATGAATTGCCAAGCCAAGCCTTGAATTCCAGGAATTCCAAGGTATTGGAACCCTGGGCACAGAGGATTTTGGCTTTGAAAAAAAGGGAAAATTCTATAAAAAATCCTTGGGGGGATTTCCAGGCCCTGGGGATGGTGGCCCTTGGGGACAGCTGGGTCAGGTTCTGGGAACAGGGACAAAAACAGAAGGGGAGGGAACGGCCCCAGGCTGGGCCAGGGAGATTTGGGTTGGATTTTAGGGAAAATCTTCTCTGGAAAAGGCAGTCAGACATTGGCACAGATGCCCATGGTATTTGCAGTGCCCATCCCTGGGGGGATTTCCAAACTCTGGGGATGTGGCACTTGGGGATGTGGGGTTGGGCTCTGGGAACAGGGACAGGGAATGGCCCCAGGCTGGGCCAGGGAAGGTTTAATTTGGATTTTAGGGAAAAATCCTCCCTGGAAAAGGCAGTCAGACATTGGCACAGATGCCCAGGAGGTTTGCAGTGCCCATCCCTGGGGGGATTTCCAGTCCCTGGGGATGTGGCACTTGGGGATGTGGGGTCGGGCTCTGGGAACAGGGACAGGAGGACCTGGAACAGCCCCAGGCTGAGCCAGCGGGTGTTTGGGTTGGATTTTAGGGAAAATTCCTCCCTGGAAACGTCTGTCAGACATTGGCACAGCTGCCCAGGTAGCTTTGGAGCCCCCATCCCTAGAGATATCCCAGACTGATGTCACTCCAGGAGTTAACCCCTCACCCCCTGCCCTTCTTATCCCTGCCCCAGCAGCTCTTGATGGAAGAACACGGCGTGACCCAGGCGGAGCACATGGCTACCATCGAGGCCCACGCGGTGGCCCAGCAGGTGCAGCAGGTGCACGTGGCCACCTACACTGAGCACAGCATGCTGAGTGCTGACGAGGACTCGCCCTCCTCCCCTGAGGACACCTCCTACGACGACTCCGACATCCTCAACTCCACGGCCGCCGACGAGGTCACCGCTCACCTGGCGGCTGCAGGTACGCCCGGGGGCTGCCCTGGCAGCAGCAGCAGCGGGGCTGGGGCTGCCTAACCACACACAGTTCAGAGGAAAAGCAGGTTTTGGTTGAAGGCCTGCAGCTGGGCTGTTAGAGCTTACACCCAAGGTGGTCGTGGAGCTTTTCTGACAATTTTAAGATTGGTCCGTTAATGTGTCGTCCAGTTTATCCTCCAGTTTATTGTCCAGCTACATTTACAAATCATCCAGTTTATCCTCCAGTTTATTGTCCAGTTACATTTACATGTCATCCAGTTTATTCCTACAGTTTATTGTCCAGTTACATTTACATGTCATCCAGTTTATCCTCCAGTTTATTGTCCAGCTACATTTACAAATCATCCACTTTATCCTCCAGTTTATTGTCCAGTTACATTTACAAATCATCCACTTTATCCTCCAGTTTATTGTCCAGTTACATTTACATGTCATCCAGTTTATCCTCCAATTTATTGTCCAGTTACATTTTCATATCATCCACTTTATCCTCCAATTTGTCCTCTAATTACAACTTCAGGTAATGAAGTTTGGCCCAGTCAATTCACTGCTGTTTCCATTTCTGGGGGTCTGAGTTTCAAGCCTAGAGAGGAATGGTTTTATCTGAATGAAATGGGAGAGGAGCAGCTGACAGGCCATGGAGTTACAGAGCTATAAACTAAAGCACTACAGGATCTGAGAAATAGAAACTGGAGGCCCTCTTGGGCAGCCAGAGCCTTCCAGAGGCTGCACCCAAGATGGCTGTGAGTTTTTCAGACAATTTTAAGTTTGGTTCCTTTACATGTCAGGGGTATGACAGCTTCAGGAAATGAATTTTACAATTTAGCTTCAGGTAATGAAGTTTGCCCCCCTCAATTCACTGTTGTTTCCATTTCTGGGGGTTTGAGACCATGAGGTGTCCCTGAGTTTGGTTTTATCTGAATAAAATGGGAGAGGAGGAGCTGACAGGCCATGGAGTTACAGAGTTATAAACTAAAGCAGTACAGGATCTGAGAAATATAAAAGCCAAATCCCAGGACATCACTGGTGCATCCCACCCACAAGAATATTCCACAGGAATATTATTAATATATATTATTAATATATATATTAATATATAATATTCCCCTGCCTTCTCCACAAGCCCTGCTGGCTCCTTGTATCCCACATCATTTCTGTGTGGATCACAGAGCTGCTGATTTATACAGTAATCCCTGCTAAAAAGCTGCCTGAATTTACAAAATCAAAAATACCAAATATGTCAAAGAGCAAAAATTATTTCAGGCCCTACATGAACAACACCAAAAAATCACGCAGCATGGCCTTGCTGAGTCAGGAGCTCACATGTTTGGCTTCTCCAGAAGATCCTGACATGTCTGGGCTGGGAAAGCACTTGAGAGTCACAGATTGCTCCAGGTGTCCTCCAGCTTGACCTGTGGTGGGCCTACATCAGCAGGAAAATTGTGATAATTAACATTAAATAACATTAGCAGGACAAAGTGATAATTAAGCCTGGCCTGGCTCTGTGTCAGATTTTACACCAAACCTGGGAGGTTCCAGCACCCCTGAGCATCTCATGCCCCTTGTTTAGGAATTTGGCAGCCTCCCATCCTGCAGGATTATTTTCTTTCCCCTTTCCCTTCCAGCACACAGGATTTTCAGGCCTGCTTAGTTCTCCAGAAGACTCTGGTAGGACACTGCTGGCACCTCTGGATTTTACAGTTCTTCCCCATTAGATCAGATCCTGAATCCCTCAGGAAAAACTCCTGCTGCTGAGCTTGAGGTGTCCAGGCAGGATTTGTGCAGCTGTGCCTGCTCTCTGCCCAGCCACCAGGATTTCCTCAGTTATTCAAAGTCTTGGGAGTTTTTCTGCCTGTTTGGAAGATGAAATACAGAATTCTGTGAGCGTAAGGAAAACTTCAGGCTCAACGAGGTGACTTTCACCCACTGAGCTGGGGGAATGGAGCCTTTAGCCCTGGAGTGGGTTTGTGTTGGACATTCCTGGCTGGGGGGGGACACAGTGACTGTCAGGATTTAAAAAATGGGTTTTGTTGTTAACCTGAACCTGTGAAAGTCTCTGCTTTTCCCCAGCCCAGCATCTGAAGAAGAGGCCGAGATCTTCTGTTCTCTTCTTCAAGGATTTATTCTTGTTACCTTGTTTATTCTTTGTTACCCTTGTTTATTCTTTGTTGTCTTGTTTATTCTTTATCTTGTTATCCTTGTGGCTCTGGCCTGCAGAGATCTTTCTGGTCAGGTTGTGTCAAACTCCCACCTCCTTTGGGCAGTGTTCTCTTTAATTCTAAAAATTACCTATGCTTTATTTACAGTAGTCCTCCAATACTTATCAACTTTATTAAACAGTGTGTCTTTACTCTAAACCAATTAAAAAGTGCCACCACCACAACAGAAGATGGAGGCTAAAACACCAAGAATCCTGAATCCTCCATCTTTACCCCTTAAATTCTAAACCCCCCCAAAATTCTACTTTTCCACCCCGCCATACATTAACTATCACCCTCCTTAAACCCTTGTGACTTCTCCTTTTTCCAGCACACTCAGAGGGATGTCCTGGGCTGCTGCTGGTGCTGCCTGACCCTCTGTGCTCTGATTTCCAGGCCCTGTGGGGATGGCAGCAGCTGCTGCTGTGGCAACAGGCAAGAAAAGGAAGAGACCCCACGTTTTTGAGTCCAACCCCTCCATCCGCAAGAGGCAGCAGACACGTTTGCTCAGGTGAGCTCTCACCTGGCCCTGCCTCCTCAGGGGCCTGCAGCCAGCCCTGGTAGCCTGGCTGGTCACACAAGTGCTGCCCAGAAGTCACCCAGCTCGGGGAATGTTGGGGAGTGTCTTTCTGGAAGCCAGAAGTTGTGTTTTAGTTTGTGTGGAAGGGTTAAATTGCAGCTCTGCTCGTGGCCCAGGTGATTCTGGGGTCCCCAGCAGTGACTCCATTGTTGTGGTTTAACTGCAGTTTAACCAGTTCAGGCTGCCACAGTCACATTGCAGGACATCCACAGAAATTGAAGCTCCATCCATCTCCCAGTTCTGCAAAGGATTTATCTGCCTCAAGAAAAAAAGTCTTCTCTGCTCCATCAAATCATTCTGGGAGTAAATTCAGAGTGTTATCCAAATTTCCTTTGCCACTGGACAAAGTCTTCATTGGACAAATTGCTCCATCAATTCCATCAAATTATTCTGGGAATAAATTCAGTGTATATCTGAATTTCCTTTGGACAAACCCCACGCTGAAGACTGAGGGGTTTAGGACACAGTTTGAGGAGCAATAATCAAGGGGAGGTTCCTGCCTGAGTTGAAACTTATTTTTGAAATTGAAGCTCCCAGTTCTGCAAAGGATTTATCTGCCTGACAAAAACCCCAAAAAAGTCTTTTCTGTACCATCAAACCATTCTGGGAATAAATTAGGGAAAAATCTGGGAAATGAATTCGGAGTGTTACCCAAATTTCCTTTGCCATGGGACAAACCCCACGCTGAAGACTGAATTTTAGGAACCGTAATCAAGGGCAGGTTCCTGCCTGGGGTGGAACACTTTGGGTTTCTGTGTTCAGAGCTCCCGGGGCAGCTCCAGAGCCCTCCAGGTGTTGCACTGCAGGTGCCCTGAGGCTCTCTGCCCACCTGGTGGCCCCCGAGCCACAGCAGAGCTGCACAGCCCTGGACACACCACATCTCTCCGTGTTGGCTCCTGCTGCTCCTGGCTTCTGGAATGAAATGATTTTTGCTTTTTTGTGCTGTTTGGGATCTTGTTGGGCAGTTAATGTTAAATTGTTGGGCAGGCTTTCTGCTAAATAATAATCCTTGGGAGTGAATTCCCTGCCTTTTACACCTGCAATCTGGCTTTTGCTCCTTCCCCCAAATCAGCTGTGTTTATTTCAGTGTTTCTAAAGAGCAAATCCTTTTCTCCCTTGAAATATATCAAAAATGAAAATATTAAAATATATTAAAATATTAAAAATTAAAATATATAACAATATATTTTTAAAGAAACTGCTCAGCGAAGGAATTATTTCTTCTCCTTTCACTCAACTATTTCATTTTACTACATTAAGATAATGACAAAACGTCATTTTTTTCCACTCTGACCAGTTGTACACAGGTTTGTGGTGGATTTTTATTACCCAGTGGTAATTTCAATCCCTGGCTGTGGGATCTCTGTGTAGCTGGTGATGCTTTTTTGGCTACAGCAGGTCCTGGAACCACCAGGACAGGGACTGAGCTGTCACCTCCTGGCGTGCTCACATTTTCTGAGGCAAACACTTCTCTCTTGCTTCTGGAGTTTCTCCACCATTTCTTGCACTGCTTCAAAGGGAATAAGAGGCAGGAAATATCCAGTTTTAATTCCAAAGGGAGCTGCTGATGGACAGGTGTTGGGACACCTGGGTTTCCTGTGCTGAGCTGCTGCAATATTTCCAGTTCTTGCCCATCCTGGAGCTCGAATTCCTCCAGATCTGCTCTGAGCAGGGCTTTGGTGCTGGAGAATTGCACTGCTGTGACCAGGGTGTAAAACAACCTCTGTCTGCAGGCCTCTTTTGATGAATCATTCAGGGGCTCCAACAAAACACAACTTTTGTGTTGCTGAGACACAGTGGCAGTGCAGACTCTTGGCTGCTCTGGTGATTCCTCTTTTTTTTTTTAATGAGGAAAGGAAAGAGGGGAGAGAATAATTGACATTTGAGCTGCTGGGTGACTGCAGGGAGCAGGAATAAGCTCAGTCTGTGGCCAGGCTGAGCAGCTGGGGCTCTGTTTCTCACCTGCTTTGGGAAGGGGAGCTGGCAGGCACAGGGGCTGTGCTTCTGCAGGGCTTTCAGCTCGCATCCATTCCTTACTTTTCCTGTTTTTCAGGAAGCTCAGGGCCACGCTGGATGAGTACACCACCAGAGTGGGGCAGCAGGCCATTGTCCTGTGCATCTCACCCTCCAAACCCAACCCTGTCTTCAAAGTCTTCGGTGCTGCACCCTTGGAAAATGTGGTAGGTGTGCCCAGGAAAGCCAGGAGAGATTTGGGATCCTGGTAGGGATCTGAAGGTCAGGTTAAAAACCTTGGAAAACACAGTTCAGGTTTTATGGAGTGCTGGACCTGCTTGAGTCAGTGATTTCAGAGATCTTTTCCAGCTTTAATGTTCCTGTGATTCCCTGATTGTGAGGGCAGCACTGAGGTCCTGTCCTCTCTGCCTGGCACATCTCACCAGGGGGAATTCCCTGGATTTAAAATCAGAGGGAACAGGTCATGATCACAGAATCCCTGAGGTTGGAAAAGACCTCCAGGATCATCCAGCTCAAGCTGTGCCCAATCCCCACCTTGTCCCCAGCCCAGAGCACTCAGTGCCACCTCCAAGAATTCCTTGGACACCTCCAGGAATGGGCACTCCAAACCTTCCTGGGCAGCCCCTGCCAAGCCCTGCCCACCCTTCCCATGGGGAAATTCCTGCTGCTGTCCAACCCAGCCCGTGCCCAGCCCCAGGCTGGGGCCGTTCCCTGTGCCTGTGCCCAGAGGCCGACCCCACATGCCCAGGGTTTGGAAATCCCCCCAGGCTGGGCACTGCCCCCCTGCCCAGGGCAGCCCATTCCAAGGCTTCCCTGCCCTTGCCAGGGAGGAATTTCCCCTGCAATGCCCCCAGCCCGTGCCCAGCCCCAGGCTGGGGCCGTTCCCTGCCCTGCTGTGCCTGTCCCTGTGCCCAGAGCCCCAATCCCCCCCGGCTGTGCCCTCCTCTCAGGAGTTGGGCAGAGCCCCCAGGGCCCCCCTGAGCCCCCTGTGCTCCAGGCTGAGCCCCCTCAGAAGTTCTCCAGCCCCTTCTCCTTGTGCTCCAGCACCCCCAGCTCTGTTCCCCTCTCTGGACAGAGTGTGGATGTTGCATCCCTTGGCTCCAAGCTCTCCATGAACTCATTTCCAGCTCCCTTTTCCACCTTACACATGGCACATGCACTAAAGCACTAAGCCACCCTGATCCCCCCTTTTCTCCAGCCTAACCGACCCCAACCAACAACATATTTGAGCTCAGCTCTGCTGTCCTTCCCTGCCCCTTTTTGCAGACCCTACCCACGACAAATTCCACCTTCAGAACTTTTCCTTTCCTCCTCCAAACCCACGACAAATTCCACCTTCAGAACTTCTCCTTTCCTCCTCCAAACCAGCGTTACTGCCCGTTTCATCAGCACCTCTCCTGGGTGTTCCCTGCCAGCTGGGTCCCTCTCTGCTCCTGCTGCCCCCTGGGGAGGTGGCTGGGCCTGCATGCTGCTCCTCTCTGCCCTTGTTTACCTGCTAACAACTCCCCCCAGGTACGCAAGTACAAGAGCACCATCCTGGAGGACCTGGAGTCGGCGCTGGCCGAGCACGCCCCGGCCCCTCAGGAGGTCAACTCAGAGCTGCCACCCCTCACCATCGATGGCATCCCTGTCTCTGTGGACAAGATGACCCAGGTGAGCTGCCAGCTTTTTGTGGGCTGGTTTTGACCCTGCCAAAAGTCTCTGGTTTTCCCCCAGCCCAGGGTCTGAAGGAGAGGCCGAGATTGGCTGTTCTCTTCTTCAAGGATTTATTCTTGTTTTCTTCTTTATTCTTTGCTATCTTGTTTATTCTTTGTTATCTTGTCTACTCTGATTTCTTGTTTATTCTGTTATCTTTTTTACTCTTTATCATGTTGTATTTGTGGCTCTGGCCTGCAGAGATCTTTCTGGCAGGTCAGGTTGTGTCAAACTCCCAACTCCTTTGGGCGGCGTTACCTATCATACGTAATTCTAAAAATTGTGTGTGCTTTATTTACATATTGTTTTATTTACAATAGTTCTCCAATACCTATCAACTTTATTAAACAGTGTACCTTTACTCTAAACCAATTAAAGAGTGCCACCATCACAGTGGACAACAAGAGACCAAGAGGAAGGGCAGGGACACACCCTAATTCCTCCATTTTTGTCCCTTAAACTCACATTCTAAAACCCCAGAATTCTACATTTTCACCCTGTGATATGTTAACTGTCATTCTACCTAAATTCTTGTAACTTATAAATTTTCCTATGCTTTATTTACAATAACTCTCCAATACCTATCAACTTTATTAAACAGTGCACAAACTGGAATGTTCCAGTGGATTTTTTCCCAGCAGATGTTGGATTTTTGGGTGCTTCCTGCATGCTCTCAGCAGAACCTGCAGGTGAATGTCCCCAGCTGTGTGCTGAGGGATTTGGGAGAGCACTTGGAATTACAACTTTTTGCTTTGGGTTGTTGCATTTGGGATAGCTCAATACCATTAATTCTTGAATTTAAGGTTAAAAATTAACCCCCTGAGCCTGTGTGGAAGGGTGGTAAAGAAATTTTCTCACACTTTCTCCCAACTCCCCCATGCTGGGCTTTACCTGAGCCCTTTCCCAGCTGCCAAGGGCACAAACTGGAATGTTCCAGTGGATTTTTTCCCAGCAGATGTTGGATTTTTGGGTGCTTCCTGCATGCTCTCAGCAGAACTGCACCCCTGCAGGTCCCCAGCTGTGTGCTGAGGGGTTTGGGGGTTGGACATTACCTGTGGCAGAGCCCTGGCCTCGTTAGGGCACTAATTAGCCAAGTCCTCTCTGCTGGCAGTGCTGATTGTGTCCCCTGTGGATTAAAGACAAACCCTCCCTAATGAGCACCTTGGGGAGGGAGCCCTGAGCTCCCATGGACCAGGAATTGATCCAGCTGGCAACAAGGAGCATGGCTGATGGCAGAGCAGGCTTTTAACTGTTTTTGCACCAGGCAACTCAAAAAAAAACCCCAAACCAAAACCTTGCAGCTGCCAGGTTTGTTGGAAGAAATTCTTGGCCAGTTAAATAAGAATCCTTGGGGGTGAGCTCGCTGCCTTTTCCAGCTCCATTCTGGTTTTTCCTCCTTCCCCCAGCTCTGCTCCCTCAGCCCTGTTTATTGCAGTGTTTCTGAAGAGCAAATTCTTTTCTCCCTTGGACTGTGAGCAGTATATTCCTAAAGTGCTCAGTGTAGGAATTATTTCTTTTCCCTTTGCCAGGAATCATGGCAGGGTGAGTGCTGGCCCTGCAGTGGAAGGTGGATCAAGGACAGGCTGGGAAAAGAAGGTGCTTCAGTGCATGTGCCATGTGTAAGGTGGAAAAGGGAGCTGGAAATGAGTTCATGGAGAGCTTGGAGCCAAGGGATGCAACATCCACACTCTGTCCAGAGAGGGGAACAGAGCTGGGGGTGCTGGAGCACAAGGAGAAGGGGCTGGAGAACTTCTGAGGGGGCTCAGCCTGGAGCACAGGGGGCTCAGGGGGGATCTTGTGGGGGAACTCCCTGAGCTGTTTGGGGATCAATCAGTGCAGAGCCAGGAAAGCTGCTTGCCAGCACTGGGGAAAAGAGGGAAATCCCTTGGCAAGGCAATGAGGGAATGCTGGTGCCTGCAGCTTCTCCTGAGGCAGGGCAGCCCAGGAATTGCAGCCCCTTGGCAGCTTTCAGCCTCTTGCCCGGCCTGGGGGGCTCAGTTTGGGGTTGGGAATGGAGCTGGGCAGGGGCTGGAGCCCCAGGAGAGGCTGAGGGAGCTGGGCAGGGGCTCAGCCTGGAGCACAGGGGGCTCAGGGGGGCCCTGGGGGCTCTGCCCAACTCCTGAGAGGAGGGCACAGCCGGGGGGGATTGGGGCTCTGGGCACAGGGACAGGCACAGCAGGGCAGGGAACGGCCCCAGCCTGGCGCTGGGCACGGGCTGGGGGCATTGCAGGGGAAATTCCTCCCTGGCAAGGGCAGGGAAGCCTTGGAATGGGCTGCCCTGGGCAGGGGGGCAGTGCCCAGCCTGGGGGGATTTCCAAACCCTGGGCATGTGGGGTCGGGCTCTGGGCACAGGCACAGGGGAGGTTTTGTTTGGGTTTTAGGGAAGATTTCTCCATGGAAAAGGTTTTCAGACATTGGAATGGGCTGGCCAAGGAGGTTTGCAGTGCCCATCCCTGGAGGGATTTCCAATCCCTGGGGATGTGGCCCTTGGGGACATGGGGTGGTCTTGGCAGAGCTGGGGAACTTCAAGGTCTTCTCCATCCATCATTCCATGGAATAATTCGCTCTGAAAGCTCTGAAGGGATGCAGGGAGCTGCTCCTAAATGTAGATTTTTAAGCTCTAAATGTGATTTCCTCTGACATAAGGAGATCTCTCCCCTTCCTGCTCTGCTCTGCAGCTGAACCTGCCTTTTCCTGGTGCTCCAAGGAGTCCCTGGTACAAATCCAATCTTGTCCCAAAACCCTGTGGGAGTTCTGGGTTTATTTTGGCAGGACAGGCCTGGAGAAGTGTGAGATCGTGGTTTCCACATTTCAGCAGTCACTGAAGCTCCATCCCCTCACAGCATCTCTGTAAATGACACATCAGCTCATGCCTGAGTTCCTGCCACTGTAGAGACATTGAGTGTTGGGTTTTTAATGAGTTATTTTCTTTTTTTAATTTTTTTTCTATTTCAGGTTGGCTCATTCTCTTCCTGGTAACATTCGAATTGCAAAGGGTCAATACAACGCACCTTTCTACCTTGGTGTTGTAATTTTGCTTTGGCTGATTGAATTTTATTTCTTCTCTTCCACCTGCAGCCAAGCTGAGTCCTGGGAGAAGCTGGCAAAGTCTTGTCCACCTTCCTTGGGCATCCAGGCCTCTTCCAGCTGATGGAAACCGAACACAACGATTCTCTACAGCACACCTCAAAACCACCCAAGATCTGAAGTCCTAAACACCCTCACAACCTTTTCTTTTGTTCCAGGCACAGCTGAGAGCCTTCATCCCCGAGATGTTGAAGTACTCCACAGGTCGTGGGAAGCCGGGCTGGGGCAAGGAGAGCTGCAAGCCCATCTGGTGGCCCGAGGACATTCCCTGGGCCAACGTCCGCAGCGACGTCCGCACGGAGGAGCAGAAGCAGCGGGTGGGTGTCTCCCTGCCTGCCTCCCAGAGCTCCACAGGGGCTCCACGCTCGACTTTGGGCACTGGTTTTGCCTTGAGGGACAGAAGAAAGAGTCTGTGTCCTGGCCTGCTGGAGGAGGGAGGGGATGCTGTCCTGTTCCGAGCAGCTTTGTGCTTAAAGGAAAGAGTCGTGGATGTGCAGTGGGGTCAGGGAAAATGGGAGAGCTGGGGGGAAAGTGTCATGGAGATAATCAAAGCCACTGTGCTGTGGAGGCAGCAGGACCTGCTTCACGCCTGCTTGGGTGGGCAGGCTGGAAATGGTGCTGTGACAATGTTTTGGTGCTCCCCCAGCTTTTCTGCTTGGAGTCACAGAATGCTTTGGTGCTCCCCCAAATTTTCTGCTTGGAGTCACAGAATGCTTTGTGCTCCCCCAAATTTTCTGCTTGGAGTCACAGAATGCTTTGTGCTCCCCCAAATTTTCTGCTTGGAGTCACAGAATGCTTTGGTGCTCCCCCAGATTTTCTGCTTGGAGTCACAGAATGCTTTGTGCTCCCCCAAATTTTCTGCTTGGAGTCACAGAATGCTTTGGGTTGGAAGGACTCTTTTAAAGGTCTTCCCATCCAACCTTTGTGCCGAGCAGGGACATCTTCACTGGATCAGGTGGCTCTGCAGGGTGAACTCCTTGGGGAAAAGAGGCAGACGAAGCATCGGCGCCGTTCGCTTTGCCGATTGTTACAAACCCCAGGAAAGCCAAACCTGCAAAGCCCAGCTCTGGGCTGGCACACCCCACTTCCCTGGGCTCACTGTGCACTGTTCCCTCCTGCTGGAAGGTATCCTGGACCCAGGCCCTGCGGACCATCGTGAAGAACTGCTACAAGCAGCACGGGCGCGAGGACCTGCTGTACGCCTTCGAGGACCAGCAGACCCCGCAGACCACGACCACGCACAGCATCGCCCACCTGGTGCCCTCCCAGACCGTGGTACAAACCTTCAGCAACCCCGACGGCACCGTGTCCCTCATCCAGGTGAGAGGAAAGCCCTGGAGTTTCCATTTCTGCCCCACTTTGCCTCAGGGAGGTGCTTTAAGGAAAAGCTCAGGAGGTAAAAGTGTCCTTCGAGGATTTCGGCTTTGTCGCGTCTTGCCCTCCAACAAAGATCCATCCTCAGCCTCTCTCTTCCTGACTTTCAGCCCTTGGTCTGCAGTGCAAGGATTTCTGATATGTGTGGTCAAACAATTCAGGGATTTGAGCTGAGTTTAGTGAACCTTTTTAGGACAAATCCAGTCCCTGGTGCTGCCACCCAACGCCTGTGGTGTCACCGGGAGGAGAGGTGGTGGAACTGCCTTCCTTTCATGGTGTGAAATGCAGTTTAATCAGCAGATCAGGTACTTCTGTGCCCCTGGTCTTCATCTGGCACCTGAAGTGTATTATATTTATATAAGACACTTATATATAATTCATATATTCTATTTATTACAAACACCAAATACAGATTTGTCCTCGTGTATCAAGGATTCCTCTCACACTGTTCCTAGCTCAGTGCTGCTGCTGTGTTCCCTGTGTGGGAAGGAAGATTCTGACAGCTCAGGACGTCAAAAAAAATCAGATTTTCTCTTGAAACTTCCCACCAACTCCTTGTGGGAGTGAGATTTGAATCTCAGTTTCCCCTGTGCCTCCAAAGCACCACTGGTGGGGGTTCCTAACCAGGCTCAGCACTTTGTCCCTCTTGAGCATCACACTTTTCAAGCAGTCTCTTTTCTCAGACATAATGAAGATAAACACTGGGTGTATGAGTAGGGTTTTTTCCCCAAAGGAAGCTTTTCAGTGGCTGTTACAGTTCTCTGTTCCCCACCAAGGCCCAGCAGACTTGCCAGGCTGGTTCTCTTTGCTCACCTGTCCATACAATCTCCCTTTGACTGTTGTCCTTTCAGCTGCTGGACACCTGAGCTCCCTTTGACTCCCTGGCATTTATATTTTAATTCTCCTCAGAGACAAAGCTGCCCATCTCCCTGCCTTTGTCCTCTCCCAGCTGTTAAATGGGGAAAGGATCATTTCCAAAGGGGTTTTGTGGATGAGCTCTTGTTTGCCAGGTGCTGGAGAGGAGACCCAGGGAATGGGGAGCAAGGAGGGTGTGCAGGGGGTTCTGAGCCAGTGCTGGCTGGCTGGGACAAGGGAGTTGACTCCACTGTGCTTCCACTGCTGCTCCTCCTGAGGCTGGGAGCATGCTGAGCCCTTCCTGCACACAGGCACAGCATGAGGGATGTGCCAAACTTGCTTCCAGTCTGGAGGATGCCATGGCTTGAGATGGCTCCAGCTTGGGATTTCCTCCCCCTTAGGGACAGCTTTTTGTGAGCTCTGCAGTCACAATTAGTCACAGAACCATGGAATTTGAAGGGGTTGGAATGAACCTTAACGATCCTCTCATTGCCGTGGGACACCTTTCACCATTCCAGGGTGCTCCAAGCCCTGTCCAGCCTGGCCTTGGACACATCCACAACCTCTTCCAACACCTCCCCACCCTCCCAGTAAATCCCTTCATTCTTTTTCATTCTGAGAGCTCTGCAGTCACAATTACTCATAGAACCATGGAATTTGAAAGGCTTAAAGATCCTCTCATTGCCATGGGACACCTTCCACCATCCCAGGTGTCCAGCCTGGCCTTGCACACTTCCAGGAATAGGATATCCACAACCTCCCTGCCTTTTCCAGCACCTCACCACCCTCCCAGTAAATCCCTTCATTCTTTTTCATTCTGAGAGCTCTGCAGTAAAAATTACTCACAGAACCATGGAATTTGAAGGGGTAGGAATGAACCTTAAAGATCCTCTCATTACCAGGAGCAGGGACACCTTCTACCATTCCAGATTGCTCCAAGCCCTGACCTTGGACACTCCTGGGACATCTACACCCTCCTTGCCCTGCCTCTCCCAACGTCTCCCCACCCTCCCAGTAAATCCCTTCATTCTTTTTCACCTGAGAACGCCTTTTCCTGGGTGCTGGGCACATTCCTGCTCTAACAGTTTCCTGATTTTCTCCTCCCCAGGTCGGCACCGGTGCCACGGTGGCCACGCTGGCCGACGCCTCCGAGCTGCCCACCACAGTCACTGTGGCACAAGTGAATTATTCTGCAGTGGCTGATGGAGAGGTGAGGAACTGCCTGGGCCACCTGCATGGCCTGGCTGAGCTCCCAGAAATCTCCCAGCAAACACTCAGAGTTCAGGGGTAACACAGAACACGAGGCTGGCATTTTGTATGGGATTTATATAGGGATTCAGAAAGGGCTGAATTGGTGTTTCCACTCTGCACACACAACAGTGGGAACCTTAGGTCTGAACTTCATACCTGTTTTTTTGTAATTCCTGTAGATTATTTATTTAGGTGGTTTATTTTTTTTTTTTTTTTTGGCATTTTCATGCCTAAATCTGAACACTCCAACTCGCAAACTTTTTTAAAAAAAATCAAATAATGCGTTAAAAAAATATAATTTCTGTCAGTTAAAGAAATATTGCCTTAAAATTATAAAGACTTTTTTTTTTTTTGCCCTCTTGCCTTCAAACCCCACCTTTAAATGAGGCTGCACTCCCTTTCTGTCCCTTTCCTGCTGGGATGTCAGGACGAGAGGTGGCAGCACAGAACAGCTTTGACAGACTCTGTGCCCATCTCGGGCCCTGAGTGAAACAGCCTCCAAGCCCTTTGCAGCTGCTGGAGGGTGTTCAAACCCAGCTCTACCCCCTGGGAGCTGCAGGAAATCTTCCCAAGGCCCCAGCAAGGCTGGCTGGGGCTCCCCTGGCTTAGAGGAAGGTGCAGCTGGGTGGGTCTCAGGTCCTTTTGCACCCTCCCAGCTGGAGAATCTCAGCAGCTCAGCCTCTGTGGAGACAGCCCCAGCTCCTTGTCCTTCTTTCCTTATTCCATCCCTGCTCTGCAATTCCTTGGGCACCTTTGCAGGGCATCACTGGGATCTCCCTTCCCACCCACAGTTCCAGCTTCTCCCTCTCCATCCTCAGCTGGGATTAACCTTTGCCCAAAGGCAGAAAAATTTGACCTTAAGCCTCGAGTCACCTCTGCTTTTATGGATTTTTTTTTAACCATCCCCCAAAAAATGAGGGTGTTTTTTTTTTTTCATCACCCCTACAGCATTTTTAGTTGTGTGTCTCAGAAGTTGGGGAGTTCATGGGGGTGGGAGGTGGAGGGAGGTTTTCACCTGGCAAAGCAGGCAGTATGTTTTCTCAGCAGATCTTCTGGCTTTTTGGGTTTTTTTGTCCAAAGTATGTTTTTAGTTCTCATCCTGATGGGTTTTGTGGCCATATAATCATTTTCTTGTGAGCTGTGAAGCTCCACGTGAAAATATGGGGAAAAATGAGCAACTGGGAAATGAAAATTATCCATGGGGAGGTCTGGAGTTAGGGAATTTTAATTACCTGGGAAAAATGAATATTTCCAGCCACCACTATCTTTTATTAAGCAATATAGCTCAACCCCATCTGAGGTCACAGATGTGTCCAAATAAATCCTGGATGGGAACATGGCCCAATCCCCAAAAAGTGCAAATAGAAACAGGGAGGAAACACAGCCCATTTCCCTGAGGGATGTGATCTGTGCTGGGGCTCTGGGCAGAAACACAAAATTCCAGAACAGCTGGGGTTGGAGGGGATCTTTGGGAATCATCCAGTCCTCTGCAGAAACACAAAATTCCAGAATATTTGGGGTTGGAAGGGACCTTTGGGAATCATCCAGTCCAATCACCCAGAGCAGGTGACTCAGGGACCTGGCCAGGTGAGTTTGGGATGTCTGCAGACAGAGAAACTCCCCAGCTTCCCTGGGCAGCTGTTCCAGCTGTTCCAGCCCCCCTCCATGGAAGGAAGTTCTTCCTCATGGTGGAACTTGTGTTTTAATTGATGGCCATTAAACGAGCTAATTAATGAACAGCCCAGGCTGGCAGGCAGTGATGTGGGTACAGCAATAATGCTGCCCTGCTTTGGGGAGGATTTGGCAGGACAAGAGGCATTTCTGGGGGTTTTGAGGACTTTTCTGGAACTCTCTGGACTATGAGCCTCATGGCTGATGGAGGCCTGCAGTGTCCAGCCACACCCTCAGGTGGATCCCAGCCTCCCTCCTTTTTTCTCTGGCCACACCATCCTGCTCCTGCTGGCCACCCCATCCCTGATCCATGGCCATCACCCCTGCTCCTGCTGCCCACCCCATCCCTGATCCATGGCCATCACCCCTGCTCCTGCTGGCCACACCATCCCTGCTCCATGGCCATCACCCCTGCTCCTGCTGGCCACCCCATCCCTGATCCATGCCATCACCCCTGCTCCTGCTGGCCACACCATCCCTGATCCCTGATCCATGGCCATGGCCCTGCTCCTGCTGGCCACACCATCCCTGCTCCATGGCCATCACCCCCTGCTCCTGCTGGCCACACCATCCCTGATCCCTGATCCATGCCATGGCCCCCTGCTCTGCTGGCCACCCATCCTGATCCATGCCATCACCCCTGCTCCTGCTGCCCACCCCATCCCTGATCCATGGCCATCACCCCCTGCTCCTGCTGGCCACACCACCCCTGATCCATGGCCATCACCCCTGCTCCTGCTGGCCACCCCATCCCTGATCCATGCCATCACCCCTGCTCCTGCTGGCCACCCCATCCTGCTCCATGGCCATCACCCCTGCTCCTGCTGGCCACACCATCCCTGATCCATGGCCATCACCCCCTGCTCCTGCTGCCACACCACCCTGATCCATGGCCATCACCCCTGCTCCTGCTGCCACCCCATCCCTGATCCATGGCCATCACCCCCTGCTCCTGCTGCCCACACCATCCCTGATCCATGGCCATGCCCCCTGCTCCTGCTGGCCCACCATCCCTGATCCATGGCCATCACCCCCTGCTCCTGCTGGCCACACCATCCCTGATCCATGGCCATCACCCCTGCTCCTGCTGGCCACCCCATCCCTGCTCCTGCTGGCCACCCCATCCCTGACCCAGACCAGGAGCTCTCAGCCTTCTTGGCCACCAGGACGCAGAGCTGGCTTCTGTTCAGTCAGGAACAAATTATTGAAAATTAAGAGTTTTAATTCTTAAATTAAGATTAAATTAAGATTAGTTCTTACCAGACCTGATCATTCATCTTCGAGCAGCTCCCCCTGGGCTCCCTTCAGGGTTTGTGTTCCAGCCCTCTCCAGCCTCCTTGCCCCTCTGAACATTCTCCAACCGCTCCGCGTCCACCCCGAGCCGACCACGCGCTGCAAAAACCATCCCAGTTCGAACTCTTGGGAGGCAGCCACCCGTGCAGGGGTGCTTCCCAACCCTACCAGCCTTTCCCCATGTCCCCTGGCAGGTGGAGCAGAACTGGGCCACGCTGCAGGGCGGGGAGATGACCATCCAGACGACGCAGGCCTCGGAGGCCACGCAGGCGGTGGCCTCGCTGGCCGAGGCGGCGGTGGCGGCGTCGCAGGAGATGCAGCAGGGAGCCACGGTCACCATGGCCCTGAACAGGTACTGCCCAGGGCACAGCCTGCCACCTCCTGCCTGGCCTGGCTTCTCAGAGTGCTCCGTTCTCCTGAGAGAGGCGCTTCCTGGGCTGTGCAGGGCACCTCCGGAGTCCTGGCTGCTCAGCACCAGCGCTTCCTCCACGGGTTGTTGGCTTTGGGGTTTTTTCTTTCCTCCCAGTTTTTCTGAAGGAGCTGCAGTGTTTTTTAGGTTTCTTTCCTCCCAGTTTTTCTGAAGGAGCTGCAGTGGTTTTAGGGTGGTTTTTTCCTCCCAGTTTTTCTGAAGGAGCTGCAGTGGTTTTTAGGGGGTTTGGCTGCACTCAGGTTAGTAAGATGTGAGGTGCAGCTCCATCCAGCAGGACAAAATAGCTTTGCTCAGCTCTGGTGAAGTGCTCAAAGTCATCCTACTGTCCCTAAAACCTGGGAAAGTCATCCTGCTGGTCGTGGTCACTCAACAGGTACCTGCAGAGGGCACAGCCTGCCACCTCCTGCCTGGCCTGGCTTCTCAGAGTGCTCCGTTCTCCTGAGAGAGGCTTTTCAGGGGGGTGTGCAGGGCAGGATTGGGCACATCCCTCCTTAAATATCTGGCACTGCACAGACCCTGTGCCCATCTCGGGCCCTGAGTGAAACAGCCTCCAAGCCCTTTGCAGCTGCTGGAGGGTGTTCAAACCCAGCTCTACCCCCTGGGAGCTGCAGGAAATCTTCCCAAGGCCCCAGCAAGGCTGGCTGGGGCTCCCCTGGCTTAGAGGAAGGTGCAGCTGGGTGGGTCTCAGGTCCTTTTGCACCCTCCCAGCTGGAGAATCTCAGCAGCTCAGCCTCTGTGGAGACAGCCCCAGCTCCTTGTCCTTCTTTCCTTATTCCATCCCTGCTCTGCAATTCCTTGGGCACCTTTTGCAGGGGGTTTTCACCTCATCTGTGTGAAGGAATTTAACAGCACTCTGCTGAAAATAATTCTCATTAAAAAAAAAAAAAAAGAATAATTAAAGCACTTGGGTGGGGAGGAGTTTGAAGCCAGAGCTGGTGGTGGCAATGGGATGAGGTGAGCTGGCAGAGATCTGCAGAGCCCCAGGAGGTGCCAGTGCCAAAAGTCAGCAATTACTTCTTGGATTGTCCCAAAGTTTTTACCCAAAATCAGGTGAAAGGGAGAAGAGTTTTGGACAGTGTTCTAAGAGTCCTGCAAGCTGTAACAAACCCTCTGGCAGCAGCTCCATCCCTTCCTCCTCCAGGGCTGATGTCCTGCTCTGCATGGCTTTATCCTTCTGACTGTCCTGGGAAGATCGATAAGAATTTAAATAGAATGATATTAGAATATATGATATATGATATATCGTATAGAATGATATAATAGAATGAATTTAAATAGAATGATAATCAGCATGTCACAGGGTGAAAAAGTAGAATTTTGGGGGTTTAAAATGTGGGATCAGGAGACAAAGATGGAGGGAATGGGGTGTCGTCTTCATCTCTTCTTCTCCATCTTCTGTGGTGGCTGTGGCACATTTTGGTTGGTCTGAATAAAAATTCACTGTTCAATGGAGCTCATAGGTATTGGAGAATTGCTGTAAGTAAGGCAGGTGTAGATTTTAGTATAAAAGGCAGCACGGTTCCAAAGGGCAGAGTTTGGCACAGTCTGGCCTGCAGAGAAGATCCTAGCAGGCCAAATATGAGAAAACACAGAATAAACAAATCCCTGAACACGAGAACAACTCAAACTCCTCTTCAAGAGGGAAGAAGAAGAGTTGGGGGGAAACCAGAAAATTTTCACAGAGCCAGAGACAAAGTGAAGTCAGGTGGAAGCCAAGCTCAAAAACCCCAGAAAGAGGAAAACAAAGCAGCATTGTTTAAAATTTTAAATTTAATTTAAATTTTATTTTTTTTAATTTAAAATGTTTATTAAAAAAAATGTAAACAAAACAGGAAGAAAAAAAGCATTTTTTGAATTTTATGTTTTAAAAACCTGACAAAAATGGAATTATTTCTTCCTAACCCTTTTCTCCCTGCAGTGAATCCACTGCCCATGCCGTAGCAGCGTGGAAGGTGGAAAGCAAGCTGAAAAAACCCAGAAACAAGAAAACATAACAGCAAAAAAACCAGATTTTTTTATTTTATACTTTAAAACCCTGACAGAAATGGAATTATTTCTTCCTCTGGTCGCCCTAACCCTTTTCTCCCTGCAGTGAATCCACTGCCCACGCCGTAGCAATGTGGAAGGTGGAAACCAAGCTGAAAAAACCCAGAAACAAGAAAACAAAACAGCAAAACCCCAGATTTTTAAATTTAAAAATCATAATAATTTTAGTTTTAATTTTTTAATTCTAAAACCCTGACAGAAATGGAATTATTTCTTCCTGGCCTCCCTAACCCTTTCCTCCCCGCAGTGAAGCCGCTGCCCACGCCGTCGCCACGCTGGCCGAGGCCACCCTCCAGGGAGGGGGACAGATTGTGCTGTCTGGGGAGACTGCAGCAGCAGTTGGAGCACTCACAGGAGTCCAGGATGCCAATGGTAAGCCCCCTGTAAAAGTTTGGATTTTTATTTTTTCATTTAAGCTCTTAAAAACGGCCTTTTCCTCTCTTTTTTTTTTTTTTTTTTATTGAAATGTCATGGTTCAGGGGGGTAAAATCCTACAGCAGTCTGCCAGTTCTGAGCTGTGATTTCTCTGCCACAGAGAAAGGGGAGGAATTTTTATGAGCTGTAGCAGCTGAGCTGATTGGGATGATCCTTCTTGAGTGGCACTATTAAATCAGGGCACCACTGGGCCTTGGGTTTTGTCTCCAAATATCTAGCTCACTACTGGAGAAGGAGGTTGGAAACTTTTTCTGCCTGTGGAAAAGTGATTTTCCTTACTACTTCCTTACACTTCCCACTCCTTTAAGCTAATGACTGAAAAGCCAAATAATCCACTAAATACAAGTCATTTGGGCCTTTAGCATTGAGTGCTGTAATTTTTTCTTGAGATGCATTATAAAATCCTACAGGAGATTTTAGTGCACCCATTCCATTACAACCTGGATGAATTTCTAAGCCTTATTTTGACACTAAATGCATGCCAACTGGCAGAAATAACAGAATTTGTTTCGTGTAAAGCTTGGTTCAGATATTACTTTTCTGTACTTGTTTCCTCCTGGCTCACTCAGGGGGTCACTGAGCAGTTGGCAGTTTTAATCTCGGGGTGGAAGGGGAGTTTTAATTCCTTCTTTGCTCCTATGGTGCTGGTGGCTCTGCTCTTTCCCTCCTCTGCCAGCTGGCTCTGTATCCTGAGTTTTTCTGGGGGTTTTTTGAGTTTTTTTGGGAAAACTGCTCCATGATGTGTGTCTGTATCCAGCACAGGAAGGGTCAGCCTTGAGCAATTAGCACAATTAGTTGGTGCCATAATGAACTCATCTCCAGAAGTCTTCAACCAACATTTCATCACTGATTTCCTGCCTTTCTCAAGGCTGTTTTTTTTTTTTTTTGGTGGCTGCTCCTGAGTCAGCCTGGGGTCGTTTTCCTCCTGCTTCATTTTCCATCTTCCCCCACAGTCTTGATTCCAGGGATTCTCTGTAGCATTTCTCACCTGTTCTACACCAAGGCTGGTGACTTCTTAGAAATCAACCTGTAAATGGATAAAACCCGGGTCAGGAGATGAATGCAATATTCAAATGTGCCTCGCTGGGGGCTCATCCACTGCTCCAGTTGCTTCTGCCTGACCCTGCAGGTATTTCAGGAACACCTGGACCCTGAACTCTGAACACCTTGGTGTTGGACTCAGTGATCCCAGAAGCCTTTTCCAGCTGGGATCATTTCCAAGCTCAGATTGGTCATTATGGAATTACCCAAGAAACCCAGTGGTTATTTGGGGTGAGGTGGAAGGAGGTGTGTCAAACCCAGCAGGCAAAGGGTGAAGTTGTAGAGAAACACCTCGAGGTGTTTGGGCAGGAATTGTCAAAGAGGGCTGGGGGGCAGAACTGTCCCTTGGCATGGAAGCAGAAACCTGCTCGGCTGAGAGCTTGACTCCCTCGAGATGCTCATGCAGCCACGAGGGGAAGCGTCGAGGTTTAGTTTGCAGCAGAGGAGGGAAGAGGAGTTTCCCTCGGAGCTGCCTCTGTTGCCTTGCTGTGGAGCCAGGCAGCCTGAAGAGGGAGCAGAAATGAAGGGAAAGCGCTGGGAATGCAAACCCCAGGGCAGAGCACGAGCCTGTTTGCTGTGCCGGGAGGGTGAGAAGTGCTGCGTGTTTATCAGAAGCAGGATCTGACCCTGGATGCTCAAAACCAGCAACTAATCAGCTTTGGAAAAGCAGATCCCCACCCCTGGCACCTTTTGCTCTGCTTCCCAAATGCTTTCACAGTCTGGATTCCTGTGGCTGTTTCTCCTCAAACTCCCTTTCTCCACACCCTCCCTGAGTCACTCCACCTCACTCTCTCAGCATTTTAATACAGACTGGACTTTTTTTTTTTTTTTTTTTTTTTTTTTTTTTTTTTTTTTTTTTTAATTTTTCTCCTTTTTTTTTTTTTTGTTTCCTTTTCCTAGCAGCCGAGTTGGAAATCAGATGGGATTTAAAGTGCATTAAGGGGAGAGACTGCAGCATTTTCCTGTGAGCAAAACCTCACCCAGAGCCCCTGCTTTGCACTCTCCTTCGATTTGCTCTAATCTCCGGTGGTATTAAGGGTTTGGAGTCCTTGGAAGCTCCATGCTCTTGGTTCCTTACATAACCAGCTAATATATCTCCCTCAGGAGATGTTGGTATCCATTGCTGCTGTCTCTGTCTGGGCAGGGAGGGCAGATGGATTTCACTGCCTGCAGGATTTCTCTCCGTAGCCACAGCAGGAGTGGGAGCATCCTCCTGGACACCATTTGATGGCTGCAGCAGGAAAAATCCACTCTGTGCCCTTTCTGTCCAGAGCAGGTGGAATTGGGAGTGATTTGGGGAAAACAACTGCCAGAGGCAGAATGGTCCTAAGCAGAAAATTCCCCCTTCTCACAAGGTCTTAATTTAATAAATCCTTCTCTCTGGGAATGCTCTGAGCCTTCTGAGATAGGAAAAAAACCTTTCTGGAAGGGTAGGATAGAAATTTATCTCCATCTTATTGATAGTTTGATACCTGCCCATCCCTGGGAGTGTCCAAGGCCAGGATGGGCAGGTTTGGAACAGCCTGGGATAGTGGAAGGTGTCCCCATGGCAGGAATGAGATGATCTTTGTGTCACTTCCCACCAAACCATTCCATGATTTCTATGAAAATCTCTGGAGGTCAGCCAAGGTGTTCCACTCCTGATTTTAGCCATTAAGTGTAATTACTCTCTTTTATTATTATTTTTTGTTTGTTTATTTCTCTCTCACTATGGCATTTTCCCCATCCCTTCTCTGGAATTATCTGAATCATAATAACAATGTGAGACAGCCAAGCTGGCTAAAAAGAGGAAACCTCTGAATATTCATGGCTAAGTCAGATTCTAGGGCTGGATATCTTGCAGGGAGCCCAGGAACGTGGCTGTGGATAATCTTGTGATCTGTTCCATTCCCAGCTGAAGGAAACAAGATCTCCTGCTCCCAGGCAGTGTCAAACCAACTAAGTGCATTATGGTTTTCCTGCTCCTCCAGAGCATCTGCTCCGAGTGGGGCTGCAGGAACTGCTGACCCCACACTTGGAGGCTCAGATGGTTTTAAGTGCTTGGTATTGAACAGAGGAACACGAAGAGCAAACACAGGGGAGTGTGGCAGCCCCAGTTCCCTGAAAATGCTCTGCTGAGAGGAAGCTCTGTGCCCTGGAGCTGCTTTTGGAGTGAGAGGCACTCGGTGAGCTTTGCGAGGAGAGGTTCCAGTGCTGGAGCATCCTCCTCCTCCTCTCCCAGCCTTTTGTCTGCCACGGAGCCCTGGGGGCCCTGAGAGCTGCCAGGGCTTCCCGGCTGCATCCTGAAATATTGATGAGGCTCCTGGCTGAGCAGAGCAGCTCCCTGCCCGGGGAAGGTTTAGCAGCCACGGGCTTCTTTGGAAGGCGAGA
Organism: Sitta carolinensis; assembly: GCA_032173965.1. Classification (NCBI taxonomy): domain Eukaryota; kingdom Metazoa; phylum Chordata; class Aves; order Passeriformes; family Sittidae; genus Sitta; species Sitta carolinensis. Next base: position 185,424 of record JAVUNC010000005.1, read on the forward strand.
GGAGTTTTGGAGCCAGCTCCAGATTCAAGCCAGGGCGTGGAATGAGGGAAGACGCCGTGCAGGATGTGGGATGGAGCCATAATTGATTTCCCAGACCAGAGCTTGGCCCAGCCAGAGATCCAGTGGATCCTGCTTGTCCCCCCTTTCCTCTTTCCCTGTCCCCAGAGCAGGTTTTCCTGCTGGATCTCCTCCCCGTGCTGCTGGAGACGCTCCTGGGAGCACCAGGACACCGAGTCCTGCCCTTCTCCATCCCTCCAGCCACCCCAAAATCCCAACCCCTGCTCTCCATACGAGCAGAGGGGGCTGTGCTCGGGGCTGGGCTGAGGCAGGATCTGTGATGGGAGCCCGGGGAGAGCATTAGGGGCTGACGTGGGCAGGGGGGGATTAGTGAGCTCCCTGCTTTCGCAAGCCCCGGCTCGGAGGCGTCAGCGCCAGAGCATCACCCAGGAGAAAGGAACCTCCAGCAGCATGTGGGGGGTCAGTGCCACGCTGAACTGCTGCTCCAGGTGCTGATCTCGGTGTGGGGAGATGTTTAAACGCTGGAAAAGCTTCGGTTCTGGGCCGGGTTTCCCACACAAAGCCGACAGGTGGGAAGCTGTCCCCACCCTCGAGCTCCTCTGGAGCTCCTCCCGGCTCTCTCAGGGCTGCTTGCAGTAAAAACACAGCCAGGAGGGAAAGGCAGGATTGGGATCCTCTTCCCTGTCCTGTCTGTGTCACCCAGAGAGCACAAACACAGATGGACACGCTGGGAAAACCCAGCACAGCTTTGGGATCCCTGTCCTTGCTTTGGGATTCCTCGGGATAGGGAGCTTCAACCCCGAGCCAGTGAAACCTGGTGGCTTTTCCACTTTTCCACATGATTAAAACATGAATAAACTTCGGGGGGGGGGGGGGGGGGGAAGGCTTAGGGGGCTGCAAATGTCCCTTTTGGAAAAAGCAGTCTTTTATGGTTTTTCTGTTGGATCTCCTTTTTAGGGAAGATGGAACCAAGTGAGTCGCTAGCAGCTTGGCAAAGTGCAGATCAGCATGTGTGCATCCAGGAGGACAGGAAGGAAAGAGTCAAGCTTTTTGTAGGGCCTCCCTGGTGGGAACAGAATATTTTTATGAAGGTTTACCCTGAAACAGGTAGGATTTAATCCAAATCTCAAGGAAAGGTGAGGAAAATCCTTTTTACAGGTGTGTTTCAGAGGAGAGGGTAGAAGAGAAGCCAGTGGCAGCCAGCAAGGAGAGCAGAAGAGTGAATTCCTGGCTTTGCTGAGCAGCTCCAGGAACAGGGAGAAGTGTTTCCTGGAGGACAAATTGCTGTGTATCAATGAATAATTAGCAGCAACGGAGCTGTTGGGCTCTGAGTGAAATTCCTTGGCATAAACCTCAGTTAAAGGGAGCTAAATCTGTGTCAGGTCAGGGTCTCTCCTCCCAGGGAACAAGAGACGAGGACCAGAGAGGCCTCAAATTGCATCAGGGGAGGTTTAGGATATTAGGGAAAAAATTCCGCACTGAAATTCCTCATTTGTCAGGTATTGGAACAGGGCAGGGCTGGAGTGCCCATCCCTGGGGGGATTCCAAGCCCGGGGGTTGTGGGAACAGGGTCAGGGACAGGAGGAGAGGGAACGGCCCCAGGCTGGGCCAGGGCAGGTTTGGGTTGGACTTTGGGGAAAATTTCTCCATGGAAAGGGCTGTCAGACATTGGCACAGCTGCCCAGGGAGGTTTGCAGTGCCCATCCCTGGGGGAATTTCCAAACCCTGGGCATGTGGGGTCGGGCTCTGGGCACAGGCACAGGGAACGGCCCCAGCCTGGGGCTGGGCACGGGCTGGGGGCATTGCAGGGGAAATTCCTCCCTGGCAAGGGCAGGGAAGCCTTGGAATGGGCTGCCCTGGGCAGGGGGGCAGTGCCCAGCCTGGGGGGATTTCCAAACCCTGGGCATGTGGGGTCGGCCTCTGGGCACAGGCACAGGGAACGGCCCCAGGATGGGGCTGGGCGCGTTTGGGTTGGAATTTAGGGGAAATTCCCTCCTGGAAAGGTTTGTCCAGCCCTGGCACAGCTGCCCAGGGGGGTTTGCAGTGCCCATCCCTGGAGGGATTCTCAAGCCCTGGGCATGTGGCCCTTGGGGACAGGGTCAGTGCTGGCCTCACTCCATCTGGGAAGTGTTTCCCACCTCAGCAATTCCCTCATCCCAAGGACCCTCACTCAGAGGGGAGTGTTCCCCACTGCCCCCCGTGCCCACCCGCAGCCTCTGGCTGTCCCCAGCCTCTCCCAGCTGGCATTCTGGGACTCTGCCATGGCAGCACCCGGCAGAAGGAGAGCCCCAAACGCCCCTTGCCTTTCCCTGCCCTTTGGAGCCTCCTCCCCGTGCCGTTTGCTCAGCCCGGCTCTGACTGCCGCCTCTAATCCCGCCCTGGGACGGGGCTGGCACGGCCACCCGGCTTTGCTCTGACATCCTGGCCCTGCTGAGGAGGCAGCTGCTGCTGCTGCTGCTGCTGATTAGGATTTGTCTGCCCACCAACCGAGCTTAAAAATAGTCCCTGCTGTCCCACATGCCCGGGTGCTCTTCCAGGTGTGGGGTGGAGCCAGCCCCGCACAATCCCACGGGGTGGATTCCTTTGGCACACAGAGTGGTCGTTTCTAGTTTGGCCTTTTGGGGTAAAAAAAAAAAATATTTTATTGTCTTTATTTAGCCTGGAGAAGAGAAGGCTCCAGGGAGACCTCACAGCAGATTTTTGGTGTGGAATGGGGACTTGCAGGAATGAGGTTTACAGGAATGGATTCCCACTGCCAGAGGGCAGGCTCACATGGGATTTGGGGGAGGAATTCCTGGCCGGGAGGGTGGGCAGGGCTTGGCACAGGGTGTCCAGAGGAGCTGGATCCCTGGAAATGTCCCAGGCCAGCTTGGATGGGGCTTGCAGCACCTGGGCCAGTGGAAGGTCCCTGCCCACGGGTTGGAGCTGCATCTCTAAGCTCCCTTCCAGCCCAAACCCTCCTGTGATTCTTGGGGGAAAATATTTTGATATGAAGAGCGCTCAGGATGTTCCAGGGCCTCTCCCCTCTTCCCAAAGGTGCCTGAGGAGCACAGGGAGCCTCTCAGGTGGTTCTGTGTCCAGATTCTCTACGAAGTCTCCAGGCTGCTCTTATCTCCAGCCCTGCCTTGGAGAGCACAGAGGGAGGCACCAGCAGTGGCTCAGCTCCTGATGTTGTCCCTAAAAGCCAGCAGCCCTTCCTGCCCTTGGCAGAGTTCCCAGCATCCCAAAACCCCTTTCCCTGGGGCATGGATCCACCTCTGAGGCCTTTCCATGGAAAATTCCACCACTTGCATCCTTTCTCCCAGCCCTGCTGCCCTGGGAGAGCTGCCACCCCCTGGAATGAGCCCTGTCCTGTGTGGCCGTGTCCCCTGGCTTCTCCCTGACCTCAGAGCCTCTCCAGCACCTCCCTTGCCCTCCCCGGTGAGTTTTGCCATGCATCCCTGTCATCAGGCAGTCGAGCCCTGCAGCCTCCCCAGCTGTCACAGCCCAGGCTGGCCCGGTTTAAGCACAGGCCATTTACCTTCCACGTGTCCTGAATTAGGGGAAATGGACAGGAGGGCTGGGTCTGTTTAAAAATTAAAGCTGATTACAGGGCATTAACATTACATTTAAAGGAATAGACAGCAGCCCTCCTCTCTCAGCACAGTTGCAATATGTTCCCTTTTGTTCTGGGCTGCAGGAGGGAAGGCAGCAGCACTGCTGGCAACTCCAGGATTTCTTTTTTAGCCATAAATTTTGAAAGAGGAGCTGCCTGTTGGCTGGTGCAAGGATTTAAAGCGGGTCTGACTACCTAAGCAGTTCCCATCTTCACCACGCTAGCAGGAAGCTCAGATTCTTTTGGCTGATCCTGAATTTCGCTTGGAAAATTCAGATGAGCTGAGTTTGCATGTGGGGAAGTTTCATATTTGATGGATCCCAGTTGGTTTTTTGGTTAAATCCCACAATTTATGCCCCAAAACCAGGAATTAGTCAGTCTGGCTGAGAACACTCTGAATGTGATGCCTAACTGGGATTTGCTGTGGGTTTAGGTTGGATTTGAAGCCCCTTTTTTGGTGGATTTAGGTTGGATTTGAAGCCCCTTTTTTGGTGGATTCATTGTGGGTTTAGGTTGCATTTGAAGCCCCTTTTTTTGGTGGATTTATCTGATATTTTTTTCAGGCTTCTGCACCTTCATCTCATGGCCCCTCAGGAATTCAGAAGGAGCTGCTCAGTGCAGGATGGGTGCTGAGAAGAGGCTCTTAGGCAGGTGAAGGGATGTATTTGTACTCCCTGGATCCTGCTTTTCCCTGCCTTCAAGAAATCAAAGGACCAGGGAGAGCTCAGAGGGCCTGGAGGGGCTCCAGGAGAGCTGGGCAGGGACTGGGGACAAGGGATGGAGGGACAGGACACTGGAATGGCTGGGATGTGGGGCAGGAATTGCTGGCTGGGCTGGAATTGCCAGAGCAGCTGGGGCTGCCCCTGCATCCCTGGGATGTGCCAGGAAGGACTGGAGCCCCCTGGGACAGTTGGAGGTGTCCCTGCCATGGCTGGGGTGGCCTTGGATGACCTTGAAATGTCCTTTCCCACCCAAAACCATTCCATGGGTCTGTGATCTCTCAATCACTTTTCATTTGACTTTACCACCAACAACATTCACATTAAATTTCAGGGGTTTTTTTTTCAGTTTATGGTGACAAAATCCCCAACAACTTGGCTTTGAGGGCCACATCCTGAGCTTTCCTGGTCCCCTCTGGGTGCCTGGGGCTGTCAGGCACGTGGCTCAGTGGTCACAGCAAATTTCTGGGGGTGTTTACAGTAGATGGGAGTTGCAATCCTTGGCAATCTCCTGCCTAAAAGAGATGTGGATGAATCGAGGCAGGAAAGGGATGCCAGCACAAATGTGTCCAGCAGAAATGGCACAAAGCTGCTCTGCCCAGGCTGCTGCTGCTGCCTGGGGCCCTTCCAGGAGCTCCCCCAGCAGAAGCTCTGCTGGCCAAGCTCTGCCAAAGCTCTGCTCTGGGTTCGTTAACCGTGGAGGAGGAGGGAAAGACCTGAGCAAAAAGCACTCAGCAGCATCTCTGATGGCTCAGGAGAGGTGCAGAGCTGGAATTCTGACCCTCCCTGTGCCCTTCTCCCTACACCCAGGGCAGTAAATCCAACAGCAGCAGGCTGCAGCTGATCAGGAGAGAATTCCCTGTGCCAGCCTGGAGCCAAAACCCAGAGGGTGGCACTGGTGGGATCACCAGGGGCAAGGCTGGAGGTGTCACTGCCCTTCCTGCAGTTTAATTCCTTGCTTTAATTCCTTGCACCACGCAAAGACTTCATTCCCTGGAGCCGGGCAGGTGGAGAGGGGCTCCCTGCTGCCCCTGGCAGCTCCTGCCCTCCTGGGCTGGCTCCTCTGACCCGAGGGCTCCTGGGGAGCTGCGGGTCCTGGATGGCTCTCCCTGGGTGCACGGCTGCAATCTGATCCCAATGGGAAGCTGGCTGAAATCCCAGCAAGCTGTCGTTGCTGCGGGGAGGCATCCCAGGAGCTGAGCTGGGCTTTGTGAGCTCCCCCCACCCCTCACCAGGCGGCAGAAAATGCCCTGCCTGCAATTTGGGGTTGTTCCCTGCCCCGAGCTTTGTTGGTTCTTCCTTGACCAAGCTCGTGGTCTTTTGTTTTACACCGAAGCTTCCTCCCTGCGGGCCATTCGTGGTTTCCTGGCTCCCTGCTCCTCTTTGGAAAGTTCCTCACTTTCTGGATGGATTTCTCCAAACTCCAGGGGGCTGCTGGGTTTCTTTGCCTTGAAAAGTGCTCGGCCCCTTTTTCTCTGTTTTTTTCAGCTGCTTCCTTAGCAGGCTCTGACCTCCCGAGTTCCTCTGCTGCTTTTTTTCCCCACTGCATCCCCAGGATTGCTCTGTGCCTGGATTTATCCTCCTCGTTGAATCTCTGGAGCAGGGTTTGATTTTAAAGCCTAAAAAAAAAAAAAAAAAAAAAAGCACAGCCCCATCTGTCTTAATAAAAAATAAAGAAAAGAGAAAATAAGAAAATAAAGAGCCCTGTTCTGCAGGAAGGTTTTCCCTGGGCACCAGCCCTGCCCTGGCAAAGCAAGGAAGGATGGGAAGTTTTAATTAAATTTTCCCACTGAATTTCCAGATTTCTCTTCTCCCAAGTGGAACTCTTTCCTCTTCCACGCTGTTCAGCTGTTAGATTTGGGGTTGAGGAGGACATCCCCATTGCTTGGGCCCTTATTTGAGCTTGCACAAGAGCCTGAGGAGACTCAGCTGCACCTCGGTGTCCCTTGACTGGTGACCTTGGGATGGCTTTGTCCAAAACACTGGTGAGCACCCAAAGAAGAGAAATTTGTGAGAGCCCTCCCAGCTTCCAGCACCTTGACTGGAGCCTGGTCCATGGCTCAGCACTGAGAAATCCCTCCTGAAAATTTAAACTCCACCTGCCCCTGCCCTCTGACCATGGGCAACACTGCTCCCACAGGCTGGGGTCTCTCTGGCAGGGCAGGGGGTGTCTGTCCCTGCAGGCTCCTGTCTCCCAGTGACCTTCTCAGCCCGTGGAGACAGCTTGGCTTTGCTGTAAAGCAGCTCATGTGACAGCAGTAATCCGCAGCGGGGCAACAGCTGGCCAGGAAGATTCCAGGGAATCGCCCTATTTTCCCTGCTCCACACTGCCTGGGAGAGGCTGCACTGCTCCAATCCCCCTCTGGCTGGGTCTGGAAGCAGCCCTGAAAAATCCTCCCTTCCAGGATTCCTCCTGGAGCTGCAGAACAGGTTCCAGGAATTCTTAAAAAAAAAAAAAAAAAGCCATTTCTCCTCGAGTGGTTTCCTCTGGATTTTTTTTTCCAAACCCATGAGTGGCATTTTTAAGCCTGAGTTTGATTTCTGTCTCCCACCCTCCCTATCTTTTGGCAGCATTTATTCCCTCACAGCTGTACAAATTCCTCTCTCTGATGGCTCATGTGGACCCTCACCTGGGATACTCAATGGAATTTTTTTGGAAGTTCAATTCTGCCCTGGAGAAGATACAGACTCAGGGGAATTGGTTTCAAATTAATCATGGGTTTATTATTAGCTTAGAATTGTTTTCAAATTAATCATGGGTTTATTATTCCTATCCCCAGCTTACAAACTGTAGCAAAACTTCCTTCCCTGGGAGTTTTCCCCCTTGTTGCCTCAGATCCCTGAACTTCCCCCATGGTTTTCCCCTCCCAGGGGAACTTCAGTGAGTGTGCTCTGCTGCTGCCAAGCCCAAGGAGCTGCTGACAGCTAAAGCAGGTGATTTTAGCCTGAGATCCAGGTTCTGCACTCCCAGGCAGCAATTCCCTGCAGGAATGAGGTACCTGGGACCAGGCAGGCAGCAGTTCCTCCCTAGCTGTGGAATCCTTGGGTTTCTCCAGCAGAAACCACCAGCAGGGCCTTTGTGGCTGCAATCAATTGTCCACCAGTGGCCTGAGACAATCCCTTATTTCATGTAAGGCACAGCCCAGCCCTGGGGAGGGACCATCTGTTCAGCCCAGGAGAGAGCTGAGCAGGAGCCCTGGCAGTGAAAGGCTCTCTGCTATTCCCCCGAGCCCCTGATCTCTTCCTTTCCACCTCTTCCCACTGGGAAAAAAAAAAAAAAACAGCCAAAAAAAACCCCAAAAGCTTTGTACTGCCAAGCATTAGAGAGGGGGGGCTCTAATTGGTGTGGAAATTGGGATTGCTGCCTCTAAGTGGTGGACATGGAGCTAATGGAAGTGGAATTTTATTGCTGGCATAAATGGGGGATGTTCAGCTCCTTTGAAGTGGTGGGGCTCAGCAGCCAGGGGGGTTTCTGTTCCATCCCAGCCCTGCTTGTTTCCCCTTGCTCTGAGTTTATGATGTCCTTCTCAGGGGTTCCTGGTGCCAAAAATCCAGTTTGAGTGGCGTTTCCAAATAGGAATTATGGATTAAGAGGGTTTAGCCCAGCAGAAAATGAAGACTCAGGCTCGAGTGGGTTTTAGGGTTTTTCTGTGTGTTTGCTGCTGGTGGAGATGTGCTGCCTCACCTGTGGGCCCCCATCCCAGTGGCACTCAGGCTGAATCATCCCAGCAAATCCAAACCAGTCAGAATTCTCCAGGCACCACCAGCACAGCTCTGTCATTTCCCAACCTCTTCTGTCTGCCTGGGATGGGACAGCACAGCCTCTTGCTCTGCTTGAGTCTCCTCACAAATTTTGCCTGTGTGCCACAAATCTCCTCTTTGCACATCCAGGGTGAGACCCTCAGAGGAAAAACAGCTGGAAATTCCTTTTTTCTTTAGGAAAACAAACTCATCCCTCTCCTTGCACCCATCGTTGCTTTCTCTTGGTGTGCAGAGGACGCCTCCAACCCCCAGGACTGAAGGATTGGGGCACAAAAGTTCTGTGCCTTCAGCAGCCAGAGCCCAAACTTTGTGTTTTTTAGCAACAGATGTGCAGAGTTTAAAAGGGAGGAATCTGCCAGAGGCAGCAGCATTCCAAGGATAAATACTCCCAGGAGAGCGAGGTGGGAACCCATCCCACCTGCCGGGCAGTGGGAGACAGTGGGGGGACAAAAAAAAAAAAAAAAAAAAAAGAGAAAAAGGAGGAATGTGGACTGTAAAAACTTGCTCTTTACATGTAAAAGTTGCACAGCTGAGTCGTGTGTTCGCTGTGATTTATTGCTCACCTCGCTGAGGATGGGCCAGGTCCCACCTGGGGGCAAATTTCAGGACAAGTCCCTTGTCCTGGAAAGGGACAGACACCAAAGCCTGGGGCACTGCTGCAGGAGGTTTGGAGCAGGGCTGCTCTTCTAGCTGGATTTGGAGGCTGTGCTTTGAGGAAAAGGGGGAAAAAAAAGGAACCTTCAGGTGCATTTCCAACCCCTTTTCCCCCTGAGGAAAAAAGGCAAACTTACCTCTTGGTAGCGGGGCAGGACTCGAGTGCGAGGCGAGGCTCCAGCAGATCACCACAGCTGCAGCTTCCCACTCCAAAGTAAAGCTTTAAACGCCTTCCTGAGGAATTATCCTCCTCCCAAGGCTCTCGTGGGGGGCTCCTGCCACCCCTGGGGGGTTAAGAGCCCAGAATTCCCTGGCACAGAGGCAGTGATGGGGCATGGGCAGGGGAGAAGCTGCACCCGCCGCTCCCCCGTGAATGTGCACCCTGTTGTGGCAGGGAAAGCTCCTGGGGAACAAATCAGCCAAAAAAAATGCTGGGAAAATGGCTTTTAGACAGAGCCAGGGCCTATCTGGTTACAAGCTGCCTTTCTGCCAGCACAATGGCTGCTTTATGTGCTCCATGTGCTCCTGGCCGTGCCCGTGGCCGGGCTCGTGGGGGAGCCCCTGCAGCCAGCCAGGCCCTCGGAGCCTTGAAATCCCATGGAGCTGCTGCCAGACCCCAAGGAGTGCCTGGGCTCCATGAACCTGCCACTCCTGTGCTCCTGGGATATGGAGAAATTCCACTTTGGCAGCATTTCTGCTCCTCTCATCGCTCTGCACCCTGAGTTGTGGAGAGCTTTGGTGGTGGTGGCTCTCCACGATGGATTTCAGACTTTCCTCTCTGGGCCAATTAAACCATTCATCTAAATATTTATAAAATATCTGGCAGGGCTTTATTGTTACCTGCTGCTTTATCTCCCACTTCCACACTCAATATTCTGTATGGAATTAGAAATGTTGTGGTTGCTCTGCCCGATATTGGGGTGCTACTCCTGTGTGGGCACTGAATTTTTGCACTCGCCCAGTTAACCAAAGGATGCATTGGCTATGAATACATGAATCACCCAGCTCTCCAGCTGTGGTATTTCCCCTTTTCTCAGGGGAAAAGATCTCTTTTTTTCACACTTGCATTTCATTGTCAGGCATCCTAGCAGCAGAGTTGCTAGTGGAATATGGCAGAGGGTTCGTCAGGTGGGTGGATTTTTGTGGTGAAAGTTTGGAATCTCAGTGGGGATTTAGCTGGTTTTGCACTTGGTCCTTTAGGTGTTTCTTTGGGTTAAAGGGGCTGTGTCTGACTGGTTTTTGTGCCACCATTTGGAGTTGAGATGCCTTTGGGATGTGGGGATATCACTCAGGTAATAAAATGGTTTTGTAATTTTAGGTGGTGCCCTGCCACGCTTCACATAGTACCCATTAATAAAAACCTACAGAAAACACAGGACACTAAAAGCTGTTTAAAAAAGCAGGATAAGAATCACTCTCTTCCTCTGGGAGAACCCCTGGGATGTTAAAACCATAACAAATGCAGTCAGCAAAGAATTTATGGCAAAATCTCCCAGGGATCCCTTTTAAGTGCTTGCTCAGAATCTCCTTCATGGGTTTGACACCTGATTCCTGAGAAGAGGAGCACACTGATTTCTGCTGAGGCACAGATAAACCCTGTTTGGTCCCAACACCCAGCAGATTGTGAGGAAAGCAAAAAGCCCAGCTGGAGCAGACCTTGGACTTTCTCTATTTTTATCTGTCTTTCATGTGGAGATGATTGACCACGAGAGACTTCTAATCTTCTCAGGTGTGTCCACGCCAAAGCCAGCTCATCACCGAGGCTTAGACAGGTTATTCTCTAAGCTTCCAGCCCTGGAGGCCAGGAAAAAACCTTCCTTCCCACAGGCAGACACCTTCCCTGTGTTTGTCACCTCCCCAGGTGACAAAGGGACTCCAGTTTGATGTGCCAGCACGAGAGGGGCAGGGCCAGGTGAGGACTGAGCTTCAGCAGGTTCACCTTAATTCTGCCTCAGGCTTGTTCTCCAGCTCTAAATTCACCCCATGAAGGGGAGAAGGGGGCACAGGTGGCCTCAGGTGAGACAAAGCAAAAGGTGTGGAGCTAATCCACTCCCAAAGTGCTGTTCTGCTTTAGCTTTTCTTGGGAGTTTTTCCCTCAAAAATTAGAAAAATTGGGATTTCAGATTGTTTCCCATGTTAAACATCATTGCAAGTGTTTTGTTTTTTTTTTTTTTTTCCTTCTGGGACTGTCCTTGCTGCAAAGGCAGAGGTCCATGGCATTGGTGTCACCAGTGAAGGGCACTTTGGTCACCACTGCTGGAGGTTGTGGGACTTCCCTGTGCCAGGGAAGAGTCTGGGGCATCAGGTTGGCTCCCTGGGATCTTCCTCTTCCCATGGAAGCTCCAGAGGAGAGAATTCCTGTTAATCAGGAATTCCAGCCCTGTGGAAAGTGCTGCAACCTTAAAAGAAGTCCAAAAAAACTCCCTGAACATCTGAAACAAACCCCAAAACCTCAAAGATCTCCCCACAAAAGATCTGGCAGAAATCAGGGGGATTAAGCCAAAGATGTTTCGGGTCTTGGCCCTTCCCTCCTCCCAGGGAGGGAGAAACAGGAACATCCCAAAAGTGCTGATGCTCCCAGCTAGAGAAGGAAGGTTGGTCCCTGACCCAGATTTGGAGATAATTTGGATGTTTGGCTTTGATTTAAAACACCACCTTTTGGCAAAACACTAACATTCTGCTGAAGCTGAGGAAGAATGAGCTGTGTGAAGGTGCTGCTGCTCCCTCTCCAGTCCCTCCTGATGGTCCCAGAAGCTCCAGGGGCTCTTTGGGGCACTGGGACAGCAACTCCTGGTGCCCTGGAGGAGCAGGGAAGGAAAAATCCAGAGGACCCAAAGAATCCCATGCTGGATCAGTTGGGTTGGAGATCTCTGGTGGTTCCCCATCCCCACCTGGTCCCCCAGCCCTGAGTGCCACGTCCAGGAAAGCTCAGGGAAGGAGTCAGTGACCCCCAGGACAGTCTGAGGTGTGGTGGATTCAGGGAAGGAGGCAGCAGCTCCAGGGCTGGTGGGAATGTTGGATCTCATCTCCTGCTTTTGTCTTCTAAAGAAAAGTCAGGACTGTGATGTAACTGAATTGACTCAAAGCTTCAGGTGCCTCGTTAAATTGTTCTTCCTTGGGGTTTTGACCAGAGTAGCTCCTGAAAAGGCAAATGATGGTGGATCTTGGATGAGGACTGCAGCTTTTTGCAGATAATTTGGTGGAAAAACCTTCATGCTTTGACCTGACTGGCACAGAGGTTCTGTAGGGAAGAGCTGTGAGCCTGGAAAGTTCTCAGAGCTTAAATCACTGCCTGGGGGTTCTGTGATTTGGCAATAGCACAGAATCCAGACCAGGCTTGGGTCGGAAGGGACCAGAGATCCTCCTGTTCCAGCCACACCTTCCACTATCCCAGGTGCCTCCCAGCCCCATCCAGCCTGGCCTTGGACACCTCCAGGAATGGGGCACTGAGCCATTTAATGGGAAAAAAATCCTTCACTTTTCAGCCTAAAAGATGCCAATGAATCATTGATGCACTTGTTGAGCTGGTGAGAGATGGAGGGGCTGAGCTCCCAGTTCACCTTATCTCAAACCACGCTGTTGAGAGGTGTCTCCTGCTCCTCTGTGGCTGTGAGTGTGGGGGGCTCCTGAGATGATTTATTGCTGAGGCTGAGGGTGAAATCCCTCCCATGATGTTGTGTCAGCACCTCGTGCCTTCCCACCCAAACCACTCCAGGATTGGGCACACTCAGGATCCATGGCGAGGGCTTGGGCTGGGAAATGGGGAGAGAAAAGAGAGGAGAAGGGAAGGGAGAGCCTGCCTGGTTTGTGAGATTGCAAGGGAAGCCCCTGGGGCCAGGAATTGCTGGGAGAGGAGCTGGAGCCAAGGGGAGGCTGGCAGAGCTGGGAATGTTCCCCTGGAGAAGGGAAGGCTGCAGGGAGAGCTTCCAGAACATTCCAGGGGGGACAGGAGAGCTGGAATTTGGGACAGGAGCCAGGGAATGGCTCCAGATTGGGAAAGGGGAGATTGGGGTGGGATGTGGGGCAGGAATTGCTGTCTGGGCTGGAATTGCCAGAGCAGCTGGGGCTGCCCTGCATCCCTGGGATGTGCCAGGAAGGATTGGAGCCCCTGGGATGGTGGGAGGGGTCCCTGCTTGGACAGGGGGTTGGAACTGGGTGATGTTTAAGGCCCCTTCCCACCCAACCCATTCCAGGATTCCATATCCTGAGCCTCTTTACACTGGATGGGAGGTCAGGGTGGACTCAGCCTGAGGTTCCAGGCAGAAGACAGGATGTCTCCTGTCCCTGAGCAGGACAGCATTCCAAATCCTGCAGGACTGGCAAGGAAGCTGAAGCTCAAGCCCTGCCCATGCTGCTCTCTCTTTGCTCCAAGGGTGGGAGGTGGTGATTAAAGCAGGGCAGAACCCGGCCCTGATGACCCAAACAATCCCGGATGTCCGGGGCATTTCTGATCCTTGTTCCCAATTCCCTGGGCACTGAATCATCCCACCCACCCATCCTTCTCCCCTAAAGCCTTTTGGGGTGGTTTCCTGCAGTGTAGGATCAAAACAGGTGTTCTTATGCTCCATGCCAGGTGAGATTTCTTTATCAGACATCGTGTGACTTTTCTCCTCTCAATCCTGTGTCTCTCTGCTCTCAGGTAGATCCTGACTTATCCTTTTTCTTCCATAAGCTGAAACTCTTCTCTGCTGAAGCAGCAGGAGTTTCATTCTCTCCTCTGGCCCTTTGCAGAACAGCAGCTGCAAACATTGTCTGACCCAGCATTAGAGTCCCACCACGGCCACCTCGGAGCCCAATCCTCTGACTCAACCCCTCTGGCCTTCCATGGGTCTCCTCCTCCTCATATCCTACCCATTCCCCCTTCCCAGACCCTCCTTCCTCCCAAAGCCACCAAAAGTCTCTGGGATGTGGCAGGAGCTGGTGCTGTCCCCCTTGTGCTCCCCACCCCGAGGACAGCAGGGGTTTTTGGGGGATTTCACCAGGGCAACCAAAGGCACAGCCTGGCTTCTTCCTGGGAGCCAGTGGTTTGTGCTGCTCTCTCTGTGATCCCTCACCTGTGCTGCTGTTCTTGCAGGTCTGATCCCACTGGGATCCCATTTTTTCCCTCCTCAGTCCCATCTCCCCTTTTTTTGCACAAATGTATTTCCCAAAGACTCGATAAGTTGCTTCGGGGTTGATTTCTTTTTTTTTTTTTGGCTAATGGATTTCCTGTTTTTAATACAATTGAAAGGGTCTGAAATCCATGCTTTAGATTAACATATGCCAGCTAGATTAGGGCTAATCAGGGCGCAGGTCTGAGCAGATGCAGCGCGGGGCCAATCCCAGACCTGATTACAGCATCTCAGGGCTTTAATCGTCTCTCTCCCAAGGGCGATCAGCTCGGCTCTAATGCCCAGCAGACTTTGCAGCCCTCTCCTCCTTTGCTTTGTGACCACCCCTGGCAGGAAGGGCCACCACGTCATGCCCTGAGGCGATTTGCCTTTAATCCCACGAGCAGCGGGATCTCTCACGGAGACCTCCCTGCGCTCCAGGCTGGGTCTAAACCTGCTCTGAATGAACTCATCATTCCCCAAACCCCCAGAGGGGGCTCAGGGCTGGGTCTAAACCCACTCTGAATGAACCCACCCTGCCCAAAACCCCCCGAGGGGGCTCAGGGCTGGGTCTAAACCCGCTCTGAATGAACCCACCCTGCCCAAAACCCCCCCGAGGGGGCTCAGGGCTGGGTCTAAACCCGCTCTGAATGAACCCACCCTGCCCAAAACCCCCCGAGGGGGCTCAGGGCTGGGTCTAAACCCACTCTGAATGAACCCACCCTGCCAAAACCCCCCGAGGGGGCTCAGGGCTGCGTCTAAACCCGCTCTGAATGAACCCACCCTGCCCAAAACCCCCCCGAGGGGGCTCAGGGCTGGGTCTAAACCCCTCTGAATGAACCCACCCTGCCCAAAACCCCCCCGAGGGGGCTCAGGGCTGGGTCTAAACCCACTCTGAATGAACCCACCCTGCCCAAAACCCCCCCGAGGGGGCTCAGGGCTTTAACCCACTTGGAATTGGCCCAGCACGAGGGGTCGGGCTGCTTGAGGTTTGGCCAGTCCGAGGGGTCGTGGCTTTGGGGGCTCTGTCGTCCTGCTTGGCTGTGTGCTCTTTGTCTCACTCTGGGTTCACAACCCAAATAACCCAAAGGGCTTAGTTGGCTTGCTGGTCTGGAGCAGGGATTTGAGGTGCATCCCAGGCCAGGGCTGCAGCTCAGAGTGGGCTGGGTTGGCTCTCCCGAGGGGTCTGCGTGGAGATTTGCTGCAGCAGGGCTGAGCCTCAGCTCTCTTTCCTCATTTGTTCTGTTGCCTGAAATTCCCACTGGCCAGAAAATGCCCTGGGAGCTGGGAACCTCCTCCTGACTCTGTGGCAACCCAACAATCAACCAGGGAACCTCTGGGGTTTTGTGTTGTTGCTGTGACCCAAGAATTGCCCAAAGTCTCTGTTTTTCCCAGCCAGGTGCAGAAGAACAGCCCAAGATCTCTCCATTCTCATGTCCAAGGATTGTTTATTGTTTGGTATCTAGAACACTGTGGCTTTGGTTTGCAAAGATCTGTCCTGCAGGTCAAAACAGAGCAGACTGACACCCTCTGGGTGGTGTTTATCTTTTATACTAAAATCAACATATTCATTATTTACAATAATTTTCCAATACCTATCAACTTTATTAGACAGTGTACCTTTACTCTAAACCAATCAAAATGTGCCACAATCACTGCAGAAGAGGGAGGCTGAAAGACCAAGAAGAAGGACAGGGACAGAATCCTCCGTCTTTGCCCCTTAAACCCCTAAAATTCTACATTTTCCCCCTGTGCCAAGTTAACCATCACTCTGCTCAGACCCTAGTGTCTTGCAGTTCTCCATGCAAGGTTGGTGATGTTTTCCATGGGCTCAGATCAAACACACAGGTGTTTTTGACTCTGTGCCAGGGGCTCTGCTCACCCAGGGCACTCAGAGGAACGTTCTGGGTTCCGACAGGAACCAATTCCTTGCCTGGGCTTGGGGAATGTGGAGGATCAGGAAACGCCCCAGCCCGAGGGGAGGGATGCTGGAGGAGCCCGCGGTCACCCACCTGGGCAGCACGATTAACTCCTAAGCTTTCCTGTCTGCACACAGAGTTATCTGAGGACACGGAGCCCCTGCCCCGGGCTCTGCTCCCTGCTCCTCACCCCAAAGGGACTGTGCTGCTTTTTTGGGAGAGCTCACCCAGGAGCCTGGCTGGTGGTGGCAGGGCTGCTCACAAGTGGCCCTCCTCCTCCTCAGGAATCTCGGGGGCTGATGGAGAGGTTCTGCCATCACTTTTTTCTCCTTCTGGACATGGCAGAAATGCCAGGAGAAGAGGGATGGTGTCTCAGCAGTGAGCCCAACTGGTCCCTCCATGATTCTCCTCTTCCATGTGTGGAATGAAACAGTTCCAGAAATTCATCTCCCCCTGAAGTGACAGCTCCCAGATTCCCTCAGGGCTTTGTGCACTTGGCTCTCTCTGCTTCTAGAGGTGATTTCTTTAATTTCTCTGTTCTGTGCTCTAACAGCTGAAGTCCATCAGGAAGCCTTTGGCTGTTGCTGCTGGAAGCATTTCTTGACCTCAAAACCCTTTTTTTCCCCAGCAGAGGTGTGGATACTTTGTAAAATGTCTCAATTACCCCTCCTTGGCCAAGCCAAAGGTGGGCACAGGGGTAATACTGGAGTAGAAGGATTTCTCCCCCCAGCCTGCAGGATTTGCCATTCCCCTCCCCTGCCCAGCTCTGTCCTTGCTGGTTTTTTCCACCTCTTCCCACCTTTCACATCACAGGAACTCCCAGGGGCCTCGTTATTCTGTTGTCACCTTGGTTGGTGTTTCCTGGCTCACCAGGACCTTTCTCCTCCCAGCCCAAAGCTTTTCCAGCTCCCTCCTCAGCCTGGAGGCATCTGAGCCCTCCCTGCAGCTGGGCCAGCCTTGGGAAAAGCTGTTTCTGCTCTGCTGGAGACATCCATGCCTGGGGAAGGGCTGAGAAAAGGGGGATTGCTTTCCTTTCTCTCTTTTATGTGTCACAAACGCACCTGTGAGAGCCTGGGGCCAGTGCCAGGAGCAAGTTTGGCTCGGCCAGGGCTCCTTGGTCCCAAATTGTCCTTTCCCTGGGAGGGGAGAAGGAGCTGGCTGGCATGGAGAGGCAGCAGGAGGAAGGGAATTGTCTTGGAGAGGGGTTCATGGGTGCACAGCAATGGGATCCTCTCCTGGGGAGGTGTTGGAGTGACCTGCAGGGTTACAGGGGGTGGGAGAAGCTGAATTTATCCCTTAATTTATCCTTTAATTTATCTCTTAATTTATCCCTTAGTTTATCCCTTCTTCAGCCCACAGTTCCAAATTCTGGGCATATCAAGTGGAAAAGTGCATGTGGGGAGTTTGTTCCTCATCGTTTTGCCTCCAGAGGGGCACTGGTAGAACATCTCCAGGGCACTGGTAGAACATCTCCTGGTAGAACATCTCCAGGGCACTGGTAGAACATCTCCAGGGCACTGGTAGAACATCTCCAGGGCAGTGGTTGAACATCTCCAGGGCACTGGTTGAACATCTCCTGGTAGAACATCTCCAGGGCAGTGGTTGAACATCTCCAGGGCAGTGGTTGAACATCTCCAGGGCACTGGTTGAACATCTCCTGGTAGAACATCTCCAGGGCAGTGGTTGAACATCTCCAGGGCACTGGTAGAACATCTCCGGCATGGTAGAACATCTCCTGGAGAACATCTCCAGGGCACTGGTAGAACATCTCCAGGCACTGGTAGAACATCTCCTGGTAGAACATCTCCAGGGCACTGGTAGAACATCTCCTGGTAGAACATCTCCAGGGCACTGGTAGAACATCTCCAGGGCAGTGGTTGAACATCTCCTGGTAGAACATCTCCAGGGCACTGGTAGAACATCTCCAGGGCACTGGTAGAACATCTCCAGGGCACTGGTAGAACATCTCCAGGGCACTGGTAGAACATCTCCAGGGCAGTGGTTGAACATCTCCTGGTAGAACATCTCCAGGCTGCTCCCTCGAGCTGGGGGTGATATCAGCAGGTGATATCAGCCCTGGGAGTGATTTCAGCTCAGGATTTCAGCTCAGCCCCACTGAAGGGCAGGAATTGAGGGATGAGAGGAGTCTGTGCAGGGCTTTGCACAGGGACAGCTGTGGCACATCTGCCAAGGGACAGGGGCAGAGAACTGCTGGGGTGGAGGTTGAGGACGGGGTTTTATGGGGGGTTGTAGCCAGGGCATGCTGGGGTTTGGGGTCACCTGCTCACCATGAGTGAAAAATAAATTATTTTAGGATCCAGGCCCTCTCCGCAGAGGATTCCTCATCCTCCACACCCAACCACCCTGAGCAGCACAATCCTGAGGATTGCTGGGGGATAACACGACACACACACTCTTTTGGGGATTTTTGTCAAAGGTCTTTTGATTAGAGATCGTTTTGCTTTATATACTATTTTTTTACAGACCAATGTGATTGGTGAGAGCAAGACAAACCTCTTCACCCACATTGGTCAAACCAGAGGAACCTCAAGAGAGATCCCTCCTCTTAGAAAGAACCTACAACATTGATATTGTAACAAAAATATTCCTGGGGTTTACGTTCTTTCCTTGAGACAAGGATTTTAGAAAATTCAACCATCAGAAAACCAGAACTTTAGAAAATCACAAACTTCAGGCCCAAAACTCTGATAGTTTTTCTCTTCCTCCCACATGTCTCTCCCCTGATATGGGGAGGCCATTTTTTGCAAAAATTCTTTGTTAGGAAAGAAGGCAGAGGGGGCTCTGGGCTGTTCTCCTTCTCCACGTTGGGCATTATTCCCTGATCAGCAATCTCAGCACTCCAGGCTTTGCACCAGCCCAGCCTGAGGGAGAAAAGGCACCAAAAGGCCCCAGCACAGGGGATCAAGGTTCTCTTGAAGAGAATTCACCCAGTTATCACCAAGAACGTTCATTATTTGTATTTCTCTACCAATAACCAACTAAACTTCTATTTATGTGGCTCTGCACTGTGGCAGATTGTGACAATGGTCCTGTGTCCCAAACATGGAGGAGAAGGAAACCTAAAAACCACAAGGATCCTCCACCTTGTGTCATGTCTTTACCATCCTAACAAATCCCAAAATCTCAATTTCTCACCCTGTGATAAATTGGATTCTATGCTGCTAAGCATAAAGTGAATTCATTTAATTATCACCTAGAATGTACATTATTTCTATTTTCTCACCAATAATTAACTAAACTTCATGTAGCTCTAGACTGGGGTAAATTTTACCCAACGGTTTTGTGTCTTAAACTCTGTAGGAAATGGAGGAGATGGAGGAGGAGGAAGAATTCTAAAAACATGGATCTTTTTACTTACTATAAATACTTAAATAAATCTATTTACTTACCATACTAACAAACCCAAAATCTCAATTTCTCCCCCTGTGATAAATCCCATACTATGCTACTATTTATTTTACACTCTTGACAATTCTGTTTCATCCCAAAACCCTTTCCTAGGGACAAAGGTTGTTTGTCAGGGGGGTCAGACCCAAAAACATTCTCTACATTTTGGACTCCAACACTAAACCCAACTCCATCCATGGGCTGTTGTATTACACAGGATGATTCATTGGTTGGTTATAGATGCACACTGGGTGATTAAGAATTGTTTTGTTATGCTCACATGGTATATCCTGGACCCCCCTTTCCTAACCTTGGGGTGTAGGTTATTCCTAGAGTGACCCCTTCCCAGACTGACCCCTCCCCATTGGCTGTATCCCCTTCACCCCACTCCCCTGTTCTCCTAAGGTTTAAATCCACACACACACATGGTGGGCTCTCCTTTCCTGGACTGGATCCAGCAATAAACCACGGGTCTGGGTCCTGGAGAAAGCTTGAGCATTCCTCTTCCATCCCTGCCAGCTCCTGTGGTCAGCACTAGCCGGATGTGACCATCTCAGGCCTGGTCAGTGCCCTCTGCTGTATCCCCTCACCCCATCCCCTGTTCTCCTAAGGTTTAAATCCCCCCACACACACATGGTGGGCTCTCCTTTCCTGGACTGGATCCAGCAATGAACCACGGGTCTGGGTCCTGGAGAAAGCTTGAGCAGGGCTCTTCCATCCCTGCCAGGACCACTGCTATGGTCAGAGCCAGCAAATCTCAGGCCTGGGTATCCCTTCACCCCACTCCCTGTTCTCCTAAGGTTAAATCCCCCCACACACACATGGTGGGCTCTCCTTTCCTGGACTGGATCCAGCACCACGGGTCTGGGTCCTGGAGAAAGCTTGAGCATTCCTCTTCCTTCCCTCCCTGGCAGCTGCCGTGGCCAGCAGCAGCCCGGTGGACCGCCCGTGTCCTGCTCAGTGGCCCTGCTGCCCGCGTGCCCTGCCTGAGTGGGCTGTGTGCTCGTGTCCCCGCAGGTCTCGTGCAGATCCCGGTGAGCATGTACCAGACCGTGGTGACCAGCCTGGCCCAGGGCAACGGCCCCGTGCAGGTGGCGATGGCGCCGGTGGCCACCAGGATAGCGGAACTGCGGTCACCATGGACGGCCAGGCCGTGGAGGTGGTCACCCTGGACCAGTGACCGGCCCTGCTCCTCCTCCACTCCTGCTCTCTCTGTTTTTAACGCCTCTCCAGAGATGCAATCCGGTGGCATTCGAGCTCTCTCCCCGGCTTTGGGAACGGAAGGTTTTGTTGAATTTTTTTTTTTTCCTCTTTTGTTTTTGTTTTTGTTTTGTTTTTTTAAATGCAGAAAAAATAGAAAAAAAAAAAACCAAACAAATTCTGGCGGGGGATGTTGTAAAGTGAATTTTTTGTAGCGCCGCTCTGCTCTGGGAGGAGAGAGAAGCCAAAATTGTGACTTTGGTTCTGAGGAGGTTGAAAAGGAAAGAAAAATCAAACCTTGTGTGTGGGATGGAGCCAGGAGGAGGCTGGAGGGCAGCACGGACACCCTCAGCCAGCACCGACCTCGACGGCAAATTAGGGAGCCAACATTTTAACGTGGACTTTTATATTCCCAAAAAAAAACCCCACCCTGGGGAAAAAAAACCACCAAAAAATAAACAAAATTGGGAAAAAAAAAAAATACTCCTCTCCTGGGAAAAGACAAAAAGAAAATAAAAAAAAGAAAAAAATCAAATGCATGTGTGACTGCAGGGGGGTGGAGACCTCCTGGAGGAGCCTGCGGAGGATCCTTGGTGCACACTGGAGACTTTTTCCTACTTCTCTGCTCGAATTCCTGCCATTTTAGATCCTTGGGGGGGGGTTGGGGGTTGTTTTGTTTTTTTTTTTCTTTATTATTATTATTATTATTGTTGCTGTTGTTGTTGTTATTATTATTATTTCCCTGTTTCGTGGAGCGGAAACGCCTCTGAAGGGGCTCTGGCTTTGTGTCCCCACCCCCCACCCTTTTTTTTTGTTTTTGGGTTTTTTTCCCCAAAAATTTTTGGGATTTTCCTCTGCCTGGGGTTCATCCCAATCCCTGCTGCCACCTCCTGCAATTCCCACTGGAAAAGTTTTTGTTTTTCCTGAAGGGGGGATGTGAGTGAGACCCTTCCCTTTGGGGTCACCCCAACCCTGGTCCTGCCCTGTGCCTCTCCCAGCACGGTTTTAACCCCAAAAATCCTACCCAGGAGGCTTAAAAAAATTTTAAAAAAATCCTTTGGGGTGGGGTGGGGGTGTTTTTTTGAGGGGGTGGATTTTATTCAGCATCCCCACGGGCCAAACCTTGACGGTCCAACCAAACCCCCGTCCCCAAGCACTTCCCATGGGATTTCAATTTTGGGGTTCTTTTGCTTCGTTTTGGTTTTTTTAATGATGATTTCCAAGTGGCCGTTGGGAAATTCTCCACGTCTCGCTCTGCCTTCGAGGGAGTTTTCAGATTCTTGTATTTGCTTGTTTTATATGGGGGAAAAAAGAAAAAAAAACCAAAAAAAAAAAAAGAAAAAAAAAAAAAACAAACACAAAACCCAAACCTATCCAACGTTCTTTGTACACAGTTCAGTCCTTTTTTTTTTTCTGAGGGGAGGGAGATCTTTTCCATAGAAACAGGCCTGGTTCAACAATTTCTGAGGATTTTTTGGGTTTGTTTTTTTATTTCTAAGGATTATTTTTTTATCGTCGTCGTGAAGATGTCGGTGGCTTTCCAAGTCAGTGTTTCCTTGGCGATAAAATGAGGTTTTTTTAGTCCCCCCCTCCCCAAAAAAATAAAAAATAAACCCACAAAAACCAGGCAAATAGCAGAGCATGGACCCCCCCTTGTTTTCCCAGTGTCTATTATTGCCTCATTCAATAAATTGTTACAAATGTGTCTACCCTGGTGTCCAACTCTCCTGTTTTAGGGCGATTTTGGGGAATATTTTTCATCCCTCCCTTCCTGGTGGCTCTTCTGGGGTTTGATCCCTCCCGTGCTGGGGCAGGAGGGGAGGAGCTGAGCATCACCAGGGTGGGTCTGGGGGTGCAATCTTATTTTTGGGGGCAATTTATCTCCTTTTCCTCTTCCAGCATCAACCTTGGGAGCACTGGAGCATCTTCCTCCCAGGGGCTGAGCTGACTTTTGGGGTGAATTCTTCCATTTTCAGCCTGTTTTGGGGTGAATTCCTCCATTTTCAGCCCCTTTTGTGGTGATTTCTTCCATTTTCAGCCCCTTTGGGGTGAATTTCTCAATTATCAGCCCCTTTTGGGGTAAATTCTTTCATTTTCCACCCCTTTTCAGCCTAATTTCTCCATTTTCCACCCCTTTTCAGCCTAATTTCTCCATTTTCAGCCCGTTTTGAGCCCAATTCCTCCATTTTCACCCCCTTTGGGACCGAATTCCTGCATTTTCAGCCCCTTCTCACCCCTGCATTTTATTTTTTGGGGGAGTGCCAACCCAAGGAGGAGCCGGGAGCCGCAGGGATGGCTTTGAGCAGCTTTATTGGAACCGTGGCTGACGAATCCTGGGAATGCTGCGGGGGCTCCGGGTGGGCTGGGGCCAGAGGAAGAGCGGGAAAAGCTGAAGGACAGAGAGGAGAGGAGGAGGAAAAAGGGGGGGCTGCAGCTCTGGAACCCCCCGGGGCTGGGGCTGGGGGGGTGCCCGGGGGTTTGGGGACATCTGGGGACCCCAAAGGGGCCCCAAAGGGCCGGGCAGACGCTGCTGGGTTTTAATCTGTGTTAATCGGCCTGGAATCAACAGATTAAAACCCGCGCGGCTGCCCCGAGCACCAGGAACGCGCATTTGGGACTGGGAGGGACTGGGAGGGGCTGGACACTGCACCAGTAACGCCCATTATGGACTGGAGGGACTGGTGGGGCTGGACACTGCACCAGTAACGCCCATTATGGACTGGGAGGGACTGGTGGGGCTGGACACTGCGCCAGTAACGCCCATTATGGACTGGGAGGGACTGGTGGGGATGGACACTGCGCCAGTTAACGCCCATTATGGACTGGGAGGGACTGGTGGGGCTGGACACTGCGCCAGTAACGCCCATTATGGACTGGGAGGGACTGGTGGGGATGGACACTGCACCAGTAACGCCCATTATGGACTGGGAGGGACTGGTGGGGATGGACACTGCACCAGTAACGCCCATTATGGACTGGGAGGGACTGGTGAGGATGGACACTGCACCAGTAACGCCCATTATGGACTGGGAGGGACTGGGAGGGACTGGGCTCTGCACCAGTAACGCCCATTATGGACTGGGAGGGACTGGGAGGGACTGGCTCTGCACCAGTAACGCCCATTATGGACTGGGAGGGACTGGTGGGGATGGACACTGCACCAGTAACGCCCATTATGGACTGGGAGGGACTGGGAGGGACTGGGCTCTGCACCAGTAACGCCCATTATGGACTGGGAGGGACTGGGCTCTGCACCAGTAACGCCCATTATGGACTGGGAGGGACTGGGAGGGACTGGGCTCTGCACCAGTAACGCCCATTATGGACTGGGAGGGACTGGGCTCTGCACCAGTAACGCCCATTATGGACTGGGAGGGACTGGGAGGGACTGGGCTCTGCACCAGTAACGCCCATTCCGTTTTGGGACAGGAGAGGAGAAGCTTTGGCCCCAAATCACAGGAGGACCCCTGGGGAAGGGGGGGGCAGGATGGATCGGGGGTCCCGGGGGGGCTCCCCAGGCTGGAGCTGATCCCGGGAATGCCAGGAGGGCACCGGCGGCACTTGGGGGTGGAGCCTTTGGGGAGGGGCGGGGTTAATGGGGGTGTGGTCAGGGGTGGGGTGAGGAATGCTCCGCCCCCCGGCAGGGTGGGGGTGGGGAGAGGGACAGACGGGGAGATGGTCAGGATGGACAGATGGACAGGTGGATGGGATGGATTGATGGATGGATGATGGATGGATGATGGACGGATGGATGGATGGATGGATGGATGGATGGATGGATGGAGGATGATGGATGGATGGAAAGGATGGATGATGGATGGGATGGATGGATTGGATGGATGGATGGATGGGATGATTGAGGATGGATGGATGGATGGATGATGGATGGATGGATGGATGGATGGATGGATGATGGATGGATGAGGATGGATGGATGGATGGATGGGATGGATGATGGGTGGATGGATGGATGGATGGATGGATGGATGGATGATGGATGGATGGATGGGATGATGATGGATGGATATGATGATGGGATGAGATGGATGGAGATGGTATGGATGGATGATGGATGGATGATGGATGGATGGATGATGGATGGGATGGATGGATGGATGGGTGGATGGATGGATGATGAGTAGGGATGATGGATGGATGATGAGATGGATGGATGATGATGGATGGATGGATGGATGATGGATGGATGATGGATGGATGGATGGATGGATGAGGATGGATGGATGGATGGATGATGGATGTGATGGATGGATGATGGGATGGATGGATGGGATGGATGGATGGATGGGATGGTAATGGAGTGGATGGAATGGATGGATGGGTGGATGGATGGATGTGGATGGATGAGGGATGGATGATGGAAAGGATGGATGATGGATGAGATGGATGGATGGATGAGTGGATGGATGGATGGATGTGATGGATGATGGATGGATGATGATGGATGGATGGATGGATGGATGATGGATGGATGATGGGATGGATGATGGATGGATGGATGGATGGATGGATGGATGGATGGATGGATGGAGTGGAGATGGATGGAGATGGATTGGATGGATGGATGGATGGATGGATGATGGATGGATGGATGGATGATGGATGGATGGATGGATGGATGGTGATGAGATGGATGGATGGATGATGGATGGATGATGGATGATGGATGAGTGGATGATGTGGATGATGGATGGATGGGATGGGATGGATGGATGGATGGATGGAGGAGTGGATGTGGATGGATGGATGGATGGATGGATGATGGATGGATGGATGGATGGGTGGATGGATGGATGGATGGATGGATGGATGGGATGGATGGATGGATGGATGGATGGATGAGTATGGATGATGATGGAGATGGATGGAGTGATGGATGGGTGGATTGGATGGATGGATGATGGATGGATGTGATGGAGTGAGATGGATGGATGGGATGGATGGGATGGATGATGGATGGATGGATGGATGATGGAGATGATGGAGATGATGGATGGAGTGGATGGATGGATGGATGGATGGATGGTGATGGATGGAGATGGATGGAATGGATGATGGATGGAGGATGATGATGAGGATGATGGGTGATGGGTATGGATGGAGATGGATGGATGGAGGATGGATGTGACGTGGATGGCTGGAAGGAGGAGATGGATGGTGATATGGCATAGACGTAGAAGGACAGTCAGAAGTAGACAAGTCAGAACAGTGTGCAGGACAGACAGGTGAAGTGAAGACGATAGGGGGAGGGTGCTTACAGCGATGGCCAGTGGCTGCAGGAACAGACATCGGGCGTATTACCTGGATGAGGAGGACAGACACACGGACACCCGCACCCCCCCAGCCCCCACCCGCCCCAGCAGGGCGCTGGGGACCCCCCATCCGTCCGTCTGTCCGTCCCTCCCCGCCCCCGGCGCAGCGAGGATGATTGGAGCGTGCAGCCTAATCCAGCGTGATCCAATCTCCGCGGGCTTATGCCCAAAGCTCCGTAATCGCCCGCGCTGCCCTACATAGCCCGGCACGGCCCGGCACAGCCCGGCCCGGGGGGAAGGGTCTGCACAGCCCCCCACCCCCGCACGGCCCAGAGCCGCCCCCTCCCCGGGATATTCCCGGCCCCCAAACCTGGCACCGTCCCTGCTCCGGCCCTGGGGACACGCGCGGGACGTGGGGCGGCTGCCACGGCCAGCTGCCTCCTCCGGGCCTCAGTTTCCTCCTGCGCGGGGCTGGATCTGGGAGTGGGGGCTGGATCTGGGAGTGGGGGCTGGATCTGGGAGTGGGGCTGGATCTGGGAGTGGGGGCTGGATCTGGGAGTGGGGGCTGGATCTGGGAGTGGGGCTGGATCTGGAGTGGGGGCTGGATCTGGGAGTGGGGCTGGATCTGGGAGTGGGGCTGGATCTGGGAGTGGGGCTGGATCTGGGAGTGGGGCTGGATCTGGGAGTGGGGGCTGGATCTGGGAATGGGGGCTGGATCTGGGATGGGGGCTGGATCTGGGAGTGGGGGCTGGATCTGGGAGTGGGGCTGGATCTGGGAGTGGGGGCTGGATCTGGGAGTGGGGCTGGATCTGGGAGTGGGGGCTGGATCTGGGAGTGGGGCTGGATCTGGGAGTGGGGGCTGGATCTGGGAGTGGGGCTGGATCTGGGAGTGGGGCTGGATCTGGAAGTGGGGGCTGGATCTGGGAGTGGGGCTGGATCTGGGAGTGGGGCTGGATCTGGGAGTGGGGCTGGATCTGGGAGTGGGGCTGGATCTGGGAGTGGGGGCTGGATCTGGGAATGGGGGCTGGATCTGGGAATGGGGGCTGGATCTGGGAGTGGGGCTGGATCTGGGAGTGGGGCTGGACCTGGGAGTGGGGGCTGGATCTGGGAGTGGGGGCTGGATCTGGGAGTGGGGGCTGGATCTGGGCATGGTGGCCGGATCCGGGAGCGGGGGCTGGATCCGGGAGTGGATCCGGGCTGGGGCCCTAATCCCACCCCCGCAGGGCCCTGCCCGGATCAGCCCTGGACACCCGGAGTCACCCGGGGACACGCGGCCGCGCTGCTCCAATGACCGGGATCCCGCAGATCCCGCTCTTCCCCCTGCCATGGAGACGGGCTGGGATGCCGGACACCCCCGTCGGCCTGGGGGGCTGCTCAGCATCGCCGTGCCCCCCCTCACACACACACCGCGTGTGCAGGACACCCACAGCATCCCCCCAGATCCACACCCGACGGAGCGGGACCCCTCCCCTGATTCCACGGGAATTCCTCCCAGCCCGAGGGATTGGGGGGATGCCGGGGGGTGCTAGGGGATACCGGGGGTACCCGGGGGTGCCAGGGGATGCCGGGGGTGCCCGGGGTGCCAGGGATGCCGGGGTGGGCCAGGGGATGCCGGGGAGGTGCGAGGGCGGTGCCGGGGTGTGTCCGCGGCGGCGCCCCGGGGCCGTAGTTGGCAAGTCTAGAACCACCGGATCCTGCTACCGCACCAGTGTGAGTTCTACCATTGCCAAAAGCAGCCCCGGGGCCCTCTCGGCAGCCAGGCCCAGCCTGGGGACCACGAGGGACACGCGGCCGCCGTGCCGGGCCTGGAAAGCTGCAAAAATAAAATAGGAAAAAGAGATGATTTCACCCATCTGGACAGAAAACCCCACAGGTGGCGCCAGATCCTCCGTGGGAATGGCCACCACCGTGTCCAGCAGGGGACAGAAAGAGCAGGGTCCATCCTGCTCGAGGTGGGCATTGTGAGGACACAGCCTTGGCTGAGGTGTCCTTGTGGGGATGGACACGATGTGGGGATGGACAGCACGTGGGGATGGACACCACCTCAGTGTCACCACGTGGGGATGGACACCACCTCAGTGTCACCACGTGGGGATGGACACCACCTCAGTGACACCATGTGGGGATGGACACCACCTCAGTGTCACCACGTGGGGATGGACACCACCTCAGTGTCACCATGTGGGGATGGACAGCATCTCAGTGACACCACGTGGGGATGGACACCACCTCAGTGTCACCATGTGGGGATGGACAGCATCTCAGTGTCCCTACATTGGGATGGACACCACCTTGATGCCACCATGTCAGGATGGACACCACCTTGATGCCACCACGTTGAGGTGGACACGACCTTGATGTCCCTACATTGGGATGGACACCACCTTGATGCCACCACGTTGAGATGGACACCACCTTGATGCCACCATGTCCCGACGGACACCACCTCGGTGTCCCCACGTTGGGATGGACACCCCCCCTGCCCCCAGCAGTTCCAGAGGGGTTTCCACCCCCCCACCCCCCCCAAAACCCCACTGCTGCTGCTGCTCCTCCCCGGCGCTGCTCTCTCCGCCCTCTCCCATATTGGCACTACACATAATTGCTCAAAAGCTACAAATCAAAGCAAAAATGTGCTAGTGCCAAAACGGGCCAGGCGGCCTCGGCGACGGCCCCGCGGGGCTCGCGGGTCTTTCTCTGCTCTGTTTATGGCCCTATGGTAATTCACTGACCGCGGGGTTGCACAGTGAATTCTACCAGTGCCATACACAGAACAGGAGTAGCGAGCTCGCACCTGCCTCGTTTGTCCGGGATTTCCAGCCAAATCCTCCGCCAGCAGGAGCCCAACGCCCCCGGCCTCGGAAGGGCGACGGGAGAAACGGGAATCAATTGTTATTGATCGGCGAAATGATTCGGGAATGGCCGAGGGAGGGGAGATGCTCAGCTCGGGGCCGCCTCGCCGGGGAGGGTGGGGAAGGATCCGGGCCCCGGCTCAGCTGGTGGATTTTTTTGGGATGGGAATGCTGGAAGCCATTTCCCAGCCGCTGCCTTTGCAGGGTTATCCAGGAATCCCAGGTCTGCCACCCCCCGGGATGGCTGCAACCCCCCCCAGAATGGTCCCAGATTTCCCAAAATGTTGCTGCCTCCCCCCAGATGGCCACAAGCCGCCCAAAACGGTCCCAGATCTCAAAATGTGGCAAAGCCCCTGGATTGTTCCACACCCCCCAGAATGCCGCAATTCCCCCAGTTAATTCCAAACTATCCAGACGGCTGCAGCCCCACTAAAATGTTTTCAACCCCCCCAAAAGGTTGCAATGGCCCTGGATGACTGAAAGCCCCCCAAAATTTCCAACTCCTCAAGTCCCAGAAGGTTAAAACCCCCTGGATGGTCACAGACACCCCAAAAGGTTGTAACGTCCCCTGGATCCTTTTAAAGCATCCAGATAATTTGAATTCCCCTCCAAAACAAAAACAAAACCCTACTGCAACCCCCCTGAAAGGTTACAACACCCCCTTAATGGCGGAATCCCCAAAAACATTTGAGGAGACTCTTGATGGCTTCAGACCCTCCCAAAGTGCAACACCCCAAAAAGGACGCTGACCTCCTGGATGGCTGCAAACCCCCAGACGTCTGCAAGCCCCCCAGAATGCTGAACCACCCCCCCCAAAACCTGCAAACCCCCAAAACCTGCAAACCCCCCCAAAACCTGCAAACCCCCTTCGCTGCTGAAGAGCCTCCAAAAGAACGAGCCCACCCAAGAGGACGCAGATGCCCTCAAGTGGTTGAGACCCCCTGGACGGCCCCCAAAAACTTGCAGCCCCCTCGGATGGTGGCAAAGCCCCCCCCCCCGGCTGGTTGCGGACCCCCGGCTGGCAGTGACACCGTCCCCAGCGGCCGCGGCGGGGGAGGAGGAGGAGGAGGAGGAAGGCACAAAGTCTCCTTTGTGTGGGTGAAGCCGAGGCCCCAACGAGCCGAGCGGGCCCGGGATGAGCTCGGGGTGCCCCGGATCTGGCGTTGGGAGCTGCCCCCCCGCTCCACGAGGACCCTCACACCCCATCCGACCTCGAATTTGGGGAGGAAGATGAGGGGCGGCGCTCGCTGGGCTCGGCCGCCGCCGGGGCTTGGGGAGCGTCACGCTCGGAGGGGTCAGCGGCAGCAGGGACAGACCTGTCCCCAACCTCTCCCCAACCTTCGGGGCTCCCACAGTGAGACACCCCAGAAAAGCACCCCAAACTCCCAGAGAAACCCAAACTCCCGGAGAAACCCCAAAGTCCCGGAGAACCCCAAAGTCCCGGAGAACCCCCAAAACCCCATAGCGCTCGGCCAAGCGACCCAAGAGGCAGAGAAGCCCCCCGTGACCCCAGCGCCGTCCTCACCTGGGGGACATCGCCCTGGGGGACAGCGGTGACCGGGGGGCCACTGGCGAGGCCGAGCCCTTCGCCATCCTTGGCGTGACTTTGACCGCGACGCCTTCGCCTTAATCCGCGCCGTGGTCGCCCGCGTGGCCCCGGGCGCGGCGCCAGGCGGGTCCCGGCCGCCAGCCCGCGGCGGCCGCAGCCTTGGGGTGCCCCCTTTGTCGCTGTCCCCCGCCTCCGCCCAAGGCCACTGCGGCAGCCCGGGCCGCGGGGCTGAGCCAGCCCCTCTGCGGAGCCGCCGCACCCCGGCTCGTGACGTTGGGAGCTGCCGCATTGCGGATGTTGCCCCCCCGGGGCCCCCCCGGCCCCGCGCCCGCAGCCCCCTCCGAGGGCTCCGGAGGGTTCTGCCGCAGGGCCCGAGACCTTCGGCGTGGGCACATCGACCCTCGAGTCGCGTTTTGGAGGCAAAACGCCGCCCCCGGACCCCAAAAGGCCGCCGGAGTCGCCTACGGATGCTCGTGGCACCGACGACACCAAGATGGTGCTCGGGTCGCTGCCAGGGCGAGGGACGGGGACCCGGTGGCTCCTGGATGTGGCCACTGCCATGGGGGCCAGGGTGGGCGCCCGGCCGGCCTCGACCCCCGGACAGGTGTGGCTCGCAGGTGGCCATCCCTGGGAATCGCCAGCTGGGGATGGGAATGGGGACGAGGACGAGAGGGGAAAGAGATGGGGCTGGGGCTGGAGGTGGGGCTGGGAATGGGGACTGGGATGGAGATGGGGCTGAGGAGTGGGACAAGGAGAACGAGGAGAAGGAGAGGTGGGGAACGAGGAGAAGGAGAAGAAGGAGACAGGGTTGGGGATGGAGATGGCGACAGGGACAGAGATGGGGACAGATAACGACGGGGATGGAAACGGGAGAGGGATAGAGACAGAAATTCGGTCGGCGATAGAGACGAGGGTGAGGATGCGGCTTGGGATGGGGACAGGGATGGAGACAGAGGCGAGGACAGGGACGTGGAGGGTGACGGAGCTGCCGGGAGCCCCATTTCGGGGGGAAACCGGGCAGATTTGTGCCGCAGCGCCCGAGACCCCGGCCGTGCCCCCTGCCCAGCGCCCGGGGGACCCCTCCTCACCCCACAGCACCCCCAGCCCGGGGCAGGACCCCACCCTGCCACCCGCGACCGAGGCTTGGTGTCCCCAAGCGGGGCTGGGGACACGCCTGAGCACCCGAGGGTCCCTCGACGCTCCGCAGCAGCGGGGGGGGAGGACAGGGGGTGCACAACCCGGGGGTTGGGGGGCTCGGACAGCCCCCCAGAGCAGCCCGCCCCCCCCCCCGAGTTACGGGGTCCCCCTCAGCCCCCGTTTCGTTACCGGCGCTATTTGGTGACAGCGGAGCTGCCATCGGGGCTGCACGGCGGCCACGGATCGCAGCCGGGGGGCGAGGGGGGGGCACCCCTGGACCCCCCAAAGGCTCCCCCAAGGCCGGGGGGCGGCTGCGGCTGCGGGCGATGCGGCCGCACCGCGATTTCGTTATCGCTCGCATCGCCCGGCCGGGATGCGAGCGCTGCGACCCCGCCCCGACGGCGGAGATTTGGGGGGACCCCGGGCAGGGTGGGGGGCGCGGGGAGCGGGGTGAGGCACGGGGGGCTCGGCCCGAAGGGGCTTGGGGGACCCTCACGTCGAGGAAAAGCGGGGACGGGGCGGAACGCACCGTCCCAGGGTCGGGTCGTGCCGGGGGGAAAGGGAGCGCTTCAAAGGGGGGGGGTCCCCGAGCCCCGGGGGTGGGGGGGTCCCGGCAGGACCCGACCCCTCCCCTCCGGGACCCAGGGCCGCACTTACCTCTGCTCCGGGCGCTGCCTCGGCTCCGGGCGGCCACACCGGCACCCGACGGGGGGGTCACGGTGGGGCTTGGGGGGAGGACGGACGGACACGGGACCCCCCCCCGGCACCACCCCGCATCCCCCGGGGGGGTCCCCGCCGCCGGCCGCAGCCCCGGCGCTCGCCCGAGTGGCGGGGAGCGGCGGCCGCGGCGGCCTTAGCCCGGCCGGGGGACCCCCCCTGCGGCTCCCAATTGGCCCAGGTGCCCCGGAAGGTGGAGCCGGGCCCGGGGCGGGGATGGAGGGGGTGGGGGGGACGGGCTCACCTTGGGCCACCCCCCCCCGGTCCCACGCACGCCACCCCCGGGGCCGCCCCGCCGGTGCGCGCTCCGTGCCCAGCCCGAGGGGGGCACGGCGGGACCTCCCCCCCAAAAAAAACCCCCCGAGGGTGAGGAGGGAGCGGGGGGTCCCGAAGAGGCGGAGCAGCCCCCCCGCTCCATGCCCGCCGCGCTCCGCGGGGCGCAGGGCAGGGAGGCGGTGCCCGCCCATCGCCGCCGATCCGGGGCGGGCGGCGGCGGCTGCGGGCAGGGCCCGGGCACGGCTGAGCCCCGAGCGGCGCTTCCTTCCCCTTGGGGGGGCTTTTTTATAGCCGGGGCCGGCCCGCCCCGGGGCCGCCGTCGGGGCCGCTCACCGGCTGTCGGACACCGGAGCCGCGCACCTGAGCCGCCCCGCCGCCGCCGATCCGGGTTTCCCGCTCGCCAAACTCCCCCCACATCCCCCCGAGGGGCCGGGGGGGGAAAGGAAATCGATCCCGAGCCCCCCCCGCACCCCCGGGCACCGCAACCGGAGAGGCGCAGCTGCCGCCGACCCGCCCCGAGGGGCTGGGGATGGGCGGGGGGCGCGACCCCCGGGGGGGCGGGGGGCTGGGACCCCCAGGGTGGGTGCGGGGCTGGGACCCCCCGGGGTTGAGAATCATCGAGTGATGATCCCGGGGGTCGGGAATCGCTTGTCCCGGGGTCTGCAGGGGTCCCCTCCTGGTCCCAGCCCTGCAGCCACGGGGCCCCCCGTGCTGATGAAATTATATCCCACCCCCACGAAAATTCTGTTTCTTGTCCCCAGATTAACTCCCCCCCCCCCCCAAATCGCGGGCAAACTCCCCCAGCGCAATAACGCCGGCTCAAAGCGTACATAAAAATATAAATATATTAAAAAACGTATAAAAAATAAATACAGAAAAATAAATATAGAAAAATATAAATACAAAAATATAAATATAGAAAAATATAAATACAAAAATATAAATATAGAAAAAAATATATAAATATATATATATATATATATAAGTATACAAAAATAAAAATAAAAATATTAGAATACGAGTATATAAAACCACAAATATGTGGAAGTGTGGCTCTCTGGGGGGGTCAGTGCCGCCCCCACGGTGCGTGTGCAGCTCGGGGCTCCAGCGCCGCAAACCAGCCCGACCAGTTTGGGGCCGGGCTGCCCGCTGGCAGCGGGATCGGGTTGCCGCAGGCCAGGATGGAGGTGGGAGAAGCCATCGGTGCTTCCCGTTTTTTTTGGGGTTTTTTTTGGTGGGGTTTAAACCCCCAAGCGGGGTTGGTGTGGGGGTGACCCCCCAAGAGAGATGGGGGGACAGGGCAGGAGGGATCCTGGGGGAGGGATGAGTCTGGGATGCTGCTCTGGGGGACCCTGGGGTGGTTCCCAAACCCAGGAACCTGGTGGAGCCCAGGGTGGTCCTCAAGTGTGGGGGCACCTCTGGTCCCCATGAGGC
This sequence comes from Sitta carolinensis, assembly GCA_032173965.1. Lineage (NCBI taxonomy): Eukaryota > Metazoa > Chordata > Aves > Passeriformes > Sittidae > Sitta > Sitta carolinensis. The sequence continues at coordinate 219,021 of JAVUNC010000005.1, forward strand.
AAGGGTGGTCCCCAAGGATGCTCCTGGGATGGCCCCTCCATCCCATGGGAGGCTCCTCAGGATTCCAGGAGGGGCCTCAAGGAAGGAGGCAGCTGGGACGGTCCCCAAGAGGGTCCTGGAGACCTCAAGACACTTCTGGAGTCTCCAGAATTATCCCCAAGAAAAGAAGAATCCCAGCTGGTCCCCAGAAGTCAGGATGATCCTCAAGCCCCCAGCATGGTGTCCTGAGCCTCATCTCAGGATGGTTCCTGACAGACAAAACTGTCCCCAGGATAGAAAGCATCCCAGATGGTCCCCAAAAAACAGGATCCTCCCCAAGATCCTTGGATGTTGTCTGAGCAAGAAAGAACCTGGGATGATCCCCATGAGCCTGGGATGGCCCCTGAGACCCCAGGATGGTTCTTGAGACTCCAAAACTGTCCCCAGGATGGAAAGAATCCCAGACAATCCCCAGAAACCAGGATCATCCCTCCCCAGGATCCTTGGATATTCCCCAAGCAAAAGAGAGCCTGGGATGTTCCCAAGAGCCTGGGATGGTCCCTGAGCTCCAAGGATGGAACCTTGGACGGTCCCCAAGATCCTGGGATGGTTCTCAATCAAGAAAGAACCTGGGATGATCCCCAAGATCCTGGGATGGTCCCTGAGCTCCAAGGATGGAACCATGGATGGTCCCCAAGATCCTGGGATGGTCCCTGAGCTCCCAGGATGGAGCCTTGGATGGTCCCCAAGATCCTGGGATGGTCCCTGAGCTCCCAGGATGGAACCATGGATGGTCCCCAAGATCCTGGGATGGTCCCTGAGCTCCCAGGATGGAACCTGGGATGGTCCCCAAGCCCGTGGGATGGCCCCTAGCCCAGGAGGTGCCTGGAGTGGTGCCCATGCCAAGGGATGATCCCAAAGCTGGGACAGTCCCTGAAGATCTGCCCGGCGCCCACCCAAGCTGGGAGCTCCTCACTCCGGGCTCGTCCCTCTCCTGCCAGCGGCGACATTTCGGCTCCGAGGGGCGGCCCAAATTCCGCGGAAACCGAGAGCGGCGCAAATGGCCCCGTTTAAAAATTTACACGCTCCTTTTGTTCCTCCGCCGAATCTTTAATGCGGATGGGGCTGGAAGAGCCTCTGGAAAGGTGGAGGGGTCGGGCAGGGCGGCGCTCGGGCCGGGGCTCGGCCGGGCCGGGTTTCTCGGGCCGGGCTCGGGAGGGATGGAAGGATAATGAAATATTGATGGGGAGGGATGAGGGAGCGCAGCCGAGGTGCATTAGCCAGGGAACCCTCCCGGCACAGTCCTGTGGAAAAATCCTCCCCGGGCCGTAAGGACTGAAAATGGGGTGGGAGCTCCGGGGGTGGGAGGTGGGGGACCCCAGAGAGCCTTGGGGGTGGCAGCCAGGTCCCTGCAGGGATGGCACCAAGCAGAACCTGATGGCGATGGCACCCAGATCTTGTTCACCCCGAGCTGGGATGGGCATCCCATTCCAGGGGTCGGGGGTTTTGGGGCTGATGTTGTTGGATTTGGAGTCAGGTGGGGGGAGGAAAACGGGGGATGAAGGGAGGAGTTGGGAGAAAAGCTCAAAATTGGGAAGGAGCACGGAGGGACAAAACCCCGGGTCCAAAACGCTCGGAATCCCCAGTTATGGGGGCAAAGGGAGGTGTTTGTCGCCAGCCGCGCCCTGAGCTGGCAGCGTTCTCTGCAGGAGCGGTGGGGGGATCCCTCGGGAAGGTCCAGCCTGGCTCCGGCCCCGCCGCGGCTCCCGCTGGACAAGCACATCCCGAGCCCCCGTTTGGGGTCTGCACGGGGGAAGAGGGAACCAAACCCTTCCCCACGGCCCCATCCCTGCCCCTCCGCCCTTCCCAGGGGGGCAGAGGGCTCGGGGGGGGGGGGGGTCGGGATGTGTCCCACGGGAATGTCATGCATTAGTAATGGCCACCGATCCGCCGGCGCTGACGGCATTTCTTCCAGCCGGGAGCAACGAGCGGGGCCGAAACCGGAGCCGGGGAAGGCTCAGGTGTCCCCCAGGGCCATCGGGGTCACCGCGTCTCGTCTTGGTGCCCACTCGGGGCTCGGGGTGCACACGGAGGGGTGCGCGGCACGCGGCAGGATCCAGGGAGATCCTCTGGATCGGCACGGGGATGGGAGTGGTTCCCAGGGGGCAAGGTCCTGGCGGGTGGCACAGGGACAGAGGTGGCAGGGCTGGGAATGGCCAGGAGATGCCCCAGGAGCAGAGCTCTGAGCAGCTGGCAGGGCTGCGTTGTCCTCGTCTGTCATAGGGGCGGTGGGGGTGGCACCAACCAGAGCCTGATGGTGATGGCACCCAGATCTTCATGGAAGTGGCACCCAGAGACCCTTGGGGGACGGCACCAATCAGAACCTGATGGTGATGGCACCCAGATCTTCATGGAAGTGGCACCCAGAGACCCTTGGGGGACGGCACCAATCAGAACCTGATGGTGATGGCACCCAGATCTTCATGGAAGTGGCACCCAGAGACCCTTGGGGGACGGCACCAATCAGAACCTGATGGTGATGGCACCCAGATCTTCATGGGGCTGGCACCCAGATCTTCATGGAAGTGGCACCCAGAGACCCTTGGGGGATGGCACCAATCAGAACCTGATGGTGATGGCACCCAGATCCCCATGGGGGTGGCACCCAGAGACCCTTAGGGCGGGCACCCAGGTCCCCGCAGGGATGGCACCAAGCAGAGCCAGGTGGGAGCAGCAGCCAGAGCCCAGTGGAAATGGCACCTCAAAGCCCTCAGGGAGAAGGAGAGCCGGGGAGAGCACCCAGAGCCCAGGGAAGGTGGCATCCAGGTCTCCCGAGAGTCCTCAGAATTCCATGGGGATGTCACCCAAAGCCCTGTGGAAACAGGACCTGGAGACCCACAGGGTGGCACCCAGAACCCCGTGGGAATGTCACCCAGTGTCCTGTGGGAATGTCACCCTGAGTCCCATGGGAATGTCACCCAGAGCCCCCCGAGTGTCACCCACATCCCAGGGACCCTCAGACTCAGGGCTTTGCCCTTTGACACCGTCACACACCGGGCAGGGCAGGGTGACACCTCCAGGTGTCCCCAGGGCCGGGTGGCACTTGGGGACAGTGGGGACAGAGCAGCCACGGGGGCCCTGCCAGGGGCCAGCGGGGGCGGCCGGACCCGCGCCCGGCACTGGGCGGACTGGGAGGCCACTGGTGGGGCACGGGGGCCACCTGCTGGGCACAGGGGACAGCGCCACCCCGGCACAGGGACACCGCGAGTGGCGCAGAGTGGCCCCGAGCGGCCCCGAGTGACCCCGAGCGGCCCCGAGTGGCCCCGAGCGGCCCCGGGTGGCCCCGAGTGACCCCGAGTGGCCCCGAGCCCCCTGCTCGGCGCCCTCCGCAAGGAGAGGGGCAGAGCCCGGGGCGATGGAGGCCCGGGGAGGTGACCCGGGGAGGTGACCCGGGGAGGTGACCCGGGGAGGTGACCCGGGGAGGTGGCTCCAGGAAGTGGCCCAGGGACGTGGCCCAGGAGATGACCCCTGGAGGTGGCCCCAGGAGGTGGCCCTGGGAGGTGGCTCCTGGAGGTGACCCAGGGAGGTTAGCCGGAGGTGGCCCGGGGGTGTAACCCCGAAAGGTGGCCCCGGGCCAGTCCGGGGAGCGCTGGTGGCGGCGGTGGCAGCGCCACGCCACAGCCCCGCGTGCCCAAGCAGGAGCAGGAGGCAGGACAGGGCAGGGCAGGGCAGGGCAGGGCAGGGCAGGGATGGGCAGGGCAGGGCAGGGATGGGCAGGGCAGGGATGGGCAGGGCAGGGCAGGGATGGGCAGCAGGATGGGCAGGGAAGGCAGGCAGGGCAGGGATGGGCAGAGCAGGGCAGGGCAGGGCAGGACAGGGCAGGGATGGGCAGAGCAGGGCAGGGCAGGACAGGGCAGGGATGGGCAGAGCAGGGCAGGGCAGGGCAGGACAGGGCAGGGATGGGCAGAGCAGGGCAGGACAGGGATGGGCAGGGCAGGGCAGGGCAGGGATGGGCAGGGCAGGGCAGGGATGGGCAGGGCAGGGATGGGCAGAGCAGGGATGGGCAGGACAGGGCAGGGCAGGGCAGGGCAGGGATGGGCAGGGCAGGGCAGGGCAGGGCAGGCAGGGCAGGGATGGGCAGGGCAGGGCAGGGATGGGCAGGGCAGGGCAGGATGGGCAGGGCAGGGCAGGGATGGGCAGGGCAGGGCAGGGATGGGCAGGGCAGGGCAGGGCAGGGATGGGCAGGGCAGGGATGGGCAGAGCAGGGCAGGGCAGGGATGGGCAGGGCAGGGATGGGCAGGGCAGGGCAGGGCAGGGCAGGCAGGGCAGGGCGGGCAGGGCAGGGCAGGGCAGGGCAGGGCAGGGCAGGGCAGGACAGGGATGGGCACAGGGATGGCAGGGCAGGGATGGGCAGGGCAGGGCAGGGATGGGCAGGACAGGATGGGCAGGGCAGGGATGGGCAGGGCAGGGCAGGGATGGGCAGGGCAGGGCAGGGATGGGCAGGGCAGGGCAGAGCAGGGCAGGGATGGGCAGGGCAGGGCAGGGATGGGCAGGACAGGGATGGGCAGGGCAGGGATGGGCAGGGCAGGGCAGGGATGGGCAGGGCAGGGATGGGCAGGGAAGGCAGCAGGGCAGGGCAGGGCAGGGATGGGCAGGACAGGCTCCGCTCCGGCCCCTTGGGCAGCTGAAGCGGGAGCAGAGGGGACGAGCCACGTGCCAGCCCTGTCCCCTCCGGCCCCGCCGGGTCACCATTCCCGGTCCTTTTCCAAAGGAGCCGAAAGTCGCAGCGCTTCCCCGCCCTGCCTCATTAGCGGCAGGTAATTAATTGCGCAGCTCCCTGGAATCCCGGGCAGCCTCACCTGGGCTTTTCCAGCTGCGAGAGAGCTCGGGATCCACAGGGGAAGGAATGGATGCCTTGGAGTCCTAATCCTAAAAATCCTAAAAATCCTAAAAAAATCAGCGTGGCTGTGGGCACGGGGGATGGAAGGACGGCACTTACAGAGCTGGGAAAAGGAATTGGTGAGGTTGGAAAAGACCTCCAAGATCTCCAAGTTCCCACCTTCACCTGCAGCTGGTGATTCCCAGGGGGAAAAACGGCCAGGGATCGATTTGGGAGCTGATGGCACAGCTGACCCTGCTGGGATGCAGAGCCCAAACCCCAGCCAGGTGTTCAAGGAATATACAGATTTTATTTAAAAAAGAAATAAAAAGAAAAATGAAGTTTACAGTTCTTGTATTTTACACAATTCTTGGAGAGGTTATAGCCAGAGGAGAGGCGGCTGAGCCACTCCACTGACACAGCGAGGGGGAAAAAAGGAGAAAAAAGGAAAAATAACCAAGAGCTGAGTCAAGCAAAGGGCAGAATCACCCCGGGATCTCCTCAGGTGTCACCTGAGCACAGGTGGGGGGATCGTGGCTGCTGCAAAGGGGCAGCAGGAGGGGGAAAAAATAAGAAAAAATAAAATAGTCCAAGAGATCCCAGCCTTGTGAGGGGTGCAGGCTGTGGCAGAGCTCTGCTCCCTGTGCCAGCATCCACCAAAAATCCAAAATCCATCCCTGGGGAGAAGTGGGGCAGCGGGAGCGGGGCCCCAGCACTCAGCTGCTGCTGCTGCCAGGGAGCAGCTGCAGGGAGGAGGAGCAGGAAGCACGGGGGAGAAGGTCAAGGGCGACCCCAAAGCAGCTCCACAGTCCGGCAGTGGGAAAAGCAGGCGGGAGCTCCCAAGGAGACACCAGCAGGGAGTTGTGAGGAGGGAAAAGAGCCTGAAGATGAGGAAAGGAGCTGGAGATGATCATAAAAAGCTGGAGATGATTAATAAAAAGCTGAAGATGATCCCAAAAAGCTGGAGATGATCCCAGAAAAAGCTGGAGATGATCCCAGAAAAAGCTGGAGATGATCCCAAAGCTGGAGATGATAATAGAAAGTTGGAGAAGGTCCCAAAAACCTGAAGATGATCCCAGAAAAAGATGAGATGATCCCAAAAAGCTGGAGATGATCCCAAAAAACCTGAAGATGATCCCAAAAAGCTGGAGATAATCCCAAAAAGCAGATGATAATCAAAAGCTGGAGATCACAAAAAGCTGGAGAGGATCACAAAGAAACTGAAGATGATCCCAAAAAGTTGAAGATCCCAAAAAGTTGAAGATGATCCCAAAAGGTTGAAGAAGATCCCAAAATGAGCTGAGATGATGCCAAAAAGCTGGAGAGGATCCCAAAAGGCTGAAGATCCCAAAAGCTGCAGAAGATCAAAAAAAAAATGAAGATGATCCCCAAAAAAGATGAGATGATCCCAAAAGGCTGAAGATCCCAAAAGGCTGAAGATCCCAAAAGCTGCAGAAGATCCCCAAATCTCTCTTGCTCCAACACAGCTCCACCTCTCATGCAGCTCAGGTCGGAGTTTTCCAGAGGTTTTTTTGGGAGAGGGAGGAAATTCTTTTTTGGGGAGAAAGGGAGATTTGGGGTGAAAGTAAGAGGTGGGAAGTGCAGGAGGGGGTGGGACAGGAACGTGGATTTTTGTGGCTCTGAGCCTGGAAAAGCTCCAGGAATTCATCCCCTTGTGTCTCCCTGTGCTTTCCCAATTTTTATTTTTATTTTTTGGGGGAAAATCCCAGCTTTGTGTTTCCCATCCAGCCCTAAATCCACATGAAGGAGACAAAAAAAAAAACAAAAAAAAAACAAACAAAAAAAACCCTGCAAGGGAAAGGGAGATGAGGGAATTAGAACACTGTTTTTATACAATATTGAAAAAATACAAATTTTTATTGTGATTTTTTTTTTGGTTGCCTTTTTTTTTTTTTTTTGTTAATTTTTTTTTCCTGTTTATTTTTTTTTTCATTTTTTTGAAGCTTTTTAAACTGAAATCACCACCCAGCACTTGACTCTACTCCTAAAGTAGCACCTACAAGGTTTTATAGCACAAGCAAAACTGCCAGGGCAGCAGGAAAAAAGCGAATTTAAACGTGGCCCCTCCCTCCCCAAATCAATGAGCAAACGACGTGCTAGATAAAGAGTTAATTACATCATTACATGTTAAATAATTAATATTACCCTCCAACAAGCCACAAATGCTAGATAGAGAACTTCAGCACAGTACTAGCCACAGCCCTACACCACTGCTGGAAAATAAAAATCTAAAAAAAAAAAAAAAAAAGGGGGAAAAAAGGGAAAAAATTTTTAAAAAATCAACTTTGCTTGGTGCCAGGAATTAACAGAAAGGAAATTCATGGAAGGTTTTTTGTTTTTTTATTAAGGAAAATCATGCCAAAGCCAAGTGGGATTTGATGGAGTTTTTTGGTTTTTTTTCCCCTCTCCCCTCCCTCCCCTTCCCAAAAAAATCCCAACAAATCAAAAGAAAATTGATTGTGCTTTATGAATCAGAGATGGGGTTGGGATGTGGCAGCCCCGAGTGGAAAGGCAAAGGAAAGCAGCTCCAATCATTGTGGGGAATGAGCACTGGAGCAGGCTGATGTGCCAAACTCCACGGGTGCCTTTGGGGTTTTTGGGGTTTTTTTTTTCCTGCAGCTCACACGGCAAACAAAAAGATTTTGTCCAAACCCTTTGAGAAAAATCCCCAAGAGAGAAGAGCAGGTGAAGTTCAGCCTGAAAAATTCCAATTTCTGCTGCACAATTCTCCCAGGTCGAGGATCCCAGCGTCCCGAGGAGAAGTTTACTCCAAAAAAATAAAAATAAAAATAAAAAAGTCTCAGCTTGCTGCAAGACAACCAGGAGAAATCCAACATTCCACTTCCCACACATCCTGGAAAACCAAAAAAAAAATCCCCAAAACACCCAAACCAACCAACCAAACACCAAAGTGAGTTCATTTGCTTCCTCAATCCGTGCTTCTTAGGCTTTTTTTTTTGTTTGTTTTTTTTTTTTTTTTTTATTCAGCTCAATTTTTGTGTGGGGCTTTTTTTCTGTTTTTTTTTTCCCTAGATCATATTTGTTAACTCTTTAAGAAATTTTTTATCCTGTTGTACACACACACAAGCAGATGAGAACCAAGCTGGTGCAGGAGGAGGAGGAAAGATTTTTTTTTTCCTTTTTAAAAAAAAAAAAAAATCAAAACTCAGCGTCGATGGATTCGTGGGACAATTCCATGGAGCTGAAGTTCTGGCAAGGAAAATCCATCTGGTCAGAGAGAATTCCCAGTGTCTGTCAGGTGTTTGCCCCAGATTTCCAGCAGAAGGAGGAGAGGGAATAAAAATAATAATAATAATAATAATACTAAAGCCAACTGGAAGCCATTCCAAGGGCAGCAGGTTCCAAAGTGGGCCAGAGGAAGAATCCCAGGTGAATCCCAGTCCCACCCCTTGCAGGGGGTTCTGCCCAGGCAGGAGCACCCAGAGCTCCCCAGATTTTCCAGGGATGGAGCAGCTCAGTGCCCCAGTCCAGGAGGAGTGCACAGGGAGGAGAAGTGGAAATTCCCAAGGATTTTCCAGGGCTTGAGGAGCTCCACGCGTTCGGATCGGCGCTTCTGATTCCATCCAGCTTCTTCTGAATTGATTTGAACACAACCTGGAGGAGTCCCTTCAATCCCTACACAACCCCCCAAGGTTTTCAGACTTCCAACATCCTTCTTCTTTTCTTTTTTTGTTTTTAATCTCTGGTTGGATTTTATTTTTTTTTTTCTTTTTTTAATTTTGGCGAATTCCCTCCCCCTCCCAGGGCAGCTGTTTGGTAGCAAACCAAAGTTGACTTTGGCCAAAAAATATAAAAAAAAAAAAAAAAAAAATCATCTCCAAAAATCTCCAAAACTCATGCATCCAGGCTGCATATTGCTACCAGAATGGAATGTTGGGAATCACAGGGGGAGGGGGGAGGAGGAAAGAAATGACCGAAAAAAATCAAGATCTAAAGGGTGATATATATATATATACCTCTATACACATATATATATATATATATCTATCTCAATGCTAGAATTCATAAAAACCTTGTTTAGTAATAAAAAAAATTGCTTTGTTTAAATATGAATATTATAGTCTGCTTCTTGTGGTTAGGAAATTCCAGTCTCTGGGGGGGAACTACAATTCCATGTCCTGTGCCTCGTCCTCCGAGAAGTCGGACATGGAGCTCTCGGAGGAGCTGTCGCCGGTGCCCTCCTCCTGCTCCTTGAGTGCCTCCTCAGTGGCATATTTCTGGATGTATTCTGGGGAAAGGGAGAGAGAAATCAGTGGGGAGGGATGGGGGAGAATAGGATAATATATGAATATAAATATAATATATAATAGAAATATCATTGGGAATGTGTGAGTATCAATAGCGTAATGTGTGTGTGTAAATAATATTGGTATAATGTACTTTATAGCAGCACTGGATGGACTGTGGGGAAATGGGAATACAAGGTCAGTGAGGAGAGATGGATGGATGGATGCTGGATATGGATGATGGATGATGGATGGATGATGGATGGATGGATGGATGATGGATGGATGGATGGATGGATGGATGGATGATGGATGGATGATGGATGGATGATGGATGGATGGATGGATGATGGATGGATGGATGCTGGATGGATGGATGGATGAGGGATGGATGGATGGATGGGATGATGGATGGATGGATGGATGGATGGATGGATGGATGGATGGATGGATGATGGATGGATGATGATGGATGGATGGGATGGATGGATGGATGGATGGATGGATGATGGATGGATGGATGATGGATGGATGATGGATGATGGATGATGGATGGATGGATGGATGGATGGATGGATGGATGGATGGATGATGGATATGGATGGATGGATGATGGAGATGGATGGATGGATGGATGGATGGATGGATGGATGATGGATGGATGGATGGATGGATGGATGATGGATGGATGGATGGATGGATGGATGGATGGATGGATGGATGGATGGATGGATGGATGGATGGATGGATGGATGGATGGATGGATGGATGGATGGATGGATGGATGGATGGATGATGGATGGATGATGGATGGATGGATGATGATGGATGGATGGATGGATGATGGATGATGGATGATGGATGGATGGATATGGATGGATGATGGATGATGGATGATGGATGGGTGGATGGATGATGGATGGATGGATGGTATGGATGATGGATGGATGGATGATGGATGATGGATGGATGGATGATGGATGTGATGATGGATGGATGGATGGATGTGGATGGAGATGGATGGATGATGGATGGATGATGGATGGATGGATGGTGATGGATGGGGTGTTCTTTAAGGAACCATTCCAAAAACTCTACTACACCCTGCAGGTGGCCACTTCCTCCCTGGAGCTCTAATGGTTAATGGTGTTGAATTAAACAATGGTGCTGAATGCAGCAATGGTGCTGAATGCAGCAATGGTGCTGAATGCAGCAATGGTGCTGAACGCAGCAATGGTGTGGAATTGAACAATGTGCTGAATCAGCAATGGTGTTCAATTATTAATGGTGCTGAACGCAGCAATGGGTGCGCCGTGCCCCCGTGCACACAGTGCCGCCCGGTGCCGCCCGGTGCCGTCCCCCTTGCCCCCATGCCCCCCGGTGCCCCGGTGCCGTGCCCCGTGCACACAGTGCCCCCGGTGCCCCGTGCCGTGCCCCCGTGCACACAGTGCCCCCCGGTGCCCCCCGTGCACACAGTGCCCCCCGGTGCCCCCCGGTGCCGTGCCCCCCGTGCACACAGTGCCCCCCGGTGCCCCCGTGCACACAGTGCCCCCCGTGCCCCGGTGCCGTGCCCCCCGTGCACACAGTGCCCCCCGGTGCCCCCCGGTGCCGTGCCCCCCGTGCACACAGTGCCCCCCGTGCCCCCTGGTGCCGTGCCCCCGTGCACACAGTGCCCCCCGTGCACACAGTCCCCCGTGCCCCCCGGTGCCGTGCCCCCCGTGCACACAGTGCCCCCCGGTGCCCCCGGTGCCGTGCCCCCCGTGCACACAGTGCCCCCCGTGCACACAGTGCCCCCGTTGCCCCCGGTGCCGTGCCCCCCGTGCACACAGTGCCCCCCGTGCCCCCGGTGCCGTGCCCCCGTGCACACAGTGCCCCCCGTGCCCCCGGTGCCGTGCCCCCCGTCACACAGTGCCCCCGTGCCGTGCCCCCGTGCACACAGTGCCCCCCGGTGCCCCCTGGTGCCGTGCCCCCCGTGCACACAGTGCCCCCCGTGCCCCCCGGTGCCGTCCCCTCGTGCCTGCAGTGCCCCCGTGCCCCCGTGCCCCCGGTGCCGCGCCCCCGTGCACACAGTGCCCCCCGGTGCCCCCCGTGCACACAGTGCCCCCGTGCCCCCCGTGCCCGCGGTGCCGCGCCCCCGGTGCCCAGTGGCAGCCTGCGTGTCCCACCTTTGATCTTCTGCTTGTACTCCTCGGGCCGGTGCAGGTACATGGCGGCCGCGTCTCCGTTCAGGGGGTCGATGGGGTTGGGGTAGGCCAGGAGCTGGGGCAGGAAGGACTCGAAAATATTGGTGAGATCTGCCAGAGAGAAAACGCTGCAGTGACTGCACAGAACTGCTGAGCTCTGGCAAAGGCAATGTGCAGGGACTCCAAAATATTGGAGAGCTCTGGGAAAGGCAATGTGCAGGGACTCCAAAATATTGGAGAGCTCTGGGAAAGGCAATGTGCAGGGACTCCAAAATATTGGAGAGCACTGGGAAAGGCAATGTGCAGGGACTCCAAAATATTGGAGAGATCTGGGAAAGGGAATGTGAATGATTCAAAAATTGGAGAGCTCTGGGAAAGGGAATGTGGAGGGACTCCAAAATATTGGAGAGCTCTGGGAAAGGGAATGTGGAGGGACTCCAAAATATTGGAGAGATCTGGGAAGGGAAGTGCAGGACCAAATATGGAGAGCCTGGGAAAGGATTGAGACTCCAAAATATTGGAGAGCTCTGGGAAAGGGAATGTGGAGGGACTCCAAAATATTGGAGAGATCTGGGAAAGGGAATGTGCAGGGACTCCAAAATACTGGAGAGCTCTGGAAAAGGGAATGTGGAATGATTCAAAAATATTGGTGACATCTGGAAAGGAAATTTTGGAGTGACTCAAAAATATTGGTGAGATCTGGAATGACTCAAAAATATTGGTGAGGTCGGGAAAAGAAAATTTGGAATGACTCAAAAATATTGGTGAGATCTGGGAAAAGAAAGTTTGGAAACTCCAGGAGGAGAGGGAGTGAGAATGTGGGAAAGAGGGGAAAAAATGGGAGGGAAAATCAAAATCAAAATGAAATTGAAATAACAAAATAAAAATAAAAGTAAATAAATACTTTAAAAAAATGGAAATGAAAATAAACATAAAAATGAAAAATAAAAATAATAAAAAACTAAATAAAATTGAAATAAACCTAAAAATAAAAATAATGAAAAATAAAAATGAAAATAAAAATAGAAATTAAAAAAGATAAATAAAAATTTTAAACATTCAAAAATTAGAAATGAAATTTAATAAAAATAAAAATACAAATAGAAATAAAACTGCAATTAAAAATAAAAATAAAAATAGAAATAAAAATAAAATTAAAGAAAAATTAAAATAAAAATAAAAATGAAAATAAAATGAAAAAGAAAATAACAATTAAAATAAAAAATAAAAAATTAAAATAGAAATAGAAATAAAAATAACCATTGGAAATGTAAAGAGATTTTGCAGCAGAAATGACCCCATGGAAACCAATCTCCTAAAATGGCCAAAAAAATCTGATTTTTCTCCAGATTTTGGCTTGGGGATGATTTTTAAAATTAGAAAAAACCCCTTAAAAACCAATTAAAAAGAACGAAAATTCCCAACTCACCGTAGAGAGCTGTCCAAGTTTGATTGATTACATCTAGACAGACAGTTCCTGACCTGGAAAATGTGGAAAAAATGGGAATTAACACTTGGGGAATTAAAAAAATATACTTGAGAGGGTTTGGGAGAAATTCTGCTTTATTCCTAATTATGGGTTTGAAATATCTCCATCTTCCCATTGTGCAGGAGAGGAAAAAATTGGGATTTTCTTGTCAAAACAGCAAAAAGTGGAGGAACATGTGAAATTCTGGGGGATGGAACTGGAGTTTGAAGGAAGGATTTACTCACGCTTCGTCGATGTTGGGATGGAAGATTTTATTCATGAATCCTGGCAGGAGAAAGAAAGGGAAATCAGCAGGAAAAATCAAAATAAAGGGGATTTGGTAATTGGAAAATCTGGGGATTTTGGAGTCAGGGAATTCAGGAAATGGCCGGATTTTTGATGGGATTTTAATTTATTTTTCCCAAAGTTTTCCATCATCTCCATCCATCATCCACCATCATCCATCCATCATCCATCCATCCATCATCCTCCATCCATCCCTCATCCATCCATCATCATCATCCATCACATCACTCCATACATCCATCATCCATCCATCCCATCATCCATCCATCCATCCATCATCATCATCCATCCATCCATCATCATCCATCCATCATCCATCCATCCATCATCATCCATCCATCATCCATCCATCATCATCATCCATCCATCATCCATCCATCCATCATCCATCCACATCATCCATCCATATCCATCCATCCATTCCATCATCATCCATCCATCCATCCATCATCCATCCATCCATCCATCATCCATCCATCACCATCCATCCCTCATCCATATCCATCCATCACCATCCATCATCCATCCATCACATCATCCATCCATCATCCATCCATCATCCATCATCATCCATCCATCCATCCATTCCATCATCCACCATCCATCATCCATCCATCATCCATCCATCATCCATCCCTCCATACCATCCATCATCCATCCATCCATCCATCATCCATCCATCATCCATCCCATCCATCATCCATCCATCACCATCCATCCATCATCCATCCATCATCCATCCATCATCATCCATCCATCATCCATTCCATCCATCATCCATCATCCATCCATCCATCCATCCATCCATCCATCCTATCCATCCATCCATCCATCCATCCATCATCCATCACATCCATCCATCATCCATCCATCCATCCATCCATCCATCCATCCATCCATCATCCATCCATCCATCCATCCATCCATCACCATCCATCCATCCATCCATCCATCATCCATCCATCATCCATCCATCATCCATCCATCCATCATCCATATCCATCCATCCATCCATCCATCCATATCCATCCATCCATCCATCATCCATCCATCCATCATCCATCCATCCATCATCCATCCATATCCATCCACATCCATCATCCATACCATCCATCCATCTCATCCATCCATACATCCATCCATCATCCATCATCATCATCCATCCATCATCATCCATCCATCATCATCCATCATCCATCATCCATCCATCATCATATCATATCATACAATCAGATCATCCATACCATCATCATACAATTCATATATCACATCATCATCATCAATCATCACATCCAATCTTCCATCATCATCCATCCTTCTAATCCATCATCATAATCATCAATACATATAATACAATCATTCACCATAATATCTATTTCATAATATTCAAGGATAAATGCATTCATATTCCTATTAGAAGGATTGAAGGGATATTGTCAGAATCACCATTTCAAATTTTCTAATGGTCAAAAAAAGGATTAAATATTCAAAATTTCTATTTAAATATAAGGGATTAAACATTCAATATTTCTATTTAAATATAAGGGATTAAACATTCAATATTTCTATTTAAATATAAGGGATTTAATATTCAATATTTATATTTAAATACAAATAGAAGGGATTAAATACACCCCAGGAATATTGACTAGAATAATTTTATAGTTAAAATATTGAAATATTGATATATTTAAAAGACTAGAATATTTAATATTGAAATTTTAAAAATAATATAATTTTCAAATATTTAAATATTTAAGTATATTAACTAATATAATATTTAATATTGAAATATTTTTAATAATATAATATGTAATATTTTAAGCTTTCCATACTTGGGAATATTTGGCTGGTTTTTTGGGAATATTTGGGGTTTTTTTTGGGAATATTTGGCTATTTTTTAGGAATATTTGGCTAGTTTTTCTGAAATATTTGCCTGGGTTTTTTTTAATACTTTGCTTCTTTTTAATATTTGCCTGTTTTTTTTAATATTTGGCTTTTTGGGGGGGAATATTTGGCCTTTTTTTAATATTTGGCTATTTTTTGGAATTTTTGGCTATTTTTTTTGAATATTTGGCTATTTTTTTTTAATTTTTGGCTATGTTTAAGGAATATTTGGCTTTTTTATTTTTTAGCTGTTTTACTGAAATATTTGGCTTTTTTGTAATATTTGGCTTTTTTTTTCAGGAATATTTAACTGGGGTTTTTTTGAATATTTGACCTTTTTTTTTAAGTTTTGGCTGGATTTTGGGAATTTTGGCTGGTTTTTGGAAATTTTGGCTGGTTTTTGGGAATTTTGGCTGGTTTTTTGGGAATTTTTAGCTGGTTTTTTGGGAATTTTTAGCTGGTTTTTGGGAATTTTTAGCTGGTTTTTGGGAATTCTGAGCTGTTTTTCTGCAAGGCTCCCAACTCACTTCCTTGTGGTCCATAAAACTTCACGACGAATTCGTTGAGTCCTCCTAAAATCGTCACCTCGTGTTTGCTCTCGATCCTGAGGCAGCCAAGTCAAGGAAAAAAAAATTCAATTTTGGGAATATTTTTTTACAGGGACCCAAATTCCATTCATTGGGATCCAAGGAATTCAACCCAAAGCCCTCTTGATCCAAAAATTCCAAATATTCTGAGCTTCCCATGGAATTTCAATATCCTGACACAGCTCAGTGCTCACACCCTGGGAATTTTGGGATGAATTCTGAGTTTTCCATCAGATTTGGGGGAAAATCTGGGATAAATACACGGAGGTTGCTCCCAGGAATTCTGTTTTCCCCTCCTATGGGAATTGTGGTAATCTCAGGTTAATTGGACTAATTAAGAAAAATTCCCAAAAAAGAACAACAGGGAGGATTAAAGGGGTTTGGGAAGAAGGAATATAAAGGGAAAGGAAAATGGGAAAAAGGAAAAAAAGGAAATAAAAATGGGAAAAAGGGAATATAAGGGGAAAGGCAAATGGGGAGAAAGAATTCCAGGTGAGGAATTCATTGAAATGAAGGGAATTCCAGGTGAGGAATTCCTTGAAATGAAGGGAATTCCTGGTGAAGAATTCCTTGAAATGAGGAGAATTCCAGGTGAGGAATTCCTTGAAATGAAGAGAATTCCAGGTGAGAATTTCCTTAAAATGAAGGGAATTCCTGGTGAAGAATTCCTTGAAATGAGGAGAATTCCAGGTGAGGAATTCCTTGACATGAGGAGAATTCCAGGTGAGGAATTAATTCCTTGAAATTAAGGGAATTCCAGGTGAGGAATTCCTTGAAATGAGGAGAATTCCAGGTGAGGAATTCCTTGAAATGAGGAGAATTCCAGGTGGGGAATTCCTTGACATGAGGGAATTCCAAGTGAGAAATTCCTTGACATGAGGAGAATTCCAGGTGAGGAATTCCTTGAAATGAAGAGAATTCCAGGTGATAATTTCCTTAAAATGAAGGGAATTCCTGGTGAAGAATTCCTTGAAATGAGGAGAATTCCAGGTGAGGAATTAATTCCTTGAAATGAGGGGAATTCCAGGTGAGGAATTCCTTGACATGAGGGAATTCCAGGTGAGAAATTCCTTGACATTAGGAGAATTCCAGGTGAGGAATTAATTCCTTGAAATGAAGGGAATTCCAGGTGAGGAATTCCTTGACATGAGGGAATTCCAGGTGAGGAATTCCTTGAAATGCAGGAATTCCAAGTTTGAACAGCAAATCCCAAGATCTGATTTTGATTTCCCCAAATCTGAAGAGTAAACTTCATGGAGTGAATGTTCCAGAGAGAACTTGCCCACTCTCCAAGCTCTTCCTACCTCCACAAACTCCTCAGGAAATGAAGGAGTTACTGCAGAAGCTGGGACTGTGGGCAATCCAGGAATTCCCATTTCCCACTGGAGTTTTTTCCCATCCAAGTCTCACCACCAGAACGAATGCCAGCTGAATCCTGGCCCAAACATTCCAGGATTCCAGCAGCAGCAGCCTGGGATCCCGGAGCTGTCTGCAGAGCCCCAATCCTGCAGGAATTGCAGTGTCCTCTCCTGACTCCAGGGTCTGGATCCCAAAACATCCGGATCTTCAGCTCTGGGAAAGCCCAGGAAAGGAAAAACCAAGAAATTGGAGCAAGATTCCCATAATTCAGGTGGTGTCCATGTGTTTTCCCTGGAATTGTTATGTTTGTGTCCAGAATTCCCCTTTCATTGGAGACTGATGCAGGAAATGCCAAGGGATTCAACCACACATCCAGCATTTCTTGGGAAGACCAAAAGGAATTCCTCACCTGGAATTCCCTCATTTCAAGGAATTAATTCCTCACCTGGATTTCCCCTCATTTCAAGGAATTCCTCACCTGGAATTCCCCTCATTTCAAGGAATTCCTCACCTGGAATTCCCTCATGTCAAGGAATTCCTCACCTGGAATTCCCTCATGTCAAGGAATTCCTCACCTGGAATTCCCCTCATTTCAAGAATTCCTCACCTGGAATTCCCCTCATTTCAAGGAAATATCTGGATTTTAAAGTTCAAAGCCTTAGAACTGAGTCCTGTGGAGCTGAAGAGGAATTCTCTCAGTCCCAGGATAATGAAGAGAATTTTACCAGCAGTAAAAGTCGGGAATATTGAGGTGATACCGAGGAAGCTTCAGCTCAAATATGAGCTTGGGAAAGCTGCCAGGAGAGAGGGAAGGGAATTTTTCAGGTTCCTCATCCCTGAAAGGTGCCAGGAGCTCCAAGGTCATGGATTTGGATGATAGGAATATCCCAAATCCCTGGAATATCCCAAATCCTGGGACAGGAACATCCCAAATCCCAGGGACAGGGACATCCCAAATCCTTGGGACATCCCAAATTCTGGGACAGGGACATCCCAAATCCCTGGAATAACCCAAATCCCTAGGACAGGGACATCCCAAATCCCTGGGACATCCCAAACCCTGCACAGGAAATCCCAAATCCCTGGGACAGTAACATCCCAAATCCTTGGGACAGGAACATCCCAAATCCCTGCACAGGAACATCCTGAATCCTGGGACAGGAATATCTCAAATCCTCAGGACAGGAACATCCCAAATCCCTGCACAGGAACATCCCGAATCCTGGGACAGGAATATCTCAAATCCTCAGGACAGGAACATCCCAAATCCTGGGACATCCCAAATCCTGGGAAAGGAAAATCCCAAATCTCTGGGAAAGGAAAATCCCAAATCCCTGGAACATCCCAAATCCTGGGACAGGAGCAACCCAAATCCTCAGGACAGGAACATCCCAAATCCTGGGACATCCCAAATCCCTTTCCCTGGGCTCTCCTGATCCCGGCACCGAGGGGTTTTCACTCCTGAAACTTCCTGCACAGCCATTATCTATTCCCATTTAATTGTGAATCCATGACTCAACAACCCGGCCCTGCTGAGCTCATTTTCACTGCACCCAAATTTCCTTGTTGGAAAAACAGATCTGGTTTGGAGAAAAAAAAACAAACCCAAAAAACCTTCCTGGTCATTTCCCTACCAGGTTTTCCTGAGGTAAAGAGGGGAAGAAATCACTCAAGAGAAAGAATTCTTCAATTATTCCACAGGCATCCTTCCCAAATTCACGAGATTTCCCTCACCAAAGCTTTGCTGGGAATCAAAAAGCAGCTTCTGGCTGGAACCAGGGATGTGGGGGGAGAAGGAAATGCCAGCAAACCCTCCAGCCTGCTTGGCTCTTTGGTTTTTAGGAGTTCCTGGTGATTTCCAGCTGGCTGATTTCCACCCAGCTTTGTGCCAAAACATCGAAAAGGTGCAAGGAGAAGTCAGCTTTTCCCTGGAGACACTTGGCAGAGGAGTTAGCCCAGCACAAATTAAGGCAGAATTTTCCTCCACTCCAAGCTTCAAACCTGATTTTCCATCCCCAAAATCACCACAGGAGGATAAGATAAAGGGAATGCATCCCATTCCATGCTGGCTGCAGCAGCACTGCCTTTTCCTACTGAAAATAAATCCATTTTTTGCCCTCCTCAACTCTCTGTTGCTCCCTTAAAACTTCTCAGGTCAAGGAAAAAGGCGGCAGGGCCACGTTGGATCTTTTATCCGGGGAGGGAACGGAGCTGGGGAAGGTGTTGGGGGAGCTGGAAAGGCTCAGCCTGGAGAAAATGGGCTCAGGGGGGATCTTGTGGGGGAACTCCCTGAGCTGTTTGGGGATCAATCAGTGCAGAGCCAGGAAAGCTGCTTGCCAGCACTGGGGAAAAGAGGGAAATCCCTTGGCAAGGCAATGAGGGAATGCTGGTGCCTGCAGCTTCTCCTGAGGCAGGGCAGCCCAGGAATTGCAGCCCCTTGGCAGCTTTCAGCCTCTTGCCCGGCCTGGGGGGCTCAGTTTGGGGTTGGGAATGGAGCTGGGCAGGGGCTGGAGCCCCAGGAGAGGCTGAGGGAGCTGGGCAGGGGCTCAGCCTGGAGCACAGGGGGCTCAGGGGGGCCCTGGGGGCTCTGCCCAACTCCTGAGAGGAGGGCACAGCCGGGGGGGATTGGGGCTCTGGGCACAGGGACAGGCACAGCAGGGCAGGGAACGGCCCCAGCCTGGCGCTGGGCACGGGCTGGGGGCATTGCAGGGGAAATTCCTCCCTGGCAAGGGCAGGGAAGCCTTGGAATGGGCTGCCCTGGGCAGGGGGGCAGTGCCCAGCCTGGGGGGATTTCCAAACCCTGGGCATGTGGGGTCGGGCCTCTGGGCACAGGCACAGGGAACGGCCCCAGCCTGGGGCTGGGCACGGGCTGGGTTGGATTTTGGGGAAAATTCCCTCCTGGAAAGGTTTGTCCAGCCCTGGCACAGCTGCCCACGGGGGTTTGCAGTGCCCATCCCTGGGGGAATCTCCAATCCCTAGGGATGTGGCCCTTGGGGACAGGGGTTGGACTCGATGCCCTCAGAGCCCTTTCCTATCCTAAACCATTCCACGCTCCTGTAATTTTATTTTTTTGCACAGATTGGAACAGATTTGGCCAGAACTGTGCTCAGCTTCCATGGGATGGACAATATGGAACAGCAGAGGCGGCACTGGAAATCCCCTCTGTGCCACCCATGGATCAGAATCCCTGGAAACCACGAACTGCCCAAGGTCCTGGCAGGGAGAGACACCAGGAATTCCTTCCACCAATGGATCAGAATACCTTTAAACCAGGATTTCCCAGGTCCTGGCAGGGAGAGACACCAGGAATTCCCTCTGTGCCACCCATGGATCAGAATCCCTTGAAACCACGACATTCCCAAGGTCCTGGCAGAGAGATACAGCAGGAATTCCCTCCCAGCAATGGATCAGAATCCCTGTAAACCACGAAACTCCCCAAGGTCCTGGCAGGAAGATACAACAGAAATTCTCTCCATGCCACCAAAGGACCAGAATCCTTGGAAACCATGATCTGTCCAGGTCCTGGCAGGGAAATACAGCAGGAATTCTCTCCATGCCACCAATGGATCAGAATTCCTTTAAACCACGAATTCCCCAAGGTCCTGGCAGGGAGAGACACCAGGAATTCTCATCTACCAAAGGATCAGAATCCCTTGGAACCATGACATCCCCAAGGTCCTGGCAGGGAGATACACCAGGAATTCCCTCTGTGCCACCTATGGATCAGAATCCCTGGAAACCCCAATGTCCCCCCAGGTCCTGGCAGGGAGATACAGCAGGAATTCCCTCGCACCCACGGATCAGAATCCCTGGAACCCACAGGAACACCAAGAGCTGGGCTTTGTTAGGAGGATGAAAATAAAAATGAAATACCAGGAATGATTTGCAAATCGAAGCAGAGATCCCAGCAGATCCCAAACTCACCCCCTGCCCTGCTCGCCCTCTCTGAGGGAAATTTGAATTACTGCGGGTTTCTAGGCAGGGAATTTCATTCCCAAGAGCTTCCAGCTTCCTATTTATTTCCAATTTGATAAATTGTTGGTAAAACACAAATTCCTGGTCACTGTGGCCGGGGCAGATTCCTCCAAAAAAACCAACCAAACAAAAAAACCCAAACAAACAAACAAACAAAAATCCTAAAAAATTGTGATATTTCCCTGGAGTGTCAGGATAAGTGGTGATGTCAGGAATTCCCAAATTTTTGGTTTTTTTGGGAGTGAAGGCAGAGTTTTTTCCTAATGAGCTCAACTCAGCTGAAACAGAAGATTCCTCCCTATTAAAGACAAAAAAACCAACTACAAATTAATTAAAAAAAAATTTAATTAACAGCTCTGTCCTTAGCAGGTGCCTGCAAAGTGGGGCTGGAGGGGGCTCCCCTCTGATCAGAACTCCCTGAGTTGAAATAAAACCCAAAATTCAGCCACATGCTCCGAATTCCAGGTGACCCCCTGGAACTAAAAACACACAGAGCCTCCTTGAAAAAAATCAGCATTGGAGCTGCTTTAGAGGGCAATATTATTAATAAATAAATAAAAAAATACCCTAATTAATCAGTGTGCCCACAAAAAAAAAAACCCAAACAAACCCTAATTAATCAGTGTGCTGCTGTACAAAAATTAAACATTTGTATTTTAGAAATTTTACACCAAGCAAGGAGATTAAAACAAAGAGAGCTTGGAATTCCACTGTCATTTTCCCTTGGGGCTGCCACAGGGATTTGTTTCCCTCCTCTTGACTCAGCTCTGCCTTTTGATAATTTTAGCTGAGATGTGGGGTTTGGGGATAAAAAAAAACCAACAAAAAAAGTGGGACTATTCCATATTTGAGATAAATTTAAAGGGTAATAATGAAAGTGGTTTTCTCTCTTTACCCCACCCTAAATCTACAGGAATTTTCCACTTTAGCAAAGCCATGGGTTTTTATTTTGGGGGGGATATGGAGCTGATTTATACCCAAAAATGGGAAATGTGGGAATTATTTCACCCCTGCATCCCCCAAAATCCGCCTGGGAATTTCCTCACCCTCTTTCAGAGGGTTTTTTGCACCTTGGGAAAGTCTTTTAAAAGTTTTTAATATTCTTTTCCTGGGATGCTCAGCAGATTTCTGGCTGCCCCTGGAAATAAAATGAAATTTCCAGTGGATTTTGGAGCTCACCTACCCCAGGTTTCACCTCTGGTGCCTCCCAACTCTGCAGAAAATCACAGAATATCCTGAAATGATTTAATGATTTAAAGTGAATTGCAGAGAAAACCAGAGAAATCTGTCACTCTGGAAGGCACCAAGAGGGTAACTGAAAATTTCAGTGGTTACTGAGCTGATAAAAAACCCCAAAATTAAAAAAAAAAATACAATTATTGCATCTCCTGAGCCTGCAGAATCCTGTTCTAGCCCAGCCACACCAAGCAGGGAGCCCCTGCAAAAAAAAGAGAAAAATCCCAAACTCCAGCAAATCCAACATTTCTCAGCACAGGATTAAAATTTAAATTAAAAATGAAAAATGAAAAATTCTGACAAGCCAGAGCTGCTGGGGCAGCCTCAAAGGTTATTCTGGGGTGGAAGGGATCTAAAAAATCTGATTTTCTACATCAGGTTTGTTGTGTCAGGAGAGAAATTCTTCTCACACATAATTCTCATTTATCCAGAGAAAAAATAAGAATAGGGGGAAATAAGGGGGGGAAATAAGGGGGGAAATAAAGGGGAAATAAGGGGGAAATAAAGGGGGAAATAAAGGGGGAAAATAAAGGGGGGAAAATAAAGGGGGAAAATAGAAAAGGGGGGAAAATAAAGGGGGGAAAATAAAGGGGAATAAAGGGGGAAATAAAGGGGGGGAAATAAAGGGGGGAAAATAAAGGGGGGAAAATAAAGGGGGGAAAATAGAAAAAGGGGGAAAATAAAGGGGGGAAATAAAGGGGGAAAATAAAGGGGGAAAATAAAGGGGGAAAATAAAGGGGGAAAATAAAGGGGGAAAATAGGGGGAAAATAAAGGGGGAAAATAAAGGGGGGAAAATAAAGGGGGAAAATAAAGGGGGGAAAATAAAGGGGGGAAAATAAAGGGGGAAAATAAAGGGGAAAATAAAGGGGGGAAAATAAAGGGGGGAAAATAAAGGGGGAAAATAAAGGGGGGAAATAAAGGGGGAAAATAAAGGGGAAAATAAAGGGGGGAAAATAAAGGGGGGAAAATAAAGGGGGGAAAATAAAGGGGGGAAAATAAAAGGGGGGAAAATAAAGGGGGGAAATAATGGCTATTTTGGGGGGATTTTTTACTCATTTAAAATTACATTTTTGGGGATTTTTTACTTATTTAAAATTCTCATTTCACACCACCACCCACCAAAATATGGTAAAAACTACAAAATAATAACAGCAGAGGATTCTGAGCAATGTGAGCAGGAAACTCAGTTTAAATCCCAGTTTTCCAGAGGGACAGGAGTTTAAAAAAAGCTTCCAAATCCTGATTTTACTCCTGCCCAGCAGAGATGTTAAACAAAGCCCTGATGGTTCAGCTGCCTTATTTCCCTCAATTCCACACTGCCACAGCCTGAAAAGAACCAAAAATAAAGAAAAATAAGTAAAAATAAAAATAAAATAAATAAAAATAATTAAAAATAATTTAAAATAAATAAAAATAATTAAAAATAAATAAAAATAAATATAAATAAATAAAAATAATTTAAAATAATTAAAAATAATTAAAAATAATTAAAAATAAAGTAGGAGGTGCCTTGAGGAGCAGCAAGGAATAAATGAGTGTAAGCAGCTGAGTCACCCCAGGGATGTGACATTCCCAGGATAAATCCTGGAAGGATTTCTCCTTTATTTCAGCCCTGCTGACTTGGAAACTCAGGATTCCCAAGCAGGGCCATTCCCAAAATTAATTGAAATCAGCTCCTGACTCTTCTGATCCCAACAAAATCCCTGCTCCTTTCTAAACCTGACTTTAGTGGCTAAAATCCTGAAATTGAGGATTCCCAAGCAGGGCCATTCCCAAAATTAATTGAAATCAGCTCCTGACTCTTCTTATCCAAATTGTTCCTTTATTTCAGCACAGCTGACTTGGAAAATTAGTGGAAAATTCCAAAAATGAGTGGAAATCAGCTCCTGACTCTTCTTATCCAAACTGTTCCTTTATTTCAGCACAGCTGACTTGGAGACTCAGGATTCCCAAGCAGGGCCATTCCCAAAATTAATTGAAATCAGCTCCTGACTGAATCAGCTCCTGACTCTTCTGATCCCAAGGAAAGCCCTGCTGGATTCTAAACCTGACTTTAGTGCTAAACTCCTGCAGTTGAGGATTCCCAAGCAGGGCCCTCCCCAGATGAGTGGAGATCCGTGTTCATTTGTGTTTTTGAGTGGCTGAAACTCCGAGCACAGCCCTGGTGGGGGAGCCTTGGGCAAGGTCCTGCTGCAGCCTGGGCACTGCCACGTTTCAAACCTGCCTGAAAAACCACACCCAGCCCTGCTGGCTTTGGAGATTTGAGGGGAAAATCACCCAGGGTGAATCAATGGCATCAGGGAGAATCAAAAGCAAAAGGAGTTTGAGTTGCCTTCAGCAGACAGGAGACTTCTGATGGAGCAGCAGGGAGAAAACCCTCCTCATACCAAAAGGCAATAAACAGGTAAGGAAAGGATAATTTAAAGAATGACAGATTAAAAAGGATTTTCCCTGAAGAAATGGGGAAAAAAAGTTTTGGGTTTCACTTCTCACCAGTTCCATGTCCCTGGAAGTGTCCACAGGATGGGAGCACCCTGGGAGGGTGGGAGGTGGCCCTGCCCAGGGTTGGGATGATTTTTAGGATGATTTCTAGGATCCTTCCCCCAAAACACTCTGTGATTCCATGCTCTGCCCCTCCAGGTTCCTCCCAGGGCATCAGGGAGAATCAAAAGCAAAAGGAGTTTGAGTTGCCTTCAGCAGACAGGAGAGGGTGACTTCTGATGGAGCAGCAGGGAGAAAACCCTCCTCATATCCAAAAAGGAAATAAAATCAGGAGAAGAAAAGGATAATTTGAAAGAATGACAGATTAAAAAGGATTTTCCCTGAAGAAATGAGTTTGGGAGCAGCCAGGAGCCCAAGGGAAGTGTTGGGCTTCACCTTCACCCTGTTCTTGTTGTTCAGGTTCCCATCCCTGAACAATCCAAGGCCAGGCTGCACCGGGCTGGGAGCACCCTGGGAGGGTGGGAGGTGGCCCTGCCAGGGTTGGGATGATTGTTAGGATGATTTTTTTGGATGATTTTCCCCCCCAAACACTCTGTGATTCCACGTTCTGCCCAGTGCAGATCTCCCACTATTCCAGTTCAAAAGCCAACCCTGCTCTCCGCAGATGCAAAAGCTAAACCTGGTGCTTTGCAACCTCAGGAAAGACCTGAGCCCCCACATGCACTGAGCAAAGCCCAAGGAGCAGCCTCACCTCAGAAATCCAAGAGGAGCCCTAACTCCTCAACAGGGAGAGCCCACGAGCCTTGCTTTGAAAGGTGCACTTTGATTTTAAATCTCACTGTAAGAGCAAACCGATTTCAAGCCAGGGTTGGGTTCTGCTGCAGAAATCAGGACTCTCCTGGGACACAGCCTGGGAGCAAGCCCAGACCTGCCAGACAAAACAAAGCACACAGCCCACAAAAAAGAGAAAAAAAAAAAAAAAAAAAAAAAAAAAAAAAAAAAAAAGCCCTTCCAGGGTGGCGAAGTTAATAATTTATCCCTTTTTTCAACTTTGTATCCATTAATCTACCAGGCTGGAGGTTAAGCCAGGACACTCAGGCTCAGCAGCACACACTGGGTTCTGACTTGGACTGTGGGAAGAGCTGAGCCTGCCGGAAAATCTGGGTTTGTTTTAGCAAAACTCTGCATTTCTAAGCCAGGCTCTGTCCCTGGTTTTAACCCACCTGGCAGTGCCATTCCTGCTGCCTTTTTCCTGCATAATTCCTTCATTATCCAGGGCTCCACCTCTGCCCTCCCACTCCCAAAGCCCAGCCTAAACCTCGTTTTAAATAAAATTGTAAATAAAACCCACACACCAGTGCCTAAAAACAATCAGCTTGAATTTCCACCCCTGTCACTGCTGAGAGCCCCCTGGAATTTGGTAAATAATGTAAAATGTATTTAATAATCAGCTTTTAGCCCTAAACTTTCACAGGGTTTCACCCGAAGCCTCCAGGGTGAAGCTCCTCTAAAAAGCAGCAAATGTCATAAATGTAAATTTTTTTTTTCCCCAAAGAAAACATTTACAAAATCAAAACATTTTTTTTTTTTTAAGGAAGCAACACCAAAAAAAAAAACCCAACAAAAACCCAACAATTAAAGCCAGAGATTGCAAAATAAATATTCAGAATAATCCACCCAGACACTCTATTTGTATAATCCCTAAAAATAAAAAATATATATATTTTATGTTTTCCTGAGATGATTCCAAGGAAAGCACGTGCAGGGAAACATAAAAATTTCTGGAAAGCAGCATGTGACCCTGAGGAAAAAAAACCAACCCCAAATCATTTTCCCCCTTCCTGGTGCCGAGTCCGAATTTCTGGGAGTCTCCATCCCCTCCTGGGTGGGGAGGAGCAGCCCTGCCCTGCAATTCCCAGCTGGAAGCTGAGTTTCCAAAGGATTCCCAGCCCTGCAACACCTCGGATCTGGGAGGATTTGGCCTCTCCTGACTTTGTTTGCTCCGGGGAAATCAGGGAGGGGATTTCGGAGCTGAGCTCTTGGAAGCAGCAGCATCAAACGCGGGGGGCAAGGGCGGAGTGCAGCAGCATCCTGATTGTTACAACGAATAAAGAAAGAACAGATCAAGTGGAAGGAGCAGGAAAGCCCCTGTCTTCCAAGAGATGACATTTCAGAGAGATCTTTGGGGCTGCTGAGGAGCTGGGGGAAGGTGGAAACTGGAGGGGAGGGATGGTGAGAGCAGATGGGAAAAATAAAAAAAAAAACAACTTTTGGTGGTGGGAGAGTGAATCCCTGCCCTCCTCTGCAAAAAGCAGCATTCCAGGGGTGTCCACAAACAGCTCTGAGCATCCCAAGGAGGGGAAAAGCCAGGAATGATAAAAGGAGGGAGAAGAGAACGGCGCGGCTCTGCAGAGACAACACACAGATCTTGGGGATCTTTTCTCTCAAAAATGAAAATCAAAGTTTTTAGGGAAAAATTTGTGTGAAAATGAAGATTTTTAGGGATTGTTCTCTTTGTAAATAATTTTTCACAGACTAGTGTGGTTGGTGAAAGAAAGACAAATTTCTTCATTTATATTGGTCAAACTAGAGGGATATCAAGGGAGAGCTTTCTCCTTAGAAAGAATTTACAGGAATGCTGTTACAAAAATAATTTTGGGTTTTTTTTTTCTTTGGGAAAAAGTTTCAGAAAACTCCAACATCAGAAAAGTGGAGGTTTGGAAACTGAGAAATTCAGTTTGCCTGTTTTCTTGGGATGTGCTGGGGAAAAAAAATAAAAAATCCCAGCCCAGGGCTCCTGCAGAGCTGGAATTCCCTCAGGCTGCAGGACCCAGGGAAAGCAGAGATATTAAAGTTGGATGAGCCTTCAGCCCCAGAACTCTGGTTTGAGGAGGAAAAGCAAGAAAAAAAAATGTTCTATGTTCATGATCACAGAAATTCAGAGAGCAAATCCAAGGGGAAAGGAGGGGAAGGTGGGTGAGACACACAGGGAAGAGCCGAGCTCTGATACACACCCACGCCTATAATTCACATTTTTCTATTAAAAATTAATTATTCCCCATGAATTCCTAATAAACGTCATGCTTTTGCTGCTGGAATAAAGTGCAGGACAGCAGGAAGATTCTTCAGTGTGGGATCACCTGTGAGTTAAGCAGGGAGGGAAACCAAGAGGAATTTGGGAGGCTGACAGTTTAACTGGGAGCTCTCTCCTCCCTTCCCAAAAACCTGTTCTGGGTTTAATTACATCCCAGTTTGAGGGCACCAAGAGGTGCTGAGAGTATCTGGGGATTGCACCAAACTCTGGGGCAAAGTTCCCACTTCTCTGCCTTGGGGGAAGGGGGAAAAATCCCAAGAAAATCAAGTGGGAAAAAGTTTATCAAGGTGTTCAATGCAGGGGAAAAAAGGCAAGGTAATAAAGAGGGGGAAAAGTCTGTCAGGACTTGAAATTTAGGGGGGAAAAAGATGAAAATAAGGAAGGGAAAAGTCTGTCAGAGCTTTAAATTGAAGGGATAAAAAGATGAAAACGATGAGGGGGAAAAGTCTGTCAGGACTTGAAATTTAGGGGGGGAAAAGAAAATAAAGAGGGGGAAAAATCTGTCAGGACTTTAAATTTAAGGGGAAAAAAGAAGGAAACAAGGAGAGGAAAAAGTCTGTCAGGATTTTCAGTTTAGGAATAAAATCCAGGGAAATGAAGAGGGGAAAAGTCCATCAAGACTTGAAATTTAGGGGGAAATAAATGTGAGAACAATGAGGGGGCAAAGTCTGTCAAGACTTGAAATTTAGAGGATAAAAAGATGAAAATAAGGAGGGGGAAATCTATCAGGACTTGAAATTTAGGAATAAAACCCAAGGAAACAAAGAGGGAAACAAATCCATCAGGACTTTCAGTTTAGGAAGAAAAAATCCAAGGAAACCAAGAGGAAACAAAAAACTAAAATCCATCAATACTTCCAGTTTAAACACTCCTTGGCTTTTGGGCAGTGGGCAGGGATGGTGGCCAAGACTGTATTAAAAAAAATACATGTTTTTATTCAGTGTTTAGGGAGCTGAAGCTTTGGAATCACCTGCATCCTCAGGAATTTTCCCCCTGGAATTCTCTCCAGGATGGATCTGCAGTGATGCAGGGAGGAGCTCCTTCCAGGAATTACTCCCTCAGCTTCCAGACTGCTCCAGGAACAGGAATGAAGGGGGAGTTGGAAGGAGAAAATTATTAAAATATTTAAAAAAAAAACCCCAACCATTATTTAATGTCAGCACATGACCCTGCCCAGAGCAGGAGATGATTAAATGTCATTTTTCCCCTGGCAAATGAAACAATGCAAAGCCTCAAGGAGGAGCAGCTTGTGTTTCAAAATCTTGAAAATTTTTTGGAAATTTTGAAAATTCTTGACATTTTGAAAGGAAAAGGCCAAATTTTGGGTGTGCAGGATTGGAGCTCTGAGCTCCCATGATCAGCTCCTGCTGCCCAGCACGTGGGAGGCACCAAAAAAAAAAAAAAAAAAAGCTTTCCAAAAGCTGTACAAGATTGTAAAATAGTGATGGGACACCTCAAAACAATCCCCTGCTACAAATCCTGGCAGGATTCCTTGGGAAAAACAGCAAAACCAGCTCCTGGGGCTGGTGGAGGGCAGGGCAGGGCCAGCACCTGACGTGTTCCCCTGAAAAGTGCTGGATTTTGGGGGGGTCAGAATTGTTATGGCAAAGAAAAGGGTTCTAGAATTTGGTTAATCAGCATTTAGAGCTGGGAATCTGGGGAGAATCATCCTGCCACACTGCTCAGCACTCCAAAATCTCTGCTCTGACACTGGGGAAATAATTAAAATTCATTAAAATTATCCATATTTTTATTATTTTAAGCAGGGCTCCCACAGGCAATCTGCTCCCTGACCAAATCCATCTTTCCCAGTCTGAACTCCTTGACTGGGACAATTCCATGGTTAAATTTGGATTTCAGGGAGGAGCTCCTAAATCCTCCCCAGCCCAAGTGAGAAGGCAGCAAAGGGAGAGTGAAATTCCAGCTCCTGCCAAAGTTTTGGGGTAAAACCCACCCAGCCATCAGCAAAGACTGGTGCAAATCAGAACAACTTCTGCTCTGAAAGCAGCAAGGGGACACCTTTGGCAGTTGTCATTTGAGCACCAAAGATTTGTTCTTTCCCCCAGCTGGTTTGGGGCAGAGATTTCTGGATTTGGAGTTCTCCTAGAGACAGACCCCACCTCCCAAGCCACGATTCCCTGATTTGATTTATAACCCACCACCTGTGACAGCATTCCTGGGGAAAAAAGGGGGGGCTCTCCCAAGCCTCTGTGCACGTCTGAAGCATCCCCACACGATTCCACCCATCCCTGGGGGCCTCATCACAAGCGAGCCCCAGAAGTGGCGCCGCAAGAAGCGGAGCGTGGCGTCTGAAAATCGCCACTTTTTCCAGAAATCTCCATCCTTTCAAACAAAAACCCAAAAGGAAAATAAAAACTAACCCCCCCCCCCCGTTCAAGGAAACAACCAAGCCCCACCAAAGCCTACCAAAACAAGACATTCCAGTGCACAGGCTCTTCCCTGGGGCCGGGCCAAAGAGAACAAAGCCACGTGATGGCCCTCGATTGCTCAACGCTGCTCTTGGAAGGTGTTCAAGGGGGATGATAAGTGCAGTGTAAGCCTATAACGAGCAGAAAAAGGCATTTATCCCAAATGCAAACTCTGTCCTACCCTTTGCCTCGACGGAGCAAACATGACAAAATGCTCTGCAGGTAAAATTAAGGAGCTTCCGTGGCTTTTATTCTCCTTGAGTCAGGACGAGCCTAAAATTAGCAGGGAGCGCGAGGCTGCCGTTGAGTTACGTTCCCAAAAAACCTCCAGCTCTGGGGAGATTCAAACAAAGCTGGCCACTATTTAGAATTCCTTTCAGGCACAAAACAGGGTGACACTTCAAAATAGAGCTCAGGCCACTCTACGAGCCCAGCCAGCAGCGTTTCTCCACAAAAGGAGGAAAATAAATCAGCACGAACTAAAGTGGGGGCCGAGGGGAAGCTGCGAGCCGCGGAACAATAACCTGGGGCTGGGAGGGGGCACAGGGCTTTGGGGGGACAGCGGGGCTGGGCGGGTAGCCCCCCTGGCAGGGGCACCCCATCAGCTGCAGCCTCGCTCCGCCCCGGGCCCGGTTTCCGGGTAGTAACAGAGCAGCCAATCCGCGGAGTTGCGAGAGCTCGGGGCCTTTCCCTGCAAACACGGCTCCAAGGCTGGCTCTGGCCCCAGGAACTGGGGGGACACAAAGGGGAGCCCCCAGGCTGCTGCTCCCCGGCGGGGGCAGCTACCTGCAGAGGCCTGGAGGGCAGCTGGGGGGGGTTCCCAAGGGGGTCAAGGTGCGATTGCAGCGAGCGGGTCCAGAGGGGGTTTGGGGAGCACGGAGCCTTCCTGCAAAAAGCTCTGCCTGAAACGGGGCACAGCTTACCCAGGAAACTTGGGCTGGAGCCCTCCCCCTCCAAGAAAAC
Source organism: Sitta carolinensis (assembly GCA_032173965.1). Lineage (NCBI taxonomy): Eukaryota > Metazoa > Chordata > Aves > Passeriformes > Sittidae > Sitta > Sitta carolinensis. The sequence continues at coordinate 250,077 of JAVUNC010000005.1, forward strand.
AGGGAGAAAGGAATTCTGGCTCTCTTTGCCCAGCCTCGGCAGTACAAACCCAGCCCGGAGGGAGACAATGAGTGCCGGGGGAGTTGGAGCACATCCTGGTCCGGGAGATTATTAAAAAAATCACTGGCACACATTCCCGCAGAGCTCTGCCCTTCCCGCAGCCCCACGGAGAGCAGGCACCTCTCCCCAGCCCTCCTGACAAAGAGGCAGCCACAAAAGGACACGGACGTGTTGGGATTGAAAAGAGGAATCATAAAAAGCCCTCGCGCGGCTCCTAAACCTGTCAGAGCAGGAGAAGGCAGGAGGGGTTCTCACCCTGCCCGCTGCCCCCTCCCTGCTGGGCAAGGTAGCCCCTGGCAGGCCATAAATCCAAACTATTATTCTCTGCTGGAGACGTGGAAAGGGGATGAAAAGGGAAAGTGCAATGAAAACTGGGGGGGGAAAAAACCCCAAACAAAAACCCTACACAGCAACAAAACCCCGAAAGCCCCAGGAGGAGCATCGCATTCCTTCAGAGTCCCTTCTGCTCGGGCCACCAGCGAGACCCGCCTGGCTGCCACGTCTCCAAGGAGCTCCTGCTCCCAAGATCAGCTTCCAGAGGGGACATTCCCCAGGGAAGCAGAGCCGGGGCCTACTGAGCTGCTCACCCCGGGCGAGTCAGGCAGACAAACAAAAAAAAGGCTGGGGAGGGAGGGAGGGAGGGAGCAAGGGAGGGAGGAGTGGTGAGGAGTCATCTGACACATCCAACTTCCTAAGTTTGTTGTCCGCAGGAGCCCGACTGCTCTAACCCTCACCCCTCGGAAAACAAGGAAAGCAGAGCCGACAACAAGGGCTTGGCTTTTGGGAAAAAAAAAAAAAAAAAAAAAAAAAAAAAAAAAAAAAAAAAAGCCACCGGGGTTCCTTTTGTCAGGGGGGCAAGAAAAAGCAGAGCAGAAACTTCTATAGCCCAGATACTCGGGGCTGTCTACCTACCCAGCTCCTAGAAACACACAGCAAAGCCACTTCGCAGGGAAAACCTGCTCTTTGTCCTCCAAAATGCTGCGATCGCTGGAGAAGGAACCGAACAAAAAGGGAAAGGAAAAAAAAAAAAAAAAAGGAAAAGAGAGGGGGGAGGGGAAAGGGAAACAGAGCAGCAGCCGCTCAGGTCGGGCCTCGGCCCCTCGCTGCCCTGAGCTCTTTCCAGGGGATCCCTAAGAAAGGTTTTCCCCCCCTCAGTAAACAGCTGGAATTCCCGACCCTCCTCCCGGTGCGATTAAACATCGATCGCAATTGGCGGAGTCTGACATGTGTGTAACTTTAAACCCCCGGATAAAAATAGCACCGATTCGAGCACCAGCAGGACTCATTTCCTATTTGCTTAAAAACAGGGCGAAAAATACACCGAGAGCAGCTTTGTGGGGAGAAAGGCGCTGGGCGAACGTCAGACAAGTTTCCTTCGATAAGCCACAAACAGGAGCGCTGCTGCTGCTGCTCCTCCCTCCCTCCCTCCCCCCCTTTCCAAAAAAAACACCCCCAAATCCTGATAAGTTTGTTTATCTCTCTCTGGGAACTAAATCGGACCCGTTTCTCGACACCCCCACGACAGAGCCACCAGCCCCGAGTGCTGCTCAAGGGAGGTCGGGCACGTTCAGGCGACAGAGCCGAGAAACATTTCCATCCACTCTTGTCATTCCTACCCTTTCCCGGCTCGCACCGCCACCTTGTAAACAAAAACTATTAATAAAACAATCCCAGAACCCGAATTCCCAATGGTATTTTTCAACGCCACCCACTCTCCAGACAGAGAGAGGAGAAAAAAAAAAAAAAAAAAAAAAAGAAAAAAAAAAAAAAAAGGGATTCGCCGCCCCGTAAAGGGCCAGGAATAAAAACAAGGGGAAAAATATAAACAGCTCTATGAAGGAAGAAAGGGGGAAATAAAGAGTAATAAAGCCCAAGCAAAGCTGGAGGGTTACATAAACCTCTCGGGAGACGGGCTCGGGCCCTGGTGCCCTTCAGCAGCCCCGGGTGTGCTGAGCCAGACCCCGAGGGACCCCCCCGGCCTCCCCAGAACTGAAACCCCTAAGCCGGCACCAGAAGCTTCGTGAACCGCGGGGTGAAACGGGGAAGAAATAATAATAATAAACCCCACAAAAGCCTTTCTTTGGGCTGTGGCTGCTGGAACGCTCTCCCCTTCCTCAGGTAAAGGGGGGAGCGCGGAGCCCCAGCCTGGGGGGGCACGGCCGGGGGGGCTGCAGAGACAGCGCCAGGGCCGCCTGCCACCCCTCGAGGGGAGCAAACCCCCCAAAGCCGGCAGAAAGGGGGCTCGGGCCTCTCCTGCTGGGCACGGAGGGCAAACCCGACGCCAGCTCGGCGCACAGGCCGAGGGGCGCACGGGGGGCGCAAGGGGGGCGACCCCGGCCGGGCTGCCCGGGCCCCCCGCCCTCCCAGCGCCTGCAGGCCCGGCCGGGGGGGGGATCCTCGTCCGCTGCGGGCCCCGCGGAGCGTGCGGGCACACGGCAAGGATACAGCTTGACCACGTCGGTGTCCATCCGCCTCTTGCCCGGGCTGGGGGACGACATGGTGGCCGCGGCCGCCCCCGGGGCTCCGGGCGGGCTGTCAGCGCCGCCGCCGCCGCGGGCCGGGGCCGCCCGGCGCCGAGAGGAGCGGAGGAGCTCCGGGCCGCGAGGCGCTGGCACCCGCCGCTGTCGCCGCTCCTGTCGCCGCCCTGTCGCCGCTGTCGCCGACAGGGCCGCCCCCCCCAAGCGCCGCTCGCGCTCCCTCAGCCGCTCCGGCCGCCTCTGCCCCAGCCTCTCTCTGGACCCCTGACGTCACCCGCTGTGACGTCACCGCCCCGCGGCGCTACCATTGGCCGCGCCCTCAGCGCTCCGCCGGCCCCGAGGCACGCCGGGAGTTGTAGTTCTGGCCGGGGGGAGGCGGCCGCGGCAATGATGGCGGGGCCGCGGGTTCGAGGCCGCGCTGCGGCCGCAGGCTCCAGCTCCTCCCTTCCCGGCGTTTCCCGCAATTCCCCACGCCTGCCCCGCTCCCCAGCCATTCTGACGCTCCTCTTAGTTCTCCATTTCCATTTTGCCCGTTCCCACCAGGGAACTGCCTCATAAAATATGGGGTGCGCTATGACTGGGCCTTGCAATTCCCCATGGCTCCCACATTCCCACTGTTATCCCACAATCCCCCATGGCTTCCTCATTCCCACTGTTATTCCCCATGGCTCCCTCATTCCCACTGTTATCCCACAATCCCCCCATGGCTCCCTCATTCCCACTGTTATCCCACAATTCCCCCATGGCTCCCTCATTCCCACTGTTATCCCCCATGGCTCCCTCATTCCCACTGTTATCCCACAATCCCCCATGGCTCCCTCATTCCCACTGTTATTCCCCATGGCTCCCTCATTCCCACTGTTATTCCCCAATTCCCCCATGGCTCCCTCATTCCCACTGTTATCCCACAATCCCCCATGGCTCCCTCATTCCCACTGTTATCCCACAATCCCCCATGGGTCTCCCTCGTCCCCCGTGGGTTCTGACGCCCCCTTATTCCCCTCTTTCCCCTCCCACCAGAGGCACAGCAGCTGGAGCTCGCCCGTGGCGAGCCCCCCCCATCCAAGCAGGAATGTGGCGGCGGGCCAGGCCCCCGGCAGGAGTCACCCTTTGGGATTTCCGCTGTGACACCACTCAAGCATTTCCCCACCCGCCCGATGACAGCACCAATGGGAGTCTCCCAAACCCAGGGGATTCCGGCGTGGAACCTCCACACCCCACATTCCTGACCCCGGCATCATCCCATAAACGTGCCCCGGTGCTTCCTCCCCCCGTGGGAGGAGACACGGCCCAAGAATCCCAAAAAGCTCCTCCATTTATTGCCCTAACACGCCCCGAGTCTGCCAGGGCCAGGAGGTGACACCACCTGAAGGGACTCAGATCCACACCCCACATTCCAGGGGGGAATTTGGCAGGGCAACAGGGTTATATATGAGCAGAGCAGCTGGAAAACTTGGGAGAGAGGAACCCGTATTTCTCAGGACACAATATTCCCTGACTGGGATAACTGGACAGGGAAAATAAGAATTTTTAGCAAAATTTCTTGGAATGTTTCTATTCCACCTGTAAAACACCAGTTTTGCAACAGGGATTATTCCAGGATGTCAGGATTCCTGTTCCTTTTTGGAATACCTTAAGGCCACTTTTACAACACCCAAACTTTGGAATGTGGGTGCTGAGGGAATTTTGGGGATGCTCTGAGCACTCCTCGGTCTGGAAATTGGGATGGCAGGGGTTGTGGCTGACTTTTCCCACCCTGGAATGGGAAGAGCATCCTCCCTGGATTGGGATGGTTTGTGGGGTGGTTCCCTGATGAACAGAGATAGGGGAGAGCCAGGAGAATCCCTGGATAGGGAATAGAGGGAACAGCTGGAAACCATTGGGAATTTGGTGAGCCAGGGTTCCAAGGAGACGTCAGGAATGGGGAAATCGTGGGGGTGTTGGGATGGGGGATCTGTAGGTCCTGGCAGCTGCAGAAGGGGCTCTTCCCTGCTCATCCCAGGCATTTCCCAGCCCATCCTCACCCCTCTGGATTGGGGGGATCCTCATCTCCACCCCAACTCCCAGCCCAGCAGGGCCGTGGGGTGCAGCAGCTCCTCGTTAGGGCCCCTTAATCAGAACCCCCTTGGGAAAGGATCCTAAATCCACCCCAATCCAGGCCCTGCTGCTCCCCATGGGATTCCTACCCAGTATCCCAAAATGCTGCATCCAGGAGAAGCCCCCAGGTAGGCAAGTACACCCCCAAATTTTGGGGTTCAGAGGGAGCCAAGATCAGGCCTGACCAAGGCAGCCACTGCACTCCCAGGCACAGGGCAGCCAGAATCCCAAAATCCAAGGGGATGAGACAGATAAAAGCTCAGAGCTGGGGAAATGGAGGCAGGAGATCCTTTCCTCAAAAAAAAAAAAAAAAAAAAAATTAAATAAGGGCATGGCAATATCCCCGTGCCTCCACCCACAGACCTGCAGGGAAGAGATCCAACTGTGCCAGGCTGTGTCTGTGGATCCTCAGCCCTTCCCACAGCCCCTTCCCCACTGGAGATGACAGCACTCCCTTCCCAGCAGCCCAGGCTATGGAAACTCACCTCTTGCCAGGTTGTGGCTGCATCCCACCCTCCAACCCAGGGGATTTATCACCCCAAACTGGCCACCAGGCCAGGGATTGAGGCAATGGAAACACGAGGAGACAACAAAACGTGGAGTGGGAAACAGCTGGAGGTTGATCCCCTAAGGACAAGAATCCTGAGGAACTCAGCAGCTCCACAAGAGCTCTTCCCACCCTGGGAAAAAACACCACACCAGCAGGAAGGAAAAAGAAAACCAACAAAAAAAATGAAATGTTTATTCCCAGCTGGCGTCGCTTCCGTGCGGGACGCGGGCGCACACCTGGGGAGGTGACAGTGCCCCCTGGTCACCCCAGCCCAGCGCAGGGCTGGCCAGCCCTGGGGGCTCAGGGACACAGCAGCAGCTGGAGAAGGCAAGGATTTCAGCAAGGCAGTCAGGGAGGGGAGCCCAGCACGGCAGGAGCTTCCTGGGATCCCCTGCCCGGGGCACAGAGAGCCACTCGGCCCTCAGGAGCTCGCCGACCCCGCCCCCCCTCTCTGGATCCCTCCTGGCTGCAGACATGGGATGGCCATGGGGAGCTACCCCCCCGGCGAGCTCTGGAGCCATGGGGAGCTCTGGATCCCTCCTGGCTGCAGGAGCCATGGGGAGCTCTGGATCTCAGCTGCAGCTGCAGGATCCACAGGGAGCTCTGGATCCCTCCTGGCTGCAGGAGCCATGGGGAGCTCTGGATCCCTCCTGGCTGCAGGAGCCATGGGGAGCTCTGGATCTCAGCTGCAGCTGCAGGATCCACAGGGAGCTCTGGATCCCTCCTGCAGCTGCAGGATCCATGTGGAGCTCTGGATCTCAGCTGCAGGATGCACAGGGAGCTCTGGATCCCTCCTGCAGCTGCAGGAGCCATGGGGAGCTCTGGATCTCAGCTGCAGCTGCAGGATCCACAGGGAGCTCTGGATCCCTCCTGCAGCTGCAGGATCCATGTGGAGCTCTGGATCTCAGCTGCAGGATCCACAAGGAGCTCTGGATCTCAGCTGCAGGATCCACAAGGAGCTCTGGATCCCAGCTCAGGAGGAGGAGTTCATGCTCTCCCACTGTCGGAAAATGCGGAACACCTTGCAGGATTTCTCCGAGAGGCTCTGGAAGAGAGGGGAACAAAGCAAGGGCCACAAGTCAAGGCACTGGAGCAGGAGCTGGAAATGCAACTGGCAAAGGGCACCAGGAGAAAGTGCAGCAAAAAAACCCAGCCCAAAATATCCCAAGGGGTTGTCAGGAGAGGGGTTTGTTCCTGATTTTCGTGATCCTGATTTGCCAGCTGGAGGGGAGGATAAGGAGATGACAAGGAAGAAGTAGGAAGGGACCCCAAAAAGCAGGAAGGGACCCCAAAAAGCAGGAAGGGACCCCAAAAAGCAGGAAGGGACTCCAAAAAAGTAGGAAGGGACCCCAAAAAGCAGGAAAGGATCCCAAAAAAAGCAGGAAAGGATCCCAAAAAAAGCAGGAAGGGACTCCTGTCATGGTTTGACGTTTCAAACCACCACAACTCCATAAAGCAGGAAAGGATCCCAAAAAGCAGGAAGTGACCCTAAAAAGCAGGAAGGGACTCCAACCATGCCCTGCTCCAGCTGGGTCTGGTGCCTCTGACTCATGACTGGTCCTGCTGGACCATCTGGAGCTTTCCTGGCAGGTGGCAGAATCCCGGAATCCTGGAATGGTTTGGGTTGGAAGGGCCCATAAAGATCACCCAGTTCCAAGCCCCTGCTGTGGTCCCACCAGAAGGGATCTGTCTGGGACACAAATCCCACAACCCCCCAGGACAAATGCTGAAGCAGGAATGCTCCACTCTCCCCTGAGCTCCAAGAGAAGCAGGAAGGAGCCGGCAGGAGGAATCCGAGTGGACAACGAGATCCAGGGAGCAGATCCAGCAACAGCTCCTGCACAGCCACATGGGGAAGGCAGTTGTGACCTCAGCTCTGCTCCCCTGGCTCGGCAAATGTGGCAACCCAGGAGCCTGGAGGCAGGAATGGGGAGGGATGGCTGCAGAGAGGAGCTCTGGGGCCACGGAGTGAAACCGGAGCTTGGGCAGCGCCCGTTATTTATAGCAGCCCTGAGCAGCTCCAGCACAGCCCGGCCTTGGACGGAGCTCTGGGAATGCCAGAGCTCAGGCACCACAGCTCGGGCCTTGTCACCTGGCTGGCATCATGTCCAGCCCAAACAAATCCCATCCAACCCAAATTTCTGCTGCCTGGACGAGCAGCACTCGGGTTCGGGGTGCCCCGGGCTCACCGCTGGCTCCGTTTCGGGCACCGTGTCGCATTTTCGGATGCCAAGGAGTTTCTTCAGCACCACTTCCCAGCCTGGCTCGGCCTTGCCAGGCTCCTTCTGGGTCTGGGATGCAGAATCTTCCAGGGGTTCCTCCCCTTCCTCGGTGCTGACCCAGGGACACCAGTCACGGTGCTGCGAGCTGGGGTGGAAGAAGCTCCGGGAGGAATTGTCCTGGCGAGCGAGGAGGCGACAGAGAAAAGACACAATGGGATGGTTTAGAGACTTCCAAAAAACCCCTTCTTTTGGAAGAAAGCCTGGCTGAGGAGCTGTCAGAACCCAGGATGTCTCTCTGACAGTCCTGGCTGATCCCAGCTCCAGCCAGGGGGTTAAAGCCCTGGCAGGGGGGTTTGGAGACCCCAGGGACTACTGAGGCTTTGGGTTTGACCCGTGGAACAAATTAAACCTTTGAATGAAGAACTAAAAATCACAAAAACTTAGACAGCATGATAGTAGTAGTTGTAGAGTGAAAAGGGAAATTTTAGGGATTTTACCATGGGGGCTAGGGGGCAAGATGGAGGGACTTGGGCATTGTCGTGTCCTCCTTCCTTCTTCTTCCTAACCCCACCTTCTTGGGGATGGTGGCACTTGGGGATTGGATTGGAGTAGAATGGAACTGTCTAACACAGGTGAGAGGCATTGGATTGCTGCCCCTGAAAATCAGCCTTTTGATTTGTTTTGGTATGATGGAGTCAGTTCTCATGAATTGTAACATAAACAAGGATCATGTTTGGATTCCTTTGTAAAAGTTCTCACCTGATGGACTGCTCAAGTGAGCAGTGGGGATGGAGAGGTGGGAACTGCTCTGTGCAATCTCTGCTCACTGTCCAGAAACTGAGAGATACGAGGGCAACAATAAAAGAGAGTTCTTTTCTTCTTCTCTGCCTGAACACCTGTTGTGTGTGGCTGTGTTCCCTCTCTGCATCACAGTAACATTGGATCATAATTGTAAATAACTAACACGTAATTGTTACTGTGACGTAGACAGGAACACACAGTAACACACACAGCAGCGTTTAGGTAGAGAAGAGGAAAAGAATTCTTTCATTTGTTGTTGATTTTGTATCTCTCAGTTTCTGGACAGTGAGCAGAGATTGGACAGAGCAGTTCCCACCTCTCCATCCCCACTGGTCCCTTGAGCAGTCCATCAGGTGATATTTTTTCACAAAGGAATCCAAACATGATCCTTGTTTATCTTACAATTCACGAGAACTGCCTCCATTATACCAAAACAAATCAGAAGGCTGATTTTCAGTGACAACACATAATTTATAGTATAAAAATCAGTGCCTGCCCCTGGGGCAGGGTGTGTGCCTCGGGCAACCCAGCCAGAAAACAGATAAAAACCAACAAAGCAACCTCGCTCAGGCCAAGACTCCAGCCCCATTCTTGCCCAGCAGGGTGGGCAGACAGGGATTTTTACCCATCTCGCGGTCACGGCGGCGCCGAGCGGGAGCTGCCCGCCCGCCCCACTCACCGAGCCGCCGGAGGAGCAGAGCCGGGAGCGCTTGGCCCTGCGCAGGGGGCTCGAGGGCACCTCTGCCGCGTCCCCCTGGCCCATGCTGCGGGTGACCGGGCGGCTCCGCGGCGCCGCGCTGCTGCCCGCCGCCTCGGCGCGCTCCACGCAGCCGGCAGCGTCCCCGCCGCGGGGCCGGCACACGCCCGGGGACGGGCTCTTCTCGGGCTGCTGCAGGGGGGAGAAACGGGCAGTTAACGGCGTCACTGCGGGGAGCCTTCAGGGCTTGGGTGCTGGGAAGGAGGGATGGCCAGAGCAGACCTTAGAGCCGTGAAAAAAGCTTGCAAAAGTGAGGGATAGCGCTGAGTGTGAGTGTGGAGCTGGATAAAAGTGTGTTATAGCACAGGGTGAAAAATTAAGAAGTGAGAGTTTTTGAGATAGAGTGATATATAGAAGTTTTAGGGCATAAGTTAGTTCTTGTCCTTCTTCCTGTTCCGCTTCTTCTTTTTCTTCTTCCTCTTCTCCTTCTTCCTCTTCTTCCTGTTCCTCCTCTTCATCTTCCTCTTCTTCTTCTTCCTTTTCTTCTTCCTCGTCTCCTTCTTCCTCTTCTTCTTTTCCTCCTCTTCCTAATTTTTTTCTTCTTTCTCTTCTTCTTCTTCTTCCTCTTGTCCTCCTTCTCCTTCTTTTCTTCTTCTTCATCTTCTTCTTCTTCATCTTCTTTTCTTCTTCTTTCTCTTCTTCTTCCTCTTCTCCTTCTTCCTCTTCTCCTTCTTCTTCTCCTTGCTCTTCCCCTTCTCCTTCCTCTCCTTCTCCTTATTATTATTCACCACTTTAGGTAATTTTGTGTGATTGCTTAAAAAAATTTACAGTGTAGAACATGAGTAGTTAGTTATTAGGTTAAAAGTAAAAATAAATGAGGGTTTTTTTTTTTAATTAATTAAGTAGTTTAAGCTTAAAAAGAGCTTGAAGACAGAACTCTGGGTGCCATTTCTACTCAGCTCAGTGTGTAAGAGCACTCACAGCCAGTGAGGCTGGAACTTCAATAAATAACAACCATCAAATCTCTCACGCTTTTACTGCTGAAGAAACTCCTGAAGAAGAAGAACCAACTAAAGGCAAAGAGGGGCTGCACTGCCGGTCAGCCAGCCCAGAGGATGGGAGGCAGGGCTGTGTCCATGGCATGATGGGGACTCCTGGAGCTGGCCAGGTGTCCCTGGTGCCCTCCCCCCGGCCGTACCTGCTCGGGGCCGGGATCCTGGCTGCGCGTCAGCATCCTGCGAGGGCACGGGGGGCTGGCAGCGGGCAGGCTGCAGCTGCCGCAGCCGCAGCATTCCGGCTCGGCAGCGGCGCCGGAGGCCAGCTGCTGGAAGGCCCAGAGCCCCACCTTCCTCATGCAGCGCGAGCAGGTGATCACCGAGAGCTTCAGGGAGCCCGCGGCGGCGCTGCGGGACAGAGCAGGGAGCAGGCTGGGGACGCTGGGGACGCTGGGGGAGACGGGGGACACTGGGGACACTGGGGACACTGGGGACACTGGGGAGACTGCGGGAGACTGGGGAGACTGCGGGAGACTGGGGAGACTGCGGGAGACTGGGGACACTGGGGACACTGCGGGAGACTGGGGACACTGGGGACACTGGGGACACTGGGGACACTGCGGGAGACTGGGGACACTGGGGACACTGGGGACACTGCGGGAGACTGGGGACACTGGGGACACTGGGGGAGACTGGGGACACTGCGGGAGACTGGGGACACTGGGGACACTGGGGACACTGCGGGAGACTGGGGACACTGGGGACACTGCGGGAGACTGGGGACACTGGGGACACTGGGGACACTGCGGGAGACTGGGGACACTGGGGACACTGGGGACACTGCGGGAGACTGGGGACACTGGGGACACTGGGGACACTGCGGGAGACTGGGGACACTGGGGACACTGGGGACACTGCGGGAGACTGGGGACACTGGGGACACTGGGGACACTGCGGGAGACTGGGGACACTGGGGACACTGGGGACACTGCGGGAGACTGGGGACACTGGGGACACTGGGGGAGACTGGGGACACTGGGGACACTGGGGGAGACTGGGGACACTGCGGGAGACTGGGGACACTGGGGACACTGGGGACACTGCGGGAGACTGGGGACACTGGGGACACTGGGGACACTGCGGGAGACTGGGGACACTGGGGACACTGGGGACACTGCGGGAGACTGGGGAGACTGGGGACACTGCGGGAGACTGGGGACACTGGGGACACTGGGGACACTGCGGGAGACTGGGGACACTGGGGACACTGGGGGAGACTGGGGACACTGGGGACACTGGGGGAGACTGGGGACACTGCGGGAGACTGGGGACACTGGGGACACTGGGGACACTGCGGGAGACTGGGGACACTGGGGACACTGGGGACACTGCGGGAGACTGGGGACACTGGGGACACTGGGGAGACTGGGGACACTGCGGGAGACTGGGGACACTGGGGACACTGGGGACACGGGGGACACGGGGGAGACTGGGGACACTGGGGACACTGGGGACACGGGGGACACGGGGGACACTGGGGACACTGGGGGAGACTGGGGACACTGGGGACACTGGGGAGACTGGGGACACTGGGGACACTGGGGGAGACTGGGGACACTGGGGGAGACTGGGGACATGGGGGACACTGGGGAGACTGGGGACACTGGGGACACTGGGGACACTGGGGACACTGGGGACACTGGGGACACTGCGGGAGACTGGGGACACTGCGGGAGACTGGGGAGACTGGGGACACTGGGGGAGACTGGGGACACTGGGGGACACTGGGGACACTGGGGACACTGGGGACACTGGGGGAGACTGGGGACACTGGGGACACTGGGGAGACTGGGGACACTGGGGGAGACTGGGGGACACTGGGGACACTGGGGAGAACTGGGGAGACTGGGGACACTGGGGACACTGGGGACACTGGGGGACACTGGGGGACACTGGGGACACCGGGGACACCGGGGAGACTGGGGACACGGGGGACACTGGGGAGACTGGGGACACTGGGGAGACTGGGGACACTGGGGACACTGGGGAGACTGGGGACACTGTGGACACTGGGGACACTGGGGGAGACTGGGGACACTGGGGACACTGGGGACATGGGGGACACTGGGGACACTGGGGGAGACTGGGGACACTGGGGGAGACTGGGGAGACTGGGGAGACTGGGGACACTGGGGACACTGGGGGACACTGGGGGACACTGGGGACACCGGGGACACCGGGGAGACTGGGGACACGGGGGACACTGGGGGACACTGGGGACACTGGGGGAGACTGGGGGAGACTCAGGGAACCCTCAGGGAACCCCCAGGGAACCCTCATGGGATCCTCAGGGAACCCCCAGGGAACTCCCATGGGATCCTCATGAAACCCACACGGGATCCTCATGGAACCATCATGGGATCCTCATGGAATCATCATGGGATCTTCATGGAACCCTCATGGAACCCACATGGAACCCACATGGGATCTTCAGGGGATGCTCAGGGGATGCCCAGGGGATGCTCAGGGAATCCTCATGGAATCCCAGGATGGGTTGGGAGGGATCTCAAAGCTCCTCTCATTCCAACCCCTCATGGGCAGGGACCCCTCCCACTATCCCAGGCTGCTCCAAGCCCATTCCAACCCAGCCTTGGACACTTCCAGGGAAAATCAGGAGAGGTGGTCAGGACTTGGAAAAGTCAGGGAGAAATCCCATTAAAGCCCATCTATGACATTGATTTGAACTGGCTCAGATGCATTTGGCAGGAAGCAGAACAGAGGGGGAAAAAGAGGGAAAAAAGTGGTGGAATAAGGGAAGTGGGAATGTGGTGGATTAGGGTGAAAATAATTAAATAAGGGAAGCAGGATCCTAGTGGAAAATAGGGAAAACAGGAAAATAGTGACCAAAGGAAGCAGGAGAGTGGCAAAAAACTGAGAAAAACGGGAAAATAAAATCAGGTAGGCAGAAGTGTGGTGAAAGAGAGGGAAAATAGGAATCCAGTAAAATAAGGGAAGCATCATGGAAACCAAAATAGCAAAAAATAGGGGTACTGAGCATTCCACAGGAGGAACATTCCTGGCAAACCCAGAACAGAGGGGACATTCCAGGTAGCCCTGCCCACCTGCAGGTCCAGCCACAGAGTGCCAGGATAGAGGCAGGAACGTGCACCTGCAGGATTTCTGTGGAAAACTTCCCAGGAGCCTTCTCTGCCTCTGTTCCTTTGGGCTCCAGCTCCTCCCCGATGAGCTGGAGGAGCTGAGTGATCCTTTCCTCTGTCAGGGACTGTGGAGCACAGAGAGAAAATGAACAGGGTTTGTTCCCAAATGATGGAGGAAAATCCCTTTCGTAGCCCCTGGAGCTGTATGGTTCAGCACTCCCAGCTCTGGTGACCAGGGAAAGGTCACTCAGAGCAATCCTGCCTGTTCCAGCCCTAAACCCTCCCTGTGGCTGTGCTGAAGATTCCCTGGATCTTCTCCTGGCTGCCCTGAGAAAGGAATTTCCAACGAGCCACACTTGGCTGCAGCAGAGAAGTGCCACCACAGGTTCCTACAGGGTGGCAATTCCACACTTGGTCCTGGCTTTCCCTGCTTTTTTCCTCCTGCCTGCAGAGCCTCCTCGGGCTCCTTCACCTTCCCAGGTCTCTGCCCACACCTCAGGGCCAGGGTATCCCACATTTTCTCTGCAGAGACGTGACACCCCAGCTAAAGGAGTGATCTGTGGGTGCCACTTCCCAGGGAAAGCTCCCAAGGGAGTCTGGGGGATCCCAAATCCCCTCTGCCAGGCACCACAGAGCAGCCTGGCCACTGGGAAAAGTCCAGAGTGGGAGCCAGACACAATTCCCAGCTGATGAGCCATTCCAAACCCCTCTTTGGTGGAACCACAGCATGGGGGGAAAAACCCCAAGGTGGGAGCAGATCCTTCTCACACACACACACACAGGGTGAAATTCCTCATCCTGGGATCATGCCTAAAGCCTGGAATGCTGCAGATTCTGGGAGCAGGAGGGAACTCACCATGTTTTTCAGATCTTCTGGTCTGAGGGAGGGAAGCTGCAGCTCCAGCTGACACAGGCTCTGGAAACGTTCCAGGAAATCCTGGAGAAGCACTCTGGGCTCATCCACCAGCAGCCTGGCAAAACGATCTGGGCACAGGAAAAGCTGGGCTCAGCACTCCCAACCCCTCCTGATCCCACAGGGAAAGGGGGAACCCCAGCCCAGCCAGGGCCTCCACATAAATGCAGGGATAGGATAAAAGGGAATGACCTTAAGCTGAAGGAAGGAACGTTTCAGGGGGGTATTGAGAAGGAATTCCTGGCTGGGAGGGTTGGGAAGGGCTGGGATGGAATTCCCAGAGAAGCTGTGGATCCCTGGAAGTGTCCAAGGCCAGGTTGGATGGGGTTTGGAGCACCCTGGGATGGTGGGAGGTGTCCCTGGATGGGTTTTAAAGTCCCTTCCAAGCCCAACAATCCCATGGTTATTTTTTTCTGGCTTTTAAAGGAAAAGCTCAGCACAGCCTTTTCCCTTCAAGCAGCACAGCTTCCAAGACAGGATCTATCCCTCTTTGAGCATTCCACGACACCCAACCTCCCCTGTCCCCTCCCAGTTACAACCCAAAAGCATTTGAACAGCTCCAGAGGCACCCAAAGCTCAGGAACAGCTTTTTATTTGCTGAGGCTGCTCAGGGATGCTGCTTTCCTGTTTTATTTCATCATTCCCAGGGTGAAAAGGAGAGTGTGATGACAGGAACAACAACAGAAAGGGGGAAAAAAAATGGGAATAATGCAGAATTGTGCAGGAATCTGAGGCACCCACCTGGGCAGGGGCTGTCTGGCCAGAAGCAGAATTTCTCGTGGGCAGTGCTCAGGGCTTTCCTGAGCTCCTCACAGCGCTCCTTGTCTGCAGGGAAAATTAAAAAAAAAACAACTCTGGGATATTTCCCTGTGGAGCCACATCCTCAGGGAATGACCAGGAAAATCCAGGCTAGGAGAGGAAACCACCAGGATGGCAGAGTTGCCCTTGGATGCTGCCTGAGGCTGCAGAATTTGAAGCTTCACCTCAGACTTCCACCCCACTTTTCCCACCAAGAGGAATTCCAGGAACAGCAAATTTCCACCTGCCCACAGCCCCAAATCCTTCCCATTCCCATTCCCAGGAGCAGGGGAGCCTGTGGAAAAACAGCCCCAAGCCAAAGACAGGCACAGAACCCACTGGATCCTGCCAGTTTTTCCTGCTGGGATGCTGCCAATCCCTGGCTGAGCTGATCCACCCCAACTCTAAGAGCCAAATCCCAGCCAGGTCTGGAAATCAAATTTCCTCCCCTCCAAAAAAATTCTAAAAAAAATCTGACATTTAATTGCACTTATGCTTTCAGAACCAACTGATTTCTAATTTGTTTTTCGATGAGTTCTTCCCAGCCTTTATTTTTGACTTTCCTAACCTGGTGTGATTTCCAATGGAATAATTAGGCCAAGGTTTATTTAACAGAGATAATGTGAATAAACAGGGAGTGTTGATCTTGAGCGACCCAAAAGGAAAGGCTCAGCATTCCCATGGGCCACATGGCACCTGGCAAGCAGCAGGAATGTGCTCCCTGGCCACTTCCAGGGGAATTGAGAAGTGGGAATGACACTTCTTTGTTGGACAATAATTAGTTAATTAATGAAATCTCACAATGTAATTCCTGCCTGAGTGGCCTTGGTGAGCAGCAACCACCACACTGGAAAAATTCACTGCAGGAGCAGGGAAGCAGATCCAAAAATTGGGAAAGAAAAGTTTTAAATGAGAATTTGTTTTTAAAGGATTTTCAGATCCTTAAATGCATCCAGAGGGTGGCAAGGCTGGAGAAATGGCTGGAAAAGCTGGAAAGCTGCTGAGAGCCTTGGGATTGCTGGAGAAAAGGAGGATGAGGGGTGAATTCTGCATCTTCCAGAGGAGGGAAGGGTTGAGCTCTTCTCCCTGGAATCCTGTGGTAGGATTGGGATGACATTCCAGCATGGGAATGGCTCAAAGCTGCCCCAGGACAGGCTCAGGCTCAACAGCTGGAGCTGTTTCTCCACCAAGATGAGCCAGCTCTGGAATATTCCAAGGTTTTGGGATAATTCCCTTGGTCTGATTGAAGGTTTGGAACTTCACTGGGGTTTTCCAGGAGTTAAAGGATGGATCCTGAGGATGGAGGGGCTCCTTTCTGTGGAGAGGACATGGAACAGTGGGGACAGGGTGTGCTGGGAGAGGATTTGTCCCAGGATAAAAAAGACATTTATACAGTGAGAATTCCATCAGTCCATGGATCCAGCATTCCCTGGGACCACCCTTCCTTGGAATAATCATTCCCTGGGACCATTATTCCCTGGAACCATTAATCCCTGGAACCACCATTCTTTAGGACCAGCATTCCCTGGAACTGTCATTCCCTGGATCTATCATTCCATGGATCTATCATTCCATGGATCTATCATTCCCTGGAACCATCATTCCCTAGATCTATCATTCCCTGGATCTATTGTTCCCTGGAACCCCATTCTTTAGGACCACCATTCCCTGGATCTATCATTCTCTGGATCTATCGTTCCCTGGGACCCCCATTCCCTGGGACCCCCATTCCCTGGATCTATCATTCCCTGGGACCCCCATTCCCTGGGACCCCCATTCCCTGGGACCATCATTTCATGGATCTATCGTTCCCTGGAACCCCCATTCTTTAGGACCACCATTCCACGGAACCCCCATTCCCTGGAACCCCCATTCCCTGGAACCATAATTTCATGGATCTATCATTCCCTGGAACCCCCATTCTTTAGGACCACCATTCCACGGATCTATCGTTCCCTGGAACCCCCATTCCCTGGAACCCCCATTCCCTGGAACCATAATTTCATGGATCTATCATTCCCTGGAACCCCCATTCCCCAGGACCCCCCCCTCCTTGGCCAAGAGCCCAGCCCCTGTCCCAGCCCCCTCCCAACGATCCCCCATCCGTCCCAGCTGGAGAGCAGAGCCGGAGCCTCCCTGGAGCTGCTCCCCGGATCCCCCCATTGCCAGGCAATCCCGCAGGGCCACGCACAGGTGGTGAGGTCGCAGGCCAGGTGCAGGCTCGTGCACAGGTAAGCCTGGCAGCTGGAGCAGCGCAGCAGGTCACAGCCCACGCTGGCCCAGCCCAGGCGGGCACACAGCAGCGGCGACAGCCACGCCGGCTTGCCCGCCCACTGCAGAGGGTCTGCACGTCAAGGGAAACCTGGATCCTGGGATGGGGACAGGGGCACAGAGAAACCACGGGATTGGAGGGCTGGGGGAAGAGAGAGGGAGAGAAAAACCACGGGATTGGTGGGCTGGGGGAAAGAGGAGGGAGAGAAAAACCACGGGATTGGTGGGCTGGGGGAAGAGAGAGGGAGAGAAAAACCACGGGATTGGTGGGGTGGGGAAAGAGAGAGGGAGAGAAAAACCACGGGATTGGTGGGCTGGGGAAAGAGAGAGGGAGAGAAAAACCACGGGATTGGAGGGCTGGGGAAAGAGAGAGGGAGAGAAAAACCACGGGATTGGTGGGCTGGGGAAAGAGAGAGGGAGAGAAAAACCACGGGATTGGTGGGCTGGGGAAGGGCCTCAGGGAGGGAGAGGAAAACCACGGGATTGGTGGGGTGGGGAAAGAGGAGGGAGGAAAAACCACGGGATTGGTGGGGTGGGGAAAGAGAGAGGGAGAGAAAAACCACGGGATTGGTGGGGTGGGCAAGGGCCTCAGGGAGGGAGAGGAAAACCACGGGTTTGTTGGGCTGGGGGAAGAGAGAGGGAGAGAAAAATCCCGTATTTATTGGGGTGGGGGAAGGTCCTGAGGGAAGGAGAGAAAAATCCTTGGTTTGTTGGGATGCGGGAAGGTCCTGAGGGAGGGAGAGAAAAATCCTGGGTTTATTGGGGTGGGGGATTGTCCCAGGAAAGGGAAAAATCCCTGATTTACTGGGGTGGGGAATGTCCTGAAAGGGAGAGAAAATTCTTGGATTTGTTGGGGTGGGGGAATGTCCTGAGGGAGGGAGAGAAAAATCACAGGTTTGTTGGGGTGGGGAAAGGTCCCAAGAAAGGGAAAAATCCCGGATTTATTGGGGTGGGGTAAAGCAGGATTTTAGGAAAAGGTGGGATTTTAGGAAAAGGCTGGATTTCAGAAAGAGGCAGGATTTCAGGAAAAGGCTGGATTTTAAGAAGAGGCTGGACTTCATGAAAAGGTGGGATTTTAGGAAAAAGCAGGATTTGAGATAAAAGCGGGATTTTAAGAAGAGGCTGGGTTTTAGGAAAAGTTGGGATTTTAGGAAGAGGTTGGATCTTAGGAAAAGGTGGGATTTTAAGAAAAGGCAGGATTTTAAGAAGAGGTGGGATTTTAGTTAAAGGCTGGATTTTAGGAAAAGTTCGGATTTTTGGAAAAGGCTGGATTTAGGAAAAGATTGGATTTAGGAAAAAGCTGGATTTAGGACAAGGCCCTTCCCCTACATTGCCCAGGGAACAGCCCCAGCTCCAAAGCCCCAGGAACATTTGCACAACTCTTAGAGCCAGGTTGGAAGTTTGGGATGCATGTGCCGGGCCCAGAATCAACTCAAGGATCCCTCTGGATCTTTTCCCCCCCAGTCCCATCCCAAACTGGAATTCCCCAAATCCCAAAGGATATGGTGAAGGTCTCCACTCTGCTGAAATAAGCTTCCCTGCTGGCAGATTCCAGGGAAGGAGCCTCCATTTGGGCAGGGCCGTTGGCTTGCTCCGAGCAGTGGGATGTGTCGTTCCTGAAAGGAAAAATCAGCAAGGAAAAAATCTTGGAGTGATTCCATTAATAAAAAAACCCCCACAGAGCATTTCCTAACCCCTCACCCCACGGGTCTGCCCTGGTAAGGATCTTCTCCTAATAAAATGATGGATAAAATCCCGCAGGTGCCTGGGAGGGGATGCCAGGGGCTGCCAGTGGGGGATCTGATGGGACAGGGAGGGAACGGGGATTTGGGCCCTGAGGCCAGCAGGGAATTCTGAAGGAAGGGCCAGGAGGAGAGCCTGGCTGGGATCTGGGGCTGCAATGTCAATCCCAAAGCTGGGATGTGGACCCTAAAGCTGGGATCTGGGGCTGGAATGTTGATCCTAAAGCCAAGATCTGGGACTGGAATATGGATGTCAAGGACAGGATCTGGGACTGGAATGTCAATCCCAAAGCTGGGATCTGGATCCTAAAGCTAGGATCTGAGGCTGGGATCTGGAATGTCAACCCCAATGCTGCAATGTCACTCCCAAAGCTGGGATCTGGGGCTGGAATGTGGATCCCAAGGCTGGGATCTGGGGCTGGATCCCAAAGCTGGGATATAGGGCTCCCAGTATCGTCCCAGTGCCCCAGGATCTCTTCCCACTGCTGCCTCCTTGTCTCTCCAGCATTCCCAGTGGCCCTGAGTCTCTCCACTATTCCCAGTGCCTCCCAGCCCCCCCAGTCCCCCCAGTGTCCCCCCCCAGTCCCCCCAGTGTCCCCCCAGTCCCCCCAGTGTGCCCTCCCAGTGCCCTTCCCAGTCCCCCAGTGTCCCCCCAGTCCCCCAGTGTACCCTCCCAGTCCCCCCAGTGTCCCCCCCCAGTCCCCCCAGTGTCCCCTCCCAGTGCCCTCTCCCAGTCCCCCCAGTCCCCCCTCCCAGCGCCCCCAGTGTCCCCCCCAGTCCCCCCAGTGTCCCCTCCCAGTGTCCCCCCCCAGTCCCCCCAGTTCCCAGCGCTCCCCGCCCATTCCCTCGCTCTCCCTCCCCAGTAGGAATTCCCAGCGCCTCCCAGTCCCCCCGGGCACTGTCCCGCCGCCCCAGCTCCCTCAGCCCGGACCCCAAGTGTCACCGAGGGGCCCCCGATCCCCTGAGAGCCCCCAGGCCTCCCGCCGCTCACACGGCCGGGCCTCCCCGCCGCCAGCAGCGGCCCAGCGCGTCCCGCCGCCCCTCACCCGCCGGGCCCGGGCCCCTCGGTGGCGATGCCGCCGTCGATGAGGTCGCGGATCTGCCGGGGGGTCACGGGGGGCGGCCGCCCCCGGCTCCCGCCCGCCGCCGCCGCCGCCGCTCCCCCGCCGCTGGGCGCCGCCATCTTGGGCCCTCCCCGCCGCCACGGCCCGGGAAACGCGGGCCCGCGGCAACGTTCCGCTCGAGCGCGAGGGTTCCGCCCGCGCCGCGGCCTCGCTCGTGACCTCGCGTTCCCCCCGCACGGCCTCCCAGAGCCCGCGGAGGGCTCGGGGGGCACCGGGGAGCCCGTGAAAGGCCCCGCGAGTGGCGCCGCGAGTGGCCCCGGGAATAGCCCGGCGCCGCCGCTCTCGGCGCTCGATTGCTCCAGCCTGGATCGAGCGCTCAGCTCTCCCGACAGCGGCGCTCTCGTCGCAGCCTCCCCACACCTGCCAACAAGCCCGCAGCTGATAGGCCGCGGCCGAAGAAGCTCGGCGCTGATTGGCGGCCGGCGCCCCGGCCCTCAGGCAGCGGACGGGCCATGTCGGCGGCGGCCGCGGGCCGGGCCGGGCTCGGGCAGGGCGCGGGCGGCGCCGCGGGAGGCGGCCATGGCGGCGGGGGAGGCGTCCTGAACCGCTTCGTGCAGCTGCCGGGCAGGCCGCGGGCGGCGGGTGAGCGGCGGCCGGTGCCGGGGTGACCCCGACCCCAAGGCCCACAGGGGGTTCGGGACCGGGGCAGCCCCGACCCTGAGGGGTCCGAGAGCAAACTGTCCCTATCCCAGAGGGAGCGGGAGCGGGGCAGCTGCATGGCCGAGCTCCTGAGGGATCGGGGCACCCCGGCTCCGGGAGCCCGCTTTCCCCAAGGTCCTGAGGGGACTGACAGGGACATCCCCATCCCAGGAGCACCGGGACCGCTCCATGGCCGAGCTCCTGAGGGATCGGGGCACCCCGGCTCCGGGAGCCCGCTTTCCCAAGGTCCTGAGGGGACTGACAGGGACATCCCCATCCCAGGAGCACCGGGACCGCTCCATGGCCGAGCTCCTGAGGGATCGGGGCACCCCGGCTCCGGGAGCCCGCTTTCCCAAGGTCCTGAGGGGGCTGACAGGGACATCCCCATCCCGGAGGGGCAGGAGCTGGGCCAGCCCCACTCCTAAAGCCTCCGGGGGTCTGTGATTGGCAATAACCCATTCCGGGGTCCCGAATGGGGACACCCGCACACTGCAGCCAGCTGTGGTCACCCCAGCACCGGCCCAAGGTGCCGAGCCTGGGACACGCGTGTCCCCGAGGGCACAGGGCCACCCCAGGCATTCCCAGGCCGAGCTGGGGTTCCCCAAAACCCGGGTCAATAATGGGGTCACGCTGTCCCCAAAGCCCAGGAGTGCTGTGGGGAGAGCCGCGGTGTTCCCATCCCAAGGATCCCGGGATATGGAAGCTGGAATCAGGGATGGGGTGTGGGGGCTGGATTTGTAAAATCCTTTTTCAGATGGATTTAGGGTCACCCCCTCCTACACCCCAGCTCTTCCTTCCCCATTCTGGCGTTTTCCAGGTGTTGGGAGATGCTTGGGTGCCCCCCGTGGGTTCATCCCGTGGGTGTGGGGGTATGGGGAAGATCAGCTCCATTTCAGCCATCCTGGAATCCTGGAAAAGCCTGGCCTAACCCCTGGTGATCCCCCCACTCTGCAATCCAGTCTGTTGGGGTTTTTTAGGACATCCCCACAGTCCTGGGAGGGCAGGCCTGGCTGGGATCCTATTCCCTGGGAAAAGCCCAGTTTCCCTTTTCCACCCCCCTCCTAGCCAGGCTGGATGCTGAAGGGTTATTCCAGAGTTCTGCATGTTTGGCTCACCCAAATAGTCCCAGAGGAGGCTGAGCTTACCCTGGGATCCCAGCGTTTGGAAGTTCTGTTGTCCTGGGAGAGACCCCATAGCCCTGTGATCTTTTCAGGTGGAAATATTCCTTTTTTCCCTTATCCCCCCATGACCTTGAGGTGGAAATCCCAGGATCAGGAATCCTTTGCTGCCCCTCAAATCCCTCCATCCATGTGGGACACAAAGCCCCACCAGCAGCTGGGAAGGGATTTTCCATCCATCTCCCCAATCCTGGAACCTGCCAGGGTCAGGAATTCACTGAGTGGCTCCACACTTTCTATTTTTGGGCAGATGCTCAGCCACATTTCCTTCCTTCCGTGCAAAGGGCTTTTTTGGCCACACAGCCCCTGATTCCCTTCCCCTTCCTGAATTTTAATTTTGCCTGGAGATGGGAATTGCATCCTCCTGCTCCTCTCTGCATCCTGTCCCAGCCCAGGGTGACCCAGCTCAGCCTTGGCACTTCAGCCAGCCTAAATAAACCCCAAACTGATGGAAAAAATCCTGGATTGCTGGAGTTTTCTCCCACTTTGACACCTGTTGAGGTCCTATTTATAGAGCTCCAGCAGCAGCCCTTACATAACCATTGACAGAGGAATTTTTTTCCCCCCTCATTCCATTTCTTCCAACCAGAGCTCCCAATTCTCTCTCAGAGTTTCCAGGTTTGTTTTCTGAGCTCCCACTTCTCCTCCAGGCAGGTTTCATTCTTCACAGCCCATTTTTCTTGCAGAATTTCCAGGTTTTCTTTTCTTCCCTCACAATTCCTTTCCAGGATTTTCAGTTACCTCCTAAATTTTCTTTCAAAATTTTTTAGGTTTCTTTTCTTTCTCCCAATTCGCTTCCAAAGTTTTCAGTTACCTCCTAAATTTTCTTCCAAACTTTTCAGGTTTCTTTTCCTCCTCCCAATTCTCTCTCAGAGTTTCCAGGTTTGTTTTCTGAGCTCCCAGTTCTACTCCAGGCAGGTTTCATTCTTCACATCCCATTTTTCCTGTAGAATTTCCAGGTTTTCTTCCTATCCATCATTCCCTGGGACCATCCATCATTTCCTGGGATGTGTAGAGGGTTTCAGGATGTTCAGCTCCTTTTCCCTCAGCTGCTCTTCCCAGTTCCATGGGTTTCATTCTCCAGAATTCCTTCCTTTATGTTTTTGGTTTTGTTTTTTTTTGAAACAAACCAACTCCAGGTGTTTAAAATCCTTTAAAACCTGATTGCCCCAAACGATTTTGGAAACAAAACCTGGGAGCACCAAACCTGTTCTCAACACTGATCCCAGCCCAGGAGCTCTCCCATTCTGGAAAAGCTGCTTTGGAGCTCTCAGGAACAGCTGGAAATCTCTTGGCTGACCTGCAGGTTGTGTTTGGCATCCTTGGTGAACCCTCTGGCTTCTCCCATTTTCTCTCAGCCCCTTGGAGCTGTTCAGGGACTCCGCTGCAGCTGGGAATTTTTCCTCTTGGGAATTTTTCCACTTGGGCTTTTTTTCCTCTTGAGAATTCTTCAGGTGTGGGCAGGAAGGGAAGTGTGGGATCTGCAGAGGCTGGATGAACAGAGTTTTATTCTCACTCTCAGCAATGCATTCCCAATCCTGCTCATCCAAACTTTCCTTACATGAATTCCAAACTTAATTTTGTCCTGCCTTTGTGGAAAAGATGAAACTTTGCAGATGGATGTCAAAGTCAATATTGACTTGCCTTGTTCTGGTTCAGCCCTTGACCTAAATGTCCTTCAGGATTCCTGCAGGGATCAGAAATGGAAAGGGACAGATTAAATCCTGCTGTTGTGGATGTGGAAAAACCAGGCAGGAAAATAATACCAAATCCATCTTTAGGAAAGCTTTAAAAAAGCAGAGAAAAACCCACAGGCACAGCCCTGGGATATCCACCATGGATGTGGGACTCGGCCTCCAAAGCCACTTTGGGTTTGTTGGTTTTACACCCTGTAGTTATTCCCAAAAATAAGGCCTGCAGTGGAAATTGTGCTGCTGGTGCTGCTGTACCACAGCCCTGGTGGGGTGGCCTTGCCCTGGGATTTGGGGGATTGAAATCCTGGATTGCTGGGAAGAGCCAGCATTGTTTGGGACACGCTGCTACCAGCACAGGCCAACACTGCTGCTGTTCCTTTTCCTCTTGTCCTGACAGCAAGGGGCTCCAAGTGGGGTGGATATTGGGATTGAAGCAGCTTGGGACAAAAGGGAGCTGCTAAAGGGGTGTGGAACTGTGGGATGGTTTGGGTGGAAGCTCAAAAGCCAGCCACCTCTGCTCTGGGACAATTCCCCCTTTCCAGGGTGCTCCAAACTCCTCCAGCCCAGCCTTGGCCATTCCAGGGATTATGGAACAGCCCCAGCTGCTCTGGGAAGCTCGTCCAGTGCTCCTTCATTCTCAAAAGTGGAAGTTTTCCCTCATCTCCAGCTGGAATTTCCTGTTTTTCAGTTTGTCCCTCCTCTTGTCACTGAGCAGCCTGGCCCCACTCCTCTCCACACCCACCCCTGAGAGATAAAGGGATTTATCTGGGGGTTCTGACAGTCATAAGAAAAATGGATGGTTTCAGGAGGTTCAAAACAATTCCATATTCATGGAATCGTGGAATTGTTTAAGATGCAAAAGTTCCCTGAGATCAAGTCCAACCATTCCCAGCTCTACCAAGGCCACCCCAAGTGCCACATGCCCAGGACTTGGAAATCATCCAGGGATGGGCACTGCAAACCCCCTGGGCAGCTGTGCCAGGGCTGGACAAACCTTTCCAGGAGGGAATTTTCCCACAGATCCAGCCCAGCCCGTGCCCAGCCCCAGGCTGGGGCCGTTCCCTGTGCCTGTGCCCAGAGGCCGACCCCACATGCCCAGGGTTTGGAAATCCCCCCAGGCTGGGCACTGCCCCCCTGCCCAGGGCAGCCCATTCCAAGGCTTCCCTGCCCTTGCCAGGGAGGAATTTCCCCTGCAATGCCCCCAGCCCGTGCCCAGCGCCAGGCTGGGGCCGTTCCCTGCCCTGCTGTGCCTGTCCCTGTGCCCAGAGCCCCAATCCCCCCCGGCTGTGCCCTCCTCTCAGGAGTTGGGCAGAGCCCCCAGGGCCCCCCTGAGCCCCCTGTGCTCCAGGCTGAGCCCCTGCCCAGCTCCCTCAGCCTCTCCTGGGGCTCCAGCCCCTGCCCAGCTCCATTCCCAACCCCAAACTGAGCCCCCCAGGCCGGGCAAGAGGCTGAAAGCTGCCAAGGGGCTGCAATTCCTGGGCTGCCCTGCCTCAGGAGAAGCTGCAGGCACCAGCATTCCCTCATTGCCTTGCCAAGGGATTTCCCTCTTTTCCCCAGTGCTGGCAAGCAGCTTTCCTGGCTCTGCACTGATTGATCCCCAAACAGCTCAGGGAGTTCCCCCACAAGATCCCCCTGAGCCCCTTTTCCCATCTGGAAACACCTTCCTGTTCCATGCCCTGTCCTAATTACAGCTCCTGCTGCAATTAAAGGGTTCAATGAGGAATATTTGGGATTGTCAATGCAGGTCATCCAGCAGCTCCCTCAGCTCTCAGGGAGTGAATCACTGGTTAAATTGGGAATTCAGCAGGGTGGTGGCAGGTCAGTGCCCAGCCAGCCCCATGGCTCAGCCCTTCATTAGAGCTTTCCTTAATTATGTCCCTGTTGTGATGTCCCTCACGGAGTTGGAAAAGCCCTCCCAGACTGAGCTGTGCCCAATCCCCAGCCAGAGCCCTGAGTGCCACATCCAGAAATTCCTTGGACACCTCCAGGGATGGAGACCCCAAACCTCCCTGAGCAGCCTCTTCTACCATTCCCAACATTCCCCACATTTCCTTTCCATGAGGAAATTCCTGCTGCTCTCCCCCCTGAGCCTCCCCTGGCCCAGCTTGAGGCTGTTCCTTCTCTCCCTGTGCTTAAATTTCACTCTGATTGTGGAATTTATTCCCTGAAAATTTTGCTCTTCCCATTTTTGCCCTCAGGACTAAGGAAAGTCTAAATCCACCTTCCCATCCTTCCTTCCTGCTTCTCTCTGGAATCTTAAGCTGGGAAAACAATTCCTGCCCAGATCACACCCATCCATTTTAAAAGCAGTTTCCATTTTCCACAGCCCTGGTCCATCCTGCTGCTTTCCATGTCCAGCACCAAAGAATTCTCAGCAGGCCCTGGGGAATTCCAGCTTTTCACAGGGATGGGGCCTTGCTCTGCTTCCCTGAGTTTTTGGGGGTTCAACTCTGGGAAAATGGGATTTGCTCACCACAAAGTGGATGCACAACAAATCCCAGGATTCACTCTCTTCCCACTTGTCCTGCAGAATTTCCAGGTTTTCTTTTCCTCCTCCCGTCTCTTCCAGGATTTTCAGTTACCTCCTAAATTTTGTCCAAATTTTTCAGGTTTCTTTTCTTCCCTCCCAATTCTCTCCCAGAGTTTCCAGGTTTGTTTTCTTCCCTCCCACTTCTCCTCCAAGCAGAATTTCCCACTTTCCCTGCAGGATTTCCAGTTTTTCTCTTCTTCCCTCCAGGATTTTCAATCACCTCCTCAGTTCTCAGCCAGAGCCGAGCCTCCCGCCCGGTTCCTACAGCTGGGCACAGATCACAGCCTCCTGCTCCCAGCCACCCCAGCCAATTCCTGTAGGGAATACATCCCCGTGGGTGCCCTCCTCACCCTGGCACCCCCCCTGAGCTCTTGGGGAGCTGGTTCTTATCTTCCTCCTCCTCCTGCTGCTGCAGGCCAGCGGTGCCCCCCGGCCAGGAGCGGCCATCGCTGCGTGGCCGACAGTGCCAACCTCTACGTGTTTGGAGGCTACAACCCCGACTATGACGAGTCTGGAGGGCCAGAGAATGAGGATTACCCCCTCTTCAGGGAGCTCTGGAGGTACAACTTTGCCACAGACACCTGGCACCAGATGGGCACGAAGGCTACATGCCCAGGGAGCTGGCCTCCATGTCACGTACGTATGGAAATCCAACTCCTTGCCTGCCTGCTCCTGGAGCTATTTTAATCCTGGCTATTTTAATCCAGGAAAAGCTGGAGGGTGGGGTTTTTTTCCCAACTAGGCCTTGAGGTTGGGTTGGGTTGAGTTGAGGGGTTTTGTTTAGTTTTTTTGTTCAGTCGAGGCAGAGTGGGGAAAAAAATATGGTGTTTTCCAGGTGTTTGCCTTGCTGGCTGCAAGGCACCTGTGCTTTCAGCAGACATCTCAAAGCATCCAAAAATAGCTCTTTGTTCACTTCTCAAAGCAGACCTTTGGTTACCATGGTTTTAGTTGGGATCTTTTTCTTTTAGAGCCTCTCAGAGCCATCAGTGCCTGCACGGGGTGGATTGCAGGGAATTGGAACAGCACTGAGCACTGCTCAGTGGGATGGAAAAATGGAATGGGTTGGGTGGGAAAGGAGCTTAAAAATATCCAATTTCATGCCATGGAGAGGGACACCTTCCCTAGAGCACTTTACTCCAAGCCCAGTCCAACCTGGCTTGGAACAGCCTGGAAAAATCATTCAGTTCTGCTGATCTCAGTGTCCTGGTTTGCAGGGCAGGTGTGTGCTGAGGAGGGAATGGAGAATGCAAACCCCTCCCTCAGAATTATTGTCATTCTGAAATTAAGGAGCAGCCCCGAGCTGGGAATTGCCAAGCCTTGAATGCCAGGAATTCCAAAGTGTTGGAACCCTGGGCACAGAGGATTTCAGGCTTTTTTAAAAGGGGAAAATTCCCTGAAATGTTCTGAGATTCTGGGGATGCTCCAGGTGCTGGCAGAGAGGAATTCTCAAGAATAACTCTGAGCTGTTCTCAGGATCAGCTCTGAGCTGGGAATTGCCAAGCCAAGCCTTGAATTGCAGGATTTGCAGGAATTCCAAGGTGTTGGAACCCTGGGCACAGGGGATTTCAGGCTTTGGAAAA
This sequence comes from Sitta carolinensis, assembly GCA_032173965.1. Lineage (NCBI taxonomy): Eukaryota > Metazoa > Chordata > Aves > Passeriformes > Sittidae > Sitta > Sitta carolinensis. The sequence goes on from JAVUNC010000005.1 coordinate 277,603, forward strand.
AGGGGAAGTTCCATGGAATGTACAGCTGCCCATGGACAGAGCCCCCTGTTCAGATCACAGCACACAGGCTCTGTGGGCAGAAGGTTAAAAATGACTTTGAAATTAGGGAGGGTTCTCCCTTATGGACAATGTTACCCAGCCCAGTGGAACTGGTGAAACAAAGGCAGAGCTCTTCACTCCCACTGGGCAAAGCAGAGGGACATCAAGGAGAAATCCCTGCTCTCAGCAGGAATGAATAACAGCAATATTATTGCAAAAACCTTCCACTGTGTTTAGCACAATTCCCTGAGAAAGAGCAGCAGGGAACCAAAACCAGCAGGAAATGAAAAATATCGAAAACAAAAACCAAAAAGTACCAGGAAAGCAAAAGTATCAGGAAACCAGAAATGTGAGGAAACCCAAAAACATCAGGAAACTGAAAACATCAGGAAACAAAAAAATCAGAAACCCAAAAAACATCAGAAACCCAAAAAAGCAGGAAACCAAAAACACCAGGAAACAAAAAACACAGGAAACAAAAAACAGCAGGAAACAAAGAGCATCAGAAACCAAAACATCAGAAAACCAAAAACATCAGAAACCCAAAAACATCAGAAACCCAAAAACAGCAGGAAACCAAAAAATCAGGAACCCAAGAGCATCAGGAAACCCAAAAATATCGGAAACCCAAAATTAGAAAACCAAAAACGGGAGGGAACCAGAAACAACAGGAACCCAAAAATACCAGAAAACTAAAAATACCAGAAACCCAAACGATGGGAACCCCCCAAAACTGAGAGCCCCAGAGCATCAGGAGCCCCAAGGTGTGAGCCCCCAAAGCAGAGCCCAGTGCAGGGCTGGCAGCGAGCGCAGCGTGCTGCAGCCCCAGACACAAAGTGAGAAGAGGCCAGGGTGAGCAGCAGTGCTGCCTGAGCCTTGTGAGGGTGCCCTGAGGAGGAGAGCCAGCTGAGAGCCAGCGCCTCCTCTGCCTAATTCCTGCTTTCCTCTCTCAATTGCCTCTCCCCCAGTTGTTTTACACGGCAACAACCTCCTGGTTTTCGGGGGCACCGGGATCCCGTTTGGGGAGAGCAACGGGAACGACGTGCACGTGTGCAACGTGAAGTACAAGAGATGGGCGCTGCTCAGCTGCCGTGGCAAGAAACCCAACCGCATCTATGGCCAGGTGGGGAGCCCCAGGGCTCAGAGCACCCCCAGTTCTGCTCTGCCCCTCACCAGAGCCGTCCTTCCTGGGTTAGGAACACGAGGAGAGGCGTGGAAGAAACGGCGCGGGGTCGAGGAGGAGTGGCGGTCAGGGAGCGCAGGAGCTGGGCACTCAGCACCCGGGGCTGCTGGGTGGGGAAAAGGGGTTGGAGGAGGGGGTGCTGCTCAAAAAGCTGCAGAATCTGAAAGCTTAAATGAAAATTTTAAAAAATTACTAAAGGAGCGGTTCGCAGTCAAAAGTTTTAAAACCCAAAACTCTGAATGAGAATGAAAAAGTGATTTAAGGAGTGGTTCGTAGTCAAAAAGCTTCAGAATCTAAAACTCTGAATGAGAATGAAAAAGTGATTTAAGGAGTGGTTCGTAGTCAAAAAGCTTCAGAATCTAAAACTCTGAATGAGAATGAAAAAGTGATTTAAGGAGTGGTTCGTAGTCAAAACCTTAAAAGCCCAAAATTCTGAATGAGAATGAAAAAGTGATTTAAGGAGTGGTTCGTAGTCAAAACCTTAAAAGCCCAAAATTCTGAATGAGAATGAAAAAATTATTTAAGGGGTGGTTCATAGTCAAAACTTTCAAAACCCAAACTAAATGAAAATGAAAAAAGTGATTAAAGGAGTGGTTTGTAGTCAAACCCCAAATTTTAAATGAAAATGAAAAGAATTATTAAAGGAGTGGTTGGTAGTCAAAAAGGTGCAAAATCTAAAAGTTTAAATGAAAATTTAAAAATTATTAAAGGAGTGGTTTGTAGTCAAAAGTTTCAAACCCCAAAACTCTAAATGAGAATGAAGAAATTATTTAAGGAGTAGTTCATAGTCAAAAACCTTGAAAACCCAAAATTCTGAATGAAAATGAAAAAAGTGATTTAAGCAATGGTTCATAGTCAAAACTTTCAAAACCCAAAACTCTAAATGAAAATGGAAAATATATATGGATTGGTTTGCAGTCAAAAGTTTCAAAATCTAAAACTCTAAATGAAAATAGAAAAAGTGATTTAAGGAGTAGTTTACAGTCAAAACCCAAAACTTAAAATGGAAAAAATGATTAAAGGAGTGGTTGGGAGTCAAAAAGCTGCAGAATCTAAAACTTCAAATGAAAATTTTAAAAAATGTTAAAGGAGTGGTTTGTAGTCAAAACTTTCAACACCCAAAACTCTAAATGAAAATGGAAAATATATATGGATTGGTTTGTAGTCAAAACTTTCAAAATCTAAAATTCTAAATGAAAATGGAAAACGTGATTTAAGGAATGGCTTGTAGTCAAAACTTTCAAAATCTAAAATTCTAAATGAAAATGGAAAACGTGATTTAAGGAATGGCTTGTAGTCATAACTTTCAAAACCCAAAATTCTGAATGACAAAAGTGATTAGAGGAGTTGTTTGTAGTCAAAGCTTTTAAACCCCAAAACTCTAAATGATTTAAGGAGTGGTTCATTCTCAAAACCCTTGAAAATTCAAAATGAAAATGTGATTTAAGGAGAGGTTCCTAGTCAAAACCTTCAAAACCCAAAATTCTGAATGAGAATGAAAAAATTATTTAAGGAATGGGTCATAGTCAAAACTTTCAATACCCAAAACTAAATGAAAATGAAAAAAGTGATTAAAGGAGTGGTTTGTAGTCAAAAGTTTCAAACCCCTTCAATAAAACCTATTAAATAAAACCGTGTAGGGCTCCTTCCCAAAGGACTGAGCGTTGTGTGTGTTTGGCACAGGGAGAGAGCAGTGCCCTCTGTGCCACCTCCTGACTGGGGTCAGACTGGGGTCAGACTGGGGAGAGGTAAACTGGTGACTGGGTCAGACTGGGGTAAAACTGGGGTCAGACTGGGGGAAGACTGGGGAAGACTGGGGTAAAACTGGGGTCAGACTGGGGGAAGACTGGGGTATAAACTGGGGTCAGACTGGGGTCAGACTGGGGGAAGACTGGGGTCAAAACTGGGGTCAGACTGGGGGAAGATGGACTGGGGGGAAGACTGGGGTCAAACTGGGGTCAGACTGGGGGAAGACTGGGGGAAGACTGGGGGAAGACTGGGGTAAAACTGGGGTCAGACTGGGGGAAGACTGGGGTCAAACTGGGGTCAAACTGGGGTCAAACTGGGGTCAGACTGGGGTCAGACTGGGGGTCAGACTGGTTTACCTAGTTTCTGCCTGGCTTCTAACTGGTTTCTGAGTGGTTTCTGCCTGGGTTCTAGCTGGGTTCTGCCTGGGTTCTAACTGGGTTCCTGCCTGGGTTTTAACTGGTTTCTAACTGGTTTCTAACTGGTTCCTGCCTGGTTCCTGCTGGTTCCTAACTGCTCTCTGCTGCTCTCTGCCTGGTTTCTCTGGCAGGCCATGGCCATCATCAATGGGTGTCTCTATGTGTTTGGAGGCACCACTGGGTACATTTACAGCACTGACCTCCACAAGCTGGACCTCAACACCCGGGAGTGGATCCAGCTGAAGCCCAACAACCTGTCCTGTGACATGCCCGAGGAGAGGTGAGCACCTGGGCAGCCTCAGGCAGCTTTGGGGGAGCCAAGGCATGGGAAATTTTGGGAGCTTTTGCTGTGTTTGGCATTTCCAGCCCTCCTTTGCCTGGGAGATGGTGGGTTTTGGTCACTGGCATCTGTGTGTCCAGCTGAGAGCAGGGAATTGGGAATGCTGGAATTGCAGAATGGTTTGGGTTTATAGGAACCTTAAAATAAATCCAATTCCATCCCCAGCCATGGGACACTTTCCAATAGGAATCTTAAAATAAATCCAAATTCCAGCCACTTTCCTATAGGAATCTTAAAGTAAATCCAAATTCCAGCCACTTTCCAATAGGAATCTGAAAATAAATCCAAATTCCAGCCACTTTCCAATAGGAATCTGAAAATAAATCCAATTCCAGCCACTTTCCAATAGGAATCTGAAAATAAATCCAATTCCAGCCACTTTCCAATAGGAATCTTAAAATAAATCCAATTCCAGCCACTTTCCAATAGGAATCTTAAAATAAATCCAAATTCCAGCCACTTTCCAATAGGACCCTGGAAATAAATCCAATTCCATGGGACACTTTCCACTCTCCCAGGTTGCTCCAAGTCCTGTCCAGTCTGACCTTGGACACTTCCAGAAACCACCTTAGAAGGAGCTGGAATATTGATGGCAATTAATCCTTGCACTTAATTATTTAATAATTGCTCTGCAATCAGAAAATTACCTTTCACATTTCTGGGGTGCTGCTTGGAGGGCTCAGGAAAACTTCCTGAAATTCTCCCAACCTGATGGAGCAAAGCCAGGCTTGGGAGATTGTGCTCAAATCTCTGGAATTTGATGGAGATTTCCAGAAGGTTTTTTTGGGTTTTTATTTTATTAATTGTGCTGCTTTGCACCTTCAGGTACAGACATGAAATTGCTCACGATGGTCAAAGGATTTATATCCTGGGAGGTGGAACTTCCTGGACAGCTTATTCCTTGGATAAGGTGAGGGTTTTTTTGGAAAAAAAAAAAAAAAAAAGGAGATTTTTCCACACTGAGGAATAAACCAGCACGGCCTCTTCAGCTGGCTTTACCTGGAGAGCCTGGTTTAAAAAAAAATGAAAATAATCAGGAGCAGATTGTTCTCCTATTTCTGTAAAACCTGGGTTTGCCACAGAATGTGCTGGTGATGAATCTGTGGTCACTTTAAATAGTGCTCTGCTTCCAAAAAAGATTTAATGGGACATTTTATCTCCCATTGTCCCATTTTCCTGCCTGTGTGCAGCAGCAGGAGAAAGGTATTTCTAAATCCTTCTGAGACCTCGAGGCTGTGGATTTTAATTGGTCCAGCTCTTTTAAAAAGCAATATTCTTTCTTTTTTTTTTTTTTTTTTCCATCTGTAGGGCTGATGGGATGGAGCTGGGAAGGTGATTTTAGACCTGCTGAGTCACTGGCTGGGATCAGCTATTTTTGGGTTTACATTAATGAATAAAAAAGGGATTTAGTTAGAATAGGTCAGAGCCTGTGGCTGCATCAGAGCCAGGAGAAGCTCAGGGCTCCTCTTTTTCCCTCCAGATCCACGCCTACAACCTGGAAACCAACACCTGGGAGGAGATCACCACAAAACCCCACGAGAAAATTGGTGAGTTTGGAATTTCCCTCCTCTCCCTGGCAAGCTGGGCTTGAGAATGCAGTTTGCTTGTTCAAGAAGTGATTTAATGCTGAGCTGGAGATCCCAATTTGGGAGTTTGGCAGCCTGGCTTCCCTCTCTGCCTGCTTGGGGAAGGTGGCAGTGCCTGGATCTGCTCCCAGAGGATCCCCTGAGGCCCTGGAACCTCACAGCTGCTTTTCACCAAGATTTAGGACTGAGGAACAACATTCCCCCATTTTCCTTCCTTCCCTGGAGAGGAATTAGGATTCAAACCTGAAGCTGCTTCAAATTTACACCTTTTATACCTGGGCTAGCAGGAAAGCAGAACCTCTTTAAAGTGAAACTCTTTGGAGACAAAACCACCACTTGCACAAGCAATTATTGCTGACATGTTATTTTTAAAATTTATCCTCCTCAGGCTTCCCCGCAGCCAGAAGATGCCACAGCTGTGTCCAGATTAAAAATGGTAAGATTTACCTCTGGAAAATTGCTGTTTCCTGTACAGCCCAACAGGGGAGAGTTGGAGAGAAGTGCAGGGCACCCCTGGCTTTTCTGGAAGAGGATTTTTTTTCCTCACTGCAGGCTTTAAACTGCCCAGTTGGCACCATTCCTCCTTCTGCACTGGGAAAAAAAAAAACAAAAACAGTTACAACCTTGATCCATCATTTCCAAACCCTTCAGGTCAGTGGCTGAATGCTCTCTGGTGAAGGGAAATGCTGGATTATATTTCCTAGGAGTGTTAATTGTGCCAAAAAAAAAGCTTCCAGCAGGATTTGGCAGGTGCTGAGTTGAGCAAGGCAGGACTGGGAGCTGGGGCTGTTCCCTGTGGGTTTAAAATCCCTGGAATTTCATCAAACCCAGGAACCCAGAGGATTCCACAGAGCTGCTCCAGAACTGGGGGTGCTCACCTGGAGAAGGGAAGGCTGCAGGGAGAGCTTCCAGAACATTCCAGGGGCTCCAGGAGAGCTGGAATTTGGGACAGGAGCAGGGAATGGCTGCCATCTCCATCCTTCTCCTCCCTGCAATCCTAAAGGAATCTCGGGTCAGCTCCTTTGTTATTTGGGAACCAAAGGATCCTGAGGGAAGGAGCTCCTGGGACTTGGAGTGAAGAGAAATAAATGAGTTTTGGGAGGTGATAAAAACATGGAATTGTCAGAGCTGAGCAGGAAGGTTCTGGAAATGCTGCTTTGATTTGGGGAAAAATGGGGAGGATTTGGAATATTGTATCCTGAAAGGAGTGACAGGATCAGGGGGAATGAATGCAGAGGGATGTGGGTCAGGAATTGCTGTCCGGGCTGGAATTGCCAGAGCAGCTGGGGCTGCCCCTGCATCCCTGGGATGTGCCAGGAAGGATTGGAGCCCCCTGGGCTGCTGGCAGGGGTCCCTGCAATGAGCTGGGAGGGCCCTTCCCAGCCAAAGCATCCCGGGATTCTGCTGGCATTGGGCACACTCAGGATCCATGGCGAGGGCTTGGGCTGGGAAATGGGGAGAGAAAAGAGAGGAGAAGGGAAGGGAGAGCCTGCCTGGTTTGTGAGATTGCAAGGGAAGCCCCTGGGGCCAGGAATTGCTGGGAGAGGAGCTGGAGCCAAGGGGAGGCTGGCAGAGCTGGGAATGTTCCCCTGGAGAAGGGAAGGCTGCAGGGAGAGCTTCCAGAACATTCCAGGGAGGACAGGAGAGCTGGAGAGGGGCTGGGGCCAGGGGATGGCTCCAGATTGGGAAAGGGGAATTTGGGCAGGAATTGCTGTCTGGGCTGGAATTGCCAGAGCAGCTGGGGCTGCCCCTGGCCAGCTTGGAGCCCCTGGGTCAGTGGGAGGTGTCCCCTCCCCCTGAGGTCAGAACTGGACAGAACTCGAGTTCCCTTCCCACCCACCCACTCTGAGAGCCCTGAAGTGCCCTCTCCTTGGTGAGGAGGGGGATCCCAGGTGGCACCACCCTGGTGCCAAAGCCCTGGGGAAGCTGAGCCCTGCTCACCCCTCCCTGCCTTGCAGACGTGTTCGTGTGCGGCGGCTACAACGGAGAGCTCATCCTGGGGGACGTCTGGAAGCTCAACCTCCAAACTTTCCAGTGGGTCAAGCTCCCAGCTGCCATGCCAGAGCCTGTGTACTTCCACTGTGCTGCTGTCACCCCAGTAAGTGCCTCCTTTGGAGCTGGCATCCTTCCTGGATCCCTCTGACCTTGGTGTGGGCTGCAAACGGAGCTGGGCTGCCCAAGGAATGCCCTCCACTGTGGGCAGCAGCTTTTGGGAGGCTCTTCCTCCTGCTGCTCTTTGAAAAGAGGTGCCACAGCCTGGACTTTGCTTCCTGAAAGGAATTATACAGATATTGGTGGTGCCAGACTGTGGAAATGGATTTCTGAAAGAAATTGTGCAGAATTTGGTGGTGCCACAGCCTGGATTTTGCTTTCTGAAAGGAATTATACAGATTTTGGTGGTGCCAGACTGTGGAAATTGATTTCTGAAAGAAATGATGCAGAATTTGGTGGTGCCACAGCATAGAAATTGCTTTCTAAAATAAATCATGCAGTTTTGGTGGTGCCACAGCCTGGATTTTGCTTTCTGAAAGGAATTATACAGATTTTGGTGGTGCCAGACTGTGGAAATTGATTTCTGAAATAAATTGTGCAGAATTTGGTGGTGCCACACTGTAGAAATCGCTTTCTGAAAGAAATTATACAGAATTTGAGCTTTTAAACAGCAATTCCTGCTTGTAAAAGGAAATAAAAAAAGCACAAATACTTCCTGAGTAAAGGGATTTTATCCCACTGAGCCCAGCCTGAGTTACAGAGTGGATGAGGCTGTGCCCAGCCCTGAGCAGTGTTGGTATTGCCAGAGGTTTTGGCCAGAAGTAGAAGGCTGGAGACCTGGGATTGAGAATTAGCAGGCAAGGACTGCCTTGGGCTGTGCCTTCAGCTCCTCAGGCAGAGATCACATTCCTTGCTTTGGGGGATGTTATAAATGCAGCTTTTCCTGGGAAGCCTGATAAAGGTGTTTCCCAGGCAGCTCAGTGACTGCAGGAATGCCCTTTTTTTGCCAGCCTATGAAATAACAAATAAAAAAACCCACTCAGCAGCTGAGTTTTTCCCATCTCTGTGCTCCTGTCATCCCTGGAGCAGGGTTGTGCTGAGCCAAGGGATTGCAGGATGCCAGTGGGAGGTGGGTGTAGTTTAAAAATACATTTTTGTTAGCTGAAACACCAATGTGGCTCTGTGCTACCTCATGAGCAGCTTGCCATGCTCCTAAAATGGATTTTTTGGGAGAGAAAGCACCTGATCCCTCCCTTGATTCTGAGGATCCCAGAGGGATTGGTGAGACAGTGACACCTCTGCTGAAGGTGGCAAAGGGTACAGCCCAATCCTTAGTTTTCCTGGCCCTGGAACTCCTCTTCCTATAAATCCTGTCCCTTTTTTTCCTGGCCCTCTAACTCCTGTCTCCCCCTTTTTGCCTTGGCCCTATAACTCCTGTCCTCCTTTTTTCCTTGGCCCTATAACTCCAGTCCCTTTTTTTCTTGGCCCTGTAATTCCTGTCCCTTTTTTCCTGGCTCTATAACCTCTTTCCCCCCGTTCCTGTCCCTCTAACTCCTGTCTCCCTTCTTTTTCCTGTCCCTTTTTTTCCCGTCCCTCCAACTCCTGTCCCTTTTCTTCCCGTCCCTCTAACTCCTGTCCCTTTTTTTCCTGTCCCTCTAACTCCTGTCCCTTTTTTTCCTGTCCCTTTTTTCCCTGTCCCCCTAACTCCTGTCCCTTTTCCCCCCAGGCTGGCTGCATGTACGTGCACGGAGGGGTGGTGAACATCCACGAAAACAAACGGACTGGCTCCCTCTTCAAAATGTGGCTGGTGGTGCCCAGCCTGCTGGAACTGTGCTGGGAGAAGCTTCTGGAATCTTTCCCTCACCTAGCAAGTCTCTCCAGATCCCAGCTTTTGCACCTTGGACTGACGCAGGGACTCGTGGAGCGACTAAAATGAGAGCATCTCCCCCTTCTGGCCCAGACTCTCCCCACGTTGAAGAATTCCCCCTCGCACCCCTATTTATGGAGTCCATGGCTGCTCTTGCTCAGACCAGGGAGGAAGCTGCTCCAGGCCTTACTCAGCAAATACAGCAATGCCTTCCCACACATTGGCACCTTCAGTCCTTGACAACAAACAGGGAGAATAATCCCCTTTTTAGCGATGGAGCTCCAAGTCACACCATTAATCCAACAGCATTTGCTGACACTTAAGCAGCCAAACCAACAACCTGTCAGCCATCAGCACACGCTTGCAGATTAATTGGGGAGCTTCATTAATGACTGAATTATTAATTAATTACTGAATGTCCGAGCCTGTGCTTACACGTGGCGCCTTCACCTCGGTGTTCCCACCCTTGTATCCAACGAGGAACATTTGCTGCACAGCAACCACACCAAGCTGTTCTTTTGCTTTGGCTGACCCAGCTGAGCTCCCCCCTTTCTTTTCCAAACCCCCTCTTCCCCAGAATTCCTTCAGCCCTGCATGTGTTCCATGGGCACCTTCCCCTCCCCGAGCCTCCGGAGACGCTGGAACGTCGCCTGGGACGCCGAGCCAAGCTTGGCCCCTGCAGCTTCCCTGGGCCAGTGGCTGTGTTCTGCCCTTTGCAGATTGAAAGGTTTGCTTGGAAAACTGGGGGGAAATCCCTGCTTAAGGGACTACTGTGTAGTTTACTGAGGGTGGGGAGGAGAAAAGGTTTTCCTGATTTTCTTTAATCGTTTTGGTTCGCTTTGAACGAGCTACAGCAAAAAGCTCACCCCAGAGATTTCAGAGCTCTGCTCAAGGAAGCTCTGGTTCTCAGCAGCTCTCAGCTTTTTGGTTTTCCTTCCTCCCACACGTCCCAAATTGGCCTTTTTTCTTCTTGTTTCATGTTGCCCTGAGAGGGGGGAGATGCGATTTAAAGCCGGTTGGGGGAGTGGCTTCGTGGATGGCTCAGCCCAGGAAATTCAGTATCCCAAAAAAAAGGGGAGAGGGAACAACTCCCCCTCCTGCTGGGAACAAGGATTGTCTCTGCACAGGAAGGGCTGGCTCTGGTCCTCTTGTGCTTTCTACACTGAATTTGTTTAAGTGGCCACTGAACTCTGAGCAGCTCCAGGCATGAGGTTTGTGCAAAATCCTTTTCAGTTGGAGCCCATTTTTAAGTGCCTTTTGTTTTTAAAATCAGCTTTTCCCAATGCTTTCTTCTTCATCAAAGGCAGAGGTTACACTCTGGGGTTTTACTTTCTTTTTAAGAGGTTGCATTTATGTTTAAATAAACCATAGCATTGTCGTCATGTTGTTAATCCAAAGGTGCTGCCTGCTGGAGTCACTGCCCCCCACTTAGGGAACTCACCCCTTGCCGCAAAATTAAGCTTCCTTTGGTCTTGAGAATAGATTTTCCTCTTCCTCCAGCTTCAGTTGCTTTCCCCCCCCCCCCCAAGGCTCAGAAAACAAAGGCTGAGCATCACAGCTGAGGCTCTCAGGTGCTTGGACCACAGGAGCTGCTTGAAGCTCTGGTGTCTGCATCCCCTGCGTTGCACCTTCTCAGGAATTTTGCATTTCAGCCCCTTCCCAGCCTCCCTGGCTGCTGCATCCAGACCCTGCTGGCAGCTGTGGGCTGGGGAAGGGCTCCCTGCTCTCCTGCAGAACCATTTCTGCAGCTCCTTCTTCCACCCCAAACTCTGAGGCTGGATATTCCTCCTTTGCCTTGTGGGACCTGGAGCAGCCTGCTCAGCCCTGTGCTGGTTTTTCTCTGTCCTGCTTTATCTCCCCTCAGCCCCAGGGTGATATTGGAGCCATCCCAGCCTGGAGCTCTGAGCAAGCACATTCCTTAAGGTTCTGAGGCTTTCCTTGTTCTGGAAATCTCTGGAGTTTTCTCTGAGGTTGTCACAAAGCCTCTCGATGATTTTGGAGCAGTCCTGGAACTCTGGAGAGGTCTCAGCTGGTCCAAATTTTCAAGGGACAACCCTGGAAATCACAGAGCTGTCAATCTCACTTCAGTGCCTGATAAAATCCTGGGAAAGATCATTCTGGGAAGAGCTGGAAAAACCTCTGGTGAACACAGACATCAGTCACAGCCAGCACAGCTTCAGGAGAGGGAAATCCTGATTTCCTGCTACAACAGCACAACCCACCTGGGATGATCCAGGAGAGGCAGGAGCGGGAATCTTCAGCCAAGTGCATCCAGGAGAGGCTGGGGAGCAGCTGTGGGAAGGACCTGGAGGTCCTGCCTGGTGGGCAGTTGGATCTGAGTGCCCTGGGGACAGCAGCAGTGGAGGGCATTGTCCTGCTCTGCCCAGGGGATGGGCACAGCCCCAAGGCTGCCAGAGCTCCAGGAGGGTTTGGACAAAGCTCTCAGAGCCAGGGTGGGATTGTTGGGGTGCCCAGGAGTTGGACTTGATCCCTGTGGATCCCTCCACCCCACAGGAGCTGGGAAAGCATCACCAAGAAAACCACAAAGGTCTAAGGATTTCATTTTTGCTGATAAAAGTTACACAAGCATCACCCACTGCTGGATTTCCAGGATTTCTTTGCCATTCCATAACCTCCACTGGCTGCACCATGAGGGACACAAGACCTTTGGAGGCTGCTCATCCTAAAAAAAAGGCTTGGTTTGAGCACTGAGCTCACAGCTATTTGCTGCTGGTGGGTAAAAGCTTTAATTAGAATTCTCTGAGAGGGAAAGGATCCAGCATCTTCAGGAACTGATGGAGAGGGGGTAAGAGCATCCACAGTGCTGCCTGGGATGGGACAGGCTGGAAGGAGACAGGGAAAGGCAGCTCAGGAGAGAATTCCTGAGCATCCCTCACCCCAGCAGAGCTGGTGTGTTCAGTCTCAGTGAGATGATGGCACAGACCAGGTTCTCCTACAGCTTCTGCTCTCCCTTCCCATCCCTTTATCCATCCTTCCCTGTCCTGCCACCAGCAACTCCAGCTACGCACCCAAAATATCCCAGACTAAGGACAGCAGGATTGGCTGTGCTGGGGCCTCACTAGGAACACAAAACGGCTTCATAAAGCAGCTTCATTAATCCCTAACGAGCTGCTGCCTTGCCAGGCTGCCCATCCTTTCAGAGTCCAACATTCCTGGGACAGCACTCCCTGCTTCTCAGGCTGAAGGAGATCCCACTGGAACAGGGAAGAGGCTCCAGAGCCTCCTTGCCTGTGTTAGTGGATCTGTCAGCATTTTGTTTTGGGATTGTTTTGGTTTTAAAAGATAATAAACCGACTCAAGCCTCAGTTTTGTCCTCTCCCCACATCCTCCCTGCGTGGAGGGAGATGTCCCCAGCTTGGCACAGCCCATGGACAACACCAGGAGCATCCCTGAGCTCAGAGCCAGGAGGGACCAAGCACAGTGAGACAAGACCAGGCTGGGAAGGAGCTGGAGCTCATGGAGAAAGCTGGAAGCCACAGCCACCCCTGCTGGCTCTGTCCCTGGGGTGAGGTGACAGAGACAGGGAGTGGCGACCACACAGGGGCCCAGGCTGGTGCCTGAAGCTCTTTTAAAAAGAAACCAACTTATTTCTGATTTGTACAAAACTGCTTTAATGCCAAAACAGCTGAAAATACCTTTTGGGGTGCATTTCTGGTGCCATCAAACATCCCATGTGCAATTCCCAGGAGGATGAGGGGACTTGTCAGGCACCTTCTCCCAGTGCAGCACATCCCCAGGGAAGGGTCTGTCCTCGAGACACGCAGAAATCCCCTTCCAGCCCCTCCACTGAGGACAGCTTTCCTTCCAGCCCCTCGAGGGGGAGCTGGAGATGCCTCGGTGACGTGCTCTGGCTTTGAGGCTCCTCATTCCAGGAGCAATTCCATTGCCACCAACCCTTCCCATGCCTGAAGCCCCACGGGGGGAGAGCCCGGCAGCAGCAGCAGGAGCTTCAGAAAACGGCGCTGGCAGCCTGGAGCCAGCCCGGCCGAGTCCCTGAGACACTGGAAAAGGGGCTGGAGGGCTGCTGAGCCCAACGGGGGCTTGGAGAAAGGAGAAAATCCAAACCTCAGCAGCCACTGGGCGAGGGGGCGAAGAAATACACAGCCATGAGGATGAAGTAAACCATCACCAGCACCGTGCCTGCAAGGACAGCCAGGGGAGGAGGGAGTTACTCCCTGAGTAAGGAGGGGTTAAAGACCTGCTGTGCTCTGGATTAACCCCCTGTACAGGGCTGTAATGATTCTCTACAAAGTATCCATTAAAAGGGAGCTTAAATGGGAGGGATCCCCCTTGGAGCTGCTGCAGGGAGACAGCTCCAAGATGGTCAACCAAGAGCCCAGGACTGCTCAGGGCAAGAGCCTCAACAAGCAGGGGACCCCAGGGTTGGAGCCAGGAGCCCACATCCCAGGGAATACAAGGATTTTCCTTTTAAGGAGGGGTCAAGACCTGGTGTGGTCAACCAAGAGCCCAGGACTGCTCAGGTCACCACAGGCCAAGAGCCCCAAGGAGCAGGTGACCCCAGGGTTGGAGCCAGGACCCCCCATCCCACATCCCAGGGAACAGAGGGATACTCCAAGTCCCACAGAGCCCTGTGGGAGGTGGTCACCTTGGAAATAGTCACATTTGCCATCCATGAAGATGTAGTTCATGAGCACCACGCTGAACATGCTGGCGTAGACGTGGAGGTCGCTGAAGACGAGCGTGAAGTTGGTCGGCTGTGAGGAGGAGGATTTGGGGTTTATAGGCAGCCAGGACAACCCTGCACTGACTCTGTCTGGGGGTTTGTGTGTCAACCCTTCAGTGACACACGTCCCCAGGGTGGGGACAGCACCAGGAGACATCTGACCCCACTTGCCCTGCGTGGAGCAGAGGGGAGACACTGGGGAAGGGCAGCTGTGTTCCTCCCACGTCCTACTGTGTTCCTCCCACGTCCCACTGTGTCCCCAGCCCTGCTGCAGGAGGCCCCCAGGGCTGTCCTGGGCTACTCACGTAGAAGATGGTGAAGAGCACCAGGATGGGGATCTGGAGCATGCAGACCTGCACTGCGATGCAGTTCCCAATCTCGATGCTGCGGAGGAAGGACAGCTTAGGGGCTGCCCAGCACTGGGTCTGTGGGTGAGAGAATCCCAAACCACAGAGCCCAGCCCAGTTCTGACACCAGTTTTTGGGTGACTAATTCTCCTTGAGGAGAAGCTGACACAGAATGTGACCCACTCATGGACTGGCCATCGTGGGCACCAAGGCATGGTGATGGGACAGGGCACAGGAACCACCCCAAAACTCATCCTTGGAGCCACCTCACCTCAAGCTCAGATTGTTCTGCAGGGCAAACTGGATGCCATTGACAATCTCTGGCAGCTCAGGCACCATCGCCAGCACGGTGACACTGATGAAGTACTGCAGGGAACAGGTGACATCAGCCTGGGCCTGACCACAGCCAGCCTAGCAGAGCATCTCAGCATCTTGCCCCCACTGCTGCTCCAGCTGCAGGCAGGGCAGGTGCCCATCCCGGGAGAGCACATCTTGGTCCCTGGGGCCACGCAGCCCCAGCTCACCTGTGAGATGGTGGAGCTGGTGAGGATGGGGCTGATGTGCTCCGTGGCCAGGTCAGCGCAGGCCGACATGCAGAGGGTGGAGAGCAGGAGGATGGCCAGGGCCCGCCAGCGGGACCAGTGCACCACGGCACTGTGGTGGTGGCCAGGCACTGGGGAGAGAGCCGAGACGTTGGGACACTCCCGAGCAGTGCCAAGAGCCAGCCCTGCAGCCAGGACACCTGGGGACACTCACTGTGACAGTCGCTGATGTGGATGTCGTAGATGTGCGTGTGCGTTTTGAGGGTGAAGAAGAGCCCGATGAGGTAGGCAGCAGGGAGCAGGATGGACACCGTGTACACCAGGGGTCTGGGGACACAGGGGACACTGTCAGTGCCACCAAGGGCTGGCATGGAGACCCCAGGGGGATTGCCCTGGGGATGGAGGGATGGATGGGGACATGACCAAACCCAGGAGATGCCACCCCAGTGTGGGGACAGCCCTGTCCCCATGGCAGTGGGCACTCACTGGACGTGGCTGTAGTAGAGGGTGCCGTTGTTGTCCATCTGCAGAGAGAGCACCTGTCAGCAGCAGGGACACAGGGGACAAGGGACAGCTCTGCTGCCACCACCCAGCACGAGAGCCAGGGGGGCTCGGAGCATCCCTGACCCCAAACTTCCCCTGGCCCAGGTCCCCACTCACCAGGTCAAAGTGACAGTTGTGGCAGAGGTAGTGGCCCAGCGGGTTCTGGGTGACATTGTGGCACTCGCCACACACCAGCTTCCCGTACACCTTGGAGAAGAGCGTTGGGGCAAAGACACCTGCAGGGACAGGACATGGAGCAGGCCCCCACCCTGCTGGGACCCCCCCAAACCTGAGGACACCCCTGTCCCCAACTCACCTCCCACAGAGAGGAAGAGCAGGGCCGAGCTGACGCCCGCAGAGCGGCTGTTGAACCGCTGCTCCTGGTGCCGGATGCCGCCGATCACCATGCACAGACCCTTGGGCATGGAGAAGGAAACACAAATCCCCCCATCAGTGCTTTGCTCCCAGCACCCTCCCAGCTCTCCATGCCACCCATCTCACCGGCACAAAGAGGACACAGCCCACCAGTGTCCCTGTCAAGGCTGATTTGACCACCTCGGCGTAGCAGCGGTTGCCCTCCCGCGAGCCCTTGATGAGGGCGCTGATGTAGAAGGTGAGCTCGGTGATGGAGCCGAACGTGGCGTTCACCACCGCCCCCACGGCGAAGTTGCTCTGGGCCGAGATGCTGGAGAGAGGAGGAACAGGGCCTCAAGCAGGGCTGGAGCGTCCCCACAATGCCACCAAGTGTCCCCCGTCCCCGCTCACCTGGCGATGGCCATGCCGATGTAGTAGGAGAGGGGCATGATGGAGAGCAGGGCCAAGGTGAACTTGACAGCAGAGCCGCTCAGCTGGTTGTGGCTGTCCACGTAGCCCAGCACCAGCGTCACCAGCACCAGTGGCAGCAGGTCTGGGGTGGCCAGTCAAGGACACAGCAGAGGAGGGATGGATTTGGGGTCACTCCCCCCCGGTCCCACTGCAGCCCCCGGAAGGATACTGACAGCAAAGACGTTGATGCCGTCCACGGCGTATTTGTAGTAGTAGGGGTTGGCTGCGCGGTAGCAGCAGAGGATCACCTCTCCCTCCAGAGGCACCTCTGTCTGCAGAGGGACAAGAGCATCACCTCCAGCCCAAAATCCTCCCTGGAGCAGGCTGTGGGGCCCTCACCCTGCCCAGAGTCACCCACCATCCTGAGGCGCCGGGTGAGCAGCCGCTCCGGGGGCAGCAGCAGGACGCGGGAGGCGGCGCGGGCGCTCAGCTTGGCCACGGGGATGAGGATGATGAGGAGCCAGGAGGTGACACACACGAGCCCGTGGGCCAGCACCAGCACCGGGTAGCCCAGGCACAGCCACGCTGCTGTGCTGGCACGGTGCTGTTAACAGGAGGGCACCTTCAGGGATTGACCCCCCAAAGGCTGCCCCCGAGGGAGGGAAGGTGCCCGTGGGCGCCTTCCCCACCACGCCGGGGCTCCAGGGGCGATGGTGCTGGGGCCAGTGTGGGGCTCACCCAGTGTCCAGTGCCCAGCCAGCGGCGTGGGGTGGGACCCCCGAGCAGGGCTGAGCTCTCCCCAACGCCGGCCTCACACGCCTGATGGGATTTGGGGACCTGGGGAGAGAGGGGGGGAGGTCAGGGTGGGCAAAGAGCACCCCAGGATCCCCCCCAGGGGATTCCCAGGGCACCCTTACCTCCACTTTCTGGATCACTTTGCCAAAGGGCCAGAGGAAATACCCGGCCAGGTCCCAGCAGAGGCGCCCTGTGGGGACACAACATCGGTGTCCCTTCCAGCTCCAGGGACATTCCACGGAGAAGAGACCCAGGAGAGCCAAACACCCATGGGTGCGAGTTCTGAGCTCATCCAGGAGGATCCCAAGTTTGGAACTCACCATAAGGAGCCCCCAGGACGGTGAGGAACATCACGGCAGCCACGAGGACGTAGAGGAGCGAGAGCCACCAGCCAAAGAGCAGCAGGTAAAGGACATTGCCACACGTCAGCGTGGACCCTGCGGGAGGGAAGGCACCAGGTGGGACCACTGCCACCTGCAGCTGCCCAAATCCACACTGCCACCACCCAGGGATGTCCCCGAGGCCACCCACCTCCGGAGCCTCGGACAACATTGAGGTCAGAGTAGAGCTCCTTGACAATCTCCGACCGGTCCTCCCAGGGCCGCGCAGTCACGTGGCTCTTCCATTTCTTGAAGCCAAACTGCAGATAGGAGTTTTTTTGGGGGGCAATGAGTGAGGATGAAAAAAGATTAAACCCCATTAACAGCCCCCCAGGAGCACCCACGGGTGCCCCTACCCACCTTGTAGTTGTTGGAGAGCTTGTTGGCCTCCACGACGTTCTCGGCCGTCAGGGTGGTTTTCACCACGCAGCTCTCGCACACCTCCTCCGAGTGCTGCTGGCAGCACGGCGTGGAGGTGGCTGCGGGGGACACGCGGGGTCACGGCGGGGGCGGGACCCCCGGGGCCCCAGCCCCACGGCAGCCCGCAGCCAGCCTTACCTGGGGGGACACGGGCACAGTGCAGGTGGCAGCCCAGCTCGCCCAGCTCGCCCTGCCCGTTGTTGATGGCAGCGCAGTGGCGGTCGTAGAGTGAGCCCCGGCGGGGGCCGGCGCCGTCAGCGCGGGACTCCGGGCCCTTGGGGACATCTGCGGGAGCCGGCACGGTCACAGCGGGGCACCGCAGCCGGGTGCCGGGGGGACCGCACCCCCAAACCCGCAGGGACACGCGGAGCGCCCGGGGTGGCACCCAGGCGATGCCCAGCGCGGGGAGCCCCACCAGCGCCCGGACCGCGGCGGGCAATTCCCGCTGCCTGCTCGGGTCGGCAGGGAGGTGACCCGGGATGGGGGAACCCCTCTGGTGCCCACCCGGCCCCGGAGACCCCCAGCTCACCGGGCGTGTCCTGCGGGCAGCAGCGGCGGCGGCGGCCGGGCTCGGCGGCGGCGGCCATGGGCAGCGGCAGCGGCAGGGCCGGGGGTCCCGGCCCGCCGGAATTTAACGGGCGGGGCCGGACATGCGCGCCCCCGGGAGCCGCCCCTGGCCGGCGGGAGGGGCGGGCTGGGAACGGGGCGGGAACGGGGCGGGAACGGGGGAGATGCAGGAACGGAGCGGGAACGGGGGAGATGGAGGAACGGAGCGGGAATGGGGGAGATGGAGGAACGGAGCGGGAATGGGGGATCGGGAAACGGAGCGGGAATGGGGGAGATGGAGGAACGGGGCGGGAACGGGGGAGATGCAGGAACGGAGCGGGAATGGGGGAGATGGAGGAACGGGGCGGGAACGGGGGAGATGCAGGAACGGAGCGGGAATGGGGGAGATGGAGGAACGGGGCGGGAACGGGGGAGATGGAGGAACGGAGCGGGAACGGGGGAGATGGAGGAACGGAGCGGGAATGGGGGAGATGGAGGAACGGAGCGGGAATGGGGGAGATGGAGGAACGGAGCGGGAACGGGGGAGATGGAGAACGGAGCGGGAAGGGGAGATGGAGGAACGGAGCGGGAATGGGGGAGATGGAGGAACGGAGCGGGAATGGGGCGGGAATGGGGGATCGGGAAACGGAGCGGGAATGGGGGAGATGGAGGAACGGAGCGGGAATGGGGGAGATGGAGGAACGGAGCGGGAATGGGGGAGATGGAGGAACGGAGCGGGAATGGGGGAGATGGAGGAACGGAGCGGGAATTGGGGTCCGGGGGATCGGGATGAGGGATTGGGGTGAGCGGGGATCGGGGTGCGGGGATCGGGATCGGGATGCGGGATTTGGGATGGGTGAGCGGGGATCGGGGTGCGGGGATCGGGATGAGGGATTGGGGTGAGCGGGGATCGGGGTGCGGGGGATCGGGATGAGGGATTGGGGTGAGCGGGGATCGGGGTGCGGGGGATCGGGATGAGGGATTGGGGTGAGCGGGGATCGGGGTGCGGGGGATCGGGATGAGGGATTGGGGTGAGCGGGGATCGGGGTGCGGCTGTTTCGTGGTGCGCAGGTGAGAGGATGCAGAGATTGGGGGGTGCGAGGACCACGGTGCGGGACGCAACGGGGTGCAGAGAGCGGGATACGGAGAGAGCGGGGTGCGCAGTTTTGGGGTGCATGAAGAGCGGGGTGCACAGGGAGCGGGATGTGCGGTGTTTTGGGGTGCACAGAGTGCGGGGTGTGCGGTGTTTTGGGGTGCAGAGAGCCGGGTGTGCGGTGTTTTGGGGTGCACAGAGAGCGGGGTGCAAAGATCGGGGTGTGCGGTGTTTTGGGGTGCAGAGAGCGGGGTGTGCGGTGTTTTGGGGCGCAGAGAGCGGGGTGCACGGTCCATGGGCATGCACAGGTGAGAGGGTGCAGATATTGGGGTGCCGGGGGGCACAGGGCTATGGGGTGTGCGGTATTTCGGGGTGCCCGGTGTATGGGGCGTGCCGAGAATAGGAATGAGCAGATCTGGGGTGTGCCGTGTTTTGGGGTGCAGAGAGAGCGGGGTGTGGGATGTATTGGGGTGCAGAGAGCAGGGTGTGGGATGTATTAGGGTGTGTGAGGTATTGGGGTGCACAGGGACAGAGGGGTGTGTTCTATTGGGATGTGTGATGTATTGGGGTGTGGGAGTTATTGGGGTACAGAGAGACTGGGATGTGTGATCCACTGGGGCATGTGATCTATTGGGGTGTGTGATGTATTGGGGGGCACAGGGACTGGGATGTGTGATTTATTGGGGTGCACAGAGTATTGGGGTACAGAGGGACTGGGATGTGTGATTTATTGGGATGTGGGATGTATTGGGAGGGTGATCAATTGGGGATGTGTGATTTATTGGGGTGTGCAGCACAGAGTATTGGGGTGCACAGGGACTGAGGGATGTGAAGCACAGAGTATTGGGGTACAGAGGGATATGTGATCTATTGGGGTGCAGAGTATTGGGGTGCACAGGGACTGGGATATGTGATTTATTGGGATATGTGATTTATTGGGGTACAGAGGCACTGAGACGTGATTTATTGGGATATGTGATTTTTTTGGGGTGCACAGGGACTGGAATGTGTGATTTACTGGGGGGTGTGATTTACTGGGGGGTGTGATCTATTGGGGTGCAGAGGCACTGGGATGTGTGATTTACTGGGATGTGTGATTACTGGATGTGTGATGTATTGGGGTGCACAGGGACTGGGATGTGTGATGTATTGGGGTGTGTGATGTATTGGGGTGCACAGGGACTGGAATGTGTGATTTACTGGGGGTGTGATTTACTGGGGTGTGTGATCTATTGGGGTACAGAGGCACTGGGATATGTGATTTGTTGGGGTGCAGAGGCACTGGGATGTGTGATTTACTGGGATGTGTGATTTACTGGGATGTGTGATGTATTGGGGTGCACAGGACTGGGATGGGGATTTACTGGTGTGTGATTTACTGGATGTGTGATTTACTGGGATGTGTGATGTTATTGGGGTGCACAGGGATGGATGTGTGATTACTGGGATGTGTGATTTACTGGGGTTGGATTTACTGGGATGTGTGATTTACTGGGATGTGTGATGTATTGGGGTGCAAGGGACTGGGATGTGTGATGTATGGGGTAGTGAGTTATTGGGTGCAGAGGCACTGGGATTGTGATTTACTGGGTGTGTGATTTGTTGGGGTGCAGAGGCACTGGGATGTGTGATTTACTGGGGTGTGTGATTTGTTGGGGTGCAGAGGGACTGGGATGTGTGATTTATTGGGGTACAGAGGGATCCGTGTGGGGGCTGTGTGGGATCCTGGGAGCACAGAGGGGATCTGGGCACCCCAAAAACCTGCAGGCTCCTGGGCTGGCTCTTCCTGAGGATCCCCACTTTTGGGGGAAAGAAGCGATTTCTGCACTTGAAGTTTTTAGGACGTGAGAGCAACAGGGCTCGGGGGCTGTGCTGCCCCTGAGGGGGAGTGCTGGGGAAACCCAGCTCCCTCTGCTGCTCGACCATTCCTCTCTGCTCAGGCACGCATGTGGGGGTGCTGAACACAAGGAAAACCCACAAAGTGCTTGATAAAGCAATTTAATACAAGAACCAAAATGCTGGTACCAGTTCCTTGGAAAAAACTCGGGTCCCCCCAGGGCAGAGTCCCCAGAAGCAATCAGTTCACCCCCAAACCCAGCAAAGTTCACCAAATTCCCATCAGTGAAAAACACAGCACAAGGATTTCATGTGTATCTGGTTCTATATACACTTCTAAAATATTCAGTTACCAGAATTTACAACACATTCTCCTTCCCCTGCCCCTTAGAGAAATTTGACAAATATTGATTGAGCCTCTCTTTGAAGCAAATCCAAGTGATTTTAGCAAAAAAAAAAAAAAAAAAAAAAAGGGTAAATTCCCCAAAATTTTTGGGTGTGCTGGTTTCCCACCAAGGTGCATAAATTAGGTGGTGATTAGGGAAAAAATTAAATTCATTCACAATTGAATTAGTGAAGGAAAATTAAATTCAGAAGCAAAGGCAAGTGAGAGTTGGTGGCAGTGAGTAAAGGGTAAAAACCCACGCTGGTTTTGTCCAAAACAATAAAAATCAACATTGAAAATAGAAATAAAGTTCTTATTTGCTGAACTCAGCAAGACCAACGTGGGTTTGTCCTTCTTTTTCAGCTGCAGGAATTTCTTGAAGGGGGTCAGAAATCACAATTACCCCAATAATCAGGGATAAAAGTAATTGGGTTTTATCATGCAGAATGAAAGGAGGCAAAATTGAGTCTGAGCTTCCAAGCTTGGAATTTCTTGGATGCTGAAGCTGTCCAAAGTTGCTTTTTCCTTCCAAGGGTTCACCTTGGGGAGGCTGTTCCAGCTGCTTTAGTTAAGTCTGAGATGAGCAAAGCTCAGTTTAAACAGGACTGAGGAGCAGGAAAGAGAATTCCTGCCTGGAGCCAATCACAGGAGCATTTCCACAATAAAATAAATCCTCTGTGGGATGCCGTGACAAAATCCACGGGGCAATCACAGGCACTTCCTCCTCTGTGCACACAGCTGAGCTGAACTTCCCCTCCTTTGGCAGCAAGTGCATGTTTGAGTTCATCCCTCAGAGCAGCAGGGCTGGCGCCGTTATTCCCCGAAGATCCACAGGATGTTCACTCCCGATAAACCCAGATTCACACGCCTGCAAAAGCCAAAGGGAGCCCCATTAGCCATTCGGAGTAAAAAGGCTGCTGTTAATTGGATTTTTACACTGGAATTACCACCATTCCCACCTCGTTGCCATGGGATACCTACCCCAACATCCCAGATTCCTTGGTTTTTATGATGTATAGGAACATCAGCAAGGTGTGGAACATGTTGTTCCTGCCCTGGAGCCACAGAAAAAAAAGAGAGAAGGACTTAAAAAAATCAAACCATGGAAAAAAATCTCAGATTTTTCCTAGTTTGGAGCTTCCCCATGGAATATTACATCAGTGACATCACGCACCAGGGACTGTGATTTGGGGGTTTTACAATTAATTGGCAGAAAATTAAGAAGAGGAAGCTCCTGCTTAGGATCTCCTAAAGAACCCGCCACGGGTAATATTCAGCAGCAAAGACCGAGGTGTGTGAACGGATTAACAAACGTGTGTAGGATTGAAGAAGCCCCCAGATGAGGCCTGGAAAGGATTGCTGAGAGCAGGAGCAGAGCCAAGCCCAGTACCTTGGGCAGGCTGTAGACATTGCACTCGTAGATCAGCTCGTAGTGCGGCGGGTTGATGCTGCTCTGGTAGATGCAGAACACGTTCTCGTTTGAAGTGTCTGCATTAAAAAACGATTTTAAAATGATGAAAAGCCCCAAATGTCAGAGGATAGCAGAGGCAAAGAGCAGCTCCAGGCCAGCCCAGTACCTGGTTTATCCGGAGTCTGGATGAAGTGCTGGGAAGTGAAGGTTTTGCCATCAGGATACTTGGGGTGAGGGGGGAGCCTGGAGTCCAGGTACGTGCAGAACACGTGCATCAGGATCTGGGCAAAGAGGAAACCTCTCAGTGGCCCCCCAACTCCCAGTGCCAGGGCTCCCCAATTCCCAGTGCCATGGCCCCCCAACTCCCAGTGCCACGGCCCCCCAACTCTCAGTGCCATGGCTCCCCAATTCCCAGTGCCATGGCCCCCCAACTCCCAGTGCCAGGGCTCCCCAATTCCCAGTGCCATGGCCCCCCAACTCCCAGTGCCACGGCCCCCCAACTCCCAATGCCATGGCCCCCAACTCCCAGTGCCATGGCCCCCCAACTCCCAGTGCCATGGCCCCCAACTCCCAGTGCCACGGCCCCCCAACTCCCAGTGCCACGGCCCCCCAATTCCCAGTGCCATGGCCCCCCAACTCCCAATGCCATGGCCCCCAACTCCCAGTGCCATGGCCCCCCAACTCCCAGTGCCATGGCCCCCAATTCCCAGTGCCATGGCCCCCAACTCCCAGTGCCATGGCCCCCCAACTCCCAGTGCCATGGCCCCCAACTCCCAGTGCCATGGCCCCCCCAACTCCCAGTGCCATGGCCCCCAACTCCCAGTGCCATGGCCCCCCCAACTCCCAGTGCCATGGCCCCCAACTCCCAGTGCCACGGCCCCCCAACTCCCAGTGCCATGGCCCCCAACTCCCAGTGCCATGGCCCCCCAACTCCCAGTGCCATGGCCCCCAACTCCCAGTGCCATGGCCCCCCAACTCCCAGTGCCATGGCCCCCAACTCCCAGTGCCACGGCCCCCCCAACTCCCAGTGCCATGGCCCCCCAACTCCCAGTGCCATGGCCCCAACTCCCAGTGCCATGACCCCCCAACTCTCAGTGCCATGGCCCCCCAACTCCCAGTGCCATGGCCCCCAACTCCCAGTGCCATGACCCCCCCAACTCCCAGTGCCATGGCCCCCCAACTCCCAGTGCCATGGCCCCCAACTCCCAGTGCCACGGCCCCCCAACTCCCAGTGCCATGACCCCCCCAGCTCACTCTCAGTGCCATGGCCCCCCAACTCCCAGTGCCATGACCCCCCCAGCTCACTCCCAGTGCCACGGCCCCCCAATTCCCAGTGCCACGGCCCCCCAACTCCCAGTGCCATGGCCCCCAACTCTCAGTGCCATGGCCCCCCAATTCCCAGTGCCATGGCCCCCCAACTCCCAGTGCCATGGCCCCCCAACTCTCAGTGCCATGGCCCCCCAACTCCCAGTGCCATGGCCCCCCAACTCCCAGTGCCATGGCCCCCCAATTCCCAGTGCCATGGCCCCCCAACTCCCAGTGCCATGGCCCCCCAATTCCCAGTGCCATGGCCCCCCAACTCCCAGTGCCATGGCCCCCCAACTCCCAGTGCCATGGCCCCCCCAATTCCCAGTGCCATGGCCCCCCAATTCCCAGTGCCATGGCCCCCCAACTCTCAGTGCCATGGCCCCCCAACTCTCAGTGCCATGGCCCCCCAACTCTCAGTGCCATGGCCCCCCAACTCTCAGTGCCATGGCCCCCCAACTCCCAGTGCCATGCCCCCCAGCCAGCAGCTGCCTGCCAGGAGTGAACCCCAGGCTCTGAGCTCCAGCCCAGCTTTAGGAGCAGCTCCACAATCAGCTCTGGCCACCCCAAACCCAGCAGGGAAACCTCACATGGAAATCACTGGCAAAGTTGGGGCTGGCCACGAGTCTCAGAATGGCAAAATTGGGAAATCAATCTTCAGAAAAGCAGCCTGAGGGTTGTTTTGACTCTTTCTGGAGAGTCCTCAGTGTTTTATGTGGGTAAATGATCTGTGATCTGGTGATTTCTGTGCTACTGATACCCAACAGGAGCTGTTTGACAGGGAAAATGGAAGATTTGCTGGAAAAAATGCCAAAAATCTTAAAAAAAAAAAATCTGGAGATGCCCCTTGGAGCTCCTGGCATTGTATTACCCACGATTAACAAAAAAGTGAAATTGTTTATTTGGAATTTTTTTTTTTTTTTTTTTTACTAATAGCCTTAAATTAATATCAAAAGTTCTTTAGTTGCCTTTTGGAGCTGTTCCTGTTTCTCAGGACACTCAGAGCTGGACAATTCCAAACATTTAACCACGTTCCCAAATTGAAAATCAAATCCTATTGCCCAGTTGATTTTCCACTTCTAGCAATGGAATCTTTAATTATCTTTAATAGTTTTAATTAAGCAGCAGAAAAGATGCAAAGCTGCATATTCTGATTATCTCATGTTCCTCAGAGATTCCCTGGCTGCTCCCTCCAAAGCAATGGAAGATTTGTTGGAAAAAATGCCACAAATCTTAAAAAAGCTGTGGAGATGCCCCTTGGAGCTCAGGGCATTGCGTTAACCGCAATTCACAAAAAAGTGAAATTGCTTGTGGATTTTTTTTCTCTAATAGCTTTAAATTAATAGGAAATCTTCTTCAGTTGCCCTTTGGAGCTGTTCCTGTTTCTCAGGACACTCAGAGCTAGACAATTCCCAACATTTAACCACGTTCCCAAAGAGAGAATCAAATCCTATTGCCAGGCTGACTTTTCTAGCAATGGAATCTCTTCGATTATCCACAGAAGAGCTGCAAAGCCCCACCCTCTGCTTTCCTCACGCTCCCCCGAGGGTCCCGGGCTGCTCCCTCCAAGCCCCGCCGCTGGCAGCAGAGATGCCTGCACTCACCGAGGAGTCGGTGGGCAGGTCCGTGTCCCACTTGCGGCCCTTGAAATCCCCTCCGGCGTTCCAGCGGAAGGAGCTCATGCAGCCCCCTGGGACAGCTCTGCGGGCACCAAGACATCCCCACTGCCTGGGCTGCAGGGGCAGCCAGCCCGGGGGGCACGGGGGGAACTCAGGAGACTGGCAGGGAAGGTACTGGTGAAGGGCTGCAGTGGTTTCGGTTACTATCAGGGTTATATATTAAAAGAGTGAGATGAAAAGATTGCTATGAAAAGATTGCTATGGTTACTTAAATATTAAAACGTTAGCTATTCAATGGATTGGTGTTACTATGTTGTATGTTAAATAGATCGATGTTAATAGATTGGTATATAGTTATATATCTATTATTAATCAGGACAAAAGGGGATTTTTATTCAGAGGTAACGAAGGGATTCAATCCCATTACACCCTGAGCAGGCAGGAGGGAATCAGGGAATGTTCTGGGTTGGAACTGAAGGATCAGGCAGTGCCAGCCCCTGCCCTGGGGGTGACCTGGGACCCTCCCGGGGACAGCCCAGCCCCTCTGGGGATGGAAACGCGGGAGAATGCAAAGAGCAGCCCCACAAACCTCTGATCCTTTCCACCAGATACTCCTGGTTGGGGCTCAGGTCCAGGTACTGCACCAGAGCATTGAGGGTGGGGATGAGTGGAGCCTTCACCAGGGCTGCCTGCTTGAGGCTGCTGATGCTGGCTTCTGCAAGACACAGCAGCGCGGGGCTGGGCACGGCTCGGGGGGCTCAGCCCTGCCCGGCTCGGGGGGCTCAGCCCTGCCCCGCTCGGGGGGCTCAGCCCTGCCCGGCTCGGGGGGCTCAGCCCTGCCCCGCTCAGCCCTGCCCCGCTCGGGGGGCTCAGCCCTGCCCCGCTCAGCCCTGCCCCGCTCGGGGGGCTCAGCCCTGCCCCGCTCGGGGGGCTCAGCCCTGCCCCGCTCCGGGGGGCTCAGCCCTGCCCCGCTCCGGGGGGCTCAGCCCTGCCCCGCTCCGGGGGGCTCAGCCCTGCCCCGCTCCGGGGGGCTCAGCCCTGCCCCGCTCGGGGGGCTCAGCCCTGCCCCGCTCAGCCCTGCCCCGCTCGGGGGCTCAGCCCTGCCCGGCTCGGGGGGCTCAGCCCTGCCCCGCTCGGGGGGCTCAGCCCTGCCCCGCTCGGGGGGCTCAGCCCTGCTCGGGGGGCTCAGCCCTGCCCGGCTCGGGGGGCTCAGCCCTGCTCGGGGGGCTCAGCCCTGCCCCGCTCCGGGGGGCTCAGCCCTGCCCCGCTCCGGGGGCTCAGCCCTGCCCGGCTCGGGGGGCTCAGCCCTGCTCGGGGGGCTCAGCCCTGCCCCACTCCGGGGGCTCAGCCCTGCCCCGCTCCGGGGGGCTCAGCCCTGCCCCGCTCCGGGGGGCTCAGCCCTGCCCCGCTCCGGGGGGCTCAGCCCTGCCCCGCTCCGGGGGGCTCAGCCCTGCCCCGGCAGCCCGGGCTGCTTTGCTCAGCATGGGCCCAGAGATTTCAGTTCTGCTCTCTCCAAGCCCTGCTGCTGAATTAATGAGTTGAAAGTCTTCAGCTGATGCTCTCTTTTGTTGTTTCTTATCTCAGATATTTTCTGTCTGGGTGCCCAGGTCTGTTCAGCAGGGCAGCCCCAGGCACACACACTGCCCCAGGGGCAGGCACTGACTTTATACTACAAATTCCCTGTTAGTTATTTACAGTTATGATCCAATGCCCATCACCTGTGTTAGACAGTTCCATTCTACTCCAATCCAATCCCCAAGTGCCACCATCCCCAAGAAGGTGGGGTTAGGAAGAAGAAGGAAGGAGGACACGACAATGCCCAAGTCCCTCCATCTTGCCCCCTGAGCCCCCATGGTAAAATCCCCAAAATTTCCCTTTTCACTCTATAACTACTACTACCATGCTGTCTAAAATTTTGTGACTTTTAATTCTTCATTCACAGGTTTAATTTGTTCCACAGATCAAACTCAAAGCCACAGCAGTCCCTGGCTGCTGCCAGGGTCTGTGCCCCCCTGGCAGGGTCTGTGCCCCCCCTGCCAGGGTTTGAAGCCCCCCTGCCAGGGTCTGTGCCCCCCCTGGCTGGGTCTGTGCCCCCCCAATGCCAGGGTCTGTGCCCCCCCAATGCCAGGGTCTGTGCCCCCCCAATGCCAGGGTCTGTGCCCCCCCAATGCCAGGGTCTGTGCCCCCCCAATGCCAGGGTCTGTGCCCCCCCAATGCCAGGGTCTGTGCCCCCCCTGGCAGGGTCTGAGCCCCCCCTGGCAGGGTCTGTGCCCCCCCTGCAGGGTCTGTGCCCCCCCAATGCCAGGGTCTGTGCCCCCCCAATGCCAGGGTCTGGTGCCCCCCCAATGCCAGGGTTTGGAGCCCCCCTGGCAGGGTCTGTGCCCCCCCTGGCAGGGTCTGTGCCCCCCTGGCAGGGTTTGGAGCCCCCCTGGCAGGGTCTGTGCCCCCCTGGCAGGGTCTGTGCCCCCCTGGCAGGGTCTGTGCCCCCCCTGGCAGGGTTTGGAGCCCCCCTGGCAGGGTTTGGAGCCCCCCTGGCAGGGTCCTGTGCCGCCCCCTGGCAGGGTTTGGAGCCCCCCTGGCAGGGTTTGGAGGCCCCCCTGGCAGGGTCTGTGCCCCCCTGGCAGGGTTTGGCCCCCCTGGCAGGGTCTGTGCCCCCCCTGGCAGGGTTTGGAGCCCCCCTGGCAGGGTTTGGAGCCCCCCTGGCAGGGTCTGTGCCCCCCTGGCAGGTCTGGCCCCCCTGGCAGGGTCTGTGCCCCCCCTGGCAGGGTTTGGAGCCCCCCTGGCAGGGTTTGGAGCCCCCCTGGCAGGGTCTGTGCCCCCCTGGCAGGGTTTGGAGCCCCCCTGGCAGGGTCTGTGCCCCCCTGGCAGGGTTTGGGCCCCCCTGGCAGGGTCTGGGCCCCCCCTGGCAGGGTCTGTGCCCCCCTGGCAGGGTTTGGAGCCCCCCTGGCAGGGTCTGTGCCCCCCTGGCAGGGTCTGTGCCCCCCTGGCAGGGTTTGGAGCCCCCCTGGCAGGGTCTGTGCCCCCCTGGCAGGGTCTGTGCCCCCCTGGCAGGGTTTGGAGCCCCCCTGGCAGGGTCTGTGCCCCCCTGGCAGGGTCTGTGCCCCCCCTGGCAGGGTCTGGAGCCCCCCTGGCAGGGTCTGTGCCCCCCTGGCAGGGTTTGGAGCCCCCCTGGCAGGGTCTGTGCCCCCCTGGCAGGGTCTGTGCCCCCCCTGGCAGGGTTTGGAGCCCCCCTGGCAGGGTCTGTGCCCCCCCCCCCTGGCAGGGTTGTCCCCCTGGCAGGTCTGGCCCCCCCTGGCAGGGTCTGTGCCCCCCTGGCAGGGTCTGTGCCCCCCTGGCAGGGTTGGAGCCCCCCTGGCAGGGTTCCCCCTGAGGGTTGGAGCCCCCCTGGCAGGGTTTGGAGCCCCCCTGGCAGGGTTTGGAGCCCCCCTGGCAGGGTTTGGAGCCCCCTGGCAGGGTCTGTGCCCCCCCTGGCAGGGTCTGTGCCCCCCCTGGCAGGGTCTGTGCCCCCCCTGGCAGGGTCTGTGCCCCCCTGGCAGGGTCTGTGCCCCCCTGGCAGGGTTTGGAGCCCCCCTGGCAGGGTCTGTGCCCCTGGCTGGAGCTGGGATCAGCCAGCACTGTCCCAGACACATCCTGGGTTCTGCCTCAGCCCCTGCAGGGCAGCACAAATCCCCTTCCCGAGGCAGCCAAAGGCATTGGAGAAACAGCAGAGCTGGGACCCAGAGAATTCCCAGGTTTTTGTGCTGGCAGGAAATGATTTAGAAAAATAAACGTGAGCTGAAGCAGTAGGAAAAGCTTCTAGGAGTGTCAGTGTCTAGTTGAATAAAAGGGGATTTTATCACAGGGTGGGAAATCAGAGTTTCAAGTAGCTAGTTAAAATTATATATATGTAACAAGACAGGAACTTTACAGCTTAATCTTCTTTTTCTTCTCTTTTTTAAATTTTTTCTAATAATTAGCTTGAAAAGCCACAGTGCAGGAAGTGAGTGACTAGTTATTAAATAAAAAGTTAAAATAAATTTGTCAACATTTCAGAATTAAGTGATTTAAGCTTCCAAAGACACTGGAATTTCTCTTAATACTTGATTTTTTACTTTGTTAACTTAGTGCAGAGAGGCACTCATGGGCAGCAAAACTATAACTGAAATAAGGACAAATAAACATCAAAGGATTCTGGGCTTTGTGCTTTTAATCCTAACCCCAAAAAAAGAACCAAGTAAAGTGAAACAAAGTGAAAACAAAAGCAGCATCTGGGTTTTTTTAAGCACTTTGCAACAGTAGCTTTTGAGGAAACACTTAAAAAAAAAAAACCAAAAAGAGGAAGTTATTTAAAAAGTAGCACAGTAAATCCACTGCTCAGTTATTTTGAAACAGAAGCAGCTGCTACAGAATCTTAACCTGAGGTGAAAAACAGAACCCCAGGTCATGAGAATTTTTTAAAAAATTGACAGAATTTTTAAAAAAATCTGTTTTTTCAAGTGGGTGATTTGAAAGAAAAGCACAGAGCAGTGGGAGACACTGAGAATTTACAGCACAGCTCTCTGTGAAATGCTGCCTGGTTAATAATCAGATAATTTGAGCTGTAAAATTAAATTTATGGGGGGAAAAAAAAGAGACATTTAAGACTTTAACCCATGTGTCCAAGCATTGATATTTATAAATTATTATGGGGAACCTTCCCAGCTTAACAAAATGCAGGAGGTGAAACAAAGACAGCAAAAAAACAAAACAAAAAAACCCCAAAAACCCCAAAAACAACCCAAAAAAAAGCCACACACACAAAAAAAAAAAAAAAAAAACAGAGCAGAACTGGAATAAAACTATTAACTATTTCCAGGTTTAATTTATTTCCTTACCTCCAATCTGCAGCTCTGGACAGCCCATCCTCCTCAGCTGAGTGCTCACAGATTCCATCTCCTCCACAAGTGGCACCAGGATGGTGTCATTGATCCACTAGGAAGGGAAAAGGGGAAACCTGAGCTCCGAAGCAGCAGGAATAAATCAATTAAAAAATAAATTGAAACCAACCCTACAATCATCCCCACAAAGCAGTTTAACAGAAGCCAATCAAAGCGGGAAATCATTTAATTTAATTTAATTCTCAAGCCCAGCAGAATTTAAGTGACCCTTTAAGAGCTTCCAAAAATGCAGTTTACAGGAGCTGGAGCACTAGCTGTGTGTCAGGGAAAGGTTTTCTGGAGCAGGAGGGGAGGGGTTTGGAGCAGCCCCTCTCCTGTTTGGGTCAGGCTGTGAGGAGCTGATCAATCTGGGGATTTGGGGTGGCAGAGCACCCCAAGCCTCAGGGGGGCTGGGAACCCTGCCCATCGCAGGGGAGCTGCAGGGATTTTCCCTCCCCACACAGGCACTTACATTCCTGAATTTGGCTGTCCAGGAATCCATGTGATCCAGGAGCTGCCTGTTCATGGTCACCCGTGCCCAAACCTATGAAAAGGTCATTAAATCCAAAAATGTTCCATCAGAGAGCTTCACAGAACCCACAGCTTTTGGGGTCTGGGACGATTCCTGCTGCTTGCAAAAACAAGGAGTTGGTGAATTCACATTCCTGACCCAGCTCAAATCCAAACCTTTGCACAAAGGTCTATTTTAAAAACCCATTCCTCTCTCTTGAATATTTTATTTCCTGCGGCATTTACCTCTTCTGCAGCCTGTTTGGAGCTGAGATCAGCTTCATCCTTGTGTGCAGAAGGAGCCTGGGACCTGCAGGCCAGCTGATACTGGAACTTCCTCAGGATCTGAGCGTGGTCTGCCATTGAACGGCTGTAGTTCCAAAAGGTCGGGCTGCTGGAGGGAGAGCTGGAATCCGAGCTGCCTGAAAAGATCAAGTCATTTCAAATTCAAGTTCAGTTATTGCCAAGTCATTCTGGACCAAACAGCACAGGGACAACAGGTCAGTGTGAGTGAATACACTGGAGTCACCCTTATCTTGATTGTCCCAATCCGGGAGAAAAAATTAATGGATGCAGTTCATCCCCTTTATCCTTATCTTGATTGTCCTAAGGAGAAAAATCTAGTGGGTGTATGCATCCTTATCCTGATTGTCCTAATCTAGGAGAAAAAATTAATGGATGCAGTTCATCCCCTTTATCCTTATCTTGATTGTCCTAGAAAAATCTAGTGGTGTATGCATCCTTATCCTGATTGTCTAATCTAGGAGAAAATTAATGATGCAGTTCATCCCCTTTATCCTTATCTTGATTATCCTAATTTAGGAGAAAAAAATCAGTGGTGTATTTGTTCCCTTTCTCCTTATCTTGATTGTCCTAATCCAGAACAAAAACTGAGTTTAGTTCATCCCCTTTCTCCTTGATTGTCCCAATCCAGGAGAAAAATGTCCTGGATTCAGCCCCTTTATGTGAATCCCCCTCTTATCAAGGTGATCTTATCTCAGTCCATGACAGCCAACAACTGCTACAGAGATAATCCAGCAGCATTCCCATTATTCCTGTTCCAAGGAATAGTTCCTTGGAGGAACACTGCCTGCAGAAGAAGCACTGGGGTTCACCTCACCCCCAGTTCCCCACTAGGAGCAGCTCCTTTGCCAGCTCACAGGAGATCCAGAAATGATTTTTCACTGGTGCTTCTCGCCTCACAAGAGGCAATATTGGATAAACCCAGCTTTCCCACCAAATCCCCAGATTTACCTAACTGCACTCGGTGCTGTTTCTCCTCCTCGTTCCTCAGGAAGGTGTCCAGGGATTTGACATCCGTGATACAATCATCCTTGGAGGTGGAATTATTGTACAGGATGGGGGAGAATCTGTAGTGAGACCTTATCCCACCACTCTCCACAGGTCCCACACTCATGGAATAGGGAGATCCGTTGGGAGAGTGGCCAAAGCTGGAAACCTTCGAGCGAACCAGAACCAAAACATTACCGTTTATTTCAGTTGTTAAGCAAAGCTCGAGGTGTGAGTAGCTCCAAGTGCTTACCTTACCGTAGCTGCTGCCGGGGGAGTAAGAGCCCGCGGGGCTGTGAGAGGGGCTGGCCCCCGGCAGCGCCTGCAGCTGCGGGCTGTAGGCGCCGAGGCAGCCCCCGGAGAACTTGGGGCTGGCGCTGGGCGAGCGGGAGGGGCTGTAGCTGAGCACGCACTGGCCCTGGCTGGGCGGCGAGGGGCTCAGCGACAGCACCCTCCTGGCTGCTGCCTCCCGCGGGGGGCTCATCTGCACGGCTGCAAGGCAAGCAGCGGCGGCGTTACGGCGACAGCCGAGGCACCTCTACAGACGGAGGGATTTGGCTTTATGGGAAAGCTGCGCGCCGCTGAACTCGGATTAAAGTGGGAGCACGGGGCTGAATGCATTCTCTAAAGGTCCATCAGCTCCTCCGCCTGCCCACTGCTCTTATCTTTAGCACTCTAATGAATGCCTCCATTAGCAGAACCACAGTTAATTCCACCTCAAATGGTCATAGATTAAGCTGAAAACCTGGTCGCTACAGAAGTCAGATAAACTGAGATCTGTGACCCCAAACTGAGACCCCAGTGCTGAATCCATTCTTTGATATTCTCTAAAATCCATCAGCTCCTCTGCTCTCATCTTTAGCACTCTAATTAATGTCCCAATTATCAAAAACACAATTAATTCCACCTCAAATGGCCATAAATAGAAAACCTGCTTGCTTCTGAAGTCAGATAAACTGAGACCCCAATGCTGAATCCATTCTCTAATATTCCATCAGCTCTTCCACCTATCCTCATCTTTAGCACTCTAATGAATGTCCCAATTATCAAAACCACAATTAATCCCACCTCAAATGGCCATAAATAAACCCCAGCATGAGCAACAACACGGAGCCCAACTGCTGGCCCTGCACAGAACAACCCCAAACCCTCAGCTCGGTTCACAGCTCTGGCGAGAGGAGAAAATTCAGAATAAAGACTCCAGAATTGGAAAAACAACAAAGAAAAAAGATGAAGAAGATGAAGAAGAGGATTTGCTGCCCACCTGCCTTGCGCAGCCAGCCCATGAACTGCTGGCTGGGAGTGCTGACCAAGCTGCTGGGGGCTGCTGTGTAGGTGAAATACCTCCAGAAATCAAACAGGGCATTGAGGCTGAACAGGGCTGCCAGGGCAAATTCTGTAAGAAACACACAAAGGTCTCTCGTGGTTTGAGCAAAAATGATATCATCTGTAAATCTAGGTTATGCTTATTAAAAACAGGTCGTTATTAGTGCTGCCACTTTGGGGAAGAATCTGAGATTTCTTCACTTTCTTACGTAAGAACCACTGGAGAGAATTTTCCTCAGTGTTGAAATTAATTTAGATGTTTTAAAATTTAATTTTGAAAATGAGACTGCTATTTTCCAAAATGGAAATCTCTTGATTCTTGCTTTTTTTTTTTTCCCCATCTTAGAGTCTACTCCTCTGAAACCAACTTGAATTGTTGTAAAATATCACCCACAATGCAGCAGGAAAATAAATTTAAGGCTCTCTAAAGCCTCAATCCACACATTCAGAAAGATTCCACACATTAAATGAATCCTTCCCACCCTTTTACCATCGAGAAAAAGCTGTTAACACTCCTTATCTGCCACTACAAAGGATGGAATTCCAGCAGTTTCAAGGGAGATCACAGAAAGCAAAACAAAGTTTTGGTTTAAAACCACCCCCCAAAAAAAAAAACCAAACCAAACCAAAAAACTGCATTAAAAATGAGTAAAAACCAATCCTGAAATTTGATTTAAATGCTGCAAGGACTCACCAATGTACCAGAGTGGAAAGCAGGTGATGTTGTAATAAGTGCTTAGGAGTTTCCCAGTCCTAAAAAGCAAAACAAGAAAGGAGAATTCAGCAGCAATTCCATCCTGGGGATTATTTAGGGCTCCCCAAGGTGGAAATCTTTGCTGGTTTGAATCAGCTGTTACCATTATCTTACATTTCAGTGTAGATCATGCCTGCTACTGATATATTGAGGAGTCCCCAGGCCAGCAGCACCTTCCTGGTCTCAGCCTGTTTCCTCATCCTCACAGCCAGGTCGATGAGGGAAGTGTCTGGGCTCTTGTTGGGGTCATTGTCTGTGAGAACAAAGGGAAAAAGCAAAACATGCGAATTTTGACCTCAGCAGGAAGAATCTCAGCAGGTTACTGAGGAACAATGTGCATCTTCACCCCCGTTTTGAATGATAATACCCTCCAAAAAGAGGAGGGAAAGCTCCTGTCTCCTCCAGGCAAGACTGGTGTTTCAATCTGAAATTCTCACTTATTTCTGTAGGTAACAGATGTGAAACTCACAGATTTTATTTCCTCCTTTATACCCAGAAAATTATTTGCTTATGTGAAGGAAATAATTCTGTCACAGGCAGAAAACCTCCCATCTCCCCCCCGACCTCGATCCCTTCCCCAGATCTCTCCCCTCCTCAAACTTCACCTTCCCCCCACCCCAAAACTTCTCTCACCTCACAACTCTGATCCTCGCCACAAACCTCTCTGCTCCCCCTCCTCAAATTTAACTTCTCAAACTTCCCCTTTTCCCGCCCCAAACTTCTGCTCCTCCCACTCCCCAAGCCTCGCCTCTCCCCCTCCTCACATTTCATCTCTACACAACTCCCTCCTCTCCAAACCTCTCTGACCATCCTCCCCAAACCTTCCTTTTATTCCTCCCCAAACCTCTCTGATCATCCTCCCCAAACCTTCCTTTATTTAATCTCCATCCCCAAACCTCTCTGATCATCCTCCCCAACCGAACCTACTCCTTTTATTCCTCCCAAACCTTTCAGATCATCCTCCCCAAACCTCTCTGATCATCCTCCTCAAACCTTTCAGATCACCCTCCCCAAACCTCTCTGATCATCCTCCCCAAACCTTCCTTTTATTCCTCCTCAAACCTTTCAGATCATCCTCCCCAAACCTCTCTGGTCCCCCTCCCCAAATTTCCCTTCTCCCCTCCAAATTTCCCTTCTCCCCCTCCCCAAACCTGGCTGTCCTCCAAATCCTCTGCTTTTCCCCCCTCCCCAGATTTACCTCACCTGTCCCCAGGTGTCACCTCACCTCTCCCCACTGCTCCTCCTCCCCACATTTCCCCTCAATCTGTCCCGCTCCCCCTCCCCACATTTCCCCTCACTCTCCCCGGTCTCCCCACATTTCCCCTCACTCTCCCCGGTCTCTCCCCACATTTCCCCTCACTCTCCCCGGTCTCTCCCCACATTTCCCCCTCACTCTCCCCGGTCTCTCCCCACATTTCCCCTCACTCTCCCCGGTCTAGCCCCACATTCCCCTCACTCTCACCCACATTTCCCCTCACTCTCCCCGGTCTCTCCCCACATTTTCCTCTCCCCGTCTTCCCACTTCCCTCAGTCCCCTCTCCCCACATTTCCCCTCACTCTCCCCGGTCTCTCCCCACATTTCCCCTCACTCTCCCCTCTCTCCCCACATTTCCCCTCACTCTCCCCGTCTTCCCCACATTTCCCCTCACTCTCCCCGGTCTTCCCACATTTCCCCTCACTCTCCCCGGTCTACCCCACATTTCCCCTCACTCTCCCCGTCTCTCCCCACATTTCCCCTCACTCTCCCCGGTCTCTCCCCACATTTCCCCTCACCTCTCCCCGGTTCTTCCCCCATTCTCCCCTCACTCTCCCCGTCTCTCCCCACATTTCCCCTCACTCTCCCCGGTCTCTCCCCACATTTCCCCTCACTCTCCCCGGTCTATCTCCCCACATTTCCCTCACTCTCCCCGGTTCTCTCCACATTTCCCTCACTCTCCCGGTCTCTCCCCACATTTCCCCTCCTCCCGGTCTTCCCCACATTCCCCCATCACTCTCCCCGGTCTAGCCCCACATTTCCTCTCACCTCTCCCCGGTCCAGCCCCACATTTCCTCTCACCTCTCCCCGGTCTATCCCGTTCCCCCTCAGGCCGGACTGGTTTTTGGGGTTTTTTTGGGGTTTTTTCCCCTTTTCCCGCCGCCGTCTCCGCTCCCCTCACGCCGCCGCCGCCTCGCGCTCTCTGCGCCTGCGCGGGCGCTCGCGCCGCGTCACGGGCCGCGCCGGGGGCGGGGCAAAGAGGGCGGGTTTTGGCGGGAAGGCCCTGAGGGGGCCGCCATGTTGGGGGGGGCGGTGGAGCCCTCACGGGACGCTTTTGTCTCCGATTTTTTTTTTTTTACTTTATAGTTAAATTGTTCGATTACACATTGCCATGTCTGTCAGACCAACACGTTGCCACAGTGGGCAGGTAAAATTTTAAGGGGTTTTAGGTCTATTTTTATATATAGTTTGATATTTCTGCGTTGGTGTAACTTCGTATTTCTGTACGAGTGTCACTGAAACTGTGGGGATAAATAAGACTCCTGATATTGTCGTTTTAAAAATGCCATCAAATGAGATGTTTATTCTTGGCCGAGGTTTGTGTGTGTTGCTGATAAAGTTCAGGCCTCCACATGAGCCCCAATACAAAACTTTTGGACTTGTTTATATATTTTAACAAGCAAATGTTCATTGGGTCTAAATTGCATAATCCTATTCCTTAATTAGTATCGTGTTCCCTATTAATTTCCTCACTTTTTATACTGATCTGTTCTAAATTATTTAGTATTTTTGTTATTCT
The DNA here is from genome assembly GCA_032173965.1 of Sitta carolinensis. Taxonomy (NCBI): domain Eukaryota; kingdom Metazoa; phylum Chordata; class Aves; order Passeriformes; family Sittidae; genus Sitta; species Sitta carolinensis. The sequence goes on from JAVUNC010000005.1 coordinate 315,016, forward strand.
CAGGTATGGGGTCTCAAATTTTCCAGGCCTTAATTTCCTCTAATTTTCTTCTTTCTCCAATATCCTTGAACTGCCATAAATTTAAGATCCCACATGCCCAGCCTTCAAATTCTTTGGGTCTGTTCATTGAAGTTTGTCAGGGTTAGTTTTATCAAACTTCATCGATGATTTAATGATCAAAGTAATAATAAAGATCTGTGGAGAAGCTTTACCAGTGCTGGTTAAAAGTGGGTGCTGCTCATAAATAATTAAAATGGTCGATTCAAAATTAATTAGGAAAGTTATATCATTTCCAACACATTCACAACTTCGAATCTGTGTATTTTTAACTTCATATTTCTGCTCTGAAATGCTGTAAATGGATTGTGTGTCTGAGGAAAACCCTCCAAATTTGAAGGTCCTGATTTCCTAATTTAAAGAAAATTGAGTTGGAAATACACAGCTCCATTGCAGCCAGGGTTATTCCACTGACATAAAGCTGCACATTTTCCAGAAACATCCAAAATATGGATTCTGCTTCTAAAATTTAAATTTAGTGTACAAGTGGTAAACCACATCCTGAAATCCCTACTCATTCTTTATCCAGGCTGTTTCCAAGGTGGATGAGGGGCATGGAGGCAATCCATTATTTACAGAACTAATTCATTCCCTCATCAGTAATCCAAAATAAATTGGCGTTCCAGCCCATTAACTCTGATTATCCAGCAGATGAGTTGCCAGCAGAGCCCTTTGCCCTTTGGAAGTATTTCTATCCAAAGGTGAAGTATTTCTATCCAAAGGTGAAATATTTCTATCCAAAGGTGAAATATTTCTGGGCTTTTTTTTTTTTTTTTCTTCCTAAAAATGACAGGAGAGGCTTCAACACTGGGTCTTGGTTTGAGGCAGCGACGACAAAGGCTCCGGATTTTACAAACCTGCACTGACTCCACTGGAATTTAATGATTTTTGAGGCTTTTCCAAGGGGAACGAGAGGGGGCTTGTGTCCATTTTGGCCTCTCTCAGTGGAAAAATCTGTCTTGCTGCAGTGGGAGGCAAGGAGAGGGTTGGGTTGTTGCAGGTGTGTTTCGCTCGCTGAGCCGTCCCCGCCGGTCCCTGACTCACTGCGGGGCTGTGGAGAGCAGGCTGCACCCTGAGCAGAGCCCGCACAGCCCGCAGCCAGCCCAGAGCTGCGCGGGGCTCACCCGGGGCTGCTTGCACTGCGGGGCACTGGGACAATCCTGCCGAGGACCTGCTCCTGCTCCCTGCCACCAGCCCTGCTCTGCTCCTCTGGCTGCGACTGCTGCTCGTGGTGAGCTCACCTTTGCCTTCCTGCTGCTCCCCTCTGGCACCTGGCATCAGCACTCTGGGGGTGTTTCCAGCCCCTGAAAATCCCAGGATGGGTTGGGGGGGCTTAAAGTCCAACCCTCCCACTGTCCCAGGGGGCTCCAAGCCCCAGCGTCCAACCTGGCACATCCCAGGGATCCAGCCAGCAATTCCAGCCTGGCCCACATCCCACCCCAATCTCCCCTTTCCCAATCTGCAGCCATTCCCTGGCTCCTGTCCCTCCATCCCCAGCCCCTCTCCAGCTCTCCTGTCCCCCCTGGAATGTTCTGGAAGCTCTCCCTGCAGCCTTCCCTTCTCCAGGGGAACATTCCCAGCTCTGCCAGCCTCCCCTTGGCTCCAGCTCCTCTCCCAGCAATTCCTGGCCCCAGGGGCTTCCCTTGCAATCTCACAAACCAGGCAGGCTCTCCCTTCCCTTCTCCTCTCTTTTCTCTCCCCATTTCCCAGCCCAAGCCCTCGCCATGGATCCTGAGTGTGCCCAATGCCAGCAGAATCCCGGGATGCTTTGGCTGGGAAGGGCCCTCCCAGCTCATTGCAGGGACCCCTGCCAGCAGCCCAGGGGGCTCCAATCCTTCCTGGCACATCCCAGGGATGCAGGGGCAGCCCCAGCTGCTCTGGCAATTCCAGCCCAGACAGCAATTCCTGACCCACATCCCAGCCATTCCCTGGCTCCTGTCCCTCCATCCCTTATCCCCAGTCCTTCCCCAGCTCTCCTGGAGCCCCTCCAGGCCCTGGAATGTTCTGGAAGCTCTCCCTGAGCCTTCTCCCATCCAGGTGAGCACCCCAGCTCTGCCAGCCTGGCTCCCTGGGAGCTGAGAGGCTCCAACCCTGGAGCAGTTCTGGGATTCCCTCTGGATTCACTCCGATTCCCGGGCTGCCCTGGCTCAGGGTTTCTCTCCAGCCCCTCTAGGTCGTTGCTGGGCCCTGCAGGGGCTGAGGATCAGCCCAAGGTTTGGATTTGGGTGCAGCTCCTGAAGTGCAGTGGGTGGAGGCCCCAGAGGATGCTGATCAGGGCACTCCGAGCTCGTTGGGATACTTTGGATCCTGACAGCAGGTTTGGCAGGCTTTCCTGGCAGCCCTCAGATCCATGTGGGATGTAGCATGAGTAATGAAACAAGCTCTTGTTTTGCCCTCGATTAAATCCCTCCTTCCTGTTTTCAAACAGTGTGGTCAGTCAGCTGATTCCTTATGAAATATTGGAGTCTGGGAGCTACAGGTGGGATTTGACTTCCACCAGCCCTGCTGTAGTGCCAGGAGCAGGAAATTCCCGTGCTGGGATACATCTTTGTGCTTTGGTTTACGTTGAGGGAGTGGAGATCCCTTTTTCCAGGGACTGGGTTTGGTTAAAGCTCAGGGACCAGAGCATTCTCCTGGAGCCCCCGGGACACAGCAGTTACAAGGTCACTCAGTCCTTCCACCAAAACAGAGCTAATCCCTGCCCGGGGCTCCCTTTGTTCCCAAAAACGGGAGACAAAGGCTTGCCTGTGACTGCGAACACAACGGGGCACCTGTGGAGGAGAGAGCAAATACAACCGAGATCTTTAGTAAAAGTTTCCTCTGGGAATTGTCAGGGAATTCCTTTCGTTGTTCTGAGGTGGCTCGAACATCTGCCCTCTGTCCCTTCTCCCAGCAGCGTCAGCTCCTGCCTGTCCCTCGGAAACCTTCTCATTTGGATAAACGGAAAGTTTATCCTGCGGCCGTGGGGCAGCCCCAGCTGGGTGTTCCCAGGGGAGATTATCCCAGAGCCCGGGCAGGATCTGCCCTCCCTCGTGCCCAACCACTACTGGAATGTCCTTTAGAGCAAGGAATGGCCAACTCCAAATCCCCACGAGCACGGGTGGGCTGGCAGAGCTCCTGACCCCAGCGAGAGCTGGGCTGAGTTCCGTTTGTCCCTGTGTTCCTGTGCCTTGAGAAGCATGTGAAAGGACACGCACATTTTTGTGGTCAGAGCTTTAGGACCGGCTCCTCCCCCAGCCCTGCTTTGGATGTGTCAGTGGAAAATATTTTTTTTTTTTTGGAGGTGAAATCGGCCTCTTGCATGCTGGTTGCCTTGAAGGCTCTGATAAATGTGAGAACTCGATCACATGGAGCGATAAGGTCTATCAGATGTGTTTTATCTGAGAAATAAAGCTGTGTATAAATTCCCCTTGGCCAGGCCCAGCTGGACTGGCAGCCAACATGAAGCTGATTCTGATCTTCGGTGCCCTCATCGGGGCCTCCCTGTGCCTGGAAACCTTCGTGGGGTGAGTCCCACCCGGGGGGAAAGCCTTTCCCTGCGGGCTGCCTTGCTCGGGGTTGGGGTCTCAACAGCACCTGCTGAGGGCACACTTTCTGGGGGTGTGACTGACTGTCCCTGCTCTGCTGTTTGTGGGAACCTTTCTCGAGTTTCCTTTGGGTTTTCTAAGCAGAAGGAGCCGGCTGTGGAGTTGAGATCCTCAATTCCTCTCCACCCAAGGCTTGAGTTTGCCTTGAGCTGAACCTCACTGCAAAAGCAGAGCTGCAACACCAGAACCTGCCCTCAGTCAGAAAATTTCCCTTTTTTTTCCAAGTTTATTTCTCTTTCTTCCTCTTCTTTTTGCCTTTCTAAGCATTTCAAACCCTGATTTCCAACCATTAAATTCTAAAGTCTTTATGTTGCACTGCAAAAATTATCCCACTGAGTATTTCCTCACAGAGCGTGGAAGATCGTATATTATATAAATATTATAATCTTTAATAATGAAAGATTACAAATAATAATTAATTTCTTTTATTTATAATATATTTGTTTAAATAAATAAAATATCAATAATATTGAAGATTATAAAATCCTACTGGATAAATTCCGAGATGCAGTGAGCGAACACAAGATTCCAGTGAGAAAATCTGTATAGGAAAGTTTAAGAATAAAAAAATAATATAAATAATATCCCATAACTCAGAGATCTATAAAGCCAGGAGGGGCTATTTCGATCATTTAATCCTGACCTGGATTCTCATCAATCCCCTCTCAGCAGCTGTGGTAAATTCCCAGCACAATCCAATCCCGAGATGAAGCTCATGGCGGTGGCGAATCCACTAATAAGTAATTAATGTGGAAAAATACCTGCAGAGCTGATTTACCTCGAACCCAAAGGTCTCATCCCTCTGCTGGCCTGGTGTGACCGTGGTGTGACCAAGGTGTGACCGTGGTGTGACCGAGGTGTGACCATGGTGTGACCGTGGTGTAATGTGGTGTGACCGTGGTGTGACCGAGGTGTGACCGTGGTGTGACCGTGGTGTAAACACGTGGTGTAAATGTGGTGTGACCGTGGTGTGACCGTGGTGTGACCGAGGTGTAAACACGTGGTGTGACCGTGGTGTAAATGTGGTGTGACCACGTGGTGTGACCGTGGTGTAAACACGTGGTGTAACCATGGTGTAAATGTGGTGTGACCGTGGTGTGACCATGGTGTGACCGTGGTGTGACCGTGGTGTAAACACGTGGTGTAACCATGGTGTAAATGTGGTGTGACCGTGGTGTGACCATGGTGTGACCGTGGTGTGACCGTGGTGTGAACACGTGGTGTGACCGTGGTGTAAATGTGGTGTGACCGTGGTGTGACCATGGTGTAAATGTGGTGTGACCGTGGTGTGACCATGGTGTGACCATGGTGTAAATGTGTGTGTGACCATGGTGTGACCGTGGTGTGAACGAGATGTGACCATGGTGTAAATGTGGTGTGAACACGTGGTGTGACCGAGTCCCCGTTAGTGAACCCCCACACCACCGAGCTGCTGTATTTTTTAACTTGTTTCCTGGTGTCAGCCTCTGCCCAGTGCCGTGGGTCGAGGTCGCTCTGCTCCCCAGACCTTCGCTCCTTCCCCAACCCAACCCAAGATTGTTTTCCCGTTATTTTCTGCTGCCCATAAATCACGGAGGGCTGCGGCACGGGACTGACCCCGGGCATTCCCGGCTCCTCCACGCTGCCTCTTCTAGAAGGCCGTGGGTCGGACGCTCCAATCCATTGATTACGGGAGTCATTAACACGCAATTAACGCTGCATTAACGATCCCGGGGCAGAGCTGCGGGCGCAGCCCCTCGCCCGGAGCGGTTCTGAGCGCGCTGCTTTCCTGCAGGCACCAGGTTCTCCGAGTCAGGACCAAAAGTGAGGAGGAGGTCAAGCAGCTGCAGCGTTTGGAATCGCTGGAGCACCTGGAGGTGGGCGGGTTGGAACTTTCGGGATCGAGGATTTTGCACCTCATTCACCACAGGAATCTGCATCTCATCTGGATAATCAATCATTTAAAATAAATTTGCTCTCTCAACACTGTAAATCTGACCTGCAAGTTCGAGTATCAGTGTTTAGGAGGGCCAGAATGGATGGGTTTTTTCCCTGTCGGGTTTACACAATATTTGAATTGTTAGATGTTAATCTCGGTGTTGAAAAACTTGTCTTTCCAGTGGGAATGGCAATGTTTTATCTCCCAGAGTTCTGGAAGGAATTTATTAGTTGGTGTACGTGGTAAAATTCCAGGTTATTACTGTTGTTGTCATGGGTGAGAATTTCTAACATCCCTTTTTAAAAACACTGGCTTAAAGAATATTATATGAATAATTTAAAAATTAAAATTTAGAAAAGTCCTACCAAAGGAGAGATAAAAGAAGAAATGAAAACGATGGGTTTCATGTTAGCTAAGACTAGAATATTAATTTTTTCTCGAAATTATTTCTAGTAAAAGGGAGAATAATAAAATAATCATCAGAGACAACTAAAATTTCCTCTTGTTTTTGTGACCAAAGCCTAGAAGTCAATGGAAAAACTGACTCAAGCCCCTTGGTGTTTGTTATTTTATTGAGTTTATCACAAGAACGGACACAGGGCTGTGCTGAGGCCACAGAGAACGGAGCATTCCAGGGAGGAATCAGCATTTCCAAATCAGAGTTCTGCAGGGGAGGAATCAGCATTTCCAAATCAGAATTCTACAGGGGAGGAATCAGCATTTCTAAAGCTCTGTAAGAGCTCTTTGCAGGATGCCTTGCCCAAACCAAATCCATGTGATCTGCTCTCCCTGCAGCTGGATTTCTGGATCAGCCCCTCTGCCCCTGCTCTCCCCGTGGATGTGAGAGTTCCTGCTGGCAGTGTCCAGGCAGTGAAAGCCTTCCTGGAGTCCCAGGGGATCGAGTATTCCATCCTCATTGAAGACGTGCAGGTGGGCAGTGCCACTGGCATTCATTCCTTCCATCTTTTGGGAACACTGATTCCCAGCTTGGCCTCTCTGCCGCCTCCCGTGCTCCGCGGGCTCCTCTGTGGGCTCAGAGGATGGCAAGGTGCTTTGGGAGCTTGGGGATTATTCCTCAGGGACAGTCCATGGAGCACTGCGGGTGTGCTGTGAGCAGTGGCATCACCAAACTCCACAGGGCTCTCCTGACAGCCCCTGAGGAATTGCACGTGCACCTTTGGCCCCAGACCTTTGGGAATCCCAACCCTGAAGTTCCTCAGCATTCACTAAACTCTGCCGGGAGTACTTGCAGATAAAAATCACCCACTCGGGCACTGATCCGACATTTCCTCAGGAGCAGCAATCCCCCAAGGGCATCTAAACCAGCTGCTGCCTTTTCATGTATTGCTCTTTGAGCAAGTGAAGCAGACACTTCCCACCATCTGAATGCCATTTCAGGATGTTCTGGACAAAGAAAAGCAAGACATGGACGAGAGCGCCCAAAGGCAGCGCAGCAGCAGCTTCGACTTTGGTGCTTACCACACTCTGGATGATGTGAGTACCTCAGGGGAAGAGTATTCTGATTTGTTTCTGGTCTTTTTGCATGCTGTCTTCAATTCAACATCCTGTACTAGGATCTAAAATGTCCTTGCAGCTTTTTCTGGCACGTGGGTTTGTTTTTTGCAGGATTCATTTTGTGCTGAGAGCAATCAGCCAGCGCTGTCCCTGATCAAAGTTCCATAAACTCTCCTGCACACTCTGTCAAAACCCACCCTTCAAAAGAAAGAGAAATAAAGGGATCTTGAAATTGGGAAATATAAAGAACTTTTTGCCCAGAAATCTGTGGCTTCCCCATCCTTGGGAGTATCCAAGGTTGGAGCAACCTGGGATAGTGGAAACTGTGGGAGGGGGGTGGAATGGGACGGGCTTTCAATCTGATTTTCTGTGAGGAGTGTCAGAACACATAAACGCGATATTAACACCCTCAAATATGACATCACCATCCTCCTGTCCTTCCATTTCAGATTAATCAAGAACTGGACCACCTTGCCTCCGAGTACAGCTTCGTGGAGAAGATCCAGATCGGGGAATCCTACGAGAAGCGGCCCCTGTACGTCCTGAAGGTGGGACAGATCTCCTGGAGCAGGCATGCCAGCCAGCCCAGCCCCAGCAGCCCAGTGTTGTGGGATGGCCTTGCCTGGGAGCTGCCAGGCTCTGAAGTGCTCCTCTCTCATTCCCCAGTTCAGCACTGGAGGCTCCCACCGCCCGGCCATCTGGCTCGACGCCGGCATCCATTCCCGCGAGTGGGTCACGCAGGCCAGCGCCCTGTGGATCGCCAACGAGGTTCCTGCCGCGGGGCTCCCCCTTCGGGCAGCCCTGCCAGCGGCTCCTGCTCCTCCTGAGGAGCTCTGCCCTCTGGCTCTCGGCTAACTGCCTCCCAGGAGCAGCTGACTCCCCGAGGACGTGGCGGCTGCCTCCGCCTCCATTGCAAAACTCTGTCCCGCTAGAAGAGCTGAGTTTAGGCAGACAAAACCTGGGGCTTCAGGGGGAATTGTTACACAAATAACCACAAACTTTGAGGTTGTTGTGCTGCTCTGCTCTGCTCTGAGTCTCCTAGGCCTGAGATTTATGTTTCTAAACTCGGTTTCTTGGTGATGTTTGGGTTCTCATAGGCTTGACGTAAATATTGCCAGTGTTTGGGTGACAAGGGTAATGTTTGTGTCAAGCCTGTGAGAACCAAAACCTAAACCAGAACATCACCAAGGAACCGAGCTGAGAAACTCACAAATTTCAGGCCTAGGACACTCAGACTACACAGCTCCCCCAGAACAATGCAGTGGGGTTGGTTTCCTGCCACAAAATACCCAGAGCTCCAGCCCTCTATTTAAATCCTGCTGGGAATGACTGAACCACCAGAGAAGTGACAGGATCACAGAATGAGCTGAGCTGCAAGGGACCCATGAGGGTCGTGGAGTCCAGCTCCTGCACAGACCCATCCCCAAGAGCCCCCCTGTGCCCAGGAGTGTTCTCCAAAAGCTCCTTGGGCTCTGTCAGTGCAGCCCAGTTGAGAATTCCCAACCTGGCTATTCCATCTCAGCCTTAGTGCCAGCCTTGGCCTCTCCTCTGGGACAGGCAGGAGAAAATGTTCCTGTGCTCTTCCATTTTATTCCAAAGACCTCCTGTCTTCAGAATAAAATAACCCAACAGTTTCACTGCTCAGTCCTTGTCACAAGACACAGTTATGGCCAGCAGATAGTGGATGTTCCTTTTTCCCTGCCCCAAAATCCAGCCTTTCCTCTGTCCCAAACAATGAGGGGATGAACATTTGGGAAGGAATTCCTGTGCTCTCTCTCTGCCTAGATTGCCTCTGCCTATGGAACAGATGCTTCCATCACCTCCCTGCTGGACAAGATGGATCTTTTCCTGCTGCCAGTCGCCAACCCCGATGGATTTGTGTACACTCACACCTCGGTGGGTCAGCTCTCTCTCTGGGCTCAGGGGGATTCCTGGCTCTTCCAAGGAAATAACAATCATGAGGGAAGTGGCCTCTGAAAATCTCAGTGCTGTGAGAGGAGTCACCACAGAGTTGGACAAAGATCCTCGTGACTTTTCTCACCCACCCTAATCCCAGCTTTAGTAAACACATTTGATTTTTGACCCTCGGCCCACCTTGGCAATCCCAAATCCTCTTGGCATCGTGCCTGGGGTCAATCCCCCAGGGATGGCAGCTCTTGCTGGGGAGCAGGTTTGGTGCCAGCACCCAGCTCTGCTCCTTGCTGAAGGATTTCTCTGCTGTAGAACCGCATGTGGAGGAAAACCCGCTCCAAGATTCCTGGCAGCATCTGCGTCGGAGTTGATCCCAACAGGAACTGGGATGCAGGCTTTGGAGGTAGGGATGGAGCTTCTGGATCCTGGATCCTGTTACACAGAACCAGCAGCTGCCTTTATAAAGGGCATTCATCCTGAGCACACTCATCCACCCTGAGCACAGGATGAGGCAGCATCATGGAATTAGGAAATTGTGGAATCACAGAATGGGTTGGGTTGGGAGGACCCAAAATATTCTTGAGTTCCACTCCCTGCCATGGGCAGAGCCACCTTCCACTATCCCAGCTTGTTCCAAGCCCCATCCAACCATAGAACACCCCCAGGAATGTGGATCCCTGCGTTTCTGGGCAACCTCTTCCGGGTTGCATCATCTCAAATTCCATCATCCCCTGAACGTTCACACTCTGGCTGCCCTTGAGCATTTATCAGCACTTAGGGCCGTGCTTTGGCTGCAGCCTGTCCTTAGGAAAGCCCAGCTTTGTGGGGGCTGCCTGAGCTCCCAGGAACTCCACTCCTCAGGGGTTTGTTCCCTCGTTTTCCCCCCAGGTCCTGGAGCCAGTAACAAACCCTGCTCCGACTCCTACCACGGGCCCAGCGCCAACTCCGAGGTGGAAGTGAAATCTGTTGTGGACTTCATCAAGAACCACGGAAACTTCAAGGCTTTCCTGACCCTCCACAGTTATTCCCAGCTCCTGATGTATCCCTATGGATACAAATGCACCAGGCCAGATGATTTTGCCGAGCTGGTGAGACAGAAGGACTTGGCTTTACCTTCTCTTTTGTCCAGCTGCCTTTCTGTGCTTTCCATTCTCTTCCCTACTGCCAGCACTGCAGCTGGAATAACATCTCTGAGGCAATGTGTGTCTCACAACTGCAGTTCCACTGGGAAAGACCTCTGGAGCTCTCTGTACTAACCCTGTGCTGAAAGGGCTTTGGAGTCAGAGCCAGTTTCAGTCTGAGTTTGGATTGGTTTGATTTGTTTTGATATTTCTAAAGAAGAATCCCACAGCTTTTTTCAAGCTCAGCCCAAGGTTTCCCTAATCTCATGGAGATTTTATAATCCCCTAACACCTAAATGCAGTTCCCTGTGGCAATTTGTTGCCTTTTTTCCCTCCTTCCCAGAGAGCCCAGCCCTGTTTTCCATCCAAGCCCTGTTATGTAGTTGAAGTGAGCACAAAGTTGACCTTGGAGTATTGGAAGATCCCAACTGCCTTGGGAATTCCTGATCTCTCCTGAGCCTTCCCTTGACAAGGCAGTGAGAGAAACACTGGATGAACCCTTACAGAGCCTGCTGGAAGTGAACTCACCTGCAGTGGCACCTCCCAGAAATGTTCTGGGAGCTGTGAATCATCTCCAAAGCACTTTGGAGATTTCTGGTGAAATCCCAGTGTTTGAGCTCAGGAAATGTGGCTGCTTCCTGACTTTCCCTTCATCTTCTCCCCTCCAGGAATCTCTGGGAAGAGCTGCTGCCAATTCCATCCGCTCCCTCTATGGCACCACCTTCCAAGTGGGCACCATTTGCAAAACCATCTGTGAGTATTTGACCCCTCAGAGCTTTTAGGGGCTGTCCCAGGACACCAACGCTGTCCTCCCCACAGGAGGAAGGCACAATGCTCCATGTCCCATCCTCTGCCCAGGGATCCAAACCCACTGCTGGTCAGTCCAGGGCCAGGGCACGCAGCTGGCTCCTGTCTCCAGAGCAGGAACTGGGCTGGGAAGGTGCAACTGTGCCCTTGTCCTGGCTTGGAGGCTCAGCCCAACCATCCCTGTCCCCTCCTCTTGGAGTGCCTGGAGTGAGGAGAGCTCCTCCAGCTCTGGATGGCCAAACCCCCAAATCCAGCAGCAGCAGAACTGCCCCATTCCTCTGCACGATCCCCTTTCCTTGCAGACCAAGCCAGTGGAGGCAGCATCGACTGGAGCTATGACAATGGCATCAAATATTCCTTTGCCTTCGAGCTGCGGGACACGGGCCGCTACGGCTTCCTGCTGCCTGCCAGCCAGATCATCCCTGCTGCCAGGGAGACCTGGCTGGGCCTCAAGAGAATCATGGAGCACGTCAGGGACAAGTCCTCCTGAGGGCTGGGGCTCAGCTCTGCAGCACCTCCCTGTGCTGGGAGGGCTCTCACCAGAGGAATGGCTGAATAAACCCCGCTGTGCATCCCCTGCCCTGGTGTTCGTGCTGTTCCTTGATGTGCCACAGCCCTGAGGAGATTTTGGGACACGCTCCCCCCTGCCCACACAGCCAGTGCCACCCCTTCCTCTGTCCCAGGGGGCTCCAACCTGGCCTTGGACATTCCAGGGAGTTCCAGTCCAGCCAGCAATTCCTGTCCCACATCCCACCGCAATTTCCCAGTCTGGAGCCATTCCCTGGCTCCTGTCCCTCTGGCCCTTGTCCCCAGTCCCTCTCCAGCTCTCCTGGAGCCCCTTCAGGCCCTGGAATGTTCTGGAATCTCTCCCTACACCCTTCTCCTCTCCATGCTGCAGGGGCTGGGGCAGAGGGCCTGCTGTTCACCAGCATAATCCAAGCCATGGACTCGATTAAAGGAATTTAATTTCCTTTAACGAGCCTCAGGACCGTGCTAGGTGCCACTATCCTCAAAGGTGCCCCCCCAGAGCTTTGGCTGCCCCTCTTCTCCCTGCCCCGTGCTCCCAGTGGCTGTGCTTGGAGGGAAGATGGGGATGGGAGGGCACCTCCCCTGATCCAGCACGCAGCCCCTCGTCCCATCGCTCACCCTGCACATTTCTCGGGCATTAAGAGCGAAGAGCTCGGGCGGCCCCGAAGGGTCCGGGATTAGCAGCGGCTGCTGCGGTGCTGATCGAGCCTGGCAGCTTTACCTTGGTGTCTGTGCCCCCCGGCAGCTGGCGAGCCCGGCGGGAGAGCGAACAGCGCTGCGGGGCCGGGAAACGCGGGCGGGGAAAGGGGAGGCAGCGCTGGGGCCGCGGGCTGCACTCGGGGCGGCATTTGGGTTAAAAGCAGCTGGTTGGGAAAGGCGAGCCCACCCCTGGGGCAGCCAGGGCTGCCCCTCTGCTCCAGCGGCACCTGCTTCCCAAAGTGCCCCAGCTTCCCAAAATCCCATCCTTGCATAAACCCACTGAGGGAAAACGCCAGGGCCAGGGCACACAGCTGGCTCTTGTCTCCAGAGCAGGAACTGGGCTGGGAAGGTGCGACTGTGCCCTTGTCCTGGCTTGGAGGCTCAGCCCAACCATCCCTGTCCCCTCCTCTTGGAGAGCCTGGAGTGAGGAGAGCTCCTCTGAGTGCGGAGAGAGCTGGAGCCCGAGCACCCGGAGGAACCCGGGGCTGCCAGGGTGGAGCTGACCCAGGAGGGCGCTGGGGGCACCGACCAGCGCCCTTCCCACCCCAGGGAAGGAGGGTGCTGAGGAAACAGAGCCAAGCTCTTCACCGCCGAGAGGGAGGGGAGGGACAACGGCCTCAGGGAACGGGCACAGCAGGAAACGCTTTGACCAGGAGGAGAAGCAGCAGGACCTGGTGCCAGTGGGACTCCAAGAGATGACGAATCTTGCAAATGCAAATGAGTTATGAAATTGCAAAACTGCAAATTGGTCTGACTCACACCGTGTAGAGCCGTAACTGGGGCCTCCTGAGCCGTGGAACCAGAGGAACCCCCACCCTGTGGGGTTGGAGAGAAGTGTGTGAGTGTGGCTCAGTGTGTGTGCTCCAAGCAGAGCTCTGCAGCAGTTGCTAACTGGCAGAGTGACACCAACACAGCCTCGGAGACACGGAGGGACCCTGCCCTCCCAGCAGGCCCAGCCCGTGGCTCTGTTACCAGGCTGGGTTACACCCCGGGCTGTCCATACCCGATCCCAGCTGGGTCAGTGTGTGCCTGTGCCGCCAACAAACACCTGGGGGTGCCCAGAGCTGCCCGTGCTCGGCCAGCCCTTGGATCCAGAGCTGCCCGTGCTCGGCCAGCCCTTGGATCCAGAGCTGCCCGTGCTCGGCCAGCCCTTGGATCCAGAGCTGCCCGTGCTCGGCCAGCCCTGGGATCCAGAGCTGCCCGTGCTCGGCCAGCCCTCGGCTCCAGAGCTGCCCGTGCTCGGCCAGCCCTCGATCCAGAGCTGCCCGTGCTCGGCCAGCCTTGGATCCAGAGCTGCCCGTGCTCGGCCAGCCCTTGGATCCAGAGCTGCCCGTGCTCAGCCAGCCCTTGGATCCAGAGCTGCCCGTGCTCGGCCAGCCCTTGGATCCAGAGCTGCCCGTGCTCGGCCAGCCCTGGATCCAGAGCTGCCCGTGCTCGGCCAGCCCTTGGATCCAGAGCTGCCCGTGCTCGGCCAGCCCTTGGATCCAGAGCTGCCCGTGCTCGGCCAGCCCTTGGATCCAGAGGGCTCGCCACCTGATCCGGCTCCCCTGTCCCTCCTCCTTGAGCCCCTCGAGGGGGATCCTGGCCCCAGCTCTGCTCCCCAGCGCCCCAGGAGACCCCCGGGACCTTCCCACGGCCCCTCCTGCTCTCCGTGCAGCCAGACTCCCCTGGATTTAACGGAGAAAAGCAAGGCCAGAGGATGCCAGCTGTAAAATCCTGCCCTGGGAGGTGCCTGCCAGCCCGGGAACACAGCCCAGGAACCTGGAGCATCCCGAGGAGCACGGTGGGAGCTCAGGGGCAGCACAGATAAGGCCCAACAAAGGCCCTGCTGTAACCCGGGGAACAAAGGCACTGCTTCAGCTGGGAACAAAGACACCTCTGACAAAGTGACCTCCTGGGATAGCCCCAGTCACTGACAGCTGCTCCAGAGCCACTGCTGACACTGAAAACATCAAAATAATTGATTTTCTACCCAAAAAACGAGCCTTTCTCCGAGCGTTACCCCAGGTGAACGTCCTTGAGATCCTCTGAGCTCCACCACTTCCATCGGCTTGGGAGGGAGATTTCATCCAGCATCGAGTGGCCCCACACTTGGGATGGGTTCGATGAACAATTTGAATAATGTATTTTACATTTTATATATATACATACACATATATATATACACACACGTGTGTGTGTGTAACTAATTAATCCTAAATAAGCCAACGTTTAATCTCCTGCTTTTCCTGCAAGTAACTCTGTAGTAGCTTGTCATTACACATGCATTACTAATCATCATTACGACTGGCTTACTCATAGCGGTGGGGCACGAAGAAACCCACGGGAACAAAGAGGAGCTTCCTGGTGGTTTTGGGGCTGCCGTGACCACGCCATGCCCAGCACCCCACGCCCCCGCCGTGGGCTGGGAGCCCGGCTGGGAGCAGGGACGCTCCCGCAGGAGCTGCTCCCCGAGGAGGTCGTTATCAGATCCTCCCCACTTTGGCTGCTCCCGTGTTGACTTTGCCAAACCAAGCAAACATTTGGGCTGGCGGGAGCTCTTCCCGCCTGCTCCGTGTGTCCGCGGCAGATGCGGCGGCGGTGAGCAGCTCCGGCAGGGACCCCCCGAGCTCCCGGGGGGTTCTCTTCCTCCTCGGCGCTGTGGCTCTGCTCCCACCCACCATGGAGCCCCTCCTGGTGTTGCTCGCCCTCCTGGGGGTCTCCAGCACCGAGCGGCTCTTCGCGGGGTGAGTCCTGCTGGAGCAGGGGCGGCGGGATGGGGAGCCAGGGGGGAGAGGCTCCTCCTGTCCTTCAGGGGCACGGACATCCCAAAGGATGGAAATCTGGCCGGCGTTATGCCCAGCTAGGAAAGGTTTGGGTTTGCCCCAGGTTTTGGAGGATGCAGCAGGTAGAAATTAGGGAATAAAAACCCGAGGGCATCGTGCCGAGCTTTGCCAGGGTGTGGGATCCCAGAGATCAGGGGATGATGGGTATGGCTCAAACACGGTGGCTGTGGGGTCATCCGGGGAATAAAACCCGAGGATTAATGGGAATAACAGCCAAAGATTACTGAGAATAACAGCCAAAGATTACTGGCAATAACAGCCAAAGATTACTGGGAATAACAGCCAAGGATTATTTGGAATAGCAGCTAAGGATTACTGGGAATAAAACCCAAAGATTACTGGCAATAACAGCTAAGGATTGCTGGGAATAACAGCCAAGGATTATTTGGAATAACAGCTAAGGATTGCTGGGAAAAAACCCCAAGGATTTCTGGGAATAATACACCGTGGGAAAGAACACGATGTGGCTGGAGAAGGGGCCCTGTGGAGGGAGGGCAGCACTTTTCCAGGACAAACATCCTGGAGATAAGGACAGCACAGTCCAGGGCAGCACTGAGGCTGAGAAGGGGGCATGGAATGAAGGGGGGGATCCCAGGACAACCCAAAACTCCCAAAGCTCCCAACCCATTTCCATAAAGGTCTGAATGAGACCTGGCATGGCAAGGAGAACTGACTTGGAAAGTGGGAATTCCATGGAAATTAAGGAAAATATCCATTAAAAAGGCTGCTGGATATCCCAACAGCTGGACTGACTCTGGAGCCAGAGCTGGGGATCTCCTGATCAGGGATGGGACCCAGGGAACAGCTGGAGCTGTGCCAGGGGGGTTTAGGGTGCAGATCAGGAGAAGTGCCTCATCCAGAGGGTGCTGGGCACTGCCCAGGCTCCCCAGGGAATGGGCACATTCCCAAGGCTGCCAGAGCTCCAGGAGTGGGGGATTGTTGGGGTGTCTCAGTTGGATTTGCTCCTCGTGGGTCCCTTGCAGCTCAGGATATTCTGTGATGTGTCTGAGCCACCTTCCTCCCTGCTTTCCCCCAGACACCACGCTGTGCATGGGGGATCCAGCCAGGATCCAAGCCCTCTGCTCCAGGCAGGGCGTGCTGGGAGGGATCCGAGCAGCCGCAAGCCAAAACTGCCCAGGGAATGTCAGGGCTGCTGCTCCCTGATCTTGGAAAAATCACAGGGATTTAATGCCTGCCCGAGTCCCCCAGGCAGGGAAGGGGAAATGGGGATTGTTGTCACCCTAGGGAGGGGTTAAAGGGATAAATGAGGAGGTGAGAGGATGAAAAGGGGAAAGGTGAAGGAATTTTGGGGCATTTTGGGAGTGGCTTTAAGCACTGCCGAACAGGAGAGGTTGGAGCGAGAGCACTGAGGCGAGATGAGAAATCCTCTCCCCCAGAGAACATTTCCTCCTCTCCAGGGCTTTGGGAAGCCCAGCCAGGCTGGGACCTCTGCTAGGGAATCCCTCCACAGCTGGAGAACGCATCCCTGTGAGATATCCCCCAGCACCTGGGGCGCTGACCGAGCCAGGCTGGAGCTCATCTCAGCCTCCCCAGCACAGCCGCTCTCACCCTGCAGTTTTTTCCTCTCAACGCCAAGTGCTGCTGCGTTTTCCCACCCTCGGAGGTGTCGCGGAGCTGGCCGGGCTCCCCCCGGCGCAGCCCGTGCCTGTGAGCCCCGTGCCTCCCCGCAGGGACCAGGT
This sequence comes from Sitta carolinensis, assembly GCA_032173965.1. Classification (NCBI taxonomy): domain Eukaryota; kingdom Metazoa; phylum Chordata; class Aves; order Passeriformes; family Sittidae; genus Sitta; species Sitta carolinensis. The sequence continues at coordinate 331,684 of JAVUNC010000005.1, forward strand.
GCTGCGTGTGACAGCCGGCAGCGAGGAGCAGCTCGCCCTGCTGGGCGGGCTGGGCGAGCAGGAGGAGCTGCAGGTGAGCTCTGAGGGGTGCGGAGCCCCGCGCTGGTCACAGGCCCTGCTGCACCCAGGGCTCCCTCCCTTTCTGTCACCCAATTCTCCTCCCCGTTTGGGAGATGTGTCATTTAGAGTCGCATAAATGTGAATTTAACCCGGGGCTCCTTGAGCTCAGAGCTCCCGTTTCATTTGAACTGGGAACATCCCACAAATACTGAAACAACTTGGGCTGAAACATTTCTGTAAATCCCTATCCACCTGTGGCCCAAAATTTGTCCAAAACCCTTTTTAGATCTTTCGTGGGAACTCCTGTGAGACCCCTGGAGGTGCTGGGGAGCTCACTGGATGAATTCCCCCCTTTCAGCTCCACTTCTTCTTCCCAGGTGGACTTTTGGCGTCACCCCAGCAGCCCCAGCCACCCCGTGGACCTGCTGGTGTCCTTCCCCAGCCTCCAAAGAGTCAAAAAATTCCTGGATTCCCATAATTTTTCCTACAGCATCATGATCCAGGACGTGCAGGTAATGGCTTTGACGGGAACAGGACGAGCTCCTGCAGCTCAGCCCTCAGAGAAAATTCCAAAAAGTTTCCAAAAAGTTGGAAATCAAGAGATGGAAGGAAATTTCTGCTCCTTTCAGCTTGATTGATTTTGTTTTTTTTTTTTTTTTTTTTTTTTCTTCCTAACCAGGAATTACTGGATGAAGAAAAGGAAAGCATGAGGAGGTCTAGGAGGGTGAAGAGAAGCTCCAGGATGTTTGATTTTGCCTCCTACCACACTCTAGATGAGGTAGAGAGCTCTGCAGAGCCTGGGCTTTGTCCTGCTGGGGCTCCAGCCACCTGGTGAAGGTCGTGGTGAGCTCGTGGTGACAGCTGAGACCTCCCTGGGACACGTTTCTCCTCCTTGGTGGAGCTCTGAGCTGAGATGGGAGACCAGGAAACCTTCCACATCCAGCGTGGCCACTCCTGGAAGCTCCCACCTCATGGAAGACATTTTCAGCTTCACTTTGGGGGTTCCTGGAGCCCACTTTGGGACTGGTGGGGCTGGGATGGGGTCTCAGAGCTTTTTCCTTCCCCATTCCTCCTGCTTTTCCAAAAACCTGCTCACACAGAGTCCCAACCATCTCGTGTTCTCTAGGGAAGCACGAGGTCTTCTCCAGGGGTCCCAGGGCTCCAGAGAAGCACCAGATCTTCCCCAGGGAAGCTCTGCCAGTTACAGCCAGTGCTGGATACCCTCAAAAAAACCTAAAGGTGAGAACCAGGCTGAGCCTCATGACCCAGCAGCTCCTCCTTCCAGATCTACGAGTGGATGGACGTCCTGGTGGAGGATCATCCCAACCTTGTCAGCAAGATCCAGATCGGGCAGAGCTTCGAGAACCGGTCCCTGTACGTGCTGAAGGTGGAGTCCTGGGACAGCCTGGCCTCCAAACCCCCCCTCAGCATGCAGGGTTGTGCCAGGGGAGGCTCAGGGTGGACACCAGCAGGAATTTATCCATGGAAAGGGCGGGCAGGCCTCGGAAAGGGGCTGCTCAGGGAGGTGTGAGGAACACCTGGACGTGGCACTGAGCGCTCTGGGCTGCTGACAAGCCCGGTGGGGCTGGGGCACAGCCTGGATTCCACGATCCTGGGGGTTCTCCAAGCTCGGTGGTTCCACACAGTTCAGCACCGGGGCGCCGCCCCGCCCGGCCGTCTGGCTGGACACCGGCATCCACGCGCGGGAATGGGTCACGCAGGCCACCGGCCTCTGGACGGCCAGCAAGGTGACCGTGGCAGCACCTGGGCTGTGGGACCCCAGTTCTGTCCCACCCTCATCTCCAAGGGGCGGATCTGAGAGGATCTGTGCTCCTCTCCACGCACAGATCGCCGAGGAGTACGGGCAGGACCCCGCAGTGACGGCCGTCCTGGACAGCATGGACATCTTCCTGGAGATTGTCACCAACCCCGATGGCTTTGCCTTCACCCACAGCTCCGTGAGTGTGGGGGATCTTGTCCCAGCCCCGGCTCCCCGTGGTGTTTGGGTGGGCAGGGATGTTCCTGTGTGGGAGGGGAATGGAGACCCCTGCAGATGCTTGGGCAGGGGTTGGGATTGCCATGCCCGTTGCAGTCTGCTCTCCGTGTGCTCCCAGAACCGCCTGTGGCGCAAGACCAGGTCCCTCAACGCTGGCTCCCGCTGTGTTGGAGTGGATCCCAACAGAAATTGGGATGCTGGGTTTGGAGGTGAGACCTTGGCCACCAGGTCCCCATGTTGGGCATTGTTCGTTCCTCAAAGCATCCAAACTTTCTGCTAGAGCGGAGAAACCCAGGGATGGAAACCCTTCCTGAGGGAAGATCCTCTCTGGCTCTCCTCCTCCCCCTGCTCCAGGTGCTGGCTCCAGCAGCAATCCCTGCTCTGAGACCTATCATGGGCCTCATGCCCACTCGGAGAGGGAAGTGAGAGCCGTCGTGGATTTCATCCGTGCCCACGGCAACGTGAAATCCGTCATCTCCATCCACAGCTACTCCCAGATGCTGCTCTTCCCCTATGGATACAGGAGGGCACCCACACCTGATCACCAGGAAATGGTGAGATGACCCCAAAAGGTGGGGCTGTGACCACCTGGCAAAGTCAGGCAGAGCATCCCAGGAGCTCGTTAGGTACAACCCAAATACTGAAACCCTGCACTGGGTCCTGGGGAGGGTGTTTTGAGATGGACCTCAGACATCAAAACTTTAGGGGTTTTTGGGAAACCCTAGAGCAGAAGGGATGGGGAATGATGGGCTGTAGATCCCCCTGCCCCTCAATCCACCAGACCCCACCATGCTGGGTGGTTCCTTTGCAGAATGAGCTGGCCAAGAAGGCCGTGAGCGACTTGGCCGCCGTTTTTGGGACGAAATACACCTACGGCAGCATTGCCACCACCATCTGTGAGTGACCCTCCCTCAGCCCACAGCAAAGCCCTGGGGAATGGGCTCCCACCTGGGCTCCTCTCCCTGCAGACCTGGCAGGAGGCACCACCATCGACTGGGCCTACGACAATGGGGTGAAATATTCCTTCACCTTGGAGCTGAGGGACTCGGGGCGCTACGGATTCCTCCTGCCCAGCTCCCAGATCGTCCCCACTGCCACCGAGACGTGGCCGGCGCTGCTGGACATCATGGTCCACGTGCTGGAGCATCCATACTGAGCCCAGCACCTCCCACAGCATCCCCTCCTCTCAATAAATCCTCATGGAGATTCACTGGTTTCATTTCTTTTCATGCTAAATTAAAAAAATAGAAATGGTGGAAAAGGACTCCCAGCCTTACAGGTGTTGATTTTCCCCTTGTGATTTTGGCTCCATGTTCTCATCTTTGGAGCCAACTGCCAGCAGGGAGGAGATGGGGGTTTTTAGGCAACCAACCCTAAATTTGTGGGGTTTTGAGCAGCTTTGCTTCATTGTCCCTTCCCGGGGGGGCTATAAGGAGGGACATGGGGTACCCTCAGGGTTTGGTTTTGGCTCCTGGGACAACTGGCACCGCTCTGACCTCTGTCCCAAGCTTTACTTGGCCAAATTTTAAACCAGTGTCCCCAGCACTGTGGTTTCAGGATCCAGCTCACAAAGTGAAAATCTGCATTTTGCACATTCTCAACCCAAACTGATCCTTTCCCCCCCTTCAGCTGGTGCTGGGGGCTGTGGGATTTTGGCACCTCCCCGTCTCCCCTTGCTGGCAGCTGGCTCCCCATGGCCCCAGCCCATTCCTGGGACAGGTTTGGTCAGGCCTGGGATGAGGACGGCAAGGCGTGACCTTGGCTGGTGGCAGCCAGAGCCTTCCCAGGGCCCTGGGAACAGGGGCAGCTGCAGGGGCAGGGCTGGGGATTTGAGATTTAAGAGGCCCCAGGGCGCTGCTGGGATGCGAGTCCAGCTCTGCCTGCTGACCATGAGGCTCCCCGTGCTCCTGGCTGCCCTGGTGGCAGTGGCCACCTGCACCGAGACCTTCGTTGGGTAGGGGGGCCGCGGTGGGCATGGTGGCACGAGGAGCTGGTTCAGCCCCAAGGGAGAACAGGGAAAAGGCTCAGGGCAAACGCCCGGGCTGGGGGGCTCATGGGCTGGGGTTAGGCTGGATGAACAAGGCCAGAGCTCTTCCCCCAGCCCCAGCACACCCTGACCCCACAGGCACCAGGTGCTGCGCCTCGTCCCCCAGAGCCATGAGGAGCTGCAGAAGGTGCAGGAGCTGCAGGACCTGGAGCACCTGCAGGTACTGGGTGTGGATTCTGGGGACACCCCAAAGCCCATGGCCTTTGTTTTACATCCCGCCAGGCAAAGCAGGGACGGGGCTGGATTTGGGATTAGGGGAACCAAGCAGTGACCCCTTATCTCCACTTTTCCCCACCCAGCTGGATTTCTGGCTGGCTCCTCGTGGGCTCGGGCTCCCCGTGGACATGCGCGTGCCCTTCCCCAGCCTGCAGGCGGTCAAAGCCCACCTGGAGGCTGCTGGGCTCTCCTACTCCATCATGATCGAGGATGTGCAGGTCAGTGGTGCCCCAGGGGAGCGGTGGGATGCCATGCAGGGGGAATGAGGCTCATCCCAGCCCGTGTGCCACAGGCCTGCTGGATGAAGAGCAGAGGGAGATGCTCCGTAGCAGCCGCCAGCTGCCGCTCAACACCGAAACCTTCAACTACGAGGCCTACCACACCATAGATGAGGTGGGGAAGCACAAGATTTGGGGCATTTCGAGGGGAAGAATTTGTTCTTGGGCAGGGGGTGAGCTGGGAGTGACCCCCACATCCCTCCTTCCCAGATCTACAACTTCATGGACATGCTGGTGGCCGAGAACCCCAACCTGGTGAGCAAGCTGGAGATTGGCCGCTCCACCGAGAACCGTCCCCTCTATGTGCTCAAGGTGAGGATCTGGGGAGTGTGATCCACAGGGGAAAGTGGTGATGGGGACAAAGCCAAGCCTCCCCTCTCTGCTCTGCCAGTTCAGCACAGGGGGCACGAACCGCCCGGCCGTGTGGATTGACACCGGGATCCACTCCCGCGAGTGGGTGACGCAGGCCAGCGGCGTCTGGTTTGCCAAGAAGGTACTGCCACCTCCCCAGAGGGCCTCAGGAGCTGGGGGATCCAGCTGGGGGATCCAGCTGGGGGAGCCCACGGCGAGGACAGAGAGCCCCTAAACCTCCATCCTCTCCAGATCGTCCAGGATCACGCGAATAACGAAGGTGTGGCCTCCATCCTGGAGACGATGGACATCTTCCTGGAGATTGTCACCAACCCAGATGGCTTTGCCTACACCCACACCACGGTACCACCCTGGATTTCCTTCCCTGGCTCCTACAGCCGTGCTGGATGGGGCTGGGGAGCAGGATTTGGGGTGTTCCCTGAGAGGGCAAAGCCTCCTCATCCATGGGATGGAAGGGGAGCAGGATTTGGGGTGTCCCCTGAGAGGGCAAAGCCCCCTCACCCCCATTTCCATGGGATGGAAGGGGAACAGGATTTGGGATGTTCCCTAAGAGGGCAAAGCCCCCTCCCCCCTTCATGGATGGAAGGGGAACGGATTGGGATTTCTAGGCAAAGCCCCTCACCCCATTTCCATGGGATGGAAGGGGAACAGGATTTGGGATGTTCCCTAAGAGGGCAAAGCCCCCTCACCCACATTTCCATGGGATGGAAGGGGAACAGGATTTGGGATGTTCCCTAAGAGGGCAAAGCCCCCTCACCCCCATTTCCATGGGATGGAAGGGGAACAGGATTTGGGATGTTCCCTAAGAGGGCAAAGCCCCCTCACCCCCATTTCCATGGGATGGAAGGGGAACAGGATTTGGGATGTTCCCTAAGAGGGCAAAGCCCCCTCACCCCCATTTCCATGGGATGGAAGGGGAACAGGATTTGGGATGTTCCCTAAGAGGGCAAAGCCCCCTCACCCCCATTTCCATGGGATGGAAGGGGAACAGGATTTGGGATGTTCCCTAAGAGGGCAAAGCCCCCTCACCCCCATTTCCATGGGATGGAAGGGGAACAGGATTTGGGATGTTCCCTAAGAGGGCAAAGCCCCCTCACCCCCATTTCCATGGGATGGAAGGGGAACAGGATTTGGGATGTTCCCTAAGAGGGCAAAGCCCCCTCACCCCCATTTCCATGGGATGGAAGGGGAACAGGATTTGGGATGTTCCCTAAGAGGGCAAAGCCCCCTCATCCATATTTCCATGGGATGGGAAGGAGACCACCAGGAGCTGCAGAGCTCCAGCCCTGGGCACCAGCTGAGGTGGCTCTGCCCTTCCAGAACCGCATGTGGCGCAAGACCAGGTCCAAGAACTCGGGCTCCATCTGTGTTGGAGTGGACCCCAACCGCAACTGGGACGCAGGTTTTGGAGGTCAGCACTGTCCCCTTGCCCCTGTAGACTATTTCCACTCCCCAGCTGGAAGCTCCAAAGCCGTTTCTGGCTCAAAGCTCCATTGATCCTGGGAGGAGGTGGGATTTGCTCTCCACGGCAGAGCCGAGGGTTTGTTGTCCCTCAGTGACAAATGAAAGTCACCACACAAACCTCTAGGAGGAGCATTCCTTGCTCCCCACCAAGGAGCTGAGGGGTGGGAAAACCTCTTGGGTTTGGAAGCCCCCAGACTGCCAGAGTGCTCTCACCATCCTGTTCTCCACAGATGCTGGAGCCAGCGCGAACCCCTGCACAGAGACCTACCATGGCCCCTACCCCAACTCGGAGCCCGAGGTGAAATCCATCGTGGACTTTGTGAAGAGCCATGGCAACATCAAGGCCTTCGTCTCCATCCACAGCTACTCCCAGCTCCTGCTCTACCCCTATGGCTACACCGAGACCCCAGCAGCAGACCAGCAGGAACTGGTGAGGCCCATGGGGTTTGAGGGGTTGGGATGGGGTGGAGCTCTCCTGCTGTTCTCCAAGGAGGAGCCACCTCTGTCCTGCATCCATTGGGAAGCTGGGAGGAGCTGTGGTATCTTTTTGCACCCAGAAAAGAGCTGTATCCCACTGGTTTTTCCTTTCTTTGGCTCATCTTTGCCCTTGCCCTGTATTCCCAGCACGAGCTTTCTGCCAAGGCCGTGGCAGCTCTGTCCTCCCTGTATGGCACCAAGTTTGAGTATGGCAGCATCATCACCACCATCTGTAAGTGCCCCAAAATCCCCAAATTATCCCTCACACCGGCCAAATATCCCATGGAATTCCCATACAAAGTGACTGCAGCTCTGAATACCTCTCGTTTTTGACTCCCTCAAGACAGAGCAAGTGGATCAACCGTTGACTGGACCTACAACCAGGGGATTAAATATTCCTTCACCTTCGAGCTGCGGGACACGGGGCGCTACGGCTTCCTGCTGCCTGCCAAGCAGATCCTTCCCACTGCCCAGGAGACCTGGCTGGCACTGAAGGTCATCATGGAGCATGCCAAGGACAACCTCTACTGAGCTGGGATCAGGGCTGGAGCAGCTGCAGAGGAGGGAGAAGGCAATCAATAAATGAAAGGAGGAGAAAAGGCTGTGGTTGTTTTCCCTTTTTCCCAGATGGGGTGGAAAAGCCCTTTTGGAGCTGGAGTCGGTGCCAGCACAAACAGGGGGTGCTGGGAAAGGACTTGATTGAAAGGGCATGAAAATAGCAGGAATAAAAAGGGAGGAAGGGGGTGGTTTTCTCTTTGCTCTGGCAGAGGATGGAAAGGGAATTGGGCTCTGGGAGATGAGGTGAGCAGGATTAGTGGGGCTCCAGGAGAGCTGGAGAGGGGCTGGGGACAGGGGATGAGGACAGGACACAGGAATGGCTGCCAGTGCCAGAGGGCAGGGCTGGGGGGATGTGGTCAGGAATTGCTGTCTGGGCTGAATGCCAGAGCACTGGGGCTGCCCCTGCATCCCTGGGATGGCCAAGGCCAGGCTGGACAGGGCTTGGAACAACCTGGGACAGTGGAGGTGTCCAGGAGTTGGATCTTGAGGGGCTTTAAGGTCCCTTCCACCAACCCTTCCCTCTCACCTGCTGCAATCCCTAGGGAATGGGGTAGAGGCCCCTGCCCACTCCCAGCTTTTCCAGGCTCTCCACAGTTCTCCAAAGCTGCAACAAAAAAAAAATATCACCCAAGCAGATGCAGAAATTTACATTTTATTAAATTAAACAATGAAACCTCTCAGCCTCTGTGGAGTTTGAGTCTGCTCCAAACAACACCGAGAGTCCAAATCCACACAAATCCATCGAGACGGTGGGAAAGCACATCCAGTCCTTGCTTTGATTCCTTGGATTTGGAGGATCTCAAACAACTCAGGCCAGGTGTGTCTGCCTGTTTCACCAGGAGGTGTTCATGCAGCACGGAGCAGCCAGGGATTCTGGATCTGTCTCCCACAGCTGGACAGCAAAACCCAGGATTTTAGTCATGCAATGACATTTCCAAGAGCTCATGGAGCTGGAAAAATCTACTCTCACAGCAGCAGGCCCTTATCAGACTGGACCTGCCAGTCCTGTAGCCAGCATTGTCTGATTTCACACTCAGAGACACAATGAATGATAAACGTGCTCAGGGATGTGGAGCCCTAAGCTGCCAAACTGCAAATTCTGTGCCATTTCTCCTACTTACATTCCCACAGGATTATCCCCAAATCACCAGTGGGTTTTGGGATATGTTGATTGTCAGCTTCAAAAAGGAGAAAAAACACAGAATCCAAAAATACACACAAACCCCACAAGACCACGATAACCACAGTGGGACCAGGCTCAGCAATGCCAGATGGAAAAACTGGAGAGCAGAATCCCTCCAAAATCACCTCTAAAGTATCCCACAGGCAGCTGAGGAAAAGCAGAGGTTATCCAGAAGCACCAACCGGAGGAAAACTGTGCTAACTCATTTTCCAGGATACCCTCACCCTGCTCAGTTCCACATTCCAGGTCCCTGCTGGGTTTTAGGGACCCTGCTGAGGCAGCAGTAGCAAATTTTCCTTCAGCCACCCTAAACCTTAAAGAAGCTCCTATAAAACCTCTGGCAAAGGAGTTACTGGAAAAAAAAAAAAAAATCCAGCTATTCTCACCTTAAAAAAGACACAACTATTCACAAAGTGTCCACGAGCAAGCACGACTGTCCCAGCACCAACTGGGCAATAAAAACCATCTTTATTACAGATACTTCTGGTCATTATCATAATTTATTAAAAAGAAACCAATTAAAAAAAAAAACCTTCCAGGATCTTCTCTCACTTTTGGTAAGTTGCTGAATGTGTTTAACTCTGCTAAACCCACCAAGGTTGGTGCTCACAGATGATTTGTGGCTGGTTCACCCTCACGGCTCCAGGAATGTTACAGACATAAATTCCATCAGCTGGATTCAAAAATTTGTGGAACAGTTTCTTTACTACCAATTTGCTCCCTCCCCTACAAACCAGTTCTATCACCTCAGTCCTGCCTGGCACCTCAAGAGATGCCATTCCTGCTCCTAGGAAACATCAGTCCAGCTGCCCAGCCCTACCTGAGCTGCCAAATCTCACCACGGCCGCTTTTCCCTGCCCATTCCTAAAAACCACAAACGGGCTGCACTGCTTAGGATTCCCAAAACCTGCATGCTCATTTATTTCCAAGGCCTGTTCTGGATGCTGGTCCTGCTGTGGGAACGGCTGCTCAGGGATGCCATGGTGCCAGCAGGGCTGGGGAGGCTGGGGTTGCTCCTCAGGGATGAGAGTCTGGAGTCGTGGCTTGAACTACCCCGGCTAAGGCGACCTGTGGAGGGGAAGAAAAAGTAATAAAAAATTAAAAATTGGTGGCTGTCCCATCCTTGGATGTGTCCAGTCAGGTTGGATGGGCTTGGAGCAGTGTGGGATAGGGGAAGTTGTCCCTGCCCATGGGGGGATGGACGGGGTTAAAGGTCCCTTCCCACCCAACCATTCCATGATTTCACCAGGAGGTTGAAGCACATTCTGGTGATGCCTTAGAATTTAAGCTTTTATATTTTTCAAATACTGCCTTAGTGCATGACTCTAAACTCCACATAAAATGCAAGTTAACTTCATGTGCCCTCAAAGTCCCTGAAGGCCCTTCATTAAACACATCTGCATTCATTCTTTAACTTCCTCTGCCCTCTGTCCCTAGACAAGCCCCGAAAGGCAGCGCCGGACTCTTACTGGCAGTGTCTGAAGGAACCTGCTGCTCAGCCAGGTAATGCTTTAATTTCTGCAGGTCATCTGCAGAAAACCTCCACTTGTTCTCTGCAGGAGTGGCGGGCAGCCTGGGGGTGGCTCTCCTGCGGGCAGGCCCCGTGGCAGCAGCCAGCTGGCAGGAGGCGGGCAGCGTGCCGGTGACCAACCCCTCCGGGATCTTCTGGGCAAGCACCTTGAGACCTGCAGGGACACGGAGAACCTGCCAGGGGATGGGACCGCTGGAGCTGCAGCGCCAGCAAGCTTGCTGGAGAAATGGGGGGAGCAGGAGCGGGGGGAATGCTGCCCCTGTGCCATGTTCAGGTGAGATTCCACCTGGAGACCGACTGGGGACAACAGCAGCAGGAGCTGGGGAGGGCTCAGAGGAGGGCACAGGGCTGGGAATGTTCACCTGGAGAGGAGAAGGCTCCAGGGAGAGCTCAGAGACTCTGAGCTCCAGGAGAGCTGGAGAGGGGCTGGGGACAGGGGATGAGGGACAGGAGCCAGGGAATGGCTGGGATGTGGGGTCAGGAATTGCTGTCTGGGCTGGAATTGCCAGAGCAGCTGGGGCTGCCCCTGCATCCCTGGGATGTGCCAGGAAGGATTGGAGCCCCCGGGCTGCTGGCAGGGGTCCCTGCAATGAGCTGGGAGGGCCCTTCCCAGCCAAAGCATCCCGGGATTCTGCTGGCATTGGGCACACTCAGGATCCATGGCGAGGGCTTGGGCTGGGAAATGGGGAGAGAAAAGAGAGGAGAAGGGAAGGGAGAGCCTGCCTGGTTTGTGAGATTGCAAGGGAAGCCCCTGGGGCCAGGAATTGCTGGGAGAGGAGCTGGAGCCAAGGGGAGGCTGGCAGAGCTGGGAATGTTCCCCTGGAGAAGGGAAGGCTGCAGGGAGAGCTTCCAGAACATTCCAGGGGGACAGGAGAGCTGCAATTTGGGACAGGAGCCAGGGAATGGCTCCAGATTGGGAAAGGGGAGATTGGGTGGGATGTGAGGCAGGAATTCCTGGCTGGGCTGGAATGTCCAAGTCCTGGGATGGTGGGAGGGTTGCACACGGACGATCCTTCAGTTCCTTTCCCACCCAAACCATCCCGTGCTTCCAGCACCCAGGTCTCTCCCATGCCCAGCTCCCACAAGTGTCTCCCCGCTGTGCCCTTGCCCAGGGGCTCTCGGGGGGCTCTGCCAGCCCCACCTACCCCCAGATAACATGAAGAGGTTCTCAAAGCCCCTCTCACACATGGTGGTGGCAGCCTGGCTGGCCAAGCGCTCGTCGTTGTCGTACACGATGATGATTTTGCCGTGGGCGTTTTTCTGCCGTGGGAAGCGTTAAGGAGTCCCTGCTGAACTTAGGAGGATGTTGAAATATTTTAGGAATCAAAAAAAAGACCAATGGGATTGAGGAGGGAAAGACTGCATAGTTGTTTGTGAGCATTCAGCAGGAATGAGTTCACTGTGGAATTCCCAGGGGCTTGCCAGACATGGCTTAATCCATACTGGATCCAGCTGGAAGATTGGGAATGGCAACAGATCCTTGGTTTACAACTTCCCCTCAGAATCAACAGCCTGGGAATGATCAGCCTAATCCCACTTAATCATCCTCTGTGTGTCCCCAGGCCCAGCAAGGTGGTGACAGGAAGCTGAAGGATTTATCCCTGGAGCAGCCCAGTGCTCCAGCAGGAGAGCAGTGCAAAATCTGGCCTGGCCTTCCAGCAGCCAAAATCCGGGGAAATGCCAAATCCAGGCAGCTCCCAAGGCAAAAATCACAGGAAATGCCAAATCCAGGCAGCTCCCAAGCCAGAAATCACAGTAAATGCCAAATCCAGGCAGGTACCAAGCCAAAATCTCAAGAAATGCCAAATCCAGGCAGGTACCAAGCTCAGATCCTGGGAAATGGCAAGTCCAGGCAGCTCCCAAGCCAAAATCCTGGGAAATGCCCAATCCAGGCAGTCCCCAAGCTAAAATCCTGGGAAATGGGCAAATGCAGGCATGTCCCAAGCTAAAATCCTGGGAAGTGCCAAATGCAGGCAGCTCCCACTGGAGTCAGGAGGAGCCTTGAGGAAGCAGAATCCACCATCTGCTGGAGGCAGTGGAGCTGCTCCAGGTTAACTCCTCCTTCCTGTCCCACCTTTTTCGAGATCCCAAATTTTGCTTGGATCAGCTCCGATTGCTTTTGGGAGCCCCCACCAACATCCCCCCCCATATTTCCACATAAAGGATACATATTCCAGAATAATATTTGTGTAGGGATTCATGGTTCTGGACAACGTTGCAATGGGGTAGGAATAAGCTGCAGAAGGGGAAGAAACAAGAGGGAAAAATCACCCGGAGGCTGAACACCAAACGCGGGACGTGACAGCCTTGGGATTACCACTGCCTGCCCAGGAAGGAGGGCTGTGCTGGATGAGCTCTGGGCCAGCCAGGGGGGACAAAGAGCAGGTGGGATGTGGCCCTGAGGCACAGGCCATGGCCAGCAGCCCGTGGCACTGCTCACCTCCCACGATGTGGCACTGCTCGTACGCCTCGCGGTCCCGCACGTCCAGCAGCAGGAAGGGGCAGTCGGGGTAAGGGCTCTCCTTGGCCTGGGCATCCTCTTTCTTGGGAGAATCCTTCTCCATGTCCAGCTCCCCAACCCCACTGATCACACTGCAGAGGCAACGGGAGGGTAAGGAATGCTTTGGGGTCTCTCCACCAGTTCCAAGCTGGGATAAAGATTTCTCTTCCAGCACCGTCCTAGGATCCCTTCTCGTGGTGGGTTTGGAATTATTCTCAGTTCCAGAATGGTTTGGGTGGGAAAGGATCTGAAAGATCTATTCCACCTCATTCCATGGGCAGGGACACCTCTCTCTGCTCCAGGGTGCTCCAAGCCCTGCCCAGCCCAGCCTTGGACACTCCCAGGGGCAGCCACAGCTTCTCTGGGAATTCCAGCCCAGCCCCTCCCCACCCTCCCAGCCAGGAATCCCTTCCCCAATATCCCTGTGTCACTTGGAAGCCATTCCCTGTGTCCTGTCCCTCCAGAGCCACACAAAAACCATCAGCAACAGGAATGTACATGGGAGTTTCCCAGAGCACTGTGTTACCCCAAAATCCTGGAATGCAATGACAGTTTCCCAGAGCACTGTGTTACCCCAAAATCCTGGAATGCAATGACAGTTTCCCAGAGCACTGTGTTATCCCAAAATCCTGGAATGCACATGAAAGTTTCTCAGAGAACTGTGTTATCCCAAAATTCTGGAATACACAGGACTGAGTTGCCCAGAGCACTGTGTTACCCCAGAATTCTGGAATACACAGGACTGAGTTGCCCAGAGCACTGTGTTATCCCAGAATTCTGGAATACACAGGACTGAGTTGCCCAGAGCACTGTGTTATCCCAGAATTCTGGAATACACAGGACTGAGTTGCCCAGAGCACTGTGTTATCCCAGAATTCTGGAATACACAGGACTGAGTTGCCCAGAGCACTGTGTTATCCCAGAATTCTGGAATACACAGGACTGAGTTTTCCAGAGCACTGTGTTATCCCAAAATTCTGGAATGCAATGACAGTTTCCCAGAGCACTGTGTTATCCCAAAATTCTGGAATGCAATAACAGTTGTCCAGAGCACTGTGTTATCCCAAAATCCTGGAATGCACAGGACAGAGTTTCCCAGAGCACTGTGTTATCCCAACATCCTGGAATGCACAGGACAGAGTTTCCCAGAGCACTGTGTTATCCCAACATTCTGGAATGCAATGACAGTTTCCCAGAGCACTGTGTTATCCCAGAATCCTGGACTGTGGGGGTCTGCCTGGCATTTCCTCCTCAAAGCACCATCAGGTGCCAACGAGCTGGGCTTGCTGCCTGCACCGAACCCATTCCAAGGGCAAATCCTGCCGCTCCCTCCCACCGACAGCCCCCGGCTGCTGTGACAAACACCATCGAAGCACTCAGCAGCGATTCACACCCAGGAGCTGGGCTCCAGAGAGCCAAACAGCGAGGAAACGATCTTGGGAGGCACCTCTGGAGGGTGGAGCGCTGGCATTCCCCGGCTCCCGCGTTGTTCAGGAACAGCACCGGGCTGGCTGTGCCCTCGGGGCTCCCCTTCCCATTCCTGCCCTCGGCACCATCTGCGGAGAGAGCAGGAGCTAAGGAGCTAAACACGCAGGTTTTAAGGGCAGTCTCTATTCCTGGAAAGAAAAGTGTGACAGCTTCATCTTCATCCTCTTAACCAGGACAATTTACTCCTATTTAAAAAATTTACTCCTGTTTAAAATAATAAAGAGCCAACAGATTTTTTTTTTTTTTTTTAGGGCTCAGGATCTCATTTGAAAAAATCAATACAAGAGAATTTTTGATGTGGATTATGTTACTACAACAAATCTGCCAGCACTTTCCTCCTTGCAAACCCTTCTGGTTTTTTAAGGAGTGTTTCTTCTCCCAGCCTGGAGGCACAGGGGAGGTTTTGGAAAACCTTGCAAACCCTTCTGGGTTTTTACGGGGTGTTTCTTCTCCCAGCCTGGAGGCACAGGGGAGGTTTTGGAAAACCTTGCAAACCCTTCTGGGTTTTTAAGGAGTGTTTCTTCTCCCAGCCTGGAGGCACAGAGGAGGTTTTGTTTTCCCGTTTTCCCTCCTGGTTAAGCCCAGCTCTGCCCCTCTGTCCCTGCTGTCACCTTGCAGCTCGTGCAGCTCCTCGCTGGTCACTTCTAAGGTTTCAGTGGCCAGGGAGGCCACCTGGAGAACCTGCAGGGCACAAAGACCAAGCACTGAGCTCCACCTCCAGGGCAGGCAGCAGCCCAAGGAGAACAATCCCAGGAAAAATAAATCCCCTAATCTGCAGAATCCCACTTTTCAACATCTCCAAGTTTAACTTCCCCTGTGCTTCTCTCCTGAGAAGAGAACTTGTTTTGGTTTTTTTTTTCTTTTTTGAAGCAGTTTTCTTGAACCAGCACCCCCCAGCTCTTTGTTTCCTGATCAATTTTCACTTTTTTTAATATCAGGATTCACTGCTTGTAAATAAAATAATGCACAGAAAGCCTTGAAGCCCCAGCTGCCCACATTGTGCAGTTAAACCTGGGCTCAGGGAGGGCTTCAGGCACAAAACTCAGACTGAGGTGCTTGAAGATCTTTTTAAGTTAAAGGACAAATAAAAGAAGGAATAAATTTCAAAGATGGAGTCACCACGAGCTTTAATTTGTAATTAAAGCTATTTGGCCACTGTGGAAATGAATTATTTCTCAAATAATTAAATAATCTATTACATAATTCTTCCTGTTTTTATTAAAGGCAGGAAGAAGCCAAGACGGAATAATTACAACTAAGGCTAAATAATTACAGATTAATTCTTATTCCAAGGAAAAAATGCTGCTCCTAAAGGCTTTTGGAGAGGGATCTGTACATACCAACTGAGCCAAAGTTGTCACCTTCAGCCTTTTAAACAGCTCATCCTTTTTATACCTGTAATCTTTCAAAACAAAACCAAGAGGACAAGGTAAATTTTCAGTTCATTCCAGTTTTTTTTAGGCACTTTGCTTAATTCCCAGCTTTACTCCCAGCCTCTTCTGCAGCCAGGCAGGAATTCAGGGCAGGTTTGTGCTGAAGGATGAGCAGCAAACCTGGAGATTCTGTGGACTTGGTTAATTAATACACCAGCTCTAAAAGGAGGGTTTCATTAATACCAGGTCTAGAGAGAGGTTTCAATTAATACCAGTTGTAAAGAGAGATCTTGTCCAGCTATGATGAAGTGGAAGAGGCAGGTTTAGTTGCTTTTAGACTCAATTTTAGACTCAGATTTAAGTTTCTCATGGTGCTGGGGCAGTTCAGGAATTTCCCCTTTCCCAGCTGTTCTCTGGAGCACACTGAAGTCACAAAGCCCCTTAAACCAAAAGACTCGTTTACCCGAATTTTTAATTTGTGTAAATTACAGCAGGATCAGAGCAGGGGGCAGCATGTGAAGCTAAACAGGCAGGTTTCACCTTAACAATTAAAAAATCCACGATTTTATACTTGATCTGGTAATTAAATTCTAATTTCTTCCACGTGCTGACAGAGATCTCTCAAAGAACTGATAACTGACACAAGAAACTGGACTAATTGAGTCTTAATGGGTAATTAACCCAAGAAACTGGACTAATTGAATCTTAATCCTGAAGACACAGCTTAGGGAGGCAGAAAACTGAGCAGGGCTGTTGGCAAAAATCCAGAGCAGAGATTCCCAGAGCCTGATCCCATCCAGCTCCTGGAGATGCAGAGGGAAGGGAAAAACCCCCTGGAGGGAAACAAAAAGTGAGAGGAGGGGGAAAGAAAAGGCAGGCTGGTATCAGGAGGAACATCTTGATCTGGACTAACCTCTGCTGGGAGCAATGGGAGCTTTGGGAAATGCAGGGCTGGGAGGGAAAAATCCACTCAGTTCAAGGCTTTGAAATCCTCTCAACCCATCTGCTGAACGCTCACTTAGCTCAGGGGAGAGGGGCGAGAAGGGGGAAGGGCTGCCCTGCACATTCCTGCAGTCACCTTATTAAAAACATTAACTCCTGGGGGATTTGCTGATGGAAATTCTCCAGCTGAGAGGCTGAGATCTCTTCCCAACACATCCAGAGTTCCCAAATTCAACATCCTACCCCAAAACATTTTGATTAGGCTGCGAAATAAGCACACCTCTTTGCTCCTCTCACAAGCTGTCCTAGGAAAAAAAAAAGAGCAAAATATCCAAAACAAATATTCCAAAATCTCCACTGCACATCCAAACCACGGAGCTGAAGCACAGGAGGTGCAGAAACTGGACTGGAGGATGAGGAGGTGCTGAAACTGAATTTCAGGATGTCCATTAACAGGGAAATGACCCTTGTGGTCCTTGCAGAACCACCTGGTTCCAAGCCTCGAGCTTGAGCTTGTTAAATCCTCCTTTAACTCAAAAAAACCCCAAACCCTCCAGCCACAATCATCTCCTGTAATTACTTCCCTGCTCAAGGATTATAATTGCCCAAAAGAGCCTTTCTGTCATGGCAAATAAACTTCACTTAGAAGGACAAATAAAGCAGCAAAGCTTGGCAGGTGCTGGCGGGATGAAAACAGCGCTGAAGCTGTCCAACAATGCAGCTCCTGGATGGCTCCTTCCCACCTCAAAGCAGCACTTTTTACCCCAAAAAAATAAAGCCTCTTGGCCCCAGATCTTGCCTTCACCACCCAAAATGAGAGCTCATCAGTGCAGCTCCCAAACAACCCCACGTACCCGGGCCGGTCCTGGCGGATCCGTTGGGATTTTCTGACATGGTTTTGCCTGGAATAATTATTATTATTTTTTTTCCCCAAGGATGGGTTCCTGAGGGGCTTTGGAGAGAAGGAAGAGACTCTGCAGAGCGTGCTCAAGTCACTCCTCCACAGGATGGGTGGTGGTGGGTGCAGCTCTCCAATTTTTGATGGCGTGGGTTCAGATCTCAGGTTACGGAAGGGACAGAGAGGAGCCTGTGCTGGGGATGGAAATCTGCATCCCAAGGGTGTCAGCTATCCCTGAGAAACCAAGGGGGAGAACTTTCCTCCACTCCCTGGGAACACAAGGTGGCCATTCAGCTTGGAGAGAATGAGAAAGTTCCTCCCAAATTGGAAAAAACAAAAGAGGGAATAAAAGAACGGCATGGAACAGATCCGCGGTGAGATCGGAAACTCGGCCGAGCCACAAAAAAAATCAACATTTTTTTCAACACAAATGAAAAGCCAAGCACTGAAATCTCAGTCAAAAGAGCATTTTGGAAAGCTCAAGGTCGTTCTTCTTTTTATTTTTCCCCCCCTTTATAGACTTGCAGTGACAAAACACCCCAAACCCAACAAATGAAGCACAAACAAAGGCTCCTTGAGCACAAAGAAATTCCCGTGACCTCCCTCAGCAAGCGGGGCTGAGAACTAAACCTGAACGTTTCAAATCCTAATTAATCCTCATTAATGGAGGTTTCAGCTCAATTCAGGGGTTTTTGGTTTTTTTTTTTTTTTTGCCTCCATAAATGCAGCTCTGAGGTTGAGGAGTTTTCCTGGCTCTTTGTGTGGGAAGAATCTGGGAATAAACCTGTTTTTATTAGGGAAAATCGGATGATAAACTTGGTTTTGGTGGGAAAATAGAGAAATAAAAATAATTTAGGCTTTCACTAGCCTGAACAATGTAAAAATCTTCAAAATAGCAGAGTTTAGTGCTGGTGAAATCAATGGAAACACAAGGAACAAGCTTGGATTTTTCCTGTCTTGGAGCATTTTGAAAGGAATTGAAATGATATAAAAATAAAAGAGCTCAAGTTGTGACCTAAAAGTGCAATAAAAAATCTCAGGAATGATCCGTAAATCTGCCCAGATGAGTCTAGCCTGGATTTCTCAGCTCAGAGAAACTTCTAATCACAAAATCCAATAACACCACTGCCCAAAGAAGGATCTGGAAGATTCCTGCCTGGATTTTTCAAATTAAATCTCTGGAGATTTTCCAAGGCCAAGCTCCTGGAATTCAGCTCCTGCTCTTTGAGTTTTGAGCCAGCTCATCCCCAGGTACTCACTTCTTTTGATCTCTTCCAATTTTTCCATGTATTTTGACAAACTGTTTCCTGTAACAATAACAAAAAAAAATCATCAATTTATTACAATTATGTATTAGGGTTTTTTTTTTTCAGGCCAATTAAGGCTTAGAATTTAATTGCTTGGAAGGAAACAGCTGTTTGTTGTAGAGCCTCCTTCTCAGTGACAAAAATGCCACAATTTTCCTCTTTTCTCTCAAGGAAAGCAGAATTCAATAGAAAAATTCAAGATTTGCTGGTCCTTTCCCCAAGGTTTTGGTGAGGATTCTACAAGATAATGGTACTGGATAAAATTTAGCTGCTTTAATTAAAAAAAACAAACAAACAAAGATAACCCCCAAATAATTATCTTGGCTCACACCTTGACAAGATACAGGAAAAATCCATGGAGGGAAATTCCAAGAGCAGGAATTTCTATGGGAACCACCACAACAGACCCGGTTTAAATCTACTTAACCCCCAAATTCTTCATTAAAAAGAAAGAGTTAAAAAAAACCCAAACAAGTTTTAAGACAACAAAGACTTTAAACATGTGGACATCCACACGCACTGAGCATTTCATCTCAATTTTCAGGGGGTGTGTGAAGATAAATACATAAAAATATAGAAAAAATACAAATACATATAAATACATAAAAATATATAAAAATACACATAAATCTCTCTAATTTGTGTCTTTCGATTTCAGCCTTGCAGGAAAATCGTAAATAGGAGATTTTTATAAGCTGCAAACATTGGGTGAGACAAATCATAACCACGTTAAGATTCTGCAGTGCTGGGGTAAAGGAGCTCGGGGCAGAGGTAATGAAGACATTCTTTATATTTTGTATTAATTATATTTTTCCTGTCATCCTACACCCATTTCGGGTGCTTTTACCTCACAACAATCTCGCTTACCAGTATCCAGACGAGTTTTTATATGTTGATACTTGGGATTCGAGGGGATGCGCCGGGTGAGGAGCTGTTTCGAAACAGAAAAGACGAGACGCCAAAATGACAAACAATAAAATAAAATATAAAAAAAAAAAGCGGGGCAGCGATCAGAAAATGCGATTTGAAGCGATTTAAGAGACAGAAAAACGAGCGGCAAATCCCTGCGCGCCCATCTCCATGTCAGAGCCGGCTGAGGGAAAGCCTCCAAAGGAGACTTTCTGCCGTTCTCTCTCCGCGCGCTCCCTTCCCCGCCGTGTCCCCTCACAGCCCGGTATGTTCGGAGACGTTCAGACCGCCGCCGGTACCTGGGGGTCCCCGAAGCCGCCCCGCGCCGACATCGCGCCCTCACGGCCGCCTCAGGGCCGCCCTCAGCGCCGCCGCGCTCCCGCCTCCCAACAACGCCCGCCGCCATTGGCCGCCCGCCGCCGCCTCGCCCAATCAGGGGCCGCGCAGCCGGGAGCGCGCGCGTCGCCCGGTAACGCCAGAGACGCGGCGGGCGGGAAAGGGAGAAGGGAGGGAGAGGTGTGTGCTGCGCATGCGCGCGGCGGTGGCCACGCCCCTGCCCGCCCCCTGGCGCAGGCTCCGCCCCCTCCCGGCCCGCGGAGCGCGATGGCGGCGCGGGGGCGGCCCCGCCCCTGAGCACAGGTGAGAGCGGAGGGCGCGGCCCCGCCCCTGAGCACAGGTGAGAGCGGAGGGCGCGGCCCCGCCCCTGAGCACAGGTGAGAGCGGAGAGCGCGGCCCCGCCCCTGAGCGCAGGTGAGAGCGGAGAGCGCGGCCCCGCCCCTGAGCGCAGGTGAGAGCGGAGAGCGCGGCCCCGCCCCTGAGCGCAGTGTGAGAGCGGCCCCGCCCCTGAGCACAGGTGAGAGCGGCCCCGCCCCCGAGCGCAGGTGAGCGCGGCCCCGCCCCGCCGGGAGCGCGCGCGAAGGCTCCGCCCACCCCCACCCCCCCAATCCCGGCTGGCGCTCAGGGAGGGGGCGTGGTCTGAGAGGAGAAGGGGGTAACCCCGGGTTGGGTTTGTGGGCGGGGTTTATAGGGGTGTGGTCGGGGGGCGGGGTTCTGGTGGGTGTGGCCCCGCCCTTGCACTGCCATTGACTCCCGGAGGCGCGGTGGGGGCGCGAGCCCCCAGACCCCAATAAACCCCTGACCCCCCCAGTGATCCCATGGACCCCCCAGTGACCCCCATTAGCCCACGGCCCCACTGAACCCCCCCAGTGACCCCCATTAGCCCACGGCCCCACTGAACCCCCCCAGTGACCCCCATTAGCCCAGGCCCCACTGAAGCCCCCCAGTGACCCCCTGACCCCACAAGCCCCCCGGAATGACCCCATGGCCCCCCGTGGACTCTTAGTGGGGTCATGCCCCACCCCAGAATCCCCTGAGTCCGCAGCCCCCTTCAGACCCCAAATGGATCCACAGCCCCTCAGAGCCTCCCAAGGACCCCAAATGTCCCCCTCAAACCCCAAATGGCCCCCTAATCCCCCCTGAACCCCAAAGAGGATCCCTGCTCCCCCTCAAACCCCAAATGGCCCCCTAATCCCCCCTGAACCCCAAATGAGACCGACGTTCCCTCGCAGACCCCAAAACTCTGCTGCCTCCCTGGGGTCAGGCACGTTCTGGGGATGGGCAGTTTTAGTGCCATGGGCTATAGGATCAGGCATTCTGGGGCCATGGGCTATAGGATCAGGGATTCTGGGGCCATGGGCTATAGGATCAGGCATTCTGGGGCCATGGGCTATAGGATCAGGGTGGTTTTAGGGCCGTGGGCTATAGGATGAGGGATTCTGGGGCCATGGGCTATAGGATCAGGGCGGTTTTAGTGCCATGGGCTATAGGATCAGGGTGGTTTTAGGGCCATGGGCTATAGGATCAGGGCATTCTGGGGCCATGGGCTATAGGATCAGGGTGGTTTTAGGGCCATGGGCTATAGGATCAGGGTGGTTTTAGTGCCATGGGCTATAGGATCAGGGTGGTTTTAGGGCCGTGGGCTATAGGATCAGGGCATTCTGGGGCCATGGGCTATAGGATCAGGGTGGTTTTAGGGCCATGGGCTATAGGATCAGGGTGGGTTTAGTGCCATGGGCTATAGGATCAGGGTGGTTTTAGGGCCATGGGCTATAGGATCAGGGTGGTTTTAGGGCCGTGGGCTATAGGATCAGGGCATTCTGGGGCCATGGGCTATAGGATCAGGGTGGTTTTAGGGCCATGGGCTATAGGATCAGGGTGGTTTTAGTGCCATGGGCTATAGGATCAGGGTGGTTTTAGGGCCATGGGCTATAGGATCAGGGTGGTTTTAGGGCCATGGGCTATAGGATCAGGATGGTTCTGGGGCCATGGGCTATAGGATCAGGCATTCTGGGGCCATGGGCTATAGGATCAGGGTGGTTTTAGGGCCATGGGCTATAGGATCAGGGCATTCTGGGGCCGTGGGCTATAGGATCAGGCATTCTGGGGCCATGGGCTATAGGATCAGGGCAGTTTTAGGGCCATGGGCTATAGGATCAGGGTGGTTTTAGGGCCATGGGCTATAGGATCAGGATGGTTCTGGGGCCATGGGCTATAGGATCAGGCATTCTGGGGCCATGGGCTATAGGATCAGGCATTCTGGGGCCATGGGCTATAGGATCAGGGTGGTTTTAGGGCCATGGGCTATAGGATCAGGATGGTTTTAGTGCCATGGGCTATAGGATCAGGGTGGTTTTAGGGCCATGGGCTATAGGATCAGGGTGGTTTTAGTGCCATGGGCTATAGTATCAGGGTGGTTTTAGGGCCATGGGCTATAGGATCAGGCATTCTGGGGCCATGGGCTATAGGATCAGGCATTCTGGGGCCATGGGCTATAGGATCAGGGTGGTTTTAGGGCCATGGGCTATAGGATCAGGGTGGTTTTAGGGCCATGGGCTATAGGATCAGGGTGGTTTTAGGGCCATGGGCTATAGTATCAGGGTGGTTTTAGGGCCATGGGCTATAGGATCAGGGTGGTTTTTAGGGCCGTGGGCTATAGGATCAGGGCATTCCGGGGCTCAGCCCGCTCTCCCAGGATGAAGCAGTGCTGGCTGCAGGGGTCGCTCCTGGCCGTGCCTCTCCTCGCCGTCTACCTGCACATCCCGCCCCCCCAGCCCTCCCCCGCCCTCCGCTCCTGGAAAGCTTCTGGAAGCTTCTTCACCTACAAGGACCTCAACGTCTTCTACAGAGGTGACAGCCCTGGGGGAACCCCTAAACCTTATCCTAAATTCCTAAACCCGGCACGGGGGGCAAACAGCACAGAAGCTGCTCGAATGAATTGGGAATGAATGAAATCCCTGGATTCCCAGTGGGCTGAGCAGGGATTCCCATCCTAGAAGGGAGGAATTTTCGAAAACGCTGACTTCGAGGTGCTGGAAACTGCAGCAGCAGCACAGAGGCTCCTGGAATCAATTCTTGAATTAATTTTGGAATTAATTTGGAATGAATTAAATCCCTGGATTCCCAGTGGGATGAGCAGAAGGGAGGAATTTTGGGCAGAGCTGACTCCGAGGTGCTGGAAACTCTGTGCAGCAGCACAGAGGCTGCTGGAATCAATTTGGGAATCAATTTGGGAATTAATTGGGAATTAATTGGGAATGAATTGAATCCCTGGATTCCCAGTGGGCTGAGCAGGGATTCCCATCCTAGAAGGGAGGAATTTTGGGAAAAGCTGATTCCAAGGTGCTGGAAACTTTGCAGCAGCACAGAGGCTGCTGGAATCAATTCTTGAATTAATTTTGGAATTAATTTGGAAAGAATGAAATCCCTGGATTCCCAGTGGGCTGAGCAGGGATTCCCACCCCAGAAGGAGGAATTTGGGGCAGGGCTGACTCCGTTGTCCCCCAGATTCCAGCGGCGCCGTGGGCAGCTCGGATGTCGTGGTGCTCCTGCACGGCTTCCCCACGTCCAGCTACGACTGGAGCAAGGTGAGGAGCTGGGAATCATTGCCAAATTCCCAGGATTTTCACCTCCTGGCCATGAGCAGGGCTGGGTCATGCTCCAGAAAATTCCCAATTTCTGCTGGAGGTACAATGCTCCAAGATACCTCACCTTGTTCCTCTGCAAACATGAAATCCAAGCTCTTCCCAATCCAAGTTATTTCCACTTCCACATTTCCAGCTCCAGGAAAACAGCCACAAGAATTCCTTGGCTTTTTTTTGGGAGGGGGGGATGATCTGGAATTTATTGGGAAATTTTGCCCTCCTGCTGTTTTCTTGGAGCTGGAATTGTCTGGAATTTATTGGGAAATTTTGACCTCCTTGGAGCTGGAATTGGCTGGAATTTGTTGGGAAATTTTGCCTTCCTGCTGTTTTCTTGGAGCTGGAATTGGCTGGAAATGTTTTTTTTTAACTCATTTCTCTTTCTTCCCAGATCTGGGAAGGGCTGACCCAGCGTTTTCACCGGGTGATTGCCCTGGATTTCCTGGGATTTGGATTCAGTGACAAACCTGTGAGTTCCCTGCCAGGAGGATTTTCCAGCACTCTGGAAAATTGGGGGGTTTTTTGCTCTCCAGGAGAAAAATTGGGTTTTCTCCTCCCATTTACCTCTGGAAAAAGGGATAAACCATGAAAACAGCAGAAGGGATGTGGGGAGGTTTGTGTTGGACCTTCAGCTGGGTTTGATGGGGCTCCAAAACACACCTTGACCCCTTTGGAGCATGGACAACGCTCCCGTGAACTTGTGGAGCATGGACAACGCTCCCATGAACTTGTGGAGCATGGACAACACTCCCATGAACTTGTGGAGCATGGACAACGCTCCCATGAACTTGTGGAGCATGGACAACGCTCCCATGAACTTGTGGACATCTCAGGACATCCCAACCACCGAATCCATGGATGAGGGAGGTTTTTGGACCTTCAGCTGGGTTTGATGGGACTCCAAAACACACCTTGGCCCCTCTGGAGCTCCAATGCTCCCGGTGCCTTGTGGACATCTCAGGACATCCCGACCTCTCACAAGCTGCTGCCTTCCCACATTCCACAGTTCCACGCTCCTCCCTTGGGGTATTTGTTCTGGAATCTGGGGGCTCCTGGTGGTTCAGGCTCTCACTGGGCCCTTTCTCCCTCTTCTGCAGAGGCCCCATGGCTACTCCATCTTCGAGCAGGCCACCATCGTGGAGGGGCTGCTGCGCCACCTCGGGCTGAGGCACCAGAGGATCAACCTGCTGTCCCACGATTACGGGGACACCGTGGCCCAGGAGCTGCTCCACAGGTCCCTGCCACCCCTCCTGCCCTCTGCCGTCTCCTCTGAGACGACTGCCAGCACATTTTCCTTCTCCTTGTGTCTCAGGGCACATCCCAGCTTCCATCCCAAGTTCCTGATGGCACTGGAGATGATGGTGGGACAGTCTGGTCTCCTGCTGGGTCAGGTCTTGGAGCCTGGGGAGGTTTGGGTGGGTTTCACCTTCTTCTCTGCTGTGCCCAGGTATGAGCACAACAAAACTGGGAGCATCCTGATCAACAGCCTCTGCTTGTCCAACGGAGGTGAGGGTTGGCCAGGCTGCGGTGGGGTCTGGGGATCTGTGGGATGGGATCCATGGGATGGGATCCACAGGATGGAATCCATGGGACAGGGATCCATGGGATGGGATCTGTGGGATGGAGATCCATAGGATGGGATCTGTGGGATGGAGATCCGTGGGAAAGGGATCCATGGGAAAGGGATCCATGGGATGGGATCAATGGGATGGGATCAATGGGATGGGGATCAATGGGAAGAGGAACTATGGGATGGGATCCATGGGATGGGGATCTGTGGGATGGGATCTGTGGGAAGAGAATCCATGGGATGGGAATCCACGGGATGGGGATCCATGGGATGGGATCCATGGGACAGGGATCCATAGGATGGGATCTGTGGGATGGAGATCCGTGGGATGGGAATCCATGGGATGGGGATCCATGGGATGGGGATCCATGGGAAGAGGATCCATGGGATGGGGATCCACGGGACAGGTTGGCCATCCCCTGTGCAGCCCCCAAATCCCAGGATTGCATCCAGGGTGCTGTACTGGACCTGGAAGCCCAATCCCAGGGCTCCCTGGGCCATTTGCTGGCTCCATGAGGGGAGAGCCTGGGAGAGGTGGAGCCCAGCTCCTCCAGCTCCTTTCCCTGCTCTCCTTCCAGGGATTTTTCCTGAAGCCTCCTACCCCCGCTTCATCCAGAAGGTGAGCTGCTCCCCTCTGAACCCCCAAATCCCCAAACAGCCCCCCCTGGAGCGCTGCTGTGACCCCCTCGAGGGAATCATGGGATAAAAACATGAGGAATCTCCCTGGATTTATCCCCGTGTGCCAAGTCAAGCTCTCTGCTTTTCCCCCTCCTTCCCAAGCTCCTCAAGGATGGGGGGTTGCTGTCCCCCATCATCCTGCGCCTCATGAACTTCTTCTTCTTCTCTGGAGGGTGAGTAAGTCTTGGGGAGGGGTGCTGGGCACAATCCCTAAGGGATTTCCCAAGTGGGAAAGGGGAAAGGCAGGAATTAGAAGCACTCGAATTCCCAGAGGAGCTGGGGCTGCCCCTGGAGCCTTGGAAGTGTCCAAGGCCATGGGGTAGTGGGAGGTGTCCCTGCCACGACAGGGGGGGTGTGCATGATCCTTAAATTCCCTTCCAAACCACTCCACGATTGCATCCAGCAGGGATTTGGCAGAGTTCCCTGGCACTGTCCCAGAGAGGTGGGAATGACCTCTGGACCATTCCCTCTCCACACTGGCCAAGCACTTCCATTTAATAACAAACCAAAAATCTCCTCCCTGCACACCGAAATCCTCCCTCCTCTCCCACAAGTGCTGGAATTACACACTGCAGAGGCAACAAAACCCCTGCACAATCACATTCTGATATTTTTACCAATGTTAAAACCCCTTTTTTCCCCCCCAAAAAAGCCTCTTTGAGGCCATCCAACACTTCCAACTAATTTGGGGGACATCTCAACACTTGAAATTTTGCTGTGCAAACTGGAAACGCTGGAATTTTTTACCCTGGAGTATTTTTCAGTGGTTCCCTGACACAGCTGCTGCCGTGTCTCTGCAAACATTCCATTTTTTTTTCCAGGTTGGGGGCAGTTTTTGGGCCCTACACGCAGCCCTCCCAGGCAGAACTTTGGGATATGTGGACGGCAGTGCGGAATAACGACGGGAATCTCGTTCTGGACAGGTAGCTCACCATGAACTCCTGCATGCCAGCCCTGCTGCAAGGTTCCCAGAGCTCAGGCAGCTTCTCCAGAACTTCCAGCTGCTTCTTTTGGAGTCTGGCATCAACATGACATCCCAAGAAACACCTGGGAGGGGATGTTGGAGCAGGGATTCTCTGGGATTATCCAAGGCAGGAGTTGGATCCGAGAAGTGGGATCTGGGGATTCTTCTTCCTCTGGAAGTCAGGGGGGGTTTGGGAATGGCTGGAGCTCAGTCTGTGGCAGGTATTGGAGCAGAACCCCTCAGCATTGTCCTAGGAGAGATCTGGCTCTGGATTGGAACCTTCTGGGCTTTTCCAGAAGTGCCAATCCCAAATTTTCAAGCTTGGGAATTCTGGAAGGACTCCCTTCATCCAGCTGGTGGCTTGAGAAGGGTCTTGGGCTGGTGGTTGAGTTCAGTTCCTCGTCTCCCAGTGGGAGAACAGAGCCCAGGGGTGATGGTGCTGCTGCTTTCCCCCTGGAGATGCAGATCCCACCTGGATCTCAGGGAGCAAATTCCAGGCTGGGCAGCCCCCACTGCCTAACAGCAGCTTTTCCTGCAGCATTTTGCAGTACATCAACCAGAGAAAGAAGCACAGAGAGCGCTGGGTTGGGGCTTTGATGTCTACCTCAGTCCCACGTGAGTTGGAATCCATTCCTTGGGGGATTTTGGGGAATTTTCCCCCTCCCTTCCAGGTGCCTGCTCCTTCCACTCTGAGCTCAAATCCAGTTTTTCAGCAGAGGTGACATTCCCTGCTTCTCCAAATGCTGCTCCAGGGAAGTTGAGATGTTCAAGCCCATAAAATTGCAACCAGGGAAAAATGTGGGGGGGGTTGGAGGCTGAACTTGACCAGCAAAAAAACATCCAGAGCTGTTTTGTGCAGTGCTCCACTGGAAGCTTCCCAAGCTTGGCAGGAGGAGGGAATGCTCCTGCAGGTCTCCTTGGGAGAGTCATTAATTTCTAATGAATGAATCCATTAATTCCTGGAGATAAAAAGCTCTGTCTGTGCTTCCCTTGCAGTGCATCTCATCTATGGGCCCCTGGACCCTGTGAATCCACACCCAGAGTTCCTCCAGCTCTACAAGTAAGATAAAAAATGGGAATGTGCAACTGGGGCTTCATTCCAAGGGAAATTCCTTCAATTCCATCCTCAGGGAGGTTGGTTGTAATTCCCACTGTCACCTGCACAGCCAGGTGATTCAGGCAGAGCAGTTTGGGAATTCTTGGTGCATTTTTAGGCACCCAAATCAGGAGTTTTTCAGTCGATCCCATGATCTGTTTTAAAACCACACAGGGAAGATTTGATTCCTGAGGAAATCTCCAACCTAACCTGAAGGAGAGGAT
This sequence comes from Sitta carolinensis, assembly GCA_032173965.1. NCBI lineage: Eukaryota > Metazoa > Chordata > Aves > Passeriformes > Sittidae > Sitta > Sitta carolinensis. Next base: position 359,792 of record JAVUNC010000005.1, read on the forward strand.
CAGCTGGAGCTGCTCCAGGCTTTTATTTTTTAATCCCTAAAAAGGGCAGAATCCTAAAAATCTGCAGCAATTCCTGTGCCTGCTTTTCCAGGAAGGTGCTCCCCATGTCCACGGTGTCCGTGCTGGATGATCACATCAGCCACTACCCCAGCTGGAGGATCCCACAGGATTTCTGAATGCCTACCTGAGCTTCATCAACTCCTTCTGAGCTGCTGCAGCTCCCTTCTCACTCTTGGTTTAAGAGTCAGCCTTTGGGAGCAGGAAAAAACATTGATTTTCTCTCTCAGGTCTTCATGCTGGGCTGCCAAATGGAGTTAAATCCTTGGAAAACTGGAAAAATGAGGGGGAAAGGGAGGATGCTGGCAGTTCTTCCAGTCCCCTTTTTGCTCAGCTTAAGTGTTTATTTAGAGAGGCAGAGGTTTAAATTAACATTAATCAGAATTTCTTACTTCTTTCATCACCCTGACTTGGGAAGAAACAACAATCAACAGGCAGAGGCAGAAATCCCCTCACAAAGTCCCTCCCTTCCCAGTTTTCCATATGGGATTTTTCCCAGTTTGAACCCGGGAGAAGGCTGCCCTGAGGTTTGGGTATTACCTGACCTAAAGCTCAGAGAACTGAATCTGCCTCAAGAGATGGAGTTTAATCTCTCTCTGTTCATTTTTCTGTGTGGAAGAAGAGACAGTCAGAAAAATATTTCAGATTTGGAGGTTGGGAGTGGGTTTTAATTGTTTATGTTGGGAATTTAAGAGCATCCCTTTAGGAATAAGGGGGTTTTGCTTAATAAAAAGCCATTATTGGGCTATTTTTTTCTGTACTGGAGCAGACAAAATTAGAACAAAGAAAAAAATTCTATTTTATTAACAGTAATTCATACAAATTCCACCACTTGAACCAGTGTTTATTTTCTGTTAATAAAAAGCAATTTTGACAAAAAAAAAAAAAAAAATCTTGATTTTTCTCACCTCTTCTCTCTTCCCAGCTTGAGATGCCATAAATTAGGTGGGAATGTGTTAAGGAGGGAAGGGACATGGGAATGGCTCAGTACCAGCCAGCCACTAATGAAACATCATACAAACCCAAACGATTTCCCAAAGTGAGGAATAAAAACTCCATGCAGGAGGAGAGCCAGGAAAATAAAAAATAAGTAAAAAGAAAAGGGGGAAGATGTCAGGACTTGCAGTGGTGGAAGTGTCAGCCCAGGGAAGCCAGGATGACATCGACGGCTGTCTCGTCCTTGCTCCTGACTGTCACCTGCATGGTGACACCGTCACCAAGGGCCAGCCTGGACCTGACCAGCACCTCACTGCCACCTCTGTACACACCTGGGACAGAGCAAGAGCCACGGGTCACCTGGGGGCACACAAGGGGCTCTGGGACAGTCCTGCAGGATCCCAGCTCCAGCCAGGGGTTAGAGTCCTGCCAGGGGGTGGAGACCCCAGGGACTGCTGGGGCTTTGAGTTTGACCCATGGAAGAAAAATGAAACCTTTGAATGAAGAACTAAAAGTCACAAAAACTTAGACAGCATGATAGTAGTAGTTGTAGAGTGAAAAGGGAAATTTTAGGGGTTTTACCATGGGGGCTTAGGGGGCAAGATGGAGGGACTTGGGCATTGTCGTGTGCTCCTTCCTTCTTCTTCCTAACCCCACCTTCTTGGGGATGGTGGCACTTGGGGATTGGATTGGAGTAGAATGGAACTGTCTAACACAGGTGATGGGCATTGGATCATAACTGTAAATAACTAACAGGGAATTTGTAGTATAAAGTCAGTGCCTGCCCCTGGGGCAGTGTGTGTGCCTGGGGCTGCCCTGCTGAACAGACCTGGGCACCCAGACAGAAAATATCTGAGATAAGAAACAACAAAAGAGAGCATCAGCTGAAGACTTTCAACTCATTAATTCAGCAGCAGGGCTTGGAGAGAGCAGAACTGAAATCTCTGGAGCCATGCTGAGCAAAGGAAACCCTGAGAACTTGGGACAGGCTCAGTCCTGAGCCAGGTTTAGTGTTCAAGCAGGTTCTGCACCCATGGAATTGTCTGGGTTGGAAAGCTGGGAGAGGTCCTGGGGGTGCTGCTGAGGGTGGGTGGGCATCCCCAGGTGGGCAAGGGGCTGGTGGCACCTGGATTCTACAGAATCCCAGGATTCTACAAGAAGCTGTGGGTGCTGCAGGGAAATTCAGGAGGGGAATTTGAGAACAAGCTGCTCCCAGCACCAGCCTTCTGAGATAAACTCAGGCAAGGGATGGAATTACTGAATTATGGCAGGAAATTCTCAGCTCAGAGATTCTCCAGCATTCCCAGAGCTCGGCCTGAGCCCATCCAAGACAGACTCCAAGTCAGGACCAGCTGTATTCAAAAAAACCCCTCTTTGTACAGAGAAAAAACCTCCCAAAATAACAGCAGCATCTCCTAAACCACCTCCTTTCCTTTAGAAAGAACTGTGAGGATGTGGGAACGTGAATTTGAGCAGCAGGAACACTTACCAGCCAAGTAGAGGGTGTGAGAATTTTTGTTTTCTGGCACTTTATCTGACCTCTCACAGGGCTGCATGCCCAGGAACTTGATGATGTTATTGACAGCTTCTGCATTCAGAGATGGAAAAAGGAAATTATTCCATATTTATTGCATGAATGATGAATATATAGGGTGATCAATAACTGAGGGGTCAGCTCACCATCCAAGGTCTTGATGGAACTCAGGGCAAAGGTTTCCTCTTTCTCAAAGTCATCTCCCACCTCTTCCCAGGCAGCTGCAAAGTTGGGTTTTAAAACCTTCTGGAGATGATCAGACACTGTCACCTCCAAGTCTTCCAGCTGGGAGAGAAAACCAAAAAAAAAAGGAAATTTTAGGGCAGTTACGGAAATGATTCTCACCTTGGAAAGGGAAATAAAGCCCACAGCATTTTTGCCAAAACAATGCTTGGTTTTAATCCCCAAAATAATAATATTTTTGTCTTTTTATATTGGCAGTGGGAAAGTGAACAGTTGGTGGGGGGAGAAGGGTTTGGAAGGTTTCATTTTCATTATTTGGGCTTTTTGTAAGTTACTTTTTATTATTTTTAAATTTCCCCCTGCTTTGCTCTTGGGTGAGAGATTCCAGATGGGAGAACCAAACCCACCCCAATCCCAAACTGGGGCAAAAGGAATGGGGAATAAATCCCAATTTTCTCTTTTTATTTTAGAATACAGAAGTGAAGAGTCAATGGAAGAAAGAAAAGTGGGTTTGAAGGTTTCATTCTAATTCTTGATTTTTTTTCTTTTAGTATTCCAGAGAGATTCCTCTCCTTGGAGAACTGATAAATGATGATATTAAAGATGAGACCTGGAGGAAAATCCCAATTTTCATCTTTTGTTCTTGGCAGTGAACACCTGGAAGGGTGAGAAGCGCTCGGGACGTTCCCGCTCTATTCTGGCGCTTCAATAAAATAATAAAATAATAAAATTCTGCTTATTTCCAATTTCCCCCTGCTTTGCTCTTGGGTGAGAGATTCCAGATGGGAGAACTGAACCCACCCCAATCCCAAACTGGGGCAAAAGGAATGGGGAATAAATCCCAATTTTTTCTTTTTATTTTAGAATACAGAAGTGAAGAGTCAATGGAAGAAAGAAAAGTGGGTTTGAAGGTTTCATTCTAATTCTTGATTTTTTTTCTTTTAGTATTCCAGAGAGATTCCTCTCCTTGGAGAACTGATAAATGATGATATTAAAGATGAGACCTGGAGGAAAATCCCAATTGTCTCTTTTGTTCTTGGCAGTGAACACCTGGAAGGGTGAGAAGCGCTCGGGACGTTCCCGCTCTATTCTCGCGCTTTAATAAATTAATAAAATTCTGATTATTTCCAGTTTCCTCCTGCTTTGCTCTTGGGTGAGAGATTCCAGGAGGGAGAACCAAACCCACCCCAATCCCAAACTGGGGCAAAAGGAATGGGGAATAAATGCCCATTGTCTCTTTTGTTCTTGGCAGTGAACACCTGGAAGGGTGAGAAGCGCTCGGGACGTTCCCGCTCTATTCTCGCGCTTTAATAAATTAATAAAATTCTGCTTATTTCCAATTTTGCCCTGCTTGGCTCTTGGGTGAGAGATTCCCGGAGGTGTGGCAGTGCCCAGCTCTGCCAGGGCTGAGCACTGCAGCCTGCACTCACCAGGTACTCATCCTCGTAGCCCTCGTCGTCGTCGTCCGGCAGCCGCGTGCCGGGCTCGCAGTCGCGCACCGTGAACCTCAGCGTGCAGCTGAAGGTGCAGCACACTGCAGCACAGCAAAAGGCAACATTAGGGGAATAGCCCTCTACTCCTAAAAAATAAATGGGATTCCTATGGAAGAGAGTGCCAGGAGAGAGGAAAATATGAATTATGGGGGAATAGCCCTCTATTCCTAAAAAATAAATGGGATTTCTATGGAAGAGAGTGCCAGGAGAGAGGAAAATCTGAATTATGGGGGAATATCCCTCTTTGCGTAAAAAATAAATGGGATTTCTATGGAAGAGAGTGCCAGGAGAGAGGAAAATCTGAATTATGGGGGAATATCCCTCTTTGCGTAAAAAATAAATGGGATTCCTATGGAAGAGAGTGCCAGGAGAGAGGAAAATATGAATTATGGGGGAATATCCCTCTATTCCTAAAAAATAAATGGGATTCCTATGGAAGAGAGTGCCAGGAGAGAGGAAAATCTGAATTATGGGGGAATATCCCTCTTTGCGTAAAAAATAAATGGGATTTCTATGGAAGAGAGTGCCAGGAGAGAGGAAAATCTGAATTATGGGGGAATAGCCCTCTATTCCTAAAAAATAAATGGGATTTCTATGGAAGAGAGTGCCAGGAGTGAGAAAAAATCTGAATTATTGGGGAAAAAATGGAATATCTATACAAGAGAGTGCCAGGAGAGAGAGAAAAATCTGAATTATTGGGGAATATCCCTCTTTTCGTAAAAAAATAAATGGGATTTCCATGGAAGACAGTGTCAGGAGAGAAGAAAATCTGAAATTATTGGGGGAAAACTGGAATTTCCATGGAAGAGAGTGTCAGGAGAGAGAAATCTGAATTATTGGAGAAAATCCCTCTCTTCCTAAAAAAATAAACGGGATATTCATGGAAGAGAGTGCCAGGAGAGAGGAAAATATGAATTATGGGGGAATATCCCTCTATTCCTAAAAAATAAATGGGATTTCTATGGAAGAGAGTGACAGGAGAGAGGAAAATCTGAATTATGGGGGAATATCCCTCTATTCCTAAAAAAATAAATGGGATTTCTATGGAAGAGAGTGTCAGGAGAGAGGAAAATTCAAAATTATTGGGGAAAATCCTTCTCTTCCCAAAATTAAAATGGAATATCCATGCAAGAGAGTGCCAGGAGTGAGAAAAATCTGAATTACGGGGAAATATCCCTCTATTCCTAAAAAAAATAAATGGGATATTCATGGAAGAGAGTGACAGGAGAGAGAAATCTGAATTATTGGGGAAAAACTGGAATTACCATGCAAGAGACTGCCGGGAGAGAGAAAAATCTGAATTATTGGGGAAATCCCTCTCTTCCCAAAAATAAGTGGAATTTCCATGGAAGAGAGTGCCAGGAGAGAGGAAAATCTGAATTATTGGGGGAAAATTGGAATATCTACACAAAAGACTGGTGAGAGAGAGAAAAATTCAAAATTATTGGGGAAAATCCCTCTTTTCATAAAAAAAATAAATGGGGTTTCCATGGAAGACAGTGTCAGGAGAGAAAAAAATGAATTACTGGGGAAAAATCCTTCTCTTCCCAAAAATAAATGGAATTTCCATGGAAGAGAGTGCCAGGAGAGAGAAAAATCTGAACTATTGGGGAAAATCCTTCTCTTCCCAAAAATAAAATGGAAAATCTGAAATTAATGGGAAAATTCCTCTCCTCCCTAAAAATAAAATGGAAAATCTGAAATTATTGGAAAAAATCCCTCTTTAAAAAAAAAAAAAAAAAAAAAAAAAGAATATTCCTCAGTTTTACCCACAAAAATATTAATTGGCTTGGGCCAGAGCAATTTGGAAATTTGATTTTCAAATAAATGTGAAAAAATTGAATTAATCCATTAAATAAATGAATTAAATAATGAAATAAATTAGGAATATTTTTATTTCTAACTAAATTTCTCTTTTATTAAACACCTTTTAAATAATCCTAGGTAAAAAATCCCAATTTTTCCCTGAAAAAATTCCCATTTTTAACCCTTTAACACCCTATAAAACCTGATAATATTTTCCCACTTGTGTCCCAAAGACCCCAAATCTCATTTTCGACGCCGACCAAAGCTCCCCCCCAAACTGTGGATTTTTTGCCCTGAGATGGGAATTTGGGGGATATTTTTGGGGATAAAATATAAATTTGGTTAGGCCAGAGCAATCTGGAAATTTGATTTTCAAATGAATGTGAAAAAATGGAATTAATCCATTAAATAAATGCACGAAATAATGGAAATAAATTAGGGATTTTTTTATTTCTAACTAAATTTTTATTTCATTAAACACCTTTTAAATAATCCCAATTTTTCCCTGCCAAAAATAAAAAAAAATTCCCATTTTTAACCCTTTAACACCCTATAAAACCTGATAATATTTTCCCACTTGTGTCCCAAAGACCCCAAATCTCATTTTCAACGCTGACCAAACCTCCCCCCTCACACTGTGGATTTTTGCCCTAAAATTGGAATTTATGGGAGTTTTGGGGGATAAAATATAAATTTGGTTGGGCCAGAGCAATCTGGAAATTTGATTTTCAAATGAATGTGAAAAAATGGAATTAATCCATTAAATAAATGCACGAAATAATGGAATAAATTAGGGATTTTTTTATTTCTAACTAAATTTTTATTTCATTAAACACCTTTTAAATAATCCCAATTTTTCCCTGCCAAAAATAAAAAAAATTCCCATTTTTAACCCTTTAACACCCTATAAAACCTGATAATATTTTCCCACTTGTGTCCCAAAGACCCAAATCTCATTTTCGACGCCGACCAAAGCTCGCCCCCCCCAAACTGTGGATTTTTGCCCTAAAATGGGAATGTGGGGGATTTTTGGGGATAAAAATATAAATTTGGTTGGGAAAGAGAAATTTAGTTAGAAATAAAAATATTCCTAATTTTTTCATTATTTAATTCGTCTATTTAATGGATTAATTCAATTTTTTCACATTTATTTGAAAATCAAATTTCAGAATTGCTCTGGCCCAAGCAAATTTATATTTTATCCCCAAAAATCCCACAAATTCCCATTTCAGGGCAAAAATCCACAGTTTAACACCCTATAAAACTCTAATATTTTCCCACTTGTGTCCCAAAGACCCCAAATCTCATTTTCAACGCTGACCAAACCTCCCCCCTCACACTGTGGATTTTTGCCCTGAGATAGGAATTTGGGGGATATTTTTGGGGATAAAATATAAATTTGGTTAGGCCAGAGCAATCTGGAAATTTGATTTTCCAATAAACGTGAAAAAATTGAACGAGTCCATTAAATAAACGAATTAAATAATGAAATAAATTAGGGATTTTTTTATTCTAACTACATTTCTCTTTTATTAAATGTCTTTGAAACAATCCCAATTTTTCCCTGAAAAAATTCCCATTTTTAACCCTTTAACACCCTATAAAACCTGATAATATTTTCCCACTTGTGTCCCAAAGACCCCAAATCTCATTTTCGACGCCGACCAAAGCTCCCCCCCCAAACTGTGGATTTTTGCCGTGGGATGTGAATTTGTGGGGGATTTTTGGGTGCCCATGTCCCTGCACAGTCCTGCTGGGATGCTGAGCAGGGTGTAACAGGTGCCGGTTGGTTGAGGGCAGGCTGGCAGCGGGATGGCAAGCACTGGCACAGATCCGTGGGCTCCAGCTGCAGGGTCACCCGCTGCAGCAGCTGATCAGCCAGCGTGTTGGTGCAGTCAAACTGGGAAAAGAACAAACAGGGACAGCAGAATATTCCTCAGATGGAGCTTTTGACTTCCAGGTACAAATCAGGGAAAATTCGGCAAAGAAAGGGAAAATTGAAGTATTTTCGCTTTCCGTGGGTTTGTTCCATTGCAAAATCAGCAAAATTCGCAAAAAAGGGGAAAAAAATTAGAAATATTTCCTTAATTTGAGGTTTTTTTCCAGTCCAAAATCAGGTAAAATTCGGCAAAAATAGAAAAAAAAATTGAATTATTTTCGCTTCCAGTGGGGTTTTTCCATCCCTAAATCAGCTAAAATCAGCAAAAATAGGGAAAAAAATTAGAATTATTTCCTCAATTTGAGGGTTTTTTTTCCCAGTCCTAAATCAGCTAAAATTCGGCAAAAACAGAAAAAAAATTCAAATTATTTTTGCCTTCTGGTGGGGTTTTTCCATCCTAAATCAGCTAAAATTTCGGCAAAAATAGGGAAAAAATTAGAATTATTTCCTCAATTTGAGGGATTTTTTCCACTCCTAAATCAGTAAAATTCAGCAAAAATAGAAAAAAAATTCGAATTATTTTGCCTTCCGGTGGGGTTTTTCCATCCTAAATCAGCTAAAATTCAGAAAAATGGGAAAAAATTAGAAATATTTCCTTAGGGATTTTTTCACCTCTAAATCAGATAAAATTCAGCAAAAATGGAAAAAATTAGAAATATTCCTATAATTTAGTTTTTTTCCACTCCTAAATCAGGTAAAATTTGCAAAAAAGGAAAAAAATTCAATATTTTCGCCTTCCTGTGGGTTTTTCCATCCTAAATCAGCTAAAATTCAGCAAAAATAGGGAAAAAATTAGAATATTTCCTCAATTTGAGGGTTTTTTTTTTCCCACTCCTAAAATCAGGTAAAATTGCAAAAAAGAAAAAAAATTCGAATTATTTTCTATTTGAGGGGGTTTTTCCATCCTTAAATCAGCTAAAATCATCAAAAAAGGGAAAAAAATTAGAAATATTTCCTTAGCTGGATGTTTTTTTTTTACAACCTCTAAATCAGCTAAAATTTAGCAAAAAAAGGGAAAAAAACCAGAAATATTTTGTCTTCCTGTGTTTTTTTTCCACTCCAAAATCAGCAAAAATCCATCAAAAAAGAAGAAAAAAAATTAGAATTATTCCCTTTTCCTGACTTTTTTTCCCCCCCAGCTCAAACTCTCCACAGCCTGCAGGGACTTTGGTGTTTTTGAGGAATTTTGACCAATTCTGCTGGGAAAAAGAATTGGATTTTTCTCCTTTTTCTCACCTGGCAAACGATGTGGTTGGGGAAGATGTGTTTGATGCAACGAACGAAATATTCGGTTTCTGCTTCTGTCAGCTGCACTGCATCCGAGGATTTGAACAGAGGGCCCAGGGTTTGGAATTCTGGGATGGCTGCCAGTTGTTCTGGGCAGGAAAAGAAAACAGGGAGAGGATGGAGCCAAAAACTCCTGGAATTCCAGGGTGGGGTTTGAGGGATGATTTGGGTGGAATAATTGAGATGAATTCTGTTCCCTCTTCTGGATATGCCAAGGGGGCTCAGGCTTTCCGGGGATATTTCAGGATTCCAGCTCAGCCAGGGATTCCTCATTCCTGAAATTCCAGCCATTCCCTGCGTTCTGGAGGAAAATTTGGGGTTTTGGTGCCTCAGGCTGGTGGTGCAGAGAGGGGAAAATGGGAATGGATTCCATGGAAATCAGGGAATTGGGGATTTTGGTGCCATATCCCAGTTTGAGCTGGTGCTGCACAGAGGGGAAAATGGGAATGGATTCCATGGAAATCAGGGAATGAGGGAGAATTTGGGATTTTGGTGCCTATCCCAGCTCAGCCCAGTGCTGCACAAAGGGGGAAAAGCAGGAATGAATCCCATGGAAATCAGGGAATCAAGAATTGGGATTTTGGTGCCATATCCCAGCTCAGCCTGGTGCTGCACGGAGGGGAAAATGGGAATGAATTCCATGGAAATCAGGTAATGAGGGAGAATTTAAGAGATGCCTTTGGGATTTTGGTACCAGGTGAGCAGGGAATGTTCTCTGGGAAGGGAGCCAGGAAGAGGCAAAATTCCCAGCAAAATGGGCTTGAATCCCACAGTTCCCATCCACGAGGGAGTAATTCAGGAATTGCACTCAGGAATAAGTCAGGATGGGTTTTCCTGGCTTTCTACTCCAGCCATTCCCTGGCTCCTTTCCCAAATTCCAGCTCCCCTGTCCTCCCTGGAATGTTCTGGAAGCTCTCCCTGCAGCCTTCCCTTCTCCAGGGGAACATTCCCAGCTCTGCCAGCCTCCCCTTGGCTCCAGCTCCTCTCCCAGCAATTCCTGGCCCCAGGGGCTTCCCTTGCAATCTCACAAACCAGGCAGGCTCTCCCTTCCCTTCTCCTCTCTTTTCTCTCCCCATTTCCCAGCCCAAGCCCTCGCCATGGATCCTGAGTGTGCCCAATGCCAGCAGAATCCCGGGATGCTTTGGCTGGGAAGGGCCCTCCCAGCTCATTGCAGGGACCCCTGCCAGCAGCCCAGGGGGCTCCAATCCTTCCTGGCACATCCCAGGGAGTTCCAGCTGCTCCAGAATTCCCTCTGCTCTCTCCTACCTTGGAATATGTCCTGCCGGGAGGGAGTCACCTTCTCGGGTCTGCTGCTCACCAGGGCAACTTCTGGGGAGGAAAAAAAAAATCAGACACAGATTTTGTGCTCTGTCTCAACCCTGCAGGGGTTTAAACCCTTTCAATTTCCACTAAGTATTCCTTATTTTAAAGTCCCTGATGGATCCCTGTCACTGCAAGCTTTATATTGCTTTCCTCTATACTGAGGAAAAATTGAATTGTTCCAGTAAATAATGAATAATAATAATAAATTAATTATTCCTATTTGGTATGAGTTTCTGATTCTTTAAAGAGAGGAAAATTGAATTAGTTCATTAAATAATGAATAATAATAAATGAATAGTCCATTAAATAATGAACAATAATAATTGAATTATTCCTATTTTTTCTAGTAATTTCTGATTCTCTGAAGTGAGGACAAACTGCATTAGTCCATTAAATAAAGCCTCAAACTGGGACCATTTTTATCCTGTCTGGATTTTCCTCTCACTGGTTCTGCCCATGACCAGCACCAAAGAGCTCTTCAATGATTCCAGGCAATAAATCCAATTTGTGACCCAAGAAATTCGGATTATGCCCAGCAGAACAGAGCAGCCCAAGGCTCTGAGCCTGGCATTCCATGGATGTGGCAATGGGAATGGGAATGGGAATTTGGGAATGGGCATCTGGCAATGGGAATGGGGATCTGGGAATGTGACAATGGCAATGGGGATTTGGCAATGGGGATTTGGCAATGGGGATTTGGCAGTGGGGATCTGGCCGGGATTGCGGGGATCTGGCGTGGGGATCTGGCCGTGGGGATCTGGCTATGGGGATGGGGCAATGGGGATGGGGCAATGGGGATGGGGCAATGGGGATGGGGCAATGGGCAATGGGGATGTGGCTTGGGGATGGTGTGGGGTGTGGTGTGGGATGTGGCTGTGGGGATCTGGCTGTGGGGATCTGGCTGTGGGGATCTGGCTGTGGGGATCTGGCTGTGGGGATCTGGCTGTGGGGATCTGGCTGTGGGGATCTGGCTGTGGGGATCTGGCTGTGGGGATCTGGCTGTGGGGATGCTTGGATGTGTGGGGATGTGGCTGTGGGGATGTGGCTGTGGGATGTGGCTGTGGGGATCTGGCTGTGGGGATCTGGCTTGGGGATCTGGCTGGATGTGTGGGATCTGGCTGTGGACTGGCTGGGGATCTGGCTAGTGGGATCGTGGGGATTGGCTTGGGATCTGTGGGGATCTGGCTATGGGATCTGGCTATGGGATTGGCTATGGGATCTGGCTATGGGATTGGCAATGGGGATGTGCAATGGGATCTGGCAATGGGGATCTGGCAATGGGGATCTGGCAATGGGGATGATGGTGGGTTACCTGCTTTCTGGTCCAGGATTGGGGCTGTAGCCAGGGGAAGTGCTCTCATGTCAAAGGGTTTCTCTGAAGGCTCCAGTGTGTACTGGTGCAGGGCCTTCTCCATCCCAGCCACGGAGACTGCCAGCCCTGCAAGCACACAGGCACAGAAAGTCAACATTCCAGCTCCCACATTCACACCATTCCCACATTCACACCATTCCCCACACCCACATTCACACCATTCCCCCATTTAAACCCTTTCCCATTCCCACATTTTCAGAGCACTCCCACCTCCCGGCGTGGCCCTGGCAGTGCCCCAGTTCCGCTGCCATTGCCAAGCCTCCCTCAGCAGCAGCAGGCAGCAGCAGCAGCAGCAGCAGGGGCAGGGGCAGGGGCAGGGGCAGGGAGGTGACAATCCCAAATGACCCGGGCACGCAGAGCTCTGACCATTGAAGATGTAGGCAGCACTCAGGGCCAGCTGTCTCTGCTGCAGCACGTGCAGGTAGAACGTTGCCCTGTCCCTCACTTCATCGTCACTGTCCATCATGCACCTGGGGGCACAGGGGACAAGCTCAGCCTGCTCTGCACAGCCTGCCTGCCCTCAGAAAGGCTCCTGGGGGGGTCTGTGGCACACAGCAGCTGGTCTGATTGTCATTAAGCGTTAAGGCATTAATGAGAAACGGGAAGACGGGATGTGGGAACGCTCAGCTCTGGAAACACAAATTATTTGTGAGTAAGCTGCAGAGGAATTTTCTTGTTTCAGAGGGGGTTAAAAATGCTCACAGGGCTCTGTAGGGGAAAGGGGGCTTTTTATACAGCACAAAGGGGGAAAATGAAAACTTAGAGAGATTTAGGTGAGGAACAAATGCCAGTCTGTGAGGATGGGGAGGCCTTGGGCATCCTGGATCCCTGGGTGTATCCAAGGCCAGCTTGGCTGGGGTTTGGAGCACCCTGGCACAGTGGAAGGAGCCCCTGCCATGGCAGGGCTGGCACGGGGGGAACTTTTAGCTCCTTCCAACGCCAAGCAGTCAATGACTCTGAGATTTCCTTCCCCCTGTGCAGTTCTCAGACTGAACCACCATCTCACATTTCCCCATCCTTCACTTCCAGCTCCCGCCAGCCACGCACGAAACGTGGGAGAAGCATTTTCCCAGTGCCCCCCAAGTGGGATTGACCCCCCTCAGTGCAAATCCCAGCCTGGTGCGACCCCTGAGCCACCCCCACTCACCTCTGGAGCAGCACCAGGATGCTTGGGAGCAGATTCTCATTCTGAGCCCCAAATTTGGCCAGAGCACTGACAGCAGCTGCAGAGAGAACAGGGAGGGGTCAGAACCCGGGATGTGTCTGGGACAGTCCTGGCTGATCCCAGCTCCAGCCAGGGGCTCCAAACCCTGCCAGGGGGGCTCCAGACCCTGCCAGGGGGCACAGACCCTGCCAGGGGGGCACAGACCCTGCCAGGGGGGCTCCAAACCCTGCCAGGGGGGCTCCAGACCCTGCCAGGGGGGCTCCAGACCCTGCCAGGGGGGGCACAGACCCTGCCAGGGGGGGCACAGACCCTGCCAGGGGGGGCACAGACCCTGCCAGGGGGGGCACAGACCCTGCCAGGGGGGCACAGACCCTGCCAGGGGGGGCACAGACCCTGCCAGGGGGGCACAGACCCTGCCAGGGGGGCACAGACCCTGCCAGGGGGGCACAGACCCTGCCAGGGGGGCACCAGACCCTGCCAGGGGGGGCACAGACCCTGCCAGGGGGGGCACAGGACCCTGCCAGGGGGCACAGACCCTGCCAGGGGGGGCAAAAGACCTTTGCCAGGGGGGCACAGACCCTGCCAGGGGGGCTCCAGACCCCTGCCAGGGGGGGCACAGACCCTGCCAGGGGGGCACAGACCCTGCCAGGGGGGCACAGACCCTGCCAGGGGGGGCTCCAAACCCTGCCAGGGGGGCTCCAAACCCTGCCAGGGGGGACACAGACCCTGCCGGGGGGACACAGACCCTGCCGGGGGGGCACAGACCCAGCCAGGGGGGCACAGACCCTGGCAGCAGCCAGGGACTGTTGGGGCTTTGAGTTTGATCTGTGGAACAAATTACCACCTGTGAATGAAGAACTAAAAATCACAAAATTTTAGACAGCATGGTAGTAGTAGTTATAGAGTGAAAAGGGAAATTTTGGGGATTTTACCATGGGGGCTCAGGGGGCAAGATGGAGGGACTTGGGCATTGTCGTGTCCTCCTTCCTTCTTCCTAACCCCACCTTCTTGGGGATGGTGGCACTTGGGGATTGGATTGGAGTAGAATGGAACTGTCTAACACAGGTGATGGGCATTGGATCATAACTGTAAATAACTAACAGGGAATTTGTAGTATAAAGTCAGTGCCTGCCCCTGGGGCAGTGTGTGTGCCTGGGGCTGCCCTGCTGAACAGTCCTGGGCACCCAGACAGAAAATATCTGAGATAAGAAACAACAAAAGAGAGCATCAGCTGAAGACTTTCAACTCATTAATTCAGCAGCAGGGCTTGGAGAGAGCGGATTTTATATCTCCTGGGGTCATCCTAAGCAAAGCAAGCCCCAGACCAACCCATGCTCCCAGCCTGAACTGTCCACTGACACAGCTCGGCACTGTGAGAGCCTGAGCTGAGCGAGCTGGGAGCCCAGGCTGCTCCTCACCAATGTGTTCCTGGCACAGCAGAAGTCACAGCAATCTTGGCTCCTGGGCTAAAGCCAGCCCTGAGATCTGCCAGCTCCAGCCTGAGGCTGCCTGGAGCCACCTCTGCTCTGCTCACACTGCACGAGAGAGTTCATTCATATTTTATTTTATATTTTTCTTGGCTGAATATCTTCCTACACACCGACCAATCAGCACCACAGCCAATCCTCTCCATCACCTCCAGCCCATCCTGACTCCTGAGAATCCCAGATTATGGCAGGGACTGACCAACCACAGCACTTACACCTCAGGGGTTAGGCTTAAAACTCATTTCTCTGTACTGGAAAATTCTCCTCCCTTGGTAGAAACATGTTTTCTGTTTGCCTGTGCTTTTTGAGATTTATCTTTACTTGTTTGTAGCCAATTCATCCTTTGCTCTGAGCCATAAAATCTCTTCCCAGCTCATCCCAACCTTTGTCCAGTGACCCCCAGCTCAGCAATCTTTATTTTCACACATCTTTTGTTCTTCTCTATCGAAACTCACTTTCATTTCTGGAGAATTTTCTGCTAAGCATTCACATTTGTAAAACTGCCCTGTTACACTTTCATCTTTCCCAACATTTCACTTCCACACCAGCAACCTTTCAGTGATGTGGAAAGGCAAAGCTATTCCTGTATTTCCACATGGAAATAGTTTTGTGATTTCTTTGAAATGTTTTTTTTTTTTTTTTGTATTCTTTACATATTTATCTTTTTGTATTCTTTACATAGATATTTTTACATATCTATATGTAGCTCTATTTTATTATATTAGTAGCTAGTTTTTTCACTAATTTTCCATGGCCTTTCTCTAAGTAAAAAGACAAAAACTGTAGAATTCTAAACCTCAGAGAAAACAAAATTCCAATGGTATCTTGGTATTTCTTGGGAATCAAGGTTAAGAACAACTCTTCCAATGACCAAAACACAAGGAGAAGACTCCAGAAAAAAAAAATCTGACCTGCACTCAGCAGCCATCACAGACTTTTCTCCAGCAGCACCCTGCTGAAAATGGAATGGATGGAATCCAACCCAGAGAATTCTGAGGACATTGGAATGAATATCTTATTGGGGTTGGAATCACACACACCCAGAGAGCTCCCAGGACATTGGGCTGAGTATCTTATTGGGTTGGAATCACACACAGAGCTCCCAGGACATTGGGCTGGATATCTTATTGGGGTTGGAATCACACACACAGAGCTCCCAGGACATTGGGCTGAGTATCTTATTGGGGTTGGAATCAAACACAGAGCTCCCAGGACATTGGGCTGAGTATCTTATTGGGGTTGGAATCAAACACAGAGCTCCCAGGACATTGGGCTGAGTATCTTATTGGGGTTGGAATCACACACAGAGCTCCCAGGACATTGGGCTGAGTATCTTATTGGGGTTGGAATCACACACAGAGCTCCCAGGACATTGGGCTGAGTATCTTATTGGGGTTGGAATCACACACAGAGCTCCCAGGACATTGGGCTGGATATCTTATTGGGGTTGGAATCCAACATGAGAGAGCTCTCAGGCCTTTAGCTCTGAGCTAAAGCTTTAAACACAGGGCTCAACCTGAGCTCCTGTGTGCAAGGAGGCAGAACTGCAGCCCTGCAGGAGCAGCCAGCAGCCCTCATTCTCCAGCAGCACCCTGCTGAAGATGAAGGGGTTGGAATCCAACACCCAGAGAGCTCTTGGGCCTGTGGGCAAAAGCTTTAAACACAGGGTTCAACCTGAGCACTGCAGGAACACTCACCTGCCCTCACAGCACCACCCTGCAGAGGATGGATGGAATCCAGCACCCAGGGAGCTCTCAGGCCTTTAGCTCTGAGCTAAAGCTTTAAACACAGGGTTCAACCTGAGCACTGCAGCCCTGCAGCTGCACTCAGCAGCCCTCGTTCTGCAGCACCACCCTGCTGAGGATGGATGGAATCCAGCACCCAGGGAGCTCTCAGGCCTTTAGCCCTGAGCACAGGCTCTGAACACAGAGCTCAAGGTGAGCACTGCAGCCCTGCAGGGGCACTCACCTGCCCTGACAGCCTCGTTCTGCAGCACCACCCTGCTGAGGATGGATGGAATCCAGCACCCAGGGAGCTCTCAGGCCTTTAGCTCTGAGCACAGGCTCTGAACACAGAGCTCAAGGTGAGCACTGCAGCCCTGCAGGGGCACTCACCTGCCCTGACAGCCTCGTTCTGCAGCACCACCCTGCTGAGGATGGATGGAATCCAGCACCCAGGGAGCTCTCAGGCCTTTAGCTCTGAGCACAGGCTCTGAACACAGAGCTCAAGGTGAGCACTGCAGCCCTGCAGGGGCACTCACCTGCCCTGACAGCCTCGTTCTGCAGCACCACCCTGCTGAGGATGGATGGAATCCAGCACCCAGGGAGCTCTCAGGCCTTTAGCTCTGAGCACAGGCTCTGAACACAGAGCTCAAGGTGAGCACTGCAGCCCTGCAGGGGCACTCACCTGCCCTGACAGCCTCGTTCTGCAGCACCACCCTGCTGAGGATGGATGGAATCCAGCACCCAGGGAGCTCTCAGGCCTTTAGCTCTGAGCACAGGCTCTGAACACAGAGCTCAAGGTGAGCACTGCAGCCCTGCAGGGGCACTCACCTGCCCTGACAGCCTCGTTCTCCAGCACCACCCTGTTGAAGATGAAGCGGATGTACTTGGAGGGGGCCGGGGTCCTGGGGCCCTCCTTGCCCAGCAGGTGCAGGATCTTGGTGGCCAGCACAGTGTGCTCACAGTCCTCAATGAACTCACACAGGTGAGCCAGACCTGCCTCCTTGCTCTCGGGGTTCTCCTCGATGATGCTGATGATGCAATCCACGATGGCTCGCTTGTACTCGAAGCCACCCTGGCCGAGGGCAAAGAGGCACAGTGAGGCTCTGATCAAGGGAGGGACTGCAGGACAGGAGGCCCTCGGAGGGAGAAAGGAGCAGAGAAAACAGAAAAACGTCAAAGAGAAGTTTTAGTGTTAAGTTACAGTTAAACTTAAGTAAGTAGAAATAGATTTTAAGTGCCTTAGCAGGGTAAAAACACCCTAAGTCCTACTTAAAATTCAGTGCTTCTCTAGATGTAACTAAAACACAGCAGAATCTTGGTTTGCATTCTTAGATAGGTACACAGATAGACAGAACAATGTACACAAATAAAAGTAAACATGTATAAGAACTGACACTGCTTTTTGTATCTTAAATTCCAATAGGTGCAAAGAGAATGTTTTAGAATTGTGGGTTTAGCTGATTGGATGATTTATGGTTAAACCTGTTTGCATTGCTTGCTTTTGCTTTACCTGCAGAGGGAAGGGAAGGGGAAAAGGGGAAAGGGAAGGGGAAAAGGGGAAAGGGAAGGGAAAAGGGGAAAGGGAAGGGGAAAAGGGGAAAGGGAAGGGGAAAAGGGGAAAGGGAAGGGGAAAAGGGGAAAGGGAAGGGGAAAAGGGGAAAGGGAAGGGAAGAAGAAAAGGGGAAAGGGAAGGGAAAAGGGAAAGGAAGGGAAAAGGGGAAAGGAAGGGAAAAGGGAAAGGGAAGGGAAAGGGGAAAGGAAGGGAAAAGGGGAAAGGGAAGGGGAAAAGGGGAAAGGGAAGGGGAAAAGGGGAAAGGGGGAAAGGGAAAGGAGAGGGAAAGGGAAGGGGAAAAGGGGAAAGGGAAGGGGAAAAGGGGAAAGGGAAGGGGAAGGGAAGGAAAGGAAAGGAAGGGAAGGGGAAGGAAGGGAAAATGGAAAGGAAGGGCGAAAAGGGAAAGCAAGGGGAATGGGGAAAGGGAAGGGCAAAGGCAGGGTGGGAACACGGGGAAAGGGAAGGGAAGGGGAGAACCGGGGAAAGTGTCGGGAAAGGGAACAGGGAAGGGAAGGGAAAGGAAGGGGTGGTTTGCCAGTTCCATCCATCAGCCCCTGCAGCTGCTGGATTTCCAGCCCAAGCCACTGACCCCCAAAGAGAATCCTAGAGGCTCTGGAATTCCTGCAGTTCTCTGAGCCTCACCCTGAAATTACTCCTGAAGTTTGTGCCTTCAAGAAAGCCAGAGGCCTCAGTGTCCCTCCAGGCCTCACACAGAGAAACCCTCCAGCTAAAGGGGCTGTGCCATCACCTCGCTGCTTTAAGAGCCTTCCAGTAAACAACCATCAACACCAGAAGTGGCCTCCCCACCCCTGAGCAGCCCCAAGGTGCCAAGCCCCCTGCCCAGAGCAAGAGCCCCCACGTACATCGTCCCTGAGCATGCTGGAGAGGAAGGTCATCATCACGCCGTGCTTGCGAGGGTACTTCTGGCACAGGGCACTGATGGCCTGCACCACCACAACCTGCAGGCACACAAGGGATCCCCTCAGCCCAGGGAACACAGCTCTTGGTCCAACATCTGAGAGAACCCCTGGGAAAGAGGGGAAACTGTCCCGTGACACAGAGAGGAACACACAGCACCACACCGAGCAGGGGCTCAGGCACAGGAGAAGAGAAGTCTCTGTTGGTTGTTGATTTGTGTCTCAGTTTCTGGACAGTGAGCAGAGATTGCACAGAGCAGTTCCCACCTCTCCATCCCCACTGCTCACTTGAGCAGTCCATCAGGTGAGATCTTTTACAAAGGAATCCAAACATGATCCTTGTTTATGTTACAATTCACGAGAACTGACTCCATCATACCCAAACAAATCAGAAGGCTGATTTTCAGGGACAACACAAAACCACAGGGTGGGATGATTTTGTGTCAGGGCTTGCCTGGGTTAAAAAGGGTGGAATTTGGGATGGAATTTGTCTTCCTGAAATGGGTTTGTTTTTATTTTTATATATATGTTTGTAGCTTTATGGTTTATTATATTAATGGTTAGTTTTTTCAGTAATTTTCCATGGTCTTTCTCTGAGTAAAAAGATAAAGATTAGAATTCCAAGCTGCAGAGAATCTAAAATTCCAGTGGTATCTTGGTTTTTCTTGGGAAGTTTGGGAAACTTTGGGAAGTTTTGGAAACCTTGGGAAACCTGGGGGAACTTTGGGAAACCTGGGGGAACTTTTTTTTGGGAAAACCTGGGGGAACTTTTCTTGGGAAAACCTGGGGGAACTTTTCTTGGGAAAACCTGGGGGAACTTTTCTTGGGAAAACCTGGGGGAACTTTTTGCAATTTCCAACTTGTCCAGTAATTAGTTTTCTTTTAAAAAAAGAGGATTTAAGACCACTTTAAGCAGACTGTGCCCCTCATGATCTAACAGATACAACTGAACCATCCTGACCCAATTTATTACCAGTTTAGCCACTATAAAACTTACAAATTAGGGAGAAATTTATAATTTAGATAATTTATAATTACCTAACTAGGCATCAATGTTGTGCTATATACAAAAATGATGTGCTCTAAACTCAAAAAGAGCACTTAAAATCCTTCTTCCTCTCAAAACAACCAGAATAAAATACAAGATTTCCAGGATATTACACAGGAGCCAGGAATGATATTTTTCTTTTCTTGGAGTGATGGGAGAAAGGCACCCAAGATAATTTCAGATAATGGAAATTTTGCACCTTCTGAACTGAATAAAGAACTCTTCCTGAACCCCTGGCCAGATTAAACCACCGAAGCATTGCCGAACAAAGAAAAAATGAATTTAAAAAACCCTAAAAACCCCCAAGAACGGGAGAAAAACCTGCAGCTGGCAAGAGCAGAGGCGCCCAGGGGCACACCTTGAACTCGTCTGAGATTTCTGACACGAAGGAGGAGATCTGT
The DNA here is from genome assembly GCA_032173965.1 of Sitta carolinensis. Taxonomy (NCBI): domain Eukaryota; kingdom Metazoa; phylum Chordata; class Aves; order Passeriformes; family Sittidae; genus Sitta; species Sitta carolinensis. The sequence goes on from JAVUNC010000005.1 coordinate 380,016, forward strand.
TTCATCAGCCTGTCCACGCTGCTCTCACTGCCAGTCTTCAGCAGAGTGGTGATGGCCAGCGTGGCAATGCTCCTGTTGGAGTCTGTGATGAGATTCTCCAGGTCCAGGTTGCAGGCAGTGACTGCAGAGGGGTGCTTCATGGCCACCTGCAAGGAATGCAACAACAAATTTATGTGGAAAGCTGCAGTGCAAAGCATTGCATGCAATCAGAGCTCAGGGCTTTGGGTGCAGAGTTTTAAATTAAGTTATAGCTCGTGGGTTTCATAGACACAAATTTTTGCTGTTGTGTTGTGCAGCTCTGAAATCAGAATATTTCATTTATGTGGATTTTGTGATATTAAATACCCAGCTGAAAGCTCTCAAACTATAGCTTGTTATCTAGGAATGCAATTCCAAATTCATGTGGAAAGCTGCTGTTCAAAGCATTGCATGCAATCAGAGCTCAGGGCTTTGGGTGCAGAGTTTTAAATGAATTTTAAGTTATAGGTCCTTGTTATCTAGGAATGCAATTCCAAATTTATGTGGAAAGCTGCAGTGCAAAGCACTGCATGCAATCAGAGCTCAGGGCTTTGGGTGCAGAGTTTTAAATTAAGTTATAGCTCATGGGTTTCATAGACAAAAATTTTGCTGTTGTGTTGTGCAGCTCTGAAATCAGAATATTTAATTCATGTGGATTTTGTGATATTAAATACCCAGCTGAAAGCTCTCAAACTATAGCTTGTTATCTAGGAATGCAATTCCAAATTCATGTGGAAAGCTGCTGTTCAAAGCATTGCATGCAATCAGAGCTCAGGGCTTTGGGTGCAGAGTTTTAAATGAATTTTAAGTTATAGGTCCTTGTTATCTAGGAATGCAATTCCAAATTTATGTGGAAAGCTGCAGTGCAAAGCACTGCATGCAATCAGAGCTCAGGGCTTTGGGTGCAGAGTTTTAAATTAAGTTATAGCTCGTGGGGTTTCATAGACACAAATTTTTGCTGTTGTGTTGTGCAGCTCTGAAATCAGAATATTTCATTTATGTGGATTTTGTGATATTAAATGCCCAGCTGAAAGCTCTCAGATTATCAAACCATAGCTTGTTATCTAGGAATGCAATTCCAAATTTATGTGGGAAGCTGCTGTTCAAAGCATTGCATGCAATCAGAGCTCAGGGCTTTGGGTGCAGAGTTTTAAATTAAGTTATAGCTCGTGGGTTTCATAGACACAAATTTTGCTGTTTTGTGCAGCTCTGAAATCAGAATATTTAATTCATGTGGATTTTGTGATATTAAATGCCCATCTGAAAGCTCTCAGATTATCAAATCATAGCTTGTTATCTAGGAATGCAATTCCAAATTCATGTGGAAAGCTGCAGTTCAAAGCATTGCATCCAATCAGAGCTCAGGGCTTTGGGTGCAGCGTTTTAAATTGTCACAGTTTGTGGGTTTGACAGACACAAATTTTGCTGTTGTGCTGTGCACCTCTGATATTAGAATACTTGATTCATGTGGATTTTGTGATATTAAATACCTAGCTGAAAGCTCTCAGATTATCAAACCATAGTTTGTTATCTAGGAATGCAATTCCAAATTTATATAGAGCTGCAGTGCAAAGCACTGGATGCAATCAGAGCTCAGGGTTTGGGTGCAGAGTTTTAAATTAATTTTAAGTTATAGGTCCTTGTTATCTAGGAATGCAATTTCAAATTTATGTGGGAAGCTATGGTTTAAAGCACTGGATGCAATCAGAGCTCAGGGGTTTGGGTGCAGAGTTTGAAATGAATTTTAAGTTACAGTTTGTGGATTTGACAGACACACATTTTGCTGCTGTGCAGCTCTGAAATCAGAATATTTCATTGGTGTGGATTTTGTGCTATTAAATACCCAGCTGAAAGCTCTCAGATCCTCAAAGTAGAGTGTTTTGTATCCCTGTGGTCCAGAAGTGAGCAAACACCGCCTGAACGCAGGAAGGATTTCTGCCCCACCACGATGGAAAAGCCAATTCTCCAGCACGGAGTAATTCCAAATCAAATCATCCCAAGGGCAGCTGCTGTGCTTGAGGTAATTAGTTAATGAATTTGCCCCATTAGGCACTGGGGGCTGGCTCTGCTCTCAGAGAGTGAAGAGTTTGGAGGTTTGGATGCACTCACTTTATTGAGGGTCCGCACGGCTGCGTAGCGCAGGACAGGTTTGGGAGAACTGCAGAAAAGCTGTAACACTGGGGGGAAAAACACCAAAAAACAACTGAAAAATCAAAATATGGCCTCTTTCAAAGCAAGGGAATAGAGTAGAAAGTCTAAAATATCTCCAAGTACACGCTGAAAATACATAATAAATGGATAAATATTCATGCAGCTTTGTGCATAGTTTATCACACGGGTTAGAAATAAATCCCTGGCTTTTAGCCACAAGCAAGAACAGGGGGGTGGCATGGCTGTCTCTGCATTCCACTTCTATATTCCACATGGAGGAGAGTTTTCCCAGAGAAAAATGTGGTTTTTCCATCCCTGGGAATAGCCAAGGTCAGGCTGGACAAGGCTTGGGATGGTGGGATGGCAGGGGGTGGCACTGGAGGGGACTGAAGGTCCCTTCCAACCCAAACCATTCCAAGATTCCCTCCCATCCCAAATTCCTGCAGCTGGATAAAGACAAACATCCCCCCTGTGCCACCTCTCCTGCCCTTTGAACCTCTGGATGCAAAAGGGATCTCACCCCAAAGCCCTTGAACTCGGGTTTAAAGGGCTTTTAACCACCAAAGTATCCGGAAACATCAAGGTTTGGGGATTCAATTCTGCTGGATTTTCTCGGAATTTCTGCTTCAGGGGTGCAAAGGGCTGTGACCAACCTGACACAGCAGGTGCCAGCTCCCTGGCAGTGCAGTTGGGCAGGTGGATGATGGCAGAGGCAGCCTCATAAATCACCATCTCGTGCTTGTTGCGCAGGCAGCTCTCGATGAAGTCAAACAGGGGGCTCTCGTGGCTACAGGGGGGAAAAACACAGGAGTTCAGGGGGAAAAACTCCTGAAGGGCAAGCCCAAGACTATCGTGGTTACAGAAAAAAAACACAGGAGTTCAGGGGGGAAAAACTCCTGAAGGGCAAGCCCAAGACTATCGTGGTTACAGAAAAAAAAACACAGGAGTTCAGGGGGGAAAAACTCCTGAAGGGCAAGCCCAAGACTATCGTGGTTAGAGAAAAAAAAAACCACAGGAGTTCAGGGGGGAAAAACTCCTTAAGATCAAGCCCAAGACTATCGTGGTTACAGAAAAAAAACACAGGAGTTCAGGGGGAAAAACTCCTTAAGATCAAGCCCAAGACTATCGTGGTTACAGTAAAAAAACCCACAGGATTTTAGGGTGGAAAATCCTTAAGGTCAAGCCCAAGACTTTCATGGTTACAGACAAAAATATCCCAGGATTTTAGGTTGGAAAAATCCCTTGAGTTCAAGACTTTCACAGCTACAGAAAAAAAACTCACAGGATTTTAGGGTGGAAAACCTTTTAAGATCAACTCCAAGACTTTCATGGCTACAGAAAAAATCTCCCAGGATTTCAGGCTGGAAAAATCACCTAAGATCCACTTCAAGACTTTCATGGCTACAGACACAACAATCCCAGGATTTTAGGCTGGAAAATCCCTTAAGATCAAGCCCAAGACTTTCATGGCTACAAAAAAATCCCAGGATCTTTTAGGCTGGAAAACCCTTAAGGTCAAGCTCAAGACTTTCATGGCTACAGACAAAAAAATCCCAGGATTTCAGGCTGGAAAAAGCCCTTTAAAATCGAGTTCAAGAGTTTCATGTCTAAAGAAAAAAAAAAAAAAAAAAAAAAAAAAAAAACTCCCAGGATTTCAGGCTGGGAAATCCTTAAGGTCAAGCCCAGGACTTTCATGGCTACAGACACAACGATCCTAGGATTTCAGGCTGGGAAATCCCTTAAGATCAAGCCCAAGACTTTCATGGCTACAAAAAAATCCCAGGATCTTTTAGGCTGGAAAACCCTTAAGATCAAGCCCAAGACTTTCATGGCTACAGAAAAAAATCCCAAGATTTAAGGTTGAAAAAATCCCTTATGTTCAAGTCCAAGACTTTCATGGCTACAGACACGACAATCCCAGGATTTTAGGCTGGAAAAATCCCTTTAAAATCGAGTTCAAGAGGTTCATGTCTAAAGAAAAAAAAAAAAAACAAACAAAAAAACCCCAAAAAAACCCAGGATTTCAGGCTGGGAAATCCTTAAGGTCAAGCCCAGGACTTTCATGGCTACAGACACAACAATCTCAGGATTTTAGACTGGAAAACCCTTAAGATCAATTCCAAGACTTTCATGGCTACAGACAAAAAAATCCCAGGATTTCAGGCTGGAAAAAGCCCTTTAAAATCGAGTTCAAGAGTTTCATGTCTAAAGAAAAAAAAAAAAAACAAAAAAAAAAAACTCCCAGGATTTCAGGCTGGGAAATCCTTAAAGTCAAGCCCAGGACTTTTTTCATGGCTACAGACACAACAATCCCAGGATTTTAGGCTGGAAAAAGCCCTTTAAAATCAAGTTCAAGAGGTTCATGTCTAAAGAAAAAAAACCCAAAACCCAGCAGGATTTCAGGCTGGGAAATCCCTTTAAATCGGAATGCACACATTATGCCAACACTCCCGCTCTGTGCCCGTGGACAATTCCCCAGACACCAGGAGCTCACTGCTCTCTCCAACCCTTAATCCCCAAGTGGGGTTGGACTCCTGCCTCCCACTCACCCCTCCTCAGCGTCCCTGAGCAGCCTGCTGGCAATCCTGATCAGCAGGCAGTAGGCAAACTGGGATTTCAGGCCGGCTTTGGTGAATTTGTTGAGCATCTTGGAGACAGCCAGGCGGTCGTTCCTCCTGAGGTGATAGAGCAGCCCCAGGGCATGGTACTGTGGGATGGCAAAGGGAGGGGCAGGCACTGAGTGCAGCTGGAAAATCCACAGGGAAACCCCAAACTAAACCCCAAACTGCTGCTGCCTGGCAGAAGCACCCGCCAGCCTCCACTGAGCTCAGCTTCCTGACAAGCTGCAAAGACCTGCAGTGCTTCCTTGCCTTTCCTGGCTGCTCCCAGCTATTCCTGAAGATTCCAAAGAGCCATGAAGTTCATTTGTTTCCTTTCTTTTTTCCCCATTAAATAGCAGAACTTCAATGGTTTCAGCTCTGCACGGTAATTCCTGCATTTCTAATGGACTCCAAGGTCCTGAAATGACAGCTGAGCTCACAACAATCCTCGCAGGCCTTTTTTTAAGGAAGCACAAAGGAATATTTTTAGTGCCTTGCCAAGTTATTTTGGGTTTGGTTCTCCCCCAGAAAAGCGATTTACTGCGAGGCTTGATGAAGCTGCTAAGTGGGCAAGAACAAAGCTGATTTCTAGAGAATCCTTCTGATCATGAGTGTGAAACGGACAGAACAATTCCATATTCTGAACAGAGGGAATAATTCCATATCCTGAACAGAGGGAATAATTCCATATCCTGAACAGAGGGAATAATTCCATATCCTGAACAGAGGGAATAATTCCATATCCTGAACAGAGGGAATAATTCCATATCCTGAACAGAGGGAATAATTCCATATCCTGAACAGAGGGAATAATTCCATATCCTGAACAGAGGGAATAATTCCATATTCTGAACAGAGGGAATAATTCCATATCCTGAACAGAGGGAATAATTCTATATTCTGAACAGATGGAATAATTCCATATCCTGAACAGACGGAATAATTCCATATCCTGAACAGAGGGAATAATTCCATATTCTGAACAGAGGGAATAATTCCATATTCTGAACAGAGGGAATAATTCCATATCCTGAACAGAGGGAATAATTCCATATCCTGAACAGAGGGAATAATTCCATATCCTGAACAGAGGGAATAATTCCATATTCTGAACAGAGGGAATAATTCCATATTCTGAACAGAGGGAATAATTCCATATTCTGAACAGAGGGAATAATTCCATATCCTGAACAGAGGGAATAATTCCATATCCTGAACAGAGGGAATAATTCCATATTCTGAACAGACAGAATAATTCCACATCCTGTAGAGAGAATAATTCCATATTCTGAACAGAAAAAATGCCACATTCTGCACAGGCAGAAAAAATTCCCTTTCCACAGATGGCTGGAATATCTGTGTAAAAATGTTTGCTCTTGTGGAGATCTTACTTTTATGATTTGGGTATTATTTATATTTGGGTTCATCTTTTGCATCTGGCAAATCTCCTGAAGGCCAAGAGGTGCTCACTGGGAGGCAGTGAGAGAATTCCCCAAGTTTTCTGAGCAAATTCAAATCCCTTCTGCAACAACCACTGTGGGACAGGCAGCAGCATTCCAGCTACCAGAAATTTAGGAAAAAAGGAAAAAACTCCAGAGCCAACTCTTAATGAACCATCTTGTGCTGGCATCATGGAAAAATTGATTATTTTTTAAAAGCTGTCGAGTTGTCTCTCACAAATCACAACTCTGGCTTTTGAAAGGCTAAAGAAAAATAAGATTTTTTTTTTCTGAAGTTTTTTTTTTAACTCCTTGAATTCCACTAATCCCCTCCCAGGAATTTTTACCCCCAGACACACCTGAACCATGATGTTGTCACTGGAAGCTGCTTCCTGAGCTTCATTGATCCATCTTTTGACCACATCATAGCTGATCTTCATCATGTGCTGCAAAAAAAAAAAAAAAAAAAAAAAATTGAGATTGGAGACAAGCTCCCAGCAGTTTCACAGCCACTCTTTATCCTATAAACTGGATTTCCCTCCATCTCAGTCTTAAATCATCACCCTCTACTTCTATTAATACAAATATTCATTAATGTGATCTTTCCCAGGTTTTTCCTCCTAGAATGGGGAGAGGGAATCAGAGTGGATTCCTCTTCATCTCGCCCTCTGAGTGGCTATTAGCAGAAATAATCCTGAATTTCAGCTTCAGCAGTGATTTCATGGCCCTTGCCAGCTAAATTCATGCACAAACATGAGCATCTTCCACTAGGAATTACCATGATTGATGTACTCAAATATTAAGAATTTGAGGAGAGAATATAAACTCTTTTTTTTTTCCTTCCAGTGAGATGAAGAGACATCTTTGAGAAAAGACCAAAACACAGCAGACTCACCTTCCCAGCCTGCCAAAAACACCAGCTTTACAACAATCTTCAGTTTTTCTTACCAAGGAAGACACCAGAGCAGAGCTGGACACGCTGGGGACTTTGTCCACAATGGCCTGTTTCATGTACCTCTCGATGGCCTGCAGCATTGTGCCCTGGGAAGGGGAAAAACAGGGAAAAGGGAATGCTGGGGGCTTTGGAGAAAGAGCAGGAAGGCAGCAGAAGGTCAAAACCCACCTTCAAATGACCCTCAGCAAAAACCTGGAGTTCATTCTGGAAGGCAGCTGTGGCTGTGAGCTGCCTGGGGCTGGAGGGTCAGTGACAAAGGGACCAGCAGAGCAATCCCAGATAACAAGGAGCTTCCCAAAATTCCAGCTGCACATTCCCAGTGCTCCTGGAAACTGCGCAGGGCATTGAGCAGAGCAATTTCAGAGAGAAAATGGAACTTCCCAAAATTCCAGCTGCACATTCCCAGTGCTCCAGCCCCACAGAGCTCTTGGAAATTGCACAGGGCATCAAGCACAGTAATTTCAGATCAGAAAGGAGCTTCCAAACCTTCCAGGTGCACATTCCCAGTGCTCCTGGAAACTGAACAGGGCATTGTGCAGAGCAATCCCAGATCAGAAAGGAACTTCCACACCTCCCAGCTGCACATTGCCAGAGCTCCAGCCCCACAGAGCTGCTGGAAATTGCACCAGGCATTGAGCAGAGCAATCCCAGATAGAAACTGGAGCTTCCAAATTTCCAGCTGCACATTCCCAATGCTCCAGGTCCACAGAACTCCTGGTAAGTGCAGAGGACATTGAGCAGAGCAATCCCAGATCAGAAACTGGAACTTCCAAACCTCCCAGCTGCACATTCCCAGTCCTCCTGGAAATTGCACAGGTCACCAAGCACAGGAATTTCTGATCAGAAAGGAACTTCCAAATTTCCAGCTGCACATTGCCAGAGCTCCAGCCCCACAGAGCTGCTGGAAATTGCACCAGGCATTGAGCAGAGCAATCCCAGATAGAAACTGGAACTTCCAGATATTCCAGCTGCACATTGCCAGAGCTCCAGCCCCACAGAGCTGCTGGAAATTGCACAGGGCATTGTGCAGAGCAATCCCAGATAGAAACTGGAACTTCCAAATTTCCAGCTGCACATTCCCAGTGCTCCAGCCCCACAGAGCTGCTGGAAATTGCACCGGGCATTGAGCAGAGCAATCCCAGATAGAAACTGGAACTTCCAAACCTCCCAGCTGCACACTCCCAGTGCTCCTGGAAATTGCACAGGTCACCAAGCACAGGAATTTCCGATCAGAAAGGAACTTCCAAATGTCCAGCTGCACATTGCCAGAGCTCCAGCCCCACAGAGCTGCTGGAAATTGCACCGGGCATTGAGCAGAGCAGTCCCAGATAAAAAGGAGCTTCCCAAATTTCCAGCTGCACACTGCCAGAGCTCCAGCCCCACAGAGCTGCTGGAAATTGCACCGGGCATTGAGCAGAGCAGTCCCAGATAAAAAGGAGCTTCCCAAATGTCCAGCTGCACATTCCCAGTGCTCCAGCCCCACAGAGGTGCTGGAAATTGCACCGGGCCTTGTGCAGAGCAGTCCCAGATAAAACTGGAACTTCCAGATATTCCAGCTGCACATTCCCAGTGCTCCAGCCCCACAGAGGTGCTGGAAATTGCACCGGGCATTGAGCACAGCAGTCCCAGATAAAAAGGAGCTTCCCAAATGTCCAGCTGCACATTCCCAGTGCTCCAGCCCCACAGAGCTGCTGGAAATTGCACCGGGCATTGAGCAGAGCAGTCCCAGATAAAAAGGAGCTTCCCAAATGTCCAGCTGCACATTCCAGTGCTCCAGCCCCACAGAGCTGCTGGATATTGCACCGGGCATTGAGCAGAGCAGTCCCAGATAAAAAGGAGCTTCCCAAATGTCCAGCTGCACATTCCAGTGCTCCAGCCCCAGAGAGCTGCTGCAGACTGCCCAGGGCACCCAAGGAACGCCCAAAAGCAGCAGCAGTCGCCCCAGCCCGGCCCGTGGCCCGCACTCACGTCAGTGATCCTGCAGAGGGCTCGGATGGCCGGGCCTCGATACACATCCTCCTTGCCCGTCATGTCTTTGGTCAAACTGGAAGCAGCCAAAGCAGCCTGTTAACACTCCTGCAACAGCCCCGGGGCTCTGCTCCTATGGCACTGTCACCTCGTCTAGCTGCTGCAGCTCTGGGGAGCAGCAGCTTCTTAACAAGAGCTTAATTGGAGAGTGATTAGCATTAAGATTGGGAAATGCAGAGTTAAAAATGCACCCTGCACTGCATTGCTCTGGCACGGGCTGGGATCTACAGGGCACGAGGGTGCTGGTTATTAAAGTGTTTCAAGCTTTATAAACCAAGAGAATTGTAAATATTTACATTATTAAGCATTATTATGCCAGCTACATATTTACATTATGAAACCAATACTACACTAATTCACATAATCACAGTATAAACTTCCTTAACCCATCACCTCCTAACACCCAAACCTGACAATATTACACTCTAAACCCTCTTGTTAACCTTTGTAACTAAGTTCTAACTTACAAACCCAGTATTCTAAAATTTCCCAGCATGAAATTTTTTAATTGAAATTTTAAATCCCATCAGCCATGGGCTTGGTTTGTTCAGCTCCTTCTCTTTCTTGGTGGTGCTGCTTGTTCCACACAGGAACAAACCCAAGCTTCTAAAACCCAATATTCTAAAATTTCCCAGCATTAAATTTTTAAATTGAAATCTTTAAATTTACAAACTCAATACTCTAAAATTTCCCAGCCTGAAATTTTTCATTTAAATCTTTAAATTTCAACAGCCATGGGCTTGGTTTGTTCAGGTCATTCTCCTTCTTGGTGGTGCTGCTTGTTCCAACAGGGGATTTTGATTTACAAATAGTGACCAAAGGTCACTTTGGTTTATTTTCTGTATTTTTAAAGCTGCTCACCAATCCAACAACAGATCCAATTTCTGCTCTTGCAACAGCTGCAATGTTTTTGTAGTCAAAAAAAATTAAAGAGTTCAGTTGGGAGAATGAACTGGGCTTGGCTCTGTTTCTTTAATTGCACTGACAGCAAAATCACAGCCTAAATTCTGACTAAAAATAAAAAAAAAAAAAGAATTTAAATCTTTCTAAATCCCCACCTTAACCCAGAAGAAAACAAAGGAACAACCATTTGATAAACTGAATTTTCCCTCAGAGTGGGAACAAAACACCATTTCAGAGAGGTGGCACAGAGTGTCAGGAGTGGTGTAAATAAAATAAAGAGTTGCTAAAACCTGCAGCCCCAACCCACCCAAAGGCTCTGGAGGGTCTCCCACCTGCTGGTGACAATGATGACATCCTCAGAAATATTGGCCATCTCTTTGATGGTGAAGTAACACATTCTTCTGAGGGTTTGCTGGGGAAAGGTGGGGCAGAAGAAGATTAAACTCAAGGGTGGTTAGGAGTTTCAAAAGACTGATAAAACATGAAAATTAAACAGTTTGCTTGAAAAGAAAAATCGGCTTTTAAATGAAACACGTTCTGTTTAATTTGAAGTTGTAAGTGTAAAATTGCTTTTGATCACTGGGTAAGAGCCAAACTCCCTGATATCAAACAAAGCAAAAGAGAAAGACATCAATATTATGTAAAATGGTGAGAACACAAAAATCCACATCATCTAAGTGCTGCAGCACATCTCTCTTCAGAAGCCTCACAATTATCAGTTAAAAGCTTTGAAAATAACTTGGTTATTGTAAAAAAAAAAAAAAGAAAAAAAGAAACACATGGAGTGTTGGCATTAAGTCTTTGAAAACAATTAACTTTATATTTTAAAAAAACCTCTGCTTTTTAAAGTGGATGAGACTCTGCACTCCCAAAAATCTGATGACACCTTTGAACAGCTACACCTTCCTTGGACAACCCTCTAACAAGCAAACCATTTTTAATTCAAATGAATGAGCCCCATCCCAGGAAGCACAGTGCTCTGAGCCCTCACTCTGCAGAAGGGAGCACAGCAGGATTTTACACTCTGCTGAGCCCAGAGGGAAATTCCCAAACTCGATCCCCAAAGCATCCCATGGTTTTTGGGGGGTTCCCATCCCTTGCCTCGAGGTCAATGCTGTCCTGCATTCTGAGGAATTCGATCTGCAGGCAAGTTTAAAATTCTGTTTGGAATGGAGCAGGTGGGGATCTATAAGTGGCAGCAACAACCAAGTGACAGTGATTTGGAAATGCAGGCTTGGGCATCCTCCCCACTTTTACAGCAGGAATTCTCCCAGAACCCACCCCCAAAACAAGCCTGGGTTATAACTCAGTCCTCTCTTTCCAGACCAGCAATCACCTCCCACACCCCCAAACCCGAGGCTCTGGCAGCTCCTGCCTGCCCAGCCAGGAGCAGGCAGAGGCAAAGCACCAGGTGCTCACATCATTGCACTGAAACAACCGGGTCATGGCAAAAAAAGCTTCCGTGGCTTCTGTGGTGCCGAAGTGCTCCCCCTGCAATTGAGAGAGGAAAGCAGGAATTAGGCAGAGGAGGCGCTGGCTCTCAGCTGGCTCTCCTCCTCAGGGCACCCTCACAAGGCTCAGGCAGCACTGCTGCTCACCCTGGCCTCTTCTCACTTTGTGTCTGGGGGCTGCAGCACGCTGCGCTCGCTGCCAGCCCTGCACTGGGCTCTGCTTTGGGGGCTCACACCTTGGGGCTCCTGATGCTCTGGGGCTCTCAGTTTTGGGGGGTTCCCATCGTTTGGGTTCTCGGTATTTTTAGTTTTCTGGTATTTTTGGGTTCCTGCTGTTTCTGGTTCCCTCCCGTTTTTGGTTTTCTGATATTTTGGGTTTCCGATATTTTTGGGTTTCCTGATGCTCTTGGGTTCCTGATGCTCTTGGGTTTCCTGATGCCCTTGGGTTCCTGATTTTTTGGGTTTCCTGATGGTTTTGGGTTTCCTGATGGTCTTGGTTTCCTAATTTTTTGGGTTCCTGCTGTTTTTGGGTTCCTGCTGTTTTTGGGTTCCTGCTGTTTTTGGGTTCCTGCTGTTTTTGGGGTTTCCTGCTGTTTTTGGGTTCCTGCTGTTTTTTGGGTTCCTGCTGTTTTTTGGGGTTCCTGCTTGGTTTTTTGGGGTTCCTGCTGTTTTTTGGGGTTCCTGCTGTTTTTTGGGTTTCCTGCTGTTTTTGGTAAGGGGGAATTACCTCCTAAAAAAGCCTAAATAATGCAATATTTTTTAAAAATTAGAAAAAAATTCAAGCAGAACTCCTCAATTAAATATATAATAATAAATTCTAATATATAAGTATATAATAATAAAGTCTAATTGATGCACAAACTTAAAATTTAAAAAAGTGTTTTTATCATCAACGAGTCCAAAATAATCATCTATTCAATTAACCAAACATCAACCACCCCCAAAAATATAAAACCCAATTGAAAATAAATAACCTACCCAACATCCAACCTTTTAACCAACCCAAACCCAAATTATCCCTACAAACCTTCCCAGAGCCATTTCTCACCCTCACCCCAGGATTTTATTCCTACCAACCTCCTCCAACTGTGCCAAGTGCCAAAAGCAGACTGAGGAATGACAAAAATCACCAGGTCTGGGGGGAGCTTTACCTGCTTCAGCAGGTAGAGGATCTTGGTCAGGACCTCAAAAAATCAACCACCTCCAAAAATATAAAACCCAATTGAAAATAAATAACCTAACCAACACCAAACCCAAATTATCCCTACAAACCTTCCCAGAGCCATTTCCCAAGACATCCTCACCCCAGGATTTTATTCCTACCAACCTCCTCCAGCTGTGCCAAGTGCCAAAAGCAGAGTGAGGAATGGCAGAAATCACCAGGTCTGGGGGGAGCTTTACCTGGTTGAGCAGGTAGAGGATCTTGGTCAGGACCTCAAAAAATCAACCACCTCCAAAAATCTAAAACCCAATTGAAAATAAATAACCTAACCAACACCAAACCCAAATTATCCCTACAAACCTTCCCAGAGCCATTTCCCAAGACATTTTCACCCCAGGATTTTATTCCTACCAACCTCCTCCAGCTGTGCCAAGTGCCAAAAGCAGAGTGAGGAATGGCAGAAGCCACCAGGTCTGGGGGGAGCTTTACCTGGTTGAGCAGGTAGAGGATCTTGGTCAGGATGTGCAGGCATCTCCGCGGGTTGATCGGGGTCTCGTTGAAGAGCCGTGCCTGCCAAGAGAATAAAAACTCTCCTGGAGTCCATGCCCAACAGCAACGATTCCTCTTTCAACAGCAAAATGAAAGGGGCTGTTCCCAGCCAAGCAGCTTGGAATTTTTATTGGTGCTAGTTAAGGATTGCTGCTGTCTCTTTAGTGTGCAGCGATCTGAATGAAGGACAAATAACCCAGTTTGCCACCTGGAACTGGCAACAATGCTTTAAAATAAAATGGGTTTTGTTCAGAAAAAGCCCCCTGAGACACCACAAGGTGATATGGAAGGCAGAAGCCACGTGCCAGCGAATTACCCTAAAAAAACCCCTCATTAACTGGAGAGAAAATTAATTTATTTACACTCTCTGCCATTTAAAATTATTCCTAGGAATTTAGCCATCCACGCTTCCCCATGATTTTTCTGCAACACTTCCTGAAGGAAAATATTAATTAATTAAATATTTAAGAATTAAATAATCACAGCATTAGCCTGTGATTATTCCTACCTCCTGAAGCACAGCACTCTTCTCCAGATGCTGGAAAGGATTGGAGCCACTACCTGAGGAAAAAGAGAGGTCTCAGGTGAGGAAATTAATTCCTCACCCCCCCCAAAACAGGTGTGACCACGCAGGAGCAGCCCCAAAATGTGACATTCCTCTTGCAATATTATATATATATATATAAAATATATATATTATTATATATTCCTCTTGGAATAATTTATGTTGGCCATCAACAGCTCTGAATCTGCTTTTGATATTCAGAGTTAGAGAAAGAAGAAAGGTAAAAAACAAAAGGAGAGGAAGAAGATTGTCTGCTGTTTAATTGGCCTTTACATAAAACTATTTCCTTTTTCTGCTTTCCTAATCTTATTTTTCATCAACACAAGAGCTGCTGAGGAAGTGAAAGAGAAGTGAAACCACTTTTCAGCCTCAGAAATCCCTGCAGAGCCTCACTTCTGCTCCTGAGCCTCTCCTCCCAAGCAGGAATTCCTCATTTCCAGCTCCTTTCTTCCACACTTCTCACATGCCAAGCAGAAGGAAAATTGAAAATGAAACCATCTCACCCTCAGCTGGGCACATTTGGAGCTCGGAGCAGCAACAGCAAAAATTCAAGGCAGCAGCAATTATTGTAGGGAACAGTTTGATTGTGGATTTAATTCCCAGATCTCTGGAAGGGATTTTCCAGGGACACCTCCCACTATCCCAGGGTGCTCCAAGCCCTGCCCAGCCTGGCCTTGGACACTTCCAGGGATCCAGGGGTTGCCCTAAAATCCCTGTTTGGAATTCCAGATGTGCAGGCAGAGAAGGGCTGGCAAGGCTTCTCTGAAGCCTTCTGGATTTTGCTTTGTGCAGCGAAACAATTAAAAAGAAACGTTTCTTTTCTTTACATATATCACCTATATTGTATTTATATATAATACCTGTTTCTATTCATACACACTGTTCAGGCAGTGATATAATATAAATACACCTAACCAAGTTTCACTGGTTTGTTTTTTTTTGAGGGATGAAACATCTGCACTGAGCAGACAGGGAAAAAAATCCTCTCTAGAACAGGGAGAGCAAACAGACCCCAGTTCTTTTGGATTTGTCACCAGAGGGGAGAAATACCTTGGCAGTCAGTTTTTACAACAACAACAAAAAAAAAATATCCCAGGAGCTGTGAGAGACCACAGGCTGGGAGGAGGTTTAAGGATTTTCCCTTCTGTGTCCTGTCATGAGCAGGGACACCTTCCCCTCGCCCGGCTGGCCCCGAGCTGCCCTCGGACACTTGCAGGGATCCAGGGGCAGGCACAGCTCCTCTGGGAATTCATTCCAGGCCAGGGCCTCCCCACCTCAGCATCCCTGTCACCCCAGCATTCCCTCAGCATCCCTGTCACCCCAGCATCCCTGTCACCCCAGCATCCCTGTCACCCCAGCATTCCCTCAGCATCCCTGTCACCCCAGCATTCCCTCAGCATCCCTGTCACCCCAGCATCCCTGTCACCCCAGCATTCCCTCAGCATCCCTGTCACCCCAGCATCCCTGTCACCCCAGCAGCCCTGTCACCCCAGCAGCCCTGTCACCCCAGCAGCCCTGTCACCCCAGCATCCCTGTCACCCCAGCAGCCCTGTCACCCCAGCATCCCTGTCACCCCAGCATCCCTGTCACCCCAGCAGCCCCTCAGCATCCCTGTCACCCCAGCATCCCTGTCACCCCAGCAGCCCTGTCACCCCAGCAGCCCCTCAGCATCCCTGTCCCCTCAGCAGCCCCTCAGCATCCCTCACCTCAGCATCCCTGTCACCCCAGCATCCCTGTCACCCCAGCATCCCCTCAGCATCCCTGTCACCCCAGCATCCCTGTCACCCCAGCATCCCTGTCACCCCAGCATTCCCTCAGCATCCCTGTCACCCCAGCATTCCCTCAGCATCCCTGTCACCCCAGCATCCCTGTCACCCCAGCATTCCCTCAGCATCCCTGTCACCCCAGCATCCCTGTCACCCCAGCATCCCTGTCACCCCAGCATCCCCTCAGCATCCCCGTCACCCCAGCAGCCCCTCAGCATCCCTGTCACCCCAGCAGCCCTGTCACCCCAGCAGCCCTGTCACCCCAGCAGCCCCTCAGCATCCCTGTCACCCCAGCATCCCTGTCACCCCAGCATCCCTCAGCATCCCTGTCACCCCAGCAGCCCTGTCACCCCAGCAGCCCTGTCACCCCAGCAGCCCTGTCACCCCAGCAGCCCTGTCACCCCAGCAGCCCCTCAGCATCCCTGTCACCCCAGCATCCCTGTCACCCCAGCATCCCCTCAGCATCCCTGTCACCCCAGCAGCCCTGTCACCCCAGCAGCCCTGTCACCCCAGCAGCCCTGTCACCCCAGCAGCCCTGTCACCCCAGCAGCCCCTCAGCATCCCTGTCACCCCAGCATCCCTGTCACCCCAGCATCCCCTCAGCATCCCTGTCACCCCAGCATCCCTGTCACCCCAGCATCCCTGTCCCCTCAGCATCCCCTTAGCATCTCCCTCACCTCAGCACCGCCCTCCCCTCAATATCCCCTCACCTCAGCACCGCCCTCATCTCGGCACTCCCCTCACCTCAGCACCGCGTTCAATTCAGCACCTCCCTCAGCTCAGCACCCCCGCTGTCCCCCCAGCGCCCCTCAGCCGCGCTCCCCTCACGCCCAGCCCCTCCGTACCGGACTCCTCGTCCTTTTTATCGAACTTCTTGATCATGGCGGCCCCGCTCCCGCTCCCGCGCCCGCGCCCTCCCCGCGGCAGCCCCGCCGGAAGACCCACCCTCTTCCCCCTCTCCGCCATCTGATTGGGCCGCCGCGCTGTCAATCAACTCAGCGCTTTCCGCCTCACCACAACCCCGCCCCCTGTGACGCAAAAAGGGGCGGGGCCAGAGCGAGGCCGCGCCTTAAAGGAGCCGCGGTGTCATTTTGTGAGGGGAGCGGGGGAGGGAAACAAACCCGGCAATAAACCCCGAAATAAACCCCGAAATAAACCCGTCAATAAACCATCTGAGCTGCTGGCCAAGAAACGGCGACTCCTGAGGAATGGACACGGAATTGGCGAGACGATGGCGCCAAGAGCCGGGGTGAGTCCCGAGGGAGGCCCGCGTGGCTCCTGTGTAACTCCCGTTGAATTCCCGTGACAAAGGGAGCGCTGGGCCCCCGGCAGAGGGAGCGGATTCATTCCCAGGGGTCTCACATGCTAGCAGCCTAACAGAGTCAGCTGGTAAATCAGCCAGCCGCTGAACCCACCGGAAAAAACAGAACTCCCATTAATCTCCCGAGTAACCCCATGTAACTCGTGTGTAGCTTGCAAGGAACTCACACACAAATCCCAAATAATTCCCAAATAATTCCATATAATTCCCAAGTAATTCCCATGTAACTCGTGTGTAGCTTGCAAGGAACTCACACAAATCCCAAGTAATTCCCATGTAATTCCCATGTAATTCCCAAGTAATTCCCATGTAAATCCCAATTAATTCCCATACAAATCCCAATTAATTCCCAAGTAATTCCCATGTAACTCGTGTGTAGCTTGCAAGGAACTCACACAAATCCCAAGTAATTCCCATGTAATTCCCATGTAATTCCCAAGTAATTCCCATGTAAATCCCAATTAATTCCCATACAAATCCCAATTAATTCCCAAGTAATTCCCATGTAACTCGTGGGTAACTTGCAAGGAACTCACACAAATCCCAAGTAATTCCCATGTAATTCCCATGTAATTCCCAAGTAATTCCTATGTAACTCACACATAACTCTCACAACACACCAACCATTTGAACCCACTTTAAAAAAAAAAAAAAAAGAATTCCCATTAATCTCCCAAGTAATTCCCATGTAACTCATGGGTAACTTGCAAGAAACTCACACAAAAATCCCAAATAATTCCCAAATAATTCCCATGAAACTCATGTGTAACTCGCAAGGAACTCCCAAGTAATTCCCAGGTAAATCCCAATTAATTCCCAATTAATTAATTTGAAAGTAGACAAAAGTTCGTTTTTGGGGTTGGAACAGGGAGTAGTTGGAGTAGGTTAAATCACCCAGCAGCTTGGGAATGCTGGAATTCTCCTCCTCATCCTGCAACAATTAAAAAAAAAAATCATTTAATGCCTTGCACCTCTGTGAAGGAAAGGAAAAGAGACAGTTCCTTAGGGAATGTGGTAATCCAAGCCTGTATAAATTATAATATATAATTAAATACTAGAAATTATCTATTATATGTATTACAAATCGCATTCTATTTTAGGAAATAAAATAAATCCAGCAGCAGTGACCTTGGGGAGGCCCCAGTTTTAAAAAACTGCCTTCCCAAGACTGGATTTTTTAATGGTATTTTAGGAACCTGATGATGAAAAACTGCTGAATTCCATCCCATTTTCCCAACTTCTCCTGCTTGGGAAACCTCCTGGGGTCATTCCCAGGTTGTTAAACTCGAGCTTGGTTTTTTCCTGTGCTGCTAAGCTGGGTTGAGCAGCCCAGACAAGAATTTCAGGCAGCACACCGAGAGCTGAGCGACTTTCCTGGAACCCCTCCAGCTCCTGGCTGGATTATTTTTTCCTGGATCACCCCCTGGGAAATAAATGAAGATAAACGCCGTGGTTTGCAGTGAAACAGACTGCAGGGATGAATGAGTTCATTCAGTGCCTTTCCCCCTGGAAGCGGGAAAAAATCCACCGGGAAAACGTCCTGGGGTTGGTTCAAGTTGCTTTGTTCCCTTCCCTGTTCCATTGGGAATCTGGGAATTCCTTGGGGAACTGGGCAAGAGGAGAACACCCGCAGGAAATGGGGTTCTGAAACAAGGGGGGACAGGGTGGGTTCATTCCCTACAGTAAAATGGGATTTATTATGTGTGGTATGTATAATATACCATTTATATTATATCATTTATGTGTCATATGTAATAGAGAAAATCGAATAAATACATAATAAAATTATAAATATAAGAGTTGTAATAATATATCATGTATAATGTATAATATATCATTTATATTATATAAAATTATATGTGTAATAATAGAAAATCGAATAAATATGATAATAAATTAAATTTTAAAAATAGATTAATAATAATATAAATAAATAAATATATATATAATATATATGTATATAATATAGAATTAAATATATAATAAAATTATAAATATAATAAATATTATAAGTATAATGTATAATATATCATTTATATTATATAAATTATACATGTAATAAGAAAATATAATAAATAATAATAATATAAATAATAAATAATATATAATGTATATATTATTATATAATTATATATGCAGTATAGTAAATATAATAAATATATAATAATATATAATAAATAGTTATAAATAATAATATATAATGTATGAGATATCATTTATATTATATAAATTATAAATGTAATATAGAAAATATAATAAATATATAATGACAATAATAATACAAATAGAATAAATAATGTTAATTATTATATATTATCTATAATAATGTAAAATGTACAATATATAATATATTGTATATAATACAAAGTATATAATACATAATGTATACTCTATAGTATACAATATTTTAATTGACAGCTGTTGATAGCAGAGCCAAGTGGAAATGGATAATTATTAACTTTAGAGATAAGCTTTAGAAAGGAAATTCCACCGGGCTGGAATTAATTATAGAGGAGGAAAAGGAGACAAACCCCACGTGATGGATGTTTATTTATTCCTAGAAAGTGAAGGTGCAAAGAGCCGTCCAAATCTGCCCTCTTCCTTCTCACCCTTGGGGAATACAAAAATACATGAGCAGAATTCATTTTGCCTCAGGAGAAACCCTCTGGAATTTACAGCTGGAATTCCCACAACCTCATATTTCATCAGTGCCTTCCCCCTACAACAGCATCAAATTATCGAATCGGCTTAAATAAAAACTCATTTATTTATTAAAGAAATAAAAAAAAATGAGCCAAAAGCTGCTCATTCTCGCTGAGAAAAATCTGATTCTCCAAGCCAGCCTCACATCCACGAAGTGAAAGTCCTAAAATCAGAAGCTGAGGGCTGAAACACGCCCGGGGGTTTGCCGAGGCTTTGCCGTGCCACAGACAAGCTCCCGAGAATCCCCCGGAGATGTGCCGCGTTCCCCGCGCTGAGCACGGCCCCTGCTCCTGCTGGCTTCCAGCGCCCCCTCCCCGGGGAGAGCTTTCCCCTGGAGAGTTGGGAATGTGCCCAGCCCGAGGCCAGCGCTCGTGCCCGCAGCCGCTGGCTTCTGCTGGGCCGTTCTACCGATTGTGCCAGACCCCAGCCAGAACAGCAAACCGCTGCTGCTCAAACTGCGGCAACTGTTAGGTGTGGTGTATTTTAGCTTTTGCGAGACAATGACCTTGACTACAACGCTTAGCACTGATCTCCTCCTCCTCTTCTTTCTTCTCCTTCCTCCTCCCTCTTCTTCCTTTTCTTGTTTTCCTCCTCCTCTTCTCCCTCTCCTCCTTCTCCTCTTCTTCCTTTTCTCCTTCTCCTCCTTTCTCTTTCTTCTCCTTCCTCCTCCCTCTTCTTCCTTCTCTTGTTTTCCTCCTCCTCTTCTCCCTCTCCTCCTTCTCCTCTTCTTCCTTTTCTCCTTCTCCTTCTTTCTCCTTCTTCTCCTTCCTCCTCCCCCTTCTTCCTTTTCTTGTTTTCCTCCTCCTCCCTCTTCCTCAACTTCTCCCTCTCCTCCTCCTTCTCCTCCTTCTCCTCCTCCTCCTCTCCCTCTTCTCCTTCTTCTTCCTCTCCTCCTTCTCCTTCTCCTCTTCTCCCTCTTCTTCCTCTTCTCCCTCTCCTCCTCCTCTCCCTCTTCTCCCTCTTCTCCCTCTCCTCCTTCTCTCCCTCTCCTCCTTCTCCTCCTCCTCTTCTCCTCCTCTCCTCCCTCTCCTCCTCTTCTCCCTCTCCTCCTTCTCCTCCCTCTCCTCCTCTTCTCCCTTTCCTCCCTCTCCTCCTCTTCTCCCTCTCCTCCTTCTCCTCCTCCTCCCTCTCCTCCTCTTCTCCCTCTCCTCCTTCTCCTCCTCCTCTCCCTCTTCTCCCTCTCCTTCCCTCTCCTCCTCTTCTCCCTCTCCTCCTTCTCCTCCTCTCTCTTCTCCTCCTCTCCTCCCTCTCCTCCTCTTCTCCCTCTCCTCCTTCTCCTCCTCTCCTCCTCTTCTCCCTTTCCTCCCTCTCCTCCTCTTCTCCCTCTCCTCCTTCTCCTCCTCCTCCCTCTCCTCCTCTTCTCCCTCTCCTCCCTCTCCTCCTTCTCCTCTCCCTCTCCTCCCTCTCCTCCTCTTCTCCCTCTCCTCCCTCTCCTCCTCTTCTCCCTCTCCTCCTTCTCCAACTCTCCTCCCTCTCCTCTTCTCCCTCTCCTCCTTCTCCTCCTCCTCTCCCTCTCCTCCTTCTCCTCCTCTTCTCCCTCTCATCCTTCTTCTCCTCCTCCTCTCCTCACAGAGGCTCAAAAATGTCATCATTCCCACAACACAAAATGTTACCACTGGAATATTTTCCTTTCTCTATCCCTCTTAAATTCCAGAGCAATATTTTGACTTTTCCAGGTGTCTCCAAGCACAAGGAGCAGCATTGCTTTGGGACAGAATCCTGTCCCAGCAACTGCTTCTTGCTGGATTAGTAGTAGGTAATTAAAATGAAAATAATTAACTTGATGAGAAATCATCCCAGACTGCCAACCTGAGCTTTACACATCATTTCTTGGAACCATTTTCACTCAGCACATGGAATTTACAGTCCCAAATACTCCTGAGAGGATCAACTCGCATCCTGAGCAGGTTTTATGGACTCGGTGCGGGAACCTGTGAGAGCTGATAAGAAATTACATAATTCCTGGTGAAATCCTTAAAGGAAAACAAAAGCTGATTAATTGCTGGAATTTGGAACATTCTGCTCCTTGAGGCAAAGTTCTGGTTTCTGTTTGCTGGAATATGGATGCAAAGGAATATTTTTGCCCTGGAAGGAGATGGAGCCTCATCCCTGGTGTTTTGAAATAAAGGGTTTGTTCCTTTGGACACTGCACTAATCTCTACTCTTGACTTAAAATCCAGCTTTGCTTGCCCAAAAATCTCCAGTTCAAGAGTTACTTGACCCAACAGCACAACCCATCCAAGGAGAAGCCCAGAATTCCTCAACCCCTTCCACTTGTGGTGGTTCATGCTCCTGACGTCCCTTTACTTGGAGCTCAGGAATTCCCCCCTGCACGGTGAAGTGTCCCTTGACCAAACCAGGAATTTGTGCCTGGAAAAGGGGGGAGGAATTGTCCCTTTAAAGAGCCCCAGCTGCCTGAGCAAGGTGAGGCCCAAGGGATAATCCCTTATTCCCAGAAGCTCTTGGAATTTCACTGCCTGGAATCAGCCCATGGGGAAAAGCACCACTGTGGGGAGACCTTTGAAAAAAACCAAACCCTTCAATAATTCCCAGCTTGGGTTGTGACCAGGGTGGAAACTTCCTGATGATTTACAGGAAATCATGGAACCATAGAATGACTTGGAAAGGATCTTAAGGATCACTCAGTGCCACCCCTGCCATGGCAGGGACACCTTCCACTGTCCCAGGGGGCTCCAACCCCAATGTCCAACCTGGGCCATTCCAGGGATCCAGGGCAGCCCCAGCTGCTCTGGGAATTCCAGCCCAGCCAGCAATTCCTGACCCACATCGCACCCAATCTCCCCTTTCCCAAACTGGAGCCATTCCCCAGGCCTTTCCTGGGGCTCCCCTGGAGAAGGCTCCAAGGAGAGCTTCCAGAACATTCCAGGGGCTCCAGGAGAGATGAAATTTGGGAAAGGGCTGGAGGGAAATCCCAGGGAATGGCTCCAGATTGGGAAAGGGGATTTTGGATGGGATGTGGGTCAGGAATTGCTGTCTGGGCTGGAATTGCCAGAGCAGCTGGGGCTGCCCCTGCATCCCTGGATGTGCCAGGAAGGATTGGAGCCCCCTGGGCTGCTGGCAGGGGTCCCTGCAATGAGCTGGGAGGGCCCTTCCCAGCCAAAGCATCCCGGGATTCTGCTGGCATTGGGCACACTCAGGATCCATGGCGAGGGCTTGGGCTGGGAAATGGGGAGAGAAAAGAGAGAGAAGGGAAGGGAGAGCCTGCCTGGTTTGTGAGATTGCAAGGGAAGCCCCTGGGGCCAGGAATTGCTGGGAGAGGAGCTGGAGCCAAGGGGAGGCTGGCAGAGCTGGGAATGTTCCCCTGGAGAAGGGAAGGCTGCAGGGAGAGCTTCCAGAACATTCCAGGGAGGACAGGAGAGCTGGAGAGCGGCTGGGGCCAGGGATGGAGGGACAGGAGCCAGGGAATGGCTCTGTCCTGATTTAGGGCAAATTTGGTCAAAACCCTCCAAATAGGATCCCTCTAGAAAGCAGATTCAAACCTCCCCTCCCCTAATTGGTTCAGGAAAAGATTTCCTTGGAAAAAACCCCTGTTTATTTAACAAGCAAAGTACTCACAAGCATTAGAAAAAGAGGGATCCTATTAGCCAATAGACGCGGTTGTCGCGCAGCTGTGGCACACGCAGCAAGCCCTTCCCGCGGGGCGCAGCTCGGCTCGCTCCCTCTCTCCTCAGTCCCTCCGGCCCCGGCGGCTCTCAGCTCTCCCTGTCCCTCTGGCTTCTCAGAACAGGCCTTTTTTTTTTTCCAAGAAAAAAAAAGTTACAGTCAGGGAACTTCTCTGCCTCGGCTAGCTTAAAAGATTAATTAAAAGCAAAGAGCTCTGTCCTTGCTGCGGGCAACAGTCCGTGAGAAGGAAGGCGGGGGAGGCAGTGAGGTTTATAAAAACTAACTCCGGCTTCTTTCTCCCCCTCAGAACCAGTTTAAAGGTGCAGAACTTATTTCTGGGGATACAATTCAGCATCCTAAAGTCACCCTGGGACTGCTTCCCGCTGCCAGAGGGCAGGGATAGATGGGATCTGGGGAAGGAATTCCTGGCTGAGCTGGAATTCCCAGAGAAGCTGTGGGTGCCCCTGGATCCCTGGCAGTGTCCAAAGCCAGGCTGGGCAGGGCTTGGAGCACCCTGGGGTAGGGGAAGGGGTTCCTGCCCATGGCAGAGGGATGGAAAAAGATGATTTTAAGATCTCCTTCCACCCAAACCTTTCCATAATTCCATGAAATTTATATTAAACCCTGCCTTTGCCAATAGCGTGGATGGTGGCAGTGATGAGACAGTTGTGATTACCCAGCCCAAACATTCAGATGTTCAAAGCACTTGAAAACAGACAAATGCTGAAGCATGAACTTGGATTTGGGGTGGTGAATTCCTTTGGAATTCCAGATGCTTTGTCCAGCCCTTGGCTTTCTCCCTGCCCCAAGGGAGGGATGCTCCAGGATCACATCCTTGTCCTGGTGCTGGATGGGAGGGAACCTTCGATTCTGCACCTCGAGGAACAGCACAAAGGGCTCCCTGAGACAGGGACCAGGCAAAGCTTGGTGGGATGATCCTACAAATCAGGGAAATTCCCTGTCTGACCACCCCAGAGCTTCTCTGGAACTCACACTTCCTGAGCTCCTTCCCAGCTCCACCCCACCCTCGGGGTCAGACCAGGTTTCCTCACTCCAGTATTCCCATGGCAGAGCCTCAGATGTCTCAATCCTTAAAATAGTTTAATCTCAGTGCAATAAATAAATCATAAAATAACAGCTGGGCTGGTGCCTCTGAGGAGGCAAAGCACACCCCGGGTTTTCACACCCTCACAATCCAAGCATGGAAAAGTCTGGAATTCCTGCCATGGAGTGTCCGATTATGTGGTCACTTGGCTGGACCACAGGTCAGTGGTTGGCCAGTGCCACCTCATATCCTCTTGTCACCACCCAGAGCTTGACCAGCCACTTGCACTGAGTGCATTCCTCAACAGTCATTGCCCAGCTCGGGTCTTTCATGGAAAGGCTCGAGGATTTTAGTGGAAAATTACTGCAGTCGTGCCCTTGCCAGGGATCCCAGTGCTCCAGTCCAACCAGTATAAACTCTCACCCCGTTGTGCTTATCTCCTGCAAGATTAGCAGCTGCAGAGCTTGCTTGATCAGGAGCACCAAAACCCTCACCTGGATATTTCGGACACGATTGGATTTTTTTACATCTTCTGTAGGAATTCTCAAGAAGAAAGGCAAAATCCTCCCAGCTCGAATTTTCTTTGCCGAACCCGAAATTACCACGCTCAGCTCTTGCATAAACTGCTGTGACCCCTGTCCCTGCTGATTATTTTTCATAACTGTCATCGTGTGGGATCCCAGCCCAGCCAGAGTACAGCCACAGCTGTCACCAGCCAGCCCTGCAGAGCTGGGATAGCCCTCAGCTGGAGCGGAATTCCTGCAGCATTTTCCTCTGGAAGGTTTCTCGAAGCTCCTCCTGCTTCTGCAGGCTCCCACTGCTCTCTCTAAACCACATTTGGCAGGGTCCAGTGGTTTGGCACGGGGGCAGCCTCTCTACTGTTCAGGGAGGGTTAATTGAGGTTAATTTTCTTTCCTTGATGGCAAAGGGAGAATTCATTCACCTCTCATGAAGGTTTGGTGGCTGGCCCCGTAATGTTACCCTAGTGACCCTTTGCTCTGCTTTTTGTTGACGTGTGGGGCTATTTGCTGATGCTCACTGATAAAATAAAACCATGTGAGAATAACCAAAGAGGCCACGAGCAGGGAGCTGAGTTGGGAAGGATTTATTGTGAGCAGGATCTGTGGGATCTGAGTCCTGGGAATGCTGTGGGATGGAACCCGACCACAGGAGCTCTGCAAATCATCCAGGGCTGGCTCAGAGCTTGTTTTCCCGTTTGAGGTTTGCGTTCCAGCTCCAGCACTGGGATTCCTGCATCTCAAGGACATGGAATCACCTGAGATCCCTGGCCAGGCACAGCAGGGAGGAGCTGCATCCCCCAGGACACGGCGGTTCCCTTGGATACCACATTCCCCCGCCTCATCTCCTGCCAGGACTGCCGCCCTTCCCAAGGTACTGCACCCCAAGAACACTCCTGGCTATTGCTGCGACCCCCGGTATCGCAGTGACCCCGATATCATCCCATTCCGTGCCCCGATATCCAGTGACCCCGATATCGCAGTGCCCCGATATCGCAGTGGCCCCGATATCGCAGTGACCCCGATATCACATCCCCCCAGGCACTGCTTTCTCCAGGGATATCCCACCCCGTCTCCCCCACCCCGATACTGCAGCCCCTGGATCACGAACCCGAATATTTCATCCTTTTCCTCCCGGGGCATCTCACACCCGCTGGATATTGCATCTCTTTATTTCAATCCCTTCCCGGGGACTGCGTCCCCGGACACCGAATTCCCCACGGATACCGAATCCCCTCCAGCACTGCCACCCCCGCCCTCCACTCCAGGACACCGAATTCCCCTCGGGGAATTCCCGAGGCACTGCCACCTCCACTCCCCCCTCCAGGACACCGAATTCCCCTCGGGGAATTCCCGAGGCACTGCCACCTCCACTCCCCCCTCCAGGACACCGAATTCCCCTCGGGGAATTCCCGAGGCACTGCCACCTCCACTCCCCCCTCCAGGACACCGAATTCCCCTCGGGAATTCCCGAGGCACTGCCACCTCCACTCCCCCCTCCAGGACACCGAATTCCCCTCGGGGAATTCCCGAGGCACTGCCACCTCCACTCCCCCTCCAGGACACCGAATTCCCTCCCGGCATTGCCACCCCCCCGGCCCCTCCCGGACACGGAATTCCCCCCGATTCCGAATCCCCCCGGCACTGCCACCGCCCCGGTCCCTCCGGCCGCCGCATCCCCGCCCCTGGCTCCCCATCCCGGCAGGGCGGTGCGTCTCTCCCGGTGGCCCCGGCTCGAAAGCGAAAGTAAAAACCGCTCGAGCCGCACCGGGACCTCCACAGCGACAGGAAAGCGCCACGGAGCTGCCGCTGGAGAGCCCGGCGGAGCCCGGAGCTGCCCCCGGGCCGGTGCCATGGCACGGCCGCTGCTGCCGCTGCTCTGCGGCACCGTCTCTCTCCTGCTGCTCCGCGCCGCCGCCGACACCGGTAAGCGGGGTTGCCTCGCCGCCGACTTGTCCGAGCCCTCCCCGGGGCGCCCACACCCTCCCTGGGATCTCCACACCTTGCCCGGGGCGCCCACCCCCTTCCCGGGATCCGCACCCCTTCCCCGCGGTGCCCGCTCCATCCCGGAGGTGCCCGCTCCGCTTCCCGGCGGATGCCCGCGCTACTCGCCGGGATTGCCGCTCCGCCGCGAGCCAGCTCCGCTTCCTGGGTTACCCGCGCCCCTCCCCGAGGCGCCCGAGCCCCCTCTCGGGGTGCCCACACTCTCCCTGGGGTGCCCACACTCGCCCTGGGGTGCCCACACTCGCCCTGGGGTGCCCGCTCCGTCCCGAAGGCGCTCGCTCCGTTTGCCCGGGATGCCGGCGCTTCTCCCCGGGATACCCGCTCTGCTTCCTGGCGAGCCAGCTCCGCTCCCAGGTGAGCCTGCTCGACTTCCGGAGGGAATCACGCCCCTCCCTGGGCTTTCCAAGCTCCCACTGAGATGACCACACTCTCCCCGGGGTGCCCATGCCATCCCGGAGGGGCGGTCTCCGCTTCCCGGGATGCCCGCTCTGCTTCCTGGGGGACTCACGCTACTCCCTGGAGTCCCTGAGCCCCTACTTGGGGTGCCCACACTCTCCCTGGGGTGCCCACACTCTCCCTGGGGTGCCCATGCCATCCTGAAGGACCCGAAGGTGCTCGCCCCGCTTCCCGGGATGCCGGTGCTAAACCCCGGCATGCCTGCCCCCCTTCCTGGGATGCCCACGCTATTCCCTGGGATACCCAGACTCCCACGCGGGGTGCCCACGCTGTCCCTGGGGATGCCGTGCTCCCTAAGATGCTTTCTCTGCTTCCTTGGACGCTCGCTCTGCTCCCTGGGGTGCCCGCGCTACTCTCTGGGGTACCCAAGCCCCACCTAGAGGTGCCCAGGATGCTCCAGAGGGTATCCATGCCATCCCTGGGGTGTCCAGGCTGCTCCCCAGGGTGCCCGTGCATTCCCTGGGGTGTCCATGCCATCCCTGGGGTGCCCAGGCTGCAGCCCTGTGTTCCCTGGGTGCCCACCTCGCTCCTGGCATTCCCACACCATCTCCTCACGGTGCCCAGGGAGGCTGGGGGGGATTTTTAGGCTCTGTGTGACGGACCCATGGGAGCTGCATCACTGTGGGATTTCAGCTCTGTGTGTTTTCCATGTTGTCCATGGCTGCTGAGCCTGGAATTGTCTTGCCTCTCTGAAAGTCCAAAATCCTGGAATCACTGGATCATGACCTTTGAAAAACACTTTCAAGGTCACTGAGTCTAACAATTAACCCAGCACTGCCGAGGCCACCACTGCCCGTGTTCCCCAGGGCCACATCCCCAGGGCTTGGAGATGCCCCCAGGGATGGGCACTGCAAACCCCCCTGGGCAGCTGTGCCAGGGCTGGACAAACCTTTCCAGGAGGGAATTTTCCCCACAATCCAACCCAGCCCGTGCCCAGCCCCAGGCTGGGGCCGTTCCCTGTGCCTGTGCCCAGAGGCCGACCCACATGCCCAGGGTTTGGAAATCCCCCCAGGCTGGGCACTGCCCCCCTGCCCAGGGCAGCCCATTCCAAGGCTTCCCTGCCCTTGCCAGGGAGGAATTTCCCCTGCAATGCCCCCAGCCCGTGCCCAGCGCCAGGCTGGGCCGTTCCCTGCCCTGCTGTGCCTGTCCCTGTGCCCAGAGCCCCAATCCCCCCCGGCTGTGCCCTCCTCTCAGGAGTTGGGCAGAGCCCCCAGGGCCCCCCTGAGCCCCCTGTGCTCCAGGCTGAGCCCCTGCCCAGCTCCCTCAGCCTCTCCTGGGGCTCCAGCCCCTGCCCAGCTCCATTCCCAACCCCAAACTGAGCCCCCCAGGCCGGGCAAGAGGCTGAAAGCTGCCAAGGGGCTGCAATTCCTGGGCTGCCCTGCCTCAGGAGAAGCTGCAGGCACCAGCATTCCCTCATTGCCTTGCCAAGGGATTTCCCTCTTTTCCCCAGTGCTGGCAAGCAGCTTTCCTGGCTCTGCACTGATTGATCCCCCAAACAGCTCAGGGAGTTCCCCCACAAGATCCCCCCTGAGCCCATTTGCTCCAGGCTGAGCCTTTCCCAGCTCCCCCAGCTTTTCCTGGGGCTCCAGCTCCTCCCCAGCTCTGTTGCTTTTGGAGCCTTGGGAAAAATCTCATCACAGCTCAGACCTTGGAACAACCCCTTGGTTCATCCCCAGGAGCTGCTGGAAGCAGCAGGACCATTAGGAAATATTTAATTCACCGAAAATGTGGGAACTGGGAAGGATTCTGTGAAATAAGGCTGGAAGGGAACGCAGAGCTCTGGGACAGCTTCAGTGCTCACTCTTCTCCAAGCTCCTCTGTGCTCCTGAAACCCTGGAAAATGAATTTATCCCTATTTATAAAGGGATGACGGGAATGGTGAGGACTATAAAATGATCTTGGGTGACAAAAATAAGCCAGAAGAGCCCCATGTGCTGGGTGCCATGAGCCCTGAACCTCAGGAACGAGCTGAAAATAGCTCTCCTTGAGATCACCCCCCAGTGCCCACTGATCCCAGACCTCCAGGCAACATTCCAGGCAGCAGTGGTGCTGTTTGGGGCAAACACCCTGGGTTTAGGGGGTCTTAGAGAAAATGAATAATGTTTATTTCTTTTAGTTCACTTGATGGATAATGGCACACCTGGTCAATTGGAAATATTTTTGAGTTCAAACATGGAAGTTTTATTTATTCCTGTGATTCTGGCATTTCTCATGGATTTTTTCTTGCATCCAGATGTGTGAAATTCCTCTTTTATTTTTTTTTTTTTTTTGCTCATGGTTTTTAAATTTTGAGCAGCCTCTCAAACCACCTCGCTGTGCTTTTCCTGATAATTTTTTAAGGAGGACAGCTACCTTTTTGCAGGTGTGGATTCTCCAGGTCCAGCTGTGCTTGTGCATCCTTGGGAAGCTGTGCTTGGCCATGGGGGGACCTCACATGGCAGCATCTCCATGCCCTGGGATCCTCCTGGCCCTGTTCCACCTTCTGCCTCCGTGCAGAACGGGCTCATCCTCCAAAACCGGCATCGCTGGCAGAGAAAGGCAAGAAAAAAAGCAAGAAAGAAAGGCAAAAAAAGCAGAAAAAACCCCAATGGAAATGCAAAATCCGTGGATCTTTGGCACGTTTCAAGCTGGATATTGAATCCCAGCAGGATGCAGGGAATCCAGATGGAAACAAGGTTTTCCTGGGATGGCTCCCGGCACCGCGGCTCCTTTGGAGGTTGGCCAAGGATGGGATGAGCTTGGAGCACCTGGGATGATCCATCCACGGGAAATTCCAACTCACTCCCGAGGGATAAAAGCCTAAATCCTGCATCCTCCAGCTGCTTCCTCCCCTTGGAATGTTTTGTCTCATCAAATAATCTGAAATCCAGGGATGGTGTGGATTGTATCCTGGAGAGCGGCGCTGCTGGGATCTTGTTTGAACAGTTTTTGGAAAAGGAGATTCCAACCAACTGGGAAAAAAACCCTCTGTGAAGGGACTGGGAGGAGGAGAGCAGGTTTAAAAGCTGGAAGGCATAAACAAAGCTCCAGATCCCTGTTTTTCCTGGACATTTTCATTTTCTGGCCGGATTTCCTGCTGTGCTCCCTTCGGAGGAGCAGCTGGAATTGGCACCAGGAGAGTTTTTCAGTCACTAAAGGCACAGTTCCAGGTCTGGTGAGTTGTGTCACTGCTACAAAACATCTCCACGTGGGTGTTTCCTTGAATCCTGCTTCCAAGAGCTGCTGATTCCAGGAACTTTGCCTGGATGTTGAGAGGAGACCAAGAGCTGCTGTGCTGAGCACAGCTGTGGTCTCCACGTGGCTTGTGTCCTCTGGCACACCTGGATCCACCTGGAGCAGATTCCTCTGGGATGTTCTGGGGATGCACCACGAAATGGGGCAGGACTTTTTCAGGATGGAGATTTTTATCTCTGGATGTTTTGGGTGCTGCAGGAGCACTTTGTGTTCCTGTCCCCACTGCTGCTGTGCCACTGTCCCCATCCCATCCTGCTCTCATTCCCACTGTCCCCATCCCATCCTGCTCCATTCCCACTGTCCCCATCCCATCCTGCTCCCATTCCCACTGTCCCCATCCCATCCTGCTCTCATTCCCACTGTCCCCATCCCATCCTGCTCTCATTCCCACTGTCCCCATCCCATCCTGCTCCCATTCCCACTGTCCCCATCCCATCCTGCTCCATTCCCACTGTCCCCATCCCATCCTGCTCCTCATTCCCACTGTCCCCATCCCATCCTGCTCCTCATTCCCACTGTCCCCATCCCATCCTGCTCTCATTCCCACTGTCCCCATCCCATCCTGCTCTCATTCCCACTGTCCCCATCCCATCCTGCTCCCATTCCCACTGTCCCCATCCCATCCTGCTCTCCATTCCCACTGTCCCCATCCCATCCTGCTCTCATTCCCACTGTCCCCATCCCATCCTGCTCCATTCCCACTGTCCCCATCCCATCCTGCTCCCATTCCCACTGTCCCATTCCCATCCTGCTCCCATTCCCACTGTCCTCCCATCTCCCCATTCCCTGCCTCCCATGTCCCACTTCCGTCCCATTCCCATCCTGCTCCATTCCCACTGTCCCCATCCCATCCTGCTCTCATTCCCACTGTCCCCATCCCATCCTGCTCCCATTCCCACTGTCCCCATCCCATCCTGCTCCCATTCCCACTGTCCCCATCCCATCCTGCTCCCATTCCCACTGTCCCCATCCCATCCTGCTCCCATTCCCACTGTCCCCATCCCATCCTGCTCCCATTCCCATCTGTCCCATTCCCATCCATGCCTTCCCATTCCCACCCCGTCCCCCATTCCCATCCATCTGCTCCCATTCCCACTGTCCCCATCCCATCCTGCTCCCATTCCCACTGTCCCCATCCCATCCTGCTCCCATTCCCACTGTCCCCATCCCATCCTGCTCCCATTCCCACTGTCCCCATCCCATCCTGCTCCCATTCCCACTGTCCCATCCCATCCTGCTCCCATTCCCACTGTCCCATCCCATCCTGCTCCATTCCCACTGTCCCATTCCCATCCTGCTCCCATTCCCACTGTCCCATCCCATCCTGCTCCATCCACTGTCCCCATCCCACCTGCTTCATCCCATGTTCCCATCCCATCCTGCTCCATTCCCTCTGTTTCTGTCCCATCATGTTCCCATCCCTACTGTGCTTCCAACCCCACTGTCCTCCCCTTCCTACTGTTTCTATCCCCAGTGTGCTTCCATTCCCATCCTATCGCATTCCTACTGTTCCCATTCCCATCCTGCTCCCATTCCCACTTCTATTCCCATTCTGTTCCCATCCCCACTTTTCCCAACTCCCCATCCTTCTCCCACTGTTCCCATCCCCATCCTGTTCCCACTCCCACTGTTCCCATCCCCATCCTGTTCCCACTCCCACTGTTCCTATTCCCATTTTATCTATTCTCATCCTGTTCCCATTCCCCTGTTCCCATCCCATCCCATCCCTGGTGGCTGCTGTCCTTGTCACCAGCACATTCCCATCCCTGTGTGCCCCTGTGCTCACTGCCATGGCATTCCCAATCCCACTGGTTTTCCATCTCTGTTCAATTCTGATCCCAGCCCAGCTGGGAGTTCCTCTGGCTGCACACTGCTCCAGCCCAGCTGGACATCATTCCATCCATGCCAGGCATCACTTCATCCTTGCTTCCCATCCCAGATATCCATCCCTGCTTCCCATCCCAGATCTCCATCCCTGCTTCCCATCCCAGATATCCATCCCTGCTTCCCATCCCAGATATCCATCACTCCATCCCATCCCAGATATCCATCACTCCCTCCTGGTCATCCATCCCATCCCAGATATCCATAGCTGCATCCTGGTCATCCATCATCAATCCCTTGTTCTCATCCATCCCATCCATCCATCCCATTATCCCATTATCCCATCCCTATTTTGTGTTGTTCCCGTTGTACCCCTCTCCCTCCATTGGGATTCAGGAGCTTCCAGCAGCCATGGATCATGGCTAAGCCATTCCCACCCCACCACAGGGAGCCAGTTCTGGAGCAACCAGGGAAATCCCAACCCCTTTTCCCAGAAAAAGAGGGAAATTTCACCACCCTGGTACAGAGCTGAGCTCATCCCGTGGCTGAAGGGGAAGCGGGAGCTCGTTTGGGAAAAAGCAAAGCCACAACTCAAAATCCATCCCTGTCCCACTGCCTGGGATACTTGGATTTCAGCTGCCAACTTCCAGAGGGGAAAAAATTTGGGAAGTGGCTGGAGGACTCACCAGCACCTGGAATTTTTCGCGTGTGGCTGTGGAATGAGTGCAGAAGGACGGGACAGCAGGAATTCGGCAGCTGGGGGCAGCTGCTGGCCCGGGAGAGTCACTGCAAGGGCGAGGAATGCCTGGAGAATTCCCTGCTGCCTGCAGCAGCTGCTGCAAGCTGCCATGAGGAACATTCCAGAAGCAGAGTTTGCCCTTTTCCCAGCCTCTGGAGGAGCTGCTACGAGCGATCCCAGAAAATGCTGGGAGTATTTTCCCTTTCTCCATTCCCTGCGCCAAGCACTCCCTTTATCTTTGCAGGATGGACGAATCCCTGTACCCACACCCTGGCAGGATTTTATAGAATCGTGGAAAGCTTTGGCTTGGAAGGGAATTTAGGGATTCCACAGCCTTACAAGGGCAGGGACGCCTCCCCTCTCCCAGGGTGCTCCAAACCGCATCCCGGACCGTGACGGGATGAGCAGCAGAGAATTCCCCGGCACGATGAGCGCTGTCTGCTCTCCCTGCCGCGATCCCATCTCTTTTGTTTCATTCCCTCCCTTCCTTCCCAGCGCGCTGCAGCCGCCCCAGGGCCGTGGCCAACGCCCGCATCGAGGCCGGCGAGCGCTCGGAGCTCAACTCCCGCCTGCGCTACTCCTGCAACCCCGGCTACAAGCGCAAGGCCGGCACCTCCAGCCTCATCCAGTGCATCCTCGGGGAGGGCTCCGAGCCGCGCTGGACCGACCCCACCCTCCAGTGCATCCGTGAGTGCCCGCCGGCGCTTGGGAATGCGGCAGGGAAGCGCTCAGGGCGGCCCTTCAAGATAAGGGCGTTGGGGATGCCTTAAGAGTTTAGGGCTTGTATCTTTTTTAGGTTCTGCTGGGGAGTTTCAGGGTTTGTGGTGAGTGCTGCTTTGCTCTCAAAGCAGAGACACAAAATAATTCCTGCTCTGGTTTGGTACCAAAACCCAGGAATGAAACCAAGGGTGAAGTGAGAGGGAAAACGGAGAGGATGGAGCTTCAGACCCTGGAGCTGTAATTGCACAATTGATTTTAACATGCTCATGGACCAGAACTTATAAAAGTGGGAGCCCTCGTGGCCAATTGTCCATTTTGGGTTCATCTCGTTTTTTGGGGTTTCTACTCAAACCCGTGGTTGTTTCTCTGTTATTGATGCCTTAAGTTGTAGCTTTTATAATTTTTAGGTTCTGGGTTGTTGTGGTGGGGAGTTTCAGGGTTTGTGGTGAGTGCTGCTGAGCTCTCAAAGCAGAGGGACAAAACAATTCCTGCTCTGGTTTGGTACCAAGGAGAACTTTCAGACCCAGGAATGGAACCAAGGGTGAAGTGAGAGGGAAAACAGAGAGGATGGAGCTTCAGACCCTGGAGCTGTAATTGCACAATTAACCCCAATATTCTGATGGACCAGAACTTATAAAAGTGGGAGCCCTCGTGGCCAATTGTCCATTTTGTGCCCACTTTGGGTCCATCTCAGGTGTGACCCAGCCAGGCTCTGGTGCTGCCCAGGTGTGCCCAGGGAGGCCTTTGAATAAATCCCTTTTAATAAATCCCTTTTATCAAACCCCTTTTAATAAATCCCTTTTAACAAACCCCTTTTAATAAACCCCTTTTAATAAATCCCTTTTAACAAACCCTTTTAACAAACCCTTTAACAAACCCTTTTAACAATCCCCTTTTAACAACCCCCTTTTAACAAATCCCAGCTTTTTCCTTTTGCTCTGCCTGCTCCCTGTGCCAGGGCAGCCTCCAGGCGGCCTCACTGGGATGTCTCCAAATGGAAGAAATGCCAGCACCACCCAAGTTCTGTTTCTCCCCAAAGAATCAGAAATTGGGGGGGGGGGGGGGAATCACAGGGAGGAATTGAATCCGTGGAATTCTTAACAGATCTTAATGGGTTGTTGGAAGTGTCAGGAAAATTAATCCACAAATTCCAGAGGTTTGTGTCCCAAAAGGAGACAGAGGAGCCCTTTGACTTTATTTGAATAAAGGGAGAGGCTGTGGGGCATTGCCCTGGGCTGTCTCTGATTTTTGGAGGGCTCAGCCTCATTTTTATACCAATTATTATTATTATTATTTTTATTATTATTAATAATAATAGTAATTTTGACCCTCTAACTTACCAGAGCAGTTGGAGAGTTCATTCCCCAGCTGATGGTGTCTCCCTGTTGTGTTTTCCCAAAGGAGATCCAGCTTTTTCCTGGGAAACTCCTGGCCCAGAGAGCACGACCCAGAGGGGTGAGGAGCAGGATTGGGGCTGGGATGGGGCAGTATTTGGGTTGGGATTGGGGCAGGATTGGGGCTGGGATGGGGCAGGATTGGGGTTGGGATTGGGGCAGGATTGGGGCTGGGATGGGAGCAGGATTGGGATGGAGCAGGATTGGGGTTGGGATGGGGCAGGATTGGGATGGGAGCAGGATTGGGATGGGGCAGGATTGGGATGGGGCAGGATTGGGATGGGACAGGATTGGGATGGGGCAGGATTGGGATGGGGCAGGATTGGGATGGGAGCAGGATTGGGATGGAGCAGGATTGGGGTTGGGATGGGAGCAGGATTGGGATGGGGCAGGATTGGGATGGGGCAGGATTGGGATGGGGCAGGATTGGGGCTGGGTGGAGCTGCCATGGCCATGGCAGAGCTGCAGCTCCCAGGGTGTGGGAAATGTTGGGAAAGATGAAAGTGTAACAGGGCAGTTTTACAAATGTGAATGCTTAGCAGAAAATTCTCCAGAAAGGAAAGTGAGTTTTGATAGAGAAGAACAAAAGATGTGTGAAAATAAAGATTGCTGAGCTGGGGTCACTGGACAAAGGTTGGGATGAGCTGGGAAGAGATTTCATGGCTCAGAGCAAAGGATGAGTTGGCTACAAACAAGTAAAGATAAATCTCAAAAAGCACAGGCAAACAGAAAACATGTTTCTACCAAGGGAGGAGAATTTTCCAGTACAGAGAAATGAGTTTTAAGCCTAACCCCTGAGGTGTAAGTGCTGTGGTTGGTCAGTCCCTGCCATAATCTGGGATTCTCAGGAGTCAGGATGGGCTGGAGGTGATGGGAGAGGATTGGCTGTGGTGCTGATTGGTCGGTGTGTAGGAAGATATTCAGCCAAGAAAAATATAAAATAAAATATGAATGAACTCTCTCGTGCAGTGTGAGCAGAGCAGAGGTGGCTCCAGGCAGCCTCAGGCTGGAGCTGGCAGATCTCAGGGCTGGCTTTAGCCCAGGAGCCAAGATTGCTGTGACTTCTGCTGTGCCAGGAACACATTGGTGAGGAGCAGCCTGGGCTCCCAGCTCGCTCAGCTCAGGCTCTCACTCCTCACCATTCCCTTGGGGACACCAAATCCCCCCCAAGGGGAAATCCCTGCAGCAAGAACCATTTCTGCTTTGGGGAATGTAAAGATTTCCCCTTTTTCTCCCAGCAGGAACCAGCCCGAGTTCCAGCCCCTCTGCAGCTGCCGGGCTGTCCCCCGTGCCCCCAGGCAGCTCCAGGCCAGCAGAGATGATTCCAGCACTGGACACATCCACCCTGGGAGAGGGGATAACCCCACTGCCCACCCCACCCACGGACTATGCTGCAGGTTGGGCTGCTTCCCCAAACCCTCCCCTGGGCCTTCTGGCATCCACAAAGGCTCTTCTGCTTTGCCAGGGAATTTTCCCTTCTCTCCAGTCTCTTTTTTGAGTGAGGCTCCTGCCAGTATCCACCCCTTTAGCAGCTCAAAATTTCCTGTTCTCTCCTCTTTTCCAGTTTCCATCCAGTCTGTGGCTTCTTCTGTGGGTAAGCTGGGGGAAAAAAAATTATTTGGGAAACAGGGGCTTATTTTATTTTTTTTTTTTTTAAGCTTAAAATCCCTTTTTGACTGCTGTGGGAGCTTTATTCCATGGCTAATGCCAACACCACTGAGGGTGGGGGGAAGGATTCAGCACCCAGATTTCTTCCTGGAAAGCAAAATTCCCAATTCCCTCCCTGCAGGGGTGGGGAGGGCACCTTGTGCTGGTGCCTGGAGTGGTTTTGGCTCCTCCTGGAGCTGCTTTGGTGGAATTCAAATTTGGTGGGTTGGGAGCTGCTCCTCACTCCGTGTGTCCATCCCACAGGATGCCTGGTGCTGCTGGCCACTGGAATTGCAGCTGTCTGCTGCTGGAGGAGGAGGAAGTGAGTGCCAAACCCCAGGCATGAGTTTTCCAAAGCTTCTGTGCTTCCCAAACTAAAAAAAACCCAAACCTTGGGATGCCCCCAACTCTCCTCTTCCCTCCGCAGGTGCCTCAGGCAGGGCTATGAGGTGACAGAGACCGACATTCCCATGGGGAATTACCCCTCTGGGAATGAGGAGGTGGCACCTCCCGTCATTGTCCCCATGGGCTGAGCATCCCCCCGGGACTCTGGGCACACCCACCGTCCCCAGGGATGCCTGAGGATGGAATTCTGGAAGCTTCCCCGAGGGCTGGCAGAGCACACGGAGCAGCCGGGGAGGCGTGGCCGCTCTTCCCGGCCCGACCGCGGATGATTCCCCATGGATGATCCCAAAGGTGGGTGGCGTCCTGCACTGGGAGCTGGGATTTGGAGAATTGGTGCTGGGGGGGAGCAGGGAGAGGGTTGGGATGGTGGGATGGGGTCGGGGGGGAAGCTGAGCTGCTCTGCCATTCCCTGTCCAGGAGCATGGAGAGAGTTGGATTAGCTGGATACCTGTCCCATCCCTTTCCCAGTTTGGTCCCAAATCCCAGGAATTAGAGGGAGAGCACCCAGCCAAGCATCCCCTCACAAATCCTCAGCCCTTTCCCAGCTTGGTCCCAAATCCCAGAAAGTTCATGGAAAGGGACACAACCAAGAATCCCCCCCAAAATCCTCAACCCTTTCCTGGCTTTGTCCCAAATCCCAGAAAATAGATGGAGAGCACCCAGCCAATCATCCCCCCCAAAATCCTCATCCCTTTCCTGCCTTTGTCCCAAATCCCAGGAATCAGATGGGGAGAGACCCAGCCAAGCATTTCCTTCCCACATCCTCATCCCTTTCCTGGCTTTGTCCCAAATCCAGAAAATTCATGGGGAGGGACCCAGCCCAGCATCCCCCCCAGCAATCCTCCCCCCTTCCCTGCTCTCTTCCAGAGCCACATCCAAAGGTGTTGGGAGCCTCCCACCCAGCTCAGGGATCCTCTGGAAGCATTCCCAGCCCCACTCCCACCTCTGGATCCCGAGGAATCCGAGCTGGAGCAGGCTCCAGACACCAGCAAGGACCAAACACCACAAGTTAGGGAATATTTTCCTTTGTGTGTTTTTCCTTTATCCATCAGGATTGTTTGGCCGTTTGTTTCCTTATCCAGGATTTATCCACTTGTTTCCTTACACTCTGGAAAAGGCATTACATATTTTTTTTTTTTTAATGTATAAATAAATATATTTTATATAGAAAATAACTCTTTTAACTGCTGGCTCAGCTGGGATGGATTGGGATGAATCCATCCTCACAGCACCAAGGACATTCCCACTGGACACCATGGAAATGAAGGATTCATTCCCATCCTCCAGAGGTGACAGTGGCAGCTCCAATTCTCAAAAGGCTTGGGAAGCAGTTGAAATTCCATGGATTTTCCTGGCTGCTCTTGTCCTGTTTGAGCCAGGGATGTGTGACAGGCACAGCACTGGGAACATTCCCAAGGAATTTGGAAGCTTGGGAAGCAGGAGAGGCTGGAAGGGAGCACTGGAGGTGCCTGAGCCCACTCCAGGCTTTGTGCTTCCATCCACATCCAAGAATTTGGGGAAATGCTTTCCTGGAATCCAGGAGTTTGGGGCAATGCATTCCTGGAATCCAGGAGTTTGGGGAATTCCTGCCCACACTGGGAATGCATTCCTGAAATCCAAGAGTTTGTGGGAATTCCTGCTGACACTGGGAATGTGGTCGTGGAGTCCAAGAGTTTGGGGAAATGAGATCCTGGAGTCCAGCAGTTTGTGGGAATGCATTCCTGGAATCCAGCAGTTTGTGGGAATGCATTCCTGGAGTCCAGCAGTTTGTGGGAATGCATTCCTGGAGTCCAGCAGTTTGTGGGAATGCATTCCTGGAGTCCAGCAGTTTGTGGGAATGCATTCCTGGAGTCCAGCAGTTTGTGGGAATGCATTCCTGGAGTCCAGCAGTTTGTGGGAATGCATTCCTGGTGTCAGCTCGAAAGTGAAAGGAGAGGGAAGGAAGCAGCTCCGAGTCCAGAGAAAGCCCAGGATGTTCGAAATTCCTGCAGCAGGCACAGCCCACAGCTCCAGGCCCTGGCCAAGGGCACATTCCTGAAACTATGGAACCACTTTCACTTTTGGTTTCCCATGGCACAGACTCTGGAATTGCGGCAGGAAGCACGGAGAGCGTGATCCCCCCAGCATTCCCAGCAGGGCTGGGGAGGAAAGGGCAGGGAAGAGACACAAAGGAAGTGTTCAGGCTTTCTTTTTTTTTTGGCTATAAATTTAATTTTAGGATTGGAAATCCCTCTCCAGTTTGTCCCTGAGTTTGGCTGAAACAAAACCAAAGGAATTTTTCTGCTGCTGCCTCATTTCTTCCCTCCTGGTTGGCTGCAGGGAGAAGGGGAAGAATCCAGGGAAAGCCCTCAGCTGCAAGGGTGGAAAATGAATTCACTGGGAGAGATTTAGGATTTCCTCCTGTGGCTGGGAAGGAAGAGTCCATTTCCAAGAAACAAACTTTCTTTGGATACTTTCCAGCATTGCATTTCCTCTTTATCCACTGGGTCAGAGGGATTCCCAGGAATGATGGGATATTCAGGGACTTTGGACACTGGTGACGGGGGGAAAAGGGGGCATGCTCCAAAACGAGCCCTGATCTGTCTGACCCCATTCCTAAAATTCAGATTCCTCTGGATATTCCATTCCCAGCTCCTGGAGGAAGAGGCAGGGCTGGAGGAAAGGCATCACATCTTCACCAGGGAGCCTGGAAGTTCCTCTGGAGCTGGACCATTGCGAACCATTCTGCAACATCCCCTGGAATTTGGGGCTGGGACCATCCTGCTGCAACATCCCCCTGGAATTTGGGGCTGGGACCATCCTGCTCCAACATCCCCCTGGAATTTGGAGCTGGGACCATCCTGCTCCAACATCCCCCTGGAATTTGGAGCTGGGACCATCCTGCTCCAACATCCCCCTGGAATTTGGAGCTGGGACCATCCTGCTCCAACATCCCCCTGGAATTTGGAGCTGGGACCATCCTGCTCCAACATCCCCCTGGAATTTGGGGCTGGAACCATCCTGCTCCAACATCCCCCTGGAATTTGGGGCTGGGATCATCCTGCTCCAACATCCCCCTGGAATTTGGGGCTGGGACCATCCTGCTCCAACATCCCCCTGGAATTTGAAGCTGGGATCATCCTGCTCCAACATCCCCCTGGAATTTGAAGCTGGGATCATCCTGCTCCAACATCCCCCTGGAATTTGAAACTGGAACCATCCTGCTCCAACATCCCCCTGATTTTGGAGCTGGGATGTGCCAAGAGGATTTGTCCCACATGCAGGGTGACTCTGGGAAGCTGGAGGGATTGGTTAGAGCTGGTTGGGCTCTTCCTGGGCTGTTGGGAACAAGGTGAGTGGAGCCAGGGAGCCAAAGAACCTCTGGGTGCAAGCCTGGCAAAGGAATCCCCCGGGATCCCGGCTGCCATCGCTCTGTGGGAGGAACAGAGGAGATTTCAGGGAAGAGGAAGCTCCAGGAACACAACCTCGGCTTCCCAGCTCTGCCACAATCCAGGGGAGGGAGCGCTGATGTGGCCAAAGCAAGGAAATCCCACCCAGCAATCATGGAATGGCTGGAAAAGATCTTTAAGGACATCGAGTCCAACTACCCCAAGTGCCACATGCACACGGCTTTGAAATCCCTCCAGGAATGGGAATTCCAGCCCATCCTGCCTTGCACAGCCCATTCCCA
The DNA here is from genome assembly GCA_032173965.1 of Sitta carolinensis. Lineage (NCBI taxonomy): Eukaryota > Metazoa > Chordata > Aves > Passeriformes > Sittidae > Sitta > Sitta carolinensis. Next base: position 420,907 of record JAVUNC010000005.1, read on the forward strand.
TGTTTGGAAACCCTTTCCATGAAGGAATTTTCCCCAAAATCCAAGTTAAACCTGCCATGGCACAGCCTGAGGCTGTTCCCTCTTGTCCTGGAGCTGCACAGATTGACCTCGTGTTCCCTCTGGACAAGGATCCAGGTGGGATCAAAGCCCAACCTGGCCCCCAAAGCTGGACTGGCACTGGGGCCAGGGGGGCTGTGCCAATCCCACATGGATATTCCATGGACTCCAGGAGTCACACGTGGGATCTGACACAACAAAACCCCAAACTTGCATCCAGCTGAGGGCTCGGCTGGGATGTTCGGGGTCGAGTGCAGCTGTGGGAAGTGCAAGGTGGGCTGGAATTACCCTTGGAATTCACCCCTGGTTGTGAGCACGAGGACATGGATGGGGAGCTGAGATCCCTGCTCAGAACAGGAATGGCTTGGGGAGCCTCCCAAACCCCAAATCCCAGGGAAGTGACATACATAAGTCAATGGGAGCTTCTTCACCACCAGCCCGGAGCTGAATTCCAGGGATCCTGAACATCCTGACACACAGCAAGGGATGGGAGCTCCAGCCTTGTCCTTCCCAGCCTCACTCAGCAGCTCCACCCGCAGGAAATGCTCCTAGGAAACAGGGAAAAAAGGGAATATCAGCCCTCAGAGGCGGCTGAGGGAAGCTGGAGGTTGGTCCCTAAAGTTTTTTGCCCCCTAGGGAAGAGACGTGGAATGTGATGGGATTTAAAGAAGGAACAAAAGGCCAAATTCCTGGGGATGAAAAAGCTTCAGCAGAAGGCAAGGGCAGGAAGGAAAGGAAGGAAGGAAATGAAGGGAATAAAAGAAGGGGATAAAGGAAGGAGATGAAGGAATAAAAGGAAGGGAATAAAAGGAAGGGAATAAAAGGAAGGGAATAAAAGGAAGGAATAAAAAGAAGGGAATAAAAGGAAGGGAATAAAAGGAAGGGAATAAAAGGAAGGGAATAAAAGGAAGGGAATAAAAGGAAGGGAATAAAAGGAAGGGAATAAAAGGAAGGATAAAAGGAAAGGAATAAAAGAGGGGAATAAAAGGAAGGGGATAAAAGGAAGGGGATGAAGGAAAGGAATAAAAGGAAGGGAATAAAGGAAGGAGATGAAGGAAGGGAATAAAAGGAAGGAAATGAAGGAAGGGGGTGAAGGAAGAGCTGGAAGGGAGGCAGGGAAAAGGGAACCTCCTACACTTCCATGGAGATAAAAGCCCAGAATCTGTGGAAAACAACACCCAATGCAAGAACTCTGGGAAGTCCCCTGCAATCCTGTGTTTTCCTACAGGAATCTCTGATGGAGCAGCAAAATGCAGGAATAAAAGTGATTCCTGCTATTCTGGGGTGTGCCAGCACCAGGAGTAGTGCAGGGCAGGAATCCCAGGATCAGGATGGATCTTAGGAAAATCCTTTGGTGTCTTAAATCATCCCACAGCAAAATTCCCTGATCCTGGGAAGGTTTCACTTTAAAATGATCCCACAGCAAAATTCTCTTATCCTGGGATGGTTTCACTTATTCCAAAATGATCCCACAGCAGGATTCCCTGATCCTGGGAAGGTTTCACTTATTCCAAAATCTCCCCACAGCAGAATTCCCTTATCCTGAGAAGGTTTAATTGATTCCAAAAATCACCCCACAGCAGGATTCCCTGATCCTGGGAAGGTTTCACTTATTCCAAAATGATCCCACAGCAGGATTCCCTGATCCTGGGAAGGTTTCACTCACTCCAGCCAGAGCTAGGAGGTTTTTCAGGGATTTGGACATCAGCAGGCATTTCTTGGCTCTGGTGACAGCCACGTAGAGCAGGTTCCACTCATCCTCAGGGGTCCTGCCTGGAGGGAGGAGAGACAATCCATGGATTTAGGGAACAGCTCTGTGGTTCTTCCAGTGCTCCACCAGCTTGGAGCAACCTGGGAGAGTGGGAAGTGGCCATGGCCATTGGAGTTGGATGGGCTTTAAGGTCCTTTCCAAGCCAAAGCATTCCAGGATTGCAGCTCTGGAAGGACCATGGGGTTTCTCTGGAAAAGCAGGAATTTGGAGCTCATGGGTTTGCTGGGCAGCTCCTGCCTCATCCCACATTCCTCCCTCCAGGCAAAGGCAGGACTCTGCATGCCAGGAGAAGATTCCTGGTTTTTCCTTTGGAAGCCAGGCTTGGCTCTGGAGGAGCTTCCCAGTCCCTGGATTCCCTCTGCTCCTCCAGGACTCCTTGGGAAGCAGTGGCTTTCCCAAGGCTGGGTTGGGCTCTGCTGCTCCACAGCTCCAAGCTTGGCTCTGGGAATATTTATGGAATGGGAGAATCCTTAGGGTTGGAAAAGGCTGGCAGGAGGGTGAGGAGGGAGAAGTTGTTTTAATGGGAAAAATCACTGGGAGGGCTCTAAAAATAGGTACAGGAAAAATAGGTATTTGACCTTTCTTTTCCTTGTTCTGTTTGGACACAAGACCATGGAATCAGGGAATTATTTAGGTTGGAAAAGACCTCTAAGACATGGAATCCAAGCATTCCCAGCACTGCCAAGGCCACATCCCCAGGGCTTGGAAATCCCCCCAGGGAAGGGGACTCCACACCTGCCCTGGGCAGTTCCAATCCTTGACAATCTTTTTTTATGGAGGAATTTTCCCTAAAAGCCAATCTGAACCTCCCCTGGCACAGCTGGAGGGCAAAAAGTGGGATGGAAAATGGGATCAGGGAATTTCCAGCTGGAATCACCTTGGGCACGAGCCTGACTCCACCTCCCATGGGTGGGATGAGCTTCCCCCACAAATCCCACTGGGAATGGGTTTATCCCAGCTCCCCTCCTGGCTTGGATGGGATTATTGGAGCCAGAGAATCATTTTGGTTGGGAAAGACTTTCTAGGATTGAATCCAGCCATTCCCACCCGTGTTCCCCAGGGCCACATCCCCAGGGCTTGGAGATTCCCCCAGGGATGGACACTGCAAACCCCCGTGGGCAGCTGTGCCAGGGCTGGACAAACCTTTCCAGGAGGGAATTTTCCCCACAATCCAACCCAGCCCGTGCCCAGCCCCAGGCTGGGGCCGTTCCCTGTGCCTGTGCCCAGAGCCCGACCCCACATGCCCAGGGTTTGGAAATCCCCCCAGGCTGGGCACTGCCCCCCTGCCCAGGGCAGCCCATTCCAAGGCTTCCCTGCCCTTGCCAGGGAGGAATTTCCCCTGCAATGCCCCCAGCCCGTGCCCAGCCCAGGCTGGGGCCGTTCCCTGCCCTGCTGTGCCTGTCCCTGTGCCCAGAGCCCCAATCCCCCCCGGCTGTGCCCTCCTCTCAGGAGTTGGGCAGAGCCCCCAGGGCCCCCCTGAGCCCCCTGTGCTCCAGGCTGAGCCCCTGCCCAGCTCCCTCAGCCTCTCCTGGGGCTCCAGCCCCTGCCCAGCTCCATTCCCAACCCCAAACTGAGCCCCCCAGGCCGGGCAAGAGGCTGAAAGCTGCCAAGGGGCTGCAATTCCTGGGCTGCCCTGCCTCAGGAGAAGCTGCAGGCACCAGCATTCCCTCACTGCCTTGCCAAGGGATTTCCCTCTTTTCCCCAGTGCTGGCAAGCAGCTTTCCTGGCTCTGCACTGATTGATCCCCAAACAGCTCAGGGAGTTCCCCCACAAGATCCCCCCTGACCCCTGTTGCTCCAGGCTGAGCCTTTCCAGCTCCCCCAGCTTTTCCTGGGGCTCCAGCTCCTCCCCAGCTCCACTCCCACTCTCCAACCCCTCCCACGCTTTCCTTCCCCGAGTTTTGGGGTCCCTCACCCAGAGCAATGTTCACCCTCCTCAGGAAAGCCCCACTGACAGAAGGGATTTGCACAAAATCGTCCGAGATGCAAACGGTGTCGAATTCCAGGCCTTTGGCTTGGTGCACGGTCCCGATGAAATAATCTGGGAAAATCAAGGAAAAAAGGATCACTCTTGGCAGCAATCATGGCATTTTTTGTTTCATTTCAGTCTGCATCCATCCCTCTTCTCCCAGATTTGAAGCAAAGCTTGTCCTCGGGGGATCTGGAGGGATGAAGGGAATTTTGTACCAAGGGAGATTCCTGGTTGGCATCCCGAGCTCCAGCCACATTCCCAAAGAGGAATTTGAGGAATTTTCTCTCTCCAGATTCCAGCAGGAATCCCAAATGGGCAGGGGTTCCACATTCCACTGTCCCAGGTGCTCCAACCCCAGTGTCCAACCTGTGACATTCCAGGGATGCAGCCCCAGCTGTTCTGGGAATTTCAGCCCAGCCAGGAATTCCTTCCCAAAATCCCACCCCAATCTCCCCTTTCCCAATCTGGAGCCATTCCCTGTTCTGTCCCTCCAGCCCTTTCCCAAACTCCAGCTCTCCTGGAGCCCCTGGAATGTTCTGGAAGCTCTGCCTGGATTCCACCTTCCTCCTGAACATTCCCAATTCCCACCCTCCACAGCAGAGGAGCCCCAAACCCCAAATCACCCATCCCACCTCCCTCAAAACCCAGCTCAACCCGCTCCGGATTTTCCCAGGATTTTGGCAATCCATCCCATGTTCCCCCTGGGCTTTGGCTTCCCCTGCCAGGGCTCCCTGGGCCACGTGGCTGGCACAGATCCTGGCCACCAGCCTGAGGACATTTTCCCTGGAACCTTCTGGCAGCTCTGCCTGGAATGTGCTAGAAGGTCTCCATTGATTCCATTTTCCCTGGAATGTTCTGGAAGCTCTGCCTGGATCCCACCTTCCACCTCAATATTCCCAATTCCCATCCTCCAAATCAGAGAAGCTCCAACCCCAAAATCTCCCATCCCACCTCCCTCAAAACCCAACTCAACCAGCCCAGGATTTTCCCAGGATTTTGGCCATCCCTCCCATTTCCCCCCGGGCTTTGGGCTCACCTGCCAGGGCTCCCTGGGCCACGTGGCTGGCTCGGATGCTGGCCACGAGCGTGGGGATGTTGTCCCCGTGCCTGTCCACGATGCTGATCCTCGCCTGCAGCTCGCGATCGTCGCTGTGCAGTGCGTACACACGGAGCCCCTGCGGCCCCCCGGCCGCCTGCCAGCGCCCCGGGAAGGGATCCTCGATGGGCAGCGGGGCTGCCGGGCAGCGAGGGGTTAATGCAGCCACGCAGGGGTTAATGACACCTTTAACGCGCGGGTTATCGGAACGGGGTTAATGCAGCCACGCAGGGGTTAATGACACCTTTAACGCGCGGGTTATCGGAACGTGGGGAACGGGGTTAATGCAGCCACGCAGGGGTTAATGACACCTTTAACGCGCGGGTTACCAGCCCGGGGGAACGGGGTTAATGCAGCCACGCAGGGGTTAATGACACCTTTAACGCGCGGGTTATCGGAACGGGGGAACGGGGTTAATGCAGCCACGCAGGGGTTAATGACACCTTTAACGCGCGGGTTATCGGAACGGGGAACGGGGTTAATGCAGCCACGCAGGGGTTAATGACACCTTTAACGCGCGGGTTATCGGAACGGGGTTAATGCAGCCACGCAGGGGTTAATGACACCTTTAACCGCGGGTTATCGGAACGGGGTTAATGCAGCCACGCAGGGGTTAATGACACCTTTAACGCGCGGGTTATCGGAACGGGGTTAATGCAGCCACGCAGGGGTTAATGACACCTTTAACGCGCGGGTTATCGGAACGGGGGAACGGGGTTAATGCAGCCACGCAGGGGTTAATGACATTGGGGCTCCTCCAAAGCCCCCCAGAGGGGCTTCAGGACGTTTCCTCAATCCCTGCTGGGTTTTCCATGGAATCTGAGCAGCTGCAGCATGGATTGCAACACGCCTGTGCCAGGAGCCACTCCGAGAATAATTCCCAATTTTGTGACATGGAGGAGCTGGAATAAATTCTTGCATCCAGCCTGGAATTCCCTTCTGGTTGAGTCCAAGTTTCCTTTAATGGAATTCCATGGCCAGGGCGTGGAACTGGAGGATTTAAAATTCCTTCCAATCCAAACCACTCCATGATTCCAGAAGCTGGATCCACCTTGCTCCAAAACCACACAGAATTCCCCTATGAATTACAGGGATCTGAGCAAAGTGGTTATCAAGGATTTCTCTTGGGATTGGGAGCTGTGGAGGATCAATCAGTGCAGAGCCAGGAAAGCTGCTTGCCAGCACTGGGGAAAAGAGGGAAATCCCTTGGCAAGGCAATGAGGGAATGCTGGTGCCTGCAGCTTCTCCTGAGGCAGGGCAGCCCAGGAATTGCAGCCCCTTGGCAGCTTTCAGCCTCTTGCCCGGCCTGGGGGGCTCAGTTTGGGGTTGGGAATGGAGCTGGGCAGGGGCTGGAGCCCCAGGAGAGGCTGAGGGAGCTGGGCAGGGGCTCAGCCTGGAGCACAGGGGGCTCAGGGGGGCCCTGGGGGCTCTGCCCAACTCCTGAGAGGAGGGCACAGCCGGGGGGATTGGGGCTCTGGGCACAGGGACAGGCACAGCAGGGCAGGGAACGGCCCCAGCCTGGCGCTGGGCACGGGCTGGGGGCATTGCAGGGGAAATTCCTCCCTGGCAAGGGCAGGGAAGCCTTGGAATGGGCTGCCCTGGGCAGGGGGGCAGTGCCCAGCCTGGGGGATTTCCAAACCCTGGGCATGTGGGGTCGGCCTCTGGGCACAGGCACAGGGAACGGCCCCAGCCTGGGGCTGGGCACGGGCTGGGTTGGATTGTGGGGAAAATTCCCTCCTGGAAAGGTTTGTCCAGCCCTGGCACAGCTGCCCAGGGGGTTTGCAGTGCCCATCCCTGGAGGAATCTCCAATCCCTGGGGATGTGGCCCTTGGGGACGTGGGGTGGCCTTGGCAGTGCTGGCAGTGCTTGCACTCCATGTCCTAGAAGCCTTTCCCAACTTGAATAATTCCCTGATTCTCCAGGATCTCTTGTCCAAACAGAACAAGGACAAGAAAAGGGAAGTTGTTTCCCTCTTTTTCTATGTTTTTCCCTATCAAATTCCCTTCTCCTCCCCCATTTTCCTGCACACCCCCCAGGTGTTTGGCAGACAAAGCCAGCAATTCCTGGGATACAAGGGAAGAAATCCCAAAGGAAGGGAAAGGTGAGGATGTGCAGGTGCAGCCTGGACTCACCTGACCAGCCCCAGCACACAGTCCTGGTGCTCCTTGGTTATGGAAAATTCCTGTAGGATCTGCTCCACTCTCTGCAGGGCCCAGTCCTCCCTCCTCTGGTAACGGTGGTAGAGCTTTTTCCAAGGAATAAACTGGAATGGGGAGCACAAAGCAGCACATTTCATCTCCTGGAATTCCAAAAGAGGATTCCAGGGGGAAAGAGAGGACTCCCAAAGTGCTGGGGTTCCAAAAGGAGCTGGATGGGGAGGAGATGGGGAAGGAAAGAGGGAAAAGGGGAAAAAAGGGGAAAAGAGGGAAAAAAGAGAGGGGAAAAAGGAGGGGAAAAAGAAAGAGAGTGATAAAAAAAGAGGAAAAAGGAAGAGAGGGAAGAAAGAGAGAGAGGAAAGAAAAAAGAGGAAGAGAAGAAAGAAAGAGAGGGAATTAAGAGGGAAGAAAGAGAGAGGGGAAAAGGAGAGACAGGCAGAAAAAAGAGGGAAAAAAAAGAGGGAAGAAAAAAGAGAGGGAAGAAAAAAGAGGGAAGGAAGAGAGGGGAAAAAGAGAGAGAGGGGGAAAAAAAAGAGGGAAAAAGAAGAAAAAAGAAAGAGAAAAGAGAGGAAAAGGGAAGAAAAAAGAGAAGGAAGAAAGAGGGAAGAAAAACAGATGGAAAAAAAAGAGGGAAGAAAGAAGGAAGAGGAAGTAAAAAAAGAGGGAAGAAAGGGAAAAAGAGAGAGAGGGAAAATGAGAGGTGAAAAAGTGAGGGGGAAAAAAAGAGGGAACAAAAAGAGGGAAAAAAAAAGAGAGTGAAGAAAGGGAACAAAGAAAGAGAGGAAGAAGAGGAGGAAAAAAGAAAGGGGGAAAAAAGAGGGGGAAAAAGAAGGAATAAAAAAGGGAAGAAGAAAGAGGGGAAAAAAGAAGGAAAAGAGAGGGGAAAAAGGGGAAAAAAGAAGAGGGGAAAAAGGGGGGAAAGAGGGGGAAAAGAGGGGAAAAGAGGGGAAAAGGGGGGAAAAGAGGGGGAAAAGAGGGGGAAAAGAGGGGGAAGAAAGAGAGGAAAAAGAAAAGAGAGAAGAAAAAAAGAGAGAAAAAAAGAGAGAAAAAGAAAAAGAGAAAAAACAAGAGAGAGAGAAAAAAAAAAAGAGAGAAAAAGAAAAGAGAGGGAAAAAAAGAGTTAAAAAAAAAAGGGATTGTGGGCAGAAGGATGGGATTTCAAAGAACCAAGATGCCAGGGGATCATGCCAGAGCATTCCTGACCTGGGATCCTGGATTATCTCCCTCCAGCAGCGACACACCAGGCTCAGGCTCTGGTACAGATCCAGCACTGGCAGGAAGGCAAAAATATTCCTGAGGATTTCAGGAGGAAGATCATCCAGAGATCCCTGAGGGACCTCCCAGTTCCGAGTGCCCAGGAGCCCGAAGTGGGAATCGGGAAGAAGTTCCACTTCCAGCTCTTCCCATTCCTGCTTGATCCTGCTCAGGTCCGGAATTTTCTCCTCAGGTTCCTCCCCCAGCTCCTGCTGTGGCTTGGGAATTCCTGAGGTTCCAGCAGGAAAAGCTCTTTTCCTGGAATGTGCCCTGGGAGGTGGCACGAAGTCCTGGGAATGCAGGAAAAGTGAGGAATTGCTGCTGGAGTTCCTGAAGGAATCAGGAGAGCCAGGGAAGAAGGGAGCCAGGGGCTCTTCCTTGATGCCAGAGCTGTGCATGGCTGCAGGTCCCTGCTCCGGGGGCTTTGGGATCCCGAGGAATTCCAGGATGTTCCCCTGCTGGCCTCGTGCTGCACAGAGGGGAAAAGCGGGAATGAAATCCGTGGAAATCAGGGAATGAGGGAGAATTTGGGATTCTGGTGCCATATCCCAGCTCAGCCCAGTGCTGCACAAAGGGGAAAAGCGGGAATGAAATCCGTGGAAATCAGGGATTGAGGGAGAATTTGGGATTCTGGTGCCCATCCCAGCTCAGCCCAGTGCTGCACAAAGGGGAAAAGTGGGAATGAATCCCATGGAAATCAGGGATTGAGGGAGAATTTGGGATTTTGGTGCCCATCCCAGCTCAGCCCAGTGCTGCACAAAGGGGAAAATGGGAATGAATCCCATGGAAATCAGGGAGAATTTGGGATTTTGGTGCCATATCCCAGTTTGAGCTGGTGCTGCCCAAAGGGGAAAAATGGGAAAGAAATCCATGGAAATCAGGAAATGAGGGAGAATTTGGGATTTTTCTGCCACGTCCCAGTTTGAGCTGGTGCTGCACAAAGGGGAAAAGTGGGAATGAATCCCATGGAAATCAGGGAATGAGGGAGAATTTGGGATTTTGGTGCCCATCCCAGCTCAGCCCAGTGCTTTCCATGGGCTCAAGTCAAAGGCACAGGAGTTTTTCCATGGGCTCAAATCAGAGGCACAGGAGTTTTTCCATGGGCTCAAATCAGAGGCACAGGAGTTTTTCCATGGGCTCAAATCAGAGGCACAGGAGTTTTTCCATGGGCTCAAATCAGAGGCACAGGAGTTTTTCCATGGGCTCAAATCAAAGGCACAGGAGTTTTTCCATGGGCTCAAATCAGAGGAGTTTTTGACTCCATGCCAGGGGCTCTGATCACCCAGGGCAGTTGTTGTCCCTGAAAATAAATCTGATTTGTTTCTGTAGAGTGGAGTTGGGCTCTCAGGAAATTAAGATAAACAAAATAATTGACATCCCTCTGTTAAAGCTGTGATGTGAGGGACTGCTCATCTGAGGAGTGGGAGAGATGGATTCCTCATTACCCCATCCCTAATCAATATTTACATCAGAAAAATGAACCTTGCAAACCAGAGCAGATCTTGGCTTGGATTTTCTGATGCTGGGCTGGGAATTTGGGATGTTGGGTGCCAAATGTGACCCCCCTCTTATGAAACTGTGAAATAATTGACATTCCTCTGTTAAAGCTGTGATGTGAGGTGGATTCCTCATCACCCAACCCCTAATCAGGACCCTTGCAGGGACAGGGTGAGGGTAGAGCTATGGGAGATTTATTTTATATTTATAGTGATATTGGTATTGTATTGATATTGGTATTTATATTACTGTTATATTTATAATTATATTGGTGTTGTCTCTATAGTTACAGATGCATGGGGCTGGAGGGCACAGTGTCAGGGGAGAGCTATGGGAGAGTTATTTTATATTTATAGTGATATTGATATTGTATTTATATTGGCATTGTATTTATATTTGTATTGGTATTCATATTATTGTTATATTTATAATTATATTGGTGTCGTGTCTCTAGTTACAGATGCACGGGGCTGGGAGGGCACAGGGTGAGGGTAGAGTTATGGGAGATTTATTTTATAGTAATATTGATATTTGTGCTGTATTTATATTTATATTGGTATTATATTTGTATTGTATTGATATTTCTATTATATTGGTGTCGTGTCTCTAGTTACAGATGCACGGGCACAGGGTGAGCTCAGGGTCCTGGCAGGGTTACTTTACAGCAATATTCATATTTTTGTTGTATTTGTATTGGTATTGTATTTATATTTGTATTTGTATGCCAAACCCTCCAATTCCAAGGATTCCCCAAATTCCAAGGGTCCCCTCACTCCAAAGGAGCCCCCAGTTCCAAAGATTCCCCAAATTCCAAGGGTCCCCCTCAGTGCCAATCCCCCATTCCCAAGGTTTCCCCCATTCCCAAGGATTCCCCCATTCCCAAGGTTTCCCCCAGTCCCAAGGATTCCCCCATTCCCAAGGATTCCCCCCATTCCCAGGCCCCCATTCCCAAGGTTTCCCCCATTCCCAAGGATCCCCCCAATCCCAAGGATTCCCCCAGTCCCAAGGATTCCCCCAGTCCCAAGGATTCCCCCCATTCCCAAGGATTCCCCCGTTCCCAAGGGTCCCCCCGTTCCCAAGGATCCCCCCATTCCCAATGCTGCCCCTCACTGCCCAGGGTCCCCCGCGCTGCCAAAAGCCCCTGGAATATCAATCCCCCGCCATTGCCAAGGGTCCGCTCACTGCCAAGCCCTCGATTCCCATCATTCCCTCATTCCCAAGGGCCTCCACATTCCCAAAGAAACCGGGAATTCCATGGAAATCCCTCCCCTGGCCCCCCCTTTGCCCAGAAATGGTCGCGCCCTCCCCCCCCCCCCACCTCACCCGCTCCCGGCGCTCGCGGCCCCGCGCTCCGCCGGCCACGCCCCCTCCCCGCCGACCAATCAGAAGCCGGCGTCACCCCGGGCGCTGTCCAATAGTGAAGCACTTCCGGGTTGGGCGGGGCTTATTGCATCACCCCGTTATTACGTCACACGCAACGTAAGTGACGTCATGAGGGCGCCGCCGCGCGCGGGTGCGTTGGAAAAGCCGGGAATTTTTCCGCGGGAATTCTGCGGCTTGGGATGAGCTGGGGAGGGAATACTGGGGGCGGGGTGGGGAAAACCCCGAAGGAAATGGGAATTTCTGTTTTTTCCTGAGGGAAAAGCGAATTTCTGTTTTTTTTTTTTTTTCTGAGGAAAACCGGAATTTCTGCTTTTTTTCTGAGGGAAAAAGGAGTTTCCCGTTCCTTTGGGAGGGAAAAGGGAATTGCTGCTTTTCCTAGAGGAAGGGTTGGTAGCTGGCTGTCCGCAGGGAAAAGGAAATGATTCATTTTCCAGAGGAAAAAGGGAATTTCAGGGCTTCCTGAGTGAAAAGGAAAATTTATGGATTCCCAGCTGGTTTCTGGCATTCCTAAGAGGAACGGGAATTTTCGAGTTTTCCCCGGGGGAATGGGAATTTCTGTGTTACCTTAGGGAGAGGCTGGTTTCTAATTTTCCTGAGGGATAAATGGGAATTCCTGTTTTTCCTGAGGGAGGAACCGAGAAAACAAAAAATTTTGTTTTTCCTGATGGAGTGGCTAATTCCTTGTTTTCCCGAGGAAAAAGAAAGCTGGTTTTCCTAAAGGAAGAGGGAATTTCAGGTTTTCTGGAGGAAGAGGTGGGGTCCTGAGTAAAAAGAAATTATCCATTTTTTCCTGAGGAAAAAGGGAATTTCAGGATTTGCTGAGGGAGGCTCTGGTTTCTGTTTTTCCTAAGGGAAAAAGGAATTTCTTTTTGCCTAAAGGAGACGCTGCTTTCCTGAGGGAAAGGCTGATTTCTGCTTTTCCTGAAAGAAAAGGGAATTTCTATTTTTCCTAAGGGAAAGATCAAAGCCTAGATTTCCTAAGGAAAAAGGAAATCACATTTTCCGCAGGGAGAGACCAGCTCCTAATTTTCCCAAGGAAAAAATGGAATTTCTGCTTTTGCTGAGGGTGGCTGCTTCCTGAATTTCCTGAGGGAAAAGAAAATTCCTGGTTCTCCTGAGGAAGAGGCCAGATCCCTGTTTTCTGAAGGGAAATTTTGAATTATCCTGAGACAGAAGGAAAATTCCGCTCATCCTGAAGGGAGAGGCAAATTGGGGGATTTCCTGAGGGAAAAATTCCCGTTTTTCTGGGAGCAGACACCAAACTCTGCTTCTCCTGAGGGAAAACCTCATTCCTGCTCATTCCAACCCCCCAAACCCACCTGGATATCCCACAAAATCCTGGGTTTTTTTGTCTTTTTACCCTCATGTGGCTCCTTGGCAGACTGGGAGAGACCACGGCAGCTCCAGGAGGGAAACCTGGATGTGCTGCAGGATTTGTGGATTTCTGAGGGAAAAATTCCTGGTTTTTTCTGGAAGCATACACCAGAATTTGGAATTATCCTGTGGGAGAAAGAAACTTTTTCATTATCCCGAGACAGAAGGAAATTCCCGCTCATCCTGAAGGGAGAGGCAAATTGGGGGATTTCCTGAGGGAAAAATTCCCATTTTTTCTGGAAGCAGACCCCAAACTCTGCTTCTTCTGAGGGAAAACCTCATTCCTGCTTACTCCATCCCCCCAAACCCACCTGGATATCCCACAAAATCCCCATTTTTTTCCCTCTTTCCCCTCATGGCAGAGCAGAAGAGGCTGAGGCAGCTCCTGAGTCAGCCCTGGATGTGCTGTGGGATTTGTGGATTAATGAGGGAAAAATTCCCCTTTTTCTGGAAGCCGACACCAAACTCTGCTTCTCCTGAGGGAAAACCTCATTCCTGCTCATTCCAACCCCCCAAACCCACCTGGACATCCCACAGAATCCCCATTTTTCCCTCTTTCCCCCCAGGCCCGGCTCCATGGCGGCGCGGGAGAGGCGGCGGCGGCTCCTGAGGTTGGTCCAGGAGGGAAAGCTGGATCTCCTGCGGGATGAGCTGAGGCTGGATGCGATTCCAGAGGCTGCCAGCTGGCGCTGGGGCCGTCTGGGAGACTCCCTGCTGCACCACGCGGCTCGGGCGGGACACCGGGATGTGCTGGAATTCCTGGTCCAGGAGCTGGGGATGGACATGGAGGTGGCCAACGGGGACTACAAGAGACCCATCCATGAGGCTGCTTCCATGGGACACCAGGAATGTGTCTCCTTCCTCCTGGAGAGAGGGGCGAGCGTGGACTGCCTGAAGAAGGCTGACTGGTAGGTGCTGGGATTTGGGATTGGCTGGGCAGGGTGGGAATGTGGCAGCTGGGGGGGGTGTTGGGGATTGTGGAATGGATGGGAAAGAGGTCAAGGATCATCCAGTGCCACCTGGGACACCTTCCCCTATCCCAGGGGGCTCCAAGTCCCAGTGTCCAGCCTGGCCTGGGACATTCCAGGGATGCAGGGCAGCCCCAGCTGCTCTGGGAATTCCAGCCCAGACAGTAATTCCTGACCCACATCCCAGCCATTCCCTGGCTCCTGTCCCTCCATCCCCTGTCCCCAGCCCCTCTCCAGCTCTCCTGGAGCCCCTGGAATGTTCTGGAAGCTCTCCCTGCAGCCTTCCCTTCTCCAGGGGAACATTCCCAGCTCTGCCAGCCTCCCCTTGGCTCCAGCTCCTCTCCCAGCAATTCCTGGCCCCAGGGGCTTCCCTTGCAATCTCACAAACCAGGCAGGCTCTCCCTTCCCTTCTCCTCTCTTTTCTCTCCCCATTTCCCAGCCCAAGCCCTCGCCATGGATCCTGAGTGTGCCCAATGCCAGCAGAATCCCGGGATGCTTTGGCTGGGAAGGGCCCTCCCAGCTCATTGCAGGGACCCCTGCCAGCAGCCCAGGGGGCTCCAATCCTTCCTGGCACATCCCAGGGATGCAGGGGCAGCCCCAGCTGCTCTGCCAATTCCAGCCCAGACAGCAATTCCTGACCCACATCCCATCCAAAATCCCCTTTCCCAATCTGGAGCCATTCCCTGGCTCCTGTGCCTCCATCCCCAGTTCCTCTCCAGCTCTCCTGGAGCCCCTGGAATGTTCTGGAAGCTCTCCCTGCAGCCTTCCCTTCTCCATGGGAACATTCCCAGCTCTTCCAGCCTGGCTCCAGCCCTGGAGCAGCTCCATGGATTCCTCTGGATTTGCTCCAGGTGCTCCAGGTCCTTATATTGGGATCCCAGAGCTGGATTCCAGGTGGGACCTCAGCAGAGCAGAGGGGCAGAATTCCCTCCCCCTGCTGCCCTCACTGTGGATCCAGTTGGATTTTTGGGAGAAATTCCATTCCCATTTCCCCATTTCTCCTTAAAATTGTAAATTACTGCTCTGCTCTTCCTTAGGGATGGGGATTTCTGGGAAAAGCAAACAAGGATTTCCCCCAGCTCCTAGCTGAAAGCCTGGGAAGTTCCTTTGAAGCTAAACTGCCACAAATCCAAAGGCAGCATTCCAGAGCTGGGAATTGAGGCTGTGCCAGCCTGGAGCTGAGGCCAAGATTCCATGAGCCTGCTTTTGTGTGGCAGTGCCCTTCCATCCATGGATTAAAACCTGGGAGCTCTCTGCTTCCTGATCCATATCCACCCCTTTGGGAAAGTCTGATTTGCCTTAAAAACACAGAGTGCTCCAAGGGATTGCATGGAAAAGGAGCCGGGAAAAACAGTGCTGTAAAATCTGGATCCTCAGGCAAAGCACCTGAATCCAGGTGAGAACATCAAATTTGTTGTCCCAGTTTATTTTCTTTCCCTGGATCTTTTTTTTTTTTTTCTTGCAGGACTCCCCTGATGATGGCTTGCACCAGGAAAAACCTGGAGGTGATCAAAACTCTGGTGGAGCACGGAGCCAGCGCGCTGCTGAGGAACAAGGACGGCTGGAATTGCTTCCACATTGCCAGCAGGGAGGGGCACCCCGAGGTGCTGCACTTCCTCCTGGATGTGTGCCCAAGCTGCTGGGACACCGAGGGCACCACGGGGAGGACCCCTCTGCACACAGCAGGTACAGCAGCCAGGCAATTCCCAGGGAATCTGGGAATGCTGGAGCAGCGCACAGTGGGAAGGGGGGGTTGCTCCAGCTTGTTCTGCAGAAGGAAAAAGGCAGGGAAAAAAAAAAAAAAACCACCAAACCAACTCCCAGTGGGTTTTTGGGATCCTCGTGTCCAGTTCATCTCCCCCTGGTGCAGATGGGTCTGAGCTCCCTTGAGCTGGGGTGTGGATGGGATTTTTCTTCCTGGGAATTGCTCTTGGAAAACCTCCAAGCACATCCTGGCATTTGAAATTCCTGCAAGCAGCAGAGCTGCTGAGAGGAACCTTTTGGGATTTTTTGGTTTTTTTTTTTTTCTCCCTAGGGATGTATTTCTGTATCCCAGCCTCAAGAAGCTGGGCCGGGGAGGGTCAGGTTGGATATTGGGAAAATTCCTTCATGGAAGGAATTGTAAGCATCAGAATGAGCTGGAGTCCCCATTCCTGGAGGGATTTAAAATCCATGTGGATGTGGCACTCGGGGACAAGGGGCAGAGGTGGCTTTGGCAGTGCTGGGAATGGTTGGGCTCAAGCACTTTCCCAACAGAAATGAATCCAAAAATAAATTAAAAAAAAAAATTATTCCAGAAATAAACTCCAGATTTTGGAGTCCCCTTGCTCTCATCCCACAGTGAGAATTCCAGAGGGCTTTCCTGCAAAGGAGAGGGACAATGCCTGCTGGGAATACACAGGAGCTGTTCTTGGAGCTCACCAAATCCAATCCCCTTTTCCTTGCTTTGAAGGGATATTCAAAGGGAATGGGCAGGTTTAGGAATGCCAGCCAGCCTCAGGCTTGGTGGGAAGCAGAAGGGCTCAGACCACATCCAGAGTGGGAATCAGGCTGCACATTCCAGGTCTCAGCAGGAGAGATGAGCCCTGGCTGCCCAAACTCCTTTCCCAAAGAACTGCCCTGGGATTGACTCGTGGAGAAAGCCGAGGTGTTGGGAGGAGCCCCTGCTGGGCTCTCATTCCCTTGGCTTTTCCAGCCCTTTCTCTGTCACTCCTGGCTCATCAGCAGTGACAATTCCAGCCCTTGGGCACCACCGAGTCCTTGTGCTTGACCTGGGAATGGAAAACAAACAGGGAATGGATTTGTGGGATCAGAGCAGGTCGGCTGATCCCGGTTTTTTTATGTTCTCCTCCATCCCTGCCCAGTTCTGGGTGGTGTTTCCATGGAGCTGGCAGCTCCTCTCCCAGCAGGAGGTGCAAGTTGGGTTGGGATCTGGGAGCTGAGGGTCTGGACAGGGACAGGAGCAGGGATTTGGGATTAGCCTGTGGGAAAGGGGGAATTTTGACCTTGAGCCAGTCTTCTCCCTGCCTTGGGAAATGGGAATACAGCTGGGATCCAGCACCTGGACTGTGCCTCCTGGAGGTGTCTCCACCTGTGTTCTCTTTGGCAAAGCCCCCAATCCACCATTGGGGTGGATTTCTGGAATTTCCTCATCCAGCCAGACCCTGGATCAGCAGCTGGGAATGGGGAAGGGCTGGAATTTTGGAATAATTGAGGGAATTTTGGAATGAGGGAATTATGACTTAACCCCCCAGTGCAATTTGATCCCAAACTGCTGCTCCCTGCTGTCACTTTTCCCAGTGGATATTGCCAGTTCCCGAGGCAGGAGCAGGGATGAGGGGCCAGGGATGCTGTTGGAGCTGCCAGGGGAATTCCTGTCAAACTGCTCATTGCCTGGCTTTCCCTGGATTTCCCTGCCAGGGGTGTGCCTGGGTGGCTGAAGGGTCCTTTCCCCCCTCCTGCAATTAATTGTTTTATCTTAATAAGGGTTGATTCCTTCAGCTTGGTCGCTTCTATCCCGAGGGAAGAAAGCTGGGAAGAGATAATTAGAGGAAGTGGAATGCAGCAGTGGATCCCAGCTTTCCTGTGGCTCTGATCCTGAGAAAAGATGGAATTGTGTTGCTTGGAGAGATTTTTTTCTTCCCATGGCTTGGATTTTCCATGGGCTCAGGTGAAGAACAGGCAGGGAGCAAAGAGCCAGAAACCTGGGGATCCCTCACTGGGATTCCAGCTGAAAGTTGTTCCTGGGAACACACATTTCCCAGGATCCCTTCTTCCCTCACCTCATGGAGCAGCTCCAGCCTTGCTCTGGTATTTTTTTCCCCTTGAACCAATTCCATTTGTTTTGCAGAGTGACCAACAGGGGAAAGCACAAAGCTGGATCAAAGCTGTGTAAAATGAAATATTTTTTTAAAATCAAGAAAAAACTGAAATATTTCCGTGCCTCAGGATCAAATCCTCCCCCTCTGTTGATGTTTTCCCTGTGAGACAGGCGAGGGTGATGAGATGGGAGTGGCTGGGAATATTATCCAGCATTTCCCCAGCTCCCTGCTTTGTGCTCCTTGTGCTTCTCCCACATCCCAATTGGGGAATGAGCAAATAACTGGGAGAAACCCTCTTTGTTCCAGCTGCACTCTGTGCCAGACAGAGCCAGGCAGTGCCCATTCCATTCCTTCTCCCTGCTTCCCCTCACAGTTCCCCATGGGATCAGAGCAAAGGAAGCTTCTCTTTAAATCCCACCAAAAACTGATGGGGTGAAAACCCCTTGGAGCCCCTTCCCTCATCCCAAGAGGCTCAGCCACCCGAGAGTGCCTTGCTGAAGTGAAGGATCACACTACCACAAACCCACAACCAAGCACTGGTTTTCTCTGTTTTTCTCTGTTTTTTTCTCTGTTTTTTTCTGTTCTGTTTTTTTCTCTGTTTTTTTTTCTGTTTTTTTCTCTGTTTTTTTTCTCTGTTTTTTTCTCTGGTTTTTCTCTGGTTTTTCTCCTCTGGTTTTTCTCCTCTGTTTTCCCCCCCTGTTTTTTCCCCCCCTGTTTTTTCCCCCCCTGTTTTTTCCCCCCCTGTTTCCCCCCTGTTTTTTCCCCCCCGTTTTCTCCCCCCTTTTTTACCCCCCGTTTTTTTCCCCCATTTTTTCCCTCTTTCCCCCTGCCTTTTCCCCCCGTTTTTTCCCTTTTTCCCCTGCCTTTTCCCCTGCCTTTTCCCCTGCCTTTTCCCCTGCTTTTTCCCCTGCCTTTTCCCCCTGTTTTTCCCCTGCCTTTTCCCCCTGTTTTTCCCCTGCCTTTTCCCCCTGTTTTTCCCCTGCCTTTTCCCCCTGTTTTTCCCTGCCTTTTCCCCCTGTTTTCCCCTGCCTTTTCCCCTTTTTCCCCTGCTTTTCCCCTCTTTTCCCTCTTTTCCCCCTGTTTTTCCCCTGCCTTTTCCCCCTGTTTTTCCCTGCTTTTCCCCCTGCCTTTTCCCCTGCCTTTTCCCCTGTTTTTCCCCTGCCTTTTCCCCTGTTTTTCCCCTGCCTTTTCCCCCTGTTTTTCCCCTGCTTTTCCCCTGTTTTTCCCCTGCCTTTTCCCCCTGTTTTTTCCCCTGCCTTTTCCCCTCTTTTCCCCTGCCTTTTCCCCCTTTTTCCCCTGCCTTTTCCCCCTGTTTTCCCCTGCCTTTCCCCCATTTTTCCCTGTCTTTTCCCAGCAATGCACGGCTGTTCCCAGGTCGTGGAGCTGCTCCTGGAACGGTAAGCAGCCTCCTTCCAGCTTTTCCTCCCCCACCTCCCCTTCCCTGCCAGGATTTGGACACAAAGGATGCTTGTGCTGCTCCCCCAGCACAGCTGCCCTGCCCTCCATCCCGAGGCTGGCTCCAGGTTTTTCCCAGCTGGAAAAGAGATGAGGATTCCCTGGGGATGGGTGCTTATGACACAAGTCCCAGTTATGTAACTCAGCCCCGGGTTTGTTTTCCCTGCTGATTCATCCCCAGTGCCCCCGATGTGACAACGGCCAAAGGGATTCCTGGCAGCTCCATACTGGGAGCAGCTTCCCTAGGCTGGCCTTATCCCTGCTTTTCTGGCTCCTGAGAAATCGCTGGGAAGTGGCTTTAGAGCTGCTCTGTTCCCTTCCCAGAGCTGGAGCAGCTTTCCCTGGGAATCTCAGCTCTTCCCAGCCTGTCCATGTGAACAGCTCTGTGATCTAAGCCAGGCTTCAATTCAGTTTTAATTCTGTTTTCTCTCGTTTTGCTGGAGTTTAACCTCAATGAGATTGTACAGCTTGATTTTGTACATCATTCCACGAGGATCTGGTTATTCCCTGCTTCCAGTTTCCCTTCTGGAAACCCTCTGGTCAGGGAGAAAGGGAATTATAAATGCTCTGTAGAGCCCAAATGAGCTAAACCAGATCCCAAAAAAAACTGCCACAACTCAATCCCCAAGCCCTAAAACACCAGGACAGCTTTATCCTTAGGCTTTCCCTACTCCATTTTCAATGCCAGCTGCTGAGAGTCTCCTTCCATAAGGATTTTGGAGGAAACTGTGTCCTGGTTCTTGCTCCTCTCCCTTGCAGGTGCCAGTACAAACCTGACAGCAGGGACAGCTGTGGGGTCACTCCCTTCATGGATGCTCTCCAGAATGGACACGTTGGCATTGCCCAGCTGCTGCTGGACAAACACCAGGTGAGTGCCAGAATTCCTCACTGCCCCTTCCAGGAGCGGAGCCACAGCTGCCAGGACAGGTGAGCCACGTGCTCCTCATGGCTGGAGAGTAAGGAATTCCCAAATTGGAAAGGAAGAAATTGTGTAAAAAGGTCGATTCCCCCTGGAGATGAGAAGGATTTTGCCCTCAGGAATCAGCTTCTGGGGCAGGAATCATGGAATGGGTTGGAAAAACCTTAAAAATCATCTCATTCCCCCCTTGCCCTGGGCAGGGACACCTCCCACCATCCCAGGGTGCTCCAAGCCCTGTCCAGCCTGGCCTGGGACACTGCCAGGGACAGCTCCAGCTGCTGTGGCAAACGTGTCCCCAGAGCTGCTGGAGTGGGATGGTGACACCAGGAGGGGACAGGACATTCCCAGCTCTCCAGGGGCAGCTGTGCCAGAGCCAGAAGCAGCTCTTGGAATGCCAGGACTCAGCATGGAGGCTCCAGGGGCCTCCATGGATAACATGGAGATGTCCATCCATGAGATATCCAGAGCTTTTCCCTGTCTCCTGGCAGCTCCTGTGCTATGTCCCAAAAATCCCTGATTTCCTCCAGGGAATGCTATGGTGTGGATGGATGATGATGGATGAGATGATGGATGATGATGATGGATGGATGGATGGATGGATGGATGGATGGAATGGATGTGATGGATGGATGGATGATGGATGGATGGGATGGATGGATGGAGTGGATGATGGATGGATGGATGATGGATGGATGATGGATGGATGGATGGATGGATGATGGATGGATGGAGATGGATGATGGATGGATGATGATGGATGATGGATGGAAATGGGATGGATGGATGGATGGATGATGGATGGATTGGATGATGATGATGATGGATGGATGATGGATGGATGATGGATGGATGGATGGATGGATGGATGGATGGATGGATGATGGAATGGATGATGATGGATGGGATGGATGGATGGATGGATGGATGGATGTGATGGATGATGGATGGATGATGGATGATGGATGGTGATGATGGATGGATGATGGATGGATTGGATGGAGATGAGGATAGGATGATGGATGGATGATGATGGATGGATGGATGATGGATGAGATGATGGATGGATGATGGAATGGATGATGGATGGATGATGGATGGATGGATGGATGGATGATGATGGATGGATGGATGGATGGATGATGGATGGATGATGTGGATGGATGTATGGATGGATGGGATGATGGATGGATGAGTGATGGAGGATGGATGATGGATGGATGATGATGGTGATGGATGGATGATGGATGGTGATGGATGGATGATGGATGAGATGATGGAGGAATGGATGGATGGATGGATGATGGATGGGATGGATGATGGATGGATGGATGGATATGGTATGATGGATGATGGATGGATGTGGATGGATGAGTGATGGATGATGGATGATGGATGATGATGGAGGGAAATGATCCCAGCTGTCTGGGATCCCCTCATAGCTGATTCTCCCAGAGGAGTTGGGAAGTTTGCTGTGGTTTTACCCTCACATTCCAGGCACTGAGGGTGGGAGAGGTGGCAATCCTCATGCACATTCCCTGGCAGCACCGTTGCCTCCAGAGGGTGATGATCTCATTTGGGATGAGTGTGTTCTATCCCTGGTATCCTTTCATTCCAGGCCTGTCCCACAGCTGTGGATGCCCTGGGTGCTCAGGCCCTGCACAGGGCAGCTGTGACAGGCCAGGATGGATCCATCCAGTTCCTGGTGTCCAAGCTGGGAGTGGATGTCAACACAAGAGCCACGTCCCTGCAGCTGCCAGCCCTGCACTATGCAGCCAAGGTTTGTCCCTGCTCCCACATTCCCTTGGCAAAGCCTGTGCCAGGCACCTAAAGCAGGCTGGATCAGGCTTTTGCCACCATGGAGGATTTGCATTCGTGGCTCATCCTCTGCTCCTGGCCACTCCCATTGCCTGTTCCTGTGGGCAGCAGGGGGAGGGAGGGTGGGATTCTCCCCCTCTGCTCTGCTGAGATCCCAGCTGGAGCACCAGATCCCAGCCCTGGAGGAGCTGGAGCTGCTGGAGAGAGTCCAGAGCAGAGCCCCTGGAGCTGCTGCAGGGCTGGAGCCAGGCTGGGAGAGCTGGGGGTGCTCACCTGGAGAGGGGGAGGCTGCAGGGAGAGCTTCCAGAACATTCCAGGAGAGTTGGAGAGGGACTGGGGATGGAGGGACAGGACCAGGGAATGGCTCCAGATTGGGAAAGGGGAGATTGGGGTGGGATGTGGGGCAGGAATTGCTGTCTGGGCTGGAATTCCCAGAGCAGCTGGGCTGCCCTGGATCCTGGAATGTCCAGGGCCAGGTTGGACACTGGGGTTGGAGCCCCCTGGGATAGGGGAAGGTGTCCCTGCCATGGCTGGGGTGGCCCTGGCTGGGCTTTGAGGTCCTTCCCACGCCAGGAATTCCATGTTTGTGTCCAGCTGCCTGCAGAGGAGGAGATGTCCAGACGTGGGAAAGGAGAGCTGGGAAGGCGAGGGGAGCTCCTGGGATTTTATCTGTGTCCTTCACACTGGAGTTGTTTTGAATTCCAGAATCCCTGGAGTTTTTTCCTCCTTCCAGCCTGGGTGGGGAGCAGAGCTGTGGGTCCTTGGGAATGCAGAGCAGATCCCAAAACTCCTCTGCTGACTAGGATTCTTCCTGGGATCAGATCCAGGGATGTTAAACCCAGGATTTTAACAGCCCTCTGACCCTTTTAATGAGAATAACCCCTCACTCCAGTGCCTGCTCCTACAAACCCATCCCTGCCCCTCTCTGGGAGTGCAGAGCAGATCCCAAAACTTCTCTACTGACCAGGATCCCTCCTGGGATCTGCTCCAGGGATGTTAAACCCAGGATTTCAGCAGCCCTCTGACCCTTTTCATGGGAATAACCCCTCACTCCAGTGCCCTGCTCCTCCAGCCCCCCGTGCCACTCCCTGGGAATGCAGAGCAGATCCCAAAACTCCCCTGCTGAGCAGGATCCCTCCTGGGATCAGATCCAGGGATGTTAAACCCAGGATTTCAGCAGCCCTCTGACCCTTTTAGTGGGAATAACCCCTCACTCCAGTGTCCTGCTCCTCCAACCCCCCGTGCCACTCCCTGGAATGCAGAGCAGATCCCAAAACTTCTCTACTGACCAGGATCTCTTCTGGGATCAGATCAGAGATGTTAAACCCAGGATTTCAGCAGCCCTCTGACCCTTTTAGTGGGAATAACCCCTCACTCCAGTGCCTGCTCCTCCAACCCCCCGTGCCCCTCCCTGGGAATGCTGGCAGGGTCCGGCCGTGCCGTTTGCCCGCTCCCACAAAGGAGCCCTTTCTCCCATTTTCCTGGCCTCCTGCTCCCACAAACCACGTTCAAAGCCCTTCTGGTTGCCAAGGGTACGTTGAACAGCAAGGCTCTGGGGGGAATATAATGTGCTTTGGAGAAAATCCCAGCTCCTGGCTGATTTGGGAATGGTTGCATGGGATTCTCTGCCTTGGCCGGGCTCGGTGTCACTTTGTATTTACAGCAGCATTTGTTTGCCTGGTGGGGTTGTGTTTTTATCTCCCTCTTCTCTTATTCTTTTGAATTTATAAACACATGAAAATTTAATTATTTCTTTTAATTCAATTTGCTGCCAGGGCTGTGGCAGCCACAGCAGTTGCTGGCTTGGTGTCTTTGCCGTGGAATGGGGTTTGCAGGGAAGGGGGAGCCTTGGGAACAGGGAAGATGCTGTGGAATCCTATGGAAAAAGGGAAAAAGAGTGGATTGGGGGGGCATAAAAATAAGAGATTTCCATTGCCAGGCTGCAGGACAAAGACTAATTCAAGGCACTGAGGAGGTAATTCCAAAATCAGGCGTGTTATTTAGGGAGAAAGGATTTATTCCTGGAAAGGCCTGTGTGGAGAGGAGGGAGCTGGGGGCTGTGCTGAGTTTTTCCCTGTGGAATTTGAAATTGGCTCCTGGCAGAGGAAGGAGGGAGGATACTGTGGATCATGTCTGGCTGGGTCTTCTCCCAAGGCATCTGAAATCCTGGGGAATTCTTTGGGAAATGCCTGTGCCTGAGAGAGGCAGATGAGCAACAGCCCAGATCAGCAACAGGTTCTGCTGGAGTAACCCTGGAAAAATCAACTGCAGATCCTCTGGGAATTGGAGGGATTTGAAACTCAGAGTTGGGGAGAGCTCAGAGCCCTGGCAGGGCCTGGAGGGGCTCCAGGAGAGCTGGGGAAGGACTGGGGATAAGGGATGGAGGGACAGGAGCCAGGGAATGGCTGGGATGTGGGTCAGGAATTGCTGTCTGGGCTGGAATTGCCAGAGCAGCTGGGGCTGCCCCTGCATCCCTGGGATGTGCCAGGAAGGATTGGAGCCCCCTGGGCTGCTGGCAGGGGTCCCTGCAATGAGCTGGGAGGGCCCTTCCCAGCCAAAGCATCCCGGGATTCTGCTGGCATTGGGCACACTCAGGATCCATGGCGAGGGCTTGGGCTGGGAAATGGGGAGAGAAAAGAGAGGAGAAGGGAAGGGAGAGCCTGCCTGGTTTGTGAGATTGCAAGGGAAGCCCCTGGGGCCAGGAATTGCTGGGAGAGGAGCTGGAGCCAAGGGGAGGCTGGCAGAGCTGGGAATGTTCCCCTGGAGAAGGGAAGGCTGCAGGGAGAGCTTCCAGAACATTCCAGGGGGGACAGGAGAAGCTGGAGAGGGGCTGGGGTGGAGAGACAGGAGCCAGGGAATGGCTGCAGATTGGGAAGGGATTATGATGTGGCAGTGCTGGGGCTGGAATTGCCAGAGCAGCTGGGGCTGCCCCTGCATCCCTGGGATGTGCCAGGAAGGATTGGAGCCCCCTGGGATAGGGAAGGTGTCCCTGCTGCTGGCAGGGGTTGGAATTTGCTGATCTTGAAGGATTTTTTTCCAGCTCAAACCATTCTGGGATTTTAGGAAGGTACCTGGTGGTGGCACCTTTCTGGCCAATTCCCATGGGATGAGAGCAGCTGGAACAGTTCCTGCCTCAGGGATCTGATGTTCCCTGCCACAGGCAGCTGATTTCCATCTGCTCCAAGATCCTCTGGAGCTCCTGGTGCCCCCAGAGCTGAGCAGGACAGAGCAGATGTGTGCAATTCCAGCCGAGGGCTGGCTCCCAGCCCAGAGCTGATCCCAAATGCCCTGTTCTGCAGGAAGGCCATGGCCACACCATCCAGACCCTGCTGGCCCTCGGAGCTGATGTCCAGGCTAAGGATGGGAAGGGCCGTTCTGGTGAGAATTCCAAAGTGCTTTTCCAAGTTTTCTGTTGACTCCATGAGCGCCTCCCAACCTCAGCATGCAGGGAGATGCCAAATCCATGGTTATGTTTGCTCTGGGGAGCAACATGGTGGATCATCCCAGGGTTTTTTTTTTTTGGACATTTTGCATTCCCTGGTTTTCAATTTGCTGAGGTTTTTCCCCTGGGAGAAGAACAGAGACAAAAATTGGGAATTCCCTGCTTGTTTTTCACCTGAGGAGTTCCAACACCTCCTCCTCGCCCTCAAATTTGGCTGGAATGATCCTGTTGGAAGCAGGTTGGATGGACAAACACAAGGATTGAGCTCTCCAGCCTCAATTCCTCAGCAAACAGCCTGGAAATGGCTGATGAGCAAATAATACCAGGGAGCTGGCAGGGAAATCGAGTTGCTATAGCGATGATGCCGGAGAGCTGGCATTCCCAGCGGGAAAGGCTCAGGCAGCTCTTGCATCAGCATCTCCCCCCCCAAAAATAAATAAAATTAAAACATTTAAGGACAAATGGTTTCAGCCCTTGGCAAAATGGACAAGTCCCCCAGCCCGGGGGTTTGGTCAGAGCCAGGTTTGAGTGGTGCCATCTCTCCCTCGGTCACCAAATCCGAGCTTGCCTGAGCTCATCCAGCCCTGGGATGCTTCTGTCCTGTGGCTCCTCCTTGGCTGGGTTTGGGGCACTGTGTCCTTGGGAAGCTTCTCATCCACATCAGGATTATCCACAGGGGTCAGGATGCCTCGTTTGGATTAGATGGAAGGAAGATTTTTATTTATTTTAATTTTTTTTAATTTTTTTATCAGTGAGGGTGCGGAGGGGTTGGGCTGGAATTCCCAGAGAAGCTGCCTCTGGATCCCTGGGACTATCCAAGGCCAGGCTGGACATTGGGGTTGGAGCCTCCTGGGACAGTGGGAGCTCCCTCCTCCCAGCAGGAGGGTGGAACTGGCTGATCCTTAAAATCCTGATCCCAACCTCAATTCTATCATTCCCTCCCAACCCAACCCGCTCCGTGATTCCACCCTGACAAAAACTCCCTTTTCCCCTTCCCCCTCCATTCCCAGCAGAATCCCCTGAATCAGGGGGTGCTGTTTTGCCCCAAGGCCAGCAGGTGACCCCAGCTGCTGCTGTTGTCCCCCCAGCCCTGCACGTGGCCAGCGCCGGGCAGCACACGGTGGCCACCGGGCTCCTGCTCCGGGCTGGCCTCCAGGATGCTCCAGATGCCACAGGAATGCTGGCCCAGCAGCTGGCCAGGAGGCCAGAGCTCCTGCAGCTTTTCCAGGGACACAGCTCAGCCCGTGAAGAAGAGGAACCTGCTGCTTTCCCCACGGTACCTCGCTTATCCCTCCCTGCACTGGGAGAAAGCCGTGAAAATGTGGGGATTTTTCACAAGCTAAGCTCGGCACTTGGGAGGGACAGTTAGGAATGTTTAAAGCAGGATTATGTCTGGAGGTGATGGGTGGGGAGGCTCTGGGGTAGCTTTCCCAAAAAACTTGGGGCTGCTGCATCCCTGGAAGTGTCCAAAGGCAGGTTGGAGCAATAATGGAATTATCCCTGCCCATTGAAATTGGGTAATTTTCCCCACCCAAACCATTCCATGTTTTTTTCACATTCCTCTTCTGATCCATCATTATAAATGTCTTCTTTCTCTTCCAGATTCCAGGGCTGAGCTTCCCCTCTCCCTGAATCAGGACCATCCAAGGGAAGTGCCACTTCTAGGGATCCTCGTGGCTTTTCCTGGGGATTCCCACACTGAGCATCCACCTGGAACATTGCTTTTCCAGCTCCTCATGGACCTGCTCTGCACTAATCCTTGAGTTTGTGACCTCTTTGGGTAGGACAGAGACTCTTGGAGCTGCATCAACCTTTTTGTCACCCACAGCTGATCCCAAAACCTGCAGGAACCTCTGGAGGCTCCTCAGCTTTGTGAGGACGTGGGGGTTTTGGGATCACACTCAGATAAGGAGGGGTTTTATTCCAGACTGGAATCCTGGGCAATTCCCAGCACTGATGAACTTAAATCCCAATAATCTGCTCTTGGAAGCCTGGAATTCAAAGCAAGGTAAGAGCAGCTGCAGCTGGAATCATAAATTCCATACAAAAGTGATGTGTCCTGGTTTCTGTGTTTCATTACAAACAAATGGAATTTTTATTACAAACAAAAGGAATTCTGCTTTTTTGAGGGTGGCAAATGTTAAAAATCAGGAAGGGAGTTGAGCTGTGCACAGCCTGAGCCCTGGTGCTCATGGCTGCCTTTGAGTGGGAGATTCCCACTTGGAGCAGGAATTTTGGTGGCAGCTGGATCAACCCCTGGATGGGTGAGAAAATTGTTTTATTCCTCTAAAAATCCTGGATCCTTCCCTAAATCCAGCTCTGCCCTTCCTACAGCAGGGAACTGCTTCATTCCCATTCTTTATCATTTTAATAAGCCATGAAATATCTGTGTCCTCCCAAGATCCCTGGGATTTGGAGGAGCTGGGATGGCCTGAGAGAAAATATTCCCAAATATCCATGGAAACACAAAAGGGAAACTCCTTAAAAAACATGGAAACACCCTCAAAACACAAAGGGGAATGTGCATTTATTTTGAGGGCTCAGAAAAGGAACCTGGATTCAGCCTCATGCCTGTAAAATTCACCCAGGGAAAATGGGATTTTGGGGCTCTTCCCATTTTTTTTTTCCAAAATGGAATTTTGTGCCCCTTCCCTTTTTTTTTTTCCAGAATTGGGGAGTTTGGGGCTCTTCCCATTTTTTCCAAAACGGGGTTTTGGGAATTAGGAATGCAGCCTTAATTTAGTGGTGTTTATTGGGATAATTTCCCATTAAAATTTTTACATTTCCCATTAAAAATGTTTTTTTTGTGGGGTGCCTGGAATGGGATTTCCCCCAAACAGAAACCCCCCTTGAATTGTACCCCCCACTAATGACAGGACCCACCCAAACAGAAGACCCCCCCAAAATTTAGAATACCCCTAAACAGAGGATCCTCTCCTAAACTGAGGGAAAACCCCAAACTGAGGAGCCCCCAAAACAGAGGAATCCCCCAAATTCATGAATGCCCCAAACAGAGGGAACCCCCCAGGTTAAGGAGCCCACCAGAACTGAGGACCCCCAAAGAAAGACCCCCCCTCCAAGCAGACAGGATCCCCTAAACTGAGGAATCCCCCCAAAACTGAGAATCCATGAAAATGGAAACCCACCCCCAATTAACGGACCCCCAAATGAGACCCCCCCAATAACGGGACCCCCCAAAAATGAGATCACCCCAATTAACGACCCCCAAAAATGAACCACCCCAATTAACAGACCCCCCAATGAGACCACCCCAATTAACGGGACCCCCAAAAATGAGACCACCCCCAATTAACGGACCCCCAAAAATGAGACCACCCCCAATTAACGGACCCCAAAATGAGACCACCCCAATTAACGGACCCCCAAAAATGAGACCACCCCCAATTAACGGGACCCCCCTCCAAGCAGACAGGATCCCCTAAACTGAGGAATCCCCCCAAAACTGAGAATCCATGAAAATGGAAACCCACCCCCAATTAACGGGACCCCCCAAAAATGAGACCACCCCAAATAAAGACCGACCCCAGAATTAAAACCCCTCCAAATTAACCCCCCCAAACTGAGGGCTCTCTAAACACAAAGCACCCCCCCAATTAAACACAGGAGCCCCCCCAATCTGGCGGTTATTAATTATTAATTATTATTATTAATCCCCATAAATTAAGGAGCACCCCCAAATTCCGGACCCCCCCCCCCCCCCAATCAATGGTTCGCCCCCTGCGCGCTCCCAGCCCCGAGGGGCGGCCGCCGACACTGCGCATGCGCGCCGCGCCCCCACCACGGTGGCAGCGCCGCCGGCGCGCGCGGCGCTCCCGCCCCTTGAGTGACGGCCCCTCCGGCCAATCGCGTGGCGGAGCGGGCCGTGATTGGCAGGCGGCTGGGCGGGGCGCGGGCGGCCCGGCCCCGCCCCTGCCGGCGCGGTCCCCTCACGGCGGCGGCTCCATTTTCTCGCGCTCCCGCGGCCCCCGCGCAGCGCCCGGTTCGCCGTCAGCCCCGGCCGAGAGAGAGCCTGCCCCCCTGCCCCGGGACACCGCGCCGCCGCCATGAATGAGGAGTACGACGTGATCGTGCTGGGCACCGGCCTCACGGTGAGGAGCAGCCGCCGCCCGCTCGGGCCTGCTGCGGGCGGCCGCCGCCCTGCCCTGCCCCGCCCCGTCCGCCATCCCCCGGCTCCGGCGCTTGACCCCCATCCCCAGCTCTCACCACCCTGGGGCCGCTGTCCTGTTGCCCGTCTGTCACCTGATTCTATCTGATTCTATCCCCCCCAGCCTGGGTTTGAGCCCCCCCCCTCGGGTCTTTATCCCCTCCCGCAGGTGTGCGGTGCCCTCCCCAATCTCTCCCCGATTATCAGCCCCCTCTCCCCAGTCCGGTCGTTTCCTTCACCTGTCACCTGGCCATCGTCGCCCCCCCACCCCTCGCCTCTCTCTGGGTGCTTCCACCCGTCCCCATCCCCAGTATTCCCGGGGTTCCGGTGGATGTGACCCCCTTGGGGACGCCTGGGTGCTTTCCCCTATCATTAATTATCGCAGCACCCCCCCGCCTTCGGTCCCACCCCCACCCTGGCTCCTTTCCCATTCATCTCCAGCGCAGCCTGGGATCCTCCCCCGGCCCCTCGCCGTTCCCCCGGGGCTCTGCTGTGTGTGACCCCCTCGGGGTCATTGCCCCTCATTCATTCTCGCAGCACCCCCAGCTCCAATCCCATCCCCACCCTGGAGCCTTCTCCCCATCCCTAACCCGAGCCCCGGGGAGGGGGGGTTTAGATGATTTATATATCTATATTTTACAACAGCTCGCGTTTGCATATAGCCCCGATCCCCGCCGTTCGCCCCCAGGAAATGCGGTTGTTTTGCGGAGGGAGGGCGTGGGGACACTCGGACAATAAAACGCCGACGGGCATTTATTGCCTTTTATTTTTATTTTTTTTTTAATTATTAGCTTTTTTTTTTTTTTCCCTTACACGCATCGCTGCCCCTACCACAAACCTAAGGTGGCTGCAGGTCCGTGCAGGGTGGAGGCAGCCGTGGTTATCCCCCCCCTCTCCATCCCCATTCCCGCTCCGCCTTTGCAGCCTTCGGCTCCATCCAGCCCTGACTGCAGCAGGAGGGGGATGGGAGGCTGGCGAGCCCGACAGATTTCCCTTATTCCCCCCTCCAAAAAAACCCAACCAAAACCCTTTCCTGCGATGTCGCCGCATCCCGGTGATCCCTAAGGAGAGCTGACAGCTGATGGGGGTGCGGCGGAGGGAGGGGGATGAGCCGTGCTGGGGCTTTGTCCTATTGTGGAGGATGCAGCCCGCGCAGCAGGCAGCCCTGGGGAAAAAAAAAAAACCAAAAAACATGGCAGTACCGCTGCCCGGCAGGTTTGCGGGAGGATTTCTCCCGGTTCCTGCATCCCTGGAGGCCGGGAGATGCCGCGGGAAGGGCGGATTGCGGGTTACGGACGCGAGGCATTGTTTGGAAAAAGGGGGAAGAAAATCCAATATGGTGAAGAAGAAGTTTTGCTCCTTGTGCGTGGGCCTTTCGTGCTTTTGTTCCCTCCCGGTAGTGGGGAACGGTGGCTGGACAAAGGGAGCTCTTTGCGGTTGGCCCGGGAGGGATTTCTCCCACTTCCCCTGGGGCTGGCGATTAAACTGAGATCCACGCGTTTCCTCCTGTGGCTTGGGCGCCGTCACTGATGGGGCTGTGGCTGCTGACACGGGAGCCCACCGAAGGCAGGGCTGGGTCATCATCCCCCTCTCCTGGGTTTGGGAAGAAAGGTTACAAACCTGGAACGTGGCACAAAGGAAATGTGTGAAGTGTGGGAGCGTCTGCTGTCGGGGACACCCAACTTTCCCACTTGCTTTCATTCCTTTCAAGGCTCTTCCTTTGAGGTGGAGGAATGGCTTAGGAGGAAAAAGCTTCTTCCCTTTGATAGGGAAAGCTGGAGTCTGTCCTAAAGCCTGCCCCCGGCTCAGCAAAGCAGGGGAAGGGACTTTTGGGGAGGTGAAATATAATGAGCTTGTAGTGAAGGGGCCTCCAATAGATTCGAGCCCCATTAAAATGTTAATTTATGCTTTAGTGTGAGCGGGATATCAAGTTGGTGAACAGCAAAGCTTAATCTCAAACTGACAAATGCCAGTGTAAATTTGACAAAAGGCCTCTTGTGAAATCACTTTTGAGACAAGCTCCTGCTAATGAGCAGCCGTTGAGTTAAAAGGAATAAATTAGGGCCGGATTTTAAGGTGTGCTGACCAAACTCCAGAGCCTGGGAATATCCAAGAGCACGGATTTTGCTTCTGGAGTGCTGGCTTTCCTTCTGAAATACCAATTAGGGTGGACTTCATCTTGTCTCGAGCAGCTCATGTGGAAAAGAATGGAACCCAGAGGTCCTGGTGGAGCCCTCCTCGAATTCCTGGTGTTGGCTCAGCCGTGGGGGCTGGCGAGTGGTGTCGGGGCAGAGCTGGAGCAGGCTGCTCTCCTGCACTCAGATGAAGTGGAAGGTTACTCCTCCAGCTTTGGCAGGAGGCTTCCTGAGGAAAAGGAACCGGAAACACATCCAGTCGTTCCTTTCCTTTTCCAAAGGAGCTATCATGGACGTCCTGGTGATGTTTGCAGCCGCCCTTCCCTTCAAGCTGCTCCTGGATTGTGCTGCTGGAGCCCCGTCAGGCCCCTGTTGCAGCTCTGAGGTTGTGTCTCTGCTGCTGATCTGGAGGGAGAGTTCAGTTGTTGTTTTAACGAGCTGTTGGAGGCTTTGTAAAAGAGCACAAACGCATCCATTGTAGTGGTGGTTCTGGTTGGGTCTGTGGGGCCGCTGAGTGCACGTGTAAATTCCACTGGGATGGATCTGGAAGTGCAACGTGAATATTTCAGGTGTTAATCTCTTCCTCAACCAGTAATGAAGGACTAATAAAGGCAGCTTTAGGACTGGGATTACTGGCACACACTATTTCAGCTTTTCCCTCCTGTGTGCTAATCAGAGACCCCATTGCAGTGCCAGCTCATGAGGATATGTCTTAGCCCTGGGGGAAAAAAATAATCCTGAATTACTGCTGCTGCAACCCCTCAGAGTTGCACCAGCTGTAACGCACTCCATGGCTCCTCCTGTGAAGTGCCAGGCCCTGGTGGCTCTGGCTGCATGAGAGCTGGGAGATCTTGCAGCTGCCGCATTCCTGGTGGGAATGGCTTCTCCAGGCTGCCGGGCTTTAATAGCTTTAAGGTCCTTGTCTTAGGCTTCCCGTGTGCTTCGTGTGTGGCAGATTAGGGATCATCTTCCCGCAGACCTGCTGCACAGACTCGCTTTTAATCTGCTGCAGTGGTCACAGACTGGAGAGCTCCTTGTGGTTTTGTTTTCACGCCTCTCTTATTTCCAGCTCACCGTCATTTCCCCCTCTCTGCTGTGGAGGTGGCTCAGTACTCCCTCACCGGGTTATTGTGGAGTGGGATGTTGTGCCTGGTGACAGGATCTGTTATCTGCCCTTTGTGCTGCTACAGTTATTTCCCATGAAATTTTGGGGTAATTAAACCCTCCAGTTCAGCCCCAGTAGGTGAATGCTCCGCTCCTGCTGAGGTTTCACTTTTGCAGGCTGAACTAAGCTTCTTACCTGCCAGCTGCCTCCCCGTGTTAAAGCTATTCCAATCCATCACAAAGATACGGATTCACTTTCTGTAGGAGCAGAGGAGCCGGGCTCGTTGGTTCAGGGTGTGTTTATCCATCCAGGCCCCGGCCTCGCTGGCTGGAGAGCCTCAGAGCGACTGTGGGGCCCCGATGTGAGGAGTGCCACCATCCCTGGTGCCAGTGCAGGGAGGGGTTGGGTTTGCAGGGTGAGCAGAGCTGTGGGTCAGGCAGTGCCAGGTGGCAATGCCCGTGCCACCTGCTCCTCGGTGATCCCGAGCACGGGTCTCCAGCGGTCCTTCCATGCCCAGCTGTTGTGTGCCTCTGGCCACAGCACAGCCCTGCCTTTCCAAGAAAGGGCCTGGCAGTGCCAGAGCCCCTTGCTGAAGCTGAAGGGACTTTGCTCCGTGCCCAGTCCTGCCCTCGGCCTTGGCTCGGGTTTCTGTCGGGCTGTCTGAGCCGTGCTGAACTGCCGCCCTACTTGGAGAAAGTCCACGGAAACCTCCTTGCTTCCCTGCATCCCTCAAGGCCTCTGCACACCCCCGGGCTGCTCTCACCACCAGCTCCTGCACTCCGGGGAGAGCTGATGGCCTTAAGCAAGCGTGGAAACACCAGGACCCCCAAGTTACTCCTTGGTTTTGTTTCCCTGGGTTCCCAGTGGCTGTGCTGTCTCCACGTTCCCCGGGCTGGTTTCTGCCTGGTTCCCGGGTGTTTGTCTGCTGCTCAGCCTCGCTGCCCTTCATTCAGCAGCACAAAGAGCTCCTGGGAGCCTCGTAACCTGAGCTGGCTGAGGCAGTGCATTGTAGTAGCAGCGTGCCTGCAATTTGCATGAGGGTTCTGTGGGGTCTGCCTACCCGGAGCTCTCCCTGCTGTGCCCCGCTGCTGTCAGCAGCTGCTCCCCGTTCCTGTTCGGTGCTGGTGACATTTACAAAACGGCAAAAAAACAGCAGAGATTTGAACTCTGACGCTTCCTCTTTTTTTATTTGCTCTCCCAACTCTTCCCAGCACTCCCCTTATCAGCGCAGGCCGTTTGTTTGCCTCGCTCCCTGCCCCAGATGACAGCGCCATGCATCAGGTGGTTCCTGCTCCTGCAGCCAGCACGGCGTGCAGAGGAATTGCTGAGCTGGGAGGATAAACCCATTGTGCAGCCCGGGTGCTGTAGGGCTCTGCAGGCTTTCAGGGAGCCCTGCGGGAAGCAGCAGGGTAATCGCTCCACCTCAGCCCCCGCAGCCGTGTTTAATGGGTGGGGAAGGAGGGGCAGAGGTGCTTGAGGCCTCTTGCTTCTTCTGCTGGTGCCCACGTTCGCTCCAAGGGGTGCTGGTGATGTGGACAGGTGACCTGAAGAAGGGATGCACGCTGCCTCTTCTGCAAAGACAGCAAGGAATGCTTCGAGGTTAAGTGGGGGTCTGACACCAGCTGCCATCCAGACCAGTGGCTGTAGCTTGTGCAGCTTTTACTGCAGCTCCCTCCCTCCTTTGGTGCTTATTCCGTTCTGAAATCCAGGCTGGCTTCCTTGTGGCTCAGCTCCAGCAGGGACACTTGCAGTCCTGTGCCACCATCTGGCAGAGCTGGTGAGCCAGGACTTTGGGAGATGTTCCAGGGGGGATAGATCACGGGGTAGAGCAAGGAGACCAAGCAGAGAGCTCTGTGAGTTCACCTGGGAAGTAATTGAAGTGACGCCCTTGGTGTGACAGTCCCGCCTTGGGTGTGGTTAGTCACAAACGCTGTAGGCACTTTCACTCCTGTGGTTACTCAGCGTTGTAGGCTTTGAGTAGTGACTTCACACAGGGCTTGTTTCTGCTTCTGCTGCGAGGCTCTCTGCTTGCTCCAGCCTGTGGGGAAAAAAGGAGGGACCTTGTGAGATCCTTGGAAGGGGCAGCTGATGGGTGATGGAGAGCTTTTGTGAGAAGCACTGTGGCTCACTACTCTCAGTCCTCGTGGTGATCATGAAGCCTTGTGGGCACCGTGCTGGAAATCTTCCATGACTCCAGGCATTGGATTCAGAGCATCCTTGCAGTGCATGAGGCAGCTCCAGCTCTGCCCCTCGGGTCCTTGGCTGGGTTTTGGTGCCAGACTGGCCAGCAGTGCCCTGCTCTCCCAACAGAGGAGGTTCTTCCATTGCCACCTGGAAGCAGCAGCACAGCAAATCCTCAGCCAGGCATCCCTGCACCTCCAGATGTCTGACCTTGCAAACAGAACAGCCCCCGAGAGCTGCTGGGGCTGGGCAAGTTGATTTTACAGCTTCCTTCACACTGAGCATTGCCTGGAGTCAGGATTTACAGGAACAGTCCACAGTGGGAAACTCCTGGGGTTTGTGCTTTTCCTGACTGACACCTGCATGGCTCGCTCAGGAGCTGGAAACCTCCTGCACTCCACGGGAGGGGGAAGTGACACAGCAGGAGAATCCTGACTGAGGTGCTTGTGGAGTAAACAGGAAAGATCTCGTGGAGATTCCAGTGGCTGCCTGCAGGGATCCTGTCAGGCAGGCAGTGGAGGCATCTCTCAGCAGCCTGAGAACTGAAAGGTTTGGGTGGCAATGACCTTAAAACCCATCCTGCCACAGTTTGGGGCACCTGGCACTGGCCCAGGCTGCTGCAAGCCCCCTCCAGCAGAGCTCACCCCTCCTGTGAGCTATTCACCAGTGGGTGATGAATGAGAGCTCAGTCACAGCCAGGATTCTGCTGCCGGAGGCAGCTGAGGCAGAGCTAGCTCAGTAAACCCTCCAAGATAAGCTGGCCTAAGCACACAAACATTCAGGTTTTTGTTGAGCCCTTCAGCTGGGGAATGCCCGCGCCGGTGCAAAGTCGTGTTTTCATGGGATTTGCTTGTGCAAGGCCTGAGCTGGTTCTGGTTCTGCAGCCTGTGTGTGCTCTGTGCTGAGGCTCACCTGCTGCTCCAGGCACCTCAGTGGGGAACAGAGCGAGGATGAAACACCCAAATGCCTTCATTTGTTCTTTGTGCTGCTCTCTGGGACAAGCTGTTGATTATGCTGAGTGTCCCAGTGTGGTAATTATTAATAACTGAGCTTCTGAGGAGGCAGGTTGAAGTCCAGGTAAGATTTCATGCTCCTGCTGCTGCCTCTCTGTGGACATCCCTAAACTGAAAGCCTCTAAGACAGATTTTCCTTTGGCTCCAATGAAATGTCCAAATTGAAATTTCTAAATGAATTCCCAAAAAATTCCTCCGGGAAGCCCCAGCAGGTGGTGGTTGTGCAGCTCTAAGCCCTTGCTTGGCTAAATAAATTTATTTAGGAGCTAATGTGCCTCCAAGAGGTGCCTGAGTTCTGGAATGAGGCAGCTCTGTGCCTGCTTGCAGAGGGCTCTGCAGGCAGCTGCAGTGGAGCTGTCTGAACACGCTCTTCCTGAGGGGAAGGAGGAGGCTCCAGTGCAGCTCACCTGTGCCTTGCATCCTTTCCTTCCTGCAGGAATGCATCCTCTCTGGGATTATGTCAGTGAATGGAAAGAAAGTCCTTCACATGGATCGAAACTCCTACTATGGAGGGGAAAGTGCATCCATTACACCCCTGGAGGATGTAAGTGTGGGGAGAGAGACCCATCCTCCTCCCTGGGCACAAAAAGGGGATTGATTCCCTTGGGGTGCCTTCAGATTAATGACTCTAAGGAAGTGAGAAGTTTTATGGCATTTTCTCACCAGGTAACAGAGGGGGAAACACCACTGTGGGGGTTTGGAGTTGGTGGCTTGTGCTTATTTCTTGTAATTCCCAGTTGGAATTCAAGCAAATCCGAGCATGGAGCATTCCAGAGCTGTTACAGCTGGATGTTAAAACTCTTCAGCTAAATTGCAAATTGGGCTAAGAAATGCTGTGTTGACCAGTTCACCAGGTTCAGAAATTCCCAAATCCTTGAATGGAGAAAGCCTGGATGAGCAGAATTACACTGCCTGGTTCTTCTGTAACAATTCACCGGGTGTGTTTGTGTGTTCCAAACTCACACTGGAGCTAAAACTGCAGCCAGAAGCTGGCTCTGAAGAGCTTGTGTTCAGCCTGGAGCTGTGGGGGTGGAAAGTGTGTCCATGTGTGGGAGAAATGACACCCAGACAGATTTCCTGGGCTATAATAAGTTCTGTATTCTCTCTCCAAAGCTCTACAAAAGGTTTAATCTCCCAGGAACTCCACCAGAATCTATGGGGCGGGGAAGAGACTGGAACGTGGACCTCATTCCAAAATTCCTTATGGCTAATGGTGAGTGATCCTGAGCTCCCACATATTCCTTGGGCTGCTGCTGGGTGCTGGAATGGGACAGACACTGTCATTCCTAACAAATCCTCATCCTTGAATCCATGTGCTCCAGTACCGCTCTGCTCGAGACCAAACCCCTGGCATGAAATGGTTTCCAGCACAGCTCCCTTTGCCTAAAACCAGCCCCTGGCTTGGATCTGCTGGATCTGCCCCTGGGATCTGCCCCTGGGATCTCCCCCTGGGATCTCCCCTGGGATCTGCCCCTGGGATCTCCCCTGGATCTGCCCCCGGGATCCCGGATCTCCCCGGATCTCCTCCTGTCCCGGGATCTCCCCCTGGGATCTCCCCCTGGAGCCCCAGGGTGTGGATGGATTGGGCAGTGCCTGGCTCAGGGTTGCTGCCGTGGAAGAGCCGATGGGTCCCAGCCCAGCCTGGCTGCTTTAGTCGCAGCTTCTCTTGAGCCTGCCGTGGGAATTGAGCAGGGGAAGGGTTTGCTGTGCTGGGGGAGCTGCTGTGCCTGTGTTTGACTGTGCCCAACCCCTGCAGGTCAGTTGGTAAAGATGCTGCTCTACACAGAAGTCACTCGCTACTTGGACTTCAAGGTGATCGAGGGCAGCTTCGTCTACAAGGGAGGGAAGATCTACAAAGTTCCCTCCACTGAGGCAGAAGCTTTGGCCTCCAGTGAGTAGCTGCACTTTGCCTGTTCCCTCTGCATCCCCTAAACAGAGGCAAGCCCATCCCTTGGGGTATTCTTGGGGTTCTCCTGCACCTCTTTGTCTTCAAACACCCCTTGCAGTGTGAGCCTTGGGTTTGCTGTTTTCTTGGAGCTTCCAAGCTGCCAGTTCAGTGGGATTCTGGTGAGAACCTGGCAGTGTTTTCCTTCCTCAAGAGGTTCCATTTGGGGCTCGTGCTGCCAGCCCTGCCATGAATATTTGATGTGATGCCCTTGTTGGAATTGTGTGTGTGTGAAAAACATTGCAGGCAAATTGGAATGACTAATTCCAACGTGTAGCACCTCAAAGCTTAATTGTTGCCTGCTTCAATTTCACTCCTCAAATAAAACTAATAACAGTGTGGTGAAATCCATTAGGAGCTGGAGGGCATTCCATGAGCTCCAGACGTGGGATGTGTTCAGCAACACTTCTGAAAAATCTGATGAAGTGACTCCTGCAGTTAAGGCCCCAGATCCGTAGGTCTGAGCCTTCCTCATGGCAGAGATTCCTGAAGGAATCAGGAAACCCTTCAGTCTGACCACAGGAGATCTCCTAGACACTGATGCTGGCAGGAGAGGAGGTGCTGCCTCTGCCCTCACCTTTCACCTTGCTCCTGCAATTTCTGGAGAGTCCAAGTGCAGAAATGGTGCCTTGTCCAGCCTCCTGTTTGAGGGACAGGACAAAGGGGAATGGCCTGAGGCTGAGGGAAGTTAGAGGGGATCCTGGGGAGGAATTCCTGGCTGAGAGGGTAGGGAGGGGCTGGAATGGAATTCCCAGAGAAGCTGAGGCTGCCCCTGGATCCCTGGGAATGTCCAAGGCCAGGTTGGACATTGGGGTTTGGAACAGCCTGGAACAGTGAGAGGTGTCCCTGCCCATGGGGGTGGAACTAAGGACATTTAAGGTCCCTTCCAACCCAAACCATTCATTGTTTGAACACTCAGTGGTTCTTACCCACTGCTGGTACTGGAAAAGCCACAAAATCACTGAGGATCTGCTGAATTCTGACAAACCCCTGGTGCTGAATTCTGACAAACCCTGGTGCTGAATTCTGACAAAGCCCTGGTGCTGAATTCTGACAAAGCCCTGGTGCTGAATTCTGACAAAGCCCTGGTGCTGAATTCTGACAAAGCCCTGGTGCTGAATTCTGACAAAGCCCTGGTGCTGAATTCTGACAAACCCCTGGTTCTACACTCCACACAACCCCTGGGTTCCTTGCACTCTCTCATCCCTGGTTTCTGAATTCTCTCATCCCTGGTGCTGCACTCTCTCATGCCCTGGTGCTGCATCTTCTCTCATCCCCTGGTTCTGAATTTCTCACAAATCCCTGGTGCACTTTGCACTCTCTCCATGCCCTGGTTTTTATGGGTTTTGATAGTGTGTCTGTTCGAGAAGCGCCGGTTCCGGAAATTCCTGGTGTACGTGGCCAACTTCGACGAGAACGACCCGCGGACCTTCGAGGGCGTGGACCCCAAGAAAACCACCATGAGGGATGTGTACAAGAAGTTCGACCTGGGCCAAGATGTCATTGACTTCACAGGCCATGCCCTGGCTCTCTACAGGACTGATGAGTAAGTGGGGCTCAGTTCTCCCCAAATCCCAGGATTTGGGGTTATGGTGGGATTGATGGGTTATTTTAAACTTTGCAGGTTCCTCAGTGAAACTCGTGCCACTGAGTGCTCCTAAAAGGGAACTCCCAGGGCAGCTCTGCCAGGAGCAGCTGGAGGGTGGGGAAGGAGACATCATGGGTGGGAAGTCAATGTTTTGCTTCCCCATTCTGCTGGAAGTGCTGCTCTGGGAGACATCCCAAATGGTTTAACTGTCCTTCCCAGCTATCTAGATCAACCCTGCCAAGAAACAATCAACAGGATTAAGCTGTACAGCGAGTCACTGGCTCGATATGGGAAAAGCCCCTACCTGTACCCCCTCTATGGCCTTGGAGAGCTGCCCCAGGGATTTGCA
This sequence comes from Sitta carolinensis, assembly GCA_032173965.1. Classification (NCBI taxonomy): domain Eukaryota; kingdom Metazoa; phylum Chordata; class Aves; order Passeriformes; family Sittidae; genus Sitta; species Sitta carolinensis. The sequence continues at coordinate 460,367 of JAVUNC010000005.1, forward strand.
AGTGAGCTCTTGGCTTTAAATCCGGGTTCCCTCCAGTGGGGTGTGGAGTTGGGTGTGTGGAGTCAGTGCTTGAACTTGCAGAATGTGATGCTGCATAAAATACTGTGGTCCTTAATGGTTCTTTGACTTAATTAAGAGGTGCTTGCTCCACGTGAGAGTTTTTCCTCATGGGCTCGTTCAGCTCTGGGTTTGCTCAGAGATCCTGTTGGCAGAGTCCTTCTCCCCTGCGTTTCAGCAGAGGATTTGGAGGAGGGGGAAGTGTGAGGTGGGGTTTTCCCAGGTGGAGCAGACCCTGGGGGCTGGCAGGGCTGTTAAACGCCAGCCCTGGAGGTGCTGAGGGCGTTTTGCTGTTGCAGGCTCAGTGCAATCTATGGAGGCACCTACATGCTCAACAAGCCCATCGAGGAGATCGTCATAGAGAACGGCAAAGTGGTCGGGGTCAAGTCTGAGGGGGAGGTACGGACCCTTCCCCTGCTCCCCACACCCCCTCAGAACCCCCAGCCTCAGGCTTGGGGCCCCACACACACAGACACAAGGCTGTGTGAAGGCCAAGGGCCACACGTGTTGTGGCAGCTCGCTGAAGAAAGACACAGCGTGCTGCTGGCAGAGTCCTCAGCACCCAGGAGCTGGGAGCAGTGTCCCTGGGCTGAACCAGGAGGGAATGTTCCTTGTGTCCAGCCGGGAGCAGCTCTGCCCTCGGCACTGCTGGCTGCTCTCACAGCACCCGCCCTCCCTGCAGCTCCTCCTGCCTGCATCAAGCTGGGAATGCTCTGAACGTGCCCTGGCAGGAGCAGGCGCTCCCAGCACACTTCAGCACTTGCTAACCGGGGGATAACGTGTCCCTTGGGGCGGGAATGACATGTCCTGGCCAGCAGCAGAGGTGACAGCCCTGCTGGAGACCCCAGTGTGCTGAGCCCGGAGGGCTCAGGTTGCTCAAATACGGAATTACAGCCGAGCAAAGCGTTTCGGATGTGAGCTGGGTGCTGTCCCCCATTCCTGCTCAGGTGGCTTCGCTGCAAACAGCTCATCTGCGACCCCAGCTACGTGTCGGACCGCGTGACCAAGGTGGGCCAGGTGATCCGGGTCATCTGCATCCTGAGCCACCCCATCAAGAACACGAACGATGCCAACTCCTGCCAGATCATCATTCCACAGAACCAGGTCAACCGGAAATCAGGTGAGGGCACGGCACCTCTGCCCACCCGCGCTGGGCTGGAATGGGCTGGGCTGGAATGGGCTGGAATGAGCTGGGCTGGGCTGGGCTGGGCTGAGCTGGGCTGGGCTAAACTGTGCTAAACTGGGCTGAGCTGGGCTGGGCTGAACTGGGCTAAACTGGGCTGAACTGGGCTGGGCTGGGCTGAGCTGGGCTGGGCTGAGCTGAACTGGGCTGGGCTGGGCTGGGCTGGGCTGGGCTGAGCTGAACTGGGCTGGGCTGGGCTGGGCTGGAATGGGCTGGAATGAGCTGGGCTGGGCTGGGCTGAGCTGGGCTGAGCTGGGCTGGGCTAAACTGTGCTAAACTGGGCTGAGCTGGGCTGGGCTGAACTGGGCTAAACTGGGCTGAACTGGGCTGGGCTGGGCTGGGCTGGGCTGAGCTGGGCTGAACTGAGCTGAACTGGGCTGGGCTGGGCTGGGCTGAACTGAGCTGAACTGGGCTGGGCTGGGCTGGGCTGGGCTGGGCTGGGCTGGGCTGGGCTGAGCTGGGCTGGGCTGGGCTGGGCTGGGCTGGGCTGGGCTGGGCTGGCTGGGCTGGGCTGGGCTGGGCTGGGCTGGGCTGGGCTGAGCTGGGCTGGGCTGGGCTGGGCTGAGCTGGGCTGAACTGGGCTGAACTGGGCTGGGCTGGGCTGGGCTGAACTGAGCTGAACTGGGCTGGGCTGGGCTGGGCTGGGCTGAGCTGGGCTGGGCTGAGCTGAACTGGGCTGGGCTGGGCTGGGCTGGGCTGGGCTGGGTGGGCTGGGCTGAACTGAGCTGAACTGGGCTTGGCTGGGCTGAGCTGGGCTGAACTGGGCTGGGCTGGGCTGGGCTGGGCTGGGCTGAACTGGGCTGGGCTGGGCTGAACTGGGCTGGGCTGGGCTGGGCTGGGCTGGGCTGGGCTGGGCTGAGCTGGGCTGAACTGGGCTGGGCTGGGCTGGGCTAAACTGGGCTGGGCTAAACTGGGCTGAGCTGGGCTGGGCTGCGCTTGCCTGGGTTCCCTGGCCTGGCTCCAGGGAAATGGACACCCCATGGCCTGGGCCTGCTGTTTTTAGGGCTGAGCAAAGCTGAGCTTTAGTTCAGAGCACTTAGGGAAGGTGGGGGCAGCTTGTGCTCGGAAAACCCTGTGAGGAACCTGCAGCAGGAAATGACCCAGACTGGGAGAGGGGGTGAGGTGGGGAGGGGCTGCCTCAGCTCGGGAACCCCACTGGATTTCAGGAGCCATCATGGGAAACTGGATTTTGGGGAGCTGCCCTGTCCAGGCTGCTCAACCAGGAGATGAGAGCACGTAGGGCAAGGATGGCACCCATTCCAGAGTCTGAAAATCCAGGGGGTGCCAAGTGTCAGGGCAGCAGGAAGAGCTGTGGGCAGGGTTTGGGGTGAGGCTGAGGAGGTTTGGGGATGAAGCTGAAGGAGGTTTTGGGATGAGCCTGAGGAGGTTTTGGGATGAGCCTGGAGGAGGTTTTAGGATGATCCTGGAGGAGGTTTTGGGATGAGCCTGGAGGAGGTTTTAGGATGATCCTGGAGGAGGTTTTGGGATGAGCCTGGAGGAGGTTTTGGGATGAGCCTGGGGGAGGTTTTGGGATGAGCCTGGGGGAGGTTTTGGGATGATGCTGAGGAGGTTTTGGGATGAGGCTGAGGAGGTTTTGGGATGGAGCTGAGGAGGTTTTGGGATGGAGCTGAGGAGGTTTTGGGATGAGGCTGAGGAGGTTTTGGGATGAGCCTGGAGGAGGTTTTGGGATGAGCCTGGAGGAGGTTTTGGGATGGGCTGAGGAGGTTTTGGGATGAGCCTGGAGGAGGTTTTGGGATGAGCCTGGAGGAGGTTTTGGGATGAGCCTGGGGAGGTTTTGGGATGAGGCTGAGGAGGTTTTGGGATGAGCCTGGGGAGGTTTTGGGATGAGCCTGAGCAGGTTTTGGGATGGAGCTGAGGAGGTTTGGGGATGGAGCTGAGGAGGTTTTGGGATGAAGCTGAAGGAGGTTTTGGGATGAGGCTGAGGAGGTTTTGGGATGGGGCTGAGGAGGTTTGGGGATGAGCCTGGGGGAGGTTTTGGGATGAGCCTGGAGGCGGTTTTGGGATGAGCCTGGAGGCGGTTTTGGGATGGGCTGGGGGAGGTTTTGGGCTGAGGCTGAGGAGGTTTGGGGATGGGCTGGGGGGGTTCTGTGCTGCAGCTGTGCCCTGTCCCCCCAGATATCTACGTGTGCATGATCTCCTCTGCTCACAACGTGGCGGCGCAGGGCAAGTACATCGCCATCGCCAGCACCACCGTGGAGACGGCCGAGCCCGAGAAGGAGATCAAGCCAGCCTTGGACCTCTTGGAGCCCATCGAGCAGAAGTGAGCCCAGCAAACCCCTCTCCTCTCTGCTGGAGCTCTGGAGCCCCTTGGCTGCCGGGAGCTGCTCCCACTGGGGCCCCTCAGCACCCTGAGCGCTGCCCTCGGGTCCCAGGGAAGCAGAAGCAGAGGGCACAGCCTCAGGCTGCTCCCTGGGAAATACGGGCTGGATACTGGGAAGAGGTGTTTCATGGGAAGAGGGAGAAAGTGCTGGAATGTTCTGCCTGGGGAGGTGGTGGAGTCCCCGTCCCTGGGTGGGTTTCAAACAGCCTGGCTGTGGCACTGGGGCTGGGTTGGACTCCACAGTCCTGGAGATTCTGGGATTCTGTGAATTACAGAGAGTCCCTAAAGCAGGAATAATTACATTTTTATGGGCTACCTTGAAATGCACCCATAATGGGATTTGGTTAGGAACAATAATAATCAGGTGCCAGGGTCTGGTTGAGGTGTTAGGGATGGGTTGGACTCACTGACCCCGGAGATCTCTCCCAACCTGGGGATTCTGTGAACTATAGAGAATCCTTAAAGCAGGAATAATTACATTTTTATGGGATATGTTAAAATGCACCCACAATGGGATTTGGCTAGGGCCGATGATAATCAGGTGCCAGGGCCTGGGTGAGGTGTTAGGCTGGGTTGCACTCGCTGACCCCGGCCGTCTCTCCCATCCTGGGGATTCCGGGCTCCTCAAACCCTGCTGAGCCTTCTCGTGCCTTTGGCAGGTTCGTGAGCATCAGTGACCTGTTTGCCCCCACCGACCTGGGCACTGAGAGCCAGGTGAGTGAGGGCTGGGCCGGGCTGGCAGGGGCTGGGCTGCAGCCGGGGCTCACGGGCGCTCTGTGCCCGCAGATCTTCATCTCGCGCACCTACGACGCCACCACCCACTTCGAGACGACGTGCGACGACATCAAGGACATCTACAAGAGGATGATGGGCTCGGAGTTCGACTTCGAGGAGATGAAGCGCAAGAAGAACGACATCTACGGCGAGGAGGAGCAGCAGTAGCGAGAGGCTCTGAGCGGGAGCGTCGCAACGGGCTGCTCGGAGTATCTAAGGAACTTAATGAACACTGTACGAAATTCAATATTGTAAGGCCTGCTTTTGTAATCCCATCTCTGAGAGATTGAAGAGTACTGCACTGGTAATGTTCCCTTTTTGGATATCATATGTTAATGAGTTCATTCTAGTAGGGCTGCTGTCCAGAATCTGGCAAATTCCTGACCGATTCCTGACTAACCTCGTAAGCGAAAGGCAGACTGAAATTATTATTATTATTATTATTATTATTATTATTATTTTTGCAGACGTAGAACGTGGGTGCAGATTTGAAATAACTCATTGACAGCTGTGTCTTCCCTTGTCTTTTTAATCATTTGTAAAAACATCCTTCACAACCCTGTGCTTCTGGTGAGCTCGTAGACGTGACGCTGATGTCACTCAAACCTGATATCAAGGAAAATAGAAACTGAGCACTCCATCATTGTGGACAGCATCCCTAAAAAAAAAAAAAGTCTCTCCCATCAATCTTAACTCTGTGGCAAAGTTGTTATCATGGACAAAGCCCACACCTATTGTAGCAGCAAATGTTGGCTTCGTTCTGGGCACAGAACTTAACCTCCACTTAAGCTTCTAAACCCGTTTCCATCGGTTGGGACACAGCTGTGCCTAAGGCTCCTTTGTGTTTTAATCTTAATAAAATTGAGAGAACAAATTACAGAGCAGGCAAGATGTGGAAGTATTTTGTGTCCCCGGCGGCTTCTCGGCTGGACCAAACGGCGCTGCGGTATCGGCATGACAGAGCCTGTGCTTCTCGTGTCTCCTGAAGGCTCCAAATGATTTCTGTACTGCGAAGTAAAGCCAAATTCTGGAAACCAGTCCTGGCCTCTGGTCTGAGTCACTTCAGCTCTGGGAGCAGCAGCTCCAGGCTGAGAGCCTGCAGGAGCGTTTCCCGCAGGAAAGCGTTTCCTGCTGGAAAACGTCGCCCGGTTCCAGTGTTTGCCAAGGCTTTCCAGAGTGGTTCCCGGCAGGGAAGCTCTGCTCCTCTGGCTGCCTGCGGCTCCAGCACAATCCCTGCGCCACCCCAGGGCCAGGGCTGGGAAAGGCGGCAGCAGCGAGCGACTCCTGCTTCGGGCTCCTCTCATCCTGAGCGCCAAGAGCAGGAGATGGAGGGAGGAAAAGCCTGGGAGCACCGGGAGGAGGGAGGGAGGAAAAGCCCTGGGAGCACCGGGAGGAGGGAGGGAGGAAGAGCCCTGGGAGTACCAGAAGAGAGGAAAAGCCTGGGAGCACCGGGAGGCGGGAAGGAGAGCCTGGGAGCACCGGGAGGAGGGAGGAAAAGCCTGGGAGCACCGGGAGAAGGGAAGGGGAGCCTGGGAGCACCGGGAGGCGGGAAGGAGAGCCTGGGAGCACCGGGAGGAGGGAAGTGGAGCTGGGCCCGCCTGGGGCTCCCTGGAGCTTCTGGCACTTCCCCCTCCCCAGGTGCCACTTCCAGGAACAATTCCTGAGGTGCCCTTTCCAGGATCAATTCCTGAGGTGCCCTTTCCAGGATCAATTCCTGAGGTGCCCTTTCCAGGATCAATTCCTGAGGTGCCACTTCCAGGAACAATTCCCACCCTCAGCTGCTGGGAGTGGGGCTGGGGAAGTTCCCCCCATGCAGTGCCCACAGGCCAGGCCAGACTGGAAAAGAAATCCTTCCATGATCCCAACTCTCCCTCCCTGCTGCTGTAACCTGCTCATTCCTCTGCTCATTCCATTCTTCCTGCAGGGAAGCACCATGGGATCCATCATCCAGGAGCCCACCGTGGTTTTGCTCACTCCTTGCTGACTCCCACCCCTGTCCCTTTCCCTGCAGGAAATTGCTGGATTGCCGAGCAGGATCCCCCTCTCCAGAAAGCAGAGCTGAGTGAAACTCGGTTATTTTGGAGGTTTTATTAACCAAACTCTTTACAAAGTCATCCTGTACAGAACGGCCTCGCAGTCCTGGATTTACAAAGGAACCGAGGGACGTCCCTGCCCCGCGGCCTGGGCGTTTCCCCCTCGGTAAGAGCTTATTTGATCCTGCATTCCCAAGGATTCCGCAGCTGGAATGCACCGAGTCCCAGCAGGGAACCGCAGCAGGAGGCGGCAGGGAGGGAGGAGCTGAACTGTAGTGTGGGCCTGAACGGCCACGTGGAAAAGGGATTTGTTCTCACTCCTGGTCTTCAAGTAAACTTTGGGAAATGCAGAGCAGGCAGGGGCCGGGAGCCGCTGCAATAATTTAATTTACCTGTACCGTCAGAAGAACCTTCCTATGGGAGACTGGAGGGCAGGGAATGAGGGCCCTGAGGATTTGCATTTCCCACCTTTAAACAGGATTTATATACAGCGCTGAAACGGACCCGCCCCCAGCAGTGGGGGGATCCACGGGCATGGCTGGGATCCACTGGGATAGATAGGATCCACTGGGACAGCCGGGATCCACTGGCATGGCTGGGATCCACTGGGACGGATGGAATCCACTGGGATAAATGGTTGGGAATCCACTGGGGTAGTTGGGATCCACTGGGATAAATGGATGGGGGAGATCCACTGGGCTGGTTGGTGAGGATCCACTGGGCTGGATGAACGATGGGATCCACTGGGCTGATGGGATCCACTGGGTGTCCCCCTCAGGCCCGGGATCCCCCACGGGTGCCCCAGGCCCGGGCAGCAGCCGCGTCCTCGTGGCTCCGCTCCTCACCTGCAGCACAGGGGGAGCTCGGGCAGTGCCCGGTGCCCATGGGCAGTGCCCAGTGCGCCATTCCCAGCACCCTCAGGGCAGTGCCCAGTGCCCCAGTGCAGTGCCCAGTGCCCCCAGGGCAGTGCCCAGTGCCCCTGGAGCAGTGCCCAGTGTCCATGGGGCAGTGCCCAGTGCCCCAGTGCAGTGCCCAGTGCCCAGTGCTCCCAGGGCAGTGCCCAGTGCCCAGTGCCCATTCCCAGCACCCTCAGGGCAGTGCCCAGTGCCCCAGTGCAGTGCCCAGTGCCCAGTGCTCCCAGGGCAGTGCCGTGCCAGTGCCCATTCCCAGCACCCTCAGGACACTCCCCAGTGCCAGGCAGTGCCAGCTCCTGCAGTGTCAGTTGTGCAGCTTTCCCCCGTTCCAGTGGCCCCGCTGCAGGAGCCAGCCCTGAGCCCTGTGGCTCCCTGCTGGCCACCCCAGGCCAGCCCAGGCCAGTCCCAGGCCAGCCCAGGCCAGTCCCAGGCCAGCCCAGGCCAGTCCCAGGCCAGCCCAGGTCCACCCCAGGCCAGTCCCAGCCAGCCCTGAGCCGTTCCCAGCCCTTTGGCTCCATCCCGAGCTGTTCTCCCTCACCAGTAGCTCCTTCTGAAGGGAGCAGCCACGTGCTGCACCGTCCTGAGGAAGGTGTTGATGTCAGCCACGAGAATTCCTTTGCTCTCCAGGGCCTCCCTGCTGCTGCTGCTGCCTGGATTCTCTGCGAGGGAGGAGCATTAATTCCATTAATTCCATTAATCCCAACAAACGAGGGTGTTGCTAAATCCCTCAATCCCACCCTGGTGCTTTGCTAACAGCCCCAGCCACCCACAAGCACAAAAAACCACTGGGATTTATCAACTCCAGAAATCCGGTTTTTATTCACCATTCCAGTCTATTCAAACAAGGAGGTTTTGGGTTTTTAATTTAATTTTTTTTAGGGGAAATGGGAAAAATATTCTGATTATTTTTGTTATAATATTTAGGTGTACTTTTTTTTTTTTTTTTTTTTTTTGAGAAGGGGATTTTTTTTTATTTTTCTCCTGGGGGTGAAGAGGTTTGTTTTTCTTTCCCCAATCACATTGGTCTGGAAAAACCCAGTACATACGGCAAAACAATTTCTAGTAGAAAGACTTTTTACACAACCTTGACCAAACCACAAGAAGAGTCTGTGCTGTGTGTTATCCCACAGCAACATGGAGGGAGCTTCACAGCCTGGAGCTGTGGTTGGACAATTGATTTTAATATTCTGATGGACCAGAACTTTAAAAAGTGGGAGATCTTGAGGCCAATTGTCCATTTTGTGCCCACTTTGAGCAGGAAAACAAAGAAGATGGAGCTTCAGAACGTGGAGCTGTAATTGCACAATTAACCCAATCTGCTCACGGACCAGAATTTATAAAAGTGGGAGATCTCGAGGCCAATTGTCCATTTTGTGCCCATTTTGAGCAGGAAAACAGAGAGGATGGAGCTTCCTAAGCTGAAGCTGTAATTCCACAATTAACTCCAATATGCAAATGTGTTGTCCCTGAAAATCAGCCTTCTGATTTGTTTTAGTATAGTGCAGTCAGTTCTCATGAATTGTAAGATAAACAAGAATCATGTTTGCATTCCTCTGTAAAAGATCTCACCTGATGGACTGCTCAGGTGAGCAGTAAAAATAGAAAAGTAAGAACCTCTCTGTCCAATCTCTGCTCACTGTCCAGAAACTGAGAGATACGAGGGCAACAATACACAAAACACTGGCTCCTTTCTCCTCCTGTGCCTGGCCCCTGCTGTGTGTGCTGCTGTGTGTCTGTCTGTCAGTGTCACAGGGACACACACGGCTCAGCATGCACGGCTGTGCTGCTGTGTGTCTGTCAGTGTCACAGGGACACACACGGCTCAGCATGCACGGCTGTGCTGCTGTCTGTCTGTCTGTCTGTGTCACAGGGACACACACGGCCCGGCACGCACGGCTGTGCTGCTGTGTGTCTGTCAGTGTCACAGGGACACACACGGCTCAGCATGCACGGCTGTGCTGCTGTGTGTCTGTCTGTCAGTGTCACAGGGACACACACGGCTCAGCATGCACGGCTGTGCTGCTGTGTGTCTGTCTGTCAGTGTCACAGGGACACACACGGCTCAGCATGCACGGCTGTGCTGCTGTGTGTCTGTCTGTCTGCGTCACAGGGACACACACGGCTCAGCATGCACGGCTGTGCTGCTGTGTGTCTGTCTGTGTCACAGGGACACACACGGCTCAGCATGCACGGCTGTGCTGCTGTCTGTCTGTCTGTCAGTGTCACAGGGACACACACGGCTCAGCATGCACGGCTGTGCTGCTGTGTGTCTGTCTGTCAGTGTCACAGGGACACACACGGCTCAGCATGCACGGCTGTGCTGCTGTGTGTCTGTCTGTGTCACAGGGACACACACGGCTCAGCATGCACGGCTGTGCTGCTGTCTGTCTGTCTGTCTGTCAGTGTCACAGGGACACACACAGGCTCAGCATGCACGGCTGTGCTGCTGTGTGTCTGTCAGTGTCACAGGGACACACACGGCTCAGCATGCACGGCTGTGCTGCTGTGTGTCTGTCTGTGTCACAGGGACACACACGGCTCAGCATGCACGGCTGTGCTGCTGTGTGTCTGTCTGTCAGTGTCACAGGGACACACACGGCTCAGCATGCACGGCTGTGCTGCTGTCTGTCTGTCAGTGTCACAGGGACACACATGGCTCAGCATGCACGGCTGTGCTGCTGTGTGTCTGTCTGTCTGTGTCACAGGGACACACACGGCTCAGCATGCACGGCTGTGCTGCTGTGTGTCTGTCTGTGTCACAGGGACACACACGGCTCAGCACGCACGGCTGTGCTGCTGTGTGTCTGTCTGTCTGTGTCACAGGGACACACACGGCTCAGCATGCACGGCTGTGCTGCTGTGTGTCTGTCTGTGTCACAGGGACACACACGGCTCAGCATGCACGGCTGTGCTGCTGTGTGTCTGTCAGTGTCACAGGGACACACACGGTTCAGCATGCACGGCTGTGCTGCTGTGTGTCTGTCTGTCAGTGTCACAGGGACACACACGGCTCAGCATGCACGGCTGTGCTGCTGTGTGTCTGTCAGTGTCACAGGGACACACACGGCTCAGCATGCACGGCTGTGCTGCTGTCTGTCTGTCTGTCTGTGTCACAGGGACACACACGGCCCGGCACGCACGGCTGTGCTGCTGTGTGTCTGTCAGTGTCACAGGGACACACACGGCTCAGCATGCACGGCTGTGCTGCTGTGTGTCTGTCTGTCAGTGTCACAGGGACACACACGGCTCAGCATGCACGGCTGTGCTGCTGTGTGTCTGTCTGTCAGTGTCACAGGGACACACACGGCTCAGCATGCACGGCTGTGCTGCTGTGTGTCTGTCTGTCTGCGTCACAGGGACACACACGTTCAGCATGCACGGCTGTGCTGCTGTGTGTCTGTCTGTCAGTGACACAGGGACACACACGGCTCAGCATGCACGGCTGTGCTGCTGTGTGTCTGTCTGTCTGTGTCACAGGGACACACACGGCTCAGCACGCACGGCTGTGCTGCTGTGTGTCTGTCGTGTCACAGGGACACACACGGCTCAGCATGCACGGCTGTGCTGCTGTGTGTCTGTCTGTGTCACAGGGACACACACGGCTCAGCATGCACGGCTGTGCTGCTGTGTGTCTGTCTGTCGTGTCACAGGGACACACACGGCTCAGCATGCACGGCTGTGCTGCTGTGTGTCTGTCTGTCTGTGTCACAGGGACACACACGGCTCAGCATGCACGGCTGTGCTGCTGTGTGTCTGTGTCAGTGTCACAGGGACACACACACGCTCAGCATGCACGGCTGTGCTGCTGTGTGTCTGTCAGTGTCACAGGGACACACACGGCTCAGCATGCACGGCTGTGCTGCTGTGTGTCTGTCTGTCAGTGTCACAGGGACACACACGGCTCAGCATGCACGGCTGTGCTGCTGTGTGTCTGTCTGTCTGTGTCACAGGGACACACACGGCTCAGCATGCACGGCTGTGCTGCTGTGTGTCTGTCTGTCAGTGTCACAGGGACACACACGGCTCAGCATGCACGGCTGTGCTGCTGTGTGTCTGTCTGTCAGTGTCACAGGGACACACACGGCTCAGCATGCACGGCTGTGCTGCTGTGTGTCTGTCTGTCAGTGTCACAGGGACACACACGGCTCAGCATGCACGGCTGTGCTGCTGTGTGTCTGTCTGTCTGTGTCACAGGGACACACACGGCTCAGCATGCACGGCTGTGCTGCTGTGTGTCTGTCAGTGTCACAGGGACACACACGGCTCAGCATGCACGGCTGTGCTGCTGTGTGTCTGTCTGTCGTGTCACAGGGACACACACGGCTCAGCATGCACGGCTGTGCTGCTGTGTGTCTGTCTGTCTGTGTCACAGGGACACACACGGCTCAGCATGCACGGCTGCTGGAGCCCTCATGGTGCACTGTCCTCTTTGTGCCCATCCCGGCTGTGACCCGGCCACGCTCTGCCGCTCCCCAGAGCCACCTTCAAACAGCCCCCCTGGAGGAACCCCTGCTTCACCCTCGGGCTCCCTGCACCCTCCCTGGCCCCCCGGGGCTCCGAGGGTGGCCTCACCTGTGAGGAACACGGCGAACCTGGCGTGGATGTGCTGCACCTGCAGCTGCAGCAGGCACTGCGGGCGCCGGCCGGCGGCGTCGCAGCCGTGGAAGGGCAGCAGCTCCAGCAGCTCCGCTCCCTGGCACCAGCGCAGCAGCAGCTGCTTCTTGTGGGCACTGCCACCATCCCTGCTGGGACACCGAGGGCTCAGGGGGGGCACAACCCCGCGGGCTTGGTCTGCAGGGGGTTTCTTCTCGGGGGTAACAGAGCGCGACACGGGCAGCTCTGGTGGGGATTGGAGGTTGGGATTTCAGAGGGCTCCTGCAGGCTGAGTGAAGCAGGTGAAAATGGACAGCAGAGGTATGTTCTCCAGAGTTCTCGCTGAGTTTAAACTGCTATGAGATGCTAATTGATTTATTTGAAGTTTTAAGCTAATATCTAACTACCCGTAGCCTCCTGCACTGTGGATTTTTAAAGTAATTATAAAATCACTCAAAGTTGTGGGGGAGAAGAGGAGGAAGAAGAGGAGGAAGAGAGGAGAGAGGGAGAGAGGGAGAGAGGGAGAGAGGGAGAGAGAAAGAGAGGGAGAGAGGGAGAGAGAAAGACAGAGAGAAAGAAGAGAGAGAGAGAAAGAGAAAGAGAAAGAGAAAGAGAAAGAGAAAGAGAAAGAGAAAGAGAAAGAGAAAGAGAAAGAGAAAGAGAAAGAGAAAGAGAAAAAAAGAGAAAGAGAAGAGAAAGAGAGGAAAGAGAAAAAGAGACAAGAAAGAGGAGAAGGAGATGACTATGCCTTACCCCCTCCATCTTGTTTTATATGTATATTATTTAAACCCACCACCTTAAATCCCAAATCTCTCCCCTGTGCTATCACACACCTCTGCTCACTCCACCCTCACACTCTCCGGGCTCTCACTCCATTGTGGAAGCTTTTCCATGCCCTCAGCTCCAATGCAGTGTGTCTCTGTGGATCATTCCCTGCCAGCACAGGGAGCCTGGAATGCCCTGTGCCCAGGGGAAGCTCTGTCCCTCTCCCTGCCCCCAGGGAAGGAGCAGGCAGGATGGGATTTGCCCTCCAGGTGTTTTTTCCCAGCCCCACGGGGGATTTTTGCTGCTCCATATGGATCAAAAGGGACAAGCTGCCCTTTGTTCCAGGACTGCCTGTGCTGGGTTTGCCCGGGGTTGGTTCCTTTTCACCTCAGGGGCAGCTTTGGGGATTTGTACTGGGAGCTGTGGGGTAATCCAGGGAGGTTTTCCTGCTGCTGGAGCAGGGTTTGGAAAAGCCAAGGCTGCTCCTCACTCACCCCACCAGAGCCTGGGGGGGCACAGGACCAGGGCAGGCCAGTCCCAGGGGAATGTTCCAGAGCCTGGGATATGCTCAGGATATAAAGCCGGGAGGAGAAGGGTGATGAGGGGATCTTGGGAGAGGTGGTGATGATGGAGCCTGGCTCTCCTGGGGATGGCCTGTGATGGAAATGGGAGGAATCCCTCCTGTGATGGAAATGGGGAGGAATCCCTCCTGTGATGGGAAATGGGAGGAATCCCTCCTGTGATGGGAAATGGGGAGGAATCCCTCCTGTGATGGGAAATGGGGAGGAATCCCTCCTGTGATGGGAAATGGGGAGGAATCCCTCCTGTGATGGGAAATGGGGAGGAATCCCTCCTGTGATGGGAAATGGGGAGGAATCCCTCCTGTGATGGGAAATGGGGAGGAATCCCTCCTGTGATGGGAAATGGGGAGGAATCTCTTGGTTGTCCCAGTTTCTCCTTTCCCTGTTAAACTGGCTTTATCCCAACCCAGTTTTCTCACTTCACCCATCCCAGGGAGAACCATGGATGAGCCCAGGCCAGAGCAGCCCCATCTCCCCTCATTCCTGGTGGGAACTGGAGTGGCAATTCCTCCTCTGCACCCCCATCTCCCCTCATTCCTGGTGGGAACTGGAGTGGCAATTCCTCCTCTGCACCCCCATCTCCCCTCATTCCTGGTGGGATTGCAGAGTAGCAATTCCTCCTCTGCACCCCCAGCTCAGGGCTCCCCCAAATCCCAGATGGGATGGGGCAGGAAAAGAACCAGAGGGGGCAGAGCCCCAGGGAGGTGCCCTGAGCTCCTGGGGGTGGCTCAGGAGCTGGGATGAGCTGGTGGGAAGGGAGGGAAGTTTGGGAACATGCAGCTCCTCCAGGGAGTGTGCCTCTGCAGGAGCAGAGCCTTTGGGAGCCCAGCAGGGAGAGCTGCCAGGGCTCTGCCCCACCCAGGATCACAGCCAGCACCACCTGATGCTCTCCAGCTCCCAACTCCTGCTGCTCCATCCCCAAATCCCCAGCTTCCCAGGCAGAGCCCTTACCTGAGGTCTCCTCTGAGCTTCTTGCTCTCCCTGTGGTGCAGGAGCCACTTCCACCTCCCGCTCCTGTTGAGCTTCTCCAGCACCTCCACCACCTCCTTCAGCTGGCCTGGGGGCACACAGGAGCCAGGGAAGATGGGCAGGGGCCCTGGGGCTCTCTGGGCTCCAAGTGGGGCCCCTGAGGGTGCTCAGGGCTTTGTCCAGGGGAGTCTCTGCACGGATGGGGAACTGGGATGCGCCCGGTGTGGAATTCCCTCCCTGGAATGTGCCCAGTGCAGCCTGTCCCTGTCCCCTCGGGGTGCAGCCCCCAGCAGAGGTGGCTCACTTTGCTCTGTCACTTCCCAGTAAGGAGCTGAAGGCAGCAGCAAGTTCTCCTCCTTTTCCTACTGGATACTGGGAAAGAATTCCTGCCTGGGAGGGTGGGGAGGGGCTGGGTTGGAATTCCCAGAGCAGCTGGGGCTGCCCCTGGATCCCTGCAATGTCCAAGGCCAGGTTGGACACTGGGGCTGGGAGCAGCCTGGGATGGTGGGAGGTGTCCCTGCCCGTGGAATTGGATAATCCTGGAGATCTCCTCCCACCCAAACCATTCCATGCCTCTGCAGGCTGAACAAACATCCCAGTCCAACCCCACACTTGCACTGGGATATTCTGGGAACCCCCGAGCTCCCGATGGGATCCCAATGTCAGAGAGAGGGCAAGAATTCCCCACTGGAGACAGCCCCAAGGGAAAGATCTGGGAATGACACTCACCCAGGGTCACCCTGTCCAGCAGCTCCTCATCAGACACCAGGAAGCCTCCAGCCTGGAAAAGCTCCTGGAATTTGTCGCCCATCACATCCTCGGGATCGTCCACGCCGGCGAACACCACGTGGGGACAGCGCTTGAGCTCCAGCAGGCAGGGCACCTGCTCCAGGAACAGGGAGTTGGGAAGAGCCCCAGGCAGCCCAGCCCAGCCCCTGCAGCACCCCAACATTCCTGTCCCCACCTCCCATCCCCTGGGATGAAACAATCCCCTGGGACTGGCGAGTCGAGGGAAGGCTGGGGAAGGGAAACCCAACCTCGCTGCTTCGAGCTGGGCTGCTCCAAGTGTTTTTAAGGGCTCCTGGGATTAAAGCCCAGTGCTGAGAGGAGGCCAAGAGGGATTCAGGCTCACGGTGTGGATGTGGCAGGAGATGTCCTGGTTCCTGATGACCACCAGGAGCCTCTGGCTGCCCCGGCCCCGGGCTCTGCAGAAGCTCAGGGGCTCCGTCCTCACGAACCCCTCTGCCCTCAGCAGGGCCTGCAAGACAGAGCAGGGCAGGGATGGGAATGTCCTGGAATGAGGGCAGGGCACGGGCAGCCCCCAGGCCTGCAGGGATTTCAGAGCCACGTGCATGTGGCACTTGGGGACACGGGCAGTGCTGGGGGTGGCTGGGCTTCAAACTGAACCAGAGTGGTTGGAGATGGGATCGCGGGGGGAATTCCTGGCTGGGATAGAATTCCTGGAGAAGCTCTGCTGGCCCTGGGTCCCTGGCAGTGTCCAAGGCCAGGCAGAGCAGCCTGGGATAGAGGGAGGTGTCCCTGTCTACAGGGGTGGAATTGGATGGTCCTACAGGTCCTGCCCACCCAAAACATTCCAGGATTCCCCCGGGGCCCAATCCCAAGGCTCCTGGCCAACCGCAGGGCCTGTGCTTCCAACTCCTGTGCTGGAGCCAAGGTGGCTCCAGCCTTGGGGCACCCAAACCCTCCCTGCTGGGTTCCCTGCTCCTGCCACCCCAGCCCTCCCTGGAGCCACCCATCCCCACCCATGTGATCCATCCCCATCCATCCTCCATTCCACCCAATCCATCCCAAACCCATCCATCCTAACCCATTGTGATCCATCCCATCCATCCTACCCATCCATCCCAATCCATTCCGCTCCAACCCAATATCCCAATCCATCCCATCCATTTATCCCCATCCATCCATCCAACCCTAATCCACCACCACTCTCATCCCAATACATCCCAAACAACCATGTCCAAACCCATCCATCCCATCCACCCAATACAACCAGATCCATCCCGATCCACCCAATACCATCCACCCAATCCATCCGATCCACCCCATACAACCGATCCATCCCGATCCACCCCAATCCATCCATCCAATCCCACCACCCCCTACGAACCATCCACCCAATCCATCCCATCTGTGGAAACTCCTCCCCATCTCCTGGAGAACTCCCCCGGCTGAAGGGGCTCCCCGCCCGCAGGTAGAACATCGGCCGCCCCCGCCATGAGCCTCCGCGATCATCGCCCGGAATGCCACCGGCAGCCCGGGCCCGGCCACGCTGCCACGGCCACTGCTGGGCTGGAGCCGGGCTGGGGAATCACTGCTGGGCTGGAGCCAGGCATGGAGATCACTGCTGGCTGGCCAGCATGGAATCACTGCGGTGGATCTGGCTGGAGATCACTGCTGGCTGGAGCGCTGGGAATCACTGCTGGCGAGCCGGCTGGGGAATCACTGCTGGGCTGGATCTGGCATGGAGATCACTGCTGGGCTGGAGCGGGCGGGAATCACTGCTGGGTGGAGCGCTGGGAATCATGCTGGGCGGAGCGGTGAGTCACTGCTGGGCTGGAGCTGGGCATGGGAATCACTGCTGGGCTGGAGCCGGGCTGGGGAATCACTGCTGGGCTGGATCTGGGCATGGAGATCACTGCTGGGCTGGAGCCGGCTGGGGAATCAGCTGGGCTGGAGCCGGCTGGGACACTGCTGGGCTGGAGCCGGCTGGGGAATCACTGCGGGCTGGAGCGGGCTGGGAATCACTGCTGGGCTGGAGCCGGGCTAGGGAATCACTGCTGGGCTGGATCTGGGCATGGGAATCACTGCTGGGCTGGAGCCGGGCTGGGGAATCACTGCTGGGCTGGATCTGGGCATGGGAATCACTGCTGGGCTGGATCTGGGCATGGGAATCACTGCTGGGCTGGAGCCGGGCTAGGGAATCACTGCTGGGCTGGATCTGGGCATGGGAATCACTGCTGGGCTGGAGCTGGGCTGGGGAATCACTGCTGGCTGGATCTGGGCATGGGATCACTGCTGGCTGGATCTGGCCATGGGAATCACTGCTGGGCTGGATAGGCCATGGAATCACTGCTGGCTGGATGTGGGCATGGAATCACTGCTGGGCTGGATCTGGGCATGGGGATCACTGCCAGCCTGGATCTGGGCATGGGATCACTGCGCTGGATCTGGGCTAGGGAATCACTGCGGGCTGGATCTGGGCATGGGGATCACTGCTGGCCTCTCCCTGTGCCATGGGATCCTCCTCTCCTCCGCCACGTCCTCCTCCCTCTCCTGTGCCATGGGATCCCTCCTCTCCCTCCCATGCCAGGATCCTCTCTCTTCCGGCCAGGGGATCCCTCCTCTCCTCTCCCATGCCAGGGGATCCCTCCTCTCCTCTCCCCTGTGCCAGGGGATCCCTCCTCTCCTCTCCCCATGCCAGGGATCCCTCCTCTCCTCTCTTGTGCCAGGTCCTTCCTTCCGTGCCAGGGGATCCCTCCTCTCCTCTCCCTGTGCCATGGGATCCCTCCTCTCCTCTCCTGTGCCATGGGATCCCTCCTCTCCTCTCCCTGCTCCAGGGGATCCCTCCTCTCTCTTTGTGCCATGATCCCTCCTCTCCTCTCCTGTGCCATGGGATCCCTCCTCTCCTCTCCCTGTGCCAGGGATCCTCCTCTCCTTCCCTGCTCAGGATCCTCCTCTCCTCTCTGCTCCAGGGGATCCCTCCTCTCCTCTCCCTGTGCCATGGGATCACTCCCCTCCTCTCCTTGCTCCAGAGGATCCCTCCTCTCCTCTCCCTGCTCCAGGGGATCCCTCCCAGCCCCGGCCCTGCCCAGCCCCACCCCTGGGAACTGGGAGAACTCTTCCAGGATCCCGGCCACGTCCCCGCGCCGGCCGGGCAGGGCGTGCTCGTAGCGGAGCTTGCCCAGGCGCAGGGCAGCCCTGGGCTGGCGGCTCCTGGCCCGGGCTCTGCCCTTCCCGCTGTCCCGAGGGTCCCTGGGGGAGCAGGGCCCTCCTGGCCACCCCTCCGAGGGGGGAACTGTCACCTGCAAGGGGCTCCTGCCGCCTGGGGACAGCGGGGTGCTGGCAGGCGGGAAGTCTCTCGGGAAGATGCTTCTGGAGGTAGAAAAGGGGGGTTCGCCGTTCCTTAGGATTTCTTTTAGCTTATAATGGAAGCGGAGACACTCCATGTCCAAAGTGTTCTGGGTGATCTCCTCAAAGCCCCTACAGGTGCCCAGCAGGGAGTGGACCAGGTGAGATTCCCGGGCAGGTGGCTGTGCCTCTTGGGAAGCTGGAAATTTTCTGTCCTTTCCTTGTGGCACTGCCTGGTGACCACGAAGCTCCTGGAATCCCTGGGGAGCTGCTGGTCCCAGTGCTCCTCTCCGTGCTCCTCCGTGTGCACAGAGCTCCTGGAGGAGCTGACCCAGGTAGTCCTTGCTCTTGCAGCATCCATGGACCTCATGATGCAGGAACTCCTGCTCGGAAGCGGCAAGTGAGAATTCCCCCCGAAATATTCCTGCTCTGAGTCAGCAAAGGAATTCTCCAAGGGATCTTCAAAGGCCAAGCCCTCGTGTGTGTCTTGGTTTGGGAGCACATCCAAAATATCCTCAGCATCGCTGAACCCCAGGTTTTCTCCAGACACATCCCTGTGCTCGTCCCATGGCGATGCTGGTGTGGGAGAAGTGGGAATTTCTCCCTCTCCCACCTCGGCACTGTCGGGATCAGGGAACGCCTGGGATCCCTCGGGGTCATGCTCACACACATCCCAGCGCTCACACACAGGACATTCCCAGGCTGGGAAAGGGGCAGGGCTGGGAATGCTGCCTCCTTCCAGATCTTCAGGGGGAAGGGCTCTTCCCTGGGGCTCTCACCATCCTCCCCTGCCTGGCTCCTGGGCTACAGGACCTGGGTACCAGGGATCCTGGGGCTACCACAGCTCCTGAGGCTACCAGGATCCTGGGCTGCCACAGCCCTGGGCTACCAGGTCCTGGGGCTACCAGGGATCCTGGGGCTACCACAGCTCCTGAGGCTACCAGGGATCCCGGGGCTGCCACAGCTCCCAGGGCCCCGAGGGCTCCAGGGGATGCCGTGGCTCCAGGGGCTGCCAGGGCTCCTGGGGCTCCCAAGGCTCCTGGGGCTCCAGGGCTCCTGGGGCTCCCAAGGCTACCACAGCTCTGGGGCTACTGGGCTCCCAGGGCTGCACGGATCCTGGGGCTCCCAGGCTGTCACGGATCCTGGGCTCCAGGGCTGTCATGGTTCCTGGGCTCCCAGGGCTGCCACGGATCCTGGGGCTCCCAGGGCTGCCACGGCTCCTGGGGCTCCCAGGGCTCCTGGCCCACTGGGCATTGTCTGGAGTGGGAGGGAGCCCCCCAGGGAGCCCCTCCGTGGGGGACAAGCCTGGCCCCACAGCCTCCATGTCCCACGGATCACCCGGAGAAGGAGGAGCGGATCCCGGCTCGGCTGGCACAAACTCATCCCCAGGAGAGGAGCATGGAGCTGGGGACTGGAGCTGCTCCTGGGAGCAGAAGGAGCCATCCGGGCTCCAGGTAGCCACGCTGAGCTGGGCAGCTCCTCCTTCCAGGCACGGCTTCCAGAGGCGGCACAGCACCGACTCCCGGCGGCCAGGAATGCCGGGACTGGAGCCTGCAACACCGGGGGAAGCAGGAGCTGAGTCCGCAGGGATCTTTGGGAAGTTCTGCTGCTGCTGCCTGGGGAGGATGGAGGAGGAGAGCTCTGATTCCAGGAGGTGATGGTGGGGAGGGATCTCCTGCTCTGCTGTCTCCATCGTGTCATTCCCAAAGGAATTCTGCGCCTCGGGAGCGCCTCCTCCCTCTGCTCAGCTCCGCACTCGTCTCCTAGGTCTGTGTAGTCAAAGGGGGAGTCCCGGCCCTCTCCTGCTCCCATGGGATCATCCAGCTCCTCCACGCCGTTGGCTGAGGGGCTTCCCTGCTCTTCTTCCACCACGACCCCACTCCCACCTTGGTGTGACTCCTCAGCATCCAGGGAATTCAGGTGGGGCTCAGCCCGGGAGCAGCAGCCGCTCCTGCCCAGCTCTGCCCGGCTGCTCTCCACGGGCGGATCCTCTGGAGCCCCCAGGGAGCCATCGGGAGAGGTCGGGCACAGGGAGCTGGAGTCGGGGGACAGGGTCAGGGTCAGGGTCAGCCCCCGGGCGCACGGGGGGCTCCCAGCAGCCTCCCACCTTTCTCCACGGGAAGCCCCATCCCGGGTTTTGTGCTCCGAGCCCTTCCCGGGGGTGCCCCCGGCAGGGCCCGGGCTGGGCTCAGGGGCCACAGGGCCAGCCCCCCAGGGGCGCAGGGCAGCCCCCCAGGGGCACAGGGCAGCCCCCCAGGGGGCGCAGGGCAGCCCCCCAGGGGCACAGGGCAGCCCCCCCAGGGGCGCAGGGCAGCCCCCCAGGGGCACAGGGCAGCCCCCCACGGGCGCAGGGCAGCCCCCCAGGGGCACAGGGCAGCCCCCCAGGGGCGCAGGGCAGCCCCCCAGGGGCACAGGGCAGCCCCCCAGGGGCGCAGGGCAGCCCCCCCAGGGGCGCTGTGGGGTGACCCCACCTCGGCTCCACTGCCTGCTCCACCCCCATCCAGCTCCGGAGCATCCCAGGGATCCTGGAGCTGGTCTGGGGACAGCTCCTCAGGAGAGCCCCCGGGGTCAGGGCCAGCCCCGGGGGGCAGGGCTGGCGAGGATCTGGCAGGGCTGGGCACGGGGGCCTCTCTGGGAATGCCGAATTTCCCTGGATTCTGCTCGCACTCCATCTCGGCATCGCTGCTCTCCGACAATACCAAATCCACAGGGCTCAGGAGGAGGCTCTCATCCTCACACTCCTCCTTCTCCTCTTTTTCTGAGTGCTCAGATGACTCCTGGCATTCCTCCCTTTCCTCAGGGGCTCCTGGATTCCCAGGATTTTCTTCCAAGGGCACAGAATCACAGGCAGGCTGTGGCTCAGCACCATCCCCATCTTCCAGGGCATGTCCAGAGTCTCCCATTCCCTCCCGATCCTCGGGAGGGCCAGGACCACTCCCTGAGCCTCCTTCCTGCTCCTTTTCCTGCTGCTTTTCCTGCTGCTCCCTGTTTTCCTGGGGGTCTGTCCGTGGAGCCATGCTGGAATTTGGGGTTTGGCTCCTGGGATTTTCCGGGCCCGGGGATTTTTTGGGATCGCCGGGCTCCTCGGAAGGGCTGGGGGTGATCCTGGCATCCAGCAGCTCCTCCTTGACTGGCTCCTCCTGGAATACAATCCACAGGTTAATCCTTGTAGGAAAAAAAAAACCCTTTGGAATATTTCAAAATAGTTCCAGCCCTAAGGAAGCTGCTCCTTTAGTTCAAGTTTTAAAGGAATTCTTTTAATTCAACAAATTAGGCTTGGGAATGTCTCAGTAGACCCCCTCATGTTTTATGTTTATCCCAAGAACTTCCACTCCTGAGCAGAGTGGAGAAAATGGAAAAATTAATTTCAAAAATTTAAAATTTTTAGTTTGTCCAGCATGGAATTTCCATGGATTTCACCAGAGGGGTGAGGGAAATGATGCAAAGCACTTGCAAGCCAACAAATCCCCATGGGAATGGCTGGATTTGGAATTCTGCTCTGGGATGCTGGGGGCTCCCCTGATCCCTCAGTTGAGGACACACAAACTTGGAATTTAAATCAGGGACAGGCTGAACTTTTAAAATTTTAAAATATTTTAAATTATTTTTAAATAATTTTTAAAAATGGTATTATTTTAATTTGGGATTCCTCCCCTTGGAGAGCAGCCCTGCTTCCCTGGGTATCCCACAAGCACCTCTGCTGCATTCCTTTGGAAAATCCTGCTCCTGCAAGAGCAAAATCCTGTTATTATTACAGGAAAATCCTGCTCTTTTAGGAGGAAAATCCTGCTCCTCCAAGAGGAAAATCCTGCTCTTTTAACAGGAAAATTCTGCTCCTCTAAAAGGAAAATCCTGCTCCTCCAAGAGGAAAATCCTGCTTTTTTAACAGGAAAATCCTGCTCCTCCAAGAGGAAAATCCTGCTTTTTTAACAGGAAAATCCTGCCCTTTCAGGAGGAATAACCCCCTGGATCCCCCAGCCCGCACTCACCGCGGTGCCGCTGGAGCCGCTCTCCTGTGCATCCCCCTCCGGCTCCTCACCAGCTCCCTCCAGCTTTTCCCGGGAATGCTGCTGCTGCGGGGGAAGGCTCTCGGGACAGCTGGTGGAGGAAGGCTCCTCCTCCTCCTCCCCACAGGGCAGCTCCCCCGAGGAGGAGGACACCGTGCTGTCCACGGCTCCGTCCGCATCCCTCTGGGAATCCGGGCTGCTCTGCCGGGCAGGGGGGCTGGGATCCAGGGAGCAGCAGGGATCCACGGAGCAGCAGGGATCCACGGAGCAGCAGGGATCCACGGAGCAGCAGGGATCCAGGGAGCAGCAGGGATCCACGGAGCAGCAGGGATCCACGGAGCAGCCGGGATCCACGGAGCAGCCGGGATCCACGGAGCTGATGGGATCCAGGGAGCAGCAGGGATCCACGGAGCAGCAGGGATCCACGGAGCTGCCGGGATCCACGGAGCTGCCGGGATCCACGGAGCTGATGGGATCCAGGGAGCAGCAGGGATCCAGGGAGCAGCAGGGATCCACGGAGCTGCCGGGATCCACGGAGCAGCCGGGATCCACGGAGCTGATGGGATCCACGGAGCAGCAGGGATCCACGGAGCTGCCGGGATCCATGGAGCTGCCGGGATCCACAGAGCAGCAGGGATCCACGGAGCAGCAGGGATCCACGGAGCTGCCGGGATCCACGGAGCTGATGGGATCCAGGGAGCAGCAGGGATCCAGGGAGCTGATGGGATCCACGGAGCAGCAGGGATCCACGGAGCAGCAGGGATCCATGGAGCTGATAGGATCCACGGAGCTGATGGGACCCAGGGAGCTGATGGGATCCAGGGAGCTGCCGGGATCCAGGGAGCTGATGGGATCCAGGGAGCTGCCGGGATCCACGGAGCTGATGGGATCCACGGAGCTGCCGGCATCCACGGAGCTGCCGGCATCCACGGAGCAGCCGGGATCCACGGAGCTGCCGGGATCCACGGAGCTGCCGGCATCCACGGAGCTGCCGGGATCCACGGAGCTGCCGGGATCCACGGAGCTGCCGGCATCCACGGAGCTGCCGGGATCCACGGAGCTGCCGGCATCCACGGAGCTGCTGGGAGTCTCGTCGGGATCGGAGCCGGAGTCTGCGGGACACGTCTCCAGGCTGAAGCAGTCCTCGCTGTCGTCGCTGAGCTCCAGGAAAGCCCTGGAGCTGTTGATGGAGACGAATTTCCTGGGATTGCTATGCTCCACCACCTTCCTGGAGCTGCTCAGGAGCTTGCTGGGCTTCCTGTAGAACAGAGCCACCCACATGTGCAGGATCAGCTTCATCCCTTCCACGTCGTCGGGAAGATCGGGATCCCAGGGCCTGCGGGGGAAGCACGGAGAGGGGGAAGTGACTCCAGCCTGCTGTGTTCAGCTCCAGGGAATTCAGCCCTGGGATTCCTCCCTGGAGTTCAGCCCAGAGAATTCAGCCCAGGGAATTCAGCCCTGGGAATTCAGCCCTGGGAATTCAGCCCTGGGAATTCAGCCCTGGGATTTAGCCAGAAATTAATCCCAGGGAATTGATCCTAGGGAATTCACCCCAGGGAATTCATCCCAGGCTCCCCGCAGGGCTCAGCCTCAAGGCAGAGAGGCACAGATTGATGCAGATTCCAGCTTTTTGTAGGAAAATGGAAAAACCAGAGAAAATCACAGCTGCAAGGGAGGGATGGAGGAGTTGGGGTTGTGGCTTCAGGAGCCAATTCCAGCTGCAGAGCCACGGTAATCACGGAATCCTGGAATGGGTTGGGTGGGAAAGGATCCTAAAGCTCACCCATGGACATCCCTGCCCAGGGACCCCTCCCACCATCCCAGGGGCTCCAACCCCAGTGTCCAACCTGGGACATTCCAGGGATGCAGGACAGCCCCAGCTGCTCTGGCAATTCCAGCCCAGACAGCAATTCTTTCCCAATCTCCCCTTTCCCAATCTGGAGCCATTCCCTGGCTCCTGTCCCAGATTCCAGCTCTCCTGTCCCCCCTGGAATGTTCTGGAAGCTCTCCCTGCAGCCTTCCCTTCTCCAGGGGAACATTCCCAGCTCTGCCAGCCTCCCCTTGGCTCCAGCTCCTCTCCCAGCAATTCCTGGCCCCAGGGGCTTCCCTTGCAATCTCACAAACCAGGCAGGCTCTCCCTTCCCTTCTCCTCTCTTTTCTCTCCCCATTTCCCAGCCCAAGCCCTCGCCATGGATCCTGAGTGTGCCCAATGCCAGCAGAATCCCGGGATGCTTTGGCTGGGAAGGGCCCTCCCAGCTCATTGCAGGGACCCCTGCCAGCAGCCCAGGGGGCTCCAATCCTTCCTGGCACATCCCAGGGATGCAGGGGCAGCCCCAGCTGCTCTGGCAATTCCAGCCCAGACAGCAATTCCTGACCCACATCCCATCCAAAATCCCCTTTCCCAATCTGGAGCCATTCCCTGGGATTTCCCTCCAGCCCTTTCCCAAATTCCAGCTCTCCTGGAGCCCCTGGAATGTTCTGGAAGCTCTCCCTGCTGCCTTCCCTTCTCCAGGTGAGCACCCCCAGCTCTCCCAGCCCTGGAGCAGCTCCATGGATTCCTCTGGAATCTCCCCAGCAGTTCCAGGTGCTGCTGCCGTGTCCCCCACCTGAGAGGGCCAGAATTCCCAAAATTTCCCCTTTTCCTGCTGCCCACACCATGGGATGGATGTGAGGCTGCCTCACATCCGCTTTATCCCCCCAAATCCTATTTTTTTGTTTCCCAAGAAAAAAAAAAAACCCACACCAACTCAGGATAACAAACCCAAAGAGCCAAAAAAAACCCCAAAAACCCCATTCCCAAAATTATCCATGACTCACCCATGCAAGGCACGGATGACAGTTTTTTCCAAGGAATCATTGGTGTACTTGCTGTCCAGCTGGAAGAGATACTCCTCTTCCCAACGGCACGTGACTTTCAGGGAATTCCCACAAAAATTCACCGTGTGGCTCTTGGAAAAATCCCTTTTTTCCCTGGGAACGCTTCTGGCCCGGGCAGGATCCGCGGTGCTGCTGTGCTGGTGTCGGAAGGGCAGCACCTTCCCCACCAGAGGAGCTGCTGGAGCGTTCCTGGAGCCGTTTTGGGATGCAGCCTTGGCATTCCTGGGGGATTTTTGGGATCATCTGGCAGCGGGCAGGCGTAGGAGTGCTCGGCCGAGATGAGGCAGTGCCTGCTCCCCTCGGGGCTCTCCGCAGGAACGCCCTGCGGCACGGCAGCGGCGGAATTCCCGAGGCGTGGAATGGGCTGGGATCGGGTTTTTCGGGAAGGGGGCGGCCCAGGGAGCCCCGGGGGGCCCCGGGGGTTTTCCTGCCCTGCCCCTCGGCCCGGTGGTAGCGGTGGTCGGAAACCACGCGCGGGGACTTGGGCTGGGAAGGGCTGGGATCCGGGGGGATGCCGGGAGCTGTGGGGACGAGCCCAGAATCCGTGGGGAGGATCCCAGAATTTGTGGGGTTGAGCTTGGAATCCTTGGGGACAATCCTGGAATCCTTGGGGATGATCCTGGAATCCTTGGGGACGATCCTGGAATCCTTGGGGACAATCCTGGAATCCTTGGGGACAATCCTGGAATCCTTGGGGACAATCCTGGAATCCTTGGGGACAATCCCGGAATCCGTGGGGATGATCTTGGAACCCTCGGGGCCATTCCGGGAATCCATGAGGACAATCCCAGAATTCGTGGGGTTGATCCCAGAATTCGTGGGGTTGATCCCAGAATTTGTAGTGTTGATCCTGGAATTCGTAGGGTTGATCCCGGAATTTGTAGGGTTGATCCTGGAATTTGTAGGGTTGATCCTGGAATTTGTGAGGACACTCCTGCAATCCTTGTGGCCGCTGCCAGAATTTGTGGGGCCGAGCCCAGAATCCTTGGGGACGATCCCAGAATCCTTGGGGACAATCCCAGATTCCTTGGGGCCGATCCCAGAATCCTTGGGGCCGATCCTGGAGTTTGTGAGGCCAATCCCAGAGTTTGTGGGGTTGATCCCAGAGTTTGTAGGGCAAATCCCAGAGTTTATGGGGCCGATCCCAGAGTCTGTGGGGCCAATCCTGGAATTTATGGGGCTGATCCCAGAGTTTGTGGCACCGATCCCGGAGTTTATGGGTTGATCCCGGAGTTTATGGGGTTGATCCCGGAGTTTATGGGGCCGATCCCAGCGTTTGTGGGGGTGATCCTTGCATTTGTGGGGGTGATCCCAGCGTTTGTGGGGTCGCTCCCAGCCTCTTTGGGAAGGAAGGGCGGGATGCAGGAGCCCAGGGCCAGGTCAGCCAGCAGGTTCAGGCCGTGGGAGTCACAGCCGGCCCCAAAAGGAGCCGCGGGAATCCCGGCGGGAGCCGCTGCCGGCGGGAGCGGCACGACCGTGGGGATGGTCAGGATCGGCGGGATCGGCGGGATTGTTGGGGTTGTGGGGATCGTGGGGATTGTTGGGATCGTTGGGATCGTGGGGGTTGTTGGGATCGCTGGGATCGTTGGGATCGCTGGGATCGTTGGGATCGCTGGGATCTCCGCTCCGGGCTGCTGGGATGCGGCGGAGCTGGGAAGGGTGGGGAGCGGCTCCGACCGCCCTGAGGGGAAACAAAGGGGGAAAAATCAATTTCTAAAGGGAAAAAATGGATTTCTAAAGGGGGAAAATGGATTTCTAAAGGGGGAAAATGGATTTCTAAAGGGGGAAAATGGATTTCTAAAGGGGGAAAATGGATTTCTAAAGGGGGAAAATGGATTTCTAAAATGGGAAAATGGATTTCTAAAATGGGAAAATGGATTTCTAAAGGGGGAAAATGGATTTCTAAAATGGGAAAATGGATTTCTAAAATGGGAAAATGGATTTCTAAAGGGGAAAATGGATTTCTAAAGGGGGAAAATGGATTTCTAAAGGGGAAAATGGATTTCTAAAGGGGGAAAATGGATTTCTAAAGGGGGAAAATGGATTTCTAAAGGGGGAAAATGGATTTCTAAAATGGGAAAATGGATTTCTAAAGGGGAAAATGGATTTCTAAAGGGGGAAAATGGATTTCTAAAGGGGGGAAAAATTAATTTCTTTTCAGCTCCCTTTTAAAGACACACCCCTATTTGTGAGGAAGCAATGAATAATTTCCTCTCTGTGAGGAAGCAATAAATAATTTCCTATTTGTGAGGAAGCAGTAAATCCCTTTTTTGTGAGGAAGCAATAAATCCTTTCCTCTTTGGGAGGAAGCAGCAAATCCTCTCCTATTTTTGAGGAAGGAATAAATCCTCTCCTGTTTGTGAGGAAGCAGGAAATCCTCTATTTCTGAGGAAGGAATAAATCCTATTTGGGAGGAAGGAATAAACCCTATTTGTGAGGAAGGAATAAATCCTTTCCTATTTGTGAGGAAGGAATAAATCCTATTTGTGAGGAAGCAATAAATCCTATTTGGGAGGAAGGAATAAATCCTTTCCTATTTGTGAGGAAGCAATAAATAAATCCCTTTCCCATGAATTCACTGACCATGGTGTCCCTGTGCTCTCTCAGCCAGGGGGCTCTGCCCTGCCCAGTTTTGGGGTTCTGCTCTCCCCAGTTTTGGGGCTCTGCTCTCCCCAGGTTTCTGGCTCCTGCTCTCCCCAGTTTTGGGGTTCTGCTCTCCCCGGTTTTGGGGCTCTGCTCTCCCCAGTTTTGGGGCTCTGCTCTCCCCGGTTTTGGGGCTCTGCTCTCCCCAGTTTTGGGGCTCTGCTCTCCCCAGTTTTGGGGCTCTGCTCTCCCCAGTTTTGGGGTTCTGCTCTCCCCTGGTTTCTGGCTCCTGCTCTCCCCAGTTTTGGGGTTCTGCTCTCCCCGGTTTTGGGGCTCTGCTCTCCCCAGGTTTCTGGCTCCTGCTCTCCCCAGTTTTGGGGTTCTGCTCTCCCCGGTTTTGGGGTTCTGCTCTCCCCAGTTTTGGGGTTCTGCTCTCCCCAGTTTTGGGGCTCTGCTCTCCCCGGTTTTGGGGCTCTGCTCTCCCCTGGTTTTGGGGTTCTGCTCTCCCCAGTTTTGGGGCTCTGCCCTGCCCAGGTTTGGGGTTCTGCTCTCCCCAGTTTTGGGGCTCTGCTCTCCCCAGGTTTCTGGCTCCTGCTCTCCCCTGGTTTTGGGGTTCTGCTCTCCCCAGTTTTGGGGCTCTGCTCTCCCCAGTTTTGGGGGCTCTGCTCTCACCTGGTTTTGGGGCTCTGCTCTCACCAGGTTTCTGGCTCCTGCTCTCCCCAGTTTTGGGGCTCTGCTCTCCCCAGGTTTTGGGGCTCTGCTCTCCCCAGTTTTGGGGCTCTGCTCTCACCTGGTTTTGGGGCTCTGCTCTCCCCAGGTTTTGGGGTTCTGCTCTCCCCAGTTTTAGGGTCCTGCTCTCACCTGGTTTTCTGGCTCCTGCTCTCCCCAGTTTTGGGGTTCTGCTCTCCCCAGTTTTGGGGCTCTGCTCTCCCCAGGTTTTGGGGTTCTGCTCTCCCCTGGTTTCTGGCTCCTGCTCTCCCCAGGTTTTGGGGCTCTGCTCTCCCCAGGTTTCTGGCTCCTGCTCTCCCCAGGTTTTGGGGCTCTGCTCTCACCTGGTTTCTGGCTCCTGCTCTCCCCAGTTTTGGGGCTCTGCTCTCCCCTGGTTTTGGGGCTCTGCTCTCACCTGGTTTCTGGCTCCTGCTCTCCCCAGTTTTGGGGCTCTGCTCTCACCTGGTTTTCTGGCTCCTGCTCTCCCCAGTTTTGGGGTTCTGCTCTCCCCAGTTTTGGGGCTCTGCTCTCCCCAGTTTTGGGGTTCTGCTCTCCCCAGTTTTGGGGCTCTGCTCTCCCCAGGTTTTGGGGCTCTGCTCTCCCCAGTTTTGGGGGATCTGCTCTCCCCAGGTTTTGGGGCTCTGCTCTCCCCAGGTTTCTGGCTCCTGCTCTCCCCAGGTTTTGGGGCTCTGCTCTCCCCAGGTTTCTGGCTCCTGCTCTCCCCAGTTTTGGGGTTCTGCTCTCCCCAGTTTTGGGGTTCTGCTCTCCCCGGTTTTGGGGCTCTGCTCTCCCAGTTTTGGGGTTCTGCTCTCCCCAGGTTTTAGGGCTCTGCTCTCACCTGGTTTCTGGCTCCTGCTCTCCCCAGGTTTTGGGGCTCTGCTCTCCCCAGTTTTGGGGTTCTGCTCTCCCCAGTTTTGGGGTTCTGCTCTCCCCGGTTTTGGGGTTCTGCTCTCCCCAGGTTTTGGGGTTCTGCTCTCACCTGGTTTCTGGCTCCTGCTCTCCCCAGGTTTCTGGCTCCTGCTCTCCCCAGTTTTGGGGCTCTGCTCTCCCCAGGTTTCTGGCTCCTGCTCTCCCCAGGTTTTGGGGCTCTGCTCTCCCCAGTTTTGGGGTTCTGCTCTCCCCAGGTTTTGGGGTTCTGCTCTCCCCAGGTTTTGGGGCTCTGCTCTCACCTGGTTTCTGGCTCCTGCTCTCCCCAGGTTTCTGGCTCCTGCTCTCCCCAGGTTTTGGGGTTCTGCTCTCCCCAGTTTTAGGGTTCTGCTCTCCCCAGTTTTGGGGCTCTGCTCTCCCCAGTTTTGGGGCTCTGCTCTCCCCTGGTTTTGGGGTTCTGCTCTCCCCTGGTTTTGGGGCTCTGCTCTCCCCAGTTTTGGGGCTCTGCTCTCCCCAGTTTTAGGGTCCTGCTCTCACCTGGTTTCTGGCTCCTGCTCTCCCCAGGTTTCTGGCTCCTGCCCTTGCCAGGGTGGAGGGATTTCCGTGGCTCTGCCCTCTCCGGGGGTTTTCCCCTCTTGGCTCCCGGCGTTTCCTGCTGGGATTGGTGGATGATTTCTGCAGCCAGCACCTCTGCACCTGCAGCCAAAGGAGCATCAGTGCACGGATTCATGGATTACCCGCACCTGGGGGGCTTGGCTTGATGGGGGATTCAGGGATTTCACTGGGGAATTAATTTGGGAGTTAAGCGGGCACAGTGGAGGGGGCTGGGTGGGTTTAGTTCTTGTTGGAAATTAATAATGTAAATATAAATAAAAATAAAAATATAAATATAAATACAAATGTAAATATAAACATAAATATAAATATTAATATAAATATTAATATGAATACGAATAAAATGTAAATATCAATATGGATATAGATAAAATGTATATATAGGTATAAATCTAAGTAATATGAAAATGTAAATGTAAATATAAATCCAGATAAAATGTAAATGTAAATACTAATATAAATACAAGTATAAATATAAGCAAGATGTAAATGTAAATATAGATAAAATGTAACTAGAAATAGAACTATAAAATAAATATAAATGTAAATATAATAAATATAAATAAAAAATTCCTGATCTGATCCGATTTAACTGAGAATAAATTAATTAAATGGTTTAAATGGGAATAAATCCCTGATCTGACCTGATTTAACTGGGAATAAATTAATTATCTGATTTAACTGGGAATAAATTAATTATCAGGTTTAAATGGCAATAAATTCCTTATCTGATCTGATTTAACTGGGAATAAGTAAAGAACAGAAATAAAGAATATAAATATATTAAATGCAAATTAAATGTAAATGTAATTAAATAGCTATAAATAAATAAAAATTAATTCCAGATCTGGTCTGATTTAACTGGGAAGAAATCCCTGACCTGATCCAGTTTAACTGGGAATAAATCCCTGCTCTGATTTAACTGGGAATAAATCCGTGCTCTGATTGAACTGGGAATAAATTAATTATCTGATCTAACTGGGAATAAATCCCTGCTCAGACTTAACTGGGAATAAATCCCTGCTCAGACTTAACTGGGAATAAACCCTGCTCTGATTTAACTGGGAATAAATCCCTGCTCTGATTTAACTGGGAATTAAATCCCTGACCTGATTTAACTGGGAAGAAATCCCTGACCCAGTTTAACTGGGAATAAATCCCAGACCTGGTTTAACTGGGAATAAATTAATTACTTGATTGAACTGGGAATAAATCCCTGCTCTGATTGAACTGGGAATAAACCCCTGCTCTGATTTAACTGGGAATAAACCCTTGCACTGATTGAACTGGGAATAAATTAATTATCTGATTTAACTGGGAATAAACCCCTGCTCTGATTTGACTGGGAATAAATTAATTATCTGATTGAACTGGGAATAAATTAATTATCTGACTGAACTGGGAATAAATCCCTGCTCTGATTGAACTGGGAATAAATTAATTATCTGACTGAACCAGGAATAAACCCCTGCTCCCCGCCGTGCATTCCCATTCCCAACCCCACTTCCCACCTCTTTTCCTGCCGTGGGGCAGCTGCAAATTGGCCAGTTTCAGCATGGGCTGGCTGGCACTGCCTGCAGATGCAGAGCTTTTGGCCACCGAGTCCCTTTTTTTCCTGGCTGCCTCCCTGCTCCTGCTGCCGTCCTGCCCCGGGCGCGCCTTCGCCCTGGAGCGCGCCGGGCTCTTCCCGGCGTTCCTGCTGCATTTCCTCCTGCTCGCCCTTCCCCAGGGCTTCGTAGGGGAGGTGACACTTTTGGGCAACTCCTGAGAGGTGGCATTTGAAGAGGGAGAAGCTCCAGGAGCGTTTCCCCAATTCCTGGCGGCTCCTCTGAGACATTCCAGAGCCGCCGCTATTCCCAAGGCGTAGCTGCCGGGCTGCGCCAGGTAACGCCGGAGCTGCGCCAGCTCCGGGGCTTTTTGGGATTGGGGGGCTCCTTCCTCCCAGCACGGAGGGATGGCAAGGGAGCTGCTTTGTCCTGCTTTGTCTTCCTGAAGGTTTGCATATTCCTGGAGGTGCTGCTGGATGCTGGCTGGGGGGCTCTGGGAGGAGCTGGCCGCTCGGCGTAACGCGTAGCGCAGCGCCGGCAGCACCGGGGTGATTTTTAAGGAGATGTCGTTCTTGGGATTGCCATCCTTGGGGGGTTTGAAATCCTGCTTTGCAGCTGAGGGGGAAAATAAAATAAAATCGCAGGTTGGTTTTAATTAGGGATGGTGGAATTCCACGAAATGTTTGCCCTGCGGGGATTTCTTGGTGAAGTTCCACGCGGGGAAATGTCGGGAGCGGAAGGCGCCGAAAGTCAAAATAAAAATAATAATAAAAATAAAAAAGCTTTGGTAAAAGTTCAGCCCTGGGGAAAACAGCCAGGTTTGATGCTGAAGGGAGCAAGGAATGCAGTGTGGGAGTCCAAAATGGGATTTCGACTCAACCTCCCAAACCTGGATCCCACCAACCATCCCAAATCCCAAACCCGCTCCACAGGGATCCCACCCAACGTCCCACCCACCCCCAGCCCCTACAAGGTCACTTCTGGTCACCCCATCCCCTAAAAAGTCAAATCCCTGATTTGTTCCCCCATCCCCAATCCTAGTTTTGTCCCAATCCCAGTTTTGTGTCCCCATCCCCAGTCCCTGATTTGTCCCCAAATCCCTGATTTGTTCCCCCATCCCCAATCCCAGGTTTTTCCCCCCATCCCCAATCCCAGTTTTGTCCCCAGTCCCAGTTTTGTGCCCCACCCCCTATCCCAGTTTTGTCCCAATCCCAGCTGTGTCCTCCCGTCCCAGCTGTGTCCCCCCATCCCAGCGGTGTCCCCCAATCCCAGTTTTGTGTCCCCCAATCCCAGTTTTGTGTCCCCCATCCCAGCAGGGGTTCCACCTGGTGGCCGCAGGGCGCGGGGCGAGCGGAACAGGAACAGGGCCAGCAGGCTGCAGGGCTCAGCTCCTGAGGGGACAGGCTGGGCTTAGGAACAGAGCTGGGCTGAGTTAGGAACAGAGCTGGGCTGAGTTAGGAACAGAGCTGGGCTCAGGAACAGAGCTGGGCTCAGGAACAGGGCTGGGCTCAGGAACAGAGCTGGGCTTAGGAACAGAGCTGGGCTCAGGAACAGAGCTGGGCTCAGGAACAGAGCTGGCTGAGTTAGGAAAAGAGCTGGGCTCAGGAACAGGGCTGGGCTCAGGAACAGGGCTGGGCTTAGGAACAGAGCTGGGCTGAGTTAGGAAAAGAGCTGGGCTCAGGAACAGAGCTGGGCTCAGGAACAGAGCTGGGCTGAGTTAGGAACAGAGCTGGGCTGAGTTAGGAAAAGAGCTGGGCTCAGGAACAGAGCTGGGCTCAGGAACAGAGTGGGCTTAGGAACAGAGCTGGGCTCAGGAACAGAGCTGGGCTCAGGAACAGAGCTGGGCTCAGGAACAGAGCTGGGCTGAGTTAGGAAAAGAGCTGGGCTCAGGAACAGGGCTGGGCTCAGGAACAGAGCTGGGCTCAGGAACAGAGCTGGGCTGAGTTAGGAAAAGAGCTGGGCTCAGGAACAGGGCTGGGCTCAGGAACAGAGCTGGGCTGAGTTAGGAACAGAGCTGGGCTCAGGAACAGAGCTGGGCTCAGGAACAGAGCTGGGCTGAGTTAGGAACAGAGCTGGGCTCAGGAACAGGGCTGGGCTCAGGAACAGAGCTGGGCTGAGTTAGGAACAGAGCTGGGCTGAGTTAGGAACAGAGCTGGGCTCAGGAACAGAGCTGGGCTCAGGAACAGAGCTGGGCTGAGTTAGGAACAGAGCTGGGCTCAGGAACAGAGCTGGGCTCAGGAACAGGGCTGGGCTCAGGAACAGAGCTGGGCTCAGGAACAGAGCTGGGCTGAGTTAGGAACAGAGCTGGGCTCAGGAACAGAGCTGGGCTGAGTTAGGAACAGAGCTGGGCTCAGGAACAGAGCTGGGCTGAGTTAGGAACAGAGCTGGGCTCAGGAACAGAGCTGGGCTCAGTCAGGAACAGGGCTGGGCTCAGGAACAGGGCTGGGCTCAGTCAGGAACAGGGCTGGGCTCAGTCAGGAACAGGGCTGGGCTCAGTCAGGAACAGGGCTGGGCTCAGTCAGGAACAGGGCTGGGCTCAGTCAGGAACAGGGCTGGGCTCAGTCAGGAACAGGGCTGGGCTCAGTCAGGAACAGGGCTGGGCTCAGGAACAGGGCTGGGCTCAGTCAGGAACAGGGCTGGGCTCAGTCAGGAACAGGGCTGGGCTCAGGAACCAGGTTTAGTCTGAGAAATGGAGATTAGGACCAGGAAACCAGGGTTGGGTCAAGGAACCAGGTTTAGGTCCAAGAACCAGGTCTGGACTCAGGAATCAGGGTTGGGTTAAGGAACCAGGGTTGGGTCAAGGAACCAGGGTTGGGTTACAAGGTTTGGGTCAAGGAACCAGGGTTGGGTTACAAGGTTTGGGTCAAGGAACCAGGTTTGGGTCAAGGAACCAGGGTTGGGTCAAGGAACAAGGTTTGGGTTCAGGAACAAGGTTTGGGTTCAGGAACAAGGTTTGGGTCAAGGAACCAGGTTTGGGTCAAGGAACCAGGGCTGGGTTACAAGGTTTGGGTCAAGGAACCAGGGTTGGGTCAAGGAACCAGCTTTGGGTCAAGGAACCAGCTTTGGGTTACAGGGTTTGGGTCAAGGAACCAGGTTTGGGTTCAGGAACAAGGTTTGGGTTACAAGGTTTGGGTCAAGGAACCAGGTTTGGGTTCAGGAACAAGGTTTGGGTTACAAGGTTTGGGTCAAGGAACCAGGTTTGGGTTCAGGAACAAGGTTTGGGTTACAAGGTTTGGGTCAAGGAACCAGGGTTGGGTTCAGGAACAGGTTTGGGTTCAAGGAACCAGGTTTGGGTCAAGGAACCAGGGTTGGGTCAAGGAACCAGGGTTGGGTCAAGGAACCAGGGTTGGGTCAAGAACCAGGGTTGGGTCAAGGAACCAGGGTTGGGTAAGGAACAGGGTTGGGTCAAGGAACCAGGGTTGGGTTACAAGGTTTGGGTCAAGGAACCAGGGTTGGGTTACAAGGTTTGGGTCAAGGAACCAGGGTTGGGTTACAAGGTTTGGGTCAAGGGCAAGGACCAGGGTTGGGTTCAAAAGGTTTGGGTTC
The DNA here is from genome assembly GCA_032173965.1 of Sitta carolinensis. Lineage (NCBI taxonomy): Eukaryota > Metazoa > Chordata > Aves > Passeriformes > Sittidae > Sitta > Sitta carolinensis. Next base: position 495,419 of record JAVUNC010000005.1, read on the forward strand.
AAGGAACAGGTTTGGGTTCAGGAACAAGGTTTGGGTTACAAGGTTTGGGTCAAGGAACCAGGGTTGGGTTACAAGTTTGGGTCAAGGAACCAGGTTGGGTTCAAGGAACCAGGTTGGGTTCAGGAACAAGGTTTGGGTTCAGGAACAGGGTTTCGGGTTAAGGAACCAGGGTTGGGTCAAGGAACCAGGGTTGTGTCAAGGAACCAGGGCTGGGTTACAAGGTTTGGGTTAAGGAGCCAGGTTTGGGTTAAGCTATCAGAATTTGGTTAAGAAACCAGGTTCAGTTTGAGAAACCAGGTTTAGTTTAGGAAACCATGTTCAGTTTAGGAAATGAGGTTTGGTTTAATGAGCCAGGCTCAGTCTAAGGAGCCAGGCTCAGTTTAAACCCCCAGCCCAGCCTCACCATGCTGTCGAGCCAGGGCTGAGGATGTGAGCAGGATCAGAACTCCCTGGTCCTGCAAATATTTGATGATTGCCTGGAAAAAAGAGAGAAAAAAAAAAAAAAATCGAATTCTGCTCCTTGTTTTGCCAGCTGGGCTAAAAAAGTTCCATTGTACGTACAAATTTAATGTGAATTTAAAGTTTACAATTTAAAATTTAAAATTTAAAATGAAGAAATCCGCTCATCAAGCTGGCTGGATTATTGAAAATTAATAATCGATAAAATATTCTAAATGTTTTATTCTAATTCTTATTATTCTCCTTTTATTTCTGTTAATAAAATTTTCTTCAAACCTTTCAAAATTTAAACCTGCTTTGCTCTCCTCCTAATCCTAGCTCCAAAAATAAACCAAAAAAACACAAAAACCTACCACTTAAAATAATATATTAACCACAAAAATCTCAAATTAGCAAACTTAAACCATGACGCAAATTAATATTTCCACCCAGTTTCAAATTAAAACTGCCAGGAATTGGGGAAAATTTTTCCCCCAGAAAAATCTGGGGAAAACAACAAAATTCCAGCTGGATTTTGGCAGCATAAATAATAAATACATAGTAATAAATCTGAATAAAGCTAAACAATAAATCTGTGGAAAAATAAAACTGGGCTGAGTGTAAGTCAGGCATGGAATTGCATCCCAGCTTTCCAGAAGCAGATGGATAAAGGGAGAAAATTCCAATTTTTCCTCATGTTTGGTTGTTTGTTTTTTTTTTTTCAGTACCTTGGATTTACAGCCCTGGATTCACAGGGAGTAGCAAAGGGGGGAAAAAAAAAAGCAGGAAGAGCAAATCCCAAATCCCAGCAGGAATGGATGTGCTGTTGGGCTTAAACATGCTGGAAAAAATCCAAAATATAAAAATCTATCCCAAGGAAAAACCCTCCAGAAATAATCCCCAGCTCCTGGTGTTCATCCTCAGGTGAAGAAAAAAAAAAAAAAGAAAATAAAAGTTTGAAGGCAACAAAGCAACAAAATGAACATTTAAAGCAGGGAAATCCATCCCATTTTGCATTAGTTGTGGATCATGGCATGGAAAATTTCAATTTTCTCCCAGAATAAAACACTCACCAAATCCTTTTCCTTCAGCTTTTCCAGCAGCTGATCCATTCGGGATTGATCCTTCTTGGATATTTCCACCTCGTAGAGACTGGAGCGAACACCCTGGGAGCAGACTGGGGGAAAAATAAAATATTTGGGTGTTTTTTTATAGGAATTGTGTCCCAGAAGGATGAGGCTGGAATGGGTGGAAGCACTGGCAATGGGGAGGTTTCACAGCCACCTTCATTCCCAGGGGAGTTCTTTTTCCCAAATGCAGCTTTGGCAGCTTTTTCCTCAAGTCTGACATCCATGACGTGGTTGATGTCCAGGTTGGGAGGTCTGGGGGGGAAAAATCCAAAATTTCAGGATCAAGGAGAGTTCTGGGGGTAAGCTCCAAAATTTCAGGATTAAAGAGAGTTCTGGGGGTAAAGCTCCAAAATTTCAGGATTAAGGAGAAGGGGGTAAAGCTCCAAAATTTCAGGATCAAGGAGAGTTCTGGGGTAAAGCTCCAAAATTTCAGGATTAAGGAGAGTTCTGGGGTTAAAGCTCCAAAATTTCAGGATTAAGGAGAGTTCTGGGGTAAAGCTCCAAAATTTCAGGATTCAAGGAGAGTTCTGGGGTTAAAGCTCCAAAATTTCAGGATTAAGGAGAGTTCTGGGGTAAAGCTCCAAAATTTCAGGAGTAAGGAGGGGAAGGGGGGGAATAGGGGAGAGAAAAGTGGGGGGTGAGAAAAAAATGGGGGAGAGAAAAAGGGGGAGAGAAAAAGGGGGAGAGAAAAAGGGGGAGAGAAAAAGGAGAGAAAAGGGGGGAGAAAAGGGGAGAGAAAAAAAAGGGGGAGAGAAAAAGGGGGAGAGAAAAAGGGGGAGAGAAAAAGGGGGAGAGAAAAAGGGGGAGAGAAAAAGGGGGAGAAAGGGGGAGAAAAAGGGGGAGAAGAAGGGGGAGAAGAAGGGGGAGAAGAAGGGGGAGAAGAAGGGGGAGAAGAAGGGGGAGAAGAAGGGAAAAAAAGGGATAAGGGGAGAAAAGGGGGGAGAAAAGGGGAAAAAAGAGGGATAAAAAGGGGAAGAAAAGGGGAGAAGAAGGGGGAGAAAAGGGGAAAGGAAAAAAGGGATAAATGGGGAGAAGAAGGGGGAGAAAGGGGAAAAAAAGGATAAAAAGGGGGAAAAAAGGGGGAGAAGAAGGGGGAAAAGAAGGATAAAAAGGGGGAAAAAGGGGAAAAGAAGGGGGGGAAGAAGGGATAAAAAGGGGGAAAAAAGGGGAGAAGAAGGGGGGAAAGAAGGGATAAAAAGGGGGAAGGGGAAAAGAAGGGGGAAAGAAGGGAAAAAGGGGGGAAAAGGGGAAAAAAGGGGGAAGGATAAAAGGGGGGAAAAGGGGAAAGAAGGGGGGAAGAAGGGATAAAAAGGGGGAAAAAGGGGAAAGAAGGGGGGGAAAGAAGGGATAAAAAGGGGGGAAAAGGGGAAAAGAAGGGGGAAAGAAGGGATAAAAAGGGGGGAAAAGGGGAAAAGAAGGGGGGAAAGAAGGGATAAAAAGGGGGGAAAAGGGGAAAAGAAGGGGGGAAAGAAGGGATAAAAAGGGGGGAAAAGGGGAAAAGAAGGGGGGAAAGAAGGGATAAAAAGGGGGGAAAAGGGGAAAAGAAGGGGGAAAGAAGGGATAAAAAGGGGGGAAAAAGGGGAAAAGAAGGGGGGAAAGAAGGGATAAAAAGGGGGGAAAAGGGGAAAAGAAGGGGGGAAAGAAGGGATAAAAAGGGGGGAAAAGGGGAAAAGAAGGGGGAAAGAAGGGATAAAAGGGGGGAAAAAGGGGAAAAGAAGGGGGGAAAGAAGGGATAAAAAGGGGGAAAAGGGGAAAAGAAGGGGGGAAAGAAGGGATAAAAAGGGGGGAAAAGGGGAAAAGAAGGGGGGAAAGAAGGGATAAAAAGGGGGGAAAAGGGGAAAAGAAGGGGGGAAAGAAGGGATAAAAAGGGGGGAAAAGGGGAAAAGAAGGGGGAAAGAAGGGATAAAAAGGGGGGAAAAGGGGAAAAGAAGGGGGGAAAGAAGGGATAAAAAGGGGGGAAAAGGGGAAAAGAAGGGGGGAAAGAAGGGATAAAAAAGGGGGGAAAAGGGGAAAAGAAAGGGGGAAAGAAGGGATAAAAAGGGGGGAAAAGGGGAAAAGAAGGGGGAAAGAAGGGATAAAAAGGGGGGAAAAGGGGAAAAGAAGGGGGGAAAGAAGGGATAAAAAGGAGGGGAAAAGGGGAAAAGAAGGGGGAAAGAAGGGATAAAAAGGGGGGAAAAAGGGGAAAGAAGGGGGGAAAAGAAGGGATAAAAAGGGGGGAAAAGGGGAAAAGAAGGGGGGAAAGAAGGGATAAAAAGGGGGGAAAAGGGGAGAAAGAAGGGGGAAAGAAGGGATAAAAAGGGGGGAAAAGGGGAAAAGAAGGGGGGAAAGAAGGGATAAAAAGCGGGGGAAAGGAAAAGGGGAAAAGAAAGGGGGAAAAGAAGGGATAAAAAGGGGGGGGAAAAGGGGAGGGAAAGAAGAAGGGGGAAAGAAGGGGGATAAAAAAGGGGGGAAAAGGGGGAAAAGAAGGGGAGAAGAAGGGGGGGAAAGGGATAAAAAGGGATTAAAAAGGATAAAAAGGGCTGAAAAGGGCCGTGTGTGACTCACAGGCGGGCGGGCAGCGCGGCGCCGCGCCGGGCGCGCAGGGCGATGGCGCCCAGGGGCCGCCCCCCGACCAGAGCTGGCCCCGCCAGGGCAGGAACGGGGCTGGGGAAAGGGGAGAGCACGGGTGAAGCCCAGCCGGCCCCAAAATCACAACCCCGACCCCAAAAACTGCAGCCCCAAAGGGGAAATCCCCGAAAGAACAGCCTGAAAATCCCAGTCCGAACGCGAAACTCGCAACGCAAAAAATCACAATACGAATGTGAAAACTGCAACCCCAACCTAAAAACCCCAAACCCACAACCCAAAACCCCAAACACAACCCCAAAAACTGCAGCCCCAAAGGGGAAATCCCCGAAAGAACAGCCTGAAAATCCCAGTCCAAACGTGAAACTCGCAGCCCCAAAAATCACAATACGAATGTAAAAACTGCAACCCAAAAACCTCCAAACCCACAACCCAAAAACTCCAAACCCACACCCCAAAACCACAACCCCAGCCCAAAAACCCCAAACCCGCAAACCCCCAACCCAAAGGCAAAACCCCCAAAACCCACAACCCCAACCCCAAAAACCCAACCCCCAACCCCAAAAACCACAACCCAAACCCCAAAATTACAACCTAAACCTAAAATCCACAACCCAAAACCACCAACCCAAAAATCCAAAATCACAACCCAACCCTAAAAACACAACCTCAACCCCAAAAGCCACAACCCAAACCCTAAAATCCACAACCTCAACCCCAAACCCCACAACCAAACCCCAACCAAAGCCAAAAACACAACCAAACCCAAAAATCACAACCCCAACCCCAAAAAACACAACCCAAACCCAAAAATCACAACCCAAACCCCAAAATCCCAAACCCCAAAAACCACAACCTCAACCCCAAACCCACAACCAAAGCCAAAAATCACAACCCAAACCCCCAAAATCACAACCCCAACCCAAAAACCATAACTCCAACCCCAAAAACCATAACCCCAACCCCAAAAAACACAACCCAAACCCCCCAAAATCACAACCCAAACCCAAAACCCACAACCTCAACCCCAAACCCCACAACCAAACCCCAACCCAAAGCCAAAAACCAACCCAAACCCAAACCCAAAAACCCCAAAATCACAACCCCAACCCCAAAAACCATAACCCCAACCCAAAAAACACAACCCCAAACCCCCAAAATCACAACCCAAACCCTAAAAACCACAACCTCAACCCCAAACCCAAAAACCCAAACCCCAACCCAAACCCCAAAATCACAACCCAAACCCTAAAATCCACAACCTCAACCCCAAAAAACCACAACCCAAACCCTAAAATCCACAACCTCAACCCCAAAAATCCCAAAATCACAACCCAAACCCTAAAAACCACAACCCCAAACCCAAAAACTCCAACCCCCAAAACCACAACCCAAAAATCCCAAAATCACAACCCAAACCCTAAAAACCACAACCTCAACCCCAAACCCCACAACCAAACCCCAACCCCAAAGCCAAAAACCACAACCCAAACCCCAAACCCCCAAACTCACAACCCCCAAAGCCAAAAACCAAACCCCAACCCAAAAAACACAACCCCAAACCCCCAAAATCACAACCCAAACCCTAAAAAACCCAACCTCAACCCCAAACCCAAAACCCCAAACCCCCAAACCTCCAAAATCACAACCCCAAACCCCACAAAAACCACAACCCCAAACCCAAAAACCCAAAAACCCCAAACCCCCAACCCCAAAACCCAAACCCCCAAAATCACAACCCCAAACCCAAAAACCACAACCCCAAACCCCAAAAAACACAACCCCAAACCCCCAAAATCACAACCCAACCCCAAAATCACAACCCCAACCCCAAAACCCCAACCCCAAACCCCAAACCCCCAAACCCCAAAACCACCAGCTCTTGCCTTGGTAATTTCGCTCCACTCTGGGGAAAAGAGAAAGGAAAAACATCAAATGTTTGGGATGGGAAAAGGAATAAAAGGAAAATCAATTTATTTATTTGAATAAAAATAAAAGGGGTATTTGGGATCGGGAACAGGGCTCAGGGATATTTGGGATCAGTGCCGAGGGGTATTTGGATCAGGATCAGTGCCCAGGGGTATTTTGGGATCAGTGCCCAGGGGTATTTGGATCAAAATCAGTGCCCAGGGGTATTTGGGATCAGTGCCCAGGGGTATTTGGGATCAGTGCCCAGGGGTATTTGGGATCAGTGCCCAGGGGTATTTGGGATCAGGATCAGTGCCCAGGGGTATTTGGGATCAGGATCAGTGCCCAGGGGTATTTGGGATCAGTGCCCAGGGGTATTTGGGATCAAAATCAGTGCCCAGGGGTATTTGGGATCAGTGCCCAGGGGTATTTGGGATCAGAGCCCAGGGGTATTTGGGATCAGTGCCCAGGGGTATTTGGGATCAGGTCAGTGCCCAGGGGTATTTGGGATCAGAGCCCAGGGGTATTTGGGATCAGGGCCCAGGGGTATTTGGGATCAGGGTCAGTGCCCAGGGGTTTGATCAGTATGCAGGGTATTTGGGATCAGTGCCCAGGGGTATTTGGGATCAGTGCCCAGGGGTATTTTGGGATCAGGATCAGTGCCCAGGGGTATTTGGGATCAGATGCCCAGGGGTATTTGGTCGGATCAGGCCCAGGGGTATTTGGGATCAGGGATCAGTGCCCAGGGGTTTTGGGATCAGGATCAGTGCCAGGGGTATTTGGGATCAGGATCAGTGCCCAGGGGTTGATCAGGTAGGTTTTGGGATCAGGTATCAGTGCCAGGGGTATTTGGGATCAGGTATCAGGGTTGCCAGGGTAGTTTTGGGATCAGTGCCCAGGGTGTTTGGGATCAGGGTCAGTTCCCAGGGGTGTTTGGATCGTCAGTTCCCAGGGGTGTTTGGGATCAGTCTTCCCAGGGGTGTTTGGGATCAGGGTCAGTTCCCAGGGGTGTTTGGGATCAGGGTCCAGGGTTTTGGGTCTGCCCAGTGCTTTACCGGGCGGGTCTGTCCCTCGGTTCCCGGGGCCGTTCCCGCTGTTCCCGGGGCCGTTCCCGCTGTTCCCGGGGCCGTTCCCGCTGTTCCGGGGCCGTTCCCGCTGTCCCGGGGCCGTTCCCGCTGTCCCGATCCCGCTGTTCCCGGGGCCGTTCCCGGTGTCCGTTCCGGTGTCCGTTCCCGGTGTCCCGTTCCGCTGTTCCCGGGGCCGTTCCCGGTGTTCCGGTGTCCGATCCGGTGTTCCCGGTGTTCCGTGTCCGATCCCGCTGCAGGGACTGACCGACTGGGGGCGCTCGGCAGCGCTGCCCCCCTGCACCTCGGACACCCGAACACTGGAATGGGATTGGGAATGGGACTGGGAATGGGGAATGGGATTGGGAGAATGGGGAATGGGATTGGGAATGGGAATGGGATTGGGAATGGGATTGGGATGGGGAATGGGATTGGGAATGGGAATGGGGAATGGGATTGGGAATGGGAATGGGGAATTGGGAATGGGAAATTTTGGAAACCCAAAATTCCTGAAAATTTGGAATCTGGTTTTAAATCCCAGCAGAATTCTGGGAAGCAAGATCTCCTTAAATGCAAAAATTCCATTTTTAGGAATTTTGGGTTTGGAATCAACTCCAGAAAAGGGAAAAAAATTCCTTGAAATTCCCAAAATTCCCCCAAAAATTCCCAAAAATCCCCCCCAAAAGTGATTTTTACCTTGCTCAATTTACAAATGAGAAAATATCCGGATTTCCCCTGCAGGCAGGAATATTTGGAAATAAAAAACCCTGGAAAAGAGAGAACATGGAAATTATTCCCTAAAAATAATTGGGAAAAAGGGAATTTTTGGAGAAATATTTCTCGAAAAATGAGAAATATTCCCCCAAAAAAAGAGAAAATATTCCTAGGATATGAGGAGAGGGGGAAAAAAAAAAGTGAATTTTCCATGGATTTTTGCAGAATAAATCAAATTTTCCACAGATTTTTGGAGGAAAAAAGTGAATTTTCCATGGATTTTTTTGAGGAAAAAAAAAGCTGAATTTTCTATGGATTTTTGGAGGAAAAAAGCTGAATTTTCCATGGATTTTTTGCAGGAAAAATGTGAATTTTCCACAAATTTTTGTAGGAAAAAAATCGAATTTCCCACAGATTTTTGCAGGAAAAAAAAAGCAAATTTCCTACAGATTTTTAACAGAAAAAAAATGGGAATTTTCCATGGAATTTTGGAGGGAAAAAAGTGAATTTTCAATGGATTTTTGCAGGAAAAAAAGTCGAATTTCCCACAGAATTTTGCAGAAAAAAATCCCAATTTTTGGGTCATAAATCCAGCAGAGGAATTCCAAAGGCTCCAGAAATTTGGGAATCACAAAGGGTCCAGAAATTTGGGAATCCTGAAAGCTCTAGAGGAACTTGGGAATCCCAAAGGCTCCAGGAAATTGGGAATTCCAAAGGCTCCAGGAAATTGGGAATTCTAAAAACTCCAGGACTTTGGGAATCCCAAAGCCTCCAGGAAATTTGGAATCCCAAAGGCTCCAGAGGAATTTGGGAATCCCAAAGCCTCCAGGAAACTGGGAATCCCAAAAACTCCAGGAAATCTGGGAATTCTAAGAGCTCCAGGAATTCCAAGCTGCAGGGATTTTTCTTTCCTTGCTGGGAGGAGAAAAGGAGAAAAAACTTGGGAATTGCCCGAGGGCTCTGAGACTCCCAGGGCTCAGCATTCCCAAAAATCCCAGTTTCTCCCCAAAATTCCCAAATCCCACCTTGCTGGAAGAGCTGGATCTGCAGCAGGCTGAGCTGGAGGGCTGGGATCCTTGGAATGCAGGGAAAAACCTGGGGAAAAACGGGAAAAATGGGAATTGGGAATTGGCACAGCATAGTGGGAAAAATGGGAAAAATGGGAAAATGAAATCTGGGAATTGTCAGCACTGTGGAAAAAATGGGAAAAAGGAATTTGGGGATTGTCATAGAACTGTGGGAAAAATGGGAAAATTGGAAAAATGAAATCTGGGAATTGTCAGCATTGTGGGAAATCAGGGAAAATGGGAATTGGCACAGAACTGTGGGAAAATGGGAAAATTGGAATTTGGGAATTGTCAGCACTGTGAGAAAACAGGGAAAAATGGGAAAATGAAATCTGGGAATTGTCAGCACTGTGGGGAAGGAGCCCTGCTGGAGCTGGGATCCTTGGAATTCAGGGAAAAAACAGGGAAAAATCAAATCTGGGAATTGTCCCCTGAAATCTGGGAATTGTCCCTTGGAAATCATGGAATTTTAAATCCCAGCTCAGCTCAAACATAAACTTCCTTCTTATTTTTTTTCCGTGGGGGAAAACTGGGAATGAGAGACTTGGGAATGGCACTGGATCCATGGGGAAATTCTGGGAATGAGAAACCTGGGAATGGGGCTGGATCCATGGGGAAAAACTTGGGAATGGGATCAGCCAGCACGGATGGGGATCATCCCTGCCCTGAAATCCTTGGGAATTCCCACCTGCTCCTGAGAATTCCCAGAATTCCAGAGGCACCTGCAGCTCCCAATCCCAGGAATTCTGAGTTTTCCCTCCTTGCAGGGCAGAAATCCACCCCCAAACATGGAATTCCTTGGAATTCTGCTTCCTCCTCTTATTTTTCCTGGATGGAATCATTTTGGTTGGAAAACTTTCCAGGATGGAATCCAAGCATTCCCAGAATTGCCAAGGAATTATCCCAAGGGTCACATCCACAGGGAATTCCCTCCAGGAATGGGGATCCTATTCCTCCTTTTCCAGGAGAAATTTTTCCCAAAATTCCAACCCAAACCTCCCCTGGCTCAGATGAGGCCAGGGAATTCCCAAATCCAGGATTTTCCTTTGGCTCCTCCCTTTTTTTTTTTGGGATCCCTGGATGGATTCAGCAAGGAAATTTTTTTTTCCAAGGAAATTTTCCCAGCCCAGGAGGAAAACTCCAGGCTCTGGAATTGGAAAATTTCCTTTTTTTTTTAACCTTAAACTTTGAGCTGAGCTCACTGCAGACGTTTGGATGTCGGCAAATCCACAAAATTCCACAATCCAGGAATTTTCCTGGCTCCATCCCAAGGCTGGAGGGAGCTGGAATATTGGGAATCAGCAGCAGGATCAAATCCCAGTGTGGATTTACACCAAACATTTGGGATAAATCCAGGTTTTTCCTCCTGACTTTATCCCAAAAATCAGTTTGTGTTCTTCCAGAGGTTCCTCAGGATCATCTTTCCCAAATTTCTTGGAGTCCAGTTCTTCCCATCCTACACCAAATATCTGGGATAAATCCAGCAGTTTTTTCTCCTGACTTTATCCCAAAAATCAAAGAGGTTCCTTGGGATTATCTTTCCCAAATTTTTTTGCGTCAATTCTTCCCATCCTACACCAAAAATTTGGGATAAATCCAGTTTTTTTTCTCCTGGCTTTATCCCAAAAACCAATTTCTGTTCTCCCAGACCTTCCTTGGGATCGTCCTTCCCAAATTCCCAATTTTTCCCATCCCAATTCCCTTCTTTCCCTGGGGGATATCCCAGAAAAATCCAGATTTTCCCTTTGGCTGATCCAGAGATTTTTTTTTTTTTTCCCTCCTGCTCCCATTCCTGGCAGCTCTTTGCTGGGAACATCTCCCACAGCAGAAATTCCAAGAAAAATGGGATATTAGGGAAAACTCCCCGCTAAAAAAGGCTCAGAGGAGGGATTTAAAAGCTGGAAGTGACCCTTGGAAAAGTTGGGAATGCTTGGATCCCGACAGGAGGGAGTTTTTCCAACTCTGGAATTCCATTTTTCCCAGTTTTTTCCTGCCTCTTTTTCCCACCTCACAAAAAGCAGGGAATTATTTGAAGCCTGGATTGGCTGAACCTGCCAAGGTGAGGGGGATTTTCCAGGTTTTTTTTTTTTCCAGGGAAATGTTGGGAATGGGATGGATTGGGAGGAGAACAAAACCTCTGGAATGTGATGGAAGCAGCCACGTGTAGGAAAAATAGGGAATAAAAAATAATCCACAAAGGCCAAGATTCCACCTTTTCCTCTGGAAATTCAGGTTTCATTTCCAGCCAAATGAATCCTTAAATTTGGGAATTCCATCCAGGTTTGGCTGGGATAATTCCTTTTTCCTTGGGTTTAACTCCAGGTGGGTGATCCTAAGGAAATCAGGGTTGGATTTTCAATTCCCTTTGGGATCCAAAATCCTGGGAATGACGATGTGGAGGCTGCAGGGGGATTTGGGATTTTAAAAATTTGGAATTTTTTTTTTTGGGTGCTGCAGGGAATTCCTGGCATCTTTTCAGAGAGCTGCACTCTGATCTCAAAATCCAAATCCCTCGGGATGAGCAGGGAATTTTAGGGAATTTTAGGGAATTTTATCAGAAGGGAATGAAAAGAATAAAAAAAAAAAACCAACAAAAAAACCCCAAACCTGTTTGTGCCATCAGCAAATCCCAATTCCCAACAAAAGAATTCCAAGGGAATTTCCAGGAGGGGAAAAGCTGGAAAAATCCAGCCTGGTAGGAGAAATGATGGAGCTGATGTGGCTGCAGCAGCAGATGGGAAAATTATGGGGAAAAATCTCCTTGGGAGGCTCAGGCTGGAGGGAAAAGTCAGGAAAAAACATTCTGGGAGAGAAGTTGGAGGGAAAATTAAAGGGAAAAAAATCTGGGAAAGGCAGGGTGGAGGAGAAGCTGGAGGAAAAAAATAAGGGGAAAATTCTGGGAGAGAAATTGGAGGGAAAATTAAAGGGAAAAAAAATCTGGGAAAGTCAGGGTGGAGGAGAAAGTGGAGGAAAAAAATAAGGGAAAAATTCTGGGAGAGAAATTGGAGGGAAAATTAAAGGGAAAAAAAATCTGGGAAAGTCAGGGTGGGTGAGAAATTAAGGAAAAAATAAGTGGAAAAAACTGGGAGAGAAATGAGGAAAAATTAAGGAAAAAAATCTGGGAGGGTCAGGCTGAGTGAGAAATTGGAGGAAAAAATAAGGAAAAATAAACTGGGAAAGTCAGGCTGGAGGAAAAAAATTCTGGGAGAGAAATTGGAGGGAAAATTAAAGGGAAAAAAAACCTGGGAAAGTCAAGCTGGAGGAAAAATTAAGGGGGAAAAAAAAACTGGGTGAGAAAATGGAAGAAAAATTAAGGAAAAAAAAACCTTGGGAAAGTCAGGGTGGAGGAGAAACTGGAGGAAAAAAATAAGGAAAAATAAACTCTGGGAAAGTCAGGGTGGAGGAGAAACTGGAGGAAAAAAATAAGGGAAAAATTCTGGGAGAGAAATTGGAGGGAAAATTAAGGGGAAAAAAACTGGGAGAGCCACCAGCACTGGAATTTTGGCACTTGGACAACCAGGAAAAAAAAAACCAAGCAATATTTTGTTTGTGGAATTGGCCACTTCAGTGATTTTCCAAGTGTTAGGAACAAACTCCCTGAGGCAGAGAAATTCCCTTGGGGAAAAAACAAAAATCCAAATAAATCCTTGTAAATAAATCCCCTATGGATCCTCTGCCTGGGCAAAGCACAGCCTGAAAATTCCCAAGAAAACCAAGCACTCAAATCCAAGGATTGCCTCAGAATTAGTGGGATCTCATCATAAAAATAAATAAATCAGATTGGGCAAAAATCAGATTTATTCCTCAAAAAAAAAAAATTCAACATTTCACTTTCTGGTCTTAAAGGGATTTTAGGAAAAAAACAAGGAATTGGTCACTGAGGGAAGTGGCAGCTCCAAGGTGGGATTTGAAGGAATACTGAGGGTGGAAATCCAAGGTGGGATTTTATGGAATATTGAGGGTTTTAATCCAAGGTGGGATTTGAAGGAATACTGAGGGTGGAAATCCAAGGTGGGATTTGAAGGAATATTGAGGGTTTAATCCAAGGTGGGATTTGAAGGAATACTGAGGGTGAAAATCCAAGGTGGGATTTGAAGGAATATTGAGGGTGAAAGGTGGGATTTTATGGAATATTAAGGGTTTTAATCCAAAGTGGGATTTGAAGGAATATTCAGGGTAAAAGAATCCAAAGTGGGATTTGAAGGAATATTGAGGGTGAAAATCCAAGGTGGGATTTGAAGGAATACTGAGGGTAAAAGGTGGGATTTGAAGGAATATTAAGGGTTTTAATCCAAGGTGGGATTTGAAGGAATACTGAGGGTAAAAGGTGGGATTTGAAGGAATATTAAGGGTTTAATCCAAGGTGGGATTTGAAGGAATATTGAGGGTAAAAAAATCCAAGGTGGGATTTGAAGGAATACTGAGGGTGAAAATCCAAAGTGGGATTTGAAGGAATATTCAGGGTAAAAGAATCCAAAGTGGGATTTGAAGGAATATTGAGGGTAAAAGGTGGGATTTTATGGAATAGTAAGGGTTTTAATCCAAGGTGGGATTTGAAGGAATATTGAGGGTGAAAATCCAAGGTGGGATTTGAAGGAATACTGAGGGTGAAAAAATCCAAGGTGGGATTTGAAGGAATACTAAGGGTGAAAAAATCCAAGGTGGGATTTGAAGGAATATTGAGGGTAAAAGGTGGGATTTTAAGGAATATTGAGGGTGAAAAAATCCAAGGTGGGATTTGAAGGAATATTGAGGGTAAAAGGTGGGATTTTAAGGAATATTGAGGGTGAAAATCCAAGGTGGGATTTGAAGGAATATTGAGGGTAAAAGGTGGGATTTGAAGGAATACTGAGGGTAAAAGATGGGATTTGAAGGAATATTGAGAGTAAAAGGTGGGATTTGAAGGAATACTGAGGGTTTTAATCCAAGTTGGGATTTGAAGGAATACTGAGTGTGGAAATCTGGGAATGGGGAACACTCCAGCTGGCTCTGCAGCTGCCCGAAAGGCAATCTGCAGGTTTAAAAGCAACACTAAAAGCAAATAAAGCAAATCACACATCAAGCAAACTGCAGAGCTCTGCACAGCCTCTGCTCCGAGGAATCCACCGTGATTAATCACAACTCTTATCACAGGAAATGAGAAACGCTCTGGTAATTTAATTTAATTTAATTTTTTTGGCTGGCAAACAGTTCCTGTGATCCCAGATATTCCCATTTTCAGAATTCCTGGCAGAGCAGGGCAGTGATTTCCAGCCTTGCCCCAGCTCACCACGTGTCTTTGATTAAAAAAAAAACCAAAATCAGTTTGGGGCTGCACTGAGAAAAATCCACTTTTAGCAAAGATTTGGGGTAAAATCTGTTAAATCCCCGTTTTCCTGAGCAGCCCAACCAAAGCAGAGCAGCTTCTGGATCGTTCCAGCTCATCACAGAACACACATTTTTAATAAAAACCTTGGGTTTCCACCGAGCAAGGCCTATGACTGACAATTATTATTTTGTGCCACGCATCCCAGATTATCCTAATTATTATCAGGAGTGCGGAGCAGGAGCTGGGCAAACTCCAATCCAAAACTCGGCGGGATAATCTGGGGACAATCTGGGATTAGGATTGTGCAAGAGCAGAGCACAAAGGGGGGTTTGTCCTCTCCAAAAGCCAAATCCCAGCCCTGAAAGGCTCCGGCATCACCCGGCAGGGCGTGTCCCAAAAAAAACAAAACCGGGATTTTCCCAGCTGCTCGAGCCTTGGAAAAGCCAACGTGGCCCCGGCGAGAGAGAAAATCGCAAAAGCAGCTGGGTCCGACCTGGTGGGATGGAGCTGGGAATTCTCTGTTCTATAGGAAAAGGCGGGATGGAGCCGGGAATTCTGTGTTCTATAGGAAAAGGCGGGATGGAGCCGGGAATATCTACTGTTCTATTGGAAAAGGCGGGATGGAGCCGGGAATTCTCTGTTCTATAGGAAAAGGCGGGATGGAGCCGGGAATTCTCTGTTCTATAGGAAAAGGCGGGATGGAGCCGGGAATTCCCTGTTTATAGGAAAAGGCGGGATGGAGCCGGGAATTCTCTGTTCTATAGGAAAAGGCGGGATGGAGCCGGGAATTCTCTGTTCTATAGGAAAAGGCGGGATGGAGCCGGGAATTCTCTGTTCTATAGGAAAGAGGCGGGATTGGAGCGGGAATTCTCTGTTCTATAGGAAAACGGGATGGAGCGGGATATTCTTCTATGGAAAAGCGGATGGAGCGGGAATCCCAGCCACAATTCTCCAGGGCAGGGCGGGATGGAGCCGGGAATCCTTCTCTCCTTATGGAAAAACGGGATGGAGCAGGGAATTTTCTTCTCCTTATGGAAAAGGATGGAGTAGGGAACCTTCTCTCCTTATGGAAAAGCAGGATGGAGCCGGAACCTCTCCTCTCTAAGGAAGGGCGGGATAGACTCGGTCGCCTTCCCCTCTCCAAAAGGAAGAGCGGCATGGAGCCGGCAATGGCCACGTGCCGGGAAGAGCGGGATGGAGCCGGCCATTTCCCCGTGCCGGGAAGAGCGGGATGGAGCCGGCAATGTCCACGCCGGGAAGAGCGGGATGGAGCCGGCAATGGCCACGTGCCGGGAAGAGCGGGATGGAGCCGGCCGCCTTCCCTTCATCCCAGGGAAGAGCGGGATGGAGCCGGCCGCCTTCCCTTCATCCCAGGGAAGAGCGGGATGGAGCCGGCAATGGCCACGTGCCAGGGAAGAGCGGGATGGAGCCGGCCGCCTTCCCTTCATCCCAGGGAAGAGCGGGATGGAGCCGGCCGCCTTTCCCTTCATCCCAGGGAAGAGCGGGATGGAGCCGGCCGCCTTCCCTTCATCCCAGGGAAGAGCGGGATGGAGCCGGCCGCCTTCCCTTCATCCCAGGGAAGAGCGGGATGGAGCCGGCCGCCTTCCCTTCATCCCAGGGAAGAGCGGGATGGAGCCGGCCGCCTTCCCTTCATCCCAGGGAAGAGCGGGATGGAGCCGGCCGCCTTCCCTTCATCCCAGGGAAGAGCGGGATGGAGCCGGCCGCCTTTCCCTTCATCCCAGGGAAGAGCGGGATGGAGCCGGCCGCCTTTCTCTTCATCCCAGGGAAGAGCGGGATGGAGCCGGCCGCCTTCCCTTCATCCCAGGGAAGAGCGGGATGGAGCCGGCCCCTTCCCTCATCCCAGGGAAGAGCGGGATGGAGCCGGCCGCCTTCCCTTCATCCCAGGGAAGAGCGGGATGGAGCCGGCCGCCTTCCCTTCATCCCAGGGAAGAGCGGGATGGAGCCGGCAATGGCCACGTGCCGGGAAGAGCGGGATGGAGCCGGCCGCCTTCCCTTCATCCCAGGGAAGAGCGGGATGGAGCCGGCCGCCTTCCCTTCATCCCAGGGAAGAGCGGGATGGAGCCGGCCGCCTTCCCTTCACCCCAGGGAAGAGCGGATGGAGCCGGCCGCCTTCCCTTCACCCAGGGAAGAGCGGGATGGAGCCGGCCGCCTTCCCTTCACCCCAGGGAAGAGCGGGATGGAGCCGGCCGCCTTCCCCTTCATCCCAGGGAAGAGCGGCATGGAGCCGGTCCTCTTCCCCTTGGCCCCAGGGAAGACCGGGATGGAGCCGGTCATCCCCCTTCTGCCCCAGGGAAGGGCGCACGGAGCCGGCTCTCTTCCCCTTGGCCCCAGGGAAGAGCGGCATGGAGCCGGCCGCCTTCCCTTCATCCCAGGGAAGAGCGGATGGAGCCGGCAATGCCCGCGGGCCAGGGAAGAGCGGCATGGAGCCGGCCTCTTCCCTTCGTCCCTTGGCCCCAGGGAAGAGCGGGATGGAGCCGGCCACCTTTCCCTCTCCACCAGGAAGGGCTGCACGCAGCGGCCGCCTTTCCCTTCACCCCAAGGAAGAGCAGCACGGAGCTGGCCGCTTTCCCTTCACCCCAAGGAAGAGCAGCACGGAGCTGGCCGCTTTCCCTTCACCCCAAGGAAGAGCAGCACGGAGCTGGCCGCTTTCCCTTCACCCCAAGGAAGAGCAGCACGGAGCGGCCGCTTTCCCTCACCCCAAGGAAGAGCAGCACGGAGCTGGCCGCTTTCCCTTCATCCCAGGAAGGCGGCACGCAGCCGGCCCCTTTCCCTCTCAGGCGCCCCGCGGGCAGCGCGGCCGCCCCCGGCCCCGCCGGCAGGCGGCCCCCGGCGCCGCTCGCCCGCTCGCCCCCGGCGCGCCCGCTCGCCCCGCCTGGCGCCCCCGGCGCCGCCGCTCGCCCGCTCGCCCCCCGGCGCCCCTCGCCCGCTCGTCCCCCGGCCCGCCCCTCGTCCCCCGGCGCCGCTCGCCCGCTCGCCCCCCGGCGCCGCTCGCCCCCCGGCGCCGCTCGCCCCCCGGCGCCGCTCGCCCCCCGGCGCCGCTCGCCCGCTCGCCCCCCGGCGCCGCTCACCCGTGGCCGCTGCCGCCCATGGCCGGGGCTCGCTCGCTCGCTCGGGGCCGCCGCTCCGGCCGCCCCTCCGGCCCCGCTAGCGGGCCGGCGGCATGAGGCGGCGCGGGGCGGCCGCCGCCATCCGCCGGCCTCAGGAAGAGGAAGGACGGGCCGGGCGGGCGGGGAAGGAGGGGACGGGACGAAAGGGGGCGGGAGCGGCGAGGAAAAAAACAGAAAGTGAAAACTGAACCGGAAAGACAGCCGGGGGCCGCCCGCGGGTGTTCCTCTTCCCGCGGTCAGCAGGCTGGCTGCTCCTCTGCCGCGCTCCGTGGGCTCCTGGCTCGGCCGCCGGCGTTTGCCCGCGGCCGGGATCGTGTCCGTGTCCGCGGCCGGGATCGTGTCCGCGGCCGGGATCGTGTCCGCGGCAGGGATCGTGCCCCGCGGCCGGGATCGTGTCCGCGGCCGGGATCGTGCCCGGGACCTTCCCCGCCATCGCTGCAGCCCCGCCGTGCCCGGTTTCAGCCCGTCGCGCTGCCCCGTCCCTCATTGTTCTGCTCCGAGCTCCCGGTCTTTCGCCAGAGCCACGTTTGGGCCTTCCTCGGTCCACAGACTCCTTCCCTTGTCCCCTCTCATGGCCGGAGCTCCTTTTCTCACCTCAGCTCTTCCCTCAGTCCCCAGACTCCTTCCCTTGTCCCCTCTCATGGCCAGAGCTCCTTTTCTCTCCTCAGCTTTTCCCTCTCGGTATTTTCCCTCAGTTCCTTGTTTCGGCTCTTCCCTCAGTCCCCAGACTCCTTCCCTTGTCCCCTCTCATCATGGCCGGAGCTCCTTTTCTCTCCTCAGTCTTTCCCTCAGTTCCTTGTTTCGGCTCTTCCCTCAGTCCCCAGACTCCTTCCCTTGTCCCCTCTCATGGCCAGAGCTCCTTTTCTCTCCTCAGCTCTTCCCTCAGTCCCCAGACTCCTTCCCTTGTCCCCTCTCATGGCCGGAGCTCCTTTTCTCTCCTCAGTTTTTCCCTCTCGGTATTTTCCCTCAGTTCCTTGTTTCGGCTCTTCCCTCAGTCCCCAGACTCCTTCCCTTGTCCCCTCTCATGGCCGAGCTCCTTTTCTCTCCTCAGTTTTTCCCTCTCGGTATTTTCCCTCAGTGCCATGATCCCGTTTCCTCACCCCTCAGGTCATTCCTTGCCCCTTTCCTCTTTCCAGACCTCCCCCATCACCGTTTTCCCTCAGCTCCTTGCTTGGGCCTTTCCCCAGTCCCCAAATTCCTTATCCAAAATTCCTTTCTTCACATCGTGGCCGGAGCCCCTTCCCTCCCCTCGGTGTTTTATCTCAGCCCCTCCGTACCTGAGACTTCCACGCTTCCCACAGCTACTCAAGGACAAACTCCTGATCTGGGGGGTGCAGAAAAACGGGATGATTCCTCTTCTCTTTCTGCCTAAACATCCATTTCCCTGTGTATGTGTGGCCTGGAGCCATCCCTGAGGGACTTTGGGGGTTTCCCAATCCATGGGGGACAAGGAGGCACCGGGAACAGGGATGGGGCTGAGGATTGAAGGGAAGCACTGAGCTGAGGGACACAATAATGGCGTGAGGAGGAGAGGGAAGGGGATGGATGGAGAAAGGAATATGGGGAAGATCCTGAGGGAAGAGCTATGGGAAGGGGCTGAGGGGATCAGAAAAGGGATTTTTGGAGGATTGGGGGAAGAACTGAGGTGAGGGAAGGGTTTTAAGGAATGAGGGAAAGGGCACTGAGGGAGGATCCAAAATGAGAAACTGAGGAAAAACCCTGGGCCAGAAGAGATAAAAAATGATGGGGAAAGGCCCTAGGGAAGGGATGAGGGGATCAGGGAAGGGATTTGGGGGCATTGAAGGAAGGATCTGAGGGGAAAGGACTGAGATAATGGAAGGGGTTTAAGGAATGATATGAAGACAAGGAAAAAAAGGAATGTAAAGGGGACGAGGGAAGAAGCAAAATGAGAAACTGAGGAAAAAAAACCCTGGGCCAGAAGAGATAAAAAATGATGGGGAAAGGCCCTGAGGGAAGGGATGAGGGGATCAGGGAAGGGATTTTGGGGCATTGAAGGAAGGATCTGAGGGGAAAGGACTGAGATGAAGGAAGGGGTTCAGGGAATGAGGGAAAGGGAAGTGAAGGAAGATCCAAAATGAGAAACTGAGGAAAAACCCTGGGCCAGAAGAGATAAAAAATGATGGGGAAAGGCCCTAGGGAAGGGATGAGGGGATCAGGAAGGGATTTTTGGGGCATTGAAGGAAGGTTGTGAGGAGAAGGAAGGGATTAATGGAATGATGTGAGGATAAGAAGGAATGAGGGAAAGGGCACTGAGGGAAGATCCAAAATGAGAAGCTGAGGAAAAACCCTGGGCCAGAAGAGATAAAAAATGATGGGGAAGAGGCTGAGGGGATCAAGGAATGGGCTCATTAAAGTCCCTTTTGATGATTCTGAGCTGCCTCAACCCTACAGGAGCAGAGGCAGCAGATGATCCTTGGGAGCGTTAGCCAGGCTCGGCAGAAACCCCAAAACCTCCGTGAAATGGGAATTTTGCACTGGCCTTTGGAGCAGGGAACAGGGAGCTCTGCGCTTGCCAGCCTCTTACACAAGAGCTTTTAGGAACAGCCTGTCCTGAACCCGGGGCAAAAATCAGCTTTGGCTGAGCAGGGAGTTTTGGAGAGGATTCCACTCGGGATTCCAGGTGTCACATCCATAATGAACTCCTGGAAAGGCCAGTTCCTGATCCTTGCTGAGGTGGTGTCCAGGGAAGATTGGCAAAGCAATTAAAAACAAAAATAAAAAGGAACAATGGGACAACTCATTTATTCATTTATGAGTCATTTATTACCCAAATGAGTCAGGAACGTGCCCCTTACTGAGATTCCAGCCATCCTGAGAGTGCAAAGTGCTGCAGCTCGCTGGAAAAAATGAGAAAAAAGTGATTTTTTTTTTTTTTGGGGGTGGGGGAAGGGCAGCGTTTATAGCAAATTTCACAGCAAATTTGCCAGATCTATGGGGTTTTTTTCCAGGCAGATAAAAACTTACGAGACAGAATTTTTGCCCTTTTAGGGGAAAATTTGGCAGCTTTGTGCCTTTACCTAAGAGATGTGAGGAGATTCTGGGGCAGCTCCACAGTCAGAACATCCAAACTTCCACCTCCACTGGGATCACCGAACCAACGAAATCCAAATATTTTAATATTGGGAACAGCTCCTGGTGAGGAAATGTCGAATTCCACGTTGCCAGCAAAGCAAAGAACCCCAAGGAATTTTGCCCTCAGCGCTTCTGATGGTTTGGACTGGATCACCCTAAAAACCATTTGTAAATTGAATTATTTTGTTCATTTTACTGGAGGTCAGAGCCCTTTTTGAAGTGGGAGTTTCTGTGTTCTTTTTTGGGGCCTCCTGATATTTTTAGGTGGTGACAAAACCAGCCCATAAATCACCGTGGTGGGGATTCAGTTCCTGGCAAGGTTTCAATTAAAACCTTGACTCATAAGGTTCTGGCGGGCTTCCATCAGATTTGAAATAATTTGAAGTTTTATTTCCTTCTTTTATTCAGGAAAAATAAAAAATTGACTGATCCCTGCTGTGCAAGAAAAGAATTGCAATGGAATGAGTCAAGTGGGAGTTCCTGGTGACTTCAGGGTACAGGAAATAATTCAATTTATTAATTAGTGACTGTGTGGGGCAGTGCCAGGAGTTACAAACACCACAGAGGAGCCTTTTGCTGCCCTGGGTTAATCCCAGATATTCAGGGAAATGCTGAATTTCTCTTAATTTATTATCATGGAAATGCTGAATTTTCCCCAGTCCCCCATCCCAGTTCTCCCAGTTTCCCCATCCCAATTCTCCCAGTTCCCCCAGTTCCCCATCCCAGTCCCCCCAGTTCCCCCAGTCCCCTCTCCCAGTCTCCCAGTCCCCCCCAGTCCCCATCCCAGTCCCCCATCCCAGTCCCCCCAGTCCCCCATCCCAGTCCCCCCAGTTTCCCCATCCCAGTCCCCTTCCCAGTCCCCCCATCCCAGTCCCCTCTCCCAGTCCCCCCAGTCCCCCCATCCCAGTCCCCCCATCCCAGTCCCCTCTCCCAGTCCCCTCTCCCAGTCCCCCCATCCCAGTCCCCCCATCCCAGTCCCCTCTCCCAGTCCCCTCTCCCAGTCCCCCATCCCAGTCCCCCCATCCCAGTCCCCTCTCCCAGTCCCCCATCCCAGTCCCCCCATCCCAGTCCCCTCTCCCAGTCCCCCATCCCAGTCCCCCATCCCAGTCCCCCATCCCAGTCCCCCATCCCAGTCCCCTCTCCCAGTCCCCCCACATCCCAGTCCCCCATCCCAGTCCCCTCTCCCAGTCCCCCCATCCCAGTCCCCCCATCCCAGTCCCCCCCATCCCCAGTCCCCCACCCAGTTCCCCCATCCCAGTCCCCCATCCCAGTCCCTCTCCCAGTCCCCTCTCCAGTCCCCCATCCCAGTCCCCCATCCCAGTCCCCCCATCCCAGTCCCCTATCCCAGTCCCCCTCCCAGTCCCCCCATCCCAGTCCCCCATCCCAGTCCCCCCATCCCAGTCCCCCATCCCATGTCCCCCAGTCCCCAGTCCCCCATCCCAGTCCCCCCCATCCCCAGTCCCCCATCCCAGTCCCCCATCCAGTCCCCCATCCCAGTCCCCCCATCCCAGTCCCCCATCCCAGTCCCCCATCCAGTCCCCCCATCCCAGTCCCCCATCCCAGTCCCCCATCCCAGTTCCCCCATCCCAGTCCCCATCCCAGTCCCCATCCCAGTCCCCATCCCAGTCCCCCATCCCACGTCCCCTCCATCCCAGTCCCCCATCCCAGTCCCCTCCCATCCCTCCCAGTCCCCCTCCCAGTCCCCCATCCCAGTCCCCCATCCCAGTCCCCCATCCCAGTCCCCCATCCCAGTCCCTCCATCCCATCCGCCCATCCCAGTCCCCCATCCCAGTCCCCCATCCCAGTCCCCCATCCCAGTCCCCCATCCCAGTCCCCATCCCAGTCCCCCATCCCAGTCCCCCATCCCAGTCCCCCATCCCAGTCCCCCCTCCCCATCCCAGTCCCCCATCCCAGTCCCCCATCCCAGTCCCCATCCCAGTCCCCCATCCCAGTCCCCCTCCCAGTCCCCCTCCCAGTCCCCATCCCAGTCCCCATCCAGTCCCCCATCCCAGTCCCCCATCCCAGTCCCCCATCCAGTCCCCCATCCCAGTCCCCCATCCCAGTCCCCATCCCAGTCCCCATCCCAGTCCCCATCCCAGTCCCCATCCCAGTCCCCTCCAGTCCCCCATCCCAGTCCCCATCCAGTCCCCACAGTCCCGTCCCCCATCCCAGTCCCCATCCCAGTCCCCCATCCCAGTCCCCGCTGGTCCCTCCCAGTCCCTCCCAGCCCCCAGCCTATCAGTCCCCTCCAGTCCCAGCATCGCCCATCCCGCCCGCGCAGTCCCGCCAGTCCCAGTCCCCATCCAGGACCATCGCAGTCCGGCGGTGCCGGGCCGGCCGCACTACAACCCAGCTGCCCGGGCGGCGCCGCAGCCCTGCGGCGGGACGGGACGAGGCGGCGGGCGGCGGACTGCGGGCGCGGCATGGAGACGCGGGGGGCGGCTCGGCGGGGGGACATCGGTGAGGGGGGACTGAGGGGACAGGGGGGACAGCGGGGAGAGGGGACTGAGGGGACAGCGGGGACAGCGGGGAGAGGGGACTGAGGGGACAGGGGGAGGGGGACGCGGGGAGGGGACTGAGGGGACAGGGGGACAGCGGGGAGAGGGGACTGAGGGGACAGCGGGGACAGCGGGGAGAGGGGACTGAGGGGACAGGGGGGACAGCGGGGAGAGGGGACTGAGGGGACAGGGGGGACAGCGGGGAGAGGGGACTGAGGGGACAGGGGGACAGCGGGGAGAGGGGACTGAGGGGACAGGGGGGACATCGGTGAGGGGGACTGAGGGGACAGGGGGGACAGCGGGGAGAGGGGACTGAGGGGACAGGGGGGACAGCGGGGAGAGGGGACTGAGGGGACAGGGGGACAGCGGGGAGAGGGGACTGAGGGGACAGGGGGGACATGCGGTGGGGGGGACTGAGGGGACAGCGGGGATGAGGGGACAGGGGGGACAGCGGGGAGAGGGGGACTGAGGGGACAGGGGACTGAGGGGACAGGGGACTGAGGGGGGGACAGCGGTGAGGGGGGACATCGGTGTGGGGGGACTGAGGGAACAGCGGTGAGGGGGGACTGAGGGGACAGCGGGGGGACATCGGTGAGAGGGGACAGGGGGGACTGGGAGAGGGGACTGGGGGACTGGGAGAGGGGACTGGGGAGACTGGGAGAGGGGACTGGGGGGACTGGGAGAGGGGACTGGGAGAGGGGACTGGGGGGACCGAGATGGGGGAACTGGGGAGACTGGGGGGACTGGGATGGGGGGACGGGGGCACTGGGATGGGCTCAGGGCTTACTGGGGATACTGGCGTGGGGTGCAGGGGTTACTGGGAGCACTGGGATGGGCTCGGGTTACTGGGGATACGGGGGTGGGGGACACCACCGGGGAAAGCTGGGAATGGAACTGGGATAGGAGCTGGGAAGGAGCTGGAAATGAACTGGGAAGGGGCCGCAGTGGGAACAGGCAGGGGCTGCTCCCAGCAGGGGCTTTGGGGGTTCCGGATGGGGTTTGGGGTTTGCAGGATGGGTTTGGGGTTTGCAGGATGGGTTTGGGTTTTAAGGAGTGGTTTGGGCTTTTCAGGATGGGTTTGGGGATTTAAGGCTGGGTTTTGGGGCTGCAGGATGGTTTTGGGGTTGCAGTGTGGGTTTGGGGTTTTAAGGCTGGGTTTTGGGGCTGCAGGATGGTTTTGGGGTTGCAGTGTGGGTTTGGGGTTTTAAGGCTGGGTTTTGGGGCTGCAGGATGGTTTTGGGGTTGCAGTGTGGGTTTGGGGTTTTAAGGCTGGGTTTTGGGGCTGCAGGATGGTTTTGGGGTTGCAGTGTGGGTTTGGGGTTTTAAGGCTGGGTTTTGGGGCTGCAGGATGGTTTTGGGGTTGCAGTGTGGGTTTGGGGTTTTAAGGCTGGGTTTTGGGGCTGCAGGATGCTTTAGGGACAGAGTGGCCTCTTCAAGGAAAGGCTGCTGAGCAAAGGGGTTGAAGGTGGAAACTTCTTTTTCCATGCTCCATGGATTTTTTGGGAAGGGATTTTTTTGAGTTGGGCTGAGTTTTACCTTGATCTTCCAGCCAGTCCACACTTCTGCTGGAATGCAGAGTTTGGGAAGGGATTTTGAGTTGAGCTGAGTTTTTCCTTGATCCCAGCTCTTTTTCCATGCCCCTGCAGGAATCCAAAGTTTGGGAAGGATTTTTGAGTTGGCTGAGTTTTTCCTTGATCCCAGCTCTTTTTCCATGCCCCTGCTGGAATGCAGAGTTTAGGAAGGGATTTTTGAGTTGGGCTGAGCTGCTCCTTGATCCCAGCTCTTTTTCCATGCTCCTGCAGGAATGCAGAGTTTGGGAAGGGATTTTTTTTATTGGGCTGAGTTTTCCCTTGAATTTTTCCACACTCCTGCAGGAATGCAGAGTTCGGGAAGAGATTTTTTTTATTGGGCTGAGTTTTCCCTTGATCCCAGCTCTTTTTTCCACGCTCCTCCAGGAACGCACAGCTCCATGGAGCAATCTGTGTTGGAAGGGTTGCAAACCCTCCCTGTCCCACCACCTTCCACCCCTCAGGTTGCTCCAAGCCTCCCCTGGGACAGCCCCAAGCGCGACACAACCGCGGCTTCTCCGCGGATCTTCCAGCCAGAAATTCCTGCCCGTGGCGTGCCACACCCCCATTTTTCCCAGACCCCACGATTTCATTGATGGGTTTATTGCTGTTTTCCCCCCCTTTTCCCCCAGGTTTCTGGGCTGACAGGACCCCAGTGCACGAGGCTGCCCGGCGAGGGGAGATCCTGCAGCTGCAGCAGCTGATCGCGAGCGGCGCCTGCGTCAACGCCGTCACCTACGACTCCATCACACCCCTGCACGAGGCCAGCCTCAGGGGACAGACCCAGTGTGTCCAGCTGCTGCTGGATGCGGGGGCCCAGGTGGGCAGCCAGATGGGAATTCACCTGGGGAAGGCTTGGGAGGGGTTGGTGAGGTTTGGGAGCCTCCTGAGCTGGAGTGGGGTGGAGGCTCGGCAGGGATTTGTCCCAGTTTGGGGTTTTCACTCCAAGGGGATGTGGAGTGGGTCCAGGAGAAGCTGAGGGAGTTGGGAAAGGCTCAGCCTGGAACACAAGGGCTCAGGGGGGATCTTGTGGGGGAACTCCCTGAGCTGTTTGGGGGATCAATCAGTGCAGAGCCAGGAAAGCTGCTTGCCAGCACTGGGGAAAAGAGGGAAATCCCTTGGCAAGGCAATGAGGGAATGCTGGTGCCTGCAGCTTCTCCTGAGGCAGGGCAGCCCAGGAATTGCAGCCCCTTGGCAGCTTTCAGCCTCTTGCCCGGCCTGGGGGGCTCAGTTTGGGGTTGGGAATGGAGCTGGGCAGGGTCTGGAGCCCCAGGAGAGGCTGAGGGAGCTGGGCAGGGGCTCAGCCTGGAGCACAGGGGGCTCAGGGGGGCCCTGGGGGCTCTGCCCAACTCCTGAGAGGAGGGCACAGCCGGGGGGGATTGGGGCTCTGGGCACAGGGACAGGCACAGCAGGGCAGGGAACGGCCCCAGCCTGGCGCTGGGCACGGGCTGGGGGCATTGCAGGGGAAATTCCTCCCTGGCAAGGGCAGGGAAGCCTTGGAATGGGCTGCCCTGGGGGGTTTGCAGTGCCCATCCCTGGGGGAATCTCCAAGCCCTGGGGATGTGGGGTCAGGCTCTGGGAACAGGGACAGGAGGACAGGGAACAGCCCCAGGCTGGGCCAGGGCAAGGGCAGGGAGGATTTTAGGGGAAAAAAACCAAACCCATTACTATTCCAAAAACATTCCATCATGTTTATCACCTTCCCTGTGAAAGAACATCAAAACCCCAAAACTTTAGAAACCCAAAACCACCAGAAAACCCAAAACCACCAGAAAACCCCAAAACCTCAAAAAACCCCAAAATCAAACCTCAACCCAGCCCACCCCGCATCCAAGAGCTGGGGGACAGAACACCAGCTCCTGTCTCTGCGGCCCCAAACCCCGCCCTTACCCACTCCCAGCTGCCCTTTTCCCTGATTTCCCCGGTTTTTCCCGGCTCGGCCTGCAGGTGGACGCGCGGAACATCGACGGCAGCACGCCGCTGTGCGATGCCTGCGCCTCGGGCAGCCTGGAGTGCGTCAAGGTGCTGCTGTCGCACGGGGCCAAGGTGAACCCCCCGCTCTACACGGCCTCCCCTCTGCACGAGGCCTGCATGAACGGTGCGTCCTGCCCTTCTGCCGGCCACGAGTGCGCCTGGGCAGGGGGAAAAGCCCCAAACGCCCTGCCGGCATCGCGGAGCGGGAGCGTGGGATGGTCCGGCTGGGCTGCTGGGGAGGGACAGGGGGCCCCGCACTGACCCTGCCCTGTTCTGAGGCTGCTGTTGAGCCCTTTGTCCCCTGCACTGACCCCTCTCATCCCATTTTTATCCATTTTTCCTGCACAGACCCCTTGGAAGTTTTGAGCCCATTTTTGAGCCCTTTGTTCCCTGCACAGACCCCTCTCATCCCATTTCTGAGCCCATTTTTGAGCCCATTTCTGATCCCATTGTTCCCTGCACAGACCCCTCTCATCCCATTTCTGATCCCATTGTTCCCTGCACAGGCCCCTCTGATCCCATTTCTGATCCCATTTCTGATCCCATTTTTATCCCATTTTTCCCTGCACAGACCCCTCTCATCCCATTTCTGATCCCATTTCTGATCCCATTTCTGATCCCATTTCTGATCCCATTGTTCCCTGCACAGGCCCCTCTGATCCCATTTCTGATCCCATTTCTGATCCCATTTTTATCCCATTTTTTCCTGCACAGACCCCTCTCATCCCATTTCTGATCCCATTTCTGATCCCATTTCTGATCCCATTTTTCCCTGCACAGACCCCTTTCATCCCATTTCTGATCCCAGGTTTCTGATTCCTGCAATTCCTGGAATTCAAGGCTTGGCTTGGCAATTCCCAGCTCAGAGCTGATCCTGAGAATTCCTCTCTCCCAGCACCTGAAGCATCCCCAGAATCCCAGGAATTCCCAGTTTTCATGGAATTTTCCCTCTTTTCAGAGCCTGAAATCCTCTGTGCCCTGTCTTGCACCACCTTAGAATTCCTGGAATTCAGGTTCTTGGCTTGGCAATTCCCAGCTCAGAGTTGCTCCTCAGAATTCCTCTCTCCCAGCACCTGGAGCGTCCCCAGAATCTCAGAACATGTTACAGAATTTTCCCTTTTTTTCAAAACCTGAAATCCTCTGTGCCCAGGGTTCCAACACCTCGGAATTCCTGTAAATCCTGGAATTCAAGGCTTGGCTTTGCAATTCCCAGCTCATTCCCAGAATCTCAGAACATTTCACAGAATTTTCCCTTTTTTCAAAGCCTGAAATCCTCTGTGCCCAGTCTCTGGCCACCTTGGAATTCAAGGCTTGGCTTGGCAATTCCCAGCTCAGAGCTGCTCCTGAGAATTCCCCACTCCCAGCCCCTGGAGCATCCCCAGAACCCCAGCAATTCCGAGTTTTCACTTGGATTCTCCCCTTCTTCAAAACCTGCAATCCTCTGTGCCCAGGGTTCCAACACCTCGGAATTCCTGGCATTCAAGGCTTGGCAATTCCCAGCTCGGGGCTGCTCCCGAGGATTCCTCCCTCCAGCCCCCGAATGACCGGGGGAACGGGCGGAATTCCCGGTTTTCACGGGGGTTCTCCCTGTTTTTCGGCTCCCAAGGCAGCCCGGAGTGCGTGCAGCTGCTCATCGAGGTCGGGGCCAACCTGGAGGCGCACGACTGTCACTTCGGCACGCCGCTGCACGTGGCCTGCGCCCGCGAGCACCTGCACTGCGCCAAGCTGCTGCTGCAGGCAGGTGCGCAGCCGGGCGGGGAGCCGGGGATGGGAGCCGGGGATGGGAGCCGGGGATGGGAGCCGGGGATGGGAGCCGGGCGGGGAGCCGGGCGGGGAGCCGGGGATGGGAGCCGGGGATGGGAGCCGGGGATGGGAGCCGGGCATGGGAGCCGGGGATGGGAGCCGGGGATGGGAGCCGGGGATGGGAGCCGGGGATGGGAGCCGGGGATGGGAGCCGGGGATGGGAGCCGGGCGGGGAGCCGGGGATGGGAGCCGGGATGGGAGCCGGGCGGGGAGCCGGGGATGGGAGCCGGGGATGGGAGCCGGGCATGGGAGCCGGGGATGGGAGCCGGGGGATGGGAGCCGGGATGGGAGCCGGGATGGGAGCCGGGGATGGGAGCCGGGCATGGGAGCCGGGCGGGGAGCCGGGCGGGGAGCCGGGATGGGAGCCGGGGATGGGAGCCGGGCATGGGAGCCGGGGATGGGAGCCGGGGATGGGAGCCGGGGATGGGAGCCGGGGGATGGGAGCCGGGCATGGGAGCCGGGGATGGGAGCCGGGGATGGGAGCCGGGGATGGGAGCCGGGGATGGGAGCCGGGGATGGGAGCCGGGGATGGGAGCCGGGGATGGGAGCCGGGGATGGGAGCCGGGGATGGGAGCCGGGGATGGGAGCCGGGGATGGGAGCCGGGGATGGGAGCCGGGGGGTGGGAGCCGGGGGTGGGGTGAGATGGGATCCATGGGATGGGGTGGGATCCAGGGGATGGGATCCATGGGATGGGGTGGGATCCAAGGGATGGGATCCAGGGGATGGGATCCATGGGATGGGGTGGGGTGGGGATGGGGTGGGATGGGATAGGGTGGGGTGGGATGAGGATGGGATGGGCTGGGGATGGGCTGGGCTTAGCGCCGAGCCTGCCCGGGTCGCCGGGTTTAAAATCGGTTTAGAGCCTGTTTATAGCCTGCAGAGAGCGCTCGGGCCCGGGTTTAAAACCCCTTTAGAGCCCGGTTTTACTCTGCAGAGCATCCTCTGAGCCCGGGTTTAAACCCGGCTTAGAGCCCATTTACAGCCTGCAGAGAGCGCTCGGAGCCCGGGTTTAAACCCTGGACCAATGCCCTTTTTTTTTCCCTGGATAAATCTCCTTGTGCCGTGCCCAGGCGCCAACGTGAACGCGGCCAAGCTGCACGAGACGGCGCTGCACCACGCGGCGCGGGCGCGCAGCCCGGACCTGGTGCGGCTGCTGGTGGAGTTCGGCGCCAACGTGTACGCGCGGGACAACCGCGGCCGCAAACCCTCGGAGACGGCGCGGGGCGGCGGCGCGGCGGCGCGCTGCTGCCAGTACTACGAGCGTGAGTGCGGCGCGCGCGGCCCGGGGACGGGACCCCCGATCCCACCGCTGAACCCCCGATCCCACCGCTGAACCCCCGATCCCACCGCTGAACCCCCGATCCCACCGGTGAACCCCTCTGTCCCGGGGATGAGACCCCCAATCCCACCGCTGAACCCCCAATCCCACCGGTGAACCCCTGATCCCACCGGTGAACCCCCGATCCCACCGGTGAACCCCCGATCCCACCGCTGAACCCCCGATTCCACCGGTGAACCCCTCTGTCCCGGGGATGAGACCCCCAATCCCACCGCTGAACCCCCGATCCCACCGGTGAACCCCCGATCCCACCGGTGAACCCCTGAGCCCACCAGTGAACCCCCGATCCCACCGGTGAACCCCCGATCCCACCGGTGAACCCCTGAGCCCACCAGTGAACCCCTGATCCCACCGGTGAACCCCCGATCCCACCGGTGAACCCCCGATCCCACCGCTGAACCCCCGATTCCACCGGTGAACCCCTCTGTCCCGGGGATGAGACCCCCAATCCCACCGCTGAACCCCCGATCCCACCGGTGAACCCCCGATCCCACCGGTGAACCCCTGAGCCCACCAGTGAACCCCCGATCCCACCGGTGAACCCCCGATCCCACCGGTGAACCCCTGAGCCCACCAGTGAACCCCTGATCCCACCGGTGAACCCCCGATCCCACCGGTGAACCCCCGATCCCACCGCTGAACCCCCGATCCCACCGCTGAACCCCTCTGTCCCATGGATGAGACCCCCGATCCCACCAGTGAACCCCTGATCCCACCGCTGAACCCCCGATCCCACCGCTGAACCCCTCTGTCCCAGGGATGAGCCCCCTTTATCCCATGGCTGAGCCCCCTTATCCCACTGATGAACCCCTCTGTCCCATGGATGAACCCCTTTATCCCGTGGATGGGACCCTTTATCCCATGGCTGAGCCTGCTTTTATCCCATTTTTATCCCATTGCTGAGCCCCTTTATCCCATTGCTGAGCCCATCTTTCCCATTTCTGATCCCATTTTCCCTGTTCCAAATCCCATTTTTTATCCCGTTTTTCCCTGTCCTCAATTCTGTTTTTATCCCGTTTCTCCCATTTCTATCCCGTTTTTATCCCATTTTCCCCACTCCCAATCCCGTTTCTCCCATTTCTATCCCGTTTTTATCCCATTTTCCCCATTCTCAGTCCTGTTTCTCCCATTTTCACTCCGTTTTTATCCCGTTTCTCCCATTTCTATCCCGTTTTTTACCCCATTTTCCCCACTCCCAGTCCCGTTTCTCCCATTTTCCCCTGTCCCGTTTCCCCATTTTCCCAGTCCCGTTTCTCCCATTTTCCCAGTCCTGTTTTTCCCATTTCCCCATTTTTCTCCCATTTTCCCAGTCCCGTTTCTCCCATTTTCCCCTTTTTACCCCATTTTCCCAGTCCCGTTTCTCCCATTTCCCCAGTCCCGTTTCTCCCATTTTCACCCCGTTTTTATCCCGTTTCTCCCATTTCATCCCGTTTTTACCCCATTTTCCCCACTCCCAGTCCCGTTTCTCCCATTTTCCCAGTCCCGTTTCTCCCATTTTCACCCCGTTTTTATCCCGTTTCTCCCATTTCTATCCCGTTTTTACCCCATTTTCCCCCTCCAGTCCCGTTTCTCCCATTTCCCCAGTCCCGTTTCTCCCATTTCCCAGTCCCAGTTTCTCCCATTCCCAGTCCCGTTTCTCCCATTTCCCCAGTCCCGTTTCTCCCATTTCCCCATCCCGTTTCTCCCATTTCCCCAGTCCCGTTTCTCCCATTTCCCCAGTCCCGTTTCTCCCATTTCCCCAGTCCCGTTTCTCCCATTTCCCCAGTCCCGTTTTCTCCCATTTCCCCCAGTCCCGTTTCTCCCATTTTCCCCCCATTTTTCTCCCATTTCCCCAGTCCCGTTTCTCCCATTTCCCCAGTCCCGTTTCTCCCATTTCCCCAGTCCCGTTTTCTCCCATTTCCCCAGTCCCGTTTCTCCCATTTTCCCAGTCCCGTTTTTCTCCCATTTTCCCAGTCCCATTTTCCCCCCGTTTCTCCCCTTTTCCCAGGGACGCCGCTGAGCCTGGCCCAGCTGTGCCGGGTGTCGGTGCGCCGCGCCGCCGGCCGCCGCCGCCTCCCGCACATTTCCCGCCTGGAGCTGCCTGCCCGCCTCATCCGCTACCTCTGCTACGACTGACGGTGCCAGGAGAATCCCCCCAGAACCCCTGGAACTGGGAAAAAACCCCGCAAGATTCCCTCTTCTCTTCTACCCCCCTCCCCGAAATCCCGTTTGATTTCATTTTAAAGCCCTGCTGCCAGTGGGAGTTGTCAGGAATTCCTCTTTTCCCTGGGTTTTCTGGGAATTTTAGGTTCTTCCAAGTGGGATTGTCATTCCTGGAGTTTCCCAGATTTCCTCTGTGGGATGCAGCCAGGGGGAAGGGAATGATCCCATTTTTATTCCCGTTTTTCCCATTTTTTTTCCTCATTTTTTCTGCACAGATCATTCAGCCCCTTTTGGGGGGAATGACCCAGCCTGGAATTCCAAAGATTTTGGGATGATCCCTTGGGAATGTCCCAGCCTGGAATTCCAGGTTTTTGGGATGATCCCATTGGAATGACCCAGCCTGGAATTCCAGAGTTTTTGGGATGATCCCATTGGGAATGACCCAGCCTGGAATTCCAAGGTTTTGGGATGATCCCATTGGAATGACCCAGCCTGGAATTCCAGATTTTTGGGATGATCCCATTGGAATGACCCAGCCTGGAATTCCAAAGTTTTTGGGATGATCCCATTGGAATGACCCAGCCTGGAATTCCAGATTTTTGGGATGATCCCATTGGAATGACCCAGCCTGGAATTCCAGGTTTTTGGGATCATCCCATTGGGATTTGGCTCATGGCTTTGGAGGATTTTTGGGGTTTTCCAGGAGCACCCAGAGGTTTGGGAATGAGAGCAGCCCAGCTGGGATCAGCTTTGTCCCATTCCCAGCCTTTCCCAAATCCCAGGATTTCGCTCATCCCAGATTTCCTTTCCCCCTCCCAGGGGATCCCACAGCAGTGGGTTCTGCCTGGAAATTTGGGAATTTTGGGATGGATTTGGAGAAAGTGCTGGAGCCTCTCCTGGGATTTGGATTGGGGTTGGGATTGGATTGGGTTGGGTTGGGATTGGAATTGGGGTTGGAATGGGAATGGGATTGGGATGGGAATTGGGTTGGAATGGAATGGTTGGGATGGGATTGGATTGGAATTGGAATTGGGTTGGAATTGGGATTGGAATGGGATTGGGATGGGATTGGGATGGGTTGGGATTGGAATTGGGATGGGATTGGATTGGGATGAGATTGGAATGGGATTGGAATTGGATGGGATTGGATTGGGATTGGGATTGGGATGAGATTGGAATGGGATTGGAATTGGGATGGGATTGGGATTGGGGATGAGATTGGAATGGATTGGAATTGGGGTTGGGATTGGATTGGGATTGGGGTTGGGATTGGGGTTGGGATTGGGATTCCAGCCCTAAATCCCCCCCCCTGGAATTCCTTGGGCACTGCTGGAGCTTCATCCTTGGATCTGAGCCGGAATTCTCCTCCCCCTGCCAGATTCTCCCCAATAATCCCAGAAAATCCCAAAGAACAAATCCCTCCCAAAATCCCGGAATTCCCTGGGAATGCTGAGCTGGATGCACGGATGGGATTTTATTTTGCATTTTTATTTCATTTATTCCTCCTGGAAATCCCAAATCCCAACTGTCCTCATCCCAAGTTTTTGGGGTGGCATTCCCAGATTGGGAATTCCCAGATTTTTTTGTTTGGTTTTTTTTGGGTTTTGGGGAATTTTTTTTGTGGGATTCATCCCTGGGAATGGCAGGAAAAAGATTTTGTGGGATAATTCAGGGATCCCAAATCCCTTTTTAAATATCCCAAATTCTCTTTTTAGGGATAAAAAAATTCCCTTTTTAGGATCCCAAATCCCTTTTTAGGGATATAAAAATTCCCTTTTTAGGATCCCCAATCCCTCTCCAGGTGTTTTCCCAGCCCTGCCTACACTGCTAAAACATTGGAATTCCAAACTTTTTCATTTAAAATAAAATAAAATATTAAAATAAATATAAATATTAAAATAAAATGAAGTATTTGAATAAAATAAAATAATAAAATATTAAAGTAAAATATTTAAATAAAATAAAATATTGAAATAAAATATTAAAATAATAAAATAAAATATTGAAATATTTAAATAAAATATTAAAATATTTAAATAAAATAAAATATTTAAATAAAATATAAATGTTTCTCGTTTTATTTTCAGTATTATTTTAATGCATCTTAATTATTTAACTGTTTATTTTAAATATTATTTCTTCTAGATTTTCATGTTTCATTTAAATATTTAAATAAATATTTAATTAAAAAAAAAATTCAAATTTTAGGGATTGCTGCTGAGGGGATTTAAGGAGAGCTTTAAACTCTCCTGGAATTCCAGCCTGGAAAACTGGGAATAACATTTCCATGGAATGTGGGCTGTGGCCTCTCCTGATCCAGGAGTTGCTGGGAATAATTCCGTTTATTCCATTTATTCCATTAATTCCATTTATTCCATTAATTCCATTTATTCCATTTATTCAATTTATTCCATTAATTCCATTAATTAAAATTATTCAATTCATTCTATTTATTCCATTAATTCCATTAATTATATTTATTCCATTTATTCCATCAATTGCATTAATTGCATTAATTCTATTAATTCCATTAATTTCATTAATTATATTTATTTAATTTATTCAAGTATTTGTATTTATTCAATTTATTCAGTTAATTTTATTTATTCAGTTTATTACATTAATTACGTTAATTCCATTTATTCAATTAATGCCATTAATTCATTTATTCAATTTATTCCATTAATTCTATTTTTTCCATTTATTCAATTAATTGCATTAAATCCATTAATTATATTTATTTAATTAATTCCATGTATTCAATTAATTGCATTCCATTTATTTCATTAATTCCATTAATTTTATTAATTCAATTTATTCCATTTATTAAATTTATTCAATTAATTGAATTAATTCTGTTTATTCAATTTATTCCACTAATTCCATTAATTCCATTTATTCAATTAATTGCATTAAATCTATTAATTCCATTAATTGTATTTATTTAATTTATTCAATTTTTTCCATTAATTCAATTTATTTGATTTATTCAATTCTATTTATTGAATTTATTTCCATTTATTCAATTTATTCCATTAATTCTATTTAATTAATTCCATTAATTCCATTAATTCTATTTAATTACTTCCATTAATTCCATTAATTCTATTTAATTAATTCCATTAATTCTATTTATTCCATTAATTCCATTATTTCTATTTCATTAATTCCATTTATTCCATCCCCCAAAGCCAATCCCAATTTTTATTCCCAAATCCCCCCCGGCCATTCCTGCTTTTCTCCCTTCCCAAATTCCCAAAATTTCGGGATAATTCCTCTTCCCTGGGGATTTCCAGCAGGGATTGATCCCAAAGAATCCCAAAGAATCCCAGAGAATCCCAAATAATCCCAAATTCCGGTGGGAATTTGGGGATTCTCTTTGGCATAATCTTTGGATTATTCCTGCTTTTTTCCCCTCCCCTTCCCAAATTCCAACCCCCCCAAATTTGGGGAGAATTCCTCTTCCCTGGGGGTTTTTGGGCTCAAAAAGCCTTGGAATTCCCAGATTTCTTTAGGGATCCCAAATCCTTTTTATGGATCCCAAAATCCCATTTTAGGGACCCAAAATCCCATTTTAGGGATCCCAAATCCTTTTTTAGGGATCCAAAATCCCATTTTATGGATCCCAAAATCCCATTTTAGAGATCCCAAATCCCATTTTAAGATCCCAAATCCCATTTTGGGGATCCCGAATCCCATTTTAAGGATCCCAAAAAACCCTCCAGTGCTGAAAACTGGGAAAAATAATGGAAGTGCCAGGAAGTTGCCATTCCTTCTTTCCAGCATTCCCTGAGCTCTTTTTTTTTTTTTTTTTTTTTTTTTTTTTTTTTTTTTTTTGGAATTTCTCCTTTTTGAGCTGATTTGGGATGAATTCCGACCAAACTGGGAATTCCAGGTGAATTTTCAATCGAGGAAAAAGCGGAGCTGGGAATTGGGGTGGGGATAAAATTGGAATTCTTTATCCCTGGGGATGTTTCATGGAGCAGCAGCTGCAGCTTCCCGCGTTAAAAAAAGGGAAAAAATTCCCGAAATTCCCAAATTCCCGTGGGGCCGGCGGCGCTGAGCTCACATTCCTATAAATTTCCGTTTTTTTCAAATCCCAAAATTTGTTCCAAAATTCCCGTGGGAATTCACCCGCGCCGGCATTCCCGAGTTTGAAAGGAATTAAACCCCAGGAATTTCGCGAGGCTTTGAGTGGGAGCTCGAGGGAATCCGCAGCTCCTGGCGCGGCTCCGGCGGGATTTGGGATTTTTCCCGATATTCCCAAACCCCTCCTGGCGCCTCCAAATTCCTTTCCCAGTTTAACCCATTTATTCCCAGCCCCAAATCTCATCCTTGTCCCCTCTCCTGATCCCATATTTTTTTGTCCCTTCTCCTGATCCAGCTTTTCTCCATCCCTCAATCCCATTTTTTCTTCTCTCCTGGTCCCTTCTCCTCATCCCATTTGTCCCCATCTCCTTTTTATTCCAGGTCCCTTTTTTATCCCATTTTTTTCCCATTTTTCCCCAGCCCCAAATCTCACCCTTGTCCCCTCTCCTGATCCCAAATCTCCCTGTCCTTTCTGATCCAGCTTTTCTCCATCCCTCTATCCCATTTTTCCTGATCCCTTCTCCTCATCCCATTTGTCCCCATCTCCTGTTTTTTCCAGGTCCCATTTTTAATCCCATTTTTCTCACATTCCCATTCATCCCCAGCCCAAAATCTCATCCTCGTCCCCTCTCCTGATCCCAAATATTTGTGTCCCTTTGTCCCTTCCCGTGATCCAGCTTTTCTCTGACCCTACTCCCATTTTTCCTTGTCCCCATATTCCAGGTTTTTGTCCCGTTTTCCCCTCTCCTCCCTCATCCCCAGCTCCCGCTCTCTTTATTTCTCTCCCCTCATCCCATTTATCCCCTCTCCTCCTCATTCCCCCCTCCCTGTCCTGCCTCTGCCCAGAATTCCATGTGGGATTAATGCCAAAAAAAAAAAAAAAAAAAAAAGGATTTGGAGCTAACCCCCACCCCTCCATCCCCCAAATCCCAAAATCAGGGATTTTCGCCCCGAGCTTTTCCCCATCTGCTGCACCCTCAGCCTCAGCGGTGCAGCTGACACCAAGTTTTTCCTTTTTCCATCCTTTTAGCCGCCCCTGGACAACGCTTCCCACATTTCCCCACGCCCCATTTTGGGTTCATTTGTGTGGCTTTTCCACTTCTCCCGCAGACAGGATTTTCTCCTTTCCCAAATAATCCAAAAGTGGAAAACCAGGGCGGAAAAAAAACCTTTAAAAAAACCAACAAAACAAAACAAAACAAAACACCCCGGGGGAACAGAACCTTTTTTTTTTTTTTTTTTTTTTTTTTTTTTTTTTTTTCCAAAGCAAGCACTGGAAAAACGAGTCCGGAAAGGGATTTTGGGGCTTCGTTCTCTTCCCCCCGTGCAGAACCTGCCGGGATTTCCCCATCCCGGCGCAATCCCATTCCAGAGGCGTTTTTCCAGACTTTTTTCCTGGCAGTTTCTCCCCTTCCCGCAGACATTTCCCAGGCTCCACGTCATGTTCGCTCCAGGGCAGGGAGGGCTTGGAAAGGGGGAAAATGGGGAAAACCGGGAAAAAAATAAATCCCGCTTTTCCCTCCGGAGAACCCTGGGAGGTCTCGGGGTTTTGTTTTTCCCCCGATTTAATGAATGTGAGTTTAAAGCTCGGCTTGCTGAAATTCGAGGGAGTGGGGGGAATTTGGGATCGATTCCCGGGATTGGAGCAAACAGCTCCGGTCCTTTAGGATTGGGGGAGTTCCTGAGCTGCTGTTTTCCCTTAAAAAATTCCATTTTAGGGGAAAAACGGAGCCCAGGTGAGCAGGGCCCGAGCGGGATCCCCGGGTTCGGGTGGTGCTGGAGCCCTCGGTGGATTTGGGTTTGTCGGGAAATACCTGGAAAAGGGGCGGGAATGGCCCGAGGGGGAGGCGGCAGCAGCTGCCAGGCTGGATCCGGGGGATCCCATCCCATTCCAGGGGATCCACAGGTCCCGAGGGATCCCCCACATCCCATTCCAGGGGATCCACCCTGAATCCACCCCAGGTCTCATCCCAGGGGTTCCTCACGCTCCATTCCGTGGATCCTCATCTGCTGTTCCACGTGATCCCATCCCAGATCCCATCCAGGGCACCCCTACCCCAGATCCCAAACTGGATGATCCCAGGAGACCCCAATCCCTAATCCCACACTGGAAGATCACCAGGATCCATTCCAGGTGATTCCCTATCCCAGATTATGCTCTGGATGATCTCTCAGATCCCATCCCAGCTGATTCCTGTCCCAGATTCCAAGCTAGATGATCCTCCAGGACCCAATCTGGGTGATTCCATCCCAAATCCCACACTGGATGATCCCACAGGACCCATCCCAGCTGATCCCTATCCCAGATTCCACACTGGATGATCCTTCAGATCCAATCTCAAATGATACCTGTCCCAGGTGATCCCTATCCAGATCCCACACTGGATGATCCCCAGATCCCATCCCAGCTGATCCCTATCCCAGATCCCACACTGGATGATCCCCCAGATCCCACCATAAATCCTGCTTTAGATCTCCCAGATCCCATCCCAGCTGATTCCCAGGTCCCATCCCAGGTGCTCCCTGTTCCACAGCCCATCCTCCCACCCCCATCCCAAGTTTTGGGTGGAAATTTGGGATGTGGCAGGATCAGGGATCCTCCAAACTCCCCAGGGCACCCCTGGGCCTCGATTCATTCATCACCACATGGAATTCCACTGGCCATGGATCTGCAATTCCATCAGGAGGGACAATCTGGGAATAAAAACCTGGAGTTGGGAAGCAAAATCCCTCCTTTCCCAGGGCTGAAAAACCCAGGACCATCCTGCCCATCCCAAGGGATGCCAGTGGGAATCTTCCCACTGCTCCCCCCAGCACCAAATTCAGGGATAAAAAATGGGAAAACATGGATAAACTTTCTCCATGGATCAACTTAAACTCGATGGAGCTGCTGGGCCGGGATCCAGCCTCGTCAGGAAAAACCATCCCGGGATAAACGGAGCGGAAAAAACGCTCGGGAAATTAAACAACCCCAAAAGAGCAGGAGAAAAAATAAAATGGTCAGGCCTAAAAATACTGGGATTAGTTTGGAATTGGATCCTGGCATGAAATAAATAATCCTGGGGTTTTGGGGAGAGCTCATTTTAGCCATCCCATTACAACAGCCTGTCACTCTGGAATGTTTTCCAGCTGGATTTTGCTGGATTTGGGGGTTTAGGGACTGGGTTTTGGGGTTTTGGGGCTGGATTTTGCTGGATTTTGGGGTTTTGGGGCTGGATTTTGCTGGATTTGAGGATTTTGAGGTTTTGGGGCTGGATTTTGCTGGATTTGGGGGTTTTGGGGCTGGATTTTGCTGGATTTGAGGATTTTGAGGTTTTGGGGCTGGATTTTGCTGGATTTGGGGGTTTTGGGGCTGGATTTTGCCTCACTCTCGCCCTGGGAGTGCTGGGAGCGAGCGTGGGTGTGCCCGGCTCTGCCAGGACCCGCCCGGTTTTCCCGGGAAAACGACTTTTGGGATTGCCAAAGTTCCCGGCCGCAGGGATGGGCCGGGAGCGGGGGTGATCCCAAACCCCGAACGGAGCAGCTCGGCTCGTTAGCGACGCGGCGTTAATTGGATCCATTAAAGAGAATTTTCCTTCCAGCTCCTCTGTGGAGGGAACGAGCCCATCCCAGGATTCCCCCTCGTGCTGGGGAAACTGAGGCACGGCGAGTTGGGGGTTACAGCCGGAAAGGCGAATCCCGCTCGGCTTTGGGATGGGGATTAGGGATAAATCCAGTTTTTCTCAGCTGGGGAGAGGGAAAAGCACCCCTGAGTCCTGAGGGTGGAGGCAGACTCCAAAAGGGATGAGATCTGGGACGGGGACAGCAACAGCCTGGTCTCCAGCTTTTCGGGAAGAGGATGGAATGGGAAGAGGATGGAGATGAGGCGGGGTTTGAGGCTGCCAGGAGGATTTGAGGGAATATTTTGCAGCAGGGATGCCAAGGAGAAGCCGAATGAAGCAGCCACGGGGATGTGGGGGGAGGTTTTTTTATTGGCCTCAGGAATGCCAGGGAATATTCAGCGGCCTCTGGAATATCGAGACATCCCACGGGGCCCCCAAACCCATCTGCATCCCCATGCAGACGCCGGTTGGTGACGCTCCAGCGGGGATAAAAGAGGATTTTTCCAGCCTGGAAAAGGTGAGAGGGGACGGAAGGGCTGGGGGAGAAACACCACAACCTCTGCTCCCTACAAAAAAAAAAAAAAAAAGATGGAATTTTTTATATA
The DNA here is from genome assembly GCA_032173965.1 of Sitta carolinensis. Taxonomy (NCBI): domain Eukaryota; kingdom Metazoa; phylum Chordata; class Aves; order Passeriformes; family Sittidae; genus Sitta; species Sitta carolinensis. Next base: position 535,455 of record JAVUNC010000005.1, read on the forward strand.
TATATATATATATAAAGCACCACGAACATTGAGGGGATGGGATGGGATGGGGTGGGATGGGACGGGATGGGATGGGGGATTTACTTTCGCGCTTTTCCATCCCGGAGCAGTTACCTGTGGAGCGGAGCCATCACTTCTCCGTCATCATCCTCACGAACTCCTCGTAGTTGACCTGCCCGTCGTTGTTGCAGTCGGCCTCCTTGATCATCTCGTCCACCTCCTCGTCCGTCAGCTTCTCGCCCAGGTTGGTCATGACGTGCCGCAGCTCGGCCGCGCTGATGTAGCCGTTGCCGTCCTTGTCGAAGACGCGGAACGCCTCCCGGATCTCCTCCTCGCTGTCCGTGTCCCGCATCTTCCTGGCCATCAGCGACAGGAACTCCGCGAAGTCGATGGTGCCGCTGCCGTCGGCGTCCACCTCGCCCACCATGTCCTGCAGCTCGGCCTCGGTGGGGTTCTGGCCCAGCGAGCGCATGACGGTGCCCAGCTCGCGGCTGCTGATGCAGCCGTCGCCGTCGCGGTCGAACAGGGAGAAGGCTTCCTTGAACTCGGCGATTTTCTCCTCCGACAGCCGCTCGGCCATGGCGCTGCCACGCGGCTCTGCCCCGAGCAGGAGGAGCAGATGGAGCCGGAGCCGCCTCCCTCCCTCCCTCCCTCCCGACGCCTCGCCCTGGCTCGGCGGGAGGAGGCAGGGATGGGGATGGAGCAGGAAGTTTGGGGAGCTGCGGAAGGACAGGGAGCCAGCGCTCGCCGGGCTGTCCTGGCTCTCGGCCCGCTGCTCCCGACGGAGCCCTCGGGAAGGGAGGCGGGATGAGGCGGCCGTGGGGGTGACACAGGGGGTTTCCCCAGGTTTGGGGGGGTTTGGAGCTGTGCAGAGGAGTTGGGGTCCCCCCCAGCGTCCCCCGGCCCCAGGCGGGGCTGGCGCAGCGGCGGATCCGGGGCAGGATGCCCGGGCAGGTCCCGGCAGGTGCCGGCTGCTCGGAGCTGCCGCGGCCCCGAGGCACCGGCAGGGCTGGATCCGGGCTGGGTGGGGCTGGGGAGCGCTGGGGGTCCTGCCCTGTGACTGAGGGCTGAGAGGAGCCTTGGCCCCACCGCTGGGCTGCCTCTACTCATCTCTGACTCACGGAGTAAACGGGGCACTGGGACAAAGGAGGGGGTGTTTCCATCATCATCCACATGGTTCCTTCTCCTCCCATCATCCATATCTTCCATCCATCTCATCACCATCATCATCCATCCATCCATCTCACATCATCATCCATCTCTCCATCCATCCATCCATCCCTCCATCCATTCCATCCATCCATCATCCATCACCCTCCATCCATCCATCCTCCATCCATCATCCATCCATCCATCCATCCATCCATCCATCCATCACATCCATCCTCATCCATCCATCCATCATCCATCCATCCATCCATCCATCCATCCATCTCATCCTCATCCATCCATCATCATCCATCCATCCATCATCCATCCATCCATCCATTCCCTCATCCATCCATCCATCCATCTCATCTCCATCTCCATCCATCCATCCATCCATCCATCACTCATCATCCATCCATCATCCATCCATCATCACAAATCATATCCATCATTCATCATCCTCTCAATCATCATCCCATAACTCCACTCCATCCATCCATTCATCACATCCCCTCCATCCAGATTCCATCCATGCATCCACATCCATCCACAATCCATCCCACCATCCAGGGACGCTGCATACACACCAGGAATGGTGAAGATAAACCCAGGAGAAGAGTGATCGACCCGGATCCTGAGGAGGGAAGACATGGCCCATGGGGTAAACCGGGAGAGGATCACGTCCTGGGAAGAATCCATGGAAAAAGCTTGGTGTGTGGAATGCTGCAATTCCTGGGCGGAATTGTGGGAGCTGCTCTGGGAACCTGTCTGGTGAGAGGTTGGGGGGAGGGGAGGCCCTGGCAGCTCCTCTTGGGCAAGAGCTGCTCCCTAATTATCCGTGTGATTGCCCACACTCCGGATTTAATGAGATCGCTCCCAGACTGCCCGCAAGGAGCCGGAGCTGGCTCGGATCCGCCGGGAGAAGCAAATCCCGGCAGATCGCCGGGGGTTTGGAGGTTGTGAGGGTTCAGGGCTTGGTTCAGACCGTGGGAGAGGGGTGGGAGCTGAACTGGGGGGATTTGGGGTCCCTGGGTCACCTGCTGAGGGGGTTGTGCTGGGCTGGCCCCTCGGGGCGGAGCAAAGCTGGAATCTGCTGCTTCCTTCCCATGACATCCCCGTGCCTGGCATCCAGCAACTCCCATCCCATGCCAGTCTATCCCCGTGACTGGCATCCCAGAGCTGGCATCTCATCCCACCCCACAGATCACCAGCCATCCCCACTGACGCATCCCTCACACCCGTCACCTCCCATCCCATCCCATGGATCCCATCCCAGAGCAGCACCCATCCCTCCCCGTGACCTCTCCATGACCAACGCTAGTCACCTCCCATCCCATTCCCATGACCAACTCCCATCCCATTCCCATGACCAGCTCCCATCACTGGCATCCATCATCTCCCATCCCATTCCATCCCGTGGATCTCATCCCATGGCTCCCAGACCATGCCCACGAGCAGCACCCAGCACCTCTCACCCCATTCCATCCATCCCATTCCATGCCCATGACCAGGATCCATCACCTCTCATCCCATCCTATTCTTTTACAGCCCTGTGACCAACACCCAGTGCCAGCACTCACCATCTCCCACGCCATCCCATCCCATGGATCCCATCCCATTGTTCCCATGCCAATCCATCCCATCTCAATTCCCATCCCCATCCCATGGATCCCATCCCATCCCCATCCCATGGATCCCATCCCATCCCGTCCCCATCCCACCCTCAATTTTCAGGATGAGGTCAAAGCCAGCCCCTGATTTGGTCTGTTCCTAGCTGCACCTCATTTCTCAGGATAATTATCCCAATAAACCCTCCTGCTCCCCATAAAATCCCGGGATTTATGCCTCCTCCTGTGTACTGGGCGCGGCACGGGCAGACCACCAGGGCGGGTGCTTGGCAGCCGAATGTCCCGGGATGTCTCCACCTGGAGCCGGAGCAGTCGGAGCTTTGATGCAGGAGCGCCACTGGAAGCCTCACACGGAGTTTTCCAGGCTCAGCCTCTGGCTTTGAGGGGCCTAACCCAGGGAAAATCCCCGCAATGCAGAAGGTGAAAAGCTTCCAGTTGGATTCTCCCGAGGCGGCCGGGCCAGATGTGCACAGATGTGTCTGGGTCTGCAGCTGCAGACGCGGCAGGGGGGCGGGAGGGGGATGAATTCATGGAAAAGGAGAAAGTCGGGAGGCGGAGAGGGAAAGGGAAAGCTCCGAGGGGCCCCCGTGTGCCTGCAGGAGCGGCTGCGGGGATGGGCAGGAATTCCCATAAATCCCGGCAAAAGCCGCACCGAGGTTCGGTGCGGAAAGGGGGATTTTGGGGGTTGATCCCGGAGCGGCGGTGCGGGGAAATTGGGATGCGGGAGCCGCGGACACGGAGGAGTCCCCGGGCCCTTCCCGGCACCGCGGCTTCCCCTCTGCCCTCGGGATTGAATCCCGCTCCATCCCGGGGCTCCGCGCCCATGGCATGCGGGGGGCTCGGCAGAATCCCAGGGAATTCGGCCCGGGAGGAATCCAGCGGAGCAGGGCTTGTTTAGTCTGGAGGAGGGAGGGCTGAGACGGCCGCACATTCCTGCAGGAGGGACGGCGCAGGGAGAGGAACCAGCAGGAGGCGGGGGGAAATTATTTAAAGGGAATTACTTCCAGAGGGAATTAAGGATTTTTTTTTTGGCCGGTTTGCCGTCGGCTGCAGGACGAGGAGACAAAGACTCAGCGCAGCCTCGCAGACAATCCCTGGGATTTGCTCTCCCTGGGCTCCAGCAGCTCACTGAAGCCTGTTTTGCAGCAGGAGCCGTTTTTCCAGCTTCTCCCCGCTCGGGAAGGGCTGAATTCTCTCGGGATCAAATCAGCTTCAGGGGTCAGAGCTCAGCTGTAAATCCTGTCCCTGAGCTGCTCCCTCCCTCCCTCCCTGCCGGGGCAGCCGGGATTGCTCTCCCGGAGCTCCGGCCGTGCCCGGACACCCCAGCCAAGGCCAGGCTGGAGGTTTTTGGGAAAACTGGGCACACTGGATAGGTTTATCCTGGGACAACTCCCTGGCAGCTTCCCCGGGATCAGCCCAGCAGCAGCCCCTTCCCACGGATTTAACATTTACTACACGAGGAGCCTCCCGCTGATGGGGGTGGAAATTCTCCGTGGTCGAGGAGAATCCCGCTGCTCCCTTTTCCCGGGAAACTGAGGAGACTCCACAGACTCAGCTGCCTGGACAGGACACGGAGCTGGGAATCGCCAGCTTGTCCTGCCTGGACACGGAGGAACCACGGCAGGAGGACAGGGGTTGCTCGTGGAGCCTCAGCTTGGAGAAATCCATCTTTATCCAGAGCCAGCTCCGAGCAGGGACACCTCCCTCCCTCCAATCCCTCCCTCCCAGGCAGGACTGGCCGAGGCAGGCGAGAGGCCGTCAGGAATTTAATGGAACTTGGCACTGGAAGCTGTACAACATTTACAGAGAACCGCTGGCCGTGTCTGTGTTCGCCCTGCCCCTTGCCAGGCTCCGGGACAGGCAGGGCCCGCAGATCGGGATGCGGCTCCCGAACCCAGGCCTGCACTTCAGCTCGCAGGATTTCGGGATATGGCTCCCAAATCCCGGATTTCAGGTGACAGGGATTGCAGGATTCTACTCCCCAGTCCCGGATTTCAGGATATGGCTCCCAAATCCCAGATTTCAGGTGACAGGAATTTCAGGATCCCACTCCCAATCCTGGATCTCAGGTGACAGGGATTGCAGGATCACACTCTCCAATCCTGGATCTCAAGTGACAGGGATTGCAGGATCACACTCTCCAGTCCTGGATTCTGGGATATGGCTCCCCATCCTGGATTGCAGGATCCCACTCTCCCCAGTCCTGGATTGCAGGATCCAATCTCCCCAGTCCTGGATTGCAGGATCCCACTCTCCCCAGTCCTGGATTGCAGGATCCACTCTCCCCAGTCCTGGATTGCAGGATCCCACTTCCAGTCCTGGATTGCAGGATCCCACTCTCCCCAGTCCTGGATTGCAGGATCCCACTCTCCAGTCCTGGATTGCAGGATCCCACCTCTCCCAGTCCTGGATTGCAGGATCCCACTCTCCCAGTCCTGGATTGCAGGATCCCACTCTCCAATCCTGGATTGCAGGATCCCACTCTCCAGTCCTGGATTGCAGGATCCCACTCTCCAATCCTGGATTGCAGGATCCCACTCTCCAGTCCTGGATTGCAGGATCCCACTCTCCCCATCCTGGACACCCTGCTGTGCTCAGGGCTGTCACCACTTTGCTTCCCACACTGCTCTGCAGCGCCATTCCCAAGCTGGATCTCTCCCTGGATTTTTCCCTGGATCTTTGGAGTGCTAGAAGATGGCAGTGCTGCCACCCTGAGTATTTACAACCACTCCTCCTCCTCTCCTCACACCTCCAACACCTCCTCTCTCCTCTACCTTTCTACCACATGCAAGAACCCCTTGGTTGCCTCCAAGTCCTGCTTCCCGGTGGGAAGCGTTTCATTTCCAAAAGGCAACAAAAACACGGAATCTACCTTCACTGCCTGCTACCCCCTCTACTCACTGCTCCCCAAACCCTTCTACAACGTGCCTACAACCTTCCTACACCCTGGAGTAAAGCAGTTCTCCTTCAGTAGTGTCTCCTCCCAGCTGATGGGAGGCACGGCTGGGCCATCGCCCCTCGGAGCACGAAGGATCAAGTACTGGAAAGGAAATGCCAAGTCTAAGCAACAAAAATATAAAATAAAAAACAAAAAACCAAACCCAAACCGATCAAAGAAAACAAAAAACCACCCCATCAAAATCCCAATCCCCAAACTAGAAACAAAACTAATAAAAAAAAAAATTAAATAGTTGGCAGGATACAAGAGTGAGACAGAGGAATGTACAAAGGACACACGGAGATCAAAGATTCCAGTAGGTGAATTGAGAAGCTGTTGAACTCGGGGTCTGTTTTTTCTTAGGATTTTTTCCTAAATTCATGCAAATTTGCAGGAATTGCCATAACCACACACCAGAGTGACTTCAGGTGTCGAGTCCTCTAAAGGACTTCTGCAGTGTTGATCAAAACCCCCAGTGCTGCCCAGAATCCCACTTTCAGTTTCCACCCTCTACCGTGGCTCTGGAAAACTTCCAGGAACCCAAATTTGCTCTTCAGATCTACCACGAGGGTTTCAGAAAGCCCTCGTGGATTCCAAGTGTAAAAACAAACCCAGCTCAACAGTAACTGCACACCAGTAGCTGCCATTCCAACATAAACCCAGGATCTGATCCGCGGAGCGGCTCCGGAGGCGCTCCCGGTACAAAAATGTACAAGGAATTATTTATAAATTAACAGTTTTCCCCTCAGGGTGGCACCAGGGGGGGCTCCTAATTTGGTTTGTTTTCCTTACACCAGCGTTTCTTTCCGCTTCCCACTGAGCTGCTTCTCCCTGGATTTTCTGTGCCCAGAGGAGGTTCTGTGGGATTTCACCCCTCTGGCTTCCTCCGAGTCCAGGACGGAGCCGCACGGGGCCGCGCTCTCGTCCACCTCCATCTGGGATATTCCCACCTGGCGCTGCTGCCCTGGGATGTTGGGCACCGAGGGGTTGTTCTCCTCTGACTCCTCGCTCAGCTCTGGCAGCTCCTTGAGCTCCGAGGAGGGAATGTTCCTCTGGAAGGGGGCGATGGCCGTGCGGATGCAGTTCACCCACTGCTGCTTGTGGAAGACGTCGTTGGCCTGCAGCGTGTGCGACTGGCCCGGGCTGGGCTCCTGGAAACGGACGCGGAAAATGTTCTTGGCTGCAGGGAAAAGGAAAAGCACATCAGCTCGGAGCTGGCATTTGTGGCAGTGCCTGCCTTTTGCAGAGTCCTCCTCAGGAAAAAGGCAGAGGGGGCTCTGGGCTGTTCTCCTTCTCCACGTTGGGCATTATTCCCTGATCAGCAATCTCAGCACTCCAGGCTTTGCACCAGCCCAGCCTGAGGGAGAAAAGGCACCAAAAGGCCCCAGCACAGGGGATCAAGGTTCTCTTGAAGAGAATTCACCCAGTTATCACCAAGAACGTTCATTATTTCTGCTTTCCTACCAATCACCAACTCCATTTCTGTTCATGTGGCTCTAAACAGCCGATCATCCTGTGTCCCCAGCACTGCAGAACAGGGAGGAGATGGAGGAGGAGGAGGAATCCTAAAACCCACAGGGCTCCTCCATCTTGTGTCATCTACTCACCACCCTAACAAACCCCAAAATCTCAATTGCTCACCCTGTGATAAATCACACACTGTGCCACTCTCTCATTGACATTCCTGACAATTCTGTTCCATCCCAAAGCCTGGAACCCTTTCCATGGATGAAAGTTAAAAGTTGTGTTTGTCAGGGGGGTTGGACCCTTCAAAACCTGCAGGGAAATCTCCTCTGCACTCTGGGTTCCAACAACACTTAGAGATTCCAATTTCCAGGTTTGATAACCCAACAAAATCCCAAAATCCAGCAGGGAGACAAAGACATTTTCTAATCCAAGCCGCAGCTGTGAATTCATGACCAGCATGGAGGAGCTGACTGGCTCCATACCTTTATCAGAATTCCCAAAAGCTCCTCGGAAGGAGCCTCCCATTTTGACATCTCCATCCTGGAGGTCCTCCAGGAGCAGCTCCTGCACGGGGATGGGCTGGCGGTACACCTGGAACGCCTGGCGCTCGTTCCGGCTCACCGGCCGTGTCAGCACCAGGATTTCTTGGAAGAGGAACACGTAGAGCTTCTGCAAGAGAAAACATTCCAAACAGTCACTCTGCACCCCATGAGGTCACACATCCCGTGGGATCCAAGGCCACCTTATCTGCAGTTGCACCCACAGGAATTCTCAGAGTCTCCCGGGACAATGCCAAGGTCTGGCGCACGCACCGGGATTACATCAGCGGCTTTATTATTTTACTGAGTCCCAGATGCCAGGGGCAGGATGATTAGGAGCTGTGTCTTTCCTGAGTGCAGGGAATGATGACTCGTGTGTGCAGGAGTAACACAGCCAATGAAACAACAACCAAAAAAACCCAATCAGCAACAAAAACCTGAGAAGACTTGAGGCTGAAGTCCGGACAAAAGGCAGCCAAGCCTGGAGAGCAGTGGGTGGAGAGGAACTCCAGGCAGCCCAGCCCAAAGCCAAACAGGCTCTTGCAGGAACCCTTTTGTTTGGAAGAGCCAGGGCTCCAATGGGGAATGTCAGAGCACCTGGGAGTAAACAGTGGCAGGAAATCCCTCTGCATGCAGAGCACTTTCTGTGGGCATTCTGTGCTAATGATTTTCCAGCTTCCCAAAGCTGATTGTGCAGCTGTCAGCAGGAAACTTTCCCTTACGCCCCGAAATGAGGCTGCCAAGAAGGGATTTTCCTCTGCTTTTTTATCCAATTAGCTAAACTATCCCTAAGGATGGAAGGCACCCATTCCTGCTTTGAGTTTAAACCAGCTCTGAGAATTAATCAGTTGAAAATGAGGGACTCACATGTCCATTTTTATTCTTCAGCTCCCCGTGGCACAGCAAAGCTTTGCTGCCTTCAATCCTTGGATCCTTCTGCTTCTCATCCAGGTATTCCAGCTTGTCAATGTAATACTGGCACTCAGACTCGCCCTTCTTCAGGTTGATGTCAGAGAGGACTCCTTGGATTATGGATAGCTGAAACCCAAACAAATGATTAACAGGGATTAACTGCTTCCCTGTGTGACCTCTGCTTGTGCTCCTTCACAACTCCAAAGGAGGTGATCCACATGGGCTGAGCCCTCGCTTTCCCTGCCAGAACAAATCCCCACAGAAGTTCCCCTGGGAACTGCTGAGGGTTTGAGGAAGGTTTCTGCAGCTCCCCAACCACATCCTGAGGTCAGAACAGGCAGAGCAGGATTACTCACAGCCTCCTCCAGGATGTGGAGATCGGGATGGTCCTTGGGAGTGTGCCTCAGGATCTCCTTGAGCAGCAGGGGGTATTTGACCAGGCGGCTCCGAGGGATGTCCAGGAAGCTCCAGAGGTCCAGCTTGCGGCTGAAGGGAGACTCCAGGCAGCGCTGCAGGAAATCCTGCACCCTCCTGTCCTGCTTCTTCTGATCCAGCAGGGCTTTGGCTGCCAGCTGATTGCTGCAGTAGCCTTTGTAGGCTGGAGTCGGGGCAACTACGGGGAACAGAGGAGATTTGGGAGTCACATTCCCTGTGGGAAAAGCAGGTGGCACTCCCACGGCAGACTCCCGGTGTTCTACAGCCCTCACTGGGATGTTTGTCCCAATAAAAATGCTAAGGGAGGATATTGTGAGGAGGATGAGCCCAGGGAGCTCCCAGTGTTTGGATCCTGTGAGGAGGATGAGCCCAGGGAGCTCCCAGTGTTTGGATCCTGTGAGGAGGATGAGCCCAGGGAGCTCCCAGTGTTTGGATCCTGTGAGGAGGATGAGCCCAGGGAAGCTCCCAGTGTTTGGATCCTGTGAGGAGGATGAGCCCAGGGAGATCCCAAGTGTTTGGATCCTGTGAGGAGGATGAGCCCAGGGAGCTCCCAAGTTTGGATCCTGTAGGAGATGAGCCAGGAGCTCCCAGTTTGGATCCATAGGAGCTCCAAGAGCCAAGTTGGATCCTGTGAGGAGGATGAGCACAGGGAGCCCATGGAGCTCCCAAAGTTTGGGATTATCAGGGATAACACTCCTGGAATCCCACTGGGACAAAGAGTCCAAGGGACTCTGCAGACACAGACACTTCAAGCCTAAATCAGCAAATCACTCCAAGTCCCTGGGGTGAAATAATTCCAGCCTACAGAATCCCATTGTTTTCCGCATTGCCAGGATTTCCCTTCCAGTCTTGCACTGAGGGCCACAAAAGCCCCAGAGCTTTGCAGCTCCTGCCTTTAAATGTTCTCTAAACTCAGTTTTAGCCTGTGGATTCAAAGTTCTGAACTCACCCACTTCACAAGGATGGGCCCAATCTGCTCCACTGTTCCATCTGGTTTCGTGGCTTCTCCCAAACTTGCCAGCAGGTCTGGAATGGGAACAGAAAAAGAGGAATTGCAGCAATGCCCCAGCGAGTAACAGGAGAAAGCAGAGAGGTTAAACCCTAGTGAGCACAAACCACCCAGCTGCTCTTACCTTCGTGCAGAGGAATGTAGGAATCCAAGTCCCCAAAAATGTGGGTGAGCTCCTCCTCAGACATGATGGAGAGTTTCAGCATGGGATCGTGGTAGGCCTGTCAAATAAAAAATCCAAATAAAAATATCCAAATCCAAATATATCCAAATGTGCTGAGCCTCAGAGCTGGTGATTTAAACTGAGGGGATTTATCAGGTGATGACAACAGAAAGAGACGTGAAAAGATTCACTCTGTGTGAAGCAAGGAGGACTTAAAGGAGAAGGATTTTCCTGTCTGGACTATTCCCAGCTGGGAGAGGGAGTCCCCCCAAGCAGCTCTGCACAATCCTTTTATGGCTGGGTTTGCTGCAATCACACCAGTGCTGCCCTGGGTGCTCACGTCAGCTCTCTGGGCCAGCTTTCCAGCTGGGGGTTCTGGGGCTGATAAAGCTCCCACGTCATGTTTGCACATGCAAAAAAAAAAAAAAAAAAAAAAAAAAACCCTCATTATTCCCTGGAATGTCGTCAGCGACTGCAGGAAAAATCCCACTCACCTTTCTGGCCAGCTTCAGGTCTTCAATCAGGTCCTGCTCTCCCCTGGACATCTCATAGATGGCCTGGCAGGGAGGGGACAAAGCACCCAGGGTTATTTGGAGTCCCAGCGTTCCTCAGGGAGAGCCTTTCAGCTCCTGTGATGTACAGCCAGCCCTGGACCGGCCTCTGGCCACCCCGACCGCTCGGTGGCACCTGGGCATGACAGCCCCGAGCCCGTCTGCTCTCCCAGCCCTGAGAAAACAGCTTTGCTTCCAGCTCCATGAAAGCCCCGATGGCCCCTGCACGAGCCAAATTAAATATCAGAGCCTTTTAAATCACTGCTTTGAGCCAGGCAAGGCTGCAAAGACAAAACCCCCGAAACCGCAGAGGTCAAATCCCAGGCGGCTTCCGGCGGCTCCCGCGCCGTCTCCAGAAGATTTGTCCAAGAACTCCAGGAAAAAGGCAAGCCAAGGCCTTGCTGCTGGCTCCCAACCAATTGTCAGGAGCTTTAGGAGAAAGACAGCTGGCTCTGTGAGGAACCTGAGGTTGGGGCAGCTGCGGAGCAGCCAGCGGGGCCGGGGCCGGGATTTCGGGATTGCCGTGGAAAGGCTGGCATCTCCCAAGGGTCACACTGGATTCCAGAGTGGAATCCACCTCTTCCCATGGTTGATGCAGACATAAATCTGGGGTTTAAGGGCACAGCAAGATGCAGCCCCCTCCGAAAGGTTGGGAGTGCTTTCCCAGAAGGGAAGGGAAGGCACAGAAGGCCTTGGCTGCTGTTCCCGACCCCATTTTCCAAGGGCAGTTACCTCCTGGCGTTTGATTTCTTTGGTGCTCAGGGATTCTTTGGTGTTGACATCCAACATTTCAGACCAAAGGACGCTGTTCCTTCTCTTAGGGGGAGTAGGAGCAGCAGATCTGCTGCAGGACTTCTGGGCACAGCCAGGGGATTTGCTGTCGCTGCGAAGGGTGAACGACTGCAGGGATTTAAAAAAAAAACACAAAACCACCAAAAAATATTAAAAACAAACGTGGAGAGCCAACGTTTCAGAAGTACTGGAGTATTATCCATCCCACTCTCAATCCTTCATCCTCCTGAGTTGTCCAGGGCAGGAAAACACACCCAGACACTTTTCCTCAGATAAAGGAACCCTTTAATCAAGCTGCTGAGAAAGCCCAGAGCTTGTTAAGGTTTGCCGTGCCCCTCTCCCTGCTGGGGAGGAAGATGGGAAAGCAAAGCTTGGGTTTATTTCCAAGGCACGGGGAAGTAAACAAAGGAGGCTCATAACTCTTCCTCATGAAGAGGTTAATCAGAAGGCAGCTGAACTTTGCCCTGGAGTTTTGCAGGGTTCCTCCAAGGCAGCCGAGCTGTTATCTGCAGGTGTGAGCAGGGAGCTCCTTGGAGAACACTGCTGGGACAGTGCTGGGCAGCAGGGTCAGCTCCCATCATGCTGCAGCACACGTGTGCCCAGGCCTGGGGCACTTTATCAGCTCCTTATCTGAAGCAGTTGATTTTATTTGCTGTTGAAGCTGCTCACACAGCACTTTCTACCCGTGCCACTCCTGAGCTTTTCATCCCCAAGAAAATTCGCTGAGAGCTCCAAGAGACGCCTCAACCCCCGCTGGGGTTCCTGTTTTACCCCACCCAACCCAAACGTGGCAGGTTTTCCTCTGGTTTTACCTGGATTGTCTGCCCAAAGCGTCGAACTGCCCCATTTCTGACAGGGGAGATCAGGTTTGCCAGGGAGGTGACTCGTGCTAAAGGTCGGACCCGTTTAGTGCTTGGCTCCTGCAAAGCGAGCAGAGAACAAATTGTCCTGGCTGTGCCTCCCTCAGACATTTCTCAGGCAGGTTCCAAAAGCACAAACCCACTTAAGGAGTGGCAAACACAGCGAGGAGAGTGTTTGCAAGCAGCCATTCATCTTTCAAGGCTATAAATATTTGTCTGAACTTTAAGGCTGCAATTAAACCGCGGAGGTTTTTGCCCAGTGTTAAAAGAGGTGAGAGAACATCAGTGAGAATTCAAAATAGGGCTCCAGCAGGGACTGTTATGCTTTGAACAGAAATAGATTAAAGTGTTCTCTGACACTCTGTGGCAGCTAAAGATGGAGCTGGGCTCTGCTTCTCCATTTCTCATCTTTTCCTCTGCAGGAAGAATGTGTTTTTCCATTTTATTTCGGAGGGCAGAGCAGCAGTGGGGGCCCAGCACAGCCTCGGCAGCTCCTTCAACAACCAGCAAACGAGCACGAGCTGAACATTCCCGTGAGGGACACACAGATAAAGCTGAAATCCTTCACTCGGCACGGTTTCCTCCTGCCCACCCCCTGCAATCATTGTCATTTTTCTTACACGTTGTTTAGATTTGAAAGTTGCAGCTTCTGCTTTTCTCCACCGCTAATCCCTACCGGGAGCTCGAGTCTGCCCCGACCCAAACGCTGCCAGGAAAGAGGAAACGCCCCTGGGGAGCTCCTGCTGCTTCAGTTTTGAGAATTCTGTTGGCAACTCGACGTGTTTGACATCAAAAATATTGTGTGTGTGGTGAGGGCTGGGCAGGAAAGGTGCGCACAGAGGGCTCCCAGTTAAGGCTTGGAAAAGAAAGGCTGCAGGATTGTCCTGGTGCTCCCGAACATCTGGCACAGGGCTGGACGTGACTCATCCCCATGAGACTGCTCAGCACGAAGGGCTCGGATCAGGACAGGGAAGCAGCCTCGGTTTGTGTTCATCTCAGTGAAAATTGGTTAATTATGGTTGAATCTCCACTCTTTTCAAAAAAGGCAGGGTTTGTGGAGGCTGCTGAGGACGAGCTCTGCGCCGTGTCCACTGCCAGCCCAGCTCCCCTTCGCTCAGAAGTGACAAATGTTGAAAACAAAACTAAAAACAACAACAAAAAAAAGGGGAATAGGAACAGACAGAGCTGGATTCCTGAAGACTAAAGGAGCATAAAAGCGACGTGTGTGTGTGTGTGTGTAAGATCTGATTTCAGCAACTCGAGCCCGGCAGCGGCCCTGCCCACACGCGGTGTTGGGCAATAGAGGAGGTGAGCTCACCCTGAGCTCAGCCTTCAAACTTGCAGGGGGGAACATGAAAATAAACGATTTATGAGCCACGCAGGAAGAAAAGAGCTCTTGGCACAGCACGAAGCTGTGCTGAGAACGCTGGGGGGAATGGCAGAGTCAGGAAGGTGCCATAAAAATGGGGAAAAGCTGTAAAAGTGTCCTGGATCACGGGATCCTCGGCTGGGGTTAAGTGGGACACCATGCTCAAGGCTGGAAAGTTAGGCCAGGCTCAAGGACAACAAGGATGATTTAATTGATGGCAGATGTTTCTGAGTGGAAGAAAAGGGAGGTGTTTACTTCTAGAAAATCATCTATCAGCGCAGGAGGATAAATAAAGGCACACGGGCCAAGGGAAGCTTAAGAAAGCGCAGGACTGAAGCAGGGAAGACGCAGACACGCAGCCACCCACGGCTCCGGCAAGGCCAGGGATAAAAATAGCCTGGAAAAGCAGAATGTGACACTGAAAATGCAAAGCAAGAAAGCTGGAGCCCTGGGGAGGCTCCAGCAGGTCAGCGGGGAAGGGTCAGCGCCGCAGCTTTGCAGAGATCCAGTGACAGGGCCGGGAGCCCGGGGCCGTGTGGGAATGTGGGAATGCCTTCCCGACACATCTGTGCCCGGCTGAAGTGACACATGCACGTGCCCAAGGGCTGGCAGCAGGAATTCCTGAGTTCAGCTCAGCAAAAACCCTTTTTTCCCCTCTCTTAAAGGAGAGGGAAAACCCAAATTCCCGCTTTGTGTCTGAGCGCGCCTCAGACATGGCTCGACTGCCAAAAAAAAAAAAAAAAAAACCCGACAAAAAAACCATCTGGTTCTTCTTGTCTTGTTGAAGATCGTTTGATCCGGAGCAGGGAGGAGGAAAATAAAATCGCTGTGCTCGGGAACTCCCCCTGCGCTGAGGCCGGGGTCACGGACTCCCCGTCCAGCGCGGTGTAAGCCGAGCCCACGGGCGGGTCATGCTGCGGATAACTCGGGCTCAGGAGGGGTTTTTTTTTAGCTCTGTACTTTGCAAACAATGACTCTCCTGTCTCCACGCCGTCTTCCTTACAGGAGCCGGCTTACAATAAAGTCTGGGAGGTTTCTGTAACAATCCAGGGGTGTTACAGCACTCACGAATAATTAAAACCCCAGCGGGGTCAACAGTTCCAGCAGGAATTATTATTTTTCCAGGGGAGCCTTTATTAAAAGCGAATTAATACATCACGAGCGCAGCCACTAAAGCTAATTTTGTGCCAGGCGAGATTTCACACCCCTGAAATTCCTTCAAGCGCTTCTAAGTGCAGGTTAACCCAGGAAAAGATTGCACCTTGCTGGAAAGGCTTTACCTTTTGAGCAAGGTTTTTTTTTTTTTTTTTCTTTCCCAGCAGCACGCCCACAACCTTTCCCCGGTGCTGGGTAATAATTAGTGGTTTTTACAAGGAACCCTTACTCGAGTGCAACTCCTACGTGCCACACACAATTCCGCACAAACACGGTGACCAATGGCACAACCACGCGTGGCAGGGACTTCTCCTACCGAGCCGAAATTCAGGGAAAAGGGGATTTTAGTCAGCAGCGTGAATAATTCCTGCCAGAAATCGTGTAAGAGCCACAGGCGAGGGGCTCGCTGAGCCTCAGGCTGCACAGTCAGAGCCTTCCCAAATCTCCCACTTCCAGCTGCGAGGGAAGCGCTGGCTCAGGCGGCTCTGCCCTCCCGGAGCTCTGGGCTCTGTTATTCCTGCCCCAACATCTGGTTTCCTTTTTGCACAAGGAGATTGCCCAAGTTTGGCTCTTGCCAAGCCGGGATTTGCTGAGGTCGGTGACTCGGCGCTGAGCCCTCAAACCCCAGCCATGTCTGGAGACGCCTTTTTTTTTTTTTTTTTTTTAACTTTTCCACCTCATCTGGCCACTTGATCTGAGCAATAAGCCCAGCCCAAGGCAGCCGGGCCCTACCTGGCTGCTGAACTTTTGCTCCCGTGGCGGCGGGAGGCTCGGGAACGCCTTCCCGGAGCGCGATTACCGCGACCTGCGGAACGACCCGCGATAAAAATAACAATACTGCCATCGCCCAAACCCCGCCACGGGGCTTTGCCTTCGCTTTAGGCAGCGAACGAGCACCGAATTAGGGAAAATCCTGTCAGTGCATAGAGCGCCGAGAGACACGGGGGATTTCGGGATGCAAACGGGAGTTTTAAAAATGAAATCAGGCGAATTTTTAATGAAAAAATTAACCTGGGGGGAGCAAGGTCAGGTGAGGCACCGAGATTGGGTTTGGCTCACTCTTCGGGGGCTACGAGATTAAATTATATATATATATATATTATATATATATATATATATATATGAAATAAAATGTATACATACGTACATAAAATGATACATTGGTATACATGGACCTAAACATATATAGAGTTTTCTAAATCGCTGGGTGAGGCGCTGAGATCGGTTCTGGCTGCCTGGTCCCATTCTTTGGGGGCTATGAGCTAAAATATATTGAATATAATATATATTATATATATATATATAACACACGCACATAGAACATATGTATACACAGAGATGAATTTCAATACATATATATAGAGAGACGCAGAGATTAATTTATATATATACAGAGGTTTTTTTAAATCGCTGGCTGCCCGGCTCGCCGCCTCCCCTCAGACGCCGAGAGCGGGAAGCTGAGGGGGCTCCCCCTCCCCAGTCTCCCCTCACCCAAATCCCACTTTTTTCCCCCCGTTTCTCCGCTCACCTCCTGCTCCCTGAAGTGCTGGTTCTGCGCGTCGATGACGCGGATAGTCCTTTTGATGGGCAGCAGCCCGCCGAGCTCGTCGTGCGCCACCATGGCCGCGGCCGACGCGCCCTCAGGCCGCGCTCATCGCGCTCTGCGCCCGCCGCGCGCCGCGCGCCCGACCCCACCGCAGGGGGCGGGGCCACCGCGGGAACCACGCCTACACCCGCGATAAACCACGCCCATCCCGTGCTAAGCCACGCCCCCGTGCGCGGGGCGCTCCGGGCGCTCCCGGAGCCCCAAATGCGGACAAAGCTCTCCCAAAAATAACATCTCCAAAAAATATAAATAAACTAACATCTGCTGTGAGCGCCGTGCCCAGTCTGCGCTCCCCGGACCCGGAGAGCTGGAGCTGCTGGGGCAGGGCC
Source organism: Sitta carolinensis (assembly GCA_032173965.1). Lineage (NCBI taxonomy): Eukaryota > Metazoa > Chordata > Aves > Passeriformes > Sittidae > Sitta > Sitta carolinensis. The sequence goes on from JAVUNC010000005.1 coordinate 552,357, forward strand.
GGGGGCAGCTCCTGCCCAGGAGAGGCTGAGCGAGCCGGGGCTGCTCGGGGCGGGGGGAGCCCATCCCTGGGATCGGGATCCAGGGACAGCCCATCCCCGGGATCGGGATCCAGGGACAGCCCATCCCCGGGATCAGGATCCAGGCACAGCCCATCCCTGGGATCGGGATCCAGGGACAGCCCATCCCCGGGATCGGGATCCAGGGACAGCCCATCCCCGGGATCCCGCTCCAGGCACAGCCCATCCCTGGGATCGGGATCCAGGCACAGCCCATCCCCGGGATCAGGATCCAGGCACAGCCCATCCCTGGGATCGGGATCCAGGGACGGCCCATCCCCGGGATCGGGATCCAGGGACGGCCCATCCCCGGGATCCCGATGCAGGCACAGCCCATCCCCAGGATCCCGATGCAGGCACAGCCCATCCCAGGGATCCCGATGCAGGGACAGCCCATGGGATCGGGATCCAGGCACAGCCCATCCCGGGATCCCGCTCCAGGCACAGCCCATCCCTGGGATCGGGATCCAGGCACAGCCCATCCCCGGGATCCCGCTCCAGGCACAGCCCATCCCCGGGATCGGGATCCAGGCACAGCCCATCCCCGGGATCCCGCTCCAGGCACAGCCCATCCCCGGGATCCCGATGCAGGCACAGCCCATCCCGGGATCCCGCTCCAGGCACAGCCCATCCCCGGGATCCCGCTCCAGGCACAGCCCATCCCTGGGATCGGGATCCAGGCACAGCCCATCCCCGGGATCCCGCTCCAGGCACAGCCCATCCCCGGGATCCCGCTCCAGGCACAGCCCATCCCTGGGATCGGGATCCAGGCACAGCCCATCCCCGGGATCCCGCTCCAGGCACAGCCCATCCCGGGATCCCGCTCCAGGCACAGCCCATCCCCGGGATCCCGCTCCAGGCACAGCCCATTCCCGGGATCCCGGGTCCCGGCAATGCCCGGGCGGGGCAGGAGTGTGCGGGCAGCAGGGAGGGCCGGGCTCTCCTCCCTGGGCACATTCCAGAGCCCCGGACACTGCCCCGTGCCCGGGAGCTGAGCAGGCTCCGCTGCGCTCCTCGCCCTCCCTGCGGCTCTGTCAAACACGGCACCTCCAAGAGTCTCTGCTGCAAGGACAGCAAAGCCAAGCATAAATTTAGTTTTTCCCCCCATTTTTAGTGCTTTTTCCTGGCACGACACCCTCCTCCTAACGGCGGCTCTCTTTGCCAGAGCTGGAGTATAAAACCTTCGCTGCTGAGAAATGTTTTTTTTTTTAATAATAACAATTCTTGTCTAGACCTGCGCTTTTAAGTCTGCTGTGAGCTTTCAAGTGGTGCTGGCACAGCTCTGGGGCTGGGCTGAGCCTCTGCCCCTGCTCTCCCAGGGGAGCCTGTCCCGGCAGGCCCGGCTGGAGCTGCACAGGATTTGGATTTTCTGTTTGTTTGTTCAAGTCCTGTTCTTCCTGGCACTGGTGCAAATCTCTGAAATAAAAGCTCTCTTGTGCTGGTAAAAATAAACTCGGGTTGGTTTGGCTGTCTACCTGCGCTGAGCAAGCTGCTGCTTCAAGGAGAGAAATTTAGGGTGGGTTCCAGCACAGCAAACTGCGTTTTTTAGAGGCAGGAGGAGGAGAAAAAGGAAAATCCTGCTGTGCCCTCCCATGGATTTTTAATTTTTTGGCTTTGTTTGCTTCTCTCAGCAAATCTGCACCCACTTAACCTCTGCCATGCAAGGCCAGGACATCGAGGATTCTCAGAAATTCCGGATACACCGAGTTTCCACTTGCTGAAAGGACAGACTGTGACTTTTCCAGACACAAAAATGCTTCCCTGGATTACTGAAATCTGCTATTTTTAACCCCAAAGCCACGCTGACTCAGGAGAGCAGCAGACAAACCCTCCCTCCAATTGCTTTTTTTTTAGAGAGTATCGAACCCATTCCCCTAAAATCCAAAGTGCAAGGCTTGTTAAGCTTGGCCTGAAGATTCAGGAGCTCCTTTAAGGGGATGTCTCTCCCTGTCCCAGAGCTCCTCCTGCTCCCACCTGAGGGGTGCTGACTGGATTTGGGATTGTCCTGGGGCAGGGCCAAGGGTGACACCTGGGCAGGTGATGGGTCACCTCTGTCCTGAGGGGTGGAGGTGAGCACCATGAACCCATCCAAGGGATGGAGGTGAGCACCATGAACCCATCCAAGGGGTGGAGGTGAGCACCATGAACCCATCCAAGGGATGGAGGTGAGCACCATGAACCCATCCAAGGGATGAGCACCATGAACCCATCCAAGGGATGAAGGTGAGCACCATGAACCCATCCAAGGGATGAAGGTGAGCACCATGAACCCATCCAAGGGATGGAGGTGAGCACCATGAACCCATCCAAGGGTGGAGGTGAGCACCATGAACCCATCCAAGGGATGGAGGTGAGCACCATGAACCCATCCAAGGGATGGAGGTGAGCACCATGAACCCATCCAAGGGATGGAGGTGAGCACCATGAACCCATCCAAGGGATGGAGGTGAGCACCATGAACCCATCCAAGGGATGGAGGTGAGCACCATGAACCCATCCAAGGGATGAGCACCATGAACCCATCCAAGGGATGAGCACCATGAACCCATCCAAGGGATGGAGGTGAGCACCATGAACCCATCCAAGGGGTGGAGGTGAGCACCATGAACCCATCCAAGGGATGGAGGTGAGCACCATGAACCCATCCAAGGGGTGGAGGTGAGCACCATGAACCCATCCAAGGGATGGAGGTGAGCACCATGAACCCATCCAAGGGATGGAGGTGAGCACCATGAACCCATCCAAGGGATGAGCACCATGAACCCATCCAAGGGATGGAGGTGAGCACCATGAACCCATCCAAGGGATGGAGGTGAGCACCATGAACCCATCCAAGGGATGGAGGTGAGCACCATGAACCCATCCAAGGGATGAGCACCATGAACCCATCCAAGGGATGGAGGTGAGCACCATGAACCCATCCAAGGGATGGAGGTGAGCACCATGAACCCATCCAAGGGATGAGCACCATGAACCCATCCAAGGGATGGAGGTGAGCACCATGAACCCATCCAAGGGATGGAGGTGAGCACCATGAACCCATCCAAGGGATGGAGGTGAGCACCATGAACCCATCCAAGGGATGGAGGTGAGCACCATGAACCCATCCAAGGGATGAGCACCATGAACCCATCCAAGGGATGAGCACCATGAACCCATCCAAGGGATGGAGGTGAGCACCATGAACCCATCCAAGGGATGGAGGTGAGCACCATGAACCCATCCAAGGGATGGAGGTGAGCACCATGAACCCATCCAAGGGATGAAGGTGAGCACCATGAACCCATCCAAGGGATGAGCACCATGAACCCATCCAAGGGATGAGCACCATGAACCCATCCAAGGGATGGAGGTGAGCACCATGAACCCATCCAAGGGATGAGCACCATGAACCCATCCAAGGGGTGGAGGTGAGCACCATGAACCCATCCAAGGGATGAGCACCATGAACCCATCCAAGGGATGAGCACCATGAACCCATCCAAGGGGTGGAGGTGAGCACCATGAACCCATCCAAGGGATGGAGGTGAGCACCATGAACCCATCCAAGGGCTGAGCCTTTTCCCAGCCAGGGGGTTGCAATGAGATGGATTTCAGGTCCTTCCCAACCCATTCATAATTCTGCTGCCCAGATTCCAACTCCAGGAGAAGTTGGAAATTTGGGTGAAATCCCCCTAAAATATGAGGGACACTGGGAGAGGACACAGCCTGGGGTGGGGGTCACAAAATGGATTTTTCAATTCCCTGTCCCTAAATCCTCACAAGGACAACCCAAAGGAGAAAACATCTCCCAAAAAGGGATTTTTTTGCTGGTTTTGCCTCGGGTGAAACTGCCTGCCAGTGTTTATTTAGTTGCTAATAACCCCAACTCCACACCCAGCCCTAAAATAAACTCCTCCTGCTTCCTGCCTGACTCAGCCACGGCCATCCAGCCCCAAACTCACCTGAAATGCAGGAATTAGAGCAGGAAAAATGGAATTTCCTGCCCCCCATTCCCATGTTTCCTACAGTCACTTATGGGGGAGATTTGGGGTCACAACCAGCCCCAAACTCACCTGAAATGCAGCAATTAAAGTAGAAAAAATGGAATTTCCTGCCCTCCATTCCCAAGTTTCCTATAGTGAATTATGGGGGAGATTTGGGATAATAACCAGCCCCAAACTCACCTGAAATGCAGAAATTTAAAGCAGGAAAAACTGAATTTCCTGCCCTCCAATCTCATGTTTCCTATAGTCAATTATGGGGGAATTTTAGGATCATAACCAGCCCCAAATTCACCTGAAATGGAGAAATTAAAGCAGGAAAAACTGAATTTCCTGCCCTCCAATCCAAGTTTCCTACAGTCAATTTTTGGGGAGATTTGGGGTCACCAAGAGTCCCAAACTCACCTGAAATGCAGAAATCAAAGCAGAAAAATTGAATTTCCTGCCCTACATTGCCAAGTTTCCTACAGTCAATTATGCAGGAGTGTTGGGATCACAACCAACCCCAAATTTATCTGAAATGAAGGAATTAGAGCAGAAAAAATGGAATTTCCTGCCCTCCAATCCCAAGTTTCCTACAGTCAATTTTTTGTGAGATTTGGGGTCACCAAGAGCCCCAAACTCACCTGAAATGCAGCAATAATTCAGATTTAAAGCAGGAAAAATGGAATTTCCTGCCCTCCAATCCCAAGTTTCCCATAGTCAATTATGGAGAAGATATGGAATAATAATCAGCCCCAAATTCACTTGAAATGCAGGAATTAAAGCAGGAAAAACTGAATTTCCTGCCCTCCATTCCCAAGTTTCCTACAGTCAATTATGGAGGAGATTTGGAATAATAACCAGCCCCAAATTCACTTGAAATGCAGAAATTAAAGCAGAAAAACCCTGAATTTCCTGCCCTCCAATCCCATATTTCTTACAGTCAAATATAAATTGCATTCTCACGCAGCTCCAGCCATGATCCCAAGAGGAAATTCCTGATTTTCTCCCCAAAAGAGAGAGGCTGAAGAAATCCCACTCAGATTTTTGGGAATATTTGGAGGGTTTTGTCTGTACCTCAAAGATTTGTTGGGTTTTTGAGTAAAAAGGCAGGAAATAAAAATCAGAATAAAGGCATATCCCACAAATTCCCAGGGTGGGGAATAATCTGGATATGGGAGCTTTAAAAGCATTAAAGGATTGTTGAAGTTTTTCAGAAAAAAATCAGGAAAAGCTTCCCCTCAAAAGAGTGGGAAGGAATTTCTCCCTCAGAAAATCAGGAAAAGCTTCCCCTCGGGACAGTGGGAAGGAACTTTTCCCTCAGAAAAGCGGGAATATCTTCACATCAGAACAGTGGGAAGGAATTTCTCCCTCAGAAAATCGGGAAAAGCTTCCCCTCAGGACATTGGGAAGGGTTTTTTCCCTCAGAAAATTGGGAAAATTTCACCTCAGGACATCAGGAAGGAGTTTGTCCCTCAGAAAATTGGGAAAAGCTTCCCCTCAGAAAATTGGGAAAAGCTTCCCCTCAAAAGAGTGGGAAGGAATTTCTCCCTCAGAAAATTGGGAAAAACTTCCCCTCAGAACATTGGGAAGGAATTTCTCCCTCAGAAAATTGGGAAAAGCTTCCCCCTCAGAACATTGGGAAGGGTTTTTTCCCCTCAGAAAATCGGGAAAAGTTTCACCTCAGGACATTGGGAAGGAATTTTTCCTCAGAAAACTGGGAAAAGCTTCCCCACAGGACATTGGGAAGGATTTTTTCCTCAGAAATCAGGAAAAACTTCCCACAGGACAGTTGGGAAGGAATTTTTCTCTCAACTTCAAGAAAATTGGGAAGGATTTTTCCCTCAGAATAAAACTTGGGAAAATGTTCCCCTCAGGAACATGTGGGAAGGGTTTTCTCCCTCAGAAAACTGGGAATATCTTCCCCTCAGGACAGTGGGAAGGGTTTTCCCCTCAGAAAATCGGGAATATCTTCCCCTCAGGACATCAGGAAGGGTTTTTCCCCTCAGAAAATCGGGAATATCTCCCCCGGCTGGGTCAGTCCCTTCCATTCCCGGTTTTTTAGGGAATTCCAGGGCACTGAGCACAGGCAGCACCAGCACTGCCCGGGAAATGGGATTTTGTGGATAAAACTCATTTATTCTGCCCTTGAATAAACTCATTTATTTCACCCTTGAAAAATCTGGGGGTTTGTGGGTAAAACCCATTTATTTTATCCTTGAAAAATCTGTTTTTGTGGATAAAACTCATTTATTACACCCTGGAAAATGTGGTTGTGTGGGTAAAACTCACTTATTTCACCCTTGAATAAAACCCATTTATTTCACCCTTGAAAATCTTGGGTAAAACCCATTTATTACACCCTGGAAAATCTGTTTTTATGGGTAAAACTCATTTATTTTACCCCTGGAAAATCCATTTTTGTGGGTAAACCCCATTTATTTCACCCTTGAATAAACCCCATTTATTTCACCCTTGAAAAACTTGGGGTTTTGTGGGTAAAACCCATTTATTTCACCCTTGAAAATCTGTTTTTGTGGGTAAAAACCCATTTATTCTACCCTTGAATAAAAGTCACTTATTTTACCCTTGAAAAATCTGATTTTGTGAGTAAACCCCATTTATTTCACCCTTGAAAATCTGATTTTGTGGGTAAAACCCATTTTATTTCACCCTTGAAAATCTGATTTTGTGGGTAAAACCCATTTATTTCACCCTTGAAAATCTGATTTTGTGGGTAAAGACCCATTTATTTCACCATTGAAAAATCTGTTTTTGTGGATAAAACATATTTTTACACCCTGGAAAATCTGATTTTGTGGGGAAAAATTTTTCTGCCTTATAATCATTATCACCCTTGAAAATCTGTTTTTGTCGTATAAAACTCATTTATTTTACACCCTGGAAAATTTCCGATTTTGTGGAAAAACTCCATTATTTCAACCTTGAATAAAACCATTATTTCACCCTGAAAATCTGATTTTTTGTGTAAAACCATTTATTTACCCCTGAAAATTCTGATTTTTTGTGGTAAAACTCATTATTTCAACCAATGGTGGATCAATAAACCACAGAAAATCACAGCCCCCAGAAAATCAGGAGTTGAATGTTGTAAATGATTTTCAGTTTAAACTGAATTCAGGAGTTTAATGTTTCAGGTGTTTATTAATTTAGGTGTTAAATTGATTTCACGTCTAACTTGATTTCAGGTGTATAAATTTTTCAGTGCTGTAAATATTTTCACGAGTCTTATAAATTGAATTAGGCGTGTAAGTGTTTAGGCGTAAATGATTTTCGGTGTAAATTGATTTTCAGGTGTTATAAATTGATTTTCAGGTGTTTAAATTGATTTCAGGTGTTATAAATTGATTTTCAGGGTTATTAAATTTTGTTTACTGTTTGTGTTAAATTGATTTTTCAGGTGTTATAAATTGATTTACAGAGTGTATAATTGTTTTCAGTGTTTAAGATTGATTTTTCAGGTGTTATAAATTGATTTACACGTGTCATAAGTTGATTTTCAGGTGTTATAAATTGATTTTCAGGGTTATAAATTGATTTTCAGGTGTTTATAAATTGATTTCAGGATGTTGTCAAAATTGTTTTTCAGGTGTTTTTTAAATTGAATTTCAGGTGTTGTATAAATTGATTTACACGTGTCATAAGTTGATTTTCAGGTGTTATAAATTGTTTTTCAGGTGTTTTAAATTGAATTTCAGGAGTTATAAATTGTGTTTCAGGTGTTGTCAATTGTTTTTCAGGTGTTTTAAATTGAATTTCAGGAGTTATAAGTTGATTTTCAGGTGTTATAACCTGTTTTTCAGCTGTTATAAACTGATTTTCAGTACCTTGAAGTCGAAGCTGCTCAGGCTCACCACGTCCTCGTCCTTCTCTCGGCGCTTCCTCTTCTGCGAGAAACCAAACAAAATGATGGGGTCAGAAATGTCATTTTAAATTGGAATTTAAATTTTTAAATAAAAAAAAGTCAATAAAAATAATTAAAAAGAAATTTGGAGCTAGCTCCTTTTGATTTGCATCCACGGCTAAGAGTAAGAACTCAAAAATTCAAAGTTGAACATCAATTTTTTTTTGTATTTAAGGATGTATTTCAGAAAAATAATTTTCTGGAAATGAAATTATTTTTCTGGAAATTAAATTATTTTCCTTGACGGGTTTTTTTCTCTTTACTTCCTAAGTTGTGGTAGGGAATCACATCTTGGAGTGGCAGCAGCAGGGACCTGTGGGAGTGGATCTGGGATGGATTTAAGGTCCCAAAACCCTGGAATGATTTGGGCTCAAAGGGATTTTTAAAGCTCATCCAGTTGCAAAATTGGCACCTTCACTGGCCCAACCTGGCCTTGGACATTCCAGGGATCCAGAGTTCTAGATTTTTATTTTGTTTTATGTTATTTATTCTATTTAATTTTTATTCTTATTATTTTTTAAAATTTATTTTAATTTATTTTTTAATTTATATTTTATTTTTATTATTTTATTTTTTATTATTTTATTTTATTCTGTTTAATTTTACTCTATTTTATTTAATTTTATTTTTATTATTTTTTAATTCTATTTTATTATTTTCTATTTTATTTTATTTTTATTATTTTATTTATTTTAGTCTATTTTAATGTTTAATTTAACTTATTTTAATATTATATTATTTAATGCTATTTAATTGAATTTTTATTATTTTATTTTTAATTATTTTTTATTTATTTATTTTATTTTTCTATTTTATTTTACTTTCATCATTTTTATTTTACTTTATTCTGGTTAATTAAATTTAATTTTAGTATTTAATTTTATTTTTTATATTATTTTATTTTATTCTAGTTAATTTAATTTAATTTTATTTTATTATTTAATTTTATTTTATTTTTTATATTATTTTATTTTATTCTAGTTAATTTAATTTTATTTTATTATTTAGTTTAATTTAATTTTAATTTTTTAATATTATTTTCTTTTATTCTAGTTAATTTAATTTTATTTTATTATTTAATTTAATTTTATTTTAAATTTTTTATATTATTTTATTCTAGTTAATGCAATTTAATTTTATTATTTTATTTCATTTTTTACATTTTCTTTTATTCTAGTTAATTTAATTTAATTATTCAATTAAATATAATTTTAAAATTATTTTATATTATTTTATTTTATTCTAGTTAATTTAATTTAATCAATTTAATTAATTTTTTTATTATTTTATTTTATGTTTAACTTTTATTTTATTATTATTTTATTATTTTATTTTTATTTTATTCTATTGTATTTTATTTTATTCCATGTCCTTTCCCCTCCCAAGGACAGAAGCACTGCCAATGACCAAAGGCCTTGCCCTGAGATCCCACAGCCCCCGAGTGTGATCCCCTTCCCCAGCCCCAAATCCCCGGGAACAACAAAATCCCCTTTTCCCAAGGAGCTGAGCGTGGCCAAAGGCAAACGGGGATTGATTGCGGATTGTCCTGGGAATGGGGGCTCACCGGGGCGGGATCCCGGGGGGGCAGCAGGGACAGGGAGCGGCCGCGCCTCAGCCCGCACCTGGGGATAAAATAATTATTAATTACACATTAATGATCATTAGAACTAATTAATAATAACATTAGAATAACCAGAGCCCAGCGGATCCCGGGGGGGCAGCAGGGACAGGGAGCGGCCGCGCCTCAGCCCGCACCTGGGACATGAAAACATTATTAATTACACATTAATGATCATTAGAACTAATTAATAATAACATTAGAATAACCAGATCCCGGGGGGCAGCAGGGACAGGGAGCGGCCGCGCCTCAGCCCGCACCTGGGACATGAAAACATTATTAATTACACATTAATGATCATTAGAACTAATTAATAATAACATTAGAATAACCAGATCCCGGGGGGGCAGCAGGGACAGGGAGCGGCCGCGCCTCAGCCCGCACCTGGGATACAAAATAATTATTAATTACACATTAATGATCATTAGAACTAATTAATAATAACATTAGAATAACCAGAGCCCAGCGGATCCCGGGGGGGCAGCAGGGACAGGGAGCGGCCGCGCCTCAGCCCGCACCTGGGGATAAAATAATTATTAATTACACATTAATGATCATTAGAACTAATTAATAATAACATTAGAATAACCAGAGCCCAGCGGATCCGGGGGGCAGCAGGGACAGGGAGCGGCCGCGCCTCAGCCCGCACCTGGGATGAAAACATTATTAATTACACATTAATGATCATTAGAACTAATTAATAATAACATTAGAATAAACCAGGATCCCGGGGGGGCAGCAGGGACAGGGAGCGGCCGCGCCTCAGCCCGCACCTGGGACATGAAAACATTATTAATTACACATTAATGATCATTAGAACTAATTAATAATAACATTAGAATAACCAGATCCCGGGGGGGCAGCAGGGACAGGGAGCGGCCGCGCCTCAGCCCGCACCTGGGATACAAAATAATTATTAATTACACATTAATGATCATTAGAACTAATTAATAATAACATTAGAATAACCAGACCAGCGGATCCCGGGGGGGCAGCAGGGACAGGGAGCGGCCGCGCCTCAGCCCGCACCTGGGATAAAATAATTATTAATTACACATTAATGATCATTAGAACTAATTAATAATAACATTAGAATAACCAGAGCCCAGCGGATCCCGGGGGGGCAGCAGGGACAGGGAGCGGCCACACCTGGGGCACCAAAAACCCGATTAATTAAACATTAATGATCATTAGAATTAATTAATAATAATATAATAACCAGATCCCGGGGGGCAGCAAGGACAGGGAGCGGCCACACCTGGGGCACCAAAAATATTATTGCTTATTCATTGTCATTAGAATTAATAATCATTGAAAATAATATAAAATAAAGTAATAATTTAAAATAATATAATAATAAAATAATAATACTCAGCGGGTATCTGGGGCACAAACCAATGGTATTGATTAGGCATTCAGTGTTATTCGAATTAATTAATAATAATGTAATAATAACATAATATAATAATAATAATAATATAAAATAAAATAATAATATAATAAATAATAATGGTTCTGATCCCAAAGGGGCCACACAAATTTTTCCACTTTTTTTGGGGGTAATTTCCCCTTTTGCTGTCATCCTCCTTCATGCTGAGATCCCACAGGATTATGGAAAATCTGGGAATAGCAGAGGGCTCCAAATCCTCTGAATTTCAGGGATTTCATTCCCAAAGTCTGGGGCTGAGCCCAAAGGGGCCACACGATTTTCCCCATTATTTTCTGGAGAGATTTCCCCTTTTCTGTCTGGCATCTCCTCTTTGTCCTGGCTGGGAATGTTCCCCTGGAGAAGGGAAGGCTGCAGGGAGAGCTTCCAGCACATTCCAGGGGCTCCAGGAGAGCTGCAATTTGGGACAGGAGCAGGGAATGGCTGCCATCTCCATCCTTCTCCTCCCTGCAATCCTAAAGGAATCTCGGGTCAGCTCCTTTGTTATTTGGGAACCAAAGGATCCTGAGGGAAGGAGCTCCTGGGACTTGGAGTGAAGAGAAATAAATGAGTTTTGGGGAGGTGATAAAAACATGGAATTGTCAGAGCTGAGCAGGAAGGTTCTGGAAATGCTGCTTTGATTTGGGGAAAAATGGGGAGGATTTGGAATATTGTATCCTGAAAGGAGTGACAGGATCAGGGGGAATGAATGCAGAGGGATGTGGGTCAGGAATTGCTGGCTGGGCTGGAATTGCCAGAGCAGCTGGAATTCCCTGGGATGTGCCAGGGAGGATTGGAGCCCCTGGGATGGTGGGAGGGGTCCCTGCAATGAGGGGTTTGAGATCTGCTCCCACCCCAGGCATCCCAGGATTTCCGGGCAGTGCTAGAATGGGAGGAGGCAGAGGAGAAGAGGAGGCAGGAATGACAGTGGTGGTGGGGATAGGGATGGTGATGGTGGTGGGGGTGATGAGGTGGTGTGATGATGATGATGATGGTGATGGTGGTGGTGTGATGGTGGTGAGTGTGATGAGGTGGTGATGATGGTGGTGAGTGGGTGGTGGTGTGATGGTGGTGGTGGTGGTGATGATGGATGTGTGATGGTGGTGGTGTGATGATGATGGTGATGGTGGTGTGATGGTGGTGTGATGATGATGATGGTGGTGGTGGTGATGATGGTGGTGATGATGATGATGGTGGTGATGTGATGGTGAGTGGTGTGGTGGTGATGATGGTGGTGATGATGATGATGATGGTGGTGATGTGTGTGATGGTGTGTGGTGGTGATGATGGTGGTGATGATGATGATTGATGATGATGATGGTGGTGGTGGTGGATGGATGAAGATGAGTGGTGTGGTGGTGAGTGATGGTGTAGATGATGATTGGTGATGCTGCTGAGGTCCCATCCCAGCCCTGGGCTGGTTTCTCTCCCTGCAGCCTCTCCGAGCCCCAGCTGAGTCACCTGCCTGATCCCCCTGATCCTTTGTGGATCCCTGATCCCCCTGGATCCCTGACCCCCATGGATCCCTGAATCTCTGAGGAACCCTGACCCCCATGGATCCCTGAGGATCCCTGAGCCCTGTGGATCCCTGAGCCCCATGGATTCCTGTGGATCCTGTGGATCCCTGATCCCTCCTCAGCAGGACTGCCCCAGGGTTCCTCAGGGAGGATCCCTGATCCCCCTGTATCTCTGAACCCCCTCAGCAGGGCTGGCTCAGGATTCCTCAGGGAGGATCCCTGATCCTCCTCAGCAGGGCTGCCCCAGGGAGGTTCCCTGGCTCCCCTGATCCCAGTGGATCCCTGATCCCAGTGGATCCCTGATCCCCCTCAGCAGGGCTGCCCCAGGGAGGTTCCCTGGCTCCCCTGATCCCCCTGGCTCCCCTGATCCCAGTGGATCCCCTGATCCCCCTCAGCAGGGCTGCCCCAGGGAGGTTCCCTGGCTCCCCTGATCCCAGTGGATCCCTGATCCCAGTGGATCCCTGATCCCCCTGGCTCCCCTGATCCCCCTCAGCAGGCTGCCCCAGGAGGTTCCCTGGCTCCCCTGATCCCAGTGGATCCCTGATCCCCCTCAGCAGGGCTGTCCCAGGGAGGATCCCTGGCTCCCCTGATCCCCCTGGATCCCTGATCCCCCTGGCTCCCTGATCCCCCTCAACAGGGCTGTCCCAGGGAGGTTCCCTGGCTCCCCTGATCCCCCTGGCTCCCTGATCCCCCTGGCTCCCCTGATCCCAGTGGATCCCTGATCCCCCTGGCTCCCTGATCCCCCTCAGCAGGGCTGTCCCAGGGAGGTTCCCTGGCTCCCCTGATCCCCTGGATCCCTGATCCCCCTGGCTCCCTGATCCCCCTCAACAGGGCTGTCCCAGGGAGGTTCCCTGGCTCCCCTGATCCCCCTGGCTCCCTGATCCCCCTCAGCAAGGCTGCCCCAGGGAGGATTCCTGGCTCCCCTGATCCCAGTGGATCCCTGATCCCCCTCAGCAGGGCTGCCCCAGGGAGGTTCCCTGGCTCCCCTGATCCCAGTGGATCCCTGATCCCCCTGGCTCCCTGATCCCCCTGGCTCCCTGATCCCCCTCAGCAGGCTGCCCCAGGAGGTTCCCTGGCTCCCCTGATCCCAGTGGATCCCTGATCCCCCTCAGCAGGGCTGTCCCAGGGAGGATCCCTGGCTCCCCTGATCCCCCTGGCTCCCCTGATCCCAGTGGATCCCTGATCCCCCTGGCTCCCTGATCCCCCTCAGCAGGGCTGTCCCAGGGAGGTTCCCTGGCTCCCCTGATCCCCCTGGATCCCTGATCCCCCTGGCTCCCTGATCCCCCTCAACAGGGCTGTCCCAGGGAGGTTCCCTGGCTCCCTGATCCCAGTGGCTCCCTGATCCCCCTCAGCAGGGCTGCCCCAGGAGGTTCCCTGGCTCCCCTGATCCCAGTGGCTCCCTGATCCCCCTCAGCAGGGCTGCCCCAGGAGGTTCCCTGGCTCCGAAGCCCCCCGGTTGCAGTGCTGGCACTTTGCCCTCCCCAGCTGCCGGTGAGCAGAGCAGAGCTGCAGACACTGCAGGCTGGATTGTCTGAGCCCCGAGGGGCCTGGCTGCAGGATTTCAGGATGTGGGCAAAGGCAGAGCAGGCTGGGGCCAGCTGGAGCCCATGGCTCTGCTTGCTGCAGGAGGGACAGCCCGGCTGTGTCCCTGTGCCCAGCGTGAGGAGCCTGCAGAGGATCCTCGAGAGTGAGAGCTCTCCCACTGCCCCAGTGCCTGCCTTTTGCAGAGTCCTCCTCAGGAAAAAGGCAGAGGGGGCTCTGGGCTGTTCTCCTTCTCCACGTTGGGCATTATTCCCTGATCAGCAATCTCAGCACTCCAGGCTTTGCACCAGCCCAGCCTGAGGGAGAAAAGGCACCAAAAGGCCCCAGCACAGGGGATCAAGGTTCTCTTGAAGAGAATTCACCCAGTTATCACCAAGAACGTTCATTATTTCTGCTTTCCTACCAATCACCAACTCCATTTCTGTTCATGTGGCTCTAAACAGCCGATCATCCTGTGTCCCCAGCACTGCAGAACAGGGAGGAGATGGAGGAGGAGGAGGAATCCTAAAACCCACAAGGCTCCTCCATCTTGTGTCATCTACTCACCACCCTAACAAACCCCAGAATCTCAATTGCTCACCCTGTGATAAATCACACACTGTGCCACTCTCTCATTGACATTCCTGACAATTCTGTTCCATCCCAAAGCCTGGAACCCTTCCCATGGATGAAAGTTAAAAGTTGTGTTTGTCAGGGGGGTTGGACCCTTCAAAACCTGCAGGGAAATCTCCTCTGCACTCTGGGTTCCAACACTCGAGCATTCTGTGAGCAGCAGGAGCTGAAAGTGTTAACTCAGGACAGGCTGATTCATCCCCAGGAGCGATTAAGGAGTTCAGGATTATGGGAAAGGCACAAAAATAAAGTTTAGAGCCGAAAAACATCGAGGCCAAACAAATCCCTTCCAACTCAGGGCAAGCTCGTGGCGAAAAGAACAAACATTTCTGTTTTGGTACCCAATGTTTGCTTGGAGAAATGAAATGTTCCAGGCTTTTTAGGACGCTGCCAAGAGAAAAAAACCTTTCTGTTCCAACAGACACCGCCATGCTGATGGCAGATTTTTTTCTATCAGGGAATATTTTTAACCTGAAAGGAGAAAATTCCAGCTGGTTTTTCATGGCAGAAAAGCAGCTGCAGACGCTGAGAGAGAAACCCCGAAGGCAAAACCCGTTTGGCAACAGCAGCAGAGGAGCCGAGGCCCCAAGAATGTGAACGGAGGAAGTTGGGCTCATTAAGAGATAAAGAATTGATAAGGGCACAGCAGGAAAAAAAAAAAAAAATCGTTCCCCACCTTCCCTGGATAAACATCGGGATCCTCCTGGGCCAGATTTACCCCGGGAGTTTCCCCGCCAGGTTGATGATTTACCTCGCAGGGAAAGTTCAACAGCTCTGCTAAATCTTAACGCTGTTTGTCAAAAAAAGCCAATTTTTTATCGAGTCTGACGTCGGCTGTAATCTTCTCAGTGCTTGGGGTTGCAGGTTGGATGTTGGTTTTGAGAAAGGAGGGGGGAAAAAAAAGCCATAAATGAGATTTTTTGGGTCAGCAGAATGCAAAGGAAGGCAGAGAGAGCTGCCATCAGTCAGAGCAAAGTCCCATTAATGTCATTTTTCTGCCTTTTTCCTGTAAATCAGCACTGCCCTCTTTTTTTCCCTTCTTTATGAAACTGCAGAAATGCTTTGATCTGGCAGGACTCAGGATTTTTTGGAAGTTCCAAAATAAATTCTTCAGGCTAGGCAGCAATTTTGTGTTTCCTTCCCCTCTGATTTTCAACCTCATTTTATTTTTTTTTTTTTTTGTGTTTTCAGAGCAAGATGTTCTTAAATACAACCCGGGTTTAAGGAATAGATTAAAATCAGGTTTTTTTCCCCAAACAATCAGCGAATTCTGCTTGGAATGATAAGAATAAGAAAGCTCCATAAGGAATTTTTGAATTTTAATTTAAAGCTCTTCTCCTAGGGGTAAAAATAAAGAAATTTCCACAATATCCAGAGGCCTCCCAAGCAAACAAAGCCTGACTCAGGGCACTTAGGCTGGGCTTATCACCTTTCCTTATCTTGCAAAGCTCCAGGGGAAAAAAAGCTTGGCTTGAAGAAAACTCTCCTGACAGAAGTTTAGAAATATCTAAAAGCAAGAAGAACTCAGTATTAATTTTACTGAATGGGAAAATGGTGTTGGTGAACTCAGGCTGGAGTTCAAGTTCCTTCCAGCCCTAATTCAAGAGGGAGAAAACAGGGATTATTAAATAGGAAACGTGGTTTGAAAAGTGCAGGGCTTTGCAGGGTAATTGCAGTTTAGGAACTCCCTGTGCTCTGCTGGAATTGTCATGAGTTTGGATTTTTCTCCTGGCACAAGCTCTGCCTCTCAAAGGAAGCAGAGGGGACTTTGGATTTGGGGTCGGTTTTAAGGGATTCAGCCCAGCCTGGTCCAAAAAAAGGGATTTTCCAGGCAGGAGGGTTTGCTCCTGGCAGGTATTGGAATATCCCAGAGCTGGAGATAAACCCTGAGGAGATGAAAGCAGCCCTGATATCCCAGAATAATCCCCCAGCTGAGCATTCAGGGAGATCTCCCCAGCACACACTTCCCTCCTAACCCAAAGATTTTCCTCCCTCACACTTCCCTCCCTGTGCTGCTCCAAGGAAATGCAAAGATCTGGGGAGGGCAGGCAGAGCTTTCCACGGGGGAGATCTTTGCAAAGGACACTCAGGGCTGCTCTATTCCAAATCCCAGTGGTTTAAAAAGGACACTCAGGGCTCCTCTATTCCCAATCCCAATGGTTTAAAAAGGACACTCAGGGCTGCTCTATTCCCAATCCCAATAATTCACAAGGGACTCTTTGGCTCCTCTATTCCCAATCCCAATAATTTACAAAGGACACTCAAGGCTCCTCTATTCCCAATCCCAATAATTTACAAAGGACACTCAAGGCTCCTCTATCCCAATCCCAATAATTTACAAAGGACACTCAGGGCTCCTCTATTCCCAATCCCAATAATTTACAAAGGACACTCAAGGCTCCTCTATTCCCAATCCCAATAATTTACAAAGGACTCTTTGGCTCCTCTATTCCCAATCCCAATAATTTACAAAGGACTCTTTGGCTCCTCTATTCCCAATCCCAATAATTCACAAGGGACTCTTTGCCTCCTCTATTCCCAATCCCAATAATTTACAAGGGACACTCAGGGCTCCTCTATTCCCAATCCCAATAATTTACAAGGGACATCAAGGCTCCTCTATCCCAATCCAATAATTTACAAAGGACCCTCAGGGCTCCTCTATTCCCAATCCCAATAATTTACAAGGGACTCTTTGGCTCCTCTATTCCCAATCCCAATAATTTACAAAGGACTCTTTGGCTCCTCTATTCCCAATCCCAATAACTTACAAGGGACTCTTTGCCTCCTCTATTCCCAATCCCAATAATTTACAAGGGACTCTTTGCCTCCTCTATTCCCAATCCCTATAATTTACAAAGGACACTCAGGGATCCTCTATTCCCAATCCCAATAATTCACAAGGGACTCTTTGGCTCCTCTATTCCCAATCCCAATAATTCACAAGGGACTCTTTGGCTCCTCTATTCCCACCCAATCCCTTTGCAGCTTTTGCAGGGTTTGTGTTTCAGTTCCTGCAGAGGGACAGGAACCGGGTGACAGCAATCCTCACTCCCTGTGGGATTGTTCTTCCAGGGAATTCATTTATGGCCCAGCCCCACGCACGTGGGCAGCAGCTGAGGTTCCAGTGAACTCTGCAGGTGCACAGCCCATCTGGAGCTCCAGAAACATCCCAGAAATGTGGACTCCTGCGGAAAGCCAGGAATGCTGGAGCAGTCCATGGCTCCATGGAGGGCAGAGCAGTGGCCAGGAGATGTTGGGAGGAGCTCAAAGCCCACCCAGCCCAGCCCAGGGGCTCCAACCCCAATGTCCAACCTGGCACATCCCAGGGATGCAGGGGCAGCCCCAGCTGGGAATTCCAGCCCAGCCAGGGATTCCTGATTCCCCAAATCCCTTCCCAATGTGGAGCCATTCCCTGTATCCCATCCCTCCATCCCTGGCCCCAGCCCCTCTCCAGCTTTCCTGGAGCCCCTTCAGGCTCTAGAACAGCTCCAAGCTTTCCCTGGAATGTTCTCTTCTCCCACTTTCCTTGGACACTTCCAGGGATCCAGGGGCAGCCACAGCCTCAGTTCCAGTGGCTCACCACGCTCACAGTAAAGAATTCCTTCCTGATTTTTGATTATTAAATTTCCCATTTATTTTCCCCTCTCACAACCACCCTGCCCCTCCTGAGTGCAGCAATGTCTCACAGCACACCCCAGCAAACCCATCCAGGATTGGTTTTTTTATGGAATATGTCAGGAATATTCTCCCCACACAGGCAGAGAACTCCATTCCCCAAGCAGGTGAGAGAGGATTGTGGTAATAATCCAGTTCTGGAAAAGAGGACAACTTTCTCCTTGAAGGAGAGAAAAATGAAAGCTGCTGAGGGAAGGAGCATCAGCTGCTCCGTGAGTAAGCACATCCCAGGGATCTGCACATTCCAGGGATCTGCACACCCCAGGGATCTGCACACCCCGGGGATCTGCTGCACACCCAGGGATCTGCACACTCCAGGGATCTGCACACTCCAGGGATCTGCACACCGGGATCTGCACACTCCAGGGATCTGCACACTCCAGGATCTGCACACCCAGGGATCTGCACACCGCAGGGATCTGCACACCCAGGGATCTGCACACTCCAGGGATCTGCACACTCCAGGGATCTGCACACCCAGGGATCTGCACACCGCAGGATCTGCACACCCAGGGATCTGCACACTCCAGGGATCTGCACATCTCCAGGGATCTGCACACCCAGGGATCTGCTCCACACTCCAGGGATCTGCAACTCCAGGGATCTGCACATCCAGGGATTGCACACCGCAGGGATCTGCACATCAGGATCTGCACACTCCAGGATCTGCACACCGCAGGGATCTGCACACTCCAGGGATCTGCACACTCCAGGGATCTGCACACTCCAGGGATTGCACACCAGGGATCTGCACACCCAGGGATCTGCACACCGGGATCTGCACACTCCGGGGATCTGCACACTCCAGGGATCTGCACACTCCAGGGATCTGCACACCCAGGGATCTGCACACCCAGGGATCTGCACACTCCAGGGATCTGCACACCCAGGGATCTGCACACCGCAGGGATCTGCACACTCCAGGGATCTGCACACTCCAGGGATCTGCACACTCCAGGGATCTGCACACTCCAGGGATCTGCACACTCCAGGGATCTGCACACCGCAGGGATCTGCACACCGCAGGGATCTGCACACTCCAGGGA
Organism: Sitta carolinensis; assembly: GCA_032173965.1. NCBI lineage: Eukaryota > Metazoa > Chordata > Aves > Passeriformes > Sittidae > Sitta > Sitta carolinensis. The sequence continues at coordinate 571,743 of JAVUNC010000005.1, forward strand.
TCTGCACACTGCAGGGATCTGCACACTCCAGGGATCTGCACACTCCAGGGATCTGCACACTCCAGGGATCTGCACACTCCAGGGATCTGCACACCCAGGGATCTGCACACCCAGGGATCTGCACACCCGGGATCTGCACACTCCAGGGATCTGCACACTCCAGGGATCTGCACACTCCGGGGATCTGCACACTCCAGGGATCTGCACACAGGATCTGCCACCGGGATCTGCACACTCCAGGGATCTGCACACCGCAGGGATCTGCACACTCCAGGGATCTGCACACTCCAGGGATCTGCACACCCAGGGATCTGCACACCCCGGGATCTGCACACCCAGGGATCTGCATACCCACCCGGATCTGCACACTCCAGGGATCTGCACACCCAGGGATCTGCACACCCAGGGATCTGCCACAATACATCCAGGGATCTGCACACCCCAGGGATCTGCACCTCAGGTCTGCACAACTCCAGGGATCTGCACATGCAGGGATCTGCACACTCCAGGGATCTGCACACTCCAGGATCTGCACACTCCAGGGATTCTGCACACTCCAGGGATCTGCACACTCCAGGGATCTGCACACCAGGGATCTGCACACCCCGGGGATCTGCACACTCAGGGATCTGCACACCCGGGATCTGCACACCCCGGGGATCTGCACACCCCAGGGATCTGCACACTCCAGGGATCTGCACACTCCAGGGATCTGCACACCGCAGGGATCTGCAACCCAGGGATCTGCACACTCCAGGGATCTGCACACTCCAGGGATCTGCACACCCCGGGTATCTGCACACCGCAGGGATCTGCATACCCCCGGATCTGCACACTCCAGGGATCTGCACACCCAGGGATCTGCACACCCCGGGATCTGCACACCCAGGGATCTGCACACCCAGGACCCTGTCTTCTGTGCTGTCCTTAACAGGGCTGGGGAGCAGGAGCAGCAGGAGGAGGAGGAGAGGGGAGGGCTGAGGAAGAAGAGTTGCAGCTGCTGCCAAAATATTTTGCTCCTGAGCAGCCACGCCAAGTCTGTGCCTGCTGCAGGAACAGCCCTGGCACAGGAGATGCAGAGCCCAGGATCCACAAAGTTCCCAAAGTTGGATCCCAAATGCTCCCAAATCAGAAATCTGTGTGTTGAAGGAAAATCCCAAAGCTGTATCCCAAAAGTCCCCAAAACCCAAATTTGGGTGCCACAGAAACACCCCAAAGCTGAATCCCCAAAGCCCCAGTTTGGGTGCCACAGAAACACCCCACAGCCCCAATTTGGGTGCCACAGGAACCCCCCAAAGCTGGCTCCCCAAAGCCCAATTTGGGTGCCACAGGAACCCCCCAAAGCTGGCTCCCCAAAGCCCCAATCCGGGTGCCACAGGAACCCCCAAAGCTGGCTCCCCAAAGCCCAATTTGGGTGCCACAGGAACCCCCCAAAGCTGGCTCCCCAAAGCCCCAATCCGGGTGCCACAGGAACCCCCCAAAGCTGGCTCCCCAAAGCCCAATTTGGGTGCCACAGGAACCCCCAAAGCTGGCTCCCAAAGCCCCAATCTGGGTGCCACAGGAACCCCCAAAGCTGGTCCCCAAAGCCCCAATCCGGGTGCCACAGGAACCCCCCAAAGCTGGCTCCCCAAAGCCCCAATCCGGGTGCCACAGGAACCCCCAAAGCTGGCTCCCCAAAGCCCCAATCCGGGTGCCACAGGAAGCCCCAAAGCTGGCTCCCCAAAGCCCAATTTGGGTGCCACAGGAACCCCCAAAGCTGGCTCCCCAAAGCCCAATCCGGGTGCCACAGGAACCCCCCAAAGCTGGCTCCCCAAAGCCCAATCCGGGTGCCACAGGAACCCCCCAAAGCTGGCTCCCCAAAGCCCCAATCCGGGTGCCACAGGAACCCGCCAAAGCTGGCTCCCCAAAGCCCCAATCCGGGTGCCACAGGAACCCCCCAAAGCTGGCTCCCCACAGCCCCAATCTGGGTGCCACAGGAACCCCCCAAAGCTGGCTGTGCAGGCAGCTCCTCTGAGCCGCCCGGCCCCGCTGCCCCCCGGCCGAGCCCCCACAGTTCCCCGGTCGCCCCCGGCCGAGCCCCCACAGGTTCCTGGTGGCCCCCACAGGTTCCCGGTCGCCCCCACAGTTCCCCGGTGGCCCCCACAGGTTCCTGGTGGCCCCCACAGGTCCCCGGTCGCCCCCACAGTTCCCCGGTCTCCCCCACAGGTTCCCGGTCGCCCCACAGTTCCCTGGTGGCCCCCACAGGTTCCGGTCGCCCCCACAGTTCCCCGGTGGCCCCCACAGGTTCCTGGTCGCCCCCACAGTTCCCGGTCACCCCCACAGGTTCCCGGTGGTCCCCACAGTTCCCCGGTGCCCCCACAGTTCCCCGGTGGCCCCCCCAGTTCCCCGGTGGCCCCCACAGGTTCCCGGTGGCCCCACAGTTCCCCGGTGGCCCCCCCAGTTCCCGGTGGCCCCCACAGGTTCCCGGTCGCCCCCACAGTTCCCGGTGGCCCCCACAGTTCCCGGTCTCCCCCAGTTCCCCGGTGGCCCCCCCAGTTCCCCGGTGGCCCCCCCAGTTCCCCGGTGGCCCGGGCGGGCTCGGCTCCCTGCGCTCGCCCGGTGGCTGACACGGATGCGGGCTGTCCCGCACATTTCCAGACATGGAGTTCACGAATCCAATTCGGCGCGGCTTGTCCGTGTCATGCTAGCCGGACATCCCTAGCAGGTACCCGCGGAGGGCTTAGAATAAAAATAAAGGCTGACTACACATCACTCGAAATAGTTCTGCGGCAATTTCAGTCGCCAAGGTCGGCAGGGAGTTGTGGGGGTTCGAAAAAGTGCCAGCAGGATAAAGAAAAGCCAAGGAAAAGCCAAGGAAAAGGCAAAGAAAAGGCAAAGAAAAGGCGATTTGTCGGTGTAAAGATGCTAAAAACACGCCCTGAAGGAAGGTTAATAACTCTTAACTCTTTTTCTTTCTAACATTGAGGGAGGACAGAGGAAGGAAGCAAATGTTGGGAACAGAAATCCCTCCAGGAAAGGAAAGCAGCGTCCTACAGACTGCAGTGGGAAAGTGGGAGTTTTTATGGAGCACAGTGAATGCTTTAATGAATTTATTAATTCTCTTTTCCTCCTTGCCACGAAATCAGCCTTTCTCTCCCTGAGTTTGGGTGTTTCGAGTTTTCCAGCTGCAATCTGGGATTTTTCACCTCCCCGTCTCCCCTGGCCCTGTCTGGAATTCCCTGGGCAGAGGGAGCTGCCCAGAAAATTCCAAATGCCCCAAACCCTGGGAGCCAAGGAGCTGCTTCAAATCCAGACAACTATTTTGAGTTCTGACGGGAACTGAGCTGCAGGAAATATCAGGAATTATCACGAGAGAACCCACAGACACAAATAACCCTTTTTTAGCTGGGATTTGTTCTGCAGAAGCCATAAAAATTCAGAGAGATTGAGGTGGGGGAGAGGGCAAATCCCATTTTTTTTTAATTTTCCTGTTGATTTCAGTGGTGGGAACACGCCAAAGAAACAACTGAGCTGCAGGATCGCTGGCCAAAATTATCCTGGGGGGATTGGGATGAGACTGGACAAGGCTTGGGAAAAAGGGATAAATTTATCAGAAAAAGCTGAAATCCCAAAAGTGGGGGAGTGAAGGAAAAAAGAGCCTCACCAAAAGCTGAAAATCCCAAAAATGGGGGATTGAAGGAAAAAAAAATCCCAAAAATGAGGGATTGAAGGAAAAAAGGAGCCTCACCAAAAGCTGAAAATCCCAAAAATGGGGGATTGAAGGAAAAAAAATCCCAAAAATGGAGGAGTAAAGGAAAAAAGGAGCCTCACAAAAAGCTGGAAATCCTAAAAATGAAGGAGTAAAGGAAAAAAACTCCCAAAAATTAAGGAGTGAAGGAAAAAAGGAACCTCACAAAAAAAGCTGAAAATCCTAAAAATGGGGGATTGAAGGAAAAAAGGAACCTCACAAAAAGCTGAAAATCCCAAAAATGAGGGAGTGAAAGAACCTCACCAAAAGCTGAAAATCCCAAAAATGAAGGAGTGAAGGAAGAAAGGAACCTCACCAAAGCTGAAAATCCCAAAAATGGGGGATTGAAGGAAAAAAATCCCAAAAATGAAGGAGTAAAGGAAAAAAGGAGCCTCACCAAAAGCTGAAAATCCCAAAAATGGGGGACTGAAGGAAAAAGACAGCCTCACCAAAAGCTGAAAATCCCAAAAATGAAGGAGTAAATGAAAAAAAATTCCAAAAATGAGGGATTGAAGGAAAAAAGGAACCTCACCAAAAGCTGAAAATCCCAAAAATGGGGGATTGAAGGAAAAAAAAATCCCAAAAATGAAGAAGTAAAGGAAAAAAAAATCCCCAAAAATGAAGGAGTGAAGGAAAAAAAGGAGCCTCACCAAAAGCTGAAAATCCCAAAAATGAAGGAGTAAAGGAAAAAAAAAATCCCCAAAATGAAGGAGGGAAGGAAAAAAGGAACCTCCCACACACCCTCCTGGTCCCCCTGCGCCCCCAAATCCGTGCTGGCAGCAGCCCGTGGAGCTGAGGAAAAGCGATTTATTTTTTGGGAATTCCCCTGCCTGGCTCCACCAGACTATAAAAAGCCACCCTGCAATGCTGAGGGGGATTAGCATCGATCCCCCGGCAGGAAAATTAAAAAAAAAAATAATGAACCAGGGGGGAAATTTGGGCAGCAGAGGAGGCTGGAGGAATCGTGGAGGTGAAAAGAGAGAAAAGGAGCGAGGAGGAAATGGCTGCGGGGTGGAGCTGCCAAAGGAAATGGGAAAAGAGGAGAGGAGCAGGGATTTCCGATTTGGAATATTTAACCCCGAGCAGCTGCAGCTTTCTGCTCGGGTAAAAGGGGGGAATGGATTTTTAGAGGCAGTGTGCCCGAGCTGAGCTGGGTAAAGAAATATTCATGCTCAGGTGAGCCCGGCTCGCTTTGGTTTTGTTCATTGCCAGAGTTTTCCTCGTGGTGAAGGAAAATAAAATCTTTTTTCGGGTTGTTTGGAGCTGCAGCTCCTCTTTTCTTGGGGCTTTGGGGATTCCCGGGTTTCCCTCGGCAGCCTGGAGCTCTGGGAGGTGGGGCTGAGTTAAAGCTGCACTCGGTGAATGGTGAAAATGAAAAATAAATCCATTTCTGTCAGCTCTCCCTGCTCCTCTCTGGGTGTCTGGATACATGCTGAGTTTGCTGGGCTTGTTGATGGGGAAAATAGAGAGGAAAATCAACTCTGCAATGATTTGGGTCAAATCCAGGATGAATTTTCCATTTTAAAATCCCTTTTTTCTCTCCTATCTGGACATGGATGAGGCAGGAATCAGGTGTGACCCAAAATCTCCTTGTGGGGATGAAAATACTAGAATATTTTTTTATTATTTGCTCATGGAGGCAGCAGCAGAGAAGGGACAAATCAAAAAAAGGCCTGCAAGGAGGGAAAATAGAGAGGAAAATGAGCTCTGCAATGATTTGGGTCAAATCCAGGATGAATTTCCCATTTTAAAATCCCTTTTTTCTCCTATCTGGACATGGATGAGGCAGGGATCAGGGCAGACCTAAGATCTCCTTGTAGGGATGAAAATCTTGGAATTTTTTTATTTTTTGCCCATGGAAGCTTTGGAGGCAGCAGCAGATAAAAGGAAAAAAAAATTTTAAAAGCCTGCAAGGAGAAAAAAAAAAGAGCTTAGAACTCAGAATAAGAGATGGGGATTAAGCAAAGCAGGAAAATGAGCTGGTGCAGGAACAAAATGCAGGGAGGATTTTGGGGAACGTGGCAGAGAAGAGGAGCTCAGCCTCTCATTGTTTGCCCAGAAATAAATAGCAATAAATAGGAATAAATAGAAATACACCTGAAGTTTGCTGGCAGGGTTTGATCAGGCAGCAATAAAGAAGTTTTTGTAAAGCCTCGGGGTAATTGCAACAAACCGAGCAACCGCCCACACAGAAAATGAGGGTGGGGAGGGGGAAAAGCAGATTTATTTAAAAAAAAAAAGAGAGGAGAAATTCAGCTGGAGGTGACCACAGTTTGAAATCTCCCTGAGCTCCTCGAGTTCGGAACAGTCCTGGATTGAGAGGTGGGGAATGAAGGGAAGGATTATTCCTGAAAAGATTAAAAAAACCCATGGAATTTCGGGGCAGCGGGAGCTCGGGGCTGCCCCTGGTGGGGGAGCAGCAAAACCAGGAATGGGAGAGGGGAACTGAAATTTGGGAGGAGGGGGGACCAGGGAATTCGGGGATAGGCAAGGAATTCGGGAATATGCAAGGAATTCAGCAATACCCAAGGAATTCAGGAATATCCAAGGAGTTCAGGAATACCCAAGGAATCCAGCAATATCCAGGGAATTCAGGAATACCCAAGGAGTTCAGGAATATCCAGGGAATTCAGGAATACCCAAGGAGTTCAGGAATATCCAGGGAATTCAGGAATACCCAAGGAACACAACTGGGATTAAAAAATCACCCTGGAGTGAGAGAGCTCAGGGGCACTGGGAATCCAAGAGTGGGGAGATTTAAACTGGGATTCACTGGAAAATCTTGGGTGGATTTGAAACTTGGATCCATGGAAAGCTTCCAGTGTGTAGAGATTTAAACTTGGATGAAAAAAAAAATATTGGGTGAATTTGAAACTTGGAGTCACTGGAAAATCTTGTGTAGGGATTTAAACTGGGATTCACTGGAAAACCTTGGGTGAATTTTAAACTGGGATCCCCCAGCAAACCTCTTTAGGGTGAATTTGAGCTGGAGCTGAGTTTGAGCAGGGGCTGAGTTTGGGCAGGGGCTGAGTTTGGGCAGGGGCTCAGTTTGGGACGGGGCTCAGTTTGGGACGGGGCTCAGTTTGGGACGGGGCTCAGTTTGGGACGGGGCTCGTTTGGGACGGGGCTCAGTTTGGGACGGGGCTCAGTTTGGGACGGGGCTCAGTTTGGGACGGGGCTCAGTTTGGGACGGGGCTCAGTTTGGGACGGGGCTCGTTTGGGACGGGGCTCGCTTTGGGACGGGGCTCGCTTTGGGACGGGGCTCGCTTTGGGAGGCTGTTGGACGGGCTCAGTTTGGGACGGGGCTCGTTTGGACGGCTTTTGGGAGGGCTCAGTTTGAGGCGGGGCTCATTTGGCGGGCTATTTAACGCTGGGGCTGCTCCCTGCCCAGCCTGCAGGCTCCGTGCCAGTTTAAATCACTTCAATTCCTTTTTCTGCGGGTTCTCCGGGGCTGGGGCTCCCCAGCACCCCCAGACCTGGCCCAGGGAGGAGCCCCTGCCACCCTCACGGGCTCAGATGCTTCAGTTTTTTTATTCCTTTTTTTAATTCTTTTATTCTGATTTTCCCTCCCAGGTGATCTGGAGCTGCAGGAGGTCAGGGAAGGGGCACTGTGCATATTAAAGATATTTTAAATATTTAAAAACCAGGCTGGAGCACTGTGGAGATGCCACTGCCATGATAAAGAGGGGAAGATGAGAGACTTTGAGGTTTTTTAAAATGCTTCAGGATTTTCTCATCTAAATATTAATTTAGTGCAGGAAAAGGGGGAAAATCAGCTTGAAGTATTGAGGAATTATTTCCTTCTTAACCCTGCTGTGTTGCACAGGGAAAAACCAACTGGATCCCAAGTGGTCCGTCTTGGAAATATTAAATATTGCACTCGAAACAGGAGTGAAATTCCTTGGATTGCCAGGAGTGGGGCTGGAACGGGCAGGAAAAGCTGAATCCCAATCCAGTGGTGACACCTAGAGGGGAAGGGAGGACTGCAGGGAGAAAAAAAGGAACAAAAAAAAGGAATTTTATACAAAGCTCTGCCTGAACTAGAAGTGCCTCTGGGTCCTTCAGTTCATCTCTGGAGGGGGAAATGTAGAGAAGGGAAAAATGCAGAGAAGGGGGAAAAATGCAGAGAAGGGGGAAAAATGCAGAGAAGGGGAAAAAAAAGCAAAAGGGAAAAAATGCAGAAGGGAAAAAATGCAAGAGGGAAAAAAATGCAAGAGGGGAAAAAATGCAAGAGGGGAAAAAATGCAAGAGGGGAAAAAATGCAAGAGGGGAAAAAAAAAATCCAGAAGGAAAAAAAAAATCCAGAAGGAAAAAAAAATCAGAAGGGAAAAAAAAAAAATCCAGAAGGAAGAAAAAAAAAAAAAATCCAGAAAGGGAAAAAAAAAAATCAGAAGGGAAATCCAAAAGGGAAAAAAATGCAAGGGGGAAAAATGCAGAGGGGGGAAAAAAAAAATCCAGAATGGGGGGGAAAAAAATCCAAAAGGGAAAATGCAGAGGGAAAAATCCAAAAGGGAAAATGCAGAGGGAAAAATACCAAAGGGAAAAATGCTGATTCACCTGAATGAATCTAAACCTGCTTGATTTTAAAAAATTAAAATTAAAAAAACCCAAGGAATGGATTTAAAATTAATATAAATATTCCATTAAAGTGCAGCTGCTTCCCAGGAAATTTCTACCAAAAATGGGAATTCTCTTCAAGTTTCTAATTGCTGGATTATTGCAAGTGTTTACCTGGAACATTTGGGATATTTAATTAATGGAATATTTCCAATATTCACTTGCTGGACTCTTTGGAATATTTGATTAATGGAATATTTGGAATATTTAATTGCTGGAATATTTCCAATATTTAATTAATGGAATATTTCCAATATTTAATTGCTGGAATATTTGGAATATTTAATTCATGGAATATTTCCAATATTTAATTAATGGAATATTTCCAATATTCCCTTGCTGGACTCTTTGGAATATTTAATTGCTGGACTCTTTGGAATATTCAAAACTGGATTTTTTGTTCAAAACTGGATTTTTTTTTTAACAGATTCAAAACTGGATTTTTTCTTAACTGGTTCAAAACTGGATTTTTTTTTTAAACTGGATTTTTATTTTTCAAAACTGGATTTTTTTTTTAAAATGTTCAAAACTGGATTTTTTCTAACAGATGCCACTCATCCACTTGTGGGAAAAATTCTGGGAAAAGGAATGAAAACATTGGGGAAATAATTCTGATTTTTTTTTTCTCTGCAACTCCCCGTCCCTTTTTGACCCTGAAATTTGATTTTTGTCATCTCCTTGCAGCTCCAGTTGGAGGGGAAGGGTTGAGAGGAAAGAGAAAAGCACTCATCCATTGTTGTGGGAAAGATTCTGGGAAAAGGAATGAAAATGGGGGAAATTAATTCTGATTTTTTTTTTTTTTCTCTGCAACTCCCTGTCCTTTCTTGACCCTGAAATTTGATTTTTGACATCTTCCAGCTAGAGTGGGAGAGGAAGGGTTAAGAGGAAAAGCACTCATCCACTTGTGGGAAAAATTCTGGGGAAAAAATTCTGGGGAAAGGAATGAAAATTGGGAAATTCATTCTGATTTTTTTTTTTTCTCTGCAAGTCCCTGTCCCTTTTTGACCCTGCAGTGTGATGCCAGAGCTGCAGGTGGAGGTCTTGGCTTAAATCCCACTCGGACTCCTGAATTGAAAACGGATTTTGCAGGTTTGGCTGCAGTTGAAAATGCAGCTGCTCCCAGATTTTAGCCTGGCTTTCTGATTTTATAAACTCACACCCACCCTCTGCCACTCTGTCCTAGTGTGGCACTTCCCTGGCAGCTGCAAGGATTAAACAATTTCAGTTCTGTTATTGGGGCTTGCAAACAGCTCAACTGATGCCAGCCGGGATTGGGGAGAGCCTGGCTGGGTCCTGGGAGCAGCTCTGGAAAAATACATGGGCAGGATGGAAAAAGGGACTGAGGGGAAAAGGGATTGGGGCAACGGGGAAAACAGGGATTTAAAGAAGGAAAAAAGGGATTTCAGGAAGGGGGGGGAAAAAGGGATTTCAGGAAGGGGGGGGAAAAAGGGATTTCAGGAAGGGGGGGGAAAAAGGGATTTCAGGAAGGGGGGGGGAAAAAAGGGATTTCAGGAAGGGGGGGGAAAAAGGGATTTCAGGAAGGGGGGGGAAAAAGGGATTTCAGGATAGGAAGGGGGGGAAAAAGGGATTTCAGGAAGGGGGGGAAAAAGGGATTTCAGGAAGGGGGGGGAAAAAGGGATTTCAGGAAGGGGGGGGAAAAAGGGATTTCAGGAAGGGGGGGGAAAAAGGGATTTCAGGAAGGGGGGGGAAAAAGGGATTTCAGGAGGGGGGAAAAGGGATTTCAGGAAGGGGGGGGAAAAAGGGATTTCAGGAAGGGGGGGGAAAAAGGGATTTCAGGAAGGGGGGGGAAAAAGGGATTTCAGGAAGGGGGGGAAAAGGATTAGAAGGGGGGGAAAAAGGGATTTCAGGAAGGGGGGGGGAAAAAAGGGATTTCAGGAAGGGGGGGGAAAAAGGGATTTCAGGAAGGGGGGGGAAAAAGGGATTTCAGGAAGGGGGGGAAAAGGGATTCAGAAGGGAAAAGGGATTCAGGAAGGGGGGGAAAAGGTAAGGGGGAAAAAGGAAGGAAGGGGGGGGAAAAGGGACTAGGGGAAGGATCAAAAAGGGATTTAAGGAAAAAAGGAAGGGATCTGGGGCAAGAGGAAAAGAGGGATTTAAGCGCTGCCTACACCATCTAAAAAGGAGATAAAGCCAGCACAGACCCTTCCCCACGCACGAGCTGCAGCCGCGGAATTCCCGGTAAATCCAGGGAAACATTTCCCATGGGAGAGTGCGAGAGGGAAGAAACTCCCTGTCCGGGGAGAGTTTAGGGCTCACAGAGGCTCAGTTTGAAGTCAGGCTGGAGATCTCCCACAGCAAGGAACCTCAGCAGGGAGTGCTGAGCATCCCAAAGCCTTGAAGGAGGCTCTGCTTTTCAAATTCCCCTCCTTCGGGAGCCCCGCGTGGATTTTCCCAAGAGTTTCTCTGAACGCATTTCTTTTCCCAAGCTTCTTCAACTGCCACCCAGCACTCGGCGCCCGCAAAAACTCAAGCTCATCGATGTCGAAAATTGCTTTTATCGCCTCATTAAGAACATCCCCGCCAGCCCCCCGGGGAGTTTCCCCCAGGTTTCGAAATAAGGGATTGCTCCACTCGCCTTCCTCGCTCTCGTTTCCATGGAAAAACGAGGCTGAAGGAGAAGCAGGAGCATCTCCCAACCAAGCTGGGATGCAAAGGGTGATCCCTGATCACGCTCAGGAATAAATTGCTGCCCGAGCAGAGCATTTGGGAGGAGAAACATGCTGTGCTGAGGTGACTAAAGCCACTTGTGTCGGATTTAAGAGGTTTCCAGCTCAGCTGCACGCTTAGAGAAGTCATTCCTTACCAGAAAACCCAAAATCCTGCTGATCCGGGTCCGTCTAACCTGTTTAAATCCTAACACACCCAGGTAACACTCTGGGCTCAACACAAACCAGAGGAACTGAGTTTCAGGGTACATTATTCTGTGAGTTTCTTCCAGGCTGCGATCTTAGGAAAATCTCCCAAGTTCCGTATGCCAGAGTAACAGTAACAGACTGTCAGAAAATCAGAATAAAGGCGGAGCTGGTGCTCTGCTGAGATGGATTTTATACCCGGGAGAGGGAGATGAGCCAGTGCCCTGCCCAGGCTGCTCCTGGAACCCCTGGAAGTGTCCAAGGCCAGGCTGGAGCAGCCTGGGACAGCGGGGAGTGTCACTGGATGCTCCTTAAGGATTATCCCAACCCTTTAAAATCCCGTGATACGAGCAGCTACAACCAACCCTCTCCTCATGAGGGGACAGCTGTGAGGGAAGAAGCGTTCCCCTCATGAGGCACACAGGCAAAGCAATTCCCCTCAGGAGATGGACAGGGAGGAAATATCCCTGGAAAACGCTCCCCTCACGAGGCACTAAGGAAGCTGAAGGGACTCTCCTCACACAGGATAACATGGATGCTTCTTAATGGTTATTCCAACCCTTTAAAATCCCGTGAGAGGAGCGGCTACAACCCTCTCCTCATGAGGGGACAGCTGTGAGGGAAGAAGCGTTCCCCTCATGAGGCACACAGGCAAAGCAATTCCCCTCAGGAGATGGACAGACAGAAAATTCCCCTGGAAAACGCTCCCCTCACAAGTCACTAAGGAAGCTGAAGGGACTCTCCTCACACAGGATAGCGGGGAGTGTCATTGGATGCTTCTTAATGGTTATTCCAACCCTTTAAATCCCGTGATACGAGCAGCTACAACCCTCTCCTCATGAGGCAGGGACACCTCTGAGGCTCTGTCCCCCTCATGAGGCACACAGGCAAAACAATTCCCCTCAGGAGATGGACAGGCAGGGAATTCCCTGGAAAACGTTCCCTCACAAGTCACTAAGGAAGCTGAAGGGACCCTCCTCACACAGGACAGCGGGGAGTGTCACTGGATGCTCCTTAAGGATTATTCCAACCCTTTAAAATCCCGTGATACGAGCAGCTACAACCCTCTCCTCATGAGGCAGGGACAGCTCTGAGGCTCTGTCCTCCTCATGAGGCACACAGGCAAAACAATTCCCCTCAGGAGATGGACAGGCAGGGAATTCCCCTGGAAAATGTTCCCATCACAAAGCACTAAGGAAGCTGAAGGGACCCTCCTCACACAGGACAGCGGGGAGTGTCACTGGATGCTCCTTAAGGATTATTCCAACCCTTTAAAATCCCGTGATACGAGCAGCTACAACCAACCCTCTCCTCATGAGGGGACAGCTGTGAGGAAAGAAGCGTTCCCCTCATGAGGCACACAGGCAAAGCAATTCCCCTCAGGAGATGGGCAGGCAGGGAATTCCCCTGGAAAACGTTCCCCTCACAAGTCACTAAGGAAGCTGAAGGGACCCTCCTCACACTGGAGACCGGCGCGGTCTCTCCCCCACGGGTCGCCCTCAGCCCCGTCACGGGCGGACGCGCGGCGATCGCGACTCCTACCGGCTGCAGGAGGAGGCCACGCCGGGGGTGCCGCCCGCCGGGGGCGAGGTGCTGGCCGTGCCGCGTGTCCGCGCAGCGGCTCTCTGGCCCAGGGGCTCTGCCTCCATGGGGATGGGGATGGAGACGGGCACTGGCGGCGGCGGCGCGCTCGAACCGCGGAGAAATGGCGGCGGCGGCGGTTTGAAAATGGCGGCGGAGGCTGCGGCGGCCAATCAGGAGCCGCGAGGGGCGTGACCATAGGACGACAGCCAATCAGAATCCGAGAGAGGCGTGGCCATAAGATGGTGGCCAATCAGAACCCGCAAGGGCGTGATCAGATGGCGGCGGCGGCCAATCAGGCTCTGCGGGGGCGTAGCCAGAGGGCGGGGCGGGCCGTGAGGGAGTTGGCGGGCGCGGCGCGCCCTGGCGGAGCGCGCTGTGGGGAGGCTGAGGCGCGGGGCGGCCATGGCGGCGGGGCGCGTTCCTGTCGCCGGGAGCGCGGGGTGGCTGAGGGAAAGGAGCTCGCACACCGACCGGCGAGCCCCACCTGGGCACCAGCCAGCGCCGCTCTGTCATCCAGGCTTGAGCTCGGAGTGCTGCCTCCAGTCGCTCCTTAAACATCTCCAGGGATGGTGAGTCCGCCCTGAGCAGCGCCTTCCCATGTTTAATGACCCTTTCCGGGAAGGAGTTTTCCTTAAAATCCGAACCAAACCTGCCCTGGCTCAGCCTGAGGCCATTCCCTGTCCCTGTGCCCAGAGCCCGACCCCACATGTCCAAGTGCCACATCCCCAGGGCTTGGAAATCATCCAGGGATGGGCACTGCAAACCCCATGGGCAGCTGTTCCAATGCCTGACAACCTTTTCCATGGAGGAATTTTCCCTAAAATCCAATCCAAACCTGCCCTTGCCCAGCCTGGGGCCGTTCCCTGCCCTCCTGTGCCTGTGCCCAGAGCCCGACCCCACATCCCCAGGGTTTGGAAATCCCCCCAGGGATGGGCACTGCAAACCTCCCTGGGCAGCTGTTCCAATGTCTGACAACCTTTTCCATGAAGGAATTTTCCCTAAAATCCAGCCCAGCCCGTGCCCAGCCCCAGGCTGGGGCCGTTCCCTGTGCCTGTGCCCAGAGCCCGACCCCACATGCCCAGGGTTTGGAAATCCCCCAGGCTGGGCACTGCCCCCCTGCCCAGGGCAGCCCATTCCAAGGCTTCCCTGCCCTTGCCAGGGAGGAATTTCCCCTGCAATGCCCCAGCCCGTGCCCAGCGCCAGGCTGGGGCCGTTCCCTGCCCTGCTGTGCCTGTCCCTGTGCCCAGAGCCCCAATCCCCCCCGGCTGTGCCCTCCTCTCAGGAGTTGGGCAGAGCCCCCAGGGCCCCCCTGAGCCCCCTGTGCTCCAGGCTGAGCCCCTGCCCAGCTCCCTCAGCCTCTCCTGGGGCTCCAGCCCCTGCCCAGCTCCATTCCCAACCCCAAACTGAGCCCCCCAGGCCGGGCAAGAGGCTGAAAGCTGCCAAGGGGCTGCAATTCCTGGGCTGCCCTGCCTCAGGAGAAGCTGCAGGCACCAGCATTCCCTCACTGCCTTGCCAAGGGATTTCCCTCTTTTCCCCAGTGCTGGCAAGCAGCTTTCCTGGCTCTGCACTGATTGATCCCCAAACAGCTCAGGGAGTTCCCCCACAAGATCCCCCTGAGCCCATTTTCTCCAGGCTGAGCCTTTCCAGCTCCCCCAGCCCCTCCAGCCCCTTCCCCAGCTCCATTCCCTTCCCTGGATCTGTTCCAGCCCCTCCAGGTCCTTCCTGAATTAAGGAGCTCAGAACAGCCCCCAACATTGCAGGTGCTCCCTCAGCAGGGAACAATCACATCCCTCATCCTGCTGAGCACAGAAATCCAGGTGCCATCCCTGTCCTGCCCACCTGGCATGGCCAGCTGCTGTCCCCAGCACCCCCAGGACCTTTCCCAGTTTTCCAGCTCCTGTGCCCCAGCCTGGAACATTCCATGAGGTCGTTGTGCTCCAAGAGCAGAACCTGGCTCTTCGGTTTTGTTGAAACTCCATCCATTCCCCCCTCTGTGTCCATGGCAGGGAATTCCTGGAGCTCTGTCAGGTGGGGTTAGGCTGGATTTTAACAAAATATTCTTCCTGAACTAAGGGGAGCAACGACCTCACCCGGCCTGAAAGAGGCAAAAAATCAGCAACATTTCGGAGGAGAAACAGCTCCTTCCTGAAAAAACAAAAAAAAGGAGAAATGTGGGAGCCCAGGACATCCCTTTGGGAGTCCAGAGCTGCTGAGATCCCTGCCAGGGGCTCAGAGACCCTGGCACACAGCCCAGAACACCAGTGGGCTCCATTACGAACCCTGGAGCAAATTGCCACCTTTACACGAGGAGATGAAAGCCACAGCAGTTTGAATAGTGTAATGATTAGTGTATCACAGGGGGCAAATGGAGATTTTAGGATTCTTTGTAGAGGGGTTTTTGGGGACAAGATGGAGGGATTTGGGTGTGTCTAGCCTTTCTTCTTCTTCTTCTGTACCTCCCTCTTCTCTGATGATGCTGGCACTTTTGGATTGGTTTAGAGTAGAAGCTCACTGTCTAACACAGGTGATGGGTACTGGGGAATAATTGTAAATATGTCACACGTAGTTTTCAGTATATAAAGATAACACCACCCTGGGGGCAGGCAGAGTGCCTCTGACTGTCCTGCTGAGCACACCTGGGCTGGGCAGGAAGAAAATATTATAGATAAGAAACAATAAACAGCCTTGAGACCAAAAACTGAAGAGCTTTGTCTCATCCTTTGAACGCACGGGCAGAAGTAAAGACTTAAACCAACAAATGGGGGTCCCAAACCTGCCGGGATCGCGACAGAGAAATGTAATTCCACCTCAGAAATCAGCTGAAATCCCCCCCAATTTCCCTCTCTCCATACACACCCACGGGGTTTGAACCCCGAGCTGTGTGGGGGCACAAAACCCAATTGTGGGGAAGTTTTGGAACGTGACAGAGCTGGGAAAAAAAAATAAAATCCATCAGCTTTGGCCAGACACAGCCGAACTCCCTGAGGGTTGCCTTGGGAAGGCAGCAGGAGCCCCTGGTGATCCCCAGCCCGCTTCAGGGACAGGGGGAATTCGCAGGCAGAGCCTGAGGGGAGTTTTGGAGAGTGCCAGGTGAGGGGATCCGCTGGGAATCGTGGCTGAGCTGCGTGGTTCCCTCTATTTCAGGTTTTCCCCCTCTGGAAAGCAGCAGGGCTGAGGAGGGGATGGGCTCTGGGACAGCCCCAAGCATCCCTGCATCACGGGCTGCCTTTTCCCTGCTGAGAAATTGGGAATGTTTCCTCTGCGGGGCAAATCTGCCTTTGGGCCACAGAGATTTGGCAAAAAATAAAAATAAAATTTAAAAAAAATCTCTTTTTAACAACTCTCTGCTGGAACCTTTTCCACTGGATCAGCTTTCAGCAGGTTGAGCCCTTGGAAACCCATTAAATTCTTTTGGAAACCTGTTAAAAAACCCTCAGGTGTGCACGAAATATTTCACTTTTCCCTTGCTGAATTGAAAGGTTAAAATATAATAAAATAAAGCCCTTCTTTGAAACCCCATTAAATTCTTTTGGAAACCTGTTAAAAAACCCCCAGGTGTGCACGAAATATTTCACTTTCCTGGCTGAATTGAAGTTAAAAAATAAAAAATAAACATCACAAATGTGTTCTGCAGAGATGCAGATTCAGCTTGATTCAGCTGGGGAGGTGCCCCCTCTTTGAGCTGCACTCAGCAGGAAATGATTCCCCAAAAAATAAAAAAAAAGGGAATTAATTTTGCTCTTTTTATTCCAGTGCAGATTTCACATGAGCAAACTGTGAAATTTCCTTTTGGGTTCATTTTTATTAATCCAGTTGATCTCAAAAATTCAGATTTTTTTAATTTTTTTTTTCCAGCCAAATTCCTTCCCCCACAGCCTCGGCCAAAACTGAAAATTAAACACAAATTAAATACAAAGCTTAAAAAAGCTTCCAAATTTAGGTATTAGAAGCTAAAATGTAGATTTTTAAAACAGAGACGTGTTACACCAGCTGGAATAAAGCTTGAGAGTTTAAGAGAAGCAATATTTAGAAATGAATTAAAAAATAGAAGTTGTTGTTAAGTTCATAAGAAGTTTTAAAAACTGCACCTGAAGCAGCTTCTAGGGTTTGTGGAATGTATGGAATTGATGGAGTTAGGGAATTGATGGAATTTATAGAATTGATGGGGTTTATGGAGTTAGGGAATTGATGGAATTTATAGAATTGATGTATGGAGTTTTATGGATTTATAGAATTTAGAGAATTTAGGATTGTATAGAATTGTTATGGTAGTTTTATAGAATTTATGGAGTTTATGGAGTTATAGAATTTATAGAATTTAGAGTTTATGGAGTTTATGGAGTTTATAGAATTTATAGAATTTATGGAATTTAGGGTTTATAAAATTGATGGAGTTTATAGAATTGATGGAGTTTATAGAATTTAGAGTTTATAGAGTTTATGGAGTTTATAGAATTTAGAGTTTATAGAATTTATGGAGTTTATAGAATTTATAGAATTTATGGAGTTTATGGAGTTACAGAATTCATAGAATTTATAGAATTTAGAGTTTATAGAGTTTATGGAGTTTATAGAGTTTATAGAATTTATAGAGTTTATGGAATTTAGAGTTTATAGAATTTATGGAGTTTATAGAATTTATAGAATTTATGGGGTTTATGGAGTTTATGGAGTTTATAGAGTTTAGAGCTTATAGAATTTATGGAGTTTATAGAGTTTATAGAATTTATAGAATTTAGAGTTTATGGAGTTTATAGAATTTATAGAATTTATGGAATTTAGGGTTTATAGAATTGATGGAGTTTATAGAATTGATGGAGTTTATAGAATTTATAGAGTTTATAGAGTTTATGGAGTTTATAGAATTTAGAGAATTTATGGAGTTTATGGAGTTACAGAATTCATAGAATTTATAGAATTTAGAGTTTATGGACTTTATAGAACTTAGAGAATTTTTAGAATTTAGAGTTTATAGAGTTTATGGAGTTTATGGAGTTTATAGAATTGATAGAATTTATGAATTTAAGTTTATGGAGTTTATGGAGTTTATGGAATTTATGGAGTTTATGGAGTTATAGAATTATAGAATTATGGAGTTTATAGAATTTATGGATTTATAGAGTTTAGAATTTATAGAGTTTATGGAGTTTATAGAGTTTATGGAGTTTATAGAATTTATGGAATTTATAGAGTTTATAGAATTTATAGAGTTTATGGAGTGTATGGAGTTTATGGAGTTTATAGAATTCATGGAGTTTATGGAGTTTATAGAATTTATAGAATTCATGGAGTTTATGGAGTTTATAGAATTTATAGAATTCATAGAATCCATGGAGTTTATGGAGTGTATGGAATTCCTGGGATTTATTAAAAGGCCTCAGCAGGCCCAAGAACCTGGCTGGGTCACACCCAGAACGGACAATTTTACCTGGATATTCCCAATCCCATATTTTTATGGATATTCCCAATCCTATTTTACATGGATATTCCCAATCCCATTTATATGGATATTCCCAATCCCATTTTATATGAATATTCCCCATCCCATTTTATATGAATATTCCCCATCCCATTTATATGAATATTCCCAATCCCATTTTTATGGATATACCCAATCCCATATTTTTATGAATATTCCCAATCCCATATTTTTATGGATATTCCCCATCCATTTATATGAATATTCCCAATCCCATTTATATGGATATTCCCAATCCTATTTTACATGGATATTCCCAATCCCATTTTTATGGATATACCCAATCCCATTTTTATGGATATTCCCAGTCCCATATTTTTATGAATATTCCCAATCCCATATTTTTATGGATATTCCCCATCCCATTTATATGGATATTCCCAATCCCATTTTTATGGATATTCCCAATCCTATTTTACATGGATATTCCCAATCCTATATTTTTATGGATATTCCCAATCCCATTTTTGCTTGGAAATTTAAATTTCTTTTTTTTTTGCTCCCACTTTTTGCAGGACAATAACATCAAATTTCCAGCTGGTGCCAAATGCTTTATTTTCAAATTTATTTTAATTAATTAATACTAATTATTCAATCAATAATATTAATTATTTTTTTGTGGTAAGGTTAATTGGGTTGGTTTTTTTTTGGGAGTGCTCTCCACTGCTGGATGAGTTTGCAGATGAAGTTTGGCTGCAGGAAAATCAGCAAAAATCGGGAAAAAATCAGCAAAAATCGGGAAAAAATCAGCAAAAAAAATCGGCAGAAAATTGGTGGGAAAATCAGCAAAATATTGGGAAAAAATCAGCAAAAAAATCCAACAAAAAACCAGCAAAATGTTGGCAAAAATCGGAAAAAAAGCAGCAAAAAAGTCATCAAAAATCAGGAGAATATTGGTAAAAAATCAGCAAAATTCAACAGAAAATTCGCAAAAATATCAGTTTAAAAAATCAGCAAAACCTGGCAAAATATTGGCAAAAAATCAGCAAAAAATAGGGGAAAATCAGGAAAACAATCAGCAAAAATTGGGAAAAATTAGCAAAAATCAGCAAAAAATCAGCAAAAATCAGCAAAAAATCAGCAAAAATCAACCAAACTCAGCAAAATATTGGCAAAAAAAATCAGCAAAAAATTGGGAAAAAAAAGAGCAAAAAAATCATTAAAAATCAGCAAACCCCGGGAGAAATCAGCAAAAATATTGGCAAAAAATCAGCACAAAAATCAGCAGAATTCAGCAAAAAATCAGCAAAAAACATCGGAAAAATTCAGCAAAAAAAATCAGAAAATTCGGCAAAAATATAGGCAAAAATAATGGAAAAAATTCAGGAAAATTTAGGAAAATGTTGGCAAAAAATCATCAAAAAATTGGGAAGAAATCAGCAAAAAATCAGCAAAAATAATGGAAAAAAATCAGCAAAAATTCACCTAAAAAAATCAGCAAAATCAGCTAAAAAATGAGCAAAACTCAGCCAAACCCAGCAAAATATTGGAAAAAATCTGCAAAAAAAAAATCAGCAAAAATCAGCTAAAAAAATAATTAAAAATCAGCAAGAAATTTTAAAAAAATCAGAAAAAATGGGGGAAAAATGAGCAAAATTCAGTGAAATATTGGCTAAAAAAAATCACAAAAAATCAGCAAAATTCAGGAAAAAATCAGGAAAAAATCAGGAAAAAAATCAGCCAAATAAATGGATGTCCAAAAGATTAAAATGTGGATTTCCCTTTTGAAGTTCTTGGGAATTTTTCTCTCTGCCACCACCAGCTCCAAAAATTCCCTTTTTTCCTTCCCTATTTTTCCCCCAAAAAATCCCAAAATTTTAGATTTGCCCCAAAAAAAATTATGGATGAATTGAAGAAAAATCAGGAATTTTTAATGGGAGATTAATTTAATAAAATAAACATTTAATGTATTTAAATTCAATATTTAATCAGAATAATTAAATTTATTAAAATTAAAGAAAATAAGGGAATTAGGAGCACAAAAAGAGCCCAAAAAATGATTCCCAATCCTTAGCAGGAGGGAAAAAATCAATTTTTGAGGAATCCAGCAGGGGCTGAACATCCCAGAGCTGCAAATCCCCCCAGATTCCCTGAAATCCTGGATAATATGGGAAAAAAAAACCCCAAAAATGCAGAATTTTATCTAAAAATCAACAACACCAATAAACCCAGCAGCTCTGCTGTGAACAAACACATCCCCACTTACCCAAAAATTCATTTTCCCTGGCTAAACACGAGAACACAAAACTTTTCCTTCCTTTTTTTTAACCCCCCACTAAAAAAAAATCAATTTTTATCACCCAAAAAAAGGCAGAAAAATTCACATTTTCCTCTTGAAATCCCGCGAGCTAGGCGGGATTTAATCCCGATTTTTTTTAATGATTTTAATTTCTTGGTTTTGAAGCTGGAAAGAAAAGGAGCTCTGCTCCTTTAAGCTTGGAGAAAGATGAAAATCCAGGTGGAGTCAGGATTTCCTGCGCTATAAAGTTGCAGGCAGAGGCAGCAGCTGCTCCGCTCCGCTCTTCCCCAACCTCACCATGGTAAGAATTCCAAATATTCCCATTTTTTTTTTATTTTTCCCACCCAGTTCTAAGCTCCTTTTACCCATTTATTTATATTTTTTTCCCCCTCCTCCGTGGTGTTTTTTTAATTCCTTGGAATCTCTCTTTGCTTTCGGGGTTTATTGATTCGGGCTTTGCTCCTTATAAGGGAAAAATGAGGGATGTGCTTGGAATTCTTGGAGTGGGGTTTTTTTGGGATTTTTATTTTTTTTTCCCCTCTCGTGGGGTTTGCTCTTGAGGTGCGGTGTGTTCCTTAAAAACTTTAAAAAGTTTTTTTATTTTTAAAAAAAAAAAAGTTGGGATAATTGAATTTTTTTTAAGGAGCTGTGTCTTTTCCTCCACTTCATTGCTGGTTAAAATTGGAATTTTTAATCGTGCTGCCTCCTTTTTTTTTCCCCAAAATAATTTTAATTTTCCCACTGTGCTGCAGCGAGCACAACCTTTATTTTTTTTTTTTTCCATAGGAATGAGCTGCCATGTTGCCTTTGTCTGCTCTAAACCCTTGGGATTAGATATGAAATGGATAAAAAAATAAAAAATCCCCTTTTTTTCCATGTAGGTTTTTTTTCATGGATTCCCCTGCTCTGAAACTTTCACAGCTGGGAAACTGAAATGGATTGAGGGGGAGGATTAAAAAAAAAAAAATTAAAAATAAATCTGCAATCCTCATTACTTCTGCCTCATCCAGCTGAAACTTTTTTGGGAAAGAAGATCCCAACTGACAATTTTATTTTTTTTTTTTTTTTTAAGGATGCAAAACAGCAACTTGTTGGGAAAAAAAAAAAAATCTGATTGCAAATGGGAGAAAACTTCAAAGTGGCTCCCAGGGATTTGGCTTTGAAGTTTTCCTTTAGTCTGCAGATTTCTGGCCTGGCTGTAAAAGTGTTAAATATTCACATGGTGCTCCCAGTGGGAAAATCAGCTGGACAACAACAGCCGGAGTCGGGAAAATGCATTTCAGCTGGAAACTTTGGGAAAATCCCCCCAGAAATCCCCTCTGGAATATTTAAGAGGGGAAAACCTCCAAGAAACCTCTGGGTTTGTTCCCTTAGGGCAGCTCCCAGTTTTTCTCTTTGGGTTTTGCTCTCCCTGGTGGCATGGCCAGGCTGTGAATTCCAGTGCTCCCAGGGCAGCAGGTGCTGGGAATGGGATGGGCACGGGAGCAGCTGGGAGCTGGGGCAGCTATGCTGGGAATGGGATCCTGGAATGCTGGGGGAATGGGGAATGGGATCCTGGAATGCTGGGGGATGGGATCCTGGAATCCCTGATCCCAGCAGGAATGGGATCCTGGAATGCTGGGGGAATGGGGAATGGGATCCTGGAATGCTGGGGGATGGGATCCTGGAATCCCTGATCCCAGCAGGAATGGGATGGCCGGAGCAGCTGGGGCTGGGGCAGCTATGTGGGAATGGGATCCTGGAATGCTGGGGAATGGGGAATGGGATCCTGGAATGCTGGGGGATGGGATCCTGGAATCCCTGATCCAGCAGGAATGGGATCCTGGAATGCTGGGGGAATGGGGAATGGGATCCTGAATGCTGGGGGATGGGATCCTGGAATCCTGATCCCAGCAGGAATGGGATCCTGGAATGCTGGGGGAATGGGGAATGGGATCCTGGAATCCCTGATCCCAGGGGAATGGGATCCTGGAATCCCTGATCCAGCAGGAATGGGATGGGCACTGGAGCAGCTGGGGGCTAGGGCAGCTATGCTGGGAATGGGATCCTGGAATGCTGGGGGAATGGGATCCTGGAATGCTGGAATATTGGGGCCCAGGGGGATGGGATCCCACAGGAATGGGATCCTGGAATGCTGGAATCCTGGAATGCTGGGGCCCAGGGGAATGGGATCCCAAGGGGAATGGGATCCTGGAATGCTGTGGCTCAGGGGAATGGGATCCCGGCAATCCCTGATCCCAGCAGGAATGGGATCCTGGCAATCCCTGATCCCAGCAGGAATGGGATCCTGGCAATCCCAGATCCTGGCAGGATTGGGATCCTGCAATCCCAGATCCTGGCAGGAATGGGATCCTGGCAATCCCCGGCAGAGGATCCCGCAGGAATGGGATCCTGGCGATCCCTGATGCCAGGTTTACCTGTGGATCCCTGGAGATCTGGGATCAGCTCCTCCCACCGCCCCTCCCTAAGCAGGGTTCAGCTGTGGATCCCAGGATATTCGGGATCTGCCGATTCCCACCCCTCCCTAGGCTGGGTTTACCTGTGGATCCCAGGATATTCGGGATCTGCCGTTCCCACCCCTCCCTCGGCTGGGTTTACCTGTGTATCCCAGGATATTCGGGATCTGCCGTTCCCACCCCTGCCTCGGCCTGGGCTTTAGCTCTGGATCCCAGGATATTCGGGATCTGCCGTTCCCACCCCTCCCTCGGCTGGGTTTAGCTGTGGATCCCAGGATATTCGGGATCTGCCGTTCCCACCCCTCCTCGGCCGGGCCTTTGCTCAGCTCGCTGCCGTGAGACCCGAGCCCGGCTGCCCACGGATTCCAGAGCTAACGGGATCAGCCGCGCCGCCCGTCCCTTCCCGGGGGGATCCTCCCTTTCCCGGGATCCCTTGGGAAGCAGGGCACGGCAGGAATTGGGATGCTCGCCTCGGGCTGCGGGGCGGGCGGCTGCGCCCGGCTTTGATCCCGGCCTGGGGCAGCAGCAGGTGCCGATTATCCCGGGTGGAATGCCCAGGGAGCGGCTCTAGAGTCCCGGCTGCTGGAGGTGACCTGGATAAAGCCGGGCTCAGCCCTGCCCCGGGGCAATCCCTGTTTGCTCCAGCCTCTCTCCTGCTGGGACTCCAGCTTGGCTCAGCTTTTCCAAGCTTGGCTTCTCCCTGAGCTTTTTTATTCCCGGCGTCAGGAGCCTGGAGCTGCTGCTGGTGTCCCGCCAGGATGTGGGGATTGGAGCTCGGCTGCTTCCTACACCAGCGTGGGGCCAGCAGCTCCTGCCTTCCTCCTTCCCTGGGCCGGGAGAGCCTTTCCCAGGAATGCTGTGTCCAGCTGAGCCCGCTTTTACCCCGCTTTTATCCCGGTTTTATCCCGCTTTAATCCCGGTTTTATCCCGGTTCCCGCGGGGAGCAGACGCCGCCTGTTTCCCTCCATCCCCAGCATGGAGAGGGCCGGAACTCCCGATCCCCGTGTGAAAAACGAAGCTCACGCTTCAGAATTCTTAAAAGTTTAATAATAATAATAATAATATAAAAATTGGCACTATTCCCAGCGCTGGGTGCCTTTGATGAGCAGCCCAAGAGCGCAGCAAACACTTAAGGCACATTGCTGGGATCACATGTGTATCCATTAATTTATACATTATTTAAACATTCCTGGCAGGTTTTGATGTTGCAGCGGTTCTTGCTCTTTGGTTTTTCCCATCTTTCCTTCTCCGTGTGACATCAATACATTTGATTCCTTCCCATGATTTCCTTGCTGTTGTTTCACTCTCTGGATAAGAGAAAAATCCGGAGTTCTGCTCCCATCCTCTCCGGTGCTCTGCCTGCTGTCACTGTCATTTTATCACTTAAATTAATTAATTAATCAATGATCTTACCCAGTTCTTTTAGTGCCACAAAAGCTTTCTCCCATCCCATGTTTTGTTCAGGTCTGTCCATCACATTCCCATTTCTATAAGTGATACACAGATATTATATTTATTACAGTGCCACAGATATTATATTTATTACAGTGCCACAGATATTATATTAATTACACTGCCACAGATATTATATTTATTACAGTGCCACAGATATTATATTAATTACACTGCCACAGATATTATATTTATTACAGTGCCACAGATATTATATTAATTACACTGCCACAGATATTTGCTACACCACCATAGATATTATATTTATTACACCACCATAATATTATATTTATTACAGCACCATAATATTTGTTACTCTCCCATAATATTATATTTGTTACACTACCATAGATATTATATTTATTACAGTACCATAGATATTATATCTGTTACACCACCACAGATATTATATTTATTACACTACCACATATATTATATTTATTGCACTACCACAGATATTATATTTATTACTCTACCACAGATATTATATTAATTACACTGCCACAGATACTGTTTATTACCCTACTATTTCTCAAAGCAGTACCACACACATTTTTACCACCATTTTTTGTGTAAATTGATTTATTTTTTTTAATTTTAGCCTTTTCCAGAGGGAGTCCATTTCCATCCAACATGCAAAACCCCAATCCATAAATGCAAGAAGCCAACGTGCTTTCCTCATTTTTACCACCATTTTTTGTGTAAATTGATTTTTTTTGTGTTTAATTTTTGCCTTTTGCAGAGGGAGTGCATTTCCATCCACATCGGGCAGGCTGGGGTGCAGATGGGCAATGCCTGCTGGGAGCTCTACTGCCTGGAGCATGGCATCCAGGCTGATGGGACCATCCCTGGCTCCAAGCAGGGCAAATCCACAGATCCCAGCTCGGAACAAGTGGATTCCTCCTTTGAGACCTTCTTCTGTGAGACAGCATCTGGCAAACACGTGCCCCGGGCGGTGTTCATAGACCTGGAGCCCACTGTCATTGGTAAAAAGGGCACTGTGCCCCTGCTCTGTCCTTGGCCAGAATTCCTGACCCTTTTCCCATGGGATCCTGCTGCTCCCACTCCTTTGTTCTGGTTAAATGTGCTGGTAAAACCATAATTTTGCCCCTGATCCATCCTTGTCCATAATTCCTGACCCTTTTTCCATGGGATCTTGTTGCTCCCACTCCTTTGTTCTGGTGAAATGTGTTGGGAAAACCGTAATTTTGCCCCTGATCCATTTTGTCCATAATTCCTGACCTATTTCCCATGGGATCCTGCTGCTCCCACTCCTCTGCTCTTGTTAAATGGGTTGGTAAAAGTGGGATTTTGACCCTGATCCATCTTTGTCCATAATTCCCAACCCTTTTTCCATGGGATCCTGCTGCTTCCAGTCCTTTGTTCTGGTGAAATGTGTTGGTAAGTCAGGGATTTTGCCCCTGATCCATCCTTGTCCATAATTCCTGACCCTTTTCCCATGGGATCCTGCTGCTCCCTCTGCTCTGGTTAGATGTCCCCAGCCTTTGGAAGCAGACAGAATTTACACTTCCCAAGGCACCAGGAGTGACAAACCCATGGCTGTCCCTGAGCTGTCCTTGTTCCCCACTTTGGGAACCTTCAGCAGGTGGGAAGTGCCCTGGATTTGCCAGCCTTGGTGCTCCTGGCCCAAATCCCACCACCCCATGGCCAGATGTGTCCAGACTTGATCCTGGATTCCCAAAGGTTCCCCTTCCAGCTCCCTCTGGATGTTTGTTAGTGTGGCACCTGGATTTGAGGTGTCTTCCTAGAAAATAACAATTATTTTGTTTTTGGAAATGACTCCTGCCTTCCAGGCTTCTCCTCCTACCTTTCCATCTGGGATGTGACTCATTAAAATGTTCTAATGTGACTCATCTCAAGTTCTGAAGTTCTAATTAAAGGATTACAGGCTTTAGCTTGGGTTCTGCTTGATTTTCAGACACCTCATTAAGGTGTTAAAAGGAGAACTTAATGAGTGAGCCAGGAGATGATGGAATGTGTCCAGCATTGGGATGGAGTGGATTTAAAAACCCTCTGGAGCTGGGTCAGGTGGAAATGTCAACACTGGAGGGGCTTTGTCTGTGTGGAGAGCAGAGGATGGAGATGGAGCTTCCAGACTTCTCCTCCAAGCTGGAACTGTGGTGTCCTCACTCCTTAAACCAGATTAATTTCAGATTTTGGGGTGAAGATGGAGTTCTGGTAGGACCTTGCCCATGTGAGTTTATTCCTCCCCTTTCCCTCATTCCCACAACCCTTCCTGACCATGCTGAGCTCTTGTGGCAGTTCTCCCACTGCCCCAGTGCCTGCCTTTTGCAGAGTCCTCCTCAGGAAAAAGGCAGAGGGGGCTCTGGGCTGTTCTCCTTCTCCACGTTGGGCATTATTCCCTGATCAGCAATCTCAGCACTCCAGGCTTTGCACCAGCCCAGCCTGAGGGAGAAAAGGCACCAAAAGGCCCCAGCACAGGGGATCAAGGTTCTCTTGAAGAGAATTCACCCAGTTATCACCAAGAACGTTCATTATTTCTGCTTTCCTACCAATCACCAACTCCATTTCTGTTCATGTGGCTCTAAACAGCCGATCATCCTGTGTCCCCAACACTGCAGAACAGGGAGGAGATGGAGGAGGAGGAGGAATCCTAAAACCCACAAGGCTCCTCCATCTTGTGTCATCTACTCACCACCCTAACAAACCCCAGAATCTCAATTGCTCACCCTGTGATAAATCACACACTGTGCCACTCTCTCATTGACATTCCTGACAATTCTGTTCCATCCCAAAGCCTGGAACCCTTTCCATGGATGAAAGTTAAAAGTTGTGTTTGTCAGGGGGGTTGGGACCCTTCAAAACACACAGAGAAACATTCCGGGCTCTCCTGGTGAGCATTCCCTGGCTTTTTCCCCGTGATGCTTCCGCCAGCACCTTGCCTTGTGTCCTGATTTCTCCTCCTGGTGCAGATGAGATCAGGACAGGGCCCTACCACGGGCTCTTCCACCCTGAGCAGCTCATCAGTGGCAAGGAGGACGCGGCCAACAACTACGCCCGTGGCCACTACACCATCGGCAAGGAGATCATCGACACCGTGCTCAGCAGGATCCGCAAGATGGTGAGGGAGGAATGCCAGCCTGGAGGCTGCTTGGGAGGTTGGGGTTGAAGTCTTCAACTTTCAAAAGAGTCTGGAATGAGGAAATTGGCTTTAGGTGGAGTCCGAGCGTTGTCGGTGCTGTTGGGGTTTGGGTCGGGGCTCGGGAATGCTGCTGGGTTTGAAATTTCTGCTGTTTATGCCATTAAATATCCATTATTGGGGGAGGTATCCCTTAAATGGATCAATGTCCATTATTGGGATGGTGATCCCAGTCCCTAAATGGGTAAATGTCCATTATTGGGGTAGTTATCCTTGTCCTTAAATGGGTAAATATCCATTATTGGGGTAGTTATCCCTCAGATGGGTAAATGTCCATTATTGGGGTAGTTATCCCTTAAATGGATCAATGTCCATTACTGGGATGGTGATCCCAGTCATGAAATGGATAAATGTCCATTATTGGGGTAGTCATCCCTTAAATGGGTATATGTCCATTATTGGGATGGTGATCCCAGTCCCTAAATGGATAAATGTCCATTAGTGGGATAGTTATTCCAGTCCTTACATGGATAAATATCTGTTTTCTTGGGATTGTTATCCCAGTCCATAAATGGATCAATACCCATTTTCTTGGGATAGTTATCCCAGTCATTACTGCATTAAATGTCCAATATTCTTGGGATAGTTATCCCAGTCCTTTCAGGGAAAAATATGCTTTCCTTGGGATTATTATCCCAGTATTCTTGGGATAGTTATTCCAGTCTTTACCGGGATATAAATATCCATTTTCTTGGGACAGTTATCCCAGTCCTTAAAGAGATAAATATCCATTTTCTTGGGATAGTTATCCCAGTCCATAAAGGGATAATACCCATTTTCTTGGGGTAATTATCCCAGTAGTCTTGGATAGTTATCCCAGTCCATAAAGGGATAATACCCATTTTCTTGGGGTAATTATCCCAGTAGTCTTGGGATAGTTATCCCAGTCCATAAAGGGCTAATATCCATTTTCTTGGGATTATTATCCCATTACTCTTGGGACAGTTATCCCAGTCTTTACAGGGATAAATATCCATATTTTTGGGGTAGTTTCTGGTCCTTGGGATCCATTCCCACTGTCCTTCCCAGGCTGACCAGTGCAGTGGCCTCCAAGGCTTCCTGGTGTTCCACAGCTTCGGAGGCGGCACCGGCTCCGGCTTCACCTCGCTCCTCATGGAGCGCCTCTCCGTGGAGTACAGCAAGAAATCCAAGCTGGAGTTCTCCGTGTACCCGGCCCCGCAGGTCTCCACGGCCGTGGTGGAGCCCTACAACTCCATCCTGACCACGCACACCACGCTGGAGCACTCGGACTGCTCCTTCATGGTGGACAACGAGGCCATCTACGACATCTGCCACCGCAACCTGGACATCGAGCGCCCCACCTACAGCAACCTGAACCGCCTCATCGGGCAGATCGTGTCCTCGGTGACGGCCTCGCTGCGCTTCAACGGCGCCCTCAACGTGGACCTCATCGAGTTCCAGACCAACCTGGTGCCCTACCCGCGCATCCACTTCCCGCTCACCACCTACGCGCCCATCGTGTCGGCGGAGAAGGCGTACCACGAGCAGCTCTCCGTGCCCGAGATCACCAACGCCTGCTTCGAGTTCTCCAACCAGATGGTGAAGTGCGACCCGCGCCGGGGCAAGTACATGGCGTGCTGCCTGCTGTACCGCGGCGACGTGGTGCCCAAGGACGTCAACGCCGCCATCGCCGCCATCAAGACGCGCCGCTCCATCCAGTTCGTGGATTGGTGCCCCACTGGTTTCAAGGTGGGCATCAACTACCAGCCGCCCACCGTGGTGCCCGGGGGCGACCTGGCCAAGGTGCAGCGCGCCGTGTGCATGCTGAGCAACACCACGGCCATCGCCGAGGCCTGGGCACGCCTGGACCACAAGTTTGACCTGATGTACGCCAAGCGCGCCTTCGTGCACTGGTACGTGGGCGAGGGCATGGAGGAGGGCGAGTTCTCCGAGGCCAGGGAGGACCTGGCGGCCCTGGAGAAGGATTACGAGGAGGTGGGAAGGGACTCGGCGGATGGAGAGGAGGAGGAGGACGGGGAGGAGGAGGAGTTCTGACAGGAGCGCAGCCCGGGCTCCGCTCCGGCTCCTCCGGCTCCCCAGGGCCCGCGGGTGCTGAAGGAGCAGCCTGGACCTGGGTGCCACGTTTGGTGCATTAAACCTCCCCTGCTTGCATAGTGTGGGCTCACAGAGCCCCTCTGTAGCCTGGGTGTCTTGAGCTTTACCCCACTGCTGAGCCAGGAGATCCCGGTTCCTAATCCAGGGAATGCTGCAAGCTGCCTGCAAACTCTTGCTCTGGCTTTTTGGGTTTTTTTTTTCTTGTAAAAGCACTTTGGAATTAGAAATGCACCTGTAAACTTCTATGCAAATGGCTTTTTTGGATATGAATAAAGAGGGTTGGTTTTATTTTTGGCTCGGAATTCCTCGGATTCCCCCAGGCTGGTTTTGTGGGGAGGTTCCTGCTCGCAGATGTCCTGAGGAGAAGAGCAAATGCTCATCAGGGTGTGCTGGGAGAGTCATCCACCCTAATTAGTGTCCCATATCCCCTGGGAATTTCTGTCTGGAGCTGGGTGCTGCTCGGGGAATTCCACGTCTGGGATCAGGGAATCACTTGTCACCCGTGGGGAGCCCTTTGCTGCTGGGGTTTGGTCTCCTCCCCACCTTGGGTGAAGCTCAGGTGTTGCCTGAGCAAATCCTGACGGTTGGGGGGATGTGCTGAGGATTTGGGAAATGTTCCCAAAATGGGGAAATCCAGCCAGGAATGGGGATGGGGGAGCTTTGTCTGATATTTAGGACAGGAGGTGGAAAGATCCCAAAAACTCTTTGGTGACCCTAAAATGCTGTGCCTCAGTTTCCCCGGATGGAAAAATGGGGACAATGCCCGTGTCCTGCTGGAGGAGAAAACTGGGGAAAATACAAAACTCCATATAATCCAAGATTCCAGTGGGAATAAACGGGATAAACCCCCCACCCGTGTACCCTTGGGGCTGAGGCAGGAGGTCATGTCCCTCTGATGGCTCTCCAGGACATTTCCAACCCTCTGGCTGTCCCACCTGGAATGTCCCCGTGGATGGGGCTGGTGGGATCTTGTTTCCTCCTCTTGCTGAGCATCTCCTGGGGAAGAGGGATCAGATCCCTTTCCCAAATTTCTCTCCACCCCCTGAACCTGCAGGGATGAGGGGAGAGGTGGAAGTTCAGCAGGGCTGGGAGGTGGAGAGGAAGGTTTAGAGGAAGGGAGAAACCTTCCAAGGTGAAGGGTGGGAGCGTGGGGCGCTGGGAAAGAGCGGGAAGAGCACGGATGGGCTGTGGGTGGAGAGCTGGAAAACTGAGGGGGGGCTGTGGGAAGCTGGGAAGGGACAGGTGGGAATTGTGGTGGGTCCCAGGGGGGGCTTGGAGAAGCCACAGAGCTACCTGGGGCTGCTGGGACCCAAACCCACCTGGGGCCGTGGGGTGGCCCTGGCAGGACCCATCAGGGGACACCAGGGCTGTGTGGGTGACCCTGGCAGGACCCATCAGGGGACACCAGGACTGTGTGGGTGACCCTGGCAGGACCCATCAGGGGACACCAGGGCTGTGTGGGTGACCTGGCAGGACCCATCTGGGGACACCAGGGCTGTGGGGTGACCCTGGCAGGACCCATCAGGGGACACCAGGGCTGTGTGGGTGACCCTGGCAGGACCCATCTGGGGACACCAGGGCTGTGTGGGTGACCCTGGCAGGACCCATCAGGAGACACCAGGACTGTGTGGGTGGCCCTGGCCAGGAACTATTTGGGGACACTGAGGCCATGTGGGTGTCCCTGACCAGGAGTGGGTGGCCCTGGCCAGAACACATCAGGAGACACCATAACTGGGTGGGGTCACCCTGTCAGGATCCATCTGGTGACACTGGGGCTGTGTCGGTGGCCCTGGCCAGAACCATGTGGGGACACCAGGATTGTGTGGGTCACCCTGGCAGGACCCATCAGGGGACACCAGAGCCATGTGGGTGGCCCTGGCCAGGCCCCATCAGGGGACACCAGGACTGTATGGGTGTCCCTGGCCAGGAGTGGGTGTCCCTGGCCAGGAGTGGGTGTCCCTGGCCAGGAGTGGGTGTTCTTGGCCAGGAGTGGGTGTCCCTGGCCAGGAGTGGGTGTCCCTGGCCAGGAGTGGGTGTCCCTGGCCAGGAGTGGGTGTTCTTGGCCAGGAGTGGGTGTTCTTGGCCAGGAGTGGGTTGTCCCTGGCCAGGAGTGGGTGTTCTTGGCCAGGAGTGGGTTTCCCTGGCCAGGAGTGGGTGCCCTGGCCAGGAGTGGGTTGTCCCTGGCCAGGAGTGGGTGTCCCTGGCTAGGAGTGGGTGTTCTTGGCCAGGAGTGGGTGTCCCTGGCCAGGAGTGGGTGTCCCTGGCTAGGAGTGGGTGTTCCTGGCCTGGAGTGGGTGTTCCTGGCCTGGAGTGGGTGTTCCTGGCCAGGAGTGGGTGTTCCTGGCCTGGAGTGGGTGTTCCTGGCCAGGAGTGGGTGTTCCTGGCCTGGAGTGGGTGTCTCCTGGCCAGGAGTGGGTGTTCTTGGCCAGGAGTGGGTGTCCCTGGCCAGGAGTGGGTGTCCCTGGCCAGGAGTGGGTGTCCCTGGCTAGGAGTGGGTGTCCCTGGCCAGGAGTGTGGGTGTTTTTTCCCTGGCCAGGAGTGGGTGTCCCTGGCCAGGAGTGGGTGTTCCTGGCCAGGAGTGGGTGTTCCTGGCCAGGAGTGGGGGGTTCCCTGGCCAGGAGTGGGTGTCCCTGGTCTGGGAGTGGGTTGTCCTGGCCAGGAGTGGGTGTTCTTGGCCAGGAGTGGGTGTTCTTGGCCAGGAGTGGGTGTTCCCTGGCCAGGAGTGGGTTGTTCTTGGCCAGGAGTGGGTGTCCCTGGCCAGGAGTGGGTGTTCTTGGCCAGGAGTGGGTGTCCCTGGCCAGGAGTGGGTGTTCTTGGCCAGGAGTGGGTGTCCCTGGCCAGGAGTGGGTGTTCCCTGGCCAGGAGTGGGTGTCCCTGGCTAGGAGTGGGTGTTCTTGGCCAGGAGTGGGTTGTCTGGCCAGGAGTGGGTTGTCCTGGCTAGGAGTGGGTGTTCTGGCCTGGAGTGGGTGTTCCTGGCCTGGAGTGGGTGTTCCTGGCCAGGAGTGGGTGTTCCTGGCCTGGAGTGGGTGTTCCTGGCCAGGAGTGGGTGTTCCTGGCCAGGAGTGGGTGTCCCTGGCTAGGAGTGGGTGTCCCTGGCTAGGAGTGGGTGTTCCCTGGCCAGGAGTGGGTGTTCTTGGCCAGGAGTGGGTGTCCCTGGCCAGGAGTGGGTGTCCCTGGCCAGGAGTGGGTGTCCCTGGCCAGGAGTGGGTGTCCCTGGCCAGGAGTGGGTGTCCCTGGCTAGGAGTGGGTGTCCCTGGCCAGGAGTGGGTGTTCTTGGCCAGGAGTTGGTGTCCCTGGCCAGGAGTGGGTGTCCCTGGCCAGGAGTGGGTGTTCTTGGCCAGGAGTGGGTGTTCTTGGCCAGGAGTGGGTGTTCTTGGCCAGGAGTGGGTGGCCCTGGCCAGGAGTGGGTGGCCTGGCCAGGAGTGGGTGTCCCTGGCCAGGAGTGGGTGTTCTTGGCCAGGATGTGGGTGGCCCTGGCCAGGAGTGGGTGTCCCTGGCCAGGAGTGGGTTGTCCCTGGCCAGGAGTGGGGTGTCCCTGGCTAGGAGTGGGTGTTCCTGGCCTGGAGTGGGTGTTCCTGGCCTGGAGTGGGTTGTCTGCCTGGCCAGGAGTGGGTTGTCCCTGGCTAGGAGTGGGTGTTCCTGGCCTGGAGTGGGTGTTCCTGGCCAGGAGTGGGTGTTCCTGGCCTGGAGTGGGTGTTCCTGGCCAGGAGTGGGTGTTCCTGGCCTGGAGTGGGTGTTCCTGGCCAGGAGTGGGTGTTCTTGGCCAGGAGTGGGTGTCCCTGGCCAGGAGTGGGTGTCCTGGCCAGGAGTGGGTGTCCCTGGCCAGGAGTGGGTGTCCCTGGCTAGGAGTGGGTTGTCCCTGGCCAGGAGTGGGTGTTCTTGGCCAGGAGTGGGTGTCCCTGGCCAGGAGTGGGTGTCCCTGGCTAGGAGTGGGTGTCCCTGGCCAGGAGTGGGTGTTCTTGGCCAGGAGTGGGTGTCCCTGGCCAGGAGTGGGTGTCCCTGGCCAGGAGTGGGTGTCCCTGGCTAGGAGTGGGTGTCCCTGGTCAGGAGTGGGTGTCCCTGGTAGGAGTGGGTGTTCCCTGGTCAGGAGTGGGTGTTCTTGGCCAGGAGTGGGTGTCCCTGGCCAGGAGTGGGTGTTCTTGGCCAGGAGTGGGTGTTCTTGGCCAGGAGTGGGTGTTCTTGGCCAGGAGTGGGTGTCCCTGGCCAGGAGTGGGTGTTCTTGGCCAGGAGTGGGTGTTCTTGGCCAGGAGTGGGTGTCCCTGGCCAGGAGTGGGTGGCCCTGGCCAGGCCTCATCAGGTGGCACCGGGGCCGTGTGGGTGCTGAGCTTGATGCTGAAGGTGCTGGTGACAAACTCCAGGAAAAGCCAGGAGGAGGACCTGGGCAATCCCTCCTGAGGTTGTCCCCACCCTTCTCCCTTCCCAGGAGCTGGGTGGCTGTGGCAGGGACAGCTCCTGGCAGGACTTTGGGCGGGCCACGGTGGGACCAGGACCATGCTGCCGAGCTGGGGGAGGTTTCACAATCCCAACACACCGCAGGGAGGAGATGGCACAACAAAGCCTTGGGAACTCCAGAGATGGCAGCTTTAATCAGGAACCATCCCGTGAGGGGACAGGAACCTCTTCCCTGCGCGGGGAAACGTCCGGAAGGAAGGGCAGAGGAGAGCAGGGGACGAGCAGGAGCAGCAGGAGCAGCAGGAGCTGGAACAGCCCCCGGGCCAGAAGCGGCCAGCGCCGGTGTCAGCCGGGCTCGGGTGCCGTGCCCGGGTCACTTCCTGCGGCCGATCTGCGCCATCAGGTGCGCGTTGGCCGCCGCCTTGGCCCGCAGGTTCTTGGCCTTGGCGATGTTGAAGAGGATGTTCATGATGTTGGTGGGCACGTCCAGGGACAGCGTCACCTTGGCGCGCCGGTCGCTCTTGGCCCGGCTCGGGGACGCGCCGCCCTTGGCCTGCGACAGGAATTTGGGGTGCTCGTCCCCCGGGAATGTCCTTTTCCCCAGCTCCTCCTCGTCCTCGTCCGTGTCCTCGTCGGACGCCTCGTGCGGGGGCGGCCGCTCGGAGCCGCGCTCTCCCGGGCTGCTCCGCGCGTCCCGCAGGGCGGCCTGCAGGCAGCTCCGGAGGCCGGTGGAGCTCCGGGCGCGGCCGCTGCCCAGCAGGACGAGCAGCAGCAGCAGCCTGGCGTGGCACATGGCGGTGGCCCCGGCCTGCGGAGCGCACAGAGCGCTGTCAGCTTCCCAGGAGATCCCCGTCCCGTCCCTGAATCCCCCTCCCGGCGCTCCTGCAGGCACCTCCCGCGTGCCCTCCGAAGGTGAGGGTGCTGGGAAGGAGGAGCCCTGGGGGGCAGCGTGGGGTTTGGGGGCATGGTGGGAGGTCCAAGGGGCTTTGCTTCCGTGGAGATTCCGTGGAGGGGAGGATTTGGACTTTAGAGCTTCCATGGAGCTTCCATGGAGCTCCCATGGAGGAGAGGATTTGGACTTCAGAGCTTCCATGGAGGGGAGAATTTGGACTTTGGAGCCTCCATGGAGGGGAGGATTTGGACTTTGGAGCCTCCATGGAGGGGAGGATTTGGACTTTAGAGCTTCCATGGAGCTTCCACGGAGGGGAGGACTTGGCCTTTGTTTCATGAACTTCCGCAGAGATTCCATGGAGCTTCCATGGAAGGGAGGATTTGGACTTTGGAGCTTCCATGAGCTTCCATGGAGAGGAGGATTTAGCCTTGCCTTCATGGAATTTCCATGGAACTTCCACAGAGCTTCCATGGAAGGGAGGACTTGGCCTTTGTTTCATGAACTTCCACAGAACTTCCACGGAACTTCCATGGAGAGGAGGATTTGGAGTTTTCCATGGAAATTCCATGAATCTTCCATGGAGGGGAGGGTTTGTCATTCCCAAAATCCTGGAATCTTTCTGCCATTCCCAAAATCCTGGAATTTCATTGGCATTCCCAAACCCTGGAATCCTGCTGGCATTTCCAAAATCCCAAATTGCTGCTGGCATTCCCAAAATCCCCAAATCCTGCCGGCATTCTCAAATCCTGGAATCTCACTGGCATTCCCAAACCCTGAAATCCTGCTGGCATTCCCAAACCCTGAAATCCTGCTGGCATTCCCCAAAACCCCCAAATCCCACTGGCATTCCCAAAACCCTGGAATCCTGCTGCCATTCCCAAAATCCTAAAATCCCACTGGCATTCCCAAAACCCTGGAATCCTGCTGCCATTCCCAAAATCCTAAAATCCCACTGGCATTCCCAAAACCCTGAAATCCTGCTACCATTCCCCAAAATCCTGCTGCCATTCCCGATCCTCTGGCCCCATCTCGTGGCCGTTCCCGGCTGGGGCTGGAATGCCATCCCAGATTTTGGGCTCGGGAGCCGCTGCTCCCATTGCCGGGGGTTGGGGACAGCGGGATTTTTGGGGAATTCCCCCGGGAATGGGGGATGTGCCTCGGATTCCTCCGAGCTCCATCCGCGGTCCCTGGAACCGCCCTTCCCTGTCCGTGAAAGGGGAATTTTGGGAAGTTTCGTCCTCGAAATTCTGCCTTTTGTCATTCCTCGGAGAGGGAAATTCGGGAAGTTTTATCCTTTAAAATCTGCCCGTTGCCATTTCTCGGAGAGGGAATTTTGGGCAGCTTTATTCCCTAAATTCTGCCTTTTATTGTCCAGGGAGGGGGAGTTTTGGGAAGTTTTATCCCCTTAGCTCTTTTATGTTCCATCCCTTGGAGAGGGAATTTTGGGAAGGTCTATTCTCCTTAAATTTGCCTTTTGCTGTTCCTCAGAGTGGGAATTTTGGTCAGGTTTATTCCCTGAACTCTGCCCTTTATTGTCCAAGGAGGGGGAACTTTGGGAAGTTTTATCCTCTAAATTCTGCCTTTTGCCATCCCTTGGAGAGGGAATTTGGGGAATTTTTCCCCCCACATCTGCCCTTTGTTGTTCCTCAGAGTGGGAATTTCGGGCAGCTTCGCCCTTTAACTCTGCTCTTTGCTATCCATGGAAAAGGGGAGCGATTTAGGAATTTTATTCCCTGAACTCCTCCCTTTTCCATCCTCCCTCGGGATTTGAGGGAGTCCCCCCATTTCCACTTCCGTGCCTCCCCTTCCCAAAACCCCACAGAGCTCCCCAAAAATCCTGGATCCGGATGGGAGAGGAGCAAAATTCCATTGCCATGGAACGATCCAGGGAAAGCTGTTCCCGCAGGATCAAGGATCCCTTCAGCTCCACATGGGATCCTTTAGGACCCCAAACTCCTTTCCCAAATTTTGGGACACATTTGGCCATTTAAACAAGAGGATATCCCAGGATTTTTTTTTTTTTTTTCCTTGGAAAATGGGGGTGGAAATTTGGGAGCAGGGATTTTTCCATGGGATCCAAGGCTAAAACTCCTGAAGGAGTCAGGGGGAAGATTTCTCCCACCCCAAAATTCCCATTTTTTTCCAGCTGTGTTCCACCTCCCTCCAGTGAATTCCTGGAGCTCCTGCAGGATGGGAATTTAGGGATTGGGGATTTAGGGAATTTAGAGACTGGGGAATTTAGGGGTTAGGGAATTTAGGGGTTGGGAATATAGGGATTTTCAATTTAGGGATTAGGAATTTAGGGATTGGGGGATTTAGGGATTGTGAGTTTAGGGATTATGGAATTTAGGGATTGTAAATTTAGGGATTGTGGAATTTAGGAATCTAGGATTGGGGAGTTTAGGGATTGTGACTTCAGGGATTGGGGATTTAAGGATTGTGAATTTAGGGATTGTGAATTTAGGAATCGGGGATTTAGGGATTGAGGAATTTAGGGATTGGGTTTTTTCCCAATCCCTGCGTGATTCCCAAATCCTGGATTGGGAATGGGAATGGGGCCAAAAATCCCTTCCCGAGCTGCCAAAGCTGCGGGAAGAGCCCCGGGATGTTCCTGCCCCGCCTGGAATCTCGGAGCGGCGTCTCCCCCTCAGCCCCTTCAGCACCGACTGAATCCAGCGCCTTTTCCTGGGATTTTCCCGGCTTTTCCCTCTTAACAGAACTCCGGGAATCTCAGCAGAGCGAAGGGAAAGGCAGAACAAGGGGAAAACGCGGCTGGAGCCACCCCCGCTGCCCGCCGGGATGGAGACCCCGGCAAAAGGGACAGAAATCGAGGAGGGAAAAAACCAAGGAAAACCGGAGTTTTTGGAATTTGGGTTTCTCTTTTTTTTCCCCCACCGCTCCAGGAAGTTTTTATGGAGCGGGGAAAAAGCTGGAATTGGGGTTTCGCTCCTCGCTTAAAAAAAAAAAAAAAAAAAAAAAAAAAAAAAAAAAAAAAAAAAAAAAAAGCAGGAAAAGGAGAAAAATCCCCCGCGGTGGATGTGAGGAAATGGGAATTAAATCCGCGCTGCCGCAGGGAGCCGCTGCTCCCGCCGGGAATTGCTGGGAGCGTTTTCCAGGAATTTTCTCGGGATGCTGCCGAGCCGGCAGGAGCGTCCGTGTCTCTCCTGGAAACATCTCCGGCTCAGCTCGGAAGGAGGAGAACGCCCCGTTCCAGCTCTGGAAAACCGGGAATTCTCCGCGGTTCCGGAGGAGCGGGATGGAGCCGGGATTTTCCCTTTTCCAAAGTAAGTCTGGGAGAAAACTGGGCGGGAGCGGGAGATTTGTTCAACTCGGTTCCCCCGGGAGCTTTTCCCGGTGCTGATTCCCCCAAATCCAGGCGGGCTCCGTGGCTGTGCCTTGCTCTCCTTCCCATCCTTAGGGATTTAGCTCCCTAATTTTCCCTTTTCCCAAGATTTCCCCATGCCGTCTATCCCGACCTGCCTCCCCAAACTGCTGGAATAATCCCCCCAAATGATTTTCCTTAGGAGGGAGGAGGAGGGAAATTTTAAATCACTTGATATCAGAATATCTTGGATTGTTTTTCCTTACCCTGCCTAATTTTTTTTTCCCTAAAAATACCCTGGAAAACACTGAAATATTTAAAGTTCCTGCAAATTGGGGAATAAATGAAATCCAGGCACTCACCTGCTTCTCCTGGATGGTCGGGATGGGAAGGATTTGCCGTGGAATCACTCCCAGGAAAAAGGCATCAGGAGCCTTTCCCGAACTTCTCCTCCCTGGCTATTCCCTGATTTTTTAATTTTTATTTTTTTTTTCCCAGGGATAAATTTTTTTTCCTCTCTCTCTCTGGAAACCTTTCCCCCATTCCCTGACGTATTTATAAAAAACCCAGGGATCACGGGGTTGGAGTCGTAATTCCAGACGTGGAGCCTTGGCTTGGCAATGATTTCATTAAAATGAGATCAGAGCGACGTCACGGAGCCTCTCCCGACCCGCAGGAAAAAGCCGGGAAAGGGAGGGGAGGGGGGAAAAGACGTCGGATCCCAAAATCTGGGAAGAGTCACCCCAAAGCGGCGCTGGCGTCACTTGTGGGATCGCGCAGATCTTTGTCCCCGGGTTTTGGGGGGGCGGGGATGTTCGAATTCCCGAGGTTTTCCCGGCTCTAGGAATGGCATTCCCCATCCAAATGTTCTCCCGATTAACGGGGTTTTATTCCCGGAGTGGAGTTTGGAAGGGTTTTCCTTGTTTTTCCCATTTCTAGGGAGTTTTCGCTTCCCATTCAGGGCATAGAAATGTCTGGAAAATGGAAATTGTGGGAAATATCTTCCGGGATTTGGTAGCAAAATCCCGGGTTTGGAAGAGGATGGGAAGGCTGAGGGGAAAAGCTCCAGTTCCCAAAAA
The DNA here is from genome assembly GCA_032173965.1 of Sitta carolinensis. NCBI lineage: Eukaryota > Metazoa > Chordata > Aves > Passeriformes > Sittidae > Sitta > Sitta carolinensis. The sequence goes on from JAVUNC010000005.1 coordinate 611,109, forward strand.
TTCCAGCAGGATTAACTGGGATCATCCCAAAAGAGCAGGCAGGTGGGGAAAATTCCCAGTTTGGGCTCCCAGCACCACCAGACTGGTCCCGGTGTGCCCAGAGAGGAAATTCCTGGAATATCCCAAGGTCTGGGAGTGGAAGAGGATCAGGATGGGAATTTGGGAACAGGGATGGGGATTTGGGAACAGGGACGAGGATGGGAATTTGGGAATAAGGACAGGGATGGGATTTAGGAACAGGGATTGGGATTTGGGAATAGGGATGGAGATTTGAGAATAAGGACAGGGACGGGGATTTGGGAACAGTGACGGGGATTTGGGAACAGGGACGGGGATTTGGGAACAGTGACGGGGATTTGGGAACAGGGACGGGATTTGGGGACAGGGACGGGGATTTGGGGACAGGGACGGGGATTTGGGAAAGACAGGAAACGGGTTGGAACGGCGGGATTTGGGACAGGGACGGGGATTTGGGAACATGACGGGGATTTGGGACAGGACGGGATTTGGGACAGGGACGGGATTTGGGACAGGGACGGGGATTTCTTCTCCGCAGGACTGTGGGAATCCTCCCGCAGAGGCCGGAGCGAGTCCCGGCGGCTTTTCCCAGATTTCCGGCTTGGACGAGCCCCGGAACCTGCCGGGATCGTGGGCGGTGTCCCTGCCCTTGAGCTCAGCCTTGGGATCCTTTCCATCCAAACCCTTCCCCGATCCCGGGATTAAACCCAGTTCATTCCGGAATTCCCGAGCCCAATCCCGGGAGATTTCCCGAGCTGCTTTTCCATGGACGGGATTTTCTCGGCTCCTTCCCCATTCCGGCACATCCAGGGGGTGCTGGGCGGACACGGGATCGCTTCATCCCACATCCCTAAAAACGCCAAGATCCCGATCCTGGCTGATCCCGCTTTAGGCTCAGCCTAAACCTCATCGGGGCTGCCTCGTTTCCCAATCCCGGAATTTTCCCGCTCCAGCCTCTCCTCCCTGCCCAGCCCTTCCCTTGGCCGGGGTTGCTTAGGAACTGCTGCTTTCCTGATTCCCTGGCTAGATTCCCCAGGAATCCCCTCCTGGAAAAATTCCTAAATCCATGGATTCGCATCCCAGCGCCGGAGCCGCAAATCCCGACTGAACACGATCCCAAATCCCTCCCGATTTCCCAAATTCCCTGAGGGTTTAGGAGCTCGGTGTGCTTTAAATCCCGGTTTGCCACTGCTCAGCTTTGCTTTTCCCAAGGTTTTTCTCCAAAGGATGCTCAGGAATTTTCTCGTTTGGAGCCTGGAAAGGCACCGGCCCTGGAAGCTCTCCCCCCGCTCCGCGCTGAAATAATTTCAAGGAATTCGATTAGGCTGAGCTGGCATTTCCAGGGAAACGCCGGGGCTCCGTTCCCGGAATGTTTTGCCTGGAGGGCAAATCCATAGGGAACATTTGATTAATCCAGCAGGGATTAAAAAACTAAAAATTCCAGTTCTCAATTTCTGTGAGCTCTGATGGGAATTCGGGCTGGGTTTAATCCACTGAGCTTTAGGGATGCCTAAATACCGGGTTTCGCTTCCCGGCTTTTCCAAGCCTGGATTAAATCGCCTGGATCCCTCAGGAATGTGGATTTTGGGGGAAGGTTTGGAGCCAAATCATTCCCTTGGGAGGCTCTTCCCAACTCCTTTGGATGCTCCTGGACCAGGAGGCCAAATCCTGCTCCAGGATTTGGGATTTGGAGCCAAAAGCTGCCGGAAAATCCCAAAGCCAGGGAGGGGGGATCTGATTTTTAGGGATGGCACAGGGCTGGAAAGGAAAAATGAAGGGATTGCCCCAAAATTCCTGGAAATAGGAACCCAGGAACAAGGACTTCCTAAAGGCCCCAGGGAATTCCGAAGTGGTGGAGGAGAAGATGGGAGTTCCTGAAGGCCACGTGGAATTCCCAAGTGGAGAGGGAGGTGGGAATTCCTAAAAGTCTCAGGAAATTCCTGAAGGTCCCAGGGAATTCCAAAGTGGTGGAGGAGAAGATGGGAATTCCTAAAGGCCCCAGAGAATTCCCAAGTGGAGAAGGAGGTGGGAATTCCCAAAGGCCCCGGGGAATTTAGGGCCAGGCCAAAAGGGATAGGGCTCCACCTGCCCACCTGATCCAGCTGGAAAAAATCCATATTCCCACCTTTCTCTGCCATTCCCAAGGTTTCCTTCTTCCAGGGGGATAATCCAGAACTCCACGGCATCAAGACACTTTTATTTTACAAAAATAAAACTCGGGAATTTGGTTTGGCTCAGGAATTCTGCCCCTTCCCATCCTCCTTTTCCTGAGCATCCTGAGGTTTCCCTCTCCTCATCCCATAATGTCCATAATTCCCATTTTCCAACATCTTTTTTCTCAGGATCTTCACGTTTGTTTTTCCTTGGAGTCGCTCCTCCCAGTCCTGCTGGATTGAAATCCTGCTCATCTCCCTCTGCCTGGTTTTTGGGAAAGAGAGGGAAGAGGAAACAATGGGAATTGTTTCAGGAGTTGGCTGCACTTTGAGCTCCCTCTTGGAATTCCCAAGCTCACAGTGGCTCGGGACACCACAGGATTTTCCCATCCCACATCCATAAAAAAGCAAATATCCCAATCCAGGCTGATCCTGGCTCGGTTTAGGATCAGCCAGGAAAAATGGGCACAGGCAGGATTTAGGGATCTGTCTAGGATTGGGATTCATCCCAATCCCAGTGATTGTTCTTCCCACAGACAGCACAGGAGGTGAAGTTCCCAGTGGCTCCTAAAGCAAATTCCCTGGAAAAAAAATTGGGCAGGAGGAGCTTCACTCATTTCCTGGTGCTGCTGGATTGGATTCCAAGCCCTTGGAGTGATTCCCAAAATTATGGATCTGAACCTTTAATTCCTCTCTCTTTTGGAAGTTTCCCTCAAACCCAGAGCAGATGAACCACTCCAGGGATTTTTTTTTTTTTTTTTTTTTAATGGATTGTGGAGAATTCATGGATTTTTTTCCCCAGAGGTCTCCAGGCAGAGGGAATTCTGGGAGAGGAATATTTTCCTTGGAAGGCTGGGATCAGTCACAGCTCCTGCCCTGCTTGGAGCAGGGTTTGCATTCCCTGGGATCACCTGGAGATGAGGGAAAACCCACACAAACTGATCCCAAAACCCCTGGATCTGACAACGGGAGCCAAGCTGTGCTTCCAGGAGTTTTTCCTGGATGAGATGAGACCCCAATCCCGAGGTCTTAATCCAGACCTAAACTGGTCCAGATTAAACTTCAGGTTCTGCCAGGAAGCTGGAGATTCCAAGGTTTGGGTGGAACATTCCAGGGTTTTGAGGGCACAAATCCCAAAATTCCTGCCAATTTCCATCCTTGGAAAGCCCAAAACCCATCCAAAATGTGCGGACTTGGTGGATCCATGTCCACCCCACCCACGGAATCGGCCCAAGGGAGATATCCAGGAGCTCCTGGGAATAATCTGGGAACGGGAAGAAACCCTACAACTTCCAGCGGGGGCACCTGAAGGAAACGGGAGCGGGCAAACCCTGGATGGGATTTCCTGCTCTGGCCTCGCTCCTGGCTGGGGGAAGGAGGGAATTTGGAGGAATTGCCAGCCTTACCCGGGGGGCTGCGGCAGCGGCGCTGGCATTCCCGGCGGGATGGGAAGCGGTTGCTGTTCCCTCGGCAGCCGCCGAACAGGAAGGGCCGGCAGGAGCTGCTGGGGCCGTGGAAATACCAGAGCAGGGAATGGCGCTGGCAGGAGCCCTCATCCATGGGCTGCAGGCACAGGGCTGCGGGAAAACACCCCCACGTTCCCTAGGGACTGGGTACAGGTGGGGAAACACCCCCACATTCCCTACGGATTGGGTACAGGTGGGGAAACACCCACCCCCACGTTCCCCACGGGATGGGTCCGGGTGGGAAATCATCCCTACATTCCCTACAGGATAGAGCCAGGTGGGGAAAAACCCCCCTATTCCCTACAGGATGGAGTCAAGTGGGAAAACACCCCCACATTCCCTATGGGATTGGTCCCAGTGGGAAAACATCCCACACCCACCCCACAGATTGGATCCAGGTGGGGAAACATCCCACATTCCACATGGGATGGGTCCCGGTGGGAGAACACCCCACACCCATCCCCCAGGTTGGATCCAGGTTTGGAAAACATCCCCAGAAACATCCAGGGATTGGATCCAGGTTGGGAGAACACCCCACACTCATCCAGGGGTTGGATCCAGGTGGGAAAAGGGAAGCATCCCCACAACCATCCAGGGGTTGGATCTGCTCTGGAAAACACCCCCACCCTATGGATTGGATCCCAGAGTGGACAAAGGGGGACATCCAGGAGTGGATTCCCAGAGTGGAAAAATGGGAATATCCAGGAGCGGATTCCCATATTGGACAAAGGGAGACATCCAGCAGGGAATTCCCAGAGTGGACAATGGAGGGAATCCAGCAGGGAATCCCCAAAGGGGACAAAGGGTGGAATCCAGCACTGGATTCCCAGAGTGGACAAAGGAGGGAATCCAGCGCTGGATTCCCAGAGGGGATAAAGGGTGGAATCCAGCAGGGAATTCCCAGTGTGGGATGAGCTCCGTGTCGCTCCATCATCCCTCCCTGGGATTCCCACCACGGTGGCCCCTGACCTTTCCAAAGGGATGGTCAAACCCTGGGTGCCAGCTGGGATGTTTTCACAGGAATGTTTGCATTCAGGGAGCTCCAGCAGGATCCTCCCGGGGTGCTTTTCCCGATCCAAGCCCCTTCCCCACCAGCTCAACACCCCTGGGGGCAAACCCAGCTGCTTTAAGCCGAGCCTAAACGGAGTTCTAACCTCCTACCGCTCCTTCAGTGCCACATCCCTTGATCCCAGTGCCAAGCAGCCCTTCCCACCCGGGAAGTGACTTCCCTAAATGCCACTTAATTCCCTGCTTTTCACCTGGTAATTGGCCGCCGGCTTCCCGCTGAGACGTTCCCGTTGCCTGCTGCGCCCGGGCTGGCAGGGGGGGAAGAAGGGAAAAAAAAAAAACCAAACCAAAAAACCCAAGGAAATCACACGGAATGAGGGCGTGCAAACAAATTATCCCTCTTTTAAATAAAGATCCTTGGAGCCTTCCAGTGGCTAACGAGTTCTCCCAATAAATGTCACGGAGCAACCGGCCGCGGGCAGCGAGGCGCCGGCGGCAATAAACCCCTTAATGGTGTTAAACAACTCCGTGGGAAAGGTTGGGCGTTCGTCAGAGAGCATGGAAGTGTTTGGGGGAGATAAATGTCAGGCTGGAGCTCGGCAGCCTGGGGAAAGCCGGGAGCGATGGGAAGCTGGCGGCGATAACGCGCCGGCTGCAGAATCCTGTTGGCATTTGGCGCGCGTCACTTAGCGCAGGGATTTATGATCCCGCCCGCCTCGGCCCCGGCTTTTAATGGGATTGTTGGCTGCTGCCGTGATTCAATAACACCTGGAAGGGCCCATCCATCTGATCCCCAGAGCTGCCCGGGAATAAATCCAGTTTAGGTCCCAGTGGGAGCGTTTGACGCTCGGGAGAGCGCCCGGAGCGGGGATGGGTGGGGTTGGGTTCTTGGCTTTTTTTGGGATGTGTTCGTTCCTAACATGGGGATGTCATCAATGGGTTTGACTTAAAACCCTTCCCGAAGGTCTTAAAGCTCTTCCTGAGGCTCTCCATGCTGGGGAAGCATGGAATCACAGAATATGAGCTTGGAATTGGGTGATGCTTAAAGGCCCCTTCCGATCCAAACTGTTCCATGTCTCAGTTTGGAAGGGTTTGTAAAAACCCTGGAATCCAAATCCCTGTTGGAATTGCCTTGGAATTTATGATTCTTAAGGCTCCTTCCATCCCAAACCATTCCATGTCCTGAGTTGGAAGGGTCTGTAAAAACCCTGGAATCCAAATCCCTGTTGGAATTGCCTTGGAATTTATGATTCTTAAGGCTCCTTCCATCCCAAACCATTCCATGTCCTGAGTTGGAAGGGTCTGTAAAAACCCTGGAATCCAAATCCCTGTTGAACTCCCTGCTTTGGAATTGCAGGAATTTTAAGGCCCTTTCATCCCAAACAATTCCATGTCCCAAATTGGAAAGGGATCTGTAAAAACCTTGGAATCCAAATCCCGCTGGAATCCCTGCTTTGGAATTGTGGGATTTTTAAGGCCCCTTTCATCCCAAACAATTCTATGTCCCAAATTGGAAAGGGACCTGTAAAAACCCTGGAATCCAAATCCCTGTTGAACTCCCTACTTGAAATTGCAGAATTTTTAAGGCCTTTTCCATCCAGAACCATTTCATGTCCCAAACTGGAAAGGGACCTGTAAAAACCCTGGAATCCAAATCCCGCTGGAATCCCTGCCTTGGAATTGTGGGATTTTTAAGGCCCCTTCCATCCCAAACCATTCCATGTCCCAAGCTGGAAGGATTTGGAAGGATCATGGAGTCCAACTCCACCTGAGACTGGGGTTTGGATATTTTTGGGGTGACAAGGAGGATTTAATGGCAGCGTCTGATCAAGTTTAATTAAGCCCCAAACCCCCAGGCTGGAAAACCATTCCACTGCTCCATCCCCCCAGTGTGGAAGGAATTCCCAAACCACATCACACTGGCATCCCATAATAAACCCCCACACCTGTAAAGGGTAGGAGAACACTTTGAATGATTTTGGGGATGTAAAGGTGAGGACATTGGGGTGCCCTGCTCAGTGCAACGGGATTTTAAATTAATTTTGAATTATTCGAAATTATTATTGTTGTTATTATTATTATTATTATTATTTTAAATATATTTTTCCTTTTATCTTTTAAAAACCATTTATTTTTGTAATGATTTCTCTGGCTGTGTCATCCATGGTACCCAACTTTCCTCCTCCTAATCCTGGTGATATAAATCCTGAGCCTCTTCATTTGCTGAACTGCAAGAAATGATCCCGGACCTCTTCCCTCCTTTTTAATCCTCTCCTGAAGTTTGGAGTTTGAGCTCCAAGTAGGAGGAATCCACAAATTCCTCAATTTTCCCCTCTCTCCCACAAATCCAGGTGGAAATCCAAGCCCCGTGAGGAGATCAGAGGTCCATGGGCGACCCTTGCCCTGCTGTAGGAGCAGATCTGGCTCTCCCAGGGCCTTTCCCTCTTGGAAAACACAAACAGGAACGGATCCAGTTGGTTTTCCATGAGTTTTAAGCTTTAAGCTGTGGTTTCACCCTTAATTAAATTGTTCCTGACTGGACAGAAATAGTCTGGGATGGGTGGTTGGTCTCAGAGATGCCATTTCTGCCTGGTGGGAAGTTTTACTGGGACTTGCCAAGGATGTGGTGGGAAAAATGGGACAGAATCAGCCTGGAGATGGCTGCCTCCTCCCAGCCTTTCACAAGGAACCCTTTGGAAGGTTGGGATCACCACTGATCCCATGAATATTTAGGTTTTCCTCACCTGCCAGGGGCATCAGCTTGTGTCATCTCCAAGAGTGTGGGAGCCCTCACTGGAATCCCATCCCATGGATCCCACCCCATCCCATTATCCCATCCCATCCTATCCCACCCGATCTCATTATTCCATTCCACCCCATCCCATGGATCCCATCCCATCCCATCCCATCCCACCTGATCTCATTATTCCATCCCATCCCATGGATCCCATCCCATCCCATCCTATCCCACCCAACCTCATTATTCCATCCCATCCCATGGATCCCATCCCATTATCCCATCATCCCATCCTATCCCATTCCACCCCATGGGATGGAATCCCATCCCATCCCATTATCCCATCCCATTATCCCATTATCCCATCATCCCATCCCATTATCCTATCCCATTATCCCATTCCATTATCCCATTATCCCATCCCACAGATCCCACCTCCTCCCATCCCTGCCCTGAGGATTTCTCACGAGGTTCCAGGGCTGCTCCAGAGGATTCCCTGGCTGGAAAGATGGGAAGGGGCCGAGCTCACCTGCAGCGAGCGGAGCAGGCGGCTCCACCCAGACCTTCCCTGGAGTCTCCAACGGGCTCTTCCCAAGCTTTTCCTCCCAACTTCCACCATTCCCAGCGTTTTCCCGAGGCTGGGAATGCCCTTGGAGCCGCCTGTGGAGCTCAGCTGCCTCCAGCCCTGCGGGTTGGGAGTCACTGAGGATGACCTGGGCTGGGCAGAGCAGCTCTCCAGAATCCTTGGATCATCACATTCCAGGATTCCTGGAGCTCAGCCTGCTCGTTGTGGAGCAATCCTGGAATTCTGGGGAGTAAGGATTGGGATTTCTGTGGGTTCAGCTTTAAAATCTGGGAATTTCAGCATGTCCTGGAGGAGAGGGTGAAAACAGGAGACTTCCAGGGGTAGGCAGCAACTGTCCAGAATCCTTGGATCATCAGATTCCAGGATTCCTGGAGCTCAGCCTGCTCGTTCCAGAGCAATCCCGGAATTCTGGGGCATAGGGATTGGGATTTCTGTGGGTTCAGCTTTAAAATCTGGGAATTTCAGCATGTTCTAGAGGAGATTTTCCAGGATTCCTCAGATTCCTCTCAGGAACACCCATCCCCTCAGACCAGCATCCAAAAGCTGCTGGTGATCCAACGTTTTCCACACTGAATCCCAGAAAAATAAAGCATTTATTCCTAAAAGTATTTATTCCTAAAACATTTGCAGTTTCAGGCTGGTTTGGGGCTTTCCTGCATGAATTCCCAGCTTTCCCCTTTTCCTTCCCAATTCTCCTCCACAACCAGAAAAGACAGGGAAAGAGGATTTTTTTCCCACTTTTTTCCCCCACCATAAATAAGATTTTTCAAGGAAATAATTATTGTTATGGATTATTTCCATTCCTTTTTCGAGGAACTGAGCACTTCCTAACAACTCCCTAAAAATCTTCCTTCTCCATAGGGAAAACCCAGGGAATGGGGCAGGAAGGCTCTGCTGGATCTCAAATAAATGGATTTCTGCAGGGCAAGGAAAGCAAAATCCCAAAATCTTTCAAACTTTTCAATTCTGGGATAAAACTCTCCCCAATTTTTAATTTTTTTTAAATTTTTTTTGTTTTATTTATTTATAAATAAAATATTTATTTTATTTATAAATATTTATAAATATTGTTTTTATATAAATATCCGATTTTTAAATAGATTTTTTTTTATATTAATATAAGATTTTATATAAATTTGTTTGTTTTGTTTGGGGTTTTTGTTTTAATTTTTTAATTTTTTTTTGTTTTTATCTAGGGGTTTTTGTTTTAATTTTTTGTAGATTTTTTTCGGGGTTTTTGGGTTTTTTGTTTTAATTTTTTTTGTAGTTTTTTTCCTGAGGAGTGTTTTTTTTTTTATATTTTTTTTTTTTTTGTTTTGTTTTGGTTTTTTTTTAATTTTTTATTTAGGGATTTTTTGTTTGAGGACTTTGTTTTAAATTTTTTGTAGTTTTTTTCTGGGGGGGTGCTTTTTGTTGTATTTTCTTTTTTCTGGGGTTTTTGTGATTTTTGAGTTTTTTGGTTTGATTTTTTTATAATTTTTAATTTTGGGCTTTTTTGTTTTGTTTGTTTGGGGTTTTGTTTTAATTTTTTGGTAGCTATTTTCTGGGGTTTTTTTATTTTATTTTTTGGTAGTTTTTTTTTTTCGGGGAGATTTTAATTTTTTTGTAGTTTTTATCTGGTTTTTTTTGTTTGTTTTAATTTTTTGGTAGTTTTTTCAGGGGGGTGTTTTTGTTTTAATTTTTTTTGTTGTTTTTTTTTCTGGGGGTTTTGTGATTTTGGTTTTTTTTTGTTGTTTTTTTAAATTTTTTTTAATTTGTTTTTGTTTGGTTTGGTTTTAATTTTTGATTTTGGGTTTTTTTGTTTGTTTTGTTTGGGGTTTTTGTTTTAATTTTTCTGGGGGGTGTTTTGGTTTTAATATTTTTTTGTCATTTTTTTCTGGGAGGTGTTTTTATTTTAATTTTTTGGTAGCTTTTTTCTGGGGAGGTGCTTTTGATTTTTGGGGATTTAGGATTTTTTTTCCTGGGGTTTTTGTGATTTTTTCTTTTAATTATTTTTTTATCTGTTTTTTTGGATTTTATTTTGTGTGTGTGTTTTTTATTTTGTGATTTTTTGGGTTTTGGTGTTTTTTATTTCTTTCTTTTTGGTTTTTGTGATGCTGGTGGCAGTTATTCCCCATGGACAAGAATGGAGAAAAATTCAGAATGCCACAAAAACCAGGGAATAAAAATCCCAGTGAGCTCCAAGCCCATCACCAACACCTCCCCACTCCACCAGGAAATGGAGGAAACAAAACCAAACGGGAAGAGAGAGGGGGGATTAAGGGATAAAAATGAGAAATTCCAGGAGATCAGGAATCCACAGGGCCTGGAATTCCAGGCTCCTGGAGCGGGGCCAGCTCACCACAAATCCTGCTCATCTCGCTCCTGAGCACTGCCTTCACCTCTTCCTCCTGTGCCACAGAGGGAGAAGGGAATTTAGGGATGCATTCCAGCCCTGGGAATATCTCCTTATCCCACCGAGGTGGAGCCGCCGGGTTTGGGGTGCAAAGAGAGATTTGGTGTCATGGGGAAGATTTGTGGCTCATTCCCACTGGAAATTCCTGGTTTTCCTGCAGCCAGCTCCTCTGGCCACAAAGAATACCAGGGATCCCAACCCAAACCTCCAACCTGGGCTGGCTTTTCCAAGAAATACCAGGGATCCCAACCCAAACCTCCAACCTGGGCTGGTTTTCCAAGCATTGTCCCCAGTTGGTTTGGGATGCAATGAGATTGGAGGTTTGGTGTCATGGGGAGCTCAGTTTGGGATTTGTGGCTCATTCCCTCTGGAAATTCCTGGTTTTCCTGCTGCCAGCTCCTCTGGCCATGAGGAATGGGACCCCAATCTAAACCTCCAGCCTTGGCTGCTTTTCCAAGGATTGTCCCCACCCTCCTGGCACTGTCCCTGAATCCACAATCTCCCAAACTTCCCTGAGCTCTGAGAAGCCGTGGAGCCACCTGCACCCAAATTTTCCCATGGGATTTCCCCTTGGGAATGAGCTGTGGACCCCATTTGATGATTTGGAGCTGCCCCTCCTCCTGCTTCCTCTGCCTCTTTCCCAGCCATCACCATTCCCCATGGGATGAGAGCTCCAATCTCATGGATTTGGGGCCCAGCCCTCCTCCCTGGGGCAGCCACTGATCCCATTGGGAATTCTCCCTGTGGGATCTTCAATGTCCCACTGCACTTCCTTATATCACCTTAGAATTCCAAATTTTGGGGCATTTTCCCTGTAAGGAGCTGGAATTTTCAGCAGCTCAGATTTAGAAGATCCTTTCCCACAACGCCCTATTAAAATGAATCCCGCTTGGAAAATTAATCCACACCCTGGAAAAATGGAAATGTTGCCTCGTGTCGGTCAAGAGGCACAAAATTTGGGATTGAGGGGATGTGGAGGGCTTGGCTTTGTGAAGCCCAGCTCTGCTCCCACCCTGCTCTGCCAGCATTTCCCAGACATTCTCGGAGTGAATCCGGATTCTCAGCTTTTCCCTCCTCCCCTCTTAGGGCTGGTTTGATCCATTTTCTCCATTTTTTCCCCCATTTTGCTTGGACTTTGGTTAATTTTTTCAATATTGATCCCTGATTAAACTAATGGATATGTTTTGGTAGATATTTATTTTAAGATGATTAAAAAAAGTATTCTAAAAATTTTATTCCGATTTTTCTTCGTTTAATCTCGTTAATAAATTTAAACCTACTTTACTCTTAATTAAAAAAAAAAAAAAATTCAAATTAACCAACCAAACCCCAGAATGGGAAATGATTTTGGGAAAAAGCACTCACGGAAAGGCCAGGATCTCCCTTGGCTCCTTTCTGCCCAGCAGGACCATTTTCCCCCTGTTAAAAACATTTCCAACATTACCAAATCTGGAGATTGTCCCTGAAATCCTCTGGGAATTAGAGCTCCTTAGGGATGATGTGTTTTCCTATAAATTTTAGGGATTTTTAGGAACGGCCTCGTCCATGTTTCCATCAGATCCCATATTTTTTGGGAGCTCTGCTCCCTCCCAACCATGAAACCTTAATCCAGGTTTAAAAACATTTCCATCTTTACCAAATCTCTGGAGCTTGTCCCTGAAATCCTCTGGGAATCAGAGCTCCTTAGGGATGATGTGTTTTCCTATAAATTTTAGGGATTTTTAGGAACACACATCCATCAGATCCCAGCTTTTCTGTGAGCTCTGCTCCATCCCAACCACATGGATTTTAGCACTTTAATCCAGGTTTATTTTCCAGTTGGATGAGGTGGATGCACGGAGAGGGTCTGGCCTGCCCAGAATCTTTGGGAATCAAAGCTTCCCAATCTTTGGCTGAAAAATCCCCTGCTTGAATCAAGCAGGGAATTTGAAACTGGAGCTGCAACCCCGGCGTTGGAAAGGTGGAAAAACCAGGAGACGTCGAGTTTTGTCGACAAAGGATAAAAACACCCTGACAAATTTCCCACTCAGAACTGCTGGAAAGTGGATTTGGGGATTAAGGGTCCTTAAAAAAATATTAAAGGACAAGGAGCACAAGAAGGATGATCCCAATTAAAGCTGGGAGGATCATTTTTCTCAATCCACGCTCACTTCCAGCGCCAGGAAAAATCACATTATCCACCAGCAGCACATGGAGTTAAGGCAGTGCTGATCCTAAAATCCCTCGGGGCACTGGGATTTGCAGGGTGTAGGACTGACCCCAAACAGGTTGGGATCAGCATCTGGAGCTCTCGTTGGAATTCTCTGCCGAGTGTTAATTGGGAATTAATTATCCCAAGCTGATTGGTTCAGTCCTGCTCTGCCTCGAGGATGTGCTGAGCCAAAGTTTGATGGTTTTTTTCCCCCCTCCCCCCAAAAAAAAAATGGGATGGGGGAATCTTCCCCCAGCTGGAGACCCCATCCAGGCAGAAATTTGGGCAGCATCACCCGTGGGCAACGCCTGGAATTTGGAATCCCGACGTCTCCGCCCTTGTTGGGAGAGCTGAGAAATGAAACCTGGGAGATCCAGGGCTCACCCCAAGGCCAGTTTGGGATTTTGGGAAGTGCAGAGGGATCCCACTGGATCATTCCCATACTGACCACTTCTCCTTTGGGCCCATCCATGCCCGGGGGGCCCTGGAGGCAGAGCTGGGATCTCCCTCTTCTCCCTGGTGGACCCTGGAGAGGAAAAGGAGAATTCAGGCAGCGCTTCCAGAGATATCCCACTTTTTTTTTATTTTTCCCCTAAATCCCAACCTGGGAATCAGCTCAGAGCCCCTCAGAGCTCTCTGGATGGGATGGGATCAGAGTTCTGGAATTTTCCCCCTCTGTCCCAACCCCACGAGCCATTCCTGGAGTTTCTCCTTTAATTCCAGGGAGCAGCGTGGGTGGAAAAAGTGGCACCTCACGGCCTCTCTTTAATCAGTGTCCAAAAAATTAAAAATAAAAAGCCATTTATTATCCCAGACAGGCTTTTCTGGGCTGGCTAATAACATCAAAAATCCCAGCCTTTTTAAATATCCATGAGGGAATCTTGTACTTTTCAGCTCCCTCCTCCCTCCTGTGATTCCTTTGATTTATTTTTCATGGCAAGGCACAGCCTGGGGAGGCAAGGGGAGGAAGAATAATTTTGTTTCCATGGGCTGGAGCGGGGTTTAATCCATATTTTATTGTTCTGGAAGGACCTTTTTCCACCTTATTCCTATAACCACCCTGCAAAATTCCTTTTAAAGATCCCTGTGACACTTCCAGCATCTTTATTCAGTGAGTCCAAGCTCTTATTTTTAAGGAAAATATAAATTCCAGAGGAATTTTGCAGGTAAAATTCAGCTTCCAAAAAGCAAATTAGCAGGGAGAAAACCCAAGTCGCTCTGGGAGATAAAAGAGGAAATATTTGGGAGTTGTTTTTAAAGTTGATTTTCTGATAAAGGAGGTGATTAAGGAGATCTGGTGCCATAAAATAAAAAAAAATAAAATTATTGGGAATTGCTGGATGTGGGTCAAGCTCCTCCATCCTTTCTGCCTTGCATCCCTCTGTTCCTGCCTTAAATCCCTTTTTTTTTTTTTTTTTTTTGGGGGGGAATTCCATGGGATCACACATTTTTTTGTCTTTTTGAGGAGCAGCCTCGTGTTCTGATCAGCATCTCCATTTTGTAGTTTTTAATTACTTACTTAATTAAAACATTATTTTTTTTTGTGTGGAATTTTCCAAAATCCTCTCAATACTTGATCCCGATGGAGCCGAGGGGGTGTAAAAGTTGCCAATGGATGTTGGCTTGGGAAAAAAATTAGGAAAATTCTGTGGAATGAGGGGGAATAAAGATTTTTTCAGTGACCCATCCATGTCAGAATTCCTGCCAAAATCCGTAGATTTGGATGGAGATCCAGACTCATTCAGATTTTCCCAGAAAATTGGGAATTGTCCCAGCTTCCTCCTCCAAAATCCAAATTATCCTCAGGAATCCAGCAGGATAAAATCTGATTTTTCAGGTTATTTTAGTCCAACTTCTCTTTTAATTCTTGCATCTCCCAGCTCATTTTTATATTCTTATATTTTTATATTTTAATCCAAGCCTGAAACTCTCCCAGCAAAACCACGGAGAGAATTTTCATTTCCAGCCTTTTTTTTTTTTTTTTTTTTTTTAATTTTCACTTTGTAAAGTTCTTTATTTCTCAAAGCTGTCTCAAGAACACATCCAGGGCAGGGTGATCCTGCTCATCGATGGAATTAACATCTCATTTCCCAGGATAATTTTTTTTTCCCCACCTTTTACATTTCTAAAGGTGCCCGGCGTGGCCGGAATGCAAAAATATCCATTAAAAACGGGAGCTGAGAGCTCTGACATCCTGATCCCGGGATAATTAATTAATTAACGCCTCCGTGTCCTGATCACTTGGAATTTTCTTTCCATGGAGAGGTCGGACCTTGCCTGGAGAGGAGGGGATGGAAAATATCCCGAGAGAAATGGGGTGGGAGGGAAAATGGGGGATGGAAATCCCTGCTGGGCAGGGTGGAATTTTAAATTTTAACAGGGGAATTTTTTACAAATACGGATGCTGAGCAGAAAATTCTCCAGAAATGAAAATGAGTTTTGATAGAGAAGAACAAAAAATGTGTGAAAATAAAGATTGCTGAGCTGGAGAAAGGTTGGGATGAGCTGGGAAGAGATTTCATGGCTCAGAGCAAAGGATGAGTTGGCTAGAAACAAAATCATGTTTGTACCAAGTAAAGATAAATCCCAAAAAGCACAGGCAAACAGAAAACATGTTTTTGCCAAGAATTTCCCACTGCAGAAAACCAGAAAAATGGGTTTTAAATTATGAGGTGTAAGTGCTGTGGTTGGTCAGTCCCTGCCATAATCTGGGATTCTCAGGAGTCAGGATGGGCTGGAGGTGATGGGAAAGGATTGGCTGTGGTGCTGATTGGTCGGTGTGTAGGAAGATATTCAGCCAAGAAAAATATAAAATAAAATATAAATAAAATATCTAATGTGAAATATAAAATATAAATAAAAATCTCTAGTGCAAAATATAAGTAAAATCTCTAATGCAAAATATATAAAAATCAATAATGCAAAATATAAAATAAAATATTAATAAAATCTCTAATGCAAAATATAAAATAAAATAAAAATAAAAATCTGTAATGCAAAATATAAAATAAAATAAAAATAAAATCTGTAATGCAAAATATAAAATATAAATATAAATAAAATCTGTAATGCAAAATATAAAATAAAATAAAAATAAAAATCTATAATGCAAAATACAAAATAAAATATAGAAATATATAATGCAAAATATAAAATAAAATATAAAAATATATAATGCAAAATATAAAATAAACTCTAAATAAAAGTGCATGGTGAGGGCAGAGGTGGCTGCAGGCAGACCCGAGGCTGCTGTCACTGCTCCTGTCACAAACGGAACCGTGGGAGCAGCCCGGGCTCTGGGAATGCCAGAGGGGAAAGGGGAGAGCTGGGATCGGGGACACCGGGAGAGCTGGGATCTGGGGACACCGGGAGAGCTGGGGACACCGGGAGAGCTGGATCGGGGACACCGGGAGAGCTGGGATCGGGGACACGGGGAGAGCTGGGATCGGGGGACACGGGGAGAGCTGGGATCGGGGGACACGGGGAGAGCTGGGATCGGGGACACGGGGAGAGCTGGGATCGGGGGACACGGGGAGAGTTGGGATCGGGGACACCGGGAGAGCTGGGATCGGGGACACGGGGAGAGCTGGGATCGGGGACACGGAGAGAGCTGGGATCGGGGGACACGGGGAGAGCTGGGATCGGGGGACACGGGGAGAGCTGGGATCGGGGGACACGGGGAGAGCTGGGATCGGGGGACACGGGGAGAGCTGGGATCGGGGGACACGGGGAGAGCTGGGATCAGGGACACGGGGAGAGCTGGGATCGGGGACACGGGGAGAGTTGGGATCGGGGACACGGAGAGAGCTGGGATCGGGGGACACGGGGAGAGCTGGGGACACGGGGAGAGCTGGGATCGGGGGACACCGGAGAGCTGGGGACACGGGGAGAGCTGGGATCGGGGGACACGGGGAGAGCTGGGGACACGGGGAGAGCTGGGATCGGGGGACACGGGGAGAGCTGGGACACCGGGAGAGCTGGGATCGGGGACACCGGGAGAGCTGGGATCGGGGACACCGGGAGAGCTGGGATCGGGGGACACCGGGAGAGCTGGGATCGGGGGACACCGGGAGAGCTGGGATCGGGGGACACCGGGAGAGCTGGGATCGGGGACACGGGGAGAGCTGGGATCGGGGGACACGGGGAGAGCTGGGATCGGGGGACACCGGGAGAGCTGGGGACACGGGGAGAGCTGGGATCGGGGGACACCGGGAGAGCTGGGATCGGGGGACACCGGGAGAGCTGGGATCGGGGACACCGGGAGAGCTGGGATCGGGGGACACCGGGAGAGCTGGGATCGGGGGACACCGGGAGAGCTGGGATCGGGGGACACCGGGAGAGCTGGGATCGGGGACACGGGGAGAGCTGGGATCGGGGGACACGGGGAGAGCTGGGATCGGGGACACCGGGAGAGCTGGGATCGGGGACACCGGGAGAGCTGGGATCGGGGGACACCGGGAGAGCTGGGGACACGGGGAGAGCTGGGATCGGGGGACACCGGGAGAGCTGGGATCGGGGACACCGGGAGAGCTGGGATCGGGGGACACCGGGAGAGCTGGGATCGGGGGACACGGGGAGAGCTGGGATCGGGGACACGGGAGAGTTGGGATCGGGGGACACCGGGAGAGCTGGGATCGGGGACACCGGGAGAGCTGGGATCGGGGACACGGGGAGAGCTGGGATCGGGGACACGGGGAGAGTTGGGATCGGGGACACGGAGAGAGCTGGGATCGGGGGACACGGGAGAGCTGGGATCGGGGGACACCGGGAGAGCTGGGATCGGGGGACACGGGGAGAGCTGGGATCGGGGACACCGGGAGAGCTGGGATCGGGGGACACGGGGAGAGCTGGGATCGGGGACACCGGGAGAGCTGGGATCGGGGAGAGCTGGGATCGGGGGACACGGGCACCCTGCGGGGGACACACCGGGGGGATGGCGGGGGGATTGATTCCTGGGGGATTGGGGGGATTCCGGGGGGATTCCTGGGGGATTTGGGAGCGGGGGATTCCTGGGGGGTTGGGGAGCTGGGGGATTCCTGGGGGATTCCTGTGGGATTTGGGAGCTGGGGGATTCCTGGGGGATTCTGGATTTGTGGGGTTCCTGTGGGATTCCTGTGGGATTCCTGTGGGGTTCCTGTGGGATTCCTGTGGGGTTCCTGTGGGATTCCTGTGGGGTTCCTGTGGGGTTCCTGTGGGATTCCTGTGGGGTTCCTGTGGGATTCCTGTGGGGTTCCTGTGGGATTCCTGTGGGGTTCCTGTGGGGTCTTTCCTGTGGGATTCCTGTGGGATTCCTGTGGGGTTCCTGTGGGTTCTGGGTTCCTGTGGGGTTCCTGTGGGTTCCTGTGGATTCCTGTGGTTCCGTGATTCCTGTGGGGTTCCTGTGGGGTTCCTGTGGGATTCCTGTGGGGTTCCTGTGGGATTCCTGTGGGGTTCCTGTGGGATTCCTGTGGGGTTCCCTGTGGGGTTCCTGTGGGATTCCTGTGGGATTCCTGTGGGATTCCTGTGGGGTTCCTTTCTGTGGGATTCCTGTGGGGTTCCTGTGGGGTTCCTGTGGGGTTCCTGTGGGGTGTTCCTGTGGGGTTCCTGTGGGATTCCTGTGGGATTCCTGTGGGGGTTCCTGTGGGATTCCTGTGGGGTTCCTGTTGGGATTCCTGTGGGGTTCCTGTGGGGTTCCTGTGTGATTCCTGTGGGGTTCCTGTGGGATTCCTGTGGGGTTCCTGTGGGGTTCCTGTGGGGTTCCTGTGGGATTTTTTCTGTGGGGTTCCTGTGGGGTTCCTGTGGGATTCCTGTGGGGTTCCTGTGGGGTTCCTGTGGGGTTCCTGTGTGTGGATTCCTGTGGGATTCCTGTGGGATTCCTGTGGGATTCCTGTGGGATTCCTGCTGCTCACCTGTGGCCCTGGCTGGCCCCGTGGCCCTCTTGCTCCGGCTGCTCCCGGCTCTCCCGGCTCTCCCGGCCATCCCGCCTGGCCTTTGAGTCCTCCCAGTCCTGGAACTCCCTTGGCTCCCTGGGAATCACAGGGGGTTGGAGGATGGGGCAGCCAAGCATCCAAACCCTTCCATGACCTTGGGAATATGGGAACACCTTCCAGGTCCCTTTGGGGTGGGAGCTTCGCTCTCCACCTTTCCTCGTCCAGAAGGTGCTTGGTGATGTGGATTTTCCAGATTCTCCAAGAATTCCCAAATTCCCAGCTCACCTAAACAGAATCCTTTCATTTGTAACCCTGGGAAAAAGGAGGAAAGAGGAAAATCCCAAACCTATAAATTTCCCACTCCTCTTCACCACTGAGCTTTGTCCCGGAGCTGCTGGGATGGAAAATATTCCCATGAAACCCAGCAGAAGGAAAAATCCAACCCCCAGCAGTTGTGGAAAACAAATTTGTGGGAGAGGAAAAGACCAGGAGAGGAAGGGAAGGAGAATTCCCTGGGAATGATCTCCAAGCAGAGACTTCAGGAGGTGTTTGATCATCAGAACAGATTTGTTATCAATAAAATCCTTTAAGATCCCAAATCTGCTGGAGACTGGAATGTGGGAAAGGCCTGAGGGGCTGGAAAATGCCAAAGGATTTGATGGAGGATGCCGAGATTGTGTTTGGGGTTTTTTCCCTTAAAAATTTATTGTTTGAACAGAAATCCCGATTTTTTCCCCCTCTGGAAAAGTACAGATTTAGTGTTTTTTTTGTTTTTTTTTTGTTTTTTTTTTTTTTGTAAGGAATAAAGCAGGAAATTAAGGAATTCTGAGCAGGAAGATTGGTGGGGAGTGATCCAGGTGGGAATTCCTCAGGGAGATGAGAACAGAACTCGGGATCAACTCGAGGACTTTTCCCATTTCCCATGCCAAGGTGGCCACGGCCTGAGCCACTTTTCCTACCCCAGAGCATCCCAGGGATTTACCTTGGGAATGGTGAGGGGAAAACTCTGACAGGGAATCCCAACCGCTCCGGATGGCTTTTCCTCACACTAACCTGGGATTTTATCCATGGCCAGAAGTGAATTTAAGGAGAATTTAAGGAGACCTCTTTCCTGACCTTTTCCAACTGCATTCCCAACCTTGGTGTTGCAGCAAGTTGACATTTCCCCTCTGGAAAGGGCACCAGTGATGTGAAAAATGTTAATTTTTTGGGAACGCCACCTGATGGATGTGGGATTTATTCCTTGGAAATGGCAGCATGGTCAGTACCAACCTTTTCTCCTTTCTCCCCCGGAATTCCCGAGGCGCCGGCGTTCCCTGAGGTTCCCGCTTCGCCCTGGAAGGAGCCAAGGTAAAATCATGGCTGGTGTGGGCTTGGAAAAGCTGGGACTTTGGGAATAAACTGGTGTTTTTCCTTGGATTAGAGTTATTTATTGTCACCTCAGGCTGGGCACTGGTGGTATTCCAGGAGAAGGAAAATTCCCATTAAATAGGAAAAGAGCCTGTGGAACATCAGGATTGGGATGGATGAACTCAGTTGAGGAGGTGAGTAAAGATCCCAATCCCAATATCCAAGAATCTTCACCCAGTCCTGGTGGATTTATGGGAACAGAGCCAGGAAAACCCAATTTAAGGCCTTTGGGAGAAACGAGCAATTTCCAGAGGTGGATTTGGGAAAAGTTCTGGGAAAACTCTTGTGGGATGATCTTTAATGTCCCTTCCCAAACCGTTCTGTGATTCTGGGGTGATTCAGATCCTCACCTTTGGTCCATGTTTTCCATTCAATCCCGGAATTCCTGGTTTTCCAGGACTGCCAATTTCTCCCTGTGGGTGGAAATGCAGTGAGGACAAAGAACCCCCTCAAAGATTTGGAAAAGTGAGGAAAGGGATGCCACTCAAAGACAAAAATCTCACCCCAACCTAGAAATGTCAGATCACTAAAATTTAACTAATAAGAAATGCGACAAATTAACCAATTAACACTAATTTAACTCAGAACCAAGATAATTAGAAATCCTTAAAAACCGGAGGTTCTCCCAACTCCGAGCTCGCCTAGAGGGAAGTAGGTGGGAAATTCCCCAGATTAAAATTCAGCCACGAAATGGAGCGGGGGCTGACGAAACCCAATATGAGTAACAATAATAATACCAATAATATTAATTAAAAATTATGACGACCACGACAATAACAGGGACGACGCTGCCTCTGCCACCAACAGCTCCCATTGCTCTTATCCAGCTTTCCAACCCCTCCATAAAAAAGCCCATTAAGGCTCATGTTGTTTACTGATAAGGGACTAATGGTGCTGATAAGAGCCCTGCACCGATTTAGAACCCAGCCCCGGCTGTTGCTAAGCCACGGATCTGGAGGGATTTGGGCAGGCTTTAGTTCGGGTTTTAACCCTAAATTGTCCCAAAGTTCCCTGCAAGATTTAAAACTTCCTGATCCGTGATTCCCTGATCTTCACAGGCCTTCCAAGAGGGATTTTCCCCCAAAAATGGGGTGGGTTCCTCAGGATTCCATAACACGGATCTGGAGGGATTTGGGCAGGCTTTAGTTCGGTTCTTAACCCTAAATTGTCCCAAAGTTCCCTGCAAGATTTAAAACTTCCTGATCCGTGATTCCCAGATCTTCACAGGCCTTCCAAGAGGGATTTTCCCCCAGAAATAGGGTGGGTTCTTCAGGATTCCATGCCATGGGTCAGGAGGGATTTAGGCAGGGTTTAGTTTAGTTTTGAACCCTAGATTATCCCAAAGTTCCCTGCAAGATTTAAAACTTCCCAATCTGTGTTTCCCTGCTCTTTTTAGGCCTTCCAAGAGAGATTTTCCCACAGAAATGGGTGGATTCCTCAGGATTCCATAACATGGATCAGGAGGGATTTGGGCTGGGTTTAGATTCATTTAGAACCCCAGATTATCCCCAAATTCCATGCAATCCTTAAAGCTTTTCCAATGTCTTCCAAGAGGGATTTTCCCCCAGAAATGGGGTGGCTTCCTCAGGATTCCATACCATGGATCAGGAGGGATTTAGGCAGAGTTTAGCTTCGTTTTTAACCCTAGATTATCCCAGAATTCCCTGCAAGCCTTATAACTTCCTCATCCATGATTTCCTGCTTTTTGTAGGCTTCCAAGAGGGATTTTCCCCAGAAATGGGGTGGGTTCCTCAGGATCCCATGCACTAAGCTCTCCTGGGAATGGCTGGGAAGCAGCTCAGGGAATGGGGCAGCTGGAGCAGGGTGGAAAGCTGGGCTTAGCTGGGCTTGGCTCACCTTGGCACCTTTGGCTCCGGGAACGCCGATCCAGCCTGGAAGCCCTCGCGAACCCTGGGAATAAAGGAGATCCCAGGGATTGAGGGATTCTGAGGGTGCTGGAAGCTCCTTCCCCATCTCTGCTTGTCCCAACCTTTATTTCCCAGGATCTCAGCGTGGTTGAGGTTGGGAGGAGCTCTGGAGAACGTTTCTCCAACTCCCAATCCAAGCAGCGCCATCCAAAGTTGGTCCACAGGGATTTTTGGCATCTCCAAGGAGATTTCCTGGGATCTCATCCATGTCCTACCTTGGTCCCTTTCTGCCCGGTGTCACCAGTGGTCCCAGGGTCACCTTTCCCTCCCTACATGGAAAAAAAAAGGACAAAGGAGATAAATTTTCAGGAATTTTGGGCCAAAATCCCATCCATGTGCTGGGAGATTTTGGGAGCCTCCCTGTCGTGAGGGAGCTGATCCCAGGGAAGTGAGATCCAGAGGGATTTAGTGAAGGATTCCTTGGTTTTCTGCTCTCCATCAGGCAAAAAGGGACTTGGGGTGTGAAGGAAATTAAAATTTGGGATTTGGTAAGAAACAGAGGAAAACTCAGGCTGGGAAACATGGGATAAATAAGAAATTTTGGGATGTGGACATGCTGGGAACTGGAGGACAGCTCCTGAAAACCAGGCCGGGATGTGCAGTGGAGAATTTACCAGGATTTGGGAAAGAGCCTGAGGAAGAGCCTGAGGCATTTAGGGGGTGAGAAGGGAAAGGAATTTGGGATCTGGGAAGGAGCAGAGAGGAATTTGGGATCCAGGAAGGCGCAGAGACAGGAATTTGGGGTCCGGGAAGGAGCAGAGCCAGGAATTTGGGATCTGGGAAGGCCTATACAGGAATTTGGGACCCAGGAAAGCCCCAGAAGGAATTTGGGATCTGGGAAGGAGCAGAGACAGGAATTTGGGATCCAGGAAAGCCCCAGAAGGAATTTGGGATCTGGGAAGGAGCAGAGACAGGAATGTATGATCCAGGAAAGCCCAGACAGGAATTTGGGATCTGGGAAGGCCTATACAGGAATTTGGGATCCAGAAAAGCCCCAAAAGGAATTTTGGATCTGGGAAGGAGCAGAGAGGAATTTGGGATCCAGGAAAGCCCCAAAAGGAATATGGGATCCGGGAAGGAGCAGAGACAGGAATTTGGGATCTGGGAAGGAGCAGAGCCAGGAATTTGGGATCGGGAAGGAGCAGAGCCTTTCCCAAGCCATCCCTGTCCCTTCACTCACCGGTTTCCCCGGGTGCCCCTGCAGGCCTCTGTCTCCTTTGGCTCCCTTGATCCCGTTCTTCCCATCGAGTCCTGCTGCACCCTGCCAGAAAATTGGGAAAAATCCCCTCCAGAGCCCGTTTGGTTTTTTTGGAAAAGGGATGAGACCAATCCAGGATGGAAACCCCACTGTAGGATCCCCCCAGAAGCTCCCCCAGGAACAGCCCCAGGACCTGAGGTTGGGATTTGTGTCCCAATCCTCACCCCAATTCCAGGGGATTGGGTCATTCCAGGGTATTTTTTATTATTGGATTATTCCAGGGAAAATCCCTGGCAAATGAAACCTGGGAGGAGGATTAATTTGTAATTCCAGGGAAATCGTGGGAAAAAAAAAAATGCTCCAAGGAGCTTTGGTTTGGGTTGGGAATGGGAACAGGGATTTTAGGAATGTGTGACCCAAGGGGCTGCAGGGTTTTTAATCCCATTTTTTTTTATTTTTTTGGCTTCTGGAACCACATCCACCTCTTTTCATGGAGTCTCCCATTGTTGTGACAGCCAACAAAGCTGCTAGAAATCCTAATTTATTTTTTATTTTTAAATTTTAGGGTTTTTTTCCCCAAGGTTCCCACAGTCTCCTCATCCATCCTGGCCAGTTTTGATGGTATTTTCCAGCACCTGGATGTGAAGGAAAAATTGGATTTATCCCCACTTGAGCCTCTCAGAGGAAAATGAATTGGCTGCTTGAGCAAATCCAGAGCTGAACGAGTGGAATTCTCTGCTTGTTTGATGGAAGGAAAAAAAAATTCATTAAAAATAAAATACAGATTAAAAAAAAAAAATCAGATTTGTGTGCCAGGGACCGCCTGGATCAAGGAAAATCCCTCTTCCTCCATATTGCAGGCATTATCAGGCATGGAGATCTCTTTATTGGTAATTATTTATTGACACAATCAATAGGAAATTCCATCTGGGGATGTAAATAAATCATAAAACCCCAGGGAAAATGGGAATTTCTCTGTTTGCTGGGACAGATTGGGGGTAATAAAGCATTTGGGTGCTGGTTAAATCCCACAAATCCGGGATACCTCCAAGTGCCTGGAGTTTTGAAGGAGCTGGGATCAGAGCAGGGATGGGTCAAAAAGCTTTTTTTTTGGTGCACTAAAACCCCAGGCATTAATTAGAGTTCTCCTAATTAGCTTCAATATTTCAATTAATTATCCCAAATATTTCCAGTGCCGGGTTTTCCATATTTTCCTGTCTGTGTTCAACTTGTCTTCCTGCTTTCCTTCTCATGCTGAGAGAATCCCAGATGAATTTAGGAAAAGTTAAACTCGCTTAAGGATTTGCTGAAGGAAAGCTGGAGCTAAGCCTGGCCTACTTAGTCCAGGCAACAAAAATAAGATTTAAAACTGGGTTTTATCTCTCCATAAGTGGTTTCCTGTTTATTCTGGACTAGAGGAATTTTGGAATATGGATTGGAAGGTTTAAAATCTTAAGGATGTGGTGGGAAGCGGGGTCTAAGCTGGTTTACCTAGTCCAGGCAATATAAATAAGATTTAAAACTGGGTTTTATCTCTCCATAAATTGTTTCCTGTTTATTCTGGACTGGAGGAATTTTGGAATATGGATTGGAAGGTTTAAAATCTTGAGGATGTCCTGGAAAACTGGATCTAAGCCTGGCCTACCTAGTCCAGGCAACATAAATAAAATTTAGATTTAAGATTTTATCTCTCCATAAATGGTTTCCTGCTTATCCTGGGCTGGAGAGATTTTGGAATATGGAGTGGAAGGTTTAAAATCGGGATTGGACCTGGCCTGAAGGGGAAGAAGAAGGTCACAGAGGTGATGTTTTCCCAGGACTGGGAAAAGATGGGATAGGAGGAATTAAAAAAAAAAAAAAAAAAAAAAAGAAGAAAATGCAAAGAAGCCAAACGGAAATTTGTTCCTTCGGATTTCCATCGCGGTGTCCTGCCAGGGAAACCCAGGCTGGAGGATAAATGGGAGTCAATTAAAATGTAAATGGCAATTTAAAGGCGATTACAGCGGGAATGGTGGAAATGGCTCCGGGCTCTTTGGAGCCGGGATTAAAACATCGCTGGAATTGAAACGCTCCAGCAGAGAGGCTGAGTCACCGACCCCGGGATGCAGAGAAGCCTCCGCCGCTTCCAGGCAAAAATTCCCGCGGACTCGGAGCCGGGGAGGAGCTGGGAATGAGCAGGGAAAAGCTGGGATCCATCGGGATGCTCCCCCCGAAAGGCTGGAGTTGTTTGAAGGCCCACACTTCAAAAGGAGGAAGAATTCCCAAAGTTCTCCTAAAAGGTTTTCCAGCTCCTGCTGGGCTCCTCAGTATTTGATGGGATGATGCCAATGGGATCTCCACCTCGGGGTTTTATCCCATTCCTTGCTGGGTTTTGGTGGAATGGGGATGGTTGGGATTATTTGATGCAGTTTTGAGTTCTTTTCCAAGACAAAAAAATAATTTGGTGTTTGGGGTGGGAATTGCCTGATTTAGGGGAAAATTCCCTTTGGCAGAGGGTTTGGAATGAGAGGATCTGGAAGGGAATGATCCAGCATTTTAAGATTTTGTGTGATCCCGGTTTTCCTGGGAAACTAAATATCCCATTGATATTATATTATAAAGATTATATATAAATATATATATGATATATTATTAATATTATAAATTTAATGTTTATAAATAATAAACACAAATTCCTGCTTATAAACCATTCCCACTCCCGCTGAACTCCCGAGCCTGGTGCGCTCCAGACTCCAGGGATTCAGAATCCCTGGAAAACCCGAACAAGGAGCAAGAAACAGGGGGAAGAGAATCCTAAAAAAAAATCAGACTTTTGGGGAGAATAACGGGTTAATCCGTTGTTATTTTAATGCCCAATCTCAGGGAATAAAGAAGAGGAGCTGGAGCTTGAATCCACGATCCAAAGGATGACTTAATGGGAATAATGGGCTGCAATTGGAACATAAAAGAGGGAAGGGAGGCAGGAATAGCAAAATAAAAAGGGAGCAGAGCTTTGAGAGAAGAGGAGAAAGGAGGAGGAGGCGCCTGGAAGTCAAGAGGATCCATTGAAATTTTCCGAGGAATAATTGCTGGGAGAAGACACAAATGCTGTCAGCTTGGTCGGGAATTTCCACGGAGCAGAAAATCGTGAGAGTAAATGGATGAGGGCGCTGAAATCGCTGCCAGGGAATTCAGCAGGAGCAGCAATTGTTGGCAATTTGTGGGAATAAAAGATGGGAGGGAAATCAAGGGAAATGAGGAGCACGAGGCTCTACCTGAAAGATTTGGTGTTGGATCCAGGCAGGATCAGGGAAAAAGGGGAAAAGAGGATTTGGGGAATGATGGACACCATGGGAATAACTCAGGGAAGGAATAATCAATAAGGATAATCAAAGGGGAGCATTTAGGAGATAAAGTGGGAGCTTAATTCCCATCAGGATCGTCCCCTCAGGTGCCTGATGGGAATGATGGGTGAGAATTCCCTAAATCTGCCAGTAAAAGCAGTGGGAAGTGAAGCTGGCAGAGTGGGATGAGTCCCAGAATTTATCACGGATCTTCCAGCAGCGCCCCGGCTCGGATCCGGCTTTTGCAATTTTGGGAATGTGGTGAAGGATCAAATCCCAGTTTTGCCCCTGCACCAGCAGAATCCCAGGATATTCCCAGAAGGAAGATTCCTTTGCTCTGCTCAGATGGCAGGACACCAATTTGTGGGAGTTATTATCCCTAAAATCCAGGGAAAAACCAGGCTGCTGGGATCCCTTTGCACACTTTGGTCTGTTCCTGGATGGATTCCCCCCCATGGATTCAGGGATTCCCTAAACAACAATCCCATAAATATCCTCAGTCCAGGTCTTGCAGCACATTCTGGCCTCGAGGCTTTGGAAAAGTGCTCAGAAGATTGTTTATAATTATTAATAATTAATAAAATAATTAATTGGATGAGGGTCTTTTCCTCAGGGAGCAATTCCTACACTGGATTCCAGGGCTGGCAGTAATTCCATGGCTGGGACCAGGAATTAATGGGGATTTATTCCTTTGGACAACCTTGGATTTGGAAATTTGGAGTTTGGGCTCTTAATTTAAGAGCTGGACTCCTTGATCCTGGTGGGTCCTTTCCAACTCCAAATATTCCAGGATTCCATGATTCTCAGAGTCTTTGGAGCTTGGAGAATTTTCCACTTGGGGCAAATACACCAAAGGCATCAAAAACATGAAATAGATGTGTTTTTCTTGTGTTCCTTGATGGAAAATCATGGAATTGTGGAATCATGGGATCATGGAGTCATGGAATAATGGAGTCGTGGAATCACGGAATTGTGGAATCATGGAATCATAGAATCATGAGATCATGGAATCATGGAATCATAGAGTCATAGAGTCATGGAATCATGGAGTTGTGGAATCGTGGAGTCATGGAATCATGGAGTCATGGGGTCATGGAATCATGGAATCATGGAATCATGGAATTACAGAATCATGGAAGCATGGAATCATGGAGTCACGGGTCATGGAATAGTTTGGGTGGGAAGGAACCTTAAATCCCATGCAGTTCCCACCCCAAGGGCAGGGACACCTTCCTCTATCCCAGGTTTCTCCAAGCCCTGTCCATCCTGGCCTTGGACACTTCCAGGGACCCAGAGGCATCCATAATTTTTCTGGGAATTCTCTGCCAGGGCCTCCCCATCCTCACAGGGAGGAATTTCTCCCACAAACCACAGCCCCAAACCTCTGGCTGCGATCCTTGATATCCACGCTGGTTTTCCAGCGGAACCTCTTGGAACTTGGACTTTGGGAAGCAGCTCCAGGTTCCCACGGCCTTCTCCCACCCCTTCCCACATTCCTGGCTGTGGGAGGGAACCAGGGCCCTTCTCCACCCCCAGGACTTGGAGAGACAGGGAAATGTTTCCAAACTCACAGAAGATCCCGGCGAGCTCGGTTCTCCTGGCTCCCCCTGCAAGGAAAACAGGGAAGAGTTGAGATCCCTCTGGAAACAGGGAATGCTGTAGGAATTCTGGAAAAGGGACAAGGAGAGCTTTGAGGAGCTGCCTACAGCAGCAGCTGGGAGGGCAGTGGGATATCCCAAATATCCCAGGTGGAAAACAACGGATTCCAGATGGAGCTTGGAGAACCTCTGTGACCTCCCCCCCTGGAATACTGACATTCCAGCTGCTCCTTCCGCACCATTCCAGCCTGGAAAAGCTCCCAGAGCGCTCCGATCCTTTCAAATCTTTAGGATTTTCCTGGAAAAATGCAGCTGCTCCTGCTTTTCTAGAGCAGGAATCATTCCAATCAGCAATTTTGAGGGAGGGAATGAGGGATTATATTCCATGGGAAAAGCAGGATGGGATTTTCCACCTCAGTCTTGGCAGGAGATGCCCCAAGGTTGGAGCTCACCTTCTGTCCCACGGGTCCTCTGCTCCCGAAAAGTCCCATCATTCCCTTGGATCCAGCTTCTCCTTTGATTCCCTAAAATGGGAAAAACGTTAAAATCCTGGTTAAATACACTGTCAATTCCTACCCCCTGGAATTTATCCATGGAAAAACCCTTGGAGTTAACAGAGATGACCCAAAGCACCATTTCTGTATCAAAATTCCAGCCTGGGATTGGGAATAAAGACACCAGGAATCTCTGGGAATTGTTGGGGGAAAGATTTTTTTCTGGCATATTTTTTAGGGAATATTTTAATGGATGATTTTTGATGGATTATTTTTTTCTGGAATATTTTTTAGGGAAATATTTTTGTGGATTATTTTTTAAAAGGATTTTTTAAATGGAATACTTTTAAGGAAATATTTTTTATGGATTTTTTAAATGGATTATTTTGGGAATATTTTGTGGATTTTTTATGGATATATTTAAAATGATATTAAGAAATAATTTTTTTAAAAAATTATTTTTATGGATTTTCTTTCTGGAAGATTTTTAATGGATTATTTTTTCTGGATTATTACTTATGGATTATTTTTTTACAGATTATTTTTTATGGATTAATTTGTCTGGAATATTTTTTCTGTAATATTTTTTTGGGACTGTTTTAATGGATTGTTTTTTATGGATTTTTTTCATGGATTATTTTTTAATGGAATATTTTTTAATGGAATATTTTGATAGTTTTTTTTATGGATTGTTTTTTATGGATTATTTTTCAGGGAATATTTTTCTGGATTTTTTTTTTTAAATGAATTATTTTTTTTCTGGAATATCTTTTAGGGAATATTTGAATGTTTTTTTAATGGATTATTTTTTTTTCTGGATTATTTTTCTGGAGTACTTTTTATGGCTTATTTTTAATGGTTTATTTTTCATCAGAGTCCAATCGGACAAATAAAATACAGGAATTTTATCCAGCTTTAAAACACAGGAACCCTCCTCCCAATGGAGAATCCCCAAGAGTTTCCTTCCCTTTAGGACCCTGAGCAGTGGGATCAGAAAAGGGCTGGATCCGCCTCTTCCCAAGGGATGTGCCCACCTTGGATCAGACAATTCCCACCCGGATCCCCCGGGATCCAGCTTCCCCTGGGAAATAACAGGAGCTGGATGTGTCACTGCTGCTGTAGGAAATTCAATTTATCCCCTCCTGGGTCAGGCTGGCGAAGCCAAAGCCGTTTCCGTCGGGTGGAAATTGGGATGAGCACGGATGACACGGAGCTGGGAGCCATGACTCAGCTGGGAGTGGGAGAATTCCCAGATTCCTCCCAGGAAAATGGGGTCAGGTTGGGACCTGGTGATGCCTTAAGAGTTTAGGGCTTGTATCTTTTTTAGGTTCTGCTGGGGAGTTTCAGGGTTTGTGGTGAGTGCTGCTTGCTCTCAAAGCAGAGACACAAAATAATTCCTGCTCTGGTTTGGTACCAAAACCCAGGAATGAAACCAAGGGTGAAGTGAGAGGGAAAACGGAGAGGATGGAGCTTCAGACCCTGGAGCTGTAATTGCACAATTGATTTTAACATGCTCATGGACCAGAACTTATAAAAGTGGGAGCCCTCGTGGCCAATTGTCCATTTTGTGCCCACTTTGGGTCCATCTCAGGTGTGACCCAGCCAGGCTCTGGTGCTGCCCAGGTGTGCCCAGGGAGGCCTTTGAATAAATCCCTTTTAATAAACCCTTTTATCAAACCCCTTTTAATAAATCCCTTTTAACAAACCCCTTTTATAAACCTTATACCCCCTTTTAATAAACCCCTTTTAATAAACCCCTTTTATCAAACCCCTTTTAATAAACCCCTTTTAATAAATCCCTTTTATCAAACCCCTTTTATCAAACCCCTTCTAACAAACCCCTTTTAATAAATCCCTTTTAATAAATCCCTTTTAACAAACCCCTTTTAACAAACCCCTTTTAATAAACCCCTTTTAATAAACCCCTTTTAATAAATCCCTTTTAACAAATTCCTTTTAATAAATCCCTTTTAACAAACCCCTTTTAACAAACCCCTTTTAATAAACCCCTTTTAATAAATCCCTTTTAACAATTCTTTTAATAATCCCTTTTAAAAACCCCTTAACAAACCCCTTTATAACCTTTTAATAATCCCTTTTAACAAATTCCTTTTATCAAACCCCTTTTAATAAATCCCTTTTATCAAACCTTAATAAACCCCTTTTAATAAATCCCTTTAACAAATCCCTTTTAACAACCCCCTTTTAACAAATCCCTTTAAATAAATCCCTGCTTTTTCCTTTTGCTCTGCCTGCTCTCTGTTCCAGGGCAGGCTCCAGACTCCTGGGATGAGCTCCCAGGGAAGCAGAGGGAGAGGGAGGAGCTGTGCCACCACCCAGGGGACACGACAGGGACATGGAGCCATCCCGAGAACATTCCAGAGGCTCCAGGAGCAGGGATGGCTCCTGGAGGGAGAGGGCAGGTGAGAGTGGAACGGTCGCTTTTCCCAGAGGAATGGGAATTGTTTGGTGTCCCCAAGCCCCCTCCTCTCCCTGTCTGTGCCAGAGTTGGGTGTGGCTGTGTTTTCCAGCACAGTCAGGAGAATCCCAGGATGGTTTGGGATGGAAGGGACTTCCAAGATCAATCCCTGTTCCAATCCCAGCCATGGGACACTTTCCAGGTTGCTCTAAGCCTCATCCAACCTCTTGGACACTTCCAGAGGCACCTCAAATTTCTCTGGGAATTTCATTCACCACCCTCAGTCCCTTCCTCTCAAATTTCTCTGGGAATTCCATTCACCACCTTCAGTCCCTTCCTCTCAAATTTCTCTGGGAATTCCATTCACCACCCTCAGCCCCTTCCTCACAGGCTTTGGGAAGTTCCCACCTTTTCTCCTACAGGTCCATCCTCTCCCTTCTCGCCTTTGTCTCCATCAAAACCCGGCAGACCCTGCTCACCCTGAAAGGAAAACCAGGAATTGGTGGATTGGAATTCTTCCACCTCTGCAGGAAGGATCCAGCTAGATCCAAATGCTGATCCCAAGAAGGGAAGGGGCAGCCTGGAAAGCCAAACTCACGGGATCTCCTTTGGTGCCTTTGTAACCCTGGGGTCCAAAAATAGTCATGGATTCACCCTGGAGGAAGGAGAGACAGGGAAAGGGATCCGCTGGGAGCTCATGGATCCCACAGGATTAACCACATTAATTGCTAGGGTTAATCACCCTTAATTAAAAACCAGATCATGAATGTGCCCAGAAAACTCCAAATCCTGAGGTTTCTCCTTCCCAAAATACGTTGGAACTCCCTTCAGTGCAAATATTCCTGACCTGGGTGATTCTGGGGTTTTCCCAACTCCACATCCGTCAATATTCCCAAAAATCCAGCATTTTTATCACCACAGGACCCTGCCCAAATTCCAGTTTCAGGCACATTCCTGCTTCCCTGCCTTCTAACAGAGGCAGGACGGGGCCTGACAAATTTTAGGAATAAAAGTGAGACTAAAAATCCTGCAGCTTAATCCAACCCTGGGATTCACGGAGTTATTCCCTCATTGATCCAGGGAGAATAAGATGGAAAATTAAGCTGCAATCAGGTGGAACAAACCCGAGTCCATTTTTCCCCCCCGCCCTGCTCTCGTTTTATCTCCAATTCCACCTTCTCTTTTTACGAAGGCATCCTTTGGAAAATGCATCCCACATTCCATCGGCTCGGGAAGCGTTCCTCACGAAAAGCAAATTAAGAATTGATTGGCCCCCGGAGCGAGCTCCTTTCCAGAGGAGCTTCCTGGGAGACAAATGGGCCTTAATCACGGAATATTGCGTGACTCAAGGGCGGCATCATCACGGAGCTTTTCCAACCCTCATTTTCCCAACGAGCCATTCCAGCCAGGAAGGAACTTAACAAAACGCCGGGCACGAGTTCAGCGCTTTCCGAGCATTTTCCAGGAGCTCTCGAGGAGTTATTTTCCCATTACCTGTCAGGAGCCAGCTCGGGCTGTGGGAAATTAAGGTTGGCTTTGGGGTCAGCTGCTCATTCCAAAAAGCAGGGGGAATTTTCTTCCTCCTTTAATTCAGGATTTTTGTGCCCTAGCAAATCGTTCCCAAAATTACTTTTTTCTTTTTTTTTTTTGTGTGTGTGTGTGTGCTTTGTAGGATCCCATCAAATCCATCCCACAAACTCAGCTCCAAGAGATGTTTCTGGTGCAAGGAGGGAAGTAAAAAAATTTGATTTAAACTGGTGGAGACCCCCCAAAAAAGAGGGGGAGAATCCAGGTGTTGCCTCCTCTTAATTCCATAGGTGTTATAAGGAGAGGATGGATCCAGGCTTTTCTTGGGAAAAAAAAAAAAAGGGAAGGGTTTTCCCTTTCCAAAAATAATAAAAAAAAAATCTGGAATGTCCTTACTCGTTCTCCCTTTGCTCCCAGAAGTCCCCGATCACCCTAAAAATGGGAAAAGAAAATAAAAATTGGTGAATTATTCCTATTTTATTCCCTCTTGTGTTGCTCAGGCCACTGATTCCCATTCCAAGGCACTAAAACCTCCTGGAGCTGGAAGTCAGATCCTCTGGACACTCTGGAAAACGCTCAGCTCACCTGAAATGTTGTGGAAAATCCCAAATTTATGGCAATGACAAGGAATAAAAGCCCGAGGGCTGAGGTGGTTTTCCTGACTCCATGCCCAGCACGATGTGGAATTACTGCTGGATTTCCCATCCCAATGGGATTTGGCATCTCCACCTGGCAGGGGTGGGATGGCACCTGGGAAATGAGGGATTCCCCAAATTTCTCCCTCAAAATTTTTGATGGAATCTGTATGGACTAGGAGCTGGAGGGTAGAGAACATGATCCAGGAGCTCTCCTGGTCCATTCCCAGGGGATCCTGGGATGATTCCCAAAGGCTGATCCAGGAGCTCTCCTGGTCCATTCCCAGGGGATCCTGGGATGATTCCCAAAGGCTGATCCAGGGGCTCTCCCAGGAGATCCTGGGGTGATTCCCAAAGGCTGCTCCAGGGGCTCTCCCAGGAGATCCTGGGGTGATTCCCAAAGGCTGATCCAGGGGCTCTGCCAGGAGATCCCGGGTGATTCCCACTGGTTTCAAAGGGCAGCTGCTCCCCACACCACCAGGGCAGCGCGTGGAGAAGATCAGAGTTGCAGAGGAGATAAAAACTGTAGACAAGAGTTGCAGATAAAAGATGCAAACAAAAGTGGAAGATAAGAGTTGTAGACAGGAGCTGCAGAGAAGATAAAAACTGTAGATAAGAGTTGTAGACAAAAATTGTAGATAAGAGTTGCAGATAAAAACTGTAGATAAGAGTTGTAGATAAAAATTGTAGATAAGAGTTGTAGATAAAAATTGTAGATAAGATAAAAGTTGCAGATTAGCTCAGTTCTTACTCTTTGTCCTTTCACGCCTGGGAAGCCTTTTGGACCCTGGAAAAACACCAAAAACTCCCGTGAGGATCCACAATAACGGGAGGAAAGTGGGAAGGGGGGAAAGTTGGGAAAGAGCAGCCTCCATCCAAAGGCAGAGCTGCTTCCAGGGATGGGCTCCAGCATGGAAGAACCTCTGGAAGAACCAGCACAGGAACTCCTACTTCAATCCTCTGTCCACCAACGGGATCTCCTGGCGGGTGGAAAAATTCAGCGGAATTCCCTCATTTTGAGAATCCCACTGGGATTTTCGGACCCTCAACATCAAGGGAAAGCTGGCTTGCTCCAAGAGGTTCCTCCAAGGTGGAGATGGATCCCTGATGGGGATCTCCAGATCCTTTGGAGGCCAAGCAGGGATGGGAAGTGCATTTGGAGAGGTGAAAATCCATTGTGGTCACCCCTGTTGGCTGAATTCCTGGGAATATGCAGGAAGATGGGAATTTCCATCTGCAGGGACAGCTTCCACCATCCCAGGGTGCTCCAAGCCTCATCCAACATGGCTTTGGATATTTCCATGGATGAGGTAGCCACAATTTTTCTGGGAATTCTGTGCCAGGGCCTCCCCACCCTCACAGGGGAGAATTTCTTCCCAAAATCCCATTTATCCCTATTCTGGTTTAAAACCATTCCCCCTTTTCCTATTGCTCCGTGGCCTTATTTAAAAAAATCCTCTTCCTTCTATTCCATGAAAAACAACAGCCTAGTAAATAATAATTAATAAATAATAATTAATAAATCATAATTAATAAGTCATAATTAATAAATAATGAGTTTATCCAAATTCCAGCTGTCATTTGTGTCTCCCCCTGCTCAGGCCCCTCCAGCAGAACAAGAGCCTGAAATTCCTGCCCTGAAATTCCTGAAATTCCCACAGACAGCAGGGAGGGATTGATATTCCAGGAGGGCTTCCAAACCTTGGGATGAGCCACCCAAATGACAAGGAAGACAAGGAATTCCCAGGATTTCCACTCCCTCATCCATTGGAATTCAGGTTCCCAAATCTCTCTTTCCCACTGGAAGGATCCCATTTTATCTCTCTCAGGGCTCGGGGGGGTTTTGCCCGCCCTGGGATCTGGGATTTTCTGGGAACACTCACCATCATTCCAGGGGGACCCCGCATTCCCACGATGCCCTCATCACCCTGGGGGATGCAGAGGGGCAGGGATAGCAAGGAGGAATCCCAAACTCACAAACAATCCCACTGGGAATGGGGCAGGCAGAATTCCCAGACTCCAGAGGACCTGTCCAAGCTCTTTATCCCTCAGGATCAGGGCTGGGTGTTTTTATGGATCGGGATGAAAGAGCTGTGCCAGAGGGTCCATGGAGACCTTTTGTGGTCTCCTTGAGCTGATCCTACAGGACCTGCCTTTAAACCTCAGGAATTGTCCAAATTCCAAATAATTGAGGCCAAATTTAGGTCTTCCATATGAAGCCAACGCAAGCTGAGATCCTGGGATTCAGATTTATGCCGGAATCAGAAGAGCAGAAACATTATTCCATCATTTCCTGTGGATAATGGAGCTCCAGCAAGGTTTACCCACAGCTGTTGACATTTTCAGGGAATGTTTTGCCTCATCCAAAAACAGGTGGGGAGTTTCTCCCGATGGATTGGGCCATAAAATCCCAATTTATTTGTGGGACAGCCACAGGAGCAGCAAATTTAAACGTGGTCTCCGATTCCAACTCCGGCTTTGTCGGAAGGAGACCAAAACTTCTCAAGGAAAAATGGGAATTTTGCTGCCTGAAACCCTTCAGGAATTTCTGGGATGGTGGGAGGGAGGTGATGCGCAAAGCTGCCTCCAAAGGGTATTTTGATATTCCAAAGCCTGGAATATTTATGGATGGACCTACCCGAGGGCCAGGGAATCCATGGGGACCTCGCGGGCCAGCGGCTCCAAGGTTGGCTTCTCCCTGGAAAGCAGAAAATTCCAGAGGTGTCACTCAGAGCAGGGGAACCCCAGCAGACAATTCCTGGTGAGTCTGGCCAGGATTGAAGTCCCAGGAAGACTCAGGAGACTCAATTCCATGG
This sequence comes from Sitta carolinensis, assembly GCA_032173965.1. Classification (NCBI taxonomy): domain Eukaryota; kingdom Metazoa; phylum Chordata; class Aves; order Passeriformes; family Sittidae; genus Sitta; species Sitta carolinensis. Next base: position 646,920 of record JAVUNC010000005.1, read on the forward strand.
ATTTCCTGCTGTTCTCTCTGGAGGGTGCTCCAGCTACCACAGGAGGAACGGGATGAAGTAGGATGGGGTCAGGGATGAGAAGCCAGGAGAAGGCAGAGATTTGTCCCATTCCATCCCAGGATTTCTGCTCCTGACTTTCCTGGGAGGGTGGCACTGACCTTGTTGCCTTTGGGTCCAGGTATCCCAGGAATTCCCTGTAGGACAAGGAGAACAAAAGAAAAGTGAGGATTTGCTTTGGAAGTGCTCAGTGCTCTCCTATCCAAACATTCCCAGAGGATCAAAGTCCAGCCAGCCCAGATCCCTCATCCATCCATCCATCCATCCATCCATCCATCCATCCATCCATCCATCCATCCATCCACATCCATCCATCCATCCATCCATCCATCCATCCCAAAAGTACAAATCCACCTCTTTTCCTGGGGATCCCGGTGGTCCCACAGGTCCGGGAAATCCACTCCGGCCTCTCCTCCCACGTTCCCCCTGGAAAAACAAAACCCTTTGAGAGGAGAAACTCCTGGATGGGATAGGCCCTGATTTCCCTGATCCAGACCGAGTGTTCCCTGCACTGGCAGGAATTTCCTCATGGAAAGGGTGGTCAGGGATTGACAGGGGTTGCCCAGGGAGGTTTGGAGCCCCCATCCATCCCTGGAGGTGTCCAAGGAATTCCTGGATGTGGCAGTCTCTGGGCATTTGGCACAGCTTGGACTCCATGACCTTGAGCTTTCCCAACTTCAATGATCCTGGGATTCCTCCCTCTGTTCCCAGGGATCCCAAAATTCCAGCAGCCACTCCTTCCCAGTCCCCTCCTCGGGTCACACCGTTAAATCCCCAGGAAGAACAACTTCCTGGGAGCTCCACTGTTCCCTTTTGGAACCTGAGGCTCATCCCATCGCTCTAATCATTCCCAGAACATTTCCTTTCCCAACCGGGATTTGTTCCCACTTCCCTGACAACATCCAGGAAGACCTGGAATTGTGGGGGTTTGTCCTGGCACGGACAGTTTGCTCATTGTGGTCACCTTGAGGTGACAAACACAACCCAAGGTGTCTCCTCACCTTCTGTCCCGGAATTCCGGGCACACCTGGAGCCCCTCTGTCCCCCTGGGATCCGGGAGTGCCGGCATTGCCGCGAATTCCTTGGATGCCCTGAGCTCCTGGAGGTCCTGGAGCCCCTGGCTCGCCCTGGTGAGGGAATCATGAGGAATTGGGATATTGGGAGGGATTTGCTGGAGAAAGTCTGGGATGTCTCCATGAATTCTCACAACCAGCATATGGAATTTGGGACACAGCTTCCAGTCCTGATCCACGAGGAGATCCAAGGGCTGGAAAAATGCTCACTGAACTTTAGGATGGCTTTTCTTCCCAAGTTTTGGTGACAAAAGGGCTTTTCCATGGCTAAATAAGGACAGAGCCTTTAGCTCCTGACCTCTGGTGAATTCAAACATTCCAGGAATCCCTGGAACTCATTCCTGCTGAGCCCACGATTCCCTGGATTTTTTTTTTTTCCCAGCATGATATCCCTGCTGATTGCAGAGAGGTCAGCCTAAACCCTTCCATGATTCCAGATTTATCCTCTGCCCTTCCCTTTGGAGGACACAAGAGCATTCCCTCTATCCCAAATCCTTCTCCTGCATTTCCAGGATTATTTTGATCCTTTCTCTTTGCAGCCTCTTCCGTGCTCCACATCCAGCACTGGAAAACCAGGATGACAAAGAGGAAAAACCCAGGGAAAAAAATCAAAATCCAAGTGAGATCCAACTTTACCTTAAATCCAGGTGGCCCAGCCTGGCCAATGGGACCTCTGAACCCAATTCCTGGTTCTCCCTGTGAAAGGAAAGTCAGGAAAAATTAGGAATTCTCCTTCCAGTGCAAAGCCAGCACAGGGGGAGTTTGGTTCCTGCTGCTCCATGGAGATCCAGCTGAAATCCCACAGGGCTGATCCCATTCCAAGAGCTCTCAAATGTTCTGGATGAGCTGAGCTGGAGAGACAAAGCTGCTGGGAATCAGCTTTGGAAAAGAGGGAGCTGGAATATTCCTGGGAATGGAATCCCAGGATTCTGGGTCAGACTCATACCCAAGATGTCCTGTCTGTGTGATCCCCCTGGAATATTCCCAGGAATGGTATCCCAGGATTCTGGGTCAGACTCATTCCCTGGAACTACTCATTCCTGGAATATTCCTGGGAATATTCCCAGGATTCTAGGTCAGACTCACTCCCTGGCATTCCTCACTCATTCCCAAGGTGTCCTGTCCATGAGATCCTTCTGGGATATTCCCTGGAATGTTATCCCAGGATTCTGGGTCTGACTGGACACTGCTCCCGAGGTGGGAAGGTGGGAGATGGGAAAAGGGGGAAAATTCCCCCCCGACTTTGTCCTTTACCTTTTGGCCTCCTTCCCCTCGCTCTCCTTTGGTGCCCTGGGGAATAAAGAGAGGATTCCCAGGTCATGGAATTGGCACCCCTGAGCAAGAGATCTCCAGGGATTCTCTGCCTGGGATGTGGGGAAAAAAAAGGGAAAACAGCCAAATTCCAAGGAATTCAGTGATGGGAACTCAGTGTCTGGGTGAGTGACATCTCTATTTCAATTATTGGGGATTTTGTCTAATTTTGATGCAATCACTTTAAAATAATTAATTTAAATTTTTGAACATTTAAATAATTAATTTAATTTAATTTAATTACTTTGGTCTCATGCACTGTTCTGTGCTATCCCGGGAATTTCAGCTTTTCCCTAATAAATAATCCTGATGAAGATTTTTCTGTCGAATTATTAAAAATAAAGAATTAATTTTTACATCAATATTTTTGGTTTGCCATCATTAATCCTGCTGGACAATCCACAGCTCTGTAATTCCTTGGATTTAACCCATTGATATTCCAGGGTTGGGACTGGAGGACATTCCCAAAAAAAATTTGGAGCCCATTCCAGCACTCACCTTCTCTCCAGGTTCCCCCACGTCCCCAGGCTGTCCCTGCAAGACAAAATTCCCATTCCAGCCACTTCTCTTCCCTCTTTTTCTCCCAGGATTCCATCCAAAATTCCACAAATTCCCATCCCCCTGGATCTGCCACTTGCTCCCTGTAAATTTTCACTGCCCTAAGCAGCCGTGGAATGAAGATTTTTGTGGATTTTTTTTTTCCATCCCTGCTGCCAGGGCTGGATTTTCCTTGTCCATCCCATTTTTTAGTTCTCTTATCCAGCAAAAAATGAATATTGGGAAGACCCCCCCGGAATTTGCGGTGATACGATAATTCCAGTATTTAGAAAAATTCCTCAAAAATCACTAAATCCAACCTGGAGCTTTTGCTTTTCCTCCTGAGCATGGCAGATGTGTGGGAAAAAAATGTTGGAATTTGGGAACAAAACCCCCAGGAAGGTTCAGGGATAAAGGTGGGAATGTGCCAATCCCAGTTCCCTTTGGATCTGATTGTCCTCTCCACAAGCATATTCCCAACTTTCCCACAGGGAATTCTGGTTTCAAAGGATCAGGCTGGGAAACCTCATCCCTACCTTTTCTCCTTTGTCTCCCCGGGCTCCAGGAGCTCCCATTTCTCCCTGGAAAACAACCAATCCCAAAAAATCAATCCCAAAATGTCATTATTCCAAGGAATTTCCCGTTCCCTCTTTGCACTGGGTGGGTGCTGCCCTCATTCCTGCTCCAAGTTTTTGGCAAATATCCTTGGAGGAATCCCTGATTTCCAGCTCTCAAATTCCCACAACGGATTGGGAATTGTCCTGTGCAGTGGGAATGTTCCACAAATCCTGGAGCAAAAACCAAGGATAAGTGACAAATCCAGGGTTTCCCTATCCCAGGATACTGTGGATGTTAAAGAATTCCATGAATTTGAAGGAGACAGGAGGAATCCCAAACTGATTGAGGATTCCCAAAACACAGGTCCCAAGTTTGGATCAGCTGTGAAAGATTCCATGCCGGAATTCCTGCTCATCACCAATGGCAAGACCATTGATTCCATCGTGAATTTCCTGATTTTTCCCTGTGATTCCTCAGTTTCTGAAGTGAGACAGCTCTGGGAAAATGGATCATTATCCTGGGAATATGCAATAAATAGTGGGATAAAAGCACTGACCTTTGGGCCACGGGAGGAGGGATCTGCGGGGGCACTTCCCTCCTTCTGCAGGGAGAAAACGCACTGGGATAATGGGATCCATGGGATCCATGGGATAATGGGATCCATGGGATAATGGGATCCATGGGATAAGGGGATGGGGTGGGATCCATAGGATGGGAGGGGGTGAGATCCATGGGATGGGATCCATGGGATGGGATAATGGGATCCATAGGATGGGATAATGAGATCCATAGGATGGGATGGGATAATGGGATGGGGTGGTATCCATAGGATGGGATGGGGTGGGATAATGGGATCCATAGGATGGGATGGGATCCATAGAATGGGATGGGATAATGGGATGGGATGAGATTCATAGGATGGGATCCATAGGATGGGATGGGATGGGATGGGATAATGGGATCCATGGGATCCATAGGATGGGATGGGATAATGGGATCCATAAGATGGGATCGGATGGGATAATGGGATGGGGTGGGATGGGATAATGGGATCCATGGGATGGGATGGGATCCATGGGATGGGATAGTGGGATAATGGGATCCATGAGATGGGATGGGATCCATGGGATGGGATAGTGGGATAATGGGATCCATGGGATGGGATGGGATAGGATAATGGGATCCATGGGATGGGATGGGAGAAAGGAGCAGCTGCCTCCTCCCGGGGATAGGAGCAGGCCAGGAGGAATTCCGTACCTTAACTCTCCTTGGATGATGAGGGCCTGGATGTGCCTGGGATTCAAAGAGAGGAGAGGGAAGTGTGAGAGCAGCTGGAAAAACTTTTCCATGAGCCATGGAAAAGACACTTCTGAGGAACAGGATGTGAGGGAGGAAGTGGGGAATCCCAGAGGGAAACTTTCCAGGTTTCCAGGGATCACCAGGATCCTTTGGAAGGTTTCCTGGTTGGATTTGAGGTGGCCTCCAGGCTCCCAATCTGCTCCAGCCTGGATGGGACATCTGGGAGCTGCCAGGACCAAGGAATTCCTGAGCAATTCCTGAGGAATTCCAGGCTTTTGGCAACAGCACTGGTGTCCCATTTTAACCCTGGAATTTCTGGAAAAGTGTGGATGAGCTTTGTTCATTCCTCCTGGGAATGCAGGGTGAGGGTCACTCCCTGCTTTCAAAGAAATCCAATTATGGGAAAACCATCCTGAATTTTCCATCCTTAACTCCTGGGAACAGGAATTTTTGCTCTAAAATTTTATAAAAATCAACTTTTTTTCCCTAATCCTGAGATCTTGTGTTAAAGATCCCTGGAATGTCCAGGAGTGTCAGGAATGGGCAGGTTTATCACCACCCCCACAGGGAAATATCTTCGACATTCCAAGGGAATTCCAGCTGTTCTGTTTTCCCCAAAGCCCAGATTATTCTATCCCCTAATTTCCCTGGATAAATTCATGGAGAAGGCTCTGTTTATCCATGAAAAATGGTTCTTGCAGCAGCTGTTTCCTGCTTTATTTAGGGATATTTATCCCTAAATTTCCACATTCATCGTGTCTTTGCCCAGGTGGGAACATAGGGATCCACTTCCATTGCTCACCGTGGATCCCGACGGGAATTTCCGAGCTCCTGGAGCACCGGGGGGATGAGCTGGGGATGGAGCCTCCAGGGAAGGGGCTCTGCTTCCTCCAGGATCACAGGGATGGAATGGGATCCTCATGGGGTGTCCCTCATGCCCGGGAGATCTCCTGGATCGCTGCCTTGGGATCGCGGAGCCGTTGTCGGAATTCCCGTTTTCCTGTGGGAAGGAAATGGGGACAAGGAACGGTTTAAAACCAACAGAGGAGAGATTTGGGTTGGATGGGAGGAGGAAATTCCTTAGCCAGGGAATGGGGAGGACCTGGGATGGGATCCATGGGATAGGATGGATGGGATGGGATATGGATGGGAATGGGATGGATCATGGGATGGGATCCATGGGATAGGGGATAATGGGATAATGGGATGGGATAATGGGATAATGGAGGGTGGGATGGGATGGAATGGAAATGGATAATGGGATGGGATAATGGGATGGGATCATGGGATGGGATGGGATAATGGGATGGGATGAGATGGGATAATGGGATGAGATGGGATAATGGGATGGGATCCATGAGATGGGATGGGATGAGAGAATGGATAGGAAGGATGGATGATAATGGGATGGGAAAGGAGGATAATGGGATGGGATAATGGGATGGATAATGGGATGGGATAATGGGATGGGATAATGGGATGGGATAATGGGATGGGATAATGGGATGGGTAATGGGATGGGATAAATGGGATAAGGGATGGGGTTTCCCATAGAAATTGTGGATTCCCCATCCCTGGAAGTGTCCAAGGTGAGGATGGATGGAGCTTGGAACAACCTGGGATCATGGGAGGTGTCCCTGCCCTGGATGGGCTTTAGGATCTCCCCAACCCATTCCATGATCCCACGAAATTCTAATTATAAAATGATTATATTAATACCAACAAACCAAAATTCTCTTTTCCAACCTCAAGTTTTCCAGGATTCCAATTTCCAGTTTATCACCAGGCCACAAATCCACATCCATTTCAAAGCTATAAAACCCCACCTAAAATATTCCAACTTGGAATTTGAAATCCATCCCTGCTCCAGCCATTCCCAGGCAACTCCCTGTTTATTGCACCTGGAGCATCCAGTTGGAATAAACCAGCAATTAATGCCAATTAATGGCCGTATGTTAATCAGCTCCTCGGTGATAAATTGGAATATTTAAGGCACACAGAGTAAAGGAAATAATTCCTGACCTGGCTCCTAAATTGTTCCTGGTTTTCCATAGCAGCAATAGGAAATGATCCATTGGAAAAAAAATGAGAATATTCCTATCGAGAATATTCCCAGCAATCATTTCCTGAGCCAAATATTTGGATCTGAAAGCAAAAATTGAATTTATTTGCCATAAAAGTCCTGAGATGTTCCAGGAGCACAAGAAGAAGAAGGAAAAATCAGGATGTGGTGCAGTTATTTAGGGATATTCCTTTTTAGTTGTAGGAACAAAGATCTGGATTCACCTCCATTAATTTCATGGATTTTTAGATGCTTTAAGCAGGGATAATAAATCCCAAACTTCCAGGGAATACTTGGTGAGGTTTTCAGGGATGAGCATCCTGTTTTCCTGGATTTTTACAAACCATGGGATAATTCCACTGCATGGATAATGAACTCAGCAAATTTCTGGCTCACAAGAGAAAAAAACCCCAACAATTAAAGCAAATTAAAACTGGAATTCTTTACTGGAAGAGGATGAGGGAAAGAGGGATAAAAAAGGGATGAAGGATACACTGGCATGAGGAGAACCCATCCAGAGTGGGTTTTTTGGGATAAAGGAGGGAAAATCTCCCTGAGGTGGCACCATGGGGTGGCACCACGTGCATTTTCCCATCCCTCCTCCCTCCTTTCCCTGGGAATGGCTCTAAAATGCTTCACAGATCCTCGTGGAGGCGATTCCAGAGATTCCAGAGGTTGCCAAGACCTGCCTGAGGTTTGGAATGTTCCCTGGGATCCCATTTGCTGGGAAATTGCCAGGAGTAATGAGGCTCCATTAATTCCGTAATTCCTCCGTAATTTTGGCAGTTTCCTCCTCCAGGAACGAGGCAGGAAAAAGGAATTTTTCTTCCAAGAAAAACTGTGAGGCTGCTGCTTCCTCAAGAAATGATTTGTTGCTGGCAGGAGATGAAAAAAAAAAGGAAGGAAAAGAGGGAAGGGAGAAAAGGAGGGAAGAGAAAAATGTAAATAAAAGGGAGAAGGTAAAAAAATAAATAATATTCCTGAAAGAAAGGAAGGGGAAAAACAGGAAAAAAGTCAGGATTTCAGGGAGGAAAATGAAGCAATTGTGGAGATGGGGGGATTTATCTGAATTAACTCTGGAAAGGAATAAGTTTAAATCCGGGGGGGGAGGAGCAGGAATTTTTTGGGATGGTTCCATAATCCCAAAGCAGTGGCTCATCCATGGATGAGTATCCAGCCCTGCTCTAGACACGTGGATTTGGGCTCATCCCGCTTTTCCCAGTGGTTCCTTTGCTTCCAATTAACTCCTGCCAGGAATTGCTCCTCAGGGATGGAGTTCCTGGGCTGTTCCAGGCTTGTGAACCTTGGAACAGATGGAAATTCCTGATTCCTGCTGCTGCTACAGGGAAAACTGGCAGGAAAACTGGCAGGGAAACAGGCAGGGAAACCAGCAGGAAAACTGGGAGGAAAACCATCAGGAAAACTGGCAGGAAAACAAGCAGAGAAACCAGCAGGGAAACTGCAGGAAAACCATCAGGAAAATTGGCAGGGAAACAGGGAGGGAAACAAGCAGGAAAATGGAGGGAAACTGGCAGGAAAATTTCAGGAAGACAGGCAGGAAAACAGGAAGGAAAACAGGAAGGAAAACAGGAAGGAAAACTGGCAGGGAAACTGGCAGGGAAACCGCAGGAAAACTGGAAAAAACCGGGCAGGCTCCACGCCTCCTTGGAATCTCTGGGATGTGGGAGCTGCACTCTCCCTGCCCTTGGAATCCTCTGTTCCCTTCTCATGAGGATAAATGAGATTTTATTCCAATAAAACCTCCTTGGGATGTAGATCCCGTCCTGCTGAGGGAGTTTGGAGCATCCTAAAAAATTTGTGGGAGCTGTTTTAGGTGCATAAAGTTCCTGATGAAATGGGGAGCGTTGGAGGAGCTGCTGGAGCAAATCCAGAGGAATCCATGGAGCTGCAGCCAGGGCTGGATCCAGGCTGGCAGAGCTGGGAATGTTCCCCTGTAGAAGGGAAGCTGCAGGGGGAGCTTCCAGAACATTCCAGGGGCTCCAGGAGATCTGGAGAGGGACAGGAGCCAGGGAATGGCTCCAGATTGGGAACGGGGAGATTGGAGTGGGATTTTGGGAAGGAATTCCTGTCTGGGCTGGAATTCCCAGAGCAGCTGGGGCTGCCCCTGCATCCCTGGGATGTGCCAGGTTGGACACTGGGCTTGGAGCCCCCTGGGATGGTGGGAGATTCCCTGCCCGTGGCAGGAGGGATGGAACGAGTCATCCTTAAAACCCCTTCCCACCCCAACCATTCCATGATTGTAAAAACCGCAGGATTCGGGCTCCATCCTCTGTGCTTCTCCAGTTTAACCCTTCCCAGGAGAGGGAATTGCTGCATCCAGAAGGAAAAGCAGAGCCCATGGATGCTCCTGGCACATCCCGGCGTCTCCGGAGCCGCAATTCCCACTCCAGGTTTTTGCCTTTGAGCCGGGAGCCCTCTCGTGGCTGCTGAGCCATCGCGATTCCAGCTCCAGGATTAACCCTGGAATTCATCTCCAGAGCCAGGGCAGGGATAAGGAGATGGGAGCAGAAGGAAGATAAAGCAGAGCAGGAATTCCTGGATTTCCTGGAGCAGGATCTCCCCACTTCCAGTTACTCCCGTCTTGCCGTCCTTAAAAATGCTGTTCCTGCAGCTCCAAGAAAATATCCAAAGGATTTTTCCCTTCACTCTTTAAAGCTGTTGCTGTCCTGCCTCTGGGTATTTCTAAGAATTCCAAACGAAGTCATGGAGAGTGCTGGATTTGGGAAGGGAATCTCTGCCCAGGAGGGCAGGAAAACAGAGGGAAATGGGATTTTAGGGATCAGAGAAAACCCCTAAATTCCTGCCTAGACCCTAAATTCCTCCTCTTTAAATGACTCAGATTCTGCAGAGCACAGCAGGAACATCCTGGAATATCTGTGGAATATCCTGAGACCGTATCCATGAATTTCCATATCCATGGGGAGTGGGAAGGAAAAGTTTTGTAGGAGGCATAATTTAAATTCCCTGTTTGGAGTCTGCATTATCTCTATTTTAAAAGTTTTGGGAATCATCAACTCTTCAGTCAACCAAGCTGGAATAATACAAGGAAGATGTGGCCAGATAAAATGGGATTATCCTGGTTTTCCCCCCAAAATTGTGGAATTAACCAGCACAACATTTCCCAAGGGATTTTTGTCACTCCCATCAGCCTCCTGCCCATCCCAGGAGCTCTGGTGTTCTCCAGGGACATGGAAAAGCCACTTCAGGATTAAGATCTGCATCCCAATCCATCACTGGTCTTGGAAATCCTTGGAAAAACGTACCTGGCTGGTGTCCTGCTGGGGTTGTCCTTCCAGCCTCTCCTCCAAGGGCTGCAGGAGATCCAGGGAATTGTTTTCCTGCAGATCTCCTGGGGACTCAGCCAAGCTCTGCAGAGAGGGGTGGACAAACACCAACAAAATTCCATTAAGTGCTGGAAAAAATGGAAAACAACGGACAGCAGGACCCTTTCCCAAGCCCTGACACCGATCCATGCAGAAATCCTTGTCCTTCCTCTAATTTCATTTTTCCATTGCAATAAAATGGGGACAAAACTCAGACTTCCAATGATGTGTCCAGTCAAGCTATGGGAATTTTAACTCTGCATCCATCCAAGCAGCACCAATGGAAAAAGAAGGATTCCCTGAGGGATTGAGGGATGCTCTGATGGTCCCAAATCCTTTTTTTTCCAATTTGGGTTTGGCTCCTAAAGCTCAACAGAGAGAGTTTTGGGGTCTCTGTATCCCAAATCCCAACTTTTGCTGGCTCTAGGGTTGTGTCTCTTGGTGCAAACCTCCCCTCTCAAGCCCCTAAAATGTCCTAATCCAGCTTGGAAAAATCTGGGAAAAATCTGAGGACATGGGAGAAGCCCAGGAGATGCCTCCTGCAGGAAGCCCAGCACAGAGAGAAGCCTTAAAATTGTGGATAAATTCCTAATTCCCATAAATAAGAGTTGTTAATCAGGATGCAGGTGACTGAAATTTGTCTGGTTACTCCAAATGAGAGCTCTGGAATTGTGGAATGTCCTGAGTGGGAAGTGACCCCCAGGGATCATCCAGCCCCAACTCCTGACCCTGACCAGGATATCCCAGCAATCCCACCCTGTCCCTGGGAGTGTTGTCCCAGCATGGAAAATCCCAATCCATTCTGACTACAGGATTGGATCCATCCCTGATAGGGATTCCACAGAATCCCAGGATAGAAAAGAATTCCAGGACCACGGAGTCCCAGCTGTGCCTTGATCCCCACCTTGTCCCCAGCCCAGGGCTCTGAGTGCCACCTCCAGGAATTCCCTGGACACTTCCAGGGATGGGGGCTCCAAACCTCCCTAGGCAGCTCCTTCCAAGGCCTGGCCACCCTTCCCATGGGGAAATTCCTGCTGCTTTCCAACCCAAACCTGCCCAGCCCCAGGCTGGGGCCGTTCCCTGTGCCTGTGCCCAGAGCCCGACCCCACATGCCCAGGGTTTGGAAATCCCCCCAGGCTGGGCACTGCCCCCCTGCCCAGGGCAGCCCATTCCAAGGCTTCCCTGCCCTTGCCAGGGAGGAATTTCCCCTGCAATGCCCCCAGCCCGTGCCCTGGCCCCAGGCTGGGGCCGTTCCCTGCCCTGCTGTGCCTGTCCCTGTGCCCAGAGCCCCAATCCCCCCGGCTGTGCCCTCCTCTCAGGAGTTGGGCAGAGCCCCCAGGGCCCCCCTGAGCCCCCTGTGCTCCAGGCTGAGCCCCTGCCCAGCTCCCTCAGCCTCTCCTGGGGCTCCAGCCCCTGCCCAGCTCCATTCCCAACCCCAAACTGAGCCCCCCAGGCCGGGCAAGAGGCTGAAAGCTGCCAAGGGGCTGCAATTCCTGGGCTGCCCTGCCTCAGGAGAAGCTGCAGGCACCAGCATTCCCTCATTGCCTTGCCAAGGGATTTCCCTCTTTTCCCCAGTGCTGGCAAGCAGCTTTCCTGGCTCTGCACTGATTGATCCCCCAAACAGCTCAGGGAGTTCCCCCACAAGATCCCCCCTGAGCCCTTGTGTTCCAGGCTGAGCCTTTCCCAGCTCCCTCAGCTTTTCCTGGCTCTCCAGACCCTCCCCAGCTCCATTCCCTTCCCTGGACACACTCCACAATTGGAAGACCTGGTAACTGGACACAGTAAAACCTCCAATTTCATCTTTCCTGCTGTTTATTTTCACCTCAGGGTATCCTCCAGGCAGTGGCACCTCCAGAGCCTCCAGCTCCAGGCTCTGGCCTTCTCCTGTCGCCTCAGTGCCGGCCGGGACACGGTGGGAATCGTGGGAAATGTGGGACACCAGTGGATCCTGCAACTCCAAACCAGGGGATTGCTGTGACCATGGCAGCCCTGAGCTCCCAGGATCCACACCTGTGAGGAGCTCCATCCCACTGCCTTCATTCCCACCTTTCCCAACCTTCCAGCACACTCTGGGGACATTTCTGAGCCAGGACGGGACAATTCCTTGCTGGCCACACCCAAACTTTCCTTCCAAGGAATCCTCCTCCCTCCCTGGGATCCCTTTTGCCATCCAGACGCCACTCATGACCCCTTTTGGTGCTTCCAACTCCAAAACCTCCCAGAGGGCACAAGGACACTTTGGGGATTTTGGGAATGGCTTCTACGGACAACAAAGCTTGACTGATTCCTTCATTCCCATTAAAAATGAGTGTTTTGTATCCCTTTATCCCAAAGATCCCAATGCCAGCCACAGCCTCTCCCAAGCCACCGTGACCTGCTCGACCACCCTGAGGGCTCTGGTGGCTCAGTCCCATCTCCCCCATCCCCTGGAGGCATGTCACCCCTGGAGGTGACACTACTCACCGTGACAGGCACGGCTTCTTGGCTTTCCTGGGAAGTTTTGCCGCTCCTGGAGCCAGCCCGGAGCCCCAGGAGCCCATCCAGCCCATCCCGCAGGATCACGTTGGAGAGGTCCCTCAGCAGCTCCAGCTGGAACCAGTGCACACCAGTGAGGGAACCCAGAGCCACCCTCCTGTCCCCAGCACGGGACAGTCCAAGAGCAGCCACCCCAAAACATGGGATGACCGATTCCCAAAGGCTCACAGGGCAGGGACAGCTGAGGGGTGGTGAGTTGGGATGGGGCAGCTTTTCCCAACCCAGCTGGGGCAGTTTTCTCCCTGTGCCCCAGCCCAGCCTCCCCCCAGCACAGATCTGCTGCTCAGGGGCCACTGAGTCTCCTCTGGGGGCTGAGAAACTGAGCCCAGCCCAGGGCAGAGGCTGCAGCCAGGGCAGGAGCCAAGCATTCCTGCCTGCAGCCAGCCTGGCATTTGGGAGCCCAGGGCAGCCTCTGCTGCTGCATTCCCACAGGGACACCAGGGCCAGCTCCAGCACTAGCGCCCTGCACAGGGAATCTGCCCCTTCTGCAGGAATCCCTGCTCAGCCTGAGAATTCCTCACTTCAGCACCTGGAGCATCCCAGAATCTCAGAACATTTCACAGAATTTTCCCCCTTTTTTCAAACCTGAAATCCTCTGTGCCCAGGGTTCCAACACCTTGGAAGTCCTGCAAATCCTGGAATTCAAGGCTTGGCTTGGCAATTCCCAGCTCATCCCAAAATCTCAGAAATTTTCATAGAATTTTCCCTTTTTCTCAAAGCCTGAAATCCTCTGTGCCCAGTCTCTGCCACCTTGGAATTCAAGGCTTGGCTTGGCAATTCCAGCTCAGAGCTGCTCCTGAGAATTCCCCACTCCCAGCCCCTGGAGCATCCCCAGAACCCCAGCAATTCCAGTTTTCACTTGGATTCTCCCCTTCTTCAAAGCCTGCAATCCTCTGTGCCCAGGGTTCCAACACCTCAGAATTCCTGGCATTCAAGGCTTGGCAATTCCCAGCTCGGGGCTGCTCCTTAATTTCAGAATGACAATAATTCTGAGGGAGGGTTTGCATTCTCCATTCCCTCCTCAGCACACACCTGCCTGCAAACCAGACAAGCAGCCCCCCCCAAAACAAGGAATGACAAATTCCCAGGGCTCACAGGGCAGGACAGCTGAGGGTTGTTAAATACAGCTGTGGGATCAAGGAGCTGATCCATGGAGCTTTCGTGGGGTCTCTCCCCATCCTAAATAAACCCCCACGTTTGTGGCCTCTCAGGATTTCAAGGGGACTCAAAAAAAGAGGGAGACTGGCTTTTTCCTGGGAATATGGGGATATGACAAGAGGGAAGGGTTTTGAACTGTATTAAGATTTAGGTTGGATTTTGGGAAGGAATTTTGGCTGGGGCTGGAATGGAATTCCCAGAGAAGCTGTGACTGCCAGTTGGATCCCTGGAAGTGTCCAAGATCAGGTGGGATGGGGTTTGGAGCAACCTGGGATGGTGGAAGGTGCTGAGGTTGGAATTAGAGCTGCTTTAAGGTCCAAGCCACCACCCGCCCCATCAAATGGCAGCAAAAAAAAAAAAAAAAAAAAAAAAAAAAAAATCTGTTGAGAAATATTTAAATGATTCCAAATATTTATATACTTAAATTTAAAATTTATATACCCCGGAATACTTAAATATTCCTGGAAAAGAAAATGGAATGAACCTTCCTGGGACTGCTGAGGGAGCGAATGTCACCTCCAGGATTCCAGAGGGAAGAGATGGAAAAGCCAAATTCCAACCCCTGCTCAGGAGGAAGGACAAAGGATCTCCTACCTTGATGCCGTACTCTTCAAAAAGCTGCTCCAGGTCCTGCAAGAAAGGTCCCAAATTTTCCCCCTCTGCTTTCCAGGAAGTTTCTCCTGGAGGTGGCTGGTGGCCAAGGGGACACACGTTGTGTCCTCTCTGCCACCCCACCCCAGGCAGAGAGGGAGGTGCTTCCAACATCTGTGTGAGCGTTAATTTTGATTTATTTACCTTCATCTCCACTCCTTTTCCTGGTGGGCCGGGTTCTCCCTTGGAATAAACGAGATCAGCTCGTTAATTCTGTCGTTTCCATGAGGAGCAAGAAGAGGAAAGGGAGTAATCCCACGTGTGACCCTTTGTGTGCCACTAGCCCGCTCCGTAATCCTGGATAAATCCCATTTGGGGTCTGAATCCCACCCTGCCCCACAGGCTCCTTCCCTCCTCCAGGATTTTGTAGGGAAAGCCTGGCCCATGAGCAGCATCCCAGAGAGGTTTGGGCCAGAGTTTTGCTCCATCCCCTTCTCCACCTCTTGGCCACAAACGTGTGGAAAAGGAAAGATTTTTGAGGTCCCTCAGTGCCACCAGTGCCACCAGTGCAGAGGTCACCGAGCAGGATGATGGCCAAGGTGTCCCCGTGGTTGGTGGTCCCTTCTGGAGGTGGCCATGGTGGTGCTGGTGGCCCCACACGTGGCTGGGTCCAACATTTCCAGCGGGATGGGGCTCCCACAGAAGGTCACAGTGGTGGAATTCCATCTCCAGGTGAGAGATCTTGGATCGGGCACAGCTGAAGTCATGGATGAGCTGCAGGGGTTTGGAAGGTCCAGCCTGGAGGCTCCTGGGGTGAGGAACATCTGCTGAGGTGGGGCTGACCTGCCTCTCTGAGGGGCTTCATTTCACTGAAATCCGGGTTCTGCATCGACAGATTCCGGTGGAATGAAGGGCACCAGGAAGGCCCTGATGGCATCTCCAGCCAAGGCGTGCCAGGGACAATTTGGGATGCCTGTCCCTGGATAAATCCTTGCTTTTCCAAAGGTCTGGATCTCGTGGCAACCAGGAGACCTCCCTGTTCCCACTGGTGCTGCTTCCTGCAGCATTTTCCTCTCCATTAAGGAATGAGCTGTTCCCACCTCTAAAGGTCTCAGAGGTGTGGGATCTGAAGATCTGGGATGTGTGGGATCTGAAGATCTGGGATTTGTGGGATCTGAAGATCTGGGATGTGTGGGATCTGAAGATCTGGGATGTGTGGGATCTGAAGATCTGGGATGTGTGGGATCTGAAGATCTGGGATGTGTGGGATCTGAAGATCTGGGATGTGTGGGATCTGAAGATCTGGATGTGTGGGATCTGAAGATCTCGGATGTGTGGGATCTGAAGATCTGGATGTGTGGGATCTGGAAGACTGGGATGGTTGGGATCTGAAGATCTCGGATGTGTGGGATCTGAAGATCTCGGATGTGTGGGATCTGAAGATCTCAGATGTGTGGGATCTGAAGATCTGGGATGTGTGGGATCTGAAGATCTCAGATGTGTGGAATCTGAAGATCTCGGATGTGTGGGATCTGAAGATCTCAGATTTGTGGGATCTGAAGATCTGGGATGTGTGGGATCTGAAGATCTCGGATGTGTGGGATCTGAAGATCTCGGATGTGTGGGATCTGAAGATCTCAGATGTGTGGGATCTGAAGCCATTTCTCCTTCCCATGTGCTCTTCAACTTGCAGGAAGAGGAAAGGAAGGAACAATCTGGGAACATTCCAGAAATTTATCCCGTTCCACTCCTGAAGAACATTCTTCTTCCTAAAGAAGCTCTGTGGAGATGTGGGACCACGGCCCCGGCCCGACCACGAGTTCCTGAGCCCATCCCAGGAGCTCTGCTTTGAAATCCCAAACTTTTGTGGGGTCAGAGGAGACCTGAGCTGGGTTCTCCTTCCCTCTGACCTGCCCAAGGTGGTGGCACCACCACAAAAATGTGGATTCAGGACCTACCTTAGGGCCTGGGGGGCCTCTTTCACCTCTCAGGCCGTCCTTCCCAGGATCTCCCTGAAAACCACCAGGAATGTGTCAGTTCCCCTCTAAAATTCCCATTTTTTGGGGTGCTGATCCCAAACTAACGCCACCTTTTCCAGAGGGACCAACCAACCCCTTCTTGGGTCTCCCTAATTCCCATTTTTATGTTAAATTTGGAGCAGTTCTGCTCTCCACTTGAAGCTTGACCTCCAGAAGGACTCACCCTCCCAGGAGTTTTCCTGCTTTCCCTTTTTCCTTTGCTATCCCACCTGGAATAATGGAATTACCCCTTGTGCAACACAAATTTTGTTTTTATTTCCCTGCCACCACATCGTGGCTGAGGAAGCAGCACCATTTCTTTGGGAAAGCCTGGAATTGGATCTCTTTTGGATCCCTGGGGATATTGCCTGCAGATTTTCTCCCAATCCCACTTTTCCTGTGACTCAGGACACGAGTCCTGCAGGTAAATCAGGAATTTGGCAGGAATGGCTGCAAAGGATCCATCCCTTGGACCTCTGGGAATGAGTTTTTCCTCCCAGCACAGCAAAATTTCTTGGGAATTGCTGCTGTGGCTGCTCTGCCTCGTGTCCTTCCCCGTCCTCACAAAATAAATAAAAATGAAAAAGAAATTAAATAATTAAATAGAATAAATGAAATAATTCAATAAAAATAAATATAAATAAAGTAAATAAATAATAAAATTAAATAAAGTAAATTAAATAATTAAATATAGTAAATTAAATACTCAAATTATGAATTTAAACTCCCAATTCTTGTTAAAATGGCCACAACGAGAAGGGTGGGAAAGGGGGAGGAATTGCTTTGATATTTTTGGGAATCTCCCAAATAGGATTTAGGTAAAGTCATGAGAAACTTGGTAATATTTTCCCTGATTTTTTTTCCAAGGAGATGAAAAAGTGAATCCATCTCAGCTGGATCTATCCATGTTGGATCCATCCAACCCCAATCCGAAGAAATAAATATAATTTATTTATAATGCTGGGAATAAATCACATTTTCCCCAAATACCCCCTCTTCCAGGGGATTCCTTACATCTTTTCCAGGTTCTCCTGGATCTCCTTTCATCCCTTGCTCTCCAGGTCGACCTGGGAGTCCAGGAGGACCCTGCAAGAAGAGATTGAGAGAAAAAAAAAATATCACAAACAGAGCCTGGGCAGCAGCTCAGAAAAGGAAAATAGTGACGAAAATATTATTTTTCCCACAGGAAAAGAATATTTGGAAGTGGATATTTCCAGGCAAAGTCTCCCATTGGGATGGAGAAGGGAAACAGAGAAGCCCCACCACTCTCAAGGGCAGGAAATTATAATAATAATGAGAAAAATGGGATTATTACCCTGATTCCTCTCACTCCTGGCTCTCCAGGGACTCCAGCTTCTCCCTAAAAGAGAGGAGCAGTTTTCCAAATGTTTTTCCATCAAGTGACAGGAATTTTATTGCACTTAAACCTGGAGGAAATGGTTTAAAGGGAGAGAACTGAGTCCATCAAACATTCCAAGGGCTCTAGTGGAGGTTAAATCTCAATGCTTGGAAAACTGGGATGGAGGCAGGTTTGGGGATATCTGGGATACCTTAAATTAGGAATGGTGTTTTACAGCATTCCCATAAATGAGGCAAAAGGGGCACAAGGTGTGGGGTGACTGGAATATTTAAATTTAGAGGTAGGAGGAGGTGACTGCCTCCAAATCCCACTGCTCTGAGCTCCAGGAATGGTTGGATAATGATGGGAATGTTGGTGTGTCCTGTGCAGGGCCAGGAGTTGGACTGGGTGATCCTGGTGGGTCCCTTCCAGCTTGGGATATTCTGGGATTCCATCCATGGAATTCTCTTTTCAGCATCTCCCAGAAAAAACCAAACCAGTTTAGTTCTTTTTTTTTTTTTTTTTTTTTTTTTGGCTTTTCCGTTCCAGCCTTTGGGAATGTGAAATCTGAGATAAAAGAAAGGTGAAGAGGATTCTCCACAGTCTCCTTTAAGGACAAATAAACAGAAATAAAATGAGCAAGGATCAACTTCAGGATAAATCCAAGGGTTTAATTTTCCAGTTGTTGTTTTCCTGTCACCTTGGGAAGGGGTGGGATCGCCTGGGTCCCAGAGGAGCCTTTCCTCCCTGGTTCTTCCTACAAAATTTGGGTTTTCCCAAGTTTTTTACCACCATTTCCTACTCAAATCCAGGGCTCTTGTTCTGGAATCACGACTCCAAAACCAGGGCTGTTGGAATGCACCTGCTTCCTTTTTTTTCCTGGATTTCCTTTTTTTCCTGGATTTCCTTTTTTTCCTGGATTTCCTTTTCCAGCAGCTGCTTTCCTGTCACCTCGGGAAGGGATGGGATCACCTTGGACCCAGAGGAGCCTTTCCTCCCTTGTTCTTCCTACAAAATTTGGGTTTTCCCAAGTTTTTTACCACCATTTCCTACTCAAATCCAGAGCTCTTGTTCTGGAATCACGACTCTGAAGTTGGGCAGCTCTGTGAGGAGGTGGGAAAAAAAAAAAATCACCGGCTCCATGACTTTTATGGATCCTTTCCAAGTTGGGATCACCTGAGGCTCAGAAGCAGCAGGGTTGGTGTGGCTGCACCTGGTGCTAAATCCACTTCAAGCAGATGCAACTCCGTGACAAAAATCCCGATCACAGAATCCCAGAATTATTCGGGTTGGAAGGGACCTTAAAGCCCATCCAGGGCCACGGCTGGGGACACCTCCCACCCTCCCAGGTTGTTCCAAGCCCTGTCCAGCCTGGCCTTGGGCATTCCAGGGATCCAGGGGCAGCCCCAGCTGCTCTGGGCACTGGTGGTGACTAACAGTTTAAAAAGTTGTGCCTTTTTTGTCATTGCAGGGCAGAGCTGGGGGTGCTGGTTGCTCCCAAGGGATCAGCAGCTCCATCCCCCTGGATCCTGCCTTTACTCACATCTTTTCCTCTCAGCCCAGCCTCTCCTGCTTTTCCAGGGAATCCAGGTACACCTCTCTCCCCTGAAGGAAAGGAGAATTGTCACATTCCCATCCTGCCTTCCACGGGAAGGCTTCAGCCACTGAGGGACAGATTCCAGCAGCACCTCCCTGGTCGTGGAGTTGCTTCCACACTCCTGGATGAAGTTTGGGCTCAGAGCATTTACCCTGTGCTAGGAAGGGCTGGGATTGTAGGATTTCTATTCTTGATATTTATTTTATTTAGATTTATTTAATAATATGTATTTATAGAATTCCATTTAATTGTGGTACTGTTATTTTTGTAGGGTTGTTGGGGTGGAAAGCATCCAGCTCGAACCTCATCTATCCAGACTCCACAGCCATCCCTGGAATTCATTCAGGACAGAATCTGTCGAGGTTTTCCACCTCCAGGAGCAGCTCAGACTAGCAGAGACTCGAGATGGATCCAGTCTTGGACACAGGATCACTTCCCATTCCACCTTTTAATTTTTATTCCCATTTAAATCAGCTGAGTTCTCATGGATGGGTCCTCTCCTGCTCTGGTTGATGTTTGTCCCACAAGGTCGTGGATTTGATCCCATTTCCTTAAGAGCTGGATTGGACCATCCTTGTGGGTCTCTCCCAACTCAGAATATTCCATGGTATCTGGGAAATTTGTGACACCACCTCCCCAGGCCTTCTCCCAACCCCAAACTCCTTTCCTTGCCTCCTCAACTTTACAACCTCATTAACACCCCTCGTTAACACCTCCTGGCTTGGCTGCATCCCATTTATCTCTTGAGCCATCCCATTTTTCCAGGCCCTGGAACCTGATCCTGCCTAAATATTCCATTGACTGATCTATGGAACCATTCCCAAATCCAAACCCTCCTCCAGCCAAGTCTGGGAGATCCCTGTTCGAGGAATGCCCACAGTGAGACACTCATGGAACAAACGCCATGGGTGGGATCTCTTCCAGAGATTTCTTGACTGGTTTTGAACTTTTTCTGGGAAAAATCCCGTAGGTGAGGATCAGCAGGAATTTTTTAAGGCTTGATCAAAGATGTTGGAAGGAACCTCAAAGACCACTTGGTGCCATGGGCAGGGACACCTTCCACTATCCCAGGGTTCTCCAAGCCCCATCCAACCTGCCCTTGGACACTTCTGGGGATGGGGCATCCATAATTTTTCTGGGAATTCTGTGCCAGGGCCTTCCCACCCTCACAGGGAACGAAGCTTTCCATGGACTCACCTTCAGACCTGGCTTCCCAGACAATCCCACATTTCCCTGCAAAACACAGAAGGAATGGCACAGGTAAGATAATTCCAGGTGTCAGTGGCTAAAATCAGAGAAAACAGGGAATGTCCCATGAGGGGCCAGTACACCCTGGCCAGAGGAGTCTCCTGTGTCCCCCACTTTGAAACCATCCATATTCTGAACTTCCCACCCCTCTCCCAAAGACACTTAATATTCTAATATTAATAGTCTAATATATATATAAAGTGGGATTCGCCAGTTTTTGCTGGATTAAAATGAACAGGACGGTGATGTCCCTGGAGAAGGGAACAGCAAGGGTTAACCCAATCTTTCCTGGACATCAGTGGAGCCATATGGGAGCCACCAAGACCTTCCTGGACACAAAAGTCAGGAGGATGAAGATCAAGGTGACTTTCAGGAGAGAACTAGAAATGGAACTTCCTTGGAATTCTGTTCACCAAGATCGGATTCCGACCACAGAACTTTGTCCATCCGTGTTTTCCTCCAGTCATGAGGAGGAATGGGGGGGAATTCCACGATTCCTGGCTGGAATTCTCCACGTTTTGGGGGGTCCCCCCTTTGCTCATGACCCCGTTACCTCCACAGGGTGACCATCCTGGTTCCTTGTCACCTTCCCAGTGTTCCTCTCCTCAGGGCTGAAGGCCAACAAACCCACGGAGGTGTCAGAGATTTTTTTGTCCCTAAATCTCCTGGATTGTCCCCTGAGCCCTTCCCATTCCACACCCACCCCACTGTCCCACTCACCCTGTCCCCGATGTCTCCCTTTAGCCCAGGCTGGCCAGGAATTCCAAATCCTGGACTTCCCTGAAAAGAAACAAAGGGTCTTGCCAAGGCAGCTTTTCCAAGCTCAGGAGAAATCTCCACAGAGCAGGAAAAGCCAGAGCAGATCTGAGGTATTCCCATCCCAACCAGGGAGATGAGCATTTATTCCCTCCCTGATTTCCTTTCCAGGAGCTTTGGATTTCGACACTTGGAAGTGTTCCCCTGGATTCCTGGATGGATGACTTGGGGAGGAATATCATCACCCTCAGAGTTTCCTCGTGGCCACAAAATAAAAATAAAATTAAAAAATCCTTTTATTCCTAAAGGAAGCTGCAAGGTCATCACCTTCTCCCCTTTTTCTCCTGGCATTCCTTTGTCTCCTCGTGGTCCAGCTGGTCCAGGATCTCCCTGGGAATAAAAGACACACCTGAAACAAAAAAATCCTGCAGGGAAACCAAGCCCTGGCTGCATTTTGCACTTCTAGTGCACCCTGGAAAAAAATTCCTTTGCCAAATCCACCCATCCTGGATTTATAAGGAATTTTTTCCCTGGGACCTGCTCTTCTGCCATCCTAAATTCATCACAGTTGTTGCCACACTACAAAGCACCATAAATGCATTTTTACTGGTTTAAACTGAATAAAATGGCCACCTGGAATTTCTCTGCAGGTTGGCAGTGAAGTATCAGGAATTTAAAAAAAAAAAAAAAAAAAAAGTTTGGATATTCCAGGTCACATTCCATCACAAGGCCACAGCAAAATTCCCAGGATACTACTTAAGCTCAGCCCAAAAGAAAAGAGGGATTTTTGCCAGCCAAGGTTAAACAGTCTTGGACCAATAAAAGGAGGTGATTCCAACATCTAATTCCAGCAAAAAAGTCGAAATTCATTTTGCCTATGGAATGAGGGAGGTTTGAAGCACTGCAGGGAATTTCCATGGAAAAGCCACAGGGAATCAGTCCTGCAGTAAATCCTTCTCACAGAGAGAAGGTTCTTGGCAGGATGGCAATGAGAGAGCAAGAAAATAAAAAGGTTAAAAATTCCATTTAAAATATTCCAGGCTGTGTTCCACCTCAAAGCCACTGGGAAAATTATTGGAATTCTCTAAAGCAGCTGGAAAATATGGACAATACAGCCAGGGAACAGCTCTGTCCCAGAGAGCCCCTTGGTTTGGGAAATTCAATTTTCTCTCAGTGAGGCCAAACTCGGAGGGGTCAAAAGATGTGGGAATTCTCCATCCATGGGAATTCTGAGTGCAGGAGATCAGACCCAGCTTTGGAGAGCAGGAGGTGGGATTGGAGACCTCCAGGAATCCCTTCCAGCCTCTTCTGTCCCTGATTTTAACCTCCCTTGGCTGGAAGCATCTTCTGGGATTGGGGTGGATCAGCACTTGAGTGATGTCTCCCTTCTGAAATCCCAAATTTTCCCCTGGACTAAGGCTGCAATGGGAATATCAGATACAAAATGTGAATAAAAGCGAGAGAAATATCCCCAGGACAAGACTTTTCCAAGCTCTCCTCTCCTGTCAGTCACAAGGGAGATGGAATTCAGGAAACGTGGAACAACCTTCCCCTTTTTAAGCAATGCTAATTAATTAAATGATTAATTAACAGGCTTACCTTGACCCCTTTTTTGCCTGGAGGTCCCAAAACCTGAGGAGAAGAAGAAAACGCAGAAATTTTCTGTTATTTGGGGGGGAAAAAAAAATTAAAAATCTCCTTTTCATGGTACCTTTTCCAAAGCAAGGAATGTTATAGGATAGGAATTGTTATGGGATAGGAATTGTTATGGGATAGGAATTGAAATGGGATAGGAATTGAAATGGGATAGGAATTGAAATGGGATAGGAATTGAAATGGGATAGGAATTGAAATGGGATAGGAATTGAAATGGGATAGGAATTGAAATGGGATAGGAATTGAAATGGGATAGGAATTGAAATGGGATAGGAATTGAAATGGGATAGGAATTGAAATGGGATAGGAATTGAAATGGGATAGGAATTGAAATGGGATAGGAATTGAAATGGGATAGGAATTGAAATGGATAGGAATTGAAATGGATAGAATTGAAATGGGATAAGAATTGAAATGGATAAAATTGAAATGGGATAAGAATTTTATGGGATAGGAATGTTATAGAATTGAAATGGGATAAGAATTGTTATGGACAAGAATTGTTAGGGAATAGAATTGAAATGGGATAGGAATTGAAATGGGATAGGAATTGAAATGGGATAGGAATTGAAATGGATAGGAATTGAATGGGATAGGAATTGAAATGGGATAGGAATTGAAATGGGATAGGAATTGAAATGGGATAGGAATTGAAATGGGATAGGAATTGAAATGGGATAGGAATTGAAATGGGATAGGAATTGAAATGGGATAGGAATTGAAATGGGATAGGAATTGAAATGGGATAGGAATTGAAATGGGATAAGAATTGAAATGGATAGGAATTGAAATGGGATAAGAATTGAACTGGGATAAGAATTTTTATGGGATAAGAACTCTTTTGTCACACAGAGGTGGCCACCACCGAGGTTTCTCCTTAAAGCTGGAATTTGGAGGGACATGGAGAGCTGTGGGTGTCCAGCAGGGCTCATCCCTTGAGCTTGAGCAGGGATTCAGTGGTGGGAATTTTTATCCTTGTGTTCCCTGGACAGCAGTGAAGCTCCTTTGAGGGGACAATGGGAATATGGGAATACGAGGAGTGGAGCAAGGGAGAAGAGGACAAAGTTGGCTGGAGGGTCAGGGAACAGCTCTGGGTGTTCTTCCCGTGGTTCTGTGGGACACAACTCTTGGATTCCTGGCATTTTGGGATTGAAGCTGGAGCACAGCTGGAGGACAAGAAGGGCTCTAAACCACTCCAAGTCACCTCCAAGGCTGGAGCACCTGGAAATCTTGGATTTCCCTGAAAGGCAAGAGGAAGGAATGGTGGCCAATGGAATGAAAAATGTGAGGCAAGGAAAACTTTTTGCTCATCCCTTTCCCACCATTTTATTCCTTAAAAATACCCAAAAGTCATCTCAGAAGCACAAGAGCCAAGGAGAGGGGAGAACTGAGCTCAATCCCACAGGGAACAAGCTGGGAAAAATCAGGATAATTGCACCTGAGCTGGTCAAATGTTCTCTCACTGTTTCACTCACTTGGTCTCCCTTCTGCCCTGGAGGTCCTGGAATTCCCTGGAAGAAATCAGAAGGGAATTTCCACCAGAATGAGAACTGATCCAGCAGTTTTGGTTCCTGCTGCCATCCAGAGGGAGGGAGGGAGGGAGGGAAGGATGGAGCTCTTCAACCTAAGTTTTCCATTAATTTCAGGACAACTCTTCCAGTCTGGGATTCTGGAGTCTCCCTGGCCACAAAAGTATTTTAAATATTATCTAAAATATCCCACCTTGCTGCCATTCCAGGCCTCTCCTGGGTAGCAAGGAATTCCAGAATCCAGAGTCTGGAAAATTCCCCTTTTGAGGGAAGGCTCCAAGTCAGGCTGGCCTGGTTGAAGATGTCCCAGCTCAGTCCAGAGGGTTTGGACCAGATGGCCTTGGAAGGTGACTTCCAACCCAAACCATTCCATGATCCAATGATTCCCACAGGAATTATTATGATGATTCATTAATGTGCTGGTTAGGGGCAGAAAATTTCCTTGGAACCTGAATTCCAGGCCCAGGAACTCGGGTTCAGGATTTCAGCACCCACCTTTGGTCCTGGTGCTCCTGGAGGTCCCATCATTCCCTGAAAACAACACAGGAAACAGTGAGAGCTCTGATTTTAAACCCCAAATCTTCCCTTCTCTCACTCTTTCCATGTGGAACCACGGGATTCCAAGGAAAACCTAAATATTGGAGGAGGCTTTGGAGACACTGAACGCTCCGAGAGGATTTTAATGCAAATCTCACTGCAGGATTCCCAACCCACCTGCTCTCCTTCTTCCCCCTTCATGCCAGCAGTGCCAGGAATGCCAATTCCTGCCATTCCCTGCAAGGAAAGCACAGAATCCTCAGGAATGCGGATCCCAGAGCACCCATCCTTCCCAGATATCTGCTTTCTTAGCAAAACAGGAAGGGAGAAATTTCCTCCGGAAATGTTTGGCTTGGAGCAGAGCCAGGAAATTCCAGGACTGTTGGGGCATTCCAAAATGCCTTCCCACAGGTCTACCCTGCTATTCCTCTCATTTTCCCCCTGGGCTGAGGGATTCAGGAAATATCCAACCTTTTCTCCCCGTGGTCCAGGCAGTCCAGGAACCCCATGGGGCCCCACAGGGCCTGGCAAACCAGGTTTTCCCTGGAAAAGAAGGAACATCATCAAATTTTTTTTTTTTTCTCTCCAAACTGGAAAGGTTTATTTTTTATTTCTGCAGGGAAATATTTCTCCTGATCCGTCCATCTGAGCAGTTCCTTTAAAACTCAGGAATTACAGAGCTGTCTGTGGATTCCCGAATTTCCTTTCCCCTCACAAATAAGTTATGAATCCCTGGCTTTACTCAGGAAGGGAAAACAATGGAAGACAGATGCTGGGAGGTTGGACTGGAATGGTGAATCCAGACCCATGGAAAAGGCTGATTTATGGGATGTGGCTCTCCAGTATGGCAAAACCAACCAAAACCAGATCTAGGGAGGATGGAAAAACCAGCACATGGATGCTATCCTTCAGACTGAGCCATTTGTAACACAGAGAATTCCCAAACCTATCCTGGTGTCTTTTTAATCCTCCACAGCCTTTCCCCCTTCTCGTATCTCCCCTTGAACTCAAACTTCCCAAACCTCCTTGTGGGATGATTTCTGGGAAGAACCACCCATTCCCTTGTTTTGGATCTGCTGCCAGTTCTGGCCCATTTGCTGTCCCTTGTTCTTCATCCACATTTTTCCCTCCTCTGGATCTGCCCCAGTTCTTCCCTGATTTCCTGGGATGCTCACCGGCTCTCCCGTGCCTCCTCTGTCACCTTTGAGGCCACTCCTCCCACGGGGACCCTGCAGGAAGCACAGGAAAATCTCACTCCATGATCCCTTCATGGACCTCCGTGGAATTTTAGGAAGTTTGGAAGCCAGAACTTCCTGGGCAGCTTGGAAATAATTATGGGGAAAAAAGGCTTTTCATCCCAAAGTGAAAGCTGACCTCAGGTACTCACCCTGATTCCTGAATCCCCTGGTTCACCCTGAAACACAAAGGACAAGGAGAATTTCCATGGGATGGGCATTCAGGGCCTCCTCACCAAACTTCATCCCAGCAAAAAATTCTGCAGCCTGACAATCCAGGAGAGCAAAATTCCCACTCCCAGTGGAAGGCAGAGCTCTCCACACCCCTCCACCTGCAAGATTTGGTGTCAGGTCTCCTTTTCCTGTGGCACATCCCAGAACTGTGCTGCAAACTCACCTTGATGGAGATTCCTGGTGGTCCTGGAGAACCTGGTGGTCCTGGAATGCCAGGAACCCCTGGCTGTCCCTTCTGTCCCTGCAACGAGGAGAAGCAGGAGAGGGAGGGATTTGGGATCTCTCCCAGCCCTTGGGAAGCTGGAGGCTCCCCCATACCTGGGGTTTGATACTCACAGCGGGGCCAGGCTGCCCATTCCAGCCAGGAATCACCTCCACTCCTCCCAGGACATAGCCTGGCTCTCCCTGTGGATAAAGGCACCTTGGGAGACCCAGGAGCAGAGGGGAAATGGGCTGATTTAGGGGTGATTCCATCAACCCAAAACACCAAAACCCACATGGCCATGAGATGAGTTTTGCTTGCTGGCGTAGAAAAAAAAAATTAATCCCAAGGAGCAAATGGAAGTTGGCTTTCAGCAGGATCCATTCCTGATCCTCATCTGCACAGACAGCTCAGGGGGATGTAAGGAAAGAGGAGGAATGGGGACTGGGAGAAGGGAAGGAAGCTCCTCCTGGGATCTGCCCCCATTAAATATTGAAATATTTTAGTGTCCTAAACGGATTAAACCAGGTTTGTTAATAATGGAAACTCAGAAAGGCAGAATGACCCTACCTCCTCCTGCAATTATTTAACTAATTAACTGTGCCCAGAACCTGGGATTAGGATTGAGCACTTTTCTCCATAAAGATGTAAAATTCCTGAGGGAAACTGCCCAAGATGAAATCTGGCAGTGCAGGATTAGGCAGAGACAGCTTAAAAATTCACATTCACCAAAGATCCCGGTGAAAATTCTTGGAAAAGAGAGGTCACAACAATGAAATTAATTTCTCCCAGTGAAAACCAGGAGTGGAACTCACTCTGTCTCCTTTTGGCCCCTCTGGTCCTGGATAGCCTGGAGATCCCTGGAATTAAAAATAAATTCTGCAGCACTAAACAGAAAAACACCCACAAGACCATGGATGCTGATCCCTGGAAGTGTCCAAGACCAGGTTGGACACTGAGGCTTGGAGCAATCTGGGACAGTGGAAGGTGTTGAGGTTGGAATCTTTCCAGTCCCTTCCAACCCAAACCATTCCATGATCCCATGATATTTATTTTCCAAGAGGATCGTGCTGTGGGGCCATTCCCTGAAGAGTTGGACTCGATGACCCACGTGGGTCCCTTCCAAGTGAGAATATTCCGTGACTCACCTGCTCCCCTTTCTCTCCCTTTGTGTGAGGGTCACAACCCCTGTGAGCTGCTGAGCCCCTGGAGCTCTTCAACAGGAAAGAGAAAAAAAAAAACCTATCAGGGAATTAACATCCACAAAAGGATGGCAAATAAACTGGACTGACCAGGAAACGCAGATTAAAACATTCCTTGGCTTAGGCAAAAAAAGGGAAAAGCAAAGTTGACCACCCAGGAGAATCCTTAGATATTTAAAGTCTATTCCTATGAATTTATAATGTAATTTTTTTAATCTGTCTAAGTGTTCTGCAGTGACTTGATCCATCAAAACATTCTCAGCTCTATCCCAGCTTCTCCAGTTCCACTCCCTGGATTTCGAAGGTTTTGCTCTTTAGGGCTGGACAGTGAGGTCAGGATGGGACAGAGTGTCCTAAATCTGCTCTGATTCTCCTTGTGCCTGACCCATTCCAAGCTGGATTTACTCCCAGGAGTAGGAACTCACCTTTCCTGGTGGGATCTGGGTTCCTGGAAGCTGAGGATCAGAACAAATGGCTTCTAGCAGCTCTTGGAGGATTTGGGGGAAGTCATGGAAGGTGCTGACATAGAAAACATCCTGGGGGTTCTGCTGCAGCAGGATCCTGTGGAGCTCCAAGGGGTCAGCTCCTGACACCCCCACAGCAATGACACGGAGCCCTGGAATGACACGGATCCCACCACTCCTAAATCCTGGGATCAGAGTTTCCAACCCCTCACCTGTAAATTCATGGACAACCAAGAAAAACACAATGGGGCAACCTCAAACCTCTGGAAATTCATGGAGAACCATGGAGACCCACCTGGGCAGCCTCAACCCCTGGAAATTTATGGAGAACCAAGGGAAGCCCAACTGGGCAACCTCAACTCCCTGGAAATTCATAGGGAAGCATGGAAACAAAATGGGGCAACCTCAAACCTTTGGAAATTTGCAGAGAACTAAGGGAAACACAACAGGGCAACCTTAACCCTCTGGAAATTCATGGAGAACTGAGGGAAACAAAATGGGGCACCCTCAAACCTCTGGAAATTTGCAAAGAACCAAGGAAACAAAATGGGGCAACATCAACCTCCTGGAAATACATGGAAAATCAAGGGAAACCTAACTGGGCAACCTGAACTCCCTGGAAATTCATGGAGAACTGAGGGAAACACAATGGGGCAACCTCAAACCTTTGGAAATTTACAGAGAACCAAGGGAAACCCAACTGGACAACCTCAAACATCTGGAAATTCGCAGAGAACCATGGAAACAAAATGGGGCAACTTCAACCCCCTGGAAATTTGCAGAGAACCGAGGGAAACCCAACTGGGCAACCTCAAACCTCTGGAAATTCATGGAGAGCCAAGAAAAACACAACGGGGCAACCTCAAACCTCTGGAAATTCATGGAGAACCATGGAAACCCAACTGGGAACTCCTACCCAAAGCATGGGCTGCTCTGGCTGGGGGCAGCACGTCATCCTGGGATTTTCCATCGGTCACGAGCACCAGGATGTGAGGAAAAGCTGGCCTCATCCCTCTGGAGGGCTGGAATAATTCCTTTAGCACGTAGGATATGGCCCGGCCTGAGCAGACAGGGAGAGACAACGTGGGAGTCTGGATTAATTCCAGAGGTTTGGAATCTGGATCTCCTTCCATGGGTGGAGGATGAAGGGAATTCCTCATAAGTGGAAAGCCCTGGGCATGGGACAACATCTTTTGAAGGACAACAGCAGGAAATCAGCTTGGCTGGAATGGTTCTGGTGGAATCGGCAGTTGTGGAAAAGGGGAACCCAAATATTCAGAAAATTGAAGCACTTTTCTTACACTCCTGGAAAAAAAAATTCCCATTTCCAAATGTCTTTGGAAAGACCAAGAAAGTTTTGCAAAAAGACAGGCTTCAGAGAAATCTCCCACAGATTGAAATGGCCAAGAAGCTCAAAGACATGATGGAAAGATTCCTACATGGAGTAAAATGTCTTTATTGGCACAAATTTCATAAAAAGAAAGATTAGAGGCAAGGTTAGCTAGAAATTTCCAGCCTGACCAATTCCATGCCTTCTTTCCCTAAGCAATCCCATGAAAATTCCTGTATTTTGACTATCCCTCATTTTCTGTGCTCTTGTCCAATACCACTGAGGCAGGATGAGGGATTTGGGTGCCTCAAAGCTTTCCTGATGTGAAGAATTCATTGAAAAATCACAGAACTACAGAACATTCCAAGTTGGAAAGGATCCACAAGGAACATCAAGTCCAATTCCTGAATGGTCCATAGTGGAATCAAATCTTGGAGTTACTGGCACCAGGTTCTAAGCA
The DNA here is from genome assembly GCA_032173965.1 of Sitta carolinensis. Classification (NCBI taxonomy): domain Eukaryota; kingdom Metazoa; phylum Chordata; class Aves; order Passeriformes; family Sittidae; genus Sitta; species Sitta carolinensis. The sequence goes on from JAVUNC010000005.1 coordinate 677,252, forward strand.
ACTGGGCTAAATAATTAAATTAAAATTAACGCATCTTTAATTTACCATTCCTGGTGGTATTCCTCCAGGGCACATGGAAGGTGTTGTCCCTCTCCAAGCTTTTTAAATGAGACAAAATTTCTGGATTTCTGGGATGTAAGAATGCTTGAAATCAGCCATCCTCATGTTTATGGTGTTAAAAGTCCAGGTAAAATCATAAAAAATGAGGAAAACCAAGGGGAGAAACCAGGACATGGCTAAAGCACCAAGTAATTGGAAAAAAACACTCCCGAAAATTAAATTTAATCCGTTCTCAAATTAAAAAACAACTTTGAGCACAAGGTTCCCACCAAGGAAATGGCTCCAAACCACTCAGAGGAATGTTCTCCTTGGCTTCCAGGTTGTGTCCTGGGCCAGAAGGATCATCCCAGGTGTCCCAGTCCCTTCCCAGACCTGTCCTGGTGTTGCCTCCAGTGTAGCTCAGCCCTTTGATGGCTCCGAGGGCTCCGTTGCGGGTGCGGTGTTGGTTGAAGTGAAAAACTGCCCTGGGCTCCTCGTTGTACTGAGCAACAGCAACCTGCCAAAAACCAGGGATTAAAATCCTCAAACCCACGGAAAATGGGGCAGAGTGCCTTGAGTTAGAGCGTGGTGCACCCGGAATGGGAAGAGGTTGAATTCTCTGGGAAAAGGGAGCCAGATCCTCACCTAAATCAAAATTATTTTATGTTCCCAGAGGTATTTGTTGGCCCAGGGTAACGTCATCATTCACCAAAAACCTCCAAGCAGAGTCCAAGAAATTCACATTTCCTGCTCAGCTTAGACTGAGCTCCAAAACTCTCCCTGGCTAATTTAAATATGACATTAATTAAATAAATGACCCCAAATAAATGAGGAGCTGAGTCTTCCCATTGGCTTTGCTGTCGTTAAATCCTTCAGGCTTCATTTGCCTGGAAGGTGATTCCATCATGACCTGGGGCTTTGGTGCTCTGTTTGTCCAAGGAGGGAGCTGCTGGGACATCCTGCATTTCCCACTTGGATCCACACCTGGATTTCCAAACATTCCCGCTCCAGATTCCCAAATATTCCCACCTCCAGATTCCCAACCACTCCCACTCCAGATTCCCAACCATTCCCACTCCAGATTCCCAACCACTCCCACTCCAGATTCCCAACCACTCCCACTCCAGATTCCCAACCGTCCCTGCTCTGGATTTCCAAACATCCCTGCCCTGGATTTCCAACCATTCCTATTCTGGAGTTCCAACCATTCCCACTCTGGATTTCCAACCATTCCCACTCTGGATTTCCAACCATTCCCCACTCTGGATTCCCAACCATTCCCCACTCTGGATTTCCAACCATTCCCCATTCTGGATTCCAAACCATTCCCCATTCTGGATTCCAAACCATTCCCCATTCTGGATTTCCCACCATTTCCACTCTGGATTTCCTACCATTCCCCATTCTGGATTTCCAAACATCCGCACTCTGGATTCCCAACTGTCCCTGCTCTGGATGGGGTCAGAAATGGGATTCAGGAGGGGAATATGCACCTGACAGATCTCTGGGCTAACCTAGACACCATTTTGGGTGTGGAATTTGCTTTATTCCTGATGATTCAGCCTTTGAAAAATAACCAAGGAATGGAAATCCATCCCAATGGGAAAGCTGACATTGAGAAGACTTTAATTCCTGGGGTTTTTTTTGTTCCACATGGGTCTTTCCTTGGCTTTTCTGCTCCACAACTCCTGGGTGAGCAGACTCTGCTCCAGGCAGGACTGAGCAGAAGGAGAAAACAGCAGGAAAATAACTTCAGGAAATGGAATGAGAAAATCTTGCCTGTGTCCCTTCAGGCCCAATCTTGGGGAAATAGGAAACGATCCGGAAGAGGAAATCCTTCACTTTATTGAAGTTGCTCTGGCCCATACTCGAGGATTCATCCACCAGGAACCCAACGTCGGCCTTGAGCTTCCCACAAACTGCAGAGGGAAGAGAGGAATTCCCTAAGCTGAGGGGTCCTGAAGCAGAATCCCGGCGTTCCGTGCGTTCAGAGCAACAAAACAAACCCCGAACCTCTGGTGATGCCAATTTTTGGGTGGGCAGCAGCCCCTCCACCCCTCAGGGCAGTGCTGAGGACTTCACCACGTTTATGGGGTTGGGCCTTCCCTGACATTGTCACTATTGAAGGAATTAAAACCCGTTTTAACTCCTGGGATCAGAGAAGATCTTGGCCTCTGGAAGCTTTGCCTATTTCTACAATCATCATCCTCATCCTCATCATCATCTGTGAGAGCTGCTACGTGCCAGAACGGTGGGGACAGTACTCAGGTGAGATCTCTGAGGTTAAGTCTTGAAGTTGATTACCTCAATAATAAAGTGTGTGTGAAAGAGCCCAGCTCAGAGTCAGCTCAGAGCAGGCTAGAGAGCAAAGAGAGCAAGAGAGCAAAGAGCAGAGGCAAGAGAGAGAGAGGAGAAGAGCAGCAAGAGCATAAGGGAGTAAGAGAGTAAGAGAAGAGCAAGACGTAAGAGGAGAGAAGAGAGCGAGCTCTCCTTTTACAATGACTGATATCTCTTTCTATGATGAATATTCTACTTTCTCAGTAACCAATCCAGTAACAAATACAAATTTTCTACATTTACATCCCATGGGAATGGCTCCATTCCCATGTTTTACTACGTTCTAGTCATTAAATCTTATCGGGGGGCATTTCCTGCCAGGCCAGGGAGGAAGGGTCTGTTCTGGTTTTGGGGTGTCTGCTTGAAAATTCCATTCCTAACAAAGAGAGAAAGACCCTTGGTCAGCCAAAGCTGTTCTAGAAACATTCAAACAAACCCTGCTTTCATTTCAATGCCTCTTCTAGTTTCTGCATTCTTAGCATCGTTGGCTAAAAAAAATTATATATATATATTTATTTATATTTATATATATATATATATATAATTTTATATATAATTTAAAATATATTTTATATTTATAAATTATTTTATATATAAAATTTATATATCATACATATCATATTTATAGGACTTTCTTGCTTCTTCCTTTCCAACAATCCTCCTCCTCCCCACACTCACTTGGCCCAGGCAGGGACACCGTGCTGGTCCATACTGGGAGCTCTGGGAGGTCTGTACTGGTGGGCACTGGGAGAGGAGTGGTCCCCACACTGCTGGGAGATCCCCAGGGAGATTTCCTCGTATCCAGCGGCGTAGGAGCCACTGGAGCAGCTGGGGACTCCCTGGGAGCTCTTGCTGTAGGAGCCCAAACAGAAAAGGTGAATTTTAAACCTCTTTTAGCCACGATGTCACACTCCAGCAGAGAGAAAAAGGGTAGAAAACCCCCAAAACATCAGCCTCAAGAGCAGTTTTCCCTGGAAAATCTCCATCCTTCCTACCTGTTTGTCCAAGGAGCGTTGTCTCAGGTCCCTCTGAGTTACCAAACATTGGTTTTATGGAAAAGAAATAAATTTCCTTGGAGCTCAGCCCCGTCACTCGATACGATCGGGAAGCTGCTGGCAACAATTCCTGGGAAAGAGCAGGAGCTGTGGAAAACAGGAGGAACACGACTGGGAGCCAGAAAAACTCAGAGCAATTCCCATTTCTGTGGCATCACTGTTGGCAAACAGGAATTTGGGGATGATTCCCGGGATTTGGAGAAGAGGCAAAAGTAATTAATTTCCAAAGTGCAATGGTCAGGTGAGAAACCAGATGAAATGAGGTTGATTTTGTGCACTAAAAAGGAAAAAAAAAATGGAATTTATGTAAAAATTTAGGGGATTTGGTGCAAGGGGTGCTTAAGGCTGAGAAACCAATTTTTATCCAGTGGTTCTTATGGATAGAAATAAGATTCTTTTTTTGGGAATGAATGGAAAGTTTGATGAAAAATAAAATCAGACTTGACTGAGAAATTCGGTTGCACACAATTCATAGTTTTGATTTTAAATAATGATAGGAAAAAAATGTCATAATAATGATTGACATTTCCTAAGTGCTTTACTTTAGAAATAGTAAACGATGAATTTGACACTGTTCAAAGTGGAATTTGTACCTTTTTTTTTATCCTGAAATAACTTTTTACTTTTAAAAAAAATTACCCCAAATGCTCAGTTTGCATGGCAAGAAATAAAATCAGTGCAAATAATCTGCTCCACTGTCATCAGCTCATAAAATTAAGGTTGGAAAAGATGTCCAAAGATCAAATCCAGTTCGTTGTTCTCAATTCTCCACAAAAATTTTTGGAAGGGAGGTTTTCCTCCTGTAAATAAAATAGTAAAATCCCTCTTGGAATTTGGCTTGAACTCTTGTGCTTCCCTCTTTTTGGGAAGTCAGAAGAGCCATAATTGGTTTATTTTGTCTGATCCACAGGTGGAATGATCCCAAGTGGAATAGAAAGGAATCCAATTATTTTTATGGGGCAGGCTGGATGGACTTGGCAGGGAAAAGGGCATGAAATGAGCTTTAAAAGGAGCAAGGAAAATGTGTCATAAAACAATGTTCATTTAGGAAAAAAAATCAAGTTGTGTGGAGGAAAACTCATCAAGACAAAAAATAAGGACCAAATTCTTCATTGCTTTTATGCACCAATGTTGGCAGCTGGGATAATTAACCAGGAAAATTTGGAATTTTCACTCAGCAGCATAAATTTTATCCTATGGAGAAGTGGGGTCAAGATTTACCTGCTGGTGATGGGAAATCAATATTTATAAATCCATTCCTGTCAGAAATGGGATTATCCATTCCCAATTCCCACAAAGCTCTGAAATCAGGGATTTTGGAATCCTTCCAGATCAATAATTGAACAGCACAGGAAGGGGAAAAGTTACTTTAGATCACTAAAATCACCCCAGAGAGCCAAACGTTCCATTCCCAAATCACTTTTCCATAATATTTATCCCCCAAAAAACGCTGCTGTCATGGGACACTTCATCTTGAGTGACACATCCTGCAAGTATGGAGCTGCAAATCCTGAAATATCCTTGGAATTTTTTTAAAAAAGTAAATTAAAGCCCTTGGTAGTTCTAAATCACTGCAGGGAGCACAGGGAATTCTGCTGAATTTGGTTTCTTTGTTGACTTTGGACATGAACTGATCCTAGAAAAAGGTTGGTGGTTGAAGCCACAGGGACAGGAAATTCCAAATTCAAAGAGAATTTTAGTCCAATCCAGGAAAAAATCATGGAGTCGGTGCTTTAAAAGGACAAATCCCAAAAAGCCAAATCAGTTGGGAAAAGGAATGGTGAGGACTAAATTGGGGATTTTTTTAAATGCTCTTCACGGTAGAGCAGAGATTTTAAACAGATAAGAACGAGGTTTTATGGATGAGAAAAATCCACCTTTTTTTGGTGGATTTGATGGACACGAAGGGACACTGATAACACCAAAATTCCTTTTTCCTGAGCTATTCCCACCCCTCCTTTTTTTCTCCCCCCAAGGATTTTGCAACGGCCAAATTGCAAAATTACATTTTGTGTCCTCCAGTTCCTGTTTTCCCCTCTTTTTCAACCAAATGGAGAAGCTGAGATGAAGGAACCCATGGAAACCCCAGGGCTCTCCTGCTAAAGCAGATCCAGAGGAGTTCAGGAGATGGATCAGGTTTTCCTGACCTTACCTGAGGACAATCCCCAGGTCAGTAAATACAGGGATGCTCCAGGAACTGCATCCCAGGACAACAAAATGCTGGAATGCGCGGCCTCCTGCACGGTGAATTCCGTCACTTTGGGCAAATCCACTGTTGGAAAAGCAAGGAATGGAGCTGAGGGGCTGGAAACAGCTTTGGGGACGTTTCTGTCTCCCAAATCCCACAATTCTGGTGGGAGGAAGGAGTTCCTCCAGCACTTCAGGTGCTTTCCAAGAAGCTGAATCAGGCAGGTTCTCATTTGGTGGGAATTGGTGGAAATTTTGCCAAAGCTTCAGTCTGGACTATGAACTGAAATTTGAGGTTTTGGGATGGGTAGTGAAGTTTTTCCTGTGATTTTTTTCCCAGATGCTCCCTGAAATCCCAGTGTTGGCTCCACTTTCTCCTCTGTTTGCTCTCCAAACCTGCCCATTTTGGCACAACTCATGAGGGACGCTGGCCTTCACCTGCTGGAAATGGTCAAGGTATTGCACAAAGAGGGAATTCCAAGATAACGCACCACAAAAATGGGGATTATTGGCAGGGGAAGACAGGGAAATCCCAAATTCCTAGGTCGTGAGAAGAAAGGATCAATTCCTGTTTTTTGGTGGGATCTCAGAAGAAACAAGGCTTGGAGCAACCTGGTCTATGGAAAGTGTTGGAAGCAGATGATCTTCAAGGCCCCTTCCAACCCAAAACATTCTGGAATTCCAGGAATATGGTGTCCATCAGCCAGAATTGCTCTTTTTCTTTCATTCCCCCATGGAGCTGCTCTTATCCCAATCCATGAATCCCATACTCACAGGTTTTGGCCGTGAGGATTGTGGAGTTTCCCTCCTGCCCCTTTCCCACTGCAGACATGGAGATGGTGTAGGTGGTGTTGTCCTTCAGTTTGGGAATCGTGAAGGAAACGGCCTCTGCCGGGAGCAGCTGGGAGGATTCCGAGTCACCTGAGAGGAGACATCCCAAAAAATCCGTGGTGTCCATGGAAAGGGAAGTGTAACAGTCATTGCTACAGCTGCTTCACATGCATCTGACAGGACCTGGCCAGGGAGGAGGGTCAGGAACTCATTTTGCCCACGGGGAAACTGAGGCACAGGCAGTGGAGAGATCTGGTCACAAATGTGGGAAGGAAGTAATTCTTGGAATTCCCAAATCCCAGCCACATGTATACCCTTGGTTAGAGCCTAAAGCTTAGCTCAGGGCTCATTTAGAGGAGTTCAGCCTGACCCTGTAGACAATAAAGTCCCCACCTACCCCAACCACCCATGGAAAAAGGAATTTCCTGAGACAAAGTCCCCATTTTTGTGGGTTCCTTGTGCTCCCTGACCAATGGAATTCTTACCATTGGATGGATCCCAGGACATTTTGTAGTGACTTATTCCAGGAAGCTTTTTCCAAGCCAGCTTCAAAGTGTCTATACCAGTGTGGGTAACCCTCAGGTCCTGGATGGTCGGGATGGGGTTGGAATCTCCAGAAGGAGCTAGAAAAATGAACCAGGATAAGATTTCAGCTCAGTCCCAGAGCAGCACCATGACTCCAAGCTGTGGTGGAGGAGAAAAATTTGGGCATTCCTTCAGTATCTACTTCCCAAACATTATCCAGGATGCCAGGCTGAAATTCCTAATGGATCCATGGATTCCAAGCTGAGGAATCTCATCCACACCTCTTACCACCCACACTGAACTGGTGACACACAGAGGGACACGAGAAGAGCTCCAGGAGAGGATGGATCATCCAGACACATCTTCAGATTCCTTGGAAAACTCATGGAGATGGACTCAGGTGAAAAAGACACTGAGAGGAGCCAGAACTCCGTGGTGGAAGAGGCACAACCCAAGGAATTCCCAAAACCTCAAGAGTGAAGGCTGGTGAGTGACGCTGGGTGGTGCTCACGGAGAGGTTCCTGCATTCCTGAGGTGCTTGTGGATAAATAACTCTGGGAATTGTGTTGGGAAATCCAGGATTGTCCAATGGGACGTGCACTCCCTCCCACAGGAACAGCCATGGATTATTGCCACCAGCAGTGAGGGCTGCTCGTGCCTCCACCATCCACAGCACATCCTGAGCTGGATCCACCAGGATCATGGAGCCCAACTCTTCAATGGATGACCACGAGGGCTGAACCCAAAACTTTGGTGTTTTTATCACCAGGCTCTGACCAACTGAGCTAATCCTGTGTCTAAAACCAATCCAAGCTTTGCATCCCAACTCCAGGAGGGTTTTTCCAGCAGGACTTACCAGTGTGGTGAGTCAGGATCACCTCTGGCCCCTCGGTCCTGCTGAACACAGCCCGGACACCGACCCTGTACAGGGTGTTGGGCACCAGGCGCTCAATCCGATGAGCCAACACTCTGCTGCCCACGTACTGAGTCCTGGCAACCTGTTTTCCTGGAAAAACAAGGATACTTCAGAGCCTGGAGCTCACTTCCTTCCTCCAAAGGCAATTGCTATCCCAGAGCTCTGGGGATTATCTCCATAAATAAAACCATGAAAGCGAAGGGGAGGAGCCATCACCAACAGGACCAAGCTTCCCAGCTGTGGGATCTCTTTCCTACCCCCCAGGAGCAGGTCAGGAATTTGGGAAGGTGCCTGGAATGTCCTTTCCCTGCTCACCTTTGCCTGCTCCCACGGGGCTCCAGGTGAGTTTGAACTTGGTGGCAGCGGCTGTGGCGCTCCAGGCCAAGGACAGGCTGGTGCTGGTGTGGGACATCACCTTGAAGTTGGAGACAGATCCCAGAGGAGCTGCAGGATGGGGACAACATCAGGAGAGTCCTGATTCCTGCCCAAAGGCTCATCACTGACACGTTAATGAGTCAAAATTATAGCAAAGGGTTAAAAATGGTGTCTTTGCTTATCCTTGGTGTCTCCTCATCCTCGCCTGGAGAGACTCCACTCCTTGAGGTCACCAAGGAGTGTAGGAATTACTAAAAGCAAAAGGGTTTTGGGAAAGCTGGGGAGGGATTTTGGATAAGGGAGAGTGGGTTTAAAGTGGACCAGAGCAGGATGAGGTGGGATTTTGGGAAGGAGTTCCTGGCTGTGAGGGTGGAGAGCCCCTGGCACAGGTGTCCCAGAAAAGTTGTGGCTGCTCCATCCCTGGAAGGGTCCAAGGCCAGGTTGGATGGGGCTTGGAGCAAGCTGGGATAGTGGAAGGTGTTGGAACAAGATGGCCTTCCAGCCCTTCCAACCCTTCCAAACTTCCCAACTCTTCCAAACTTCCCAACTCCTCCAACACTTCCAAACCTCCCAACTTTTCCAACTCTTCCAACTTTTCCAAACCTCCTAACTCTTCCAAAGCTCCCAACTCTTCCAAACTTTCCAAACCTTCCAAATCTAACCCTTCCAAACCTTCCAACCCTTCAAACCTTCCAACTCTTCCAACATTTCCAAACCTTCCAACGTTTCCAAACCTTCCAACGTTTCCAAACCTTCCAACGTTTCCAAACTTACTTCCAACGTTTCCAAACCTTCCAACGTTTCCAAACCTTCCAACGTTTCCAAAACTCTTCCAAACCTTACAACCCGTCCAAACCCTACAACTCTTCCAACACTTCCAACCACAACCAGTCTGGGATCTTACGAACCTGAAGCTCTTCCCAAGAGCTTGGAACCCACCCAGCCAGGGATAGCCAAGGTTGAAGCAGATCCACAGGGTTCTGTGGCAGCCACTCCACCATCCCAGCAGCACTCACCCGTCCCTGGCCGAGGTGGTGACCCCGGGGCCCTCCCCGGAGCCGAGAGCACGGACACAGAAATCACGTACTCGGTGTCGGGGGCCAGGCTGCGGAGCCGGTGGGAATTCACCGACCTGCTGAGGGCCAGGTGACGGGGACGGTCCTTGCCAAAGAATTCTTTGGGAGAGAAAATAAAGCACCAGAGGAGAAAGAGTCTGGAGAGCAGCTCTGTTGCATCCTGGAAATCCATCGCGTTCCCTCTGCTGCTGGAGGACACTTGTTCCAGGACAACGAGGAATTTCCTCATGGAAAGGGTGGTCAGGGATTGGGAGAGGCTGCGCAGAGAGGGTTGGTGTTCCCATCCCTGGAGGTGTCCAAGGAACAACTGGATGTGACACTTCCATCACAAGGTGGGGATTGGGCACAGGTTGGACTTGGAGGTGTTTTCCAACCTCAGTGATGCTGGGATTCCATGCATCCACTGAGGTAAGGGAGACTTTTCCTGTGTTTTTTTTTTATTTTGGAATTTTAATACCTAAATGATCCAAACCAGTTGAGAGGAAGTGAATCCAAACCATCTCACATCCAGGGACCACAGGAATCTGGGAATGTTCCCTGTCTCCTTCCTGGGGACTCGCTCTGTGTTGGACCTCAGGGCCAGGAATAATCCCTGGCTTCAGTTCATGCTCTGGAATTGTGGGAGAGGCTGCTCATGGGCTGGACCTGTCCTACTCCCACCACTCCTGAGGTTCTCCCCTTCCAGGGAGAGCAGAGAGGGATCTCACCTGGTGTCGGGCCCCAGGCCACCCGGTACCCGGTGGCTCCCGTGACTGAATCCCAGGACACCAGGAGGCTGTTGGTGGAAATCTCACTCACTTTCACCATCTGGACAGTGCTGGATGCCACTGCAAGGGAGAAGAGGTGCCCAGTTCCATCAAGGTCCCAACAGCTTCAAAGAGGTCCCCAAACCCAAGGACGCAGAGAAGTTTGAGGGGAGGGACAAGGTTTGTCCATCAACTTTCCCTATTTTACACGAAGGATTTGCATCTGCTGCCTCTTGTCCAGGGAATCTGATCTCCCAGAAGGAGTCCTTCGGAATTATGGAATTTTTTGAGGCAGCAGGCAGCCCTTACCACCAAGATAAAAGGACTACACTGGGATGTTCAACCCTCTTTATCTCCTGTGGTTTCCTACAGCAGATTTTACCCAGATTTCCGATTTTTCAGACTTTTTTTCAGATGGGTTCCAGCAATGTTGATCACTTAATATGGGTGTGAATTTTGGGATACCTGGAGGCTCAGTGAGTGCAGATTGGGCACGCCACTGTGAGGGAGAAGAGTTGCCCAGTTCCATCGAGGTCCCAACAGCTCCAAAGAGGTCCCCAAACCCAACGACACAGAGAAGTGACAGAAGTGACACCAACTCTGTGCCAGCACCCCCTGGGTCTGCATGGGCTGAATGCACCCCGTGCTGCAGGACACTCACCTGTGGTGGCTTTGCCAGCCACCACTGGTCCCTCGATGTCCCCAAAGATGGGGTTGATGGTCACCGTGTGCTCCACGCCCGGCTCCAGCCCCTGGATCATGTAGTAGCTGTAGGAGCTGCCCAGGGTCACGTCCTGGATGCTGCCCTCTGTCAAGGGAAGAGGCGTCCCCTGAGCCCCCCCGGCTCAGCCCAGCCCACCCCAGGTGGGTGCAGGTGGGAATAATCCACACCCACCCGGGAGGAGCTCATGGATATGCAGAGCAAAGGGGATAAACCAGGAAAACCCCAAACGGGGCACACTGGGGTCTGGGAGTGATCCCATTAAAGGCTCCACACCCTGCCCAGCCCTGCGTGACACCGTGCTGGAGTCATCCTGCCTTCCCTGCAGGAATCGAAACCAGCCATGCTCCAAATCCCAGTTTTAATGTCCTTGTTGTGGGCTAAACCCCTCTCAGCTAACCGTGCCCAGCAGGAGAAGAGTTAAAACGGAATTTCCGTGGATCCGCCCTTCATTCCCAGGGGCAGGAGGTGCAGGCAGCAGGATGCTGAGGAAAACCTCTAAAAGAGGGAAAACGCCTTTTCCAGTTTGGTCACTGGATGGTGCCACGTCCCCATTTTCTGTTCCAGCAGCACTCGGAGCCCCATCCCCCTTTTCCCATCTGCTCTCCTCCACCTCCACAGCTCCAGTTTGTGTTTATCCAATCCCGGTTTTAAAAGTCAAAAGAGGAAAACCAAACCCCTCCCGTGCTTGGGATGGGCAGCAGGGTCTGGATGCCATCACTACATCCCTAATTCCGGGATGGGATGGAGTGTGGGAAGAGGACCCAGAAGTCAGGGGGAGGCTGTTCTCGGGATTTTTCCATCCCTGGAATTGGGGTGAGCTGGTACCAGGTGAAAAAAACAGCTGGAAATTCAGGGTGGAAGTGATGTGTTCTTCTCGTTTTACCTGAGGAGGTTGTCCCACTGTCCCCTCAGTGTCCCCATTCCCAGACCAAGCTCCATTCCCAGCTGGGATATTTGGCACAGCCTGGGCAAACTGCTGAGTTTTGGGTGTGCTTCCCAAATTTGCCTTAAACCAAGACAATTACAAAGCCATAAAAGCTGTTTTATGTCTTCCCCGTGAAGATTTTTCCCTCCTGGTGACTTTGGAGCTGTTCTCCCACAAATCCCCCCCTTTCCTGGTGGAAGATGTCTCTTTTCATCAAAACCAGGGAGCTGAGGGAGAAGAAAATGTGGTTTTTATTCCAAGCCTGGGATAGAGCCCAGGTGTCCTGACCTCCCTGAGCCCCAGAAATATCCATGCCCAAGGCCAAAATCTGCCATCAAACCAGAATTTCTCACTCCCAGCACCACAGAAAATATCTTTGAGTTCAGGGCAGAGGAAAAGCTCCAGCTGCAAAGGTGGATCTGTCTCCAAACTCCCAAATTTGCCCAAAAATGAGGATTCTGGGGAATGCAGCGAGGTTTTGGTGGTGCAGAGAGAATAGCAACAAGTACAGACACTTCCAGGCTGGACCCCTGAAAATCACGTCCTCAGCTGTCCCCCCAAAAAGGGGTGACCCCAAATACTCAGGGGCTGTGCAGCTCTACAGGGATGGTTTTCCCAGCTCCTCCCAGGTATTCCAAGGCTCCCCAGCTCCAGTAAATCCATGGAATATTAATTCCATGTAAGAAGGCTGGATATCCACCACCTGCTTCAGAGCCACAGCAAGATTTTTTGTGTCCATGGTAGAGAAAACTCCACTGATCATATACCCCAAAAAACCCCCAACTCCCTCTGGACAAAGATGGAATCCAATCCAATCCAACACTTCAGGAATCTCATAGCTCCCATTTTTCCATGCCCTGCTCACTGATACACACCCCCAACCCCTGTTCATACCTGCTGATGTCCAGGTGAGCCTGAATCCCAGCCCTGTCCATACCTGCTGATGTCCAGGTGAGCCTGAATCCTATTCCTGTTCTACCTGCTGATGTCCAGGTGAGCCTGAATCCCAGCCCTGTCCTACCTGCTGATGTCCAGGTGAGCCTGAATCCTATTCCTGTCCTACCTGCTGTTGTCCAGGTGAGCCTGAATCCTATTCCTGTCCTACCTGCTGTTGTCCAGGTGAGCCTGAATCCTATTCCTGTCCTACCTGCTGATGTCCAGGTGAGCCTGAATCCCATTCCTGTCCTACCTGCTGATGTCCAGGTGAGCCTGAATCCCATTCCTGTCCTACCTGCTGATGTCCAGGTGAGCCTGAATCCCAGCCCTGTCCTACCTGCTGATGTCCAGGTGAGCCTGAATCCCAGCCCTGTCCTACCTGCTGATGTCCAGGTGAGCCTGAATCCCAGCCCTGTCCTACCTGCTGATGTCCAGGTGAGCCTGAATCCCAGCCCTGTCCATACCTGCTGATGTCCAGGTGAGCCTGAACCCCAGCCCTGTCCTACCTGCTGATGTCCAGGTGAGCCTGAATCCCAGCCCTGTCCATACCTGCTGATGTCCAGGTGAGCCTGAATCCAGCCCTGTCCTACCTGCTGATGTCCAGGTGAGCCTGAATCCCAGCCCTGTCCATACCTGCTGATGTCCAGGTGAGCCTGAATCCCAGCCCTGTCCTACCTGCTGATGTCCAGGTGAGCCTGAATCCCAGCCCTGTCCATACCTGCTGATGTCCAGGTGAGCCTGAATCCCAGCCCTGTCCTACCTGCTGATGTCCAGGTGAGCCTGAATCCCAGCCCTGTCCTACCTGCTGATGTCCAGGTGAGCCTGTATCCTGTTGCTCCACGGACAGGGCTCCACCGGGCCTGCAGCGTGTCCGTGGTCTCGTTCTGCAGCAAGAGGTTTTCCACAGGCAGGAGCTTCACTGGAAGGAAGACAGGGAAAAAAATTTCAGAGCATCCACTCGGTAGTGGAGGACTTTGCTGGCTCTCCATGAATGTTCCTCCAGCTCAGCTGGGTGAAGGGAACACCTGAGAGGAGTGGCCAGGTGGGACTGGGCTCTGGTCCCATGGAGCAAGGGACAGGACAAGAAGGAAGGGTCTCAAGCTGTGCCAGGGGAGGTTTGGGGTGGATTTTGGGAAAAACTTCTTCATGGAAAGGGTGCTCAGGCATTGGAAGAGCTGCCCAGGGCAGTCACAGCCCTGGAGGGATTTCAAAGCCATGTGGATGTGGCATTTGGGGACATGGCAGCACTGGGAATGGTTGGATTCAGGGATCTGAGAGGGGTTTTTTCAGCCTTAATGATTCCATGAGAGGGATTTCCAGGAGCTCCTTCCCAGGGACATCTCTCAAACCAGAGGCCAACCTGTGACTGTGCAGGACCAAACATCTCCAAGCACCAACCTTGTGAAGCGAGGGTGCAAAACAGGAAGGAAAACAATCTCAAATCTGCAGGATGGCATCGAGGATGTCCATGGGGGAAGAGTTAGGATGGAGAACTGGGAAGGTCTTGGTGAACTCCAAGGTGGGGACAGCAGGGGACAAAAGGACCAACCCCAGGATCCCAGCTCTTACGTGTCCTCCCCAGGGCAGCCACGGGCTGGCTGGGGCCCTCAGGGTACACGGCGTAGATGCTGATGCTGTATTCCCTGTCCTCCTGCAGGTTTTCCAGCAGGTGGGAAGAGACATCGCCCCTCAGGATCTGCTCCAGGGTCACCCCGGGCTTGTTGGCTGCAAAACCAAGGAGGAGAGGGAGGGTGAAGCCTCTCCACGAGGTGAAATCCCACAGGGAGGTCTTCACACCGTGGAGATGGCTCAGGGGCATGGGTGGTGTTGCTTGGAATTGTGGCCCTGCTGTCCCAAAACTCAGATCCTCCAGAGGAGAGTGGGAGGCACTGAACTCATCCCAAATCCCCACCAGAGCAGGAACCTCAGTGGGAGGAACATCTGGATGTGCCAGGGCAAACAAGGAATTCACGGCATCACCCTCAGCTGGTTTTTCCAAGGAAAAGTCCTTCCCAGGACTCTCCTCTATCCTGGATGAACCACAATATTTGGAAAAGTCTATCCTGGACACTTCCCAGAGTCATGCCAGGAGCTCACAGCAGCTTCCCTGTCCTGGGATCACTGCTCCTTTTAAAACAAACGCCAAGAAAAATTAAGAAAAATCAATTAAAATTATTAAAATTAATGAAAAAATGAATAAAACTCACCCCTGGGGATGTAGATCTTGTAGCCCTCCAGTTTGCCCAGGGGAGGTGTCCAAGCCACCTTCAGGCTGAAAAGTCCTTCTTCTATCACACGGAAATTGGTGACTGGAGGCACAGGAGCTTTGGGAACACAAAAACAGGGCAGAAATGGAGGTGGCAGTGCCAGAATAATGGCAAAGATCCTTGGAAAACCTTTTGTCTTCAGGGACAGAGAGACACGAAGAGGAGAAGCACCAACTCTCCCTCAGCTGATTCCTTAAAAGCAACAATCCCCCTCCTACCAACTCTTTTTCCACTTGAAAATAGGGATGAAACATCCTGAGGCAGAAAGTTTGGGAGTTTTCTCTAGGAATGGTGTTGGGATCTGAAATATCCTCTCACAAGCAGAGGAAATCTCCCATGGGCAGGGGAAATTCCACAGTTTCAGGAATCAAAGCCATGAGTCAAACCCTGCTTTGCTCCCACGGCCACAATTCCAAGGGAGAGGAGCCCATCTGGATCCATGGCAGATGGATTTATAGCTCCTGCCCCTGGCTTCGTGTTGGGGATGATAAGAGGAGAGCTCAAATGGCTTTATTTCCACCCATAAAGACATTCCATCTTCTCCCTGGCAAGTACAGATGAGTCGAACCTCATTGAGGAGCTTTTATTCATTCATCCTGTCAGAGATATTCCCTCAAGAAGACAAACAATTCCAGACATCGCAGGGGGTGCAGGGAGGAACAAAAGACAGGGAAGAAAGGAATAATTCTTTACAAAACTCCTCGGGAAAAGCAGGATTGGAGCTTCATCCAGGGATGTGAGTGGGATTTGTGAACCTTAAACTCTGAAAATCCTGAAAAGCAGGGATGATAAAAGTCCAGTCCCACATTCAAATGTTCTCCTGACATATCCCCATATCCCTTCTTGGGAATGGAGATTCCTCCTTTGGCCGGGGACATCCCTCAAAGTCACCCCTCGAGGGACAGCAGAAGAGATTTGCCAGGAATTCACAGCATCATCCTCAGCTGGTTCTTCCAAGGGAAGTCCTCCCATGGATCGAGGGATAGGACAAGAAGGAAGGGCCTCAAGCTGTGCCAGGGGAGGTTTAGGTTGAATTTTGGGAAAAACTTCTTCATGGAAAGGGTGCTCAGGCATTGGAAGAGCTGCCCAGGGCAGTGGTGCAGTCACAGCCCTGGAGGGATTTCAAAGCCATGTGGATGTGGCATTTGGGGACATGGCAGCGCTGGGAATGGTTGGATTCAGGGATCTGAGAGGGTTTTTCCAGCCTTAATGATTCCATGAGAGGGATTTCCAGGAACTCCTTCCCAGGGACATCTCTCAAACCAGAGGTAGGAACAGCCCAACTGACCGAAACATCTCCGAGCACCAACCTTGTGAAGTGAGGGTGCAACACAGGAGGGGGCTGAAGTTCCTGCTTTGGGTGGGGACACCCCTCAAAGTCACCCCTCGAGGGTCAGCAGAAGAGATTTGCCCCTGGACATGGGTCTGGGTGAGTCACATCAATCTCTACTTCAATAATTGGGGTCTTTTTGCTGATTTTATTACAATTACTTTAATTTCTTTGATAAAGTGCACAACGCTGTCCTATCCTGATAGTTTCAGCTTCTCTACTGTGTAGTAAATAATTCTGATTGAGACCTTTTTATCTACTCATTTATCATAAGAAATCATTAATTTTAGTGTAAATATACATGGTTTGTCATCTTTAATCTTTGGACAAAGGTACAACCACACCTCTGTAATTCCTTAGATTTAATCTGTTGATAATCTGGGGGTGGGATTGGATCCAGCCCCATCCAGGCTCCTCTTGGAGGAGTTTGGAAAGACAAGGAGACCTTCCTGTACCTTGGGACTCAACAGGAGCTTCTCTAATGAACTTTGAAGCTCCAAAACCATTCAACCATCCATGCAACAATCCAACTCCAAATCCATGTAACTCATCCATCCATCCATCCATCCATCATCCGTCCATCCAACCATCATCCATCCATCCCATCCATCATCCATTCCATCATTCATTCATTCATCCATCATCCGTCATCCATCCATCATCCATCCGTCATCCATCATCCATCCATCCATCATCCATCCATCATCCTTCCATCCATCATCCGTCCATCCATCCATCCATCCATCTTCCATCCATCCATCCATCATCTCCATCCATCTCCTCCATCCATCCATCTTCTATCCATCATCCATCCATCCATCATTCATTCATCCATCCATCATCCTTCCATCCATCATCATCCTTCCATCCATCCATTCATCCATCATCCATCCATCCTCATTCATTCATCCATCATCATCATCCATCATCATCCATCCATCATCATCCATCCATCCATCATCCATCTTCCATTCCATCATCACTTTCCATCCATCATCCATCCATCCATCCATCCTTCCATCCATCCTCCATCCATCTTCCATCCATCTTCCATCCATTCCATCCATCCATCCTCCATCTCCAGCTTTGTGCTGGGTGTTTCCTCCTCAGGGATGGCCCAGGGGTCACTCACTCGTTTTCCCCTGGGTGGCCGCCGGCTCCCCGAGCTCCGCTCCGTAGCTGGCCCTCACCGTGAGCTCGTACTCGGTGCTGGGCTTCAGGCGTGTCACCAGCACCGTGGTCGTGTCCCCATCCACCTCCACCTGTCACACAGGGGACAAGGCACAGGTTACCCCACCACAGCAGAACATCTGCTCACCTCCCACACCTGCTCAAGGTGACTCCCGTGAGCAGGAGCCTCTTAAAACCCTCGCCCAGATGTCGTGACTCCTCAAATTGTGGAATCGCCCATGGAATAGCTCAGGAAATAAAACATGCGGAGTGCATTAAGGGTAAAAGGGATCTCAAATTCCTTTGAAGGAAATGAAGGGAAAACAACCAAGAAAGTTCCTTTCAAGCTCAGAGAAGGAAATTTTGATGTAACCTGAGGCAAGAGATGGAAACAGAATTTCAGGATCTTATAATAACAGGGAAAACACAGAAGCTGCCAAGGATGATCGTTCCAGTTAAATACAATTTTAATAATTGATACAATTAATAATCCTCACCTTAATAATTTAAGCTTTCATAGCTTTGTTCTATTATTAGGAAACAAAGCTTTCAGGGCAACTATCTTCTACCCTTCAGTCTTACTCGCAAACTTTGTGTGGTGTGGGATGAGCTGGAATGGCCTCCTCACACAAGGACACGGAAAATCCCAAATTTTCACACAGAGATCTTACCAAAATGAACAACCCTGGCAGGAGGAGGAGCAGGAGATGCTGCCAGGGAGGCTGGATGGGATTGAGTGGTGGCATCATAAAGATAAGGAGGGACAGGATTGGATTTTGGGAAGACTGGGGGCCACTTCTTAACCAAGCATGACCCCTTATATTGGGAACTGAAATCCAACACTGGGAATTGTAACTGGTGGATCCACACCCATGGTGGATCTACAGCTTCACTTCAACCCTCAGGAATTCCCACCAATTCTGCTGTGCCTGGGATGGCTGAGGGACACGGTGTGACCTCCTAACCCAGCTGTGCCCTCAACACAGGATGAACCCCCAATGTTGGGAACTGAAACACAACATTGGGAACTGAAACCCCCAACACTGGGGACTGAAACTCAACATTGGGAACTGAAACCCCCAACACTGGGGACTGAAACCCCCAACACTGGGGACTGAAACCCCCAACACTGGGAACTGAAACTGGCAGATCCCATGGTGGATCTACAGCTTCACTTCAACCCTCAGGAATTCCCACCAATTCTGCTGTGCCTGGGATGCTGAGGGATGTGGTGCCACCTCCTAACCCAGCTGTGCCCTCAACACGGGATGAACCCCCAACACTGGGAACTGAAACACAACATTGGGAACTGAAACCCCCAACACTGGGGACTGCAACCCCCAACACTGGGGACTGAAACACAACATTGGGAACTGAAACCCCCAACACTGGGGACTGCAACCCCCAACAATGGGAACTGAAACCCAACACTGGGAACTGAAACACAACATTGGGAACTGAAACCCCCAACACTGGGAACTGCAACCCCCAACACTGGGGACTGCAACCCCCAACACTGGGGACTGCAACCCCCAACACTGGGGACTGCAACCCCCAACACTGGGGACTGCAACCCCAACTAGTGCCCTGGGAAATGGGATCATGGCCCTACCTGCTGCTGGTGCTCCGGCTGCCCCGGTGGCAGCGAGGGGTGGACAAGGACACTGTACCCTGTCACCCTGCCCGTGGCTGCCACCCACGAGAGCCTCAGGGAGCTGTGGCTGTGCTCGCTGACACGCAGCTCCCGAGGGCCCAGGATCTGCTCAGCTGCAGAAACACAAAGCAAAGAGTTTGGATTGGATTCCACCACGTGTGGAACTTCATGGATGGAGTCCAGATTCCATATTCCACACAGAGAAAGCTGTGGGGGTGGCTCAGGTTGGGAGCATAGGGGCACCTGGGATCTGTTTCCACACAGGAGATGCTCCAGCAGAATTTTTTTTTTTTGGCCCTTTTTTTGACAGCACAAAGCAGGAAATCAAAATTGGTTCTGGCTACACTTTGCCAGTGAACACCTGGTTAATGCACGGGGCAGCAGCTCCTCCCTGCCCTTCTCCTTCCCCACACTGGAGAAATCTGCCAGGAAGCTTGGACTCCCCATGGAATGTCACAGAAAGCCTGGGTTTTCCATGGAATGTCACAGGAAGCCCTGAAGTGCTGCAGAACCACAGAAGAAGCCAAAAAAAGAGAAACACTTTAAAGTCTCAGGTGAAGTTCTCCCCATTTCTACCCCAAACCTTTAACTCAGCTTCTCAGGAGCTCGTGAGCCAAGAAGGGGCAGGAATTCAGGGCCATCACCTCTGGATTCACTGCAGTGTCAGGATCTCTTTGAGGAGTGATCTGGATCTCTTTGGAGATCTCTTTGGAAATCTCTTGGGAAATCTCTTTGGAAATCTCTTTGGAGATCTTTTTGAAGAACTCTTTGGAGATCCCTTTGGAAATATCTTTGGAAATCCCTTTGGAAATCTCTTTGGAAATCCCTTTGCAAATCTCTTTGGAAATCCCCTTGGAAATCTCTTTGGAAATCCCCTTGGAAATCTCTTTGGAAATCCCCTTGGAAATCTCTTTGCAAATCCCTTTGCATCTTCACCAGGGAATGAAGTTCTTCCCTAGCTCTTCCCTAGTGCTGCCAGAATTCCCTGTGACAATCCCACAACAAAACACCCCCGAAACGCTGCTCCATCCCATTGCTGCTCCTTTTCAAAACTCCCAGGATCTGGTACCCCTAAACAAACCACAGAGAGGCAGCAACAAGAAAAAACCCCCCGGACCACCATGCCAAAGCAGGAGCTGCTCCATGAGCTCCTCTGGGAGCTCCTCTAGGATCACCCAACCCCTCAGAGGGATGTGGGAAGTTCATCCCCATGGAAGCACATCCCAAGGTGGGTTTGAGCAGGTGGAAATCAGGATCAAGGGAGGACCTGGACACACCTTGCAGCCTGTGCTTGACAGGACGTGGTGGCTCCGAGGCGGTGAAGCAAAGCCTCCGGGAGAGTTTGGGAACCACACTTGGGAGCAGCTGGAAATCCTCCACATAAAGCAGGTGCTCCGCAGTGGGATCTGAGGCAATCCTGCCCAACTCGTTCTTGTCAGCATCCCTGATCCCTAAGGGAGGGAAAGAGCAGGAAAAGAGGACATCAAACTCCATCCATGGGGCAGGGCAGGCTTTGGAAAGGGGGAGAAACGTGCTGGGCTTTGAGTTTGATGCCAGTTTTGGGTTGTGGTGCCAAGGAAAAGGAGGGAACAAGGGATGGAGTCTCAAGGTGGATGGGGGAAGAAGAGGAAGCCTCTTCCACCAGGGAAAAGAGGTCAGAATTTCTCCAGAGGTGTCATAGAGATGAGAGGTGGAAAAAGAAGGATTGGGGCAGGATCCAGCCTTGTCCTTCCCATTGGATACAGAGACATCCCTGTGCTGAGCAGACAACGGGATTTTGGGAGGCTGCTGAAAATTCCAGAGTGGTTTTCACCAAAAAAAGGGGGAAAACTCACCCAAGAAACAAATCCTTCCCCAATTTTCATCTCACATGGGTTCAAATCAACCTGGTTGCTCTTTGTATTGAAACCCCACCACCAGTCCTGTCACACCCTGAAATATTTGGGAAAGAGGATTTGCCTGATGGAATTGCACTCTTGGGGATGAGGGGAGCACTGGAATTTTTTCCTTGCTCATGGAATTATTCTGAGACATATTTTTTTGCGTCTGAACCCCCTTAAGGAAAACCTTCAGAAGCAAAAGTATTTTCAATTGTTTGGGTTTTTTTAAATGTCACATCAAAACATGTTGACTTTTATGGAACCATTTATTGAACTCCTTCTGAATTCCCAAGTGGCTTTGGCAGATACAAACCCACAGATTCCCACTGAATTAATCAGTTATTGACAACAACAGCCAAAATATCCAAGAACACAACAATTTTCCTGGACTTGCAGTGGCTTCCAAAGGCTGAGCCTGGGGGTGGGAGCAGTTTTTAGGAAGGGGGTGCTGTAAATCAGGAATATTCCCTGGGGAGAAGAGGTTTTGGTGGCCACACGTACCCACAGCAAACACTGTCACCCCCCCATCCTGCAGGATCTGGGCTGCCTCTTCCACGGAATCGCTGGATTTCCCATCCGTGATCAGAACCAGCACCTGCAAGAGTTGGGATGAGAGCCAGGGAAGGAAGGAGCACAACATCTGGAGATCATGGGTTGCTCCAATGAAATCCCTCCCTTGAAATGAAATCCTTCAGAAACCAAACTCTTCTGAGGAAACTCCCATGGAATCATTGCCAGGAACTGGGAAGGAGCAGAGCTGCTCCTCTGGGGATCTCCCCTGCTGCCCTGTGTCCCATCTCTGCTTGGGGCAGGAACTCCAAGAGGAAATTCCTGCCAGCACAGGGAGATGATTCATCCCTATTAGTCCTCTTGGGCAGCTCCTAAGGGACGACTGGGCTTGGATTGGATACCAGGAAAGAATTCTTTCCTGTGGAGAGGGACAACTTGGAAGATCATGGAGCGGCAGGGCACAGTGGGAATGGCTGGCAGTGCCAGAGGGCAGGGCTGGGGGGATGTGGGTCAGGAATTGCTGTCTGGGCTGGAATTGCCAGAGCAGCTGGGGCTGCCCCTGCATCCCTGGGATGTCCCAGGTTGGACACTGGGGTTGGAGCCCCTGGGACAGTGGGAGGGGTCCCTGCCCATGGCAGGGGTGGCACTGGATGATCTTTGAGTTCCCTTCTCCCCCAAACCATTCCAGGATTCCGGGATGACCCAGCTGCTCCCTGGACACTCCCTCAGGAGCTCACCACCTTTGCTGCCTCCTCTCTCACGGTGTCCTGGGGGGACAAGGCCTGAGCTGCAAAAGCCAGGGCTGAGCCTGTCTGGAGGCTGCTGCCTTTGAAGGAGAGATCCTGATCCTGAACTGCATCCAGCTTTTCTTTGATGGTCACGTAATCTGTGAGCTCAACACTCATCCTGGGAATGAGAAATGGGGGAATAAAGAGCACTGAGATGGCCACCACCAGCAATAACGCTGACATTTATTTCCCAGTTGCCCCAAGGAGTCCCTGGATCCCTGGAAGTGTCCAAGGTCAGGCTGGACATTGGGGCTTGGAGCAATCTGGGATAGGGGAAGGTGTCCCTGCCCATGAAAGTTGGAATGGTCTTTAAGGTCTCATCCCACCCAAACCATTGCATGGATTTAACTCATGCCAAGAAGTTCTGTTCACAGGGTGATGGAAGCCTGGGCACAGAGGATTCCAGGCTTTCTGTGCTGGCAGGGAATGATCCACAGAGACACACTGCCTTTGACCTGAGGGCATGGAAAAGGCTCCAAAACTGAGTAATGATTTGGAGACTAGTTTGGACACCTGAGAGTGTGAGTGTGGAGTTGAGGAGAAGTGTGTTAGAGCACAGGGAGAGAGATTTGGAATGTAAGGTGATGGGTTAAAATAATATATATGTGACAAGATGGAGGGTTTAGGGCAGAGTCCTCTTCCTCTTCTCCTTCACAATCTGGGTGATTTTGTGGGATTGGTTTGAAAGATCCGCAGTGCAGGACATGGGTGGCTGGTTACTGGGTTAAAAGTTAAAATAAATGTGTTGGCATCTCATAATTGGGTACTTTAGGCTTAAAAAGACCTTGAAACTTCACTCTGGGCTCCATTTTTGCCTTGTTACCTTAGCATGCAGAAGCACTCACGGTCTGTGAGGCTGGAACTGAAATAAAAAATAATAAACATCCAAGTCTGAACAAGAATTCTGCCTCTCATGAGACAGATTTTTTTATCTGAAATAAAAAATTATCCTGTCCTGACCCTGAGAAGAAGAACCAGGTAAAGCCAAGGGGTTCTCCATACCAGTGCAGGGAACGAGCCCCAGGCCGTGGTACCACAACCTGGGATCTAAAACTTGGAATTTGGACATCAAACCCATCCTTCCTGCCCTGAAAGAATTCCCCGTGGCCAAGCACCTCTGGAGGACTCTGCTGAGGGTTCAGCTCTCGCTCAGAGGTTCCCCAGAGGTGCAGAAGCTCCTCATCCATGAGCTGGGAATCCAGGAGTGGCTGGAGGAGGATGGTCAGACCTGGAGTCTGGGTTTTCAGGCCTGGAGTGTCTCAGTGTCTAAAGCTCCCTTTTTCCTGATGTTTTGGGTTGCTGAAATTCCTTTCCCAGGGGAAAAAAACAAAATATCAGGATTGTTTTTGTAACAACACTCAGGTTTGGAATTCTTTCTGTGGGAGGGATTTCTTTTGATGTCCCTCTGGTTTGACCAATGTGGGTGAAGGGGTTTGTCTTTCTTTGGCCAATCTGTGGGAAAACACATAAAAAGGGAGTGACCCCTGAAATAAACAGTCAGATTGATTTCTCCAAGAGCTTTGGAGGAATTCCATAAGGACTTGAAATACATGGAGTCAGATTGATTTCTCCAAGAGCTTTGGAGGAATTCCATAAGGACTTGAAATACATGGAGTCAGATTGATTTCTCCAAGAGCTTTGGAGGAATTCCACGAGGAGTTTCGTATCATGTGTTACTCACCACAGTGACAGTCAGACCCACCTTGGTGTCTCCCCATACAGAGCCAGGCCCAGCTGGACGCCTCCTCTTCCCCTCTCTGCATTCCCAAAGGATCTGGCCACGCTCCCGAGGAAATCCTGGAGCAGCTGGGAGCTCTCCTTCCCGCGCCCTCCGACTGCCCCACCAGGAACAGGATGTTGGCCACCTCTGCTGTCCTGCAGGCTGGGGGACAACAGGGACAGCTTGGACAAGGGCAGCCTCATCCCACATTGTGGGATGAGGGAAAACCCTCCAGAGCCACCTGAATTCCCAGGATACCGATGGGAAGGAGATGGAGGGACCATGTTCAGGTGATTCCCAGAGCCACAGGTGTTGTGTTCTCCTTAATTTCCTCCTAATTCCTCACTTGGATGTTCTGACCTAGAAGTTTCTCATCCAGAGATGCCCCAACCTGGGAAGTGTCCAAGGCCAGGATGAGCTGGGATAGTGGAAGGTCCCTGTCCATGGCAGGATTGGATTAAATCACCTTTAAAAGGCCCCTTCCAACTCCAACTATTCCATGATTTTCAGCACAAACCCCAAATCCCAGTGCCATCAAAGCATCAGGTAGGTGTAGGACTCTCTGGAAGCAAGGGAATTCCAGAGTGGAATCCCAAACCTGGGGATTCCACATTCCCAGAGCCCTGAGCCACCCGTAACTGAAATTTGGGAATTTTGTGGCAGCTCTGCCATCCCATCAATCATCCTGAGATTCAGTGTCAGGGACTGATGGAGATGTGGCACCCCCCAGCCCTGGGCCTGAGCAGAATTTTGGGTGAAGAATGAACAATTGGAATGTTTTTCCAAGCTATCCCATGTCAGCTCTGATGGCAGGGAAGGGACAGGAGTACAGGGAAATTCCCTTAACCAACAGCAAGGCATTTTTGCATTTTTCCCTTCCCAGTGTTCACTCCCCACTGAATTCCATATTTTTTAAGCATTCCATAAATCCTTTTCATGGACAGGAATCTGATGACTTTTAGGGATGCTTAAACTCATGAAGACTCTGCAAGAGATACGGAAAATTTGTATTTTCCTTGGAATTTCTCTCCCTGGCAGGCAGTTATTCCAGACCCTGCTGGAGGAGGGGGTTAGATCTTCCTCACTGGGATTGGGCTCAACCTTGTCCCATTTTTTTTTTTCCATTTTGTGTAATTTTTGGATTTTACCCAGCCTTGACTTCCACCTGCAGCTCTGGAGCCCCAACTTGCTCCAACCAGGCTGGAGAATCCATCCTGGTTTCCAGGGAGAGGAGCTGGGTGTGTTTCCAGGATTCTGCTGCACACGGAAAACCTGTTCTAGCCTGTCCTCTTAAATTCCCTGGATTTTTATCCCATTCCTACCAGCAGGATCCCCAAAGGGCTTGGAAATATTTGGGTATTGTGCTGTCCTTCAGTGCTGTGTCCCTGATCAATCCTCTTTGGCCACCAGCAGGAGAAGGGATCGTTTTCCAGCTGTGGATGGATGCTATCCAAGGATTTTTGGGGTTTCCATCCTTCTTTTTGCCTCCTGACACTGAGTTCTTCCCAACAAAACTCTGTTTACTGTAGAAAAATAAGGATCGTTTTTTTTGGGTTAAATTTGGAATATAAAGCACTTTTCCTTGAGAAAAATAGCAGACAAGGATTTCAATTTTCCTTCCCAGAGCTCTCCCTGTCTGGGGTGTTCGGAATCATGGATCACCACGAGCTCCTTTCCCAGCTGCTGCCTCCATATGGGATCTATTCCTTTTCCTCAGCTTTGGGGTTTTGATGTCCCTGTTCCCCCAAAAGGATGGAGGGAAACAAATCTCAGTCCTGATCCTTAGGACTGGTGGAAATCCTTCAGCAGCTTCCCTGTATTCCCACAAAAAATTCCCAACAAAACCCAGAACCACCCACCTCTTGCAGCTAATCCAGTAAATGCAGATTTTTCCTGCTTTTCTTGGCCCTGATTCGGAAAACAGCCTCAAAATCAGTATCAGAGGGGTCTTTGCTGACTCACCCACATCCCAAATTCCCAGAGAGCTTCCTCCATCCATCCTGATTTTTGAGAGTCTTCCTCACCCCACCCTTATTTGCATTCAGGGATAATGAGGAGGAAAACAACAAATATGGGATTCTAAAGGGTGGGATGGAGCCCTTTTCCCTCTAAAGCGACAATCCCAGCCCATTCTGGGGGCAAAAAATTTCCAAAACCTCGGAATTCCTGCTTGGATCAGGCACCTGGAGCTGTCATGGGGAATGTGGGATGTCAAAGATATTTGGATTGGTACCTTCTGGAGAAAATCCCACCCTGGACAGCTCTATTAATCACAGGGGGATAGGACTGGGTTGGGAATTTTCCAAGCATCTCCAAAACAATCCCGTTCCATCCATCACAGCTTTGCAGAGACATCTCCAAACGTTGATTTATTGCCCAGCTCCCAGCTGGGAATTAAACAGCACCAGAGTCGAGTTTATTGGTTAATTGATGGACAGCAGCTTAATCAAGTTAATTTCCGAGCTGATGCTGAAGATTCCATTAACTCCTTGTCGGATTTAATGGATTTTAGGTGGATCTGCACCTCCAAACCTGGGGGTTGTTGGAAAACAGGAGGATCCCACCCAGCCTGGGATGGTCCTGGGAGCTCTGGATTTGCTCTGGAGGATGATCCCAAGCATCTCCCCAAACTGAGACCACAAACGGGTCATCCATGAGGCTCTTCCCTGGAATTCTTTCTCCTGCAGCTTTTTGGGTCCAGCTCCTCATCCCCAAAAGCTCTTTGTGTGGGGAAGCTGGAGCTGGGGAGGTGAATCCTTGTGCCAGCCTGACTCCCTAAAAAGCAGGAGAAGGATTCCAGGTTTCCTTGCGGTTTTCCCTCTCCTTTTTCCTGTGTGGTGGCAGTGACCAGGCCTTGGAATTCAGAGGAGGAATCAGGGATTTGTTTTCCCTTTCTCCCCACTTCCCTCTGGAGCAAGAGCTGGAACAGAGGCAGGACACTGAGCAGAGCCCTGATTTCTCCAGAAATCCCAGAGCAGGAATACAGGCCCTGAATTCCTCTGGAGGTGCTTCTGTTATCCAGATGATCCTGACCTGAGAGGATCCTGTGCAGGAATTAAAGGCACCACAGCTCCGCCCCAAAAAATCCATTGTGGATCCATGCCAGGAGCAGGAAAAGCTGCTGGGAAAAGGGATTTTCCTCCCCAAGTGTCCCCACTTGTCACTCACCTTCATGAACTGCCCCAGCTTGGAACAGCCCTGTGGCCACCACCAGGATGAGGATCTGGCACACGACATTCCCCTTGGGAAGCAGCTCCTGGAAATTCCTGGAAGTCAGCACAGAGCCTGGAGAGTCCCCCACCTGCAGAGGGAAAGAAGTTGGAGCTGGGGCCACCTGGGGGTGACGCTCCCACCCACCCCCAGTTCCAGGAAAAGCTTTGCTCCAGCTAAAAAGGCTCCTCTTGGCTTGGAGAATTGGGATTAAAATCCCCAAATCCTTGAATTCCTTCATGTCTTTGCTAATGCTGAGAGTTTGGCTTTGCCCTGCTGTTTCCCAACATCCACCCCAGGCAATGAAGCCCAGATGGGAATATTGGTGGAACTTGCCAGTTCAACTAATCCTGGAGAAAATGTCAGGAAAATCAGGAATCACCTGCATCCAACCCTGATCTGCAGGCTCCTAAACCCAGGCCCTGTGGAAAACAGGGAATTCTCCCTGTGGGGCAGGAGCCAAAAGGAATTTTATTCTTTTTTTAATGGGCAATTAAGAATTCTTCTCCTGCTCGGAGTCTCTCCTGCTCCCAGGGAAGCATGGACAACTTCCAAGGTGGAAATTATGGATTTAGGGGGAAAAAAAAAAAATCTCAGTGGCTTCATCCAGCTTTGCTCTTTTCCAGGGATTCCATTCCAATTAACGCCAGGGATTAATGAGAATAAGGAGTCCTTCTAAGATTTCTGGGACAAGGAATGTTCCATGAGTTTGGGATGGAGGATTTCAGCTTGGAAGCATCCAGGGGAAAAGCAGGAAAACACCAGCTGAGTCCTGGGAACCACATCCAGACCTTCCTCTCCTTTTTCCCCACTCCATGGTGACTCCCCACAAATCAGATTTTCACATTAAAAACGCCTTTCTAAGCTAAATTTTGAGGCTTTTCCAAGGAGAAAATTCCAGCTGGATGTTTCTTGGGAAGATCATTTCCAGGCAAAACCTTCCTCCCTCTCCAAGAAGCACAATTTGAGGGAAAAAAAAAAGTTGGATTTGTCCATGCAGCTGCTGCAAACAGCAAAGGAAGGGTTTGGCTCCCACCCCTGAGCCCCAATTCCTGCAAGAAATCCCAGGAGAGGACCAAAAGTTTGGGGTGGGTGACTCCAAAGGGGAATTTTGTTGGGAATCACCACTCATCAGATGGATTCATGGAACAAAGAATGGGATATTTGCAGTTTTGTCTGCAAATGTGAGGCATCCGGGGGGGGGGGGGATGTTTGTTCATCTGTTTTCCCTTCAAAAAGGTGGAATGGGATTCTCCATTCTCAAAAAGGGAAATATCTCCAGGGAAGCAGGATTCGTGGCCGAGGAGAGGTGGGGATTGGGGGGGGGGGAATCACTGAATTTGAAGGAGGTGGGGGTTAAAAAAAGGGGGAAAAAAGGGGTTGGGAAGGATGGATGAAGAGATTGAGTGCCTGGCTGGCAGCCAGGGCTGCTCCTGTTCCTCCAGCTGGAACTTTTCCAGGTTATTCACATTTCCCAGTGTTCCTGAGGGGAATGGGAGCTGGGACAAAGGAAACAAAAATCCCAAAGGTTCTGCATCCCCTGGGAGCCTCCGGGGTTTGGGGCAGGAGAAATTCTCCTGTTTCCCTGCCTCCAGATTCACTTCTGCTGGAATGAGGGCACGGAAGGAGCCAGCAAGGAGAGCTCGGGCAGGGAATTTCCACATTCCCAACTCCTGACCCAACCCCGTGGCCAGGTAGGAATTGGGAGGGTTTTAAAGTCCCTTCCAACACCAACTCCTCTGTGATTCCCAGATTTATGGGCAGGGAATGGGAGAGGCTGATCCAGAGGCCTCCCTGCCCAGTCAGGAAAAGATCCCCCAATCCCTGAGCTGGAGCCAAGGGGCTGAACCCAAATCTTTGGCTTTTCCCATTGATTTGATTATTAATTCCATGGGAAGGTGAGGCCTGAGGTGAGAACAGCCCAGAGCTTCGGCACCACCGGCAGCTCCCTCATCCCAAATCCCAAAGAGTCACACTCTGTTCATCCATCCATCCATCCATCCATCCATCCATCCATCCATCCATCCATCCATCCATCCATCCATCCATCCATCCATCCCCTGCTCCCTCAGGTTTTCCCATTCCCAGACATGCCATGCTTGGGAAAACTGAGTGATCCCAAAAAGGACCAAGTGACACCCCAAATCCCAGTGATCCCAAAATTCCAGTGACACCCAGAAAGGATGAAATGACACCTGAAAACCCAGTGATCCTAAAATTCCAGTGATCACAAAAGGACCAAATGATGCCCAAGAGCCCAATGACACCCAAAATTCCAGTGGCACTCAGAAAAGACCAAATGACACCCAAAAATCCAGTGATCCCAAAATTCCAATGACACCCAGAAAGGAACAAATGATAATCAATAACTGAGTGATCCCAAAATTCCAGTGGACCCAAAAAGGACCAAATGACACCCAAAAATCTAGTGATCCCAAAATCCCAGTGATCCCCAAAAGGATGAAATGGTGCCCAAAATCCCAATGATCCCAAAAAGGAAAAAAGGATTCCCAAGAACCCAATGACACCCAAAATTCCAGTGGCACCCAGAAAGGACCAAATGGCAATCAAAAATCCGATGATCCCAAAATTCCAATGACACCCAAAAAGGACCAGATGATAAACAAAAATCCAGTGATCCCAAAAATGAACAAATGACACCCAAAACAACAATGATGCCAAAATTCCAGTGATCCCAAAAAGGATGAAATGGTGCCCAAAAATCCAGTGACACCCAAAAGGACCAGATGACACTCAAAATCCCAGTGATCCCAAAATTCCAGTGATCCCAGAAATGACCAAATGACACCCAAAACCCCACTGATCCCAAAAAGGACCAAATGATGCCCAAGAGCCCAATGACACCCAAAATTCCAGTGATCCCAAAAATCCAGTGACACCCAAAAAGGGACCAAATGACATTCAATAATCCAGTGATCCCAAAATTCCAATGACACCCAGAAAGGGCCAAATGATAATCAATAATCCAATGATCCCAAAAATCCTATGACACCCAAAAAGGACCAGATGACAATCAAAACTCCAGTGATCCTAAAATTCCAGTGAAATCTGGGGAATTTCCACAGGGGAAGCTGGGAATTGTGAGTGGAGCTCAGACACCGCCACTACCACTGGTGTTCCTGGGGTAGGAAAAAAATTGGGAAAGGAGGGAATTCCTGAGTGGATGTGGAATCCCTGCAGCCATTGGTCAAAGCTGCAGCAGGAAAGGAGAATTCCACCCTGGAATCTGTGAGATTTGACAGTGATGGCCCCAGACCAACCCTTCCTGCTGCTTTCTCCCATAAAATATCCATTTTGGATATTGTGTGGCTATTATAGTATTTGTAATATGGATATTATAATATAATATTTATGATATGGATATTATAATATAATATTTATAATATTGATATTTTATTGTATTACATTATACTATATTATATATCATATAATATTATATATATTATATATATCATATTATACTATATTATATATATTATACTATGTTATACTGTATTATATTATATAATGCATTATATTAAATTATATTACATTATACTATATTATATTATACTATATCATATAATATATTTTATAATATTATATCATACTATATCATACTCTACCATGATAAATAATGGAATTTTAACCATTCCCAGGGGATTTGCTCCATTGCTGTCACAGCTTTGGTCCAGGTCTTGCTTTCAGAACAAATTCAGGGGGAAAATCCAAACTGGTGGGAAGTTTTCTGGGATCAGACT
Organism: Sitta carolinensis; assembly: GCA_032173965.1. Classification (NCBI taxonomy): domain Eukaryota; kingdom Metazoa; phylum Chordata; class Aves; order Passeriformes; family Sittidae; genus Sitta; species Sitta carolinensis. The sequence continues at coordinate 708,214 of JAVUNC010000005.1, forward strand.
CTGCCCACTCCGTGGAAGCATCAAAGGAGCACCAGGAATTGGCTTCTTCCCCAAAATACCTCAAGAAACCCCAAAACAAACCCATGGGAACTCTGGCAATGCCGAGGGAGCTCCAGGGGTGTTTGGGGCTCAGCACCCTCCGGCACGTGCTGGGATTTTGGGATTGTCCCCACGTCCCAGGAGTGGGATTTCAGTGACCTTTGTGGGTCTCTTCCAACCCTGGATATTCCGGGATGCTCTGCAATCTCCTTCCCAAGCTCTCCCTGAGCCTCGTCCCACCAGGGGAAGTGGGAAGCCATCCCAAAATTCCGATTTCAGACGGGTTTGGGGCACCTCAGCACCGAGGGGTTCGAGCTGGGGCTGCTTCTGCCTCCTCATCCTCCCCACCAGAGGCTGCTGCCTCCTCATCCTCCTCATCCTCCCCCCTGGGAGCAGCTGCTCCTCTACCTCTTCTTCCTCCTCAATCTCCCCACGCGGGGCTTCCTCATCCAGGAGGGAGCTGCTCCCTCCTCATCCTCCTCTTCCTCCCCATCAGGAGCTGCTGTCTCTCTGACATTCTCCCCTTTGGAAGCTGCTGCCTCCTTATCCTCTTCATCCTCCCACCCTGGGAGCTTCTGCCTCCTCATCCTCCTCATTTTCCTCATCTGGAACTGCTGCCCCCTCATCTTCCCATCCTCCCCCCGGGAGCTGCTGCTTCCTCATCTCTTCATCCTCCCCATCAGAAGCTGCTGCCTCCTCTTCCTCCCCATAGGAGCTGCTCCTTCTCACCTCCTCTTCCTCCCCATCAGGAGCTGCTGCCTCCTCATCCTCCTCTCCTTCCTCAGTTTCCTCATCTGGAGCTGCTGTCCTCATCCTCTCCATCAGAAGCTGCTGCCTCTGCCTCCTCCTCCTCTTCATCTTCCCCATGGGAGCTGCTGCTCCATCCTCTTCATCCTCCCCATTAGGAGCTGCTCCCTCTCATCCTCAGGAGCTGCTGCTCCTCATCCTCCTCAGTTTCCTCATCTGGAGCCGCTGTCTCTCATCCTCCCCCATCAGAAGCTGCTGCCTCCTCATCCTCCTCTTCCTCAGGAGCTGCTGCTCCTCATCCTCCTCTCTTCCTCAGTTTCCTCATGTGGAGCCGCTGCCTCCTCATCCTCCTCATCCTCCCCCATCAGGAGCTGCTTCTTCCTCCTCATCCTCCCCATCAGAAGCTGCTGCCTCTCATCCTCCTCTCCTTCCTCAGTTTCCCCATTTGGAGCCGCTGCCTCCTCATCCTCCCCATCAGGAGCTGCTTCCTCCTCTTCTTCCTCCTCCTCCTCCTCCCCGGCCCCTCTCCTCCTCCCCCTCCGCAGTTCTTTACCTGCAACCTGAGACCGAAGAGTGGAATTAAAAAAAAAACAAAACAAACCAAACCCGAAGGCAGCCCAAACCCCGGCGGGACACACGGACAGAGGCGGACAGACCCTGCTGCTCACCCGGCCAACGCCGCCCCCGCCTCGGCTCCTCCGTCCCGGGGTCTCTTCCACCGGGGACCGGCGCCCGAGAAACTTCCCCGGCTCGGGCAGAGGAGTTTCGGGGCAGGAGGAGGAGGAGGAGGGGCTGCTCCCTCCCGGCCGGTCCCCCCTTCCCGCTCCCATCCCTCCCCGGCAGCCGCGAGGGAGGGGGAGAACGGGGCAGGAGATGCCACCGGGCAGGAATGCGGGGATGGAGAGGCGGGAGAAAGGCAAGGAAGGGGGGGAAAAATCGAAATGTTTTTACCTCGTGGGCATAAAATGATAATAAAATAACTGGGATGCTTGCAAGGGAAGGGGCCGGGGTAGGGAAAGGGGGGAAGTTTGCTGCCAGGGAGATAAAAAAAAACTCCAGGTGTCAGCACCTGGAGAAGGGGGGGAAACACAAGGGTTGGGGTGGAAAAGTGATTTATGGTTGAAATATGGGAGTCTGACATCGCTGGGGGGGCTGGAGTGAAAATCCTGGTTTGTCTCATGTCCCAACAGCAGAAGTTTCTAAGGAATTGTCTCCCAGGTGGGGATCGGGAAGCAGAGAGGAACTGAGGCAGGGAAAGGAATGTTGGAGGTTCAAACACTCGGAAAATGACCCCAAAAACGATCCCAAGGACCAAACCTGGGGTGGGGACAGTGGGGTGACCCCGAAGGTGAGGTGGGCAGGGAAGTTGTGGGACACATTCCATGGGGATTCCTGGGGAGGGAGATGGGCTCCAAACAGGATCCCAGGGATAAATTGGAATTCTCACCCTGGCTCCAAACAGGAATAAACTGGAATTCTCACTCCTGGCTCCAAAGAGGATCCCAGGAACAAACTGGAATTCTCACTCTGGCTCCAAAGAGGATCCAGGAACAAACTGGAATTCACTCCTGGCTCAAAGAGGATCCCAGGAACAAACTGGAATTCTCACTCCTGGCTCCAAAGAGGATCCCAGGGATAAACTGGAATTCTCACCCTCCTCAGACCCCAGCTCCAACCTCCTCCTCCAACCAAAATCCAGAGCTGCATCCCAACGCAGCTTCCAGCACTGGGAAAACTCCAATCCAGCCACCCTGGAGCTCCCGCCACACAAAATGAGGATATTTCAGCTCAGGGAAAAAAAAAATGGAAAGAATTAGAGACCCCATATCCCAAACCCAGCAGTTTTCCTGCTCGGAATGAGGGATCTGCAGCGAGGATTTCCGTGCCCGGGGTCCTGGGAATTCCGGAGCTGAAGAAGAGCAGGTCTCACCCCGGTGGGCCCCACCCATCCCTAAAAATCCCCTGGCCAGGAGCTAAACGGGCCAAAAAGGTCAAGGAGAGAGGAAAAGGGAAAACCAGGAGCCTCCAGGGTGAACATCGGCCCGAGATGGAAAAAAATTCCAGGGAATCCCAGCCCCACCTGGCTCCAGGTGAAGCCAAAGGATCAGCACAGCCCCATTAATGAAACGAGAGCTGTTCCAAGAGATTTAAATCATCCATCAGCTCCCAGGTGTTCAAATCACCACGGGTTTAAAAGCTGGGAGAGGTGGAATTTTGCTCTTCCCGGCCTGAGCCTGCAGGGAAATCACTGGAGCTGATGTTCCCCCCCCACTCCAGCAGAAAATCCCAGGAATTAACTGCTTCCTGCCCAAAAATATCCCAAATTTTTCCTCCCCCTTCAGCTCGTTGTTGCCTCCAAGCTCTGCAGGATAACTCCGCTTTTAGGGATTGATGCCGATCCCAGGTTTTAGAGGAGCGCTCCATAAAGTCAGGCTCAACAACTGAGCCTAATTAAACCCTACAGAGCTCCTAAAGCCCTGAATGCCTCGTTAGGAGCTGAATGGGATTAATTGCAATTGGATCCGCATTCAGCAACCGAAGCCACTCCCAGAGCCGCAGTGGGGCGATCGGGAGATGCTTGTGCAGCTCCCAAAAAATTCCCGACAGGCTCAGGGGCTCCAGCTGCCCTTTGGAGGTGCCCAAAATGCTGCAGGGAAAGGAGTTCTGGTTTAAACCCAGGGCCAGTGGGGTTTAAAGCGTCCCAAAGAAGATTTAAGGAACCTCACAAATTTTTATATACTTTTTGTTGTCCCTTTCCAGATATTTTTTCTTTTTTGCTCCCAGCTGGATTTACCAGCCTGGAGGGGTTGGGAAGAGGTGGAGATGTGACACTTGGGGACACCCTAAAACAGAAGGACCTGGAGCTGCTGGAGAGAGTCCAGAGGAATCCACGGAGCTGCTGCAGGGCTGGAGCCAGGCTGGGAGAGCTGGGGGTGCTCACCTGGAGAGGAGAAGGCTCCAGGGAGAGCTTCCAGAACATTCCAGGGGCTCCAGGAGAGCTGAAATTTGGGAAAGGTCTGGAGGGACAGAACAGGGAATGGCTGGCAGTGCCAGAGGGCAGGGCTGGGGGGGATGTGGGGCAGGAATTGCTGGCTGGGCTGGAATTGCCAGAGCAGCTGGGGCTGCCCCTGCGTCCCTGGGATGTGCCAGGTTGGATATTGGGGTTGGAGCCCCCTGGGATGTTGGGATGGGTCACTTTCCCCCGTGGATCTGGGCTCAGGTCGGGTAGAATTTTCCTGCTGGGCTCCTGACAGGTGTGATGGGAACACCTGGAGCTCAACAATTCCATCCTTTCATTCCCAAACCATGGAGCCAAACAGGCTACATCCAAATCCCAGGGCAGGGGTGAAGAACAAAACGAGTTCCTTAATTGCCAAAAAACCCCCAAAACCGGGAGGGGGGAACATCAAACTCAGGCAAACCACAAAAATCAACGGTGCTGAAGCAAATTTGGGAGGTTCCCAAGCCAGGCCCCTCAGCTCCTGGAGCAATCAGGAATATTTGGGAGCAAGGCAAACAAAGAGCAGCGTTCACTGCACGCTCCACTTCCCAGAACCTTGAGAGGGGAAAAAAAATTCCAGGGAATCCCAACCCCACCAGGTGAAGCCAAAGGATCAGCACAGCCCCATTAAAAAACAGAGCTGTTCAAAGAGATTTAAATCATCCATCCATCCTCAGGAGAGGGAAGGGCTTCCAGCTGGAATTCAGGCTTCATACCGAGCAAAATCTCCTGGCAGCCACACCTCACCCATCAGATAAAAGCTGGGAAAGGTCCAGCAGCATTTTCTGATCCCAAAACACCTCTGGGAAAAGCCCAGCCCCTACTTCTGTCCCTTTGTCCTTCCTGGAAGCAGCAGGGCTGACCCAAAAATGAATTTTTGGGGTGAGAGGCCGAGCAGAGCTGGAGTGAAGATGCTCCTGTGGAGCTTTGAGGGTTTCCAGCTCCCAGGATGGTTCTTCTTTGGGATTTTTATTTTTGCTTTCCTGCCTGCGTTTCCTGATCTGAGAAAAGGTGTGAAAAACGAGGTCCAGCTTCCTGGTAAAATTAAAAAAGTTTAATAAAAGGCAAAAAGAGACAAGACAGTAAAGCAAAAAGTGAGAGAGGTGGCTTCTGTCACCAGCCCTTCCTGGGGTTTTGGTTTGGTTTCTTCCATGGGATGAAATTTGTGGCTGTTCCACAGGGAATTAGATGGGAAACACAGGGATCAAAATCCCATTTCTGCCATGGAACAACATCAGGCTGAGCTTGTTTCTTTGGAAGAATAAAATAATGGAAGGAGGATAAAAGTGGGGGACACAAAATTGTGTCCTCACGGTGACAGCCCAGCTGCTGCCAGCTTGGAATTCTGATTTATCCAATGGAAAAAGCAGCCAGCCAGCCCTAAAAATAACCAGAGCCACTCCTCTGGGTGAGATTTTAAACCCCCACTTCAGATTTTATCTCTCCTGTGAAGATGAGGCTGCACAATTTGATTTAATGCAAAGAGGGAGGGAAATTATCCCTAAATTTGTATCATCCTCCTGAATCCAAGTGTCCGAAGGAATATTTAAGGAACCTCACAGATCTCCTTTTTTTTTTTATTTTTTTTTTTTGTCCTTTTCCAGATATTTTTTGCTCAAAGTCGGATTTACCAGCCTGGAAATCCATGAGAAGGTCACAGCATAAAAACCCCAGTAACAAAATAAAGAATAAATCTCTTTTTCCCTCCTTTGCTGTATTTTTTTTTTCCAGAATTCAAACCAGACTCAGAATTCCAACCTTATCCTGTACCCTCACTTTGGAGGGAAAAACTCCTGTTTTTTCCAGGGATTTCTCCCATTTTTCACTCACCTGCTCCACGGGAGACAAAAGGGGAGCATCGGAAATTCCGCGGTTTTTGCAGATCTTTCATCCTCCGAAGCTGAGCGCTCCTGAAAATCCTGCAAATTCTGGGAAAAATCGAGGAGCTGGGAGTCAATCCTGCTGCCTCTCGTGCTGCCAGGGAGCTGCAGCTGGTGCCAGGGAAATATTCCTGCAAAAGCAGCAGATGTTGGGAGAGAGGGATGAGGGAAAGTCACGGGAGGAGGTTGGATTTTATCCCCAGCTCTTGGAACCGCGGTGGAGGTGGGAATTATTTGGGAATGTGACATTTTTTGGGGATGATTTCATGGCAGGAATGGTGCTAATCGTGGAATTAAATTGTTCAGCCACTCACCTGGGAGCACAAATCCTATGGGATGACTTCTCCTGGATCTGCCCTGGGAGAAAATGAGAGTGGAGAAAAAAATCGGGATTTTGATTCTAAATTCCTGGAGTCAAGGGATAAAGCAAGGCAGGAAGGGATGGAGAAGAACCAACTTCTGGGAGAAGCTTTCCAGCTTTTTGGAGCAACATCCCAAAAGTTTCTTGGAGCCCACACAGTCACATCAGGTTCCTCCTGGAATGCTGATTCCAAAAGTTTTTATCAGAGCAGGGAACTTCTTCCAAAAAGAAGAAGGGAAGGCAAATTTTCCAAACTCTCCATGTCCTGCTCTGAACTAGAGTTTGGGTCCATTAGGTCAGGAGGAGCTGTAATTCCCAAATTTTCCAAATCCTCCATGTCCTGCAGTGCTCTGAAACAAAAGTTTGGTTCCACCAGGTCAGGAAGAGCTCAAATTCCCAAATTTTCTAAACCTTCCATGTTCTACTGAAACTAAAATTTGGTTCCATGAGTTCGGGAAGAGCTCAAATTCCCAAATTTTCCAAGCCCTCCATGTCCTGCTGAGAACTGAAACTAAAATTTGGTTCCATGAGGTCAGGAAGAGCTAGAATTCCCAAATTTTCCAATCCCCTGCAGGTCCTGCAGTGCTCTGAAACTAAAATTCAGTTCCATGAGGTCGGGAAGAGCTGGAATTCCCAAATTTTCCAAACCTCTGCAGGTCCTGCTGTGAACTGAAACTAAATTTTGGCTCCACCAGGTCAGGAAGAGCTGGAATTCCCAAATTTTCCAAACCCTCCACGTCCTGCAAGGAACTGAAACTAAAGTTTAGTTCCATGAGGTTGGGAATTCCCAAACGTGGGAGCCAAAAGCAGAAAAAAATTGGAGGAATAAAAATAAAAAAAGGACACAAAGCCCAGAAAAAAACATTTTAGGGATTGTTCCCTTAAAATCCCCCCCCAAAAAATATAAATGGCTCTGATTGGCTTTTTGGACATGGAAAAAAAACCCCAAACAGTTAAAAAATCATAAAAAATTTATTTTCCTCCTCTTTGCAGGGAAAATCAGCTTGGAGTTCTTCCAGGTCATTTACAGGGATGTCAAATTTAATAACCTCAAGGAATGAGGGGGAGGAAGGGGGAAAGGCTTAAAAAAATAATAAAAATTTGAGTTATTTCAAATTTTCCCCCAAAATATGCCCGGAGTTTTTAGGCTTTACTATTTTTGACAAGTTCCAAACACACACAGGCAGTTGGGACAGCAAGAAAAATTTGGAATTCATCCAAAATAAAAATTTAAAAAATTAAAAAAAGGACTTGGCAGAGGAAAATAAAAGGAATAAAAAAATAGGGGGATTTAAGAATTGATGAGGAGAAAGGAGCTTTGGACCAAAAAACTGTGGGGAAAATCCAGGAGTGAAAATAAAAATCTCCTGGACTTCATGGAAAATGAAATGTTTGGGATAGCAGGAATTTCTCCATCTGGAAAAATAGGGATAATTCTGGAATGCTTAGCTGAGGAAAGCTCCAAAAATGAGACATATTTTAGAAAAAAAATGGAATTCCTGGGAAAAATCTCTGCTTTTTGAAAGGAAGAGCTGGAAGTTTTTGATGGAATAATCCCCAAAATTTGGAAATAATCCCAAAAAACGTGACAATTTAAGGAAAGGAACGAGACTCAGCTGTTCAAAAGCACCTAAAAATATCTCAGGGGTTTATTAGGGTTATTTTTAAATGAGGTGAGAGGACACAAAAAGTGAGAATTTAAAGGCAACAACCACAAAATCTTCCCAAGAGAGGATGGGAGGAGAACTCCGGATTTTCTCTGATGCAGAGGAGAGTGAAACAACAGCACTGAAATCACGGGAAGGACTCAAATTTATTGGTGTCAGAGAAGCAAAAATAAGAAAAACCAAACAGCAAGAACCGCTGCAACATCAAAACCTGCCAGGAATGTTTAAATAATGTATAAATTAATGGATACACATGTGATCCCAGCAATGTGCCTTAAGTGTTTGCTGCGCTCTTGGGCTGCTCATCAAAGGCACCCAGCGCTGGGAATAGTGCCAATTTTTATATTATTATTATTATTATTATTATTATTATTATTATTATATTATTTATTATTATTATTATATTAATATAATATTATTCTTTAAAAAAATAAACATATTATTATTCTTTTAAAAATTCTGAAGTGTGAACTCCGTTTTTCACCCAGGGCAGGGACCCCTCCCTCCATCCCAGGGGGTTCCAACCTTGGATTTTCCAGGGATGCAGCCCTGGCAATTCCAGCCCAGCCAGGAATTCCTAATTCCCAAAATCCCACCCCAATCTCCCCTTTCCCAATCTGGAGCCATTCCCTGGCTCCTGTCCCTCCATCCCGTGTCCCCAGCCCCTCTCCAGCTCTCCCGGAATGTGCTGGAAGCTCTCCCTGGAATTTTCCCTTCTCCAGGTGAGCACCCCCAGCCTTTCCATAATAATAATTACTTTGAACAGCGATAGAATTCTTTGGCACTCAGGAACCGCCTCTAACTGGCGTTTTGGGGTCACTAAATAACCCCAAAAAGTCAATTACGGGCCGCTCCTCACCACGAACAGCGCCCGCGCCGACTCCTGACGCCACCTCACCGCCGCCATTACACCCTTCTCCCCCCCGCTCGGAACTACAACTCCCATCGTGCCCCGCGGCCGGACACAGGCCGGGCTCCGCGCTGAGGCGGCGCGGAGCCTGCCGGGAGTTGTAGTCCCCGCCGCTGAGGCGCGGCGGGCGGGGGAAGCGGACTCCCGGCGGCCGGAGGAAGCGGGGGCGGCGGGGCCGGGAGCGGGACCGGGGCAGAGTCCCGGGAGCGGGATGCGGGCGCGGCCCGGCACTCCGCCTGGTTGCCCGGAGCGACACCATGCACCCGGCCGTGGCGGTGGGGCTGGTGTTCGGCGGCTGCTGCAGCAACGTGGTGTTCCTGGAGCTGCTGGTCAGGTGCGGGGCCGCGGAGAGGATTTTGGGGAGGGAAAGGGTCCGGGGAGTTTTTTGCGATGGGGTCGCGGTGAGGCCTCAGCGCTCGGGAGGGTGCCGGGGTGGGCTCGGGGGCACCCGCGGCCGCCTCTGAGGGGGTTTTACCCCTCAGCGCCGAGCCCACCGCGGGATCAGCGCTGGGAGGGGTTTTGGGGGGTTTTTGGGGGTTTTTGGGGCTGTCCCCTCGGTGGGGGCCGTGTCGGTGACCTGGCCGGCTGGGGGATGTGTCCCCAGCGAGAGCCACCCGGCCCCGGCTCCGCCGAAACCTCGGGCACCGGCAGGGAATGTTAACGTCGGGAAGGGAGGATTTGGGAATCCTCACGGGCTGCAAAGTCACCGAGCCCCCTGGGGTTCCCACACGGGAGGGTGATGCTTTTGGGATCTCGCCTTTTGCACCTGGTGTTTTTGGGGATCTCACCTTCCTCATCCTAAAGTTTTTGGGGATCTCACCCTGATGTTTTTGGGGATCTCACCCTGATGTTTTTGGGGCTCTCACCTTCCTCACCTGATGTTTTTGAGGGTCTCATCTTCCTCATCCTGGTGTTGTTTGGGATCTCAATTTCTTCACCCTGATGTTTTTGGGGATCTCACCCTGATGTTTTAGGGGTTCTCACCTTCCTCATCCTAAAGTTTTTTGGGATCTCACCTTCCTCACCCTGGTGTTTTTTGGGATCTCACCTTCCTCACCCTTATGTTTTTGGACATCTCACCCTGAGGTTTTTGGGGATCTCACCCTGGTGTTTTTGGGGATCTCTTTCCTCACTCTGATCTTTTTGGGGATCTCTTTCCTTACCTGATGTTTTTGGACATCTCACTTTCCTCACCCTGATGGTTTTGGGGCTCTCACCTTCCTCACCTGATGCTTTTGAGATCTCACCTGATGTTTTTGGACATCTCACTTTCCTCACCCTGGTGTTTTTGGGGCTCTCACCTTCCTCACCTGATGCTTTGGGATCTCACTTTCTCACCTGATGTTTTTGGGGATCTCACCTTCCTCACCTGGTGTTTTTGGGGATCTCTTCCTCACTCTGATCTTTTTGGGATCTCTTTCCTTACCTGATGTTTTTGGGGATCTCACTTTCCTCACCCTGATCTTTTTGGGGCTCTCACCTTCCTCACCCTGATGTTTTTGGGGCTCTCACCTTCCTCACCTGATGCTTTTGGGGCTCTCACCTTCCTCACCCTGATGTTTATGGGGCTCTCACCTTCCTCACCTGATGGGGAAGGCTGGAAGAGCTTTGGCAAAGGGCTGCTCAGAAAGCTGGGAAGGCCTGACAGGAAAAAAGCGATGCCTGGACTGGTTTGGGGTGTAAAATCCCAGTGAGCCAGTGTGGGGCTCACCCCCTGAGCCCTCCTACACTTCACCTTTCAGAACCAGCCCTTACTCCCTCCCTAATATCCCAGATTATTTTGGGAAAAGGGGCTGCAAAATCCAGCAGCTGGGATATTTGCTCAGAACTGGGGTTCAGGTGCCTTCACCCCAGCTTGCACAACCCCAGGATAAATCCAGGGATTTGGGGAGTTGTCTTTTCTCATTGCTCCAACCTCTGCCTTTCCTGCCTGGCTTGTGTTGCAGCATCAGTGACAGAGGAGGAATGAACCCTTTGGAAGAAAAAAAAAAATAAATAAAACCTCTTTGTATTTGGCTTTTTGCCACTCGTGTCTCCTCTGAGCAAACCTTAAACCGAAACGTTTGGCCCCGGTCAAAGAGTGAATTATTCAAAGGTGACTGAACTCCAGAGGAGCAAATTCCAGAAGTCTTAATTGCAGACATTAAGGAAAAGCTGCTTTTCACACCAGGCCTTCTTTGAAGCAGCACTTTAAAAATTCCCCTTTTCTTAACAGCTCAATTCCTGTGCCTTTTACTTGCCCTGCTCACCTTTAGTGCCAAAATTTGGGGTAACACCAATTCTTTCCTTGGGTTTTGGGAGGAAAAGTTCCTCCTGCAGATAAATATTCCCATAATATTTATAATATTCATAATATCCAGCAAAATCCTGCAGCAGGATCCCAGGAAAAGGCAGTGACCAGGAATAACAAAGGTGATTGGGAAGAAATTTGCTCAGGATTTATAAGGAAAGTAAAGGAGTGAGAAGTGTTTAGTCTGGAAATGCCTGTGGGCAGACAAAAGATTTTAAATGCGTGGAGCCTGGCTGCAGAGGAGAGGAGAGAAATATTTCTGCTGGGCAGAAGTGGAGGCAGAAGAAGAAATCTCAAATTCCTTGATTTAAGGGGCTTGAATTGCTGTGGAAGGGATGGAAATCAGGCCCAAAAATCAGATTTTCTCCCTTTCCATGTGGTGGAGTAGGAGAGAGAGCAGGGAAACTTCTTGCAGGGAGGCCTCTTTGCAGTTGTGTGCAGCTGAAGCAGCTCTTGGGGTGATAGATCCGGGTTTGTCTCAGTTTTTGGGTGGGACTGAGTGAGGATTGTGAGCCCAGGAAGGGTTTAGCTCTCCTGAGTGCCAGCACTGCTGATAAAGTGGGGTCATTCCAGGGATCTGAGAGCTGGGAATGGGCAAAGCCCAGAGCTTGGAACCAGCCTTGTGAGTGTAAACTGCTGGAGGGGAGAGGCTGGAGATAAGGTTGGGGATAAGGCTGGAGATAAGGCTGGATCAAAGGCTGGATCTAAGGCTGGGGATAAGGCTGGATCTAAGGTTGGAGATAAGGTTGGATCTAAGGCTGGGGATAAGGCTGGACCTAAGGTTGGATCTAAGGCTGGGGATAAGGCTGGACCTAAGGTTGGAGATAAGGCTGGGGATAAGGCTGGACCTAAGGTTGGAGATAAGGCTGGGGATAAGGCTGGATCTGAGGTTGGAGATAAGGCTGGGGATAAGGCTGGATCTGAGGTTGGAGATAAGGCTGGAGCTAAGCAGGGGTCTAAGGCTGGATCTGAGGCTGGATCTGAAGCTGGATCTAAGGCTGGATCTAAGCCTGGAGCTAATCCTGGATCTAATCCTGGATCTGAGGCTGGATCTGAGGCTGGAGCTAAGGCTGGATCTAAGCCTGGAGCTAATCCTGGATCTGAGGCTGGATCTGAGGCTGGAGCTAATCCTGGATCTAATCCTGGATCTGAGGCTGGAGCTAATCCTGGATCTGAGGCTGGATCTAAGGCTGGATCTAAGCCTGGAGCTAATCCTGGATCTGAGGCTGGATCTGAGGCTGGAGCTAAGGCTGGATCTAAGCCTGGAGCTAATCCTGGATCTAAGCCTGGAGCTCAGCTGTTCAGCCCTAGAGCTCCTGGCCCTGGCTCAAGGTCTCCCCTGTTTCCCTGAGCTCCTCTGGGAAAAAAAGCCAGGGATGTTTTTCCAGGATTTTTCCAGGTGCTCTTGCATTCCCCAGATTGCTGCTGCTGTCCCTGAGAGCTCTGGAGGTGACAGAGAAGGATTTCGAGGAGGCACCTTGGAAATCTTTTCCAGGGCATTTCCCAGCTTGAATCCTACAAAAACTGCATCTGGGGACAGCGTGGGCCGTGAGGACTCTCCCAGGAATCCTCAGCCTCACTTTGTGTCTTGCACCAGAGGAAAAAAAAGGGAAAAATTCCTGAAATTCCTCCATTTCCTAGGAGCTTCCTCATTATCTGCCCTGTCACGGCCTCCTCAGAGCTTCTGCTTCCCAGGAAATCCTTCCCTGCTCCCTGAGAGCTCCTTAGGGAGGGTTTGAATTCCAAACCTTGTCATTCCTGTAAAGAAAAAACAACCCCAAACCCCTTGGTTTGCTCGGAGTTGGTGACAATTCTGCTTTCCTGGGGGACAAAAAGGCTCCCAGAGGGTCCCTTTTGAGCCCAAGACAAAATCTTACGGATTTTGAAGCCTTTTGGAGTCGGTGTCACGTTAAGATCCATGGATGTCACATGGGATTTACTGCCAGGACAATTTTTGGGCTCCTGTGAGGAGTTTTAGTCCCTTCTAGAACCCCACAACCAAAGCTCCAGAAATCCCAGGGGAGCTGAAGGTTTTTTAGAGGAAATGGAGCCAATCTGAACGTGAGACTCTTTGGCAGCACAGACCTGACCTTGGCACTTCCCTCCTGCTGCAGGAATGAGGAATATTGAATTTCCAGCTGCCTTTTCCTCCTGGAAAGGCAGAGTACCTCACATTAGGGAGGGACAGAGCCCTCCTAAAGCCACTTCCCATGGGAGAGAGGCAGATCCAGGAACTTTTTCTTTCCCTTCCCAACCTGCCTGACCGGTTCCTGTCGGGAAACGTTTGAGGAAGGGCTCCCTGCAGGTGTTTGCAGGAATTCAGGTGAATAATCCTGAGGAACAACGTGAATAAACCTCTCTGTGGGATGGCTCCGCTCTGGGATCAGGAGCTGCTGCCTCCTTTTCTTGGATCCTGGTGTTTGTTCTCTGATGCTTGTTCCTCCATTCCTGCAGGGAATTCCCAGGATGTGGGAACATCGTGACCTTCTCCCAGTTCCTGTTTATTGCAGTGGAAGGTTTTATCTTCGAGGCCAACTTCGGGAGGAAGCGCCCGGCCATCCCCATCAGGTACAAATCCCAGTGTTTTCCCCCAGCAGGAATTGCCTGGATCCTTCTTTATATCCAAAATAAAAAGGCTTTTCCATTTATCCTCTGTAAATCCCATCCATCCTGCAGCACCTGCAGAGCCACCTGGGGAAGTTGTCAGGCTGGATAAAGCACACGCTGGTTTATCAGGAATTTTTAATGGGAAATTGCCATCAGATCCTTCCTGTCACAGGAATGGGGCAGAGTTTTGCACAAGGAAGTGTTTGCTGTGCTCAAAGAGCTTTTTATCTCTGGGATTTGGTGCGGTGGGAATGGAAGAAGTGAGAGTTTTCCTGGAAAATCCCCCAAATTCCCTTTGCATTTCTGCCCTGGGCATCAGCTTGGCGACAGCCCCGGGAGCTCTGCTCTGCCCTGGACTTCTCCACGCATCCCACAGTCATTCCTGAGGGGTCTCTCAGTGTGTCAGGGAGGTTCCTGCACATCTCCCAGGTTTTTTTTTTTCCATGTTTCAGGAACTATTTCATCATGGTGGCCATGTTCTTCACCGTCAGCGTGGTCAATAACTACGCCCTGAACCTGAACATCGCCATGCCGCTGCACATGATCTTCCGCTCGGTGAGCCCCTGCCTCCTCCTCCTCCTCTTCCTCTTCCTGGGGCTCCCATTCCAGCATTTCTGCTGGAATGACCCCTGCTCCGTGAGTCCTGCCACCTGAGAGCACCAAACCCTTGTGGAAATCCTGAATTCCAGCTGCTTGGTAGAGCAGCCTCACTCCAAAGCTCAGCTCCAAAGTGGTGTTGGTGGTGAAATTCCACCTTAGTGGACAGACAGGGAAGCAGGCTCAGATAGGCTTGGGAGTTCCAAAGTGAGGGGGAAATGAGAGTGACAAAATCCCAGACTCTGGGTGGCCAAAAGGATCCAGCTTTTCCTGCCACCAAGTTGTTCATGCTCTGGTTTTGAGCATGGCAGGGCAGAGAGCATGGATTTGGGATTTGGGATTTGGCCTAATTCCACCTGCACAGCTCTTTGCTTTGGGAAAAAACCCCATTAAACTGCATCTTCACTTGAGGGTGGAGGAGTGCCAGGCTAAAAGATCTTTTCAAACCCTAAGGAAATGGAGCCCCAGCTGTTGGGAATAACAAAATCTCCCGATGGCAGCTCTTTTCCCACAGCACAGGCTAGGGGTGGAACATCTGGAATACCAGGAGAGGTTCCAGGGGATAAATCCAGCCCACACATGAGCTGTGAGGGGTGGGGCTGGTCCTGCAGGCAATCCCTGGAGCTGGGCTCCTGTTCCCAGTTGAACCAGTGGGATTTGGCCACGTTCTGGTCACACACTATAAAATAAAAAATAAAAAAGCCAGCAGATCCAACCCAGTATCCTCATTCCCAAGGCAGCCCAGCTCACCTCCTCCCCTTTTCCTGGATGAAGGGACTCAGAATCAGGGAATCATTGAGGCAGGAAAAGAACTTTAAACTGCCAAGGCCACCAGTGCCCCTTGTCCCCAAGTGCCACATCCACAGGGCTTGGAAATCCCTCCAGGAATGGGGACTCAGCTGTGCCAGGGCTGGAAAACCCTTTCAGGGCAGGAATTTTCCCAATATCCAACCTTAAGGAAGCTGTTCCTTCTCCCTGTCAGTTTTCCTGGTGTTTCTCTTGGTGTCTTGGCATCCACCATGCTGAGTTTGCAGTGGCCCTTTGGGATGAGCATCCCAAGCTGGGGAATTCTGCCCTGCTCACCTCCTGTTTTGGTTTTCCCTTTTTTTTTTTCTCCCCAGGGTTCTCTCATAGCAAGCATGGCTCTAGGGATCATCATCCTGAAGAAAAGGTAAATCACCAACTTCATATCTTTAGGGAATGCTCTGACACAGATTTAATCCTGGTGGGGTTTTGTCGGTCTTTTCCTGTGGAATATTCTGATTTTAGTGATGGGAAGCTGGGTCAGGAGTATGGAATAGAGGCTGGGATAGCTCCTGATTTCCACCTCTCCCTCTTTTCTTGGGTGGATCTCAGGGTTGGCTGTGGGCTCTGCTGGGAGCTCACTAATAACAGGCTGATAATGGGCTGATAACTTGCTGATAACTCATTGATAACAGGCTGATAACTCGCTAATAACAGGCTGATAACTAATAACAGGCTGATAACAGGCTGATAACTCACCAATAACAGGCTGATAACTCATTGATAACAGGCTGATAACTCACTGATAACAGGCTGATAACTCACCAATAACAGGCTGATAACAGGCTGAATAACTCACTGATAACAGGCTGATAACTCACTGATTACAGGCTGATAACTCACTGATATTTCACTAATAACAGGCTGATAACAGGCTGATAACTCACCAATAAACAGGCTGATAACTACCAATAACAGGCTGATAACTCACTGATAACAGTCTGATAAGTCACTGATAACAGGCTGATAACTCATTAAGGATAACAGGCTGATAACTCACACATGATAACAGGCTGATATACAGGCTGATAACTCACTGATAACAGTCTGATAAGTCACTGATAACAGGCTGATAACTCATTGATAACAGGCTGATAACTCACTGATAACAGGCTGATAACAGGCTGATAACTCACTGATAACAAGCTGATTACAGGCTGATAACACATTGATAAAACATTGATAGCCCATTGATAAAACACTGATAGCCTATTAATAAAACATTGATAGCCCATTGATAAAACATTGATAGCCCATTGATAAAACATTGATAGCCCATTGATAAAACATTGATAGCCTATTAATAAAACATTGATAGCCTATTGATAACGCTGCTGTTGTGGCTGGCACTGAGCTGTGCCTGCACAGAGCCAAGGCTGGAGCTTGAGGGGTAAACTGGGATAATGTTGGGACAAACTGGGATAAATGTTGGGACAAACTGGGATAAGTGTTAGGATAAACTGAGATAAATATTGAGACAAACTGGGATAAATGTTGGGAGAAAAGCTTTTTTTGCTGCTGCTAACTCGTTACCAGCTGTCCCTCCCCGGGCTGGGCAGTCCCCTGGGGACACAAAAATCTGGGAATGTGCCTGTTATCCCAGCTTGGAGCAGGAATTCTGGGAATCAGGCAGGGTGGCTGACGTGTCCCTTGTCCCCTGTGCAGGTACAGCGTGTCCAAGTACACCTCCATAGCCCTGGTGTCCCTGGGCATCTTCACCTGCACTTTCATGTCTGCCAAACAAGTGGTAAGGACTGGGAAGGGACGAGGAACCTCAGGAATTCCTGGTTATTCCTGGAGACTTGAGGTGTCTCTACATCTACTCCTCCCCCAAGCTTTTCCTCCTGTGGTTTGGGGACACAGATGTGTGGATTTCCTTGAATTTCAGGGGTCTCTTCACCTGTTCATGGTGCTTTTTGCTGGGAGTAAACCTCCTTTTTATGTTTTTTGTTTCAGAGGTAACAGAAAGAAGCTGCTTTTTCTTGCCTTGGGTTGCAGGCAGGAGAGCAGGAATCCTAAACAAAATCCTGACCTAAATCCTAAACAAAACTCAGCCAGCTGAAATCTTCCCTCTTTCCATCCCACAAGAGGTCGTTGCCTTTCAGGCTGGATTTTTGCAGGATTGTTTTCATCCAGCCTGACCCTTCAATAAATTGCCTTGGAGAGCAGGAGGGGAGGGAAGCAAATCCACGTGGAACATGCTCAGAGCTTTTCCTGGGTCAGCACCCACGGCCTGCCCCTGACAGCTGGTGACAAAAAAATGCACCAAGGGTGGCCAAGTAAAAATTGGCTGCACTTAATCCAGCTCAGAGAGGCTGGGAATGGAAGGAGCTGGCAGAGCTCCAAATTCCCCATCATTTCAGGGCTTTTTATCCTTGGAATGGCTGAGGGAGGGCTGGGCTCTGGGTTAGTCCAGATCAGCTCCCAGCAGGGCTGGAGCTGTGGGGAGGGGAATAATCTGATTTTAATCTGATTTTAGCATGATTTTTATCTGATTTTAATCTGATTTTTATCTGATTTTAATCTGATTTCTATCTGATTTTTGTCTGATTTTAATCTGATTTCAGTCTGATTTTTATCTGATTTTAATGTGGTTTTTCTCTGATTTTAATCTGATTTCTATCTGATTTTTATCTGATTTTAATCTGATTTCAGTCTGATTTTTATCTGATTTTAATGTGGGTTTTCTCTGATTTTTATCTGATTTTAATCTGATTTCAGTCTGATTTTTATCTGATTTTAATGTGGTTTTTCTCTGATTTTAATCTGATTTTAATCTGATTTCAATCTGATTTTTATCTTATTTCTATCTGATTTCAATCTGATTTCAGTTTGATTTTTCTCTGATTTTAATGTGGTTTTTCTCTGATTTTTATCTGATTTTAATGTGGTTTTTCTCTGATTTTAATCTGATTTTATCTGATTTCAATCTGATTTCAGTCTGATTTTTCTCTGATTTTAATGTGGTTTTTCTCTGATTTTAATCTGATTTCTATCGATTTCGATCTGATTTTAGTCTGATTTCAGTGTGCTTTTCCCTGGAGCACAGGGCAGGAGCTGAGGCAGGTCAGGCTGGGCTGGAGCCCTCAGCTCCTTGGCCACAGGCCTGGGTTCACGTTGGGCTTCAGCTCCTGACTGGGGCTTGGCCACAGCTCTTACTGCTTCCTGCACACTCACCTCTGGGATGGGGACACAGGGACCTGGGAATGGGGACACAGGGATCTGGGAATGGGGACACAGGGACCTGGGAATGGGGACAGGGATCTGGGAATGGGGACAGGGATCTGGGAATGGGGACACAGGGACCTGGGAATGGGGACACAGGGATCTGGGAATGGGGACACAGGGATCTGGGAATGGGGAGACAGGGACCTGGGAATGGGGACACAGGGACCTGGGAATGGGGACACAGGGATCTGGGAATGGGGACAGGGATCTGGGAATGGGGACAGGGATCTGGGAATGGGGACACAGCGATTTGGGAATTGGACATGGGAAACTGGGAATGGGGACACAGGGACCTGGGAATGGGGACACAGGGACTTGGGAATTGGGACATGGGAAACTGGGAATGGGGACACAGGGACCTGGGAATGGGGACACAGGGATCTGGGAATGGGGACACAGGGACCTGGGAATGGGGACACAGGGACCTGGAATGGGGAGACAGGGATCTGGGAATGGGGACACAGCGATTTGGGAATTGGGACATGGGAAACTGGGAATTGGAATGGGGACACAGGGACCTGGGAATGGGGACACAGGGACTTGGGAATGGGGACACAGGGATCTGGGAATGGGGACATGGATCTGGGAATGGGGACATAGGGATCTGGGAATGGGGACAGGGATCTGGGAATGGGGACACAGGGACTTGGGAATGGGGACACAGGGATCTGGGAATGGGGACATGGATCTGGGAATGGGGACAGAGGGATCTGGGAATGGGGACACAGGGATCTGGGATGGGGACACAGGGACCTGGGAATGGGGACACAGGGATCTGGGAATGGGGACAGAGGGATCTGGGAATGGGGACACAGGGATCTGGGATGGGGACACAGGGACCTGGGAATGGGGACACAGGGATCTGGGAATGGGGACACAGGGACCTGGGAATGGGGACACAGGGATCTGGGAATGGGGACATGGGAAACTGGGAATTGCGATGGAGACATGGGAATGGGGACACAGGGACCTGGGAATGGGGACACAGGGACCTGGGAATGGGGACACAGGGACACGGGAATCTGGGAGTGGGATGGGCACATGGGAATCTGGGAATAGGGTGAGGACACAGGAACCTGGGAATGGAGTCACAGGAATCTGGGAATGGGCTGGGGCACAGGATCCCAGGAATGGGCTGGCTTTGAGAGCCTGAAAAGTGACACTGGTTATTTTTGTGGCTAAAAGATTCCAGCCTCACCAAAGCAGGCCCTTCCTTTGAGGAAAAACCCTGAGCTGATCACACTTTCCCACTTTTTTCTCTGAACATTCCCTGGAGCAGAGAGGGAAGCCTGGGGCTGCTCCCATGGGAGGGGACCTGGGGCAGCTGCAGGAGCCTGGTGGCTCTTGGTGACTCCTGGAGGCTGTGGGTGACTCCTGGTGGCTCTGGGTGACTCCTGGTGGCTCTTGGTGACTCCCAGGTGGCTCTTGGTGACTCCTGGTGGCTCTGGATGACTCCCTGGTGGCTCTGGGTGACTCCTGGTGGCTCTGGGTGACTCCCAGGTGGCTCTTGGTGACTCCAGGTGGTTCTTGGTGACTCCCAGGTGGCTCTTGGTGACTCCCAGGTGGCTCTGGGTGACTCCAGGTGGTTCTTGGTGACTCCCAGGAGGCTCTTGGTGACTCCAGGTCGTTCTTGGTGACTCCAGGTGGTTCTTGGTGACTCCTAGGTGGCTCTTGGTGACTCCTGATGGCTCTGGGTGATTCCAGGAGGGTCTTGGTGACTCCTGGTGGCTCTTGGTGACTCCCAGGTGGCTCTGGGTGACTCCCAGGAGGCTCTTGGTGACTCCAGGTGGTTCTTGGTGACTCCAGGTGGTTCTGGGTGACTCCTGGTGGCTCTGGGTGACTCCTGGTGGCTCTTGGTGACTCCCAGGTGGCTCTGGGTGACTCCTGGTGGCTCTTGGTGACTCCCAGGAGGCTCTTGGTGACTCCAGGTGGTTCTTGGTGACTCCAGGTGGTTCTGGGTGACTCCTGGTGGCTCTGGGTGACTCCTGATGGCTCTGGGTGATTCCAGGAGGGTCTTGGTGACTCCTGGTGGCTCTTGGTGACTCCAGGTGGTTCTTGGTGACTCCAGGTGGTTCTGGGTGACTCCTGGTGGCTCTGGGTGACTCCTGGTGGCTCTTGGTGACTCCCAGGTGGCTCTGGGTGACTCCTGGTGGCTCTTGGTGACTCCCAGGTGGCTCTGGGTGACTCTTGTGTCTCCCCTCAGGCATCTGACTCCAGCATGAACCAAGAGGAGGGACCCCAGGCTTTCCTCTGGTGGTTGCTGGGTACGTGGGGGCCACAGTTCTGGGATCCTGGCAGGATTCTTGGAATTCTCTTGCCTGGAGCAGGGAGGGAGAGGGGCTGGGGCTGCTCCAGGTGTTCCTTCAGCACAAGGAGGCTTCAAAGCCTGGGTTTCCACCTTCCCCCTGGGTGTGTTGGAGGCTCTTTGGGAAATCTGGGATTGATTTTTATCCATAGTGGCACAAACTGCATCCCTGGTCGCTTTAAGAGATCTCTTGGATCTCAGCCTGTAATCAACCCCCAGAATCGTTATCAGTTTTCTTCTCAAGTTTGGGAAGTTTGTTTTTTTTTTCTGCTGAAAGCCAAATTTGGTGAGTTGAAGGGCTCTGCTTCCCTTCCAGGGATTGCTGCCCTCACCTTCGCCCTGCTGATGTCTGCCAGGATGGGCATTTTCCAGGAGACACTGTACAAGAAATTTGGGAAGCACTCCAAGGAAGCCCTGTTCTACAACGTGAGTCTCTGCTCCAAGCTCCTGCCCTGGGCACTCAAAGGCTCCCACGCTGCCAGGCTGGAGCCTGCTCTGATCCAGCAGGGAATTGGGGGAATTCCCAGCCCCTGATCCCAGCAGGAATTTGTTTCTCCCCCCACAGCATGCCTTGCCACTGCCTGGATTCCTGCTCCTGGCTCCCAACATTTACCAGCACGCCGTGCTCTTCAGCCAGTCAGGTGAGTGCTGTGCTCAGAGAGCCATGCTCCTGGGCCTCTGGAAAAGCTTCTGGAAGTTTCCTTCCTGCACTCCTGCGTGCTGGCATCTTGGGGTGTTCCAAGCCCTTTGAATTTTTCGAATTTGCAGGAAGGAATTCCTGGCTGGGAGGGTGGGCAGGGGGCTGGGATGGAATGCCCAGAGCTGCTCCTGGATCCCTGGAATGTCC
The DNA here is from genome assembly GCA_032173965.1 of Sitta carolinensis. NCBI lineage: Eukaryota > Metazoa > Chordata > Aves > Passeriformes > Sittidae > Sitta > Sitta carolinensis. The sequence continues at coordinate 729,497 of JAVUNC010000005.1, forward strand.
CAGGCCAGGTTGGATGTTGGGGTTGGAGCAGCCTGGGATGGTGGGAGGGCTCCCTGGACACTGGATGGGATTTTAAGGTCCCTTCCCACCTGGTCTGGTTTGGGTTTGCTAATTTGAAATTTCTCAATCAAGAGCAAAGCAGGCTTAAACCTAAAATTAATAAGATTTTATTAACATTAAAAATTAATAAAATTTATTAATTAACACATGGACAACCAGTCCATGATTCCATGGTTTGCTGCAGGATTTTGGGAGGGTTTCCAGTCCAGTCCAGCACCCTCCTCACTGAACTGAAATAAAAAAACCCCAAATTTTGCAGTTTTGGCTCTGAGCTCCCTGTGCCCCAGGGCTACGGGATCACTTCTTGTCCTGCCAAAATCCACCAGGAGCATCTGGAGCCTGGAGGATCCAGCCAGCTGCTCCATGGAAAGCTTGTTTTTTTCCTAAAGAGCTTTGGAATTGGAGGCTCCCTGAATTGGAATTACTCCCCCCTGAGCTGCTTGGTGCAATTCATCCAATTTAATCAACAACGCCCTTGGCCACCAGGGACACTTTGGGCTCTTCCATGGAAAGGGGGTGGAATTTAAGGAACCATTCCACAATTCCATGATTATAGCCCAAATTCCTTACTAATTCCCACACCCTAGCCACATCCAAGAGTGAGCCCAGGAAAAACAATGTGGGAGCTCAAAAATGGGAATACCAGGACCTAATCCTCCCTGAGGGATGTAAACATGGACCTGCTGGGATTTTTTTTTTTGCTGGATTTGCCATGGGAGCAGAGTGCATTCTTTGGGGAGCAAGACAGAGCTTTTCTCCTTATATTTTTCCTTATTTTCTCTTCTCCCCTCTGGAATTCCAAGCAGAAGGGAGGCCTGGATAGTCCTGGGAAGGGCAGAGGCTCCTCCAGCAGTGACCTCATCCCCCTTTTTTCCCTGCAGAGCTGTTCCAGGTGCCGGTGGTCGGCCTGACCCTGCCCATCATGTGGTTCTACCTCCTCATGAACGTCATCACCCAGTATCCTTCATCCTTGGGGCTGCTTCCCAAATCCTTGGAGTCTCCCCTGCCCTCAGGAGCTGTTGGTGGTGTGATTCCAAAAATACAGGGAAAGGGAATTTTGGGGATTTCAGGCTGGACGCGATGATCTCAAAGGTCTTTTCCAGCCTGGTTCATTGTGGGATTCTGGGACTTCTGCTCCATGGAAATGGAGGAGTTTGGAGCTTCCCTTGACTCTGTGGCAGGGATTGGGGACACAGAGGCTTCTTTTCCCTTTTCCTTTTCCTTTTCCTTTTCCTTTCTTTCCCTTTCCCTTTCCCTTTCCTTTCTCTTTCCCTTTCCCTTTCCCTTTTCCCTTTCCCTTTCTCTCTTTCTCTTTCCCTTTCCCTTTCCCTTTCCCTTTCCCTTTCCCTTTCTCTTTCCCTTTCCCTTTCCCTTTCCCTTTCCCTTTCCCCTTCCCATCCCATGGTGCGACTCCAGAAATACAGGGAAAGCGAATTTTTGGGATTTCAGGCTGGACTCGATGACCTCAAAGATCTTTTCCACCCTGGTTCATCGGGGGGGTTCTGGCACTTCTGCCCCATGGAATGGCAGAGTTTGGAGCTTCCTTTTCCCAGCTCCAGAGCTCTGAGGTTTGGGCAGTCCCTGACATCCGTGGTGTCCCTTACCTGCCTCTCCCAGGTACGTCTGCATCCGCGGCGTCTTCATCCTGACCACGGAGTGCACGTCCCTCACCGTCACCCTGGTGGTGACGCTCCGCAAGTTCGTCAGCCTCATCTTCTCCATCCTCTACTTCCAGAACCCCTTCACGGGCTGGCACTGGCTGGGCACTCCCCTGGTCTTCGTGGGCACGCTCATGTACACGCAGGTGTGGAACAGCCTCGGGCCCCTCCTGGCCCGCGCCCGCCGCGGCGCCGCCAAGCGCGAGTGAGCCGAGCCGGCCGTTGCCCGCAGCGACCTCGGCGGTGGTTTCCACAGCGGAGCCCCCCACTCCGTGAAAGTGGAGCCCCTTTTTGTGACAGGGGAGGGGGTTGGCTGTGCCAAGCTCCTGGGAAAATGGGGAGGCTCCACTGGGAGCTTGGGGGGCACGGATCATGGAGGAGCAATCCCCTTCTTGGGGTGTTTTTTGCGAGTTGGCGTTTTTTAATGCGACCCCTTTTGCTCCAGGTTTTTCCTTTTTGTTTTATTTCCATTGGAATAACCCTTTTTAAGGAAAAGCTGACCCAGAGCTTTGTTGGGAGCCCAACTTTTGGCTTGGATCAGCTGGATTAGTGCTGGTTTAGTGCCATCCTTTGATTATCCCAGTGTGTGGAGCTGCTGGCTGAGCCCCTTTCCAGTGGGAATCCCAGATCCCTGTACTGGATCCCTTTCCAGTGGGAGTCCCAGATCCCTGTGCTGCATCCCTTTCCAGTGGGAATCCCAGATCCCTGTGCTGCATCCCTTTCCAGTGGGAATCTCTGATCCCTGTGCTGGATCCCTTTCCAGTGGGAATCCCTGTGCTGGATCCCTTTCCAGTAGGAATCTCTGATCCCTGTGCTGGATCCCTTTCCAGTGGGAATCCCTGATCCCTGTGCTGGATCCCTGTGGGATACAGCCCCACCTGGAGCTTCCAGTCTGCCCAGTGGATCCTGAGAGGACTGCCTTTGCTCTCCCAGTTTTCCTGCCATCCCTTGGGATCAGCTTCCCCTGTCCCTCAGTGTCACCCCTGGTTGCTTTTCCTTCAGTTTTCCTGCAGTTTTCCTGGAGCAGCCCCTTGTTCCCATGGTGGTGCTGCTGTTCCTGCTCAGCTGGGACAGTTGAGGCATCCAGGAGGGATAAAAGTGATTTAATAGCAAAGGAAAAATGATGGAAAAAAAAAAAAAATCCCAAAGCACCTCCCTCCCAGGCATTCCCTGAGCCAAGGTCACCTTTCCAAAATTTCTTCCTTTATTTTTACTGCTGATTTTTATCAGCTCTCTGGGATAATCCCCAGCTTTCCATGGCCTCATCCTTGCTGGGAGGCAGAGTGGGAAAAGGGAAAGGCTCCATGCTGTGCTGGGAGCACTGGTTTAGCTTCCAAATCCCAGTGTGGGAGATTCCCAGGTCCCTCCATCCCAGGCAGAGCCAGCGTGGTGCTGCCAGGACCTGCAGCTCCATCCCGAGGTCCTGAAGGATTTTTCCCCCCCCCCCCAGTTTCTGTTTTTCCTGAGCCTGAAAAAGCTGAATTTGAAGTGCCCTGGGATTTTTCCAGGGATTTTGTAGATGGGGAGGCTGACCCAGGGTAGGTCAGGTGTTGTTCCAGCTGTTTGTGGTGGCTCCAGGAAGGATCCAGAGAGAGGCAAAACCTTTATCCCTGATTTTCATCTTCCAGGCTCTTCACATGGAGCTTCAGCTGGAGCTGGGGAGGTGGGGAAGCCAGCAGGAATTTGGGATGAAGGATTTTGGGAACAGGGAGTGTCTGGTGAGGTTCAGAGATCAAACATGGCAGGGAAACACTGGAGCTGTAACTCAAGGTCATGAGATTTATCCAGGGATTGTTGGATCCAGGGATTGTAGGATCCAGGGGTTGTAGGATCCAGGGATTGTTTGAACCAGGGATTGTAAGATCCAGGGGTTGTAGGATCCAGTGATTGTAGAATTCAGGAATTGAAGGATCCAGGGATTGTAGGATTCAGGGATTGTAGGATCCAGGAATTGTAGGATCCAAGGATTTTAGGATCCAGGGATTGTTTGATCCAGGGATTGTAGAATTCAGGAATTGTAGAATTCAGGGATTGTAGGATCCGGGGATTGTAGGACCCAGGGATTGTTTGATCCAGGAATTGTAGGATCCGGGGATTGTTGGATCCAGGGATTGTTTGATACAGGGATTCTAGGATCCAGGGATTGTAGGATTCAGGGATTGTAGAATTCAGGGATTGTAGAATTCAGGGATTGAAGATCCAGGGATTGTAGGACCCAGGGGTTGTAGGACCAGGGTTGTAGGATCCAAGGATTTTAGGATGCAGGGATTATTTGATCCAGGGGTTGTAGGATCCAGGTATTTTAGGGTCCAGGGATTGTTTGATCCAGGGATTGTAGGACCCAGGGGTTGTAGGATCCAAGGATTTTAGGCTCCAGGGATTGTAGGCTCCAGGGATTGTTGGATCCAGGGATTGTAGGATCCCGGAATTGCAGGATCCAAGGATTTTAGGATCCAGGGATTGTAGGCTCCAGGGATTGGGCAGAGCTGGCCTGGAGCTCCTCCCAGGTGTAACACCCTGTGCACACTCTGGGTCACCCCTCCTCTCCAGGACCTTTCATGCTGTCCCCAATTCCCATGGGAATATTTGGGGCATTCCCATTTTTTTTAACCACCTGCACTCCACTCCCAACACATCAGCCTTGGGTTGTTTGCTGCTTTCAGGGATGTTTTTACCTTCCCAGCCTGATCAGTGTTTGGAATATTTATGGAGTGGCCGCAATTCCCTTCCTGCTGGAGGACAGAGGAGGAAAGGTCGGGGCAGGAGGGCCTCGTTAGCCACAACATTAATTAAAGTCAGGCTCCCCCCAGGCTGGGGCTGCTGGTTAGTTCAGGTTTAAGGCCAGTGCCAAGATCAGAGGGGTTTTTTAGCAGAGGTTGGAGGAGGGAAGGAGCCCGACTGCTTTTGGGTTTGGGCTTGGGTTGGGGATTTTTTAAAGTGAAATAAATCTGTATCCTCTTCAAAAGCTGTTGGGCTTGTTTCTCCCGTGGAGCTTTGCTGGTGGCTGGAAAATCGCTGGAATTGTGGGATTGCTGAGGTTGGAAAAGGCCTCTGAGATCATCCAGCAGTGCCAAGGCCACCACTGATGGATGTCCCCAAAATCCACGTGGCTTTGAGATCCCCCGGGGTGGCAACTGCACTGCCCTGTTCCAGCCCTCTCCAGGAAGAAATTTTCCATGGGTATCCACTCTAAGAATTCACCATTTTAATTTAATTTGAGAGAAAATTGTAAAGACTCAGCCTGGCTGGGGTGGGGTTCAGGAGAAGACTCCACCATCAGATCCAAGTTTCCCTAAATCCAGCACCAATGGGAGCCTGGAGCAGGGGGGGCAGAGGAAATTTGGGATTTGAGGTCTCTCAGCAAGACTCAAAACATCACAACTGTCCAGGTGTGCCCCAGGCAAGACTCAAATCTTCATCAGGATCTGAGGTTCTCCCAAAAAACCTCAAATCCTCAAACCAGGATTTGAGTTTCTCCAAAAAACCCTCAAATCCTCAAACCAGGATTTGAGTTTCTCCCAAGACTCAAATTTTTAAACCATGAGAATTTTAGTTTCTTTAAAAACACTCAGCTCCTCAAACCATCAGAATTTGAGGCTTTCCCAAAAAAACTCAAATCCTCAAATCAGAATTTGAGTTCTCAAAAACCTTTAAATCCTCAAATCAGAGTTTGAGGCCCTCCCAAAAGACTCAATTCAGAATTTGAGGTTCTTCAAAAGAGTCAAAATCTCAATTCAGATTTTGAGGTTCTTCAAAAAGACTGAAGTCCTTAAACCATTGAAATTTGAGGTTCTCCAAAAACTTTAAATCCTTCCTCAAAACATCAGAATCCAAGGTTCTCAAAAAAGATTCAAATGCTCAAAACCCTCAGAATTTCAGGTTCTCCAAACACTCAGATTCTCAAACCATTGGAATTTCAGGTTCTCCCAAAAGACTCAAATACTTAAACCAGAATTTGAGGTTCTCCAAAAAGATTCAAATGCTCAAAACCATCAGAATTTCAGGTTCTTCAAAAAGACTCAGACCCTCAGATCAGAATTTGAGGTTCTCTAAAAGACTCAGATTGTCAAAGCAGAATTTGAGGTTCTCCAGAAACACTCAAATGCTCAAATCACAATTTGAGGTTCTCCAAAAAGATTCAAAACCTCAAAACATTTGAATTTGAGGTTCTCCAAAAAGATTCCAACCCTCTGTAAAACTCCAGGCTCAGTTTGACCTCGACCAACTTCAAGTGTGACTCTGCTGTGATCCGAACGCTTCCCTGCCAATAACACCAGAATTCCCAGGAAAAAAAAATCTGGGAGAGGGAATGTAAATATTAAAAATAAAATCCAACTGCACTTCTGCCTTCAGCCTCAGCCAGCTGTTCCACACTTCAGGCTGCAGGAAGGGGCAGCACAATCCAGATGTTTTGGGCAGGAATTTGATGTTTGGGAAGGAATCGGATCCATAGTGTGGGAAGGAAGGACGAGGGAGGGAAGCTGAGGGAGGAAAAGGAAGAAATTGATAATTTGTTGAGGTCAGAAAATTCAGCTTCTGCCTGGTGCTTTTAAAATCCCTTTTCTATTTCCATGCAAGGTCTGCGTTCCCATGGGTGGGATCTCTGGTGTGGAATTTGGGAAGCTCAGGGCTCAAGAAGTGATTGCAAACCAGGAGATTATTTCCCAACATTATTATCTGAAACAAATGCAAGCCAGCCCCTGCTCACAGAAAACAAATAATTCCTTTTTACAGCTGGGAAATAAGAGGAATATTTATCCTCCACCTGTATCCTCAGCTCTGTAGAATTCAAATAAAGATACAATTCCTGCACTGGAAAGTTTTAAATTTCCTGTAAAAAGGAGAAGAATGAATCATTGAAGTCATGCAAGAGGCACGAGGATTTTGCAGGATTCTGTTCTCCAAGGAGAGGAAATGCTGGGAAAACTTGGTTTATGCAGGAGGGAGCAGCCGAGGGTGGAGAGCTGGGGATGGATGTGAGAGCTTCCAGAACATTCCAGGGGCTGGAGGGGCCCCAGGAAAGCTGGAGAGGGGCTGGGGACAGGGGATGGAGGGAGAGGAGCCAGGGAATGGCTGGGATGTGGGTCAGGAATTGCTGTCTGGTCTGGAATTGCCAGAGCAGCTGGGGCTGCCCCTGCATCCCTGGGATGTGCCAGGTTGGACACTGGGGTTGGAGCCCCTGGGATGGTGGGAGGGGTCCCTGGACACTGGATGAGATTTAAGGTCCCTTCCCACCCAACCAGTCCATGATTCCATGGTTTGCTGCAGGATTTTGGGAGGGTTTCCAGTCCAGTCCAGCACCCTCCTCACTGAACTGAAATAAAAAAACCCCAAATTTTGCAGTTTTGGCTCTGAGCTCCCTGTGCCCCAGGGCTACGGGATCACTTCTTGTCCTGCCAAAATCCACCAGGAGCATCTGGAGCCTGGAGGATCCAGCCAGCTGCTCCATGGAAAGCTTGTTTTTTCCTAAAAAGCTTTGGAATTGGAGGCTCCCTGAATTGGAATTACTCCCCCTGAACTGCTTGGTGCAATTCATCCAATTTAATCAACAACGCCCTTGGCCACCAGGGACACTTTGGGCTCTTCCACGGCTCCAAACTGGGATAAAATCCCATTTTCTGTGCAGGGCAAGGGCTCTGAGGAGGAACCTGCTGAGGCAAAAGGGCTCTGGAAGTAGAAGGCAATGAAAATTAATTGGGACAAAAACTTAAATTCAGGAGTTTTATTGTCTTGTGAAAACCCAAATCCTCACTCACTTCTTACCCCTTCAGCTGGATCTCAATAATTCTCATTTTTGCTGATGAGTCCTCGCCAGGTTGTTTAAATCCACTTGTAAATCAAATAACTGTGACTTTTTTATTAAAAAACCCCTCAACTCTGAACTGGTTTTCACTCCCAATTTCCCCCTGAACATTTCACCAAATCCCTCTTCTAAATAATTCACCAGTCCTACAATGCAGACAATATTATCAGAAGCCTGGTGCTTTCACATCAATTAAATCTGTAATACAGGAAGGGCAAAAAAAGAGAGAAATTAATGGAAGATACAATCCCATGTTGTTAGGAAAAAATCTCCACCCTTTCCCAGCTGAGAGTGCCCAGGGAAATAATTTCTGGCTTTGGGAAATACAGAAATTACTTTTTAATAAAGTTATAAATAAATAACTCTTTTCCTTTTTTTTTAATTTTTTTTTTTTATTTTTTGTTGGAGAGTTAATCAGAAATGGATTCAGCAATAATATTTGATAGATTTTGAAGAGATGAAAAGCAGGGTCAGAAAGAAGTCAGTGTGACAAAACTTGGGATGGAAGTGGCCATCAGGGCTTGGTGCTCTTCTGTCCAGGTGGGATTGGAGGGAGGACAGGTTTGGAGTGGGAGCCTGGCTGGGATTGGAGCTGAGGCACAGGAGAAGAACCCAGTGTGGCCTGCCTGGATTTCCCTTGGAAATTCTCCCCAGGAGCAGAACCCAGAGAGGCTTGGCTGGATTTCCTTTGGAAGTTCTCACCAGGAACAGAAGAACCCAGCGAGGCTTTGCTGGATTTCCTCAGGATGTTCTCCCCGGGAACAGAAGAACCCAGCGTGGCCTGGCTGGATTTCCTCAGGATGTTCTCCCCAGGAACAGAGGAACGCAGCGTGGCCTGGCTGGATTTCCTCAGGATGTTCTCCACAGGAACAGAAGAACCCAGAGAGGCTTTGCTGGATTTCCTCAGGATGTTCTCCCCAGGAACAGAGGAACGCAGCGTGGCCTGGCTGGATTTCCTCAGGATGTTCTCCACAGGAACAGAAGAACCCAGCGTGGCCTGGCTGGATTTCCTCAGGATGTTCTCCACAGGAACAGAAGAACCCAGCGTGGCCTGGCTGGATTTCCTCAGGATGTTCTCCACAGGAGCAGAAGAACCCAGCGTGGCCTGGCTGGATTTCCTCAGGATGTTCTCCCCGGGAACAGAAGAACCCAGCGTGGCCTGGCTGGATTTCCTTTGGAAATTCTCACCAGGAACAGAAGAACCCAGCGTGGCCTGGCTGGATTTCCTTTGGAAGTTCTCCCCTGGAACAGAATCCAGAGAGGCTTTGCTGGATTTCCTCAGGATGTTCTCCCCGGGAACAGAAGAACCCAGCGTGGCCTGGCTGGATTTCCTCAGGATGTTCTCCACAGGAACAGAAGAACCCAGAGAGGCTTTGCTGGATTTCCTCAGGATGTTCTCCCCAGGAACAGAAGAACCCAGCGTGGCCTGGCTGGATTTCCTCAGGATGTTCTCCACAGGAACAGAAGAACCCAGCGTGGCCTGGCTGGATTTCCTCAGGATGTTCTCCCCAGGAACAGAGGAACGCAGCGTGGCCTGGCTGGATTTCCTCAGGATGTTCTCCACAGGAACAGAAGAACCCAGAGAGGCTTTGCTGGATTTCCTCAGGATGTTCTCCCCAGGAACAGAGGAACGCAGCGTGGCCTGGCTGGATTTCCTCAGGATGTTCTCCACAGGAACAGAAGAACCCAGCGTGGCCTGGCTGGATTTCCTCAGGATGTTCTCCACAGGAACAGAAGAACCCAGCGTGGCCTGGCTGGATTTCCTCAGGATGTTCTCCACAGGAGCAGAAGAACCCAGCGTGGCCTGGCTGGATTTCCTCAGGATGTTCTCCCCGGGAACAGAAGAACCCAGCGTGGCCTGGCTGGATTTCCTTTGGAAATTCTCACCAGGAACAGAAGAACCCAGCGTGGCCTGGCTGGATTTCCTTTGGAAGTTCTCCCCTGGAACAGAATCCAGAGAGGCTTTGCTGGATTTCCTCAGGATGTTCTCCCCGGGAACAGAAGAACCCAGCGTGGCCTGGCTGGATTTCCTCAGGATGTTCTCCACAGGAACAGAAGAACCCAGAGAGGCTTTGCTGGATTTCCTCAGGATGTTCTCCCCAGGAACAGAAGAACCCAGCGTGGCCTGGCTGGATTTCCTCAGGATGTTCTCCACAGGAGCAGAAGAACCCAGCGTGGCCTGGCTGGATTTCCTCAGGATGTTCTCCCCTGGAACAGAAGAACCCAGAGAGGCTTTGCTGGATTTCCTCAGGATGTTCTCCCCAGGAACAGAGGAACGCAGCGTGGCCTGGCTGGATTTCCTTTGGAAGTTCTCCCAGTCACTTCAGTCTCTGCAGGAGTTAGAGAAGGGGAGAGGGTTTATTCCAATGAAAAATCAGAATTTACCCAGAATTTCCAGGGGTTTGGGGGGAATATCTTGACCTCATCCATTTATACCTGAGCAGTCACTGGTTTTTACTGAAATTAATTGGGAATGCTGGAAGTGTCCAGCACTGGATGGGGCTTGGAGCACCCTGGGATTGAGGAAATTGTCCCTGCCCATGGCAGGGGGTGGAGCTGGATGATTTTTCAGGTCCCTCCCAACCCAAACCATGCTGGCTCTGTAAGTCCAGGAATATCACTCCAACCTTCCAACGTGTCCACTCCTTCTCCAGCTCCTCCTGGCTCCCAGTGCTCAGCTCTAGCTTCTCCAGGGAGGTGCCTCTTAGGGATGGGAATCTTGGTCCAAACATTTTCAGCAACAACTGCCTCAGGTGGGATGAAAACGTGGCCCTTAACAGGTGCAAATTCCCTAAAGGTGAGGGGAGAAAGATTCCTGCTTTAAAATAGGAGGAAAAAAGGAAAATTGGTCGTGTCTGATGGAGTTAGTGATGCTGCAGTGACAGCTCAGCTGAGACAGGGAGGAATCAATCCCAGCATTTCCCCATCCCAGAAAAACTGTTCCCAGCCCTCTCAGAACTTGGGGAGTTTGCCAAGACAACAGCAACCTCTCTCAGTTTACATGGACTGAAAATTGAACGGATCAGGTGCAATGGAGAGGGTGAGCAGCAGATGGGAGATCAGGATGGTTCCCAAACCTGGGCAGGAAAGAATTCCCAGAAAATAAAAGGGGAATTCCCTTGAAAATGCTCCTGTGACATCCTGGATGGATGGATGATGGATGGATGGATGGATGGATGGATGGATGGATGGATGGATGGATGATGGATGGATGGATGGATGATGGATGGATGGATGGATATGGATGGATGGATGATGGATGATGGATGGATGGATGGATGGATGGATGGATGGATGATGGATGATGGATGGATGGATGGATGGATGGAAAGGATGGATGATGGATGGATGGATGGATGGATGATGATGGATGATGATGGATGGATGGATGGATGGATGGATGGATGGATGGATGGATGGATGGATGGATGGATGATGGATGGATGGATGGATGGATGGATGGATGGATGGATGGATGGATGGATGGATGGATGGATGATGGATGGATGATGGATGGATGATGGATGGATGATGGATGGATGGATGGATGGATGGATGGATGATGGATGGATGATGGGTGATGGATGATGGATGATGGATGGATGGATGGATGGATGGATGGATGGATGGGATGGATGGATGGATGGATGGATGATGGATGGATGGATGGATGGATGGATGGATGGATGATGGATGATGGATGGATGGATGATGGATGGATGGATGGTGGATGGATGGATGGTGATGGATGGATGGATGGTGGATGGATGGGATGGATGGATGGATGGATGGATGGATGGATGGAGGATGGATGGTGGAGAGGGGTTGGTCTCTTCCACCAGGCACTAACTAACAGAATAAGCTCACACAACCTCAAGCTTCATCAAGGGAAAATTAGATTGGACATCTGAAATTTTTTTTATATGGAAAGAAGAAGGAAGTGCTGGAATGTTCTGCCTGGGGAGGTGGTGCAGTCCCATCCCTGGTGTGTTCCAAACAGCCTGGCTGTGGCACTGGGGCTGCTGAGGGGCTGGGGCTGGGTTGGACTCCACGATCCTGGAGGGCTCTGCCAAGCTGGGCACTCTGGGATTTGGGCACTCTGGGCTTTGGGGCTTTGGGCACTCTGGGCTTTGGGCACTCTGGGCTTTGGGCTTTGGGCACTCTGGGCACTCTGGGCTTTGGGCACTCTGGGCTTTGGGCACTCTGGGCACTCTGGGCACTCTGGGCTTTGGGCACTCTGGGCTTTGGGCACTCTGGGCTTTGGGCACTCTGGGCACTCTGGGCTTTGGGCACTCTGGGCTTTGGGGCTTTGGGCACTCTGGGCTCTGGGCACTCTGGGCACTCTGGGCTTTGGGCACTCTGGGCACTCTGGGCACTCTGGGCACTCTGGGCTTTGGGCTCTTTGGGCTTTGGGCACTCTGGGCACTCTGGACTTTGGGCACTCTGGGCTTTGGGCACTCTGGGCTTTGGGCACTCTGGGCTTTGGGCACTCTGGGCTTTGGGCACTCTGGGCTTTGGGGCTTTGGGCACTCTGGACTTTGGGCACTCTGGGCTTTGGGCACTCTGGGCTTTGGGCACTCTGGACTTTGGGCACTCTGGGCTTTGGGCACTCTGGGCTTTGGGGCTTTGGGCACTCTGGGCTTTGGGCACTCTGGGCTTTGGGCACTCTGGACTTTGGGCACTCTGGGCTTTGGGCACTCTGGGCACTCTGGGCACTCTGGGCTTTGGGCACTCTGGGCACTCTGGACTTTGGGCACTCTGGACTTTGGGCACTCGGGCTTTGGGCACTCTGGGCTTTGGGCACTCTGGGCTTTGGGGCTTTGGGCACTCTGGGCTTTGGGCACTCTGGGCTTTGGGCACTCTGGCTTTGGGGCTTTGGGCACTCTGGACTTTGGGCACTCTGGGCACTCTGGGCTTTGGGCTCTTTGGCTTTGGGCACTCTGGGCACTCTGGGCTTTGGGCTCTTTGGGCTTTGGGCACTCTGGGCACTCTGGGCTTTGGGCTCTTTGGGCTTTGGGCACTCTGGGCTCTCTGGGGTTTCCAGTTGCCCCCAGCCCCCCAGGCTCACCTGCTCTCTGCTGGGCTCTCGTTGTGCCCCCCCAGGACCCTCCTGGCACCCGGGGCCAGGGCTGCCATTGCTTTCACGCCTTGCTCTGGGGCCCTCTCGGATTCAGCATCCAAATCCCTGAAAAAATCCCAAATTCAAGTTCTTGTCACACACCGAGCACAAAGCAGGAGAGGGGAACGTGCTCAGGGAGAAATTCTTCTCTTCCTTCTGCTGCCTTCAGGTGGTTTTGAAACCAATTTTTGGAGGCTCTGACCATGAGGAAGAAGAGGGAGAAAGGCAGGAAGAGAAAATCCATTAAAAATTAATAAAAAAAATAAAATTAATAGTTTTATATTTATTTTTTTATTTTTATTTTTTATATTTTTATTTTTTATATTTTTATATTTATTTTTGTTAGGTTTTTAGATTTATTTTTTATATTTTAATTTTTTTATACTTTTTGATTTATTTTTATTAGGTTTTTATACTTATTTTTTATATTTTTAAATTTATTTTTATTAGTTTTTACATTTATTTTTTATATTTTTCTATTTATTATTTATGGTGATATATTTATTTCTTTATTAGGTTTTTATATTCTTAGATTTATTTTTATTAGGTTTCACATTTATTTTTTTTAATTTTATACTTATTTTTTACATTTTTAGATTTATTTTCGTTAGGTTTTTATATTTATTTTATATTCTATCTATTGTTTATATTTTTAATTTTATTTTTTTATTAGGTTTTTATATTTATTTTATATTTATGTTTTATATTTTATTTTTTATATTTATTTTTATATTTATTTTATATTTATGTTTTATATTTTATTTTTTATATTTATTTTTATATTTATTTTATATTTATGTTTTATATTTTTATATATTTATTTTTAATTATTTTTTATATTTATTTCATTCTTATTCTTTTTTTTTAGGCTGAATTTTGGAGTTGATTGGATGGAATTTAATTGGAATTATTGATTATTAATTAGGTTACCTGTGGCACAGAAGCATCTGATGAGCAGCAGAGAAACGTCTTTGGAGGGAGGCTTCTTCCTGAGGGGAAAAAAAATCAATTTTATGCTGAAAATTCAAATTATTCCTAAAGATTTGAATGTCTGGGCTGCTCCTTTCTCCAAAAACCCCCCCAAATTTTAGAATGAAAATTCAAATTATTCATGGGGATTGAAATGTCTGGACTCCATAAAAAATAACCAATTTTACACTGAAAATTCAAATTATTCATGGGGATTGAAATGTCTGGGTTCCAATAAAAACTAACCCATATTAGAGTGAAAATTCAAATTATTCATGGGGATTGAAATGTCTGGACTCCATAAAAACCAACCAATTTTACACTGAAAATTCAAATTATTCCTAAAGATTTGAATGTCTGGGCTGCTCCTTTCTGCAAAAAAAAAAAAAAAAAAAAAAAAAAAACCGAACCAAATTTTAGAATGAAAATTCAAATTATTCGTGGGGATTGAAATGTCTGGGTTCCAATAAAAACAACCCAATTTTAGAATGAAAATTCAAATTATTCGTGGGGATTGAAATGTCTGGACTCCATAAAAACTTTTTAGAGTGAAAATCCAAATTATTCATGACGTGCAGGGAGTGTGGCTCCTGCAATGAGATTATTTGGGTGCCAAAATCATTTCCAGTCCCAAATGTAACAGCTGAGCCAAAATTTGGGTTTAAAGTGACCGAAATATTTTTATTTTTCCCAACCCAAACCATTCCAGGATTGCACCCCAGCCAAGGTGAGGACACAAACTCAGCCACATCATGGGGGAAAAAAATAGGGAAAAGATCCTGGGATTTGGGGTTTTCCCCATTATTTTTATTGCCTTGGAATAAAAATTAAATCCTTTTTAGTGCCTGGATTCCTGAGGACACAAACTCAGCCACATCATGGGGGGAAAAAATCCTGGGATTTGGGGTTTTTCCCCATTATTTTCATTCCCATGGAAGGGGTGAGTATTTATGGGAAGCAAATGAAATCCTTTTTGGTGCCTGAATCCAACCCAGAGCCTTGGTGGGAGAGAACTCCTGTCCCAAATCCCTCAAAATTTTCCATCTCAGCTCCTTCACCTTTTGTCGGTGCCCAAATTTTGTTGGGAATGTCCCAGCAGGAATTGCAGAAGGTGGAAGGAGTGCCATGGCAGGGGTGGCACTGGATGATCCTTAAGGACCTTTCCCACCCCAACCATTCCAGGATTCAGCAGAACTGGGGAATACAGAAATGAAAAGGGTCACAGGGAACAGGAGTCAATTTTCCCTGGAGGGAGAAAGGTTGGAGTGCAAGGTGATTCCCAAGGTGATTCCCAAGGTGATTCCCAAGGAACTGCTCCTCACCAGCGAGCCTGGGGGGGCTGTCAGCACATCCAGGAGCTCCCTGGGGTAATTTCTGGGAAAAGGGTCCAAGAAATCAGTGATGGATGGAGAGGGAGCGTGAGCACCCGTTCCTTCCCCCAGGGAGGATTCCTCTGGGAAGAGATGACTCCTGGAACCTGGGGTGGAAAAGAAAACAGAATAAAATATATAAAAATTATATAAAAAATATAATAAAATAATTAATATAAAAAATAATTATTAAAATAAAAATAATAAAGTTATTTTTAATAATATTATTTATATTTAATAATTTAAAATAATTATATAAAATAATAAAAAATATATTTAAAAAAAAAATAAAAATATATTTAAAATATAAAAATAAAACATATTCTGGACACAATAGGGAGGAGTCAGAACCTTTTCACAGTGGAAGGGCCAGCCAGTGTGGTTTGGAGCATCCTGGGATATGGAGTTTGATTGGATGGACCTGAACACATTGGGTTTTTAAATGGTGACTTAAAACAGCTCATTTTTAAAGACTCCTACAAACTCGATTTTTAAATGGGCCTTAACTCAGTTTTTAAATGGGCTGACACAAAACTCAATTTTAAATGGGCCTCCACATAATTCAGTTTTTAAATGGGCCTTAACATCAGTTTTTAAATGTCCCTCACAATTCAGATTTTAAATGCAACATCAGTTTTACATAACCCACAATTCAGATTTTAAATGCCCTCCCACACAATTCAGTTTTTAAATGTCCCACAAATTCATTTTTAAATGGGCCTCACAATTCAGTTTTTAAATGACTCACAACAATTCAGTTTTTAAAATGGGCCTCCCATAATTCATTTTCAAATGGCCTTTAAACAACTCAGTTTTTAAATGAGTCTTAAACAACTTGCTTTTTAAATGGGCCTCATAATCAGTTTTTAAATGGACTTTAACACAAGCTCAATTTTTAAATAGATCTCCACACAATCGATTTTTAAATGGCCTTAACTCAGTTTTAAATGGATCTCACAAACTCAGTTTTTAAATGGTCCCACACAATCAGTTTTTAAATGGCCCTTAACAATTCAGATTTTTAAATGGGCCTAACACAGTTCAGTTTTTAAATGGATCTCCACAAAATCCAGTTTTTAAATGGCTTACACCAAACTCCATTTTTAAACGGGCCTCCACAAAATTCAGTTTTTAAATGGATCTCCCCAAAACTCAGTTTTTAAATGTTCAATTTAACCCACACAATTCAGTTTTTAAATGGCCTCCCAAAATTCAGTTTTTAAATGGGCCTCAACACAATTCAGTTTTTAAATGACCTCACACAATTCATTTTTGAATGGGCCTCCCATAATTCCATTTTCAAATGGGCTTTAAACACTCAGTTTTTAAATGATCTAAAACAACTGCTTTTTAAACGGGCCTCCAATAATCATTTTTAAATAGAGTTTAACACAGCTCAGTTTTTAAATAGATCTCCACACAACTCGATTTTTAAACGGGACTTAACTCAGTTTTTAAATGGTTCCTCACAATTCAGTTTTTAAATGTCCCACACAACTCAGTTTTTAAATGGCCCTTAAGACAATTCAGATTTTAAACGGGGCCTTAACATAAGTCAGTTTTTAAATGGATCTCCACAAAACTCAGTTTTTTAATGCACATCCACACAATCCAGTTTTTAAATGGATCTCCACAAAACTCAGTTTTTAAATGGGCTTACACAAAAAAACCTCCATTTTTAAACGGGCCTCCACATAATTCAGTTTTTAAATAGACCTCCACAAAATTCAGTTTTTAAATGTCCCACACAATTCAGTTTTTAAATGTCCCACACAATTCAGTTTTTAAAATGGCCTCCACACAATTCAGTTTTTGAATGGGCCTCCCAATAATTCCATTCTTAAATGGGCTGACATAAAACTCAATTTTTAAATGGCTTCCACATAATTCAGTTTTTAAATGGACTTTAACACAGCTCAGTTTTTAAATAGATCTCACACAACTCATTTTAAGCATCTAGTGGCTCCACAAATTCAGTTTTTAAATGGAGCCTAAACTCAGTTTTTAAATGTGCTGCACACCTCATTTTTAAAGGGCCTCAATTCAGTTTTTAAATAGTCTCCCAAAATCAGTTTTTAAATGTCCCACACATTCAGTTTTTAAATGTCCCACACAATTCAGTTTTTAAATGGGCTGACAAAAAACCCCTATATTTTTAAATGGGCCTCCACATAATTCAGTTTTTAAATAGATCTCCACAAAACTCAGTTTTTAAATGGCCTCCACAAAATTCAGTTTTTAAAACCCTCCACACAATTCAGTTTTTGAATGGGCCTCCCAATAATTCCATTTTTAAATGGGTCTTAAAACAACTCAGTTTTTAAATGGGCCTCCACATAATTCAGTTTTTAAATGGCCTCCACAGTTTTTAAAAACAAAATGATTTCGAGTATCCAAATTATTTTAAAATCCGAAAAAAAAAAAAAATCTGTAAACTGGGATTAATCCTGAGTATAAAATCACATCTAAATATGAAAGGAAGCCATAGAAATAACGTTATAAATATATATATATATTTTTTTTGCATTCTTTCCTCTGAGGGTTCTGCACTGGTGTTTTCCAGGGAATTTGTGGCTCCAAAAAACGTTCTACTTCTGCTGTTAAAAATACTTTAAAAGAATTTATTTTCTCCCAGGATTTTTATTTTTTTGACTCTCATCACCTTGCCCAGCAGTTCATTAAATTTAAAAAAAAAAATTAATTATAAACCTCCCATAATCTCCCACCACCAATCTGCCTTTTAAAGGAAATTAAAAATGTATTTTATTTATATGAAAATATCCCTTTTAAAGACAACCTGGGGGCAAGGTTTGGAAAAGAAATTATTGCCCAGAGTCCATGGGAAGAGAGGCTCTAGAAATAGGAGAGTTAAATTTATTTAAACACTTACAAAGGGGGCTCAAAGGGAATTTAAAGGTGGGCAGGTCACTCATATAATATATATTATATATTAATTATATATTATATATTATAATATTAATATGCCACTTTCTGAAAGAGCTGCTGAGGAATGCAAAGGCCTTGAAAGGAGCTTCAGAAAATGCAATTTATCTCCAAAAATACCAGGATTATATAGTATAGAATATAATAATTAGATAATATATTATATGATAATATACATTTTATATATATGGTATTTGTTATATAAGATATAATATGTAGTATGTAATATATACTATAATATAATATATAGTAATATTAATATAATACAATATGAATATAGTATATATTATATAACTAAATTACATTATATTATATTTTATTGTATTATATTACATTATATTATATTACATTATATTATGTTATATTTTATTGTATTACATTATATTATATTACATTATATTACGTTATATTTTATTACATACATTACATTATATTATACATTATATTACATTACATTATATTACATTATATTACATTATATTATATTATATTACATTAACTCTATTATATTAAAATCATTTTTATATATTAAAATATCTATTAAATTCTATTAAATATATTTTCTTGGTAATCCTCACCCTTTTTTCTTCTTTTCTAATCATCTCTCTAAGGTTTGTTGCCCCGAGACAAAACACCCCCAGAGTTTTTAAGGCAAGAAAATACAATATTATAGCAAATAAAGCCAGGGAAGCACTGGGGTTTTTATTTCAGATCAACATGGAAGTTCTGGAAATTAAAATAAAATATTTAATTTGAGGCTAAATCAGATTTTTCAGCCAAGTCCTCAGTGCTGGAGCTCCGAGACACCACGATGTGTGCAGAAGCTTTTCCTGTGTCCACTGGGAAATTAATATTCTGAATTCTTCCATGATCCAAAATTCCATGAAATTATGAGCTGAAGAATATTGCACTGCCCTTGATTAAAATTTTCAGATATTTTGCCCTTTTTTCAGCTATTTTTAAAAATTATTTTATTGTTTTTAAAAATTATTTTATTGTTTTTATTTATTTATCTGCAGCCTTCCCGAGCCACACGAGCTGTGGATATTCCTTTGTTTTCAAGTTTTTGTTTTTTTTTTTTAAAATTTAAATTATTTAATCATGAAATGGCAATTAATTTATTTTTATTTTAAACCTATTAATGAATTTAATAATTAATTACTTGTGTTTTGTATTGTGGATTTTTAAAATGAATTATATAAAATTACTTAAATTTGTGAAGAAGAAGATTACATTTTATTTTGTTATCTATATATATAGTTATATTTTTCAATTAATTTTTTTTTTTTGTGACATAATATACTTTTATTTAATGATATATTTATAATCTTAGTGTTATTACTTAGTTTTGGAAGCTTTTTTTATTGTTTTAGGTTAAATGCAGTGTATTTTGAGGATTAGTTTTTGTTAGTAGAGACAGCTAGATATTTTTTGGAATTTTTTTAGAATTTTTTGAAACCTTTAGGAATTATTTTTTTAATTTTTTTGAGATTTTTTTGGGGAAATTTTTTGAATTTTTTAAAAAAATTAATTTTTAAAAAAATTTAATTTTTTGGAAGTTTTTGGAATTTTTTGGAATTTTTTCTGAAAAAATTTTTCTCTGAAAAACCCCACAGCTCATTTGGGATCAGTGGGACACCCCAAAAAACTTGGGAGTGGATTTTGAAGTTGTCTTCTCATCTTATTTGGATTATTCTGATTTTCCTGCTCTTTGTGCCATCCTGGGGAAAAAGCAAAGGAAGGGCTCGGGGCCATCCCAACTTCTGACTTTGGGAGGCACAAAAATCAACCCTGAGCACCCTTGCCTTGGGATTTATCTGGAGTGGGAGATGCAGAGCCCAAACCCATCCTAGAACAGTCAGGAAATTCCATCCAGAGCTCAAAATGTTCCTCAGAACAGTCAGGAAATTCCATCTGAGCCAAAATGTTCCTCAGAACAGTCAGGAATCTCGACTCAAATGTTCCTCAAACATCAGGAATTCCATCTGAGCCCAAAATGTTCCTCAGAACAGTCAGGAAATTCCATCTGAGCCCAAAATGTTCCTCAGAACAGTCAGGGAATTCCATCTGAGCCCTAAATGTTCCTCAGAACAGTCAGGAAATTCCATCTGAGCCCAAATGTTCCTCAGAACAGTCAGGAATTCCATCGAGCCTAAATGTTCCTCAGAACAGTCAGGAAATTCCATCCAGAGCTCAAAATGTTCCTCAGAACAGTCAGGAAATTCCATCCAGAGCTCAAAATGTTCCTCAGAACAGTCAGGAAATTCCATCCAGAGCTCAAAATATTCCTCAGAACAGTCAGGAATTCCATCCAGAGCCCAAATGTTCCTCAGAACAGTCAGGGAATTCCATCTGAGCCCTAAATGTTCCTCAGAACAGTCAGGGAATTCCATCTGAGCCCTAAATGTTCCTCAGAACAGTCAGGGAATTCCATCCAGAGCTCAAAATGTTCCTCAGAACAGTCAGGAAATTCCATCCAGAGCTCAAAATATTCCTCAGAACAGTCAGGAATTCCATCCGAGCCCAAATGTTCCTCAGAACAGTCAGGAATTCCATCTGAGCCTAAATGTTCCTCAGAACAGTCAGGAAATTCCATCCAGAGCCCAAAATTTCCTCAGAACAGTCAGGAAATTCCATCCCGAGCCCTAAATGTTCCTCAGAACAGTCAGGAAATTCCATCTGAGCCCTAAATGTTCCTCAGAACAGTCAGGGAATTCCATCTGAGCTCAAAATGTTCCTCAGAACAGTCAGGAAATTCCATCTGAGCCCTAAATCATCCTCAGAACAGTCAGGAATTCCATCTGAGCCAAAATATCCTCAGAACAGTCAGGAAATTCCATCTGAGCCCAAAATCATCCTCAGAACAGTCAGGAAATTCCATCAGAGCTCAAAATCATCCTCAGAACAGTCAGGAAATTCCATCTGAGCCCAAAATCATCCTCAGAACAGTCAGGAAATTCCATCTGAGCTCAGAAAAGAGTAAGATTCCATCCAGAGCCCAAAATATTCCTCAAGAGAGTCAGAAACTCCATGTGAGCCCAAAAAAGAGTCAGGAAACTCCATGTGAGCCCAAAACCACCCTCAGAGGAGTCAGGAAATTCCATCTGAGCCCTAAATGTTCCTCAGAGAGTCAGAGAATCCATCTGATCCCAAATGTTCCTCAGGAGACTCAGGAAGCTCCATCCAGAACTCAGAAAAGATTAAGATTCCATCAGAGCCCAAACCCATCCTCAGGGTCAGGGAGCTCCATGTGAGCCAAACCATCTTCAGGGAGTCAGGGAATTCCATGTGAGCCAGAAAAAAGTCAGGAAACTCCATCTGACCCAAACCCAACCTCAGAAGAGTCACAAAACTCCATCCAGAGCCCAAAATAAAGTCAGGAAACTCCATCCAGATCCAAAAAAGAGTCAGGAAACTCCATGCAGAGCCCAAAATCATCCTCAGAGGAGTCAGGAGACTCCATGCAGAGTCCAAACCAGAGCCAGGAGACCATCCAGAGCCCAAACCCATCAGAGGAGTCAGGAACTCCAGGTGAGCCCAAACTCCATCCAGAGGAAACCCTGAAGAGTCCAAACTCCATGTAGAGCCCAAACTCCATGCAGAGGAGACTTTGGAAAGCCCAAACTCCATGCAGAGGAGACTTTGGAAAGCCCACACTCCATGCAGAGGAAACTTTGGAAAGCCCAAACTCCATGCAGAGGAAACTTTGGAAAGCCCAAACTCCATGCAGAGGAAGCTTTGGAAAGCCCAAACTCCATGCAGAGGAGACTTGGAAAGCCCAAACTCCATGCAGAGGAAGCTTTGGAAAGCCCAAACTCCATGCAGAGGAGACTTTGGAAAGCCCAAACTCCATGCAGAGGAAACCTGCAGAGCCCCAACTCCATCCACAGGAAACCCTGCAGAGCCCAAACTCCATCCAGAGCCCAAACTCCATGCAGAGGAGACTTTGGAAAGCCCAAACTCCATGCAGAGGAGACTTTGGAAAGCCCAAACTCCATGCAGAGGAAACCCTGCAGAGCCAAACTCCATCCAGAGCCCAAACTCCATGCAGAGGAGACTTTGGAAAGCCCACACTCCATGCAGAGGAAACCCTGCAGAGCCCCAACTCCATCCACAGGAAACTCTGCAGAGCCCAAACTCCATCCAGAGCCCAAACTCCATGCAGAGAAAACTCTGCAGAGCTCAAACTCCATCCAGAGCCGAAACTCCATGCAGAGGAGACTTTGGAAAGCCCAAACTCCATCCAGAGAAAACTCTGCAGAGCTCAAACTCCATCCAGAGCCCAAACTCCATGCAGAGGAGACTTTGGAAAGCCCAAACTCCATCCACAGGAAACCCTGCAGAGCCCAAACTCCATGCAGAGCCAAACTCCATGCAGAGCCCAAACTCCATGCAGAGGAAACCCTGCAGAGCTCAAACTCCATCCAGAGCCCAAACTCCATGCAGAGGAAACCCTGCAGAGCCCCAACTCCATCCACAGGAAACCCTGCAGAGCCCAAACTCCATCCAGAGCCCAAACTCCATGCAGAGGAAACCCTGCAGAGCTCAAACTCCATCCAGAGCCCAAACTCCATGCAGAGGAAACCCTGCAGAGCCCCAACTCCATCCACAGGAAACCCTGCAGAGCCCAAACTCCATCCAGAGCCCAAACTCCATGCAGAGGAAACCCTGCAGAGCCCCAACTCCATCCACAGGAAACTCTGCAGAGCCCAAACTCCATGCAGAGGAAACCCTGCAGAGCCCAAACTCCATCCAGAGCCCAAACTCCATGCAGAGGAAACCCTGCAGAGCCGTGCCAGAGCAGCTCTGGAGGTCTCAGCTCTCGCAGGCTGCATCATTTCCATAAATTTCCATAATCAATGAGCAATAGCTCAGACTATTCCATGGATATCCCAGCAGCCCCCAGGCACTCCACCTGCCCTGCTCCTGGAGCCTTGGGTGCTGCCTGAGAGGTCGGGGGGCTCCAGGCCCAGGTAGATCTTCACCAGGTGAGCCAGCTCGGTGAACGCCTCCTCCAGCTCGTCTGCAGAGGGAAAAGAGGAATAAAATCAATTCAGCCTCAGTGCACAGGTACAAATCACAGAGCTCCACACAGAAATGCCTTTTTAACATAGACAGAAAGTACAGAAATGCATTTTTTGACACAGAAATATGTTTTTAATGTAGCCAGAAAATACAGAAATACCTTTTTTTGACACAGAAATGAGATTTTAACTTAGAAAATACAGAAATACCTTTTTAACTTTGAAAATACAGAAATACCTTTTTTTGACACAGAAATACCTTGTTGACTTAGCCAGAAAATACAAAAATACATTTTTTGACACACAAATAAGTTTTTAACTTAGCCAGAAATACAGAAATAACTTTTTACACAGAAATACCTTTTTTAACTTAGCCAGAAAATACAGAAATACCTTTTTTTCTCACAGAAATAAGTTTTTAACATCTAATGAGGAGGAAAAACCTTCACCTTCATAAACAGCACATTCCAAAAAAAAAGCTGAAATTCAGGCCATGCTCTCACCTAAATATTTCCCCATTGGTTTATTTCTTTAGAGCCACGTTTAAATCATAAGCTCTGAGTGCCATATTCACAAATTTATTAAATTATTAATTTAATGTGTATTATACTTTATATATAATATTCTTTCTTCCTATCTCCTTTCTTCTTTCTTTTCTTTCTTTCTTATTTTCTTCTTTCTTTCATCTTTCTTCTTCTTTTCTTACTTTCTTATTTTCCCCTTTCTCTTCTTCCTTCTCTTTTCTTCTTTCTTTCTTTTCTTTCTCCTTCTCTTTTCTTTTCTTCCTTCTCATTTCTTCTCCTTTTCTTTCCTCCTTTCTCATTTTATTCTTTTCTTCCTTTCTCATTTTCTTCTTCCTTTCTTCTTTTCCCTTTCTCATTTTATTCTTTTCTTCCTTTCTCATTTTCTTCTTCCTTTCTTCTTTCTCCCTTTCTCATTTTATTCTTTTCTTCCTTTCTCATTTTCTTCTTCCTTTCTTCTTTCTCCCTTTCTCATTTTATTCTTTTCTCTCCTTTCTCATTTTCTTCTTCCTTTCTTCTTTCTCCCTTTCTCATTTTATTCTTTTCTTCCTTTCTCATTTTCTTCTTCCTTTCTTCTTTCTCCCTTTCTCATTTTATTCTTTTCTTCCTTTCTCATTTTCTTCTTCCTTTCTTCTTTCTCCCTTTCTCATTTTATTCTTTTCTTCCTTTCTCATTTTCTTCTTCCTTTCTTCTTTCTTCCTTTCTTATTTTCTTCTTCCTTTCTTATTTTCTTCTTCCTTTCTTATTTTCTTCTTCCTTTCTTATTCCTCCTTTTCTTATTTTTCCTTTCTCCTTTTCTTCCTTTCTTCTTTTCTTCCTTCTTCCATAGTTTTGTGCAGGCCAAGCCAAGCAGCAGCATGGTAAGGAGATAGACAGGGATTGCTGTCTAAACCCAGTTCTCTACACCTGTTAAAATTACTAAAAAACACTTCAGAGTGATTTTACCTAAGTTATTTTTCTCATGTACATGCAGACTTTACCATGGTTTTGACTTTGGCATTATCTGAATATTTTAACTTATTTTTTGGCCTTGCTACTGTCTGTTTTTGTAAACTACTCTATCCAAAAATGTAAAACAATATTGTGCTGTGTTTTGATTCTGTCCATGAAATACTAAACTTTATCTGGATTTCTAGGGCACTGGCCCTCTACAGCTACTCAGGCAGCTGACATGCTGCTTTTCCTCAAAAACACTTAGAAAGCCTAAACATTTATTTCTACCTCACTGTGACTCAACACATTCTAAAATTCAAAAGGGAATTCAACTTCTCGCTTCTCTCCAGCTTCTCCCACCTGCCGGCCTCAACTGTCAATTACCCCGAAGGAAATGAGTAATTAACCACCTCATAAACGAGTTCATTAATTCATTAACTCACCAGTGTTGATGACTGCATGGAAAAATTCGGGACAATGCTGATTTATTTGCAGGTACATGTCCACCCTGGCCACGGCCTCGGCGATCTCGGCTCTGCTCAACACCCCGATCCTCCGCAGGTGCTGCTCGTATTTCTTTTTGTCCCTGGGGACCAACAGGATGTACTTGGGCTTAAAGTGGGTGTTTTTCAAGCTGTGAACACCCTGGAAAATCAAACAGAGAAAAAGTGGGGTTTTTTCATAGAGTTGAGTTCATTCGACTTAGAGATGAGATTGGTCTCCCTGAAAATAAAACAGGAAAGAAGTGGATTTTTTTTGAAGCTGGGTATGTGTTGAACTTGGAGATGAGGATTTTTTCTCCTTGAATGTAAAATAGAAAACCAGTGTTTTTTCA
Organism: Sitta carolinensis; assembly: GCA_032173965.1. Lineage (NCBI taxonomy): Eukaryota > Metazoa > Chordata > Aves > Passeriformes > Sittidae > Sitta > Sitta carolinensis. The sequence goes on from JAVUNC010000005.1 coordinate 754,732, forward strand.
GGAAAATGAGGGTTTGTTGATTTGGAGCCTCACCTCTATTTGAGGTCGAGAAATGATCCCACCCAGGGGATCCTCACCTCCATTCCCAGGGGATCCTCACCCCATCTCCAGGGGATCCTCACCTCCATTCCCAGGGGATCCTCACCTCCATCTCCAGGGGATCCTCACCCCCATCTCCAGGGGATCCTCACCTCCATTCCCAGGGGATCCTCACCTCCATTCCCAGGGGATCCTCACCCCCATCTCCAGGGGATCCTCACCTCCATTCCCAGGGATCCTCACCCCCATCTCCGGGGATCCTCACCTCCATCTCCAGGGGATCCTCACCTCCATCTCCAGGGATCCTCACCTCCATTCCCAGGGGATCCTCACCTCCATTCCCAGGGGATCCTCACCCCCATCTCCGGGGATCCTCACCCCCATCTCCGGGGATCCTCACCCCCATCTCCAGGGGATCCTCACCCCCATCTCCAGGGGATCCTCACCCCCATCTCCAGGGGATCCTCACCCCCATCTCCAGGGGATCCTCACCCCCATCTCCAGGGGATCCTCACCCCATTCCCAGGGGATCCTCACCTCCATTCCAGGGGATCCTCACCCCCATCTCCAGGGGATCCTCACCTCCATCTCCAGGGGATCCTCACCCCCATCTCCAGGGATCCTCACCTCCATTCCCAGGGATCCTCACCCCCATTCCCAGGGGATCCTCACCCCCATCTCCAGGGGATCCTCACCCCCATTCTCCAGGGATCCTCACCCCCATCTCCAGGGGATCCTCACCTCCCATCTCCCAGGGGATCCTCACCCCCATCCCAGGGGATCCTCACCCCATTCCAGGGGATCCTCACCCCCATCTCCAGGGGATCTCACCCATCCGGTCTCACCTCCATTCCCAGGGGATCCTCACCCTCCCGGATCTCACCCAGGGGATCCTCACCCCCATCTCCAGGGGATCCTCACCCCATTCCAGGGGATCCTCACCCCCATTCCCAGGGATCCTCACCCCCATCTCCAGGGGATCCCCCACCTCCATCTCCAGGGGGATCCTCACCCCATCCCGGATTCTCCCCATCCAGGGGATCCTCACCTCCATCTCCAGGGGACACATCACCCCTCCCGGCTATACTCCAGGGTCCTAGCCCCCATGCAGGGTCCACTGTATTCTAGGGCCAGAATTTCCCAAATTCCAAGGGGACTATCATTCCAGGGGACGACTTCCAAATGGGGAATCCCTTTGGATTTCCCGGTTTCCTCTCCCACGCAAAGCATCTTCCTGTTAGATCCAGAGATTTTGAGGCACTGGCCAAACAGAGTTAATTTGACAGTGGAGCCCAAAATCAGTCTTAATGAGGTCACTGAGAGCTCCAAATCAGAATTAATGTGGGCACTGGAGCCCAAAATCAGCATAATGAGAACTGAGAGCCAAAATCAGCATTAATGAGGGCACTGGAGACCAAAATCAGAATTAATGTGCACATGATGAGAGCCCAAAATCAGATTAATGAGGGCCCTGAGAGAGCCCAAAATCAGATTAATGAGAGCACTGAGAGCCCAAAATCAGCAATTAAATGATGGCCAAATCTTGAGGCATGAGAGCCCAAAATCAGCATTAATGAGGGCATGAGAGAACAAAATCAGATTAATGAGCAGCTGATAGAGCCCAAAATCAGCATTAATGAGAGCAGTGATTAGAGCCCAAAATCAGCATTAATGAGAGCAGTGATTAGAGCCCAAAATCAGCATTAATGAGAGCACTGATAGAGCCCAAAATCAGCATTAATGAGAGCGATTAGAGCCCAAAATCAGCATTAATGAGGCAGTGAGAGCCCAAAATCAGCATTAATGAGGGCATGAGAGCCCAAAATCAGCATTAATGAGAGCATGAGACCCAAAATCAGCATTAATGAGAGCAGTGATTAGAGCCCAAAATCAGCATTAATGAGAGCAGTGATTAGAGCCCAAAATCAGCATTAATGAGAGCAGTGATTAGAGCCCAAAATCAGCATTAATGAGAGCAGTGATTAGAGCCCAAAATCAGCATTAATGAGAGCAGTGATTAGAGCCCAAAATCAGCATTAATGAGAGCAGTGATTAGAGCCCAAAATCAGCATTAATGAGAGCAGTGATTAGAGCCCAAAATCAGCATTAATGAGAGCAGTGATTAGAGCCCAAAATCAGCATTAATGAGGCACTGAGAGCCCAAAATCAGCATTAATGAGAGCAGTGATTAGAGCCCAAAATCAGCATTAATGAGAGCAGTGATTAGAGCCCAAAATCAGCATTAATGAGAGCAGTGATTAGAGCCCAAAATCAGCATTAATGAGAGCAGTGATTAGAGCCCAAAATCAGCATTAATGAGAGCAGTGATTAGAGCCCAAAATCAGCATTAATGAGAGCAGTGATTGAGCCCAAAATCAGCATTAATGAGAGCAGTGATTAGAGCCCAAAATCAGCATTAATGAGAGCAGTGAGAGCCCAAAATCAGCATTAATGAGAGCAGTGATTAGAGCCCAAAATCAGCATTAATGAGAGCATGAAGCCCAAAATCAGCATTAATGAGAGCAGTAGAGCCCAAAATCAGCATTAATGAGGGCATGAGCCCAAAATCAGCAGCACAGAGCCCCCACACCTGGGCTTGTGCCCTGCCCATGGATAATCACATTCCCAAATCCTGAGAACAAAGTGCTGACAGCAGCCCTGGTTTATCCCTTCCCACTTTGGAAAATCCAATCCAAAGCTTCCTTCTGGTGATTTTATATCAAACCATGTGGCCAGGCCCTGTAAAAATGGGAGATTCCAAGGAAAAAGAAGAATTGCAACACATCTGTAAGGAGAACGTGGAATTGGCTGAGGAATTTCAAAGTTCTGCAGCCCTGGAGAGATGGAAGGAGATTATTTTTTTATGTTTTTAAAATTAAACTCCTTGATAATTTTTCTTTATGAAGGGCCAGCTCGGTTGTTTCAGGCTCTGCTGGCTCTCCCTTCTGTATAAATACAAATAATGGGCTCTGCTGTGGCTTTTTCAAGGCAAAGTTTTGTTGTAAAAATGTCAAAAAAAACCCAGCTGGAGGCAGAAATCCTTCAGAGAAACCTCACTCCTTTAGGGGGGATTTGCTAAACTTCCAAGGAATTCCCTGCAGGGTTGCTGGAAAATGTTGAAAAACTAAAACTAATAAACCCCACGCTATATTTGTGTCTGAAAATAAGTTTATTTCCACGCTATGCTATTATTTAAATATTCCCCACTGGCCATTTTGCCCATTTGGTGGTTTCTATAAATCCATTTACAGCAGAAAAGACAGCACAAATCTACAAGAAATTTGTGGTTTCTGTCCATGAACTTAAAGACACGACTAGGAGGGAATAAATATTCACACTCAGGCACAAACTTGACATAAAAATTAAAATAAATCAGGCTTGGGCAGAGGAGCTGAGTTCACTGTGGGAGCAGGGAAAAGGACAGGTACTTACTGCTTGCACCATTTTGTCAAATTCTTCTGGAGAAATGAAATAATAATCAAATCTGCTGTCCTCCCCAAAATAAGCTGTCCTGGTGGTGTGACAGGGCCTGGGAGATTTATGGGATAATAAAGAAATAAGCTGTTTCAATCCCAACTCCAGCTCTGGAAAGCAGGGAAACCATAAATAATTTTATTTTTTAAGCAGCAGAGAAATATGAGAAATAGAAAGAGGTGCAAATCACCACCCCAATGCTGCGTTTTTGAAAGATTAACCCATAAATACACCCAAAAAAGTGAAATTTAATGGGTATTTTGGTTATAAATCTCTCCCCAGCCCAGGATGGCCTGAGCTGGAGCTGTCATGGCAGCCTGGGACTGGGGAATGATGAATCCATTTTTTTCCCACTTCTGTCAGCTTGGGGAGGATAAAAAGTCAGATCCTAAATGTGGAAAAGGAGCTGGGTTGAAGTGTGAGGTTAAGAAAGAGCTGGGAAGTCAAAATTTTAAATGGATCCCTAATGGGAAGGGGAGGAACAATCCTGAAACTGGGGAGGAAAGTGGGATAAAAGGCAGGGAAAGTGAAAATCTCAGTTACCTGAGCTTCCCACCAGGATAAAACACTAAAACCAATAAAAAACCCAAAAAACAAGCAATTAATGCAGGAAATAATCTGGACCTGGAGCATCCAGTGGCTCCAGTTCTGTTTGAAAATCAGATTTTTCTCCTGATTTCTGCTTTGCCATTAAATTGGGAAAAAAGGCAGGGAAAGGAATTCCTGCCATCCCATAAATACAAACCTCATCCACCAGGATAAAACATAAAATCAAAAAAAAATCCCAAAAAAACAGGTAATTAATGCAGGAAACAATTTCAGCCTGAAGTTTTCAGTGGCTCTTGTTCTGTTTGAAAATCAGATTTTCCTCATTTCTGTTTTGCCATTAAAGTGGAAAAAGGGAGAGAAAGGAATTCCCTGCCATCCCATAAATACAAACCTCATCCATCAAGATAAAACATTAAAACCCAATAAAAAAACCCCCAAAACCAGGTAATTAATGCAGGAAATAATCTGGACCTGGAGGATCCAGTGGCTCCAGTTCTGTTTAAAAATCAGATTTTTCTCCTGATTTCTGCTTTGCCATTAAATTGGGAAAAAAGGCAGGGAAAGGAATTCCTGCCATCCCATAAATACAAACTTCATCCACCAGGATAAAACATTAAAATAAAAAAAAAAAATCCCAAAAAACAGGTAATTAATGCAGGAAACAATTTCAGCCTGAAGGTTTTTGGTGGTTTTTTTTTTGTGTTGTTTTATTTGGGATTTTTTGTGTCTTTTTGTTTTGTTTTTTTTTGGGGGTTTTTTGTTGTGTTTCTTGGGTTTTTGTTTGCTTTTTTTGGGGTTTTTTTGGGTTTTGTTTGGGGTTTTTTTGTTTGGGTTGTTTTTTTTGTCTGTGAGTTTTTTTCTTTTGAGTTTATTTGTTGTGTTTTCTGGGATTTTTGGGTTTTTTGTTTTTTTTTTTTTTTTTTTTTTTTTTTGTTTTGTTTTGTTTTGTTTTGGTTTTTGTGGGTTTTTTTGGGGTTTTTTGTTGTTTTTTTAAGGTTCTTGGGTTTTTTTCCATTATTTCATTTCTATTTTTGTCATCTCTTTATCTCTTTCAGGTTTTATTTGCTCACCTTTGAAAAAAAAACCCCCAATTTCAACAACCTTTCTCTCACTGACATCCTCAAGCCATGAGAAGAGACAAAAACACATCCAAATTATTTTTTTCCCACAAACCCCAAACTGATCTTTTTTATTTTGTTTTTTTTTTTTTTTAACTTACCCAAACCTGAAGAACTTTTTGAATTTTGTGCAGATTTTGAGAGAAAGTTGCCTCCTGCCCCCAGCCACTGGTCCCAGTAACACCAGCATGGGGTAGGGCTCCTCAGCATCAGGCAAAGTGCTGCCAAAAAAGAAAACCAGAGGCATCAAATCACCCAAAAATCAAATTTCTGCAGCTTTTTATGAAGCTCTGCTGAGATTTTATCACCCTTCCACTCATCTACAGCATTGACAAAAATGGAGGTGCTCTAAATGTGAAAAAAAAAAGCAGGAAAATCTCTTTTTTGTGTAAAAATAATGTTATTTTTAGTCTGTTTTTACAGATTTTTCTAAAGGGGATTTGCTCTTTTTTTTTTTTTTTTTTAGAGACGGGAATATTTTAATATTTTAATGGGTATAACTGGAATAAACCTGGAATAAATTCAGTCCTACAGATTTTTCCATTTTCCTCCATGACCTCGTTGATTTTCATGTGCTGTGCCAGGTGAAAGTGTAAAAATTCTTCAATTAAATAAAAAAAAAACCACTCAGATCCTTAAAAACACAATAAAACCACAATAAAAGGACCCAAAGTGCTGCAAAAATAGGAAATTCTCCATTTTCCCCACAGAAATCCTCAGATTTTCTATTTCCAGCTGTGAGCAGGAGAATAAAGAGGATTTCTTCACTCCTCAGAGTCCAGCAATTTATTTAGGCAGCAAAAAATAGAATTTTAAATTCATTTTTAAATTCAAAAAAAATAATGATTTTTGAATCTCAGCTAGATTTTAAGATTGGGCCAATTGGAAATGTGGCAGGAATGATTGAAATAATTTCAAACTCGGGGATTTTTAATTAAATCAAAATTAATTTAATTTAATTTAAGTGCTTTTAGCTAAATTTTAATTGCAAGAAAACTCCCTCTATGACCCTTTAATGGGATTTAAAACAGGTGAATACACACACCTGAAAATAAAATATAATTCTTTCACCACCCCTCTCACAAATAACTCATTCTGTAAGAAACCAGGACAACATTCCAACATAAGCCAGGAGGAAAAAAAAAAATTCCAAAATCATGGTTTTACTCCTATTTTAGGAGCAGCAAAGCAACTCTGTTCCCTACCAGAATATATGGATATAATTAGCACGAAAAGCTGATTAAAAAAATCATCAAAACATTAAAAAATCCTGCAGAAGGCAAAAAAAATACACTTTAAAAATCCATTCTGAAAGAACCATTTCAAAGGTGAGGAAAAAGAAGTGAGGAGGGTTCAAAATCGATTGGGATGTTGCAGGAATTTATAATTTTTTTTTATTTCAAGTTCATTTTTTTGGGACTATTCCTGGCAAGGCAGGGCTGGATAAACAGATTTTTTTTTTTCCCACAGAAAATCATGGAATGGGGATTTAAAGCCCATTTTTATTCCAAATCTTCACAACATTTTCTGCTGTCCCAGGGTGCTCCAAGCTCCCTCCAGCCTGGCCTTGGATAGTTCCAGGGATGGGGAATTCTCTGGGAATCTTTGGAAATTTTGCCTCCCCAATCCTTAAAATGAAGAATTTTTTTCTTTCTCCCTGCACGAATTTGGAGAATTCAGAATTCCTGTGGCATCTTTCCTTCTACATCGAAATATTGCACCCAATAAATCAAAATTCAGATTCTCTTCAATAAATTCCCAATTCCCCACATCCTCAGAGCTCAAACTACAAATTCTCTTCCACAAATTCCCACTGCTCCAATTCCCTGTGTCCTCAGATTCCTGGGATTTCATCAGGAGAACATTTCCATGATCCTGGTTTTCATCCCATCACCACCTCCTGGCTCACAATTTAAATTTCATTTTTTTTTTTTTTGTGGGCACTGCTGTGAAAGATTTATAAATTTTAAGGCCAAAAAAGAAGATTTTGATGATCTGAACCATTCTCTCCTCATCCCACTTGGAATTCCCCAAGCTGGTTCCTGATCCAGGCTGGGAAAATCAAGAATTCCTAAAGAATGTGATATACCCAATAACATCCCAATAAATCATCCCTCCACAGGATCACTCTCAAAATTCAGATTCTCTTCAATAAATTCCCAATTCCCCACGTCCTCAGATTCCTGGGATTTAGGATTCCATCAGGAGAACATTTCCATAATCCTGGCTTTCATCCCATCACCTCTTCCAGGTTCTCAGCACTCAAAGTTTGGGGGTTCCCAAAGCTTGGAAGAAGATTCTGGAAAAGTTTTTTGCTTATAATTCAAATTTCATTAATTAATTTATTTCATGGGCTTTGCTGTGAAAGATTTAAAAATTTTAAGGCCAAAAAGGAAGATTTTGATGATCTGAACCATCCTCTCCTCATCCCACTTGGAATTCCCCAAGCTGGTTCCTGTTTCCAGCCCTGGGGTTCCATATTTGAATTAAAACCTTCCAGTTGTGAAGGTGTCTCAGTAAATTATTCCAATGATTAATTATTTTAATTGTCCAAAAGAATCATGCTCTGATCTTTCTCTGAATGGGTTTCTCCTCAACAGCCAGGTACCAAAAATTATCCTGTCCTGACCCAAAGAACAGAGATTAAATTGAATTTCTGCTCCCCTTGTAGCTGTTGTCACTCTGAGCAATATTTTTAAATATCACCTGCATCTCTAAGAGGGGAAAATACCAAAAAAATTCACTACATAATTAAAGATAAAATCACAAATTGAGAGAGAGAAGAAAAAAAAAAAAAAAAAAGAAAATAAATTCAATGTTTTGTGCCGGCAGGACAGGCAAAAATAAAACATTTTTTGCTTTGTTTTCAGGTTTTATTTGTAAAAATAAAGATAGAACTAACCCAGAATGAATTATAACCTGATGGAGAAAGAGAGATGCAAATGAACTCCCCCAGTCTGGTTCCAAAAAGCATTTTAGGGGGGAAAAGGCAATAATTAGGAAGATTTCATTAATTACTCCAGAGTGCTTTCCAGCTGAGCACGGGCCAATGTTCATTAACAATTTTTGGGGCAGTCCCACAAAGGCTGGGCTGATGGTTTTGCTGGCAAAAAGCAGAATTCCTTCTCTCCATCAATCCAAAAATCCACTAAATAAATAGTTAAACACAGCCCTGGGAAAATATCCGTGCCTTTAGGTTTGGTTGGGGTTTTTTTTTAAGGAGAAAAATAAGCCAATTTTGTGGTTTTATTTTAAGAGCTCTCCATCCTTGCAAAAAAAATAAATCTTCTTTTTTTATTTATTGAAAAAGGGGTTTTGCTTTTAGAAGAATTCTCAGAGCTGTTGTCACTACTGGGAAGGCTCCTGGTTTTTGTGGATGATCCCAGAAAATAGAGTCACAATAAAAATATAAATTTCTGAGTTACTAAATCCTGGATTTTCTATCAGGTTACTCAGTTGTGAATTAATTTAGCACCAAAAATGGAGGTGGGGCACAAAGCCACTGCAGCCAGTATTATTAAAATAAAATAAAATAAAATAAAATAAAATAAAATAAAATAAAATAAAAAATACACATATATTTATAGCATATTCCATCAGATTACGTGGAAGAATTTTCCAAGAATTCTTCAAATATCATAACATGACTGCAGAGGAGCAAAAATTCCATTTTTTCAGAGGAGAAATTCCATCATTGAGAGGAGAATGGCAACACTGGAAAAATCCACCTCTCCCTTCCATGCTTTTCATGGAATCATCTCCTTCCAGTAAAAAATGGAAATTTCCCCTAATGAACATGAAATGTGCCCCAAAGCCCTCAAATAAAATCATTTTATCCCAAGAGGAGAGGAATTTTTGCATTTCTGATTTGCGTGCAGGAGAGGAATTTTGCAATTCCCATTTATGATTCGTGAGAGGAATTTTGCATTTCCCATTTTTGGTTCAGGAGAGGAATTTTACACGTCTCATTTGTGGTGCAGAAGTGGAATTCTGCATCTCCCGTTTGTGGTGCAGGAGAGGAGTTTTGCATTCCCATTTGTGGCTCAGAACAGGAATTTTGCATTTCCCATTTGTGACTCAGAACAGGAATTTTGCATTTCTCATTTGTGGCTCAGAACAGGAATTTTGCATTTCTCATTTTGGTGTCAGGAAGGAGTTTTGCATTCTCCCATTTGTGGTCAGAAAGGAATTTTGTTTCCCATTTGGTCCAGGAGAGGAATTTTGCATTTCCATTTTTGGTCCAGGAGAGGAATTCTGCATCTCCCTTTGTGGTGCAGGAGAGGAGTTTTGCTTTCTCCCATTTGTGGCTCAGAAACAGGAATTTGCATTCCCATTTGTGACTCAGACAGAGAGTTTTGCATTTCTCCATTTGTGGTCAGGACAGGAATTTTGCATCTCCCATTTGTGGTCAGACAGGAATTTTGTGTTTCCCATTTTGGTCCAGGAGAGGAATTTTCATCTCCAATGTGTGGTGCAGGAGAGGAATTTTACATTTCTCATTTGTGGTGCAGGAGAGAGAATTTGCATCTCCCATTTGTGGTGCAGGAGATGAGTTTTGCATCTCCCATTTGTGGTGCAGGAGATGAGTTTTGCATCTCCCATTCGTGGTGCAGGAGATGAGTTTTGCATCTCCCATTTGTGGTGCAGGAGATGAGTTTTGCATTCCCATTCGTGGTGCAGGAGATGAGTTTTGCATCTCCCATTCGTGGTGCAGGAGAGGAATTTGCATCTCCCATTTGTGGTTCAAGTGCCCATCTGCTCCAACAGATGGAGCACAGGCAGTGGAGCTGTGGACAATCTGTCTCACACTTTAGAGGTGAATGAAGAGCTTCGTTCCATAATCAATTTGAACCAAATCAGCTTTGCCTCGTTTCCAGGCTGCTGACAGAATCCTGTAGGAGTTCTCCTTGGGAAAAACGTCCCTCTGAACGTGACAAAATTCTGCTTTATTGGAGTGCCACCATCAGGAGCAGCTGGGAAATGAACTCACCTGTCCAGCAGCCTCTGGGGCTGCTGAATGCTGTACAAAACCTGAGTCCTGTGATCTTCAGCACCCACCACTTCTGGAGGAGGGTCCTCTTTATTCACAGCAGCGACCTGCTCCCAAAATTCAGGAGGGGAAAGGAAAGGGAGAAGTGATGGGATTGTTTCCAGCTGCGAAAGGCTTGGCAGATCACCAGGAATGAGGATGGCTTTGTGTTCCTGAGGGGCTGGGCTGGGCTGGGAGCAGAAATCTGTACTGGGGGTTAAGGATGATTTGAGGGATGGATGGATGGATAATGGATGGATGGATGATGGATGGATGATGGATGGATGGATGGGTGGATGGATGATGGATGGATGGATGGATGGATGGATGGATGGATGGAGGGATGGATGGATGATGGATGGATGGGTGGATGGATGGATGGATGGATGATGGATGGATGGATGATGGATGATGGATGGATGGATGATGATGGATGGATGGATGGATGGATGGATGGATGGATGATGGATGGATGGATGGAGGGATGGATGGAGGGATGGATGGATGAGGATGGATGGATGGATGGATGGAGGATGGATGGATGGATGGATGAGATGGATGGATGATGGATGGATGGAGGGATGATGGATGGATGGAGGGATGATGGATGGGATGGATGGATGATGGATGGATGGAGGGATGATGGATGGATGATGGATGGTGATGGATGATGGATGGATGATGGATGGATGATGGATGATGGATGATGATGGATGTGGATGGATGGATGGATGGATGGAGGATGATGAGGTGGATGGATGGATGGATGGATGGTGATGATGGATGGATGGATGGATGGATGGTGATGGATGGATGGATGGATGGATGGATGATGGATGGATGGATGGATGGATGGAATGGATGGATGGATGGATGGATGAGGATGGATGGATGGATGGATGGATGATGGATGGATGGATGGATGGATGATGGATGGATGATGGATGGATGGATGGATGATGAGATGGATGGATGGATGGATGGATGGATGGATGGATGGATGGATGGATGGATGGATGGATGATGGATGGATGGATGGATGGATGGATGGAGGATGGATGATGATGGATGGATGGATGGATGGATGGATGGAGATGGATGGATGATGGATGAGTGATGGATGGATGGATGGATGGATGGATGATGGATGGATGGATGGATGGATGGATGGATGATGATGGAGGATGGATGATGGATGGAGGATGGATGGGATGGATGGATGGATGGATGGGGATGGATGGATGGAGGATGGAGGATGGAGGATGGATGGATGGAGGGATGGATGGATGGATGGATGGATGGATGGAGATGATGGATAGGATGGAATGGATGGATGATGGATGGATGATGGATTGATGGATGGATGATGAGGATGGATGGATGGATGGAGGGATGATGGAGGGATGGATGGATGGAGGGATGGCAGCCACACAGCTCACCATTTTAATGTAGTCAACCTTTTCCTGGGAAGAAAGCAGGATGCCACATAGGATGCAAAGGCAGGTTTTAATTATCCATTAATTTGCATCCTCTCAGTGCTGGTGGAAGGTGCCAAACTCAAATCCTTGGGGTCTGGAGCCACTCCTTTTTTACAGGATGGGCATTAACAAAGTGAGCAAACTCCTGACAATGCATTCCTGTCTTTCCTGGGAGGGAGAGCAACCAGACTCCAAGGATTCCCTCCATCCATCCCACTGAAAGCTCTGCTGGCAACAAATGAGTTGTGTGTTTTGGGGTTAACAATGCCACACACTCAGAAATAGGTTAAGAATGAATGAGGCAACCCCAGTGGGACATAAAATTCCCACAGGGAGAGCAATCAGCCTTTGGAACAATCTAGAGGAGGTTGGATGGGACTTGGAACAAGCTGGGATGGTGGAAGGTGTCCCTGCCATGGGCTCTGAGGTCCCTTCCAACCCAAACAATTCTGGATTCCATGAGGATCTCCCCAGGGAAGTGGTGGATTCACCAGTGCTGCTCAATTTTAGGATTTGGCTGGGCAGGGTGCTGGGCCATTTTGTATTGATTGTGCTTTTCCCATGAAAAGCTGGGAAACCAGATAATCCATGAGGTCCTTTCCAGCCTGGAATCCATCCCATGATGTTAGCCAGCAGCATGGGGAAACGGGAGGGGAAACATTCAGTACTCAGAAATCCACGTCCCCACTATTCAGGGGGAAAGCAGGAAGGAGGGAATTAATTTAATTTTAGCTCTAATTTGGTCCTTTGCTCCGAATTAGTGAATTAGGGAGCATCCTGGTGCACATCAGCTGGTCAGGGGTATCCTGAAGGAAGTTCAGCTCTTTTATTGCAAGACTGTTCCACAGTGAGGACCGAACGTGGTGAGTTGGACAAGGAGGAATTCCACACCCCAACTACACTCCTGACCTGCCCCACATTCCTGTACATCCATTCTGTGTCAGTGAGACAGGGAGCTGCTGCCTCCAAATTCACTTTGGCAAGAGAATTCTTGAGGCTAGAGGAGGCATCCTAAAATAACACGAGGAGGGGATTTTGTGAAACAGCTTTTATCACCCAGCAGTGAAATGCTGACTCAGGTTTACTTTTACAGTCTATAGAGAAGGAAAGAATTCATTAATATATTCAAAAATTATATTGACAGGAAAAGAGGTTGGCACACAAGACAAAAACAAGATCAAGGTCTTGGTAGTTGGGGTAAATTACACTCAGGATGGAGAGAGCCTGGCACTAAAGAAGAAGCCCAAAATTTAGACAGATCAAGTTGGGAGTGGTGGATTTCCTGAAAAGATCCTTCTGAAAGGATAAATCCCTGAAATGCAGCAGTTCCAGCAGGGCTTGGAGCCCACAGCACGTGCAGCAACCAAACTCCAGTGAAGGCATCACAGCAGGGCAAGGTTTCTAATGCAACAGAATTCCTGTCCAGCAGGAATGCAACAGAATTCCTGTCCAGCAGGACCTGGGGGCAGGAGGAGGTTTGCTACCACTTGAAGCCTGAATTTTATATTCTTTATGTAGAAAATTTCCAGAATGGAATGATGTCTGCTTACCTTTTCTTCCACTGAAACCTTCTTGAGATCCAGTTCTGTGACTTGGAGCACCATGAAAATCGCTGAGAGCCAATAACCTTCTTGTTCCTGAGGGAAAAAGTTTCCATTTTGACAAAAAAATACTTCATTTCATCCAGCCAATGTTTAATTCCAATCGGTTAAAATTAAATTTGCCTTAATACATTGCAAAATAAAAGGGTTTTTACCCTGAAGGGGGTCAAGACACTGCCCAAACTGACCCTTCCCAAGCTCAGCTGCTGCAGCCAGAGCCGAGTTATTCAAAAGTTTGTAACCACAACATGCAAAAGGCCAAGATGGGAATTCAAAAATGGAAAGGGATTTGATCAGACTTGGCTTAGGAGAAAGACATCTCAGCAGGAAAAGCCTTTCAGATTATGGAAAAGCAGGAACAGACTATTTCAGGTATTTTTTTCCTGCTAATTTAATTGTGTGCCACGACAGATCAGTCTCATAAAAACCAATAAAAACCTGGCAATTACAAGAAAAAATTAACCTCTTGATATTTTTCTTCTTTCTGGCGTTGGGGACGACTGTAAAATTCACACGAAATTAAGAGATCCCAAGAGTGGGGATAGAATTGTTCTGCTCACTCAGGACAAATGCCCTGTCCACTCCTAGAAACTGGAGCTAAAAGGATTCAAACCATCACGTTTAAATTCTCATTTTTTTTGGTTCTTTCTTACCTGTATAGGGTTTTTTAGAAGATTTAAAACCCTGAGGAGAGGCAGGTCTCCAATCCATTCAAGCTCACTCAGCTCAGCCACCTGAGCAGGGACAGAAACAGAGCATAAATCGACAGAATCCATGAGAACTATGCAGGGAAAATGAAGTATTTTAATGGCTGCTCTTCAAATCTGGGCATTAAAAAAAAAAAAAAAAAATCAGGATAAATCACGAAAGGGGTTTACATGTTAACTGCACTCAATGAGGCACTTCCAGGCACAAAAGGAGACAACTTGGCTGTTAGCTGAAGCAGCAGGATAATCCACACAGCAATTTCCAAGCACCTGCATTTTTCCAGTTCTTTCAAATGTCAAGCCCTAACACATTTGGCTTTTTATGTGCTGATGTGTTTAAGTGAGGCAATTCTGCAGTTAAATTTGTGCTCTGGCTGGGTAGTTTTTTTTAAAAAAAATCCTTTTAAGAGTTTCTTTTCACTGAAGTTCAAGTTCATCCTAGAGAACTTGCAGCACTTGGCTAAAAAGGATCAGGATTTTTGTCCTTGGGTGTGTCCAGAGGGAAAAATCAGGGGGTCCAGAGGTAATTTGGGGTCTCATCTGTGCCCAAAGGAAAGCTGGGCACTGAGTTAATGGGGTTAATCAAGATTTAATTTTGCTAATCAAACAAACCTGGTTTCCCTTCACTGCTGAAAGAGGGAATTATGGAATTATTGTGGAATGGGTTGGGTTGGAAGGAACCTTCAAACCCATCCAGGAGCACCTCCCACCATCCCAGGGGGCTCCAGATCCCCTGGGAATTCCAGCCCAGCCAGGAATTCCTGCCTCAAATCCAATCTAAATGTCTCCTCTTTCAGTGTAAACCCATTCCCTTTTCTCCTGTCTCTATTTTCCCTTATAAAAAGCCTCTCTCCCTCTCTTTCAGAGCCCCTTTGAAATCCTGAAAGCCCAACAGAACCTAAAATACTCCAGATTCTCCCTAATTCATACTCGAGCCTTTTAAAGTGCCTAAAAAACATAAACCTCAACCCCAGCCTAGTCAAAACTCATTCTGAGATAACAAAAATACCCACCCAGGACACTTTTGACCAATTTAAATGTGGATTTGAGTGGATTTCTTACATAAATCCCAGAATTCCAGCCATCAGCAGATGAAAAATCACTGAATGCCTACAAGGGACATATTTGCAGCTAAACCTGTTGTGCCCATTTTTGAAAAACCCCAAAATTTGAGATTATTCTGAGTGGTTGGGAGCTGAAGTAACTCCATGTGTTAATTAATTAAAACTCCCCTTTAAATTATCCTTCAGCAGGCAATGTTCAAAAAAGGGTGACTCTTTAATGAGTTTCAATGACATCATTCAAAGAGGCAAGTTTTGATGAGGTGAAATTAAGTTTTTATGTGCTGTAAAGAATAGTGGGAAATAAATAAGGCAATGGAAGTGGTGTTATTAATGTTAATAACAACCCCACCATTAGAGAGTTTCCTGTCTGCTGCAATTGAGGTACCTTTAAATGTCAACCTAAACACAGGGAGAAAAAGAATCCACTGTGACTTGAATAAAATCCTCCTGCAAGGAGGGAAAAATGACACAAAAATGTTCCACTGCTGCTTTATATTTTTATTTTCTTCGATTATCTTTTTTTTTTTTTTTTTTTTTCCCTACAGGTCTTTGATGTCAAAATGATTCATGAATCGATTTTTTTTTTTTTTTAAAGGATTTTTTTTTTTTTTAAGGATGCTGGAAGATCAGTGTCAAAGTTATTGTGGATATTTGGCTTGGCATTCAAAATTCAAATGAGTTGGATGGTGCCATTACAATGGCAATCCTTCCAGTACAGCAAATTGTGCTGCATAACAAAATCCACTTTTTAACCGAGTTCCTGCAGTTCTGCCTTGCAGGGAGTTTCCAGCTGAGAGCTCAGAAGAATCTGTGGTCATAAAATTGGGCTGAGAGATTTTAACAACCCCCCCTGAGGCTTGGCAGCAGCAGAGCTGTGGTGTAAGTAAAGATCCCCGGGAATAACGGAGCTGGAAAAGCTGCAAACTCATCCCTGTCTGATCCAGCCAGGGGAAAACTGGAAATTCTCAACGTGTGAGAGCTCTAAAGTGAGACCTGAGTGAAGAGAAACCCACCTAAGTTATTTAATAAGGACTGAGAGGACCCCAGGAATCAACATGGGGAAACAGCAAAAAGAAAAGATCTCTTATATTTTTAATCTTCACTTCTTGCAGTGTGTCCCGGTTTGATCATCCTGGTTGATTTTTGGAGTCTTTGAAGGAACTGAGTGTTAAAAAATCCAAATATTCTGTGCTGTTAGCAGGAGCTGAGCTCAGTGTGGTACCTGGTTGTCCTCCAGGTCGATCACCTCCAGCAGGTCGTGCTCCTCCAAGCCTTGCAGACTGTTTATTTTATTGTGGGACAGATCCACCCTCTGCAGAGTTCTCACACTCTTCAGCCCATCCACCTTCTCAATCTGGTTAAAGCTCTAAGGAAAAAAAGAAAAAAAAAAAATGAAAGCAGAGAAACTGTAAATAAACCTCTATAAAAAACAATTTTTCTGAGGGGGAAAAAAAAATATTTGTTGGATTTGAGGATTTTTTGTCATGCTGTCACAAATTGGCTTTTCTGCATTAGCTTCATGCATATCCTGATATATCACATTTCTGCTGATAAACTTCTCCAAAACCCAACAATTTTGAGGGAATAAAGGTTATTTGTTAGATTTGAGGATTTTTTTGTCATGGAGAATGCTGTCACAAATTGGCCTTTCTGCAATAGCCTTATACACATTCTGATATATCACATTCCTGCTATGAAAAACAACATTTCTGAGGGAAAAAAAAAAGTGTTATTTGTTGGATTTGAGGATTTTTTGTCATGGAGAATGCTGTCACAAATTGGCTTTTCTGCATTAGCCTCGTGCACATCCAGATAGATCACATTTCTGCTGATAAAATCTATGAAAAACAATATTTCTGAAGGAAAAAACAGATATTTGTTGGATTTGAGGATCCTTTTTTGTGGAGAATACTGTCCAAAATAGGCCAGTCTGCATTAGATTCATGCACATCCTGATATATCACATTCCTGCTATGAAAAACAACATTTCTGAGGAAAAAAAAGTGTTATTTGCTGGATTTGAGGATTTTTTGTCATGGAGAATGCTGTCACAAATTGGCCTTGCTGCATTATCCTCGTGAACATCCTGATATATCACATTTCTGCTGAAAAACTCTACAAAAACAATATTCTGAAGAAAAAACAGATATTGTGGATTGAGACATTTTGTGGGGAATACTGTCCAAATGGCCAGTCTGCATTAGATTCATGCACACCTGAATATCACATTCTCATGAAAAACAACATTACTGAGGAAAAAAAAAGTGTTATTTGCTGATTGAGGATTTTTTTCATGGAATGCTGCACAAATGGCTTGCTGCATTAGCCTCGGACATCTGATATACACATTCTGCTCATGGAAAAAAGGAATTAACTCTCTCCTGATTTGCTAATCTCCAACTCACCTTGAAGAGACAACAGCAATAAAAAGAGCTGTAACATTTTTAAACACTGATGTTGGCCCAAGAATGATGGTGTCGCCATCCAGCTCAGAATTTAGAACACAGAGATGCATGGAAAATTATGGAATATATATACATAAATACATTGAATTTCCCTCTGTAATCATGGCTCTATTTACACTGGTGATTGCAGAATAAATAATGAAAAAATTAAGGTAGGATAGAGAGGAGACAGGCTGAGGGTTGGGAATGTTCCTCTGGGAAGGGAAGGCTGCAGGGAGAGCTTCCAGAACATTCCAGGGAGGACAGGAGAGCTGGAATCTGGGAAAGGAGCCAGGGAATGGCTCCAGATTGGGAAAGGGGAGATTGGGGTGGGATGTGGGTCAGGAATTGCTGTCTGGGCTGGAATTGCCAGAGCAGCTGGGGCTGCCCCTGCATCCCTGGGATGTGCCAGGAAGGATTGGAGCCCCCTGGGCTGCTGGCAGGGGTCCCTGCAATGAGCTGGGAGGGCCCTTCCCAGCCAAAGCATCCCGGGATTCTGCTGGCATTGGGCACACTCAGGATCCATGGCGAGGGCTTGGGCTGGGAAATGGGGAGAGAAAAGAGAGGAGAAGGGAAGGGAGAGCCTGCCTGGTTTGTGAGATTGCAAGGGAAGCCCCTGGGGCCAGGAATTGCTGGGAGAGGAGCTGGAGCCAAGGGGAGGCTGGCAGAGCTGGGAATGTTCCCCTGGAGAAGGGAAGGCTGCAGGGAGAGCTTCCAGAACATTCCAGGGAGGACAGGAGAGCTGGAGAGGGGCTGGGGATGGAGGGACAGGAGCCAAGGAATGGCTCCAGATTGGGGTGGGATGTGGGTCAGGAATTGCTGGCTGGGCTGGAATTGCCAGAGCAGCTGGGGCTGCCCCTGCATCCCTGGGATGTGACAGGTTGGACACTGGGGCTGGAGCCCCCTGGGATGGTGGGAGGGGTCCCAGCCATGGCAGGGGTGGCCCTGGGTGTCACCTTGAAGGTCCCTTCCCACCCAACTCCACGATTCCCTGAAATGACACAATCCCCTCTCTGGAATACACAAATCCAGATTAATGCACCTTAACGAAGGCTCCATTCACTGTCAGCGACAGCACAGAAACGTTTAAAAAATAACAATTTTTTTTAAAAAAACCCTATTTTCTTATAAATTCTTCCAGGCTTTCCCACGTGAAATGCCCCAAAGTTTCAAGAACCCATGGCCAGAGTCTTTTCCAAGGAGGCTCTGAGCTCTCTCTGCCCTCCAGATGGTTTAATTCCATCTGGCCTCACAACCCAGACTCATTTCTGCCCCAAACTCCAAGCAGGGAGAACAATTCCCTGCTCCTCCCTGTCCCAGTGGCCACACATTCCCAGATGGCCTCTCCACAGGATTCTTCCTCCATCACCTTGCAAATTTTATTTTGCCATCAGCCTCCCCTCGTGCTAAAAGCTTGGAAGCCTCATCCACTATTAATAAATATTTAGGAACTGTTGAAATAAATAAGCCAGCTGACTCTAATGTTAATCCTGTTGTCTGTCCTTGACATTTTTCCTGACTTTTAAATGTTTAATTAGGTTATTAATAGCATGGAGGCTCCCTCTCTGTTCCTGAGCTTCCTTACACCTCTGGTTAATCAAGGAGCTGGAGTTGTAAAATGCTGGGCACAGAAAATTCTGTGAACAAAAGAATTTAAAATTTTTTCCTCTAAAAGCAGAAAATTCCTAAGAGTTGGGTTCATTAGAGCTGTGCTTCTTATTTTTTTTTTTTTTTTTCTTGCAAATATGAGTGGAATAAAGGTTTTGTTTTTTTTTTTTTGGTACAGCAAATTTACAGGTTTTGAAGTCTTCCTCCCAAACTTCAGAACTTTCTACTCTTTTCAACCTGAAAAGCTCAAGGGAGAACAGGAGAGAAAGCTGAATCACTGGGAAGAGAGGAGATAAAAATAATCATAAAAAAAAAAAAAAAAAAAGAACTGCATTTTAGTCTAATTAGCCAAAGAAAGTGCTCTGTTAAAATCTATTTATACAATTTCCACATGGCTAATTAAGAAAGACAAGCAGTTATCAAAAGTGAGATCAGCACCTAAGAACCCCAGGTGAGTTCATATTTAATAAGGTTTAACTGTTAACAATCTCCCAAGATCGGGCAGAGCATTGAGAATTCCTGTTAACCCTTTAAAATCAGAGCACATGATGGTGGAGGGACTTGCTGTGCATCAAATTTAGAGAAAAAAGCTTCAAAGTATTTAGACAAAAAAATAAATCCTCACACTCCTAGAGCTCCTTCCAGAACATTTCGATGGGATTTGGTCAATTCCCACTAAAAATGAGACCAAATTCCAATTTATTGCCACTGAAGGGGATGACTGAGAGCTCCTGGAGGTATCATAGATCAGAAATATAATTTTATTACCACTATTTGAATCTATTATTCAAAACATGCTGAATGTGAACACCTTCCCTGAATATTGCAGCAGCCAAGGGCCAAGCTGAGTTGGTATTTTCTATATCCATTTCTACAGAAAAACCTTTAAATTTTTTAAAAGGGTTGGAGAAGAATATTTCTCTTCCTGATATGGGATTCATTCACTTCACTTCAAATATTTATGTGGGTGCTTCAAACTATTGTAGCCAATAGGAGCTTTGTAATATCTGGGACTTATTTTTAAAGCCTCACTAAATATTTTTTCACTTCTTATTACAAAGGAAAAGCTGTTTAAAAGCAGCCTGTTATTTTTGGATTGCATTCAAAATAGCTTTGGGTTGTGTTTCTGTGCAACATTTGCATTATTAATTTTTTTTTTTTTAATGGTGCAGTATTGCACCTCTGGAAATTTGTTTTGCATCTTCATATTTATTAAGATAAATGGATAAGAGGCAGGAAACCCCTCAGAATTTTATTTTTCTTACCAGGTTGAGGATTCTGATGGGTAAATTCTCCAGGCCCTCGATGGCAGTGAGTCTGTTGTGGGACAATCCCAGCTGGTTCAGGCTGGGACATTTCTCCAGCCCTCTGATCTCCTCAATCTCATTAACTGTGCACAGCTCTCAGGAAAAAAAAAAATTAAAAAAATAATAAAAAAAGGCTTGAACACAAAAGCTGAGCAGTAATTAGGTGATAAATGAACAAAGTGAGGTTGATTTTATGATGTGGATTCATCCTGAGGGGGTTTAAATCCCACTGCTCAGCGTGACCTACAGGAATTATTCAAGCCATAATTTTTCAGGATTTTCAGAAAATGATACCTGCTCTGTCCTGGCCACCTGTCCCGAGAGGACAAAGTGTATTTTGAATTAATATTACAGTTAAAACCAGCAGTACAAATAATTAGAATTCCTCTCAGCAAACTTCTGCCTTATGAGAACTCCTCAAATTAAACCAAGAGCCTTTGACAACCAAATCCAGCTCCAATTTCTCCTTGAAATGGATGAAGTGAGAGGCAGCTGACTCTGGATCTGCCCCAAATCAGGCAAAACTCAACCCCAGGGATGTGACTCTTTGGGCACTGAAGCTAAAAACAAGGAAAAAATAAAAGTTTAAGCCACAAGCAGCAAACTGAGTGATAATAAATTCAATTTTAGCCTTTTAACGACTCACTCTAAAGCTTTGTCATTTTTTTTTTTTTTTCCCAAGTCGTGTCTCTTTGTGGGGTGGGGAATTCCTCCCTGACAATTCCTTTAGAAAATGCACAATAAAAGTGACAATGGCCTGACCATGGTGTTATAATTCACTAAAAAATGGTGAGGAAAGTTTAGTTACTGTCAGTGAGAGAAGAGTTCCAAACGTTTCTGCTTCTGCAGGATAGAACAGAGAGGATTTCCTCATTTTGGATTAAAAATGAGAAATGAAATGAAATGAAAAATGGTTGTTCTGCCTGCCAGGTGAGGAGTGTTTGAAACAGACTTTGCTGGTCTGAATTCTGCATTTCCAATAATTTCAGCATTTCAGGGCAAAATATATAAATTTTCCCAGAATTTCAGGGAAAATACATAAATAATACAGATCTTGTGTACATAAAAACATTTTTACTCCCATTTCATCAATGCCTTCCTTGACAAATGAACAAATCCAAGGCAGCAAGAAACCAAATCAAAACCTACAG
This sequence comes from Sitta carolinensis, assembly GCA_032173965.1. Taxonomy (NCBI): domain Eukaryota; kingdom Metazoa; phylum Chordata; class Aves; order Passeriformes; family Sittidae; genus Sitta; species Sitta carolinensis. Next base: position 776,301 of record JAVUNC010000005.1, read on the forward strand.
ATCAGATCCAACAAGAGAAATCTTTAATTTGGTTTTTTGGGTTTTTTTTCCTCCCTTTTTTCATTTTGCTGGAAGGTTTTTTGCTGAAAAAAAAAAAAAAAGGAAAATTAGGATTAAAAAAAGGAGAGTGGTTTGGTGCCATTTAGTGACAGCATTCCTGTCACCTGCCTGCTTTGTAAAGTGGAAATAATAGAAATAAAATAAAATAAAATAAAATAAAATAAATTGGGTGTCCTGCAAATGTTTTATTTGAAAGTTAATTTCAGTTGGCAATAGGCAAGAGACAGAAAAATCTGCACCAACCTCCTTTTCAGGGAGCAGAGAATCAGGATGAATTCCTGAAGAAAATAAAAAGGAAAAATTCAGGAGCTCTCAGGAAGCAATTTGAAGGCAGCAGGGCAATGGTGAAGCTCCAGGAAGGAATTTTTAGGGAATTCTTGGGAAAAACAGCACTGAAAAGTCAATTTACAGTACCTGTTTCTCAGGTTTCTGCCAGGAAAGTGTTTTTTTTTTGTTGTTGTTGTTTTTTTTTTTTTTTGTTTTGTTTTGTTTTGTTTTGTGTTTTTTTTTAATTCCACAAATTGTGGAATTAGAGTGTGGAAGTGGGGAGCAGAAGACTCAAACAACTCCAGGAAATTCAAAATTCATTTTCAAAAATGAAAAGAAGTCTTTCCCAAAATTCTTTTAATTTTCAAAATTCTTCTCATTTTCAACATGAAAAGAAAAAAATTCTTTTCATTTTCACTACACAGCCTTGTCCTGCATAATTAGTTGGGTCTAAGATGAAACACAACAAATTCCTTTTTTATTGAAGTGTTCCCAGCTGATTCCCTGTTCACATTTGGGATTTCAAAATCCTTTTTTTTTTTTAATTATTATTTATCAACTCTAAGGAACATCTCCTCTTTTCACTTTTCCATGATAGAAAAAGGAGTTTTTGTGTTTCCTCTAGCAGAAAAATCCCCCAAGTGTGCCCACTTTTAACACAACCACTGCTTAATTAAATTAAGCTCAGTCTCAGCACCTTAGAATTACCAGAATTCTAAGGACAGAACTGACATGAAGGGAAAAAAACAGGTATTTACTTGAAGAAACAGCCAAAAAAAAAAAAAAAATCAACTTTTCTCCCATTCAAGATTCCCCAAAGGATACAATCCAGCAGGAGTTTGGTAAGAGAGTGGTATGCTGACAAATCTTGCATTTTTGGGATTTGATTGTGTGAAAAATCTACTTCCTAAAGGAAAAAAAAAGAGAGGATTTGGGGTTATTTCTTCAGCACTTGGCTGTGTGTTCCACATTCCCACCACAGGCAGGGGTTTGGTGTGGAAGCAAATAAAAGACATAAATAAAATACAAATAAACAGAAGTATAAATTAAATGCATATAAATATAAATAAAAGACATAAATAAAAGACAGACCCAAACCTATGGAAAAGGAAAATGTGAACTGAGGTAAGAAAGAAGAATAAAGAAGGCATAAAAATTGACTTTTGCCCATGCTCAAACACGTTTAGCTTCGATTCGGGAAATGGTTTTGAATTTCAACCTTTAAAATGTATTTATTTGCAGACTTACCCTGAGGTTTTTAGGGGCTTTAAAATTGAAAAATGTGGTGAGCTCATTGTTGGAAGCCTTCAGCTCTGTTAAATAAGGCATGTGAGTGACACAGGAAAGATCTAGAAAGGAAACAAAATGTCAACTCCGCGTGCCCGAACGCAAAGATCATCAGGGCAAAACGTGATAATTACATCCTGGAGCAATTAAGAGTCAATTTGGAGCTGCACATTCAAAAGTGATGCTTAAAATGCAGAAAAAATAAAAAATATTAACACCTTCTCCTAGAGGGGGAAAAAAAAAATGGTTTATGAACGACAAAGAATAAATATCCAAGTTCGACATTTAATTTTCATTATGCCAGCTGCTTTGCCTTTAAGCAGGAATTTAATTTGATATTCTGTCCCCCTCTAGAATGACAGATTCACTCTGGCCTGAGTTATCAATTAGTGGAGGAAAGCATTTAGGCCACGACTAAATGAGTGGTTGCTATGGAAAAATCCCTGCTCTGTTCATATCTGGCCTCCACAGGAAAAAGAAATAAATTTATTAAAATGAGCAGGGAGAGGAGCTGCTTTACAAAACTGCTGCTACTCTTGGACTCTCAAAAGGAACTTGAGAGAAATAATGTGGTTGCCCCACCACAGCTTATTGCACTTGGTTTTGAATTTTTAATTAAAAAAAAAATTAGAGAGGGGGGAAGGAGCAGCTAGCTGATGGAGTTTATCCCAGCCAACATTTGGCAAACCTTCCTAAATGTGAAAAAAAATGTCATTTTTTCACCTTTTGTCACCCATGGCAAACCTCCACAAGGGAAAACTCAGGGCTGGGAAAACCCAAACCAAGCAGAACATGAATATTCTGCCAGCTGCACATGTGAAATTCTCCACCTTGAAGATATCTGCTGGAATTTTCTCTCTGGGTAATAAAAACTCCACGTTCCCACTGATCAACATATGCTGGGCTTAATGGGCTGTGGATATTTGGGGTGCTTTGGAGGAGATTAAGCCTGGTTCTGTGCAATGTTTGACACCATTAAAATGTCAGCCAGGCTTTGTGGCACTAAAACTCCCTGGTCCAGTGCATTTCTCATCCGAGATGGCTTCACAAGCCAAGAATTTGTCGTTTATTTCCTCCATACCATTAATTTTATTGGAGGAAAGCTCCATTTTCTGCAGGTGGATGTATCCAGAGAGAATGCTGATGTCACTCAACTCACGACCCTGGAAAAAGGAAAGCATTTGAATCATGACTTTAATCACAATTTCAATCATAATTTTACTAGCTGGCTGTGTAAACGCAGCTCACACATTGGAGAGGAGCCCCAAGGTCCCTCCAGCTGCAGCAGAACAAGGTGACACCTACAGAAAGTGATGCTGGAGCAGCCAAAAAAAGGAGAAAATGCCAAAAAAAAAAACCACAAACCAACTTGGAAACAACAAAAAAGAGAGCTGCAGTCAGGAAAAACACCACGGAACCAAAGCTGTGTGGAAAAGGGAGGGACAGCAGAGAGCTTTGAAAGGACACAACCACTTTAACATCCTGAATGCAGCATTTCCAGGAATTTTACACATTCCTCTGTTTTTTTTTTCCTCCAGCTGAAGATACATTTTTCACACCAGAGGACTGAATAAGGAAAAAAAATTTAAAAAAATCTCACTACGTGAAAAAAAACCCCCTCCACTCCTCCAGCCAGCAGGAGCCACTCTGACTTTAATTAGAGAAATTAAAATAGATGAAATTAGAATAGAACAGAAATAAATGTTGAAGATTTTTTTTTTAGTGTTTTTAATAAGGGTTTGCATGAGTAGTTGTAAGAAGGTTGGTGGTTTAGAAATTTAAATAAAGTTTAGTATTTTATGGGCATAATTAAAACAGAGCACAATATTGGTTTATATTTTTGGACTGAGTGGTTGTCTTGGTTTAAGGCAAATTTGGGAAGGAAAAACAGATACTAGTAAGGTTTAAAAAATAAGTTAAAATATTTAGATAATACTAGAGTTAAGAATATGATAAGTTTTGCACATATATGAGAAAAATAAATTATGGAAAGTTACGTTGAAGTGTGTCATGTTTTTTAGTAATTTTAATAGGTGTAGAGAACTGGTTTTAGATTTGTGTTTTTAGTTAATTGGTCAATTTAGAGTTAAAACTGAGCCTGAGAGGATAACAGAAGGGAGACACTAATTTTTATTTTTTTAGTTAGTTTTTATTTAATTATTCATTTAGCTACCAAAAACCCTGTGGAGGAAACAGGCCGAGACAAAAATCTGCCTCTTGACTTATTTTTTAAACTATCTTCTGTTGAAAAAAAAAAAAAAAAGGAAATATTTGTGCAGAAAATCCCCTTAAACTGATTTTTTTTTTTTTTCTTGTACTTACTGGAAGTGCCAGATGAAGATAAACATATTCAGTGCCAGGGGCTGAGTAGCCCAAGGTGTGGAGTCCCTCAGCAGCTGTGTTTTCATCCAACACCCCCTTCAGCTGACCCTAAAAAACACCAGGAAAAGGGAAAAATGCATTCAGGGGACATTTCTGAAGGGAAATTCCCCCCTTTGGGAGAACCCAGAGGCTGCTGGGGTTCAGGTAGCAGCAGGGTTGATAAAAATCCTCAATCAAATTTTGCTCCCGATGCTTCCCCACCCCACTAAGAAAAGTGATTAGGAAAAAAAATGATGGACACTGCTGTCAAAACAGCTCAACAGAAACGGGCCCCCCTGCCAGCTCCATCCAATTTGAGAAAGTTCATCAGGATTTTTTATTATTTTTTTTCCCTCCTTCTGGTGAAGCACATTCCCTGAGAATTTGAGCCACGCAGCTCCCACGGATTCCAGATGTGAACAGCTCAGCACTCACAGGGGGCTGCACCCTAAAAATTCTCTTTATTGGATTTATCTCTTTATCTGCATTTGTTCAGCGTTCAGATTCCCTTCAGAGGGGGGGAAAAAAAAATAAAAATAAAGAAAGAGGCTGCTTGACAGATGGCACTAATGAAGCACGGCTTTAATGAGAAAATCAGCCAATGGTTTGTAAAATTCCGGTGAGCCACACGACAATTGCTTGCCTAGGGGCTGGGATAAATAATAGAATAATTTCTTTATAGTGCCTGTATGTTCTGGCCAGGGAGAGCACAGAAGGATTTCCACGAGGCAAAATGAGAGGTGATGTTTTGTGGTGTTGGGGTTTAGAGCCCTGCAGGGCAGGGAGGGAAAATTCACACGTGTTTATGGGGTTTATTGAGGCTCAGGAATGGGAATTTAAGTGGGAAATGGCGTTAATTTGGTTAATTTGGCCATACATGTGCCGGTTCCTTAATCTGATATGGTCGGCAGACTTGGCGCTGCTGGGTTAATGCTGGAATTGGCAACCTTCGAAGGTTTTTTTTTCAATTTAATTAATTCTGTGAAAGGGGGGCGGTCCAGAAGTACCCTGGACAACCCCGGGGATGGCAAGTACCCCCAACAAGGCAAAAAAAAAAAGAGAAGCGAGGAAACACTGACCAAACCACCTGAGGCCCCCATGCGCTCCCATCTCTTTCCCCCACACCTACACCGAGTGTCGAGGGGAAAAAGCGGCTCCCTCACAAGCACACCCCCCTCGCCGAACACCTGAGGAGCCCCGGGCTGAACCTCTGAGCGCTCCCGCTCTTCCTCCTCCTCCTCCTCCTCCTGCTGCCGCTGCTCAGCCTGGCCCTCCTCGGGGAGCCCCTGCGCGAGGGGCTGCGGCGGCTCCTGCCGGGGGGCAAGCGGCTCCCCGAGGCTGCCCTCTCTGCCGTGCTCCTCGCCGCCCGCCATGAGTCGCGATGAGGAGGGAGTAGAGGGAAGGGGCTCCGCTATCGCGCCCGGCTCCCCTCAGGCCCGGCCGCCGCCATTTGTTTGCGCGTTGCCATGGAGACGGGAGGCGCCATTCGCGCCCACGGCGCCGCCGGCCAATAGGAGCGCAGAGCGTGCCGCGGTGCGGCATGGGAATTGTAGTTCCGAGTCGGCGCGCCCTCCGTCGGCCGGCGCGCGCCGCGGAGCATCTTGGGAGTTGTAGTTCGCCTCCCTGAGGCGGCCATCGGCTTCGCTCCCGCCTCGAGGTGCGGGATAAACTTATCAAAAGATGCCAATTTAAAGAGATAAAGAGGCGCGCAAAGACCTGCTGGCGAAGACTGAGCCTTTACGGTCGCCTCAGTGTGTGGAGGGAGAGCAAAGAGTTTATTCTACATCTTTGGTCAACCATAAAGTAACCCAGACTCTCCTCAAGCCCTTTAACATCTTAAATGTTAAGATTTGCATATTAACATTGACACCTCTGAGGATGCAAATGGCTTGCACAGGTATGACCACAGTGCCCAGAACCCCACCTGTAAGGCGAGGTTGTTCCATCCCATTGGGAAGGGTCGAAAATAGCATAAAAGAGGGATTTTAGGGCAAAAAGATGGAAGGGGAAACACCTTTTTCTTGTTAGGGCTCAGTAAATGACTGCGTCTCTTTTCCTCCCTCAAGGGATGACTTTAAGTGAGTTTTGTGCCTCCAATTGCACTGGAGCAGACTTGGGAATATTAATTTTTTATATATATATATATGTAGACACATATAAATAAATATAAATATATCTCTGTTACTATATTTTCTGTCACAACACACCATTAACGACTCTGTAGTTGGTGGTGAACCTTAAGGTTTTCCTTAAGAAAAGGGTACAATTTCAGAACTGACGGGGAAAAATATCTATATAATTTTGCCAAATTGTTAGGAAAAATGAGAGAAGATTGTCACAGCAGGGGAAAGCAAAACTACAGCTTTTGAGACACCTTTGTGTGTTCTCCTGTTTTTATATCACGTGTATCTTACAGACATCCATCTGCTCTTAATACGAATTTGAAGTAAAGATGCTAAAGATATTTGAGTTTTTGGATTTAACAGCCACCTTTTTTTTTTTTTTTAATTTATTTTTTTACATTGCAGAACGGGGTAAAATGAGAATGAAAAGGCAGAAAATGAAGGGGGAAAGGAGGAGATGATGTCTCCAAATAGAAGATAAACACAGGGAAAGAACATATCCATGTGGTAGAACAATTTAATATTGGGGATGGGGTTATTGCAGTGAATTTCCATTGTTGGTAAAGCGACACCCATCTTTGAATGAGGTGGTTATTGCTCAGAAAAAAAAGAAGAGCAAGATATAAAAACTCCTTATGGACATTACTTGCTGACTTTTATCTCTGTGCTTCGGGGAAACATTATGAGAAAGTGTAGTAAAGCCACCCCAAAATACATCCTTTCATTATCTGCTGGTCATAAATGTTCAGACCTCTCATGGGATTTATTCTTTTTCCACTGGGCAGCCCCCCCAGCACCGAAGGCTCTGCTCCAGCTGCCTCAGGGCCGGCCAACAAAGGGAAAGGCTGCAAGGATAAAAAACCCTGCAAGGAAAGGAGGAGCCCTGGGAGTGGGGTCTGGCAGTGATGCCTTCAGTTTCAGCTTTCATCTTTTCCACATTCTGCCCTGCAGATATATAACTCTGAACTTCATATAAAGGGTCAGCAAGTTCTCCTCCCAGCTCAGCCACACAGAACAATCCTTTTCCAGCCCCAGAACCAAGGACAAGCTGCAGCTTTGGGCCCAAAAAGTGTAAAAAACAGCAAATTGAGGAGAGCAAACTGGGAGGGTGGGACTGCATCACCTGGAACTGGAATTGGACAATTGAGCCCAAAATGGAAATGGACCAAAACTTATAAAAGTGTGAAAACTCAGAGTCCATCTTGGGTGTAGCCACAGCCAGGCTCTGGTACTGCCCAAGGTGCATCCTTTGAAGGCCTTTAATAAAATCCCTGCTTTATTCCTTAAACTCTGTCCAGCCTCTGTGCCAGGGAGCCCCTTTAGGCATCAGGGGTCTTTTGAGACCCGGGAGAACAATTCTGGATCAGCAGAGCTGCAAGGCCAAGCAGGAGCTGCTCAAGGGCAGTGATGTTTCTGCTCCCTGCCGTGCTGCTGTGGCTGTTCCAGGCTTTGGTGATCTCCAGGATGTTCTCCTTGCCAAACCCTGCTGTTTCATAGCCCACATCTGCAGGTTTTGCCTGCTGCAAACTGCAGGATCTTCATCCCCTGCAGCCCTCCTGCACACAGGGTCACCCCCACAGGAGATGGGGCTGATGGGGCACACGTGGGTGAGGTGTTTCCCCGAATATTCCATCTTATTTTGAATTTCAAACACTGCTTGGCTGTGGTGTGAAGCATTCCTCAAATTCTCCTGGCTCTGGAACAGCAAACACTTAACAGCCATTAAAAATAACCCCAAAACCCAGAGCTGAAGCTGTAAATCTGCAGTTATTGTCCTCATAAAACCTCCCCACTATTGACAGAGGGAGCACTTCCTACTCAGGAGTGTTAATGGCAAACACTGGCCTTAAACGCATTGATTTACTGTTCAATTATAAAAACAATCAGCTTCCAAATCCGTGTCACATGCAAAGCAGATTTATGGGCAGCCTCTGCACTTGTAAAAAGCCCCGCACAAATTCACTCAGCAGGTCACCAGGAAGCTCCAGGCAATAAAGACCCAGCTGGGTGTGGGGAAGAGGAGGAGACTCCAAATGCTCCTGACTAGGAAGAGAAGCGAGGTGGAAAGCAGGCAACTTACATCCCATTAAACTCAGCTTTGCAGCTCCAGTTTCATGGTGGTGGGGCACAGGTGGGAATTTATTTGGCCTCTTCCCTTCAGCTTCTTCCCAGGGCTGTGTTCCTGGAATTCCTGCTGGGAGCTCCTTAAATCAGTTCCCAATGGCTTGGGTTTGCTCATTTCCCCACCATCTTGTGTCTCTTGCTGAACCTTCCCCACATTTTCCACTGGGGGTTGGTGGCAGGAGTGTCCGTGTCACCTCAGAGGTGGCTGCCTGGAATGCGGAGAAGGCCCCATGAGGGGACAGCTGCCAGCACCCTGCAGGGGCTGGAAAGTCTCAGATGAGGGGTCAAGAGTGGCTTGGGACATCACAGGGTTCTTGGAAAAGGCTGCAAAGGTCATCAAATCCAACTGTCCCCCAGCACTGCCAAGGCCACCCCTGAGCCACGTCCCCAAGAGCCACATCCACATGGATTTTCAATCCCTGCAGGGATAGGGACTCCAAACCCCGTGGGCAGCTGTTCCAATGTCTGAACAACTCCTTCCATGGAGAATTTTTCCCTAAAATCCAATCTAAACCTGCCCAGCGCCAGGCTGGGGCCGTTCCCTGCCCTGCTGTGCCTGTCCCTGTGCCCAGAGCCCCAATCCCCCCCGGCTGTGCCCTCCTCTCAGGAGTTGGGCAGAGCCCCCAGATCCCCCCTGAGCCCCCTGTGCTCCAGGCTGAGCCCCTGCCCAGCTCCCTCAGCCTCTCCTGGGGCTCCAGCCCCTGCCCAGCTCCATTCCCAACCCCAAACTGAGCCCCCCAGGCCGGGCAAGAGGCTGAAAGCTGCCAAGGGGCTGCAATTCCTGGGCTGCCCTGCCTCAGGAGAAGCTGCAGGCACCAGCATTCCCTCATTGCCTTGCCAAGGGATTTCCCTCTTTTCCCCAGTGCTGGCAAGCAGCTTTCCTGGCTCTGCACTGATTGATCCCCCAAACAGCTCAGGGAGTTGGCAGAGCCACAGGATCCCCCCTGATCCCATTTTCTCCAGGCTGAGCCTTTCCCAGCTCCCCAGCCCCTCCAGACCCTTCCCCAGCTCCATTCCCTGGACATGCACCAGCACCTCTTTTCATGAATCCAGAGCTGTCCCAGGATTCCAGGGCAGGTCCCTCAGCGGTGCCAGCACAGGGGACAGTCCCTGCCCTGGGGCCATCCTGGGCACAGCTCCCTCTCTCCTTAGTCCTGGCTCTGCTCAGCTCCGGCTCAGCCTCCCTGTGCCCACCAGAGCCCAGCCATGCAGAGGGGCCTCACCCAGGAGCAAAAGCAGCAGCTCTGCCCCAGCTAGGGCACAGAGAGGTGGAAAATAACCCAAATATTCATTCAAGTCACCACAGGGCTTTGGAAGTGCTCAGCACCAGGGGCAGGACTCCACCTGTTTTGTGTCTCTCCTTTTCCAGCCCTGCCTCCTCTTCTCCAGCAGTGGCTGGGTGCCACGGGATGAGCTGAGGCAGCCCTGGAGGGGATCTGTCTGTGCCAAACACATTTCATGCTGCAGCTCAGTAGAGGAAATTACAAACACCCGAGTCCAAGGCCTGACCAGTCCAATTTTCTCCCCTGATTGCCACTGTGCCTCAGCTTAACAGAGTAAATAATGAACAGCGATGCAACAAGCTCGCCAATAAACGGCTCCTGATGAATTTCACACAGGTCATCCAAAAGCAAATTTAATGATTATATGCTGGCTGCAGCCACCTGGGTTTTTTTTTGTTCCCAGCTCCGTGGTTAGATCCAATCAGCAAAGGAAGGAATGGAAAATAAAATAAAACCCCTCATTTCTGAGCACGCTCCCAGCTCAGTGCAAAAGCGTGAGCTTGAGCTGCACGGCACGGGCAGCTCCAGCTCAGATTAGGATGGAATCCTAATTTCTCAGCCAGGAATGCAAGGACTGGGACTGTGTCCTGGGGAGCAAAGTTTGACTTCTCTGGATCTCAGCTTCCTTTGGAATTTATCTGTTTGGATGGAGGGTACCACCTCCCCTGCTCTGCACTCACAGCCTTGGACATTCAGGCTCAGGTTGCTCCTGGGATATCACTGGTGTGGGTTAGAGTGTGGTGGGATGAATCCTCGGGTAAGGAATTCCTGGAATTACAGCACAGGCAGCTTGGTGGCCAAGGTCTGCGGTGGTGAGTGGGGCTTGTGTTATCACAGGGTGTTCCACAGTGGGAATGAATCCCAAAAGCCTCAGGATTGGCCTGCAAGTGGCCATTTGTGGGATTTGTGACTCCTTTCCACCTCAAACAGAGCTCCCTGCTCGTCTGTGAGCAATTGTGATTCCTGCTGAGGAGATAAAACTGCTGCAGTAACAGACAGACAGAGCCTCAGTGGAAAGGCTCCTCAGCAAAGCCCTCCAGCCAGAGCTGGAGCAGGTGATGAGTTTGGGAGGATCCACACCTTGATATCCCTGGAGGATTCATCCATCCATCCATCCATCCATCCATCCATCCATCCATATCCATCCATCCATCCATCCATCCATCCATCCATCCATCATCCATCCCATCCATTATCCATCCTCATCCATCCAATCCATCCATCCATCCATCCATCCATCCATCCATCCATCCATCCATCCCATCCATCCATCATCCATCCATCCATCCATCCATCCATCCATCCATCCATCCATCCATCCATCCATCCATCCATCCATCCATCCATCCATCCATCATCCATCCATCCATCCATCCATCCATCATCCATCCATCATCCATCCATCATCCATCCATCCATCCATCCATCCATCCATCCATCCATCATCCATCCACCCATCCATCCATCCATCATCCATCATCCATCCATCATCTCATTCATCCACCATCCATCCCTGTGCTCTCCCTCCCTGTGTGTGTACATCCAATATATGAATTTATATCTGCCAGGCAGGTTTGTATCATCCTTCATCAAGAGGATTAGAAAAAGAGAAGAAACCCTCAGGAGAGGACGTGTTGGAGGCTGACACTCAAACTGTGAAAGGAACCAGAGCAATTTGCTTTTCCTTCCTCCTTTCCTATTGTGTCTGGCACAGGCTGGCGGGATAATTAAAACGCAGTAAAGATTATGAGGCTGTAAAAAGGAAATTGTGAAACCCTCATGAACATTTACAGCCCCCATGGAAACATTTCGGGTTTGTGGACTGGAGAAGTATTTCCTTGTCTCTTTAAGCACCAAAGGAGCACTTCCCTGAAATGATTCCTGGCAGAGCTGCCGGCATTTCATGGGGCATTACAAAACAAAATCTCCAGGCTTTGTCTGTGAACTGTTGTGTCCTGCAGGGTCACGTCAGGACAGCAAAAAGATTTCTGGGGAAAGACTGGTGCAAGGGGAACAGAATCATGGAATGGTTTGGGTTGGAAGGGACCTTAAAGCCCATCCCCTGCCATGGCAGGGACACCTCCCACCGTCCCAGGTTGTTCCAAGCCCCATCCAGCCTGGCCTTGGACATCCCAGGGATGCAGGGGCAGCCCCAGCTGCTCTGGGAATTTCAGCCCAGCCAGCAATTCCTGCCCCACATCCCCCAGCCCTGCCCTCTGGCACTGGCAGCCATTCCCTGTGTCCTGTCCCTCCATCCCCAGCCCCTCTCCAGCTCTCCTGGAGCCCCTTCAGCCCCTGGAATGTTCTGGAAGCTCTCCCTGCAGCCTTCTCCTCTCCAGGTGAGCACCCCAGCTCTCCCAGCCTGGCTCCAGCCCTGGAGGGGCTCCGGGGTCTCCACTGGACTCTCTCCAGCAGCTCCAGGTGCTGCTGCTGTTGGATCCAGCACTGGATGCAGAACTGGAGATGTTCTGTGCTCTTGTCAGAGATCCCAGTGAGGACTGGGTCCCTCTGGCAGGGCAGATTTGGGGTAGGTGTGCTCTGCACAGCTCAAATCATAGATAAAGAAGATTCCCAGGATTTTTTGCCGAATTTGCAACGCCCTCTTGTGTTTTTTTTTTTTCCCTTTGGGAAACAATCTCCCACTGCAAATGTGCTATAAATGCCCCGTGTGACTGATTCCCATAGGCTGGGAGGGAGAAACAGGAACCAGACAGCAGGAAAGGAAAAATCAATGCTGGGAAGCAGGAAAGTTTCCCAAGGGCTGGTGCTTTCAGGAGCCTTGAGCTTGTGTTCCATCCCTAAAAACTGAGAAATCCAGGACAGCCAGAGCCTGGTGAAGCTGGACAGGACCATGAGGACACCTGTGAGGGACTGGACCAAACCTTAAAGGGTGGTGGCTCCTCTGTGGAGAGCCCAGGACTTGGTGGACTCCTGGACCAACAGCTGGTGACCAAATGTGCCCTCAGGGGACCTTCCAAACACCTCAGGAGCCTCTGGTGTGTCAGAGCCACCCCATTCTTCAGGAGGAAGGTGTCCAAGCGTGGCCCCACTGAGGAGGGGCTGTGGACATGGTGAGAGGATTGTCTGAGCAGTTATTTACTCCCAACCACGACAGCTTGTCTCCACCCACAACCCAGCTCTGTAAACAACAACTGCTCCCAAAATCTCTCCCCCACAGCCACGGCAGCTCCTGTTAGTGAGAGAGGGTTTGAAACAAACACTAACACTCAGGCCACAGCCTTTGCAAGGGGATCTTCTCCCTCATGTCCAATCTAACCTTTCCTGGTAAAACGAGATCGTTTCCTGTTGCTTCAGGGAGAAGGAACCAAATCCCACCTGGCTACAACCTCTTGTAAGGGAGTTGGAGAGAGTGAGGAAGTCCCCCCTGAGCTTCCTTTCCTCCAGGATGAACAACTCTCCCAGATAAACGACCCAATTTCTGGGCTTCAAAATCACAACATCCCTGGTGCACTCCACTCGTGGTGGTTCACTCCAAAACCACCTCCCCTGGAAAAAATACTCAGTGAGGATCCTTTGATGAGGATTCTAATGTGCTGCTGCAAAGAGGAATCCTGGAATTAAGGTTGGAAAAGACCTCCAAGATCATCGAGTCCCACATTTTCTCCTGATGCAGAGAAGAAGCTGGAGCAGGGAGTGTCTGTGGGGGCTGGAATGAGGTGCTCGGGGTCTGTGTTCCCACATTCCACATGCTGTTCCTGCCTTTCTCCTTGGTGTGATCCCTGGAATATTTCCTTCCCTCGTGAAGGTTTGGAGAGGACTGAGAGTCTGAGCTCTTGGGGAGTCACCAGTTAATTGCAAACTCTAATTACCTCAATTGCAACATCTTCTCTTTCCACCTGCTGTAGGTGAGTCCCTGAGTGTCACTGCTGTTCTGTTCACACCTCATGGGGCTGTGATGCACAATGTGAGGAGCAGCTCAAGGAAAAAACAGATGAAATAATTTGTTTTAGACTCAAAAATACTCCAAGGATGAGATTTTGCTGATTTTATCCAAACTGTCCTGGCCCCCGCCAGCACAGCTGCTGGGTGGGTGGGAAATGTGGACTGCAAAGCCTGAGATCAGCAAAGCAGAGCCTCGGATTATTAAGAAATTAATAATTAACCAGTTGCACACTAGGCCACAGCAGCCCAGTCTGAATTCAGAGCTTCTCACACACCTGAAAGGGTCTGAAATGGGATTTCCTTGTACCAAGCAGCTCCTTTTCCCTTTTCCAACGTCTGGGTAGGGAACATCCAGCATTCCAGGATCTACAGAGCGGCACAGGGCAGTGTCTGAGCAGGTGAACACAGATCTGTGATCCCAGGAACATCCCATCACCATCCCTCAGGGAATTCTCCACCCTCCTGCAAACTCAGCAGGGAAAGGGAGGAACTCCTGCAGTTAATGGCCAATATTGACAGGAGAAAAATTTGGATTATGAATAAAAGGAGGGGAAAAACACCTCAGAAGATTTCTAACGAGAACTGATGGGCTCAGCTTCTTACATGGATGGTGAGAAGCCTCTTGAGTTGGTCCATGGTAGCTGAGGATTGGACTGGATGACTCAGAAAATCATTCCCACACTGATGGAGCCTTGGAGAACACTGAATTTGGGCCTGGAAAGGAACCTTTTAAACACCTCAGGAACGACAGTTCTTAAAAAGAGCCAGGCAAACCACCAGAGCCTTTAAGCATCCTTTAATTCTGCAATTTCAACGCTGACACACAAAGCACCTACAGCTCAGAGAGAACGCTTCTCAGCACAGGAAACCCAGCTGGGTCCCCAGTTTTCCTGGCTAATACAAGTGCAGAGGATTCTGATTTCAGAGGAATACGGAACCTTTTGCCAGGTGGATTTAGAGGGTCAAGGCAGGGCAGAATTGGTGCCTCAGACCCTGGATTTGGTGCCCACCTGCCCTTGCTGATCATTAGTGCTGAGCTACACAACACTGCCTTGTCCTTCCAGTGCATCAAGAGACAGCCACAAAATCTCTCCTGAGCTTGGGGGACTCAAAGATAATATTCAGAACAAGAGAAAGAAGTTTGGGGTTTTTTTGTTATTTTATATTGGCAATTTTCTCCTGCATCCACCCGGCGCTGCAGGAGCTGGGCCAGATGGCTCTGGGATAATGAAAGAGGAGAAGTGGAAACAAATGGTCCCATGTTACCTCCCACGTGGAGAACTGGCTGATCACCACCTGAAGGAATAAACAATCACATCTTTCAGCAGTGGAAACAGCAGGAAACTTCACGTGGGTTCAGCCTGGTGAGAGCACGAGCAGAGCGGAGCAGGCTCCAGAAAAGATCTCCACACCATCAAAATCCCACGTGTGATCAGCAGGTCTGGGATTGACTGGCAGGGTGATGATTATTTCAGGTGGTCTGAACTTCCCAGACCTGATTTTCCCTTTTCCCCACCCCACAGCTCCCTTGACATCTCAAGGCAAAGCAGCAGCAACAGAGCAAAGCCGAAAATCCCACCCCAACCCCACTGGGGTTCCTGCTGTGGAATCACTTTTTGGGAGAACATTAAAGAAGCGTGAACCCACATCAAACCCCTGAACCCCATTTCCCTCCTCACCACGACACCCAGAAGATTCCCACTTTTTCTTTGATGAAAACAGGAAAAAAAACCCAACAAAAAGGCTTGGAGGCTCCGCCCGCCAGCGGCGGGTGACGCGGGCGGCGCGGGGAATCACACGGTGGTGATTTTCTTGTCCTTGGTGGCCTGTTTGATGGCAGCCTGCTCACAGATGATCTCCTTGAGGCGCTGCAGCCTCATGTTCTGCGTGGTTTGGTCCCCCACGCCCGTCTGGCTGCGGTGCAGCAGGTTCAGGGCGTAGATGTACTCCAGCTCCGTGTACTTCACGCCCTGGTCCACCACCAGGTTCAGCAGCTCGTCTGCGGTGTTGTAGAGCATCTCGTAGTACTGCCTGCAAAGGGGACAACACCCTGGTTAATCGTGGTGTGCAGTCTGGGTTTCAGGCCTGAAACGTCTGAGTTTCTAAAGCTCTGTTTTCCTGATGTTTTGGGTTGCTGAAATTCCTTTCCCAGGAAAAGAACAAAACATCAGGATACGTTTTTGTAACGGTACTCATGTCGTTCGTTCTTTCTGTGGGAGGGATTTTCTTTTGATGTCCCTCTGGTTGGCCAATGTGGGTGAAGAGTTTTGTCTCTCGTTCACCAATCACAGTGAGCTGTGGAAATTGCATATAAGGGAACAGTCTTTGGAAATACAGATTCTTCTTCACGCAGCCTTTGAAGAAATTTCACAGGAGTCTGTGTTGTGCGTGTTATTGCAACAGCAACAGTAGTGCTTGAGGGTCCAGACCTTCACTTTTGCAGGATTCCATGAACTGTTGCTTTTATTCAGCAGTGCCACGAGCAGAGAAAGCTGAGCAAAGACATCTTCCTGCTGGACAGCAATCATCCTAAAATCCCAGCATGGTTTGGGTGGGAACGTGTTGCTGTGGTGAATAACACATGACACGGACTCCTTGTGAATTTTCTTTCAAGGCTGCTTGAAGAAATGAATTTGACTCATCTTGATTAAGACTCGTTCTCCTTTTATACATTTCCCACAGACCACTGTGATTGGTGAACGAAAGACAAACCTCTTCACCCACACTGGTCAAACCAGAGGGACATCAAAGAAAATCCCTCCCACTCAAAGAATTCCAAACATGAATATAGTTACAGAAACAATGTCCTGTTGTTCATGTTCTTTTGCTGGGAAGGAGTTTCAGCAAGCCAAAACATCAGGAAAACAGAGCTTTAGAAATTCAGAAAATTAAGGCCTGAAAAACCAGGGATCTTGAAGCTTTTCTTGCCCACTCCCTGCCATGGCCAGGGACACCTTCTGCCATCCCAGGCTGCTCCAAGCCCCAGTGTCCAGCCTGGCCTTGGACACTCCTAGGGATCCAGGGGCAGCCTCAGCTGCTCTGGGCAATCTGAGCCCAACGTGGGCAGGTCTTGAAGTCAAAGTGACAGAAATCCCCTTTATTGACTGTTGGGCAGGATGGAAGTTTAACAGGGCAGTGTTACAAATGTGAATGCTTAGCAGAAGGTTCTCTAGAAATGAAAATTAGTTTTGATATAGAAGAACAAAAGATGTTTGAAAATAAAGATTGCTGAGCTGGGGGTCACTGGACAAAGGTTGGGATGAGCTGGGAAGAGATTTCATGGCTCAGAGCAAAGGATGAGTTGTCTACACCAAAAGGATGTTTGTACCAAGTAAAGATAAATCCCAAAAAGCACAGGCAAACAGAAAACATGTTTTTACCAAGAAGAATTTTCCACTGCAGAAAACCAGAAAAGCAAGTTTTAAGCTTAAAGGTATAACGTGCTAACTGCTGTGGTTGGTCAGTCCCTGCCATAATCTGGGATTCTCAGGAGTCAGGATGGGCTGGAGGTGATGGGAAAGGATTGGGTGTGGTGCTGATTGGTCGGTGTGTAGGAAGATATTCAGCCAAGAAAAATATAAAATAAAATATAAATAAAATACCTAATGCAGTGTGAGCAGAGCAGAGGTGGCTCCAGGCAGCCTTAGGCTGGAGCTGGCAGATTTTTTTAAGCCTGGCTTTAACCCACCACCCAAAACTGCTGTGACTTCTCCTGTGCAATAAACACATTTTTGAAGAGCAGCCTGGGGTCCCACATCTCTCATCTCAGGCTCTTACAATTGAGACTCACAGAACAGTGTGGGTTGAACGAAACCTTAAAGCCCATCCAGTTCCACCCCTGCTCTGATCCCCTCTCTCCTCCCCCCAGATATCCCATGGCTGAGCCCTGGAAGCTTTTCCTGCCCAGGCTGATGATCTGGGAAGGGTAAATCACCTTCCCCATGCTCACATTAAAACCAAAAGCAAGCCTGGGGAGCTAAATTTGCTCTTTGGTTAGGATTGTTAATCCCATAAAATGATTTATTAACCTATTTGTCAGATGACAGACTGAGCTTTTGGTAACTTTTAGTTCTTTTCCTCGGTGCTAAAACTCAACTCTAAACCCACAAAGCAGTTGGCCAGCATTCCACAGAGCAGATTCCCCTCACCTGTCCTCCATTTGTTTATTCCCTCCATCCTTTAAAACTTGCTTTCCTCAGCTCTTTATAATCAAAAAGAGGCTTTATAATGGCAGGGACAAACACACTTGTGAAAGGAAAATGAAGAGCCTAAATAAAAAATCACAGAACAAGAGGCTCATCCCACTCCCTCTTTCATATTTCATTATTTGATAACATCAGAGGCTGAGTCCATCAGAGCTGCTTGGGCGAAGGCAAACAGGAGAGTGTCTGATCAATATTTATTAATACTTTCAAAGACAAGGAAAGCAAAGTTGAGCAGACTCTGTAATGGAGTGAATAATTACTCATGCAAATCGGGGCTGGCCCCGGGCGCTGCCAGGCCAGAGCAGCAGGTTTTTAATTGCACCCAATTAAAAATGCACACCTCATGCTCCTTCCCTGCTGCCTCGCCTGCACCCCTTTTATTTTAGAGGAAATTTTTTAATTAAAAAATAATCTGATCCTGAGAAGAGTGACAGATGAATCCCATCTTTGTGAGGTGCAGGAATTCTGCAGTCAGCCCAGATGTAGGTCAGGTGAGAAGGAAGGAGCTGTGAGGAGAAGCTGGGGCTCTGCTGCTGGCCTTGTCCACTGATCAGTTTGTGCAGATTTCCTCCTTTTTTGCCTTTTTTTTTTTTTTTTTTTTTTTTTTCCTTTAAGGTGCTCTGTCACCTTGGGAAGGCCACAGATTTTTTGCTTTGGAGCGAAAAAACTTCCCTGGCCCTGGATCCCTGGAATGTTCCAGTGATTTTTTGCCTCATTTTGTTTTGGTTTTTTTTTTCAGTCCATGGAGCCCTGGGTGGGCTCCTTCCTCACCCCAGGCAGGCAGGAGAAGCGTCCAGGTCCTGGTGTGGTGTCTGAGAGGAGCTGAGCTTGCCCACAACAGCAAACCCATCTCTGGTGTGAACTCCCCTAAAGCTCTTTGGGTTCCTCTGGAGGCACAGAGCAACATTCCTGTTGTTGTCCCCAGGACTGCTCCAGGTTAACTGAAAATCGAGGAAGAAACCCGAAGAAAAGTCCATGGGGATTCACATTCCCTGCTGGAATGGTGTCCTGAGGGTGATACCCCTTATTCCAGGGTTGCAGCTGCAGTTCAGGCTGAGTTTAGGAAGTGGAACTGGATCCATCCCTGCAATGTCCAAGGCCAGGTTGGATGGGGTTTGGAGTACCCTGGGATAGGGAAGGTGCTCATGGCAGCGGTGGCACTGGGTGATTTTGGAGGTCCCTTCCAACCCAAACCAGTCTAGGATTGTGGGAATGCAGCTGATGGGAACAAAGTGTCCCAGGGACTCATCCCAGCAGGGAAATCCTTTTATTTCCATTTTATTTGTGTTATGCTGAAGAGCACCCATGGGATTTGTGGGGCTGATCTGACAGGAGAGATTTTACACACCAAAACACAGAACAAGTTCTTAGGGAGAGCAGCTCTCCCAAATTCCTATGGAATAACAGCTGCTCTTCACAAGGGAATTCATCTGCCCCAAGCCTCAGCTCTTCAGAATGGTCAAAAACCATCTCCACTGGCATCCAGCCCCAGTGTGGATGGCATGTTTTGGGGAATGAGGAGTGAAGGACAGCCTGAGGGATCCCAAATCATTAATATTCTGCTCATATGGGATAATTAGCTAATTCTGATGGTCTGGATGACAGAGATTTGTTAATTTTTTGAAAAATAAAATCAATTTTTCATGTGATTAACTCACATCCTGACCATGGCTTGTTCCTCTGACCATTGACAATGAGATCAGGTCCAAAGCTGCCCTGAATTTTTTGGGGTATTTTTTAGGACAAGCCGAAGAGCAAATAATACAAAACTAAACTCTCCCTGCTCCCTTTATCCATCTGGAATTGCCCCTGGAAAATCCACGAGGAACAGCTCTGTGCTAAGAGCACACAGGGAAGGTTAAATATCCCTTTAATGGGATGGAAATGGTTCCCAGCTGCAGGAAAAAACATCCCAAGGGCAACCCAAAAGTTCAGAATCCACCTGGCCCCCAAACCAGTTCGTTTTGTTGGGGTTTAAGCAGCACTTTTGAAAGAAAACAGCAAATTGCCAACCACGAACCCATTCTGCAAGGAGGCATTTGGAGCTCATGTATAGAGAGAGATCATATTAAAAACTGGTCTCTTGAACTCTGTTCTTGGAGAAAGAGAATAAAAATTAAGAAGCTTTCTCATTTAGTGGAGAAAAAAATCTCAGGAAAGGCAATGGGGATGAGCCCAGCTCCTCTGAGGGCTATTAACACCATTCTCCATTTAAATGCTAATGCTCACCTCTAACCCAAAAAAAAAAAAAAAAAAAAAAAAGAAAAAAAGTTTTCAAAAGGTTGGCCAGGTGAATTCCACATTAATTTCCCTGAGAATGACTTGATCTCTTCTTCAGAGGAGGGACCTTGGGTGTGATGTTTCAGAATAAAGGATCCCAACTTTAATTATCCCTTCCTGATGTAGCTGGGGCCTGCTCTGCCTGAGACAGGAACGGATTCTCCCGGCAGGAATTCCAGTCTGGGCGCTGAATTATCCAAAGGAACAAAAAAAGAGAAATATCACTTCTGTCCCTAAATCTTTTTGGGGTTTAGGGAGGTGCTTTGGCAGCACCTGGAATTGCTGCTCTACTGGGAAAGTCAAAAAGGTTAAGTAGGAAGCACTTGGGGAAAATCTGGATAAAAACTGAATGAGGGGAGAGGGAGCCAGGATAGAAGGAAGGTTTTATAATGAGGGTGGGGAAGCCCTGGAATAGAATTCCCAGAGAAGCCGTGGCTGCCCTGGATCCCTGGAAGTGTCCAAGGCCAGGCTGGAGCACCCTGGGATAGTGGAAGACGTCCCTGCCCCTGGCACAGGGGTGGAATTTGATGATCTCTAAGGTCCTTTCCAACCCAAATCCTGTGATTTTATGAAAAACCACCAGACAGGACAAGCAAGAAACTGAAGATGATAAAAAAGACCAGAGCTGTGGTTAAAAAAATCACTCGATTTTGATATTTGATCATGGTGGAAAGCACGACATTTAAATACAGCAGGGGATGAGCGAGTACAAAGAAAAAAAATGAAAAAACAGCAAGAAAGGGAAGTGACTTCATTCAAGTAAAGCAGAAGAAATGGATTTTCAGGCCTGGCTTGACCAAGAAGAAAATCCCATGGAGCATTTTTCCCTTTGGAGTTATCAGAGGTGGGAATGGGGAAGAGCTGAGAATGGTTACAGGGCATACAGGGATACAGGCAGGAGAGAGGAGTTCCTTATCAAAAGATAAATTTTCAAATATAAATTATCAAAAGATAATTCTGAAAGCTCAGAACACCAAAGGAAAATCCAGGTAAAGCAGCAATTTCTGTAATTTCTGCACCTGGTGACGGCTGCGGGGATGTTTGCACACACACGTTTGTGAGCAGCATTTTAAATCCAAAATCTGCAAAACTGGGAGCTGCTGGCTCCATCTCCAGAGCTTCTGGTGAAAGTGGAAAATTGGGATGGGAGGTGGCAGCTGCATCAGGGCTTTTCATGGAATCACAGGGGGTTTAGGTTGAGAGGGACCTTGAAAATCATCAAATTCCAAGTGGGCCACCCTCCCTATCCCAGGGTGCCACATCCAGGCCTTGGACATTGCAGGGATGGATCCAGTTCCACTTCCCAACCACTGCTCATCCTAAACTGCAGCTGCAACCCTGGAATAAGGGACATCACCCTCAGGACACCATTCCAGCAGGGAATGTAAATCCTGATTGACTTTTCATCAGATTTCTTCCCCGATTTTCAGTTAACCCGGAGCAGTCCTGGAGACAACAACAGAAGAATGAATCCTTATTTGTAGGAATCGTTCCCTTATATACAAATTTCTACAGACCACTGTGATTGGTGATGAGAGACAAACCTCTTCACCCACACTGCTCAAACCAGAAGGACATCAAAAGAAAATCCCTCCTGCAGAAAAATGAACAACACGAGAACGGTTACAAAAACAATGTCCTGTTGTCTATGCTCTTTCTTGGGAACAAGTTCCAGCAAATCAAAACATCAGAAAAACAGAGATTTAGAAACTCAGAAACTCCAGGCCTGAAACCCAGGATGCTTCTCCTGTGTGCCTAGGGTGAGGAAGGAGCCCCTCCAGGGCTCCATGGACTGAAAATAAAACAAAATGAGGCCAAAAATGTTCCTGTCACTGTGAGCTGCATCCTCACCTCACCCACAGCCCCATCACCACATGGGCCAGGAGGCACAGATGGCTCTGGGGCTGTGCTACCACAAGAACATTAAAAAAACCCCACTTAAAATCCTAAAATGTGCAAAACTTCCAAGATGGGAAATGAAAACCTAAAATGTGCAAAACTTCCAGGATCGGAAATTAAAACCTAAAATGTGCAAAATTTCCAATATGGGGAATGAAAACCTAAAATGTGCAAAATTTCCAAGATGGGAAATGAAAACCTAAAATGTGCAAAATTTCCAAGATGGGAAATGAAAACCTAAAATGTGCAAAACTTCCAAGATGGGAAATGAAAACCTAAAATGTGCAAAACTTCCAAGATGGGAAATGAAAACCTAAAACGTGCAAAACTTACAAGATGGGAAATGAAAACCTAAACCTAAAATGTGCAAAACTTCCAAGATGGGAAATGAAAACCTAAAATGTGCAAAACTTCCAAGATGGGGAATGAAAACCTAAAATGTGCAAAACTTCCAAGATGGGAAATGATTGGGGAAAGAAAAAGAAGGAGAGGAAGAAATGAAAGTGAATTTGGAACACAGTGGAGTACAGCTCCTGTGGTAGCTCTACAAATCACAGCACTTAATAAATAATCAAGGGATGGAAGGATAATATTGTTAAAAAAAAAAAAAAAAAAAAAAAAAGCTGGAAGAATAATTATAATTAAGTCATTTATCCAAGGCAGGAAAAAGTATTAGAGACAGGAAACCCTCACCCCTTGCTCAGTACCCACACAGGGCTCTGATCAGGTACAGAGCCAGGCAAGAAAAACAAGTGTATTTATTCAAAAGGGCACAAGTGCAGCCTTCTAATTAGAGACAAACTCGTTAGAAAATCCAATTATTTTCTCTTTTAAACTACAGAGACAGCGTGTGAAGCCCTACATACAAATCAGCTCACCTGAGGGTTGCTTTTTATACAGATGAAGCCATTTTGGATAAACCCCCCCAGCCAACACCTCTGGGTGCCACGTGCAGCTCTGTCACAGGGGTTGTCACCACTGCAGAGCTTTTTGTCAGACACAGATGAGAAATCACCTCTAAAATGCAGAATTAATTAGCAAAGGGAAGGGTAAGGGATGTGCAGAACATCGTCACCCTTCCCAGAGCTCTCTCCTGTTCTCCCTCCTCCTTTTTAGCCTGCTTCTCTATTATTTTCTCATTAATATTTCCTTCTTATTTCCTTTTCCCTTCCTCCCGGGGTTCATCACTTGGACAACACTGCCCTGCTGGGAACACGAGCTCCAGGGGAGGCTCAGGTGGAGGATAATAAGGAATTTTCTCGTGGAAAAAGTTGGAGATGGCTGCCCAGGGAGGTTTGGAGTCCCCATCTCTCCGGGGTGGCAGTGCAGGACGTGAGCAGGGGTTTGTGCTCTGCCCCAGCTGTGGGGAGGGGGCTCTGGGGCTGCTCTGTGCACGTCCCAACCCAGCTGGGGCAGTTTTCTCCCTGTGCCCCAGCCCAGCCTCCCCCCAGCACAGATCTGCTGCTCAGGGGCCACTGAGTCTCCTCTGGGGGCTGAGAAACTGAGCCCAGCCCAGGGCAGAGGCTGCAGCCAGGGCAGGAGCCAAGCATTCCTGCCTGCAGCCAGCCTGGCATTTGGGAGCCCAGGGCAGCCTCTGCTGCTGCATTCCCACAGGGACACCAGGGCCAGCTCCAGCACTGCCCCTGCACAGGGAATCTGCCCCTTTCTGCAGGATCCCTGCTCAGCCTGAGAATTCCTCACTGACAGCACCTGGAGCATCCCAGAATCTCAGAACATTTCACAGAATTCTCCCTTTTTCAAAGCCTGAAATCCCCTGTGCCCAGGGTTCCAACACCTTGGAATTCAAAGCTTGGCTTGGCAATTCCCAGCTCAGAGCTGATCCTCAGAATTCCTCTCTCCCAGCACCTGGAGCATCCAGAATCTCAGAACATTTCACAGAATTTCCCTTTTTCAAAGCCTGAAATCCTCTATGCCCAGGGTTCCAGCCCCTTGGAATTCCTGCAAATCCTGGAATTCAAGGCTTGGCTTGGCAATTCCCAGCTCAGAGCTGATCCTGAGAACAGCTCAGAGTTATTCTTGAGAATTCCTCTCTCCCAGCACCTGGAGCATCCCTAGTAACTCAGAACATTTCATAGAATTTTCCCTTTTTCTCAAAGCCTGAAATCCTCTGTGCCCAGTCTCTGGCCACCTTGGAATTCAAGGCTTGGCTTGGCAATTCCCAGCTCAGAGCTGCTCCTGAGAATTCCTCTCTCCCAGCCCCTGGAGCATCCCCAGAACCCCAGCAATTCCCAGTTTTCACTTGGATTCTCCCCTTCTTCAAAGCCTGCAATCCTCTGTGCCCAGGGTTCCAACCCCTTGGAATTCCTGGCATTCAAGGCTTGGCAATTCCCAGCTCAGGGCTGCTCCTGAGGATTCCTCTCTGCCAGCCCCTGGAGCCCCCCAGAACCCCAGGCTCCCATTCCAGCAGAGCCCCCTGTGCCCCTGCAGGAGCTGCACCCCCATGGGATGGCCCTGCCCGACCCCCGGGGGCAGGGGGGATTCTGACCCTGCCAGGGGCTGGGGTTGCATCACTGCAGTTTGATTTTATTCCCCCAATACAGATCTGTTATTCCTATCCCCATCTCCTTGCCTGAGTGCATCAGCCACGGCAGAATGTGCAAATCACAAACAGGACTGGAATGCTGAGGGACGTGTCTCAAGCATCCCTCAGCATTTATTTTTCAAAATAAATGAAATATATTTATTTTTCTAAAGCCTCAATCCATGACTGAGACCACAGGGAGATGACAAGTCACAAGCAGTGGACGCTGAGCTCTGTGTTACAATACAATTAAAAGTTTTTCAGCCAAAAAAAAATAGCAGAAAGCAGAAGCTTACTTGACAACAGCTTCAGCCAACCATTATAAATAAATTATAAGTACATATAAGTACACTTGCCTAAAACAATGCTTGCTTGTTAGCCTTAGAATACAATGCACAGTACTCCATTATTAAACTTTAAACCTTTTATGTCTTGACAGATGTATTTTTCTGCAGCCTGAAGTTTTCTGCTAGCCAAGCTTTAATACTCAAGCCATTGTTTTCTATCCTTGTCCTTTTCTCTTATCTCCATTCCAAACTTGCAACTGCAGCTCTCATTTCTCTTCTGCTGTTCCTGAGACCTGTTTTAGCAGCTTTCCCATAAACCTTTTACCTTTAACGATTCCCAGAATCTCAGAAAATTTCATAGGATTTCCCCCTTTCTTCAAAGTCTGAAATCCTCTGTGCCCAGGGTTCCAACACCTTGCAATTCCTGCAAATCCTGGAATTCAAATCTCAAACCCCATCCCTGAGCAGCTCGGAGCCCCCTCCCAGCAGGCAGGGAGACTCAGCAATGACACAGCTTTTCAAAGGAAGGATAAATCCATTAAAACCCATTAAATAATTCTTAAAAAAACAAAGGCTGAGCCACTCCTCGTAGCTCCAAAGTGGCTGATCCTAATGAAAGATGGAAATTCTCGCTCTCCAAATGGAACTTTATAGGGTATTAAACAAGCACCCTCAGCACTTATCTAAATCTTTAATTAGTTCTATAATATACTGATGATATCAAGGCTAATTAAATTTATACAGATAAAGAGCAATGAAATTCTAGCCAAGTGATCTGGAAAGTACATATTAAACAGTAAATTTAATGGCTCGGGAAGATAAATGCAATTTTGTATAAAAAATTAAATTCAATTTACATGTTGTATTAAAATTGATTTTGAGTGTGCAAATGATTGGAAAAGAATCTTTTTAATAGATCAGTAAAAGTGTTAATCTGACCTGTTAAAATATCGGTTATTAATGCCAGCATTTGCAAATAAGCCACACACATTTGCATTTTACTGCATATAGTAAAAAAAAAAAAATTATCTATACCATCTGCCAGTTTATAAGGAATATTAAGGGATTTTTTTCCCCACGCCTCATGCATAAATTGGAGGGAACGTGGAAATGAATGGAGCCTGAAAGAAGAGGGAGTCAGCACTTCCAGGGAAAGTGCTGCAGAGATTGCTGCAGTCAGCAAAAAATCCCACAGTTCTCCCTTCCCTTTGGGAACAACAATTGCTGTGGCAACCTCCAGCTTTATTTAGGATCAAGTGATGTGGAACTGGATGTGACCAGGAGGTGCTCAGTGGTGCCAGCTGGGCTTTGATAAACCAGGAATGGTTGGGAGCTGCCGGGGGGTGAAGGACACGACAGGATCTGCCTGATGGGGGCAGGACAGGGAACTGGGGCAGAAGCTCAAGGAGGGCCCTCAACTCAATGTCAGCCCATGGTAGGTCATGGTTGGGTTCCACCAGACAATGTCAGCATGTGGAGGTCATGGTTGGCTCCAAAAGTCAATGTCTGATGTGGTAGGTCATGGTTGGTTCCACCAATCAATGTCAGCCCATGGTAGGTCATGGTTGGTTCCACCAATCAATCTCAGCCCATGGTAGGTCATGGTTGGTTCCACCAGACAATGCCAGCCCATGGTAGGTCATGGTTGGTTCCACCAATCAATCTCAGCCCATGGTAGGTCATGGTTGGTTCCACCAATCAATCTCAGCCCATGGTAGGTCATGGTTGGTTCCACCAATCAATCTCAGCCCATGGTAGGTCATGGTTGGTTCCACCAATCAATCTCAGCCCATGGTAGGTCATGGTTGGTTCCAGCAGTCAATGCCAGCCCGTGGTAGGTCATGGTTGGTTCCAGCAGTCAGTGCCAGCCCGTGGTAGGTCATGGTTGGTTCCAGCAGTCAGTGCCAGCCCGTGGTAGGTCATGGTTGGTTCCAGCAGTCAGTGCCAGCCTGTGGTAGGTTGTGGTCACGTTCATCAGGTTCACTAAGTCTGTAGTTGTTGTGCTCAGGTCCAGCACTAAGATGTGGTCAGGTCCATTGAGCAGTGTAGCAATTATGATTGAGTCCAACAAGTCCATTTCAGTCAGGCTGAGTTCCACAACTCAGTGTCTGCCTGTAGAAGGTTCTGGTTGGGTTCCATAAGTCAATGTCACCTGTAGAAGGTTCTGGTTGGGTTCCACAAATCAATGTCACCTGTAGTAGATCATGGCTGGGTCCATCAAGCCACGTGTAGTAAAAATGGTTGATTCCAACAAGTCATGTTTGCCTGTAGTAGGTTCTGGTTGGTTCCATAAGTCAGTGTTTGCCTGTAGTAGGTTCTGGTTGGTTCCATAAGTCAGTGTTTGCCTGTAGTAGGTTGTGGTCAGGTCCAAGGAGTCAGTCCCTGTCTGTGGTGGGTTGTGGGTGACTCCATCAACCCCATGTCTGCCTGCAGTAGTTGTGGTCAGGTCCAGTAAGTCTGTAGTAGTTGTGGTTGGGTCCAGTACTTAGCAGTAGTCAGGTCCATTGAGCCAGACTTTATTTGTAGTAATTATGGTTGAGTTCATCAACTCAATGTCTGTCTGTGGTTGGGTTCCTCAGCTCCATGTCTGCCCACAGCAGGCTGTGGTTGGGTTCCTCAGCTCCATGTCTGCCCACAGCAGGCTGTGGTTGGGTTCCTCAGCTCCATGTCTGCCCATAGCAGGCTGTGGTTGGGTTCCTCAGCTCCATGTCTGCAGCAGGCTGTGGTTGGGTTCCTCAGCTCCATGTCTGCAGCAGGCTGTGGTTGGGTTCCTCAGCTCCATGTCTGCAGCAGGCTGTGGTTGGGTTCCTCAGCTCCATGTCTGCAGCAGGCTGTGGTTGGGTTCCTCAGCTCCATGTCTGCAGCAGGCTGTGGTTGGGTTCCTCAGCTCCATGTCTGCAGCAGGCTGTGGTTGGGTTCCTCAGCTCCATGTCTGCTCACAGCAGGCTGTGGTTGGGTTCCTCAGCTCCATGTCAGCAGCAGGCTGTGGTTGGGTTCCTCAGCTCCATGTCTGCCCATAGCAGGCTGTGGTTGGGTTCCTCAGCTCCATGTCTGCTCACAGCAGGCTGTGGTTGGTTCCTCAGCTCCATGTCTGCCCATAGCAGGCTGTGGTTGGGTTCCTCAGCTCCATGTCTGCAGCAGGCTGTGGTTGGGTTCCTCAGCTCCATGTCTGCCCATAGCAGGCTGTGGTTGGGTTCCTCAGCTCCATGTCTGCCCATAGCAGGCTGTGGTTGGGTTCCTCAGCTCCATGTCTGCCCATAGCAGGCTGTGGTTGGGTTCCTCAGCTCCATGTCTGCCCATAGCAGGCTGTGGTTGGGTTCCTCAGCTCCATGTCTGCCCATAGCAGGCTGTGGTTGGGTTCCTCAGCTCCATGTCTGCCCATAGCAGGCTGTGGTTGGGTTCCTCAGCTCCATGTCTGCCCATAGCAGGCTGTGGTTGGGTTCCTCAGCTCCATGTCTGCCCATAGCAGGCTGTGGTTGGGTTCCTCAGCTCCATGTCTGCCCATAGCAGGCTGTGGTTGGGTTCCTCAGCTCCATGTCTGCCCACAGCAGGCTGTGGTTGGGTTCCTCAGCTCCATGTCTGCCATAGCAGGCTCTGGTTGGGTTCCTCAGCTCCATGTCTGCCCACAGCAGGCTGTGGTTGGGTTCCTCAGCTCCATGTCTGCCCATAGCAGCTGTGGTTGGGTTCCTCAGCTCCATGTCTGCAGCAGGCTGTGGTTGGGTTCCTCAGCTCCATGTCTGCCCATAGCAGGCTGTGGTTGGGTTCCTCAGCTCCATGTCTGCCCATAGCAGGCTGTGGTTGGTTCCTCAGCTCCATGTCTGCCCATAGCAGGCTCTGGTTGGGTTCCTCAGCTCCATGTCTGCCCACAGCAGGCTGTGGTTGGGTTCCTCAGCTCCATGTCTGCCATAGCAGGCTGTGGTTGGGTTCCTCAGCTCCATGTCTGCCATAGCAGGCTGTGGTTGGGTTCCTCAGCTCCATGTCTGCAGCAGGCTGTGGTTGGGTTCCTCAGCTCCATGTCTGCTCACAGCAGGCTGTGGTTGGGTTCCTCAGCTCCGTGTTCCCCTGTAGCAGGTCCTGGTCAGGTCCTGGTGCTTCTCCAGGGTTGGGCAAACAGCCCCAAATTGTTGAAAACACCACTCCATGTTTTTTTTCCTGGTAACCTTTGCTCATTTGCTTTGAAAGCTGTGGTGGCTTCCAAAATTAGGGAATGGAGATTTTTTTGTGGACAAGCTGATGCCAAACCAAATTTGTTATTATTTTTTGTTGATCACATGGATGTTTTTCATGGAAGGATTTGTTTGGTTTTTTTTGGCTCCTCTTGCCTCATGGCCTTGTTTTTTGCCTCCGGATGCCTCGATCCAGCCTGGAAACTGCTGAGATTGGGAAGGGACCTGCCAGGCATGGAGTTATCCAAACAAGGAGGGAACAAATCCCTGCAGCAGTCTCTAACAACATCAGTGCCACCTCCACCACCACGACCTCAAGGACATTGACTGCCACCACCCAAGGAGAAGAAATAGAGCAGAAAGAAACCAGGATGGGTTCCATGCCAAAATCTGAGATGTCCAGAAGTGGTGGACATCGGCATGGAACTGTGGATCTCCTGGATGAGGGATGAAGAGCTTCAACCCTCTCCTCCTTGCTCTCTGTGCCACTGGCCTGAGGAACATTTCATCCCAACTCTGCCAGTTCTCAACACTTCTCCCGATGCTTGGAATCCTCCAGGATTGAGGCCACAGGTTTTATGGGCAGCTGCCGCTCATTTCCAGCATTTTTTGTTGGAATTGCTTTCCCTCTCTTATCATTCTGAGGGCAAAAGTTGTATTTAGAGAGATGGAAACCCACCACCCCTAAAAGAGCAGCTCCCACACTGCTGTGTGCAGCACAGCTGTGGCCTCTTCTGGCCATACCTGGTGGGTTTAGCTCCAATTATCCCAACTTTTTCATCCATCAGAGCTTCACAACGATAGCTTTTTGCCAGACAGCACAAATCTGAGCATTTTAAATGAAAATATTCTCAAGGCAATGTCAGTGCAGGGAGTACATGGGGTTTCTAGCTCCACTCTCCACTGCATGGAAAAATCAGGTTTTACTAGTGGAGTATCTCGGAGTTGCATCCCTTTGCTCATCACTTTTTATGGACAGACTCCACTGCGTTCCCCACAGAGGGAGAGGAGAATCCCTGCACTGCTTCTGGATGGTGGAGTAGTTCAGAGCCATCAAAAGCACAGCAATTCTCTGAACTGCTTT
This sequence comes from Sitta carolinensis, assembly GCA_032173965.1. Classification (NCBI taxonomy): domain Eukaryota; kingdom Metazoa; phylum Chordata; class Aves; order Passeriformes; family Sittidae; genus Sitta; species Sitta carolinensis. The sequence continues at coordinate 806,172 of JAVUNC010000005.1, forward strand.
TCATCTCCTCCCAGAAACGCATCTTCAACTGCACAAAGCCTCCAAAGGACTCTGCTGGGAGAGCTGAACCTGGAGTTTGCCGTAGTAATTGATTAATTTATCAACCACTCACAATTCCCACTGGAGAATTTCCCGAGGTACTTTGGAGACACCACGTCCAGAACTTCTCCATTCTCTCAAAAGCTGCTTTGAGGGTCAGAAGGATCAATGACCCCACCATGGTCACCCCTCCAACCTCATCCATTCTGGGATTACGGGGCCAGAGGGGAGCTCCTTGTGTCTCCAACGGGATGGATCCAACCCAGCCACAGCCACGCCACGGAATCATGGAATCATTGAGGTGGGAAAAGCCCTCTGAGATCATCCAGTCCAACCATTCCCAGCACTGCCAAGGCCACCACTGACCATGTCCCCAAATGTCACATCCAACTGGCTTTAGATCCCTCCAGGGATGGGGATTCCAGCCCTGCCCTGGGCAACCCTTTGGCTGAAGAGATTTTTCCTAATACTGATGCTCCTCGAGTAACCGCCCAGGTTCCACCCCTGAAAGCCCCTCCAGGAACTAAAAGCATATTTTCCTGATGATTCCCAAAATCTGCACATTTTCCATGAAGGAAAACTGAATTTCCCCCAACACCCCACTTTTAACAGATGGCAGAAAAATTCACTCATTCCCCACATTGGGATGGGCTTAGGAACACAGCCCAAGATCCGGAGACACTGAATCCTGTTAGGAAAAACATGTTTTCTATCTTGCTCCTTCCCAATCCAAGCTGTTCCCCACCAAAGCATGGAACTTGCTCTTATTTGCACTTCCTTCTTTCTCCTCTTTGTTTTTCCACACATGGCAACGTGGAATCCGTGTCTGCTCTACAACTCCTGTAGATCAGACTCCGAGAGACTCACTTCAGCTCTAGGTGTTAATGCACCTCTGTGACGTGAGGTGACAGCTGAATTTTAGAGCTTCTCTGTATTGTTTGAGCTCAAATCTGGAATACAAATTATAAAACACAAGGGGAGCTTTACAGCCTTCAGTAAAATTGGAGTAAGCCGTGATACATTGCACATAATTTCCTGAATCTATCTAAGCGTCGACATCGTACGTGCGTGTATTTCGACGCAGTGCTCTGGATGCAATTATTTAAATACCTCCCTAAAAAACAAGAATTGAGGCATCTGGACTTCACCTGAGTGTGTGGATTTCTCCTGGCTACGAGGCCCAGGTTCATTAGAGGACAGATTTAATTGCTACATCAGAGTTTGTGTGTTGATATTCGACATCTGATGCGCGAAAGTTCAGGGACGCCAATCAGGCACGGTGCAGATGCCACTCTGCAAAATGTTCTCAGACAGCCTCCATCTGTCAGATATGGTAATCCCTGCTCCCCATCAATAATTCACCTCCTTCACTCCATGTTTCCCGCATTTGAGTGGGAATTTTTAATGCCAGCCCCAGCAGAGGCTCCACCTTGGATAGATGGCGTTGCCTGATCTGCATTCCCCGTGCGTTCCTGCCCCGCAGCCTCTCGCCTTTGGCACTTCAAGAATAATTTCTCAGTTTGTTTGTTATATTTTTAAATTTTTTTTAAACTGCAAAAAATCACAGCTCTCCCTTTTGGGCTGTCTCATCTCACAAGAGGGTGGAAGTCAGAGGGTGATTTTGGCAATCACACCAAAACCCAGCTCGGATGGATCACGCCTTTCCCAAAAAAGCTCCTGGGGAACACCATGGGGAGGCTGAATCCCCCAAATAAAATCTTCCTGCACAGCTGGAGAGGGAGGAAAGGGGAGCAGGGCAAGGATGTGGATGATGTGGAGCTGTTCCTCCATTGGTCAGAAAATGCTGAGTGGCATCTGACTCCATGGAGCCCAAAAAACCTTGGTTACATCCCAAACTCTTTGCAGCCTTAAATCCTTAAAGAGAATTAATTAAAAAAAAAATATGGAAAGCAACTTTTTTTACACAGGTAGTGACAGGACAAAAGGCAAGTTTTAAACTAAAACAGGTGAGATTTGGAGTAGATTTTAGGAGAAATGGTGAGGGTGGTGAGGCACTTGGAGCACTCTGGGATAGGGGAAGGGGATGGAACTGGATGAACCCTTCCAACCCAACCCATTCCACAATTCTGTGACCCCAGAGCCAGGAGATGGCTGACTGTTGAGAACATTCCCTGGCATGAGGGCAAACTCCCCCCATAATCATCAATCCTTCAGCACCAGTGACAAAGGAAGGTCCCTGGGTGCCCCCAGCAACAGCAGCCCCAGCTCTCAGCATTTGAAAGGTGGAAAAACCATCTTGGGACATTTTTTTTTTGGCCAAGGGGAATAATCCCTGAAGATAAGAAGTGATAAGGAATGACCAGCACAACCCCAGGCATGAAACCTCACCAGAAGGTGAAGGATGAAACTCCTGATTGCAGAATGCAGCTGGTGGAAATCCTTATTTAGGATTATTTGGGTTGAATGTGTGGCTTTGCATCAGGACTCACCACCAGCCCTGACTTGGCTAAAACCTCCAAACCAGAACAAAAGTCAGTGAGTTAAAGATCCAGTTGATTAAAGAGTAATTAACTATAGAGGAAATGCAGGAATGTATCTCAATCTGCCAAAATTCAAGTGTCCAGTGCAACCATTTCACCACCATGGTCACCACTAACCCTCATCCACATGGCTTTGAACTCTCCCAGGGTGGTGACTCCACCACTGCCCTGGGCAGCTGGGCCAGTGCTTTATAACCCTTTCTGGGAAAAAAAAATGTTCCTAAACCCAGTCTAAACCTCCCCTGAACGACCTAAAGAGCTGGAACCCTGCTGTTCTGGGCTGCACCTGCTGCCCTCCCTGCCCTACCCCAGGGCTGGGTCATGGCTTGGCCCTGTTGGTCCTGTCAGTTCTGCTCCTGTCCTTTCCTCATTTTCCCTTTTCCCTCCTCTATCCCACCTGGAATAGGCCCTGGGCCATTTCTCTCCCTTTCCCCTTTCCCTTTTCCCCTTTCTCTTCCTTTTCCCCTTTCCCTTCCCTTTCCCCTTTCCCTTTCCCTTTCCCCTTTCCCTTTCCCTCTCTCTTTCCACTTTCCCTTCCCTTTCCCCTTCCTTTCCCTTTCCCTTTCCCTTTCCTCTCTCTTTCCACTTTCCCTTCCCTTTCCCTTTCCCTTTCCCTTCCCTTCCTTTCCACTTTCCCTTTCCCTTTCCCCTTTCCCTTTCCCTTTCCCTTTCCCTTCCTTCTCTTTCCACTTTCCCTTCCTTTCCCTTTCCCTTTCCTTCCCTCTCTCTTTCCACTTTCCCTTCCCTTTCCCTTTCCCTCTCTCCTTTCCCTTTCCCTTCCCTTTCCCCTTTCCCTTTCCTTTCCCTCTCCCTTTTCCCCTTTCCCTCCTTTCCCCTTTCCCTTTCCCCTTTCCCTTTTCCCCTTTCCCTTTCCCTTTCCCCCTTTCCCCTTCCTTCCCTCTCCCTTTCCATTTCCCTTTCCCCTCTCCCTTTCCCCTTTCCCTTTCCCCTTTCCCTTTCCCCTTTCCCTTTTCCCTTCTCCCACCCCACACCTGCCCACATCCTCGCTGTCCCTTTGTGTCCCCTCACCATTCTCCTCCCTCCCCGCCATTCCCTGCCTGCTCCCACCGCTCCCAGGGGACCCAGTTCAGGTTCCAGGTGGGGAAGCTCCACTCTGGCTCACCTGGCTCAAGAGAGAGCGGAGGGAGCAGCGGCAGATGTGACTGCAGAGCCCGGAGAAGGCTCCAGCCCCGGGATCAGCAATCCCGAGCTGGGAAGGGGCTCTGAGGCTCTGCAGCTCCTAATGAGATCTGACTGCCAGGGCCAAGCAATCTGCTCCTCCTGGCCTCGCCTGTGCCTCTCTCCTGCTGGGAAGATCCTGTGAAAAAGGCAGGACGTTTTCCTAATCGCTGCCATTTGCAGGTGGCAGCCAGGCAATAGAGATGCATCTCCAGCTGACAATCCCATATTTACCTTTCCTTCAGCTGCAGACAAATGCCAGGGATGACTGCTCTGTGACACACTGATGGCTCTTCCTTTTATTTGATAGGGTTTTTTTTTTGTCATTTCTTTTTTTTTGTGTGTGTCACACAAATTCCCTTCTCAAAAATCTGTCCTTTCCCTTAAAGCCGTTTGTTGGGAATTTCATCAGAACCTCTCAGAACGGGATCCAGCACAGAACCCACCTCTTCCCAACAAAACCTCTTCCCAAATAAACCTCTTCCCATGTTTCCTGTGGAAAATGAAGAGCAGGGAGAAGCTGAAGTCCCCTGCAAGGCTGGGAATCTGGCAGAACTCCTCATCCCATGCCCTGAGCCCCAGCCCAGTGTCCTGGATGGGTTTCCCAAGGATCAGAGCCCGTGGGAAGCACACCCCACTGCCGACCACAGGCCGCCTGGGTTTGCTCCGTATTTTTGCTGCCACCACCCCCAACCCAAACTCTGTGCAAATAAAGCAAATATTGACGAGTTCTCCATGATTTCCCAGAGCCACCAAGGAGGTGACAGCGGCCACCTGGACTGACACCTCCAGGATTTGCTTTCAAACCCCAGCCTAAAACCAAAGCAATGCCCACCTCACATTCCACAGGCCTGGATAAACAGAATATCCAATTCCAGCTGGGCAGGCAGAGTTTCCTGAACTCAGACCTTCTATTAAAGCACCTCCACAAGTAACTGGCCGGTGGCAAAGCATCCTCACCGAGGCCAAAATCACTAAAGGTGGAAAATAAGAAGAAAAACTTCCAGCAAGAAAAATCCCTCGCCTTTAATTACCATTAGCAATGCAGCATGACAGAGGGAGATAAACACACAGGCACCTACACAAATAAGGAGCTTGGGAACACAAAGTAATTACTTTGAATTTTTTTTTTTTCCCACCTCCTCCACCGACATTCAAAACTTATTAGTCTCCAGAAAGCACATATCAGCAAAAGACTGTCACCTCGGGGATAAATGAGGGATTTGTTTGTAATTCATTTCCAGGAGAATATATCCTGATGGGTTTAAGGCAGAGGAGGAACGTGCTCTGGCCAAAACAGACTTCTTAGAAATGTTTATTCCCATTTTCCCGAGCTGGTCCCCTGGAAATGGGAACGCCAGGTTTCTGCTGCCTGAGAAGTTCACCCCTATTGATTGTTTCTCTAACACGCCACGAACCCAGCGAGGAAAAGTCAATGAAGCCTCTCAGTTTTTCAGTCCATTTCCAGTTTAGGAAAATTGAATTAATCTCTTTACTCGGAGCAGCTCAGACATCCCCGTCCAGGCAATGAAAATCATTGCAGGGGCCACGAAAACCTCTCTCTTTAAAGGTTACAGAGCGGAGATTAAAAGTGCCTCGGGGAAGGGCTGAAAAGCCTGATCGAAATAAAACATTGAGTCAACACTGGAAAGGCTGAGCGGGACTGGTGCCTTCCAGAACCTGCTGATATTTTCATTTTGATGGAGCTGCCTACCCCCTGGCTCAGGGGTGGAGGAGCTGCTGTGAGAATTTAGCCCCTAATCCAGTTACTCTGGGGTGTAAAGCCTCGAGGGTTGTCCTGGCGAGGGATATTTGAGAGCAGCCCGAATAGAGAGAAGGACTGGGCACATCCAGCCTCAAGGGAAACACGGGCTGGATACTGGGAAGAGGTGTTTCATGGGAAGAGTGAGAAAGTGCTGGAATGTTCTGCCTGGGGAGGTGGTGGAGTCCCCATCCCTGGTGTGTTCCAAACAGCCTGGCTGTGGCACTGGGGCTGCTGAGGGCTTGGGGCTGGGTTGGACTCCACAATCCTGGAGGGCTCTGCCAACCTGGGCATTCTGGGATTCTGGGATGGGGAAGAGCAGGGTCACAACTTCCAAAATCTCCAAAATACTCTTCTCCATCCTGTGCTGAGGAGCTGGGATGCTTCAGCAAACGATGTGGCCACACCCCAGCTTCCAGGAGCTGGTGAAGGACTGGAAAAGCTGAAAGTTTGGGAAAGCTGGAGCAGCACCTGGCTGAAAAGGCCAAGGGATCTGGGGAAGGGTCTGGAGCCCCAGGAGAGGCTGAGGGAGCTGGGCAGGGGCTCAGCCTGGAGCACAGGGGGCTCAGGGGGGCCCTGGGGGCTCTGCCCAACTCCTGAGAGGAGGGCACAGCCGGGGGGGATTGGGGCTCTGGGCACAGGGACAGGCACAGCAGGGCAGGGAACGGCCCCAGCCTGGCGCTGGGCACGGGCTGGGGGCATTGCAGGGGAAATTCCTCCCTGGCAAGGGCAGGGAAGCCTTGGAATGGGCTGCCCTGGGCAGGGGGGCAGTGCCCAGCCTGGGGGATTTCCAAACCCTGGGCATGTGGGGTCGGGCTCTGGGCACAGGCACAGGGAACGGCCCCAGCCTGGGCTGGGCACGGGCTGGGTTGGATTTTAGGGAAAAAATCTCCATGGAAAAGGTTGTCAGACACTGGAACAGCTGCCCAGGGAGGTTTGGAGTGCTCATCCCTGGAGGGATTTAAAATCCATGTGGATGTGGCTCTTGGGGACGTGGTCAGTGGTCGCCAATGCTGGGAACTATGGATTCCATGAGCTCAGAGGGCTTTTCCAACCGAAACAATTCCGTGATTCCAAATGTCCTGAAAGCAGGGAGACCCCCCAAGGAATTCTCTGGGGGATGCTGTGAAGGCACAAATTGCTGCCGTCCTAAAACTCCTGGCAGCTGCAGATTTAACTGGGAATGGAAGCCGTGGATGGGGGAATTTCAACGATCCCATAAAAAGGTGGATCTTTGGGATGCAGAGGAAGGGCCAAACAGGGACCCTCCCATCCCCCCGGGGAAGCAGGAGGAGGAAGGTGAGAAGGAGGGCATTAAGCTCTTTAAATCCTCTGCGATCGGGATTTTTTGGTTAATGTGCTGAAACCACTAATTACAGCTAATTAAACCCGCCCTGAGATCAGAGCTCAGCGGAAACTACAGGGGGGAGCAAACAAGGCGGAAAAGAAAGGGAAAGGAAATACGGATTTTGTTGTAAGCGAGTCCTTAATTGAAAACTAAAGCAGCTTTGTTAATTAAAAGCTGCAAGCCCAAACGAGGACGTGCTCCAGACACAGGAATCCAGCCCGCGATGGAGACAACACAACTTTCCCACACTGCCAGCAGAGGGATGCTTTTCCTCCAGAGCCTCTTCTGACCCTCCAGGAGGGAATTCCTGGGATCCAGACTGTGAAGGTTTGGGGATTTTTACCTTTCACAACTCGGGCTGGGAAGTGGGGGGGATTTGAGTGCTCTGTTTACTGAGCTGACGTGGGGTTTGCTCAAACGGAATGATCTTCAACCCCCCAGATTTAGTCCTGGCTTGAGGGAAGCCCCGAGGAGAACATCTGAGATACTTCCCTGACCCCCGGGTGGCAGGGGAGCATCACAGGAGCTCTGCAGAGACACCTGACTCTGAACAAAGGGATCCAGGTCAGGATTTGCTGGCGCTGATGCTCTCCACACACAAATCGAGCTCAAAGAATGCCCTCAGAGGAAAATTCCCCCCACCAGCTCCACCCTCAGGCAACCTGGGCACCCGGGCACGACCACGGTGTTTATCAGGAGTAAAACCAGACGGAGAAATAAGGTTTGGCAAGGAAAAGTTTTCCTCCCCGAGCACGGGGATGTTGGGATGCTTCCCTTTCCCTCGGCGGCTCCCAGTAGATGGCAGCAGGTCATTGCTGATCCCTGCAGCTTCGGGCAGCTGGGAACAGCAGAAATCGGGGGAAAATCGAACCCAAAACTGTCCAGCCTGGCAGGACAGGAGCCCTGAGTGCCGAGGATCCAAACCTGGCACCGCAGCCCCGGGTCCCAACCCAGCAGTTGGTTAAAGCTCAAGCTCCAGCTGCATCCTCCATCCTAAAGCTTCCCATCCTCACCATCCCTGGAATCATGGAATTGTGGAATGCTTTGGGTGAGAAGGGACTTTAAGGATCACCCAGTGTCACCCCCTGTCATGGGCAGGGACATCTGCCACGATCCCAGGGTGCTCCAAGCCCGTCCAACCTGGCCTTGGAATAAAGATGGGTTTGGAGCAATGGGAGCATTCCCCAGACCCACTGAGGGGCTGGAGTGGGTCCAGGGAAGGGAATGGAGCTGGGGAAGGGTCTGGAGGGGCTGGGGGAGCTGGGAAAGGCTCAGCCTGGAGCAAATGGGCTCAGGGGGGCCCTGGGGGCTCTGCCCAACTCCTGAGAGGAGGGCACAGCCGGGGGGGATTGGGGCTCTGGGCACAGGGACAGGCACAGCAGGGCAGGGAACGGCCCCAGCCTGGCGCTGGGCACGGGCTGGGGGGACACCAGGAAGAATTTCCCCATGGAAAGGGTGGTCAGGCCTTGGAAGGAGCGGCCCATGGGGTTTGGAGCCCCCATCCCTGGAAGTGTCCAAGGAATTCCTGGGATGGCACTCAGAGCCCTGGGCTGGGGATGAGGTGAGGATTGGGCACAGCTTGGACTCCATGGTCTTAGAAACCTTTTTGAACTTCCACGATCCTGTGAGCCCATGATTTGGGTTTATTGATGGCCAAAGCAGGAACAAGTGGAGCTCTGATGGCTCCTCCCCACCCCATTTCCCCAAGGATCCACCAGCAGTGCCAAGGAGGAGCCACGTCTGCTACAGGGACATGTCCCAGCCAATATCCTGGCAATGTCCCAGCCAATATCCTGGCAATGTCCCAGCCAATATCCTGGCAATGTCCCAGCCAATATCCTGGCAATGTCCCAATCAATACCCTGGCAATGTCCCAGCCAATATCCTGGCAATGTCCCAGCCAATATCCTGGCAATGTCCCAGCCAATATCCTGGCAATATCCCAATCAATATCCTGGCAATGTCCCAGTCAGTATCATGGCAATGGTCTAATCAATGCCCTGGCAAGGTTCTAATCAATGTCCTGGCAATGGCCCAATCAGTGTCCCAGCCAATATCCTGGCTATGTCCCAATCAATAGCCTGGCAATATCCCAATCAGTACCCTGACAAAGTCCCAATGAATGTCCCAGCCAATATCCTGGCAATGCCCCAATCAATATCCCATGGCAATGTCCCAGTCAATATCCTGGCAATGCCCCAGTCAATATCCCAATCAATGTCCCAATCAATATCCAAATCAATACCCTGGCAATGTCCAGTGGATTCTTCTTTAAGGCTGAATCTGAAGCTGGATCCTCACCCTGTAGAAATTCAGATTTGGAGCTTTTATCCCTTTCGTGCCAGAAAGCTCATTATGGCTGTGAAACTTTGGAATTTCGGAGCTCTTTGGAAGTCAGGCTCACTCCTGGACTTTGATATTCCAGGGAGAAAATCCTGCTTTTTCCTTAATAAAGCAGTGGAATCCCCAACAACCTCCTGCATTCCTGCTGGCCTAGATCCTGAGCACACACAGGAGTGAAAACCCTATTAATATTTGCAGGAAATTCAGCAAATGCTACAAATCCTTTGTGACACCTCAGCAGCCAGAACCAGCCTGCTCCACCCTTTCTCCTGGTGGAAAAAAACCCCTCCTCACACCGCTTGGCAATTTCATTTTTTTTTCCAGTGGAAACTCCACTCTGCTCTGTGATGCTCTGCTGAGAATTTCCCTGCCTTCAACTGAGAATCTTACAGCAAAACTCATTTAAAACACATTTTCCCCTTGCCGTGGGGCTGCTCCCAAAGCAGCAAACGCTGCTGTTGTCACCTGCAGGTTACAGAGATTTTGGAAAAATGGGATTTAAGCAGCAAGAGCCTTGCCAGGACCAACAAATGTTACCTGGGTTTGCTGTGAACCCTCCAGGTGATTTTGGCTTTGGAGGAGAAAGGGGAAAATCCCTTCCAGCTTCCCCTGGTTGGGATTTCTACTGCCTGAAGTCACTGAGCAGAGAAAAAAGAGGATCCCCAGTGTTCTCTGAGGCCTCTAAAAAACCTTGAAGAGCGTATCAGAAATGAAAAATAAAAGCAAAATCAAAAGCACAACGCTCAGGAAAACCTCAAAAATCTTTTGGTCCTTTCTCAACTGGTCTGGTCTTTCCTACAAACTGATTTATTTCCAATTTTGAGAAAAGGGCCCTGCTCCAGAATTCAGATTTAATGAGTGGAGAGCGAGGCACTGATTGTTAATTGTGGCTAATTGCTCCCTGAGCCCTCAGTGTCGTGGACACGAAATATCCAGGCAGGGTTGGGAGTCTCCAATTCCCTGGGGAAGTGAAGCAGGGAGGGAATTTATCCCCGGAGCTGCAGGGGGGAAGGGGATTTCTCCATCAACTCTGCCACTGCTCCTGTACACAAAACCCCCATTTTATCTTGGAAAAGACAAAACTGAGAGTTAAGCAGAGCACAGAGCATTTACAGGTTGCTGCCTGAGCCATATCACAGAGGTACAAATCACTTTTATCCCGGTCTGATGCTGTTTTATGCTTTCTGGAGGGGAACTGTTATGTTTATTTAATAGTTTAAGTAGACCTGGGTAAGCTGGAGTCCCTGGGGTGACTTGCTCAGGTGATTGTGAATTCAGGTGAGCAGGGCAGGGCTTGGATGCACCAAGAGCTTTATGTAAGAGGAGAATCTGGGTAATAAACATTTGAACACTCAGGAGTGCCCTGAAGAACTAAAGAATCAAAGAGACTCCTCAGAGCGTGGAGTTACACCCCAAAAGAAAAGAGGGAGGTGATGAAGCTGTGAAAGCAATAAAAGAAATGTTGCTGAATTGATTTGGTGGGAATAAATCTGCACAAAGATGCTGTGGGGATCAGGCTCTTCCCCCAAGGGACAAGGGACAGGACACAAGGAAATGGCCTCAAGTCGTGCCAGAGGAGGTCAGGGTTGGATATCAGGAAAATTCCTTCACCACAGGATGGTCATTTAAGAACGAAAAGGTTCTGTTTGGGATATTTAAATTAAATTATTCCTTGCAGAGTTTCTAATGGATCTCCCTCCCTCCCCCTCCTGCAGGCATCGGCATTCACAACTTCCTCATGCCAATGCTGATCTGAAGAGATGAATTCAGTAATGATCCATCCCCTGACAAGATCCCAGAAAAATGAGGCACTCAGCTGAGTCTCCTGGGCCTGAAGTTCTGAGTTTCTAAACTCAGTTTCTTTGTGATGTTTTGGTTTAGGAAGACCTGGTTCTCACAGAGAGGAATCCAAAACATTAAACTCGTGACAAACACACCAGCTCTGTTTATGTCCAATCTGTGAGAACCAGGTCTTCCTAAACCAAAACATCACGAAGAAGCTGAGTTTAATAACTCAGAAGCTTCAGGCCCAGGAGACTCAGACTACACCCAGGCACTCCCTTCATCCAGGGAGCCCAAAGCTCCCTCCTAATTCAGCCTCCAGCAGCAGTGGCCGAGGGATGGCACCAAGTTCTCCCAGTGTTCGTGGTGGGTCAGATCCCAGTGTCACACAAACCTCTCTCATTTGACCCCATTCCTTCATTTCCAGATCCCAGACCTTCCCTTTGGCTGTTCCTGGGCTCAGCTGTGCCCTCCTGACCCAGCAGCTGCCAACAGAGGAGCAGCTGAGGAGCTCCCTGCAGCCAAAACCCCTGCCCAGGGTTTGCCTTCACCCATTGCTCATCCCTCAATCCTCCCTGAGTGAGGAAATCCCAAAATGTGGGAGAGGTCAAAATGCAGGGGGTCTGTCACAGCCAGTTTTGGGTTTATTCTGCTGTTCTCGTGTCTGGGGTGGCAGTGCAGGACGTGAGCAGGGTTTGTGCTCTGTCCCAGCTGTGGGGAGGGGGCTCTGGGGCTGCTCTGTGCACGTCCCAACCCAGCTGGGGCAGTTTTCTCCCTGTGCCCCAGCCCAGCCTCCCCCCAGCACAGATCTGCTGCTCAGGGGCCACTGAGTCTCCTCTGGGGGCTGAGAAACTGAGCCCAGCCCAGGGCAGAGGCTGCAGCCAGGGCAGGAGCCAAGCATTCCTGCCTGCAGCCAGCCTGGCATTTGGGAGCCCAGGGCAGCCTCTGCTGCTGCATTCCCACAGGGACACCAGGGCCAGCTCCAGCACTGCCCCTGCACAGGGAATCTGCCCCTTTCTGCAGGATCCTGCTCAGCCTGAGAATTCCTCACTGACAGCACCTGGAGCATCCAGAATCTCAGAAATTTCACAGAATTTTCCCCCTTTTCTCAAAGCCTGAAATCCCCTGTGCCAGTCTCTGGCCACCTTGGAATTCAAGGCTTGTTGGCAATTCCCAGCTCATCCCCAAATCTCAGAAATTTCATAGAATTTTCCCTTTTCTCAAAGCCTGAAATCCTCTGTGCCAGTCTCTGCCACCTTGGAATTCAAGCTTGGCTTGCAATTCCCAGCTCAGAGCTGATCCTGAGAATTCCTCACTGACAGCACTGAGCATCCCAGAATCTCAGAACATTTCACAGAATTTTCCCCTTTCTTCAAAGCTGCAATCCTCTGTGCCCAGGTTCCAACCCTTGGAATTCCTGGCATTCAAGCTTGGCAATTCCCAGCTCAGAGTTGCTCCTGAGAATTCCCCACTCCCAGCCCCTGGAGCCCCCCAGAACCCCAGGCTCCCATTCCAGCAGAGCCCCCTGTGCCCCTGCAGGAGCTGCACCCCCATGGGATGGCCCTGCCCGACCCCCGGGGGCAGGGGGGGTTCTGACCCTGCCAGGGGCTGGGGTTGCATCACTGCAGTTTGATTTTATTCCCCTAATACAGAACTCTTATCCTATCCCCATCTCTTTCCCCTTAATTTCAGAATTACCATATTTCTGAGGGAGGGGGTTGCATTCTCCATTCCTTCCTCAGCACACACCTGCCCTGCAATCCAGGACATCCTGCTATTTCCAGGAGAGGGAGATGTCCATTCTAACCAACCTGGATCTGGTGACCCCCTTCAACAAACCAAAATATTTCTCACCTGGGAGTAAATCCAAGCCCTAATTTCATCCTGTTTAAATTCTACCCATGACCTTTGGAAGCTTTTCCCTGCCTGGGTTTTGGTCTTCTCCGAGGGAGCAGCGAGCACAGACCCTTTGGTGGGACCTCCCCTCAACCTCAACTGATCCACATTTGGACTTGATCACCTTGGAGATCTTCCCTACCCCTCACAACCCCCCTGATTCTACGACTCCACATCCCTCTGAGTGTTGCTCACCCAAAGAAAAGCCAAAATTGCCACCAACACCTCTCCCCCTGTTGAACCTGCCACCCACCCGGCCACCTGAGCCTTTTGGGAGGAGCCACCTCAGCTCCTGTGGGCACCAGAAGAGTGACAAACACCGAGGTCTGTGCTCACCTGGCAAAGTCCAGGTCGGCCTCCCTGGACATGGTGATGTTGGTCAGGTTTTGCTGCAGGATGAAAATGTTCCTGCACATCTTCTTGATGCCCGACTCGCTGATGCGCTTGAAGTAGTGGGCGCCGTTGATGAGGATGCAGGAGATGAGGTGGCCCAAACCTGCAAGGGGGATAGGGATTTACTGCCAGTAATTCCTGGTGAAACCCCCCAAAAATGAGCTCTGTGCACGTGAGCTGGATCGAGGGATAATTGGATTTTACCTGGGAACCCTCAGTAAGGTGGGTTGAGGGATTTCCACCTCTTTAGGAAAAACAGAGAACTGCCCCCAAGCTTGGAGCTGTGTTGTCACAACCCCTGGTTTTTAACCATTACCATTTAACCATTAATTTAATCATTTAGCCATTAATTTTTAAGGCTTTGGATAATGTCCCTTCCAGAGCCTCTGCCTGTCTGGGCAGAGCAGTGGGTCACTGCAGCTCCTGTAAACCCCAGGAGGTTCATCTGTTACCCAGGGTGGTGCTGTCCCTGTTTTCCCTGCTATGTTCAGTCTCAGGGGCAGCACTGAGCTGCATTTCCATGCCCCTGATGCACCAACCCCTCTCTGAGCAGTGTCCTGTGTCTGCAGGATGTCAGAGGGACACAGCTGGGAGCTAAGGGACACAGCCACCCCCAAAATGATGACTCGTGGCACATTGCAAAGAGCAGAAACCCAGCCTGGGTTTACACCGGGCAAGCCCAGAGGCCAATTAAAATTCTGAATTAAGGATTTAGTGTTCATGTACAGGGAGCCAGTGTGGGATATCTGTAAATCCCAGACCTGGGATTAAGAGGTGCCTGTGATTAAGGAGGATCAGGAGTAGAAATCTAAACTTCAGCAGGATGTGAACGGTGCCCGTGGAGTCATTTCCCTCCTCTTGAACAAACAGGGAATCACAGATTCCCAGGATGGTCTGTGTTGGAAGGGATCTTAAAGCCCAACCAGTGCCCACTCCTGCCATGGCAGGGACACCTCCCACTGTCCCAGGGGCCTCAAAATCCCAATGTCCAACCTGGCACATCCCAGGGATGCAGGGGCAGCCCCAGCTGCTCTGGCAATTCCAGCCCAGACAGCAATTCCTGACCCACATCCCAGCCATTCCCTGGCTCCTCTCCCTCCATCCCCTGTCCCCAGTCCCTCTCCAGCTCTCCTGTCCTCCCTGGAATGTTCTGGAAGCTCTCCCTGCAGCCTTCCCTTCTCCAGGGGAACATTCCCAGCTCTGCCAGCCTCCCCTTGGCTCCAGCTCCTCTCCCAGCAATTCCTGGCCCCAGGGGCTTCCCTTGCAATCTCACAAACCAGGCAGGCTCTCCCTTCCCTTCTCCTCTCTTTTCTCTCCCCATTTCCCAGCCCAAGCCCTCGCCATGGATCCTGAGTGTGCCCAATGCCAGCAGAATCCCGGGATGCTTTGGCTGGGAAGGGCCCTCCCAGCTCATTGCAGGGACCCCTGCCAGCAGCCCAGGGGGCTCCAATCCTTCCTGGCACATCCCAGGGATGCAGGGGCAGCCCCAGCTGCTCTGGCAATTCCAGCCCAGACAGCAATTCCTGACCCACATCCCACCCCAATCTCCCCTTTCCCAATCTGCAGCCATTCCCTGGCTCCTGTCCCTCCATCCCCAGCCCCTCTCCAGCTCTCCTGGAGCCCCTGGAATGTGCTGGAAGCTCTCCCTGGACCTTTCCCTTCTCCAGGTGAGCACCCCCAGCTCTCTCAGCCGGTCAAACCCCGCACAGTTCTCACTCCTCAATGCTCCTCAGTTTGCTTCATCCCTGACAGGAATCCCGTGGAGCTTTGGGATGAGAATGGCACCCCCTCTGTTGAGGAAGGCCTGGGAAGGGCCTGACCTTCGAAGATGTACTGGAACTTGTGCTGCTGCAGGCTGGCACTCATGGCCTCCTCGATGGCGCTGATGTCCTTGTTGAGCCGCACCACCAGCGGGTCGTAGTCCATGCTCTCCACGTTGGCCACGATGGCATAATTCCCTTGCTTGGCCAGAGGGATCAGGTAGTGGAAACAGTGAACTCTGTGGGGCACGAGGGAGAAACATCACAATGCAGCAACCCCGTGTCTTGGTTTAAGGCAAATTTGGGAAGGAACTTTTGAATAGGTCTCTCTAGAAAACTAATCTAATGGCTCTTCTCTTCAACTGGTTTAGGAAAGGAAAAGAGGGAAAAAGTGGAAAAAATGTGTTTATTTAATAGGTCAAGCACAACAAATGAACACTAAGGAACAAAATCTCTTGTTGCTCTGTAGAGATGACAAATCCAGCCAGTCTGTGCCGTGGGTGCAGCTCGGCTCACTCAGTCCGTGTCAGTCCCTGGTATTGGGAAATGCCAGCCCAAGCCAGGCCTGGGGGGACACAGGGATGAGCTCCTGGTGCTCTGCTGGGGGTTAGTCCAGAGCAGGTTTGAACAGTTCCAAGGAAAAAAAGGGAAAGAAACTTAGAGTCTGGAAAACTTCTCTGTTTCAGTTAGCCACGAACTAACAGAAAGCAAAGGCGAGCTCTCTCCCGCCGTCCGCACTGCAGCCAACACTCCCTGTGTGACCTCCAAAACTGCAAACTCTGATCTTGATGTTTTGAAAACACCCGCCTCAGACATTCCACTGCTTCTTCTTCACTCTTAGATCAGTTTTAAAGGTGCAGAACTCATTTTTGATTTAAACAGACGAATGGGGATACAATTCAGCATTAACCCAGGACGCCCCGTTTTGAAGGGCTGGTGGGGTGCAAAGTGGGGTTTTCCCTTCCTCGAGCTGGGGGAAAAAAATTGACTTTAGGAGATGGGTGGTGATGTCTGTGTTAAAGGCATAAATCCTCCTCTTGTCACTGTCCCATCTTCAGGGATGGATCCAATGGATCTGACAGATCTGAGCTCCATCATCCCACTGGATTTTCCCAAGATTCCCCAGCTTCCCATGAAGTATCAATCTTCCAACAAGGACTCCTTCCATGGAAAGCTCATAAAAGTGAGAACTGGCAGGACCAGTGAGCCAGGGGTCATGGAATGAGCATTAAAATTCCAAGGTTGTGTCTATTCCTGAGCATTCACCAACGTGCCAAATCATCATCCCTCCATGGAAGGAGAAATTCCAGGCAGTTAAATGCCACCATGCCCAGCCAACACCCCTCCAAGGAAGAAGAAATTCCATGGAGTTGAATCCCACCATGCCAAATCACCATCCCTCTAAGGAAGGAGAAATTCCATGCACTTAAATCCCAATGTGCCCATGGAAGGAGAATTTCCATGCAGTCAAATCCCAACATGTTCAACCATCATCACTCCACGGAAGGAGAAATTCCATGCAATCAAATCCCAATGTGCCAAACCACCATCTCTCCATGGAAGGAGAAATTCCATGCAATAAAATCCTAATGTGCCCAAGGAAGGAGAAATTCCATGCAGTTAAATCCCACCAGGCCAAATCACCATCTCTCCATGGAAGGAGAAATTCCATGCAGTTAAATCCCCTTTTAGGACAGCTAATATATCATTTTATATAATCTAATTTTATAATTTTAACTTTATAATTTTATATATTGTTTTCAAATATGAAAATCCTGTAACAGACATTAGCTAGTCTAAAATTTCATGGTTATTCCAACGAAAGCTGCTTCCAATTCCCAGGCTGGGAGGGACTTGGAGCAACCTGGGAGAGTGGAAGGTGTCCCTGCCCATGGCTCTGGATGACCTTTGAGGTCCTTTCCAACCCAAACCTGGCCAGGATGCGATTCCATGGCATGGTCAGTGATCCAAGTGTGCCAAATGTCTCCTTTAAGGAAGCCAATCCAAGGAGCAGGATCTCAGTGACCTCAGGGTGATGTCCAGGGGGACTGGAGGAGGAGCAGACCCCCCCAACCTGCATCTGCAATGAACAGGGGCTCTGAGGCAGCAGGGACTCAGGGGACAGGCCTGTCAAACTCCCCGAATTCCTGGAGAATTCGAGGAGACAATTCCCAAAGTCCTGGCTGGTTTGGTGTCTCCTCAGGCTGTGCCTGCAGCAGCCAGAGGTGGGAGGAATTCCCAAGCTCTTCCCAAAGGTGCTCTGAGTGCCTCTCAGACCACAGGGATGGATTCCCATTGGGCTGTGCACCCTGGGAATGGCACAGACCCAGGGAGCAGCTGTAGGAACAGGGAATCCTGCTGGGAACAGGCACCAGAGGCGCTGGGATCCTTCAACGTTGCTGCACGAGGTCGGAGGTCACCCTAATCTTTTTAGCCTTCTAACGTTTACATTTTTGGAGTACACTTTTCCCCATGAATTTTAACATAAACAAGTACTCATTTTCACCTTCCTCTCTGAGGAAAAAAAACAACTTGGTGAACTTCTACTTTGACCAGGAGAGTCAGAGAGGTGACAACCTCATTCTCCAATCCCAAGTCGTTGTCCAAAATCTATATAAACCAAAGTCAAAAATAAACACTCTTTACATCCTGACACTCCACTGTGTAATTGTCATTCTTTTCGTGTCCTCTAGTTGGAAATGCACAGGGAGGGATCCAGGGAAGCTGGAATCCTGCCAGGATTTTCCAGCATCTCTCCTCCATCTGGACACGGCACCGTGGCCTGGTGAACTCACAGCTCCAAACTCGGCTCCTGTTGGAAGCACTGGAGGAGCTGGGCACTGCTCTGCTCTAAATTACAGCAGGATTTACATTTAAATTAGATTTTAAATAAATAAAATTCATTTATACAAATAATTTTTTTTTTATTTGGATTCTATTTTAGGGATTTTTGCTGAAGGATTAATTCCCAATGCTTTCTTTGTGGTTGAAACAGAAGTCTAAGGGGAAGTGCTTCTTCCTAACAATCCCACCTTATCCTCCCTGGTGCTCATTAATTAAGTGGCTCATTAGCCACTTTCTGCTGGCCACAAAGGAGTGACAGAAACCAAGGGCTGAGCTCTGTCCTGCCTACAAGTCCATCCTCCACAGCCTCCCCACTCAAACCCAGCATCCTGCAGAACACTAACCACCAACATTTGTTAGACTAGATTTAAACCAATCTCAATCAATCTGAACTAATCTAAACCAATTAGATGTTGGTTTCTGAGGCCAGAAACTCATCCCACGAGTCCAGGTTACCTCAGGCATCACCTCCTGTACCAGCCCAGCTGGGAAACTGCTCCATTTCCATATTTCCAGCACCTTTTCCTCCAATCCTTCCAAGGCCAGCAGGTGATGGATGGAAGGATGAAGGAGTGCTGACAAGAATTAATGTGGATTTTATTTTATTTTTTTTTTTTCAGAGCTCCACGCTGACTCCAGCAGAGCACACAGGGACATGACATGGTTTGGGATGTGTCACCAAAGAACAAACTGATGATCCATCAGCTCTCTGACATTCCCCTTCCATTTGGTGCCTCAGAACAAAGGGAAGCAAGGAAAATACACCTGGCCTAAACAGTTCTCCAGGGAAAAAACGTCTTCCCAGCCTTGGAGTGGGCAGCTGGCAGCCTGAAGAGAGGGGTTTGCTGCCTTTGATCTTTGCAGGTGAAGGCAGAGACTTGGTGAAATTATCCAGCCCGTGAAAAAAAAAATGCAGCTGGTTCCCCTGTTCCTGTTGCTGTTTCAAAAAGTAGGAGGAGATGCTCCTCTTTGCAATCCCAAAAAACTGTGGAGACATCTGTTAGACCATGAAAACACCACTGTGTGGTTCTGGAAGGACAAAGTCCCCAAAATTCCCATTTTTCCTGGTCTCTGAACTATAATCACAGAATGATTGGAGGGACAAGCAAGATCATCCAGTGCCACCCCTGCCATGGGCAGGGACACCTTCCACCATCCCAGGCTGCTCCAAACCCCATCCAACCTGACCTGGGACACTGCCAGGGATCCAGGGGCAGCCCCAGCTTCTCTGGGAACCCCCTGGCAGGACCTCACCACACCCTCATTAAGAATTTCTCCCTAAATTCCCTTTCAGTTAAGACACAACCCTCCCAAGGGAAATCCCGCTGCCTCCATCCCACACGTGGCCATTTGGAGAGCTGGCATTTCTTTTTGCTGCTGCCCTGGACAAGTTTATTTGTCTCCTCTGGACATGATTTTCACCTGCAGCCTCCCAAGGTCCCCCTCCACCCCTGAATTCCTGTTTTTTACCTGACTTCCAAGTGCAGCACGAGCAGGCAGCGGTCAGCCATCTCCTGGAAGGACCTGGCCAGTTCACTCAGGCTCTGCAGGATCTGCTCGGATGCAGGGAGCTGTTCCAGGCTGCCGTGGCTGTCCTGGCCTGGGGACGTGGCTGGCAAGAGAACAAAGTGAAATTTGGGACACTCCCCACCCCATCCAGAGCCTCCCAGCCCAGCTCTGGGTGTTCCCTCCACCTCTGACCCAAGGAGCAAAGTGCTCCTGGCATGGATTGAACTCCCCAGGTGGATCCGAGGGGTTTCCTCACCCACCAGGGCACATTTTCCTGGGATGAGAATTCCTGTGGCTGCAGAGTCCAGGAGTGTTTGTTTATCTCTGCTGGGAGGCAGGGCAGGGCTCCCACAGGTGAGAGGGTTTTTTTCTGGTCACCACAATGTCCTCCTGAACCTCAGGTGAGTCCCCATCCTTCCGAGGAGCCTTCCTTTGCTTTTGCTCCTATCCATTTGACATTCCTGACAATTCTGTTCCATCCCAAAGCCCTTTCCACGGACCAAGGTTAAAAGTTGTGTTTCTCAGGGGGGTTGGACCCTTCAAAACCTGCAGGGAAATCTTCTCTGCACTCTGGGCTCCAACAAGCTCCGTCCCACAAAGAAAATTAAATTATCAGCGAGGGGCTCATTTACACAACCTCGAATTCCAGGATATCCCAGGACTCTCAGGAGGCACCTGGGGACAATTTGTCCTCCAAGTGACACTGGAGGGTGGCAGGACTTCAGCTCAGGGTCAGGTCTGGGGGTAATTATCAGGTGACAGGACAAAGCAGAAACCCCCACCTTTACCAGGCATGAAAAAACATTTTTTTTTTTTTTTAGCCCCAAATCCTTCACTTTGAGAAGTTTTTATCCTCCTGGAGATGCACTCGGTGCAGGAATCATCTCTCTTCAGCAGAGCCAGCTCTTTCCAGGCCACCCTGGAAGTGCTGGAGATGGATGGAGCCATCACTCCAAAAGCAGGAGTCAGCTCCTTGCTGCTGCAGGGAGATGCACACAGCGTTTTTCTCCTCTCCACAATTCATCTGCAGCACTTTAAGTGAAGCTGGAATTATTTTTGTCAGTGGGGATAAGGGGAGCAGGGAGATGGGCACAATCTGCTCCCTCTTTAAAGCACTGAAATCCTTCTGGGTGTTCAGGGGATGGCTCAGGTGGGGTTTTTTTTGGGAAGTAATCTGAATTTCTCCTGTGTCTCTTTGCTTTTGGAGCTCAAAGGAAGCCTCGCAGAGCTCATCAATTTTCTTTTCTCCTCTGGACATCCAGAAGGGAAAATCCCATTCCTTTAAGTCTCACTCCAGATAGTTTTACTCCATCATCCTTGGCAGCACCCAGCCAACAAATGAGCTGGAGCAGCAAAAAAAATAATCAGAGCCTAAATTATTAAAGGGCTTTGAGTAAAAAAAAAAAAAAGTAAAAAAAAAAATGCCATTTGGAGCTGGCTGTGGAGTTGGGCAACTCTTTGGGCAAAGGCTGAGCCTTCCACCACCCTCTGAAAAAGGGAGGGATCTCTGCTGGAATGCTGGAAAAAAGGGAAAAAAATCAGCAATGCTGGAAAAACAAGACCAACCATACAATTCTTCTTCCCTTTCTCCTCCTTCCTAACCCATTTCCAGCCAGCTGAACGTGAGCCCTTGGGTGGGAAGGAGCTCAAAGCCCCTCCAGATGGCAGGGACCCCTCCCAGCAGCCCAGGGGGCTCCAAGCCCAGTGTCCAACCTGGGACATCCCAGGGATGCAGGGGCAGCCCCAGCTGCTCTGGCAATTCCAGCCCAGCCAGCAATTCCTAATTCCCAAGATCCCACCCCAATCTCCCCTTTCCCAATCTGGAGCCATTCCCTGGCTCCTGTCCCTCCATCCCCAGCCCCTCTCCAGCTCTCCTGGAGCCCCTGGAATGTTCTGGAAGCTCTCCCTGCAGCCTTCCCTTCTCCAGGGGAACATTCCCAGCTCTGCCAGCCTCCCCTTGGCTCCAGCTCCTCTCCCAGCAATTCCTGGCCCCAGGGGCTTCCCTTGCAATCTCACAAACCAGGCAGGCTCTCCCTTCCCTTCTCCTCTCTTTTCTCTCCCCATTTCCCAGCCCAAGCCCTCGCCATGGATCCTGAGTGTGCCCAATGCCAGCAGAATCCCGGGATGCTTTGGCTGGGAAGGGCCCTCCCAGCTCATTGCAGGGACCCCTGCCAGCAGCCCAGGGGGCTCCAATCCTTCCTGGCACATCCCAGGGATGCAGGGGCAGCCCCAGCTGCTCTGGCAATTCCAGCCCAGCCAGCAATTCCTTGCCCCACATCCCACCCCAATCTCCCCTTTCCCAATCTGGAGCCATTCCCTGTATCCCATCCCTCCATCCCTTGTCCCCAGCCCCTCTCCAGCTCTCCTGAAGCCCCTGAGCTCCTCCAGCTCAGCTAACTCAGGATCATCCTTCTTTTCCAGAGGCTTCCCTGGAATGAACCCTTTCTGCCTGTGTGTGTCCCTGGCTGTCCCAGCTCAGTGGCTGCTCTCCCCTCAGCCCCTCAGCGTGCAGAAATCTCTTTTTGCTCACTCCTGTTGTGTCCACCTGCTCTGTGTGGGCCTTGTCTGGCTCACCCTTGCTGAGTAATAACAGCATTTAATAATAATAATGCGTAATAATAATAATAATTTAATAATAATAATGCATTTTAATGCATTTCCAGTTCTAACTGGGGAAAAAAAAAAAACCAGCCCGAGTGGGACCTCCTGTCCAGTCACTGCCTTCTCCAAAAAGAGAAAATCCCTTCAGGGGCAGATTTTATACATTCAGCCTCTTCACTGCTTTCTCCACAGCAGATATTCTCTCCTGTTCCCCCCAAATTCCACGGGGGTGTGGGAGATGTTTTCACCTTTTCCTCTCTGCTTCTCCCCACAGCCCCAGTCTGGGTGAGCACCACACAAAAGCAGGGGGAAAAAAAAAAAAAATAAAAAAAATGAGGTTTTCTACAGCTTTTTACCAAACTCCTGCTTTGTTCTGCCACGATTACACCGAGCATTTGCATCTCATTTTCCAGCCACAGGTCTCCAAATGCTTTTTAGAGCCGGCTGAGGGTCATCAGAGCACGGAGAGCATCCCGAGGAGCCGCAGCCTCTGCAGGAAGGACGGGGGGACAATGGACACTGGAGCCCCTCTCTGCCATTTCCAGTCACTTTGAGGCCCCTCCAGAGTGGTGCAGAAGGGTTTCAGCACAAATGAAAATCAGGCCCGGTGTGGAGGGGAAATTGCTGCTTTTCATTTTGCAGCCAGGCCACCCAGCAGTGCTGAGCTCAGGCAGGGCTTTGTGTTTAACCCCCTAATGAACTGAATTCAGCTCTAAATGGGGCTCCATTCCTCTCAATTTCTTTCTATTTTATTTTTTTTTTTTTTTTTTTTTTGTCACTGAACTCATAGCACATCTTGCTCTATTGATTTCTCACGGGGAATTGATTTTTTTTTTTTTTTAAAGATATATTAATAGAGAACCTTATTTAAAAGCCAGATTAGAGATGATCGACACGGGCTTGCCCTGGGGCAGGAGAAGGACTCGGTGAATGCTGTGGCTTTGTTACTGCAACAAAAGTAAATTTCTGTCCCAGCCAGAAAAAGCTGCCCATTTCCACCAAATGCAAACCATCTGCCATTAAATTAACGAGGTAAATCTGGAGTGCTTTGATTATTGGGTGAATATCTGCTGCTTCAATACGACTTAATCTAAACGACAGGTTTTTATTTAAGCTTCATCAATAGCCTTCTTTTCCAATATTTCTCTTTTCCCACTGCCTGAGCAGTTGGGGCTCTTCTGGAAGAGCACAAATCCTTCCCAGGTGCCCTGACCCTCCTTTGTGCCATCATCCCCAGCTTGCTGTGTCCCCAGGGACAGGAATTCCCTGCCCTGGCTGCAGGAATTAACCTGGCCTGGGAGGTGGGCAAAGTCACTCAGATCCTCTTGGTTCAGCAGAGGAGAAGAATATCACAATATTAATCACATTTTAAATCACAAATATCAAAGACTATCACAAATTTCATCACAATATTGAAATGAGTGCTATATGTACAATATTGGAAAACTTTGCTGTATGAATATAGTTTCTTTTATTTCTGCTATTAATGTATATATCTCTTGGGCTATAGCATAATGTTAAAAAATAGAAACTGTGTGAGGTGGGGTGCTTCCCTGATAATCAGGAAATATTTCACCTTCTTGGCTTTTCCTATCTGGATGAAGATGATGGTGACAGACAGCAGGGCCCCAGCTTTGGAATTTATTGATCATCCATTACCAGAGAGTGTTCCACAGGAAGGAGCCACAAGGAGAAATAAAAAGTGTTAATTTGCAAGGTGGAATGGTGGGGGCAGACTATTTTGAATAATGCATGAGGGACTTTGAGTGTGCAACACGCTGGTGCATTTAAAGAATGCAAAAATTTAAAGAAGTTTTTCTGAGTTAGGGGATGCCCTTGGCTGAACTGCACCCAGCCATAGTAACTTTTTACTTTATTGTCTCATTTCTTAGTGTCTTTTATTAAACTTTTTAAATTTTACCAGGGAAGTGAACCTTGTTTTTCCCAAGTGGAAGGTGTCCCTGCCATGGCAGGGGTGGAATGAGAGGAACTTTAAGGTCTCTTCCCACCCAAACCATTTGATTCCATGACAAAGCAATTCCAAGCTCGGACTTTAAGCCTGTCAGTCATTCCCTGGTGATCATGAGAATCTGGAGTCATGAGATGCCAAGAGCAGCTGAAATTAAAATTAAATTTAAAGAAGCCAACAGCTCTTTCATCACCTTTCATCCTCCTCCCTACACACAGCGAGCAATGGTCTCAAAAATGTTAAAAATCTTTAAAAAGATTGTCCCAGCTCCTTCACAGCTCCTAAGAATTCCTTCTCTAAAATATTCAGGGAACCTCAGAAGGCTGAAGCTCCACAAAGGAAAAGGATGAGGTTGTGTTCTGTCTGCAGCTGACAAAACTCAGAAGGTGAGGAGGGGAAACCCGACTTCCATTGTCCTGTAAAACCCCTTTAAAATTCACTTCCTCAGCAAATCCACCTTTCTCCCAACCACTTTAATCCTGAAATGGTCATTGTTAAAAGGGAGTTTGCATTCCCTCAAAAGACAAGAGCAGGTGGGAATAACTCTGTCCTATCTGCCTGGTTTGGGAAATATAAAATCCAATTCTGAAGGGGAGCAGATAAGGGCAGAGCCATCAGCTCAGCAAACACCAAATAATGAACAGAGCAGAGACTGCCCAGCCTGATAAAACTCTCCAGCAGCACGGCTGGCTGTAAATGAGGGATAATTGTGGCACGTCCACAGCCAAAGATTATTGAATTTTTATCTCTAGGAAGAGGCCTTTGATGGCCTCACCCCAAAGCAGCTCACTCCTCTTTTTAAGGTTTCCCCAAAATCAGCCCTGCCCAGCTGCACCTTGTGCTCTCTGGATGTTCAGAGCTGCTTATGAATGCACATAAATGCACATAAATGCACATAAATTCCCTGTTTGCATCCAAGGAAGCTCTGCTGGAAAAGCTGCTGCCTTCCCCCAGGGCCACCAGCTCCCAGCCATGGGCTTGTAGGGATTTGGGAATTTCTGGCATTGCACCAAAAATTCAGGTCCTGATCACTCCCTGAAGCCCTGAGTGGGAGCAGGACTGAACCTCGAGTTGTTGGGGCAGAAAAGAGGAACAATCACAGGGTGAAAATTTGATTTCTAAGCACGAGGTCGGGACAGCCTCTGTCCCTTCCCACCGCTGCCCCTTCTTCCAGACACTCCTGAATTTGTGTACAGACATTTGAGGATGAAGTTATTACAAAGGAAGATGAATTTTTATTGTCAGGAGGACGCTGCCAAGTGAAATATTACACTTTGTGCTTTTATGTTTATTCACCACAGCGTGGAACGTCCTCTCCGAGGCCCCGAAGCCACGCTCGTGCCCTTTAATAATCTGGAAAATATTGATTTATTAAACAAACCTGAGTTTCAACCAGACCTGGAATTATAAATGATGTTTTATTTTAACAGCTCCGACTGCTAGAACATAAATCCTCAGCGCCAAGAACTCTCCTAGTAACTAACTAAATATTTGGCTACTGAACTTTGATAGCATTTCCCAGTGGGTTTTGTTTAATTCTGTTATTTGTTTAGACTCCTCTAAAGCCAGAACGGAGCAAGTGCTGTCACCCAGGTATTGAGGAGCCTGGGTAACACCGAATTTAACTCAAATTAATAAATTTATGTCATTATGTAATTTAAAGTAGCAATTCATGTCATAATGTAATTTAAAGCATCGTAACACAGCGTGGGGCACGAGCTGCTGTCATCCCCCTGTGGAATGAGACTTGAAAAATAAATACAGCTCGAGACATGTGGTCTGAGGCTCCTGGGCCTGAAGGTTCTGAGTTTCTAGACTCAGTTTCTTCGTGATGTTTTGGTTTCTCACAGGCTCAGCATAAACATCACTCTTGTTACAGCAACACTTGCAGTGTTTATGTCAAACAAAGTCTTCCTGAACCAAAACATCACGAAGAAACTGAGTCTAGAAACTCAGAACCTTCAGGCCCAGGAGCCTCAGACCACAGAGACACATCCCTCAACATTCCCATCCCATCCATTTGGGATTTCTGCACTTTCAGCCGTGCGAGCCGAGCCGAAGGTTTCAAGGGGTTTGATAGGAAAACTGCCTGGGAATTTCTCAGGGCAACGCGAGATTCCTGGCTCCCGTTTCCCATGGATGTGGTGATGTGCTTTTTCAAGTTTTAAAATTCTTATTAAAGGTTTTGTTTTGTGTACCCTTCCACCCCTCCCCTCCCCTGTTATTCCTATGTACTTTTCCCTTTCCCCAAGGTCTCTGTCCATTACCTCACAGTTCAGGTATTTTCTTTGTTTCCAACAAATTGGGGATTGGATGGAAGGTTCAAGATGTATTCCCTCCTGCTGTTTTCTTATTTGTCTTACAACTGGTTAATTTTTCTAGAATCTATCTAAATGGCCCAAAAGTGTTCTCTCTTTTTTGTAACCACCCTCCTTTAAATGGTGATGCTCCCTGGGGCTCTTTGTCTGGAACACCACCACCACAACTTCTCTCGACCCGATGTGACAAATAAACTTTTCTTGAAACTCCGAACCAAGCCCCCTCTCTGAGAAAGAACTTCTTGCCATCTCATTCTGCTAGCTTCGAAGCTGAACCCCAAAACTAGAAATTATTGCTGAGAACACCTGCTCCAAGGTCTTCCCTTTGATCTAACCGGGAAGCTGAAAGAGAGCCGGCACAGAGGCAGAGAAGCCAGCGATGCATGGGGGATCAGCCACTCACTCTGGGATGCTGAGAGGCTGCAGAAAGCTGCCTTGCTGCGTCCTGCCAGCCACTCCAGGCTCTCGTGCAGGTTGGCCAAGGCCTTGAGGTCGCTGACGTCCCGCAGGATCTCCTGCTGAGGGATCAGCTTGTCGCCCAAATTCCCGATCAGGACTTCGGATTCTTTGCCGAAAGCGGCCCTGGAATGGAAAGCAAAGCCCCCTGAGGAATGTGGGAGTCAGGGACAGCAGGAGGAGGAGTTATGTCCCAGGATGGTGAGCCCAGCCCTTTGGGAGCATCCCTGGGATGATTCCTGAGGGAATTCCAGAGGAAAACCCAGGGAGGGCTTTGCTGTCATTCTCCTCGAATTTACAATCCTGGAAGTTCCCAACTCCCAATCAACTCCCACCCCACAGGGAATTCACACCTTGCAGGTGCTTCCCATGTCTCCCAGGGTTTTCAATAAATCACATTTTCCCATCTTTCCCTGGAAATCAGCTCTTCCAATCCCTGATTGACTTTTTTTTTTTTTTTTATCTCCTCACATCCATTTAAACAAATTCCTGGTGAAACCCCAGTGGCTGATCATGACAGATAAATGATTTGGAATATCAGGCCATGAATTATTTCACTGCCAAGAAGATCCCACCCGGTGAAAAATAATGACTGAGAGAAACCCAAAAAGAAATAAAAAATAATGATCAAGTTTAACCCCAAAAAAGCTGGAAAAAAGCTCTTTCCAGGCGTGATCTTATGCCACATTCCATATTTTCCATCCAGATTTAGCTTTCCCAATCCTTGTCTCCACGATGAAAAATGTTTGGTTGTTTCCCAGCACTTCTCCCATGGCAAATATTCTCATTTTGCAGGTAAAAGAGAATGGAAAAAAAATCAGGACACAGCTCCTACATCCAATTCCAAGAGCTGCCAAGTGAACCCAGGTGGATTTCACTGCCAGCCTCAAAGGGAGGCACATTTACCCAGCACACTTTTCCCATCATTAGCTGCTCTTTTATTGGGAATTTGAATTCCACTTCCACCCAATTTTGAAAAATCTCCATGTCCTGCCATCAGCTGGGAACATCTTTGGGTTTTTTTTTTTTTTGGGAATGAACTGCAGGATGCCCTTTGTCCAGGGATAAGGGCAGCCTGTTTCACACCCACCCCGGTGCCAAACAACCTCCAGAGCTCCAAAAAAAAAAAGAAATTCCAGCAGCAAAGGCTGGGCTTTGCTTCCCTTTATTCCCTCCCCAAGCTCTGAGCTTCCCAGAAATGCTCCCTCTGGCTGCCCAGCCCTGCATTTCCAATCCTGGAATTCCACCTCACTCCTCACAGTTCCCAACTCCATCCCAATCCACTCCCACCCCGCAGGGAGTTCACACCTCGCTGTGCTTCCCGTGGCTCCCTGGGATTTCCATAAATAACAAATTAATGGGAATTTCTGCTGGTACCTTCTGACAGCTCCTCGCTCGAGACAGGGCGAGGGGTTAAGACAACAAAATCACTCTCTGTCCACTGGCAGAGGATTATTTTTTTTGGCAAAGATTTTTTTTTTTTAATTATTTTTTGTTAAAACAAACGAGTTGCAGGGAAGCTGGGGAGGGAGGGAAAGCTGTGCATGGATCTGTTTTGCTGCCACGGGACAAGAACTGGTGGTGAATTTTCAGGATTTGTTTAATTTACCAATATTCATAAAGGGATGCTGCTGAATATTTCCACGTCCTAAAAGAACTTCCCCAAATTCCATCAGGCTTGATCCTTCTTCTCCAGGAAGGGATGTGCAGTCCTGCCCTGCTAGCCAAGAATTAGGGCCCACAAACACCAAATATTGCAATTTTACATATCTCAGAGGTTAAATGATAATAAAATGAGCTCTCCCAAGCTCTGCCATTCCCTGCTAACCAAGGAATCCCCAGCACCCAATCCCTTTGGCATTGTCCAGGCAGGATTATTCCCAGTCCATCAGCAGTGCCAGGAGAAAGAAGCAGCAGCAGCAGTGAAGAAATCATGTTCCTTTATATTAGGAGAAAAGGCTGCCTAAATGGGAAGAGCATGACAAAAAAAAAAAAAAATTGGATGAGCAATTAATTTTATTTTGAAGCTTTCAGGAGGGATCTATTCAACCACCACCCATCCTGGAGGAAGTTTCTAAGCCATCAATGGCTAAATCTGGCCCAGGCCAATTATTGTGATTTCAATTAATGCTCCAGGAGCAGCTCACAGAGCACTGGGAGGAGCTGAGGCTTAATGGATGATGCTCTGTGCAAACAGAAACTGAGAAAAGATTTTTGTCCTGAAGCCTGGGCTGTAAAAGCCACAACACAGGAGCTTTTCCCAGGAAATTCAGTGTGGATGACTTAATAGGCTCTTCCTAAAGGCTTTCCATTGGAGCTCCTCTGATCCAGTGTCACAAAATACTTCAATTAATGGCCAGGAGAATGGAATAAATGGAATAAAATGCATATTAGGGTGAAAATGTCGGCTCTGTCAGAATCAGGCTGGGCTTGGCTGTACATTTTTGGCTGGTCAGGAATTTCCACTCAGCCAGCAGAGCCCATTGGAGCTTTGGAATCACAGCAAGAGCCAGGAGGGACTTCCCAGGTGAGGAAATGAAGGATAATTGTGAAGGCAGGCGAGGGCTGAATCCATGAAATTCCACTCAGGGACTGCCCAGAGACCCCTGAGGACGTTTTAAATCCCTGCCCAAGCTGCAAACTCTTCTGCATTTCGTTATCTTTTAACCTCTGAGATATTTAAAATGTCAGTATTTGGTGTTCACTGAAATCCTGTGACCCCACAAATCCCACCCTCTCCAGGCTGCAGCCTCCCTGCCACGGGGCTTCCAGGCAGGAAGGGGGAAAATGGCAATCTGGGCAAATTAGACTTGTTATTCTCAACAGCTTCTCCTCCTCCTCCTCCAGTTTTACAGCCAAGTGCCAATCAGGGAAGTGATGGAGAGGGATGGGAATGTGCAGGCTTTGGAATCTCACAGGAGCTGAGCCATTCCCAGCATGCAGGGAAAGGGAATCTGCTTCCTTCCAGGCTTTCACTGCCCTGAAAGGTAGGAACAGCCTGGTTTGGAAACAGAGAGTTGCCTCCAAAAGAATTTCAGCTGGAAATACCAGAATTTATCATCTGCTCTCCTTGAGTCAGGTCCTGGAATTGGGATGGAGAGGAAATTCCACCAGGTCATGGCTGGAATTAAAGCTTCCTTTGACAGCATTAATTTTGGGAATTCCTGGCCCCTCCATCAGGTCTGAAAATGCTGCTGCCTTCATCACAGGGGTGATCAGAGCAGCTCTGCCCAGCAGGACAAGGATTTGCCTGGATTCAAACCAATCCTTTCCTTCCCCAATCCCAGGCACTGCCCTGACTTGGATCACAAAGGGAACTCTCCAAATGGCTTCGTTTTGTTGGAACCCAGAGTGCAGAGGAGATTTCCCTGCATGATTTGGAGGGTCCAACCCCCCTGACAAACACAACTTTTAACTTCCATCCATGGAAAGGGTTCCAGGCTTTGGGATGGAACAGAATTGTCAGGAATGTCAATGAGAGAGTGGCACAGTGTGTGATTTATCACAGGGTGAGCAATTGAGATTTTGGGGTTTGTTAGGGTGGTGAGTAGATGACACAAGATGGAGGAGCCTGTGGGTTTTAGGATTCCTCCTCCTCCTCCATCTCCTCCCTGTTCTGCAGTGCTGGGGACACAGGATGATTGGCTGTTTAGAGCCACATGAACAGAAATGGAGTTGGTGATTGGTAGGAAAGCAGAAATAATGAACGTTCTTGGTGATAACTGGGTGAATTCTCTTCAAGAGAACCTTGATCCCCTGTGCTGGGGCCTTTTGGTGCCTTTTCTCCCTCAGGCTGGGCTGGTGCAAAGCCTGGAGTGCTGAGATTGCTGATCAGGGAATAATGCCCAACGTGGAGAAGGAGAACAGCCCAGAGCCCCCTCTGCCTTTTTCCTGAGGAGGACTCTGCAAAAGGCAGGCACTGGGGCAGTGGGAGAACTGCCACGTGTTTGACCAGAGAGAGCAGAAACTGCACCAGGAAAAGCTTAGCTTGGATATTGGGAAGATTTCTTCGCCCAGAAAGGCTGCCCAGGGCAGGGGTGGAGTCCCCACCCTGGAGGGATTTCAAAGCCCAGTGGATGTGGCCCTTGGGAACATGGTCAGTGGTGACCTAGGCAGAGATGGGAACGGTTGGATTGGATGATCTCCAAAGTCTTTCCCATTCCCCAAACTGATTCCATGACTCTCCCCACACCCGGGAGGCGACAGCAACGAAACCCCCGTGGATTTTTTTTCCTACTTTTTGCTGCCGCTCTCCTTGAAACCCTTTGACAACTTCCCAGAGTACTTTACCTTATAAAATCCTCCTCCTCCTCTCTCTTGGGCCTCAGCTGCTTGGGCTGAGCCATGTTGCTCCAGTTGGGCAGGGATTTCAGGAGCCTGCTGATGTCGTCATCCTTGGCCCAGGAGGCGCTGATCACCAGCTTCTCGTCCGACTGCACGATGGTCCTGCAGGGAAAGCACCAGCAGCCACCTCAGGCAGGAGCAAATCGTGCCCTCAGTGCCACTTCGAACCGAATTCTGTATTATTCATTAAGTTCTGTATCACAAAAGTGGGGCTCAAGCCGTGAGGAAAGGATGCAGAGAGGAATTGGGAGCTCACAGCAAGCGGGTGGCTGGGGGAGGAACTTCTCTTAAGCACATAATCCTGATGGACTTGGGAACATCTTTTAAAGGGAAAAAATTTTCCTAAATTCTCCAGCCATGGAAATTCAATTTGGTGCCCAGCTGCAGGAGGTCACCCTGCACTGGTGTGTCCATGGATTATTTTCTTCGGGAATGTCAGCAGCCTCTGCCTGTGGTGGAGTCACTGCAAGGTGGGACCAGCCCAGGAACACCTGGCTGGAAGCCACCACTGATACCTTAAGTTTTTAGCTTTTATATTTTTCAGTTTCTGGGCTGGTTTGGTGGGTAGTTTTAGGTTTCATGTTGAGTGCTGCTGAGCTCTCTTCACCAAGTAGAGAGACAAAACAATTCCTGCTCTGGTTTGATACCAAGGACAACTTCCAGGCCCTAGGAATGAAACCAAGGGTGAAGTGAGAAGGAAAACAGAGAGGATGGAGCTTCAGACCCTGGAGCTGTAATTGCACAATTAACCCCAATATTCTGATGGACCAGAACTTATAAAAGTGGGAGCCCTCGTGGCCAATTGTCCATTTTGTGCCCACTTTGGGTCCATCTCAGGTGTGACCCAGCCAGGCTCTGGTGCTGCCCAGGTGTGCCCAGGGAGGCCTTTGAATAAATCCCTTTTAACAAATCCCTTTTAATAAATCCATTTTAATAAATCCCTGCTTTATCCCTTGCTCTGGCTGCTCCTGTTCCAGAGCAGCTTCCAGAAGGCATCACCACCTCCCCCCCAGGTGGCCCAGCCATGGGGAATGAAGGGTCCAGGATCTTCTTTCCAGGTCATCCAAAGCACCTCCTGATGGAGCTTCCAGATAAATCCTACGTGGGAAACTGAGGCAGGGATTGCAGCATGTTCCTATGGGGAAGAATTTCCCCGTTCCATATTTTTGGCAGGGGAACTCATGTGAATTCTGGATGAATTTCACTGGACAAATGGGAAGCTACATTTGCAAGAGTCAATCCAGGACCTTAAAGATTCTCATTTCCAACCCTGCCATGGGCAGGGACACCTCCAACCATCCCAGGGGGCTCCAAGTCAAGTCCAACCTGGCCTCGGACATCCCAGGGATGCAGGGGCAGCCCCAGCTGCTCTGGCAATTCCAGCCCAGACAGCAATTCCTGACCCACATCCCAGCCATTCCCTGGCTCCTCTCCCTCCATCCCCAGTCCCTCTCCAGCTCTCCTGGAGCCCCTTCAGGGGCTCTGAGCTCTCCCTGGAGTTTTCTTTTCTCCAGGGGAACATTCCCAGCTCTCCCAGCCTGGCTCCAGGCTGGACTGATCCAACAGAGACTCTCCCACACCCCAGCACCCCCTGACACGGAGCTGGCAGAGCCATTCCAGCCACGCTCTCCCAGATCCAGGCTGGAATGCTGGGACAGAGAAGAGGAGTCAGCAGCATTTATTAGGAGAATAAACAGAAATAAAAACAACACCACCCGCCCGAGCATCTGCGTTTTGCAAAGGGAAAGAGTGAGAAAGGCTCCGAGGCAGGGGCCAGCTCTGATCCACCCTGAGGAGAGCAGCTCATTCCTCTTCCCACCCCTTCCCATCCTCCAGGAAAACAAGCTCAGCTCAGGAACCACACAGGATTTGGGAAAACAAATTTGTCCCGTGCGCTTACAAACGAATTCTGCTTCCCTCTGAGTCTCATGTTCAATCTGTCACACACTAAGGGCTGAGTTTTGTTTCCAGCCACACAAGACCTCGGTGTCAACATTCCTGTTTGGCCTTCTGCTGCTGGGAGGGAGTTGGGTGTTTTTCCACTCAGGGGAAAAAAAAAAAAAATTCAAAAAAAAAATAAGGTCTTTTCCACCCTGGTGAAAACTGAGGGGGATAAAGGAGCTCGGGCAGCAGCTCTGCCATCTGAGATGGAAAAAGGGGATTTGATGCAATCTGGGCATCGCTGTGCCCAGGCAAGACAAGTGTTCCAGGGACTGCACCAGCCAGGGCTTTGTCCCCTGCACATTTGAAGGACTGCAGTAATACTCTCCTTCCCTTGGGAGTCTATTTCACACTTGAACAAATCCAACTCTCAGATAAAAGAACTCCCGATACCGAGCTCGTGTTTTATTTTCCTCCACTTCATCCCGTGACTCCCTGTTATTTCTCCTCTCAGCTCAGCTCTCTCCACCACCACTGTCTGCTCTCTTCAATTATTCCCAGCCTTATCATGGCCCTTCAGAAATCCAGGACCCCAAGGCATCTTTGGGAGCCCCCTCTGTGTTTTATGATCCTTTTTCTCCACAAACCCCCAGTTGTTTGTGGAGCCAGTGCTGGGATGTTCTAACCAGCTGCAAACCCAGCCTGGTGTCCTGGCTTCTCCAGGCTCAGAGTTTGCCAAGAGCCTAATCCCCAATTCCTGCTCTCCTCACCTTTGGTGCTACCCATGGGTCTCCCTGGAATCCTGGAATGGTTTGGGCTTGGAAGGGACCTTAAAGCCCATCCTGATCCTGCCCTGGGCAGGGACAGCTCCCACCAGCCCAGGGTGCTCCCAGCCCTGTCCAACCTGGCCTGGGACCCTGCCAGGGATGGGGAATCCCCTCTGGACAATCCATTGAAACCTCCAGAGTGATCCCAGCTCTATGTGGACCCCTTGGAATTACATCCCCCCTCCTCCCCAGGGCTCCAACACCTCCTGAGTTTTTCTGAGGCTGCTTTTACTCCACCCACCCCCTCACTGAGAAGATGCTGAGAGGATGGAACATCCCTGGTCTCTGTTACACTCCCAGCTCCTTTTTCCCACATTTTCTTCCCAGAATTCCCCTTCAATCAGTGTCAATCCACTCTGGGTCCTTGAGTGAATTATCCCAGGACAGAGTGACATCTTTTAGTTCAACTCAAAACTCTTCTTTTCACCTTCACCACCCCTTATCCCAAACTCCTCCATAATTTTCCCTTGGCTGGATCCAGGTGCCCACCAAGCTGGTCCATCACTCCCCTCCTCAGAGGGAGGAAAAAATGATGGAAAAACCCTTTTTTTTTTGTGGAGCAGACATCATAAAATATAGAATATCATTCTGGGACAGCTGTCCTGGGTATGTTTTTCCTAAAATCCTTCCATTCCCAGCCTGCTGGTGAGGGGGAATGTTGGAGAGGCAGCCTTGATGCCATGGCCAAAATCCTGGTGTGTGTCACACCTGCCCAGGTACCTCTGGGAGGAATCATTTCTCTCATGGGAATATCCCTGGAAACATCTGGAAGCCACAGGGGCTAACTGGGCTCCTCTGCCTTGTGCCAGGTGGATTTTTGGATGTTTTTTTTCTCCTCTTCCCATGGCCAAGATGATGTTTCCATGCTGAGCCAAGGGTTAAAAAGCAGCTGGGCCAGGCACCCACAGCCTGAGGGGACACCCCTGCCCCAAAAAGAGTCAAAAAATCAACTTAAACCCCAAAAATTCATGCAAAACGAGTGGCAAAAACATTTTCTGGGGAATCAAAAAATCCTCTTGGGCTGTCACATTTAGGCTGAATTAATCTGCTCCTTCTCAATAAAAAAGGAGCTTAGATTTGTTTTGCCTGGCTGGATAGCAGGAGGACTTTCCTTTCTTCACCATTTTGAGCCATCCAAGCCCAATTATTTCCCATTTTTTTTCCCCCAAATTTAGCTGAGAGTTCAGCCAAAGGTCACCAGAAGCTGCCTCCACCTCCAGAGGATTTAATCACTTTTTTTTACCTCTCTGAACCACATTTTGGTGATGCCCACCTCTTTTTAAGACTAAAGAGATTCATTTGGGTGAGGGATTCCTTTACCCAGAGCCCTCAGAGAGGTTCCAAACCAAACTGGGTGAGGATGAAGATGGGCAAGGAGGGGGTGGACACACAAGACAGAGCTTAGAGTGGACAAAAAAGTAAAAATGTGCAACGTGGACACGAGTAAATACTGGCAAATTTATGTAGAAAGACAAGGAAAAAGAGTTAATTTTGGCATTTGAGACAGCAAATTTTGTCAGAGAAGGGTGCTGGCAGAAGATTAAGAACAAGGGCTCATGTTAAGGGCAGCAACTGTGAACTGGGCAGGTTTCTCCTTTCAGTATCTCCAAAAATCCCACACAAACTGGTCTTGTGCTCAGGTTTTTTAACACAAAATGGTTTTTAAGCCTGGAGTTGAGCTGCTCTCCTGGAAATCTGCTGGAGATGGGGGTTGGACACGGAGGGGAAGTGCTGCCAGCACGGCAGGAGGTTTGGGGGCTCCACCTCCTGTTTTTATTTGCATTTTCAGCCCCAGCCCCTCATCCATTAGTCAGAAAGCAGAGCTGAGGCTTGCAAACAGTTTGGGTGATGAGCTGGAATTGGAATTTGGACAAAAAAAGCGATTTTTCAGGAGGCACCTCACCTACACTGAACGTCCAAAATTCGTCATCCATTAACACACCAGAGCTGCTATTTATAGCAATGTCCAAGCCCATCCAGCCCCCTCAGGTTTTTATGTTTTTCTTTTCAAATGCCTGGCAAACACGAGCCAGACATGAACAATCTCAGCTGTGCATTTCCCAGTGCTGACGTCCTTCCTGTTCTCCGGATAAAATCCTGCCTGGAGGAGCCTCCCTTTGGATGCTCTGCACCCACATTTGCTCACATTTCCCCCCCTGAAGGAACAAATCCTGCAAAAAACCCCCAAAAAACCCTCCCTGGCATCCCCAATTCTCACTCTTTGCCATCCCAAGATGAGCTTTGCCGGATGGGATCTGTGAGAATCCAAAATATTTGGAATATTTGAATATTTCCCTGCACGTTTTGAAAAGTCAGAACCCCCCCTGACAAACACTAATTTTTAACCTTTGTCCATAGAAAAAGCCTTCTAAGCCTTAAAATGAAACAAAATTCTCAAGGATATAAATTAAATAGTAACACAGCATGCCGTTTATCACAAGATGAGAAATCTGAGTTTTTAAGTTTGTTGGTAAAGTAAAGAAACACAAATAAAAAAAAAAATCCTTGTCGTTTTTAAGCTTCTTCCTTCTTCTTCATCTCCTCCATATTCTGCAGTGTTCAAAACACAAAACGATTAGCTAAAATTTACCACAGCCTAGAGCCACATAAATAAAAATTCAGTTAGGTATTATTAAAAAGCAGAAATAATGTATGTTCTAGGTGATAATTGGTAATAAAAGAGCCTTAATCCTGTGTAGTCGAGAGTTTATGGTGTCTATTGCTAAGCTGGTGTAAAGCCTGGTGTGCTAAAATTGCAAATAAGAAAATAATAAACAACCTAAAGAACAACAAAAGTTTGTTGTTTTTTTTCCTAAGGAAAACTTCTACAAAAAAGGGGGGAGAGACTAAAAAACTGCATAAAAATAAGAATAAAACCCCTCTCCCAGGATCCAGCTCGTGCTGATTTGAAGGAGCTGTGACCAATCCCGACTCCACCAACCGGACCAGCAGCAGGAAGGATCCATCCCAAGAGCCCAGGGAAAACCCTGGAGCAAAAAGGGCAGGAATGTGAGGAGCCCAGATCCCTGCAGAGGGCACAACATCCCCGCGGATGCTCCCCCCGCATTCCCGACGCTTCCCGGATTTCTATTTCAGTCCTTTTGCCAGCAGCGAAACGAGAACCGTTTCCTGCCTCTTTCCTCTCGCTGCAATCAGGAGATGGCCAAATTAGCGTTGTCCTAATTAGCCCTCGGCAGGTGCCAAAGCCAGGAATGGCAAAGGAAGGAAGGAAGGACCTCGGGTTCCAGTTCCAGCCAAACCAATCAAATCCATTGTCTGGCTGCAGGCGGGGAAGTTTTGGGTGAAAAAGGGAATATTTTGGACAATGGCACACGAGCAGTTCCTGATTTAGGGGGGGTGTTCAGGCAGAGTTCAGCCTCTGCTCGCTGCTGCTGTTAATAACAATGATGATGATGAGGATGATGATGAAGTTTTTCCTGAATAAAATCAGGCAATGGGAAGTATTTTCTTGGTCAGGAAGCACAAGGGCTTTTTCAGGCTCCACAGGCACGGAGGGGATGATGTAGAGCAGCTGTTCCAGCCCACATTCCTGCAGCACCTTGCAGGATTAATGGGATTATTTATCCCCATGGGATGGGGCATGAGCCTGGTTTTCCTGCCCAGGAGGGATGTTTCACACATGGATAACTGGGATGTCCTTAGAAGTTAATTATTGATATCTGCCCAGGAAATCTCTGGTAAATCAAGTACTGGAAGGGTTTAACCATGGGATTGTGGTGCCTTGAGCTTCCATGTGTAGGTTTGGGAATGTTAGGGATGGATTAGCCTAAAATGCTAGTGGAATGAGGACAGAGCATTTGGTGCTGTCAGTTTACAGAATTTTTTTGGGAAAATTCCACCAAACCCAGCGTGTGTGGATTCATGTGGTTACTGATTCCTAAAATCACCGACTCATTTAGGTTGGAAAAGACTTTCTAGGATGGAATCCAACCATTCCCAGCACTCCAAGGCCACCTATGTCCCCAAGAGTCACCTCCACAGGGCTTCAAATCCCCCCAGGGATGGAGATCCTGCCCTGGGCAGCTCCTTCCAGTCCCTGGAAATTTGTTTCAGAGAATTACTTTTTCCTAATATCCAATCTGAATCTCTCCTGGTGCAACTTATGGCAGTTTCCTCTAATCCTGAAATTCCTACATTGCCATGAGACCAGCACACCCAGCTCTCAGCAGAATTAATTCTAATGAAGCTGAATTCCTTGCAAATGTTCAAATGAAGACTCTGAATTACTTTACCAGAGAGCAAAAGGCACATTCAGCCATTGATTTTTAAAAGATGACACTCGAGGCTCTCAGTGGCCAGCTCGAGGTCACCTTTTATCATGGAATCCTGGAATGGTCTGGGATGGAAGGAACCATCCAGAGTCACTCCTGCCATGGGCAGGGACCCCTCCAACCATCCCAGAGGGCTCCAACCCCAGTGTCCAACCTGGCACATCCCAGGGATGCAGGGGCTCTGGGAATTCCAGCCCAGCCAGCAATTCCTGACCCACATCCCCCCCAGTCCTGCCCTCTGGCACTGGCAGCCATTCCCTGGCTCCTGTCCCTCCATCCCCAGCCCCTCTCCAATTCTCCTGTCCTCCCTGGAATGTTCTGGAAGCTCTCCCTGCAGCCTTCCCTTCTCCAGGGGAACATTCCCAGCTCTGCCAGCCTCCCCTTGGCTCCAGCTCCTCTCCCAGCAATTCCTGGCCCCAGGGGCTTCCCTTGCAATCTCACAAACCAGGCAGGCTCTCCCTTCCCTTCTCTCTTTTCTCTCCCCCTTTCCCAGCCCAAGCCCTCGCCAGGGATCCTGAGTGTGCCCAATGCCAGCAGAATCCCGGGATGCTTTGGCTGGGAAGGGCCCTCCCAGCTCATTGCAGGGACCCCTGCCAGCAGCCCAGGGGGCTCCAATCCTTCCTGGCACATCCCAGGGATGCAGGGGCAGCCCCAGCTGCTCTGGCAATTCCAGCCCAGACAGCAATTCCTGACCCACATCCCACCCCAATCTCCCTTTCCCAATCTGGAGCCATTCCCTGTATCCCATCCCTCCATCCCCTTTCCCCAGCCCCTCTCCAGCTCTCCTGGAGCCCCTCCAGGCCCTGCCAGGTCTCATCCTGCCTAAAGGAAGAACTGGAGTAATTCCTAAGCTCTACCAGCACTGTCATCCACATCTCAAGTCCCTAAACCACGCTGTGACGTGGATAAACCCCCAACCCCCCATATCCCACTGGCCATTATTCCAGCTTTTTTCACCCGTTGAAGGAAACTCCCTGGACCACCCCAGCAGAGCCATTCAAGAACCAACTCTCCAGCTCTCTGGGGCCGCCCCAAAGAGCAGCAGATCCCCCCTGGGTGGCTGGGCTGGGCTGTACCTGTAGGCCAGGGTGCAGGTGTCCTTGTACTCCTGCAGCTTCACGCACACCATGTTGAGGAACTGGTCAGAGTAGGCACTCAGGTCGTGCATCAGGTTCATCAGGTCCTGCACAGTCTTCTCCACGATCACCGTGCTCTGGGGAGGGGACAAAAGCCCAGGGTGAGCAGCAGCTCGGGCAGTCTTGGGACCTCCTCTGCTCGAGATGACCCTGACATGGATAAAAGTCTCTGTCTCCCAACCCAGCTGTGGAAGAATGAGTCAGAAGTCTTCAGCTGAGGCTCTCAAGGTTGTTTTATTGTTTCTTATCTAAAGTATTTTCTGTCTGTGCTGCCCAGGTCTGTTCAGCAGGGCAGCCCCAGGCACACTGCCCTCCCCTGGGGCAGGGGCTGATTTTTATACTACAAACTGTGTGTTAGTTATTGACAGGGATGATCCAATGCCTGTCACCTGTGTCAGACAGTTCCATTCAACTCCAATCCAATCCCCAAGTGCCACCATCCCCAAGAGATGGGGCTGGGAAGAGAAGGAAGGAGGACAGGACAACCCAAATCCCTCCATCTTACCCCCTAAGCCCCCATGGTAAAATCCCCAAAATTTCCCTTTTCACTCTATGCTACTACTATCATGCTATCTAAACTTTTATGACTTTTAGTTCTTCATTCAAAGGTTTAATTTGTTCCATGGATCAAACCCAAAACCTCAGTAGTCCCTGGCTGCTGCCAGGGTCTGTTCCCCTGCCAGGGCTTTGGAGCCCCCTGGCTGGAGCTGGGATCATCCAGGACTGTCCCAGAGACATCCTGGGTTCCAGGAGGTCAGTCAGTGTCCATCCCAGCCCTGCCCTGCTCTGCCCAGAGCTGTCACAGCTGCAAACCTGCAGCTGATGCTTCCCGAGGCTGGGGAGGCTCTGCCAGCGGCTCCTGCGAGGCTGAACAAGGGAGGGAAGGGGAAAAACTGGGCAAGAAAAGGAGGAAAGGTTTAAGGGTTGGAATATCAGCTCGAGAAATGTGGGGTTCTTTGGGAACCCTGGGTGTTTCAAGTTCAAACCTTCTAATTGTTTTCATATCTGTAGTACAAATTCCCATGAACTAAATATAAATGACTTGATTGTACTTCTCTCTGAGAGATGCCATTTGATAGACTTCTAGTTTGACCCTCTCCAGCTCTCCTGTCCCCCCTGGAATGTTCTGGGAGCTCTCCCTGCAGCCTTCCCTTCTCCAGGGGAACATTCCCAGCTCTGCCAGCCTCCCCTTGGCTCCAGCTCCTCTCCCAGCAATTCCTGGCCCCAGGGGCTTCCCTTGCAATCTCACAAACCAGGCAGGCTCTCCCTTCCCTTCTCCTCTCTTTTCTCTCCCCATTTCCCAGCCCAAGCCCTCGCCATGGATCCTGAGTGTGCCCAATGCCAGCAGAATCCCGGGATGCTTTGGCTGGGAAGGGCCCTCCCAGCTCATTGCAGGGACCCCTGCCAGCAGCCCAGGGGGCTCCAATCCTTCCTGGCACATCCCAGGGATGCAGGGGCAGCCCCAGCTGCTCTGGCAATTCCAGCCCGGACAGCAATTCCTGACCCACATCCCAGCCATTCCCTGGCTCCTGTCCCTCCATCCCCAGCCCCTCTCCAGCTCTCCTGGAGCCCCTGGAATGTTCTGGAAGCTCTCCCTGCAGCCTTCCTCCTCTCCAGGTGAACATTCCCAGCTCTCCCAGCCCTGGGGCAGCTCCATGGATTCCTCTGGCCTCTCCCCAGCAGCTCCAGGTGCTGCTGCTGTGTCCCAGGGCTGGGGCAGCTCTGCAGGTGGGGCTCACCTGAGCGGAGCCTGATCTGGTCTGGGATTAAAGTCAAACCCACCATGGGCTGGGAAATGTGGTTTAAAGTCACCACAGATCCCTCAGGAATAAAAAAAAGGTAAATAAATCCTCCCTAGCTCATGTGGCAGCACAGAAAACAAAAGCAATTCTTTTTCTTTTCGTGTGGATAATCAGATTTTTTCTTTCCCACCAGGATTTCAGGATTTCCAGCAGACCCGTGGTGCCAAGCGAGCTCCTGCAGCTTCCCAGGAGCAGGAGCTGTCCTGGCAGGGATCCTCGTGTGATCCCTCCTGGGATGGACACGAAACCACACGAGGAGGAATCAAACCTGGCCTCGACCCAGCTCATTCCAATTTCTTTTTGTAACTCAGCATTTGGAAAAAAACCACAAACAAACCAAACAACCCAACCTAAAATCCCCCATGAGTGGACGTTAAACCAGAAAATATTCTGGTTTTTATGGAGTCCTTCCCACTTGTTTTCCTCAACAACATTAAAATTCCAGCAAAGCCCCTGCCAGTATCCTGATTTTAGAACAAACCCGACTGGTTTAAAGGGGACGCAAAGCTACTTGAACGATTTAAAAAAAATAACAAAGGGGAGCAAAAAGGGAATCACCATATGAAAGGAGACGCTGTAATGTGCATTTGGGATTTCCCTGCGACATCTTCCCCTCTCCCAAAGCCCTGCTGCCACCTCTGCGGGTGTCCCTGGGGACAGCCAGCCTGAGGAGGGGACATCTGGGACATTTGGGACATTTGGGACAGGCCTGGAGCTTCTGAGCATCCCCGAAGTGAAAGGCAGCTCCCGCATTATCCCAGAGCCACCATCCCCTTGCCGCTGCCCCACCTGGGTTCCTTAGCAGCAAACGGAGGTGATCAAAGCTGCGTTTTTCTGGCGAGGAAAAATGGAATCTTTTTAAAAATAAAACCAAACCCAACCCCGCAGTAAGAAGGGAACTCATCCAGGGAATGAAATCCAGCCCCTCACAGGCGAATCCCAGCGCCACGGCAGGGGAAGGCTCCTTGCTCCTCCAGGAGGGGCTCAAAAAGGCTGCTGAAAATCCAAATGAATTCCTCTCCCGAGGAGCACAAAGCCGGGAGCGGGGCTGCCCGTGGCGCTCTGGGGTTTTCCTTAATGGGGTTGGCAAATAGTGGCCATTATCCCTGGATGGG
The DNA here is from genome assembly GCA_032173965.1 of Sitta carolinensis. Taxonomy (NCBI): domain Eukaryota; kingdom Metazoa; phylum Chordata; class Aves; order Passeriformes; family Sittidae; genus Sitta; species Sitta carolinensis. The sequence continues at coordinate 848,269 of JAVUNC010000005.1, forward strand.
CTCCCGATTCCCAGCTCGGGAGCTCCAGGGCAGCAGAATTCCCGCTCTGGCTGCACACGGAACAGGCACACCTGGGGAGAGTGGTCCAGCAGTTCCTTTGGGATTTCAGTAATTCAGTAATTCCTTTGGGATTTTAGAAATTTCAGCCATTCTTTGGGATTTCAGTATTCCAGCCATTCCTTTGGGATTTCAGTAATTCAGTAATTCCTTTGGGATTTCAGTATTCCAGCCATTCCTTTGGGATTTCAGCTATTCCAGTAATTCCTTTGGGATTTCAGTATTCCAGCCATTCCTTTGGGATTTTAGTAATTCCAGCCATTCTTTGGGATTTCATTATTCCAGCCATTCCTTTGGGATTTCAGTAATTCAGTAATTCCTTTGGGATTTTAGTAATTCAGTAATTCCTTTGGGATTTCAGTATTCTCAGTTTCCTTTGGGATTTCAGTAAATTTCAGTAATTCCTTTGGGATTTCATTATTCCAGCAATTCCTTTGGGATTTCATATTCAGCAATTCCTTTGGGATTTCAGTATTCCAGCCATTATTTGGGATTTCATTATTCCAGCAATTCCTTTGGGATTTCAGTATTCCAGCAATTCTTTGGGATTTCAGTATTCCAGCAATTCCTTTGGGATTTCAGTATTCCAGCAATTCCTTTGGGATTTCAGTAATTCAGTAATTCCTTTGGGATTTCAGTATTCCAGCAATTCCTTTGGGATTTCAGTATTCCAGCCATTCTTTGGGATTTCAGTATTCCAGCCAATCCTTTGGGATTTCAGTATTCCAGCCATAATTTTATTTTCTACCTCCCCTGTGAGGAGCACTTGGATTAGAGGAACAATCTTCCCCCTCGATTGTTTTTAATTATTTTTTTTTTTTTTCAGAAATCCCAGCTTTTCCCACACCTTGGGAGAGAGGGAATCTCCATTCCCTCACTCCATTTCCTTGGGGAGAAGACAAAAGATGGGAATATCCTGCTCAGAAATGTCCTCCCCAAATCACAGCAGATGGAATTACGGACTTGGTGAGGAAATTACTGGGTGGAGAAATCACTGGCAGAACTTTGCTGGCTGACTATGCTGCAGATCTGATTTTATTTATTTATTCTGGGGTGGATTGATTCTCATTTTCAGCTCAAATTCCACAGGAAAAGACACCCAAGTTATGCTTTAAAACCCCAATCCAACAAAAGCCTCATCCCAGGAGCTCCGACCCTGGAATATCTAAAAGTGGTGGCATTTCATTCCCCAGCAACAGCAAAGTGAATCTGTCCACCCAAACTGATCAAATCTCCTGAATTCCCCACAAAAAGGAAATTCTCAGCACACCAACTCTTAGCCAGCACCCAGGAGTTTCCCAGCATCCCCAAAAGGGGCTGGAATTCAGCAGGATCAAGGTTAAGCTTGGAAAAGATCTCTCAGCTCATTGAGTCCAACAGCCATGGCCACCACCCAAAACACATCCAAACTGATCAAATCTCCTGAATTCCCACAAAAAGGAAATTCTCAGCACATCAACTCTTAGCCAGCACCCAGGAGCTTCCCAGCATCCCAAAACAGGGCTGGAATTCATCAGGATCAAAGGCTGGGAAGAGCTCTCAGCTCACCACGTCCAACCATCAGCCATGGCCACCAAATCTGTCCACCCAAACTGTTCAGATCTTCTGAATTCCTCACAAAAAGGAAATTCTCAGCACACCAACTCTTAGCCAGCACCCAGGAGCTTCCCAGCATCCCAAAAAGGGGCTGGAATTCATCAGGATCAAAGGCTGGGAAGAGCTCTCAGCTCACCACGTCCAACCATCAGCCATGGCCACCACCAAAGCAGGTCCCCAGGTGCGACCTCCACGTGGCTTTTGAACACTCCCAGGGATGGGGACTCCCTCAGCTCCCTGGGCAGCTGCTCCAGTGCTGGACAATCCAAGAATTCCCTGCCAAGGTGGAAATCTCAAGGTGATCTCAACACCTCCAAAAATTCCAGAAGTTGGACTGGAGTGAGGAGATGCCTTTCTGTAATTTTCCAACCAATAAATCCCTGATCCCAAGGTGGCTCCAAAGCCAGCTTTGCTACAAGCTCAAAAAGCAGGGAAGAGGAAAATTCTCGCTTGGACAAGGATTTTCTTTCATTTATTCCCATCTCACTTGCAGGGAAGAGGAGAATTCTCACTTGGACAAGGATTTTCTTTCATTTATTCCCATTTCACGTGCAGGGCAGATAAAATTTGGTTGGACACAGGGGGAAGTTTGTGACAGCCCCAACTTCCAGCCCTGGCATTATTCCCTCACTGGAGACACCCAAATCCTCCTGGAATGATGCAGCAGCCACAGCATCACTGGGAATATCAGTGCCTTGGCAGGGAGATGGACGGGATAATTTAATTGGTCTTTTGTATCTCTCCTTTCTCTGATCCTGCTGAGTTCTGGAGCTATTATTAAAGGCATTTTTTAAGGTATTTTAATTTACTCCTCCAAATGGATTCCCATCCATTCACTCCCACCAAGTGAATGTTGTCAGGGACATTAGCGGGGTGATAAAATAGCTGCAGCTTCCCGCTGCTTTTAATGTGTTACAGCCACCAGAAAAGTCATTAGCTCTTAGCCTTTAATACACCCTCTGCACTGCTGCAGAACTGTTTATCACTTAAAAGTGCCAGCACAGGCCAGGCTCTCCCTTTATTAATCAATATACATTTGTGCAGGGAAAAGGCACTCGCAGCCAGGCATTCCCAGCCTGGTTTGAAATATCATTTTCATCCCCAGCCCTGAATATTCCTAGAAGTGGCTTTTTAGTCTGTGTTTTTTTTTTGGTTTTTTTTTTTTTTTTTACACAGCTCCCCCAATTACAGGTGAGCTGGTGGCAAGGTGACAAATTTCTCTGCCTGGTGCTGAGTGGCAGCTTTCCTTCTCCTTTGTCATCCCTGCTCTAGAACATCATTAGCAGCTGGAGCACGGCACAAATGGGACGTGGAGCACGGAATTAATGATGCTCAGGAGCAGAGCAGTCCATTTGGGAGCTCATTTTTAATAAATGTTTTTCATACAGCTGGCCCAGTTTGGAGAATAAAACCCCTCAGTGTTATTTTTATGTGCTCTGAGAAATTTATATATATATATATATTTTCAGTCTCGAAGCCCCAGTATTTAAAATATATTTATCTCTTAAAAATGTCTTGCTGGAGATGGTGAATATGAATGTTGGGTGATGCTCCTGGGAAGACAAAAGGAGCATGGAAAAGGCAGCTGGATGATGAAAAACCAAGAGAAACTGGGGAACAACGGAATGAGAAAGGTTTAGCAAGGCTGAGCTTCCAAAAGAAAATGTTGTCGTGCCCCTGGATTGTTGTCCAGTGTAATTGTGATATAAATTCAACAAAATTAATGAAAATGCAGGAGATCACAGGAAAACAAAGGGTGAAATCCAGGAATGAGGGGTAAAGGCTTAAGAGGGACCCTGAGCTAAGCCAGGTGAGCTCCTGGGCACACAGAAATGTCATTTCACTGAAATTCAAAGCCAGCTTGTCAGATTTTGGCCTAAGTGTCTAAAAATCTCATTTGTAGGGGTGTGAGAAAGCAGAGTGACCAGGCCAATGTCACCAGCAGGTTTTGCTGTAGGGTGGATCCCAAAAAACACTCAAAGCTCACCTTTATGCACCAAAATTCACCTTCCAGCACCAAAATTCCCATTTCTGTCTCACTCTTCGTTAATCCAGCTCGAATTAATGTGATTAATCACCAAAGTAATCCCTGGAAAACATGGGGAGAGAGCAGAGGCCTTGCTCTGGATTCATCCCCCTGAGGCATCCCAAAGGACACCAGTTAAATTATTTTCTCTGGATTCATTTTATGCAGGGTTAAGGCTGGTTTTAAATTTAAAGGAGAAAAATATTCCCAAGGGGAATTCCCTGATTTCCACACGAGAGGCCAGAGGGTGACAGTTTGGTCCCTCAGGTGTTTCTCAACAGAACAGGCAAAATTTTCCACATTTCCATTGGAACACTGCAGTGCTGGAATGCAATCTATACATAAAAGCATGGGAGAGGAGAGGTTTTGGGAAGTGGATGGGAAGGAGAAAAATTTTCCCCTCGGATCATTCAAGCAGGATTTGAATTTCAATATTTTGTTGCACAGGCCAGTGCTGCGACAACTGAACTCCAAGATGAGCAAGGCTTTGGAATTCCCAACCTCCATCTCCTTTGATTCCAAAGGATTTTAAACAAATTCCAAAGTGCTGGGATGGAGAAATCCCAGTGCAACTCAACAAAGAGATGCCTCCAGACAGGACCTGAGCAGAGCTGAGGGCTCCTCTCTGCCCAGGAATGACTCAAAAAGCAAAACCACTTGGAAATGGGAGGTGATGGACTCAAGGTCTCCTCAAAAGAACAGAACCCAAATATCTTTAATCCAGCCAAATTTTAATTTTATGGAACCCTTGGTGTTACCAGAGTTTTCCAAGCTGGAAGCTGCAAAGAGAATTGCCTTGTGTCTTACAGAATTAAGCAGATTACAAAAAAAAAAAAAATCTGTAATTTCACTTATTCTCTTGGTCTACTTTGTTTTGCATCTACAAAGCCCAAGGAGATCCCAGCTCTGTCCCTGGATGCCTCCAAAGGATTCTTTGGGAATTCCTCACACGTGGAGACTGCTGCAGTCTGGATTTTCAAGCCTGAAGCTGCTGAGTTTCTAAAGCTCTGTTTTCCTGATGTTTTTTGGGTTGCTGAAATTCCTTTCCCAGGAAAAGAACAAAACATCAGGATTGTTTTTATAATGGTACTCATGTTGTTCATTCTTTCTGTGAGAGAGATTTTCATTTGATGTCCCTCTGGTTTGGCCAGCGTGGGTGAAGAGTTTTGTCTCTCGTTCACCGATCACAGCAATCTGTGGGAAATGCATATAAAGGAATGAGTTCTTGAAATAAAAATTCTACTTCATGCAACCTTTGAAGAAATTTCACAGGTGTCTACGTCATGTGTGTTATCACGACAGCGACGGGCTGCTCCCAGATGTGAGAGCTCAAAAAAAAAAATTAATCCAAAAAAATCCATCTCCCCCCGGCCCCTGGAGATGTGGGAATGCCAAACTCAGAGCTGGGGGGATGGGAAAAAGCAACTCCAGCCTTTGATTCCTGCCAGAAGGAGCAGGAATTAGGAGAGATCCATGAGCTGGGAGCAGAGTTGGGATGTTTTTAACCCACTGTCTTCTCCTTTGGTTGTCTCTTCTTGCCTCAGGCCCCAGGTGGTGAAAAACGACACAAACCTTCATGGAATTCCTCCAAAACTCTTGGAGAAATCAATCTGACTCCGTTTATTTCAACTCTTTTTGAAATTCCTCCAAAACTCTTGGGGAAATGAGTCTGACTCCGTTTATTTCAACTCCTCGTGGAATTCCTCCAAAGCTCTTGGAGAAATGAGTCTGACTCCGTTTATTTAACTCCTTGTGAAATTCCTCCAAAGCTCTTGGAGAAATGAGTCTGACTCCATTTATTTCAACTCCTTGTGAAATTCCTCCAAAGCTCTTGGAGAAATGAGTCTGACTCCGTTTATTTCAACTCCTCATGAAATTCCTCCAAAGCTCTTGGAGAGATGAGTCTGACTCCGTTTATTTCAACTCCTTGTGAAATTCCTCCAAAGCTCTTGGAGAAATGAGTCTGACTCCATTTATTTCAACTCCTCATGGAATTCCACCAAAGCTCTTGGAGAAATGAGTCTACTCCATATATTTCAACTCCTCATGGAATTCCTCCAAAACTCTTGGAGAAATCAATCTGACTCTGTTTATTTCAACTCCTTGTGGAATTCCTCCAGAGCTCTTGGAGAAATGAGTCTGACTCCGTTTATTTCAGGGATTGATCCCTTTTTATGCATTTTCCCACAGCCCACAGTGATTGGCAAAATAAAGACAAACCCCTTCACTCACATTGGTCAAACCAGAGGGACATCTAAAGAAATCCCTCCCACAGAAAGAATTCCAAACTTGAGTGTTGTCACAAAAACAATCCTGATATTTTGTTCTTTTGCCTGGGAAAGGAATTCCAGCAACCCAAAACATCAGGAAAAAGGGAGCTTTAGAAACTCAGCAGCTTCAGGCCTGGAAACCCAGAGTACACAGGTGCAAGGGTGGGGACGTTCCCAAAGGGAGATGATTCCAAGGAGATTCCAAGGGGTGAGGATGATGTCGGAACCCCGGGCACAGAGAATTTCCCTGTGCTGACAGGGACTGCTCCTCAAAACTCCACTGAATTTAACCTGAAGATGTGGAAAAAGCTTCAAAACGGAGTGATGGTGCCGAGATTGTGAGTGTGCAGTTGAATAAAAGTGTGTTATATCACAGGGTGAGAGATACAGAATGTAAAGTTTTAGGATATAACAAAATAAAAGTTCTGGAGCATGAGTTAATTCTTCTTCTTCACAAGTTTGAGTAATTTTATATATATTAAAAAAGAATATTTACAATTCTGACAGTTTTGTGTGTGTAAGGGGAACTGTGATTTTATTTTATTTCCTTTTATTTTAGTATTTTAAAATATTTATTTTTATTTAATTTAATTTAACTTTAAAAATTTTATTTTACTTTATCTTATTTTATCTTTATTTTACTTTTTTACGTTTATTTTCATTTATTTTATTTTCCTAGTTTTAAAATTTTAATTTATTTTATTTTACTTTATCTTATTTTATCTTTATTTTATCTTATTTTATATTTATTTTATTTTATTTTATTTTATTTTATTTTATTTTATTTTATCTTTTCTTATTTTATCATTTTATTTTATTTTCTTGGAAAGGCTCTATTTACAGCTCAGAACCAGGAGGGGAAACTTTTCATTTACTGCCTTCCCTCAGTTCTTTCAGATGTAAATTAAGAGCGCTATGAGCCTTCCAACTGCAAAGTTTCTCCACTTCAGCAGGAAGATTCCAGAGGCAGGGAGGAACATTCCAATGGAATGGCAGCATCCCTGCATTGTTGTTCTTTTATAATTCCAGTCCCTGCCTCCAAAATCCTGCTTGTCAGGGAGGGGCAGCCCCTGCCACACATGAAAAAAAAAATGAGCTTTTTTCCCCCCCTTCCCTTTCAACAATAGATTAATGTCTCTTTTGTTCTGTGGGTGTCACATTTCAAAATGCACTTTTAAAACAGGTATAATTAAAGGGAGGCAGAGAAAGGAGCAGCCAAAGGAGGAATAAAGGCATTTTAGAGGGTGCACGAGCTGCAAGGTGCCTCACCACACAGCTACAATTACATCCCACAGTGGGGGAGGGAAAAAAGGGGAAAAAAAAAAAAAAAAGTAATTATAAAAATGAACTTTTCCTGGAAAAAACAGCACGTCGTGAAAGGATGACTCCTTTGAACATGGCAGCGTTTCAAAAGGAGGATGAATTAGTGCTGACAACTCAATAAAGTAGCCATCAATTATTCAAAATGTGATGGCTCTGCTCATGCAGCACTTGAGATTAGGAAAACATTTCAAAACCTGGGAATGGGAATTATTCTCCCTCCGTGAAATGGGCCCAGGCTGCAAAATGTGAGGGGAGAAAAAAAAAAAAAAATGGGATTTGGGAGGAGCCTGGCAAGAACACAGGGAAGTTTGTTCTCTTGGAGCCTCCACCAAGAGCTTCACGTGAGGCTGTTCCAGCCTTGTTATAAAGGAATTATGGAATTAGATTTTGCAAATATTAAAATGAATGCCCTATGTATGATGTTGGAAAACTTTGCTCTATTAATGCAGCTTCTTTTATTTCTGCTATTAACAAAACTTAGAAATAGTAATGTATTAATAGTACTTAGTAATAGTAATTACTATTTTATTATAGTATTATTATAGTATATTATTATTTTTTATTACAATAGTATATAAAGTGGTAATGTAAAAAATAAAGGGTTTTGTAACTGACTCAGAGAATGGTAATCAGGAAATTCTTCACACTCTGGGATTATCCCACCTGATGAAGATGATGGTGGGGACACCAGAACCCCAGGGAAGGAATTTATGGATCTACCACTGTCAGAGAGTCTGTGACAGACTGGGAGCACAAATGGAAATAAAATGGAATGAAGAGGGGCAGCTGGGGGGGAGTCAAAGGAAAGTTTTTTAATAATGCATGAGGGTCTGTGAATGTGCAAATGTTTATTTAAACTCCTATTTAAAGAAGTGTTTTTGGGATTGTAGGGTGAGCTCTTGGCTGAATGCCAAAGGCACCTGGCCAAATATTTTTGCTTTATTGTCTTGTCCTTATTGTCTTTTATAAAACTTTTTAAATTTTACCAGGAAAGTGAACCTCGTTTTCCACAGGCTGGATTTGGGATTTATGAAGCAGAACAAGCAGAGGGAAGGGAAAAATATCTGTGATGTGAGAAGGGTACCCAAATTTCAGCTGGTGGGGGCAGAGAGTCCAGCCCAGCCAAGGCTCTGAATTAAACCACTGCTGAGTTTTGGAACAGCCAATTTAAACTTGCCTAAGGAAAAGAGAGTTATGGAAGAACCAGGCTTCCTGGAGATGTTTGTGGAAGTTTTTGATGTTCCAGCCTTGGAAGTGGCAAGGCCAAGCTTGGAGCAACCTGGGATGGTGGCACTGGATGGTCCCTTCTGAGAGGAATGAGGGATTTGTCTTTCCAAAGCAGCTGTGAGATCAAACCAGCACTGAGAGAGAAAAGAAATAATGGGAAGGATCCCACTGATTGGTGAATGGAAAAAAAAAAAAATATATTTGCCTTTACAGACAAAGTGTAGGTTGGCTGAGAAATGAGATTGGATATGGAAAGATGAAAGAAACAATGGGGAGAAGCCATAGATTCCTTAAGAATTAAAAATTAAAGGTAGGTTATACATGAGAGGGGAATCTCAGGTATCAGGGGTTCTGGGCAGTCTGTGCCTCTCAAGTGCCTCAGCCAGTGGGGAAAGAGAGAGGGAAATGGGGTTGGGAAATTGGGATAAAGAGGAGGAAATCCTTATTCATATTCTTATTATTAATTTGGATTAAAATTTTTATTGTTATTATTTTTATTATTATTGTTATTATTTGGGCAAGAAGGAATACATTATTACTATTATTATTATGGTTGTTATTATTATTATTACTATTATTATTAGGGAAAGAAGGAATAAATTATTATTATTATCATCATCATTATTATTACCATCATTATCATTACTATTAATTGGGATAAAAAGGAGGCTGCATCCTCCAAAAATCTGACAGACCCCAGAGTAATGCCCCATAGCCTCTCCCTTTACTTGAATAAAGTCAAAGGACTCCTCTGTCTCCTTTTTGGACATAAACCCCTGGTGTTGGTGGATTAATTTTCCTGACTCTTCCAACCCAAACCATTCTGGGATTCCATGAAAAGAATTCCTGGAGGAATGCTGGTGATGGAGCAACACAGCTCCCTTTTATCAGACTCCAGTTTCCTCCTGGAATTGCAGCTCGTCCATCACCAAAACCACCAGGGCGAAGGCAAAGCAAAGTTTAAAAGGTTTAAAATCACAGAAATGTTGGGAAAAAAAACAGAGCTGGAGGAAAAATGGCAAAACTGGGAGAGCGTCACTCCTGTGGCACTCGGAGCTGGGACTTCACCCTGGATTTTCAGCAGCACCCTTGGGCTCAGGAGAAGCTCAGCATCCAGGGATTCTTAACGAGTTTGCAAATGAGGAACATTTTGAACAAATTAAACAAGCAGGAGGGTGGCCAGGCTGAAAGGCTTCTCCTCTGGGGCTGACCCCAGCCCTGAGAGGGAAAATGAGGATTTATGAGAGCAATGCTGCTGCTGGGTAATTAAAATAATCAGCCGAGACCTGGGCTGGGGGCAGATACGGGTGGTTTACTCCCAGCTGCTGAGGAAAAAACAACAGCAAAGGGGAAAAAATGAAAATAAAGTCAATTACAAGGAAGTTTCAGTGGGTTTATGGGTCTAGTGAGCACTCGATGAACGGGCACTGAAAATAAGCTGCACAGGCCAGGGTGAGGGCGAGGTCCCTCCAGGGAATCCCAGGAAGGGTTGGGGTGGAAGAGACCTTAAAGCCCATCCCATTGCACCCCTGACATGGCAGGGACACCTTCCACCATCCCAGACTGCTCCCAGCCCTGTCCAGCCTGGCTTTGGATGCTGCCAGGGGCAGCCAGAGATGCTCTGGGCACCCTGTGCCAGGGCATGCCCACCCTGCCAGGGGAGAACAGGGCAGGAATGCTGAGGAGAGCAGGGCAGGAATGCTGAGGAGAGCAGGGCAGACTCTGCTGAGGAGAACAGGGCAGACTCTGCTGAGGAGAGCAGGGCAGACTCTGCTGAGGAGAGCATGGCAGACTCTGCTGAGGAGAGCAGGGCAGACTTGCTGAGGAGAACAGGGCAGAACTCTGCTGAGGGGGAGCAGGGCAGATCTGCTGATGGAGAACAGGGCAGACTGCTGAGGAGAGCAGGGCAGACTCTGCTGAGGAGAAGCAAGGGGACAGGACTGTGTGAGGAGAGCATGGCAGACTCTGCTGAGGAGAGCATGGCAGACTCTGCTGAGGAGAACAGGGCAGACTCTGCTGAGGAGAGCAGGGCAGACTCTGCTGAGGAGAACAAAACACGGTGGTGGCCTCAGAGAGGACCAGGATCAACCTCCTGCACCCAGCTCTCGTCAGAAATGCTGCAGCCAGGTTGGACAGGGCATGGAGCAGTCTGGGACAGTGGAAGATCTCCCTGCTCCTGGCAGCAGGGCTGGACTGAAAGGCCTTTTATAAAGACCCCTTCCAACCCTTTAAAGGTCCCTTTCAACCCAAATTTCCCACAATTTAATGAGTCATCCTTGAGCTAACAAGGGTTATCCAGCTCCTGACCAACTCCATGGAAGAGGCCTCCAGAGATTTCTGGGATTCTGGGGATCCAGAGGCCTCGGATTGGGGCTGTTCCCTTCGGGTCAGCCTGACTCACATCTCTGGGATGGTTTGGGAAGCTGGACTTGGCTTTTGCACATCTGAAGAGGATGAAAATAATTCTGCCTGCCAGGGAAAATGTTCACATACATCTCCCCTGCCCTGGGATGCACTGGATGTGCAAGTGGAAGTTGAGTTTTTGAAATAAATTCGAGCCCTGATGCTCTGCCTGAAGCAACTGCTTTTGTGCAGCTCAGGACTCCTCGGTGGAGAACTCACACATCTGCAGCTTCTGAAAGCTGACACAAAAGGCAGGAACTGCACTAAATGTCCCCCCCCCCGAGGAAAAAAATTATCTAAGAAATATTGGAAGCAACAGGGAGAGTCAGACTCCCACTGAGAGATAATTTTGTTTCTCATTTTAAGCTAGAAAAGGAGATTTAGCACAAATTCTGCAGTCGGTTGGTTTTACCCTCTTGACATGGAACACATAAACAACAGCCGAAAACATCTTAGTTTTAACACCATGCCACTGCAAAAAAAAATTGAAATATGAGGCTCAGAACCATTAAAATTGCTTTAAAATTATCCTTGAATGGGAAAAACCCCAGTGGATCAGCCATGCCTGCTCCTTAATGGATGCTGCTGGCTGGGAGCCAGCCTGGAAAGACAATTAATTTGTTTACAGTAATAAATAATAACATCCAACCTCCATCAAAGCATGGAGCCATCAGCACTGGTGAGCCATCCAAAGCTGCTGGCTGGGACCATCCTTCTCCTTAATAACCACTCGTTTGACGGGAAGAAAACATTCCAGAAGCTCTCAGGGATGTCTCCTTGGAAAGTCACAAGTGAGTGACTCCTGCACGGAGTGGGTGCTGCGGTAATTAGCACAGCGAGTCGTTATGCTGCAAAACAGCTGCATGCCCTGACTTTTGAAGGAGTTTGGGGTTTTTTTTGGATTTTCAGCCGCTGGAGTTTGGCCAGAAAAGCATCAGGAGCATCATCCACACACCATGCTGAGATAAGAAACAACGAGAGGCTTTGAAGGAAAGGAAAAATCCCACTCAGCTGCTCCAGAGCCAAGCAATTTGCATTTTTTTGGAGATGGAGGAACAGGTTTTTTAAGGCTGGTGACCACCTGGGTGGAAAGATTTATCACCTCGTTGAGAACCCTACAAGAACAGGCTGTAAGAAGCTGTCGAGGCACTTGTAGCCTAATTTAGGATCGATTTAAACAATTACAGCCTGAAATTTAATGCTGAATAATTTTGAGACAAATGAGTTTCGAGGTGATTCAGTCGCTGTGCAAAGGAAAAGGGCTTCGAGTGTTTTAAGCTTGAGGAGGAAGAATGGAAAATGAGGTGGCAAAATGGAATATTTAGGGAGGACAATTTGTTCTTTTAAGGATGATCTTTGTGTGATTCATCTGTGAGGGCACAATGCTGGAAAAACTTCTTACCTCCCACCTAGCTCAGCTCAAACACGTGCTGATAGTGATCCCAAATTTAGCAGTGGGGGCTGATAAATTCCCCAATTTAGCTGCAGAGGCTCTGGAGAGATTTTTGGGATAGCCAAGGGTGGGATGGTTAAACCAGGAACAGGAAAAAGCTGGGGAGAGCTTCATTCACCACATTTCCATCATATCCATAAGGTGATGGGGTAAAGACTCTGTGCTCCAGCACTGGCATGCAGAAATAGCATTTTTTTTTTTTTATTTTATTTTCCCCCCTTTAATGGAAAATCAATAGGATTATTTTAGGGAGCTACTCGGATGAGTTGGTTTAAAGAGGCAGCAATTTTTCTTCTCTTTTCAGAGAATTACCCTTGTCTACTGTCAGGAGCAAGGAGACCTCCTGACCACAGACAGTTTGACCAAGAATAATTCCAGGTCAAAATGATTTCCATCCATCATGAGAAACAAATTGTAGGAACTGGATGAGAAAATTCCAAGCCACTCTGAGTCTTCAACCCCCTAACGAGTTTTAAGGAAATATATTGATATTACAGAAATATTTTCATGTGAAATGAAGCCATGAGCCACAAAAAATACTTTATCCACGTTAAGGTTGGTAAAGCTTGGGAAGAAAACAATCCAGGGATTCTGTGCAGCTCCATTTCAACTCCTGCAAAGAGAGTTTTGGCCCCTTTCTAAAGAAGCTGTTCCCCTCTAGGGATTTCGGGAAATGCTGTTCTGGAATTTGATTTTGCTTTGGCTCTGAAAGGTCCATCCCAGGTCTGCTGCACCCAGTCAGGCACAGAGTTAGTGACCATTAATCCCTCAAAAAATTCAGAAAATGGTAACAATAACAGCAGTTATTGCTATTATTGCATGGCATTATGACATCCCTCTGTTTCACAGCTGTGAACTGGGATGGAAAATGGCCACATAAACCTTGGGATAAAGGTGCTGCTTCCTAAGTATTATCCATCCCCGACACGAGGATTTCTCAGGAAAGAAGGAATAACTTCAAAGGATTAACAGAGCTTGACCTGCCCGACAGCAAGAGTCAGTTCACTCCTTGCAGTCCCAGGCCACACACAAAATCCTGGATTTTGGGGTGGGATTCCACACTGTCCTGCTCCCCATGGAGCTGGGATAACAATTTGCTGCTTTTATTTATTTCTTTGACACTGCTCCACACTGAAGTTCCAAAAAGCTGTTTCAGAGGAGGCTTCTCCTACAAACTCTCCCTCTCCAACCTAAATCCCTCACACTTTTTTTCTGATGGAGGGAGCTGTGGGGCTACACACCAATCACCAACATTGGGAGGATCAGATCCCATCCCTGCTCCTCCTGGGAGCTTGGAATGTGCATTTAGCCTGATCACACAGCTCTGCCACTGGCAGATGTCCCCAGAACTTCTAAGAGGACACACTTGAAAATGTTCCTGCCCCATATCCCTCCCAGTCCTGCCCTCTGGCACTGGCAGCCATTCCCTGGCTCCTGTCCCTCCATCCCCTGTCCCCAGCCCCTCTCCAGCTCTCCTGTCCTCCCTGGAATGTTCTGGAAGCTCTCCCTGCAGCCTTCCCTTCTCCAGGGGAACATTCCCAGCTCTGCCAGCCTCCCCTTGGCTCCAGCTCCTCTCCCAGCAATTCCTGGCCCCAGGGGCTTCCCTTGCAATCTCACAAACCAGGCAGGCTCTCCCTTCCCTTCTCCTCTCTTTTCTCTCCCCCTTTCCCAGCCCAAGCCCTCGCCATGGATCCTGAGTGTGCCCAATGCCAGCAGAATCCCGGGATGCTTTGGCTGGGAAGGGCCCTCCCAGCTCATTGCAGGGACCCCTGCCAGCAGCCCAGGGGGCTCCAATCCTTCCTGGCACATCCCAGGGATGCAGGGGCAGCCCCAGCTGCTCTGGCAATTCCAGCCCAGACAGCAATTCCTGACCCACATCCCAGCCATTCCCTGGCTCCTGTCCCTCCATCCCCAGCCCCTCTCCAGCTCTCCTGGAGCCCCTGGAATGTTCTGGAAGCTCTCCCTGCAGCCTTCACCTCCCCAGGTGAGCCCCCCAGCTCTCCCAGCCTGGCTCCAGCCCTGCAGCAGCTCCAGGGGCTCTGCTCTGGACCTGCTCCAGCAGCTCCACATTTTTCCACACTGGATACACCCCCAAGTCCTGGCTGGACATGGCCAACCAGGCATGTCCTGAGCAGTCACTCAGCTCCTACCTGCAGCAGAGGCCTCTGCACCCCCAGGACCTTCATGGTGTCGGCGTTGGCCAAGATCTTCAGCGGGTCCGACGCCTTGGTGACGCCTTCGATCTCCTTGTTGATCTCGGCCAGCACCTGGTTGAGGAAGATGTTCTTGATGTACATGGTGAGGAACTCCCTCAGAGGGCACTGCTTGCCTGGGCCCAGCTCCATGGCCAGCTCGATCTCCTGGATAAACCTGGGAAGCACAAAGGGCGAGGAGAAACTGGGATTAAAGAGTGCGGATATTTCGGATTTTGCTGGCGTCTGCTGCTCCAGCATTTCAGAGCTCCAGCAGGGTGGGAATGACCATGGACTTGTCCCAGCTGGAGGAATGAGGAGGAGAAAAGGTCCAAAAGGTTGTTTGGGAAAAAAATAAAAACCAGAAAAATGCAAGCGATTGACTAAGACTAAGTAAGTCAAAGACTTACATTGCTGGAGAAGGACAGATAAACTGGGAGAAAATCCACATCCCAGCCACAATTCCTGCTTGTCCAAAAAAATCTGGCTTTTCCATTTGGGGCATGCTGGGAAGATGTCCTTATCAAAATAAAATCACCATTAAAAAAGCTAAGATGCCACGAATCCCTTTAAAAAGCCAAGCTGCCTTCTGGGCACGGTCCCCTGATTCCCACAGGTGGGGAATTGAACAACAGAATATTCCAGCTCAAAATCCAGGAAAAGTCACACAAAAGAGGCAATGTCTATGCATGCTGCCATTCTCCTCCTGCATTATGGATGTCTGTGTTATGGTGTATTTTTATCACCCTTTATTGTTCCACCCCAGGATCCCATTCCTGAGCCCACAGAGCAGCAGGATGGTTCTGGGAATATTTTAGCACCAAATGTTTGCCATCTCCTGCAAATTCTCTTTATTTCTGTGCTGCCATCTGGAGGAGTTTATTCCAGAAATTATCTCGTCGTGTCTTTAACCACATCTGAGGCAGTGGAATTGGTGATTCCTTTCAGAATAATTGGGGATTGAGCATCAGGAGCCATAATGGATTGAGATATGCTGTTGTGAGCTCTGCTGAGGGAGGTTTAGGTTGGATATTGGGAAAAATTGATGCAGTGAGACTCAGGAATTCCCAAGTGCCATTCCCTGACCATCCCATTCCTTGGACAAGATCTGGATCTGCTGAGCAGAGCAGTGCTGGGCCATGGGGTCATGAAAAATGAGGCTGTGATGTCCTGCACAGAGGGGCAAAGGGAGGAGACACCAACAGCCCAGATCCTTTTTCCCTGTTTGACTTTGCATCCTTAATTCATGGAATCCCAGAATGGTTTGGGTTGGAAGAGACCTTCAGGATCCTCCAGTTCCACACCTCCCACTCTCCCAGCATGCTCCAAGCCCCATCCAGCCTGGCCTTGGGCACTTCCAGGGATCCAGAGTCAGCTGCAGCTTCTGTGGGCAGCTCTCACTTCCCTTAAATACAAAAAAAATTTGTGTTTTCCATTTTTAATCTGTTCTCAATGGAATTCTGAGGAAGCCTCCCAGTCCAGCACACGAAGGATGCACCAGTGCTGCCAGTTAATGCCCCAGAAGGATTCCTGGTGCAAATCTCAGCCACACCTGGAACTTTGTGCCTCTTGCTTGAGCCCTGGTCCTGTGCCCAGCAGGGTTTGGAAGGTTGGAGCTCCAGTGGCTGCCTCTGGTGCAGAGCAGTGTGGGGCTCCTTCTGCCTGCTGGAAATTTGGAGTGGTCACCTCTGAACCACAGCAGATCCCAGCAAATGGGATCCCAGTTGTCCTCTGAGGCTGTAAAAAGTAACTTGCCCCACTGGATTATCAAATCCAGGAACTCCTGGGCCCTTCCCTGCTGTAGCCACACTCTGACATCCACAGTTCATTTTTCTTTACCTTTTCTCTGCTTGAGTTTCCCTCAGCAGAGATCGTTGGGATTAAATGAAGTTTCCATTCATTCAGTTCATCCAGCTATCCCTGGAGCATCCCAACTGAAGGTCTCCCATCTGTATCCTCCAGTTCTCTGCACCCTGCATGGTTTCAATCCTAATAACTTCCTGCTGCTGTGGAGTGGAATTCTGCTTCCTAAGCTCCTGACCTTTTGTTCTTTATCACAAAATCCCCTCAGTCAGGGCTCTCTGGCAGCTCCATGATTATTTCATGGTTCCTCCCAAGGGAAACAGGGATATGGTTGGATCCTGGCCAGCATTAGGGGAACCACTCTTGTCTTGTCCGTGCCAAGATGTTAAAACTTACTAGGACACATCAAGGAGAAGTTTTCTGGAGCTGAAGGCACAGATCTTTAGGAGAGACCTGGAATGGTGATTCATGCCAGGCACTGGGAAGCAAAAATTCCTGGTGCCACCATTTTCCAGCGCTGACCGTTAATCTGTGGAGACACTGGGAATGCCATCAGGATGTTGAGGAGCTGCTGTAGGTCACCACACCTGAGCTCTGATGGTTTGCACGTGGCTGTTCTCCCTCTAAAAGGCTTCTTTTACTTGCTTTGGCCATTTTTGAGCATTTCTGTGGATTTTAGGAGTGATTAAAAGTTGTCCCTGTCACTCTGCTGGATGATGCTCATTCCCAGTTTGAGCTCCTCAGCGTCTCCTTCCCACCCAAATGGGGTTTAATAATAAAATTGACATTTTGGGGGAGTTTTGTGCTCTGTAAACAAACTTATAAAGGGAGAGTGAGAGATTTACTGACAGCCATGAAAGGACACAGCAAATGAGTCCAACACAGCCCCATCCACCCTGGCAGTGTCCCCTTAAGGACAGGAGTGGTGACATCAGCTCTGGTATTTCTGGGATCAGCTCCTGGAGTCTCTGCTCTCTTCCCAGAAAACTCCACTGCTTCCCTGAGTCACACAGACACACAGCTGTCACCTGAATAAATGTGACACCAAGAGTGTCCAAATAAGCCAAATTTGGGGTTATTTCCCATACCCTTTATCCAAGAGTTCCTCTTGCTCAGAAACGTGAAGACAGAAATTCCCAGGCAAAGGAAAACTCATCAGAATTCAACCAGAATTTCTCCTCCTTCTCATAAATAAAAAAAAGCATCTCAGACATATTTCTGTAAAAACTCAGCCCCAGTTGGCAATAAAAGACCAGCCAAACTACAAGAAAGTGAAAATGAGTGTTTGAAATGGGAAATGTTGGGTGGCATTAAAGAGCCAACAGATATTCCCTATTTTCTGCCTGGCAGACACAGCCACACACTGTGCTATTTATTTATTTCAATTTCAAATGCTGCTGGCTGGCTTATTCCAACAGAATTCAGTCTCCATAAAGAAAAAAAAAAAGTTCAACAGCATGGAAAAAAATACATCCTAAGAGTCCTCTCCAAAAATGCTGAGTTCCTCATCCAAGCCATCCACATGGAATTTTCAGATGTCAAAAAGGCAGTGTGACCAGAGCTATCCCAAAAACCAGTATTTATCCCAGAATGGTTTGGGTTGGAAGAGACCTCAAGGATCAGCTCATTCCAACCCCATGGCAGGGACCCCTCCCACCATCCCAGGGGGCTCCAAATCCCAATGTCCAACCTGGCACATCCCAGGGATGCAGGGGCAGCCCCAGCTGCTCTGGCAATTCCAGCCCAGACAGCAATTCCTGATCCACATCCCATCCATTCCCTGGCTCCTGTCCCTCCATCCCCAGCCCCTCTCCAGCTCCTCTCCTGGAGCCCCTGGAATGTTCTGGAAGCTCTCCCTGCAGCCTTCCCTTCTCCAGGGGAACATTCCCAGCTCTGCCAGCCTCCCCTTGGCTCCAGCTCCTCTCCCAGCAATTCCTGGCCCCAGGGCTTCCCTTGCAATCTCACAAACCAGGCAGGCTCTCCCTTCCCTTCTCCTCTCTTTTCTCTCCCCATTTCCCAGCCCAAGCCCTCGCCATGGATCCTGAGTGTGCCCAATGCCAGCAGAATCCCGGGATGCTTTGGCTGGGAAGGGCCCTCCCAGCTCATTGCAGGGACCCCTGCCAGCAGCCCAGGGGGCTCCAATCCTTCCTGGCACATCCCAGGGATGCAGGGGCAGCCCCAGCTGCTCTGGCAATTCCAGCCCACACAGCAATTCCTGACCCACATCCCAGCCATTCCCTGGCTCCTGTCCCTCCATCCCCAGCCCCTCTCCAGCTCTCCTGGAGCCCCTGGAATGTTCTGGAAGCTCTTCCCTTCTCCAGGGGAGCACCCCCAGCTCTCCCAACTTGATCTCAGAACCATCCCACCTTCAAAGTGCAAAAGTTCTTGGTCTGATTAAGAATTCAGACTGAGGGGTGTCAGCACATTTTGGATCACGGTCACTGTAGATATTCCTGGGGATTGCCTGGAATCCCAAAGGAAGGCTCGTGGGGATGTCCCTGCTCTGAAGGACACTTTTAGGGGATGTCACAGTGAGGATGGAATTCTTCAACAGAGCAGCCAAGGGGGAAAAAAAAAATAGAAATTTGCACCTTATCCTGAATTCAGAAGCTGCATTTTTAAAACGCTGCGCAATTTTCAACTTGTTTTATCCTCCTGTAAAAGCATTTGAGGTGATTTGTGGCTGCAATTAAGCATTCCCCTTAGACAGAAAAGCACTTTCAGGGAAATGAAGTAGCTTTTGGTAAATGACAGTCATTTGGATTAAAAAAGAAAAAAAAAAAAAAAAAAAAAGAAAGCGCCTCATTTCAGAAAATTTAATTCATTCTAACTCACAACTTAATTGGCTGTGAGCACTGTCTTACCTAAGCTGAAAGTGTGGGATAAAAAGCATAAAACCTAAAAATGCTGCGTGGATTGATTTAGAAACCTACAACTCCTGCCTTCCCAAGGCTTTCTTCTGCCTCCTTGTTCTCAGATGTCTCCTCAAACATCATTAAAAGAAACTGAAGGCACTGGAAGTGCAGAGCATCAATGACTCCTCGCCTTAATGATGATGGTAATAATATCTGAAATTCCCTCCTCAAACAAATGAGTGACAGGAAAAAACATCAACTATTCCAGAACCTTATTAAGACAATTTTTTCCTGACATTCAGCCCAAATTTACATTTCATTTCTGAACTGTTCTCTTCCCTCTGCCTTAGTCATGGAACATCCAAGTTCCTGGGGTGAACCTTTTGGGGGGCTCCCACAGAGCCAGGAAATCTTAAGGAAACACCAGAAATCCCTTGAACTGGATCCCAGCTGCTGACAGAAGGGAAAATCCCAAAATGGATTTCCGGATCCAAGGAAATGAGGGATAAACCAGCCAGGATTGGGAGTTCTGGGAAGTCTGAGGACAGGTTAAACCAAGAGAGAAACGTGGACGGTCCCACACTGCCCGTGACACACTCACCTCAACAGTGGGAATTTTGGGACAGGGACAAGGGAATCGTGGAATGGGTTGGGTTGGGAAGGACCTGGGAGATTCCCATTCCACCCCATCCATGGCAGGGACACCTCCCACCACCCCAGGGGGCTCCCAGCCCCAGGGTCCAGCCTGGCCTGGGACATTCCAGGGAGCCAGGGGTGTGAGTTTAAGATTTCTCACATGCTAGAAATGCATATTTATGGAATTGGCTTTTTGCAAATATTAAAATGAATGCTCTATGTGTGATGTTGGAGAACTTTGCTCTATTAATGCAGTTTCTTTTATTTCTGCTATTAACAAAACTTTAAAAATAGTAATGTCATAAATATATTATTCTTGGGCTATAAAGTGGTAATGTAAAAAAATAAAAGGTTTTTCTAACTGACTCAGAGAATGGTAATCAGGAAATTCTTCACACTCTGGGATTATCCCACCTGATGAAGATGATGGTGGGGACACCAGAACCCCAGGGAAGGAATTTATGGATCTACCACTGTCAGAGAGTCTGTGACAGAGTGGGAGCACAAATGGAAATAAAATGGAATGAAGAGGGGCAGCTGGGGGGGAGTCAAAGGAAAGTTTTTAAATAATGCATGAGGGTCTATGAATGTGCAAATGTTTATTTAAACTCCTATTTAAAGAAGTGTTTTTGGGATTGCAGGGTGTGCTCTTGGCTGAATGCCAAAGGCACCTGGCCGAATATTTTTGCTTTATTGTCTTGTCCTTATTGTCTTTCATTAAACTTTTTAAATTTTAAATTTCAGGGAAGTGAACCTCATTTTTCTCACATAACAGTTTTACACCTCACATTTTCTGTGCAGGGATTTCTTCTTGAAACAGAGAATCAGGATTTCTGAGTTTCATGAGAGAGGGCAGATTTTCTGGATTGATCCCTTTTACAGATATTTGCAGTTTGGCAAAGAAGTCACAACATTTCTGCTTATCAGACTATTTAAGGCTTTATGGGCCACTAAAATTCTGCCAACTAGATATTTATGTTATTAAACCAATACTGAGCTAATTGGTGTTATTACAGTGGGAACTCTTTTAACCAATCACCTCTGAACCCCTAAACCTTACAGTGTTCCACCCTAAAACCTCTTGGGTCACTTTTGTAACCACTTTAGCTTTGTCTGTGACTTTTAAGCTCTAAATTTAAACTTTTCTCTGTTCAACTTGACACACTCTCCTTTAAGTCAGAAATCATTTATAAATATAAATCCACATTCTTGCTTCCAGCACCTAAACCTGGGAGCCTTTCCCAAGGTTTCAGGTCAAACCCTGACTCTCATTCTAAGTTTGGGCTTACAGATCTGATATTCTGAGATTTCCCAGAATTTTGGATTCCAGCACAGGGCAGCCTTGGGAATTCCAGCCCAGCCAGGAACTCCTTCTCAATCTCCCCTTTCCCAATCTGGAGCCATTCCCTGGCTCCTGTCCCTCCATCCCCAGTCCCTCTCCAGCTCTCCTGGAGCCCCTGGAATGTCCTGGAAGGACAAAGTGAGATCTGAAGATGTTCCCAGAGCAGAAGATCCTGATCATTACACAACTGCTGAACTCAATAAATGCAATTAAATTCAAAGAACTCACTGCAGCACACGGACCATGGATTGTTGCCACTGAAGTCCAATCAAACAGATCCCAAAGTAAAAGAAATCACAATATTTTGCCTAAAAACTTCACTGCAGAGAATTATTTTGGTCAGCCCCAGGACTGATGTTTCACACCTTGGTGATGAACATCCCAGCCATGCAAGGCTGATTCTGTACAAAGTCACTCCAAAGAGAGGAAAAAAAGGTTTCAGATTCTTTCCAGGTCGCCTCAAAATGTGATTAAAATTAAAATTATCACCACAAGAAGTGTAAACAGCTCTGGGAGACTCAAAGGAGGTTTTGCTACTTTAAGTGTGTTTTAAATGTTAGCAAAACCAGACCAAAAAGAAAAAAAAAAATCACCAAATACTAGAAAAAAGCACGAATTTTCTGCTATTTTCAAATATTAAATAGCCTAGAAATCATCCAGGAAGGTGACAACCAGAGGAATAACTGCTGCTTAAAGCAAACATGATATTTGGGGTGTTTTTCTCTAAAATATTAAATAATAATTAATTCCAAGTACCTGGCAGCAACAGCCAGAGTTGTTCCCACAATCCCCAAGTTGAGTTTAAAGGGTTATTTTGGATAAATCACCAAATTCATTCCTTCCCCCGCACAAACACAAATTCCCAAACCAAAAAAGGCTCAACCACTCGAGATAATTCTTTTGGTTGCTGTGAAAAGGTTCTATGTCCCCACAGAGCTGAGAACTTTAGTGCTGGAAGATGAAAGAGCCCAGGACTTCTCTTTTTGAACAGCAGCTTAAAAAAATACAAGATTTAAAGAATCGATTTCTGTGTTGTGGTTGCTCAGCCATGAGATTGAGGTAAGAAATGCCTCCTTCCCCTGCAGGTGTGACAGAAAAATCAGTGTTTCCTTGTCTCCGAGGTCCTGCAAACACCCACAAACACTCTGGGGAAAAAAAAAAAAATTAAATTAAAATTTACCTCTCAACTGCTGCTAAAAATATCGTTTCTTTAATGCTCAGCTGCCACCTGAAGGACACAAATTTCTGATGTAAGGGGATTCTCTGGAGGTGCAATTTCTCCTGATGTCTCCAGAGGGGAATATTGGCTCGTGTTTGGCACCGGGAGATGCAGAATTAATCAGACCCAGAGATCCCTGACGTGGAGAAACCTTTACCTCGTGCCCTGCAGCTCAGATTCCTCCCTCGTCCTTCCCAATATCCCAAGCCCCTGTCCAGTGGAAGTTTCTGGCGTGGCTGCTCAGATCTGCTGCTCTCCATCCTCTCAGCCCTTGCGAGGGCAGGAGGGAAATTCAGGAAAAGAGCCAGGGGGTGTCTGGGGTGGCAGAGCAGGACGTGAGCAGGGGTTTGTGCTCTGCCCCAGCTGTGGGGAGGGGGCACTGGGGCTGCTCTGTGCACGTCCCAACCCAGCTGGGGCAGTTTTCTCCCTGTGCCCCAGCCCAGCCTCCCCCCAGCACAGATCTGCTGCTCAGGGGCCACTGAGTCTCCTCTGGGGGCTGAGAAACTGAGCCCAGCCCAGGGCAGAGGCTGCAGCCAGGGCAGGAGCCAAGCATTCCTGCCTGCAGCCAGCCTGGCATTTGGGAGCCCAGGGCAGCCTCTGCTGCTGCATTCCCACAGGGACACCAGGGCCAGCTCCAGCACTGCCCCTGCACAGGGAATCTGCCCCTTTCTGCAGGATCCCTGCTCAGCCTGAGAATTCCTCACTGACAGCACCTGGAGCATCCCAGAATCTCAGAACATTTCACAGAATTTTCCCTTTTTCAAAGCCTGAAATCCTCTGTGCCCAGGGTTCCAGCCCCTTGGAATTCCTGCAAATCCTGGAATTCAAGGCTTGGCTTGGCAATTCCCAGCTCAGAGCTGATCCTGAGAACAGCTCAGAGTTATTCTTGAGAATTCCTCTCTCCCAGCACCTGGAGCATCCCTAGTAACTCAGAACATTTCATAGAATTTTCCCTTTTTCTCAAAGCCTGAAATCCTCTGTGCCCAGTCTCTGGCCACCTTGGAATTCAAGGCTTGGCTTGGCAATTCCCAGCTCAGAGCTGCTCCTGAGAATTCCTCTCTCCCAGCCCCTGGAGCATCCCCAGAACCCCAGCAATTCCAGTTTTCACTTGGATTCTCCCCTTCTTCAAAGCCTGCAATCCTCTGTGCCCAGGTTCCAACACCCTGGAATTCAAAGCTTGGCTTGGCAATTCCCAGCTCAGAGTTGCTCCTCAGAATTCCTCTCTCCCAGCACCGGGAGTGTCCCCAGAATCTCAGAACATTTCACAGAATTTTCCCCTTTTTTCCAAAACCTGAAATCCCTGTGCCCAGGGTTCAAACACCTTCGAATTCCTGCAAATCCTGGAATTCAAGGCTTGGCTTGGCAATTCCCAGCTCATTCCCAGAATCTCAGAACATTTCATAGAATTTTCCCTTTTCTCAAAGCCTGAAATCCCCTGTGCCCAGGGTTCCAACACCTTGGAATTCCTGCAAATCCTGGAATTCAAGGCTTGGCTTGGCAATTCCCAGCTCAGAGCTGATCCTCAGAATTCCTCACTCCCAGCACCTGGAGCATCCCAGAATCTCAGAACATTTCACAGAATTTTCCTCCTTCTTCAAAGCCTGAAATCCCCTGTGCCCAGGGTTCCAACACCTTGGAATTCAAGGCTTGGCCTGGCAATTCCCAGCTCATTCCAGAATCTCAGAACATTTCATAGAATTTTCTCCTTTTTTCAAAGCCTGAAATCCTCTGTGCCCAGGGTTCCAACATCTTGGAATTCCTGCAAATCCTGGAATTCAAGGCTTGGCTTGGCAATTCCCAGCTCAGAGCTGATCCTGAGAATAGCTCAGAG
Source organism: Sitta carolinensis (assembly GCA_032173965.1). Classification (NCBI taxonomy): domain Eukaryota; kingdom Metazoa; phylum Chordata; class Aves; order Passeriformes; family Sittidae; genus Sitta; species Sitta carolinensis. The sequence continues at coordinate 872,502 of JAVUNC010000005.1, forward strand.
TTATTCTTGAGAATTCCTCTCTCCCAGCACCTGGAGCATCCCTAGTAACTCAGAACATTTCATAGAATTTTCCCTTTTTCTCAAAGCCTGAAATCCTCTGTGCCCAGTCTCTGGCCACCTTGGAATTCAAGGCTTGGCTTGGCAATTCCCAGCTCAGAGCTGATCCTGAGAATTCCTCTCTGCCAGCCCCTGGAGCATCCCCAGAACCCCAGCAATTCCCAGTTTTCACTTGGATTCTCCCCTTCTTCAAAGCCTGCAATCCTCTGTGCCCAGGGTTCCAACCCCTTGGAATTCCTGGCATTCAAGGCTTGGCAATTCCCAGCTCAGGGCTGCTCCTGAGGATTCCTCTCTGCCAGCCCCTGGAGCCCCCCAGAACCCCAGGCTCCCATTCCAGCAGAGCCCCCTGTGCCCCTGCAGGAGCTGCACCCCCATGGGATGGCCCTGCCCGACCCCCGGGGCAGGGGGGATTCTGACCCTGCCAGGGGCTGGGGTTGCATCACTGCAGTTTGATTTTATTCCCCCAATACAGAACTGTTGCTCCTATCCCCATCTCTTTCCCCTTAATTTCAGAATTACCATAATTCTGAGGGAGGGGGTTGCATTCTCCATTCCTTCCTCAGCACACACCTGCCCTGCAAACCAAGAGAGCAGGATTTTCCCAAAGGGGAGAAATCCCAATGAGGAGCAGCCAGGAGTTTGGGGACCCTCCTGGAGAAAAACAAGTTCCAAAAGGAAGGGAATGGTCCAACTCAGAGCTGTCACTGTGAGAGGAATGCTGTGAGATGAGCAGCACCACAGCCCTGGGCAATGGGAAAACACTGGGAGAAGCATTGTGGGGGACAAGGGAATGGGGCTGGAGCTGAAAGATGGTGAGGTTAAATGGGATGTGGGGCAGGAATTCCTGGCTGGAATGGAATTCCCAGAGCAGCTGTGGCTGCCCCTGGATCCCTGGCAGTGCCCCAGACCAGGCTGGAGCACCCTGGTGCAGTGGGAGGTGTCACTGGGTGAGCTTTAAGGTCCCTTTAAGGTCCCAACCGAGAGGTTTCGACCTTCCCACCCCCTACAGACCCCCAAGGACACCACGAGGCCTCTGGGATCATCTGGAGAGCTAACAGGGAGCAGCTTCCTTCCCCCTGTGCCACCAAGCTGCTTCTCATCCCCTAAACCAGCTGCAGGCTCTTTACAACGGGAGCCTGGAGGCAGGAAACCTGTGGGAGAATGGTTTTGTCTCTTCCCCATTTATAGAGGATCTTTTTAGGGTTGTCCAGGTGCACAGAGCTGGAGTTTGCCCGTGAATGAACGTTTGGAAAGTCAGAGATGCTCCAAAACTGTAGGGGGGATAGGATTATCCCCAAAAATCCCCAGCTGTGCCCATGCAGGGAATAGGGAAATGTAAAATGCTGCTTTTCCAGGGACTGGGGAGCAGAGCTGGGATATCCAGCTCAGCACAGCACCAGGCTTCACCTTCAGCCTCAAACCCGGCCCCTACTTCATCCTCTGTCATCAATAGAATAAATTTATAATTGAGATGTCTTCACTTTATACAGAACTGAGCAAACCCAGCTCCTATTCCTCTTTGCTTCTCTCCCAAATTTCTCCTCTCCCACCCTTGAATCCCTAAATTTCCAGCCCAAAACCAGACTGGGGTGGAGCCAAGTTGCCTGCAAGTGATAAGATTGCTCTGAGATGGAGATGATAACCCAAAATGACCACTGGACTAAATCAATCCATTTGTAATTTAAATCCAATCCTACAGAAGATAAATGCTCCAAATCCTCCATCAATCCCTCTCTGTAAAGGTCTGTGATGTCCTTGTTTTGTGTGAACCCAGGGTTGAATGAGGACCTGGAGGATTCCACCATTTCTCCTTTTTTAGAGTTATATAAAAGCAAAGCCAAGGCTTTATTTCCCACAACAGGTAACACCATTCCTCGACTACTTCGCTCCGTGTGCAGGGTAGAAAATACATCCAGCCCTGCTTTAAAACCACTGTAATTTTCAACAATCCCAACAATTCCACAAGAATTCCTGCCCATCACACAGAAATATTGTGAGGCAGCACTAAATGTATGTAAACCCCTTGGGTATCACAGCAATAATTCTGTTAACAGAGCCACCACATAATGTCCCCCTATTAACCAAGCGAAACATGAAGTTCACCAACTTCAGCTTTGCCTATTATTAAATCCCATTTCCTTTAATGTCCTATTACATTCAGCTTGTTGACCACCACTGGAAGGTAATGATACCCCCCACAACTTCACATTTTCTCCTGAGCACAACAGCTCTCTAAAAAATTAACTTGTTATTCCCGTTATTTTTGTCGTCAGTCGGATCTGGCGGCTCGTCCTTTGTGCTCCAACCCCCCAGCTCTCAATCTGGCCCCTTTTAAAAAGCAACATATGCTGAGGATAAATCCTTCAAATGGCTCTGTTAATCGAGGAGCTGCAGTGACAGCTTCACAAATGGGCAGGCTGGGGGGGTTCCTCGATTGTGTTTTTCTGATTTGGAATGGGAATGCAGGGATGGCTTTGGAAGAGCAGCCGGAGGGTCCAAAGCCCCTGGATTTGGTGTGGCAGATTCTGCCAGGCTCCAAGAGCCAGGAGCAGCTCAGATTTGCTGCACCAACAGAGAGCAAAAAGAAATGGTGACCCCAGTTAGTCCTGTCTGCCTGGTGCTGACATCCCAGGGGAGCAGTGGACAGAATCCCTCATCAGCATCCCACTGACTCCAGGGTCTCCGGACCTAAAAATACACCTTAAAAATAAATTTGGGGCAGAGGAAATCCCAAATTAAGGTTTGTTGGGACCCAGAGTGCAGGGAATGTTTCTCTGTGTGTTTTGAAGGGTCCAACCCCCCTGACAAACACAACTTTTAACTTCCATCCATGGAAAGGGTTCCAGGCTTTGGGATGGAACAGAATTGTCAGGAATGTCAATGAGAGAGTGGCACAGTGTGTGATTTATCACAGGGTGAGCAATTGAGATTCTGGGGTTTGTTAGGGTGGTGAGTAGATGACACAAGATGGAGGAGCCTTGTGGGTTTTAGGATTCCTCCTCCTCCTCCATCTCCTCCCTGTTCTGCAGTGCTGGGGACACAGGATGATCGGCTGTTTAGAGCCACATGAACAGAAATGGAGTTGGTGATTGGTAGGAAAGCAGAAATAATGAACGTTCTTGGTGATAACTGGGTGAATTCTCTTCAAGAGAACCTTGATCCCCTGTGCTGGGGCCTTTTGGTGCCTTTTCTCCCTCAGGCTGGGCTGGTGCAAAGCCTGGAGTGCTGAGATTGCTGATCAGGGAATAATGCCCAACGTGGAGAAGGAGAACAGCCCAGAGCCCCCTCTGCCTTTTTCCTGAGGAGGACTCTGCTAAAGGCAGGCACTGGGGCAGTGGGAGAACTGCCACAGGGTTGTAGCTCCAGAACCTGGAGAAATGCTGGAGTACCTTGGTGGAGCTCCAGGAGAAGCTGGGCCAAGCTGAGATGTCCTGTAATGGACACCTGAGTTGGGCACCACCAGGGCAGGGTGAGTGATTCTGGCTGTCTTCTCACAGCAGCTGGATTTTCCATCATCCAACGTGAAGAAAAGGGCAGTTCAACATCCCCTAACCTGTGTCCACGGAAGGATTTGGAGGAACAGAGTTCCCAGGCTGTTTCGTTTAACAGGTGGAAATAAGACACCATCACTTCAGAAATCTCTGGCAGAGCATGAATTCCCTCTATCCCAGTCAACATCAAGTCCATTCTTTCATCAAGTAACCCTCTTTTCCACATTTTAGTCATGTGCCCCAAACTGTTGGTAACACCCTGGAACACACGGGATGGAATCGAGGAACCCAGATTGTTTCCCTACCTTACTGAGCCTGACTTGAGAACCTGGGCAGGACAATCACAGAATCCTTCAGGTTGGAAAAGTCCTCTAAAATCATCTAAACCATCCCCAGCACTGCCAAGGCCACCACTGACCGTGTCCCCAAGGGCCACATCCCCAGGGCTTGGAAATCCCTGCAGGGCTGGGCACTCCACCACTGCCCTGGGCAGCTCTGCCACTGCCTGAGCACCCTTTCCAGGAAGGAATTTTCCCTAAAATCCACCCAGCCCCAGGCTGGGGCCGTTCCCTGCCCTGCTGTGCCTGTCCCTGTGCCCAGAGCCCCAATCCCCCCCGGCTGTGCCCTCCTCTCAGGAGTTGGGCAGAGCCCCCAGGGCCCCCCTGAACCCCCTGTGCTCCAGGCTGAGCCTTTCCCAGCTCCCCCAGCACCTCCAGACCCTTCCCCAGCTCTGTTCCCTTTCCTGCACCCCCTACCAGGTCTCTCCTGTCAGAGCTGCCCCCAGAATTCCAGGATGTCCCTTAAGGGAGAGTCCCTGCCCTGGGGCTGGCACAGCCCAGGGCCACTGGTCTCTTGCCCACAAGAGTTTGGTTTTAGCCACCCTCAAATCCCACAAAAATAATGACAGAAGAGTGAGGATAACACAAATCCCTCCAGGACACCCAGGTAAGGAATCACACACCCCAGCAGATCAATGGGAACAGGAGGACTTCCCTTTCCCACCAACCCTGGGCATACAACACCACAGAAGAGAAAAATCAGGATTTCCAGAGAAGCTGTGGCTGCCCATGGACCCCTGGAATGTCCAAGGCCAGACTGGATGGGGCTTGGAGCAGCCTGGGATGGTGGGATGAGATGAATTTTAATTTAAACCACCCTGTGGTGTTCAGCTCCAGTGTTTGCACAGGAGCACAAAGATCCTGTTTATAAAGAGCTGCCAGGGCAACAATTCTGCACTTTAGGGGTGGAGATCACAAATCCAGCCAGGTGCCTTTAACCCACTCACAGCTCCAAGCTAATCACTTTCATTAGTTAATTGGCTGAACAACTGGGCTCAGTTGGGACACACCAATATTGACATTTAGGAAGGCAAAAACCAAGGCTCAAAGACCCAGCTGTGCTCCAGGCTCTTGTCATTAATAAATTATAAATTCACACCTTGGCCACAGAGCCAGAGTTTGTAGCTCTGGCTCAAAAAAAAAAAAAAAAAAAAAGCCTGGAAATTTCTCCCACATGAAGGAATTTATGGCAGGGAAATACCACCAGGATTTTGTTGCTCCTCTGGAGGGTTGAGAGGATGCTCAGCAGGCTCCTTTTCCAAGGAGGTGTGTTTGCAGGGTGTGTTTAGGAAAAACAGAACCAGCTTCCAGAGGACACAGAGATGAAAATCTGGGATTGCCTTGGATCATCCACCTCATTTGGCATCCAGGGTCTGGGCCAGGCTAATGAGGAGAATGGATTTGCAGCAGCCCTGTACTATTGGAGGAGGCAAATTTGGACAAATTGGAAGCTGTGCCTCCGTGAAGGATCCCATTCCTCTTCTCCAGAGTGAAGGTGTTTGCTCCACTGGCCTCAGCACCAGGAGAACCTTTATTCCAAATCAAACTAATTTCACTAATTCCCATTTGTGGCTGATTTTTATTTTTTTTTCTCTTTCCCCCACAACTCCTGACCCTCAAACCTGGGATGAGGAATTCCTGACAGCTGCTGTCTCCTGCCCAGCCACTTGGCTTCAACCCACAGTTACAAATCACACTTAACTAATTACCTTAATAAAGCTGCTGCAAACGAGAGCACAAACACATCCAGGGCTGTTACTGCCAGTGGGAAAATGATTCCCTGCCCCTGGGAGATGTCACTGGATGTTCATGTGTGTGTCAGGTTGATTATCCCATAATTACAGTGCACGGTGACACGTGGCACACGAGGAGCAGATTTGGTTCTTTCCACATGGAATTGTGGAAAATGGGGCTGGGAGGACAGAGCGAGGCATGCTCTGGCTCTTAATTACAGAATATCAGTTCAAAGGGTGGAGTTTTGGTGTTAAAAATTTAAATTGTATTTTCACACAGACACAGAGCAGACCCGAGTGCAGGGTACTGACCAGGAATATTCCTCTCAGTTCCAGCTGGAAGAGGATGCTCAGGTATTTGTGAGGTTGCAGGGAATTCCCATCCCATAATGAGAGGCACAATGTGCCTGGCACTGACTCTGCCACTGTCCTCATCCTCCCCCTGCCACAAATCAGTGCTTGGACAGGGACAGGTCCCGTCCTTTTCCATGGTAAGGTCACATGGATGGAGCTTCCCTGCACCTGGGAACTCTCCTGGGCTTCATGGAATGGTTTGGGTGGGAAGGGATCTGGAAAATCATCTCATCCCACCCCATCCATGGCAGGGACCCCTCCCACCATCCCAGGGGGTTCCAACCCCAGTGTCCAACCTGGGACATTCCAGGGATGCAGGGGCAGCCCCAGCTGCTCTGGCAATTCCAGCCTGGCAAGGAATTCCTGCCCCACATCCCACCCAATCTCCCCTTTCCCAATCTGCAGCCATTCCCTGGCTCCTGTCCCTCCATCCCCTGTCCCCAGCCCCTCTCCAGCTCTCCTGGAGCCCCTGGAATGTTCTGGAAGCTCTCCCATCATTACACGTTGGAAGAGGAGCCCTCCAGTGAAGCATGTCCATAATTCCCTCAAGGATGGGGAATCTCCCATTCCTGACAGGAATGACACTAATTAAAGATCAGGAACAGATGGGCTGATTCAGCAGGAATTCATCCTGCCCTGCCAAGCAGCACCAATCCTGCTGGGATGGCATGGGATTGGATGGGACCCATGGGATGGAATAGGATCCATGGGATGGGATGGGATCCATGGGATGGGATGGGATCCATTGGATGGGACTGGGTGGGATGGGATCCATGGGATGGGATGGGATCCATGGGATGGGATCCATGGGATGGGACTGGGTGGATGGGATTGTGTGGGATGGAATAATGGGATGGGCTGGCAGCTCCCTGGGGGAGTCACACTGAGAACTTCAGGATTTTCCAAAGGTGCAGTGCCAGGAAGTCGTTAGCCTAATTAACTCTTCACTGTCAATCCAAGAGTTCTTCCCAACCCAGCCACAATCCCACAAGCACAAGGCCAGCCAGAGCTCGTGGCTTCCCAGAGGGATGGCAAAACCCCACACTGATTGGGTTACAAGGATTTTACAGCACCAAGGGTGGGAATTCCTGCAGTCTGAACTCAGAAGTCTCCCTGCAAACCAAACCTCATGCTCGTGTTTATATTCCTGCAGGGAATGACAGAGCTCCGAGCTTGGGAAGCTGAAAGAGGCTGAAATAAATCCTGGGAACCACCAAGATATTCAGCAGCAATCTGAGAAAAACAGGAGTGGGTTTTTCTGATATAAACCCCTGCCTCTGTGGCCACCTGCACTGTAAATTGTGCTCAGTTTCCTCACATTCTCTCCTTACAACTCCCAATTCTTTTCAATTACCAAAAAGAGGGGGGAAAAAAATATGTGTACAATGTAGCAGTGCAGCTTCATGGACATGATGGATGCTGCAGCAGTTTCAGTTTGGATTTTTTTCCATGAATTTTTATCGCCCTGCACTGTAAAAACTGCACCAGGAATCCTAATACTTGTCCTAACTCATCCAGCTCTGTGTGAATCATTTTAGTCCTCTGCATATTTCATCTTTTCCTTCTAACTAATAGTGCTCCAACGCTGTGAATAATTTATTATTCAGCCAAATTTATGATTATGCTGATTCTTTTTCTCGTAAAGAAATACATTTTCAGAATATATTGATTTTAGCTGGAAGTGCTCCAGGTCGGACGGGGCTTGGAGCAACCTGGGCTAGTGGAGGGAGTCTCTTCCCATGGGAAGGGGGTTGGAATTAGGTGATTTTCAAATTCCTTTATTTTAAAGGGATGTCCCAGCCTTCAGCTGACGAATTTAAACCTCGGTGATGTCACTTAATTACAGAATTTAGGGGAGAAAGCTGAACACAGATGGAATCCCAACCTCTGCCATATTTTCCCCTGTGAGGAAAGCAGCAAGAGGAATCCAAGAGCTCTGTTCTCCTTGGATTTTCCCCCTTTAACATCAGCATGCAGCACTCAGCCCCAGTGAAATAATACCTGAAAAAAAAAAAAAAAAAAAAAACAACACAACCCTCCTCTCACTTCCTCCCTCTCTATATTTATTTATAAATATAAATCATCCCATCCCCTTATCAATGAAATCATAATTGCACTGATAGCAGCACAGCAGCAGCAGATGGGCCTGTGGAAAATGTGAAATAAACCCGAGATTCTGCCAATTCTAAGAATTCAATGGTTTATAAATATTTCTCTCCGTATCACAAATGAGCATTATTGGAGATAGGCTCTGCCTAAGTAGCTGCAGATCAGCTTATCTGTGCAAGCTGAGGGATTTGGGAGACGTGCACTTTTCAGGAGGAAGTTTTTGAGAGGAGCAAAAAGTGGGAAGAAACGGGACCAAAAAAAAAGTGAGGAAAAAGGAGAAATGGCAGGATGACAATAGAATGTTTCTGGTCAGTGGCTGTGGAGAAAATAAATATGGGAGGAGGAAGGAAGGGCTTGGGGAAGAGACACATCTGGCATTCCCAAAGGGAGTGGAGGGGTCTGGGATCCCTGGATTTGTACAAAAATAGGGGCAGGAGGAAGGAAAACCCCATAAATCATCAAGAAGTTCCATGCAGCAGTGAGCAGAGTGCCCCTGGGAATTGGAGCAATGGGGATCTTCATGGATGAGAGGCTGGGGACTGAGGAGACAGAATCCAAAATACAGGATATGTAATTCCATGGAAGAGCGGTGTGGCAGGCGAATTCCAAAAGTGATTTAACAACGCTCAGCAGAACTGGAATCAGAGGACACGAAGAGCTCAGGGATGCTCTGATTAAAAAATAACTGCAAAAATTTAAGTGAAGGAAATCAGTCTGAACTCTGAGTGCTGGAGCAGGGGAGGACCTAAGGGAAAAAATAGAAAAAAAAATAAAATAGAAAAGAAAACCTTCTGTGTTCTTTACCCATTGAATTCATCCCTGCCTTAGGATCAGGGTATGGAATATGGAATAGTGATGGATTTATAGCTCTAGAGATGAACTGAGCATTAAAAAGGCCCCACACTGCATGTCCACCCAAAAACACCCTCAGCACTCCTTGGATTTACAAAGCCTCGTGTTGACAGCAGAGCAGGGTCTGAGTGAAGTCAAGAAAAGTCAATTAAAAAATAATAATGTCCCTCCTACTTGATCCCTCCTCCTGTGCTCTCCTCTCACCTCCTCTGTTTGCCATCAAAGAACTGAGCACCCAAAAACTGAGCTAATGAGAAAAAACGGTGAGGGAAGGAATCCTCAGGAAAAGCCCAAGAGGTTTCCTTCCATTCTTCCACCTGAAAAAAAGTGATTGAAGAACCTGAGACTCTTCCCAGAGCTTGGCCAGATTTCAAAGGCTGCTTGGAAAGGATGGGAAGAAGGAGTGAGAAGAGACAACTTCCACTGTCCCAGGCTGCCCAAAGCCCTGTCCAGAACATTCCATGAGGGGACCCTCGGTCAGTCCTGAACCTCCCCAGGCACAGGGAGCTCTTGCACTTCCCAAAGAGGATTTCTGAAGGTTTTAGGAAGCTCAAACCACCAAAGCAGGAGGAAAAACCCAAGATCCCTGAACCTTTTCCTTGTTGTTGTAGAGATAAATACATTATACAGACTCTTGTGACTTTTTTAAGGTTGTGTGAAGGATGGATTCATTTTCAGGGATTGTTTTCTTTAAATACAATTTTCTATAGACTACAGTGCTTGGTGAGAGAAAGACAAACTTCTTTACTCACATTGGTCAAACCAGAGGGACATCAAGAGAAAATTCTTCTCACAGAAAGGATTCACAACACGAATGCTGTTACAAAAACAATCTCGGTGTTTACGGTCCCTCTTTGGGAAGAAGTGTCAGAAAACCCAAACATCACCAAACTAGAGCTTTAAAAACTCAGAAACTTCAGGCTTGAAAACCAGATTACAGCTCCTGACCTTCGGGGTGGTTCCTGCAGAACCCCTTTGGAAAATTCATCCGTGAACTCCTTCCCAAAATATCTCCCGGATTAATGATCACCAGGAAAAAATAACGAACGGATGAAAGCCAGGCAGGGCTCCCACACAGCACAGGTGGCCCAAAATAAAAACCCAAGCAGAGACAGAAGCTCCAGCACTGCCAAGGCCACGTCCCCACGTGCCACATCCACAGGGCTTGGAAATCCCTCTGGGAATGAGCACTCCCCACTGCCCTTCCAATGCTTTTCCCAGCTTTTCCTCCAGCCCTTTCCAGGAAAAAAAGCCACCAAAAAACCAGACCTCAGATTTCTTGCTTCATCTCCCACTTTTTTTATATTCCAAATAAACCCCCAAGCGAGTGACGATGACAGAGTACAAGGGATGAGAGGCTGTTGAACAATGCCCAGAAAATCAATTCCCAACTGCTGTTTTTGTTATTTAGATTTAAGAAAAAAACACCCCTCACATAAAGGACTGCATGTCTGAGCTATTGAGGAGGCAGAGACAAAATGTAAAATTGAGCAGCATCGAGTAAACTACCACAAAATATCAATTTATAGACAAGCCCATTAAATATTTTGTACTCCAGCTTTCTGCTTGTACAGTAGAAGTGGCAACTGGATATAAATTTCAAGCAGGAACTCGAAAAACAAGAGTACAATGCAACTTTGGAATGGAAATTTCAACTCCAGAGGCAATTTCCCATTGCCAGTGCTCATGGGTGCATGAATTATCCTCTCAGGGATAAATAGGATTTATTTGATTGCTTTATCAGCTCTCCACTTTCTCAGATCTCCTGGAGCTGTGGGAGACATCCCAGGGATATTTGGAGATTCCTTGTTTGAAGACACAGCAGGGACAAAATTGTTTCACTCCTATGGAGGAGCAGGGCCTGACCATGAAATGATAATTATTGCCACAACAATCTCTGAAGCAGCCAGGAAAGGGACAAATCAGAAGGAAAATATTGTCAGCATTTTATTTAAATGAACTTTGAAAAAGTCTGCCACGACAGGAGCAGTACCAGAGCTTGGTAAGGGATTGCATGGAGCAATTATGGCAAAATCTGATGCCAAAAGACACAAAGTTTGTCACCATGGCTGCTCTGAAGCCACAATTCCAAGTGATCCTGAGCTGCAGGACACTTGCCAAGAGTCCTGGCTTTTTCAGGACTCTTGGAAATCCTATCCCTGTCACCACTCTCCTAATTTTTATAGGAAATCCTGAGAACAATCTTTGTGAAAGGCAGGAGATGGGAGAAATTCAGAAATATTCCAGGAAATCCTGAGAAGCAATCTTTGTAAAAAGCAGGAGATGGGAGAAATTCAGAAATATTCCAGGAAATCCCATCCTTCTCACCACTCTCCCAGTTTTTAGAGGGAATTCTGAGAAGTAATCCTTAAGAAAGGCAGGAGATGGGAGAAATTCAGAAATATTCCAGGAAATCCCATCCTTCTCACCACTCTCCCAATTTTTAGAGGGAATTCTGAGAAGCAATCTTTGTAAAAAGCAGGAGATGGGAGAAATTCAGAAATATTCCAGGAAATCCCATCCTTCTCACCACTCTCCCAATTTTTAGAGGGAATTCTGAGAAGTAATCCTTAAGAAAGGCAGGAGATGGGAGAAATTCAGAAATATTCCAGGAAATCCCACCCTCCAGCCCAGCAGGAATTCCAGCCCTGCCCATGCCATGTGGGACAGGCTCTGGGAAGTGTCAAAGCACCTCCTGGGATTTTCCTCCTGGGATTTTCACAGTTAATCCTGGCAAAGCACTCCAGTCAGGGGGGAGGCAGCTCTTGTGTCCCTCACATCTCCATCCCCGATGAGGCCTGACAGCCCCTAATTAACTGTCATTAGCAAACACATGTCAGGGCCTGGCCAGTGCTGGATGGGCTCATTTACCTCCAGAATGCTGAAATCCAACTTGAAACCAGCTGGATTCCTAAATTCTGTTTGGAATAAATGATGGATTGAAAGTGTTCCTTTCCTTGCTCCTTGCTGTGGGCTCCTTGCTCTGTGCTGGATCTGCTCATTTACCTCCAGAATGCTGAAATCCAACTTGAAACCAGCTGGAGAGACAATTCTTTTTTGTCTTATTAAACATTCCTTACTTTCCAATTCCTAAATTCTCCTGTTTGGAATAAATGATGGATTAAAAGGAGCTCCTTGCTCTGTGCTGGATCTGCTCATTTACCTCCAGAATACTGAAATCCACCTTGAAAACAGCTGGAGAGCCAATTCTTTTTTGTCTTATTAAACATTCCCCACCTCCCCAATTCCTAAATTCTCCTGTTTGGAATAAATGATGGATTAAAAGTGTTCCTTTCCTTGCTCCTTGCTGTGAGCAGCCCTAAGGAGAAGGACACAGGGGAAGGTGGGAGCTCTGCAGAACCAGGAGGTGACAAATGAAACAATTCCACCCCAACAACCACAATTAAAGTGGAGCTGAGTTTTGTGGAGCCCCCTGCACAGTCACACCTCAGTCCTGTCTTAGTTTAATTAATTAGAGCAGGCTCAAATTAATCCAGCTCAGTTTCTGCAAGAGCACAGCAGAGGAGCTGGGTGGGAAACTCCTCATGGAATTCCTGGTGACACTGCCCCCTCTGCTGCACAAAGTCACCCAAAGGAAGACAAATTTAGGGATTCAGGTAGGAATTTAAGGGGGGAAAGGACAATTCTTCCCTGTGAGGGTGTGGAGAACTTGGAATAGAATTCCCAGAGCAGCTGGGGCTGCCCCTGGATCCCTGGAAGTGCCCAAGGCCAGGCTGGAGAGGGCTTGGAGCAGCCTGGGATGGTGGGAGGCGTCCCTGCCATGGCAGGGGGGAATGAGATGATTTTACAGTCCCTTCCAACCCAAACCATTCCATGACTCTTTGATATCTGTTCATTCACTGCTGTGGAATCTTGTGATGCCCATGGGAATTTCTGACCTTGAGAATCATGGGATTCTTGTGATGTTCATGGGAATTTCTGACTGTGAGAATCATGGGAATTCTTGTGATGTTCATGGGAATTTCTGACCTGTGAGAATCATGGGAATCTTGTGATGTTCATGGGAATTTCTGACCTTGAGAATCATGGGATTCTTGTGATGTTCATGGGAATTTCTGACCTTGAGAATCATGGGAATCTTGAGATGCTTCATGGGAATTTCTGACCTTGAGAATCATGGGAATCTGTGAGATGTTCGATGTGGATATTAGATTCTGACCTTGAAAATCATGGGAAGCTTTTGAGATGTTCATGGGAATTTCTGACTGTGAGAATCATGGGATTCTTGTGATGTCCAAGGGAATTTCTGACCTTGAGAATCATGGGAATCTTGTGATGCTCATGGGAATTTCTGACCTTGAGAATCATGGGAAGCTTTTGAGATGCCCATGGGAATTTCTGACCTTGAAAATCATGGGATTCTTGTGATGCTCATGGGAATTTCTGACTGTGAGAATCATGGGAATCTTGTGATGTCCAAGGGAATTTCTGACCTCGAGAATCCTGGGATTCTTATGATGCTCATAGGAATTTCTGACCTTGAGAATCATGGGATTCTTGAGATGTTCATGGGAAGATTTGATCTTGGGAATCATTGGAATCTTGTGATGCTCATGGGAATTTCTGACCTTGAGAATCATGGGATTCTTGAGATGTTCATGGAAGTTTTGATCTTGGGAATCATTGGAATCTTGTGATGCTCATGGGAATTTCTGACCTTGAGAATCATGGGATTTTTGTGATGCTCATTGGAATTTCTGACCTCGAGAATCATGGGAATATTGTGATGTCCAAGGGAATTTCTGACCTTGAGAATCATGGGATTCTTGAGATGTTCATGGGAAGTTTTGATCTTGGGAATCATTGGAATCTTGTGATGCTCATGGGAATTTCTGACCTTGAGAATCATGGGATTCTTGTGATGCTCATGGGAATTTCTAACCTTGAGAATCATGGGATTCTTGTGATGCCCATACGGAATATGTTCTAACCTTGAGAATATCATGGGACTCTTGTGATGCTCATGGGAATTTCTGACCTTGCTGCCAACTGCTCTGGAATTCGTTTAATCACTCCCTCCTGAGGGTGCCACCAGCAAGATTCCACCAAAGGAATCTTTATTCATCTTTTCCTTCACACTTATACAGTGAAATATTCCCATCCCCTTCTCCAGGTGCACTCCAACAGAAGTGCAAAGGGCCTGAGGGGCCCACCTGAGGTTTTCCACACAAGCTCTGTGAGAAAAACACAGGAGGTAAAGCAGAACCCTCCAATGAACCACGGTGGTTTGGGGAATTTTGGGAGCTGGGTCACATCCCTGAGATGCTCCTCCTCTGGGAAGGCAACTGGACTGAGGGCTGGAAATGATTCCTGAAACAGTGATTCCCACTAATGGGCATTTCCAGCAGCTCTCATTAGTGTCATTATTGATTCTTCTCTGTATTTTCTCCTGTGATTCTCCAGTTTCCTTTATTTTTTTTTCCCCCCTTGGGATTTTGCAATTACAACATCCAACAGTGCCCATGGCTCTGCAGGGAGGAGTAAATCCCCCATTTCTGTAAAATGCCCATTTCCTGGCACGTTTTTGATGGTGGTTATGAACAGACAAGGTGCATTTTGAACATTTGCTCAGCAAAGCATTTCAGGCCACGCCGTGGGAGCACTTGGCAGTTCTTGCTGTTTCACCCCTTTATTCCCAAAGCAACTCAGTCATGGGGCAGAATTCAAGCCACAGGGGAAAAATGCCACAGTTGGACAGAGATAACCCTGAGCCAAGCTCTGAATTTGTCTTTTTTAAACAGAACCTTTCTGCTGGTTTTGTGGCAGAGTTGGAAATAACTGCGATTAGTGAATGTTCAATAGATTGGCTCGTGTGTGAATTAGAGGACTCCAGGAGAGTTTGTATTGCCTGCCTGGTTTCATTTCAGAGTTTATCAAGGCACAGAAGGACATTTTAGGCTCCACACACTCATTAATATTCTTCTCCTCTGCTGATGAAGTTCCCATTCAACGCCACATTCCTTGAAAATGCAAAGGAACATCCCCAGCCTTCCTGGGATGAGGACAAATCCCCCCTATCTCCCTCCATCATCCTGGCCATGTTTATATTTTCCTTCAGCAGAATTATTTCCTCCATCTGCTCCTCCTGCAGGAGTTGCCTCCTCCTTTTCCTGCTTTCCCCAGCTTCCCAAGTAAAACACATTTATCCACGGTGGTTCCCCCAAATACCAAATACACAATATTTGGTATGTATTTTCTGCACATGCAAATACATTTTGCAGAATTGATCAGCAACTCAAATAAGCAACAACCTGCAGAAGTCAAAGCCCTGGAGATTCCCCAGACAGAGAGGGGCACAACCCAGATGGGTGTGGGTGTGTGGATGAACACAAACCCCACTGAAAAATAACAATATTTGGTTATTAGCTCCCTTCTGGAACACCACTGAAGATATTTATGGCATCACTTTCTGGTTTAGGGACTGAAATTTGCCCCTGAAATGGGCACAGCATTAAAACCCTGACAGGGCTCTGGCTGGGTAATGTGTTTTATAGCTCTCTGCATTTAAAAAAAAAAAATAAAAATTAATTAAAAGCTTGGTAAAAGGTCAGAAGTTGCACAGGGTTACATTTTTCTAGCATGAGAAAGCAGTTTCTTTCCAAAGCCTGCAGACAAATGTACTTTTTCTTTGTCAGACAGAAAAAGGTCTTGGAGGGTGATAAATAGCAGAGCTGTCCAATTTTGTAATCCAGTCAGAAAAAATAGACATCTTTGTGCTGAGGTACAAATCAAACCTGCTTTTTCTTTCTTTGCTTAATCACCAATTAAAAATGCAATATATTATGTGAAGTTTCAGGTAATCTAAATTGAATTTCATTCACATTAAAGAATTCAACCTCTCATTTGACAAAAATGGAGCAACTATTCTTTTGGAGAGCCCACGGAATCAGTAATTTAGTTGAACTGGAAAGTGTGTGGCTTCTCAGAAAAGAATTACACTGCTGATTGTGTTAAGCAAATAATAATTAACACAAGTACATACAGCTCTAATTAGCAAGGAACTTAATTAAACAAATACACCAGCACAGCAAAATGCATAACAAAGTAATTGCACAGCGCCTTGCCAACGTGGTTTTTATTTTTGCACGGTGATTATAAAACAATTTTGGGTAAAGAAATGCAGAAATCAGGCTCTGCCCAGCCCCTCTGAAACACACAGAGAGCCCAGGAAATGCCGTGGAATTCCCTGCTCTGCCTGGAATTCCCTGCTCTGCCTGGATGTTTCACTGTAAAAGCATGGAGGAAAGGGAAATCAGGATTTCTTGGGTGGGATCTTGCTGCCTTGTCCCATCCCTGTCTGCCTTCTACGACCTGGAAGAGCTGTGCACAAAAACTTTGAACAATTCTGGGTTTCAGGATTACGAAGGAAAAGTCCTGATTCCCTAAATTAAAGCAATATAAAAGTTCCATTTGTCATCTCTTAACCCTTTATCTTCTTCTGGCCAAGCTTGGAAAATAAACCTTGATGTCGAGGCATGGAGTTAGGGAAGAGCTGGAGCTGGGGGATTGTCCAAGATCGTGGATTTTGGTGGATTTTGGGTGGATTTTGGGGATCTTCAAGGATGAAAATTCCACAAATTTCTCTCACTGCTCAGGAGAGAAGATTTTCCTCATGGCCAGGTGGAATTCCCTCATGTTGAAGTGGAATGTCCTGACTTTCATCCCTGATTTCAGGAGTGCAGTTACCAATCCATGGTGTCAAGCATGGAAATCTTGGATTTCCCTGGAATTTTCAAGCCTGCAGTTACCCATCCATGGTGTCAAGCATGGAAATCTTGGATTTCCCTGGAATTTTCAAGCCTGCAGTTACCAATCCATGGTGTCAAGCAAGGAAATCTTGGATTTCCCTGGAATTTTCCCTCTGACAGTCAATAAGCCTGTGCAGTTTGCATGAAGAAGGATTCTCCCATCCTTCCACCACAGCATGGGATAATTCCCAAGGTCAGAGCAGTGCTTGGACAAAAAGTGTCTCCAGCCACCCCAAAAAACTTGGGAAGCTCCCTCACAAAGATCATTAGGATCAACTGGAAATGGTTTATTCCAGAAAAAAACCCATTTTTTTTCTGAAACACACCTCTAATTTCACCAGATGGTTTTCCCACAAATCCCTGGAGTTAAGCAGAGGTTTGTCCAGGACTCAGAGTCCTTCACTCCAAGGTTGGAATTTCCTACACCTGCCCTACTCCCAGCTCACTCTCCCCTCCCCCAGGAGTTTTATCCATCCCTGGGTTTCTGAGGGAAGAGTGAAGGCTCAAAATTCATCTGCAAATTCCCAAAAAAACCCCTCTTGTCCCTGTGGAATGAACTCCAGGGAATCCAGCATCACTGGTGGGTCACCAAAAACCTGAAGGATCATCCTCCCACCCCAAATATTCACCAATATCTGGATTGATATTGGCCAATTGGCACCAACCCACGTCCTGCAGAAATCTTTATTTTGGTCTTAATCCCATTTTCCCCCACACCAGTTTCATCCTCCATCTTTCCAGGCTGTAATTTCCTCCTAAATCATTTCTGCATCACAGAAATGAGGATTTTTCTTTTTTTTTTTGCCTCGTTTCTGTCCCTGTTTAAGTATTTCCAGCCAATAAAGATATTCTTTAATCAGTGAATAAAAAGGAAAAGGAATAGTGGGGAGCTCTTTATGGCTGGGGAGTCGTGGGCATCTTTGAAACAAAAATGCAACTGCCTCTTTAATATCTTTTATGAGTCTGTCTGAAGCAGCAGCAGTGTTGATACAGCCTAATTAAATCAATTCATCTGTGGAATTTCCCAATGTTTGGACTTTTTCCAGGAGGGCTCCTTGGAGCATCTTTTTTCCATTCTCAATCTCTTCCTAAAATTTCGGAGGTAAACAACAACAACAACAAAAATGATAATTTCTTTCCTGACACTCTACAATCACTGAAGGTTGAAGCCCCAAAGGATTTTTTTTCCTTGATGTTAAACTCTGTGTTTATCAATCCTGCTCTCAGCCTGGAGCTCCTCACCACCACTCAGCTCTTTATTATTTCCTAATTTATTATTTGTATTTCCATGCTGCCTGCAGGCTTTGAGGAGCGCTGATTTAGCCACGGCTTCCCTTTCCTGTTATTTTTTATTTCATTTTTGGGTGATAAACTGGAAGATCAGGCTTCCTGCTGGCTTAAAATTCATGGAATGAGGATCACAGGAACTCAGGTGTGGATTTGGAACTGCAGGCTCTGAGTTTGCTCAGGGTTCTGGGGAGTTTTCCCACCACGGGATATTTCTGGGATGCTCTGTCACCACACAAGCACTCCCTTGTCAAAGATCTTCAGCTCTGAAGCAGGAAAGTTGCTTTTTTATTTCATTTTAAACTTGGGATTTTTGGGGTTTTGATGGCCACGTGTGTCACTTCAGCATCTATGTGATTAAGGGGTTGGAGAACCTGTAAAGTATTTAATGAAATTAAAAAGCTGCTGAATTAAAGGCTGCTGTCCATGACTAGAAGAGCCCCAACACCCCAGAGAACCAAAGCACGAGATGGACACACACATCCCAAAGGCAGGGACTCTGGAAATTGCTGTTCCAGTTATGTTACATCCACACAATCCCAAAAAAGCTGTGTCTTAACACAAATATTTTCCAGAAAAACCACCCTGGTCCCAAAGAACTTGGTCCTTAAATCCAGAAATGAGGATTCTGGAGGGATTTCCTAATTTGTGGAATCCCAGAATGGGTTGGAAAAGACCTTTAAAGGTCACCTTTTGCCATGGGCAGGGATATCTTTATCAAAATCAGGTTGCTCAGAGCCCCACCCAACCTTGAAGGGAAATTTAAAGGAGCTTGGTCTGGAGGAAAAAAGGAAATCTTGCAAATAAACCTCCCAGAGAAATGAGAGACCAAACAACAGAGAATTCAGCTGAGGCATAATAAATATTCCCAATAAAAGTAAAAAGTTGGACAATATAAACACAGGTGCAGCTGTTTAATCAGTGCTGGTTTATAGGGAATCTGCTCCAATGAAATTAAACAGCAGCAGAAATGGGAAATAAAACTCCTCTTTTATGGTATTTTAATATGATATCAGGCACTCCATGTGGGTTATTTAGCATTATCACTGCACCAAGATTCAGCCTCTGTCCTATCTGATGGAAACAGAACCTTTGGAAGATGTTTTCTTTCCCCCACCTTAACCCTGCAAAAAAAAAAAAAAAAATCCTAAACCTCAGCTTAATCTACAAAACAAGTTTTATTCAGCAGCACAAACCCAACCAATATCCCAAATCAACCAACCTGCCTTGGGCACAGGCTCAGGTGGACACTAACTTCAATTTTATTGACTTGGGTGAAAAATTGTGATGCACACCCAGAATCTGGGGGGGAAACTGCATGCTCTGGGAAAAAACCCAGATTTTTTTTTTTTTAGGTTTTGTGTGCAGAGAGGGGATTCCCTCTCCAGTTCTTGGCCTGGGTTTTCCTCCCCTGTTCCTGGCTGGAGTTTGGAGCTTGCCCAGCTCCAACCTTTCCTCTTCCTAACAGAAGCCACTCAATACTTTTATTTCACTCTGCTCCTGCCAGAGTTTCTGCTCTTTCCCTGAGCTTTTCTCACCCGGTTTGTGAAGCTGAACAACCAGAATCAGCCACAGTTAGCACAGGGATTAATCTTTCTCATTAACACTTTGCTAATTTCCTAATGAAACTCTTCCCCAGATCCCATTTGCCTTTTCCACAGCTGCCCCACCTCCCTCCTGCCCCGTGGTTTCCACCTCACCACTCCCTCTTCCTCTCACTTTTCCTCCTGTCAAAGCCTCTGCGAGAAACTCTGAGCTGCTTAAAAAGAGCAATAAAATGTTATTACATTCAATAACTTCCAGCAGAATCAAATCTTTTCTTCGGGAACAATCTAATTCTGAAACCAGGATCCACCACCTTCCCTGCAAAGCACAATATATTGGGAGAAAAACCAACCTCAGCTGGGCTAAACCAGGATTTTAACGCTTGCTTATCCTGGGAGGGATCTCTGACAAGGAATTTAAAACAGGAAAATGCACAAAGGATTTCTGGGATGGCGTTCAGCCTTTTGTTTTACCTACTGTGAGCAAACAGATGATCAGAGAATGGGATAAAAGGCTTTTCCTCTGGATCAAGAGTGCTTTCTGGAGTGATGGAATAGAGGTGATCAGAGGAAATGCAGCTGCAGCAGCGAGGAAGGGTTTGTATGATAGATTGTAAAACCTTAATGCATTACAAACACACGGAAAAGCAGTTTAGTTTGGCTTGCAGGAGTTTAGGGCAGCGTGGAGAGACATTAGCAAGGCAAAGCAGCAGTGGTGTTACTGAGGGATCAAACAGAAAAACCTTAATGTTGGAGTATTTTGCTATTAATAGCCTGGCTAAAGGAGTTCTAGCCCAGGTTCTCCCAAGGAAAATGGGAATTTGTGGGAAATTGTGCAGGGCAGCGTGGTGACATCTGCACATCTGTGCTAGTGCACAATGGGGTTTGGGGGCAGCGCCCCGAATCCTGGCCGGGGGGCACAGCTGGGGCACAGCTGGGGCACAGCTGGGGCACATCTGGAGCCGGGAGGGAGCTGGAGCTGCTGGGGCAGGGCCGGGGGCAGCTCCTGCCCAGGAGAGGCTGAGCGAGCCGGGGCTGCTCGGGGCGGGGGAGCCCATCCCTGGGATCGGGATCCAGGACAGCCCATCCCCGGGATCGGGATCCAGGGACAGCCCATCCCCGGGATCAGGATCCAGGCACAGCCCATCCCTGGGATCGGGATCCAGGGACAGCCCATCCCCGGGATCGGGATCCAGGCACAGCCCATCCCCGGGATCCCGCTCCAGGCACAGCCCATCCCCGGGATCGGGATCCAGGCACAGCCCATCCCCGGGATCGGGATCCAGGCACAGCCCATCCCTGGGATCCCGCTCCAGGCACAGCCCATCCCCGGGATCGGGATCCAGGCACAGCCCATCCCCGGGATCGGGATCCAGGCACAGCCCATCCCCGGGATCGGGATCCAGGGACGGCCCATCCCCGGGATCGGGATCCAGGCACAGCCCATCCCCGGGATCGGGATCCAGGCACGGCCCATCCCCGGGATCGGGATCCAGGGACAGCCCATCCCCGGGATCGGGATCCAGGGACGGCCCATCCCCGGGATCGGGATCCAGGGACGGCCCATCCCCGGGATCGGGATCCAGGGACGGCCCATCCCCGGGATCGGGATCCAGGGACGGCCCATCCCCGGGATCGGGATCCAGGGACAGCCCATCCCTGGGATCGGGATCCAGGCACAGCCCATCCCCGGGATCCCGCTCCAGGCACAGCCCATCCCTGGGATCGGGATCCAGGCACAGCCCATCCCCGGGATCCCGCTCCAGGCACAGCCCATCCCCGGGATCCCGCTCCAGGCACAGCCCATCCCCGGGATCCCGATGCAGGCACAGCCCATCCCTGGGATCCCGCTCCAGGCACAGCCCATCCCCGGGATCGGGATCCAGGCACAGCCCATCCCCGGGATCGGGATCCAGGCACAGCCCATCCCCGGGATCCCGCTCCAGGCACAGCCCATCCCCGGGATCCCGCTCCAGGACAGCCCATCCCCGGGATCGGGATCCAGGCACAGCCCATCCCTGGGATCCCGCTCCAGGCACAGCCCATCCCCGGGATCGGGATCCAGGCACAGCCCATCCCCGGGATCGGATCCAGGCACAGCCCATCCCCGGGATCGGATCCAGGGACGGCCCATCCCCGGGATCGGGATCCAGGCACAGCCCATCCCCGGGATCGGGATCCAGGCACGGCCCATCCCCGGGATCGGATCCAGGGACAGCCCATCCCCGGGATCGGGATCCAGGGACGCCCATCCCCGGGATCGGGATCCAGGGACGGCCCATCCCCGGGATCGGGATCCAGGGACGGCCCATCCCCGGGATCGGATCCAGGGACGGCCCATCCCCGGGATCGGGATCCAGGGACAGCCCATCCCTGGGATCGGGATCCAGGCACAGCCCATCCCCGGGATCCCGCTCCAGGCACAGCCCATCCCTGGGATCGGGATCCAGGCACAGCCCATCCCCGGGATCCCGCTCCAGGCACAGCCCATCCCCGGGATCCCGCTCCAGGCACAGCCCATCCCCGGGATCCCGATGCAGGCACAGCCCATCCCTGGGATCCCGCTCCAGGCACAGCCCATCCCGGGATCGGGATCCAGGCACAGCCCATCCCCGGGATCGGGATCCAGGCACAGCCCATCCCCGGGATCCCGCTCCAGGCACAGCCCATCCCCGGGATCCCGCTCCAGGCACAGCCCATCCCCGGGATCGGATCCAGGCACAGCCCATCCCTGGGATCCCGCTCCAGGGACAGCCCATCCCTGGGATCGGGATCCAGGCACAGCCCATCCCCGGGATCGGGATCCAGGCACAGCCCATCCCCGGGATCGGGATCCAGGCACAGCCCATCCCCGGGATCGGGATCCAGGGACAGCCCATCCCCGGGATCCCGCTCCAGGCACAGCCCATCCCCAGGATCCCGATGCAGGCACAGCCCATCCCTGGGATCGGGATCCAGGCACAGCCCATCCCCGGGATCGGGATCCAGGCACAGCCCATCCCCGGGATCGGGATCCAGGGACAGCCCATCCCCGGGATCCCGCTCCAGGCACAGCCCATCCCCGGGATCCCGCTCCAGGCACAGCCCATTCCCGGGATCCCGATGCAGGGACAGCCCATCCCCGGGATCCCGATGCAGGCACAGCCCATCCCCGGGATCCCGCTCCAGGCACAGCCCATCCCCGGGATCCCGCTCCAGGCACAGCCCATCCCCGGGATCCCGCTCCAGGCACAGCCCATTCCCGGGATCCCGGGTCCCGGCAATGCCCCGGGCGGGGCAGGAGTGTGCGGGCAGCAGGGAGGGCCGGGCTCTCCTCCCTGGGCACATTCCAGAGCCCCGGACACTGCCCCGTGCCCGGGAGCTGAGCAGGCTCCGCTGCGCTCCTCGCCCTCCCTGCGGTTTTTCCCTCGCAGGCTTTGGAGTTTCCATTTCCAACACCCAGGTATCTTCTGGAAACACCGCCCCGAGCTGAGCGCCTTGCTTGGGAATGGAGGGAAATCCCTTTTTGCCACGAGTGACCCGGATAAAACAAGGGGTGATGGGCACCGGTTTCTCCTGGGGAGATTCCAGTGGCACACAAGGGGAAAATTTTCCTCAAGGAGAACAAGCAGCCATTGGAATTTTCTCCCCAGGGAGAGGAATGAGGGATTTGTCTTTCCAAAGCAGCTGTGAGATCAAACCAGCACTGAGAGAGAAAAGAAATAATGGGAAGGATCCCACTGATTGGTGAATGGAAAAAAAAATATATATTTGCCTTTACAGACAAAGTGTAGGTTTGCTGAGAAATGAGATTGGATATGGAAAGATGAAAGAAACAATGGGGAGAAGCCATAGATTCCTTAAGAATTAAAAATTAAAGGTAGGTTATACATGAGAGGGGAATCTCAGGTATCAGGGTTCTGGGCAGTCTGTGCCTCTCAAGTGCCTCAGCCAGTGGGGAAAGAGAGAGGGAAATGGGGTTGGGAAATTGGGATAAAGAGAAGGAAATTATTATTATTATTATTATTATTATTATTATTATTATTATTATTATTATTATTATTATTATTATTATTATTATTATTATTACTTTGGATAAGGCTGCATCCTCGAAAAACTGGAGAGCCCCCAGGGTTCTCCCTTTATTTAAATCAAGTCAAAGGACTCCTCTGTCTCCTTTTTGGACCTAAACCCCTGGTTTGTGGATTTTTAATTTTTTTTTTATTTTTTATTTTTTGTGGATTAATTTCCTGACACCCACAAAGCCAAACCTCGTGGTAGGAAAGTTTGAAACAAGGTTAAACAGCCCCAAACCAAGCTCAGACCACATGGTAGCAGCAAGGGCCTCACCACCAAATGCTTTAACGTCCTGATTTATCCCAATCAAAATTAATTCCTTGTGGGAACTGAGCCTCCCAAAGGAAAGCAAAAGGAACCAGGGATTTCTGTCACCATTTCAACAACAGCTCAGAATCTCATTTCATTTTCATGTGCTCAGGAAAATTTTTGTTTCGTAGCACAAAGGCTGATGTTGCCTGTTTTTTTTTTTTTTTTTTTTGTTGTTTTTTTTTGTTTGTTTTTTTTTTTTCAAATTTAAACCCAACAAATGAGAATTGGCCTTGGCATCAACACTGGGCAACAAGAGACTTTTAGAGAAAATAACTTTCAACTTGAGTCAACAGCAAAGACGATCCTAAAGGGAACTGGGAGGAACTTTCAGGATCTTGAGCTCAACGGCCACAACACTACAAAAATACTGACCAGGATTTTCTTTGTGTGGCCACCAACAGCCAAATACCTGGCAATTTTGCCTCAAAATAAAACACATAACTGAATTTTCAGGACGGGGAGTGGTGCCCATCTTTCTGCCTCATATAAAAGCACCCAGCTTTGGCTGATTATTAAGATTTTCAAACCAAGGCGGGGGGGAGGAAAACTGAAGGGTTGCAATGATGTGACAAAAATGACAAATCACACCTTGGATGCCACCTTTTGAAGGGTTCAGTCTGCTAATGGTCTGCAGGAGCAGGGGAAGGAGGGGGCAGCTCCTTGGGTAGGATCGTTAAAATTCCAGAATTCCACCTCCCTCCCTACAAAGCCACGACTGGCACCAGGCAGGGACACCTGGGTCACCACCATATGGCAGCACAGCAGGAGCACAGCACAGAGCACCTGGCAAATTGAGATTTTATTTTTTTTTTTTAAAAAAAAAGCTGCCTTGGAACCTTGAGAAATGACAAAAAGCTTCTGCGCGTTTGGGGGAATAAAAAAAAAAAAAAAAAAAAAAAAAAAAAAAGGGAAAAAAATATAAATTTTAGATTTCTCCAGTGAGAGCCAAGCTCTGACAGATTTTTGGGGGTTTTTTTTTGCAGGTCCTGGTGTTTTTACAGCTGTGTCTACCAGGAGTCCTAAGTAACACTTCCAAATTAATTCCAACACTTCCCACATGAAAAGCAGCAGAACTTTTGGAAACGGGGGTAAAAGGAAGTGTGATAGATTCAACTATTAAAAAAAAAAGAACAAAAAACCAATCATCCTGCTGCTTTCTCCCTTTTCCAGGGCTGTGGTGAGGATGGAGAGATGATGCAAACTCTTTATCAGTTTGGGGGTTTTTTTTCAGGGTTAGGGTTAAAAGCGTGAGATGGAATTTTTGTTCAGATTTAGATGTTTATTTTTTCTTATTTATATTTTTACTGACTGTGAGTGCTTCTACACACCAAATTAAGAGAGCAAAAATGGCTACCAGAGTTTTGTTTTCATGATTTTTTTTAAAGTCTAAATTACCTAATTATGAGATGTCAACTAATTTATTTTTACTTTTAACCCAATAACTAAATACTTGTGTTCTGCACCGTGGACTTTTCCAACCAATCACCCAAACTTGTGGAGAAGAAGGACTAATTTACACCCAAAAACTTTCATCTTGTTACATATATATTACTATATACCAAAACCTTAAATTGTGATTTTTTCACCCTAGGATATAACACACTTTTCTTCAGCTCCACGCTCACAATCTCAGCACTATCACTCAGTTTTGGAAGCCTTTTCCATGGTTTCAGGTTAAATGCAGTGGATTTTTGAGGATCAGACCCTGTCAGCACAGAAAGCCTGAAATCCCCTGTGCCCAGGGTTCCCACAGAAAGGCTGGAAAAGGCTCGGAGCCCCTTTGGAATCAGCTCAGCTCAGTCCTCCAGCTCAGGTCTGCTCCTCCTCTCCAGCACAGCTGGTTTGGGAAAGGACATTCAAGGGAGCTTTTATTGAGCCCTGGGGTAAAAAAATCAATTTATGGAGAAGGGAGGAGAGTGCAGGATAATGGAAGAGATTTTTCCCTGTTGCAGAGCAGTGTTTAAGGCAGAAATTCTTTCTTGAGACACCAAAACCGAGCAGCAGTTGAGGTTCCTCAGCCCTGGAAGTGTCCAAGGAGCCCCTGGGACAGTGGAAGGTCCCTGTCCATGGTTTTGGGTTGGAATGAGATTATTTTTATGGTCCCTCCCATCCCAAACCATCCTGTGACTCTTCCCTCTGTAATTATGAGTTTCCCACCTCTCCCAGCCACCAGGACTGCTCCTCTGGATTTTGGTGCTCCCTCCCCACGAGAGGCAGGATCTGGGGGGGCCAGGTGGGGGTCCTGAGCCCAGCCCCTGCCAGAGAGGCTCTCTTGGCACAGCAGTGAAGGTCCCATCCTCACCCACCCCGTGGAGTCCCTGGCTGAGCAAAGGCAAGGATCAGAAAACGCCAGGGAATGTTTTCAGGGATGGTTCAGCATCCAAGCCGAATGTGGGTTTATGGGATTTTTTTTCCCCACCCATCCCCAAAAACCCCTGCTGTGCACAAACCAGCAGCTCCCCCTTCCCTTGTGGATCTCAGACTATCCAGGAAATAAAAAGTGGCCTCAGAAACCCATGGATGCCACAAAGCCAAGGAGAAAGGAGCCACACATCCCTCCAAACTTTTTGTCTTCCTCTGTTCACCCCGCCAGAGATCTTCCCACACATCCAAGCCCTGGGCTGCTGCCAGGGCAGCTGATGCTGTGGGGCAGGGAAACAAGGCCAAAGAGGTGAAGAGAGAATGGCACAGCTGCTCTGCACCATGGAAAAATAAAAATCAACCCCATTCTTCCCCCCTCTCCTTGAGAACCCCTTCATGTGCTCAAACAAAAGGCCCCGATTTGAATTCCTGCTGGGATTTGTGGAATTCTGACAGTCAAGCAAGATCCCCTCCTTCAATCAGCCCCCATTTCCTGGAGATGCTGGAGAAGGAGGAAGCTGAAGTAATTATTGAAAAATCATAAGCAGCAGCTTTGCCCTAATTACCAGGGCTCCTTTGTCATTTTTTTTATTGATTACACGAGTATTGACTGAACTCCCTGAGCCTTGTGCTGCCGTGATACGAAAAAAACAAAATGCAATTAAGTGACCCCATATCCTGCTGAACATTTGTGACTGGGAACCAAAAAAAAAAAAAAAGGAAAAGTAAAGCCTGGAAGAAAATCCCCATTGGTGCTGTCCACAGTCAGCAACAGCCAGGGTCTCTGTGATGGGAGCAACGTCCTTGTGCAGAAAAAATGAAAGTTTTATCTCCTCCATCCCCAAAGTGGTTGTGTTTGATTCCTTATCTCTAAAACATGGAATGGGTTGGGTTGGAAGGGACCTGAAAGCTCCTCTCATTCCACCCCTGCCACGGCAGGGACCCCTCCCTCCATCCCAGGGGGCTCCAACCCCAGTGTCCAACCTGGGACATTCCAGGGATGCAGGGGCAGCTGCTCTGGCAATTCCAGCCCAGCCAGCAATTCCTGCCCCACATCCCACCCCAATCTCCCCTTTCCCAATCTGGAGCCATTCCCTGCCTCCTGTCCCAAATTCCAGCTCTCCTGTCCTCCCTGGAATGTTCTGGAAGCTCTCCCTGCAGCCTTCCCTTCTCCAGGGGAACATTCCCAGCTCTGCCAGCCTCCCCTTGGCTCCAGCTCCTCTCCCAGCAATTCCTGGCCCCAGGGGCTTCCCTTGCAATCTCACAAACCAGGCAGGCTCTCCCTTCCCTTCTCCTCTCTTTTCTCTCCCCATTTCCCAGCCCAAGCCCTCGCCATGGATCCTGAGTGTGCCCAATGCCAGCAGAATCCCGGGATGCTTTGGCTGGGAAGGGCCCTCCCAGCTCATTGCAGGGACCCCTGCCAGCAGCCCAGGGGGCTCCAATCCTTCCTGGCACATCCCAGGGATGCAGGGGCAGCCCCAGCTGCTCTGGCAATTCCAGCCCAGACAGCAATTCCTGACCCACATCCCAGCCATTCCCTGGCTCCTGTCCCTCCATCCCCAGTCCCTCTCCAGCTCTCCTGGAGCCCCTGGAATGTTCTGGAAGCTCTCCCTGCAGCCTTTCCCTCTCCAGGGGAACATTCCCAGCTCTCCCAGCCTGGCTCCAGCCCTGCAGCAGCTCCAGGGTCTCTCTGGACTCACTGTAGCAATTCTGGCCAAAGGAATTGTCGTGGATTTGTTTTGGTTTTGTTTCTTCCCTCCTCCTGGCTCTGAGTTTTTTTTGACCATCTCCACTCCAGCCCCTGAAGCCAAAGGAAACATTTCTCATTTCCAGCTGCGCCCATCACACCAAGCTCTGCCCTTATCACCAAAAACTTTCATAAAAAAGCTGCTTTGATTGGAACAATTTAACGAGGAATTTTTATCACAATTCTTCAGTGCCAAGAAAAAAAAAGAAAAAAAAAAAAAAAAAAAAAAACCACCTTCATTCCACAACATCACCCACAAGTGTAACAGAAGAAAGGAATTGTATCCCAATCCTGGAGATCCATCTGCTTTCAAACAGACAGGAACAACTTTCCAGGAGGCTCCCGTTGATAAGCCTGGTTTGATGCGGATAGGGATTGCAGGAATTGATTTCCTAGGTTGTTTCAGATATGATAAGAAGCATAAATAGTGCAGAAGAAGTCCTGAGTTTGCAGATAGCACTCTCTTCATCACTGCTTTCTTCCAGCTAATCGTGATTTTTTTTTTTTTTTAAAGGAAAAAACCACATAGGAATTTTTAGCGTTGGAAAAAAAAAAAAAGAAATAAATGGTTTTTCAAACAAGAGCTGCAGTGTTCAGGGACAGGGCAGGTCAAATAAACCACTCCACTTTTCAAGATGAAGAGCTATTCATGAGATGAAGAAAATGAAAAATATAATATTAAAATCTGTTTGCTGCATTATTGTGCACTGTTCGACCAGGGGGAGGTGAGATGGTTCAGTAGTGTCTGCACAGGTAATTAATTACCAGGGCAATCAACTCTGCAGGATTAATGAGGGATATGGAACACAGGGATGGATGGGATGGGATGGGATGGGATGGGATGGGATGGGATGGGATGGGATGGGATGGGATGGAATGGAATGGAATGGAATGGAATGGAATGGAATGGAATGGGATGGGATGGGATGGGATGGAATGAATGAATGGAATGGAATGGAATGGAATGGAATGGAATGGGATGGAATGGAATGGGATGGAATGGAATGGGATGGAATGGAATGGGATGGAATGGAATGGAATGGAATGGAATGGAATGGGATGGAATGGAATGGGATGGAATGGGATGGAATGGAATGGGATGGGATGGGATGGGATGGGATGGAATGGGATGGGATGGAATGGAATGGAATGGAATGGAATGGAATGGAATGGAATGGAATGGAATGGAATGGGATGGAATGGAATGGGATGGAATAGAATAGGATGGAATGGAATGGGATGGAATGGAATGGAATAGAATGGAATGGAATGGGATGGGATGGGATGGGATGGGATGGAATAGAATAGGATGGAATGGAATGGGATGGAATGGAATGGGATGGAATGGAATGGAATGGAATGGAATGGAATGGAATGGAATGGGATGGAATGGGATGGGATGGGATGGAATGGAAGGGAGCTGTCAGCACTTACAACTTTTCCCTGAATTCAGCTCCAAGTAACAAAGTTTCACAATAAACCACGCTTTGAAGATGAAGATAATCCTTCCAAGAAGAGTTTTCCCCTTTGTTTCACAAAACACTGACCTGCTTTTTGTGGTTATGAAACAAAACTAAACTTTAACTGAACTCTGGTTTGTTTCTTGCTTTTTTTAGGGAGGCTGGACAAGGAAAGTGGGCAGTCAATTTAATTTTTTTTTGCCTGCAAAAAACCCCTAGCACACAAACAATTTCACCCTCTGCAACGAGTTGTAAAAATGAAATTCTACAGCTGCTCCACAATTCCCTGCAAAACTTTATAAATGGTGTCAGCTGAGAGAACACAACTACAGGGTGACAAAACCACAGCTACAGGAGAGAGCACCTTGATGGAGGAACTCAGCACTGCTCCCACACTGGCCTTGTTCAGAAGCTGTTTTAGTCAAAAAAAGTGAATTTTCCTGGACTGAATCTCAGGCTGGTTTGGTTGGAAGAGATCACCTGAAAAGATCATCTCGTTCCAAACCCCTGCCAGGAGCAGGGACACCTCCCAGGCTGCTCCAAGAATTGTGGAGCATTTTTAATTGCAAGACAGATTCATTAATACCCAGCTACTCCCAAATGTCAGAGAGGAGGGGTCAGGAGCAGTGATTTCCATAAGAGGGAGAACTTCAAGCCACGTCCACCCCAAAGGATGGCTTTGGGAGAAGACACCAGGCAGATGTTTGGCTGCAGCACATCTGGCTGTACCCCAAGCTGCTTCTCCCATCAAAAATCCAGCTGTGGGATGGAGCCTGTGGCTGTGATGTGAGTGTGACTCAAGGGCACAAGCAGCACGGGGTGCTGCTGTCCCTCTCCCTGTGGGGAACAGAGAAGCCATAAAGCTGTCTGAAAGCTGTGGGAGAAGGGAATCTGTGAAATGTGAGAGAGTCAGCCGGCAGCAAGGTCGGGAAAATAACAGAGCTACGTGCAAAATTAAGGATGGCCTAGAAAAAATGTTATGGTAGATAGTAGGAACATGCAAAGCTGAATAATGGACTGTGGTCTGTTGCTTGAGAGCAGTTAGAAAGAGCTTGTGATTATTATTATTATTTATTATTATTTATATTATTATTATTATTTATATTATTATTATTATTTTAAAGAGATTGTGAGTGGTTAGAGTTGCTGCTTGTGATGTTTTTGCAACCTGCAATTGGCTGGAAAAGTTTTTAAAATGTACTGCAACCAGGAAAGGGGTTGGCTGGCTGTTTTGTTGGGGCTGAAGCCTTTTGCTTAAACGGTGTTAAGTGAGATTGGTAGCAAAAACAGAGTAATAAAAACAGGCTTCGAGGCAGCCACAGCAGCTGCCCCATCTCACTCGTGTTTGTAAACAGAATATTGGTGTCTGACACACTCCCTGCTGGCCCCAGCCTGTGCAGATCCCTGTGCAGAGCTCCCTGCCCTGCAGCACATCCACAATCCCACCCAGCCCGGTGTGATCCCACAGCTGACTGAGGGTGATGCCTGAAGCTTCAGCTTTTGATCTCTTAGGTTCTGGGCCGGGTTGGTGGGTGGTTTTAGGTTTCATGTTAGCCATATCCTGGCTCCTGTGCCTCCATCCTCCACCAGCCCCTCTCCAGCTCTCCTGTCCTCCCTGGAATGTTCTGGAAGCTCTCCCTGCAGCCTTCCCTTCTCCAGGGGAACATTCCCAGCTCTGCCAGCCTCCCCTTGGCTCCAGCTCCTCTCCCAGCAATTCCTGGCCCCAGGGGCTTCCCTTGCAATCTCACAAACCAGGCAGGCTCTCCCTTCCCTTCTCCTCTCTTTTCTCTCCCCATTTCCCAGCCCAAGCCCTCGCCATGGATCCTGAGTGTGCCCAATGCCAGCAGAATCCCGGGATGCTTTGGCTGGGAAGGGCCCTCCCAGCTCATTGCAGGGACCCCTGCCAGCAGCCCAGGGGGCTCCAATCCTTCCTGGCACATCCCAGGGATGCAGGGGCAGCCCCAGCTGCTCTGGCAATTCCAGCCCAGACAGCAATTCCTGACCCACATCCCACCCCAATCTCCCCTTTCCCAATCTGCAGCCATTCCCTGGCTCCTGTCCCTCCATCCCCAGGTCCTCTCCAGCTCTCCTGGAGCCCCTGGAATGTTCTGGAAGATCTCCCTGGAATCTTCCCTTCTCCAGGTAGGCACCCCCAGCTCTGCCAGCCTGGCTCCAGCCCTGGGCAGCTCCATGGATTCCTCTGGACTCTCCCCAGCCCCTCCAGGTGCTGCTGTGTCCCCAGGGCTGGAGCAGCTCAGGTGGGTCTCAGGAAAGTTGAGGGGGAGAAAGGCAACACACCCATTCATAAATCCCCTAATTATTAATTACTATTAACATCGCCACTAAAATAACATTTTAGCTGCTGCTGGAGAAGGAAACAACCTTCAACTCTGAGAAATATTAAAAACAGCAATCTGCAAAGAAATGATGATTGACAGAGGGAGAGGTAAAGAGCAATGCTTAAATAATATATGGAAACCTGTAATTCAGCCTGACACAAATTCATTTTTCTCACTCTGCCACTCCGAAGTATCCAATCAATGAGACAAATCTCCTTGGCAAAGCCATTATTTAAACAAAGCTGGCTTGGCTTAAAATCACAATAATTTGTGCCAATTTAGGACTGTGATATTATGCACCATTTCGCATTGTGATGCTCTGAGAGATCCCACATTGATCTGGGAATGAAAAGCCAGCAGCGTTTTGATCGTTCATAGATTTCCCCCTTTCTCTTTGCCTGCCAGCCCCCAGATGGTGAATAGCCCAGCAGCCACCACCCCTGCTCTCCACTCCGGGTTTGTTATCCCTGAAAGCCAAACTGGAGAGACTTCTTAAAAGAAGCAGCAGCAATAAGAGGAGATAACGACTTAAATGCAGCTTTAACGATGCTGCTTTCTTCCCTTTGGAAATAAGCATCTGGGGTTGGTGTTTTTTCCCCCCAGAATATGTTCAATTGCTGCCTTAAATGAATCAGCAAAGCTGAGAAATGGGAGGAAAAGTATTCCCGGAGTTGGTGGATGGCATCAGATTTTAAGGACCCGGCGGGAATTTTGGTTCAGCTGCTGAGTCCCCTAAATCTCCAAGGAATTAAAGAGCTCCGGCTGTTTGTTGGATGGGGGTCAGGGGAGTGCAGAGCCCGCAAGGATTGGGGCAGGAATTGGAGGGAAGGGCTGGAATCCCCATCCCTGGGAGTGCTCAGAGAACCTCGGGATGGGGCACCTGAGGCCGTGGTGCAGTGATGGATTCTTTGATCAATCCTTTCATCTGCCTGGCTGTTCATTCCCCGAATAAAACCGGGAGTCATCATCCTTCCAGTCCCTCATCCCTTGTTTGCCCACTTTAGCCACATCCCATCCTCTTCCCATCTGCCTGTGCCCTGCGGAGGCAGAAGGGCTGACTCATCACTAAAACGCTCCTAACAAACACAGAGATCGCAGTCAGATAATCTAAAACGGTTTTCCACCTCTGGCTCCTGTAGTTTTGCTGATCAGAAAACACAGAATTATCTCAATTTAGCAGCAGTCACTGCGCCACCCACCACTGCGTAACCTGGCTCGGAACCACGGTGACTGTGCAAGAGAGCTCGAAAAAGGTGATCTGATGCCAAAACTCTGACTTAAACGAGAATATTCCCTTTTTTTATCGCCTCACAATGGGATTTCAGCCCTGCAGCCACAAGGCAGAGGAAGATGAATGGTCCCTACAGACTCCAAATGTTGCCAAGAGCTCCTCGTGGCAAGGTGAAACCCATTCCTTGTTCTCAGAGATTCCAAACCCAGAGCCCTGGGGCTTTATTGCCAAAATGTGACAGCTCTGAGGCAGCTCCAGTGCGGGAGGGATTTGGGGGATTACACTGGAAAGCACTGGAAGGGACATCCCGAAGTGAAAAGCTGTTTTGAGGATGTTTGTGTTCAGAAACTCCGCCTGCTTTGAAGTGTCAGTGCTGGCTCACGTCAAAGAACCACAGGAAAATGCCCGAATTTGGGTTTTTCCAGCTGTGATGCAACCAGGAGAAGGAATCCCTGGGCTGGTTTTGTGTGGAACACCAGAACAGACACACAAAAGAGCAGGGAGAAAATAGAGAAGAGGAACTCCAGAGGAGTCTGGTCCTTGCTGTTCCTGCCAATCCTTTGGGGGTTTTATCCCAAAACTGGGATAAAAGCAATTTAGTGAGGTCAGGGCACTGTTCTCTCGGGAAAGTGTCTCCCTGAGACTTAGAGGAATAATAATAGTAATAATAATAATAATAATAATAATAATAATAATAATAATAATAATAATAATAATAATAATAATAATAATAATAATATAATAATAATAATAATAATAAATCACTCTGATCCCTCCACATCCACCTGAATGCTGCTGCTCCCACCAAGCTTCCTGGTCATGAGCAAAATTAGGGAATATTAAAAAGATCTGAGCAGAATTAGGGACTATTAAAGATCTGAGTAGAATTAGGGAATAGTAAAAAGACCTGAGCAGAATTAGGGAATATGAAAAAATCTGAGCAAAATTAGGGAATAGTAAAAAGATCTGAGCAGAATTAGGGAATATGAAAAAATCTGAGCAGAATTAAGGAATATTAAAAAATCTGAGCAGAATTAAGGAATATTAAAAAATCTGAGCAGAATTAAGGAATATTAAAAAGGTGTGAAAGCCTCGATGCTGCTGGCACAAGGACTCAGACATGGGCTGTTATTTACTGAGCTCTGTGGGTTGAAAAGGACTTTAGAGCTCACTTTTCCTCATCCCAGGCTGCTCCTAGCCCTGTCCAACCTGGCCTTGGACACTTCCAGGGATCCAGGACCTTAACAGAGGCTGGATTTTAATGCAATTTCACATTTCTCTGAGGGATCTGAGGAGCTTCTTCATGATCAGGAAGAAAATTCATAGACAAATGTTGTTTATATTACACTAGATTAAACTTGGGACCACCACCCTTGACAAGGAGAACTTTAAGGTGTAATTTGAGAATTTCAGCAGGTGAAAATAAAAATAAAACCAGAAATAAACCCCCTGGCCTCGGTGATATTGTGAAGGTTATAACAAGTGAAACACAGGAATGTGACCTTCTGGGATGAAGGAGCAGCACTCTGGCTGATCCTTAGGAAAAGACAGCACATGAACCACCTCCTGTCTTTCACAGCAATGGGAATTTATTTTAAAAACACCCAAATCATTAAGATCCAGCCTCTAAAACCTACAAAATGTTCTTCAGTAGAACAAACCCTGTCTGAGAATTCCACATCACCACCTCAACCCCAGACACTGCCTGGGCAGTTCTGATCCTCACATATTTTATCACTGCCTTGCCTGTTGGTTTTTTCCACCCCCCCCCCAAAAAAAAAAAAAAAAAAAAAAAGCAGGATTTGGGAGGCCAAATGGAGCTCCTCACCTAACGAGACAAATGGATTTTATTGACTTGATCAAGGAAAGTCACAACTGCACAGCTCATTTCTTCGGAGCTGCCTGGCACGAGCTCTGGAGGAGATGTAAAAACCCAGCCCATAAATTATGAGTTCATTAAAGAAATGCCAATGGGAGCTGCTGCAGAATGGAATCCACGTCCTGCACGGCTTCCGCAGCCAGTGGGCAAAATATTGACTGCCAACAAACGAGGCAGGAGAACTCCACCTAATAAATCATGATTTTTTTCTCCTTCAGCTGAGGAGATCGTTGTGCTGCTCTGTATTTGATGACACCAAGGTTCATCCCAGTTTTTTCCATGGAATTGTTGTGTCTCTGCTTCCCTAAATTCACAGAATTCAGACTGGCTGTGGAAGGAGCAGCTTGGGCTCGGATTTGCCCAATTTGGGCCCTGAAGTTGATGGATTTTTTCCCTGCAGGAAATCTCTTGGGGTGTCCTGTGCCCAGCCAGGAGTTGGATCCTCGTGGGTCCCTTCCAACTCAGGGTGTGTCCTAAAGAGGCAAAATCGCACTTTTCCCCCCTGGATGGGTGAAAATCCTGGGAGAAAGGCTTTGCACAGCATCACTGAGGGGCACAAACACACAGGGAGTGAGATCAGGGAGAAGAGGATAAGGCAACCGAGTACAAATTGTTAAATATTAGCAACAAGCCTCCAAATTACCCCAGAGCGAAGCAGCTTCTCTGAGGTAACTCAATTCCTGCATTCAGAGCTGAAAAAAATGTTACATCAGGACCAAAGAGTGATTATATTGATTTGTACGCCCTGAACCACAGGAATAGGAAATAAACGGGGAAAAAAAAAAAAAAACAAACCGTGCACACACAAAAAAAAGGAGAAAATGTTTGTAACAATTTCATGTATTCCTCTCAGGAGTGCACAGCCATCAAGGCACGAGAAACTTCTGTTCCAGGAGGGAATGATCAGTTTTTATTTCCAGATGAGTACCAGACAGATGATTTCTTATTTTGTTTTTTAACTAATGGGCAACAATTCAAACAAGAAGTGAAGCCTGAAGAGGGCTGGGATATTTGCTGCTCCCAATGGGCCAAATTTTTTTTTTTTTAATAATGCATGAGGCTCTATGAATATTCACCATGCTGGTGCGTTTACAGAAGTATTTTTGGGATTGCAGGGTGAGTGCCAAAGACACCCGTATATTTTTTTTTTTTTTTTTTGCTTTATTGTCTTGTCCTTATTGTCCATTATTAAACCTTTTAAATTTGACCAGGAAAGCGAAGCTGGTTTTTCTCTTTCTCTCCCTGGACACATCTCTGGGTGTTCCAGTGCCATCCCAGGGGCAGCACGCTGGGATGCTCAGGGTCTCCCTGCCGGGGAATGTGGTGTGGAAGGCGAGGGGAGCAATCAGCACTCGCTGAAACCTCCCTGACAGCAGCCCTGATGTCGGATGGATGATTTAGCACTTGTTAAACTTCTCCCATTGTGAAAGCAACCTATTATTTTCCTGCTCGAGCTCCGCCATGCCTCAATCACTGACAGAAGGAGTGAGTGAGAAATAACAGAGTTCGTTTGCGATTGCTGTCGTTCAATAGCTCGTTCTGTGTACCCCATCTGCCATTGTTTCAGCAACAAGAGAGCTGATGGCTTTTTCTCATCCCCTTTTCCGAGCCCACCTCTTTTACAGCCCCCGGTACCATCCTGCGACATCACAGAGGGTTCGAGCCAGGTGTTTTTGTGAAGCACTCAGGGGAGGGGGACCTGCATCAGTTACAGCTGAAATTCTGTCACAGCAGTTTATGTCATAAACAGAAATGAATAAATAACTGAAATGTCACAGCGTTTTAGTCAGAGCAGTGCCGAAGCTTTGGGGTTTTGTCAGCTCGAGGAGGGGGGAATTTGATGAAGCTCAACAAGGTGCTGAAGTGGGGCAGGGTTTCCCTAAAAACAAGGGAGTGAGAGCAGCCCTGACCAGAGGGACAGGTGCTGGTGGATGAAAAGCTGGACGTGCCCTGGCCAGGTCCACTCAGCCCAAAGAGCCAGGAGAGCCAGCGTGGGCAGGGGGTGAGGGATGGGATGGTGAAAAACGAGGTTCACTTTCCTGGTAAAATTTAAAAATGTTTAATAGAGACAATAAGAGAAATAAAGTAAAGCAAAGAAATAAATGCCAGTGTCTTGGAACCACCCCTTTTTATCCTGCTCTTCATGCATGGACTTCTGCACATTCACTTTTCCAGGAACTGCTCTGCATGGCCACTCCTTGGGTCTGTCAAGCTCAATCCCTCTTTTATTCGGGTTTTATAATCTTTTGATTTGGGCTTGGGTCTCTTTTCCACAGGTGGTGAATGCTGAGAGTCACTTGGGCCTCCTTTGGAAGTTATCTATTCA
This sequence comes from Sitta carolinensis, assembly GCA_032173965.1. Taxonomy (NCBI): domain Eukaryota; kingdom Metazoa; phylum Chordata; class Aves; order Passeriformes; family Sittidae; genus Sitta; species Sitta carolinensis. Next base: position 909,747 of record JAVUNC010000005.1, read on the forward strand.
GGCAGCTGAAACACACTGCACCTACATTCCAAACTACAGCAAAGAAAAAACCTTACACATCTCTTCAGGCAGTTAAAACTGAATAGTAAAAAAAAACAACTACAGAAAACCCATCATACTTATAACATTCATTCCAGTATTTGCGAAAAGCCAACACCAAAATCTGTATGGGGATGGGCAGGAAAAGGGAATGGAGGTGAGAATGGGAGATTTCAGCACACTGAGACCAATTCAACCAGGGAATGAGGAAAGCTAAAGCAGAATGTGAGTTTTCACCAAAAAAACACAACAAATGGAGGCAACAGCCTCTGGCAGAAAGCTGCAGGTACTCCTGACTCTCCAGATGGGACTGAACGTTTCCTGGGGAGACAAACAAACCAGCACAAAACACAATAAACCCCCACGAAACACAATAAACCAGCACAAAACACAATGAACCAGCACAAAACACACTGGGACTGCTGGAAAAGAGCAGCTCAGGCAGCAGGGAAGCTCAGGAATACACCGGGGATTTGTGCAAACCTCAAAAGAGCAAGGATTTCCCATGCATGGAGCAGCAGGGGGTTGTTCTGGGAGTCTGAGAGGAGCTGCCCTTTGGGGTTAAGGAGGAGTGGACAACCTCCCTGAGAGGAGCCACAGAGCAGGATTTGTATTTCTGGCTCAGCTGAGATGAAAACAAATTGCTGCTGCCTCTCTGCAAGGATTCACTGGAGATCCAGGATCTCTTTTTTGGGGGCTCACAGGAACTCTGGTGCCCGGTCTTGCATCTCTCCCATCCCAATGTGTTGGAAGCCTGGGCACAGAGGATTCCAGGCTTTCTGTGCTGGCAGGGAATGATCCACAGAGACACACTGCCTTTGACCTGAGGGCATGGAAAAGGCTCCAAAACTGAGTAATGATTTGGAGACTAGTTTGGACACCTGAGAGGTGAGTGTGGAGTTGAGGAGAAGTGTGTTAGAGCACAGGGAGAGAGATTTGGAATGTAAGGTGATGGGTTAAAATAATATATATGTGACAAGATGGAGGGTTTAGGGCAGAGTCCTCTTCCTCTTCTCCTTCACAATCTGGGTGATTTTGTGGGATTGGTTTGAAAGATCCGCAGTGCAGGACATGGGTGGCTGGTTACTGGGTTAAAAGTTAAAATAAATGTGTTGGCATCTCATAATTGGGTACTTTAGGCTTAAAAAGACCTTGAAGCTTCTCTCTGCTCTCCATTTTTGCCTTGTTACCTTAGCATGCAGAAGCACTCATGGTCACTGAGGCTGAAACTGAAATAAAAAATAATAAACATCCGAGTCCCAACAAGAATTCTGCCTCTCGTGCTTTTAATCCTGACCCTAAAAAAAAGAACCTGGTAAAGCCAAGGGGTTCCCCACACCAACGTGCCTGGGGGATCCAGGGAGGAGGATCCATCTGTCCACTGCCTGGTGGGAACACTCTTTCCCTGAAAAGGGAGAGCCCTGCCTTTCCAAGAATAAAAGAAATTAAAAAAAATAATAAAAAAAAATTAAAATAAAATAAAATAAATAAAAAAATAAAATGCCGGAATATTAAAAATAAGATTTTTCGAGTCAGCCCCACTCCAGTCAGAAAAATCCATCTAAATATAGCCGGGTATCACGTCCAAGCCCTGCACCAGGAGGGATCAGAGCTACGGGTGTAGCAATTCAAAATCCCTGTTAATGTATAAAAACAGTTGTAAGAAGCTGGGGGTTTCCACAACTCCAGACTAAAAAGCCATAAACTGGAGCACATTAAGAAAATAACTGCTGCGCTGGTCTTATCTTTTTCTTTTTTTTTTTTTTTTAAACTTCTAATAGCGTGTTTTGTCTCCATCAGCAAAGAAGTGCTCACAAATAATTGCTCTAAATGACTCTTGGAAAGCACATCTCTGTTTGCAAAGCCCATCAAGTTCCAGACAAGTCCCAAATCTTCCCTTTTTAATTTACTGTAAGGATGAACAAACCGAGGGAACTGCAGGCGGTAATTACTGCCAGCACAGCTGAGAGAGAGGTGAGCTCCCCCCGGTTCAGAGGGAGCTGCTAATCTCCCCCCAATTCTGCTTTTAGATGGGATTTAAGGAATCCAGGCGGGGAATTCACACCGATGGCAGCCAGCGAGGCTCCGGAGAGCATCTCCCATCAATCAGAGAGAGCCAAAATCGCGCATCTCCCTCCCGGCACGGCGTTTTGGGCGGGTTATTAAAGCCAAAATCCACCCCAGCGCACCAGGGCTCAGCTGAAGGAGCACCAACAAATCGCCCAGACCTTAAAACATCCCCTCCTGTTTATTCTGAGTGCCAGCTGAACTCCTACAGGCTGTAAAAGTGCTCCCGATCCTGTAATTCTGAATCATCCCGGGACATGAATAAAGATGAGAGCGTTTAACAACACAGCAGACTCCTCACCGTGTAAAGCGTGCCACGGAGCAGAAGTGTTTATCCCTCCTAAAAAAACCAAGGGAAATGTTTTAACCACGAGGGTATCTTCAGTTACCGGCAGCAAGCAAAGAATAAAGTGTTAAGAGTCGAAAGATTTAAGCTAGTCGTAATTCCCCTTAAGTACACGTTTAGGGCAGAAAATAAAACACAGGGTGCCCGTTCTAACCCTCAGTCACTGTCTGATACAAACTGAAATTGCATTTCACTTTGGCGACTTGGATGCTGTAGAATATTATTTTAGAAAGGTGGCAGAGAGAGTTTGAAAGGTTTTCCCGTTTTATGTTTTAATATGAACTTCTCGACTCTTCACAAGCTTGTAAATAAAGCCAGGCTCTGTTCCAGAGGCTCAACCCCAGGGACATCACTGGGACAGGGCAGGATTGAGGTGTTTCTGGAAAAATTGCATTTTTTTAGGTCTCTACAAACATGTCAACACGCTGGGTTTTCCTTCTGGTCAGAGCAAGCTTCAAATGGTTCTTACGGAATAAAAATTCCCTCTCCAGGATTTGCAAACTGACCTCATGTGCTTAGCGAAAAAAAATCCTATTTTTTTTTTTTTTTTATTTTCCTTTGAAAAATGGGATTTCTGATGAACACACCAACGTGCCCCTGGAGCACGAGGCCCAGGTCTGTCCAGAGCAATCCCAAAATCTGGGAGCGATCCCAAAATCTCCCCACCCTTTCCGAGATGGAGCTGGCCACACGCCTGGCAGGTCCCCGAGAGCTGTCGGCAGCTCGTCCCCCAATTTGGGGCAAAAGGAGCTGGCAGAGCTTCAAGGAGCTCCTTTCACAGCTTTTTGATTGATGGGTGATGCCAAGGACCCGAGGAGACCCAGGAACAGAAGCAGCTCCAGCCCTTGCTGGGGCTGGGCTGACAGGATTGGGAATTTGGCCATGGATGCCTCAGGTGATGATGGATCAAGCAGGGAGGGTTGGGGGATTTGTGAAGAACAACAGAGCCCCTTTGCTCCACACACTTGGAAATTCCTGAGTGAATATTCATGAATTTGGAAGCACGGATAAACAGCTTCCTTCCAGTTTGGGGGAGGGGAAAGCTCGATGTGAAGAGGGAGGAGAAATATTTTACAGAGTGGGGGAAAAAAGATATTAATTCCATGATCTGAAGGGATGTTCCTGGCCTTTCCTGTAAGCTCCAGGGACTTGCACTGGATCCCCTGCAGTAAAGAGACCCAGAAAGCCACTGCTGAGTGTCAGAGGAGGGAAATATTCAAAATATCCAGGTGGGAACAGCCCTGTGGAATCTCCCAGCTGTGGGGGTGGTGCAGTCTGGTTTCAAACTTGAGGTTTCTAATTTTCTAAGTGCTAGTTTTTTGATGTTTTAGTTCCAGATGTCGTTGTAAGGTAACACACCACGCAGACTTTTTGTGATTTTTTTTTCAAGGTTGTGTGAAGAATGGATGAATTTTTAGGGATTGTTTTCTTTTATGTGCAATTTTCTACAGACCACTGTGATCAGTGAGAGAAAGAAAAACCTCTTCACTCACACTGGTCAAACCAGAGTGACATCAAAAGAAATTCCTCTTACAGAAAGAATTTACAATATGTATGCTGTTACGAAAACAACCTTGATGTTTTTCTGTTTTCTCTGAGAAAAGAATTTCAGAAAACTAAAACATCAGAAAACTAGCACTTAGAAAATTAGAAACTTCAGGTTCGAAACCAGACTACAGGGCGGATCTGACAGAATTCCTTGGAAGAGTTAGAAATAATCACAAGCCAAACCTGCCAAAATTTCAAGTATCTCCCTTGACCATCCTGCTCCATTTTTTTACCACTTTTGCCCAGAGAGACCATTTCTTAAAAAACCCAAGAGGTGCCAAGTTTGTCGAGAAAAGAGCTCAAAACTCAACCACCAATTCTTCTGTCTCCTTTCCTCCAAACCACTGTCGTAAAAACCACAAAACCTCAGCTGGTTAAACCCACAAACTTGGGCTTAAGGCACAAATTTGACACGGATCAATGACACCTTGTCCTGAGAAATCAAAAGGATCATCGGGAAACAAAGTGTTGACCCGGAAGAATTTGTACCAGTCCGAGTGCTCTAATCTGCCTGATCATGCTGACAAAAGCTGTCAGCCCCAGTGAGGCAGCTGGAGGAGGAGGAGGAGGAGGAGGAGAGAAGGCTCACAAAGGAAGAAAGGCCAGCTCAGCAGAGAGGAGACCCACAAGGGAAAGGAGGGGAGAGGGAAAAAGCTTTAGAGCTGGAAAAGAGCAGATGACATTCAAGAGGGTCACGGAGTACGGAAAATGAGCTGGGAGATTGAAAGGTTTGAGGGGGGAAAGATGACTTTGAAAACATTCCTTGATCTCCCTTCATTGAAATGTTTTCTTCACAAGGCCCAAACAACAAAAACATGAAGGGGAAGCTGCATCTACCGGGCTGAAAATCAAGGAATGATCATTCCAAAGTTGTATTGACTAATTCTCCTCCCGGAGCCACAAATTTGATGGCACATCCATCTGTCTCTACCCCCAGTTCGATGGCACAATAATTTGTTTCCATTCCTATTAGGAAAATGAGGCACGAGGTAAAAACCTGCCTGGTATAAACCTCACCCCCTAAATTCCACATATATTCCACGTTTCCTGCTCATTAGAATGCAACTCGGAACCTGAACCAACATGCAGCCTCTTAAATCCCCCCAGGCAAAACCGTCCACTGGTTGAAATTTGTTTAAAACCATGGAAGTACATTTATTTTAACTAAATGAGGATCTGACTCCGAGTTCATTCTACGGCGAGTTAGCAAATACGAGGCAACGCTGGAAACTTAATTCAGTCAAACAGTAGCCAAGGGCAACTCTGGATATCAAAACTCATTTTGGATTAGGAAGGAACGGCCCTGGGTTAATTCCCAGTGTTATGGGATCTTAGCACTGTGTGGACAGAGCCACCAAAGACGTGGCTTTGGATGTCACACGGCGCTCCCAGGTAGGGATGGAAAGACAAAGAGGGAATATTTGGATTTCCCAGGCTGAAGAGTAGCACTGTTATTGGAAAAATCAGTGAGAGCAGTCAAAGTCTCCCTCTTCCTCCCCAGTTATTCTCCTACAGCATCAAAAACTGGGATTTCTTTCCAGCACAGAATTCCACCTGCAGTTCAGGAGCAGGTTTTCCTCTTCGTTATTCCTTCTATCCCCTTATTCTGTTTTTTGAGTGTCTTGGAAAAGCAAGGCCACGCTCCATTCCCAATCCTGCCTATCCCAAAGGATGTTTGTAGAATCCCAGAATGGTTTGGGTTGGAAGGGACATTAAAGCCCATTCAGTGCCATGGACAGGGACCCCTCCCACCATCCCAGGGGGCTCCAATCCTTCCTGGCACATCCCAGGGATGCAGGGGCAGCCCCAGCTGCTCTGGCAATTCCAGCCCAGACAGCAATTCCTGCCCCACATCCCAGCCATTCCCTGGCTCCTGTCCCTCCATCCCCTGGCCCCAGTCCCTCTCCAGCTCTCCTGGAGCCCCTGCAGGTCCTGCCAGGGGCTCTGAGCTCTCCCTGGAGCATTTAAACATCCGACATTGCTAAAGGAACTCCTCCAGTCAGCCCTGAGCTGCCCCCAGGACTCCAGAGGGTTCCTCAGCAGGGACAGCACAAGTGTCAGGAATTTTGTAACAGACAGTCCCTGCCCTGGGGCTGTGCCCACCCTGGGGCTGGGACAAGCCAGGGTGTTGTGGATTCCCTGTTTCTCAAACAAAAACCAGGGAGAAGCTTCCCCCAAGTCAGAGTTTGCCGGAAATACGGAAATACTCAACGCGAGCATTTCTTCCAACACATTCCACATCGGGGCTTTTAGGGGACAGCAGAGCAAGGAAGATCTCTCCTCTGGCTCCCTGCTCTCTGAATCCCACTGTCCTGCCCAGGAGACCCCAGGGATGCAGAGTTTGTGATTCCAGAACGGAGAGGGGGGCAGATGTCACAAATCCACCTTGCTCCCCCAGAGCAATTAGAGCTGGCTCATTCCCACACCTCCCCAAACACCAGCATCCCAAAAAGTGCCACTGGGGAAGCCTGCCACGTCCCTGAACTAATTTACTTCATCCAGCAGCTCTTTCTGCTCGCTCCTCCTCTCCACACACAATTCCTGGAGCTTTCTGCAGAGAAAAGAGCGCGGGTTTTGCTCGGGAAGGTGAAAATCTTGGCAAAAGTCAGTGCCAGGCTTCCAATTCCTCTTTTCATTAGGCAGCAACCGTCTCCTTTTATTCCAGGACATGTCTCCAGAGGAAGAAAAGATGTCTCTAGTGGTTTCCTGATGCCATTTTCCCCCCTCCTAAAAATATCCAATGGAGGCTGCTCCTGGAAGATTCCTTTCAAGCGCTGTGTGAATTGCTGATGGAAGAGCTCCTGCACACCAAAGCTCATGGAAAGCTTTATTCTCCCACACAGGGAAAGGATTTATTTAACCAGAATGAAAAGGAGATGGCACACAAGACACGTATCCTCCTGTCCAACTGGGAATTCCAGCTGTCTCAATGAGATGTAAATGATACTCAGATTTAATGTGGGCCTGGTTGAAAAGGGATGAGTGTGAAGAGCTCGTTCCTCGTCCAGTGCATCTGCTCTGGGTGTGCCTGAGGATCCATGGAGCTTCCACCACTAAGGGTGGTCACAAATCATCCCTGCAATTTTTTCCCTGGAATTAATTATCTCTGAAATGGTTTTGTCCCCATTAAAAGAACCCGTTTGCTCCATGCAAAGCTGGTGTTCGGCTGGAAACAAAAGAACAGCACCTGAAAATAGCAGTGGTTCACCCAGCTGGAAATTGAGGCAACCTCAATTGGATTTTCACTATTTCTGATTGTCTGGATGTCTCCAGATTTGTTACAACTTCCATGATGTGTCCAGTGCTGGGACCCTCAGGACAAGAGAGACCTCAAAGAGCTGGAGGGGGTCCAGGGAAGGGAACAGAGCTGGGAAGGGTCTGGAGGTGCTGGGGGAGCTGGGAAAAGCTCAGCCTGGAGCACAGGGGCTCAGGGGGGCCCTGGGGGCTCTGCCCAACTCCTGAGAGGAGGGCACAGCCGGGGGGGATTGGGGCTCTGGGCACAGGGACAGGCACAGCAGGGCAGGGAACGGCCCCAGCCGGCGCTGGGCAGGTTTAGATTGGACAGCAGCAGGAATTTCCCCATGGAAAGGGTGGCCAGGCCTTGGAAGGGGCTGCAGACCAGGCAGGTTTGGAGCCCCCATCCCTGGAGGTGTCCAAGGAACGACTGGACGAGCAGAAATCTTGTCCTGGACTGGATATTCCAGGCAGGCAGCAAAAAGCAATCCCAGGTATCCAAGAGCCACATGGATAGGACATCAGATCCTCCAAACTCCTGCTGTCCCCAGCTCCAAAGGGACACTGAGATTCCAGTGATCCAGCTGGACATTCCCTCTGCTGGGAATCCACCTCAATCCCAGAGCCAGGCACTGTTATCACTGTAATTCCTCTTTTATTAGATCCAGGTATATAAAGGGCATCCCTGGGAGCCCCGGGAATTTCCAGCATTATTCCTTCACTGGAGCTGTGTTCCCCAACCTGCTGTGACGTTGATCACCACCTCAGCCCACGCCCCCAGTAGGACCCATTATTTGTCTCACTCCATTTTCCAGCGTGGAGTAAATAAACAGCATTAAAGTGCTAAATTTATGCATGGAAATGGGGCTGCGTTTGCACGCCTTAAATCAAGGAGATGCTGTTAACAGGCTGCAATGAAGATGTAAAACATCCATTTTAATATGGCTGTAATAAAGGCAGATTGCAGGAGCTGATGAGGACATTTCACACGTGGGGACAAGGATGGTGACACTTTAATACCTCCAGTTCCTGGGCTCAATTCCATGTGCCACGCAGCCCAAGAGGGCTGTATTAATTATTACGGTGTCATCTCCAAGAAATTAATTCTGGTCGTTATCAGAGGATGCTCATTAAGCAACAATTGCTTGGCTGCTTGAGCAAATCCCACAGCCTGGGAAGGGACAGGAGCACGGTGACAGCTGGTGGCACATCCACTGCCATCCCCAACCCTTTTGGGGCTGGGTAGGACACAAGATGCTCTTCAGCAGGCAGAGGCAGCAAAGCTTGCTCCGAGCTGGAGGAGCACCTGGCACCAGTGGGAGAGCTGGGAGTGAGTCCTGCAAGGAGCAGGATCCCATTTTTGGGGTCTTCAATTCAATGATAAAAAGATTTTTGATAAAGGTTTGATTGCTTTGATCCAAACATTGCTCCATCCCTGGAAGAGTCCAAGGCCAGGGGGATGAGGTTTGGAGCAGCCTGGGATGGTGGAAGGTGTCCCTGCCCATCCATGGCAGGGTGTGGAACTGGGTGAGCTTTAACATCCCATAAACCCAAGCCATTCCATGATTCTGGGATTTATATCAAGTCTGCACCTTCTTTAACGTCTCTTCTATGAATTAAAACCAAATGAAGTTTCCCCAAAGTGATCCAGAGCAGTAAAAAAAGTGAGAGGAACATCTTGTCAGACTTACTGCAAAGCAAAACTGAGGGCTCCTTTAACTCCTCCTAAATCCTACAAGTCAAAGCTTCCCTGAAAGGGACTGTTTAAAGCTCCATGGCCTGTGCATGAAGACATTATTAAATTATTCTCCTCTAAGGAAAATATTAAGGAAATGCTGGTGTTCCAAGAATTAGGCACCAAACCCATGGAAACACAGAGTGGTTTGAACTGGGAGGGATCCTAAAGATCACCTCATTCCAAGCATGGACACCTCCCCCAAGGACACCTCTGCTCCTCCCCACCCATCCTGGGGAACGCACCAGACTCAGACCATGAAACTGATGTCTCAATTTTCATCCTATTTTTATTTTTAACCTCTAAAAGTCCAGTGCTGAAAGCAACACGCCGAAGAAGCCACTCCACACAAGCACCCCCCAGCAGCTGCATTCCAGAGCTGCCCTTCACAGCACGCTCATGCTTTGTTTCTTAGGCCATTTTTATTATTTTGCATTATTAAAGCGAGTTTGAAGCCAAAAATTAATACTCGAGTGCCAAGAGTGCGAGCGCAGAATTCAGAATTCACAGCGAGGAAAAAAGACAACAAACTGTGTCTTACCAAGGGGTGGAAAGGGAAAATTATATCCATTTATTCCTTAGCCAAATTGCTACTTGCATTTATTCATGGGATATAATTATGGATAGCAATCACATTTTCCCCCTTCAGATTGGGTTTTGGTTCATAATTAAATGCAGGAGAGGCGGCAAGAAGTGAAATTAAAGTTTGCCCCTACTGAGCCAAACCCAAAGAGAGTGAGCTCTAAATCTGTGCTTCTCTTGTGGGAGAAAACTTCAGCTCAGAGCCAGAACACAGCCAGGATTTTCCAAGATTTGCTCAGACATGGGCAAGGATCATCCTGAGCCCCACTGGGTACCAGTCAGAAACTGGATTGAAACAACCAAACACCAAAAATCAACAGAAGGTCTACAGAACCCTTAATCTGTGTTTGGTGATGGCCTCACAAAGTAGAAAAAAATCACAAAAAAAGCAATTTATTAAAGCCAAAGACCAGCAGGCAGACAAAAGAAACATGGAAGAGGGGATGGGATGAGAAAGGGATGCCCTGGGAATGTCACCCACGAGCTGTGACAGAAGGATCCCTCCTGCCCACCTGCAACCATTCCTCTCCAAGAGCCACAGGAAAATAAAATTTATAAATGTTAACGTGTTGTCTGTAAAGGGCAGGTCAGAATTTGCTGTGACATGAGTTGGGGGGAAGCAAATCCATCTCAGCATCAGGTCACTGTGTGGGACAGCAGTGACATTAAAGAGAGGAGGATCTGAACCCTTCCCCAAGGGAATGTGGGGCTGGGATAAGGTTTGGTCCCCTTCCCTTCTGCTCTGGTCTCTGGGAGGTGGCAGCAAAGTAACAGAAAGTTCAGAGAAATTTTGGGTACAATTATGAGGCTGATTTGTACCAAAAATGGTCAGAAAAGAGGAAGTGTCCTTAAAAAAAAAAAAAAAAAAAAAAAAAAAAAAAAAAAAAGGCAAAATGAGAGTGAGGTGAAATTTCTGGGATTTATCCACATGGGCTGTGGCAATGAAAGGAGATCTTCTTAAATCAGGTTTAAAGGTCATTAGAGGAGGGGGGAGCAGAGCTGGTGCTGCCACTTCAGCTGGTTTTGACAACACGTTCATCTCTTTGAAGGGAATTGTAGAAACACGGAATTGATAAGGTTGGAAAAGACCTTTAAGTCCACCCAGCACCACCATCATGTTCACCACTGAACCACAACCTCAATCCACAGGTTTTTTGAACATTTCCAGGGATGGGAATCCACCCCTTCCCTGGGCAGCCAGGTCCAGCACTTGACACCCCTTTCCAAGGAGAAATTTCTCCTAAAATCCAACCTAAACCTCCTCTGGCACAACTCAAAGATATCTCCTCAAACATCCAACCAGTCTTGATCTCCATCCTGAAATCCTCTGCTTCCACCCACCCCATCTCCCTTTGGAAGCTTCTCAGTGGAAGGTTCAACCCAAGGGGAAAAGCCAAAACAAGGATTTGATTCATCCAAATTTAGAGTAAGAGAAGAGCCACTGATGTCTCAACCCCACAGGGCTCTTGAGCACTTTCTTGCCAGAAGTTTCCCTGTTTTAATTGTTGTGAAATGCAGCCACGAGAAATTAAAATCACCCACCATCACTGCAATATGTGACTTAAAAGATAAAGCATTCAAGTAACGATAATAATTATTCCAGTAATAAAGTATCCCAATAATTCAAGGAAATGGGGTCACTTTGGGTATTTGACTGGAGAGCTCTGAGGAAAAGCTGTGAACTCAGCAAAACCAAAAGTCATGGGACTTAAAGCAAGGAAAAATCATTACCCTGAGACTGCCATAGGCTGAGTTTAACCAAAAGGGTGTTTTTAAACTTTTTATCAGTGCCAATATCCTGTGTTCTTCACCTAGAAGACATCACTGGCATGTCATCTCATAATGATAATACACACTTATCATTCCTCACTTCCTTGGTGAATGCTGGAATTATGGAAATTCTAGGCTCAGTGGCAAAAATCAGCATTTTGAACAACGCCCCCAAAGCTGCCAGACTGTGCATGGCAAAGGGGAAGCAGGATAATGAGGCCAGGTCCTTCCTGACATTCATTCCAGGGAGCAGAGAACTGCATCTGGCTCTGCCTTTCAGATGCAACTTGGACGGGGAAAAAGTATCTTGACACCCCTGGATGGAATTTGTCTGTGGGAATTCAGATTCCCACCTATTCCACGTGCAAAGCAAGGGGAAATTTCTCACTGTGGTTATAAAAAATCCTGAAGGGGAGATGGGCACATCTCGTTATCAGCTGAGCTTTGTCCTTGAGCTTCAGAGCAGGAGCTGGAGGAGCCTGGGAAGGCTCAGACCAACCCAGGACACCTGGAGCTGCTGGGGAAAGGCCAGAGGAATCCATGGAGCTGCTCCAGGGCTGGGAGAGCTGGGGGTGCCCACCTGGAGAGGAGAAGGATCCAGGGAGGGCTTCCAGAACATTCCAGGGGCTCCAGGAGAGCTGGAGAGGGACTGGGGATGGAGGGACAGGAGCCAGGGAATGGCTGGGATGTGGGTCAGGAATTGCTGTCTGGGCTGGAATTGGCAGAGCAGCTGGGGCTGCCCTGCATCCCTGGGATGTGCCAGGAAGGATTGGAGCCCCCTGGGCTGCTGGCAGGGGTCCCTGCAATGAGCTGGGAGGGCCCTTCCCAGCCAAAGCATCCCGGGATTCTGCTGGCATTGGGCACACTCAGGATCCATGGCGAGGGCTTGGGCTGGGAAATGGGGAGAGAAAAGAGAGGAGAAGGGAAGGGAGAGCCTGCCTGGTTTGTGAGATTGCAAGGGAAGCCCCTGGGGCCAGGAATTGCTGGGAGAGGAGCTGGAGCCAAGGGGAGGCTGGCAGAGCTGGGAATGTTCCCCTGGAGAAGGGAAGGCTGCAGGGAGAGCTCCCAGAACATTCCAGGGGGGACAGGAGAGCTGGAGAGGGCTGGGGATGGAGGGACAGGAGCCAGGGAATGGCTCCAGATTGGGAACGGGGAGATTGGGGTGGGATGTGGGTCAGGAATTGCTGGCTGGGCTGGAATTCCCAGAGCAGCTGGGGCTGCCCCTGCATCCCTGGGATGTCCCAGGTTGGACACTGGGATTTGGAGCCTCCTGGGATGGAGGGAGGGGTCCCTGCCCATGACCTGGAAAGGTCCCTTCCACCCCAAACCATTCAATAATTCCATGATAAATAATCCACCACTGGGACATCAAACTCCACACCCGCTCGGAGATGGAATTTATTTGGGTAACAAAGCATCAAATGAAAGCTGAATGAAGGCATCCTGTGCATATTCTCTATTTTTAGCCTAGATTTTGGATGGAGAGGTTTGAATTGATTATACTTTTGTCTCCAGGGAAGCATTTGTCCATGTGTAGTCTCTTGGTGGGAATGATATCACTACAAATTCCCTAAAATCATGACCCAGAATGTCCTTTAACCCAGACATATAAAAAACACTTGTTCCTCTAATTTAATGTATTTTAGCAAAAAACAGAGATGAAAAGCCCAGTGCTGTGACAACAGAGACATTTTTCTTCTTGCAAACAGAAGCTGAAATAAAATCTTTCTTAGGATAAGCTCAGGTAGATCCTGTTGGAGACTTGTCCTTGCCTTCAGGTGTTGAATCCCAAAGGCAATTTAAAATATGTTATTTTCCTCTCCTTTTCATCCAAATCCAGTTGGGATAACTGGATGTGACAGTGCATTTTTATGGAATGTAATGGGCATAAATCTCTCTGGGGCTGGAATGAGCCTGGGGAAGGATGAGCCAAGCTCAGGAGATGATCCCTGTCCGTGTGTCCCTGTCCCTCACGGGCACTTCCAGAGAGTTCCCCACATTTCCTGGCAACTCCCAGCAGCTCCTCACGGACAAAAAAGTCAAATTGTCAAAAGTCATTAGTGGCTGTCACTTCAGGGACCTTCACACCAGAGCTCCCCCTTTGGAATTTCACTGGAGTGAGTTTCTTTTTCCTCCCCTTCGAATAAGTAGGACAATGTTGGACTAAACTGCTGGAATTCAACCCGTTTGTTTTTTGGTGATGGCTGCGAAACTGAGGTGAATTTAGGAGTTTGAGGCTCAGTTCTGGGCTCTGCCAGGAGCTTTTCTCCTTCTAATTATTCTTTTTAGACTCAAATTCCCCAATTCCTCTGCTCCAGGTCCACGTTGAAGCTATGCCACAACAAACCTCTGATCCCAACTCCTCCAGGACATCCCTGCTCCAAAAGAGCCACTGAAGCAGAAGTCTGAGAGGGAGGAGATGCTTTAAATAAATCCCTTTTATGTCCCTCTGACAATGAGAAGTGGATTTTGGGAGTCCTATTTACAGTTTTTTCCCCCCAGATTCTCAAGTGCTGCTGCTGCCCAAGGCTGCTGAGCCTGTGCTTCGTGGGAAGTTATTTTTACAGATCCATTTCTGCACAAAGTCATCCCGAAATAGAAAGGTTTTGCTTTCGTTTATATGCTTTGAATTCCCGAATTTTAAAGCATATATTAGTAAGGCTTTGGTTTCCTAATTAAATACCCAATCATATTTAGCAGTTTTAGGGTTTTTTTGCTGCTTTCTGGTGGATTTTCCTGCTCTGATCTTTGCTGTTTGTGACATTTCCAACATATGTTTGAATTCTTCCAGCTCCTGTGCCTTGTCATGCCATTGCTCTTTTTTTTAGCACTGATATGTAACTTTTGCAAAATTGCACAATAACAATCCAATGTTAATTTTTAATTTTTTTTTTTTTTGAAAGCCACAGGAGCTGTAGGTATTCCCTCAAGGAGATGGAATAGGAACTGTGGTGCTGCAGGGGGCTGAGAACGAGGACTCAGCAGAGCAGCTGGGGAGGGTAAAAAAAAGAGTTTTACGTGTATTTTGTGTAAAATCCCCTTTTGGGAGCAAAATATATTGAGGGCAGAAAAAGAAAAGCAAACCAAGAGCATGAAAGTCACCTTAAACCTGGCCTGGAGGTGCCTTTTACAGTAAATCTTTTGACATTTCCAACGTCTGTGTCACAGCAAAGCTGGGGGGAAAATTCCCACCTCGTGTGCCAAGAGGGCAGCTGTGTCACAGGCCATTATTGTCCATCCTCCCAGAGCTCAGCCTGCCTCTTCCTGCATTCCTGGAGCCCAGAGGTGGCCAAGGGGGAGGGAGGGAGGAGGTTCCAGGCTCCAGGGCTGCCCCAGCAGGGATTTGTGCCCAGGGCTGGGGTCACTCTGGGTTCAGCAGGGAATATGAGTTTCTGGAGGGACACCAAGCCTGGGAGCCTCAGGGGGCTGGGATGGAGATGTGGGGCTGGAATCCCTTGGCAGCAGCAGCAAAGCTTCCCCATGGTGCCAGCAGGGAGAATCCCCAGCTGGAAAATCACTGCCCGTGCTTCAGCTTCCCTGATTTGGGATTTTTTTCCCCACCTTTGCTCAGCTGCTGGCTGTTGAGCAAAAAACACAGCAAAATGCTGTCCCCACCTTTCACACCTTGCTGGCCTTTTTCTGGTTGTATTTCCATACAAAATTCTCCTGCCCTGAGGAGGCTGGGAAGGTTTTGGGGCACGATGTGAGGATTATCAGGATCTGCTCATTCCAATATCACTGCAGCAACTCGCTGCTGGTGCATGCAGTCTGCTCTGTTTTTATGGAATCCAGAGCAGGATGAATTATAAAGATGGATATTCCTGGGTGGTTGGGAGGTGCTGAGCTTGTTAGTGCGAGAGGAAAATCAGCTTTTTCCTGCAGTCACAGAATCCCAGAACGGCTGAGTTGGAATGTTCTTAAAGCTCATCCCATTCCACCCCTGCCATGGCAGGGACACATCCCAGCAGCCCAGGGGCTCCAATCCTTCCTGGCACATCCCAGGGATGCAGGGGCAGCCCCAGCTGCTCTGGCAATTCCAGCCCAGACAGCAATTCCTGACCCACAATCCCAGCCATTCCCTGGCTCCTGTCCTCCATTCCCTGTCCCCAGTCCCTCTCCACTCTCCTGGAGCCCCTGGAATGTTCTGGAAGCTCTCCCTGGAATTTTCCCTTCTCCGGGTGAGCACCCCCAGCTCTGCCAGCCCTGGAGCAGCTCCATGGATTCCTCTGGCCTCTCCCCAGCAGCTCCAGGTGCTGCTGCTGTGTCCCAGGGCTGGAGCAGCTCAGGTGGGCTCTCACCTGAGAGGGGCACAGGGACAGAATCCCCTCCCCTGCTGTGGCATCAGCCCAGCACTCCGGGGGGGTTTGGGTGCCAGCTGACATTTTTTCCATCTTCAAATGAAACTCTGGGCCACCAGGGCTGGAAGGAACTCGAGGAGGTGACAGTTCACTGCTGTTAATCCTCACGGAGCCAGAACATTGCTCGGAATCAGAATTAATTCCTGCAGCAGCAATGGCACACGCGACACGTGCTTTCATCAAAATTCAACTTTGCTGATTAAACATCTCCAGGAATTTGGTCGTTCTACATCTGAATTCTCCCAGGAGGTAAAGGTCACCGGGAGCCCACACTTCTGCTGGTGACACTCTGGGGTTTTTTTTCACTCCCTCTCTCTTCCCTGCCTTTGCCAGACGAGGCTCAGGCCCCGAGCCAGGAGAATACAAATTTGGGAGCTCAGCCTCCTCTGCTTCCTTTGCATCTGTTGATTCCTTTGGGGTGGAGAGGAGGGCAATGCAAATTTTCCCCTCTGCTTCCCCTGGGAGCCGTGCCCCCTTCCCCACTTCTCCCCAGCCTTTCTCACACACAATCAGGGGCAGCAGCACCTCAGAGAGATTTTTCTCTCCTAGCACAGCAGAGCCAGACTGAATAACGATCCCTGGGGATTGACACCAGGAGGCTGTTCTGGAAAATGCTTTATTCAAGGCACACAATGCTTCTCCAACCCTGCCTGCTTGGAGGAACTCTGCAAAACCATTGATTTATCAGCACTCCAGGCATGTTGCTTGTTCTGCCAAGATTTTTGGGAAGGTTTAGGGCACTGGAAGAATTTATGGAAAAGCCCAGCACCTTTGTTTTGGTTACCTCACTGAGCTGATTGACAGCTATTAATGATATTGTGCTCTCGAGAGCTGCTGCCTTCCATTCAAAGGACTCAGTTCCATTACTTCAAAGATTGTATTTTGAGCATTGTGAAGCTCCTGATGGTGGGTAATTACAACAAATTATCTGAATAATTCTAATACTGCATCTACTCCATTACAACTGACAACCAGCAATTAAACCCATCCTAGCTTTTCAGCAAACTAAACAGAAAAAAACACTTCACTCCTGACCTGGGCGTGCCCATAACTGATAATAAGCACCCGTTCTGCTCACTGCAACAATAGTTCTCCATCCTTGACAACTTCTGTTTGTTTTTTTTTTTTTAACAGGGAGGAGGTGGCAAAATTTTTCCCTAGGAGGCTCCCAAGGGCTGCAGATGGGAAAAGTGGGGTTTGTGTGGTGGAATGAGGAACCCCACAGGTGACAGGGTCAGCAGCTGAGGGGAACTCGGATGAACTTTTCTATCATAAAAGTAAAAAAAATTGGCACCAGATTGAACTGGAAGCAGAAAACACGGAGAGGTTGTGGCTGTTCCATCCCTGGAAGGGTCCAAGGCCAGGTTGGACAGGGCTTGGAGCAGCCTGGGGCAGTGGAAGGTGTCCCTGCCCATGGCAGGGGGTGGCACCAACCTAAACCATTCCACGATCCTGTAATTCTGTCATTCTCTAACTCTATAATAATTCTATCATTCCATTCTATTCCAAACACTCAGTGCCATGAAGAACTCGGAATAAGTGCCTGGGAAGGAGATGAAACAACACTTTGGGAGTCAGGCAGAGGTGAGACATGAAAACCCCAATGTTAAAATAGGACAGCAACCAACAATTGAGGAATTCCCTGCGACTAATCAACTTTGATTGATTTTTATCAACATTTATTCAGCTCAGATGAATGACTGTGCTGCAGGTCCAGCCTGGCTGTCAGGGTGCAATTCTCCCTCACATCCCTCAGCCAGGGAATATCAAGAGGAATGATTGTCTCAAAGGCAGTCTGCAGTGACAAACTGCACCACCCCAAGGAATAAAACAAGGAATTATCCCAGACTTTTCTCCACCTTTTGCAAAGATGTAGCACGAGGGGATGGTTTTATTTCCTCCCTGAAAGATGAGAAAGCTTTAGAGTATATAAATTTTCCTCCTCTCTGCAGCACTTCTGGGTTTCTGGCCATCCACCAGACCAGGCTGTCACTCATCCACCTCCAAAATCCACCAGGATTTCCTCTGGAAGAGCTGCTAGAAAATCACACTCGTCAACAATTTCCCCTTCTTGTTGTAATTACTGTTATTTCTAGAAGGTCTCCAGTTTTTCTCTATAAAAGGAACAATTCTGTCTTGTATCTCCTGAATGAGTTGCCTGGCTCAGGTAAAAAAATATCAGACTTGGATATCCCCAAACCAAGGAAGTTTTGAGGGACCTGCACTTATTTAACAGCATTATTTCACTTTATGGGTGTATCAAGCTTTAATTTTTATTTTTTTTTCACTTTGACAATGCTGTCTCATTGCTACTCCAGAGACAATGAGTTTGCTAAAAGTCACCAAAAATTATTAAAGCCACAAAAACCTGATCACCATCACAGGAATATAAGATTTCCAGTTTTTCCCATTTATTCTAAATTTGCACAGAATTCAGGAGAATTCAGCTCCACACTTCATCCACAATTTCTTCCCTGGAAGTTCCAGCACCAGGACTTCCATGGGCAGAGAAATTTCACACTTAGGTGTGAATGAATTTTGTCTCTGAAAAGTTTGGAAGTTCCCAGAGGAAAGGAACTATGGAAGTGATATTCCACAATGTGCAATTCCTGCTGAGCTATCCGAAATTCAAGATTCCCAAGACACGAAATAGCCAAACTAAAGGCCAACTTCTGGCCTGCAAAATGTATTTTTGCCTGTTCTGCAGATCTCTAAAAGTCAACAGAATTGAAGGTTAAAACCCTCAGGAATATCCCACCAAAAAGTTATTTTGTGTCAAGAGCTGGTGCTTGAAAAAATCTGTTTTTTCCACGGGCTCCCATCCCTAAAAGGCTTTTCCAAACTTTCTGCCAGGACTTTCCTTTTGCCACGTGCCCATAAAAACCCTGCAAGTGTTTGTGGAGGCCCAGCTGATGTGGAAAATGAACAGCCTCACCTTAAGGTTTTTATAATCTGTGTGATTATTTTTGAGCCAAATGATGCCAATAAAACAGGAGGAATAAATGAGGGTCCTGCACTGTGATATCCAGCAATTCAGCAGAAGGGGAAAATGCAGTCTGAAGAAACTTCAAACCCAATTTGTAGCTCAGTTCAGGAAACTGAAAAAAGGGGAATAATTGAAATAAACAGGTCAGAGCATCATAAATAAAAATTAAACAGTGTAAGAGCCTGAGACAAGAGATGTGGGACCCCAGGCTGCTCTTCAAAAATGTGTTTATTGCATGGAAGAAGTCACAGCAGTTTTGGGTGGTGGGTTAAAGCCAGGCTTAAAAAAACCTGCCAGCTCCAGCCTAAGGCTGCCTGGAGCCACCTCTGCTCTGCTCACACTGCATTAGGTATTTTATTTATATTTTATTTTATATTTTTCTTGGCTGAATATCTTCCTACACACCAACCAATCAGCACCACAGCCAATCCTCTCCCATCACCTCCAGCCCATCCTGACTCCTGAGAATCCCAGATTATGGCAGGGACTGACCAACCACAGCACTTACACCTCAGAGTTTAAGCTTAAAACTCATTTTTCCTGTTTTTCCTGCAGTGGGAAATTCTTCTCCCTTGGTAAAAACATGTTTTCTGTTTGCCTGTGCTTTTTGAGATTTATCTTTACTTGGTACAAACATCCTTTTGGTGTAGACAACTCATCCTTTGCTCTGAGCCATGAAATCTCTTCCCAGCTCATCCCAACCTTTGTCCAGTGACCTCCAGCTCAGCAATCTTTATTTTCAAACATCTTTTGTTCTTCTCTATCAAAACTCACTTTCATTTCTAGAGAATTTTCTGCTAAGCATTCACATTTGTAAAATTTCCCTGCTAAAATTTCATCCTGCCCAACAGAACCATTTGGAAATCTCCCTCCCTTCTCTTTTCCATCTGTGGGGGAGGCAGGAATTCACCTCCAGGCTTTGAGGGAACAGCTCAAATCACAACATTTCAAATGTACAAAAGGTTTTAAAGAAAAAAAACAAACAAACAACCTGCAAGAACAATCCAGGTGAAACACAGAGCTGAGAGCTCCCACACCAGGTGCCCAACTCCAAGGGTGTTGAATTTCCTGGACACAGAGAATTTCCAGACAGGGAATAACCCTCAAAGATTCACTGCATTTAACCTAAAACCATAAAAAAACCTTCCAAAACTAAAGGAAAATACCAAAGCTGTAAATAGATACTTAAATAAAAATATATATTGCAAAATAAAAAAAAAATATTAAATAATAGATTATAATACATATATATAACTAAATAAAAAACACCTTTTTCCTGATAGGGAATAACCCTCAAAGATTCACTGCATTTAACCTAAAACCATAAAAAAACCCTTCCAAAACTAAAGGAAAACACTAAAGCTGTAAATATAGAATTAAATAAAAATATATATTGCAAAATAAATTTTAAAAAAGATTATAATACATATATATAACTAAATAAAAAACACCTTAAAACATAAACTTCACAAATGTAAATAATTTTTATATTTAAATTTTTGTAATTTTTATAATGTATTAAATTTATAACTATTTAAATAATTTTTCATAATTTTAAAATCCACATTACAAAACTTAAATGAAAAATTAAATTATATAGTATAATTAATTAAATAATTTATTTAGTTTATATTTTAATATATTTATCATTATATTTATATCTATATAATTTATATTAATTTATAAATGAAATAATTTAAACTTACACCTTTAAAAGTTTATACTCCATTTTTACCTTATTAACATATAAAAACACTCACAATCAATAAAATTATACCCCAAAAAACATAATAAACACCCAAATCCAAACAAAAATCCTATCTCTCACACTTCTAATCCTAACCCGAAACACCCCTCCCAAATAAAACAAAAATCTCCCTTGTGTGGGGAGTTTTTTTTGGTTTATTTGGATTTTTTTTTATTTTTACCAAAGGCTTTCCCAGAAACCCCTTGAGCTGAACATCACCACATTGATGTCTAATGCGATAATGACAAAAAAATTCAATTATTAATCTTTCCTCTCCTTGCTCTGCTGGCTCCACGGGGCTGTGGGCTCCAAAAGCCTCTGTCACTGCAGCCTTCAGATCTTTGCTTTTAACAGCAAATCCTAAACGCAGGAATCACTTTGTTTTTGTTCTCATGGAGCCCCAGCTCTCCTGCCTTCAATCAGAAATTCATAAAGTTTGATGAAAGCCACCACGGGCACTGCGTAAAAATATTTAAGGTAACAGAAACACAAAGTGGACTTAAAACCACACTTGTGTTTTCATCCTTGGGTTTCCCCCATTCAGGAAAAGCCCTCACTGGAGTATTTTTTGAACAGCTTCCACAGGCAGATTACAAATTTAGAATTTGTCAGGTTCTCTCTGCCTTTTTCTTCCGCCACAAAAATCAAAGATGCTCTTCTGGTTCTGCCATGGGAGATCTCCTGTCGCTCTACAGATTGTTTTTAGCAATGTCAGAGTATTATTTCCTATACCTGAAATGAAAATTGGGGCTATGAAAGCCAGTTTTAGCTGCTGCTGGAAGTTCATTCCTCAAGAGCAAAGGAGTTGCTGGAACAGCACCAGCTCCTGCATGGCAGGGTCTCAGCTGAAATCACGGAGATTTCAAGGGTTTGATGATTCTTGTGGCACTTGGGGACGTGTGGTGGCCTTGGCAGTGCTGGTTGATGGTTGGGCTTGATGATCTTAAAGGGCTGTTCCAACCTCAGTGAGTCTGAGACGTGGATCTTGGTGTGGAACTCGGGGGTTCTGTTGGAATTTTGTCCCTGAGCTGGTCCAGTTGAGTTGATGGATCTGTTCTGCCTTTCCAGCTTTGCTCAGAACTTCCCTGGCTCTGTGGAGAGCCCTGAGCTGCTCAGGGAATTGGATGGAGTCATCGTTTTAGAGCCCTCCTGACTGAACTGTTCTGTCCCCAAGGAATGAATAAAGAAACAAAAACCTCCCATGACATCACCAATCCCTGTGACAAAACCAGAACAGAGCAGTGCTCAGCAATCCAGGGAAGCTCCATCCTCCTCCACGGGAACACGAGTGAAACGCTGGAAGCAAATTTAAGGTTTCCCAGAGCAGCTGGGGCTGCCCTTGAATCCCTGGAATGTCCAAGGTCGGGCTGGACATTGGGGTTTGGAGCAGCGTGGGATGCTGGGAGGTGTCCCAGGGATCTGGGACATCTTTAATGTCCCTTCCAACCCAAACCACTCTGTGATTCCATCAAGGAACGAGCCAATCCTGCTTTGTTGGCTCAGTGAACACAAGCCTGGTTCAAAGTACCTCATTACCATGGAATTACATTAACACTGTTTTCAGCTATTCAGCCCCAGCTCTTGCAAATGTCAAAATTTCTCTGTTCCTTCAGCTTGTATTTCATCCAAAGGGAAGGAGGAGCTGGAGACATGTGAAATTTCTGACAGGCTGTTGATTTTCCCTTTGGATGAAGCATGTTTGAAAACTCCAAACTTGACTGATCTGCTGAAGCACATTCTCTGACAGACAATATAAAATCAATGCCTCACATATTAAGAGGGTTGGGTTGGTTTTGGGGTTTTTTTATTATTTTTTGGCGTGTGAGAGTTTTTGTTTGTGTGGGAGGTGGCGGTGGTGGGGTGGGGATCACTTTATTTTCTGTCATGGAAAATGAACAGCCTCACCTTAAGGTTTTTATAAACTGTCATCTTTAATCAGACACACAGAGCAAGACTGTCAGCTCTCATAAAGCATCGGGTGGGGGGAAAAGAAGAAAAGGCACCAAATGTGAAGCTGCTCCCCATCCCTTGCCTGTGTGAGCCCCCTGGACAGCCCCAGCCAGGAGGAAACCTTCCCTCAGCAGTGTCACAACGAGGAGCTCTGCTGGGATGGGGCTTCATCCTCCAGCAAGGCTGACTCTGGATTGGCAGGGAGGAAAAGGGATGGGATCTGCCTGTGAGGAACATCCAACCCTGCTGCTGCCACACAGAGAGTGCTGAGTGCCAACAGCAGGCACTGAAACCATCCTAAACATTCATTGATAGGGGGTAGGGAGGGAAAACCACTCTCTAGGTAGGGCTCAGACTGCTCCCTCAATATTCCCATCCAGGCCAAAGGATGGAAGCAGCGTGGAGGAGAAGTTGAATCAAGAGTGGGATTTCTAAATTAAAGCTGGGAGCATCCAGGGGAAGGTTCTCCCAGTGGAAGGTGCCCTGCCCATGGTGGGGTTTGGAGCTAAATGATCTTTAAGGTCCCTCCCTGGTGTTGAATTTTGGGTTTGTGTCATTGGGATTTGAGATCTCTTGGTGCTGCTGGCACTGCTGAGGCCCCTCGAGGGCAGTGTCCAGTTTGGGGTCACTCAGGAGTGTCCAGTGCTGGGTCCTTGTCCAGGAGAGACTGGAGGGGCTGGAGTGGGTCCAGGGAATGGAGCTGGGGAAGGGCTGGAGGTGCTGGGGGAGCTGGAAAGGCTCAGCCTGGAGAAAATGGGATCAGGGGGATCTGGGGCTCTGCCCAACTCCCTGAGCTGTTTGGGGGATCAATCAGTGCAGAGCCAGGAAAGCTGCTTGCCAGCACTGGGGAAAAGAGGGAAATCCCTTGGCAAGGCAGTGAGGGAATGCTGGTGCCTGCAGCTTCTCCTGAGGCAGGGCAGCCCAGGAATTGCAGCCCCTTGGCAGCTTTCAGCCTCTTGCCCGGCCTGGGGGGCTCAGTTTGGGGTTGGGAATGGAGCTGGGCAGGGGCTGGAGCCCCAGGAGAGGCTGAGGGAGCTGGGCAGGGGCTCAGCCTGGAGCACAGGGGGCTCAGGGGGGCCCTGGGGGCTCTGCCCAACTCCTGAGAGGAGGGCACAGCCGGGGGGGATTGGGGCTCTGGGCACAGGGACAGGCACAGCAGGGCAGGGAACGGCCCCAGCCCGGGCTGGGCACGGGCTGGGGGACACCAGGAAGAATTTCCCCATGGAAAGGACTGATAGGAATTGGAAGAGGCTGCCCAGGCAGGTTTGGAGCCCCCATCCCTGGAGGTGTCCAAGGAATTCCTGGGATGGCACTCAGAGCCCTGGGCTGGGCACATCTGGGGCTCGATGACCTGGCAGGGCTTTTCCCACCTCGGTGCTCCTGGGAATTGGTGATCCCTGATCTCAGCCTCCTCTGTCTCACCACAGAGAGGCCCCATCCCCTGTCCCAGCGAGCAGGATTCCAGATTTTCCAGATTCCCCACCTTGCAGGAGGAAGAATTCCATGAACTACGTGCTATTTTCCCTCCCTTTGAAGGGGATCTGTCGAAATGTAAATCCTGATGAAATCTGCAGGGTTCTTTTCAACCACCCACGCCTTTAAAAGTTTCCAAATCATGCTTCCTGTGCACTCAGATATTCTTTTATTTACCCTGATCCTCTGCACATTACTCAAACACAAACTTTAGGCAGTCAACATTCTAAGTTCCCTCTCCCAGCTTATTGATTTCCGTGAAATCAAGTATTTTAGGTTTGATCCAGAAAGCCAAAGGCATCAGCTCTCATTATTTAACAATAATTGTGCCACAGGAGGACTTGACATTTTCCATCTCCTTCACTAATAATAAATAACCCTTAGGCTTTAAAATACCACATCTTTTTCTTAACCTATTTGGTGTGATTTAGCGTAGTTTAAATGTAACAAACTCATCTAATTTTCCACACTCCCTTTGCTTCCCTAAACCCACACTCCCTGAATTACCAAGTATTACTTTTATAGTGTGCAACAACAAGATATTACAGCATATTTTAAAATAAAATGAGGTTATTATTAGTATTACTACTATTATTACTGTACAGATTTACTAAAAGGGGCTACTGGTGAGATACACAGGGGTTCTGAGTTGTACACTGAGTTTTAGATCAATTTAATGATGAAGTTTTAAACACCAGCAACACTTGATGCTCAAAGACCAAAGGACAACTTTGCTGTCCCCTCCCAACATTTTCAAAAGAAATAAGATTTAAATTCTACGTCCAGCACCTTTTGTCTTGACCTAGCCTGACTTCAGCAGCAGCTTGGCAGGATTATTCCCATAAAACATCCCTGCTGTACTGGGTGGATGCACCTTGTGCTACTTCCCTCCCAAGGACAGGGAATTCCTGGGATCTGAACTGGGCCACCACAGCTCAGAGCCACCAGTGGGGAGGAACATTCTGATATCAACGGCAGCCAAAGTCCATCACCACCCTCCACTAATTAGTCCCTAAAGGATTGTTTTATTTAATAACTAAATATTAATTACTATTCAATTAAATAAATTCTTATTTATTAATAACTAATTTAATATCAGAGAAATCCTTTTCTGATTTGCATTAAAATAACTGGAAGAAACAGTTAATTCCAAATTTGCTAGCAAGCCACTGCTTCCACTGATGGAGACTGCAGAAAATTCTTCATTTTACATGAAAAGCTCAAACTACTGCTGCTCTGTTCCCCATCAATCCCAAAAAACAAGAGGCATTAAACTTTGCAGTGCCCTGTTCACACCCCAGAGCATTCAATTCAACTTCAGTCTTTGCATCCCAAACAACGCTGGCAGAGGCAAATTGGGAATTCTGCCTTTCCCTCTTCCCTGTGGGGTTTTTCCTACCCCAATACACCAACTCTTTGTTTTTCCCTTTCTCTCCAGACTCTGAAACCCAAGGCAGTGATCAGGACACCACGTCCCATCCTTCCCACTGTGGAGATCCAAAGGGGGCCAGGACAATTCCTCCTTCCCAAGGAGAATCTCCCCCAGGACAATTCCTCCTCCCAGGACAACTTCCTCCCCAGACAATCCTCCTCCCCAGGACAATTCCTCCTTCCCCAGGACAATTCCTCCTCCCCCAGGACAATTCCTCCTTCCCAGGAAATTCCTCCTCCCCAGACAATTCCTCCTCCCAAGAGAATTCCTCCTCCCCCAGGACAATTCCTCCTTCCCCAGGACAATTCCTCCTCCCTCAGGACAATTCTCCTTCCCCAGAAGAATTCCTCCTTCCCCAGAAGAATTCCTCCTTCCCCAGGACAATTCCTCCTTCCCAGGACAATTCCTCCTTCCCCAGGACAATTCCTCCTCCCTCAGGACAATTCCTCCTTCCCAAGGAGAATTCCTCCTCCCCCAGGACAATTCCTCCTCCCCAGGACAATTCCTCCTCCCCCAGGACAATTCCTCCTCCCCATTCCTCCTTCCCAAGGAGAATTCCTCCTCCCCCAGGACAATTCCTCTCCTCCTCCCCAAGGACAATTCCCTCCCCTCCCCATTCCTCCTTCCCAAGGTCACCTCCTGTTGGGAAGTGACTCTTCCTTCCGAATCAACGAGCACTTGGCTTTCTCCTCCATCCTCCAACCCATTTTAATTGCTGCTTGATCCTAATGAAGTGTGGCTGATGGTAATAAATGGAAACCCTCCCGGCCTCAGCAGCCAGCACCATCCATCCCCTCCATCTCCCACCCTTCCCATTCCTCCCCCTCCAGCCTCCAGACTGCAGACATCTGTTCCTCAATTGTCTGGTAATAAACACACTCTATAAAGCATATGTAAAATGATTATTACCCCCAGGAGCCAAGTGCCTTTCAAATGCCAGCTGAAACAAATAAACATTTTAAAAAAAAATTAAAAAAATAAAAGACATCAAAAAAAAAAAAAAAAATCCCCACCAAACAAATGGTACGACAGACATCGCTCAGGCTGTTCCATATTCCAGAGTGAAGGGTGTTGGGATTGCTCCTGTGATTCCTTCTTCCAAAGGGAGATGTTATTCCTCAGCCCAGTAACTCCAGTGCTGGCTGCCAGCACAGGATGGAGGAAGCACCTGGACTCCTTCGGTGACTTTTATACTTTGGCACCTCCCATGAAATGTAATTAAGCAAAATCAGAGGTGGGTTCTGCCTCAATTTCTAAGTGCAATTAGTTTTCCAGGTGTAGCCAGGAAAATCTATTCCCAGGAATCATCTCCTCTAGAACACCCACGTGTCCCTCAGAAATACATTCCTCGTTTATTCTGTGTGTGGTGGTGTCATTAAGTGCTGGTAATTAATCTGGGCCTCGGTGAGTCTCAGTTGTCCTTGTGGAAATTAAGGACTCACATCCTGAACAACACAAATCTCACTTCCCACCTCTGGCTCCCTGCTCTGAAGGAATTCAAAGGCAAGGAAAGCTTTGGAAACCAATTTTAGGTGTTTTTCCTTACGCTGCCCACGGTTTTAATTAAGAGTTTCTCTAAATTTTGGTTATTGGGAATGGGCTCATTTGCATCTCCTGCAAAGTCTGATCCCAGTTCTTCAAGAGGATCTGCAGCCAAGTTCCACCCTCAGTTTGTAAATAAAAAAAGGGTTAAAAAGTGGCTTTATAAGCAGCAAATTTGCCCCTGTGCAGCTCTGATGTGCTCAGCACTGACACTTCTCATAGCAGGAGTACAAAGTGAGGAGTTCCCACTGATGAGTGCTCTGCTCCCAGCTCTCCCCTCAACATCCCAGGGCTGAATTATATTTTAAAGCCATCATTTTATGTGATGCTCAGGCTTTAAATCAGCACACCAGGGTCTGGTTTCTCAGTGATCCAGTTTGTTTAATACTTTCAGAAGAACTCAGCTGCCTCATAAAATCAGAGAGTCCACGCAGTGCTGAAGCTCCTCTGGCAAAAGATTTATGGGACTTTGATAAAAACAAGGGGAGAAAAAAACCCCTTGTAAATAAAATATTGGTAATTTGAATTCAAACCAGATCCATTTCAAGCTTGCACAGGGACAGGGATGAAAGATGAGGGGGCAGGTCATAAAGCACCTCCAAAAGGAAAATAAACCAGGTGGAAACATCACAGCTAATGCTGCAGGAATCAGCTCCAGGAGAGCTGGACATTTAAAACAGGAACATCTGGAAAAGGACAACAAGGATCTAACCAAGGGATGATGATTTTATGATTCCACGTGCCAGAAATTACTGCAAGCATCAGTATTTTAGGAAAGTCACCTTTCAGCTGCTGGTGGGACCATGGCTATCCCATGAGGAACAGAATTCCCTGGGGGAATTATTGTCAGCTGAAGAAACCCTGTGCTCATCCCAGACTCTCTGCATCCCACTCATTCCTAAGTCATCAGGAGTTAAATCTCTCAGCACATTCCCCGAGCCCAACATTAAAATGAATACAATTTTTAAAAATTAAAACCATTAAAAGGGTTTTCAGAGCCCTCTCCTACCCCCAAACTCTCCCATCCCACAGGGAGAAAAGGGCAAACTGGGTCATTCCACATTTTCCCTCTTTTTCCTGCAGTTGCTGATGAAATCCTCCATGCAAGGGAGTGAAGATGTTGCAGGTGGTTGGCACGAAAAATACACTGTACACAGACACCTTCATCTCAAAGCAATTATTTTTTATGAGGCAAATGATTCCTGCTGCCTGACTTGCAGGCTGGGAATGCAAAGTGAAGTGTTTGGGAGAAGTGCTATTTAAAGCAGAGCACTCGTGTTTCGCTCAGATGGGAGGAAAAAAGAGGGGGGAAAATAAAGCAGGAAGGCAAAGAGGAAGAATTTCCATCAATGGGAAAGATTTCATCAATAAAGATCAGAGCATCACCACCCTCTGGGCTTGCAAGATGTCTGTAAATTCATTAATGGTGCAGAAATTGAAGTCCACATCATCACTGTCACACTTTGAAGAACACAGAATTTCAGCTGTCCATTTTTCCCATCACAAAATAGCTGAAAACTAGAAATCATCCTGTAGCAAATTTATTCTTTAGCACATTTCTTTGGTTTAAAAGAGACAGAGGTGGAAGTGAAATGTGCTTATGGAATTCTCTGCTTTTTTATGGGCACATAGCACAAAATAAACTCTTTTTTCAAGGCAAGATCTTGCACACCATAACACATTTCAGGATGTTCTCAAGACTATTCCAATCTCTGCTGTTTTGACACCAGAAATTTAGATTTGGGGGAATTTATGCCTTTTCCAACTGTGTTTTTAAGTCCTGAGAAGTCACAAATAAGCCCAGCTCTCAGCCACAGAGGAGTCAGAAGACTCCTTCCTCTTCCTCTATATTTTTGTGGAAATTTAATTTCCACAAATCCAACAGGACAAACTGTTAGAAAAGCAGCAAAATTCGAGTATCAGAGGTGAATGATACAGTGAGAAGATGTTTATTCAAGGCTTGTTTAAAGTTCCAGCTTTCCTCTGACAGTTTTGGTAATCACTGGCTCACCCTGGATCAGGAATTAATTTGCAATTCCCAGCCCACAGTGTTTTATCAATGAACTCACCTTGCAGCTCCTCAGACTTTTTAATAAGCACAAAGAACAGCAAGAAACCATTTGTGGCAGGTTGCAAATAAACTTCACCCAGCTTAGGTCAATAAATGACACAGCAGTGACACAGGGTCACCCAGACAGGAAATCCCACCTGACATCACAGCTCACTTTGAAAAAGATTTCAGAATATTGTAGAGTTTCTTTTTTTTAACACACAACAACTTTAAATTGGGATCTCAGAACTGGAAAGGGCCCAACATCCCCAAAATCAGAAGGTTAATTCTGGTTTATTCTAATTCTCTGTGCAAACAATGAAATGTGCAGAAAGGCAGGTTTTACATGAGCTGGGGATGAAAAATGATGTCACCCAGACAGGAAATCCCACCTGACATCACAGCTCACTTTGAAAAAGATTTCAGAATATTGTCAAGTTTCTTTTTTTTTCTAACACACAACAACTTTAAATTGGGATCTCAGAACTGGAAAGGGCCCAACATCCCCATGAATCAGAGGGTTAATTCTAATATTCCAATTCTCTGTGCAACAATGAAATGTGCAGAAAGGCAGGTTTTACCTGAGCTGGGGATGAAAAATGATGTCACCCAGACAGGAAATCCCACCTGACATCACAGCTCAGTTTGAAAAAGATTTCAGAATATTGTCGAGTTTCTTTTTTTTAACACACAACAACTTTAAATTAACTCCTTTCTCTGGGTTCTCAGACCTGGAATGGGCCCAACATCCCCATGAATCACAGGGTTAATTCTAATATTCCAATTCTCTGTGCAACCATGAAATGTGCAGAAAGGCAGAGTTTACCTGAGCAGGGGGTGAAAGATGATGGTGATGTTCCTGGCACCTGGTTTGCAGACAAACTTGGACCCACCACCTTCAATTAAGTTATCATCTGGTCCTCCTGGAAAATAAAGTGGGACAAGTTGTCTAACAGACCTCGACATCCCTTGATTTTCAGACAGCAAGTGATAATTAAACATTTAGCAAGCGATAATTAAACGGGAATTAAACGCTTCTTTCCTGGTGAAAGATCAGTAATTAAAGCTCTCTGTGCCCTCCCCAGGCACTGCCAGGGCAGAGGGAGCAGTGCAGGGGGGGACTTTGGGCTCCTCATCCCAGATTTAGGCACATTTTGGCACCAAAGCACTGGATCCAGGTCCCTCACCTCAGGGGACAGACCCCCACCCCTTGGCCATGTGGCTCAGGCGTGTTTTGAAGCCCACAGTGCTTGGAAAGGGTCTGGAGAGCAGCAATTCCCAGGATTTTTCTGCTTCCAAGTGCTGCCCCTCTGAGTGGGGAGAGCAAAAATCCAGCCTTGGTTTGGATGCCAGTGACTGGAATTTCTCTCTTTTATTGTGTTTAGCATTACTGCCTCTCCCAGGAGCTCGTTCCTGTAATTCCTGAGTGGATCTTTCCCTTCTCTGAGTTCCACCTGCCTACAAACGGGCTCTCAGCTACAGGAAAAATAAATTTAAACAGTTTGGCAGCAAAACACAACTCAGGGAGCATCATTCACACACCACAGGCTCCAGGGTTTGGAGTGGCAACAAAACCTGACCAGTGTCACTGTGTCACTCCAAAATTACTCCCATGGGCAGCTCCAGACACCAAAGTACCTTAGATTTGGATATGTTGGGAGAGAAAAGAGAGGGGAGGGAAAATATCAACTTCCTGAACGCTCTGCATGTCCTGATAGCAACAGAGTCCACGTGGAACCATTCCTGAAGAAAAGATTTTTAGGACAACAGGCCAGACACCCCCCACACAAACAAATCCTCATGGAATGGTTTGGGTTGGAAGGGACCTTAAAATCACCCAGTTTCAATCCCATGGGGACACCTTCCCTATGCCAGGCTGCTCCAACCCCAAATGTCCAACCTGGCCTTGGACATTCCAGGGACAGCCCCAGCTGCTCTGGGAATTCCAGCCCAGGGCAGCCCTAAAAAGGAATTTGGGTAAAGTTTGAATATCCCAGGTATTATCAAGCCCTTTCCATGTGAATTCTCTTCAAAGATTAATAAATAATAAGGACAGAAGCCAATCACATAATTGAGACAGCTTTAGAGGCAGGGAAATGCAAAGTTGTGAAATCAAAACTACCCCAGCAAGTTTTTGACCCTGCCATCTCCTCTGCCTCCAAACAAAAAGGATTTCTCCAAAGGGCAGAACTGATGAGGAAGTGACTCCAACCTTCTTTACCAAGAGAATTTTTTGTGCTTTAGAACAATCAATCTAGAGATAAAGCTCTTTGGTGACTGAATTTATTTGTCCCTTCTGCAGCAATGTGCAAAGACTGAGCAGGTCACCAACCCCAGCATTTCCATACCCTAAATAATCCCTCTAGGTCAGGAGCGCTTCCTGCAAGAATTCCCAAAGATTCCAAGATGTGGGAGTAAAAATTTAGAGCTTTACTCCAATTTCCTCATGGAGGGGGAATCCTGGGAAACTGGCAATCTGCAGGCACAGCATTTCCAGAGCTGACTCAGCTCCTGAACGAGCCCTGAGCACTCAGAGCTTCCTGCTGAGTCCTGCCCCGGCAGATGGACTTGGGAAGCACGAAGCAACTGAAGACAGAGCTTTTTAAAACTTTCCTGATGGTATTTAGAAAGAGGCAGCTCCAAAAAAAAAGAAAAAAAAAAAATTTCCAGGGATTTCAGCTGGCAGGTTGAAGAGTGAACTCTCCCAACGTGGGGTTTAATTGGGGAAGAAAAGAGGCTTGAGTTCAAGGAAAAGAAAATTATTCACTTCCCCTGTTAATGTCAGCTCCTGCAATTTCCAGTGGGCTCTGTGTCTGAACAGAATTATTGAGGGAGCCAGCCAAGCATGAGCTGCTGAGGCAGGCACGAGGAAATGCAGGCTCCAATTAAGAGAGGGGTGTTATTCTTGTTCCATCAAGTCACCCTGCACTAATCAATATTATTGACTGGGATGAACTCCACGGCGAGGAATAAAACAATCTGTCTGATCTGCTGGGCCAGATGATGATGGATTTGAGGAGAACAGAACCCTGGCACCCAGAGAAAAATGTGCTTTTACATCTCCTTGGCTCTCGGCCTTCCATTAATAATTGTGGGTGCTCAGGGGGGGAGAAGGGAAGGAATTTTGTTGGTATTTGAATATTTTACCCAAACCAAGATGCTGAGGTGTAAATCTTATTCCTGGTGATGCTTTGGACATCCCAACTACACAGCAGTGCAGCTTGAATGCCATTGCTCCTCCCACCTACACTGCTCTGAAGGCTGGAGGTTTGTTATGGAAAATCCTGGAGAAAATCCCCAAATGGGGAGTGAAGGATTCCTTTCCCTGGGAATTGGAGCTCTCCATGGGGACTCTGACTGTACCAGTGGCTGAAATGTGTTATTTACATCCTCCACTGCAGCCAGTTCCCTGTGCTGGAGAAATCCATGAAATACGCCAGGAATATTCCTTCATCCTGGCTGATTCTACCAAGAGCATCCATGTCCTGCAGGGAGGAGAATGATTGTTCACCCAACGACCCAAAACTCTGCAGAAAACAGGGAGCAGAGAATCCCAGAATTATCTGGGTGGGAAGGGACCTTAAATGTCACCCAGTTCAACCCCTGCCTGGGCAGAGACCCCTCCCATGGGCCAGGCTGCAGAGGAAGGAAGCTCCCTGACCTGTGGGAGAAACTCCAGACAAATCCATGGAATTTGGGCCCCTGGAGCCAGGCTGGGAGAGCTGGGGGTGCTCACATGGAGAAGGGAAGGCTGCAGGGAGAGCTTCCAGAACATTCCAGGGGGGACAGGAGAGCTGGAATTTGGGAAAGGCCTGGAGGGACAGAACAGGGAATGGCTGCCAGTGCCAGAGGGCAGGGCTGGGGGGATGTGGGGCAGGAATTGCTGTCTGGGCTGGAATTGCCAGAGCAGCTGGGGCTGCCCCTGCATCCCTGGGATGTGCCAGGAAGGATTGGAGCCCCCTGGGCTGCTGGCAGGGTCCCTGCAATGAGCTGGGGGGGCCCTTCCCAGCCAAAGCATCCCGGGATTCTGCTGGCATTGGGCACACTCAGGATCCATGGCGAGGGCTTGGGCTGGGAAATGGGGAGAGAAAAAGAGGAGAAGGGAAGGGAGAGCCTGCCTGGTTTGTGAGATTGCAAGGGAAGCCCCTGGGGCCAGGAATTGCTGGGAGAGGAGCTGGAGCCAAGGGGAGGCTGGCAGAGCTGGGAATGTTCCCCTGGAGAAGGGAAGGCTGCAGGGAGAGCTTCCAGAACATTCCAGGGGACCCGGAGAGCTGGAGAGGGCTGGGATGGAGGGACAGGAGCCAGGGAATGGCTCCAGATTGGGAAAGGGGAGATTGGGGTGGGATGTGGGTCAGGAATTGCTGGCTGGGCTGGAATTGCCAGAGCAGCTGGGGCTGCCCCTGCATCCCTGGGATGTCCCAGGTTGGACACTGGGGTTGGAGCCTCCTGGGATGGTGGGAGGGGTCCCTGCCGTGGCAGGGGTGGCCCTGGGTGATTTTAAGGTCCCTTCCCACCCAAACCATCCGGGGATTCTCTGCCATCTTCCATAAACTCGGAAGAGATCCATGCAAACATTCAAACATTATCGTACCCAGCAGAATGAAAAACAAAAACTCTCTTAATGTTTGTTCTGACTTTCAGCTCCTGCAGAGATTCCCCTTTCCCTGCTCATCTCCTTTTTCATGTTGATGCCTGACATTTTAGGCTCCATTTCAGACACATCGAGCTCTGTCACTAATGGCCCTGTCGCTGTCACCACTCGCAGTGACATTCAGGTGGGCACACTCCATTGCCAGCACGGCAGGAGGGTGTCATTAACTCTCTGACAAATTCCACTTCATCTCCAAGTTTTCCTTATTTTTCTTTTGTTCTTCATAATTTATTACCGGGCAGATTAAACCGGCAGAGTTTGCTCCTGAGAGGAAACTGCTGCAACAGCGGCGCTGCCAGAGAGATGGGAAAGTTTGGGAGGTTTTCCTGGACGTGTCAGAAGTGCAGAATTCGCCAGCTCAGCTCTGGTTTGAGAGGCTTCAAATTGGATCTCTGGTGGTTGTTGATAAGGAGAGGGAAAATGGGATTGATTCCATTCCTCATGGAATCATGGAATGGGTTGGAAGGGATCTTAAAATCACCCAGGGCCACCCCTGCCTTGGCTGGGACCCCTCCCTCCATCCCAGGGGCTCCAACCCCAATGTCCAACCTGGGACATTCCAGGGATGCAGGGGCAGCCCCAGCTGCTCTGGCAATTCCAGCCCAGACAGCAATTCCTGACCCACATCCCACCCCAATCTGGAGCCATTCCCTGGCTCCTGTCCCTCCATCCCCAGCCCCTCTCCAGCTCTCCTGTCCCCCCTGGAATGTTCTGGAAGCTCTCCCTGGAATTTTCCCTTCTCCAGGGGAACATTCCCAGCTCTGCCAGCCTGGCTCCAGGGCAGAGGGGAGGGGTGGAATTGGATGATCTTTAAAGTCCATTCCCACCCAAACCATTTTGGGATTCTACTCTCTGGCTCTCCCGCCGTGCTAAGGAGGAATCACCCATCTCTCTTTGTATTTATCTTCTCCTTGAAAGTCCTGAGCACAGCAGAGAAGAGGCAGCTCAGCCCCTTGAAAGATTTGCTGTGCAGATTTTAAAATTCATTGTAAGTAATGAGGTAATTTTCTTTTTAACAACATCCCGAGAAAAGCTCTCTGTGTCTCTCACACAGGAGCTAAAAAAGGTGAGATTTCTTATGCTGTCACTTCAGGAGCCAGCAGACGTTACCTCATTGTTTCAGGGTTTTATCTGTCTAAGTGAGTTTTATCCTCAGTCCTGCCACGTTTTCAACACTCCCAGTCACTAAAACTTTTCAGACACGAAGGTGTTTGCCTGAAAAGTAAATCCCTTCCCAAAACATCCCAGAAATATTCATCTGGGGTCAATGGGAAGAGCAGCTCCCCAAACCCATGAGGAGCTCCCTTGCCATCCCTGTGTGAGCACAGGCTGGATTCACTGAGCTCTCTGCAATGCACAGTTCACCTAAACAGCTTCCAGGCACGGAATGCAGAATTCCTGCGCCCCTCTCCATGATCAGAGCACCTTTCCTAGGCAGCCACTCCATGTTAATCCATGCAGGACAGAGGAAAAAAGAAGAATACAGGACGAGGCTCTGAAGCAACAGCTGAGCCACGAACACGTCCTGCAAACCCCAAAGCTCCCCCACTCCGAGGGAGCAGCACGAGGTGAGAGCAGGAAAGGAACCGGTTTCCATGGCCTGGTGCTTCCCAAAAGTTCTTGATTGTGTGGGAATCAACACCAGGGGTATTGCCTGCACATCAGCCTCAAGGCATGGAAATTGAAATTTCACCCAGTGTGAAAGGGAGGAAAGCAGAGCGTGCCTGAAGAGAGCAAAGCAGGTGATCAGAAAACAGCTCAGCAGAGAGAAGGGATCGGTCTGTGAACAGCAGCTGTGGGGGTTTATATGGAAATCTCCTGCATTTTCACATTTCTGTAAGTTAGACCGCCCAAATAAACCCCAGAATGATTTGGGTTGGAAATTCCAATCCCCCTGACATGGCAGGGACCCCTCCCACCATCCCAGGGGGCTCCAACCCCAGTATCCAACCTGGGACATTCCAGGGATGCAGGGGCAGCCCCAGCTGCTCTGGCAATTCCAGCCCAGACAGCAATTCCTGACCCACATCCCATCCCAATCTCCCCTTTCCCAATCTGGAGCCATTCCCTGGCTCCTGTCCCTCCATCCCCAGCCCCTCTCCAGCTCTCCTGGAGCCCCTGGAATGTTCTGGAAGCTCTCCCTGCAGCCTTCCCTTCTCCAGGGGAACATTCCCAGCTCTGCCAGCCTGGCTCCCTGGACCCCACAGGAACATCAGCTCCTGTTCCTCCTGCCTGGATTCTCAGCAGGCATTCACTGCTCTGGCACTCGCACATCTCAGTTCTTTTCACATGGAACCAAACACAATTTATCATCTCTCAGATCCTTTTGCAAGTCTCAAACCCTCAAACTCGGTTCCTTTCAGAGAATCCCAGAGTGGGTTGGGTTGGGGGGGACCTCAGAGCCCCTCCAGTGCCACCCCTGCCGTGGCAGGGACACCTCCCACTGCACCAGAGCTCCCTCCAACCTGGCCTTGGACACTTCCAGTGGCATCCTGGGGATTATTTCAGGCACGTTTTTCTGTCTGTTCTCCTGTAATGTTGATTTTTGTTCCCTCTGCCCTCTCCACCCCCGAGCTGGCAGGGAGTGACCCCCACTCTGACCCAGCACGTGGGGCTCCCATTCCCTCTCCTGGAATGGGAATGAGGGAACTGAGATGCACCAGATTAAAAAATCCACCTTATCAAGATAGACAAGAATAAGCTCCAGCCAATACTTGATTACTTCCTTGCTGGAGGGGAGAAGCAATTTAGCAGAGGTTTCTGACAGAGGAAAGATTGCAGTTCTTGTTTGCTCCTCTTAATCACCCGCTCTTCTTTTAATCATGGCACGTGGGAATTCATACATCAGACCATCAGGAATAAGGGGCTGTTGGTCACAAACACACAGGCACCCACATTTTCCCGAAACCAGCAGGAGATCAGAGCTATGCTGGAACTCCAGAAGCCTCGAAATCGATGGGAATTAGGTGGTAAATACTCGTGCTGTCAGAGCTGGGGCCAGGAAGCTGCAGGGGCAGGGAGATGGGAGATGATGGAGTGACTCCAAGAGCTGCTCCCAGCTTCCAGGGCATCCTCACCAGCCTGAGCTGGGCACAGGGGGCACCAAACAGGCACAGCCAAAGGGCAGGAGCACCCTAAAGCCACAGCTCTCCCTGCTGGCACCTCTCCAGTCACTCTGGAAATACTTCAAGCTCACCCCGAAGGGTAGAAAGCTCATCCCATTTCAGTGATAAATTCCCAGCCATTCTCCCAAAAGCAGCATTTGGGGTGATGGTGCCCAGCGTGGGGGCAGGGCAGGGTTCAACCTAAAAATCTTTCAGTGAAACACTAAAAATATTGGGCAGAAATATTGAGGGATGGTCAAAGCAAGCCAAGTCTAATGGCTGAGCCTTCACAAATCCCTTATGGGTATAAAAATGGGAGAGAAGGAGTGGAAAGGGATTGGGATAAGATGCAAGGGCTGGAGCTCCTCAGCCCTGGAGCCAGGCTGGGAGAGCTGGGGGTGTCACCTGGAGAAGGGAAGGCTGCAGGGAGAGCTTCCAGAACATTCCAGGGGTTCCAGGAATGCTGGAGAGGGACTGGGGATTGAGGATGGAGGGACAGGAGCCAGGGAATGGCTGGGATGTGGGTCAGGAATTGCTGTCTGGGCTGGAATTGCCAGAGCAGCTGGGGCTGCCCCTGCATCCCTGGGATGTGCCAGGAAGGATTGGAGCCCCCTGGGCTGCTGGCAGGGGTCCCTGCCATGGCAGGGGTGGCTCTGGGTGGGCTCTGAGGTCCCTCCCAACCCAAACCACTCCGGGATTCTGAGCAGAGCCAGAGCTGGTGCTCAGGTTTGCAGATCAAACTCTGCTGCACACCCGAAGGAGAAGTCCCAAATCTGAAGGAGATTTCCCAAAGCAGGAGAGGCAGGTCTGGGCTCCAGCCACGGGCCTGATGTGGCCTCCCTGACCCTGCTCAGGTTTCTGCATTTCAGTTCCCCAAAAGGGGAACTGAGATTGTGGCTCCAACCTTCCCTTGGCAAAGCTGTTTTGAAAGGCACCGACGTTTTATTCATTGTTTTAAATTCCTGCTTTGACTCCAGCTTTCCACTGAGCACAGAACAATGTCCCAAACTGACCAACAATTCCAAAATTCCTGCCTGAAAGAGCTTCTCCAGGCATGTTCCTGTGCACATCCCAGGATTTGGTGCCTGATTTTGGGGCAGCCCCCCAAAATCCCTGCTCTGCCAGACTGCTGTGCTGATGTTCCCCAGCCCTCCCCACTCCCCTATCCCGCCTTGTCTGAGATCCAACACCATATGCATTTAAATAAGTTGCTCTTTAATGTTTCAAAACCTGATTTATTAGTTGCTCACACTCCATCTGCCTTGAAAAACGGCGCCGTGCCTCGGCTTTCACAGCCTGCACAAAAGGTTGGGGTTCAATTGGAGGCTCCTTTATCATTTGATCACCGTGTCAGCCACATATGTAAAGTCTCCTTCCAGCTACAGAAATTGTTTAAAATGCATATTTCTCCTCTTTTCTTTTTGTTGTGTGGTTTGTTTTTTGGTTTTTTTTTATTTTTTTCCTGCTCTCCCCCAGGCCACACGACTGAGCAGCAGGCACTTTGATT
Source organism: Sitta carolinensis (assembly GCA_032173965.1). Taxonomy (NCBI): domain Eukaryota; kingdom Metazoa; phylum Chordata; class Aves; order Passeriformes; family Sittidae; genus Sitta; species Sitta carolinensis. Next base: position 947,868 of record JAVUNC010000005.1, read on the forward strand.
AATGGATTTGTCAACTCGCATATTTAGGATTTTGTTGGTTTGCCTAAAACTCCCCGTGTAGGGAGCTGAGCTCTTCCAAAGCGTGGCTGCAGCAGAATTCCTTATCCCGAGCTGGAAAAGGCACTGGAGCTAATGAGCTGTGATTACTCACACCCTGCATCACTTTTACACCCTTCTCTGCTCCCAGCTTTCTTCCTTTATCTTATCTCCCTTAGCAGCAAATGGCTCCTACCTGAATCTTTTATATCCCTAACATGTTTTCCATTCAGTTGTAATGTCAGAAAGGAAAAGAAAAAAACCACAGTGAGGTAACAAAAAGCAAGTGAAATAAAGTCAGATATTTCCTGACACAGTGTCATTTGCTGGTTTGTTTTCTTACAAGTTGTTTAACTCTAAAATCCCTGTTCCATTTCTTTTTTTTTTTTTTTCAATATTTAGAAGCTCCAGGATATTTTAAACAAAAGAATTGGCTGGAATTACAGAAGGACAAAATGGTTTGGGTGGGAAGGGATTTTAAAGATTGCCCAGTTTCAATGGGCAGGGACCCTCCCACCAGCCCAGGGGGCTCAAACCCCAATGTCCAACCTGGGACATTCCAGGGATGCAGGGGAAATTCCAGCCCGACCAGCAATTCCTGCCCCACATCCCATCCATCCCATCCCTCTGGCACTGGCAGCCATTCCCTGGCTCCTGTCCCTCCATCCCCTGTCCAACTCACAAATAAAACATTGCACTGTCTTCTGGAAGAAGCAGTCAGGGAATTATGGAATTAATAAGGCTGGAAAAGATCTCTGTGATCATTGAGTCCAACCAAGAGGTCTAAAAATGCCTCAGTTTTCACCACGATGGTAAAAGAGAGGCTTTGGAGGCTGTGACAGAGCTGGGATGCTGCAGCCCCCAGGAAAGCTGTCACAGGCTTGTTTCCCAGGTATTAATGAAGGAGTCGGTTCTAATGAAGATAAATTCACCCATCTTTTGACAGCCCTTGAGAGTGTTACAAACCTGGCAGGTAAAACAAGCTAAAACAAAACCAATAAATCCTCCTTGGTGATTCCACGCCGGGACGCGTCCGCCATAAATTTACACCAACAAAGGAACCTCCTGCCTCCTCATCTGCTGGGGATAAATCCATTTTCCAGCAATATGCACCACGATCCCCACCAATAACCCAGCTGTTCCCCCCGGGAATGGCAGGGGATTGTCCCTGGCAGGGCACAAAATGCACGGAGCCTCTCCCTGCAGAGGCAGGAGTGGGACCTGTCAGGCAGCATCCCTCAACCTGCTCATCCCGAATCTCTCCGGGATGGCTTTCCCCACCTCCACGCCCCCCTGGCTTTGTCTGGCCCGGAATTCAATCAAAGATGAATTAAGACTGGAGGAAACAGCCCCCACTGTGGTCCCTGGGAATTGGTGAGCTCCGTGTTAATTTTGTTACAGCTTTTATTTCTTGCATTTTCATGCAGAGTTGCTCTCCCCCCGAGACTGTCGCTGATATTGGCACCAACCCCCAGGGGCTGCGACCAAACTCAAATGCCAATAAAGAGGAGGGGACTCAGCCCTCAGAGACCTCAGAAATTGCAGGCAAACAGCCAGAACTTTAATCACAACTCTTTCAAATGCAGCCAGGGATTTAGAAAGGCTGTTATTGTAGGATATGACCCTAATTCAGTGTTAATCAAAGCCGCTGGTGGCACGAGAACAACCTGGTGATTTAATAAAACACCATTTCACAGCAGCCACCATCAGGATCAGGATGGTTCCAATATCACAAATCCCAGGGAGAAGGCTGACCAGCCTTTTCCATATGGCTCTGGACATTGCTATCATCAGGAAATTTGACATTTCCCCTGACTAACAACCAAGAACTTGGTTTGATAGGAAAATCTTAATTGATTTATTTTGGTTTCCTTTTTAATCGTTGCTCCTGCTGCACAGGTATCAAGGATAAGAAAATTGGAGCAGGTTGTGCAGAGAAGCTGCCCCATCCCTGGGAGTGTCCAAAGCCAGGTTGGAGCAGCCTGGAATACTGGAAGGTGTCCCTGCCCATGGCAGGGGATCATCTTTAAGATCCTTTTTCAACCCAAACCATTCAGGAAAAAATTCAATTATTACAAATTTCCTTATTTTTAATTTCACTTAAAAGCTTCAAGTTAAAAGCTAAAGAAGCCAAACTTGAACGTTTCAGCTTCACCAGAAAAAAAAAAACAAAACATTTGTGGTTTCTGCTGATTCAGCAGCTCCCAGCTACAGGAACTGAGCAGTTGGTGAAGTCTGAAAATCTGGAATGTTGATTTTTTCATCATTGTTTTGTTTTTTTCACAATTTCCAAACTAAAGGAAATCCATGCTCTCACATCCAGCTGCAGGAAGCAGGAACACCTACGGGTATGGGGCAACCAGAACTGGCAAAAGCAAAAATTCACCTTGACATCGAGTGATTCCAACACCTTGGGGCACATCCCAGGCTGTCCAAGCTGCAGCCCCAGCCTGAAAATCCCTGTTTAAAAAGAGATGGGAATCCCTCCTCGCTGGAGCAGAGTGGGGAGTTCAGAGCTCCCCTGTGCTCTGCTCCTCAAACTCGCTCAGAGAACCTCAGCTCATCAAGAAAAACCAGAAATGGAAGATGCTGAATGGGAGGGAGGGAGGATTCCCACAGCTCTTCCCTCTCGGGGGCCGCTCAGAGCTGGGGAAAGCAGAGAGAGGTGATACAGGGATAGGGATGGGCTGTTTGGAGCAACACTCAGGAATAAAAAGTCCCACAACGCAGCAGAAGCTGCAGAGTTCACATTTCCCACCTCCTCCCAAATTTTGAGGTTGGTATCAAACTCCCCTGCAAGGTGCTCATGGGCATTGAAGAATCAGAGAATCACTGATGATATTGTTATTGTTGTTGTTATTATTATTATTATTATTATTAATAATAATAATAATCATAACAACAACAACAAGGTGGATATCCTGAGTTGGAAGGGATCCAGGGATGCAGGGGCAGCCCCAGCTGCTCTGGCAATTCCAGCCCAGACAGCAATTCCTGACCCACATCCCAGCCATTCCCTGGCTCCTGTCCCTCCATCCCCTGTCCCCAGCCCCTCTCCAGCTCTCCTGGAGTCCCTGGAATGTTCTGGAAGCTCTCCCTGCAGCCTTCCCTTCTCCAGGGGTACATTCCCAGCTCTCCCAGCCTGGCTCCAGCCCTGCAGCAGCTCCAGGGTCTCCTCAGGACCTCTCACCCCCAGCCAGCTGCTGGAGCAAAGATCCTCCTCCATTTGCAAGAGAACATCCAGATGAAATATTAGGAAGAATCAAAGCTGTGGCCAGCAGAGAAGGAACCTCGGCTGATATAAAATAGGTTGATGGCACTGAGATAAAGCCTTGCTCTGCAGAGGAGGCACAGTAAGTGCTGAATTCCCTGTGGGATACAGCTGGAGTTTGGCTGTAGGGGATAAAACCCCCAACACTCCCAACACTCTGCTGAGAGCTCTGCCAGCAGGCTGCTGCCCATCCCAGCACTTCTCGGGTTTTGTGTTGTTGCTGTGACCCGAGAATTGCCCCAAATCTCTGTTTTTCCCAGCCAGGAGCAGAAGAACAGCTCGAGATCTCTCTGTTCTCTGTTCAAGGATTGCTTATTGTTTGTTATCTAGAGTATTGTGGTCCTGGTCTGCACAGATCCATCCTGCAGGTCGAAACGGAGCACACTGACACCCTCTGGGTGGTGTTAATCTTTATACTAAAATCGACTTTATTTACAATAAATATTAAAATAAAAAATACAGTAAATAAAGTATTCGTTATTTACAATAACTTTCCAATACCTATCAACTTTTTTAGGCGGTGTATCTTTACTGTAAGCCAATTAAAAAGTGCCACCACCACAGCAGAAGATGGAGGCTAAAACACCAAGAAGAAGAGCAGGGACACACCCTAAACCCTCCATCTTTGCCCCTTAAACCCAATTATAAACCCCTAAAATTCTACATTTTCCTCCTGTGCCAAGTTAACCATCACTCCACTCAAACCCTAAGGTCTTGCAATTCTCCATACAAGGCTGGTAATTTTTCCATGGGCTCAAGTAAAGGCACAGGTGGTTTTGACTCGGTTTTTGACTCTGATCACCCAGGGCACTCAGAGGAACGTTCTGGGTTCCCCCATGGAATCACCAGGGATGGAGGTGGAGAAACCCCCTGGGAATGAATCCCCTGGGAATGAAGGACAAACCCTCCAAAGCACTGCAGGAGCTGCCTGGGTTTGCTGCCACAGAACTCAAGAGACTGCAGCAAAGAACAGGGAAGGGAAGCAGCTGAAATCCGAGGAATCCATTGTCCAGGCATCCATTGTTCCCAAAATAATGGGCTCCAGGAGCAGCCCTGCCTCAGGTGCTGCTTTTGACACACTTAACACACCTCAAGCCAGAGCCCTGAGCAACCCATTGCTATTTTTACCTCTCTTTTTACCACATAACATCCTTCCCTAATGACAGTTTTACACATATCCCTGTTCAAGAGACTTGTGCTTCCTATTTTCTCTATTTTTTTTTTTTTTTTTTTTGGCAATAGATCACATGTCCCAGTGCTCCACACTTCCACACAGGCTCCTTTCCCAACCATCTGCTTGTTGAACTAATTCAAACTATTATCAGTTTTACCTCCAAGAAAAGAGACACTCCAAGCTTCAAGGAGAGCTCCAATTGCACTGAGGGAGGGGTAAAAGCAGCAAAAAAAAAAAAAAAAACCCCAGTCTAACAACGAGAGAAATGTCAAGAAATAGAAATGTCAAATCCCTTAGGGTGAGGGAAAAAAAATAGAATTCCAACTCCAGCTCATCTGCAAGCAGTGTATTTTGTAATGAAATTACCACTCCATAGTCTTTCCTCAGGGAAAAGCTGTTCCAACTAATCAGGGCATTGGGGTTTTTTTTTTAAAGTTCAAAACAAATAGAGGGTTGTCTATGCAGAATTCATGCCCTGGCTGTCAGCAGCTGCCTTTAACTCTCTGCAAGCAAAAAAAAAAAAACCTCTGAGCCTTGTCACCAAAAATGGCAAAATGGCTCAATATGGAAACAAATCAGAATATCTCCGGGTTCTCGTGGATTGCCAGGCTGGTTTGGGTTGGAAAGGACCTTGGAGATCATCTCATTCCACCCTCCTGGGGGAGCACCTGTGTGGATCCATGGATCTGTCTCTGTTTTCTGTGTAAACCTTGGAGAAAAGGGGCTTTAACAAAACCAGGAATTTTCAGACAGAAACCTGAAAGTTGTGCATTAAATATTAAATGAGGTCTGCACAGAACTGTGACTGTGAAGCTCCTGGAGTTCAAGTTCATCCATGATCTCCTTGTGTCATCCAAGGGATCTTTCCTCCTTCCTCACCCTCTGCCTGGCAAGCTCAGGCAAATTCCAAGGGACTTGGAATTCCAGGAGCTTTGTCAGTGTCCCTGAAACAGCAGAAATGGAAAAATGCACCAGACAGAGATGGAAAAACGGGTATTTGTTTTGGTTGGATAACTGGAATCAAAACAATTTCATTGAAATTAAATCATCACATGCATTTCCTCCTCCCTGCAGATAAAATCCAAAAGTGCTGCATCTCTTCTGACTGGTTCTTCTCAAGAAATTGCTTTTTATTAGCAAAATCAGATTTAAGAGCCAGTAGAATTCTTTTGGAGTAGTCCCTCCTTAGGTTTTACCTCCTCAAGATTTCACTTCTCCTCTTTAAAACTATTTATGCTGAAAATGTTTTTTTTTTATTTTGCCTGCGACTGGTACATTTAATTATTGATGAAACCTTCAACTTCCTTAATTGAAAGCCAGCAGGATGGTTTAACTTCATTTCTGGGATGACACCAAACATGCTCCCGGTGGGGGCACTGAAGAAGTGAAACAGCAACTTCCAGATGTAGGGGTGGAGCACAGGAATCCACAAAATTCCTCTCCCAAAGCAAATGTGGAGCAGATAAAATCGTCCTGCCTTCAAGGAGAGCAGGAGCCTCTGCACCCAAACCCTAAAAAGGCAGCTCCTCTTTGACCTCCACTCCTCACTGCATTTAAATAAATCTGTTTACGGCTGTTTGGAGACCTGAAAACCAAAGCCTCAGCCTGCCATTAATATTTTAATTGAAGCCATGAATATTCATGATGGGCTTGCTTCTTTAGAGGACAAGATCCGATAATTAAATAATTCTAATATGTAAATGTGTTCCTGTCGTGACACCTTGCCTTCATCTACATTACAAAACTGAGGCAGTTTTAGCTCTTTCATTATTTATGGAATTCTGGCTCTGCTGGCTGATTTTTTTTTCTTCTGGACTAACTCAGGCTCTTGACACAGAAGGCAAATCTCAGTTACTGGATCAGTCATTATGGATTATTTCAAAGTCATCTGCCTTCCCTGACTTTGGCATCTTGGGAGGGATTTTATTTATTTAATTCCAACTGTGAGCACCTGATATTTTTCACAAGCCCAGGAGAAGGCAGAAACCACCAAGTCTTTTAGGATTTCAACACTTCTTAGACTTCAGCACCTACCAAAAGTACCTGGGTCAGGCTGCAAAGGGTTTGGAGCAACCTGGGGGAGTGGGAAGTGTCCCTGCCCACGGCAGAGGGTGGGATGAGCTTTGAGGTCCCTTCCAACCCAAATCATTCTGGGATTCCACGAAAAATGTTGGGTTTCTGTGAGAAACCAAGCTGCTTTCTAAAACAAATCCATTTCTTCCCTCTGCAGCCTTAACCAACAACAGCAAATTTTGGATGATTCCAGCAAGTTTCCCTTGTAGTTGCTTTGAAATCCCCCCGCCCCGTTTCCATACAAACTAAAACCTAAAGGATTTCAAATGAGGACAAAAGCTGGAAAGGGCTGCCAGGGCCATTAATTGTCCTTTCAGCTCCTCCACAAAACCTCCAACTTCTCCCCTTCACACCCACCCCGAGCTCCAACCCAGTTCTTGCCTTCACTCCTCAGACCTCACTTCTCTACTTGTTAGAAATTTCTTTTTTCCATTTCCAGGTTAAAATTCCTTTTGGCCACTTCATTCCTGTCTGTGGCAACTCCAGTTTTCAGTCTGGAGCTCTTCCCAGCCCTCCGAGGTGCCTGCTACCTTTTGCAGGCAATGGGATCAAATTCCAGCATGAAACAGTCAATTTTTCCCAACACAAACAGCCAGAAACCACATCCAACATTTCAGAGGACTTGTACAGCGACATTAAAACTGTCCAGTCTCTGCTGGGCAGCTTGGAGTAATTCTGGAACCAAATGTTTTCCTCATCCCCCACCATTCCCAACGGATTAGCCCCAAGTTCAGCTCAGCCCAATTCCCAAATTTCCACCCTTTTTTCCTTGGATTCCCAAGATCCCCCAGCTCCTGGAGGTTATTCCATCCTCACCACCACCGTGGCCATCGCTGCAAGGACTGGCAGTCATTAAAACATCTCCTCAAACAAACCTAATGAGAAAGCAGAGTGCTGAAGGGCAGGGAAAGGCAGCAGGTGACAAAATGCCAATTAAACACCGACACCGTTGGAGAACAATGACACTGAGAGCAATGTTTGACACGACTTGTGCTAATTCTGCATCATGTGACCTCTTGGAATTGGGGGCTCTGAAGGACAAAGCAAGGCCAGGAGAATTCAGCACCTCAGACTGGAGTGTGCAGCCACTCCCAAAACCACACTGCCACTACAAAAACCTCATAAACAACTAAAAAAAATAAACTTCAAAATCCAGTGATTTGGCGAGGACCAATCCTGCAGTAAAAGCAGTGCTGTGGGAAGAGCTCCTGCTCCATCCCAGCTCCAAACTGCCCCCAGAGAAAAGCAGAGCCTTCCAAGCTCTTGGCTCACCTGGAGGTGACCTTCCTGCCTGGAATCTTTTCCATCTAAAGTCTCTTCACCACCCAGAAGCACCAGCTGGAGGTGGATCTGGAGCACTTCAGCTTTGCTCTGGTGGTGCTGGGCTTTTTGGGGCTGACAGTTTGACAACACTGATGTCCTGCCAGGTGAACCAGATGGGTTCCTTCATTCCCTCTTCCTTGGTTTATCTGGTCCCATTTCCATGGAGAAGGGGGAAAAGGAGCTTGGGTAAGTAATTAATCTAATTACCTTAGAAACTAACAGGCTGTGTGCTGGAACAGAGCAGTCCTTGCTGGAAGTCAGTCCTAGAAAATCCCAAAAACGATCTGGAGCACCTGAACTGGGAAGGGAATCTCAAGGACCTGAGGCAGTCAAACCACAGAGGCTCTCCCAGAAGTCCTTGGGGAGCTTTCCAGTCTCCTCCACCACAGAACCATGGAATGTTCTGAGCTGGAAGTGACCCACAAGAGGCCAAGAGCTGCCACGTGCTGCTGCTGTCTTCATAAAATCACAGAAAATCTCCAGTTGGAAGGGACCTGCCAGGATCAAGGCCAACTCCTGGCCCCACAGGACCAGCCCAACAATCCCACCCAGAGCATTGTCCAAACGCTCCTGGAGCTCTGCCAGCCTTGGGAATGTCACCATTCCCTATTCCAGTGCCCAACCAATGTCTTGCCAATGTCTGTGAGTGTTGCCACCACACTCAGGGGGCTCCTGGGGAGCTTCACGAGCTCTGGTTTGGTTCTCACTGGTGCCACCAGGACAGACCCATCCTGGAGCCTCTCCAGCAAGCATCAGCCTGCACAGGGCTTACTCAAAATGAGTATTTTGAGACATCCCTGCTTTCCCTGAGGGGGAAGAACATCCTTGATAATCCCAGCTCATCCACAAGCCTTGGAGAGAGTGATGGAAATCATCCTTGGAGTGACACGGGGTTTTAGCAAAGCAGGGGATGGGATGGCTGCACTCCTCCCATCAGCTGAAACAGCAGGAAAACAAAAAACATTTTCCACATCTCAAGAGTGTTTCGTTCCAGATTTCCTCCAGGTGATGAAATTGTTGCTGATTTAAGTCTCCAGTTCTGGGCTGAGGCACTTGTTCAGGAGCCACTTGGAAATCCAAGTCCTTCATTTCCAAAACACAGCTTCAAAGAAAAAAAAATTGAAACAAAGCAGTGGAGAGAAGCACCAAAGATCATTTCCACCTGCTCCAGGACTTTCCCACTGAATGAAGAAAATGAATGCAAGGATGGAAAATTCCAAGCCAAAGATGAGGAGGAGCAGCACCAAGGATTTCATCAATGAAAGGATGTGAGAAACAGAGAAAAGGAGCCAGAGGAATCAGAGAATCACTTAGGTTGGAAAAGACTTTCTAAAAATCATCAAGTCAGACTATTTTTATATAAACACTACAATAAGCAGGGAATATTGAGAAGCTCGTGGATGCTTTACATGAAATTTTAGCTTAAAAACATCCTATCTAGAAACAGGCAAAAAGCACCACATAAATCTTGGACTAAATCAGCCACATGAACGAAAAACCAGGTGCCTAATACAAAATAAACCCCAAAATACTGCATTTATAGCCAGAGGTCTGTCCAAAACAGCAGAACCCCCAAAAATTCACGGAGGCAAAGCAGGGAGAGGTGCAGGTGTGCTTTGGGCAGAGCCATCTCCAGCTCTGAACCCACCTGCACAGCTGGGGGAAAACTCACCCATCCTTGACCTGCTCCCCTCGTGTATCCCAGTCCAGTCATATTGAACCCTTCCTCCAAAAACACCCACCTATATATATATTTATATATATATTTATGCACACATCAGTTCCTTTTTTTTTTTTTTTTTTTGCCTAATTAAATCCAGCACTCAACGCTGGCTAACAAGATGTTGATTAATTTACTGATTTGATTCCAACACATCCTGGCTGCGCCAATCCCCTCCCTGCAGCTCTCCAGAATAACCTTCACTCCTCGGAGCTGGGGCATCGTTTCCTTCTCCTCTTCACATATGCAGAGAGGACAATTATCCAGACATCCATCAGGAGGGATTGCAGGAGCAAGGAGCTCCTTTTCAGCCACGCCAGCTGAATACACAAAGCTGATCCAAGGGGATGAACCTGGGGAAGGTGATTCCAGCCCTCACTGCAAGCTGGGCAGAGCGAGGAGCTGAGATGGCAGCAAAGATTTGGCTGTGGTGGTCCATGGTGTAAAAATCCAGCTGTGCAAGGGGAGAAATGTGCCATGGAATTGTGGAATCAGAGAATGTCCTGAGCTGAAAGGGCTGTCGAGATCAGCTCCTGCATAGGACAACCCCGAATTTGGAAATAATCACAGAGTCCCAGGATAGCTGGGGTTGGAAGGGACCTTAAATCCCATCCCTGCCATGGGCAGGGACACCTCCCACTATCCCAGGGTGCCCTGTCCAACCTGGCCTTGAAAACAAAAATAATAAATAATAAATCCCATTCTTTATCAGAACACGAGGGGGCTGGAGGAATCTGTAGGAAGCCAAACATTATTTTGCTTTTAGAGTTTGTAGGATCCAAAACCTACCTAGAAAAAAGATGGCCAACGTTTCAAACCGGGAAAAAAAATGAGAATTAAGGATATGAGACCTTACAATTTTTTGTTGTCCTTGTAATTTGGATATGGAAGTCTTGTGAATAAAGGAGACGAAGCAGCAAACCCTGCAGGTCAGCCAAGCCACCCTAAACCAGGGCTGTGGTCCATGAAATTCCAACGGGCCTCATAAACCAACTTCCCTCGTTTGCAGCTACTCAAGTGCAATAAAGAGAGGCCATAAATAAATTGGCCACTTCCCCACCACCTCTTTTTTTTTTTTTGCAACTCCGGAGCTGTCACAGGACTGTGAAATGATTGAAGAGCGTCAGTTCAGAAAAAAAAAAAAATAAAATTAAAAATTGAGAAGTCCTTCCAGCAATAAAAATGAAATTTATGACTGACCCAAAAGCTATTTTTTTTTTTTTCCCAAGACAATATCTGCCAGCCCTCACAAGGACCACAGACCCCTAATATTTCGCTCTGGGCCATATGTGCCATTCTCAGGCAAAAATAAATTTGTTAACAAATCTGCAACAGCAGTTGGCACTTTCTTCTGCCAGTCTGTAGGAACATCTTGAGACTTTCTTTAATAGGAAAAAAAAAAAAAAAACACAAAAAAAAAAAAACGGGAAAAGAGAACGTTTTAGAAAAGTACAAACCCAGCAAAACACGCCTGAAACGTAAAGGGAAAAAATAGTAATTCGAGCAAACATTTTAAATTAATAGACAACAGCAATGCTGGCAAAGTTTGTTGTTCATAAGCTCCAGGATCATGCAGGGGTCCTGAACATTTTAAACATTCAGTGTGACCATCTGTCACCACCACAGGCACGGAACAGAACGAGCAATTACCAGAGCCCTTCTCAGACAGAATCTGTCAAGCGCAGCCAGCCCGGCTGCCAGCAGAAATCAAAGTGATGGGATGGGGTTGGTGCAGGCAGCTCGTCCTTCTGGGTAAAGCCATGGGCTCCACCTGAGGAAAACAGCAGCCAGGAACCTCGTGGGGATCTCAGGGAATGTTTGTGAGCGTGGTGGCCATGAGGATGGGGGTAAAAACTCCCAGGAGCAGAAGAGCAGAGGATTCGGAGATTTAGTGCTGGAATGTGATCCATCAGAATGACCTGAGATGCAAGGGAGCTTAAATGTCATTTAGTTCCCCCCATGGACACTTTCCACCATCCCAGGTTGCTCCAAATCCCATCCAGTGTGGCCTGGGACACTTCCAGGGCTGGGGCAGCCACAGCTGCTTCAGTATTTGAACGAAGTTTCTTCAAAAATACATTTAATGACTTAATAATCGTAACAAAAGTAGCCAGAGAGACAGGAGAGAGCAGGGTGGATGGAGAAGGGAGGAAAGGTAACAGGACTGTGCAGGGTTAATGAACTAAAGGAATAAAAAAATAATTTATTTATACTGAAAGAACAATTTCTGCACTACAGAGAGGTTCCTAATCAAAATCCATGAGGGTGAGCTAAGGAGATATTCCTACTTATTCCTTGATCAGGAATCAATGTGCAAAAAGCAGGTGCTGATGGAGCCAGAGACAAAGTCATTGCCAACACACAGGAGAACTGGATAGTCCAGCCCTTGGCCACTGGAGCAAGGGAATATATTTAATTTGCTGCTGCCTATTTCAGTGCATCCAGGTGCTGAGAATGTTTGCCATGAGGTAAACACCGCATGACTTGGATTTCCAGGAGACAAATTCAAGTATTTCCATCAATCACAGGAAGTCCTGGGACCACACAAACCATGGAGCCATAAAAGCAAACACGATCCAAGAGACAGGGAACTGATCCCAGCAGGGTCAGGAGAGGAATCCTATTAATATTTAAGGAACTCCTGAGATGCCAGGAGAAGCATTAGCTGATCTTACAAGAAAAAAAAATTAATTAAATTAAAAGTTGAGATGAGGAAACACAGGAGAAGAGAAGAAAGCGTTCTGAGACCGTATTAAAAACATGAAACGCAAAGCGACCGTGCTAAAATCCAGGTGGAATTATCAAAATAACATGGATAAATGTCAAAGCAGTGAACTCCTGGGCTGGCTCTTCAGTAGCACATCAAAGAAAGGCCAAGTTTTGATAAAAGTGTCCCTCTACTTGAGTGATTTGTTGTCTCAGTGAGCGACTCCAGCAGCCTCTCCAACGCTGTCAGGTTGCATTTAGAGATGATTAATGGAAATACAGCCTCCACTCAACCTCATTCCTGCAGAACTCTCCTGCATCCCTCCAAGCTGATACTCTCTGACAACTCCCCCACCACAGTCGGGATCAAATATTGACGGGAGCCTGGCAAACACTACACGAGGAGCAGTGTTTTCCTTAAAGGAGTAATTAAAAGCTGCAGTATCGATATCTGGGAGCAGAGATGCTGATCAGAGCCTGCTTTCCAGAATGGCAAAATGGGGAGGGGCGGGGGGGGGGGGGGTCCCGTGGAGTTCACAGAGTTTTGAGGCAAAAGGATGAACAAGGGAACTCAGCTGCTTGGTTTGATAGGAGGGGTGCTCACAACAACACACATCCAGCAATTTCCAGTGATTTTTTTTCTTTTTTTTTTTTGCTGTGGCACCTGATACATCTCTTCAATTGGCTCATTTATCACAGAATCGACTTTAAAACAACTTTCAAACTCTTTTTTTTTTTTTTTTTCTTTTTTCTTCCCCAAAGAGACTTGCATTTTCTCACTGCTAATCTGCCTTATGGAAGCTGGATTTTAACTGAAAAGTACATCAGTAAATTGGCATCCCCTACTGAGACAGATAAGAGCTTCCAGTCACTGAATAAGGATGCCGAAACTGTGACAGGTATCTCTGAAAGCTCTTTTGAAAATTCCTTTATAAATAGTATTTATTTGGCTAAAATACCTGATCAGTGCAGCACTTCTGTAATCTGACTGTTTGCAAAGTGCTTTAGTTCTTGAGATAAAAGCTGCTACAGAACTCTGAGGATCATCTGGAGGAGCAGTTTCCATGTACGTGTCAAAAGCTTTTGTCCCCAGCCAGGTCTAATTTCATGGCAATTGGGCTCATTTTGAAATCTTTATTTTTTTTTTCCCAGCTACACGAGACACATGTTAAAAGTGCATTAGGTTGGGAGAAGTCTCCAAAGCAGCAGAAAATGGTTGTAAGAGAAAAGCAAAAAAAAAAAAAAGAAAAAAAATAAATCAAGCCATTAACTGCATTTGCAGGGACCTGTTAACCATGAGACTGAGATTTTATCAGGATAAAGGCACAGGGACACAAAGAATTCCCTTTCCTTCATGTGCCATCCTCTGCCTGGTCTTTGTCCCCGGGGTATTTACAGCATCCTCTGCTCCCACAGGATTGTTTTCCCTACATTTCAGCTGTTTCAACTCTCAAAGAGTTAACGAGTCTTTCCCAAATGAGATCCCTGCAGGTGTCAACTCCTTGGAAGCAGCCAGGTCCAAAGGGCAGACACATCCTCATAATGAGAGCAAGATTAAGAGGGGCAGAGAAAAGGAGCCAGCATGAGGCGTGAGGAGGGCTTTGATGAATGATAGAGCCCGGCATTAATGAGAGCTGGTAATTTTACATTTCCAGAAAGCCGTGGTCGTTAGGACTGGCAGGATGGTGGCTTTATTCCGCTGGAACAGAGGGAAGTTTAGGACAAAAGGCGGCTCATCAAGGAATCCTCTCCCCTTTGAGGCAACGAAGCTGGGATTTGCAACATTCCCCATCCCTGCCCGTGCCAGGTTTGTTTGGTTGCTCTTTCCAAAAGCCACCCTTGGCAGAACAGGCACGCCTTGGCCAACAAACTGTCCCAGGAAACTCTCTGCTCTTGGGAAAACAAGGAAAAAAAAAATTGTTGTAACCTGCCCTAGGTGGAAAACTCACTGAAAGCACATTCCCCCTGAGCCAAACTCTGCAGCTCTTGGTTATCCCACCACTTGTGCACTCTGAATCCTCAGCTGCCTCAAGGTATGAGGGGTAAGAACTCAACCACGGGATTTTCTCTCTGTTTAATCTCGGTGCAATTTGATTTTTAGTTCTGTAGCTTAAACCAGTGAAACCTGCTGTAAACAGCAACGCAGAGAGGAGATGAGGCACTTGAAGGGCCGAGGTGAGCAAATCCACGTTGGGATGGATTTATGGAGAGCACTTGGGGGTGTCCCCCAGTGTGGGCAGCAGGGGAGGGAGGGGGGATTCCATCCCTGTGCCCCTCTCAGGTGAGACCTCACCTGCAGAGCTGCCCCAGCCCTGGGGACACAGCAGCAGCACCTGGAGGGGCTGGGGAGAGCCAGAGGAATCCATGGAGCTGCCCCAGGGATGGAGCCAGGATGGGAGAGCTGGGGGTGCTCACATGGAGAAGGGAAAATTCCAGGGAAAGCTTCCAGAACATTCCAGGGGCTCCAGGAGAGCTGGAGAGGGGCTGGGGACAGGGATGGAAGGACAGGAGCCAGGGAATGGCTGGGATGTGGGTCAGGAATTGCTGTCTGGGCTGGAATTGCCAGAGCAGCTGGGGCTGCCCCTGCATCCCTGGGATGTGCCAGGAAGGATTGGAGCCCCCTGGGCTGCTGGCAGGGGTCCCTGCAATGAGCTGGGAGGGCCCTTCCCAGCCAAAGCATCCCGGGATTCTGCTGGCATTGGGCACACTCAGGATCCATGGCGAGGGCTTGGGCTGGGAAATGGGGAGAGAAAAGAGAGGAGAAGGGAAGGGAGAGCCTGCCTGGTTTGTGAGATTGCAAGGGAAGCCCCTGGGGCCAGGAATTGCTGGGAGAGGAGCTGGAGCCAAGGGGAGGCTGGCAGAGCTGGGAATGTTCCCCTGGAGAAGGGAAGGCTGCAGGGAGAGCTTCCAGAACATTCCAGGGAGGACAGGAGAGCTGGAATTTGGGACAGGAGGCAGGGAATGGCTGCAGATTGGGAAAGGGGAGATTGGGGTGGGATGTGGGTCAGGAATTGCTGGCTGGGCTGGAATTCCCAGAGCAGCTGGGGCTGCCCCTGCATCCCTGGGATGTGCCAGGTTGGACCCTGGGGTTGGAGCCCCCTGGGATGCTGGGAGGGGTCCCAGCCCATTTTTGAGGCATCTTTTGAGTGTCTGCTCCAAGCCCTGCAGAAGCCCTTGCCTTTACATCTTTGAATTCCCTTTTCTCCCTATATTTGCCACCAAAAAAATAAAAAAAATCGAAGTCTCTTTTTCCTCAGCCATGGCACCACACAACAAATTTCCACATTTTCTGACCAATTTCCAGCTTGGTTTTAATCCTTCCCTCCCCAACCAAGCTCCACAGGCTGGAGCTCCCACCATGCACCAGCCACGCCACAAAACTCAGCAGTAACCCACCAGGAATCACCAAAAACCCAAAAAATCTGCTTTTTTCCCCTGCCTTCACTCCCTTCAAACAGGAGATTTATTGTGAACGATGCACCTTTGGAGGAATTTCAATCATCTCAAGCCTTTCTGGGTGTTCTGACTGACAGGAAGCCTCCCGAGATGGCTTTGCTCCCTCACCAGCACCATTCCTCCTCATAAATATTTATACACAATTTTCACTTTTTAACGAATTCCAGATAGTCAGACTTCTTCTCGTTGAAGCTTCCTCGTATCTTCAGAGATCATTTTAACTGATTTTTTTTTTTTTCCCCTGGCTTTGCACGTGGATAATGATCAGCACTGAGGAACAGTGGAGTCCTCACATCACCAGGGCCCTAACATGGATTTGGCTTCTCTATTCCTGTAATATGCAGCTGACAAAACCCCAGGATTTTAAAAAATGATAAAACAAAATACACAAAAAGCAGATACTACCAAAAACCCAAGTTATTTCTTTTTTTTTTTTTTTTTTTTTTGACCACTCATAAGTTACAATATTTGCTTTGGCTACTGTTCCAACCCAACCCCCCAAAAAATCTAATTATTACCAAAGGATTAAACCAGTCTCTGTTTCTCCAAGGTTGGCTCTGCTCCCATCCCACTTTCACACTTCCCAATGTGGTCCTTTAGGAGTTCAGCCAGATTTCAGAAATCTGCCACATCTGATCACCTGTTCTGCTGTTTCCTTCCATTTCTCCATGTTCTTATGCCTCCCTTGGGATTTTTTTTTTCCCCTCTGACATCTGCTCCTTCCACAACATTAAGCCAAATCACTTCTAAGATGATTTGCTAAATATCAACCTCATTCTTACTGATATTTTACCTTCTTCCTGAAACTTTCCACCTTCTCCTGATGGTGGGAGTGTGCTGGAAAAAACATCCATATCCATGGAAACATTTACAGCCTCTCTTCTCCAGGCTTTTTTTTTATCCCCTCAACTTCATCCCCAGTCCTAAAGTGAAGGAGGGAATGTTTAAATGGGATGTTAGGAAGGAATTCTTCCCTGAGAGGTGGGGAGGGGCTGGAGTAGAATTCCCAGAGCAGCTGGGGCTGCCCCTGGATCCCTGGAATGTCCAAGGCCAGGCTGAACATTGGGACTTGGAGCACTCTGGGGTAGTCAAAATGTCCCTGGCATGACAGGGGGTGGAATGAGATGAGATCCCTTCCAATCCAACCCCTTTTTTAATTCTGCAGTCATTCCTCTGTTTGCTTTGTGTTTATTCCACAGCCTGTCCCTCACCGTCCACTGCTTTTTCCACAACCATTTCCCACTGACCTTTCCGTGCGCAATTTCCCCCTTAAAACAGACATGTGCTCCATAAAAAGGCCAGATATTAATGCAATCTCAACTTATTTCACCTCCCTTCTCTTCTTTTTTTGTAAGTTTTTTTTTTATTTCTAACTCACCTGCCATCCTTCAAGGTATAAAAACCTGCTGGACCATCCTGGCCTCTTACTGAGAAGCCTTGTAGTCATTCCTGTAATAACGCCAAGAGGAATTCCAAAACCTTGAGCTGCCTCCAGACAGGAATGGCTTTGGAGATGACAACCCTCAGAGAGTGTGAGAGCTCTCCCACTGCCCAGTGCCTGCCTTTTGCAGAGTCCTCCTCAGGAAAAAGGCAGAGGGGGCTCTGGGCTGTTCTCCTTCTCCACGTTGGGCATTATTCCCTGATCAGCAATCTCAGCACTCCAGGCTTTGCACCAGCCCAGCCTGAGGGAGAAAAGGCACCAAAAGGCCCCAGCACAGGGGATCAAGGTTCTCTTGAAGAGAATTCACCCAGTTATCACCAAGAACGTTCATTATTTCTGCTTTCCTACCAATCACCAACTCCATTTCTGTTCATGTGGCTCTAAACAGCCGATCATCCTGTGTCCCCAGCACTGCAGAACAGGGAGGAGATGGAGGAGGAGGAGGAATCCTAAAACCCACAAGGCTCCTCCATCTTGTGTCATCTACTCACCACCCTAACAAACCCCAGAATCTCAATTGCTCACCCTGTGATAAATCACACACTGTGCCACTCTCTCATTGACATTCCTGACAATTCTGTTCCATCCCAAAGCCTGGAACCCTTTCCATGGATGGAAGTTAAAGGTTGTGTTTGTCAGGGGGGTTGGACCCTTCAAACCAATGCAGGGGAATCTCCTCTGCACTGTGGACTCCACCCCAAGTGACCCAGCTGCTGTGGGGTCTCTCCAGTGCCACCCCAGTGTCCCCTAATCCCCCAACACCTCCTTCCCCTGCTGCTGATTTCTCCATCCAGCCCTCCTGGTACCCACAGCTCCCAAAGGAAAATCCCCAGCTGCTCCTCCCAAATCCTGCCTGGCACACGACCAAGCCCGCTGGGAAAAGGGGTTTTAAGGAATTTTGGCTTTATTTGGCAGCAGGACTGAAGGATTTCCCTGCCTCAGCAACAGGCAGGAGCTGCACTGGGTGATGCAGGTGGTGCTCCAAATGCTGTAATCCTAATTGGAAATATCCATCTCCAGCAGGGCAGGCTGTGAAGAGGATTTTTGAAAATAATATATTCTACTCTGGATGCAATTATATCCCAGCCCCAGACACACAGAAGTTTGTTTTCGTTTTGGAACAGCAAATATTTTGGCGGTTTAAAATGTTTCTTAACAATGCCACACACTTTGCCAGATGTTCCATCAAATGTTATTGAGTTTTTAACACGCCTTTATTTAATATTAGATGTAAATACATATTTGGCTCCCTCTCTGCACAGATTTCCAGTGCTTCTGTGATTTCCTCCATCCATCTAAAAATATTAATTTTTGTAATTATTGCTGCTCTTTCCTAAATTTGCTGATTCAGGCTTTGCAAAATCCAGATTCTGTGATTTACCAGTGTTAATAGATGTTAAACTACCGAGACCTTTTCCATTATAAAATGCACTTTATCTTGGAAGGGGAAAAAAAAATGGACACATTCTAAATCTGCAGAGCCAGTTCTAAGTTCAACAAATGGTAAAACTGAACAATTAGTTATTTAGTAGCTAGGGAAAATGATCAGCTGCTTTGGGGAGAAAATAATAATAATCACATTATTAAGTCACATAAGGACTGACTGAATAACGGAATGGGTTGGGTGAGAAGGGACCTTAAAATTCATCCAGTTAAAATTCTGGGCAGGGATCCTTCCCTCTATCCCAGGGGGCTCCAAGCCCAATGTCCAACCTGGGACATTCCAGGGATGCAGGGGCAGCCCCAGCTGCTCTGGCAATTCCAGCCCAGCCAGCAATTCCTGCCCCACATCCCAGCCATCCCATCCCTCTGGCACTGGCAGCCATTCCCTGTGTTCTGTCCCTCCAAGTCCCTCTCCATTAATAACAATAATCAAAATAAATTTCAGGTCCCAGTTGCACTTCTGTAGCCTCTTGTTGTCACCTAATTCTTTCTCCTCTGCTGATGACAACGTTGATTCTGTAAGAAAACAACACCCAGACTCATCCTTTATGTTATTTCCAAGGGTTTCTGAGGGGAGGAAAAACCCTAAAACCCCACTGCTGTATTCACAGCTCAGCTGGACAAAAGAAAAATCAGCTGAAAATGGTTTGTCCTTCCTGTTCTTGCCACTCGGAGCTGAACTCTGCTCCATGAACCATCCAGCACTGCCTGCTAACTTGTTAAGACACAAAAATCCTGAAAGGAAACTAAAAAAGCAGGGGAAAAAAATCAGAATGGAAAGCAAACAAACCAAATTCCCCCAAACCTTTCCCTGCCAGCCTCCTTCCCCTGGATGGGAGCAGCTGGAACTCATCGATGCTCCAGCAGCAAGAGATGCTCCTCCAGCCAAGCCCTCTTCTCCTCAAGCCTCTTGCTTTCTGTGTTTGTGTTATTATTTATTTTTTAACATGAAAAAAAACCCCAAAAAAACAATCAAAAGGAAATAACAAATGACACCAGGAGAGCACAGGGAAAAGGAAATGAGAGACTGAGTGAAAGGAAGCAAAAATCCCCCCCAAGCTCCAACCAGAGGCAGCTGCAGGGCAATTAAAGTCAACAATTTACAGATGTTCCTGGAGAAGGCTCGCTCACAATGGCACCAAATTGATCTCTTTTCTTAAAAACTTGGGGCACGAAGCTTACTTTTCTTAAAGGGCTCTCAAAATAAAGTTTACAGCCCCTTTTTGATTCCTATTTATGCCCCCAAAGCGCTTGCTGGAAAAGAGGAGATCAAACCTCATGTTTAACCCTTCCCTGCTGGAGCCTCTCTGGCTCCTCTTCCACAGTTTCAGGTCAGAGTTTTGGGAAGTTGAAGTGAAATTCAAGATTTTTTTTTATTTTTTTTTTTTTTCTCATCAGTCTCAACCATCCTCTCTCCCAGCAGAACCACACACCTGACTAATCATTCTTTTTATTATCGAATTTAATTTTAATTTAAATAAAGATGCCTGGGAATCCTAAAAATCCTATTTGCCCTTGCAGCTCCCCAACAAACGTTGAAGGATTGCTGCTTGGAGAAAGAAATGTGCTGCCTTTGTCCCTTCAGCTTCCACACTACAACCTCCATAAATCCAGATATCCATGGCCAAATTTTCCTGGTTTTTCCCTGGGTTTTCCCCTCTTGCAGCTGCTCACGCTCATGATTTTCTTCCCTGGAATTCCACGTTTTGCACCTCCTGCTCCTTTCACATTTGGCTGATATTGGTCCCATTAGTGGGGAGGGAGGGACAGAACAAACCTAAAGGACTCATTTCCTTTAGGATGGGACTCATTTCCTAGAAAATCAAGCTAAAACCACAATAGAGCCGCTATCAAGTGATATTTTTAAATCTACATTCATCTCGTGGTAAGATAACATTCATTCCACTCACTTCTGAAGAGACAGGGTTATTTTTTCCCCCAAATCAAGAGGATATTGAAGAAATTATCACTGATAAATACATGGAAGCACAGCCAGGATCAAGATATCAATTTCTACCTCCTATCTGACATCTTTCATGTAGCAGAAAATTATTTCTTCAACACCACTCGGGGAGGGACGAGCGGTTCAGGAAGAGCACAAGTAAATGATGGATTTATAAAACAGTTGCATTCAAGAATACAAATAGCACAGGAAAAACATTGTATTCCCTCAAGTCCCACGCTAAAGGATCGTTCCTCTGCTTCTCTGCATGAGAGATTCCAGTCTCAGCACTTCAAGCCTTCCTGGATAGTCACACTCTGCAAGAGGAGGATTATTTGGATAACAGAGTCAAGGAGGAAAAGGAACAAATCCCATGAGCACCTATCTGCACTGCAGGGAGAATTGGTTTTGTTTAAAGACTCCTTAATTCCATAAAATACCAAGGATGTGCAAAATTTAGCTTTAATATGAAACAGTGCTAGCTGGAAAATATCTGTGAGACCACTGAGTCCAGCCTGTGACTGATCTTGTCCCCAGGTGCCACATCCAATCATTCCTTGGACACCTCCAGGGATGGGGGCTCCAAACCTGCCTGGGCAGCCTCTTCCAATTCCTATCAACCCTTTCCATGGGGAAATTCTTCCTGGTGTCCCCCCAGCCCGTGCCCAGCGCCAGGCTGGGGCCGTTCCCTGCCCTGCTGTGCCTGTCCCTGTGCCCAGAGCCCCAATCCCCCCCGGCTGTGCCCTCCTCTCAGGAGTTGGGCAGAGCCCCCAGGGCCCCCCTGAGCCCCCTGTGCTCCAGGCTGAGCCCCTGCCCAGCTCCCTCAGCCTCTCCTGGGGCTCCAGCCCCTGCCCAGCTCCATTCCCAACCCCAAACTGAGCCCCCCAGGCCGGGCAAGAGGCTGAAAGCTGCCAAGGGGCTGCAATTCCTGGGCTGCCCTGCCTCAGGAGAAGCTGCAGGCACCAGCATTCCCTCATTGCCTTGCCAAGGGATTTCCCTCTTTTCCCCAGTGCTGGCAAGCAGCTTTCCTGGCTCTGCACTGATTGATCCCCAAACAGCTCAGGGAGTTCCCCCACAAGATCCCCCCGAGCCCATTTTCTCCAGGCTGAGTCCCTGCCCAGCTCCCCCAGCCCCTCCAGACCCTTCCCCAGCTCCATTCCCTGGATCTGCTCCAGCCCCTCCAGGTCCTTCCTGAGCTGAGGGTCCCAGAACTGCCCCCAACATTCCAGGTGCTCCCTCAGCAGTGCCCAGCACAGGGCACAGTCCCATCCCCAGTCCTGCTGGCCACTCCAGCCCTGGTAAAATCCAGGTACCATCAACCTCTTGCCCACCTGGCACACCTGGATTCACCTCCAGCTGCTGTCCCCAGCTCCCCCAGGGCCTTTCCCAGCTTTGCAGCCCCCGTGCCCCAGCCCGTGGTGCTCCATGGGGTTGCTGGGACCCAAGGACACGACACCTGGCCTTGGTGAACTCACCCCAATTGTTCCCAGCCCATGGATCCAGCCTGCCCAGGTCCCTCTGCACTCTCCTGCAGATTCACACTCCCACCCAGCTTGGTGCCATCTGCAAAGCTCTGCTGACCCTAGGGATGGAATCCCACAAATGAGAGAGCTTGGAGGGGGCTCTGCAGATGCACAGACCTAAAGATGCTCACCAGACTCACAAACTTGGCTTTGTGGGGAAATGCCACAATAAATAACCCAGAGTAATGGGAAAATGAGCAGAGCTGGGATGAGGTGGAGTGACCTGGGCAAGCTGGGGAGAGGTTCTGCTCCTTTTTACAAGAGCAGAGATTTTGGAGAAGTTTCTTTTCCAGCAGATCTTGGGTGAATCCCCTCTGCTCCCAGCAGCTTTCCAAGGGTGAGAAGGGTCCACGAGGAGCTGGGAAACATCCTCTGGATTGCACAAAGCCTGAATGAACAGCCTGAAACCAGAATAATCTCTTCAGGCAGCAAATAAACACCCACAGCAAGACTCTCTTCTGCTCCTGTAACATAAATCTCTACTAAATTTTATGTCTAAATGAATTTTTTGGACATGGCAGATACAACATCCCATTAGGGCTAACGTGGGAAAAAATTAGCAGAAACTTCAGATTTTTTTTTCCTGCAAACTGTTTAAATTAGTTGCTATAAATATGAAGGGTTTTTGAAAAAAAAAATAAAAATAAGGAAAACCAAAGATTTCTAATTTATTTCCATGTTAGCACTTGCAGGCCTTGATCCCAGCAACCATTAGGCATAAGGATGTGTGATTAGTCAAAATCACTGCCATACATTTAGAGTATGGAAGTATTTACATTTTTACTCTAAGTGGACATATGGCAACATTAAAAGATTAAGAGCTGTCAGTATTTTAAATATAGGCTTGAGAAAAGCACAAAGAAAAACCCTTGATTACCACAAGTAGAAAAAGGAAAATTCACAATGTTTTAGCTGTTTTTGGAACCCAGTGCCTTTTTATTCAGCCTCTACCATATTCCTCTTTAAGGGCACTTTTAAGCTCCAAATCAACATCACGAGGATTTTCTGATGATGCTCAAATTTAATGTGACACCTCCAGATGAGCACTGGGGTTATTTCACCTGTGTGTTTTCCCGTGCTGTATCAATTCCTTCCCTTTTTTTCTGCTGTTTAACTTCAATTCCTGACCAGAATGGTTCCTGTCTGTAGCACAACTCGTATTTCAGAGCTGATAAAAATGCACGAGGTGTGGGAAAGCTCTGAGTACAACTGCACAGCGTGGAGAGATCAGACCCAGAGACATTTGCTTCCAAGCAAAACGCAGTTGCAGCGACTGCATAATACATAAAATATTATCTATAACACATCCTCCTCCTCTTCCTGGGCGCAGGAGGAGAAAGCTCCTTTGGATGTCACAAGAATTAGCTGCAGACACATATGGAAATTCCATTTAGGATAAGAATCAGTGACAGGAAACAGCCAGGAGGGACTATTTGTACTGAAATACAAGCCATTAACTTGAGCCAAGCTAACAGCAAACGACTGCTCAGGCAAGTGCCGGCTGCAGATAATTAGTTTAGAACCTATTGGAACATGAATATTTTATCGTGCAGCACAAAACTCGTTAGGGAGAGGAATTAAGAGAGCCAGGACGTCTGGAAGCACGGCAGAGGTGATCTGTCAGGTCCCTGGGAAGAGCTTTGCCTGGAGAAAACAAGTTCAGGTGTTAAAGCCACACCAATCCCTTAGGAACTGATCTGGTGGCATTCCAGGAGTGCAAGGAACTGCCTGGATTTCATGGCTTCACTCGGGGCTGCTGGACACACGTGGGATTTTGGGAATCACCCCAGCCAGCAGCTTCCACAGGGGCTCGTTTGCATCACAGTCACTCCTGGGGAGTGAAGTCACTTCTGAATTCTTCCTGGGAAATGGAACAATTTGGTTCCATTCTGCAGTTATACAGCCCAGCAGGGCAAAGCTGGATGGGGCATTGAAACCTCTCCATTCTCACTGAATTCCTGGGAAATGGAACAATTTGGTTCTGTTCTGCAGCTCCACAGCCCAGCATGGCAAAGCTGGATGGGGCATTGAAACCTCTCCATTCTCACTGAATTCCTGGGAAATGGAACAATTTGGTTCTGTTCTGCAGTTATACAGCCCAGCATGGCAAAGCTGGATGGGCATTGAAACCTCTCCATTCTCACTGAATTCCTGGGAAATGGAACAATTTGGTTCTGTTCTGCAGTTATACAGCCCAGCATGGCAAAGCTGGATGGGCATTGAAACCTCTCCATGCTCACTGAATTCCTGGGAAATGGAACAATTTGGTTCTGTTCTGCAGTTATACAGCCCAGCATGGCAAAGCTGGATAGGGCATTGAAACCTCTCCATTCTCACTGAATTCCTGGGAAATGGAACAATTTGGTTCCATTCTGCAGCTCCACAGCCCAGCATGGCAAAGCTGGATAGGGCATTGAAACCTCTCCATTCTCACTGAATTCCTGGGAAATGGAACAATTTGGTTCCATTCTGCAGCTATACAGCCCAGCATGGCAAAGCTGGATGGGCATTGAAACCTCTCCATTCTCACTGAATTCCTGGGAAATGGAACAATTTGGTTCTGTTCTGCAGCTCCACAGCCCAGCAGGGCAAAGCTGGATGGGCATTGAAACCTCTCCCTGCTCACTGAATTCCTGGGAAATGGAACAATTTGGTTCTGTTCTGCAGCTCCACAGCCCAGCATGGCAAAGCTGGATGGGGCATTGAAACCTCTCCTGCTCACTGAATTCCTGGGAAATGGAACAATTTGGTTCTGTTCTGCAGTTATACAGCCCAGCATGGCAAAGCTGGATGGGCATTGAAACCTCTCCATTCTCACTGAATTCCTGGGAAATGGAACAATTTGGTTCTGTTCTGCAGTTATACAGCCCAGCATGGCAAAGCTGGATGGGGCATTGAAACCTCTCCATGCTCACTGAATTCCTGGGAAATGGGAACACTAAAGAAGAGGATGAGTGCATAATTCAGGGGATCCCAGAATGGTCTGGGTTGGAAGGGACCTTAAAGCTCATCCAGTTCCAGTGTATATTTGATACACTGGGTGGAAAGAGAACAAAAAAAAAAGTTAATTTTATGGGACTTCCCTATTCTTTCCCCAACAGACAGAAAATTGGAAAGAGATGGCCACGACCTTGAGGACAGTGAGCTGTAAAAAAAGTCTTGATTAGCTAAAAATGCTGAATTTTCAATCCATGACTGAAACTGTTTTGGCTGGATCTGAGCAGGGAAGCTTTTCAATAAAATAGGAGTTAACAAAGTAAATTCACACATCTGAATTTTCCCATTCCACAGGGAGTTACTGGGGAAGGAAGGCCCTCAGCAACATCCTCGTGTAGACAAAGTGAATCTCTTCTGAATTGTCCTCAAGTCGTTACCTGTTACATCCAACCCCTTAAATCCATCATTTCCAGCCTGAAATAATCCAATATACATTAAAAGTGTCTCTGATGCACGCACTGGAATGATTTAAATCCACCTCAAAAACTCCTGGAAAGACCAGAACTTCAGATCTCTGTTTCCCTTGGATTATAAAATATTGCACACTTCTCACTGCAATCCTGACACCAGAAGAAAGCCTAAGAAATAGAAAGCAGGGCCCAAATGACAGATTACTGCCAAATCACACATGATGTTAAAAAACCCCCAAACTGTTAAAAGTTATATATTTATATTTGGGGCTTTTTTTTAAATCCCTGCTAATACAAGATCCACCTCATACAGAACATCCAAAGCAGTAACAGAGCTGCTTGAAAAAGAGCAAAGAAATGTAAATTTAGACATCACTTATGCTGTAAAAAACCCCCCACCTTAACAGAATAAATCTATGGCAAATCATTCATAGCATGTGTTTTCCCTGCTTTTTTTAAAATTCAAACCTGCTCCTATTAATCATTAATTAGAACACCATTATTTCTGGGAGATGAAGACATGCCTAAATCAGTCAGCAGCAATACTTTTAATGACAACCAACTTGCTTAACTCCATTTTTTTTCCTCCCCCAAAAGCCCTATCAAAACAAATCATTTTGCATTTCTGGAGACAAGAACCGAGCCCACCTCACCCCAGTAACGAGGTGCTGGAAACACTTGTTCCCGGATTACTGAAACGCTCATTAAATCCATTTGTTTATTTTTTTTTCCTCGGTTGTTCCAGTTAATTGCTGTGACAACAGCAAGCCCCATAAAAGCTGGAGTGGTTCCTGCTTTCACTGCTGCTCTGCCTTTGCTTCAGCTCCTGGGCACAGCCCAGCCTGAGCACAGGTGGCAGAGCCCCAGCCAGTGTCCATATGGAGCTCCATCTGCTCTGGCAGCACACCCGCAATGAGGAACGCTGGGCTGGGCTCCTGCAACAGCCCCAGCATGCTGCAGGGCCTCCCCTGATGCCTGAAGTTTTACATTTTGTGGTTTTCAATCCTGTACTGCATTGGTGTGGAGCTCTGAACTCCACACAGTGTTAGTGAGCTCTTCACAGTTTGGTCAGGCTGAACAATCCTTGCAAGGACACCTCACAGTCTCAGGTCTGGGAAGTGCAGACAAAAGAAAATTGGGGAAATGACCCTTCATTACCTGAAGCTGTAATTGGACAATTAACCCTGATATGCAAACAGACCAAAATTTTATCTGCCTAAAAAACTGTGACCCTCGTCCATCGTGGGTCCACCAGGCCCTGGCACTGCCCAGGGTGTCTCTGTGAAAGGGCTTTAATGAATTCTGCTTTAGTCTCTAACTCTGCCCCTGTTCTAGGTAGCCAGTCCAAGGCATCAGCAGCACATCCAGGAATGACAGAATCCTGGGATGGGATTGTGGAACAAGTCCAGGACTCTGCAGTGCCTCCCCCTCAGCCCGACCTCGAGGAGTTGGATTTCCCACTCGTGCTGTGTTCTCTGTGAGGCACTGAGTGCAGAAGAGCCGAGTTTTTAATCTTTCCTGAAATCTCCAGAGTTGGGAAGAAGGGATGGAGCCGAACCGAGGCAGACTGGAATGTGCTGCCAGCAGTGAGCACCTACACAGCCCCTACTACACAGATACTACTGCCCAGAGCTGGGGCTGCTGCTGGAACGAGCTCTACAAAGCCACCACTGCTCCCCAAACAGCTCCAAGCTTGGCTGTTACACATCAGCTCCCAGGAAACAACTTCGTGGAAGAGCTGGGACAGTGCCCCTACGAATATCTGTGTCCAACTGCACTACAACACCATAAACTCCAAACAGGAACTCGGCTCTCTCAGGCTTAACACACCAACGGTTTTGATGCATCTGACTTTAAGATTAAAGAGGCATTTAACAGGAGCCCTTCCCACAGTTAAAACCCTCCCAGACAAAGCTGGACCTCAGATCCCGCCGCTTTCATCGGGAGCACAAGGCAGGAGAAGGAGGCCCCGAGTGAAGCACAGGATTTCTCCCTCTAATAACCCAAATGTGATCTCCACGTTCTCCCAGGCTGCTGAACTCAGGGGTGACTGAGATGTGCTCCTCCAGAAAAAAAAAAATAAACCAGGAAGAAAGATAACAGAGCAGCTCTTTTAAAGACTTCAACCCAGCGGATCAATATCCTGTTGCTTAAGAAAAGGGATGTAAAAAAGATGAGGCTTTAATTTCCATTTCAAGACCAGGGTTCAGCATCACTCACCATTCAGCAGCAGCTGAAGTGCTTTTTAATTTTGTCCTCGTGCCAGAGCATTCAGGGAACAACAAGCAAAAAGGACAAAGCCAAAGTTCAAAGATTGAAGACACAAAGCCGAGCCGAGGCTCTTGTGCGGATGGGCTGCCAAGCTGTAACCTCCTTTAATTTGTTGCAAGGAGATGTATTCAGAAATTCCTGTTAATGGCAAAGAAAGAAAAGTGGGACAGGCACTCGGAAATCAAGATGTTGGAATGGAGAGTTTAGGGAAACGGGTTTCAGACAGAGGGAAATGAGTGTTTGGTGGGAGTCACAGGACAGGTCGCTGTGCCGGGAGAGTTTTGTAAGAAATCCACTCCTGCATGTGCTGAAAGGATTAGAGACTGGGGAGAAGAAGGAAAAAACAAAGAAATGCTCATGTGTCAGGTCACTGGAGCTTTAAGAAATTCTCACCAGTCCCAAAATGAATAGTTGGGATGGTCCTATATTCTCATCCAACCACAGACAGCAGTTCACATTCAGCTTCTCCCTGAAATCCGTATTTGGGGCAGCAGAACTGGACTGAGGAAGAAAAGCACATCCCAGCTGCTTTTTGAAGGGACTATAAAACAGCTCCAGAGTACTCATGGAGCATAATTTGAATTTTTCAAGGCAGCAATAGCAAAAATAGGTCACAATCCTGCTGAATCCATTGGGAAAGGTTTCAAAGGGAATTGGAGAAATGGAGTGCTGAGCCAGGGGTGTGCATCCTTTGGCATTCACCCTGTGCTGGCTGGATCAGGGATATCCAGGGCTCCTCCTCCAGCAGTGGAGGTGCCATTGCAAGGTGAACTCTCCTGGATTCTCCTCCTCCCCAAAATGGGACACAGGTTAATCCTTGGCTGGGAAAGTGGGATTCTGGATGAGTGACAAAACCAGAAGAAGAGGGGGATTGCTGCGAGGTGGAATGAAGCTCAATCCTCTTGCACTCTCCAGGCAAAAGGAAGACAGAGAAGGCAGGAAACTTCCCAAAGGATGGAATTCCTGCCTGGGAGGGTGGGGAGGCCCTGGGATGGAATTCCCAGAGAAGCTGTGGCTGCCCCTGGATCCCTGGAAGTGTCCAAGGCCAGGCTGGATGGGGCTTGGAGCAAACTGGGATGGGGGAAGGTGTCCCTGCCCATGGCACTGGATGAGCTTTAAATTCCCTTCCCACCCAAACTATTCCATGATATCCAAGAAAGGTAAAATAATCAGGTTATAAATGAGGTAAATCCCTCCCTGCTCCTTTTATTACCCCAGAAAATCAACATTAAAATACCTCAGACAAGGCTTACACTGAATAAATAAGAATTTTTTTCTATAACACTTCCAAGCCTTATATGAGGAGGGTATTTAAGAACAAAGTCTTTTGTTCACTTTTAGTATTGTTCATTAGAAAACTGGAATTGGTCTCAGGCAAACAGGGATAGTTTCCATAATATATGGAAACCTGGAGACTAAATGAGTTTAAGAAGAGATGAGAAAAACAGAGCATAACCAGGAGGATGAAAATTTATAACTAAATCAAGATAGCACTGTTTGCAGAAAGCCCTGGGAATTTTCAGTAATAAACACAACTTCAGCTCAGCAATTAAAAGAAGTGTTTATAAAAATAAAGCTGTTCTTAAACTTACAATGTTCCTTCAGCAGTTTCCTTGGGGAGCAGAGATGTAATAGTGTATAAACAGCTGAAATTACTCTTGTTTGTAAATTGTGTCATTGCTTTTCATTTCCCCTGCGTGGCAGTTCCAGGAAAATCTCAGCACCAATTCATTAATAAATGATCCCCAAAAAAATGGGTGGTTTTTCCACCATAGGTGGATATCACTGAAAAAAGGCAAAATTATTTGGGTTTTATCAAGATGCAGCTTACCAAAATACAGAAGTGTGTCATGATGCCACCCTTAAATGAGTTTAAAATCTGTTGTAAAGGATCCTTGTTCAATTAAAGCCTTACAAAACCATGTACAAATATATCAATAATCCTATTATTTACCACACAGCTCTAACAACATGAAAGACAGAAAATACTGAGAAAGGAAAACACTTTACACCTGCCCACAGCTACTCTGATTTTTATGCCTTCCAGAGCCTTAAATTGCTGCTCACCAGCTGATAAACCCAAACCTGAGCTGATTTTAGAGCCAGGTGTGAACTTCATAACCTGCCTTTGGCTCTGCTGAGCTCCAGGGTGAAGTTCCCACCTCACATGCTGCTGTGCCATGATAAAAAGATGCTGTGGATGATAAAAAGTCCAGATTTTAAAAGTCCAGCTGGGTTTGCAAGCAGCTTCTGTGATCATTTTCACTGTGGCTCTTGAGTCCAAAGGCTTTCCATGGCTCCAGAATCTCCAGGGGATAAAAGAGGCTCTGCCACCCCCAGGTCTCCTTCCAACATCCCTTTTCCCACTCTCTTCCAGCTGCTGCTCCAGAGGGAAAAAATTCAGAGGCAGGAGATGCTGAATTTTGACAAATCCCACCCCAGGAGCAAGTTATTTCAACCTGATTTTTAACACATCCTAAAAACAGACCCCCAAAAAGAGAAAAGTACATGAGGAAAGCAGGGCTGAGCTTCTTCCTAACAAGTGGATCCTGTGACAAATGGCACTGGGGTAAAAATCCACCAGGATTTTTTTTTTTTTTTTTGGTACAAAATCCACCAGGGCTTTTGGTTTAAGGACTCCAATTAAATCCAGGCCTCACTAATGAAGAGTGCACACAGGAATTTGCTCTTTCCAAAACAGGTGCTCCGCTACTTGGTCGTTTTTAAGATGCAACCTGCATTTTCTTTGTTTTATTCACTTTTTGGTTGTCTTTTGAGGGTATAGCTTGGAACTCAGACCCTGGGTGAGGTGAGCCCTTGGGAAAACAAGAATGCCCTGGCAGGATCCTGGTGCCAGAAGGAAAATTCTGACCTTTAACCAGGCCTGGTGACAGCTGAAGAGGGTGGAAGCACTTTTAGCTGCCACCCAAAGTGGTTAAAGGTTAACTGTAACTGCCCTTGACAGAGCAGATCTGCCACAGACAAACCCCCCAGGACAGGCTTGTTCCTTCCCTTTAACGAGGCTGGCACTAATTAAGTCTAAAGCCAGTGAAGTCTGTGGCAGGACTGACTCAATTATGCATTAGAAGTTGGGCAAAAATTCGTGGGAAAGCACACACTGCACACAGAAACTGAGGCAGGAATTGGGGAAATTTTTTGGAAATTTCTCTTTTTTCTTTTGTTGAAAATTTCTGGAAATTCAGCAGCTCAGGCAGAAAGAGGCTGGAGTGCAGGAGATGCATCAAAAACCCCTTTGCTCAAATCTGACTCCTTTAATGAGTCTTAAATGCTCTCATATCCATGGATATTTGTATGGAATTCTATCATAAATATACTAAGTGTGGAGCAACTTAAATCCCAGGAACTTAATTTGGTGCCTGAGCAGCTTCATCCTGTCACCTCTCCTGTTGTGCTACTGGGCACTACTGCTGGTTAACTGGCAATTTCAGCTAATTACTAATGAATTACCAAAATTGCTCCTCGCACTGGACTGGCAACTGGGGAAAACCAAATTATTCTTTAATAAGAAGTCACAGGTAGGCAAGAGCCTCAAGGGAATTCAACAGAGCACGGAATGATTTGAGGAATAACAGCAGCCACAAGATTTTGTGGAGATGCTTTGCACTCCTCATGGAATTGTGGAATGGTTTGGGTTGGAAGGGACCTTAAAGAGCACCTAGCTCCAATCTGAGCATCACCTGTGCTTCCAAAATCCCACCCCATGATCACTGCTGTCCAAACACACCTTCTGCTGACATGTGGAAGTTTTTGTCTGGCCACAGACCAAAACAAAAAGACAAACAGATCCCACAGAAGTAGCAAAGGTTAGGGTGGATTAAAACCCCAAAACTTTACCTTGGACCTTCAGAACCAAGTGTGGGTTCACCCTGAAGAGTAACCAGACCAGCCTGGGTCAAAACTGGGACAGACCTGTGGGAATGGGGCAAGGCAGAGGAAAGAGCATGGGGACAAAAGAGAAGTAATCGAGGCAAAAATCAAACCAACCCCAGGTTAATGAGGATTTATGAAGATTAATGCCAGGGATAAACAGGCAGTGCTCTGCACTAAACACATTTCATTTGCTCATCCTCCCTCCCTAACGATTCCCAACCTTCCCGGTCTTAAACACCAATTCTTAATTCTCTCTCATCACCACCGAGGGCTTAAGCTGTTCATTCCAGCAATGCCTCAGCTGAAATCCAGGTTTCTGCCCCAGCTGTGAGTGGAAGAGAGACAGGGAGCACGTGCAGGTGTGAGAGGGAATCCAGAGCACGGGGATAAACCCAGCAGAGCAGAGCCCTTGATTAAGGGCTGAATGGAACCATCAGGGCCCATCAAGCACCCTGCTGATGAGCAGCTATTTGGCCACACACAGAGCTGTGATTTCCATCCACTTTAATAATCAGGGAGTTGGGATTTACTGTTAATGTGACATTGATGAAGAGAAATGACGCTAATGTGACATTGATGAACCGGAATGACAGTTCAGGCTTGATTAAAATTAGCCACAGCTCTTCAGCACAGGACCAACCAGAAAGGCTTGACACGTAGCTCAGATCTTCCAGAGGAGAGGGTGAAACGGAGGACAAGGTGAGGGGAAAGGAGCACAGGATGCTAAAAAAGCCAGCAACTGTTCTCTGATTGAATCCAGGATCTTTCACCAAGGTTCAGCACCCCTGCTGCTCAATACCCTGAATTCACAGATAAAGGAGTCGGAGTTAAAACTCAAAGTGGAGGGCAGAAAGTGCCCACCTACCTCATCCTCACCTTTACAGCTCCTGGGGACACCACTGGGCACCAACCCTTTGCTTTAGCAGGTTCACAGGATCCCAGGATGGTTTGGGCTGTGTTGGAACCCAGAGTGCAGAGGAGATTTCCCTGCAGGTTTTGAAGGGTCCAACCCCCCTGACAAACACAACCTTTAACTTTCATCCATGGAAAGGGTTCCAGGCTTTGGGATGGAACAGAATTGTCAGGAATGTCAATGAGAGAGTGGCACAGTGTGTGATTTATCACAGGGTGAGCAATTGAGATTTTGGGGTTTGTCAGTGTGGTAACGTAAAAAAATGTTAAAAAATCTAAAAAAAAATCTAAAAGAAGTAGATGACACAAGATGGAGGAGCCCTGTGGGTTTTAGGATTCCTCCTCCTCCTCCATCTCCTCCCTGTTCTGCAGTGTTGGGGACACAGGATGATCGGCTGTTTAGAGCCACATGAACAGAAATGGAGTTGGTGATTGGTAGGAAAGCAGAAATAATGAACGTTCTTGGTGATAACTGGGTGAATTCTCTTCAAGAGAACCTTGATCCCCTGTGCTGGGGCCTTTTGGTGCCTTTTCTCCCTCAGGCTGGGCTGGTGCAAAGCCTGGAGTGCTGAGATTGCTGATCAGGGAATAATGCCCAACGTGGAGAAGGAGAACAGCCCAGAGCCCCCTCTGCCTTTTTCCTGAGGAGGACTCTGCAAAAGGCAGGCGCTGGGGCAGTGGGAGAACTGCCACAGGTTGGAAAAGACCCAAAAGATCATCTTGTTCCCCACCTTCCAGTAGAGCAAAGGTCACTAAGCCAAGGCTGGAAGTCCAAGGCATGGAGACTCCTGAGGAGCTCCAGAGGAAGCCCAGAGCAGTTCTGCTTGAGAATCAGGAAAATAAAGCTGTGACCTTAAATAAAGCAAGCCCAGCCCTTCCAAATCAGAGTTGCAAGGGCAAACAGCAAACCCTGTTTCTATAGGGAAACACTCACTGGCTCAGCAAAACTGCCTGAAGGATGTCCTGAGGAAAAATGGAAGGAAAAATATCAAGCCACAACTGCTCGAGTCTGGATTCTGTTCACCAGAACGTGTTCGTTTACAATGGCCCCTCACGTGCTCTCACCACAAAGTTAAACTCTTAAACTCTCTCCAAAGGGAAGTTCCTGAATGCTGGCAATACTGCCAGGATAAGAGCCTTGTTCAAACCCCTGTGCCTCAGCTCAGAGCACCCAGCACTCACACAGGAGTCAACAGCAATCACCCAGATTTTCCTTCCAGCTGTGAACGAGTCGAAATGGCCCCAACCTTCTGTAGTTACACTGCTTGTTCCTTTTATAAACAGAATATTCTTTCATTCATGATATAATTTCCTAGATTATCCATTATTAAAATTCCCCCTCTCCAAAATGAATTTACATCTGAATTATCTCATTACTTCTGAACAAGCCAATTATTGCCTCTAGTGAACAAAATAATTAGACTTGTGCTCCCTGCATTCGAGATCTTCTCCAGCAGTCCCAGAACACAGGAGTACACAATGCAAAGATACAAATGCACAGAACAGATCAACAGAGCAGCTTTTTTATCCTTCTGAACATTGTTTACCAACTGAATAGGTTCATTTTATTGAATACAGACACTCAGGTATTGAGGGCACGATACGAACCTGAAATTTAAACTCTACCCATCAGTCAGGTCTGGAAGAGCAGAGAACTTCACTTGGTTTGTTTTTCCTACACTGGAGTCAGAAGTCTTCCCTCTCCTCTGACATCTGTGTTGCCAAACAAATCACAAAACGCTGCCCAAAGCTGGGAAATGTTTGCAGTAGGTTGGTGATGGGATTCATGGCATCTCAGGATGGTGTGATTAAATCTCATCCAGTGCCAGCCCCTGAAGGGGCAGGGACACCTCCCACCATCCCAGGCTGCTCCAAGCCCTGTTCAGCCTGGCCTTGGACACTGCCAGGGATCCAGGGGCAGCCACAGCTGCTCTGGGAGTTCTATTCCAGGGGCTTCCCACCCTCCCAGCCAGGAATTCCACCCCAATATCCCATTTAACCTTGCCCTCTGGCAGTGGGAAGCCATTCCCCCTGGTACTGTCCCTCCAGCCTCTGTCCAAAGTCCCTCTCCAGCTCTTTTGGAGCCCTTTGTCTTGGCTGAACTCAATTTAAAGAGGTGGACACTCTAAAATAAAACTCAACCAATCCCCTTCCACTAAGAAGTAACGAGTATGAGTTGATGTAAGTGAAAAAACAACAGTTTACCAGCGAGCAAAATGGCACCAGGCAAACATGGACAAGTCAATGAGCATTAGATACAAACCCACTGAATCTCAGGAACCCCATGGGAACAAAGAGACCCCAGAATGGCAGCAGAGCCCTTCCCAAGAGGGTGGCAATTTCTCTTCCCAAGGGATAGAGAAAAACTTGCCACAAAATAATGGCCAGTGCTTGTGTAAATCCTGGGAGAGAGGTGTAAAACCTCTGCTGTCTGAAGGAGTGTCCTGTTCCCAGATGAGTGATGCCTTCTCTTTCAGCTTTCATCTTTTCCACATTCTGTCCTGCAGATATATAACTCTGAACTTCACATCAAGTGTCAGCCAGTTCTCCTCCCAGCTCAGCCACACAGAACAATCCTTTTCCAGCCCCAGAACCAAGGACAAGCTGCAGCTTTGGGCCCAAAAAGTGTGAAAACAGCAAATTGAGGAGAGCAAACTGGGAGGGTGGGACTGCATCACCTGGAGCTGGAATTGGACAATTGAGCCCAAAATGGAAATGGACCAAAACTTGTAAAAGTGTGAAAACTCAGAGTCCATCTTGGGTGTAGCCACAGCCAGGCTCTGGTACTGACCAAGGTGGATCCTTTGAAAGCCTTTAATAAAATCCCTGCTTTATTCCTTAAACTCTGTCCAGCCTCTGTGCCAGGTCAGCCTCTCCAGGCATCAGGAGGACCAGAGGAATTTTCCCAATTTTCACACCTCACTGCCCTGGAGGAGGAAGGGCAGAGATGCTGCAGCAGCCCAGCTCACAATTCCACTAAGGACTCTCTGCCAGCTGTCAGGGTGAACCCACAGCCTTACCCTCAAGAATTTCTCAAGCAAAAAAAAAAAAAAAAAAGAAAAAAACCAGATTCATTTTTCTCTTCTGTACATAAGTTAACAAGCAGAGAAAATCAGACCCCTCACATCTGCTTCTGGGCCCTCTTGGATACTTCAGCGATTCCCTGCACGAGCCTGAGCAGGAATTTCTCCTGCCACTGAGCATTAAGAGCACAGTAGACAACATATTGAGGGTAATAAAAACAATGCAACCCTCATTTATCAGCTTGAGGAGAAGCTGTCGAGGCAACTGGCTGAGATGACCCACCAGGAAAGCCTGAGAAACACAAGATGAAGACGTTTGGGGCTTCGCCCTTTGGTTGGAAAAGCTCAATTCCAGCACAAAGTGCAGAGAATCCAGGGAAAGCTTTGCCTCCCCTCCCTCCCCTCTGTCCCCAGCACTATTTATGTGCATGTTTGACACTTCCTGGGCTGATTTTGCTGCCAAGTGAGGTTTGAACTTCTCTCCATGGCTTGTGCCCTCCCCTGCACAACCCAGGATCAGGGCACAGCCTAGTGTATTATGTTTCCCTATATATATAATTTTTTTTCAATGTATTATGTCTCTCCATAAGTGTATTTTTAATTAATGAGCTATTTCAACTGGAAGATGAAAAGCAAAAGTCTCCTTTGCCTTTTGGAAGGGTGATCCAATAACACTGAGAGTACCAGATGGCTTCCTCCTTGGAAAGCCAGACAAAGCAAATGCATCCATAAATGTCCAAAATGTCAGAAGCAGGCATCAAAAAGAAAAGGTCCAAGTAAATACACACAGCTCTTGCTTCTCAGAAACCAGGAACATTTGCTGGTCCTGTCAAAGAACAGATTTTTTTTTTTTTTTTCCCTTCTCCAATCCAGTGAAAATTTCCAAGCAGAGCTGAAAGCACGGAGGTGCCTTGGTCTCTCTAGGGAAATAAAAAAACCCAAAAACTTCACCCAACAGCAGCAGCTGTGCTCAAAAAGCAAGGATTTCTCTGCAAAAAGCCCAGCACTAAGCACCTCACAGGCAGGCTCTGTAAGAAACCTAAAAATACCCATTTCTTGCCTAAAGCACCTCTTCTTTCCTAAAATACCCATTTCTTGCCCTAAAGCACCTCTTTCTTTCCCTAAAATACCCATTTCTTGCCCTAAAGCACCTCTTTCTTTCCCTAAAATACCCATTTCTTGCCCTAAAGCACCTCTTTCTTTCCCTAAAATACCCATTTCTTGCCCTAAAGCATCTCTTTCTTTCCCTAAAATACCCATTTCTTACCCTAAAGCATCTCTTTCTTTCCCTAAAATACCCATTTCTTACCCTAAAGCATCTCTTTCTTTCCATAAAATACCCATTTCTTAGCCCTAAAGCACCTCTTTCTTTCCATAAAATACCCATTTCTTGCCCTAAAGCACCTCTTTCTTTCCTAAAATACCCATTTCTTGCCCTAAAGCACCTCTTTCTTTCCCTAAAATACCCATTTCTTACCCTAAAGCACCTCTTTCTTTCCCTAAAATACCCATTTCTTGCCCTAAAGCACCTCTTTCTTTCCCTAAAATATCAATTTCATGCCCCAAAATACCTATTTCTTTGTTGTCTCCACTTCTCCCTCATGACCAAAACTTACTAAAAGCACATTTACGTGTTTTATATAAAACTTGCTAGGTAAAAAGTCATAACATTACCCTGCATTTTGAGTAGATTTCTACAGAAAGCAAGGCAGATGCAATTCTATTTACTGAGGCTGCAAAGTCTGATTTTTCAAAAGAGGAATTTTGTTTTGAAAAAGAAATTTTCCAAGTCCAACAACTTTTGGGTCCTCAAAAACCAGTGATACCTCCAGGATATGAAGCTGCATGAAAGACTTCACCACTCAATGCATTCACCCAGGGAAATTCAGAGCCTGTGCCTGTATTTCTTAAAAGATCAGGCCTCATAAATGGAATAAAATGATTTCCCCCCAAATTTCGAGGGCTCAGCCCAACCTGAGCACAAACATCCCAGCCTAAGAGCTGGTTTGAGACATTGCTGAGGAGAAATGGAAGCATTCTGAAGCAAAACAGGTCAATTAAGTGACTTTGAAAGTCAAATTCCACTTTAAGTGAAGAAATAAAACCTCCAGGTGTGCATCCAAATATTCAGGATTTGTTCACTTTCTCCAAGGTCCTCTCCAGCTCTCCTGGAGTTTTCTTTTCTCCAGGCAGAAAAATCCTGGGGGGAAAGGGAGGGAATGAGGGGAACAAGGGAAAGAAGGAAGCTTAGAAACAAATAAAATAAAAATGGCCACACTGGGAAACAGTTTGGAAGCCAAGCAGAGCCCTTTTCTCCAGGTAAATATTTCCAATTAAATCCCTGCTCTGCTCTCTGTGGGATCATCAGCAACTGGACACAGAGTGTGCCATATGTGGCTATTTTCAAATTAAAAAAACAAAATCCCTTTTCCTGCAAAAAAAAAAAAAAAAAAAAAGGTGACATTAAAACACTTCCATCCCCTGTTTTTTTGCATAAGCACGACCCAAAAGCATTAAGTGGGTTAAACACATTAAATAACTGTAATAATCTGCTCTCAGAGTGCAGAGTAATGGAATCTTGCAGCAAGGCTTGGAATTAACCTGCTTAATTTCCCTGGTATTACATCCACCACATCCATCCCCTCATTCTGCTTCACTACTGCATCATTAACTTCCCATCCAGACATTCCAGCCTCTCACTCCAACTTGCCACTTCTTCATCCAAATGGATTATAATTTGCTTATCCCCTGCCATTTGCATCAAGTTCCTATTAAAACAGAGAGAAAGAGGTTTAAATCTTCCTCCTCCACATTTAATTCAATTGTCTGGCATTACTTAGTTTTTATGACTCAGTGCACAAGACATGGTTTATGCTTGGCTTGGACTAATTCAGAAGTTTCTACATCTAGGAAGGGGGAAAAAAAGACTGGAAAAAAAGATAAAACGAAGCATTTTTGGTCCTGGCAATAAGGTACTTATGGTTGTACCCCAACAAAACTGATTTCCTAGGAGCTGAGAAAGAACTGGCTAATGAATCATCCAACACACCAACACAACTTGTTCAGAACATTCCCAAGAAAACCTCCCAGACCAGTTAAAAAAAAAGCAAATCAACTGGGGCTGCTGTGGATTTCCAGGGAAATTCATTCCCAGTCTCCTTCTGTGATTTAATTCTCTGTGTTTTTATGGGTTCCCTGCCTGTGGCAGGGGTTGGAACCTGATGACCTTTAGGGTCCCTTCCAACCCAAACCATTCCATGGTTCTCTCTCTGATTTTCTGTATCTATTAAATACAGACTTAACAACCAACATTTAAAAAAAAGAATTAAAAATTTAAAAAACCAACACAATCATTGTGGTTCCCAGCTAAAGCTGATTTTGTGTAACCCTGAGAGATCAGATTCATTTCCTAAACCAGGCCAGAAAGGCAGCCTGGGACTGATTTTTACTAATGAAAACATGCTAAACCAAATTTCCCCTGGATAAACGACACTAATTACATTTTAAGATGTTTTTTTAAGGCGACAGGGATTGTGCTATTACAGCATGGAATTTAAAAAACACAAAAGAAATGAAAGAAATTTTCAAGTAAAATCTATTTTCTTCTGTCCTTTACTGGAGGGTTCACAATGCACTGTTAAACCAGGAGAACACAATACTCCAATTAATTTGGTTTTAATCACTTCTGGCTGAGGAGGATGTGCACAGAGTCAATGAAAGGGGAAGTATCAGAAATGGCACCTTGGATGGAGGATGGAGCTTTATCTACCACATTCCAAATGCTTCAAAATTCCCTTGAGATGTCTCCCAAGGCTTGGAATTCTTTACCTGAGCCAGATCCATCCTTTCCCACAGCAAACCCTCAGGAATCTGCTGGCACAGAGTTCAATCCATCCTAAGGAGGATGTTCATTCCCTTGAATTGTTTTCCACTCTGGGGTCTCCCTTGTCCTTTTGCATCTTTGGTTTCTGTGCAAATCGTTCTAAATCCATTCTAACTCCACTTCCCTTTGGCTGTTGCATCCATGGAGTAAAAAATTCCCATTTTCATGAATTCAAATTTTTGGCTGATACCTTTGATGGTGATTCTTTGAGTGAGCAAAAACCAGTCCTTCATGACAGATGTTTAAACCACTGCAAATCATTTTTTACCATAACACCAAGTTTTCTATGCAAGGGCTCCAGTTTTCCAAAGGAGTCAAAACAATTCTGGAACTCCTTCATCTCCCTTTTTGTAGCATCTTTTAACTGGGAATGGGAATGGAGCATTTGCACCTCAAGTTCCCAGACAAGAGATGCAACATTTTCTTCCTGCCCCAAGCAGATTTATCTCTGTATTTCAGATCTCTATCACCACTCAACAGAAGGAAAAATAAAGTTATTCTCCCCTTTCTGCTTTGTAGCTGCAGCACCTGAAACAGGAAAAGCATCTTTTGTCATACAAAGGTAAAGGCCAAGCTCCAGCGGGCGACTTTTTGTTAAATTCCTAAATTGGATCCTCCAGTTACAAAAAGTCATAAAAATAAAGCCTTTAGAGACACAAACACTTGACAGCTGCAGGAGACCAGGTGGATCTGAGACGGGCAGGTGGCACAGGAGCATTTCCACCCAGCCCAGTGGCTCAGGAGACCCCCACCCCAAAATCCCTGTGCCAACAAAAACACAAAGCCCCGTGGTCTGCAGAGTTCAGACACACGGATGTGTGAAGTGGTCAAAAATTCTGGATTAAAAAAAACAACAGGCTCTGATAAAGACTCATGGAATAATCAATAAAATCAATTATATAAACTTCTATAAACGAAATGAGTTCTTGAAATAACAAGAAGGATAACGAGCTATAAATAATTGAATAAAACCCACCCCTGGCTCTTCTCTGTAATGCTTTATTCTATATTCCAGAGAGGCTCTTGGATAATATTCCAGCAGCAAGGCAGGATATGACAGAGACAATGGGAGAGCAGAGAGAAGTGCCCAGTTTGCTGGGATTGATGGCATAATGCCAAACTGAAACTCCAAGTGAGAGCTGAGGTGTTTATCAGAGGGTTCCTTATCACACCTCGGAACAAATGTTTGGCTTCTTCACTTATCAAGCAAGGAAGGGCCTTTTGTTGAGGCTTTTTTTTTTTTCCAGATCCATGAAATACCCAAA
This sequence comes from Sitta carolinensis, assembly GCA_032173965.1. Classification (NCBI taxonomy): domain Eukaryota; kingdom Metazoa; phylum Chordata; class Aves; order Passeriformes; family Sittidae; genus Sitta; species Sitta carolinensis. The sequence continues at coordinate 988,628 of JAVUNC010000005.1, forward strand.
GCCCCACCAAACTCCTTAATTAGGGATAAGAGACATGAATTAAGTGTCAGATATTTACATGGAAACGCATCTTGCAAAGCATCATCTCCTCTTTACACACACACGCCCCAGCCATTATCACTAATAGAGTTCCAAGCGTTTCCCTATTCCAGGGAACTAATTAGGAAATAAAAGTTGAAAGGAATTTGTTTTTATCCACATTCTAACGGATGGGCTGTGCCTGGAGCGGGATCCCGGGGATGGGCTGTCCCTGGATCCCGATCCCGGGGATGGGCTGTGCCTGGATCCCGATCCCGGGGATGGGCTGTGCCTGGAGCGGGATCCCGGGGATGGGCTGTCCTGGATCCGATCCCGGGATGGGCTGTGCCCGGAGCGGGATCCCAGGGATGGGCTGTGCCTGGAGCGGGATCCGGGGATGGCTGTGCCTGGAGCGGATCCCGGGGATGGGCTGTGCCTGGATCCCGATCCCGGGGATGGGCTGTGCCTGGATCCGATCCCGGGGATGGGCTGTGCCTGGAGCGGGATCCCGGGGATGGGCTGTGCCTGGATCCCGATCCCGGGATGGGCTGTGCCTGGAGCGGGATCCCAGGGATGGGCTGTGCCTGGAGCGGGATCCCGGGGATGGGCTGTCCCTGGATCCCGATCCCAGGGATGGGCTGTGCCTGGATCCCGATCCCGGGGATGGGCTGTCCCTGGATCCCGATCCCAGGGATGGGCTGTGCCTGGATCCCGATCCCGGGGATGGGCTGTCCCTGGATCCCGATCCCAGGGATGGGCTGTCCCTGGATCCCGATCCCAGGGATGGGCTGTCCCTGGATCCGATCCCGGGGATGGGCTGTCCCTGGATCCCGATCCAGGGATGGCTGCCCCGAGCAGCCCCGGCTCACTCAGCCTCTCCTGGGCAGGAGCTGCCCCCGGCCCTTCAGCACCTTGGTGGCCTTGGCAGCACAGGGAGAACACTTGCACTCAATGATCCTCGAGGGCTTCTCCAAGTTTCTGATTCCATTTCACATCACGGCTCCTGAACTCTTTGGGACTTTTAAATTTTATCTGCTAACGGTTCCGGTAACTTGAAGCCAACTCCAGATAAATCCTCACATTTCCACGGCAGCTAAAAAGGCCCCAAGACTGATTTCTGGACCAGCACCCACTGGGCACATCCCTCCTCACCCTCAAACTGGCATCTCCCTCGCTCAAGACACATCCCCAGTGCTGGGAACCGCTCCTTACTGGCGTTACAGCTTTGCCCAGCACACGAACACATCCCCAGCTATGGAAGAGGCCTTTAGAAATCACTTCCACACTCACCAGGCAGACAAAGCAAAAGCCATTTGTTCCATTTGTTCCCACCTTCCTCGACGCCACTGAGGTGCAGTGAATGCAGGGCTTAGAGGGAGCTCATCCAATAACTCCTGATGACAACTGAGTCAAACACAACTGCACGATCAGTGCAATTAAAATCCCCAAAGAGGAGCACAGATGTACTCGAGGCCCCCCCAGTCACTTACAGGATTTTTTTGGTATTATGTAAAAATGCAGCGAGGCTTTGGTATTATATTATTAAGTAATTACAAAGAGATATGAAAACGCTAATGAGATCTGCGGCGAGGATTTGCTGCACCCGATGTTTCCAGGAAAAAGAATCAGCCTGGCTTTCTCCAGCACACACTTGGAACAACCTCCTGCAGGCAGCTGCGTGAGTTTTATGTGGAGAAAACACAGAAAAATCTGGTTTCAACAACTTCCCCGCCTTTGTGGTGACGGCAAGGCTCAAAAGACTGGCAAGGGAAGCGGGGAAAATTTGGGAAATTGATATCCAGAGCATGAATTTAAATGCAAGCCCTGGTGTGCACATTGATGTGGGGAACTGCAAACAACACTTGGAACGTGGAACACCCTCCCTGTCCTCTTTGCTGGGGGAAATCACACAAATGTGGCCCATTAATGACCATAAAGGGTGACCAAGCCCTGCCTGGTGTACAATCCAGTGAATTCTCGGGGAGGAGGCTTCACATGAGCACTGCTCTCCCACACTGAGCTTTAAAGTGATCCTGGTCACACTGGAGACACAAAACCCAAGGACTCTGTGACAGCACCAGACATTTGCTGAAACTCGGAACCTCCTGATGAAAAGAGACCCCTTGTCATAAGGAAAATGTGCCTCATGATTTTAGAGGGAGAGAGGGAGCATCCACAGGGAAAAAAAACCATGTCAAGGTAACAATCCTGGGACTTCTCAGAAGTCCTAACACTCCAAAATGCTCTGGGAAACTGAAGGCAGAGAAATGTCTCTCATTTTGCCCAAAATCACATTTTCTGGTGACGGTGAACTTGGGAAGAACATCCTTGGGACCCTTCCAAGGCACCTTTCCCTCCTGCTTCCAGGAGCCCACTGCCAGCTCTGATCAACCCCACTGAATTTGTGAGGTCCAGAAATATTATGATTATGATTATCCAGTTGGAGAGGTACTCAGGGCCAGTTTGAGAGGAAGGTTCTGTTTTCCCAGTGCTAGGTGGTCCATTCCAAAAGTTTTTAATGAATGCATCCAAGTTCACACCTCTCAGGCCAGTTAAACTGGAATAATTTCCAAAATGAGCTCCTTTAAAGGTGCATCCAACAAGCACATGATGTGCTTCTATGTCTTCACCTGAAGGACCTTTGAATATAATTTTAATTATGAGGCTGCCATCCCAAACCATCAAAGGGAGCCACCCACTCTGGAATGGACAATTCCATTCAAGCTTCAAAACCAACAGAAATCCAGGAGATAAGAGATTTAAGAACCCATGGACAGGAAGATTCAAAGCTCTGGTGCTTTTATTAGAAAAAAAATCCTCCCCCTGAGCTTGGCACAGAGTGCCCAGGGAAGCTGGGGCTGCCCCTGAATCCCTGGAATGTCCAAGGCCAGGTTGGACAGGGCTTGGAGCAGCCTGGGACAGTGGAAGGTGTCCCTGCCCATGGCACTGGATGATTTTAAGGGCCCTTCCAACCCAAACCAGTCTCAGATTCCATGATTCTCACAGACATTCCTCTTCTCCACCTCCAGAAAAACACCCTTTACCCTGCCCATCTCCTCACGTTATTACTGGATGCAAAACCTTATCCAAGGAAAATCTCCTCACCTGGAAAACATCCATATTTCTGTGTTCTGATAAGAAAATATTCTAACACTGTCCATTACATATTAAACAAAAAAAAAACACCAACAGCAATTGATGCACTTGGCCCAGAGAGCCCTTGAGAAACTGTCAGCTTTTGTAGCTTTATACCCCTAAATCACATCCCCTCATTGATTAAAGTTCCATCTCCATCCTGCAGAAGAGAATCACCTCCTCAGCACGCATTTATCTCCTTACAAAAGGCAGGGAATAATGGATTTATGAAAGCTGTTGCCTGGTTTTTTTTTGGCAATAATTGCTGATCTATGATACACAAATGGAAACACAGGAGAGCGACACCTCCAATTCCGGTGTGAGTAAAATGGAAAACAACCAACATTAAATCAAATGTGTAGCATTTTAATCCTTTAATTAGGTAAAAAATTACTTTCTCCCCAACACTTCTTCCTTATTAGGAAAAAAAAACTCAAGACATCTACAGATCCTCCAACTGTTATTCCAACTCGAAGCCACAAAAGTCTTTGGAGCATCTGGCGTGTTTTGTGCTCCGTGGCAGCCTGGTTCTCTTTGAATTGAGTGATTTATTACCACCTCACCTCAGCCTCTGATGAGATTATGCTGCCAATTTGTGCCTCCTTTTTGCAGAGAGGGCTCTGGAACCCGGGCTTTGGGCTGAGCGTGGTGAATCTCAATTAAAGGCTGACCTTTACAAGGCGAGGGAAATGTTCAGTCGTGCTCACCTAAACCCTCCTTGAAAGCAGACTTCCCTGAGCCTGCCCACTCCTCTGCCTCTGTAAAGCTCCATTTCAACGTTATTAAGATAAAAAAAAAACCCAAATGCTAATAACAGCTGTCTGGGGTGCATTTGTTATGCTCCTTGAAAAACAACGAGGTCGCTTTTTGAAGGGATTTCAGCCCAGATTAGAGGCAGCAGAATGACAGGGCCAGAGATTAAACACTTCTTTACCCCCTGAACAGGTCCAAGAGCAGCAGCAGCTCCCTCCACGCTCACCCTGAAGGGCTCTGTTGGAATTCCCCATCCCCTGTGATGTGGAATTAGTTCCTGGAGAAATCTCAGCTTGAAAGGTGTAAAATTTGCAGAAGAAGCAAGAAAGCGGCTCAGTCCCCACAGATAATTGTGCTGGGCTGTTTTTTAAATTAGGATTATACACTCCATCGAATGGGAGAAAGAAAAGGAATGTTTCAGCAATGTATTTATCAAGGTCTTGATAAGCAAGCTGGTGAAAACAAAGAAATTTGACCTGCAAAAATGATGGATGTGGAGAAACTTCAATATGAAAATAAGAACTTGATGAAAAATTCAAATGGCAGCAAGGTTTCAATAGAAAACATGAACAACCACGAGCATCTCAGGACTCTACACTGTCTAAAAGGCCAGAAGAAACAAAAGAAAAAAAAATATACAATGCCAAAATAGCAGTTAATCACTCTAGAAAGGAGATGGAATCATAGAATATCCTCGGCTGGAAGGGACCCACAAGGATCAGAGTCCAAATATATTGTGTGTATATTTTTTATATATATTATGTATAAATCTCTTCCCAGCACTATGTATAAAGGAAATATATTGCAGTTTTGGCCAGCCTGGTGACTCAAGATCCCAAAAAATCAGGATTAACCCATCAACTTCCCCCAGGCTGAATTCTGACCCAGCTGATCTGAACTCCCACGGATATTTTATTCCCCATTTCACAGCCTGACACTCGTGGTTTTTAAATAAATGGTTTGCTACTGATATTTAGGCAAAAGCACAAATTCCATGGCTCACTACTTCCAAAAGGCTGCTCCTCCTGGAAAACACTCCAGTAATTGATATAAAACAGGGTATTACAGTTCACAGGCATAAACATTCTCCACCTATTCTGTTTTAATCTACATAATACAAGATAATTCCATGTTGTCTCTGTAAATTCACCACAAAGCCCTCAAATGCTTCACTAATCCAGATTCAAAGCTGGGAAGGAGCTGTAAATAAGTGCCTTGAAATTCAAGGATTGCTTTGCAAACAAGGCACTGGGACCCAGCGAGTCCCAGCTGTAACAACACAACCCAACCAGTCCTGGCTGGAGCAGCTTCCAGAAAATGAGGGAGTGGGGGAATTTCTGGGATGTTTCACGAAAGGAAGATCCTGTTTCCTGGCATCAAGGAGGGAGAGAAGCATGGCAGAAGTGGGAGGGTTGTGAGGATGGAGAGTCCAGGCTGGTGACTGAACTCCAAGCTGATCCCAGCACTGATTCTCCATCTCTTGTTTGAGAAGCTCCTCTCCTCATACACCACCTCGATGCCCCTGTTTTTGGTTTTCCTGTTCCAGAAGGACCATGGGGCTCTGAGGTGAGAACAGTGGAAGGGCTAAAAATTGAAGGAAGAGGAGCCTGAGGTCAAGACCCAGGTGGGGAGGCATAGAGAAGCTGTGGCTGCCCCTGCAAGTGTCCAAGGGCAGCTTGGACAGAGCTTGGAGCACCCTGGGAGAGTGGAAGGTGTCCCAGCCCATGGAAATGGGGCTGGAACTGGGTGATCTTTAGGGTCCTCTCCAAGCCAAACCATTCCATGACAGTGGAATGAACCCTCTGAACAAGCAGCAAATATCACCCTGACCCCAAAATTCCTCCTCCTGCCTCACCTTGCTCAAAGTCCCCGACACAAAGCAGGGATTTCACAGCCCAAGCCTGCCTTTCAACACCTCCCATCTCCCTGAGAAGTGACTGACAAGAATTAGGTGGGAAATTCAACCCCCCCAGATGTTGTGCAGGATTAAGAGAAATGCCCTGATCCTTTTTCACAGACTGCACTGCCGGCTGAGGTCAGCCTTTAATGAGCAGCAAGAGACGCATTTAGACACCTGGAAGGGATCAAAAACAGGGCTGAAAAGGAAGAAAACAAACCCACACGGATGGGAAAAGGAGGGCTGACCCCACCCAGCAATAAAAACCTGTTGCTGTAGACGAAATGCCAAACGTGCTCTCCCCAACACCAGGAGCTCTTTGCACTGACAAAGCTGAGGGACCCTCCTGCCTCCTGTTTTTAGGCATCTCCCTCGGAATTGTTGCAGCTTTAATAACAATCTCCGAGGAAAAAATCAAGAAACAAACGATTTTCTTACACATAATCCACCTTTTTGCTGTCAAGGGCCTGACCCCAGTTTGATAATCTCATTTCCTGAGAATCAAAACGCTGGAAATTCAAGCCTCCTAGAGTGTTAATTGCGGCCCTGCTCCATTGCTAATCAAAAAAAAAAATTGGATGTTTTGCATGAAAATGCTGCTCTAATTAATTCTCAGTCATAAAGCTGCCTGGTTTTAATAACCCCTCCTTGATTGGGCAGCCTTTGAAGAGGCTGTGCTGCTAATCTGCTGTGCCGGGACAAATGCACGACAAGGAAATCAGGAGTGGCATTCCAGGGGCTGGGATGGCTTTAGAGCTGGCAACCCCTGAAAATCCCTGCTCTGCACTGTCCCTGAAAATCCCTGCTCTGCACTGCCCTGAAATCCCTGCTCTGCCCTGTCCCTGAACATCCCTGCTCTATCCTGTCCCCTGAAAATCCCTGCTCTGCCCTGTCCCCTGAACATCCCTGCTCTGCCCTGTCCCTGAAAATCCCTGCTCTGCCCTGTCCCTGAACATCCCTGCTCTATCCTGTCCCTGAACATCCCTGCTCTGCCCTGTCCCCTGAACATCCCTGCTCTGCCTGTCCCTGAAATCCCTGCTCTCCTGTCCCTGAAAATCCCTGCTCTGCCCTGTCCCTGAACATCCCTGCTCTGCCCTGTCCCTGAAAATCCCTGCTCTGCCTGTCCCTGAACATCCCTGCTCTCCTGTCCCTGAACATCCCTGCTCTATCCTGTCCCCTGAACATCCCTGCTCTATCCTGTCCCTGAACATCCTGCTCTATCCTGTCCCTGAACATCCCTGCTCTGCACTGTCCCTGAACATCCCTGCTCTGCACTGTCCCTGAACATCCCTGCTCTGCACTGTCCCTGAACATCCCTGCTCTGCACTGTCCCCTGAACATCCCTGCTCTGCCCTGTCCCTGAACATCCCTGCTCTGCACTGTCCCTGAACATCCCTGCTCTGCCCTGTCCCTGAACATCCCTGCTCTGCCCTGTCCCTGAACATCCCTGCTCTGCCCTGTCCCTGAACATCCCTGCTCTGCCCTGTCCCTGAACATCCCTGCTCTGCCTGTCCCTGAACATCCCTGCTCTGCCCTGTCCCTGAACATCCCTGCTCTGCCCTTCCCTGAACATCCCTGCTCTGCCTGTCCCTGAACATCCCTGCTCTGCCTGTCCCTGAACATCCCTGCTCTGCCTGTCCCTGAACATCCCTGCTCTGCCCTGTCCCTGAACATCCCTGCTCTGCCCTGTCCCTGAACATCCCTGCTCTGCACTGTCCCTGAACATCCCTGCTCTGCCTGTCCCTGAACATCCCTGCTCTGCACTGTCCCCTGAACATCCCTGCTCTGCCCTGTCCCTGAACATCCCTGCTCTGCCCTGTCCCCTGAACATCCCTGCTCTGCACTGTCCCTGAACATCCCTGCTCTGCCCTGTCCCTGAACATCCCTGCTCTGCCCTGTCCCCTGAACATCCCTGCTCTGCCTGTCCCTGAACATCCCTGCTCTGCCCTGTCCCCTGAACATCCCTGCTCTGCCCTGTCCCCTGAACATCCCTGCTCTATCCTGTCCCCTGAACATCCCTGCTCTGCCCTGTCCCCTGAACATCCCTGCTCTGCACTGTCCCTGAACATCCCTGCTCTGCCCTCTCCCCTGAACATCCCTGCTCTGCACTGTCCCTGAACATCCCTGCTCTGCCCTGTCCCTGAACATCCCTGCTCTGCCCTGTCCCCTGAACATCCCTGCTCTGCACTGTCCCCTGAACATCCCTGCTCTGCACTGTCCCTGAACATCCCTGCTCTGCACTGTCCCCCAGCAAAGGCAGCTGTGGTCCTGCACGTCACGAGGAGACAGGAGCAGTGGAGTGACTGGAAATTCGGTGTAGTCTGGTTTTCCAAAGTTCTGATTTTCTGATGTTTTCGTTTTCTGAATTTTTTTTTCCCCAGGAAATGTGGGGAAACATCATAGAATGTTGATGTAATGAAATTTATGTTGTGCATTCCTCCTGGGAGGAGAGATTTTTCTTGATGTCCCTCTGGTTTGACCACTATGAATGAAGACGTTTATCCTTCTCTCACCAATCACATCAGCCTGTAGAAAATTAGATATAAAAGAGAACAATCCCTCACAAAAGCAGTATTAACCTTCTTGATAACTTAGAATCCATATCACATATCACCAAAAACAAGTGGTGTGACAGGAAATTCGGGATCTCACATCAGCTCCCCCTCCCTGGCTGATTCCTCCAGGTTTATTCCCCGTTTTTCCTTCAGGAACGTTGTTTTTTTTTTTTACCCAGCACTGGCCACTTGTCACAACGCCTCCTTTAACCAGCCATGAATTCCCTTCCCTCTCGCCCTCCCCACCCCCTCTGAGTGACAACACATTATCATCCCCATCTCGGGAAGGTGCTGACCGGAATTTTCATTATCCCAAATGTCAGCCCCGGTTTGTGTCAGTGCCGAGCACAGCTGGCTCCCTCGGGCAGCCCCTGGGTGAATCCAAATGGAACAAGGCACCTACAAATAACTGCATTTTCCCTGGACCTGGCCTTACATGGTGCCCTTGTCATGTCACATCCTGCCTGCCTCTGCTGCTTTTTCGTGCTGTCAAAGTCTTAATTAGCAGAGTTTCTCGTTGATTTTCTTTAATTGCTTAAAACCTTATGGTAAGGATTTTTTTTTTTTTTTTGGGGTGGAGAATGGATGAGCAGCAGAGAGGGGAGTAACACAAATCCACTTCCCAAATTTAGATTTGTGTTAGAGGGGTATTCAAGGCTTTCCATTGATCACCCAGCCAGCAAGAAAAAAAAAAAAAATAAAATCTGTGGAGTTTCTAAAAATTATCCACTATAATTTATTGTGTCATTACACCAGAGCTTTGTTTTACTGCCACATTTGCCATCCTTTGCCAGAGGTGAGTAACCTGGGAGGTTCCTAAAATCCCAAACTGGTTTGGGTTGGAAGGGACCTTAAAATCATTTAATTCCACCCCTGCCACGGCCAGGGACACCTTCCACTGTCCCAGGCTGCTCAAAGCCACATCCAGCTTTGGACATTCCAAGGTGGGGAAGTGTTCTCCACTTCCAGCTAAACTACTGGTCAGCTTTTGGATATTTGACTGCTGCATATTTAAAATCCACAAGAGCCTCTTGCTTTAGAATTTTAGTTTATAAATAAATTAATGTAATACTCTTACTATTCCCAACAAGGAAAAAAAAAAAAAAAAACTATGCTAAAGTTCTGGGTATTTAAAGTCACCTCTGAAAAACTGAAACTTCACAGAGTCCCAGAATGGTTTGGTTGGAAGGGTCCTTAAAAATCATCTAATTCAATTCCCCTCCTGCTCCTTCAAACAGAAGCAAGGGGGACTTATCCAATTTTATTCTTTTTAAAGTAGGAAGAAGTGCACTGCATCCCTGGAATGCTCAGGACAGAAACTGCCTAAGTAACTTCATAAAGTAATATTGAATTTTTGCTGTTTCAGTTCAGCTCACAGAATGTGTCCAGCAGCTGGGAGGATTCAGCTTTGGGGCACAAATTTCATTCTTTGTTCTATTAAAGACTTTCTCTGTTAAGTCAGGTGACTTTTTTCTCCTTTCCTTGTACAACAAGCCCTGTCCCAAATTCCAGTGCCAGCAGAGCACAAACTCATCCACAAATCACCAAAGCAGCAGGATCAGAGACAGAACTTTTCATAAAAACCCCAAAACAAACAAAAAGGAAAAAACCCCAAAGGCATGACAACAATCCAAGAATATTTTCTATCCCTCAGTGGAACACAAGAATTTGTAGGAGTGATTCCTAAAGGAACAGCCCATGGAGCATCTCCTGAGTGCCAGGGCAGCCACTGCTTGTCTGTCTATAAATCAATACTTTAAATACTCAATAAAAACAGTGGGATCTAACATAGGACTGAGCATCAACCCTGGAATTCTGCTCCTACTCCTGCTCCCATCATCCTTCCCTGCACAACCCATCCCACAGCCACATTCCCAATCAAATCCTGCTCCACAAAGCCACGGAGAAGTTGAATTCCTGCAGAAGTGCACTGAGCTTCCAGGGGGAAAGAAAGAGCAACCCTCGAGTTTTGGAGGTGCTGAGTCCATTCATTCCTCTGGGAAGCACAGGAGCTCCAGAGCACTTCCCATTCCATGGGCAGGGCAGAGCTGACCTGCCTGGGACTCTGACACCTGCTGGGAATTACCAACCAACCCCAACAGGGTGTAAATGCCTAAAGCCTTCCCTCTGGACAGAAATCTGTTCTGGGAGCCAAGGGCAAAAAAACAGAAGAGGGGCAAGTGATGAAGTGGCAGCTGGAATTCTGTGCCATTCAGAGAATCCTGGAATGCTTTGGGTGGGAAGGGACCTCAAAGCCCATCCAGGGCCACCCCTGCCATGGGCAGGGACCCCTCCCACCATCCCAGGGGCTCCAACCCCAATGTCCAACCTGGGACATTCCAGGGATGCAGGGGCAGCCCCAGCTGCTCTGGCAATTCCAGCCCAGACAGCAATTCCTGACCCACATCCCACCCCAATCTCCCCTTTCCCAATCTGCAGCCATTCCCTGGCTCCTGTCCCTCCACCCCAGCCCCTCTCCAGCTCTCCTGGAGCCCCTGGAACGTTCTGGAAGCTCTCCCTGCAGCCTTCTCTTCTCCAGGGAAACATTCCCAGCTCTGCCAGCCTGTACCAGCCCAGAAGGAAACATTTCCCTTTTGTACTTGCCCCCACTTTTTTTTTGATGACAGTTGTCAGAGAACTTGTGTGGCCAACTTCAAGGGAAAAACACAGGGCCAAAGCCTTTCTCCTGCAATTTCAGTGGAATGAGACAGAAGAATTCCAGCTCTAAATCACTTGCAGCAGGTCCCTTTCTCCCACTGAGGGATAATGTGAGCCTCATGCTCTGCACTATTTCAGTCCAAATCAAAGGGTTAATGACAAAGCATCACTCTGATCTTCACACATTTTTAGGGCTATTTAAATTAAATTCTTATTTCAAAAAGTTAGCGTGAGCCAAACTTTTATAAATTCCTTTCTTTTCATGCATATGTTTCTTTGAAGATCTTTTCAGGAAAAAAGATTCCCTAACAAGTCCCCCTCCCCCTGCTGCCACTGAAAAATCATCCCTGTGGATAAGGCTGTTGGGAACAGAAACTGTGCAGTGTTCACAGAAGACACAGTGTCACATGCTTGCTTTCCACTAACCTGATTGAACAATTAAATCGTATTTCTCTTTAAAAGGGATAATATATATATATATATATATATTTTTATATATATATATATAAAAAAAAAAAAATCAAAATGCAGATCTTGCTGTGGTCTGGGATTCGGGAAGATTAATGAGCAACCTAAAAGGGAACAGCAGCTCATAATAGAGACAGAGGTTCCTGCATTTTTACCAGTGAAGTTCAAAGGGAAACTTTTCTTGATGGTTCAACTGCAAAGAATCTCAGCGAAGTCATCTCATCTATTGTCCCCACTGCCTCCCCACACTGACTTTTTGTCACCTATTGCATCACGTCCAATTGAGCTGCAAAGGGCCCTCCCCACACTAATTCCTGTTTTGTCCTTTAATTCCCTGTCAGCTCTTTGTTCCTCCCCACCCCCTGAGCAGCTCTGCTCCTCCTCCTCTCCTGGAGATGCTCCCGGGGTCCTGCTCAGCCCAGGATTTGTCTTGTATCCCTAAGGAATCACACTCTTCCATGAAATGTGCCTCTGAACGAGCTCCAAACCCAGGGCAGGAGCTCCTTAAAACCCTCAGTGGAAGAGCAACAACCACCAAAATCCCCAAATCTCAGCCACGAGACACCTGGAGGAGGAGATATTGGATATCTGAATATCCTGGAGATGGAGAGAGCCAATCCTGTGCTCTGCTTGTGGACAACTGGGAATGACAGAAGGCAACAGGACTCATTCCAAAGGGACAGGAAATTCTGGAGCAAGTGCTGCAGGCTCCCTGACAGCCCCAAAAAGCTCAAAATTCTCAACAGATTCCTGGCTTTGAGCCCATGTTTGTCCCACACAATCTCTGCCTCTGCAGGCTTTTTTTCCCCACCCTTGTGGGTTTGAGTTGTTGCTGAGGACAGGTTATGAAAGGAGGAAGGGAACACAAAGGCATCCAAAAATTCACTTGCAAATTATAAACCACTCTCAATTAAAAGCCAGCTGAAAATTATCAAGGACAAGAATTCCAGGAGAAATTCTGCCCTTGGTCACTGCTGTAATGTTTGAAGAGTGTAAATTATTTTCTGGTTATGATGAGCCCAGGAAGAAATAGATGACACTAGAGGATTTAGTCCTGCTGAACACAATCATGGCAGTCTTAGGATATTCCCTTGATTCTGCTGCCAAACCCAACCACTGGGTCACTCAGGAAAATCGAGTGAAATGATGCCTTGCCTGCAGCAGGGAACACTTCCCTGGGCACACACAGCACTTGCCATGGGCAGCAGAAATCAGCAAATGCAGCCCAAGTCCCCAGATTCACCATCTGCAAACGCTCTGCAGCTCCTCGAGTGGACAGAACACAAAGAACTGGCTGCTTTAATCCAGCCAGCTTCAAATTTGAGCTGCCTCAGCTCCCAAACAATGCAGGGTAAGTATCACAGTAAGGAAATAAACTGCAGATAAATCTCCAAGGTAGCTCCAATACCCAAACCCAGTGCCCAAGGTGAGGTTGTTCATATTTCACCTACCCTTTTATGAATATTTTTTTAAGACCTCGACCTCCAGCTGAAAATGCTGAGAGAATAAAGAGAAACCTTGCACAGCCTCATAATAAACAGGAGTTTAAAACCTGGTGAGATTCAGAGCAGAGATCAATACCTGCAGAGGCTGGACAGGACATTCCAGCTCCTGCAGAAGGGAATTCATTATCCAATTAGCACAGGATGCCTTTCCATACCTTGCAGCTCCCCACTCCTGCTGTACAGCTCCCTCCTCTGCTCCCGCAGGTAGGCACTCATGCTGATGGCATGGGATGAGGATTCAAACCTGCAATTCAAAGGAATTCAGTCAAGCCAGGCACTGGAAGCATCCTTCTTAATAATATAAAGTGAAAATATATTCTTCCCCTGGAAATGAGGACCGATCAATTATTATTTACTGTATGGCTCTAATAATCCACAAGGACCAATCCAAATATTTTCCAACTCTTTCTGCCCCATCAACAGGATTTTTGACACTTACAGTAAAAGGCCCCAAAATAGTGGGGGGAGGGGGTCCCCAAATTTGGCCCTGATCTGGCACCTCAGTGACTCAGGACAGCTCAAGGTCCCTGTGACCACCAGCGTCCCATGGCCAAGGGCTCTTGCTCCAGGCAGGCACTTCCCAAAAAAAAAAAAAAACCCAACCCTGGGAGTGCCTGGATGAGCTGTGGAGAGCTTGTGGTGGGGACAAAGCACCTTCAAACAGCCCCAGTGGGCATCAGACCTGGAGAGGAAACTTCAGTCACAGGAAGATCCCCAGATGTTGCTGATTTGCTGCAAAACCCCTCATGAACTCCCCAATCCCACAGCTCAGGAAGGGGGAATCAGCCTCAGTGCTGCTCAGAGGAATGCTGGGCACATCACACCAGAGACAGGGGAAAGCATTTCCCAGCTGTCCTGGGCACTGGTGTTAAGATTATTACTATTAATGAGGCTTTTCTGCTTTGATTTGGACCGTGAGTGTTAGTGTTATTGCAACTGAACTAATAAGGATTTATCAAAATACAATGAACCCTTCTGATTTTAATTAAATGAGCTGTAAATCCTTGGCTCTGTGTTCCCCACGTGCTCCCTTCTGGCCCCAGTGAGACAGTAAGAGCACATAATTATCCCACAGGTCTTTCCAGGCACCAAACCCAGATCTCAACTCTTCTTTTTCACAACCACCCAATTTTCCTTCCCTATTTCCCTCCCTCTGCCACCTCCTCGAGCTGCTCTTCCCCACATTCCTGCTCCCACTTAACTCCTCTGCCCTTGTAACTCCCTTCCCAATGTTGATCCTCCCACAAAGCTTTCAAAATATTCTTGTTTTACTTAGAATTACACAGAATTACAGCCGAGTCTGGGACTGATTTATTGGGTGTTCAGCTCTTGCCTGTACAATTCACTCCTGTCTTATTTCCTGATTTCCATCTTGGAAATCTGAGCTGGCAACCTGAACGTGCCCTTGGCTACTTTTGGGAAGAGAAGGAAGCCAGGTTTATGATGGCATGAATTATCCAAATTCCCAAATTGCCCTTCATCTGAAGCTTTCTTTTTCAAGCCAACATTGCAGCTAAATAAATATTTTAAATTTTATTATACTCATTTTAAAGATAAGGAAATAAAGACTCCAGGTAGCTCCTGATTTCTGGAGAGCAAGACACAACTTCCCTCCGTTCCTTGAAGACACAACTAGCAGAAATATTTAATATTCATTAAATTAGCTTAATATTTAATATTGATTAAATGAGGACACAGCACCAACACCTGCATCCCCTTGTGAGCAAAACACGAGGTGGAGCCCTGTCCTAAGAGATGCTGAGGAGTGAAATGCAGATCTGGTGGTGACAAGAGGAAATCTCCTCCACTAATGGAAAGGCAGGGAAAAGAGCCTGGCACTGAGAGCTCCCCAAATGGGAGAGGAGACAAGGATAAGACTCCAGCAAACACAAACCTCAGTGGCTGAGAAATTCCATTCCAAGGGAGGTTCCTGACAGCTGACAGATAACCAAAGCAGAGCTCCCAGCAGCGCTGCTGTCACTGCACGGTGCCAGCGCCAGGAGAGGAGAGGGGTGCTGCTGCCTCGGGGTGATTCACCTCCCCTTCAACAAGCACAGCACCTCCTCTCTGCTGACAACCTCTGCCCAGCCTCAGCCTGCTCCAGGAGAGCCACAGCATCCTCATTCCTCAACCTTTAAGCCCAGACTTAGTCCTGGAACCCCAGACTTGGGTCCTTGTGCCCCCGGGGACTGACGTGGGATGAGCAGCCCTGTTTTGCTCCTAAATCCGTCTGCAGGTCAGAGGAAATTCCAAGTGGAATTCTCAGCCAAAAACAACCAGGAAGGGGTTAAAAAAACCCCACGAGGGGTAATAATCATGGGTTGACAGGGGAAGGAGGCAACACTTAACCTGTAATAACAGGAGAGCTCATCCTGGGAGAGCAAAGGACATGGAAGATTTGGATTTCTAACTGGGCTCTCAGGTGCTATGAGAGGACATCAACTGGGAGCACCTCTGCCAAAACAGCACTTTCAGGCCCTCTCCAAAATCCCCAAGAGGCCCAAGAGAATGGCCAGCACAGGCAGGAGATGGAAGAGAAGAAAATTCCAGCACAGTTCCCCAGATCCAGGTGTGAATCTCCTCTCCCACCAGCGCTGCTCAGCAACTCCTCACTCCTTTTGCTGCACAAATCTGCTCTCCCAAATCCTTCCCTTGGACACCCAGCCTCTCTCATCCTCCTCTCTCTTACACTCTCTTCCCAACCACTTAATTCTTTGCAGCCTGACCGCTGAATTAAAGGAGTTAGTGACAGGATTAAGTGCTTAGTCTATGCAGTAATTACACAGTTATCTTAATTCCCTTTGTCCAGTGCCCTTTATCGCTCCCTCTAACAGGTCCTGAATTTACCACGGACAAAGAGAGCAGAATGGATCACTCCATGCTCTGCAGCAGCTCCTGTAATGGGATTCCCAGTGCTGGAATGAGCCCTGGCAAGAGCTCAGCTCGAAACCCCGGCGCTGAATCCGTAACAGATCTTCAGCTGCGGGCATTAAATCCCCATCCTGGAACCTCCACACCTCTCACACTGTGAAACTGCGATTACCAGCAGCACTCCAGGCAGCTTAAAATCCCCAGCACTTACTTAAAGAGAGGGTTTTTGGGTCTCTGGGGTTTCTTCTTGGCGAGAAGCGGAAGTGCGGCGGCTGGATGAGTGGCAGGGCCGAGGCGTGGCTGTCTCATGTCCGGTATCGTCAGCAGCTCTGGGGGCACGAGAGCAGCGCTTAAACCCCAGCAGCAAGTCCTGATGCGGGCAATTTGGTTCTTCTCAAAACAAACCATCACAAGTTATAATGATGAGCGCAGCTTGTTTACCATGGTGTCCGAGACTGCTCTAATTGGTAAATGTTTACTTAGATGGTTGGGCTCAAGCTCAGCAGCTGGCTTAAAACACCAGCAGCAAGTCCCTGGAATGCCTGGAATTTTAGGTTCTATCTCAGAAAACAAACCAAACTCACAAAAGTTATAATTGATGGAAGCGCAGCTTTGTTTTAAACCAATGGTGTCCTGAGGACTGGCTCTAAATTGGAAAAATTTGGTTTATATTCCTTAGAATGATTTGGGCTAAAACAGCTCAGCAGCTGGCTTAAAACACCAGCAGCAAGTCCCTGGAATGCCTGGCAATTTTAGGTTTTATCTCAAAAAACAAACCAAACTCACAAAAGTTATAATTGAGGGAAGCGCAGCTTTGTTTTAAACCAATGGTGTCCTGAGGACTGGCTCTAAATTGCAAAAACTAGTTTTTATATTCCTTAGAATGGTTTGGGCTAAAACAGCTCAGCACCTGGCTTAAAACACCAGCAGCAAGTCCCTGGAATGCCTGCAATTTTAGGTGCTAGGTGGGAAAACAACAAGATCACAAAAATTGTAATTGATGGAAGCGCAGCTTTGTTTTAAACCAACGGTGTCCTGAGGACTGGCTCTAAATTGGTAAAAATTTGGTTTATATTCCTTAGAATGGTTTGGGCTCAAACAGCTCAGCAGCTGGCCTAAAACACCAGCAGCAAGTCCCTGGAATGCCTGGGAATTTTAGGTTCTATCTCAGAAAACAAACCAAACTCACAAAAGTTATAATTGATGGAAGCGCAGCTTTGTTTTAAACCAACGGTGTCCCAAGGACTGGCTCTAAATTGGTAAAAATTTGTTTTATATTCCTAAGAATGGTTTGGGTTGGGAAAGATCTTCAAGATCCTCCAGTCTCTCCTGTGCCATGAGCACCAGGCCAGGTTGCTCCAAGTCCTGTCCAGCCTGGCCTTGGCCACTTCCAGGGATGGGTTTTTGACCGACTCCATCTGCTCCAAGCCCCAAAAGGAACCTGAAAAAAGTTCCCAGAAGTGATTCCATCTGTGGTAGCCATGGAGAGAGGCTGGGTGAGCTTTATACACTGATTATAAATATAATGAATGCTCTTAAAAACAAAGGTTTGCAATAAAGTGAGCAGTGCAGTTAAAATACCTTGGTTTATAAGTGTATTTATGTGCTTAAATACCTCCAACATTTTCATATGGAGAAATAGGAAACATCCCCGTGTGTGCTGGGGGTCACATGTGATAGAAAATAGCCTGGAAAGCTGCAAAAATTATCCTTGAATAGCTCCCAACCCAAACATGCTTCTTTCCTCATCGAAAATATCAAAAATCCAGCGGAGTTTAGGATTGATTTTCCAATCCCAAATCCTGATTTCCAGAGAGCAGGACGCAACTTCCCTCAATTCCTTGACTAGACAACCAACAGAAATATTTAATATTGATTCAATTAGCTCAATATTTAATATTAATTCAACAGCAGCTGGAAAGCTGCAGAAATTGTCCTTTAATGGCTCCCAACCCAAACATGCTTCTTTCCTCATGGAAAATATCAATTCCCACAGCTGCCAGTGGAGTTTCAGGGTTGATTTTCCAATCCCAAATCACTCAGTGAGGGGCTGGGGGGCTCCCTTTGTGACACGAGGGTCCCCCTGAGGAATCTTTGCAACCCAATATTTGATGTTATTTAAGGTGCAGAAGTAAAACCAGGCTCCAAGTGATTCCATTTTAATTTCCCTGTGTCTGAAGATGAAACGAAGGCCCTAAAAAATGAACTTTTGTCAGTGTATTTCAAAAGTCTGTCTCTTTTCAGGAATTTTTACCTACTCAGAGGCTGTTGGGAATGTGTTCCATGTGAATAATTAGCCAGTCAAAGCCCATCAAAGAGAGTTGGAGGTAATGAAAAGAATTCATCACTCCTGTGCTGCCTGAGTTAAAAGAAATTACACAGGAAGAAATATCCAAGCAAATGGAATCGTGCCCCTAATTAGAAACAATTTGGGATGGCTTGGAAAAAAAAAAAAAATAATAATACAAACACAGAGAAAATGTGATTCCTAAACCAGCTCAATTAAAACCTTACCTGAGCACTGGCTTTGAAAATTTTCGTTTATTGGTAAAAATAATCACTGTGCTAATTTTTGACACTAATTTACCAAACCCATTTGGATTCACCTATTTGCATTTCATCTTCTCCACTTAAATTAACAACCTGAAAATCGCCACAAAAATCTAATTAAACCCTCAAAGTTAATCAAGTTGAAAAAAAAAAGAAAAAAAAAAGAAAAACACGAAGCAATTTGTTCTTCCATTATGGGTGAAACCTATTTATGATGGATTCCATGATTCTGGTGTCACATTACATCCAGGAGTAGGGAATAGAAAGTGTGAAATCCAGGATTACAATAAGCCAAGGGAGGTTTGGGATGGGAGCAGAATGAATTATCCCTGTGGGGAACAGATGAAACAGAGAACCAGGGGATGAGTTCACCCAAGATATTCAGAAAGTGCCAAAAATTGGGAAAAATTAAAGAAAAATGTTGATTTATTCTTAATTTACTCAATTAAAATATTTACCAGGTAGGCAGGGGAGGATGGTTGGATACAAGGCTCTGCTAAGGACAGAAGCTGTAAAAGCTGATTTTGATAATTAGCCTCAAAGTTCATCAGATTCCAGAGTGGGTTGGATTGGGAGGGACCCCAGGCATGGGCAGGGACCCTTCCCCCATCCCAGGGTGCTCCAAGCCCCAGTGTCCAACCTGGCCTGGGACATTCCAGGGATGTGGATATGAGGAGATCAAAACAGGGAAACAGGAATTGGGAGTTCATTTTTCAGGTAAAAAATTCAAGTGTAGCAGAAACTGGGCCAGGCACATCAAAGCTCTTTCTGCTCCAGTGCCCTGAATTCAACAGTGCCACAAATTCTTTGGGATGAAATAATTCACTGGAGATGTGGCTGAGCAGAGACAGGACATGGACAAGGGGACAGGAGAGAGGATCCAGGGAGAGCTTCCAGAACATTCCAGGGGCTCCAGGAGAGCTGGAGAGGGACTGGGGACAAGGGATGGAGGGACGGGATACAGGGAATGGCTGCAGATTGGGAAAAGGGAGATTGGGGTGGGATGTGGGTCAGGAATTGCTGTCGTGGGCTGGAATTGCCAGAGCAGCTGGGGCTGCCCCTGCATCCCTGGGATGTGCCAGGAAGGATTGGAGCCCCTGGGCTGCTGGCAGGGGTCCCTGCAATGAGCTGGGAGGGCCCTTCCCAGCCAAAGCATCCCGGGATTCTGCTGGCATTGGGCACACTCAGGATCCATGGCGAGGGCTTGGGCTGGGAAATGGGGAGAGAAAAGAGAGGAGAAGGGAAGGGAGAGCCTGCCTGGTTTGTGAGATTGCAAGGGAAGCCCCTGGGGCCAGGAATTGCTGGGAGAGGAGCTGGAGCCAAGGGGAGGCTGGCAGAGCTGGGAATGTTCCCCTGGAGAAGGGAAGGCTGCAGGGAGAGCTTCCAGAACATTCCAGGGAGGACAGGAGAACTGGAGAGGGGCTGGGGATGGAGGGACAGGAGCCAGGGAATGGCTGCCAGTGCCAGAGGGCAGGGCTGGGGTGATGTGGGTCAGGAATTGCTGTCTGGGCTGGAATTGCCAGAGCAGCTGGGGCTGCCCCTGCATCCCTGGAATGGCCAAGGCCAGGTTGGACACTGGGGTTGGAGCCCCCTGAGATGGTGAGAGGGGTCCCTGTCCATGGCAGGGGTGGAATGAGATGATTTTTCAAGTCCTTCCCAACCCAAGCCATTCCATGACTGTACAGCTCTAGTCCATGCATCCCTTTAGCAGGTGATCCCTCTGCCCATGGCAGGGAAGTGCAATGGGATGAGCTCTAAGGCCCCTTCCCACCCAAAACCATTCCAGGATTCCACATGGCACATTTGACTTGAAACTGCAGCAGAGAAATGAAATCCCTTCTCATTTTCCAGCAATATTTACACCTGGGCCAGGCTGAAAATCCTGGCAGCCCTTGGCCTCCACAAACAGCCTCAGGTTTCTCTTTCTCCCTGCTCTGGGAGATTCCTGAGCTCCCCCAGTGTCCCCAGCCTCCCTTTATTCCCTGCACAGCCCCAGGTCTCCTCTTGCTCTGCTCTCATCATCCTCGTGGAGCATTTTAACCAATCTCATATTTCAGTGTTAAAGCTGAGCCCTGGACTTACTAAAACCCCCAGCAGGACAGGACCTGAAAATCCACTTTAAAGGCACAAAACCCCAGATATTAAAAACATCCCCTTAAAAGCCACAAAAAGCCAGGCTCTTCCTGCCCGTGGAAGAGAAAGGAGCTGCCCTGCAGCAGCCTAGGAAGGGATTTCCTGATTTGGCCCCACACCACCTGATTAGGAGCTGCTGAGGCATCAATCAAAAACCTCCTTAGACATTAATCACGTGGCTGCAGAGCAAGATTTATGAGGGACTGTGAAGTTTGCAGCATGCCATTCATCTGGAACAAGGACTTGGACTTGGTGCTCCACGCCTGAATCCTGCCATGCCTGGGCTCTCTTTACATCCCTCAAACAAATAAAGCTGTCCAGAAACACAGGAGAACAAAGCACCCTGCATCCAACCGCTCTTTGGGAATGAACTTTAGAGAAATGGTTTATTAGCAAAGCCATTTTGATGGATTTGGAGGTGTAAGTGAACTGTCAAATTGCCAAAGGTCAGGGTGGGCTGTGTGGCCCGTTGGTCACGCTGAGCTGGGGACACTGGCTCTGCTCTCTCCTGCTCAACTGCAGCACTGGCACAAGCACACATCTGCTCCACAGCCACATTCCCCTTCCTTGGCTGAGCCCCAGGACAAGCTGGATAGCCCCAAGACTGACCTGAACAAAATATGGGCAGGAAAACACACCTGGCCAGGGTGACAGATAAATTAATTTGGTTTTCTGTACCTTTTGTGAGGTTTTAGACAGGAGGGCTGAGCTCTGAATAAATTCTCTTCCATAAATGAAAAGCTTTAATTGGTATTTCACACCTTCACATCCCCTGAATTCAGATGGAAGCTGTGGTGTGGACACTGCTCCATCACCAAAGCAGCTTCCAACTCCACACCATAAACCCTGATTTTCTTCTTCCTATACTTGAGGGGTCCAGAAAATCCAAGGAAAACCAACACACCAAGAATTTTTCAAGGTGAATGAGAAGCCCAGGTAATTACTGGCCTCTCCAGCTCATATTGATCAGGGACAGTATCACAGAACAGATGATAGAAGATTCTATTAAAAAAGAATTAAGGGGGAATAATAGAATTCATGTCCAGCAACAGGGATTTGCAGAAGATGGAAAAGTCCTGGTTAAAGGATTATTCTTATGATGGTGACAAATTCAGCTTTAAATAAAGAGAAAAAGATTTATGTCCACCAAGGATGTGACAAAATCCAAAACACCAGAAGTCAACAAAGAAATCCAGGCAGGTGCAGGACAATGTTCAACTAGAAATGAGGAAATCACTGACACTGGAATTCACAAGCTCCCAGAAATCTTAATTCCTCTTTTTGTCCACTGTATTCCAAGAGAAATACCAGATTATTTCAGCCTCCTTTTCTGTTATTGGATGGAAACCTTCCTATTTTCAGTCTCAACCCATCTTCATTTTTAAAACAACAGTAATTAGAAGGTGAATCCATGAAAGCACATGGAAAGGGTTTTCCCAGAGCAGCCCCTGGATCCCTGGAAATGTCCAAGGCCAGGCTGCACATTGGGGCTTGTCTGGGACAGTGAAGGTGTTGAGGTTGCAACTGGATGATTTTTAAGGTCCTTTCCCACCCAAACCATTCCATGATTCTTTAAATGTGGGTTTAAATGTTAATTAAATTTAAATTCTTTAAATGTTGCTTCACGCCCTTTCTGGACTGAATGGACCTGAACTTTTCCTGACTCACATTCCTTTGGAAAATTACTAGGGAAGGTTTATAAATTATAATGTTTGGGGAGAAAAATGGCAAGTAATAAAGTGAACACACAAAAATCATGTCTCCTGTCAGTGCTTTTAATTCCTATTTTCAGTACTATAATCAATGTACTGTAAGGATTTCACTGGCAGCAGAGGAAAGTTCCTACTTCTACAGAAAGTAAAGGAAGTTTTGATCTATGGCATTTCTGTGTAAAGCTGAGTTTGAAAATGTGGGGATATTAAAATTAATGGCTATTAATCAGTTCACTGAGAATGGCTGTAAAAAGCAGAGCTTTGATCTCACATCTCCAATGCCAAATCAAACCCTGGCGTGACAAACCAAGAAATCAAGGAAAAGAGGTGGAAGGTGCACGAGAGCAGCCTGGAAATTATTAAAGGTCTGGCAAACAAGAATTCCAGCAGCACACAAGGCCAGCCTGAGAGAAGAGCAGGCTCAGGAAAGCCTCCCCTGATGGATTTGGGATCAAAATCCAGAGCTGGAGTGCTGCAGCTGGACAGGCTGAGCTGGAGGGTTAGGCACAAAATTCCAGAGCACAATTAGCCAAGGATGTCACAGGCTCCACTCTGCTGGCTGTCACTGACTCCTCTGTCCCCCAGCCAGCACTGGATGCCTTCCTAAGGCACAGGCCCTCTGGCAAATGAGAATTAATTCCAGAAAATCCCATGGCTTGTCCTACACAGGGATCAGGTGAGGAGATCCTGAGAGCTCAGTGTGCTCTGGGGATCCCAGCAAAGCTGAGGCACCATTCCCAGAGCGATTCTGGGTGGGGAGGGACCTTCCAGGGGACACCTTCCCCATCCCAGGCTGCTCCAGCCTGGCCTTGGGCACTGCCAGGGACCCAGGGGCAGCCCCAGCTGCTCTGGGAATTCCATTCCTTCCCCTAGCCAGGAATTCCCTCCCAAAATCCCATCTAACCCTGGCTGCCTTCAGCTTAAAGCCCCCCAGAGCCAACTGTGAGGCTCCTGCAGGAAGGCACCACCACCACTGGAACTCAGCACCTTTAGGGACCATTCCCAGGTGATACAAGGAATAAAACCATCGAGGTTAATAAATAAAACCTTTAGGGACCATTCCCAGGTGATACAAGGAATAAAACCATCGAGGTTAATAAATAAAACCATTAGGGACCATTCCCAGGTGATAAAGGAATAAAACCATCGAGGTTAATAAATAAAACCATTAGGGACCATTCCCAGGTGATATAAGGAATAAAACCATCGAGGTTAATAAATACATAAAATAAATAAATAAAACCTTTAGGGACCATTCCCAGGTGATATAAGGAATAAAACCATTGAGGTTAATAAATACATAAATAAATAAATAAAACCTTAGGGACCATTCCCAGGTATAGAAGAAATAAAACCATTGAGATTAATAAATACATAAAATAATTAAATAAAACCTTTAGGGACCATTCCCAGGTGATACAAGGAATAAACATTGAGGTTATAAATAAAACCTTAGGGACCATTCCCAGGTAATTAAGGAATAAAACCATGAGGTTAATAAATAATTAAAAAAATAAATAAAACCTTTAGGGACCATTCCCAGGTGACAGAAGGAATAAAACCATCGAGGTTAATAAATACATAAAATAATATATAAAACCTTTAGGGACCATTCCCAGGTGATAACAGGAATAAAACCTTTAGGGACCATTCCCAGGTGATAGAAGAATAAAACCATCGAGATTAATAAATACATAAAATAATTAAATAAAACCTTTAGGGACCATTCCCAGGTGATAGAAGGAATAAAAGCAGCAGCTGATATGGTTTTGTTTGGGGAATGGCTCTGTGCCAGTGAGAATTTCTCACCTAGACCTGTCTTTGGCACCCACCAGGAATGAAACTCCAAGGGAGGGAAAGCAAACCTCTCAGCAATGACCCCCAGGGCATCTGAGCATTTTGGGGTCCAACACCAGGCACTGACAGCAAGATTTATTTTCAGTGTAATGCTTTGGTACCCTGGGCAGGGACAGAAAACACCGTGGGCTCCTCCTGAGCCTCTGGGAAAGCTCTGGAATCCCATCTCAGTCGGGCCAAAAGCAGGAGGGATCAGCAGCTGAGCCTACAAAGAGAGATTTCCCAAAGGGATTTCAGTTTTGACTGGTCAAAAACACAACAGCAGATTGCACCTGGGAGCTGCAAGCCCTGCGGGAAGGCTCCTGGGAGAGGCTGACACCCAGCCCTGGTGATTGCAGGGGCAGGGACAGCAGCTGCAAAGGGATGCTGACAGGAGAAATCTGGGAATTCCACCCTGCTGGGAATTCTGCAAACAGAGGCGAGAGGAATCACTCCTCAGGACTGACTGGGGGTGGAAGCAGAACTTCCAGATCCTTTCCAAGCCGAACTGTCCTGTGATTCCAAGCTCTGGAGACAGGGGAGCTGTTCACAAACGCCAGAGCCAGGCAAGGAAGCTCGGTGAGGCAGCAGCCTGGAGTTAATTACCCAGGAATTCGCTGTATCAGAAGTCTTGATAATTAAAATGCTGCAGGAATTGTGGCATTTCAGTAAAAATAGAGGAACAGTTGATTGAATTCTGAGAGCTCTGAGCTTCCTGGTCGGTTTTGTCACAAGGAGAACACGGGCTGAGCACACGCCTGGCAAACACACCAAAGGGGGAAGCAGTAAGGGAAGTCTGAAAGAACAAAACTTTAATTTTTAGGGGCTGTGAACACCTGTAATGCTGCTCAACCTGCTTTATCTACTCTTCTTGTTGCTCCTCCAATTCTTTTACCTGAATATAACACTAATTCTTTTAACTGGAACATAATAATAAACTCCCTTCCAGAACGAATTCTTTAAAGGCACCTCACAATTCCATTCCTGTACAAGGAGAATTCCCTTTTCTTTTTATTTTTGGGAATGAGTAAAAAAAAATCCCTCCTGAACTCTGCAGTGCTCCCCTCTTTATCAATGCTAATTGTAAATTACTGCAGACCTGGGAACTTTCATCTCCCTCCAGGGAGGGAGGAAGGGAAGGACCAAACCTCAGAATTACTGGAAAAGCACGATTTTCACCCAAACTGCCACAGCAGCTCCCAGGAAAGGGACCCTGGCTCAGCAACAAGTGCCCAGTCTAAGGATTTAAATGTGTTTTTTGTGGCCTTTAAGGGGATGTTTTTAATATCTGGGGTTTTGTGCCTTTAAAGTGGATTTTCAGGTCCTGTCCTGCTGGGGGTTTTAGTAAGTCCAGGGCTCAGCTTTAACACTGAAATATGAGATTGGTTAAAATGCTCCACGAGGATGATGAGAGCAGAGCAAGAGGAGACCTGGGGCTGTGCAGGGAATAAAGGGAGGCTGGGGACACTGGGGGAGCTCAGGAATCTCCCAGAGCAGGGAGAAAGAGAAACCTGAGGCTGTTTGTGGAGGCCAAGGACTGCCAGGATTTTCAGCCTGGCCCAGGTGTAAATATTGCTGGAAAATGAGAAGGGATTTCATTTCTCTGCTGCAGTTTCAAGTCAAATGTGCCATGTGGAATCCTGGAATGGTTTTGGGTGGGAAGGGGCCTTAGAGCTCATCCCATTGCACTTCCCTGCCATGCAGGGACACCTTCCACTGCCCCAGGCTGCTCCAAGCCCCATCCAACCTGGTCTCTATAAAGGGGAACAAAATCTGAGCTGTCATTCTTTTTTTCCCCTCCATCCTTCCCAGTAGTTCTGCTGGTTTATTTATATATTTTAATAAAAGAGAAACAAACACTGGTGACAAATTTATTTAAGCTACCAATAGTCAATTTGACTAACTGGGTCATAAAACAAATGGACAGGGTTTATTTTTCTCCAGGCACCTCAGCTGTTCTGCAAACACAGATTACAGTGGCAGAAACAATCCCAGTAACAAGGCCACTTCCTCATTTTGGTATCAGGCTCTTGGCACCCAAACAAAACACAAAACAAATAAAGAAAACAAAATCCTTTTGCAATTTTTGACAAGTGAACCCAGTCAGCTTCAGGGTGCTGGCTTGTAATTGCTATGGCTTTGATGTCCAAATAAAATCATCTTTGTGGGTGTGTGTGTGTGTGTGTTTTTACATATTATGTCTGCACACACATTCACACACAAGGAGGGGAGATTTAGGTGGGATATTAGGAAGAAAATCCTGGCTGGGAGGTTGGGAAGGGGCTGGAATAGAATTAAAACAGAAGCTGTGGCTGCCCCTGGATCCCTGGAAGTGTCCAAGGCAAGGCTGGAAAGGGTTGGAGCACCCGGGGATGGTGGAAGGTGTCCCTGCCCAGGACAGGGGGTGGAATGAGATGATTTTTAAAGTCCTTTCCAACCCAAACCACTCCATGATTCTACAATTCTAGTTCTATGTATCTCTTTAACATGTGGTCCTTTTGCTCTAAGTTGGTGACATAAATCTGGTCCAGTTATGAGCCAAATGCACCCTAAAATGCACCAAAAACAATGAACCTGATCAAAAAGATGCCATTACCACCTGCTTTGTAGATGGCACAAATTCAAGCATTTCCAACGGGATTTCCAATGGGATTAAATCCCCCTCTCAGTTTCACTGGACTTCCCTTTGTTCAGGCAGCACACAAAGAGGTCAAGGAGGAGTGTAAGAGTTGAAGAGGTAATGGAGTGCAGATTTCTGCTTTGCAATTACAACTTAGCCAAGCTCCAGTGGCTCTGCACAATTTGGAGGTGGGGGAAGAATACAGCTAGAAATTTATACTCCTAACTGAAGTAAAGGTAAACATTTTTAAATCACAAAGAAAGGGGGGACACCTCCACTGGTGTGTAGTGCCTGCCACACATCCACCCTTCAGGGAAGAATTCTACTGCACAGCAAAACCAGGGCTGTGCTGAACCCACTTGAGCTCAAACTGCCAGAGAAAATCCAGCAAAGAGAGGGGCAAAAATTTAAAAAAAAAAAAATTTAAAAACTAAAAAAAAAAGAAAGGCAGCATGTTGCTTAAATACCAACCATGTTCAGTGCTGGGTAAGACAGCACACTTTGTGTATTCCATGCCTTCAACTAATTGCTGCAGACATCCTGCTCCAGTGTGGATGGTAACAGTAGTGTGCCCTCAGTCTTCATTAAATGCCAGCTCTTAATAACAGACTCCACGAGGGCTTTAATTGCATTTAGTCGCAGCTCCTGAACTTTAAAAGTTGTTAATCAGATTTCTATGTAAATGGAATGACGAGTAAAGGTTAAGTACAGGTTTCTGAAATTTCAGCAGTCGAAGATGTATTGCCCTTAACAGCAAAGAGAAACTACCAACCTTGACAGGAACTAAACATCTTAATTAAAGACTCACAAGTACAGTACTTATTTCGGCGTGAAGTTCTATTTTCAAATGTCAAACTTAATCAGGCACTTGACAAAAACATGTGAGATCCCTCCAGCACACGGGCACAAAAATACCTGGGGATCCTTCCCTCAGGAAACACCTGCACAGCTCCGAGCTGCTCGTCCCAAATGCCAGGAATTCAAGTTTGATGGCTCGGAGAGTGCAGGATTCCAGGGGAGAAATAGGATCTCCCATTTTTCTGCACGTCAGCTCTCCCTGCTCGCTCCATTTATCCCTGGAACAAGCCTCACGCTGCCAAACAAACATAAGGGTCCTCATAAATCTGACTTGCAGAGATTTATGCCCCTCCAGGGCACAGCCCATCAATTAGCACCAGTCAAAAGTACACAAACTTCTCCAGCAGGAGGAAATTTAGTGTGTCTGCAGCGGGCTTTGGTGCCAGACACTGCTGGGAGCAGCCAGAGTGCTGCTGCTGCTGCTCCTCAGCTCCAGCCCTGAGCCACCCACGATGCTCCCAGGGACCAGTTCAAGCCCTGGGCTCCCTCCCTCGTGCTGATAATTAAATGGATTTGCACATTTATAACCTCCAGACCTGCTAGAATAAATATAAAAACTGAATGTGGCGCTCAGGCAGGAGTGCAAGCCCTGTTTTAAACCTGAGTTGGGATTTATTCTCATTAAGTGGGGAGGATTGATGACAATAAATCAGATCAGCCCTGATTTCCACTCAGTGGCAGGGACACGTGGATTGTGGCATCAGTGTGTGCATCCTGCCCTTCTCTGCAGCCACACACAGCTGTGGGATCCGTCACAGGATGCTTTATGCCAAAATATTGTAAAAGAAGTATTTTGTTCAAATCCTAATCTGAGGGAAGAGAGGTCACAGCTGGGATTAGCTCAGAGGCCGAGCAATGGATTTGAGGAGCAGGGACTTCTGCCTTGCAAATAGTGACAAAAGAATGTAAAGAGAGAGAAAACAGTGAGAAAGAAACGGTGTAAGGACAGTGAAACTTAATTGAAGCGAGTAAGAGAACTACAGAGCCACCAGTTGCTTCATCTTCCTCCAGATCAATTAAAAACGTCATCAGAGAGACTGAAAAAAGGAGGATGAGCAGGGAGACTTCCACTCCAGGAAAATTCCACCCACCTCTTCGTAATTTGCTGCTGGAACAGGAGACATCACTCAAAAAGTGATTTACAAACCAGTGTGAAGGAGGGAAAGTGGAGTAAAAAAAGAAGGAAACTGCTATAGTTAAACTCAGGGCTGTTGCCTCATTATCTATAAAAGGCTTTAAACAGATGTCACAGGAAGGGCTGTGATGCTGCATTTAAAAAATCCTACATTTCCTAGATTCCTATTTCACCCCTTGCATGTCAGAGTTGACTTTCAGATCTCACCATTTCGGATTTAAGACCCCTGGCACCCACCAGCCCCCTTTGACAAGCACCACCCCGACCCCAAATGCTTCCCTGAGCCCTTTTAAACCACCCTGGCACCTCCTGATCCACCAAACCCTCCAAGATCCAACCACATCTGAACTCACCAGCGTGGCCCAGAGGCAAAGCACCTAAAAGAGAGCCACGGCCCCGAAAATTAGTGGCATGAAGAGTTCCTACAAAAGAACAGGGAAATTCCAGGGCAGGAATGGAGGTTTCTGTACGAAAGAGCCCAGTGCCACCAAGAGATCGCTGATGAAAGGGCACGTTCCCCTTTGACACCAACCCAGCAGCCACCATTTCAAGCCCAGCTTTAAGGCCACTGATGCCTTTGAAATGAGAGCAGAGCTGCAGAACCTCTTTGTCAAACCTACAATACCCATGGCTTTGCATTCATCCCCTCCCTGAACGGGGGGAAGTTGCAGCACTCCGGTTTTGGAGGTTGAAAAATCACATTTTAACAAGGAGAGTGTGTGCCCCTGAACTCGTTCCTGAAATACCTATTGCTGTAAGGCTCATTCCAAATACTGTGATGCCAGAGGGGGGAGCTCACAGCATAGAGAACATTCCCATTTTCAGGCTTGGGAAAAAAAAAAACCCAAAACAACCCAACCCAATAAAAATTTCCAGCTGTTTACAGCTGCTGTGCATGAGGCATTCCAGCTTTTAAAGCATCCATCAGGATTGCTCCCTTCTGCCTTTTATGCTGCTCTCTTAAGGTGCAGCACCAAAATGCCACTGTTAAGCAGATTATAATGTTTGTGAACATGTTCCATTCCAGCAGATCCCTGAATGCCTTTCTGCATCAGGGAGCCTTTTCCTCCCCCTTTCATCAGCTTATCAAATGAAGCTCAACACTACCAGCTCCATCTAATGATACCAGGGGCCTTGTAATGGGATTAGGAAAAACACCATCATTAGTTCCAAGGAGGAATGTGACCTTCAAGACACTTCTGACTCCTTTAAAGGGATGAAGTAGGAACAATGAAATTAATTCCTACACAGGGACGAGGAATGGGCAGGGAGAAGCAAGAGGCTTTCAATTCCCAGGTAAAGATTATCTTTCCTCCTCTATTAATGGCAGGTAAAAAAGGTAAAATTGATTATCAGAATGAAAGTGGAACTGAGAAGGAAAAGGCAGAGCTGGGGGTGCTCACCTGGAGAGGAGAAGGATCCAGGGAGAGCTCAGAGCCCCTGGCAGGGGATGAAGGGGCTCCAGGAGAGCTGAAATTTGGGAAAGGGGATGGAGGGACAGGAGCCAGGGAATGGCTGGGATGTGGGTCAGGAATTGCTGTCCGGGCTGGAATTGCCAGAGCAGCTGGGGCTGCCCCTGCATCCCTGGGATGTGCCAGGAAGGATTGGAGCCCCCTGGGCTGCTGGCAGGGGTCCCTGCAATGAGCTGGGAGGGCCCTTCCCAGCCAAAGCATCCCGGGATTCTGCTGGCATTGGGCACACTCAGGATCCATGGCGAGGGCTTGGGCTGGGAAATGGGGAGAGAAAAGAGAGGAGAAGGGAAGGGAGAGCCTGCCTGGTTTGTGAGATTGCAAGGGAAGCCCCTGGGGCCAGGAATTGCTGGGAGAGGAGCTGGAGCCAAGGGGAGGCTGGCAGAGCTGGGAATGTTCCCCTGGAGAAGGGAAGGCTGCAGGGAGAGCTTCCAGAACATTCCAGGGGGGACAGGAGAGCTGGAGAGGGGCTGGGGACAGGGGATGGAGGGACAGGACTCCAGATTGGGAAAAGGGAAATTTGGATGGGAGATGGGGAAAGAATTCCTGCCTGGGAGGGTGGGGAGGACTCCACAGCTTTCCCAGAGCAGCTGGGGCTGCCCCACCTGAGCCTCCAGCTGGAAAGCCCTGAATCCTCCACTGAATGCCCAAAGCACTCCCCAGCCCTGAGACCACTCTGTGCCCTGCTAGAACACATTGGATCTGCTGAAATCATTTCAGATAAAATTGCTCCAGCCAGAGCTGCACCCATCACTTCTGTTTGCCCAGAGGAGTGCAAGTGCTGCTGGAATCACTCTGTGGCTCCCAGTACCCAACCCACTCCCACTCATCATTGTTCCCTTCAGTACAAACAGCTCTGCAGATTCCCAAAAGGAAGTGGAAACGCAGTAGCAACAGGAATCCACTTTAAAGCTAAAAGCATCACACAAAAATAACCCCTCCACTCTGTTTTTATAGGATTTAAACCATTTATTGGTGCTGCTGCTGAGAAGGAGCCTGTCCTGAACAGCACCCTGACACCACCATGCTGCCTTTTAGTGCAGAACAGCTCTGCCATTGTTTGGGGTGGGAATTGTCCCCAGCAGGGATCCCAGAGCCTGGTCCTCCCTGCTGAAATTCCACCTCCTCCTGAGGCCCCACGGGCAGTTTTGAATGATGATGTTCTTTGCTTCCACTGCAATCCATGAGAGAGCTGGGGGCTGGTTTGGGTTGAAAATTGATGGAAAAGAGGTAAAATGTCTCATGTCAGCAGCTAATCTGGGCCAGAAGGCTGGGTATCTGAATTCAGGTTCCAAGAGCCCTGAATATTCATTTCCTTTGTATGTGGCACTGAACAGCAGAGACAGGGAGAGGAATGGATCATTCAAACCCAAGTGACCCTGCCTGGGACAGGAGCAGGGAAACACAGCGTGTGTGTTTAACACCTCAGCCCCTCCCAAACACCAAACCCTGCCCTGGCACCAAGCCCCAGGTCCAGGCTCCTGCCGAATTCCTTGGAATGTTCGTGCCACTGGCAGGGGAATGCCACAGGGTGGAGCCAGGACAAAGCAGATGGCTGAGCATCCATTCCTGCACTCTGCCACTCTTCCAAGCACTCAAGTGCTGCTTGCTCAGAAGAAAAGCTGCCACTACCACGGCAAATCCTGTCCTTTGAGATTCAACCACTCCCCCTGCACCAATTCCCTCCTGCTCGGGAATTTCAGAGGTTAAAAGTGCATTTATTTACTCAGGATGCTGCAAGGACATCACCCATCACTTCGAGCTACTACAGTTAGTCCAAAAACCCCTTCTTGCATCCCTTGTGACTCAAAACCAAACCAAACCAAACCAAACAAACAAACAAACAAACAAAAAAAAAAAAAAACCAAAAAAAAAACATAAAAAAAAAAAAATCAAAGGACTGTCAGTACATCAGTTTGCATGTCCAGTTATGTCATGGTACTTTTAACATATATAAATATAACTTTACTGAAAAAAGCTAATTACTGCATGGCTTCTAACCATGAACAAGAATTAGAAGAGACGAACCCACATTAACTTGTCTCCATTTCAGATAATTACTTGTGAGTCTTTTTAAGACATTTGTGACTCACGAGGGAGTCTGTGAATTTACTGTCTCCTGCAATCTAATAACGTTGGCAGCGAGGAGAGTCACCTATTTATTGGTGTGTGACACCAATCCCTTCCCTTGGATTAAAAAAAGCTGTTCTTTAGGAGTTCTCCCTCCCCCTCCCAGCAAGGACAGCTTCCAGAAAACAGAATTATTTTAAAAAAGAAAAAAAAAATCAGTTAAAAACCCCACAGCAACAGTTCATGGAGGTTGAAGAACAGTTCTTTGAGCGAGAAGAGAAGGAGGGAAGAAGTTCCATTACTCAGCTGGACAACAGGACAGGGAGATATGTCACTTTTATTTACAAGGGATAAAAGGAAGAGGCTTAGGAGAGACCACACAGGGTGGAACAGAGCTGCAGGCCCAGGAACCCAAGAGCTCCAGAGTGCATTTATTAATATTGCTGAAATTCGAATAAAAACGGGAGGAGAAGGATCCAAGGAAGGGCAAAAAAAAATAATAATAAAAAAAAAAACTCCAGGC
This sequence comes from Sitta carolinensis, assembly GCA_032173965.1. NCBI lineage: Eukaryota > Metazoa > Chordata > Aves > Passeriformes > Sittidae > Sitta > Sitta carolinensis. Next base: position 1,021,394 of record JAVUNC010000005.1, read on the forward strand.
CCACAGGTTGCAGCCAGACAAAGGAAAAGCAACAGGCACATTTTAAACACTTGGAGCACTTGAAATCCTGCAGACACACAAATCACTGTCAAGGATGAGCCAGCAGCTCCCAAGTGCTCCCTTATTCCCTTCCATTAGTCGGCTGCAGCACCCCCGATCCTATCAGTCAGAAATGCAGCACTAATATCCACCTTTATTTTCCTAAAGTTTAAATGCATTACAGCCCAAGTGTAAATAATTGATAAATCAAGGCAAAGAGGATGCTGGGGCATGGCTGGAGTGAGGAGAAAGCTTTCAGGAGGAGGAGGATGGGTGAACATCCAGAGAAAAACACACAGTTCCCCTCTGCCAACGGGGAGTTTGCAGGGAAACCACCCCCTCCCCTCCTCCTCCAGCTTCCCTTGATTTTAATATTGGCCCTTCAACCAGAAGCTCATTTTAATCCAATTTTAATGTCACTTGAGTTCTTACAAATAAGGAGACCACACAGGGAGCTGATGATTTTAATTCTGGCACTTAAATCACGAGTGTGAAGTTAAATGCAACACGTCCCTTCCCCCTCCCGTTAATTCCACATTTCATTGCCACGTTCCTCCCATCCCAGCCTGCAGGGCAGCCTCTGGAACTGAACCACACAGGGAAAGTTACCCAGCTCGGGTGGCTTGGCTCCCTGGGGTTTCACCCACCTCTGGGGAATGCCAGGGCTGCAATCCACCCCCTGAGATTTTCCAGGAATCGCAGGGAATGGGAAAAGCCCTCAGGAGATCACCCTGTCCGACACCTGCCAGGAACGCTGTCCTGTCTGAGAGATGTCTGGGAGTTTTTAGGGGAGGCAATAAACACCTCAAAATCACTCCCTGTGAAAAAAACCCAAACACACTCTGCAGTGGGATAGACAGGAAAGCAGGGAATGCTCCAGTGTCCCTGGCCAGGCTCAGGCTCAGCATTTCCTGCAGGATCACATCCTGGGGAACACCACTCCCCTTCTGAGCCCTTTCCAACTCTCCTGGTAGGTTTGAAGCCAAAGGTCTCCCTCCACTTTAGGCTTTTTCCTAAATCCTCAATCACAGTATCCTGGGATCATTCCTGGGTCTTTCAGGCCTGCAGCTCCTGAGTTTCTGAAGCTTGTTCCCACAGCTCCAACATAAACCTCAAGTTTTGTTTAAGTAACCATATTTAGTTTAGAATTCTTTCTGTGAGACAGACTTTGTTTTGAGGTCCCTCTACTTTAGCCAATATAGGTAAAAAATTCTGTCCTGTAAAAATGATTAAAAAAGGAGTCATTATTTAAATAAACAGAATCCAAATTCCTCTCTCCAAACTGTTCTAGAAAACTTCGTGTTGTCCGTCATTCGCAATCATTTAGGCTAGAAAAAAATCTCCCAGCTCATCAAATCCAGCCACGTTCACCATCAAACTCCATCCTCAGGTTGGCTTTGGAAACTCCCAGGGATGGGAACTCCACCACTGCCCTGTGCCAGGACTTTAAGATCCTCTCCATGAGGGACTTTTCCCTGATATCCAACCTAAACCTCCCTTGGCACAACTTGGCCACGCGGATTTCATAGGATTTTCTTCAGATAACACAATAATCCCAGAATATTTGGAGTTGGAAGGGACCACACAGTGGTAAATACATTGTTATATATATTTTATATATATATATAATATATACATATATAATAGTGCTGTACTAGTCTCTGGGTTTCATAATCTTTTCTTCAGATTTGTCCAACTTTTCAGCTAATTTTGATTCCCTCAGACCTGACCTCATTTCTGATACTCCAGCAAGGGAGAGGAGGGTGGCAGCCTGGAAAGAAATTCTCTGCAAGAGGAAACAAAACCCACAGAGCAGCATCTAAACCACGGGGATTTCATTTATCTCCTTAAATCTGACATTCATCAAGCAGAGCAGACGAGGAGTTTCATTCACTTCACCTGTAAATCTGCCCAGAATGACCTGAGTGAAAACACAGAATTTTGGAACCTATTTCATGCCTGAACATCTCCCCACGTGCCTCCTTCAGCCCATTTCTGGTTGGGCATACAGAGACAGTAAATGATGAAGAAATGGTGGAGTCACCATCCCTGGGAGTGTCCAAAAAACCTGTGGGTGTGGAATTATTTTAGTGCTGGTTGGACTTGGTGAACTCCAAGTTCTTTTTCACCCTTAATTCCATGAACATGGACCTTGGAAGAGGGAGTTTGATTCAAGCAGCAGCTCCTGCCTTCAACTGCCCCCCAAAACTTTTCCCCCCAGCCCCTGTCCCATCCCTGGAATGTCCCAGGCCAGGCTGGACATTGGGTTTGGAGCACCCTGGGATGGTGGGAGGTGTCCCTGCCATGGCTGGGATGAGATTTAAGGTCATCTCCAACCCAAATTATTCTCTAATTCTGTGTCTGGGAGCAGAAAGCAGCAGGAATTGCCACTTCCCCTTCCCACCTGTTATTTTATCATTCCCAGTTTTTCCAGCCTCTCTTCCCAGGGAAGAATGGGAATGTGCTACAAACACCCCCTGCCCCACTCCTAATCCCTTCCTGTCCTGCATTATCCCTCAGGGGGAGCCCAGACAACTCCTGGTAGGCACCAGTGAGGCTGCCAGTATTCTTTTCTATAAAATAATATAAAATTTCCCTGGATATCCATCCTTTACACTCCCCACCATCTCCCAGTGTGGATCACACTTGGCACATTCATAGTAGTTACCACTGAGCCTCCTAAAAATGACACTTTGCTGCCTTTGCCTCATTTAGAGCAATGGAATCTCCACAAATAATTTTATTTTCCCCCATCTCCATCAGGCCCCTGCTGTCCCAAATAACACAGAAGATTTTCAGGCAGGCATCAAAATTTGCTGTCACCCTGCACAGCCCTTTCTGAAGCCCTGATCAGCACCACCAGGATCATCACCAAACCAGAATTAACCTTTCTTCCTTCCATTATGATAATTTTCCATCAATTCTTAGTTTACATCTCTTGGTCAGTTGTTTTGTTGTTTTTTTTTTTGTCAATTAAAATCAAAACTAAAAGCCTCAGAAACCAACAAAATAACCCCACTGCAAAGTTCTTTACCCATTTCAAGTGCTCTGAGTGATTAAATAAATAAATAAACCTCTCAAGAGCCAATTTTTCCACTACATAAATAATTTGCAGGCTCTTTTGTAGATGTAAATAAGACATTTCTGCTTGTTCTCCAATCCTCAGCTGGAGGCTTTAAGGAGAGGCTGCTGATCTTTCCTGGCTCCTCAGTGATTTCAGACTCCTCCTTCCTAAAAAAAGTCTTCTGACATCGTGCCTTGGAGCTTAAATTCATTTTAAAGCTCTTTCTAAAGCCTCCAGCTCTGCCTGGGTGTTTTTATTATCAGGAGGGAAGAGTTTTGGGGTTGATTCCTCATCTACACTCTCACCACTCCAGACTGGTTTCAAAGAAATCATTTCTCTTTCCCATAACGTTGATTTTTTTTTAATTTTTTCTTGTAACACAAAATCGTGTGCAAGCCAACAAACCCACGATGCCTTCTGCAGGTGTCTTGGTTTTTTTTAAGGGTCTGAAGATCCATCAGATAGATTTGAGCCACAAAACCCACAACAGCCATCCTCACTTCCCTCCTACCGCCTCCTCTCGAAAATCTCTCAGCTTATCAAGCTCTTCCAGGGCTTGATTTCTGTATTTTCAGTTATTTGTGCCAAACAAACACAGCTCTGACCCTGGCAGCTGCAGTGTTTGTGTGTTTGGTGCTTTTCTTTCTCTCCAAACAAAGTTCAGTCCAGGACTGGACAGCTGAGAAGCAGCAGCCAATGAGGAATTTTTGCTTTCTTTGCCTGTTTAGGATTGTGGAATTTGGGTTTTTTGCTTTCCCCCTCCTTTCTTGTTAATTTTATTATTTGATATTGAGCCTGGATGTTTAATCACAGAATCTCCTGAGTGGGAAGGGACCCACCAGCATTATCCAGTCCAAACCCCCTAAAATCCCACCCTGGGAACTCCTGGGAGTGCTTTGAGCCTTGGCCATGTGCCCATTCCCTGGGGAGCCTGGGCAGTGCCCAGCACCCTCTGGGGGAAGAAATTTCCTTAAAACCCAACCTAAACCTCCTGTCACAGCTTCATTCCAGTAAATAAAAGGAAAAATCCCACTCCACTGCCACTCCTCAGACAGAATCCCTGCCTACACAGGAACTACAGGAATTCCTACAGCACAGGGGTTTTGTCCCTGGACGTGGCCCCCTCTTACTGTGAATTTTTCTCTCCCTAGACAGAGGAATTCTTTAAATAAAGGCATGTTCCCCCACCTCCTACAACAAGTCTGTCTTCCGTGCCTCGTCTGCAAACAGCTTCACAGATTCCCACTGACATTTGTCATCTCGCCACCTTTGCAGAGTGCACTCGATAATTTGGCTTTCTCCAGCACAAGGGAATCCATCCACCTCGGTTTTATTTAACTTTTGGGTTTATTTAGTGTCTCCTTTTCATTCAGAGGCTTCATCTTTAATTCTGATGCCATTTGGTTCCTCCTCCTCCTCCTCCTCCTCGCAACGTGGCGTTGTTTGCAAGCGATTTGCTCACTGATGGGGACAGGTGGATGGCAAATATTTACTTTACCACCCAGGACAAATATTTGACATCTATCACCACCCAGCTTTCAGCTGGATGTGAAAATGGTCCCTCCTGAATTATCATGACAACAAGATGCATCCACATAATACCCCTTCATCGGCCCCTGACTGAGGAGCCATCACAGATTGCAGACATTTCCATTTGTAAAGATAAAACTGGAGAGAGTGTTTTCTTTGTCACTGTCCTACTACCTTTAAGATCTCATATTTAAGCTATATTTGCAGAAAGGGCCCATTATTCATTTTTGCTCTCTGGAGAGAAACAAATAAAAAAACAACTCTCACTCGCTCTCTCTAAAAAATCATCAGTAAAAAATCTCTTTTTACTCTGTGCCCTTAAGCTGTTGGGTCGCTGAGCTGTCTTGGATTTTACTAGCAAGAAGGGGTCTCCTGCCTTCTCTAATTTCTCCCTGCACTCTGCAGCAACTTCTCTGCAAAAAGAGAATCCAAATCTTGAACTGAAATCATGAATCCAATTCTCTCAACCCAGGTCAGGGTTTCAAACTGAGGATTTCACTGAAACCCGAACGTCACGGGAGCTGAGCAACTTCAGGACTCAAAAACTTCTTTTTTCTTCTCTTTTTTTTGGGGGGAAGCTGATGAGTTTGGAGAACCAGAGAAGGAAAAAACCCAACACAACCAAAACCCCAAAACTTTTTTACTTTCCCCACAGCGTTCTTCCTCTGATGGCAGACAAGATGCTCTGGATGATTCTGGGATTTAACTGTAAATCAACCTCATCTTTTCAGGTTTGGGATTTCCAGGGAATCTGTTCAGCAGGTCAGGAATGGAACTTCCAAGGCAGCTTTTTGATGAGGATGATGCAGAAATACAGAACACTCCCAGTTCTTGGAGCAATTAGATGGCCCTGTTTTGTTTTTTTTAAAAAAAGTCAATTCCCCATTTCCAGGGCAGGTAGGGCAGACAGCCCAGGAGGAAATGCTGCTTTCCATCCCCACAGGGAAACACAACAGCCCTGACACAGGTGTCTGCTCCAGCACTACATCCAACCCCTCCACTGCTGGAAAAATGACATTTGGAATCCCCAACGTGACAGGTTTTGTTAAGTCAATAATGAACTGTTATCCCCAGATCCCCCCGTTTGCAGGCTGACAAACAGCAGAATACAAATGACAACTTTATTTCCTTCTCCTCCTGCTCCAGAAGTGCCAGAGATGCTCAATAAAACACACTTGATATTCCATAAAACACACTCTGAACCTTGGGAGATTCAGGCTGGGCTATTTCCCAGTAAAGATATGGAAATGAGCTGCCATCACCTTCTGGAAAAGGCTGGACTTGTGATTATTTCTTATAAAATATTTATAATGATCACAGAATATCCTGAGTGGGAAGGGACCTGTCAGGATCATCCAGTCCAACTCCTGGCCTTGATCACACGCCTTAAAACCCCCCAAAAATTATAGGGAGTCTATAAAATGTAAACGATATTAAATATAAAATGATATAAAATATAGAATTATATATAATATTTAGTATAAAAATATTGCCTTTATGCCTTTGAGCCAGCCTGGGAAGGGTCCCTCCTCCAGCAGCACATCCCATAAATTGCTCCTCTGGAGCAGAACCACACCACAGATCAAACCTCCCTGACAACCCTGGGACCCCCCCCAGGTGCAAATCCAAGAAATCCCAGCCCAAACATCACCTAGGAGCAGGGGATTTCTAAACTCTTGGCTCAGTCCTAGAAATGGAACATTTTGCAAGCACCTGTTCCCATTCTGACAGATTATGGCACGTGGATTATTCCCCTCTCTGGACAATATTGGGAATAAAACTCTCTCCACCTCAAAAAGTTCTTTTCCTTCAGGACTGATCTGACAGTGACTAAATTGAATTTTTTACTCCAGTGAACAGTTTGGAGAACCCCAAAATGGAGTATGAAATTTAGTTCATGACGTAAGGTGTTTTTTAAGCTTAAATGAAACAGCTTTTCCTGCTGGCTGGAAACAAAACCAACCAAGGAGACAGGGATGCACCAGGTGGCCTTAATAAAATGACAATTCTCCAAACAAGAGGCTCAAACCTCCCCAAATCAGGCTACAGGAGAGATTTTAAACAATCTTCCAGATCTCAGGAAGCCCAAACCCTTCTCTGGGCAAATGACTTCCAATTCCTCCCAGCTGTGCTCAGCAAAGGAAATCATCCCCAGCACACAAAATCAATAGGAAGTATTGCAGGCAATAATGCAGCAGGGCAGTAAATTCAGGGAAGATGGGAATTTGGGGAATGAGGAAAACACCCCAGGCAAGCAACAGAACAGCTCCTGAAAAACCTCAAAAATAACCCAGCCTGTTCCATCAACCAGATCAGAGGAGAACAAGGATCTGAGAGGGTATTACAGCACCTGAGACCCAAAAGAAAACGAGATTTAAATCCCAGATGTTTTCCCTCTGCACAGGGAAAGAAGGCACAGCAAGTTGTATAAATTGTATTTCCCACCTGTGTGGGTATTTATGGAGCACCACCTCACCCTCCAGGGAAACACAATAGCATGGGCAGGGAAATCACTAAAATAGGAGCTGATTATGCCAGCAAAAGTGATCCTGACCCAAGGATGGGATGAGTCAGGAGCTGAGGGAGAAGCCAGCAGGAGTTTGGGTGAGTGAAGCACCACCCAGCTCAAAGGTGGAGCAGAGAAAGCTCAAAACTCATCAGTGTGTGCCAGTATCACCCATTCTGTGATTCTGTAAAAATTCAGATACAAAATGAGGCAGACACAGCAACAAAAATTCCTGTTTTCAACCTCACAACAAACACAACCACCCAGGGCCACTCTGGTGAGCATCAAAAGGAACAAGTCAGCTCTGCTTAAGAGAAATTCTAATTTGGTCCCAACTTCTTTTGTCCAAAGGGATGGTCGGGCTCCCAGCAATTAATGAGCCATTTTCAGGATTGCAAAAAGAAGCTGAGCTTCAGCAAACACGTGGTGGAAACGATTTCAGATTCATTAAAGAGCACTGGGCTCTGTTCTGCCACGCCAGCACCTCGCTGAAGTGAAGTCTCCCAGGCAGCCCTGCTGGCCTCCCTTGCAAACCCAAATTAAGCAGGTGCAGAAATGCCAGCATCATCAGCAGCAGCTTCCCGAGCTGCTGGGGTTATTCTCACACAGCCAGACTATTTAGCAAGGCAAAAAAAGCCCATAAATACAAATTACAGCCCAAAAGGATCGATTTTTCCCCTACAACGGACAAGCCACTGCTTTTTTTTTTTTTTTTTTTTTCCCCTCCCTAAATGCCACCTTAGCACAGCATCCCCAAAAACCCCAAACAGGGCACTGTGAAGTTTAAAAAGAGCAACAACCCCTGCAACCACATTTTCACCAGGCAGCTCTTTCAAAATCATGCTGGGTCTTTTCAAGCAGATAACGACACCCAAAAAACCTCCAAAAGTTTCAGTACTCTGCTCACCAAGGTGTTTTAAATACTCTCCACACCCTCAGAAAAGTTTTGCCTTTCCAATATCTCAGCCAGGACTCCAGTGGAAAGATAAAGACGTTTTCAGGAATTGCTGGACACTGGATGACAGGGAAGGTGGGGGTGTGGAAGAGCCCCGTTTGTTCCTCAAATAGGAAAAAAAATTTACAAATTACTGAATTTCCCCTAAATTTAACTGTCCTGCCCTGCCCTGGATGTATTTACTCACTCTGCTGCTCCTGTTTTCCAGCATCTACTCCTTCAGCAGACACTGAGTTACAATTTTGAGGGGCTGTAGCTTGGAAATGTCAAAGGGATTCACAGTCCTTCTCCAGCACCTTTCAAAATAAAGCCAAAAGCCCTCAGGATCACGAACACAGCGCAAAATTATGCATCCAAAAAGAACAATTCCCTACCAGATCACACGATAATCCTACCCAGGCCATGAGGAAATATCACAGGAGGCTGTTTGTAGACCAGCAATTAACCTGAGAACCCTCAAGTTGATCTTTAAGGAAATTGGTAATTTTATAGCTCACGGCAAAAACGAAATGTAAAAGAGAAGAATGTTTAACCAAACCTTCCATTTGAACTCCTGGCCTTCCAAAAGCACCCCCAGAAAATGCCAAGGGGGCTGAGCAGCACACCAGCAACGCCCCACCCAGCGTGACAAGAAAGCCTCCTCCAAAGGCACAGCACATTTTGGGGACCTGGGGGATAAATCCCCTAAAATCTCAGTCTCCTCTGCCCCTGCAGAATCCGTGTTTGATGCTGGGATTGCCACCCAAGTGACTCTGCAGTCAAAGTTTGGGTGGGCTGCGAGCACCAGGGAATCCTGCTGCTGCTGCTGGGCTTGGGGCAGTGCAAAAATTCAGATTAACATCTGGCTGGCTCTCAGAAAACACAGCTAAGAGATAAAGCAAAGGCAGCAGAGGCAAAACAGCAGATATGAGGCACGAGTAACAAAGAACATCGCTCCAGCTCGGGTCTCTGAAGAATATTAAACCAAAGAACATTATGCTGAAAGAATCACTGCGAAGGAAAGCGGGATTTGGGAATAGCAGGATCAAATTCTAACCTGCTTTCTACAACCTGCAACCTCAGAGAATTCCAGGAATCACACAGGTTGCCGTGAAGGGATGGCTGCCTGTACAAATTCCTGCAAATCACATCCTCTGATCTGCATAAACCCACCTGCACTGAGGTGCCTGTTGCACAAAGATCATAAAATCGCTGCATGGGCTGGGAAGGGACCTTCAAGATCATCAAGATCCGACCCCCTCATCCTTCTAACAGCTCTAAAATACCAAGATTTGAAAATGACAAATTAATCATTAATTTAGAGAGAGTCACAGTTCTGCTCCAGGCAAAGGATTAACGAGTTGCTGCTGTGACAGCCCAGTCCTGAGCCACACATGAAGGCAGGTTTGGAATTCCCTCTCCTTCAATCCCACTAAAAAGCTGCATCAGGATGCTCAAGTTTTGCTTGCAGTGTGATGTTTTCCAAGGGTTTGGTCTGTCCCCACACCAAAAGCAGAACCAAAACCTCCCCCCACGCACTGGGAATTATTTTCACAGTAATTTTCACAAATGTGATTCCTCTGGGAACTCTTGTGTTTTCTACTATTCCTCTGAGCCTGCAAGCAAAAGTGCAGATTTCCTGAGATATACTTTCACATCTTTATTTTCTAAGTGCTCAAGCAGTGCTGGTGAGCACTGGAAAACTGCAAGGCAGGCAGGACACTGAAAAAAAAAAATCAGCCTGGACTTGGCAGACACGACCCCTCACAAATCCACACCAAGAAAAGTGTCCTTGCAGTGCAGGATCTTGAGCAGGGAGGAACCAGCAGCACTTTTCCTGAGAGATCACCAAGTTTTTGGACCATTCTCCACCCCAGCTGTCACCTCCACAGCACCTCTGGGAACATCTTCATTTTTATCACCTCAGGACCAAGATGGGCTCAAAGGGAGAGTCACCCTTGTGAATTAAAGCAAATCATCAGGAGAGGAACAATTCAGAGGCACCGTCGTTCATCACTCTGGCAGGAAAAGGAAAATGCAGTTTTTCTAAGAGGGCACCAGGCATGTGACACCCTGATTAAACAGCGAGGGAATGAGCATCAAACCACTGTAATAAAGTGAGATCATCCTTTTACTGTGTCCCAGATAAATCTGCTGGATTGTTCCAGCGTCCTTTGTCAGTGAAAACAGAGAGTTTTTGGATATTAAGCTTAAGGGACCGCTGTGATTTATTTATTTACTGACCTGCTGGGAGGTGTAACTAATTTGGATTATTCTCCCTGTCATGGGCAGCAAATTCCAACTGCTTAAGCCCAGGAGAGAAAATTAATGACACAATTAACCTCTGTGCAATTGGAGTGCATCAGACAAGAGTCCTGCTCGTGTTTTCATCTCGGGGATTGCACAGGGCCACAGGTCAGCCCTTGGAAAAGGCAGCATCCAACCCAGCCATCCAACCTCCTGCTTCAAGCCTTTTCCAAAGGAGAATTGGCCAGGAAAACAGCTCTCCTGTCTATTAAAAATGTTAAAAAAAATTGCACCAAATGTTATTTTTCTTGGAGGTTTACCTTCCTTTAAAATCGTGCTATTATAATACAAAATTAGATCTGGGATTTTCCAAAGAATCCAAAGTAATTAGTTGTCCAATTCCCACTAGATTGCCAAGGGAGTTAGATCCTAAATGCCTTTGGCTCTTTTGGAAAACCTCATCCATCACAGAAATTCATAGGGTGGCTCACCAGAAACTGCAGAAAAGCAAGTTAACAGTTTGAGAATTATTTTTATAGCACTTTCCTGGGCCCTTCAGTCAAGGCTGCACTGGGAACAGTGGGCACCACCACCCCATTTTCCACAGGAAAATAACATTTCACCCACAGGAACCGTGGCAAGAAATGATCAGGGCCATCCCAGGGCTCTGGAACACAAAAAAATAAAGGACAAAGCTCCACTCCATAAAAGCAGAGAGTGGAGCACACAGGGATTTTCCCTTCTCTCCTGGTGCTGCTCTTTAATATTTTGGTTTTTTTTTTTTTCAAGAAAATGCAAAGCAGAGGGAGTGCAGCTTTTCTGACTGGAAAGAATGGATTAGCAATGCAACACTGCTGTAAAAAAACCTTGTTTTTTAATCAGATTGCAGCTCCCAGCTTCACCCAGGGCACAGCCACAGCCACAGCTCTTTGGCCTCTGCCAGCACACAAAGACCCCAAAGAGCTCTCCAAGGTATTTAATTACACCCTGAGAGTAAAATCATTGTGTAGAGGCCACATTTAATTACCAGATTCTCTCCTTTTCCAGGTGGAAATGGGTTTTTGTTTCCTAGCATGCACAGTGACTCCTTTCCAGTTGTTTGATTACAACCAACAGTGAACATTTTGGTAAATCCTGCTATGTTCTTGTACTCATATTCTGTATTTTGATAGATAAGGGCTTTTTTCTGTGTCAGAATCACAGGATGGTTTGGGTTAGAAGGGATCTCAAAGTGGGATCTCATCTAATTCTAAATCTTAAAGGGATCTCATCTAATTCTAGATCCTTTCCAACCCAAACCACTCCATGATTCTCCAATTAGCAAAATTCCTCCAATCCAAAAGCATGTAAAAAAATGAGCTGAAACAAATTTAATCTTTTACTTCCAAAATAGTTTCCCAGTTCACTTTAAAAGAAGAAATCAGAACATTTATAACAAAGAAACAAAAAATAATTCCAGAGTATGACTTAGGCAGACTTAAGCACTTCCCACAAAGGAAGGATAATGCAACGAAGGGATGAAATGCAACCCAGATTTTCCACTTCAGCCATGAAAACAGAGGGAAAGCAGCTTCCCCCCAGTTAATTTATGACAAATAAATGGAATTTAAGTGTCTGCTTAGATGTCCAAGAACACTGAACCCACAGAGGCAGGAGCAGAGCCCTGCTGAGTGGAACAGAAGGGTTTGGGGGCGTGGGGATTGGTTGTTCCCAGCAGGAACTGGGAGTTTGGCATTCCCTCCCAACAGGCAGGCTGGGAGCTCTGCAGCCTCTCCCAGCCCTGAGAGCCCCAGTGAATCATCAGCCACTTGCTGCTGGCTGGTACAGACACTTAGATGAGTTGTTTGGAAGCAGAAATGACATCCCTTCGGAGCTGAGTGGCTAAAAGTTGGGACAGCAAATATGGCTGAAGCCAAGGAATGAATGTAAAGTGGTTAAGAACAAAGTTTTGAGGCTGATAATGTGCTCAGTGGATTGACCTGCCCTCAAGAATCACAGTCCCACTCAAGTCTTTTCTATCCATTATTTACCATCCATTATTTACCTGTTGAAACCCTTGTGCACATCGAAACCAAATGATCTCTTGCTCAAAATCCACGAGAGGTATGTGCAAAATTCCTAAATAAAACCACTTCCAAAGGCAGCCCAACCATTAAAAAAAGTACAAAATAAAACAGCAAAGCCTGCAGATGCAGGTTGGATGGGGCTTGGAGCAACCTGGTCTAGGGGAAGGAGTCCCTAGGGTTGGAATGAGATGATCTGGAAGATTCTTCCCAAGCCACACCCATGATTCTATGATTCTGGAAGAGTTTTGGTTGATGAAAGTCTGTAGTTTCCTACATACAAAAAAAAAAAAAAAAAAGCCTCTAGGCCCCTATAATAAAAGCAGAGATTTCCTTTAAGGAAAGAAACAGCAAGAGCTGGAAAAGCTCATGAAAAACTAAGATTCCACCCTAAGGTTTTGCAGATGTCACGCATGGAAAGCACCAGAAGAACAGCATAGGAGTGGAGAAGGCTTTTGAGCAAAATGATTCCCAAACATTTCCCTTGGAGATCAGCTCCTCTCTCATTTCAGCAGGAAATTCCTGCCAGAGGAGGAGTCCTGCAGGAAGACAGGAGGAGCTTTTGGCCTTTTTCAAAAAACAAAAAAAAATTTGGAAAATTTTGGGGTGATGGTGCTGGGAAGTCACTGCCTTTAAAGGCACTCACACAGGGACAGAGTATGAGCTCAGCACAGCAAAAAAGAGGTTTTATAGTCCTATAAAACATGTCCACAAATGCTGATGAACTCCTTGGAGCACCTCCTAATTCCAGCTGACAGCAGGGATGAAGTGCAGCAGCCACTGACAGAAAACAGAGAGGGGAAAAATCCACATTGGAGCTGACAGAACTGTTCAAAAATGGTTAAAATAAAAGATAGGGTGCAAAGCTGCAGCAGTTTCCATTTCTTCCACATCATCCCATTATTTATCAGCTCCAAGAGGATGAAGGCTAACAAGGCTTGTACAGGCTGGGAATTCTGCATCCTTTACTTCCAAAACTCCCATTCCTGTTGGAGTCACAGAGACACAGCAGGGGTGGTGGTCACTTCACACCCCTCTTAGTCCCTGTCAGAATCTTCCAACTTGAGAAAGAAAAGCTTCCAAGTGGCATCACTGGGAAGGAAAAAAAAAAAAAAAAAGCTGGAAAAAAAATTCTGTGTTCTCAAGTTGTATCAATTAAAAAGAATTTAATGATGGCCCTGAGTTCACAAGGCACAGGTTTTGTGCCAACTGCCAAATATCAAAGTAGGGAATGTGTCATTCCCTATCCTGCATTCCCAACCTTTTCCTCTCAGCCTAACACCCAGCAGAGCTGACTTTGACTTTCACAGCTCCACCAAACAGCTTTTTGAAATTATTTCTCCCTACAAGAATTTGGGCACCTATTTCGGCACCTTCAGCAGAGCTGAAGTTGCTTTGAACTCACATGGATTTAGTAACATGAATATTTAGGCATCAACTCCAAAACCCCTTTAAAACTATAATATAAGTACATGTGGTAAACAATTAAAAGGAAAATCCACCTTAAACGAAGTTCAGAGCAGCTTGATGCTCTACAGCATGGAACAAAGGTGATGAATTTTTTCCTTGCTCATAAACTTGTCAATAGTTCATTAAAGGAGTTAATATTTTTTAAAATCTCCCCAAAGCTCATTGACCTCCTCCTCATCTTCCTCCTCCAACAAATAATTTTCATTCTGGGCATGATTTCCTTGAACTTCAGCATAAATGTTGGTGTTTATGAAATGCATTGGATCAAGAGCTCCAGGATAAAAAGCGTCCAAATACAAGTTCTTAATGCAGGAGAAAGGGAGAAAAACTCTGCTCTGTCACCTTGCTAAAAGGATTTAAAATAAAATATGGCACAGCTTGGTCAACAAGAGCCATCTCTGGGGAAAAAAAAAAAAAAAATCCAGTGTCTGCAGCCAGCCCTGCTCTGGAGCTCATCATCTGTTAGCACAGAATTCAGCTGGTTTTGAACACAGCTCAGCCAGGATGCTCCAGTTAAAGGGAAAACAGATCCACCTGGATCCTACTCTTTGGGTCCATACTCTTGGGGTTTAAAAGGCCAGGATGCTGTTGCCATCTCCTGTAGATTCCATGAAATCTCTCTGCACTTCCTCACATGTTTTTTCACCTTTATCAAGGCCACTCCCACCACCCAAATTCCAAGTTCGTCTTTTAAGAGCTCGAGAAAGGCAGCAATTTATTAAATTGGAGGAAATCTTTAAAACATTTTAATAGAGACAGAGGGCAGGACATTAAAAATCCTCTTTGTAACTTGGCAAGGCCAAAATTTAAAGAAATACTTTCCTGCAAAGTCAGCTTGTCCTTTTCTAGATCCACAAAGATGAAGCTCTTCCCAGACCATAAACTTCCCCAGAAATTCTCATGTTCTTAGCAGCACATATTTGCAGAAAACACTGTAACACCCTGCTGGATTTATTCCTGCATGTGCTGAGCTCACTTCAAATAACAGGGGAGGGAAAAATATCAAGTGACCTACTCTAATTATTTAAATTCCATTTTTAAATATCAGCATTCTGAGGAGTGGAATTCTCCCTCCTCACTTTCTCCTGCTAGAGACTGAGTGAAGCTCTATTTTTTATTTTTTTAAAGCTGCAGACAAATCCCTGTTATGACATGAGTATTAATGAGACAAACCTGTCAGGAGTCCAAGGGCAGCAGTTCCACACACTTCAGAGCATTTTAAAAGAACCACAAAGACTGTCAGGTCCATTATTTGCTGGATGACCACAAAGCCATTAAATATCTGTGGAGACACTTGGTGAAAAATAACTGCCTCGGGTTCAAAACCTCACCTGGTGAACTTCCCAAAGGCAGCAGCAATTCCAGATATTGCTCTGGCATCCCACCCAGGATTTATGGCACGCTAGCAGCTCTCATGCAAGGAGCTGATTTTACTTTCTCAGCACCAACTGTGTCACCAGCAGCTCCTTCAGCTTCTCAAAGCAAACCTGTGCTGAGCCACCCAGCAAAACCCACTTGGGTTTTCCAGGAGGAGCTGACAGAAAAACCCTTCCCTTGCCAGGAAAAAAACCCTCTCCCTTCCCTTTTCCACGGTGCCACCCCTGCTGTGCCAGCCCTGCCACAGCTCAGGGACCTGAGTGAGCAGGAAAGGCAAAGCCTTGACCAAATCAACCCTGCCAAATGAGATTCCTGACAGGAGAATGAGCAAGGAGAACCTGCTGGGCTGTGAAGAGGGATGGCAGCAGAGCTGGGATGGAGCTGAGAGCTGTGCACACCTTTCCCAGTGAGTAATGCTGACCTGCACTGCTCCTGCTCACCTGGGTGCAGAGGGGACCAGCATTTTATGTCATTAATTCCCTTAAAAACCAGACAGGGACTCGGGTTCCTGCAGCACAGCCCTGAAATTCATCTCCAAGTGCTCTCCCAGGACAAGTGTGACACAGCAAATGCAATTTAAATGCAGCTTTTCTCACTGCCCACCACCAGATTTGGACCTGAGGCACAGCATGATCCCATTTCCCTGCTCCCTCCATCAAAAGCTGCTCCTTTCCATCAGGAAGGATATGAGGATGGTGGAGCATCCTCAAGGGAGGTTTCTCAATGCTCAGTGTCTGATATGCCCAGCTCTGCAGCAGCACAACAGGAGTGTGTGGGCAGAGAGGAGGCTTCAGTTCCTTCTTCCCCAGTTTCCTTATGGTTTCAGCAATGTTGGGGCTGCTAAATGACACCAATTTTGGAAAACACAGGAAAGCATTAGACAGAAAAGCCCCCAAAAAAGGAACATATTAGTTGTCAGTGTCTTCTCAGCAGACAGCCCACCAGAGAGCCTGCTAAAGATTGATGTCCCAGAGAAAACACGTGTGATTTTCCCTCTCTTCTGTGGGAGGGAGAAAAATATAGACCCCCAAAAATTGCAAATCATCATCTACAAATTCAGCATGAAGAAAGGAGAGAAGAACTCTTCCTTGGAGACAAACAGCTCCAGGCTGAGCTGTTACCAACAACAGGACAAGTCACTGGCAGCTTCTCCTGCAGCAGGGTCCTGCACCATTCCCTGGCTCCTGTCCCTCCATCCTCTGTCCCCAGCCCCTCTCCAGCTCTCCTGTCCTCCCTGGAATGTTCTGGAAGCTCTCCCTGCAGCCTTCCCTTCTCCAGGGGAACATTCCCAGCTCTGCCAGCCTCCCCTTGGCTCCAGCTCCTCTCCCAGCAATTCCTGGCCCCAGGGGCTTCCCTTGCAATCTCACAAACCAGGCAGGCTCTCCCTTCCCTTCTCCTCTCTTTTCTCTCCCCATTTCCCAGCCCAAGCCCTCGCCAGGGATCCTGAGTGTGCCCAATGCCAGCAGAATCCCGGGATGCTTTGGCTGGGAAGGGCCCTCCCAGCTCATTGCAGGGACCCCTGCCAGCAGCCCAGGGGGCTCCAATCCTTCCTGGCACATCCCAGGGATGCAGGGGCAGCCCCAGCTGCTCTGGCAATTCCAGCCCAGACAGCAATTCCTGACCCACATCCCAGCCATTCCCTGGCTCCTGTCCCTCCATCCCCAGCCCCTCTCCAGCTCTCCTGGAGCCCCTGGAATGTTCTGGAAGCTCTCCCTGCAGCCTTCTCCTCTCCAGGTGAGCCCCCCCAGCTCTCCAGGCTGGCTCCAGAGCAGAGGGGCTCCTCTGGACTCATTCCAACAGTCCTGCATGATCCAGCACACACACAGAATTGTCCCAGGAAAGCTCAGGATTCCCTCCCTGCTCATCCTGACCTCACCTCAGCACGTGGCTCCCAGTTCTCTCCAGCCAAGGCCCTGATCCTCCATTAAGGAGGTTGTTCAGGAGGATCTTCCACCAATTCCTGCACTGAAGAGCTCAATTAGCTCCACACAAAATGCCAAACTCGAAATTTAAAGAAATTTCCCCCCTCTCCCATTGATGGACCGAGGGCTACGCTGGCTGTGAGACAAGGAAATTACTTCAAACTGTGTTTTCCTGAACAAAGCTGCTCTAATATTTTGACAAACTGCTTTTGTTTGTTTGTTTGTTTTCTAGCACTCCACTACCAACTGGAAAAGGTCACTCTGTCTTCTGTGTTACTCCTCCATTCTCAGAGAAGGTCAAAAATATTTAATATCTGCGTGTTTTGTACCTCAAGCTGAGCCACCTCTCACACTACACCAGAGTGCCCAGTGCAGTTATTAGGGAGCTTTCAGAAATCCAGCTCCAAAAACTGGAGAGCTGCAGAAAACAACTCACTCCCCACAAGCCCCAATTTGCAGCCCACCACGAGCTCCTGTGATTTTGTATTTTGTTATGGAGAGATAACCCTGCTGTAAGGAATTTCACATGCAGAGATGCACAATGCACACGTACAGCACATTATCCCTGGGAGCTGCACTCCTGTGATGTTGTTCTGCTCTGGTGACTAAATTCCATTCATTGGGATTTGAAGGAATTGCATTGCTTCCCTGAGCCACTTCCTCCGAGTTTTCAGCCTCCCCCAACAGCTTTAAACACTTTTAAAACTGAGTTTTCTGCTCTCCCTGCTGCAAATGTAAGATCTCCTCTCCAAAAATTATCCTTACTCAGAAAAGCAGGTTAGGGATAATTTAGGCTTTGGGATCAAAGGTTTTCTTACACTCTAAGGTAAAAATATTTTAAGCCACTCCAGTGGAACTGAGGTACAAACACCCACAAGAATCTGAACAAAGAAATGCAGCATTTCCTCCCTTTCATGCCAGTCAATGCTCATCTCTTACCTTAAACCAGCAAGAGATTATGGATCTTAAAGCGCTGCTTTTATGCATTTTAAAAGCTCTTTTGGAAGCTTTTCTGACTCCCCCTGACACCCAAGAGCAATGCAGCCTTTCCAAGTGGCTTGTGGTGCTTTTCTTGGCACGCTTTTTCCAGAGCTCTTGGCCAGACATTGTCTGCCCAGCACTGAAAGCATTTCCACTGCTCAGTGCTCACAGCTCCACAGGTTCTACCAACACAGATCCTTGTTCTGGCTTGGTCAGGAAGAGACAAGAGAAATCACCCCAAATTTCACCCCACACCAGGACTGAACCCGTCCCAAACTCCCACAGAGGACAGGAACATCCAGCCTTGATTTTCTGCTACACCAAAGGAACAATCTTGGCAGGGTTCCTACTCCAAGGTTTTGTCTTTCTGGAACAAAATCTGCAGAACTCAAAAGCTCAAAACTCATGGATCACAGGAAGATGGCTGCAGATTCCCCATTCCAAACCCGTTCCACGCACCCTTAAATTTAATTATTCCATTTGTTCTTCACTGCTTTGTTCCCACTTCAATTTGTGACACCCTGTTCTTCAGAAAACCCCTCGAGAATCTCTGGCTGGACATTCCCAAGCAAATTTTTGCAAGAACAGTATTGAAAGGAGCTGCAAGTTTGTGGCATGGGGAAAAGTGATGGAGATTTCTTTAATAACAATTCCTCTAGAAAGACAAATATGTGGGTTAGGAGCAGGTGGAGGAGATTGAAAGCCCATACCTTACATCTATCCTGTCTAAGTATTTCAATTCATTCCATGCACACAGCTGGGGTATTTGTGTAAGGGAAAGAACTGCATCACTGCACAGCAAACAATCCTGCAGACCAGCCCAAAACTGAGAAAGTGAGCTAGGGCAGGAGACAGAGAGCATTCTCCATCACCAGCCCAGAGCTGGAATGACCAAGGTAAATCCTTCCACCTCCTGTAAATAATGCCAGACTCACTTCTTGGACCTCCTCTATCACATGCCAGGTGAAGTTCCACATCTGTGCACTACTGTATAAAGGTAATCTCCAAATAAATAAATCAAAAAATATGTGTCTAGTGTAACACTAACCATACAAACAGAGCAAGAATGAGAGAACAGACATGTGACAGCTGAGAGCTCTGCTGCTTGAGAGAGCCTCAGATCCCTGGGTGAGAGGCACAGCACCTGAATAAAGCCTAAGCAAGGTACAGCTTTAGTCTCTCACACTTAAGAGGAAGAATCAAATAAGAATTTGCTGCAAACACGCCGGCAGCAAAGTGTCTCAGCTGCCTCAACCCAGCCATAATGACAGCAGAAGACAAGCCATTAGAGCTGTGACACTTTCTAAGACAGGCATGACATGGTAACACAGAACAAAAATGTCACTTTGAAAGCTGCTGATAAATCACTTGGTAGGCAAAAGGAATCAACCTTTCCAAACACCATAAGGATGAATCCACGGGAATTTTTTTTTTTTTTTCTGCTGATATTTAAGCTCTTTGGAGTTTTACAATCTGTCAGAAATGTAAATGTGGCCACTTACCAAAAACAACCCAAAACCAAATCCCAGCACAGGCATTCTCTGGCATGGTCCTAAAGGCTGCAAAACGTGTCCAGTTGAGGGATTCTTACCTGCAGCACATCCTGGATCTTCACCCACACGTCCACCATGTCATAGAGCTTGATGTCCCCGTCGTGCTGGCTGCAGGGGGAGGCCACAGTCTGCTGCAGGTGGCCCAGCACCACGGAGTGGGCAGCAGCCACGGCGTTGAACTTGTCAAAGAGCAGCTCCAGCAGCTCCAGCAGCAACCTGGGGATCACAGGAACAGCCCTGCTCAGCTCCTGGAACATTCCAGGGGCACTGTGGTTTCGTGTCCTGTTTTGTGACATGCTGAGGTTTCAAACGCTCTCTTGGGTTTGGGGGACTCAGTTCAGCTCAGGTTTGGGAGCTGAAGGTTCCTGAGGTTTTTCTCCTCATTCCTTTCCCTACATCAGCATTGCTCACTTGAAAAGTCTCCTGTTTAGGGCTACAGGGAAGACAAACCCATTAATAACTCCACAGTAATTAAAGTGGACTAACGTAACAGAGCCCACTGTGAGACCCCAGGCAGGGAGGGACACAGTCTGCTCTCCCCCCAGAAAAAAAGATGAGTCACAGGGCAATAAAAACTGACTTACCCACACAAACAGGATGAAAGGAACTCTTTCTGAGTTACTAAATTAATATGGCAGGTTTGAGACAACAGGCAATATCCGAAAGCTAAAACACCAACCCTCATCACTTGCCATGATTTTACTCCTATATTTGCTACAGCTACAACATCATCTAAATCTACTGCACTCTACCTGCTCCTACAGTTCCTCACTGCCCAATTATCCTAATGAAAGCACCTCTGCAAAGTCCTGAACAGTTTGTGACGAGGCAGTGCCATCACACTTCTCCCTGCCTGAGAGCAGAGAAGAGTTCAGCGCCGTTTAATGAGCAACTCGAGTCCCCACGTAACCCCACCAAAACGTGAGGATAACACTTCCCAAATCCATATGTCAGGCACTCGTAGCTCTGACAGACAGGCTCCATCACGTTTCCTGCAGCAGCTTTGGAGCCACCACATGCTCCAAGTCTGCCCAGCAGAAGCTGCGATCCCCAGGGCAGGACACGGCACCGGCGGGGCTGGAGCTGCTCCTGCTCCTGCTCCAGCAGCCTGCAGGGAAGGGCTCTGGGAACACCCTCAGGAATTGTCCTTGGTGCCATCCCAGGGGGCTCCAATGGCCAACCTGGCCTTGGGATGCAGGGGCAGCCCCAGCTGCTCTGGCAATTCCAGCCCAGACAGCAATTCCTGACCCACATCCCACCCCAATCTCCCCTTTCCCAATCTGCAGCCATTCCCTGGCTCCTGTCCCAAATTCCAGCTCTCCTGTCCTCCCTGGAATGTTCTGGAAGCTCTCCCTGCAGCCTTCCCTTCTCCAGGGGAACATTCCCAGCTCTGCCAGCCTCCCCTTGGCTCCAGCTCCTCTCCCAGCAATTCCTGGCCCCAGGGGCTTCCCTTGCAATCTCACAAACCAGGCAGGCTCTCCCTTCCTTCTCCTCTCTTTTCTCTCCCCATTTCCCAGCCCAAGCCCTCGCCATGGATCCTGAGTGTGCCCAATGCCAGCAGAATCCCGGGATGCTTTGGCTGGGAAGGGCCCTCCCAGCTCATTGCAGGGACCCCTGCCAGCAGCCCAGGGGGCTCCAATCCTTCCTGGCACATCCCAGGGATGCAGGGGCAGCCCCAGCTGCTCTGGCAATTCCAGCCCAGACAGCAATTCCTGACCCACATCCCAGCCATTCCCTGGCTCCTGTCCCTCCATCCCCAGCCCCTCTCCAGCTCTCCTGGAGCCCCTTCAGCCCCTGGAATGTTCTGGAAGCTCTCCCTGCAGCCTTCTCCTCTCCAGGGGAGCACTCCCAGCTCTCCCAGCCTGGCTCCAGCCCTCTGAACTAATTCATGACCTTCTCGACCCAAAAATAAAGAGCCACTGGAACCAAGATATCTATTCAAACAAACCCCAATAAACTGTCTATGTATCCCTTTTCCCATCTCTTCCTAGACTGGATTTTTAACATTTCCTTACCAAAATGTCCCATAAATTTGTCCCTCAAGTAGGCAGCCATCCCCACTGTTATTCTGAAGTGCAAACTCCCAAAATCCAGGAGAGCCCCACAGCTTTGTGCAGCAGCAGCCCCAGGAAACTCAGCAGGGTCTCTCTGTCCTCCACATCCCCAGACATGGATTTTTAAACACACAGGTGTGACTAATGAGCCACAAATTAAGGATAAGGCAGTGACAATTCCCATAGTTAAGCCTTTCTCCATAAACTTCTTTCAAGCACAGAGATCTAAAAATGTTAGAGAACTTCCCTAGACTTTAGAATTGTCCACTTAAAGCTGAGCTCAGCTAAGCTCAGGCAGAGATTTTCAAGTTATCTTCCCCCAGGGACAAGGAGCCACTTGGAACCTGCTCCTGCCCTTCCTGAAGCTCTGAGGATCTGAGAGAGCACCCAAAGAGTCATCACAAACCAGAAAAAGCTTGAGTTTAAAAATTTGGGAGTAATTAACAATATTTTTATAGACAAATGTAAAAGGTGGCTGCACAAACCTACATGGAAAAGCTTCTTAAGGAAGGAAGGAAAAGAGAGTTAAATGCAGAAAGGAAGAACAATGAGATCAGCAGAGGCTGTTATGAGATCTGCAGCTTTTCTGGCCAGGTTCTACAAATCATTTCTCTTTTGTACAAAACTCTAAATAACTGCTGCATGGGAGTCACAAAAGGAATTACACCCAAATTTCCCCAAGCAGTCTGTCAGCCTCATCCTCAGTCACAGAATGGTTTGGATCATCTGACAGCCTAATGAGCAGTTAGCAGGTTTGGGCACTGCCTTGTGCTCAAATTTGGGGTCTTACAGAGCTCTGCTGAAGCAGCAGGGCCTGCTTGTTCAGATTTATTTTTCCCCTGACAGCAGGAAAGTCTCTGAGCTTTGATTTAAAACTGAAGCTAATTGAAGGGGTGGGGCCACCCTTCCACACTGTAATTTATTCTTTTCAGTATAAATGAATTCACCTGCTTGCTGTAAACTTCACGTGTGATTTAGGTTTAGAACCAGTTCCAATCATGCCTGTATTCAACGAGAATTCAAGACACTTTGCATGGCTCTGGAATATGAACATCTCAAAGGCTCACACTCTCCACCAGATGCCATTAAACCTTTCTGTGCCTGCTCAACCCTCTGGGCAGGTTAATGGCATTGATATATGATCTGATGCAATTTATCAATTCCAACAGACAAGCAGGAGCCACACAACCTCTCCAGACTGGCTCATAAAACAAGCGTCAAGAATCTGTTACACTCCTGGCATCAGAAACTAAAATTCTGCCTTCTGACCCATCCAAAAAAAAAAGCTCATTTTCACTTATCAGCACTGTAACTCTACAAATTCTTCAAAACAGAATTGTTTCCACAGCAGTGCTAATGAGAGGAATGAAAAAAGCAGTCTTTATCAAGCTGATGTTTTCCTTGGGAGCGATTTTCCTCTACAAATATTGCACATAATGAAGATACACACTTTACTTTTCTGCCATTCATTCTCAATGTGGAGATGAATATTTCAGCTGGAAGAGATTCCTGCTGGAATCCCTCTTTTTCCAAAGGCCAGTTGCAGTAAATTCTGAGGAGCAGCACAAACCCAGTGCTCAGTTGGCCTTCACACCTTGCTATTAATGTAAATGGGGCTGCAAAACAATTAGAGCCTTGGCCACACATTTGTGATAGAATTAGTTCCATACATGATTTCAAAGCTTTGCACCTGCATCAGCTTAATTGGACTCTGCTACACTCCAAATCACCGAGCTGAATTTTCTCATTTCAAGTCATATTATCAATTAGGATTTTTTTTTTAAACTATTTTTTTTTTAATGCAGCAATCAAGGGCTGGGAGTTGAAATATCCTTACCTAGGCTGATTTTCCTGGGAAATATTCTCCCCTCTCTGGTAACCATTGTCAGCCACCTGAGTGGTGGAGCGTTTCACAATCTGCTTGAGCTCCTGTTCCAAGCGATCCTGGATGGCTTTCACTGTCTCTGGGATTTTCTTCAGCTTGGCCAGCCCCTTGATGAGGATTCCCATGAAGACAGTGCTGTTCTCCTCTGGATCCAGGTCTGTGTCCTCTTTGAGTTCCAGAAGGCTGAGTCTCTCACTGGAAGAGATTTAATTTATTAATTTAAATTTACCAACTGAACCCGACGTCAGCGCCTCGAGGAGCAGGGGAGCTCCTCTGGCTGCACAGAATGAACAAGGAAACCAGAAACACTTGGATTTTGGGGGGAAGCAGTGGCTCTTTCTGTTTGCTTGGAGGCTTCCCTAGCAGCCTGCACATTGGATTGATTTAGGAACAATCCACGGGGTAAATTCTGTGTTGGGAAACAGAGGAATTCTGGTGCAATTCAGATATTCATAAATGAGAAGGTACAACATCCCTACAAATCCCCTCAATGTGGCTCAAGGAGCTCAAACCCCCTCAGTTTCTTGCCCAGCTGTTTCTCCTTGCTCTTTTCTTCACAAGAGAGGAATTCTCATTACAAACACTATCAAGCTTAAGAGACTGCTGATGAATTCAGCAAAGTTTATGCCGCCGAAGTGACTGATTGTTTGATTTTATCTTTTTCTGCTTTATTACGTCTGTCAAGGGGTTGATGAAGTTACTCAAATCTTCCAGCAAGGCTTCTAGAAGGGTAAAGTGAGAAGAATTAGAGAGGATATTGCAGACATGGTCCTGAAGTAACAGGGATTGCACAGGGAGAAATCCTGTTGCTAAGCGACAGGGGATGGGAAAGCAAGAGAGACTCTGCTTGTTTTAAGTAGGTTCATTAAGCAACATTTCTTAATTTACAGATAACACCCAGCAACAACAAAAGCGTGGCTCTGTTAAAGACTGGGTGAAACATTTAATAAATATATTTAAACACTTATGTGAAGTAAGTGTCTTCAAGGCAAACGGAATTAAAAGCATCTTGGAAGATCTACAGCCACTCTGTGCCATCCACCAGGCCAGATCCTTGGGTGAAAATTAAAACCCAAAGGCTGTTTCATCTGACTGGGCTGAGCTCTGAAAAGGCTGCTGGGTGACAGATGACTCCCATGCTTTCAGCTCCTCGACAGATTTTTTTACTTCAAAAGTTTTCCAAGAAGCTGAAGAAATGTCAAAAGATCCAGCAGAAGGATGGAAGGGACATGGCAGGAGTGAGGAATGGCACAGGGAGCTGCCTTAGAGCAAGAAAACAGCCCAAGGATGGTGCCAATTTATAAATAATCACAATAAATGGGCAATGCTCCCCTCGGGTTTGCCAGTTTGCACCAACCTCAGGCTCAATCAATCCATCAATCAATCAATCAATCAATCACTGCTTTTTCCTGCAGTGTGATCCCAAACTCTGCACCTCTGGCTCAAACCAAGCTCAGGGCTCACATTTGAAACCAGAGCACAGGTGAGAGTGAGGAGAGAAAGGATCCTGCCAGGGAGCCAGGCTGGCAGAGCTGGGAATGTGCAGCCTGGAGAAGGGAAGGCTGCAGGGAGAGCTTCCAGAACATTCCAGGGAGGACAGGAGAGCTGGAATTTGGGAAAGGGCTGGAGGGAAATCCCAGGGAATGGCTCCAGATTGGGAAAGGGGATTTTGGATGGGATGTGGGGCAGGAATTGCTGGCTGGGCTGGAATTCCCAGAGCAGCTGGGGCTGCCCCTGCATCCCTGGGATGTCCAAGGCCAGGTTGGACACTGGGGTTGGAGCCCCCTGGGATGGAGGGAGGGGTCCCTGCCATGGCATGACCTTTAAAAAGACCCTTCCAACTCCAAACTATTCCGTGATCCTCTGACAGTGAACAGCAGGAAAATCAAACAGGGCTTCTTTGTCTCTCTCACACTTCTTTCAATTCAATGTGAGCAAGTTACAGGACAACTAGAAACACCCAGAATACATTAATTAAAAAAAAAAAAAACAAAAACAAAAAAAACAACAACAAAAAAACCAGCAAACTGCAAAAAACCCAAGGATAATATATAGACATTTCAAACACCAACTGGAATTTAATAACTGGATGCAGAACTATCCCTGCTCAGAGCTCTGCTCCATCACAGACCTTTCACCCCACAGAGCTGCAAAGGACTTTGTGGCTGCAGGTCTGGTCTCTGCCCACTCTGTTATTGTTATTTGTTATTCTCCAAAACCCACAGCAAAACTCAAGCAGAGACACAGAAAATGAGCTCTTTGCAACCAGAGCTGTGAAAAAACACTGGAAATGCTACAGCAAGAAAGGTTAAACCTATTCTTTTTTTAAAAAAATAACCCTAAATATCTTGTTTCTCTGAGTTCAATGCAGATATTTCCCAGCCTCTCAGAGGACAGGTCCCATCGTGAGGCTGCACCCTCTCTGTAAGCAGCTTGTAAATTATTCTTAATATCACACAATGAACACCAGGAGGGAGGAAACAGAGCTGTAGCCAAATGTGAGGACAACATTTAAGAGGAGTAAAAGCAGCAATCTTGCTGAGAACTCTGCCAGCACACTGAGACAAACACAGTTCCATTTTCCAAAGAGCAAACCAATTTCCAGCATCCTCAAATAGTCAGGACATTGATTTACATCTCTTACAAACAAGAGCAAAGTGAGCAATTCGATCTCTGGGAGCTCTGGAGGCTCTGTCAGGTGGGGCTGTTTGATCAAACACTGGGAACTGTTTTCACTGTGTTCCCTGCACATTGTCCCTACTAAAAAGGAGTTTTGGGGGCCCATTGATCTGTGAGATCTGACAAGATCCCAGCCCTGGCTAACTGAGGATGTCCTTTGCTCCTGTCTTTGGCACTTCAAACTCCTCTCCTGCCATTAAATGTCATCGAGGGCTTGCTGGACCACAAAGCTTTGGCCCAGGAACAAGCTCCTCCTGGCCCCAGATCCAGAAAGGCATCAAAGGACACAGGCATTTATTTATTAAGGAGTTCACCTGGAAAACTGCAGCCCCACGTGCTGCTCCCTGTGGGCATGGGTGAGGAGAGCTGTCCCTGGAGATCAGCTCTCAGAAGGGTGAGCTTTGTATTTACTCCTAAACTGGCAACATGAATAACTTTGCTATTCTTTGGGATCCAGAAGTTATTCCCAGCTTTGATTCTTGGAAGGAACTGGGGGGAGAGCAGATCTGCCACCCTTGTCCAAGAGCCTGGCTGAGGGCAGAGGAGTCCAGGAAGGCTGGACATCCTTCAGAAAGGAAATCCTAAAGGCACAGGAGCAGGCTGTCCCCAGGAGCCACAGGATGAGCAGGCAGGAAAAAGATAATATATAGGAAAGAGAGCTTTGACTGGAATTCAGGGGAAAAGGAGAGTTCCTGGCCTTTGGGAGAAGCAGAAGGCAGCCCAGGAGGAAAGGAAGGATGTTGGGAGGTTGTGAAGGGAGAAAATGAGAAGGACCAAAGCCCAGCTAGAACTTAACATGGTTAAGGACAATAAAAATATTTCTATAAATACATCAGCAAGCAAAGGTGGGCCAGGGAGAACCTCCATGCTTTGCTGGATGTGGTGGAAACAGTGAGAAAAGGAAGAGGCTGAGGCACCAAAGTCTGTGTCAGTGTTGAACAGCAAAGCCCTGTTCTCAGGGCAGCCAGGGGGAGGCAGGGATGGGGAGCAGAACAAAGCCCCAGAATCCAAGGGAAATGGCCACACATGAGGCCTCAAGTTCTAGCTTTCATATTTTTTAGATTCTGTAGTGTTTTGGTGTGTAGTTCTGGGTTTCATGTTTGGTGCTACTAAACTCTCTCTGCAGAGTGGGTGCACAAAACAATTCCTTTTCCAGCATGGGACCAAGGAAAACCAATACAACTTTCAGGCCCAAGAACAAAACCAAGAGTGAAGTGAGAAGGAAAAACAAAGAGGATGGAGCTTCACAGCCTGGAGCTGTGGCTGGACAATTAACTCCAACATGCTGATGGACCAGAACTTTTAAAAGTGGGAGATCTCGTGGCCAATTGTCCATTTTGTGCCCACTTTGGGTCCATCTCAGGTGTGACCCAGCCAGGCTCTGGTGCTGCCCAGGTGTGGCCATTGATAAATAAATACCTGATTTAGCCTTTTAACAAATCTCTATTTTATCCTTTTGCTCTGGCTGCTCTCTGTCCCAGGGCAGCCTCCAGAAGGCATCACACCCCTCCTGGCCCTGGGGCAGATGGGATCCACCCCACCAAGAGCTCTGCAGAGCTTTTCAAACCTCCCACCCAACCCGGGCTCACAGCTGAGGGTGCCCTGCTCCCCTCACCCAGGTCACTGATGAAGGTTAACACCTTTCTCCAGGAGAATGCTCTGGGAAACAAAGGCTTGACTGAAGTCTAGGTAGAGCTGGCACATCCCCAGCCTTTCCCTCCTCCCCCCAAGGGGGTCACTTTGCCCACAGTGGCTCAGGTTGGCCAAGCAGGACCTGCCTTTCCTGAACCCCCTCTGACTGGGCTTGTCCTCTTGTCCTAATAAATTCTGCAAACCTCTCGTGGAGCAGAACGTTTAAAAACATCTTATCAAAAGCCTTCTAGACAACAGCTGGAAGGAAGGAAGAACATTTCAGCCATTTTCACAACATTTTTCATCACCAAACCATTTTTTTCATGTGAAAATGCTCAGCTCTGTGCTCGAGCAAGCAAAAGCTGAGCTGTGGGTTAAAGCCCTAAAAGCTGAACCTTGTCCATCCCTGATTCCCCACGCCCAGGGTTACAGAGGGGGCAGCTGCCCTGACCCCTGCTCACATGATGCCTACAAAAAACCCCAAACTCTGTTCCAACTGGAATCCATTTGCTCAGTGCTGCCATTTCCCAAGGAACCAACCTGCTGCAAGGAGCTTTTTAACAGCCCCAGTCTGATCCCTAAAAAGCCAACTTTGGGAACTCATTTAAGCAAAGCAGCTGAAAAGAAAAGGCTCTTGGGTCTTGTTTTTCATTCCAGGGAACAGCCAAAATTTGCTGCTCCTCATTATGATGGTTTCATTATCCACGGGCTTTTATGGGAGTCTTGTAAAATTTAATGTACTATTTGCCATGATTTATGTCCTTCTGGTGATATCCTTTGTACCTTCAATCCTTCCAGAGAAAAGCACGTGAGTTCCTGGTGGCTCAAAGGCATCATTTCAGATTTGAAGCAACATCACTTGCTAATTCCTGGTGCTGAATCCTTCTTCTGACACATTCATGGAGCTACAAACAGGCAGTTCCTGCAGAAATGGGTCCTTGGAAGATTTTGGGAATTTTCTGCTCTGCATCATTACCAAAGCCAGAAGAAAACCACTTCAAAATCCTCCTAATCTATACAAGCATGAAAATCAAGTCTCCAAATAAAAAATTAAGTGCACTGTAGCCAATTATTTGATGTTGGGACCACACAGAGGAACAACTCATGAAATCATACAGAAAGAGCAATTATGTGTTACTTTCCTGGCTTTCACCACACAGATCTAAAACCTCCTTGATTTTCCCTTTCCTTCCCCAAACACATCCCCAGACCATTAAATTTCAAGAAAAAAAAAAAATGATAAAGGCAATTTACCCAGCTGGTGGCAGATCCTCAGGTGAGGTTCCTGAGAAGAGAAGAAATCTTTGGAAGATTTATTGAGCATGTTTGGAGTAGAAGCACCTGTGACAATGGACTGGCACAGTGGCATTTTTTTAGATTCACCTTGAAAATTGGACATTCCAAGCTCTGGCTCCTGCAGGGATTCTGGATCCTGCAGGTTTAGAGGTCTCCACATGCTGTCACAGAAGTCTCTGGTTCTTGAAGAAGGACAGACAGGAGCAGTTCCTAGACCTGCCCTTAGAACCACCACTCTGCCTGGCCCTACAAACGATTTCTTCTCAAAAAGTCATTGAAATAAATTAGCAATTCAGCATCACATCTACATACGCCACCCACAGCAGTATTTACTGTCAGCACCAGCTCATCTTCTGCTGGATTTCTAGGAAGTATTGTCCCAGATTTCCCAGGAAAGGGCACTCTTGGGTTTGCAAGTTCCAGGAAGAGGCTGGCAAAGCAGGAACCTTCCTAAATACCCTTCAGACAAGTTCAAGCAGAGATATATAAATTTATTTCTCTGAACTGGCCTGAAGGGAAGGTGTTTCTGGTGAGCTGCCACATCTGCAATCCTCAGGTGAGCACTACTGAAGGGTTTGTTGATTTGATGTGTGGCAGGAACAGCTTTAATTCCCTTATAAAGATTCTACAGCACAAGGGAACATCTCCTCTGGGAAGGGAGTGCAGGAAGGACTCCAAATTTTGGCATCTTTGCTGGGCTGGGATGAATGAGTTAGTGCTTTAGAATGACACCCATTAATATGCACAGACACTTTGTTTCATCAATAAAACTTAAGTGACTAGAGGCAGAAGCAGCTTTTGTTATGCACACACATCAGTTTGAAATTCTCTGCTAGTTGTGCAGTCCTGGAAAAGGCTACTTTTAAATAAAATTACACGGAAAAAAAAATCTACATAAGAATATTGGGCACTTGAAGCAGAACCATAGGCACATTTTATGTCACTCAAATGTTTTCTGTCAGAATCCACAGCTTTGCCAGGCTGAGGGACACTTGCCCAGCACTGCCCTGAGTGATGCTGAGCACAAGGAGGAGCTAAGGAAGAGATTTTCTGTGAAGAGCAAGAGGAGAGCTGCAAAAACAAGATCAGCAGGGGCATCTCCTGCTCCAGAGATCCCCATCAGCTCCATAACTTCCATAAAACCTTTTGGGGTTTATTACTAAACAGAAGACCAAGAGCTTAGGGGGAGAAAATAGCAGACATTATAAATATCACTGAAAAATGAGTATTTTAACATTTAGAGGGGTTGGAACTAGATGGTCTTTCAGGTCCCTTCCAACCCAAACCATTTTATTTCCAGTGGTGAGGCTGGGATTCAGGTTTTTGTGGTTTATTTCCTCAGTTCCTCAAGATCCTGTGATCTTTTGTAAGAAAACTGAACTGAACTTCCCACTAGATCACAGAGCAGAACAGGAATTCATAAGTTTTGCCCTCAGATTTTTCATATGGTTCCTCTTTTCCAGATTTGGAGTGACCTGGCTGCAGTTTCCAGCTCCCAAACCTCCAGGACACACAAAAACAGCTCCAAGACCTGGCAGGAGCAGAGCTGAAGAACAAAACCCTTCCAGGAGCAGAAGATAAGAGTAATCAAATGGAACAATCTCAGAGACAAGTGTGACAAAACCAGAAACAAAAAGACAAAAGAATTAATAAGGCTGAAAAGAGGAGGCAAGATTCTCTGCATTTGAGGAATACTGAAACAGTCAGCTTTGAAAGGGGGAAGAGACTGGAGGTCACTTCTGTATTATTCATCAAGGACAACCCCACTTATGAATCTCCTGAAACAATACAAAGATTGATTTCCCCTCTCTGCAGCCCTCCCAGAGCCTCTGACAAAAGCAGCAGTGAAAGTTTTCCACGGTGTTTGCTGCAGCCAACATGAAAAAAGATCAGCCCCAGATTATTCCTGTGTCCAGCCACACCTGCAGTCCAAGTTCCAAAGCTCCCACAAGGAACAGGTTTGACCTTTTGGCTCCCAAACAATGAAAAAGTTCAGTAAAATCTGCAGTAAATAATGCTGAGGGAATCTCCCCACAGAATTTGCAGAAGCCACTGCAAACCTCTGCTGCTCAAGGTATCAAGAACACAACCAAGGTGAGAAGAGGCACAGGAAAGGGAGTGTATTTAACTGAAGCTGGTGGGGGTTAGGAGAGAGAAAAGATGATTTCCCATGAGGAAAAAAAAAGCAAGTTCTGCCCCTGGACACAACACCCCCTGGTTTTGGGCCACTGCACAAATCACCTCCCCTGAGCCATGAGGGGATGATTTGCCTCCTCCCAGCCCAGCAAAATCAGCTGAAGATGTACAGATGAATATATAGGGCTTGAGGACTCACTGCTGGAGCTTCCAGGAGTACTGAACTGGGAAGTCTCAAGGAATTTCCGAGGTGTGGATAAATTAGTGACATCCATCAGAGGCACAGGAGAGGAGTCTTTCACGAGGGACCTGCGTGAGGGGAAAGAATGAAAGCAAAAATTAAAGATTATTATTTACAATACTTACTCACAACAAACAAGCCACTTATTCCTTACATTTTTAAGCCTAAGGAATAGATGTTCTCATTTCCATGCCTTCTGTCAACTTCCCAATCCTCCAAACTTCTTTATTCCCACCAGAAACCTCCACCCTTTTTCCTGCCCTTCACGTTCCTGTTCTGAGCACACCCACGTCCATCCCTTCCCAAATGCACCTCCTGACTCAAAAATTCCAACATTTTCCATTTGGCCATTTTCATCATAAATTCACATTGAATTAGGTGCCAAAACTGTGTCACACTGCCCCAGCTGCTGGATGCAGCAAGAAATCATTTTTAGGAGAAAGAAATGTGGAAGGCTCCTACAGTGGAGCTCAGGATGTTTGCTTAGAGATCAAAATGCTCATGGAAAATGAAAAAAAACCCAAGGGTTAGGCTTGGTATCCTGCAGAAAAACCACCCAAAACAACAACCCACCCTTGCTGCAAGAGTTCCTGTTATCAAATATCCACAATGTGCCTCAGGGAAAGTGAAAAAAGGAGAATTCAGAGTAAGAGAAAGGTCCCTGCAGCAGCCCCACAAAAGTTAATTAGCAGTCCCCAGTCTGGGCACACCAAAGCTTTGTGGCTGTTTTTAATTAAGAAGATGAGTAAGGAAGAGACTGATGGCTTGCTAGCTACCCTCCTTCCTAGAAATTTCAATTTCAATCAATCCTTTCTTTTAGAAATTCATTTAATGCAACTGGCTATCTTGCCAGTTTTTGGCAAGCAGGTTTTTATTCATTCTCACAATAAAATGCTCATTTATCTTTTCTCTGCATCTCTATCAAGTGCTGGCTCCCCTTTTGCTCCCCACCTCTCCTACTCTGCAAAAATTATCTCCCAGCACCCTGTCTCTCTTTCCCAGCCACTTTCTTCCTTCCCTGCAGCAACTCAGAATGAGCAAAATGAGGAAAAACCAGCTCACACTAACTGAATTTCCACTGACCACGGGCACCAACCAGGGAAGAAGTTTCAACACCTTTAGGACACTTTGGAAACACATCAAACCCAACACATTCCAACTCAGAAGCTTAAATATTGTGGCTTCCATCTCATTGCTTTATGGCTGGTTGGGATGCTTTTAAAACTTGGATATTTCCTAGAAAATGAGTTTTTCCCTGACCTGAGCCTCGTGACCATGACATTTTTGTAGGCTGGGTCTTTCAGGCTTGCAGCTTCTGAGTTTCTAAAGCTCTGTGTTTTCCTGATGTTTTGGGTTTCTGAAATTTGTTCCCACAGCTTGGCCATAAACATCAGGTTTTGTTTGTGTAATGAAATTCAAATTTGGAATTCTTTCTGTGGGAGGGATTTTCTTTTGAGGTCCCTCTGCTTTGGCCAATGTGGGTGAAGAGCTCTGTTCTCATTCACCAGTCGCAGCAGCCTGTCCAAAATGTATAAAAAGGGAGTCACTGCCTGAATAAACAGAGTCAGATTGATCTCTCCAAGCTGTTTTGGAGAAATTCGTGTCACAGTGACATTTTCAGGAAAGGGAAAACACCAGAGAAGGGAGAGAATGCACAGAGGAGCCGTGGGGAGCAGCAAAACCCCAAGAGAGGCACCGAGAAAAGCACGAGAACGCGGACACGGCTCGAAGGTGTCAGGTGTTTAAAACATAAAATATGGGGTTTGTTCTTGTTTCTGAACCTGACTTGACTTTGTCTCTGTGAAAGTTTCTGTTTCTCCCAGCCCAGCATCTGAAGAAGAAGTCGAGATCCTCTGTTCTCCTGCTCTTTTCAGGACTGTTTATTCTTTGTTATCTTATATTTGTGGCTCTGGCCTGCTGAGATCTTTGTTGCAGGTCAGGTTGTGACAAACTCACCACCCTTTGGGGCAGTGTTATCTTTAATACTAAAAATTACTTCATTTACAATAACCTATTAACCACATCTAACAGTGTACCTTTACTCTAAACCAATTAGAAAGTGCCACCATCACAGCAGCAGATGGAGACCAATAGCAAGGGCAGGGACAACCCTAATTCCTCCATCTTTGCCCCAAAACTCACATTCTAAACTCCCCAAATTCTACTTTTTCACCCTGTGACATATTAATTATCATTCTACCTAAATTCTTTGTAGTCTGAGTCTCCTGGGCCTGAAGTTTCTGGGTTTCTAAGCTCAGTTTCTTCATGATGTTCTGGTTTAGGAAGACCTGGGTCTCACAGGCTCGACATAAACATTACACTTGTTACCAAAACACTGGCAAGGTTTATGTCAAGCCTGTGAGAACCAAAACATCACACAGAAACTGAGCTTAGAAACTCAGAACCTTCAGGGCTAGGAGACAATGCTTATGTCAAGCCTGTGAGAACCAAAACCTAAACCAAAACAGCACACAGAAACTGAGCTTAGAAACTCAAAATCTTCAGTCCTTGGAGACAATGTTTATGTTCAGCCTGTGAGAAGCAGGTCTTCCTAAACCAATACATCATGAAGAAACTGAGCTTAGAAACTCAAAATCTTCAGGCCTAGGAGACAATGCTTATGTCAAACCTGTGAGAACCAAAACCTAAACCAAAACATCACAAAGAAACTGAGTTTAGAAACTCAGAAACTTCAGGGCTAGGAGACAATGTTTATGTCAAGCCTATAAGAACCAAAACCTAAACCAAAACATCACACAGAAACTGAGCTGAGAAACTCAAAATCTTCAGGGCTAGGAGACAATGCTTATGTTCAGCCTGTGAGACCCAGGTCTTCCTAAACCAATACATCATGAAGAAACTTGAGTCTAGAAACTCAGAAACTTCAGACCTAGGAGACAATGTTTATGTCAAACCTGTGAGAATCAAAACCTAAACCAATACATCACACAGAAACTGAGCTTAAAAACTCAAAATCTTCAGGCCTAGGAGACAATGTTTATGTCAAGCCTGTGAGAAGCAGGTCTTCCTAAACCAATACATCATGAAGAAACTTGAGTCTAGAAACTCAGAAACTTCAGTCCTAGGAGACAATGTTTATGTTCAGCCTGTGAGAACCAAAACCTAAACCCAAACATCACACAGAAACTGAGCTTAGAAACTCGGAAACTTCAGTCCTAGGAGACAATGTTTATGTCAAGCCTGTGAGAACCAAAACCTAAACCAAAACATCACAAAAAAACTGAGCTTAGAAACTCAGAATCTTCAGTCCTAGGAGACAATGCTTATGTCAAACCTGTGAGAACCAAAACATCACAAAGAAACTGAGTTTAGAAACTCAAAATCTTCAGGGCTAGGAGACAATGCTTATGTTCAGCCTGTGAGAACCAAAACCTAAACCCAAACATCACACAGAAACTGAGCTTAGAAACTCAGAACCTTCATTCCTCGGAGACTCAGAGCACAATTCTTGCAACTTCTCCATTTTCCAGGACGGTCAGACTCAGCAGATCTGACCGTTCTGCTCCCCCCCGATGCTGAGGGGGTTTGCCCGTGCCAGAGGGCCGAGTGTGGGGGGTGAGGGGGTGTGGGTGCCGGGTTTGGGGTGTCCCACCCGAGCCTGGCTCTGTCCCTGCCGCGCTGCGCCGGGCGGTTGGTGGAGCGGATGTAGAGGTGCCGGTGCAGCTCGTCGATCAGCACCAGGTGCAGGTTCATCTTCTTGCTGTGCAGCTCCAGCCTCAGGTCGCTGAGCCCTTCCACCTGCAGGAGGGGACCCTCCAGGGAATCCACTGCTGACACCTGGAGGAGGGGGGGAAAAGAAAAAAATATTTTAGACATCGATTCGTTCCGCTCTCGCCATCTGTAGTCTGGTTCTTCCAGGCTTGCAGCTTCTAAGTTCTGGGGTTTTTTTTCCTGATGTTTTAAGTTTCTGAAACTTAAAACTTAGGTTCAAGTTCTCACAATTTGAACATGAACATCAGAATTGTTTTTGTAACAAACTCAGAATTCTTGCTGTAAGACAGACCTTCTTTTAATGTCCCTCTAGTTTAACCAATGTAAGTGAAAAGTTCTGTCGCTCACTCACCAATCACAGTAACCTGTCAAAAATATATAAAAATAGTCATTTATTTGAATAAATCAGAGTCAGATTCATGTCCCTGAGCTGTTTTCAGAAAAATCCGTGTCGTGTTGTGATTCACCACAGCGACAGCCATCGATTCGTTCCGTTTTGCAATTTTCCTCTTGGATTTGGGGGAGTCTGAATCCCAGGATGATTCTATCCTCAAAACCCTTCTCAAGCAGAAAATGTTGAAGTAATATTTCCTCATTTCTATTCCCAAACAAATTATCTAGAAGGGTCCAACATCCAAATAATTCAGATTTAATGCGTGGCCTTCAAATATTAAGCATATGTATAAAACAAGTTAGAGAAAACACAGCTCTTTAATAAAAATCAAAGCTTGGTTTATCCCCAAATAAGAGGATTATTAAGTAGAAAAGTGTTAGAAGAAGATAGTGACAATGGTGTTTGATGGTTGTTATTCTTTCCATTACCAAAAAACCCCATTATTCCAAATTCTACAAATGGAGAGAAAATGGCTTAAATTTAATTTGCTTACAGTCATGACTGAAAAATCTTAGGAGGTCTCATGCTCTAGGCTGCACAAGGATTGTTATCCTGAGGCTACACCATTGGAATAGCTGAACTAATGACCAGCTGACATCCTATGGGCACCAAAATTCCCTGATTTCCTTTTCTATCCTAAAAATAAAGGTGGACAAAACGCACCAGGAATGACAAATCAGTGCCTAAAAGCAACGCTCTCCCTGTGCATCCCTCCCAGGGGGGTTTCCAGGGAACAGAGATTTCCAGTCACTAATAAATAAATGATGGCATCCCCTCTGCAGCTTCCAAACTCTCAGTGCTGATGCTGTGAGGAACTGGGAAGAGCATGTTTGGCATGCAGAGGTTTAAAATAAAATTTGAAAGCCCATTCCCTGCTAACTGAGGATGCTGTCAGTGAAATAAGACATTTGCTTGCACTTCAGGATCTCGGTTCAGAACAAAACCTGTCAGCCAAACATTAAAAATTAAAAGCAAAGATACAGTGAGCAGCCAGCCCAGGGAGGGCTGCTCCTCAGTACCAGTAAATATTAACTCTGCTGCAAGCACATCCATCACCAGTGTACGCCTTTGCTGGCCTCCAAACCCAGAAAAAAACTGGAATATCCATGGGACAGCCAGGATTTTTATGTTAATTTTAAAATCTTGCCACACTACTGCCCATCCTCTTTCTTTCCCACTATCCATATGGGAAGAGAAGGGGAAGTTTGGCCACCACACATCACAAAACCACCCCAAAGATGAAGGAAAAACCCAATTTTCCTCTCCCCAGAGGAGGAGGAGGAGCTCCCACAAGTGGAGCAGCTCAACAGAGACCATGTGGGGCAGAAGTGGAAATGTTCATTCCTCTCTTCCTCCTCTGGCAGGTGGAGCTTTCTTCCCCAAATTTCCCCATTCCAAAGGCTCTGGTGAAAGCACATCCATCACCAGTGTACTCCTTTGCTGGCCTCCAAACCCAGGAAAAACCTGGAATATCCATGGGACAGCCAGGATTTTTAGGTTAATTTTAAAATCTCCTAGTCACACTACTGCCCATCCTCTTCCTTCCCAGTATCCATATGGAAAAACTTGGGGAAGTTTGGTCATCCCACATCACAAAACCACCCCAAAGATGAAGGAAAAACCCAATTTTCCTCTTCCCAGAGGAGGAGCTCCCACAAGTGGAGCAGCTCAGCAGAGACCACGTGGGAAACCCTGGCAGAAGTGGAAATATTAATTCTTTTTTCTTCTTTTGGCAGGTGGAACTTTTTTTCCCCAAATTTCCCCATTCCAAAGGCACTTGAACCACCCCCCAATCACTCCTGCAACTGCCCTGGGAGCTGGGCCAAAAATCCCACCAAAACAAAAAGCAGGAGCACATAGTGAGAAACTGAGATGAAAAAGCAGATGAAATCCAGAACAAAGTGACATTTAAAAAAATTCCAAGACATCCAGGAAAAGTTTACTCTGAAATGCAAGGCACAGGAAATTTAAACTTTCCACTCAGCTCTGTTTTTGTCTTGCCAGTTCCTAGAGTGTTCATTGCTCACAAAAAAATATTAAGGGCATCTTTTGAGGGAAAAAATGGAATATTCAACCATTTATTATCTTCACGTTCATGGAACTCAAAGGAAGGTCTCCAGTTGGCTTAAATGGCAACAAATATAAATATTGTGCTAAAAACCAAACCAAACATTTTTCCTTCCTGCAGTTTTGCTTACAGAAAGATGATTTAAGTCCTGGCAGCAAAGGAGAACTCAAAATTATATTCCAGAATAAAAAAATATGAGATTAAAACCTTTGTGTGCTGGATAAGCCAGCCCAGAACAGAATAAGCGACCAAAAGGAAGCAGAAACATCCATAAAAAATGCACAAAATTAAATATACAGCAAAGCCAGACCAACAGTGGAACTTCAGAAAAAACTTTTTTGACTTTATATCCCCACTCAGCTCCTAACACTCCAAAACTTGGATTACACAAGAGATGCCAATCAGCTTTTCCTGGTTTGTAACACTCCTGGCTGCATCCAAAAAAAAGTGGAATTGGATAGGGAGAGGAAGAATCATCCTGCAAGACTGCAGCTAATATTAATAATGGAATAAAGCAGGAAATGAGATGTACAGGAGTGGTCCAGAAAAAGCAGCTGATGATCCTTCCTGGCTCTTTTTTCTACCCACACGGCTCAGTTAAATGGAAATAAAGTGATTTTTGTTTGTTTTTCTGCAGGGGGATCATGGCATTGTGTTAGACTAGCTGGACACAAATGATAATTACAGGTAAAAGAGCTCCCACACATTAATCTTTGGGCAGGGGCTGGGTGCAGAAAGGAGCCACAGCAACAAAGAGCAGCTGGAAAAGGAGTCAACAATAAACAAGTCGTTATTCTTGTGGGAAAAAAAACGGCTTTACAATGAGCAAATTGTACCAAAAGAATGGGCAGTGCCCACCAGCAGCTCCTTTAATTCTTGAATTCAGCTCTCTCCCATTGAAAGCTGCTCATGAACACCCAATAACTGTAATTTAGTCAACCACTAATTAAAATATTGGCCTGGATAAGCAGAGAATTTGGCTTAGATGATCTGATAGTAATTCCTGATGTTCAAATCCTCTTATCTCTCTCTACTTATTAGCACCTACAATAAGCAAAGAGCCTTTAGGAAACGGAGATGAAATAAGCCTGAAAAAAGAGCTGTGCTTTGTATAAGCTAAAAATTGCAAGTTTATAGAAAATAACCGTGGCACCAGCACCATTAGGCAGCTTGTTTAAAGGTCACAGGCAGTTTATAGCAGGGCTTAATTGCCTTAAAAAGAAAACACAGCTAAACACTTGCTAAGTGTAACAGGCAATTTGGAAGGGTTTAATTCAGCATTTTACAACAAACGAGAACTTAAGTGCTAACAAGGTATTTGTCACAATTCTTTCTTTCCTGACTTCAGCCAAAGTTTTCCAATCTGCTTACAGTGAAAGCTGTTTATTCTCTCAAAGGTTCTGATGAAACCCCACAGGCCTGGAAGTGAGCAGAGATAAACTGGAAAGTCTCAGATAGGTAATTTTGATCAGGGAGGGGGAAAAAATCCTAAATAGTCATGATAGAATCATGGAATGGTTTGGGATGGAAGGGACATTAAAGATCACCCAGTGCCCATGGGCAGGGACACCTTCCACCATCCCAGGGTGCTCCCATCCAGCACCAGGATTCCAGGGATGAGGAACCCACAGCTTCCATGGGCACCCTCACAGGCAAGAATTCCTTCCTCAATTATTAATGATTTTAATGGAAATCCAAATGCTTTCTGGCTGAGAAACCAGTCTGTTCTGAATTTGGACCATGGATATGAAAACATGAAGGCACAAGTGAGAAAGGTTAAAGGGAAACAACGTGGTGGGTCATAATTTGAGATTAAAAAATAAGTCATATATAACACAATCATATACACATTTGTCACAATTCTTTCTTTCCTGACTTCAGCCAAAGTTTTCCAATCTGCTTACAGTGAAAGCTGTTTATTCTCTCAAAGGTTCTGATGAAACCCACAGGCCTGGAAGTGAGCAGAGATAAACTGGAAAGTCTCAGATAGATAATTTTGATCAGGGAGGGGAAAAAAATCCTAAATAATCAAGGGACATTAAAGATCACCCAGTGCCCATGGGCAGGAACACCTTCCACCATCCCAGGGTGCTCCCATCCAGCACCAGGATTCCAGGGATGAGGAACCCACAGCTTCCATGGGCACCCTCACAGGCAAGAATTCCATCCTCAATTATTAATGATTTTAATGGAAATCCAAATGCTTTCTGGCTGAGAAACCAGTCTGTTCTGAATTTGGACCACGGATATGAAAACATGAAGGCACAAGTGAGAGAGGTTAAAGGGAAACAACGTGGTGGGTCATAATTTGAGATTAAAAAATAAGTCATATACAAACACAATCTGACAGAAGGGAAAAAGCTGAGCCCTTGGAATAAAAGAGTAAATAAATAAGCAAGAACCCAGAAGGTTCCAGCTGCCTCACTGGTGAATACAACAATGCTGACATTTAAAAGGAGAATTGATCTGCTGCTTTTACAAGGGACTCGCTTTCACAAGGTACAGGGAAGGAAAATGATTTAAAAACAGCTTAAATAAGTGCAGGCAGATCGAAACAAGCAGGTCTCCAAATTCCATTTGCAGGTGATAAGGATGTGCAGGAGATAAGGACTGAGCCTGCAAACTGCTGTGGAGCAGGGAAATCCTCACAGGGCAGCTTTTGGGACTCAGGAAAGGGACACGACAGCCACAAATGCTGACCCCTCTTCCCCGGGAGGCCCTGGAAGGGAATTCCCAGAGCAGCCCCTGCATCCCTGGAATGTCCAAGGCCAGGCTGGACATTGGGTGGAGCACCCTGGGACAGAGGGAGCGTCCCAGCCAGGGCAGGGGTGGGACAGGAGGGGCTCGAGTCCCTTCCGACCCAAACCCGGGACCCAAAGTGCTGTGAGAGGCACAGAGCAGCAAGAACACTCCCAGTGCCACCCCACCCTGGCCACGGACTCGGACACCCACCGGACACCATCCTGTGACACCCACCTGTACATCCGTGCCACCCCACTCCTGTGCACCCACTCCTGTGCACCCACTCCTGTGACACCCCACCTCCACTGTAGTGACACCCCACTCCTGTGACACCCACTTCCCCACTCTGTGCACCCACTCCTGTGACACCCACTCCTGTGCCCACCCCACTCCTTACACCACTGACACCATCCACCCCTGTGCCACCCCACTCCTGTGCACCCACTCCTGTGACACCCCACTCCTGTGACACCACCTGGACACCCAACCTGTGACACCCAATCATGTGACACCCAATTCTGTGACACCCCACTCTGTGACACCCATTTCGTAATATCCAGCTCCTGTGACACCCAACTCCTGTGACACCCAATTCCTGTGACACCCAATTCCTTTAACACCCATCTCCTGTGCCACCCAATTCCTGTAATACCCAACTCTGTGACACCCAACTCCTGTGACACCCAATTCTGTGGTGGCAGAAATTTTTACCCACCTCAAAACTCCAAATCACTCCCAAGTTTATTAGCAATAAAATAAGCAAGGAGCTCCTGAATTTAAGGCTGCAAAATTCCCCATTTTCGAGGGACAATGCAGGGAATCCCAGAACGGCTGGAATCACAGAATAAAACCCAAAAGCCTGTGAAGCACCTGGAGCCTCCACTGCTGGCAACACTTAATGAGCAACTGATTAAATCTGCTTTACACTGCATTTGCATCTTTTAATTCCAACCCTGACACGAGTTTTATCAAGGCTGTGTTCCGTCTGTGGATTTTTGCAATATTTTGGTTGCAAGGTGAATCAGGATAAATCTGAAAAGTGATGGCTTTTAGGGATGGGCCAGCCAAATAATGGGACACAAGGAAAACTTAAGAAATCCAAAGGTTGGGAATTGTCAGAGCACAGGGTGAGGTGGCATGGAGACAAAGCAGTGAACAGGAATTAGTTAAGGTGACCCTGAACTTAAAAAGCAGCCTGGTGATCCTAAAGCAGAG
This sequence comes from Sitta carolinensis, assembly GCA_032173965.1. NCBI lineage: Eukaryota > Metazoa > Chordata > Aves > Passeriformes > Sittidae > Sitta > Sitta carolinensis. The sequence goes on from JAVUNC010000005.1 coordinate 1,063,154, forward strand.
AGTCTTCAGGTGAACTCATGGAAAAGAGGAAAAGCAGAGATCAGTGATGATACTCCTGCCTGCCACTGCCTCCTTCTCCCTAAAATCAGGAAAAGCAGCAAAGGAACCCGGGATGGGAGGATTAGTGAGGAGCTGATGGAGTTAACACCATGGATATTCAGGTGAGGGAAGAAACTGCTCCCAGTTTTGTTCAATTTAAAAATCTCGTAAGTATCACCAAACAAAAAGCAAAGAAAGAGCTGTAAATTATAATTATGGATCCTTTACAGTATTTTGGGAATACTCACTCCACAGCATGAAAGGATTTGTGAGCAAATGATGCCCAAAAAGGGGGGGACTGACACAGATGACTGGAGCTGAGAGGGGGAGAGGTTTGCAAAATCACTTTGAAAGATTCTGAGCTACACACACACACACACAAAAAAAGTGCTCAGTTTGCAGGAAAACAGCTCATCCTAGGACAGGCAAACTGATCTGAGGGGGGAAGGAGAGAAAAAAATGTACAAACAAAAGCAAAAGGTTTATTTTGGGCAAACCTGGTCTAAAACACCTTAACACAAAGGACAAACAGTTTTTGATTTTCTGAAGTGCTCCAATGGCAATGACCAAAGACTGTTTTCCCTCTGCAAACTTTTAAATATTTATAAAATTATGTTCCTCACTCGCTGTCCTTTCCTCCAGCTACAGAAATTTAATTCTTTTGCATTTGCCTCAGTCACCCATCAATCATTCTCCTTCCTCCTCCACTCGCTGTAATTCATCAATGTCTTTCTAGCAACAAAGTGCTGGAACCAAAAGTGGTGCTCAAGGAAGAGAGAGCTAAAAACAAGAGGTTTATCCAACTGCTCACTTGGACCTGAACACAAATCCTCCAATTGCTCCACCAGTATGGACAAATGACTTCCCTGAAACAGCAGAATTCTCTCCTGCCACCACACAATTACCCAAGACTTTTTCCTCTCACTTCTCATGCCCATTTCCATCCCAAATGCTTCAAATGCTTTAGTAAAAACTGAATTTATTACACCTTTCCACCAGCTTTAAAGCTGCGTTTTCAAAGTCGTTCCAACAGATTTATCTGGGTTATTTTACAGTGTCCCAGAACACTTCAACAATTTTTTCACGGTGTTGCTGCAGCGTTTTCCTGGGGGATACAATTCTGTCTTACACCTCAGAGAATAAAAAAGAACTCCTGGAAAAGCATCCTCTGCATTGCAACCCTGCTCCACCCTCATCACAGCCTGGTTTCTTATGAAATGAACTTTCAGCAGCTGAACTGAGGGGTTGTTATCAGCAGAGCCAAGAGCCCCAGTGATGCTCTGGAGAAGTCCTCAGGAGGAGCTGGGGTCAAGCAGGTGGTCATGCAAAGGAGGCAGCTTTAGGTACTAAATCTTCATGCAGGAGCCTGCCCTGATAATATAAATTACAGCAGGAAAAGAATGAGAGCAACTCGTTGATAACTATGCCCAGGGAGGGAAAAAATAAATAAGGTGTTTCTAAGGGATGGAAATTCCGTGTTCTAATGTGGTTAAAACTAGCCTAAAGTTTATTAAAAAATAATCAAAGCAGTATTTAAGGAAAAAAAAAAGGGGGAAAATAGAGAAGGAAGGTGAAAAGTGAGCTAAGAATAAAGATCCCCAGTCCTTCTGTATTAAGGATTTAGCAGTATTCTGCCAAAGTCAACCTGGAAAAACCAAACACCCTCAGATCCTCCTTGGGTGGGCTCAGACCTTCCAAACCCATGGGTATGGGGGTCACCAGAACTTATTCCAGGTATATATGGAATTAAATAAAATATACAAATAATATTAAAAGAGTTAATAAATAAAATGAACAAAACCCAAGGTCCTTCTCACCTCAAGAAATCAGCAGATTTGCCAATCAGCAACAATTAACAGAAACCTCACATGAAATGAGAGACAACCCTGCAGACACCACTTCTCAAAAGAGAATTTCAAGCAGAGCCAAAACTTAAATTTACCTCAGAAAGCCTTTCTACAGAACCCAAACAAGCCCAGCTCTCTTATTTCCACTGGCTTTCATTCCAAAATATAAAATTCTTCCACAGCAGCACCTGAAGCCCAGCGCTGCACTGAGGAATGCAGAAACAAAATGAAAGTGTTTTTATTGATTTTCCTCGTTCCAGCTGAAAGGCAGGCAGTAAATAAAATGCAGCCTGAGAACTGCACTGCTGTTTTTATTTATTTCGTTATTCCAGGCTACTTAAGGTGTAAGAACTCCACTCACTACAAGGCATTTTTAATTGAAAGCCTCTCCTTGTGCCATCCTGAGGAAAGCCACAGGTGGCAGCTGCAGCCAAGTAATAAAAACCAAACCTCTCAGCCATGCCCAGGGATAAAAATTTCATTTCCAAGGAGGTGGTGCCACTCCAAAGGCTTTTCCAGAGGATTAACGTGGAGTGCACAGGAAAGTGAGGAGCGCTGGAGGTTTGGAGGACAAAGAATTCGGGAATGGTTTGGGTTGAAGGATCTGAAAGCTCAGCCAGTGCCACCCCACCCTGTGCTCCCACCAGCCCAGGGGGCTCCAAGCCCTGTCCAGCCTGGCCTGGGACATTCCAGGGATGCAGGGGCAGCTCTGGAATGAGCTGCTCATGATGGGATGAGTAAGAAGAAGGTAAATATTTTTGCACACAGAGCAAAAACCGCCCTCAGCTCCTGAGAAAACATTTCAGGATTTTAAAGCTCTTTTTGACTCCTTGTCCTCACTTGATTTCTCCTCTCTCTCCTTTTCCTGTGCCACCCAGAGCAGCTGGGGGTGCCCCTGGATTCCTGGAATGTCCAAGGTTGGACACTGGGCTTGGAGCCCCTGGGACAGTGGGAGCTGTCCCTGCCATGGGTGGGGTGGCACTGGCTGAGCTTTAATGTCCCTTCCAACCCAAACCAGTCTGGGATTCCAGGATTTCTGCATTTCCATTTATTAACACGCCTTCCACTTCTGCCCCTGTTGTGTTGTGAAGTCCTGCCTTTAAAGAAACAAACCCACTTTTTTTGTAAAATGCCAAATGTGCAGTGAAAGCAATCGACTCAAAAAAAAAAAAAAATCCTGCTGCAGCTCAAAAAAAAAAAAAAAATCCTGCTGCTGTTCCTCACATCAGAAAGAGCAGGAGATATATACTATTATTTTCCTGACATAAAAAACCTGAAGTCTTTAGCACTGGAAAAGAAAGAAAAGTAGGTGTTGGAGCATTCCCTGCTTCTGGAGGAACAAAATCCAGACAGCTTTTTATTTCCTGGGAGAAAGGCACAGGAGAAGGATGTGCCCATGAGGAAACACCAATTCCTCACTCTGTAACACAAGTATGGGGGAAATTAAGTGTAGAATAATCAAAGGGCTCCATCCTTCTTCTTTCCATTTTCATTCTTCCTTCTTGTCTCACTAATAAAAAAACTTCAGGTGGAAATAGCAATGATCCCCCCTCTTTGTTACAGTCTTTGTTACCTGCCATAAGGGCAAATCCAGACACCAAACCAAAGTAGCCTACAGAGCTTTTATTTAATTTTATGACATGACCCTGAGTTACTTTATTCAACGATATATCTTCACTCTTTCTGCATTTCAGCTCTTAAATTATAGAAACAAATGACAAATATTACGTTTTCCCTACGGGGACCTCATGAGTCACCAGTGGAATCAGAAGAATTAAAGTGACAGCACAGATCTCCACGATCTTGAGCTAATTAATTTATTAATTACTGTGCAGAGCATAATCAATGCACAGCCCAGTGCTGGGGAGAATGGACAGGACATTGTTTCCTCCAGGGCTGACTCTCCTGTCCTGGCCACTGCTGCTGCTCTCTGGCTTCTGGTGGTGTGAGCACTCCCAGAACATCCCCTCTGGAAGAACCTGGATTCCTCATTCCAGCAGCCCAGCTCAGGCTTGCAGGGAAGTGACACCAACCTGTCCCTGGCCCCTGCTGCCCTCTCTGTTCTTAGGAAACTCCTCCTGGGTCAGAATTTCCCCTCAAAAGCAGATCACAGAATTGTGGAGTTGGTTAAGTTGGAAAAGAGCTCTCAGATGATCCAGACCAACCATTCCCAGCAGTGCCAAGGCCACCACTGGCTCATGTCCCCAAGTGCCACATGGCTTGAAATCCCTCCAGGGATGGGGATTCCACCACCAACCCCCTTTCTATAAAGAAACTTTCCCCAAAATCCAGCCTGACCCTCCCCTGGTGCAACCTGGGGCTGTTTCCTCCTCCTGTCCCTGTCCCCAGAGCCTGACCCCCCTGGCGCCCCCTCGTGTCAGGGAGCTGTGCAGAGCCAGGAGGAACCCTTTTCTTGTTTTACATCAACCCTGAACCCTCTCCTTGTTTTACATTCACCAGAACCCACCCACAAATGGCTGCACGTGCACTCGAGTGCCCCATAAAAGCGAATATTGCTGTCAGTAATTCAGCGTGTGAAAAACCAGCTCCATTTCAGGCAAAGGCACAAACTCACTCTATAAAACAGGCACATAAAGAAATGGAAAATGACTAAAATGCATTCCAGCTCAAACAGGCATTTTATCTGTTCCAGACATTCCCAAATTCTCCAAAGCTTCACGATTCAAAGGATGCTGGTAATGGGCTCTTTTACATCGCCCTGTGATGTGCAATTACAGGAGAGCAAACCTGATCCTACTGCCCGTGCTCCTGGAATTATCAAGATGCTGGAGAAACACACAACAGGAACTACCTGATGTTTGTGTGCTGCTCTGGCTGGATACAGAATCAGAAAGAAAAAAAAAAAAAGCTGTCACTTAAAAAAAAATTTTTAACTTCAGACAAATGTAAGCTGTCACAAAGTACCTCTGCATTGTGTTTATCCGACTGGGAAAAGCTGCCAGTCTTTTATTAACAATCCTTGCCTGCATTACTCAGTCACTGCACATTAGACCCAGCAGCTGGAGAGTTTTGAGTGATAATGAAACCTGTAACAAGCCATCCTCGGCCGTCTTTTCCAAACAATAAGGGAATTAAAATTTCAATTTAAATGCAGAGGTTTGAAACACGCTTCAGTGGCAAAATTACTTCAATTAATGTGAGTGGAATACAAAGAGCAGGCTGCAGGGCTGGGCTGCAGCAGGCTGGAATGATGCCTTTGGAGGGATTGCAGCCAGCCAGCACAGGGCTGCAAAGGTCTCATCCTGCCTGGATGGATCACAAGGCGACAGGAGCAGCATTAATCAGGGCTGTAACTGCAGGCTGAGGGCTACAAACTCCTTGTCAGATCACCTGGGGCATTTCCTGAGCCCTGAGCAGCTGTTTACCTTGAGGAGTGAAACCAAAGGACAGGCAGATCTATGGACACCGTGCCTCCCTGACAGATCAGCAATGATTTTACATAATATTCCTATCATATCAAAGGAGCAGGGAATTATCCCACAGCCAGTGAGTGATTACAACATCAGAGCCGTGTTAACACGAGATGGCAAAAGGCAATGAGCCTGCAGTGAGGTTGGGCCAGGGAAAAGCTCCAAATGCAGGTGAATTACTGTTTCTTTATCCAAGCACATTTGTCTTCCAATGAGAATTGCAAGTGTCAAGGAGAGGCTGAAATTGAGTGTTCAATTTCCACTTGAGGTTTCTGTGCATTTCTTGATATATATTAAAAAAAAAAAAAAAAAAGCCTATGAACTAACAGCTGCTTTTTATATCATTACTCTTTGATTTATTAGAAAATATTTGCTATGCTGAGAACAAAAAACAACCCAACACAGAGCAGCAACAGAAATGCTGCAGAAGTCGATAAATCTGAGAGATTTAATGCTGCCTCTCCCTCACAGCCACAGGCAGCTTCACCCAAGCACATATATTTATATACACACAAGTGTTTGTATTTAAAATAAACATACACAAAATATTGCAAACCAGTAAGATCTCAAATACACACCCTGAAAACCGTTTCTAAAGCATAATGGATGAGAAATCTTAAGCAAGGTTATTTTTCTTTTTACACTTCCTGACACAGATTTGGAATAGGAAGTAGATTACTGGTCTGGAATTTTGAAAAGACTTTTTTTTTTTAATTCAAAAAGGAATTCACAAAAAAAAAATTAAAAAAAAATAAACCAAACCAAACCAAGCAAACTGGTGAAAAAAGCACCAGCATTTCAACTCGTACTGATGGTAATTGTGAGTATCATATTTTGGTACCTACAGTGAACACCCTTAATTTAAGCCTCATTTTTCCCATCTGGCAATTGAAAATATCAGGCAAACACCACACAAACTGGTGAAAAAAGCACCAGTATTTCAACTAACACTGATGGCAACTGTGAGTATCCTATTTTGGTACCTACAGTGAACACCCTTAATTTTCACCTCATTTTCCCCATGTGACAATTGACAATATCAGGGAAACAGCACCCTTTGACTGTCCCATTTGTGGAGCTGTCCAAGGCCAGCCTGGCCAGGGCTTGGAGCCCCCTGGGATACTGGGAGGTGTCCCTGCCATGGCAGGGAGGGCACTGGAGGGGATTTCAGCTCCCTTCCACCCCAAACCCTTCCTGAGTGCAGCAGAGCTGGCCCAGGAGAGCAGGAGGGACAGAGAAACCAAAGGAAAATGATGGCAGAGTGAAACCAGCCACGAGGATGTGACAGCAGCAACACAACCCAGGAGAGGATCCACAGGCCATGGGATGAGAGTGACATCCAGCTGTGGGAAATCCAGCAGAGGGAACAAGGTAAGGGTGACAAAGTCACGGGCATGTTAAAGTAAGATAAAGCCAAAAGGAGGAAATTAAAGTTCAGGGTGACAATTCCCAGCTCTTTCTCCTGTTGGGTAATGACTTATTAAAAAGAAATGAAGAGGCACAGCTAAGAGAGACAACAAAGGAGAGTAAAGTGGGAAAAACAAAAAAAATAAGGCAATGAAAAGATGGCCTTAAAGGGACTGTCTGGCAAAGAGGAGGAAGAAATGCAGGTAGAACTTTTGCCTCCCCTTTTTAACCATGGAGTGGTTCAGGATGGAAAGGACCTCTGGAGAATATCAAATCCACCTCCCTGCCCAAGCAGGGGCACCCAGAGCCATGCCCAGTCTGGATTTGGAAATTTTCCACAGAGGGAGACTCCAAACCCTCTCTGGGTCTACAGAGCTTGAACCTGTTTGTAAGAGTTTAAGAAAGAAGGTGATCCAGGCAGGTGTCTGGAAAATGGATTTTAAAATAAAGCATGAGATGGGAAGAGAAGGAGATGGGTGAGGAGGGGGAAAGGGGAGAAAGAGGAGAAAGGGAAAGGGGAGGGAAAGAAGGGGAAAAAGGGGGAGAAAGGGGAAAGAAGGGGAAAAAGGGAAAAAAGGGAAAAAAGGGAAAAAAGGGGAAAAAGGGGAAAAAAGGGGAAAAAAGGGGAAAAAAGGGGAAAAGGGGAAAGAAAGGGAAAGAAAGGGAAAGAAAGGGAAAGAAGGGGAAAGAAGGGGAAAGAAGGGGAAAGAAGGGGAAAGAAGGGGAGAGAAGGGGAAAGAAGGGGAAAGAAGGGGAAAGGGGGAGGAAAGAAGGGGAAAAAAGGGAAATTGGGAAAGAAAGAAGGGGAAAGGGGAAGGAATAAAGGGGAAGAAAGGAGAAAGGGGAGGAAAGAAGGGGAAGGAAGGGGAAAGAAAGGGAAAGGGGAAGCAAAGAAGGGGAAAGGGGGAAGGAAAGAAGAGGAAAGGGGAAGGAATAAAGGGGAAGGAAGGAGAAAGGGGAAAGGGGAGGAAAGAAGAAGGAAAGAAGGGGAAGGAATGAAGGGGCAAGGGGGAGGAAATAAGGGGAAAGGGGGAGGAAAGAAGGGGAAAGGGCAGGAAAGAAGGGGCAAGGGGGAGGAAAGAAGGGGCAAGGGGGAGGAAAGAAGGGGCAAGGGGGAGGAAAGAAGGGGCAAGGGGAAGGAAAGAAGGGACAAGGGGAAGGAAAGAAGGGACAAGGGGGAGGAACTAAGGGGCAAGGGGGAGGAAAGAAGAGGAAAAGGGGGCAAGGGGAGTACCAGCATGTCCGTGGCGTTGAGGTAGCGCTTGCTGGCCATGCACTGCTCCAGCTTCTGAGGCACCTGCTTGATGTTCTCAATCTCATCCAGCAGGTTGAGCACGTGCTTGTGCTCGATGCCCTCGATCCACAGCTTGCGCAGCTCGTCCCGCTTGCAGTGCAGCAGCATCTTGCAGGACAGCAGGTTCTCCTTCACCTGCAGCGGCACAGCAAGGGTTAACGACATCTGCTCTGTTAGGAATTCCGAAAATAGCCCCACGGTTGATTTCCTGCACGCTGCCTTGGCTGAGGAGAACTTTACAGACCCTAAAATCTGAGCTTCTCTCCTGGTGAAATGTTCTTTAGTACAAGTTTTATAGCACTGGTGAAAGTTGAACTGAAGTCCCACCATGCAATTACACACCAGACCCTGTTAACCATGACCAAGGCCATTTCCCAAAAACCAATCCAGTATTTTGGCAAACAGCAAGAAGCCAATTTTGTGTGGAAGCAAATAAGGCACCACTAATTTTCCTGCTGCAAACATTTTCCATCTGCCTATTAAATCTTCCAGCAGTCTCCTCCCTTCTTCAAGTTTGGTGTTTTCTCTCTGCAACAAGACCAGCTAAGAGTAAAAGCATTTTCCCAACAACTTGAGCAGTATCAGGTGTTTTGGAAGATTTAATCAGAACATTTATAAGTTCAAATCAGCATTTCCACTATTTATCAAGCCATTACAAACCCTTTAGTGCTGCCATGCAGTTTGAATCTGAGCCTCATCCCATCTTCCAAGTGGCAAAATCTCTCATTTTTCTCCCTTCAGGCAACACCAAGAGTTTTCCTTCTCCATTCTCTGAACTGACAGCATTCCCTGCTTTCAGACTCTCCCTGGTAAGGTCAGTGTAACCTAGCTTTTCCTGCATAATGCAAATCAACAGTCCATACTAAAATGTGGAAGCAATTAGCAGCACAGCTTCACACATTGCCTTCACACCACTCTTGTTTTGTGATAAGTTATGAATACGTGGGGCCCAACCTTATCTCAGGCTGAACTCTCACTGAATTACACATGAAGAGAGACACTCAGAAGGAGCCTTTCAATTTATTTTTAAATAATGAGCCTTTAAAGCACTCCACAAATCCCACTTCAGCTGCACTTTCTCCTACCTTGTTCACCTGAAAGCAGTTAAAAAAAAAAAAAAATGTGTGAAAAACACATCAGTGGACCAAAACTGGACACTGGTAAATAACAACAGCTCCATAAAACAGCCTCTGTCCAGAGGCAGGAGAATTTGGGATTTCAATACTGCACTCCAAAATGTCCTTCTGAAAAGAGGAGCATGGAAAAACCCTCAGCCAACAGAAAACCCCTCATCTGAGAGTGTCTAAAAAGCAGAGGTAAACTAAAACACACAGTGAGACAATTTCCCATCTAATCCCTGTTCAGTACAATAATTGGAAATGTTTCACTGGCCTGGCACAGCTTCATCAGTGGACTGCAGCCACACAGTGCCAAATTAGCCAGCAAAGCAATCATGGGGCCAGAAGGAATCTCACCAGACATTCCTGCTCCTGTCCTTGCAAGAAAGATCATCAACTCCAGGCACATCTGGGAGCAGGGCAAGGAATGAACAGCAGATCTTTAAAAAAAAACTCCCCTGGGGAGCCCAAATTGATTCTGCTTCATAATTCAGGTAACACCTCAGCAGCTAAACTCAAAACTAAACCTTTCCCACCAGGAATTCCCACAGGAATTGCCCACTAAAGGCAGATGCACAGAAATCTCTGGAATCTCTGTCACTTGGACAATTCCCACCTTGCACAGAGGGGAACACCAAGAGCAAACCTGGCAGTGTAACACAGATTGATGACAAACCAGATCTGGGGCCTCCTGTGAGATTAGGTCAAACCCACTTCAATACATATTGACCAAAACTAATAAGCAAACTTAAATATCAAAAGGTCCCTCACCCTCAGAGTCATTCTTCGAGGTGGGACCCAAAGGTCACACCACTCTCTGCTTGTGTTGACCTCTGCAAAGCTTTGCACACTCTGTGGAACCAGGCCACTGCCTCCAGTTGATTTCAAATTTAGTGGAATTGATCTCTGCTTTCAGAGCACTGAGCTTTGTCCATAAATCCTGGAATGAACTCTTACCCTTGGAAAGCAGCAGAACGCTCTCATTTTCTTTGAAAATGTTAAATGAATTTTCAAAGCCAGGAGGGTCAGTATGTAACCCCACAAGGGTAAAAATCTGCTGCTCCCAAAGCACTGCTGGGAAAGGTTTTACGCTGAGACTTCCACAGAGACAGGAAAAAAAATTAAAGGAAGGAAAATTTGGTGTCTGGTTTGTAAAGTTTAGGTACAGCAAACTGCACAGGAAGTGCAAGATGGGAGTCCAAAGAACTCTGCTGCTGCTGCAGGGACACAGCAGCTCCAACAAGTCCCCAGCCACGAGTGCCAGAGTTATTTACTGACACCATACCCAAGTGTGAGCACTCAAAATGCAGAAAGATTCAGGGGCACAGAGTTCACAGGCATTCACACAACACAGCTGAGCTTGGAAATAGCATCAGAATTCATATCCTGTGAGCAAAAAGCAAGCTGATGAATCACCCAGACTATCCAGGAGGTGGCTGGAGGCCAAGATAGCGAAACATGAAAAGATGAGATGGAAAGGTGTGAGCTCAGCAGCCCTGGAGACTTCAAAAACCTGAGAGCAACATGCCCAGACAATAAATGAACAGGGGCACTGCAAAGCTTTGTGCTTCACATCCACCTCTCAGTTTGACTTTTAACAACTTCTGTTCTCAGTGAGATCCTACAGGAAATGTTGCCAGTAAGACACAGCTTGGGACAAAGGTAGGACTGGATGGTCCTGCAGTGACAGAGCCACTGGTATTCAGCCTAGCTGAGAATCAGAATCATGCCAAGATGTGGAAGGGAACTTAAAAATCATCTTCCAACCTCTGACACAGGCAGGGACATGTCCCACTGTCCAAGGGGGCTCCAACCCCAGTGTCCAACCTGGCCTTGGCCATTCCAGGGATGCAGGGGCAGCCCCAGCTGCTCTGGCAATTCCAGCCCAGCCAGCAATTCCTGACCCACATCCCACCCCAATCTCCCCTTTCCCAATCTGCAGCCATTCCCTGCCTCCTGTCCCAAATTCCAGCTCTCCTGTCCTCCCTGGAATGTTCTGGAAGCCCTCCCTGCAGCCTTCCCTTCTCCAGGGGAACATTCCCAGCTCTGCCAGCCTCCCCTTGGCTCCAGCTCCTCTCCCAGCAATTCCTGGCCCCAGGGGCTTCCCTTGCAATCTCACAAACCAGGCAGGCTCTCCCTTCCCTTCTCCTCTCTTTTCTCTCCCCATTTCCCAGCCCAAGCCCTCGCCATGGATCCTGAGTGTGCCCAATGCCAGCAGAATCCCGGGATGCTTTGGCTGGGAAGGGCCCTCCCAGCTCATTGCAGGGACCCCTGCCAGCAGCCCAGGGGGCTCCAATCCTTCCTGGCACATCCCAGGGATGCAGGGGCAGCCCCAGCTGCTCTGGCAATTCCAGCCCAGCCAGCAATTCCTGACCCACATCCCCCCAGCCCTGCCCTCTGGCACTGGCAGCCATTCCCTGGCTCCTGTCCCTCCATCCCCAGTCCCTCTCCAGCTCTCCTGGAGCCCCTTCAGCCCCTGGAATGTTCTGGAAGCTCTCCCTGCAGCCTTCTGCTCTCCAGGTGAGCACCCCAGCTCTGCCAGCCTGGCTCCAGAGCAGAGGGGCTCCAGCTCTGTGGCCTCCTCTGGACCTGCTCCAACAAGGTTGGACACAATACTCCAGGTGGGAATTTAGCAGGAATTTAGTGATAAAGGCACTTTCTCAACTCAATTTTGATTCCCCTCAGAAGGATGATGAGAAGCTAAAAAAACAGAGGGAGAAAGAAAAGCTTAAAACAGGGGCTTGGAGCTTCCATCACTGGTGGTTACAGGTAGCAAAACTGCTGGGGTCGATGAAGGATTCAGCCTAAGGCTGTGGGAAAGCTAGGAGAGAAAAATATCACCTGCATTGTCTCCTGGGAGTTGAGATGCAAATATTGCCAAAAAGTTCTGTTTCCCCTGTTGTTATTGGTTCCTATTTGCTGCAGTTATTCTAATATTCCTAATCCTCTCCCATTGGAACCCTTTCTTCAAACTCCACCCCTAGCCAACCTTGAACAAGTTACAGTTTCACCCTGCCCCTTGCCTTTTGTGTGCCCCATACTGTGTTGGTTTTCCTCTGTGATTTGGTAATTTCTGTCATTAAGATGTAGTCTGGTTTCAGGCCTGATATTTTGGTTTTCTGATGTTCTTTCCCAGGAAAGTGTGATAAACATGATAGAATATTTTTGTAATAAAATCTATGTTATTCATTCCTTCGGGGAGGAGGGATTTCTTTTGGAGTCCCTCTGGTTTGACCAATGTGAGTGAAGAAGTTTGTCTCTCTTTCACCAATCACAGTGGTCTGGAAAATTGCATATAAGGGGAATGATCCCTGAAAATAAAGTTCATTCTTAATGTAGCCTTTGAGAAAGAAAAATCTCGAGGAGTCTGTGTCATGTGTTATCTCTACAGCAACACTGGTTTATCCCTGGCTGGCCACACCCTGTCTCAATGTACCTGACCCCTGATGGTGACACCCCCAGGATGACCAGGGATAAAGGCTTGGGTCTGGGGGTCCTGCTTCCTCTCTTGCACTCCCTTCAGAAGAATAAACTTCCATGCAAAAGTGCCTTCTCTGATCTTTACTTCCAACCTCAACACAAGGGATCAGTAAGAGAGCCACGTGCTTTCTGTCATTCCTAGATTGTTCTCAGCCTGGGAACGGTGACCCCTGGCCACACAGCCGGGGGACAGGGACACACTCTGAGCTGTATTTTGTACCATTAAGGCACCTTTCCTATTTTGGGTAACCCAATTGTGCCCATCCCTCATTCTTTTTTGCTGCCAAAAGGGGAATTCCACCCTGTAAATCCTGAGCTGAGGGTTCCCAATGGGCGAATCGGGGCAGATCCTGCGCTGTCCCACGAAACCACCAACACAGCACCACCAACCAGGCACAAAGGAGCCCTGAGGCTGGGGCAGTGCTGGAGCCCAGGACTCCCTTTGGGACTCCAGAGCTGCTGAGATCCCTGCCAGGGGCTCAGAGACCCTGGCACACAGCCCAGAGCACCAGTGGGCTCCATTACGAACCCTGGAGCAAATTGCCACCTTTACACGAGGAGATGAAAGCCACAGCAGTTTGAATAGTGTAATGATTAGTGTATCACAGGGGGCAAATGGAGATTTTAGGATTCTTTGCTATAGGGGTTTTTGGGGACAAGATGGAGGAATTTGGGTGTGTCTAACCTTTCTTCTTCTTCTCTACCTCCATGCTGGCACTTTTGGGTTGGTTTAGAGTAGAAGCTCACTGTCTAACACAGGTGATGGGTATTGGGGAATAATTGTAAATATGTCACACGTAGTTTTCTGTATATAAAGATAACACCGCCCTGGGGGCAGGCAGAGTGCCTCTGACTGTCCTGCTGAGCACACCTGGGCTGGGCAGGAAAAAAAACTTTATAGATAAGAAACAATAAACAACCTTGAGTCCAAAAACTGAAGAGCTTTGTCTCATCCTTTGAACACACGGGCTGAAGCAGAGATTTCTAACAACAAATCGGGGTCCCAAACCTTGTGGGACCCTGTCAGAACCCAGGATGTCTCTGTGACAGTCCTGGATGATCCCAGCTCCAGCCAAGGGGTTCCAGAGCCCTGTCAGGGGGGTCACAGACCCTGGCAGCAGCCAGGGACTCCTGTGGTTTTGAATTTGATCCATGGAACAAATTACCACCTGTGGATGAAGAACTAAAAGTCACAAAATTCTAGATAGCATGAGAGTAGTAGTTATAGAGTGAAAAAGGAAATTTTTGGGGGATCTTACCATGGGGGTTTAGGGGGCAAGATGGAGGGACTTGGGCATTGTCGTGTCCTCCTTCCTTCTCTTCCCAGCCCCATCTTCTTGGGGATGGTGGCACTTGGGGATTGGATTGGAGTAGAATGGAACTGTCTAACACAGGTGATGGGCATTGGATCATCACTGTCAATAACTAATATGTAGTTTGTAGTACAAAAGTTAGTACCTTCCCCTGGGGCAGTGCTCTACTGAACAGACCTGGGCAGCCCACAGAAAATATCTTAGAGAAGAAACAACAAAACAACCTTGAAAGCATCAGCTGAAGACTTTCAACTCATTCATCCAGCAGCAACGTTTGGACACAGCAAAATTTCCATCTCCTGGGGTCACCCAATGCTGTCCCTGAAAATCAGCCTTCTGATTTGTTTTGGTACAGTGGAGTCAGTTCTCATGAATTGTAAGATAAACAAGAATCATGTTTGCATTCCTTTGTAAAAGATCTCACCTGATAGACTGCTCAGGTGAGCAGTGAAGATGGAGAGGTGGGAACTTCTCTGTCCAATCTCTGCTCACTGTCCAGAAACAGAGATACGAGCTCAACAATAAACTAGAATCTTCCTCCTCTCTGCCTGAACACCTGCTGTGTGTGTTACTGTGTGCTTCTACCTGCATGCAGTACGAACCCTGAGCAAAGCAAGCGCTGGGAGGAGCCCCAGGGCAGGGCCCAGGTGCAGCTCTCACCTGCCTGATCTTGTTGCGGGAGTTGGTGATGCGCTCGGTGATGCTCTGGTAGGTGCGGATGGCCGTGGTCAGCTCCGTGTAGTGCTGCACGATCAGCTCGTCCAGGTCGCGGTCGCACTTCTCGTACGCCTCCTCCAGCCGCCCCTTCTCGTTCTCCCGGTCCTCCACGTCATCGCTGGTGGATAAAGTCCTGGGGACGCCAAGGGGGAGCGAGTTATCGGGGGTTTAGTCCAGTGGGGGACACAGGGAGGCACTGAGAGAAAATGAAAACTGTCAGTGGTGTGGTTGGTTGTCGCTGTGGGTGATGAACAAATGACACGAGACCTCGTTATAAAAACTGCATCTGACTCCACTTTATTAAAACCTTTATATACTTTATATACCTTTTAGAACAAACCACTGTCATTGGTCAGAAGAGTGCCAGAACTCTTCTAACCATTGGCTCAAACCGATGGATAGAGACAAGTCCATCCCACAGAAAAGAATCCAAACCATCACTCTCGTTACAATAACACTTGGGATGTTTATGTCAAGTCTGTGAGAACAAAGTTCTGAAACCTAAACACCACGAAGAAACTGAGTTCAGAAACTCAGAAACCTCAGGCCTAGAAAACCAGACTACAGTTGGTTACCCAGCTCATTTTCAAAGCCTTCAGAGTGGGTTTTTTCCCCCTTTTTTCAGGGGAAGTTCTCTATTTGTTATCACGTTGCACAATGTAACATCTTGTAGTCTGGTTTTTTCAGGCTCGCAGTTTCTGAGCTTCTAAAGCTTGTTTTTCCCTGATGTTTTGTGCTGTCCCTGAAAATCAGCCTTCTGATTTGTTTGGGTATAATGGAGTCAGTTCTCATGAATTGTAACATAAACAAGGATCATGTTTGGATTCCTTTGTAAAAGATCTCACCTGATGGGCTGCTCAGGTGAGCAGTGAAGATGGAGAGGTGGGAACTTCTCTGTCCAATCTCTGATCACTGTCCAGAAACTTATAGATACAAGCTCAACAATAAACAGAGACTTCTCTTCTTCTTCTCTGCCTGAACACCTGCTGTGTGTGTTGCTGTGTGCTTCTATCTACATCACAGTAACAGTTTTGGGTTTCTGAAGCTTGTTCTCACAGCCTGAACATAATCAGGATTGTTTTTGTAACAACACTCATGTTTTGGAATTCTTTCTGTGGGACAAACGTTCTTTTGAGGTCCCTTTGGTTTGGCCAGTGTGGGTGAAGGGGTTGTCTTTTGCCAATCACAGTGGTCTCTGACAAAATGTATAAAATGTATAGACAAAATGTATATAAGGGAGTGATTTGTTTCTAATAAAAGGAGTCAGATCATCTCTCCAAGCTTTTTGGAGAAATTCGTGTCATGTTGTGATTCGCCACTGCGACGACACCTGAAATATTTCTTGATATATTATTTATGAAGAGCTATAAGGAAAAAAATCCTAACTTTAGTCTTGGCAATCAGTGCAACTTGTGCAGTGTTGCAGTTCCTGTGACTTACCTGCCAAAGGTAAGGGATGTCACAGGGACACAGAGGAATCCATCACAAATCTATCCAGGTCTTCCAACACACACCAGTACAACGAGAAAAGGCCCCATGACTCCATTCCCCCCCCAAATATTTTAACCTCCAACATCATGTAATAAGATTCTTTTTTATTTTTTTATTAAAATTAAGTCTGAGATTGCAACAAAACTTAGTGAAACTGGACATAGCTCAAAGCTTCTTGATGTCACTCCAAATTTCTATTCAAGAATCAATGCAATCTTCTCCTCCTCCCTTTGAGAGGATAAAAATCCCAGAAAGAGCAGCAAGAACTTTTTCCTGATATCCAGCCTCCACCTCCCTGACAGCCCCATGTACCTTTAAAGAACCTGCAAATAACTGAAATAAGGTCCCTCAGGACCTGTCCCTGTCACAGAGAGCAGAGATTGGAGCTGCCCCCCTCAAAGCAACTTCTCCCAAAGCATAAAATTTATTGCAGCATTTCAAGTTCCATGCTGCATGCCAGCTACAGAAACAGGAATCCTTTCTCGTGTTATTATGTTAATATTCTACTCCCAAACTTCTTTAGTTGTGTCTTCAATCAGCTTTTCACAAAAAAAAAAAAAAAAAAAATTAAAAAATTATATATTCGCCAAAGCTCTTTAAAAAGGATCTGAAAAGTAAGAACACTAGACAAGGTTGCTCAGGGGCCAGAATATATAATTTTTTTTAAATAAATATATATATTTATATATAAATATATAAATTTTAGTGAAAGGCTCCCTGCCCATGGCAGGGGGTTGACCCAGACCATCTTCAAGTCCTTTTCAACCCAAACCATTCCATGACTCTAAAATGAAAATCGGGTGCCAGGCTGGCAGAAAGCCATCCCCTGTTAAGAGCTCTTGCAGATAAATCCATTTTCTTTGTGAAGAACTGCTTATTTCTGCTGGAAGAATGCTCTTCAGCACGGCTACCCTGGACACGAGGAATATCCTGCTCAGGAATTGACATTGTGTTTGGGTTTGGAGCTGCCCAGGATTGCCTGTCCCAGCAGTTAATGAAAACATCCATCCTCTCTGACCTGCAGCTTGGGTCACAGGAGAATCCTGCAGGGAGACAGACAAGGGGGCAGCACAACCAAACTGGCCCAGAGCACAGCCTAGGAAAGTTTGTAGTTTGACTCGAACAAAATTGAATTCCACAATTCTGGCCTTGCCAAAGGATCCATCTGCAGTGCCAGCAGTTGGTTACAAAGCTGAAGAGCTCTCTCCAAAGCTAAGACTGCATCACTCATGTCAGAGGATGCCACGAGGATTCCACTGCTCCAGCAAATCCCCATCCAACTCAGGCTTCCTAACAAAGCCCAGCCCCATTTTTAAGCAGATTTATATTGCACTGCCCAGTCTTTTTGTCCTTGCATTTGAATTTAGCTTGTCCTGTCTGTAAGAAAAACACATTTTGCTATAAAACACCTGATGTCTGCCCAGCAAAGCAGAGCTGTTTGTGAAGCCTGAGTTCCTGCTCTGAGAAACACCAACAGAGGCAGAAGGACAAAGCCAGGAGAGCTGGAAATCAGAAACCTTGGAGATCCCACCAGATTATTCCTACTCATTCCAACTCAGGCTTCCTAACAAAGCCCAGCCCCATTTTTAAGCAGATTTATATTGCATTGCCCAGTCTTTTTTGTCCTTGCATTTGAATTTAGCTTGTCCTGTCTGTAAGAAAAATACATTTTGCTAAAAAACACCTGAGGTCTGCCCAGCAAAGCAGAGCTGTTTGTGAAGCCTGAGTTCCTGCTCTGAGAAACACCAAGAGAGGCAGAAGGACAAAGCCAGGAGAGCTGGAAATCAGAAATCCCACCAGATTATTGCTACTGAGAGAACACAATAACCATGCACAGTTCTGGTCACCCCTCACCCTTGAAAGGGCAGCTAAAACCAAAAGGAACAAAAGTTTCAGGCTCAGTCAATTGCCACATTCCAGGATTTCCAGCTGGCTCTGCTGGATGCAGAATAAACACCTCTACTTGCAACATCCTGCTTTTCTTAATTTCTTGGTTTAGGAAAACACTGTAGGAACAAGCACCACTAAAAATATCCCACTCATAGTTTGAGCAGAAAGTTTGTATTTATTTCAAGTCCTTTAATCTGTTCTGGTTCAAAACATCACGGAATTATTAAGGTTGGAAAAGACTCCTAGGATCATGGAGTCCAAGCATGAACCCAGCACTGCCACCACCAAATAATGCTCCCAGGCACCACATCCTACACCAAAAAGGATAAAAAATTCCACACAACAACAAATTTTCCCAAACAGATTTTTTCTTACCCCCCCCACTCAGGTGAATTTGCCTTGAACACCTGTAGATTATTTCCTTACAGACAGAGGAAGAGTTTAAATCAAAACCCAAGACACAAATGGAAAAAGCAACACAGATGTATTTTTTAAATTTTATTTTACTGAAAAACCCAATAAGTTTTAGAAATGTAAGGTTTTGGGTTTAGGATCTGGTTATTTCCAGTGATAACGAGTCTGGATTAATCACTTGGAATTTGAAACTTTGTACACCTGAATTTCCCATCTAAGTCTCATGGTACAGGAGTCATTTCTTTTTCTTGTTCTGCCCAAAAAAAAAAAAAAAATAGAAGAGAAAAGCAAGGAATATTTAATATTCTTGAGATTATACATGCTCCTGCTAACACTGCAGAAAAATGAGCCAAGGGCATCTCTGCTTATTTTAGTCCTATTAAAATGTGTTGCAAGGAAGAAGAAAAGTCAACAGACTGTTTGTCAAATAGAAAGGATCCAAACTGTTGGGGAAAGGAACCTTGCAGGAAGAACTTTGAATCACAAAACAGGACAGGATTATGAAACAATGATAAATATATATCAGCATTTCAGAACTCCCTGAAAAAATATTCCAAACAGAGGACAAACAGAAGGAAAATCAGTTTAGATCCTGAGTAGCAGATGATGAAGTCAGTGGGGGTTTCCAGGAGGGATTCCTGATTCACTTGTTGGGTTTTTTTAATTTTGATTTTTTCCAAATGAGAATCCTCCTCCTCTGTAAGATACCTGGAATTTGTACTTGGCAGCTGGATGGCTGCAGATGTCTGTCTCATTAGCAAGAGCTCACCAGGATTACAATAATTCCAACTGCCTGGGAGTCTGCTCAGAGACATTTTTATGCTACGGTGAAAAGAAATTCATTGAGCCAAATCTCATTGACTTCTGATTTTACACAGTTAAAAATACAGATTACACACAATGTTTCATTCACTGGAGTCACTCCCACAGATGGAAGGCAGGACAGAAGAGATGATCAGACACAATCCCGGAATGTTTTATCATGGGATGTACAGCACTTTGCTCAGGAGAAAATAAATGAACCTTGTTATTTCCCCGAGGTCACTGAATTTACACTGGAATTAAATTAATAAAAAAACTCCTTTGGGACTATTCATTTTAGTAGAAGTTGATCTGTAGGTCACAAGCATTTTTCATCTCCTATTTGCAGCATCCAACCCAAGGAGCAGAGGGAGGAGATGGAAAGACTTTTCCAGGAGTCCTGAAGCCCTTGTCAGTGTGCAAACACCCAAAGCCTTCAGCTGCTCCCTCCAACAGCTCACATCACAGCCAGGAACAGCTCATGTCCAAAGGTAAATACACAGGAAAAAGTATCCACATTTATGTCTTTATAGACATCACTGCCAGCTCCAGCACTGCTGCACGAGGCTGCACCTCCCTAAAAATCCAAATGAGCTTCAAGCTCTCCTAGAATTCTCCTGCCTCAGCACCTCAGGGGAAGGGACAAAGTGCCACAACCCAGAAGTGTGAATTTACTCTCACCTCTCCCCTTAAAGCAGCTGCACAGACTGTAACCATCAAAAGCTAAAGGGTAATTCACTTTCTAGTGAAGAAAAAGGCAAGATTTTTGATTTACATACTTACTGTAAATGCTCAACTAAGTACTCAGAAGCCGTTGAAAAACCCACTTGTGGTATTAAAGCTGGTTTTTCCCCCACAGACCTCAGAATTTTCCTCTGAGGAGCAAAATGAAATAGTTCTCTTCAGTAAAATGATCAGTTTTGAGAAGACAGGCTGGGAGAGCTGGGGGATGCTCACCTGGAGAAGGGAAAATTCCAGGGAGAGCTTCCAGCAGGGGCTCCAGGAGAGCTGGAGAGGGACTGGGGATGGAGGGACAGGAGCCAGGGAATGGCTCCAGATTGGGAAAGGGGAGATTGGGGTGGGAAGTGGGGCAGGAATTCTTAGGAAGGAATACTCTGGAATTGCCAAAGCAGCTGGGGCTGCCCCTGCATCCCTGGGATGTCCCAGATTGGACACTGGGGCTGGAGCTCCCTGGGATGCTGGGAGGGGTCCCTGCCCATTCATGGATGGGGTTTAAGGTCCCTTTCAATCCCAGCTGCTCTGTGTCTCTTGCAGGAAGTCACACCACGTCTCACTTTTATAAAGTATGAAACTGTGGTGTGTATTTACCACAGGAGTACAGACAGAGCTTCAAAAATGCCATACATCCTGCAGGGATAAAAGAAATTTTTCTCTGCAAACCAATGTAATTTATTGGTCCCTGCAACATCCGACACCAGCACACTCCACACACTCTGCAGGAAGTTATTTCACACCACAGACAGTGTTGGATCTCTCTTTGTGCTTTGACAAATCAATAGATCTGGCCCAGATGTGCATGTGCCCAATGAACAACTACCACCAAGTCTCATCTGCTGAGTAAAATTACTCCCACACCGTGGTGCATTAATTTGGGGAGGAAAGGAAGAAAAAGGAAACTCTCCAGCATTGAAACAACACAAGAGAACAACAGGCAGATGCTGTAAAAGGAGAGAAAAGAAGTTATCATTTCTTCCCAAGCCATACACTTGTGTTATTGAGCTGACAGAACACGATGTTCACCGAGCCAGCCAGCAGCAGAAGGAAACAAACACCATTGTAGCACTCCTCATGTGGCACAAGAGAGAACTCCAGGAGCACAGCAGTGCTGCAGGCATGATCAGCTGCAGAGCTCTGAAACCACTCACCCCCCTCTGGAAAAATGCTATTTTCCAGCCTCAAACCAGGATTTAACATCGTGGATCCCACCAGAGAACATGCATCACACTCGGGGTAATCTTTATTCTGTGCATCACTCCTGCAGCTACAAATATCTGCACCAAAGTCCTACAAAAACAGCTCTGCTGTGGATGAAATGCACACCAGATTTGTCTGCTCGGTCCCCTGACCAAGAAGCTCAGCACAAACTGAGAATATCCCAGGAAATGCTTTTCCTGGCACCATGGCAGGTCCTGCAGGCAGTCACAGAGCCATGGAGCTCAGCTGGTGTTGCCAAACCACAAAGCTTCCAGGGATGGAGGATTTTGTTCACACTGATGTCCACAGCAAATGTGGGAAAAAATGTGGGAAAAAACCCAAAGCTGGAGCCTCCTCCACCTCTATTTTCAAGTCTATTTCCTGGTTGATGGGGAGGATTCAGTGTCAGCACACAGAACCCGGAATGCACCTCAGACTGGAGGAGCAGCTCCATTCCCATGGAATGGTCTGGGTGGGAAGGGACCTCAGAGCCCCTCCAGGGCCACCCCTGCCATGGCAGGGACCCCTCCCTCCATCCCAGGGGCTCCAACCCCAATGTCCAACCTGGGACATTCCAGGGATGCAGGGGCAGCCCCAGCTGCTCTGGCAATTCCAGCCCAGACAGCAATTCCTGACCCACATCCCACCCCAATCTCCCCTATCCCAATCCGGAGCCATTCCCTGGCTCCTGTCCCTCCATCCCCTGGCCCCAGTCCCTCTCCAGCTCTCCTGTCCTCCCTGGAATGTTCTGGAAGCTCTCCCTGCAGCCTTCCCTTCTCAGGGGAACATTCCCAGCTCTGCCAGCCTCCCCTTGGCTCCAGCTCCTCTCCCAGCAATTCCTGGCCCCAGGGGCTTCCCTTGCAATCTCACAAACCAGGCAGGCTCTCCCTTCCCTTCTCCTCTCTTTTCTCTCCCCATTTCCCAGCCCAAGCCCTCGCCATGGATCCTGAGTGTGCCCAATGCCAGCAGAATCCCGGGATGCTTTGGCTGGGAAGGGCCCTCCCAGCTCATTGCAGGGACCCCTGCCAGCAGCCCAGGGGGCTCCAATCCTTCCTGGCACATCCCAGGGATGCAGGGGCAGCCCCAGCTGCTCTGGCAATTCTATTCCAGCCCCTCTCCACCCTCCCAGCCAAGAATTTTTTCCTTAAACCTCATCTAAATCCAACCTCCTCCACCTTAAAGCCAAATCCCCTCGAATCCCCTCGTCCTATTTTCCCCTCTCTTTTATTCTACGAGGGCCAACAACAAAAACAGCTCGGGTAGAGACAAACCCATGAATTTTCAAGCTCCAAATGCCCACAATCCATCCCCATTTAGGTCTGGAAGGTGCTGAACACCTTCAGAGCACACACAAGCTCAGGGCTGTGAACCTGAATTTGCAGTGCCATCCACACCCCCCCTACTTCATCTCAGCCCCTGTCACTTCAGCCCCTTCACAGGAGGATTCTTCCCACCAAATCCTGCATTCTGCTGCCCCCCACCCCCTTATATTTTGATACATGATGCATTTACAGGCACCAACCTCACAATTACACCTTGAACAGGAATCAGATTTGAGATTCAGCACCAATTCCTGTTTCCACAGAGGACTCGTTTTTCCCCACGCAGTTTTTTTATTTTTCCTGTTTTCTAGTGCAGATGAACAACTCCTTTTGCCAGCCCGCTGTCAGCTTCCTACCTGCCCAATAAAACGCCAAGAAAATTAGATTATGTCAATTTTTAAGAGAAAACTGTTAACGTTAATGAATAATAAATGTTCCATTCCTGTAAATTTGCTTTTTCTGATGCCTCCAGCCAGGCTGGGTGGATAACTGCCTGCCTATTTCACCTGCCCTAGGGCCAGCTCTGTTAAGTGTGATTACTGCTAAGCTATGGATGGCAAACTGAGGCTTAATTATCCATTCCTTGACTAGAAAATTTGTTTCACAGGAAGAACATTGCAGGAACAGTATGTGGGCATTATGCTTCTGTGGATTCTTTTGATGAAGCAAAACCGAAGGAACGGATAATGCAAATACAAGTTTTAGGAAATTAATGCTCAGTTAGCACCAGATAATTCTTAAAGGAAAGGAGGGTTGAAGACCCTGCTGGTTTTGACCACAACTGTGGGTGTTTCAGCATCTTTGTGTTCCTCGAAAAGCCTTTTTTCTTCTGCTCCCCAACAGCAGAGCAGACTTATGTAAATATTTGTGGTTAAAGGCAGAAAAGGGTATTACAGGATGCACAGGTGCAGCTTGGAAATCCAGGAATAATCCTCTTTTCCTCCTGGATCAAGTTTCTTTGAGCATGCAATTCACTTTTCTTCACTCGGCATCGCTCATTCAAATGAAAACACTCATTAAAGACAGTGGGAAACACCACCAAAAACAAACAAACAAAAAAAAAAGGCAAGCTGATCAAATTTAAATATTTCTGATCAGGAAAAAGAACATTTTAGTGAAGTGCAATTGAACCGAGTGCTGAATCACTGGGGGGGAATCAACCAAAGCTCCAATTTTCACACAGTAAACTTCCCAGCAGCTGCTCCAAGGGCTCGGTGCTGGAGCACACACCTCGCTGAGGCTCCCAGTTCCTCACTTGAAACCCCCTTTGAAGCTCCAAGCACACAGTTTGTGGTACCAACTGCTCAAAGCAGCGTGGCTGAAAGCTACAAAGCTCCAGCTGCATTTCATGTGTGGCCAAGGCAGGACTCACTGATGTGCTGACCTGTTCCTGCAGTAGAAACAGCAAAAATCTGTTTAACAGCAGCAGCCCTGGGCAAAATACAGAATTTCGGGGATACACAAGATCCCTTCCTCACAAACTGGGTGAGTTTTTCACTGTTTTATGGTTTGGGTGAGAGTTAAAGGATAATTCTTTTCAAATTGGGTGAGTTTTTCACTGTTTTATGGTTTGGGTGAGAGTTAAAGGATAATTCTTTTCAAATTGGGTGAGCTTTTCACTGTTTTATGGTTGGGTGAGAGTTAAAGGATAATTCTTCTACTACTCAGAAATCTGCAGGTAACAAATGCTGGGGAAGGTACTACACCGAAGTATTGTTAAAACTCTGCAGAATATGTTTCACAATTTATCACATTAAGGCAGGAAAAGACCCATAAATCCATAAATCCAAACTGCTCCTCCAGCACTGCCAGGACCCCCACTGACCCACAGCCACAGGGCTTTTTTAACCCCTCCACTGCCCTGGGCAGCCCTTCACAGGAGGGATTTTTCCTGTTAGCAAAATCTAAAATCTGCTCCCCTCCTATCCCTGTTCCCAGAGCCCAACTTCGCCCTCCTCTCAGGAGTTGTGCAGAGCCCCCAGGGCCCCCCTGAGCCCCCTTTGCTCCAGGCTGAGCTCCTTTCTCAGCTCCCCCAGCTTTTCCTGGTTCTCCAGACCCTTTCCCAGCTCTGTTCCCTTCCCTGGATCTGTTCCAGCCCCTCCAGGTCCTTCCTGAGTTGAGCTGCTCAGAACTGACCCCAAAATTCCAGGTGCTCCCTCAGCAGTGCCCAGCACAGGGGGATTCCTATTATATGCATCACATAATTACCATACCTGCTTGCACCAGTCCAGCTAATAAAATAAACAGTACAGCATTAAAACTATCAAAAACACCCCTCAGGAAAGAAAATTAAAAGGATTATTCTGTCTTGTTATTCTCTGTGTTACACCACACCAAGGACCTAAAAAACAAACCGGAGTACAAGGTACAGAAAAGAAAAGTACAGCCTTAGCCAAAAGACAATTGTGAACAACAAAGGATTTGTGGAGTTAAACAAAGCAAGCAGTTGCCAGAAGCAACAAATAACAATTTAAGCAGAGCATTGTGGATGTCTAGAAAGCTCAGTCTCCTCTCTACAGGAATCAACCACAATGTGCCAAGGAAACTTCAGTATTAAAAAGTAGGAGTTAAAAAAAGCAGAGTGAAAAGAAACCGATTAGAATGGAGTTATTCTCTCCGGGCCGCTCTCGCTGATGGCCGTGGGCACGCAGCAATTGCAGCGTTTGCTTTCTCGTTTGGGTCTGAAGCCCGGTGATTGTTGCAGCACCTGTGGCGCTCTGACACCCGAGGCTGTGGAGTTTTTAATGGCTCTGGGTCCTCCAAGAGACGAGAGCAGCGCTTGGCTGCTGTGAAGTTGTTTATTCTGGGAGTCCATCAGTCTCCAAGGCAAGAGTTCAGAGGAGCAGAGTTCTCCTTTTTTTGGCAGAAAGGCCCCAGCAGCAACAACAGCTCCTGCACTTCTCTCCTCTTCTTGTTCTTCTCCTCCTCTTCTCCTAGGTCCTCCATCTTCTGTCTTCTTCTTGTGTGTGTCTGAATATGTATGTCTGGTAATACAGGGTATTTTTATTCATAACTCATCCGCTCAGCTAAAAACACGACTCTAAAACATTCTTTCTACACCTATTAGAGTTGGATGCTAAAGTATGAAAGCAGTGTCAGTTCTTTCACATAATTTATGCATATAGTTCTATCTATTCACATAAATGGTTCCAGTTGTTCTATCAAGCAATGTTCTACTATGTTTTTGTTATGTCTACAGCTAAGTTACTGAACTTTAAACATGGTTTTAGGGCTTTTCACTCTCTTAAGGCACTTAAAATACATTCTTACTTAAAACTAAAACTTACACTTCTATTTTATGTCTGTGTGGCGTAATATATTTTAATTTCTCTAACGGCTTTAATTCAATTTCTGCATTCTTGTCTCCCTCTGAGGGTCTCAGAGAGGCTTTTATTTCTTGCCCTCTAACACAAGGCCAAGCACAGCCCCGGGATATGAGAGCCTGAGCCAAGAGCTCTGGGACTCCAGGCTGCTCTTCAAAAATGTGTTTATTGCATGGAAGAAGTCACAGCAGTTTTGGGTGGTGGGTTAAAGCCAGGCCTAAAACCTGCCAGCTCCAGCCTAAGGCTGCCTGGAGCCACCTCTGCTCTGCTCACACTGCATTAGGTATTTTATTTATATTTTACTTTATATTTTTCTTGGCTGAATATCTTCCTACACACCAACCAATCAGCACCACACCCAATCCTTTCCCATCACCTCCAGCCCATCCTGACTCCTGAGAATCCCAGATTATGGCAGGGACTGACCAACCACAGGAGTTAGTATGTTATATTTTAAGCTTAAAACTTGTTTTTCTGTAGTGGGAAATTCTTCTTGGTAAAAACATGTTTTCTGTTTGCCTGTGCTTTTTGAGATTTATCTTTACTTGGTACAAACATCCTTTTGGTGTAGACAACTCATCCTTTGCTCTGAGCCATGAAATCTCTTCCCAGCTCATCCCAACCTTTGTCCAGTGACGCCCAGCTCAGCAATCTTTATTTTCAAACATCTTTTGTTCTTCTGTATCAAAACTCGCTTTCATTTCTGGAGACCCTTCAGCTAAGCAGTCACATTTGTGAAACTCCCCGAGCTTTCCTCCTGCGCAGCGCCGGGAGCGCGGGCAGAGCCACGGGCAGAGCGAGCGGAGAGGAACCAAAATAACCCCGAGGAGAGCACTCAGCTCTCACAGCTCACTGCCCAGAGCTCCTCAGGCTCAAAAGGATGGCAGCAGCGAGGCAGCTGAAGCTCAGGATGGTGGAGGATCCAGTGTGGACCTGGCCGAGGTGTGGGAGATGCATTATCTGCAGCGATAACCCACGGAGAATGCGCTCGTTTGTTGCTGCCTCCCCCCTGGAAGCTGCAAACGGCTCCCGGTGCCTTTGACACTGATGGTTTCTAGGAATGGGCCTTGGAGTGAAAATGCCAAAGCACCATCTGAGATCCAAGACACATTTGGAACACGGGCACCTCACCAGTGTTGAAGTCCCTGAGTTCATCGGAATAAAACGCTCTCCTGGGCTGATGCTGTGTATCCCCATTCGTCTGTTCAGCTCAGAAATGAGTTTTGCACGGTTAAAACTGGATGTGGGAGTGAAAGGGGAGAGGAGGAGCAGTGGGATGTCTCAGGTGGTTGTTTTCAAAACAAAGAATTTTCAGCTTCCCTTCACAAACAGTCTGTGCTGTCTGCAGTGCAGAATGCGAGAGCCCTCCTTTACTTCTTATTAGTTTTTAGCTAACTGAAGCAAAGAAATTCTCCAGATTATAGTTTTTTTTCTTAAAGCTATTCAAACTTACTCTAGACTAAAAACCCAGAAAAGCATCAGGAGCTCACACCCCTGACCCACCAGGCCACCACACTTCCCAATACCAAAAACACTAACAACAAAATAAACCAAACTAAAACCCCACTCAAAAATTTCTTCCCAAATTTGCCCTAAACCAGAAGAAACGTCTAAGTGAGAACAATAAAATCTGCTCCTGTCTGAAATTCAGGGGTTTATTCACATTTTCCCCTGCTTCCAACCTTATTTTTATGGGTATAAGAACATCCTCTCTGGGCCTGTCCAGAGCAGCTCAGCAAAAACTCTTCCTCCTGGCTGCTCTTACACCCCAGGAGACATCACAAGCAGCTCCATTTCAAAAGACCACACTGGAAATGTTTTATAAAGCTCCCAGGGACAAGAACAACTCGACTTCAACCCACTGTGTCTCCACTGAGCTACAAATTTCCACAGGTTCATTAAACTAAATGGACTTATTTGAATTTTATAATTGAAAACTGTTGTCTTAAAGACAAGTCCCAGATGGGGTGATCCACAGCTTCCAGCACTGTTTAACCTCAAAGTGTGTAATCTGATAATTCAGGTTTTGAAACCTCTCCAGAGGCTTATGGAAACCACTGTAAAAGTTGGGTCCTTATAAAACAAAGCCAGACAGAAGGAAAAAAAAAATACAACTCCAAAAGGTATTTAACAATTTAACTTGGCAGCAACACATTGAATGTTTTCTAATTATTTTCACAGGTTAATGGATTGTTCCTGTGAAAATCTGGATTTAATTCAGGAAATGAATTAAAGCGTTCAGGAAAGCGATTTCTTCACAGAGACCATGAGGTGCTGCAAAGCAGGCAGGCAAAAATTGTAGTGTCCAAGTCAATGGGCATGGGAAAATGGGGAATTCTGAGAACTGATTGAACAATTATAAATAATAAATTGAAAAAAGAAGTGCAATCCTGAGGCCAGCAGGCTCCCCCCTGGCCAAGGAGGACACAAGGAACTCAGCCTGCAGGGAACTCCCTCTCCCTTGTGCAAGGAAATCACTCACTACAAAACCAGCAGCACCAAGCCTGTTCACAATCCTGTTAAGCACCCAGAGCAAACAGAGCATTTTAAAACATTTTCCTCCTCTACTTACACCCATTAATCTTTCATGCTGTTTACACAGTTGGTTAGAGCATTCTCAACAGAAGCTGGTGATCTTTTTATCATTGAGGACTTGCAGATGGGTACAGGAGAGATGCAGCAAAAAGGCTGAGCAGCCTCCAGCCATCTAAATAAAGACCAGCAGGGAACTCTTTATTTTGCTAAATTAACCAACCTTTAATCAAATATCCTTGCACCAATACAAATGATGCCAGGGGAGTGAGTGATCAGCTGGTTTTTGAAACAAAGACTGGACTGCAGTGGCTTCAGCAGAACTGCCCTCCTTCCCCTGGCTCCAGCAGCAGCCCAGGAAGGGTTTCAGTGCCACAGGCAGGAAAACCCCAGGGTTTCCCCAGGAAAACCTGCACGTTTTGCAGGCAGGAGCAGGGCTGGAGGCAGCAGAGAGCCCCAGCTCCACAGTTCCACCCTGGGCACAAGCAGAGGCACTCAGCTCCCCTCCACTGTGTCATCCCTGTCAGGATCGTCTCCATGCCCAGGAAACCACTGGGAGAACTTGTGTTTTAGCAATTCATTTTAGAGCCAGAAATTAAATCAGCCATTCCAGGTAAGAACACACTCCCAGGAGAAAGTCAAAGCCCTGAGGATCAGTAGTTCCAGCTGGACAATGCTACTCAGACCTGTCACCTGGAAAATTAAAGCAAAAAGAGAATTTGGGGAGCTGTAGTCTGGTTTTCAGGCCTGAAGTTTCTGAGTTTCTAAAGCTCTAGTTTTCTGATGGTTGAGCTTTCTGAAACTTATTCCCAAAGTGAGAACATAAACACCAAGACATTGTTTTTGTAACAGTATTCAAGGTGTAAATTCTTTCTGAGAGGAACGATCTCTCTTGATGCTCCTCTCTAGACCAATGTGAATAAAGAAGTTTGTCTTTCTTTCACCAATCACAGTAGTCTGTAAAATATTATATACAAGGGGAAACGTCCTCAAAAATAAATTCATTCTTCACATTACCTTTAAAAGAAAAAAAAAAACCACCAAAAGTCTGTGTGGTGTGTTGTTCCCCACAGCACAGGCTGCACTGTGAGCCCAGCAGGAGGCTTGGGGAATTCCACTGTCCATCTGAAGGTCCCAAAACTGCCCCAGAACCAGGAGCTGCTGAAGGCAACACCTTTGAAAGGGTTAAAAGCACAAGCATTTCCTAACAAACCCCAGCATTTCCACTTCCTAGTTTTGCCAGGGTGGGTGCAACTCCAGCTCTGCACTGGCTGAAGCCAAAATCAGAGCTGAAAAATCAAGTACTTTGAGCTTTTAGCTCGGCACAGTCACCCCCCTTGTCCTTTTCTATGTGGTTGTGTATTCACATGTGCTCCTTTACTCATTTTTAAATGCAACCAAGGGTCTGTATCGAGCTACAGCCCAACACCTGCAAAATACCTAAACATTTTATACAAGTGCCTGGAGATCATTTCAAGGAAATTTATAGTTTACAACCACACTCTGCCATATACAATTTATTTTCAGGGAATTTCTGAAGTACTTTGCTCGTAGAAGAACTGCTACCTTTATAACACTGGAAAACACCATTTGCAATAAAAGTGGTTTTAAGAGACCATTAGAGATCAGAATAAATCGAGTTTATTCCTTGTAGCAGCTATTTCTCAAATGCAATCATGAGGGCAACAGCTCCACATTCCTCACTCTCTGTCACAAACTGGGATCTCAGCTCCATTTTAGACAAAGAGAGAAGACCAAATGTCAGGTCATTAGCAAAAATCCATTCAGCAAGTTCACTTATAACGAAAATAATGGCCACAAGCATTAAGAAAAAGAATCCCACTTGTGAAAAATAAAGTATGTTCCAGGGTTTTTGCCTGCAATCTCGACTTCTGCAGAGATCTGTGGTTGCGTTTGCTTCTGTGAAAGCTCAGCACAAAAATTTCACTGAGGTCTTATGGAGTCACTGCTAAAGTTTGTTTTCCCCCAATTAAAGAAGCTATTAAAGGCCAGTTTTAAAAAATAGCAACCTTTAATTGGGAAGAAAAACGCCCGACAATAAATAAAAAGCAGACACATTCACCAATTAAAAATGTGACAAGATCTATCTCTCTCTGAAAAAAAAAAATACATTTGCTAAATGCCAGGTTGCTTGTTTCAGAATACAAAAGCTGCTTCAACCAGCTACCAACAAAACAAAAGGTTAAGAAAAATCAATATACAAACACGTGTTTGTCCTCTGAGTGATAAAAGAAAACACTCCCCAAGTTGTCCTCTAGCAGGTGAGCCAAATTTGCTCTGTTATCTGCATGGCTTTTAAAAAGACACTGCAAAAACCCCTGGGATCAGCAGGAGATTTCTCCAGCAGAAGCCTCTGATCTCCTGTGACAGCATCCTGACCTCACAAAGTCCCTTTTAGTTAAGGAACCCGAGGGATCTCTCTCCTCCAGGAAGGAAGGAGCAGGTTTTGGAGGGGGGGTGTTGAGGAACGAGCCCAAGCGCAGCAGCACAGGATGGAAGCTGGAAAGCCCCAACATCCAACACCCACTCTGGAAATCACAATCCCAGGAGCTGTTTCCTTCCAGCAAATAACGCTCATTTCTTCTCAGCACTCTTGAGGACAAGAACAAATTGAAGATACACCCAGTAGGCACGGGGAAAAGAAGGAAAGCTCCCTGGAGCTGCAGCAAAAGTGGGAATTTAAGGGCAAACTATGCAAACGCTCATTAAGCTTTCCAGACACTCTTTACTTCCAAAAGATTTATTGTTGTGGACAATCCCTTTATTTCTCATTTGGGAGAATCAAGAAGGGAACTGGCCAAGAACTCTGTGACTGCTGGGGGGGGGGGGGAGGAAATTACACCTTCCTAAATCTGGGAATTCCCTGGGAGCTCCCATCTTTTGGGATGGATCAGGCTTGTCCTGGGACAGCTGCACATCCCTCACTATTATCAGAGCTCATGGAACATTCTCCCAAATTAACCCATCCTTGGGGCTGCCTTTAGTCTCTCATCTTGGCAACAACCAGAAAACCGAGGTGAATTCCAGGAGTGCACGGATCCTCCCACAGGAAACCAAAGAACAAACGTGTCCCCTGTCACAACAGGAAAAAGTGACACTTCCCAGGGACACAAAGGAATCACAAGTGGGCCACCCTTTCCTGGTGGGTTTTCCTTCTTCTCAGAGCTTTCTGTATTGAGAGCTGCTGAAAAGCAGCACCACGGAGAGCAGGGATAATTTAAAATTCCCAAAGCAGAGCCCCAGACCCCATAAAATTCCATTTCTGACTGGATTTCAGTGCTGCTATGCAAGTTAAACTTGGTCACGGATCTCACCCCAAACACTTTGCCTGGAAGTGACACTTTCTCCTGGGAAGTCCAGTCACAAAACTACAAGACTCCCTAAATCTGGGATCCCAGAAAAGTGAATTATCCAGTCTCTTGTGAGAGCTGCTGAGTTCAAGTAAACACCAGAAATTATCCCTTCATTAATAAAATAATTTCTATTACAGAAAGCCTTTCAGCTTCACACTTCAAAGCATTTCACAGGCAACAAGAAGAGATGTTGCAGACCTAAACAACGTTTGTTTTTTTTGGAAAACATCCCTGTCTTTGCACCAACCAAGTAAAACATCAATACTTGAAAAAGCTCCTCTGCTCTGGTTTTGTTTGTTCAAAGCAGAAAAACAGCAAAGTTCTGCTGTTTTTCATCCACCATTCCTTTCATGGACCTTTCACACAGCAACAAGGGACAAATAAACATCCTAAATAAACAGGGACACGCGAGTGGAAAACCACAGGGATTGGCAGACGCCTCTATTATGCATAAATGTTTTGGAAATAAAGCCATCAACAAAAGGAAACTCAGTCACATTTCAAACCAGCAGCTCCCTGTTAAGACTTGTAATATTTTTCTGAAGCTGAGTAAAATTACATTTAAGCCACGCAGGTTTAAATCTGTCTGCAGTGGGATTTTATGACCGTACAAAGCACTAAAAAATTCACCTGTTGCTTGGCAAGTTCATCCTCGCCTGAATCCTACACAAAAACAACACACCCAGAAAAGGGATTTAAATTCCTTTTCACATCTTTTTGCTTTCTGCACTTGGCTAAGCCTAAGAAACATCAATATTATTACCACAACCCTTTTTCCTTCCTCTGCAATCAGTTCTACCCTCGGGTTTTCATGGTCTGGCTCAACCTGACACGTCAAGCTCTGCAGAGAATCTCTACATCCAAACCCAATTTCTAATTAAATTCTGGAAGTTTGGTTATCAGGCTGTTCTGTTGAATAACTTTAATTTCATCAAGTCAATAACTCAGTGTTGTGTCTAAACTAGCCAAGGTGTCAGTGCCTGGAAGCCAAAGATTATGAGACAAACATTTTTTATTTGGAGAACAGAGCACTGTGAGCTCACTCTCCTGTTCTTAAACAAATTTAATAAGCCTGGATTTATTAAAATAGAGGTACAAAAGGAAGACCTTAAAATACTCTTGGAAATGACAGGAAACATGGAAAAAAAGATGATTACAACAGGAAATGCTGCATCAGTGCATGTTTATTATTCTTCCACAGACAGTGGCACCAGCATTTCTTTTATAGAACCATCTCCCTCAAGTTCTGCGAGATTTTAAAAGCCAGAGTGATGAAAAATAACAGAACTTTGTCCTAAACACCATCATTCACAGGGGATATTTAAATGATAACATGAACTAGTGCCACAATAACTTCTCCAAAGTAACAGAAGGACTCCAGTTTGTCTCCAAGACATTGGAGTAGCATCCAAAGTGGGAGAGCTCATTACAGGGGACAGCATCCTGCTGCTGTGACTGCAGCTCTCCACACCCACGGTGTGTGAACATTCAAAACGGTGTGTGAACATTCAAAACGGTGTGTGAACACTCAAAACGTGCAAGAACATTGAAAACCTCCAATGGGGCAATCAGCCGCCAATCCACTGGTTTTAAGCAGCACAGAAAAGATTTACAAGCAGCTAAAGAAAGTACTGGGGGGGGGAAACAGTGAATTCACACCCGAGTCTGTCACAGAACCATCCTGCAGCAGAGCCAAGCTCAGGAAGGTGGGCAGACAAAAATCCATGTCTAAAAGTGACTGGACACAACTCTTTCTTTTCTATCCCAACAAGACAGACTTGAAAGCAGCAGCACTTTGCCCACTCTGGCATTCCCACACAGGTTGGAGGTTGCCCACTGGATTTCCTGGTCCTCCAGATCTCCAGCCAGATGAATTTTACTCAGTGTCGCTGTGTTTGAGGGTGGGGGTCACTTTTGGACTGCTCTGCAATAACAGGGCAGTGCCTTGGCCTTCGTGAATGGCACTAAGCTGGTACTACCTGCAGGGTTTATTCACAGCCAGCTTGGAAAACATCTCCAAGACCACCGAGTCCACCCTGTGCCAGATCCTCACCGTGTCACCCACACAGAGCACTGAGTGCCACGTCCAGGCTCCTCAAGGCCTCCAGGGATGGGGACTCCACCACTGCCCCTGGAGTGATGGAGTTCCTACAGTGCCTGAAGACCCTTCTTGTTTAGAAATTCCTCCTAAAATCCACCCTGAGGCCATTCCCTATCATCCTGTGCCTGTTCCCAGAGCCCGACCTGAGCTGTGCCCTCCTCTCAGGAGTTGGGCAGAGCCCCCAGGGCCCCCCTGAGCCCCCTGTGCTCCAGGCTGAGCCCCTGCCCAGCTCCCTCAGCCTCTCCTGGGGCTCCAGCCCCTGCCCAGCTCCATTCCCAACCCCAAACTGAGCCCCCCAGGCCGGGCAAAAGGCTGAAAGCTGCCAAGGGGCTGCAATTCCTGGGCTGCCCTGCCTCAGGAGAAGCTGCAGGCACCAGCATTCCCTCATTGCCTTGCCAAGGGATTTCCCTCTTTTTTCCCAGTGCTGGCAAGCAGCTTTCCTGGCTCTGCACTGATTGATCCCCCAAACAGCTCAGGGAGTTGGGCAGAGCCACAGGATCCCCCCTGAGCCCCCTGTGCTCCAGGCTGAGCCTTTCCCAACTGCCTCAGCTTTTCCTGGTTCTCCAGCCCCTCCCCAGCTCCATTCCCTGACACACTCCAGCCCCTCCAGGTCCTTCCTGAGCTGAGGAGCCCAGAACTGGACACAGCACCCGAGTGCAGCCTCATCAGTGCCCGGTACACGGGGAAACAACTTCCCCTTTGCTGTGGCCACACCATTTTAAACACAGACCAGATGCCACTGTCCTCCTGCTCAGCCGCTGTCGAGCCGCATCCCCAGGTCCTGTTCTGCTCCACAAACTCCCAGCCCCTCTGCCCCAGCCTGGAGCAGTTCTGGAGATTTTGGTGGCCAGGACACAGGAGGCGGCACTCGCCTTGGGGACGCTCACACCCGTCGGTCTCGGCCCTCAAGCCAGCCTCTGCAGGTCCCCCTGAGCCCGGGATGAAGCAGAGCTCTGGGAGTAGAAGGAAACGAGTCGGGCAGGGCGGCAGACCAGCGGCACAGCCCTCAGCACAAGGTTTCCTCCAGCACTGCAGCCTCTCCAGGGCCAGCAGGGACCCAAGCCTAGGCTCACCCAGTGCCCAGGTGGGAGCCCGGAGGCCTGAGCCGGGCAGGCCTCCCCAGCAGAGCAGAGCCCGCCCCCGGCTCTGGGTCACCCTCAGCGGCGCGGAGGATGCGGAGCGGGGCCGCCCGTACCTGATAACGGAGATGAGCAGCCCCGAGGGGTCCTTGCTCCTGCCCACCGTGCCGCGGTACCTCCCCATCGGGTCGCCCGCCGCCATCTTGCGCCCCCTCCAACACGGCGCAGACGCGGTCCGGCGCGCCGCAGCCAATCAGAGGCGAGCAGGGCGGGCTGCCACCCAATAGAAGGCGAGGAGGGCGGGGCACGCGGCCTCAAGGTGAGGCGCGGCGCCGCGGGGCTTTCTGGGAGTTGTAGTTTGCCTAGCGGCGGCGAGGCAAATCCCCAGGCGAACCTTGGACAGGTGGATAAAAATCAGTAAAAAGTTTAAAAATTATCGATCTGACAAGATCGCAAAAGCCGTCATTCACTCTGGGTGCGGCAGGAAGCGGGGTGAGGGTATGAGGGATCAAAGCATCCCCTCAGAGCCCTCACGGAGCAGGCTTGGTTGAAAAGTGAGGGATTTAAATTTTTGTGGAGTTAAAAGCGGGTAAAGTGCGTGAAGTACTTAAATTAACGTGCTCGACGAATAAGTAATGCTAAATACTCACAGCGTGTCACAGCCTGATCACAAATACACCCACAAGAGTTGCTGACACTTCCCTTGATTTAATGTCTTCAAACTACAATGTTATTAAAAATAATTTTCCCCAGTTTTCCGGGGGGAAGGCAGTGAGACCAAAGACGAGCCAGCCCAGGTGATCCTTGACGTGAGCTCCAAAAGCAAACCTGAACTTTTGGCACAGGAATTGTGGTTTTGGACCTGAGGCCTTCTGGAGGCTGCCCTGGAACACAGACGGAGCAGAAGGATAAAGTAGGGATTTATTAAAAGGGTTTTATTAAAAGGGTTTTATTAAAGTTTAAAAGGCCTAAATGGGCACTTCTGGACACCACAAAGAGCCCAGCTGGGTCACACCCAAGATGAACCCAAAATGGACAACCGACCATGAGGTCTCGTCGGGGTCCCACAAGGTTTGGGACCCCCATTTGTTGGTTTAAGTCTTTACTTCTGCCCGTGCGTTCAAAGGATGAGACAAAGCTCTTCAGTTTTTGGTCTCAAGGCTGTTTATTGTTTCTTATCTATAAAATTTTCTTCCTGCCCAGCCCAGGTGTGCTCAGCAGGACAGTCAGAGGCACTCTGCCTGCCCCCAGGGCGGTGTTATCTTTATATACTGAAAACTACGTGTGACATATTTACAATTATTCCCCAATACCCATCACCTGTGTTGGTGAGCTTCTACTCTAAACCAATCCAAAAGTGCCAGCATCATCAGAGAAGAGGGAGGTACAGAAGAAGAAGAAGAAAGGCTAGACACACCCAAATCCCTCCATCTTGTCCCCAAAAACCCCTCTACAAAGAATCCTAAAATCTCCATTTACCCCCTGTGATACACTAATCATTACACTATTCAAACTGCTGTGGCTTTCATCTCCTCGTGTAAAGGTGGCAATTTGCTCCAGGGTTCGTAATGGAGCCCACTGGTGTTCTGGGCTGTGTGCCAGGGTCTCTGAGCCCCTGGCAGGGATCTCAGCAGCTCTGGAGTCCCAAAGGGATGTCCTGGGCTCCAACAAGGTCTCACACTTTTATAAGTTCTGGTCCATTAGCATGTTGGAATTAATTGTCTAATTATAGCTTCAGGTTATGAAGCTCCATCCTCTTTGTTTTTTCTTCTCACTTCACCTTTGGTTTTGTCCTTGGGCCTGAAAGTTCCATTGGTTGAAAAGGAATTGTTTTGTGCACCCACTCTGCAAAGAGAGCTTATTTGCACTTAATATGAAACCTAAAACTACCCACGAAAACAGCACAGAATCTTAAAAACATAAAAGCTAAAACTTAAGGCATCAGAGCAGATGGAGGACTGGAATCTGTTCACAGGCTCAGAAATGCTCTGACACCCAGTGTTCCCTGTGGGGGTCTCTTCCAAGGCAGGATAGTCCATATTCCTATAATGCTGTGATTCCCTGATACTGAACACCAACCTCCTCACCAACTATCCTTGCATCACCACAGACACACCCCAGCCCTTGCCACAGCATCACTTTTGGAAAAAGGAAAAGAGGATGTCACCCTGGCGACAGGGCTGGAAATCCAAAGTTTGTTTTTCACCAAACCAACGTCTCCAAGTGCTGCCTCACTTTCCCCGTGTCTAGGTGAGGGATAAAAGCACTTTTCCAGTCACATCCCTTTTGAGAGCTTGTGTTAAAAAGCACCATGGAAACCTCGGAATTCCTTAGGAAAAGCAGGAACAACCAGCGTTTGCATCACTTAGAGCATCTAGTTCATTCCATCATGTCAAACACGTTGCTCTTCCAGAAGTGATTTTTTTCTGCCCAAAGCTGCACCTTAACGATTTAATTGCATGGAAATTGCTGAAATCTGTAGGTGAGTCGAGAGTAGCCATTTATAGAGCTGTATTTGAAATACGAGGTAATTGGAAGCGTGATAATTCCTTATTTACAAGGGGAAGAATTCCACCGTTGCTGTTGTGGAAAACCTCTATTTATTACAATCAATAGCTGTATCTATGATCATTAGCAGAAGGGTAGAGCAAGAGCATGGGCATTTTAATTCTGAAATAACAGATACTTTATTCCTGAATAGGCAATATGTTTTCAGAACAGAATAATTACCCCGAAGTAAAGCGATTTTAATCTGCAGGTAGGGTGTGCACTTCGGC
Organism: Sitta carolinensis; assembly: GCA_032173965.1. Classification (NCBI taxonomy): domain Eukaryota; kingdom Metazoa; phylum Chordata; class Aves; order Passeriformes; family Sittidae; genus Sitta; species Sitta carolinensis. The sequence continues at coordinate 1,100,839 of JAVUNC010000005.1, forward strand.
GTGTTCTGCTGAATTTCCCCTGTGCTGACGAGCTCTCAGCTCCACAATTTCCTATTCAGCTATGCCAGAACAAAAAAATCTCATTTTCCCTCTTCTTCTGAGCAGGTTTGCCGATGCCTTTGCCCAAGGACGGTGATTTGAATGGCGAGAGGTTTGCGCTGCGGCTGGAGGGAGTTTTCCCTCAAACTGCCCACTTGCCAATATTGTTTTTGTTAATTGGCAATTCCCATCGACTGCTCCGGGCCAGCACAGCCTGGAGCCTGCGGTGGAGGTGAAATCGATGGGTCCCACCTTTTCATTCCTGGCAGCTCCAATAATCACCTCATTTAGGAGGAACTTCATCAGGACAAACAACGGCAGATCTCCCCCAGAACTGCGACCCGGCTGGCTTTTCAATCCTGGGCTCTAATTGCTAAATCACTGCCCGCTTTCATTGACCAGCCCTTTCCCTTTATTCCTCACCCAAGCAAAGCCGTAGGTGGGAATTTATCTTTTCTTTAAATGAAAGGGGAGAAATCAACAGAGGCCCGGCTGAACGCTGAGATCTCTCTTGATTATTAATTATATGACACAATGAGGCTGAAGGGTCATGAGAACATCATTTTTCCATACACAATTTACAAAAAAGGGTCTCGATCTGAAAGCTGAGGGAAGGGAAAACAGGTGAAGGAATTTTTTTTTCTTTCTCATATTCCTTTCACGTAGTGTTTTAGTACTCTAAGGTGTATCTGGTAAAACGGGTGGTTCCTGGATTACTCAAACCAAAGAAAGTCCAAACTGACAGACAAAGTGTTCACGATGATGAATGAATCCCTGTCACAACTCGTCAAGAGAGATCAGGTCGGCTCAGTAGAGGGTGCCCCCGTTCCGAAGGGACTGGGAATCCCAGATGCTTTCCCTCCTCCTCCCCATCCATCTTCCCTTCTATAATAAAAGAGGAAAGGAGGGGCGAGCTTGTACTGAGCTGTTCCTCATCACCTGGGCCAGTGTCCCAGGGGAACACCACAATGTGCAGAGTTCTGCCAAAGAGAATTCTGAAGAGGCACAGGCAGAGCAGTTCCTTGGGAAATGTTGTTTATTCCCTTGGGAAGTGTTTTACAAACTCCACTGGCCAGAGTTCCCTTCCCCACGTGACTTGTGTGACACTAAGGGATCGCTTCACTCCTTCCCTCAGGTAATTTTACCTGCAATCCCTTCCCACAGTTTATCCCCTGATATTTTCTGAGTGTTTCCTGGGAATTCCTAAACCTAAGAGATTTAGGGCTGATGTACACACAGGGTCTCTCAACCACAGCTTTAACATTTTTTTAAAAATACCCCAAGTACTTCATTATTTCTTTTCAAACATTAGCGAAAATGTCAGACCAAAGGGTCCAGCTCACACCAGCTTCTTGCAGGTGTAATTGCCTTCTTTATATTGGTTAAAATGAAATCCCCCTTGACTTCCAGCAGTGTAGATGACACAGAGTGTAGGCCAGAATTTCCACCTAAGCTGTAGGAGCAGTTCTGCCTGTAGAAAGTGAGCCTAATCCTGATGGCATCTCTCAGTCAGTTTAATAAAATCTATTTTACCCTTCTTACAGAGCTGGTCACCCCCACAACAGCTGCATTAAGCTGAAATTGGTGTGTGGGTAAAGAATCAGGTTCCAGCCACCCTCTTCTTACAAATAATTCTGGTTTTCTTATGAAGCTTTACCAAGCTTTGCCAAACTGCCTGAGTAAAGAACTGAGTGAAAGTGTGCTGAAACATCAGGATTTGGCTCTAGGATGAGGCACACATCTGGATGACCTCATTGTTCCTATTTACCATTAAATAAGTGTGAACTCGAAGCTGGTTTATGTTGTTTTTTAGATTTTCTGCACAGCAACAATCAGTTTCTCCTCCCAGCATGTAGCTGCCATCAATTCTTTTTGTCTCTGTGAATAAGAAGAAACTCCTGGGGCAGGAGAAGAAGTTGCCTGGCTCAATGCTGGGAATCAAGGCAGAGATATGATTCAAATGTCTCCTTATTGTTTTTTTTTGCCTCCTGACATTTCCCACGTTGTGCTGGGTTCTGCTGCTGCAGAAAAATAATAGCTAAGATTAAGTTAAGTGGAAAAATACTGCTGCTTTTCCAATGTCAAAGCCACAGAACCTCTGGTAATGCAGTCCCTGAGGGGAAGCAGAGCAGGTGTGAGGTGTTGCTCTTCAAAGGCAGGTAAAATGCTGTAAAAGAGGATGTTCTTCTCAACAATTTTTTAACAAATCCAGTTATTTGGTTTATTTCTCCCCCTTTATTTTACTTATCCTCACTAAGGGATTGCTGTTTTTACAGTTGTCCACAGGCATTTTCCAAGTCCTCAGGTGAACCAGTGCAGGCTGCTTGTTGGCTTCTTGCAATTAAAATCCTGAAGTCCTAATCTTCCTTTGGAACCATGGAAAACCTCAGGTATATGAGAGACATAAAAAACAACACTCCCATTCCAACTCTCCCATGTTTATGGTCCCCCCCTTCTGTAAAGAAGTTTTTAGATCCCACCCACGAACTTTTTATTTTAACCCAGCTCCATTAAGTTCCTCATCTTTTGACTTGTGGATTTGTTGGCCATCAGGTGATAGCCAAGCCTAAATTCCTACAGTTTTGGGGGAAACAGGTGGCTGGGTAGAAAAGAAAATCCCAGAAATCCTACTGGCACTGAGGGGCACTTGGAACCACTTGGTTCAACATCTATCCCAGCAAACCCATTTGGGAGGAAGAGTTCATGGATGTCTCAACTCCAGGAAAAACCCTCAGGTCAGAGCCCCACCTAATTAAACCACAGGCAGCTGAGCAGGACAAATGTTGGAGACAAGACTTCAGAAATTCCAATGCTCACAGAAATATTTCATCCTGCTGTATGAAGCTTTGGATATTTTCTGGTCTGTGTAAGCAGAAGCTCCAGGCAAGAGAAACAAGAACTTGAACTGAGGTGAGTAAAGCTCCTGGTACTTGTATTTCCAAGGGAAGCGGCGCCGGTATCAATCCTCCTGAAATGAGACATCAGCCAGCCAATTTCAAGGCTTGTCTTGCAGAAAATGGGGCACAAGATTCAGCAGCTGAACAGCCCTGCTGGCCTCAAATTTAATTTGCTCTGAGGTGATCTAAGAGCAGGATAATACCATGGTTGTTGTACTTCTAGAGTGCTTTTGACAAAGTAAATCTATCACTGGCAGGCACCACAACCCCTGCTTCTCAGGAGGAGCTGTGACCCACAGATGCTAAAATCAAGCACACAACAACAATCCCCACTCGCCTGACAATCTCAGGGATTTGCTGCCAAGAGGAGAAGAAACTGGAGTGATCTGTGCTCGGTCTGCAGCTCACCACAGGGGCTGGGAGGGGTATTCACAGGACCAATTGCCTGGTCAGGCTCTGCTCCTAGGGAATAATGGATGGGGTGAGAGGAAACAGCCTCAAGCTGCACCAGGGAACGTTCACTTCGGATATCAGGAGGAATGTTTTCATGGGAAGCGTTGTTAAGAGTGGGAATGAGTGCTCAGGGAGGTCTGGAGTCCCCACCCCTGGAGGTGTCCAAGGAAGGCCTGGAGGTGGCACTCAGTGCTCTGGGCTGGGGACAAGGTGGGGATTGGTCACAGCATGGTCTTGGAGGGCTTTCCCAACCCAAATGATTCTGTGGTTTTGCAGAAAATGAAGCCCCTTTGAAAAGGCTTCCCACACTGCTGTTAGAAATCTGAGCCTCCCACTCTTTGACCAGCACCTTCTCAGCCTTCATTTTCACAAAAAAACCCAAAAAAAAATCATGAAGGAAAAGCTTTTGTTTTGGTGAGCTTCTTTAAGCAAAAGCCCTTCAGACCTTCTGTACTGTAATATCCCACTCTGAGCTTCAATGATCCTGTGTCTGTCACATGTGGCTGATGGTTTGTGGCTGTGTTGCCTTTGGTGGTGCCAGCCAAATTCACCCTGACCACTGCTGTGCTCCCTCCCCCTGCCCGTGCCTGGGTCAGCATGAGGCCAGGATGAGAGGAAACGGCCTCAAGTTGTGCCAGGGGAGGTTTATATTGGATATGAGGAATTTTTTTTTCATGAAAAAAGTTGTAAAGGATTAGAGGAGGCCACCCAGGGCAGTGGTGGTGTGACCATCCCTGAAAATGTTCAAAAATTGTGAGGATGGGGCACTTGAGGGCATGGTTCAATGAGGAACATGGTGGTGCTGGGTTGACAGTTGGACTTGATGATCCTAAAGGTCTTTTCCAACCTTAACAATTCCATGATTTTATGTGCCCAGACTCAGCTCCACAGTTCAGGTGATGGAGAAGGGTTTGACTTTCCTCTTGCCTAAAACCTTACAATGCATCACCTTGGAACTATTCCAGTTGGGTGGGGAAGGTGAACCCTGAGGTCACTGCCCTGACTCTCAGGCTGGGCAAATCTAAAATTCCTGGACAAAGTTCCAGTTCAGAGTTTGAACTGGACCCTGTTGAGCAGCAGCCAAGCTGCAAGAGGCCAGTGATGGTAATTCCCAAATGTTTGGTGGTGTGAAGGGTTTGTGGGCAGAGTGAGGATGCTCAGAGAGCTGCAGGCTTTGAAAGCCTTGTGATAAAGGGCCAAGTGAAGCACCAAATCTACAGGAACAGGCTTCAATCAACTTTATTGCACAGCAACGTTCTGTGGGCACTCAATAAGGCTGAAGACTGATATCTTCAGTGTTTTCTGTTGTTGTCAGCAAGAAGGACAGAATCAGCAAGACAGATCCTTGCAGATGAATCCCACGACTCCTTCACCACTCCGGGGTTGGAGACACAGTGGGGTGGGAGATTTTGGGCTGTTTCACCCATAATCTTTCAGTCACCAAAAGATCTGGCAGCTCTTTAAAAGATGTCAGTGGAGCAGAGGTGACCTTTGAGGTCCACCTGACCTTTGGAACACAAGAAAGATGAGTCTCTTGTGAGATTCACTTGGAATTGCAGGAATTTAAGCTGTCAGTGCACCTGAAAAGTTCCTAGAGGTGGTGGTGTATCCAAATGATTCAGCAGAGGTTTTGTGATTCCCATTGAAAGTCTGGTCAGGCAATATTAAATACTCAGCAAGAAAATGAAGTGTTACCTGCTGTACATCTATAAAATGAAATGTAATGTGATAAAATGAGCTAAAAGGTCTCCTCATCACTGTGTTAAAAACGGCACTGGTGTGACTGCTGTGGCTGGGTAACAGTTCCCCTTCAGGAAAGGCAAGTCCTACAATGTAATATCATTTTTTTTCCTCATGATCTTTATGGGTTTGGGAAAAAAAAACAAAAAACACACACTTCAAGGAGTACCCAGCTCCAGGGGTCTGGTGAAAAATTAGATCAGCACAAGGAACAGGTATTTCCCACAAACTAAGAGGTGTCTGTCAGAGCAGGTGCTGGAGATGACCGGGCACTGAAGGCCATTCAGCTGCTCCTTTTCTTGTCTTTCATCACCCCTTCCCTGCCACCCTCCATTCCCCATCCTTCCCCAAATCATCTCCTGCTTCCCACTGTGTCCCCTCTTCCTTCTTCTTCACATTTTCCTAACGTCCTCCACTAAACACCGCTGATCTTTAAAAAATTTAGTGACACAACCTAAATTTACAAATCATTGGGCTGCTGGTTCCTGAGTTAGATCTTTCTCCTTAACTCATGTACCTCATCTATTTGAATTATAAACTCATCAGGGCAGAGGCCACATTTTAACCGTGGCATAGTGGAGATTAATGTAGCATAATTAAGCAGGATAATAAAATACACCTCAGTGAAGGCTGAAATGTAAATTGTGGAACCCAGGTTGGTTTCATTGCTCTTAGAGTGTAACATGTGATGCCTTTTTTCTTACTTCTTTCATAATTTAGATGAGGGGATTTAATGCAGCGAGTCCTGCAGGAAATTGTCACTGAGAAAGATCTGCTGATGGGCTGCTCCCCCAGGCCCATCAGAAATTGTTCTTCTTACTGAAATTGTGTCCCATGTGTCCTGTGTTACCTTCCCCAGGCCTCCAGCCATTTCCTGGGCTTGCAAGGAAACTGGAGAGGGACTTTGGACAGGGGGATGGAGTGCTGGAACAAGGGGGAATGGATTTAAACTGCCAGAGGGTGGGGATGGATGGGATATTGGGAAGGAATTCCTGGGGGCGCGGGCAGGAGCTGGCACAGGGTGCCCAGAGCAGCTGAGACTGCCCCTGGATCCCTGGAATTGTCCAAAGCCAGGCTGGATGGAGCATGGAGCAACCTGGGATGGTGGAAGGGGTCCCTGCTGTGGCAGGGGGTGGCACTGGATGGGATTTAAGGTCCCTTCCCACCAAACCATTCCATGATTCTGTGATTTGATGTCACTATGTCAGAAGATCTCCAGAGCTCTCCACCTTCTCCTGTGCCTGTGCCACCCTCATGAAACTGGGGCCAACATCTTTCTTGTGTTGGGGGCTACACAACCTGGATATGTGATAACAACAAATATCCACGCTGGATTTGTGTTCTCCTGAAATTCTCTGTATTGGTGTCCAGATTCCCTCATGGATCAGTGTCCAGGGAGCAGAGTGGCCCCACCCAGCCGTGCTCATGGGGTTATGCAGGGCAGCCATGGATTTAGGCAGACAAGAAGAGATGAAAAGAAGTGAACAGCCTTTGCTGTGTGCTTCTCACACCCAGGGAGAAAGGAACCAGAGGAGATAAATACAGCTTCACTTTCATTTTTCCAAGGGAAGAAGCAATAAATTTGTAGCCTTGGGTTATGAACCTCCTGGTCTCTCAATTGCTGTCTCAGCTGTGGTCATTATGAGTTCAGTAAATTTTGGAACCTTTGCAAAATTCTGCAGCCTCTTCATGAGAAGCCCTTTGTGTGAAGACGGTTTAGTTCAGTGGATACAGAAGTTGCTGGAGTGGGATGGCAGGAAAAGCCATGAGGGTAGAGATATTCCTCACTGTATTTCTTACGAAGTTAATGCTCCCTTGCTTCCATGGAATAAGAAGGGGCTGGAATATCTCTGAGAACTTTATTCCCACCACAGCTGGAAATATAAATCAACATGCTGCAGAAGGAAAACAAAATCCAGAGACTTTTTTTTCTCTTGTTTGGTTTCCTTCTTTCCATGGTGGCCCCACGTGCTCAGTTCTCCTGAGCTGGGAAAGAGCAGGGAATGCAGAGAGGAGCTTGGAGCCCCCAGGGATCACAGCAAGTGGGCAGCTGGGCTGGCTCCCACCTGAAAGCTCTGGGTGCAGCTCTCTCCTCTGGGAGGTGTCACTGGGGGATTCAGGCATGATAATGGATCTTGGGAACGCAGGAAAATTCTCTTTTTGAAATCCCTGCAGGCTATCTGAGTAACCAACAACCATCCCTTGAGACAGAAAGTTTTCATTCTGCAACTCAGAAGCCTCTTTCCCCCAGCAGAGCTGCTCACCAGAACGGGACAAGTCCTGTCTCCCACTTAAAAAAATGTGGTGTTGTCACCCTTTCCCCATCCAGAACACCCTGAGATGAGCCCAGCTCACTGTCTGAACCCCTGTCACAGGAAGGAGTGGCCTCCTGGGGTGGTAGCACAAGGGTCAGAACACCCATCCAACCTTGAGCAGTTCTTCTCACCCCTCCCCTCCTGGGGACCATACAAGCCCACTCTGAAATCAGTAAGGCTCCTTCATTCCCAGGCTGAAGGTCTTGAATTGCAAAACCCACCCAAAATGTGAAAATGAGCACAACAAATAAGAAAAAAAAAAAAAAAAGAGATCTGGCATTAAGCCAGGTAAAATCGAAGTGTTCCAAACTCATGTAGGTACCAAAGGAAAAGGGGGACAACTCAGGCTGAGAATGAGGGATGCAGAAAGCCCTGACTAGGAAAGTGGCACTGTGGGCCTGATGAAGAAATGAGAGGGGACAGCTTGGAGTTAAATATCAAAGTCCAGACAGGTGAGATTACAACAGAATGAAACCCAAGCATGGAATAATGTTCTGCTGGGAATTGTCCTACTGTGCTGCCAAGGACCAAATTTCCCATTGTCTCTGCTCGAAAATCCTCTGTGCAAAGAAGACCTTTGGCAGCTCGGATCTGGATTTGGCATTGCAGACCAACATTAATCCTCAGCAATTACAAAGTGTTTTCAGGCTGACCTTCTCCTGCCACATGGAAGCCAGGCAGGAGGTTTGGAATGTGTCTCCAAGGCTTGGATCATAACATTTATGCTGCAATCAGAGTGGCTGCAGACCATGTGGATGTGCCTGGGAGAGCTCTAAAAGCTGTCTGGGGAGGCAGAGAGAGGGGCAGCATGCACAGTGGGATGCTCAGAGCCAGCTGCAAGCCCTGCCTCAGAGGGCAGAAATGCTGCAGCCTTTAGCTCAGCATCCCTCTGATTAGTGCTGCTGGTGATTGGCTCTGTGGGTTAAAACTGGGGCCTGGCTGCTGGGGCTCTTTGAAGGAGGTGACTCAGGTGACCCCAAAAATCAGCAGGCAGCAAACAATGGGGTCCTTGGCTGGAGGTATCCACCTGTGCTTGCACTTCCCAGTTACACACTGGCCCAGGTGGGGCCTTGGAGTTGCCTCAAGTGGCCCACGGTGTGGGAACCCTCGGAGAAGAGATGGATCCACAAAAAGCTGGGATCTGGGGAGTTAAGACAAGGCTGATTTTTTAAGGTAGGAGGCAGATTGTGATGTGAGGGAAAGACTCAGCCTGGATTCTGGAAGTGCTCCATGGATCGTTCCCTGCTGTGTTGAGGGAAAGAGCCAGCAGCTATTCCAGGAGCTCTCACCCTCCTCTTGTAGGACTTGGCTTAGCCTGCCTCCAATGCCTGCCCAAATGCCAGAGGGAAGATAGAATGGGAAGGATGGGAATAGGAATGGAATGGGAAGGAATGGGAAGGAGGAATGGGAATGGAATAAAGGGAATGGATAGGAATGGGAACAGGAATGGGAATGGAATGGGAATGGGAATAGGAATGGGAATGGGAATGGAATGGGAATAGGAATAGGAATGGGAATGGGAATGGGAATGGGAATGGGAATGGGAATGAAGGAATGGAATGGGAATGGGAAGGGAATGGGAATGGAATGGAAGGAATGGGAATGGGAATGGGAACGGGAATGGGAATGGGAATAGGAATGGAATGGAATGGGAATGGAATGGGAATGGGAATGAGAATGGGAATAGGAATGGGAATGGGAATGGGAATGGATGGAATGGGGGGGGAATAGGAATGGGAATGGGAATGGGAATGGGAATAGGAATGGGAATGGGAACGGGAACGGGAATGGGAATGGGAATGGGCTCTCTGGGGCAGGAGGCCGAGTGGCAGAGTGAGATTTCTTAGGGAGTTTGAGTAATTAAGGAGTATCTCCAACACTGCTCAAGTGACTCTGTTCCTCTCCCACCTTCCTTCTACCCACTTCCAGATCATTCCCTGACAGTTCAAGAAATTCCTGTGTTTTCCTCATTGTCAGCACTGGGTGCTGATTCAAGAGTTGAGCAGCTGCTAAAGTTTTCTGGAGTGTTTGCCCAGCTATTCACAGCACTCAGGTCCCAGAATGACTTGGGCCAACAGAGAAATTCAGGATTTTAATGGCCTGTCAGGTCCTGTGGTAGAACTGCACCAGCAGCAAATCCTGTCTGCTGTCCCATTCCACGGGCCCTGCTCGAGGGTACTGACATGCTGGAGGAGAAAAGCCTTTCCATGCTGAGAATAATGAATGGCCTGAGCCAAAGTGTGGCCAGATGGTCCCAATCAGCAGTTGTTTATACCCAGACCTGGGAGAACAGGTCAGGCAAACCCCCTGACCCTAATGCTGTCTGTAGAAAAATAATCAATTTACAAGGCCAGCCAGAGTGACCCGTGAGCCCTGTTTGTTGATCCAAGACATAACGGCTCAATAGCTTTAATTATTAAAAGCCAGAACAGACAACCATTGATCCTCCCACTTAGTGCCATCTCTGCAGCCTCAGGGCCAGGGATTTAGAGCAGGGGAATTTGCAGGGAAAGAGAGAGAACCAACTTTGAAAGGCTGATCCACTGGATCACCAACATTTTGGACCCTGATTTTGAAATCTGGCTCCCACCTGTCCGTCCATCCCAGCACCTCAGAGCAGTCAAGCGATGACCCTTCCCTGAGAACACAAGTTCCTGCTTTTCAGCTTAACAAGGCATTGAAAAAGTCATTTATAGAGTTGACCCAGATCATCTTTTCTCTCCAACAGTTCACAAGCAATCGGTGTAAGGGACATTAATCAAGTTGGCGCCAAGAGGTAATTGAAGACAGTAATTACTCAGTTTTTATAGAGCTGAAATGTAATAAGGATTTTAAGAAAGTAATAAGTGAAGCTTTCTGCTGAGAGATCCCCTGGTGCACACAGTTTAGCCAAGGGCCCATCTTTTTGAAAATACATTTTCGTGTAGTTATTACATCACTGTCGTGCTGGGACATCTCTCCTGAGCTTTTGTAAATGTGATGGGCTTTGCTGAATCTGAATCCACCATCTCTGCATCCCGAATTTCCGTGGCAGATTGGCACCTCTAACGCAGCAATAAGGCAGGAAACAGCAAACAGATATTTTTGTGCTTTACCTTCTCCCAGCTCCTGCCTTCCCTGCTCCAGCCTGGGTGATTTCTGTCAGGTGCCCAATTTTTCGTTCTGCTTTGGAAGCCATGACAAAAAGGATCTGATGGAATTTCTCAAAGGCACATTCAGCTCGTGCAGCAGCTCTGAGGCTTTTCGTGGTCAGAAGTGGAGAAGTGGAGGCAAATTCTCCTGGCAGGCATTTCACCTGCTTAAATCACAAGATTCCACAACAGAATGAAAAACTCAGATGAAACGGCAAATTTGCCTTCACTTAAACCTGATGAAAACTGACAAAAGCTCCTTGTTTATGCAGAATACCCTGAGTTCAGTGAGCTGCTGGCCCAGTCATTCCTGGATTCTGCTCAGTTTTGGGATCCATCCCACATTGCCTCTAGTGAAGGACTCCTGAGTCCCCTCCTTACCTGGTCCTGGATCTTTACAGCTCTGAAGGAACCTCAAACCTAAATTGATAAATTGCTCCATGCCCTGGTTTCCCACCTTCACTAACTTTCCTCTAAATTATCTCCTTAATTCTTCAAAAATGGAATTCCTACTTGCTGGGCACCTCTTCTGTCCAGACTTGTCCCTTGAGTTACTGATGGGGACTGTAAACTCTTCAAGGCAAGCAGCAAACACGCTTTAATTTGCATATTTGCAAATTGGTTTGCACGATGTGGTGGCACAAGCAGGTGCTGCTGGAATAAGAAGCCTCAGTCTTGGCTGAACAGGTTAATTAGGGAGAGGTGACAAAAAGCTGGGGGGATGTCCCAGGCCCACACACTCAACCTCAGAATTTCTACCACGTTTGGTATGAAGGCTTGACATGACCCTGCTTCTTTCAAAATTATTTTAACAGAAGTTCCAGCTACATCTTCCTTCAAACTTTCTGGGCTGGGAGCACACATTCCATCACTCCAGCAGCTTGCTGCAAGAGGAAGCTCAGGCTGAAGAATTATTTGGGATATGTCTGGTTCTGGCTCTCCTCCAAGGGCAGACAGCTCATTACTAGCAAAGCACTTCTGTCCCACAGGGTTTCGTGGCTTTCTGGCTCTGATCTTTGATGAAATTTCATTTCATGATAGGTCTATTCACAGTATCTCCTCCCTAGCAAGGACCACTCCCTCTGGAGGGAGAAATCTTCCACGCTCTTGCTGGGATGGGATCCACCTGGACTGCTTCTTAAATGGCTCAGCTTCAACCTCTTCCCTGCCTTGCAAAGTCCTCTGAAGCTCCAGGAAGAGGAAATCGGGGTTGAATCCATCACCCGTGGTTCCAGATGCATTTGCTGCATTGCACAACTCATCCCTGCATTCCCTTGTCGGTCTCATTAGGTCTGTTTAAAATTTGGTAGGGGATTCTAGGACCTTCCAGTGACCTGTTGTGGCGTGTGCTGGAAATTTATTCAGGTCAATTAGACATCTGCCACATTCAGCCTCCAAGGCCATGACATATGTTTGCTCAACAGGGTATGGCAACAAGGAGAAATTGAATTTGCATCCCGAGCCAGGTGCCACCACGGTGTATCAATATTGGTTTTTAATGAGATGTGCTGGCTTTCACAGGCAGCAAAAAGTGTAAATTTATGCTAAAGTGTCAACAAATGCCAGTCAAAGGAATCTCTGTGTGGTGCCTGAATGCAAAAGACACGGAGGGATGGGAGGAGTCATTTGGATCAGCTCGTGGACTCCAAGAATCAACTTGCATTTATTTGGCTGCTTTTGCCCAGGGTAAAATCCCCTTCCAGCTGAGGCACCTCAAAACCTGGGGGCTGTTTTGGGCCCCTCCTGATGAGAAAGGCACTGAGGGGCTGGAGCATGTCCAGGGAATGGAGCTGGGGAGGGGCTGGAGGGACTGGGGGAGCTGGGCAGGGGCTCAGCCTGGAGCACAGGGGGCTCAGGGGGGATCTGGGGCTCTGCCCGACTCCCTGAGCTGTTTGGGGTATCAATCAGTGCAGAGCCAGGAAAGCTGCTTGCCAGCACTGGGGAAAAGAGGGAAATCCCTTGGCAAGGCAGTGAGGGAATGCTGGTGCCTGCAGCTTCTCCTGAGGCAGGGCAGCCCAGGAATTGCAGCCCCTTGGCAGCTTTCAGCCTCTTGCCCGGCCTGGGGGGCTCAGTTTGGGGTTGGGAATGGAGCTGGGCAGGGGCTGGAGCCCCAGGAGAGGCTGAGGGAGCTGGGCAGGGGCTCAGCCTGGAGCACAGGGGGCTCAGGGGGGCCCTGGGGGCTCTGCCCAACTCCTGAGAGGAGGGCACAGCCGGGGGGGATTGGGGCTCTGGGCACAGGGACAGGCACAGCAGGGCAGGGAACGGCCCCAGCCTGGGGCCAGGGCAGGTTTGGGTTGGATTTTTTAAAAAATTCCTTCCCAAAGGTTTGTCCAGCCCTGGCCCAGCAGCCCAGGGCAGGGGTGGAGTGCCCACCCCTGGAAGCATTCCAAAAAAAGGAGAAGTGGCACTTTGTGATGTGGTTTAGTGGGCATTCAATTGAAGGCTGGGCTTGATGATCTTGAAGCTCTTTTCCAGCCTTACTAATTAATTCTGTGGTTCTTTGACTTTCCCAAGCCAAGGGATGGTTGCAGAGCCAGGAGGAGAATCCAGAGTTCCTGATGACACCAGACTGACAGGCACCCTCCCATTTACTTCCAAGTGGAAAGTGAGTGCAAACACAAACACAGCCTGTAGCCAGGGATGTTAAAATGTAAAAATAAATAATGTATTAGTGCTGGTCCCTCAAAAACACATGGCCTGTTCACTCAAAGAACCCCAGAATATTTTGGGATGGAAGGGACCTGAAAGTTCATCTCATTCCAACCCCCTGCCGTGGGCAGGGACACCTTCCTCCAGACCGGCTGCTCAAATACTGAATTTTGGACACTCAGGATACTGAGCAGAGGCCACCGATTGATTTGAATATTTCCTTTATTTCTAATTCCTTTGGTCTAAAATGTAACTTCTTCTGCAGTTTAGCTGAGTAGCTGTTCTCTGCCAGTTGTCCCAAATGGAGAGTATTGTACACATTTTCCATAATTAGCTAATTTAACCAGCTAATTTAACATCAATAGCAAATCTGTGAGTTGAGCACCAGCAAATGAACTCATTAAAGAGAAAAGGACTAGTGCTCTCTCCTTCCTTGTTCTTTTTTTGTTCCCTCTAGTTTTGCACTTTTAGCAAGATGCTCTGGGGAAATCAGGATTTCAGGGAAATTTGGATGATCAAATAAATAGGGTTTTATTGATGAATTAAAAAGGATGCATCAGAATGTCAAAAAGCTTTTCCAGGGAGATGCCAGCATTGTCTGCCCCGTTTAGGAGGGACCCAAGGCTAGAGAACCCCACATGGGCTTTTTTTTTTTTTTAAATTTATTCTTCTCAGTCTCCTCAAGTGCTGCACCCTCAGAGTAACCTCTCCAGCCCTGGGACTTGCTGTGAACACTGATTATTTCAGAGAGAAATCTGAGGGCTTTAGGACACATTACTGTGACTTTCCCATTAGTGTGGCTCAGGACACAGGGATTTAATTGCCTGCTCACCCAAAGGCCTCAGACACTGCAGCTGGAGCAGGTGACATCCAGAGGTCTCTTCCCACCTCAGTCACTCTGTTTCCTTCTTTTCTGCTGGTGTCTGTTTGTAAAATTCAGGTGATAACACAAGGCATGAGTGTGCACAGGTAAAATATTGCAATACTCGAGCAGCCCAGCCACAGGATGTGAAGATTCTGTTTTCTCCAGCCACCTGTGGACACCTCAGTGTTATCTCCAGGTACCAGCTCGCTGCTGCCCTGTGCCTGGACACACTCTGCAGCTGTGCTCAGCTGAGTTTCTCCTGAGGGTCCAGAAAAGTGCCTTGGGTGAGAAAAAGTTGTGGGAGGTTTAGGGATCAGGAGAAGTTTAGGATGGATATTGGAAAAAAAATTCTTCACCAAAGGGTGATCAACTGGCTGCCCCCAGCAGTGGTGGAGCCAACCAGAGAATCAGGATCATGGAATGGTTGGGGTTGGAAGGGACCTTGGAGCTCATTTCATCCCAACCCCTGGCCATGGCAGGGACACCTCCCACCATCCCAGGGTGCTCCAAGCTCTGTCCAGCCTGGCCTGGGGCACTGCCAGGATCCAGGGAATCCTGCTGCTCTGGGGACTCTCTGCCAGGGCCTCCCCACCTTCACAGACAGGAATTATTTCCTAATACCCAATCTAAACCTCCTCTCTTTCTCTTTGAAGCCATCCCCCCAGCCCTGTCTCTCTTTTTAAACACTTCTCCTCCATCTTGTTGCCTCCTTCAGGCCCTGCGAGGCCACAATGACCCCAAAGCTTCTCTTCCCCAGGCTGAACAATCCCAGCTCTCCCAGCCTTTCCTCCCAGCAGAGCTGCTCCATCCCTCTGATCATCCTGGTGCCTCCTCTCCAACATCTCGAGGTGTTCTGTGCTGGACCCAGCTCTGCCTCACCTGAGCAGGCAGAGGGATGCCACTGGAAGGGTGCAAAAGACACATGGATGTGGCACTTGGAGCCATGGATTAGGGATGGGCATGGCAGTGCTGGGGAATGGTTGGATTCATTGATCTCAGGGGGGTTTTCCAACCTCAGAGATTCCATGATGGCAGGAGGAGATGTAAGACAGGGAGGTTGGCAGGACAGGGCACAGAGTTCACAGCTTCCAGAAAAACTGTTCAAGGAATTGTTCCAGGAACAACTGGATGTGCTGTGGTGTGGCTGACAAGGTGGGGATCAAAGGTTGTGCTGGAACCCACAGGGGATTCCAGGCTTTCTGTGCTGGCAGGGAATGATCCACAGAGACACACTGCCTTTGACCTGAGGGCATGGAAAAGGCTCCAAAACTGAGTAATGATTTGGAGACTAGTTTGGACACCTGAGAGTGTGAGTGTGGAGGTGAGGAGAAGTGTGTTAGAGCACAGGGAGAGAGATTTAGAGTTTAAGGTGGTTGGTTATAATAATATATATGTGACAAGATGGAGGGTTTAGGGCAGAGTTCTCTTCTTCTTCTTTCCCTCAGGATTTCTCCAAGCTGAACAACCTGAGTGACCTCAGCCACTCCTGAAAAGGGCAGGAAAGCAAACTGCCTGATTCCCATCCCTCTGCCACCCAAACCACCTGAACCTGGTAATTCAACCCCAAATGAGGAGTGTGAAGTGAGCACATCCCTACCCAAACCCAGCTTCATCTGCCAGCAAACCACTGCTGACTAAAAGCCAGGGTAAGGGAAGCCCAGGGGATTGCTTTGTCTCGAGCAGCCTGGTGTCACAAAACACATTTTAATGCCTGGCATCACCTGCAGAGTGTCAAGTCCAAGTGTTGGAAATCCAGAAGTTGAATTCCCTTTTGAATTTTAGAATGTGTTGAGTCACAGTGAGGTAGAAATAAATGTTTAGGCTTTCTAAGTGTTTTTGAGGAAAAGCAGCATGTCAGCTGCCCTGAGAGTGTGAGGGTGGAGCTGAACAGAAGTGTGTTATATCACAGGGAGAGAGATTTGGAATGTAAGGTGATGGGTTAAAATAATATATATGTGACAAGATGGAGGGTTTAGGGCAGAGTCCTCTTCCTCTTCTCCTTCACAATCTGGGTGATTTTGTGGGATTGGTTTGAAAGATCTGCAGTGCAGGACATGGGTGGCTGGTTACTGGGTTAAAAGTTAAAATAAATGTGTTGGCATCTCATAATTGGGTACTTTAGGCTTAAAAAGACCTTGAAACTTCACTCTGGGCTCCATTTTTGCCTTGTTACCTTAGCATGCAGAAGCACTCATGGTCTGTGAGGCTGGAACTGAGATAAGAAATAACAAACATCCGAGTCCCAACAAGAATTCTGCCTCTCGTGCTTTTAATCCTGACCCTGAGAAGAACCAGGTAAAGCCAAGGGGTTCTCCACAGGTTGGAGATCTTGGAGGTCTTTTCCCCCTTCAGTGATCCCATGATTCACCCAGAGGGATGCAGCCCTGGAAGTGATGCCAGCCCTGCCCCTCTCAAAACTCAACTCCCACCCTGTTCCTTCAGCTGCAGCTTCCACTCTTGCCTTGGAGACACTGGAGCATCCTTGCCCAACTTGGAAGCCCCATTAATCCTCCCTTCAGAGTGTGTGTGTGTGTGTATGAATAATAGATTTTCCGTGCTAAAACTATCAAAGCTCCTGCAGCAGCTGCTCGGCTCCCTTGGGCAAATATCCTGGGAGGGAGCTGCAGCAGCAGAGCAGATTTGCATGTTTGATGCATTGCTGTGTCTCAGTTTCAGAGCAGACAATCTGTTGGCTCTCAGCTCCTTGCACACCTCTTGAAGCCAAGGTGCTGGACTGCAGCACAGTAGAAAGTGTGGATTTTTAATTTTTTTTTTCTTTTTTTTTTGAGACACGGAGAAATTTCTCCCTCCCAGGAGTGCAATTTAGATCTTGATTAATCTAAAAGTTTTGGGGCTTTTACGCTGAGGGGTACAAGGGGATTTTTTTAAGGAGTGTGGGTAAGAGTAAAGAGGAAAGGAAGGCGTGTGTGGAATCTCTTTCATCCTGGAAAATCAGCTATGCTGAAGGCAAATGCTGTGCCTCAGTGGAGCAAAGACAATTTCAGGTAATTAATGTTCTTCCTTTACCAGCACTGGGAAAATCAGGGACTTTAGTGGGAGATTTATACAACTCCATGTCAAAGCTTAGAGCAGCTGTGGAGAGGGGCTGATTCATAAGGGAAGGCTCAGCCCTGAGTCAAGGATGCTGCCTTGGAGCTGAGGAGGTTTAAGCCACTTTCTTCCATACCTAGTGAGTTTTTCCAGCCGTTTTTTCTTATCTTGACTCAGGAATTCCCCTAAAAAACTCACATGTGGCAGATAGAGGCAGTAAATCCCTCACCCCCCCCAATAATGGGAAAGAAAACCCCCACAAAAGCAAGCTTCCCCTCACTGACAGCAGTGCAAAAGAGATTTTTTAGCATCTCTGTGGGCAGCTTGCCCAGCCAAGAAAGTTTCATCGTGGAGTTTAGAAAGCAAGAACTGCCAGAAATCGAGCTGATGTGAAACCACTCATGGACGTGAGGGCTAATATCAAAAAGTCCCTACGAAGAGGCCTTGCTGTGGCAGAAGGATGAGGATTTAGATTAAAGATTAGCAAGATTTTGATCACAAAATCCTTTTTTCAACCAGCCTGGCCCACCAAGCTCACTGTGGGAGTTGGCATGTGATTTCATTTCAGAAGAGCCCACCCAGCCACGCAGCTGCCAGTCCGTGGTGAGGATTTGGCTCAACTATGGGATGGAGACATCCTTGAACTCTTCTCCCACGTGCAGACACTTTGGCCTTACAAAGTCCTTGGACCTACAAAGAATCCTCCAGAAATGTCCTGCTAGAAGTGCAGGAAAAGGCAGAAACAAATTAACATTGTGGTTTCTACACCTTCCCCGGTTCTAACACAAACAATTGAATGCCCCGACTCTAACACAGAGAATTTAATTCCTAACTTCCACCTTCTAATGTGTTGTCTGTCCTACATTTGATTATGTGGGATTAGAGTGAGAAGATCTTTATCTTTATCCCTAACAAGAGGAGAAAAGGAAAATATTTACTTTCGTGGCTCGTGTATCATTAGCTGGAAGACCTGTGAAGGTGCCTATTGATATTCAGAGGTGACTCCTCTACTCTTAAAGAGAAACTTCTTCCCGCAGGTTGTAGCTCCTCCAAGCTGCCTGACCTGTGGACTCGCATTTCTGTGAGTTAAATCAGTGTCACAGCCCGGGGAGGTGGGAGGGCGCCCTGACAGGAGCACAGAGCCCCTTTCACTCCTGAATTTCATGCCTGAAGCTCTGGCTGCTCCCCGAAAAAGCAATTTGCACTCCCCTGGAGCAGCAGGGAGGATTTGGCTCTCCAGGGGTGCAGGGGCTTGTCGCCCTGAAATTACAGCCTTCTGTTTGTTTTCGTATTTGTGATGTTTGAACATAAACGAGGATTGTTTTTCACATTATTTTTCTGATGAAATGTCATTTGATGGACTTCTAGTTTGGCCAGTGGGGTTGGAGAGGTGGTAACCTCATTCTCCAATCTTCCAATCCCTGGTCATTGTCCAGAATCTATAAATCGAGAAGTCGAGATATAAACGTCCCTGTTTTTGTGTCCTAACCCCTGTGTGTGTGTGTGTCAGTCTTTCCGTGTCCTCTAACGACAGGGGATGGTTCCGAACAGGGTGAAATCCTACAGGCAGCGGAAGGATAAACCAAAAAATCACAGACAGAGACTTCTCCTCCCCTTTACCACCCGCAATTTGCAAAGCCATTGCCGGGGGCAGCCAACAAAGCCCAAACAAATCCCAAGCGCCTCCCAAACAAAAGGCTAATTTAATTTCAAATTGATTCGCGCTCCCGGTACAAGACACTTGATTTTGTACCGCTCAGCAGTAGCAGAGAAACAAAAAGAGCATCTAACACCGATTAACATCCGAGCCGTGGCTCGCTGGGTACGTCGCAGCTGAATTCAAGCGTTCCACCGGCACAGGAGCTGCCCGGCAGCATCCCGGGGTCCCGGCGGGATGTGGAGCCCTCCTTCCCTGGGGCATCTGCTCAGCCCCGAGCTCTCGGGCTGGCTCTGCCATCCCTGCACTCGGCCCGGCTCTGCAGCACTGAGTTCTTGTCCGACAGGAGCCGTGCGCTCCAAGAACGCGCTCACAAGAGCGCCCATCAATCAAGCGCCGGGTGGAAAATCAAAGATGACAACGAAACCCACAGCGCTGAAGAACCCACGGTGCTGGAAATTAATCGGGAATCCCGGGCGCTTGAAAAACAAATGTGTTTTTAATAAATTGGGTTTCAGCGTCGCTCGGAAGCCCTGGGTTGCCGGCTGAGTGGAGAGTGGTTTGATTTTGCACTGATAAACTCCAGGGGAGCCGGCGCCTCTCTATGTCCAAGCCATTGATGTCACCCTGAGCCTGCTGGGCTTGGTGACATTTAAGCAATGTGGACATAATTCTTTTTAATACATACAGAATAGATTTTATAATAAAGAAAAAAAAAAAAAAAAACAAAACAAAACACCCAACAGAGGGCTCTGATCCTGCTCTCAACAATCCCCAAACAATCCAGGGGTTAATAAGAAACTCTGAGCAGAATTTCAGTAACAGTTCACCTCTTGGTGACAGAGAGTGAAGAGTGTGTGACATAAATTGAAGAGGGGCTGGGGACAGGGGATGGAGGGACAGGAGCCAGGGAATGGCTGGGATGTGGGTCAGGAATTGCTGTCTGGGCTGGAATTGCCAGAGCAGCTGGGCTGCCCCTGCATCCCTGGGATGTGCCAGGAAGGATTGGAGCCCCCTGGGATGCTGGCAGGGGTCCCTGCAATGAGCTGGGAGGGCCCTTCCCAGCCAAAGCATCCCGGGATTCTGCTGGCATTGGGCACACTCAGGATCCATGGCGAGGGCTTGGGCTGGGAAATGGGGAGAGAAAAGAGAGGAGAAGGGAAGGGAGAGCCTGCCTGGTTTGTGAGATTGCAAGGGAAGCCCCTGGGGCCAGGAATTGCTGGGAGAGGAGCTGGAGCCAAGGGGAGGCTGGCAGAGCTGGGAATGTTCCCCTGGAGAAGGGAAGGCTGCAGGGAGAGCTTCCAGAACATTCCAGGGGCTCCAGGAGAGCTGGAGAGGGGCTGGGGATGGAGGGACAGGAGCCAGGGAATGGCTGCAGATTGGGAAAGGGGAGATTGGGGTGGGATGTGGGTCAGGAATTGCTGGCTGGGCTGGAATTGCCAGAGCAGCTGGGGCTGCCCCTGCATCCCTGGAATGTCCCAGGTTGGACACTGGGCTTGGAGCCCCTGGGATGGAGGGAGGGGTCCCCACCCATTCTCCCACCACTGGGTGATCTTGGAGGTCCCTTCCAACCCAATTCCAGGATTCCATGATTCTGTAAATCAGTGATATCACGGTGTGAGTGGAAGAAACTTGGCTGTGGCATGAGAAGGGAGGGATAAACCTCTCCAGGAGCAGCACCAAAGGTTAACACCACCAGGGTTTTTAAGTGCTCACTGCACCTACTATGAACTCACCCTGAGCAAGGGGAGAACGAGTTACCTGGGTTTTCATTGCTTTTCCTTCCTGCCTCAAAGCTTCCAACGTCCAGAAAGCAGAATTATTATTATTATTATTATTATTATTATTATTATTATTATTATTATTATTATTATTATTATCCTCCATTATTTTCCAACAGGCTCTTTCACTCCTTTCCTCCACCCTTTCATTCCAGAAAACCAGAGTATTTCAGAGTCCCTTGCTTACCAGACTATGGACTGAATCCCCTTTCCCATATTCCTGGTCAAACAAAACACTCTCCAAGGTCAGAGAAACAAGGAATATAATTCCTGCATTTGGGTTTTAAAATTAGCAGCTGAAAGAAGAATTTCATCTACTGAGGACTTGTTTTTAATAGCCCAAAACATAGGAATTTAGCCTGGAATTTGGGGAAGACTTGAGTTCCTTATCTATTTAACTGAGTGAAGTTTCCTCTTAGGGGAGTGAAAATGCAGCTGTACCTCAGAATGTGAATTATTTAATTGACAGCACTGTGCAGGAAAACAAGAAATTTATGAAGAGCAGAGCGAGACTTCCCATTCTGTTCTATCCTGAGAACAGTGAGACAAAGCTGAGAGGTGACAAATTCAAAGCTAATGTAAAAAAGGTATTTTATCAAAGATTGTTTAATTAATCTGCAAATCTCACTGTCCCAAAATAGCACTGAGGCTTGGAGACTTGAAGGGCTGAAAGCAAAAGGTGTGGAGCTGAATTTTGATGAATTTCGTCAAATTCAGGCAGCTGAAAAAAAAAAAAAAAATGTACTTTTTCAAAAGGAGTCAGAGCAGACAAAATGTTGCCAAGCTTCGAGGTAGGAACCATGTCCTGACACTCAGAGGCTGGGGACAAATTCCAGTGAGATGCCCTGAAAAGCAGCAGCAGGAATTGCACAGCCACTGCTCTGGCCAGCCCCACGAGCCTCCCAAAGCCCTCTGATCCGAGCAGGAAGCTCCTCCCTTGCCAGGATGAGCATCTCCAGCATCATTAGTTGCAAAAATGGGAACTTTATCTGAGTGGGTCTCATCTGGATCCAAATTCCCGTTGATTTCAGTGGGAACTGTCACTCTAATCCACACAGGATTAGCAGACTTCAAAAAAAAAGATTTAAAAGCACAAAGCTTGAGTGTTTAAATCCCACTGATCTCAGCTGGAGCTGGGAGCAGATCCAAGGAGAAAGTGCTGAACCCCTCACTTGTGTGGCTTCTTGTCCAGCCCAGCCAATCTCATCCATCTTGGACTCTTCCCTGCAATTAGGCTGATAATTAAGAAATAACAGCCTAATATAAATGGAGAGTTGCTGGCTAGCACGGTTAACATCAGGGATAAATTGAGCAGTAATCTGCAAAGGATGTTATTGCCATTATAAAAATAAAGATCTGTCTCCCCAGCCAATCAATTCAGCAGATATATACCAACAATCAAATCGTTAAAAATGACTTCTATAAATTACCCAGCCCTCCATCTAATGGAGCCAGGAACATCTGTGAGACAATTTAGAGCTGACATAACCGTGTGATGGGCGCGCTTTTTCATCCTGCTGCCTTCTCCTTCTCTTCCAGGCTGCTGTGCTGTAGCAGGCAGCTTTGTTTAATGCCCCCCATGTGAAAACAGCCTGGATTTCACACCACGGGTTAGCAGAGTCATTCTGGCAGAATATATGTATTTAATATGGGTGGAATAATTCAATTTCCTCAGTATTATTTCAGCTATGCGGTTACAATCTCCTTAATTCTTCATTAAACCCTCTGGGCTTGGGGGATGAGGCTGGGTTTTTCTGCTCTGCCATGGTTCTTTCGAATGAGCGTGGAAAGGCACACAGAGGAGCAGTTCTGGTGGTGGATTTTTTAGTCAGATATAGTGGGGGTTTCAGATAACCCCCAAATTTAGCACCTTGCTTTGGCCAGGGCAGCCCTGGATGGGGCTCAGGGAGGGGTTCTGAGAACCTGGTCCGGTGGGAGGTGTCCCTGCCCATGGCAGGAGCTTGGGATGAGCTGGTTTTGAAGGTCCCTTCCAACCCAACCCATCCTATGATCCTCTGGTTTGATGGCTGCTGCCACTCGGGCTTCAGCCCAGGAAGGAAAAAGGGATTGAAAGGTGGAATCTTCTCCCATTTGCAGCTTCCTCCTGGCCAGCCCAGCCCAGCCCTCTCCAGCTGGAAGCCACCAAGTGACACCTCTGGAAGCCACCAAGTGACTCTTGAAGACACCAATGACACTCTGGAAGCCACCAAGTGCACCTCGGGAAACCACCAGTGACACTCTGAGCCACCATGTACACTTCTGGAACCACAGTGACCCTCTGGAAGCCACCAAGTGCTCCCTGGAGCATGAACCTCTGGAAGCCACCATGTGACCTCTGAGCACAAGTGACACCTCTGGAAGACACCAAGTGACACCTTGAAAACAGTGACACCTCTGGAAGCCACCATGTGACTCCTCTGGAAGCCACCAAGTGACACCTCTGTGCCTGCAGAAAAAAAAAACAAACCCAAGCCACCGGGCTGTGGGTTTTTGGAAGGGACAGGGTGAAATGAGTGATGTCCATGCTGGACTGAGCCATGAGGAAAATCCTGGCTGGGGAGGATGGAGCTGTCATTGTTTTCCACGTGGTCAGGACTCACACCTCGGGCAATCCTGTGAGTTGCAGGAGAAGAGCTGGAGGGTTTTCCCACTCCCTGGAAAGTTTGGACACTGCTGTCCAAGAATCCCTCAGTCACCTCTGCTCTGGAATTAAATCCCTGCCTGGCTTCTCCACGGCTGCCCAGCCAGTGCTGGTTTTTAATGCAGACAGCTCCTTCCTCTGTCTGGGCACTGTGTGTGATAATCCAGGCTCTGTCAATTAAATTTGGGCTGCAGTTTAAGTACGCAGGGATTTGGCAAGACCCAGAGCTGCCAGCAAGCAGACGTTGCCACGATCAGCTCAGGGCAGAGCAGACGTGGAGTGGGAATAAAGCTGGGAACAGTTGGGTCTGAAATCTCATCTGTGTGCAAATGTGGCTGTTCCTAATTTTTCAAATAGGTTGTGCACGAGTGGGATCTGCTCCTCCTGAAGCTTTGTGACTCTTGTGTTGGTTTAAATTAATTTTGCATGAACCTCACTTTCGAATCTTAAAATTAGCTCCAACTTGCCTGGCTCCCTCTTGGCTGCTCTATGGACATTTTCTTCTCCCTTTCATACTTTCATTCCCATTTCAAAAACACTCTCTCCTCCACAAAAAAAAAAAAAAAAAAAAAAAAAAATCACTCTTCTAGATTCTTCTGTGATTCCAGTTATTGTCCTATCTCTTTCCACTTCTTTTATCCAGGTATCTCTCTTACATTCATTTTTTTCCCCTCTCCATTCACCTGCTTCCACCCAGCATCATCTGTCTCCATGGAAACCACTCTGGAATGATTCCTACCTGAGCAAGTGGCCAAACCTTGCTTTATTTTTATCCCCCATCGTGATCTTTCCCTTTGAGTCCTTGCTTTCTCTTGACTTTTATGGTTTGGTGGCACTGTCATCTCTGTGGCTATTCCCTGAGTATTTCTCTCTCTGCAGCCATCCCCTTCTGCCTCCCATTTTTCCCTGTATTCTGGAATCCTCTGGGGTTTTGTAACCCCTCGAGCAGAAGTTTCAGTCCAAGGCAGGTTTGAAACTCTCCTGTTCATCAATGGCTTGCAGGGATCTGCCTTCTGTTCTCCAGTCCAGCTCTTCTGATTTGCATCTTCCCCCACCTTCCCAAGGTCTCCATTTGCATATTCTTTCAGCTGGGGAGCACAAATTAGGTGACATTAATCTGCTTTGCCTGACCTCATTTCATATTCGGGACCTTGTTTATCCCATCATTCCTTTTCACCTTCCACTCATCTGCACTTGTTTACAGCTTTAGCTGAATTTCCTCTGGGGCACTCCAGGAGCTGCAGAATTCAGCTCCAGCTTCCCAAAGGAGTCACTTCCCTCTAAACTCCCTCTATTACCTCTCTTAACTAAACACACTTAATAACACCATTCTTCTCCTTGCCTTCTGGCTGATGAAACCAAAGATCGTGTTTGACTTCTCTTTTCTCCCCTTTCCTACTGAATACTGCGAAAATCCACCCCTCCCTTATTTGTCCTGACAGCTAAATTACCTTCCCACCTTCCCTAAATCAATATGCCACTGTCTATCTCTGCCTCATCAATCCCTAAAATGTTGCTCCCGTGGCAGTGCTGATGAGGCACTGCTGCTCCTGGAGATGCACAAATGATGCTGAGGGACTCCTGAGGCCCTGGCACAGGTTTTCCAGGGAAGCTGTGGCTGCCCCTGGATCCCTGGAAGTGTCCAAGGCTGTGTTGGATGGGGTTGGTGGGATGGTGGGATGGTGGGATGGTGGGAGGTGTCCCTGCCCATGGCAGGGCTGGCACTGGATGATGTGTAAGGTCCCTTCCAACCCAAACCATCCTGGGATTCTGTGATTAATAACTAATAAACACCCAACCTGTGTCCCATTTTCCCCAGACTCTCTAGGCATGCTGAGATGCCTCACCTGCTCTTCGTGCCTCCCGAGGAGGGCAAAGCTCACAGAGCAGGTTAACAAATGCTTCACTTTCCTCTTAATCCCTTGGCATCCTCAGCCAGGGAAAACCCATCCTGCAGAGGAATGATTTCACAGCAAGGTGCATTTATTTTGGGCAAAGTCCCCTCCTTTGTGCCAGACTCTGCACCTCGTTTTCTGGCTGGGAGAGTGACCAACAGCAGCAATAAAATCCCAAATGTCAGCTGGCAGCCCTTGCTCCCCCTCAGCCCTGACACAGCCACTTCTCCCCGAGCATAGGGGGTGTCCCCACCCCTCATTCCACCTGCTCCACGTCATTCCCAGCAGGGAATTTGCTGCTGCTGAATTATTAAAATAGGAATATCGAGCTAATATCAGTATCTAATTTGATGGACAAAAGTTTTCTAGCAGTTTAGAGTTAGGCAGTGTTTGTTTATTGCAACGCTGGGCAGGGCATGGGGTAACTCCCTAATGTGCCCTAAGGGGAATTACAAAGCTTTTTATTTATAAAAGTGTTGAATATACAAAATACAAATGCATAGTCATACTCTTGTCATTTTTTCTTTCTTGTTTCTTATGTTAATTGGAAAAAAAGTTATTAAATATGTTTAGTTTGTTTTCTGAAATGAGTCGGGGGTCTGTTCTGGGGAGGGGTCACTGGAAATGAGGAAGTCAAATGAGTTTTCTTTGTTATGTGACAAATTAATCTTTGGTAGAACTTACAGTTTCTTGTGTTCAATGGATTTTTAAAACATGGGAAGTTCTGCAGCTCTCTGGTGTCTTTGAGATCTATTTACCACGTTTTGTTTTTCATTACAAGCACAGCTTACATAAACATAAAGTTGACAAGCAATGAGTTACTGGATCCAGCACAGCTTATCTAAGATCAGGCTTCTGTTAACTACAGACAAAGCTTATCTAATTACTGATTACTTTAGCTAATTCAGCAACTTAAAAAAATCCTTAACTCTTCAAGATGAATGTCTCACTTATTGCAGGATGATGGTGTAACCACAGCAATCTGCCTGGGGGACCAGTGGAACCTGAAATTCCCATTTTCCCTGCAAATTCCAACTTTCCCCACGTGTCTGTGGGTCCGAGCTGTCCTTCCTGGAGCAGCTGGAGTGGAGCCAGGGTGTCAGTGGGATCCTGTGGCAGCACAGCAGGGCTGCCCTGCATGGACATGCTGGAGACACCCAGAGGAGCAGCAGGCTTGAAGTTCCCTTGGCATTTCAGCAGCAGCTCAGGCTCCCGGGATAATGACAGCAGGATAATGAACTGGATGGGCTGAGGAGAGGGAAGGGTGGGAAAGAGAAAAGCCAGAAAACTCTTAGGAAGCTGTGTGAAAGCAAATTGTAGAATGAAGAAATGTGAGGGAGTTAAAAGAAGCGAGGTCAGGAAATAACAATGCTGTGTGCTGGATCCAGATAGCTCTTAGAGAATATGTTAAGCAAAACAGTAGAAATATGTAAGCTTAACAATGAAGCTTTATCCATTGTTTTAGACTATCACAAGCAAGCATTGTTAGAAGCAAGATGTACTTGTGAGTGTTCTAATTAGCTTTAGCAACGCCTGTCAACTTTTAATATTATCCTATTGGCCAAAAAGTTTTTAAAAGATGATGTATCTAAGAGAACTTTGGCTGCTGTCACAGTGGCTGAAGCTGTTCCCAACTCCCTCTGTAAAATGAGACTGATAATTATGGTGGAATAAAAGCTTCGAGGCAGCCCTCCAGCAGTCCCATCCCATGCTTTGTCCATCTGTATATGTAAATATAAAAAGAAAAAAAAAATCAACTATTCCAACAGAAATTCCTGCAGGTGCATTCCTGCTTCCTGCATTGGCACTGAGCCATGGGAATGCTGGTTTAGTGTCATGTTTGATAGTGCTGTGTGTCCAAACACTGCAAAGCCCGTTGATGTGAGCATTTCACCTCGGTGTGAAATGGTTGTGTGAGTATTCCACATCACCATTTCATTATGAGACAGCTGGGGTGCTCACCTGGAGAAGGGAAGGCTCCAGGGAGAGCTCAGAGCCTCTGCCAGGGCCTGAAGGGGGCTTCTAAAAAGGAGGTAAAAGGACATTTTATACAGCAGATAGTGCCACGACAAAGGGAGTGGTTTTAAACTGACAGAGAGCAGGGCTAAATTAGACACTAGGAATAAATTCTTTACTCAGAGCGTGGTCAAGCACTAGAACAGGGGGCTCAGAGAAGCTGTGGCTGCCCCTGGATCCCTGGAAGTGTCCAAGGACAGGGTTTGGAGCAGCCTGGGACAGTGGGAGGTGTCCCTGCCCATGGCATCCCATGGAATGGGATGAGCTTTAAGGTCCTTCCCATTGCATTTTTTTTTTTGTGGTTCTCTGGTTGACATTGGCTGATTTGTCTCTGCAGAGAGACACTGGAGCTGCTCCAAGGGCATTGCTGAGCAGGTTAAGAGAGCTGAAACAGAAACTAAAGATCAACTCCCCAGCTTGTCTGGTTTAATGTGGGAGTGCAGACCCCTCACCAGGAATCTTTGTTGATCCCACAACCATTCTGAGCCTGGTCTAACTGGAGGTTTGCACTGGTGTGCCCAGCTGAGCACTCTGGGTGGGATGAGGCACTTTCTGTCATCACCTGATGTCCTGGGCTGCTGCTGAATTGTATCCCCATTCGTCTGCTTCGCTCAGAAATAAGTTTTGCACTTTTAAAACTGGATCTGGGAGTGAGGGAGAGGCGGTGCAATGCCTGAGGCTGTTGATTTCAGAACACAAAGATCAGAGTTTGCAGCTTCCCTTCACACTCAGCCTGTGCTGTCTGCAGAGCTCTCCTTGGCTTTTTATTGTTAGTCTTTGGCTAGCTGAGGCAGAGTTGTTCTCTGGTCTGTGGTTTTTTCCCTTTTCCTTGGAGCTGTTTGACCCTGCTCTGGACTAAACCCAGCAGAGCCCCAGGATCTCTGCCCTGTGTCCCAGCATTCCCCAGAGCCGAGGGGCTGACACAGCCTGAGGGAGCCCAGCTACAAACCATGGGAGAGACTTTCTGAATTCATCATCTCTGCAGAGCAGAGAGAGGTTTTGTTGTTTAGTATTGTTCACTCGTGCTGGGGAGTGATTTGCCTGTTAAATAAACAATTTTTTCCACTTTTCTGCAAGGAAATCTTTTCCTGAACTGGTTGGGGGAGAGTCCATTTGGATTTGCTTTCTAGAGGGATCCCAGTCAGGGGTTTTTTTTTCCCAAATTTGCCCTAAACCAGGACAGCTGTCATGTCAAACCCCTGATGTGACCCAGCCCAGCAGATTTTGTTGCCCTCCTGTTACATGCTGGGGACACATGTGATATATCAAAGCACTTAGGCAAGGCAGTGATATAAATAAAATAAACCTCAGCTGCTCTCTTAGCACCTATTTCATTTCTCCACTTGCAGTCACGATTGGGGAATAACTAATTCAAGCCAGAACATCCCCAGTGTGGATTTAGCACTGCTGCTAAATTCCACGTCGTGCTAACACCACTTTCAACCCCCATTCAGAAAACACCAGGAGAAATCACCTTGGGGAGGAAAAGACAAACGAGGCATTTCCTAGGCACATCAAGAACCCCAGGTCTGCATCGAAAGCACCACAATTCCCATTCAGCAAACATCCCCGTGGTTCTGTTATTCCAATGTATGCTGTGAATTGTGGATTTACTTCCAGATGAAATGGATCTCAGGTCTCCGTTTAAAGCAGCCACAGAAAAAAAGGAAAAATTGAGTCATTCCACTGCAAAAAAAAAAAAAAAAAAAAAAAAAAAAAATAGTCAGGCAGGCATGACCTCTTCTTTAATTTAAGGACCTGAATTTTACAAATTCATAGACAGGAAGGTATGAAAAATGATCCCAGCTCACCCCAAAGGTGTGTCTTGTTCAGTGTTCCACTCAGACTTGCTTGGTGTGCTCTGCCAGCCTCCAGAAATTCGTAGATCATGAATTTTGTATGTCTTAATTGCCATCTTAAGTGTTCAACAACTGTTGGGGGCTTTATCCACTCATGCTTCCCTGAGCTGCTTGGGAAATTTCAGCACCCCCCTCTTGCAGCAGGGAGTGTGAGGCTTTTCCTCCTCTGCTCTGAACCAGCCACCTCCTCAATTCACTGCTGTTCCCTTCATTCTGGGCTTAAAAATTCAGGGAACAACTCATTTTCTCCAAGATTTTCATCTTTTGACAGATTTCTAACATAATTCTCCCTTTTCCCCTTATTTTTTCCCCATTTTCCCATACACAGAGATCTCTGTGACCATTCCTGCTGTGGGAGCCACCCCACTGCTTCCCAACCATCCCAAAGAACCTTTTCCTTCCCAAAGAACCTTTTCCAGCTCCACTTTATCCTTCCCAACACCAGGAATCCAGTGTTACAGTGCTCATGGCACACACAAAACCCAAGGCAATATTGGCAAAATCAGAGCTGTGTTGACCTTCTGTGGCTGCCCAAGGATATGAAGGAGAGGGAATGGTGATAAATTGATCAAGAAAAAAAAAAAATAAATTGGCACACACAGACAAGGGCTGAGGGCTCCCAGCTTCTCTAAGGATCATGCAAAGTTATAAAAAAGCAGCTAAGCATCCCAAAATTTGTCTGCTAGGGAGGAATGAGTTGTCCTGATTAAGGCCATTGCCTTGCCAGCCAATTTGGTGTAAATTAGGATGTCTCTGGTGAAATTGCAGAAGGCAGGAAAACCTCCAGCACCTTTCATTTGCCAAATGGGCAGGGATTAGCAGAGGTTAAACAGACTCCATAAATGTCAGATGTCGACAGCACCACTTCCAGCAATCATAAACTTGATGCAGAAGAAAGTTCCCTTAAAATATCAACCTTTCACCCAGCAGGGCTCCTTCCAGGCTTGAAAAGATGCTGCACATTACTGGCCCATAAATAATGGTAATGAAAAGGTCAAGCAACCTGTTAGGGAAAAATCTCACTGCTCGGTGAATGAGCTTGGAAAATCCCAGCTGCTGTGAAAATCCAGAGTTACAGCCTCGGTTCTTTTGTGTCCAGCCTGTCCCAGCTCACAGAGCTGAACCCTCTCCTTGCTCTGAAATGATCTTGAAGTTGCAGAGACTCTGTCACGTGTCAGAGTTGGCTCAGCCTGAACTTTTAGCCCATTTTTCCTGATGAGCTTAGAAAAAAAAAAAAACCCAAGCCACACAATCAGAAAACAATCAAGAAAGGATAAAAGAAGTGTGGTAAGGAGGATGCAGCATGTGCAAGGTCAGGCTCTGCTGCCAAGGAAAAAGGACAGGAGGAGAGGGAACAGCCTCAGGCTGGGCCAGGGGAGGGTCTGGGTGGATATTGGGAAAATTCCTTCCCCAAAGGGGTTGTCCAGCCCTGGCACAGCTCTCCAGGGCAGTGGTGGAGTCCCTGCCCTGAAAATGTTAAAAAAAATGTGTGGATGTGGCACTTGAGGACATGACTTAGTGGTGAGCACAGTGTTGGGTTGACAGCTGGACTCAATAATCTTTTCCAACCTTAAGAATTCCATAATTCTCTCAATAAAAATATATTACTCAATACAGACGTCCCAATATATTTTCCCCAACGCTGCCAGGAAGCAGCATCTCTTTATTTTCCTCTCCTTTTTAATCCCTGTTGTTTCCAAACACTGAACATCCCTGGGAAAACAAGGAGTGACTCAGAATTTACAGCAGGTTTTTTCATTTTCCCCCGTTAGATCGCAACGAAGATTAGGCAGGTCAGCGCTGCGCCGCTCCAAAGTTTATTTACTTCCCACTGTGATTTCTCCTTGAAAGAGTAAGGGCAGAGTAACCTTTGGATCTTCAAAAGCTCTGTCACTGCTGTGATTACTCCAGGAGAAATTTGTGTTTTGTTGGGTTGGCAGCGAGCGTTCGATGCCGCCAGAGATTCCCGTTAATAGCTCAGGTGAGCCGAGAGGAGCCGCGGCTCCTTGGATGTTTCTATCCTGCATCTCATTAATTAATCTACTCCAGCCAGCTCTTCCTGATCCATTGTACATCCCCTGCTTATGCAGCCTTATCGACCTGACCCTGGGGAAAATCAATCCTTGTAATCTATCTTATTACATTTAAATGTATGTACAGAACTTGATAGAGTACAACAGCAGCGGGGCTTGGGAGAGGCAGGGAAAAAAAAAAGTCTGGGAAGGGAGAGGAAAAGCCCTGCAGATGTGCCCCAGTTTAGGGTTTTTTCAGTATAAACTAAGAACAAGGACTTAGGGAAAGGGGTCACATTTATCTCAGGTGAGGGCAAGCACAACCTGGGACTTAAATTCCCAGAAATCCATGTCATGTTCCCAGGGCTGCCAGAGCTCCAGGAGTGTTTGGATAATGCTCCCAGGGACAGGGATTATTGGGGTGTCTGTGCAGGGCCAGGAGCTGGATCCTTGTTGATCCCTTCTAACTCAGTGTATTCCATGAAAAGCCCTCAGAGTTCATGCTTTTAATTCCAGATTTCCCTGCTATTCCAGTCAAAATACAATCTTTGAAAGCAAATCCATTTTTATTCATCAGTCCCATGAAAACTGCATCATTATCCTTCTTTTGTCATTATCAAATCTGGTTTCATATTTAAGTAGAACTCGATAGATAAGGTGACCTGAATTTCCTCAGAGGTTGCTGCCCACAGAAGCTGTGGCTGCCCCTGGATCCCTGGAAGTGTCCCAGGCCAGGCTGGAGCAGCCTGGAATAGTGGAAGGTGTCCCTGCCCATGGCAGGGTGGATGATCTTTCAGGTCCCTTCCCACCCAAACCATGATTCTCTGATGATTAGGCTGACAAAAAAAAAAAATATAAAAGGCCCAAAAAATTTATCTGGACTCACTTTGATCCCTGGGAAAACCATGGTGGGATTCTTCTGGGCACAAGAAGGAGAATCAACAATCAGGAAGGGTTAACAAGGATGTGCCAAGCATAAATCACTGCTGACCAGTTTAACCAGGCTCTTCATGGTGATGTTTTGTGGGAGGCCTGGAGAGAGTGGACACTGAAGCAGGAGAGTGGAAATAAGGACAAATTTTGATGGGAGACTGGTCAGGCACTGGAAGAAGTTTCCCAGCAAGGCTCTGGTCATTGCTGTCCAGGACAAAAGGATGATGTGTGGATAACTGAAAGTAGGAATTACATCCAAAAGGGAAATAATTGATTCTGGTTGCTTTATTTTGACTTCCAGTAAGTGAGAAGCAGAACAGACCCATCGAGGATTCAGAAGTTGATGTGCAGACACCACAAAAGCAAAGACAGAGGGTGGGTACGTTGAGGCTGATTTGTAGAACAGATGGAGCTGTTGATGTGGGCTGATTTTTTGTTAAGAAGAAAGAATGCCTTTAAAAGTGGCCAATAAAAGCCCTGGGGATTTTCCATCTAAGGAAAGGCAGCACAGAGTGCTCGTGTCTGGTGCTGTCCCATTTTTCCCATGTGTTCATTAGGTGGAAAATGGGAGAGCTTGCTGAATCCAGAAGAGCCTTCCCATGACCCAGAACCATCCAGGACTGCACAGAAATGGGTGCAAGTGCACCGAAAAATAACGTGAAAATGCCATTTTCTAATGGAAACCTGCACAGCCCTCTCCTTTTTTTTTGCCCTCTCCTTTTGTTTCTCCTTCCTAAGCTGACTTTAGAGGGAAGGGACAGGAGGATGTAAAGCCTTGCTCTGGCTGCCTTCCCTCTGACAACAGAGGCAATGACAAATCCGAGATGCTGCCAGCCCTCCTTCAAGGGCTGGATTGATGTCCCTGCCTCGTGCTCAGACCCAGCTGGGAGAAGGGGAATTAGGTCTTGTCTTTCAATTACTGCTGTTTTGCTCAGGGCCTCACATTGAAGCCTCCCAGCGGAGAAGTCCCTCTTACCGCTTATAATCTCCGGATTGTATTTGAAAATAAAGCTTTTAATTAAAACTGGCATTTCTCAGCTTCCCACTGGCAGCCAACAGCTGCCTGTGAAGGAATATCTTTTGTGACACTGGTGGTACAGAAGCCCAGTGTTAAAGAGAGTAAATAATTCCCCTCTCTCCTGCCAGCAGACGAGATGAGCTCCTCCACACTTCGGGCCATGAAAGACCCCTCGGCATTTCCCAGCAGCCAGGGGGTTAATCCAGTGACCTGGCTGGATTCCAGCTCGAGTGATCTCTGTCTCAAATCCCCCACCCGCAGCTCCACGGTGATATAATCCCCTGCCCCTGTTCTGTCATTACAGAATCGGAGAATCACGGAATATCCTGAGCTGGAAGGGCCCACAAGGTTCATCCAGTGCAGCTCCTGGTCCTGCAGGGACAGCCCAACAATCCCTCCCTGTGCATCCCTGGGAGTCTGTTGGAACCCAGGATGTGTCTGGGACAGTCCTGGATGATCCCAGCTCCAGCCAGGGGGCTCCAAAGCCCTGGCAGGGGGGCACAGACCCTGGCAGCAGCCAGGAACTACTGAGGCTTTGGGTTTGATCCATGGAACAAATTAAACCTTGAATGAGGAATTAAAGGTCATGAAAGTTTAGATAGCATGAAGTAGTAATTATGAGTGAAAAGGGAAATTTTGGGGATTTTACCATGGGGGCTTAGGGGTAAGATGGAGGGATTTGGGCGTTGTCCTGTCCTCCTTCCTTCTTCTTCCCAGCCCCATCTTCTTGGGGATGGTGGCACTTGGGGATTGGATTGGAGTTGAATGGAACTGTCTGACACAGGTGACGGGCATTGGATCATCCCTGTCAATAACTAACACACAGTTTGTAGTATAAAAATCAGCCCCTGCCCCAGGGGAGGGCAGTGTGCCTGGGGCTGCCCTGCTGAACAGACCTGGGCAGCACAGACAGAAAATACTTTAGATAAGAAACAATAAAACAACCTTGAGAGCCTCAGCTGAAGACTTCTGACTCATTCTTCCACAGCTGGGTTGGGAGACAGAGACTTTTATCCATCTCAGGGTCATCCTGAGCAAAGCAAACCCCGAGAGGAGTGTGCTCCAAACACTCCTGGAGCAGCCTTGGGAAGGAACCCGTTCCCTGAGGAGCCTGGGCAGTGCCAGCACCCTCTGGGGAAGAGCCTTTCCCTGAAACCCAACCTGACAGTTCCACAGGAGCTCAGAGTTAAGCAGAACTCAGTTGGTTCATGCACCTTTCCTAGGTGGGCTCTTCCCCCAAATCCCAGAATCCCAGAATGCCCAGGTTGGCAAAGCCCTCCAGGATTGTGGAGTCCAACCCTGTCCCAACCCCTCAGCAGCCCCAGTGCCACAGCCAGGCTGTTTGGAACACACCAGGGATGGGACTGCACCACCTCCCCAGGCAGAACATTCCAGCACTTTATCACTCTTCCCATAAAAAACTTCTTCCTAATATCCAGCCTGTAATCATGCCAAGGCATCTTTTCCCAACTCCAAGATGCTGCCCCTGCTCTGCAGACAAACCTTGTGAAAAATGTCACCCCCAAAGCAATATTTTGGCAGAGTTTTCAGCAGCTGACAGGGACCATTTCCAACATTGCAACCTCAGTAATACCACAGCAATGCCTGCATTATCTCACTTAATTAACACCCAAGGATGAAGAGAGTCTTAACAATTTTTGGCAAAGTTCTTTGAGGGCTTGAACTGCACAATGACACAATTGAATCCTCTTCTGACACCTTTTAAGTGCGATGGGAATCTTTCTTGTGTTCAATGTGAGGATCTTGACATGTAAGTTAATTTTATTATGCCTCTCCTGAGGGCAGGGGTTTTTTCCTCTGCTCACAGCTGCATATTCTGATGTGGGGTAATTTGTCTCTCAGCCTCCTCCTGAACTTCAGGCACTTTCTGTGCCAAATCTGTCATGTTCAGCATAATCCTGCTGAAGGAGAATGGGAGGGGGCAGAAGGAAATGACTTCTAGACAATATCTCTGATAGTCACATTAGAGGTCTGTGCTCTGACTTTTACAAGTTTCACGATATCCTAGAATTCCACCAGTCAAAAAAAAAAAAAAAAAAAAAAAAGAAAGAAAAAAAAATCCCAAACCCAGGTGGGAAATGGTGATGATACAACACGAGACAATAAAAATCAACATCAATTATCCTCCAGCACTGGCAACCCCGGAGTCATGAAAGTCATGGAAAAACAATAGCTAGAAAACGAACGTGGCCGCAGGAGTTTGTTCATAAATTTCCATGGCAATAGCACTGCACGTTCCCAAACCTGGAATAGCCTCAAATCAGATATTAAAGCTCAGAATCGTCTCTGCTAATTCACCATTTCTGTCTGACACCACTGACATTACCCTGTAAATATGTTTGTAGCAGCTTTTCCCCTCCCATCATTAAATTTTTACCAGTTCTAATTTAACACTGGGTTGTTTTGGTGTAGTTGTTTGGGTCATGGACTGAACTGTGCAGATGAGAGGCAATTGTTTCGCAGTCACACATTGAGGAAGGACATTTTGTGTTTGCATCTCCAATTCCTGCTATCACCCAACCTCTTTTATCAAGGTTGTGGCTGCCCCTGGATCCCTGGAAGTGTCCAAAACCAGGCTGGATGGGGCTTGGAGCACCCTGGGATACTGGAAAATATCCCTGCCCATAGCAGGGGGTTGGACTGGGATGATTTTAAAGGTCTCCTCAACCCAAACCTTTCCATGAATCTGTGATTTAACTTTTCCACCACTTCTGCTGACAGGATACATTTGCAAAAGAGAAAACATTCCTCCAAACTCAACCGAAAAGTCTGGTTTGGGCACTTCCCAAAAGGAGCTGAGTAAGGAAAGGAGAACGACATTCTCCATGGGGTCTTTTGAAAAATCTCACCCTTAAAACATTTTCAAATGTGAACAGAAGGGGACGTTTCCCTGTGGGATGGGAAGCCTCAGGCTTTGGCTGCCTTTCAGTGAGGGTCATTTCATTAATGCAGCCCCGTTCTGCTGCCGTCAGGATGTTCTGCCCCCAGAGCAGGGCTGCTCTGGGCACGTGCTGGACAACCATTAAAAGATAAGAACAGCAATCCAAATTTGTATAAAGATCTGAATAGACAGGGCCCGAGTTGCAGGAAAGAAAGAAAAGCACAATCAGCATTTGTCAACTGGAAAAAAGCAGTGGCGGGGTCTGAGTCTTTGCACAGGCTCGGTCAGAGGGGACGTGGCTCTTCTGCAAGTTCCCTGAGTGACTGGCAGTGAAAATCAGAGCTGAGGACTGGCCTGAACCTGCTCTGGGGGGTGGAAAATGCACGTTGGAGTGAAACTTGTCAAATATTTCTGTTGCAAGGGCCCAGGAACAAATCACTCTTGCATTTCTTCCTATTTACAGGTAGAAAATCTGTGCAGAACTCCCTGCAGGGAAGATGTCCTTACAAGACTAGACTGGAAGATGAACAGAGACCTGAAACAGATCTTGGATCTTCATCAAAATTTACGTTTTCTATTTTAAAATTGAATCTCCAGATCCAAACCTGCCAGTGCTTCAGAGTCTGGGCTGAAACGGCAGCCTGCTAAATGAGGTTTTGGCCACCACTAGCAGATGTCTGTGGACTGATCCAACACCAGAAGGTGTCTGGACTCGCTGAGCTGGGCGTCCCTGTGACCACAAATGTCCCCTGGAGAAGGAACTTGTGTCTGAGGTCAGCTCTGGGGACACCCCCATGGCCACAGCCAGTAAAACCCCAGGGGACACCCAGGAGTGAGGAGAAGAAACCCCCCCTAGGACAGCACACTCAGAGTCTGGCAGGAGACCAAGGGGCTCTCATTTCTGTTATCTGAGATCTCAGGAAGCTCTGTCCCTTTTCCCTTGGAGAGCAATGCCCAGCTCTGATGCAGGTTTGGATTTTGCCAGGTACAGATCAAGGGTATCTCAGAGCATCGGCTGCATCAGTAATTTCAGACCCTCACCTTGCTGAGCAGAATTTTCTATTAGAGGCAGGAGTGTTATTAAGAAAATGTTCACCTCCTGATATTCCCAAGGGAATTAAGCACCTCTCTCACCTCTCTCACATCTCAGCTGCCCCGCAGGCTGAATAGATGCAGGAATTTTACTGCCCTTGGGAACAATCTTTCCCTGAGAACAAAACCCAACAAACTGTAATTTGGCAGCCAATGTCATCTCCAGCATAATCAAGTATTGACTTAATTAGAAACCCTTTTAAGTGATGCATTGGGAGAAAAAACCACATTTTTTTTTTCAAAGTATTCCTCATTTGTAATTATTATTTCACTTGTGAATCTTCCACACTCCATTGAAAATGCCATATGGAAAACAAATTAGTTTGCTACAGTGACTAATGTTTATTGCCTCTGCTGCTCTGAAGTTTTTGGGCCAAGTTTTTAAATCATCAGTGATTTCTCTGGCAAAAGTGCTGGAGAAATTGGTGTGGATGGGCAAAGTGTGGAGAGGAGTAGGAGCAAAACTCCAGGGAACAGCAGCATGTCCCACCTGGGCACTGGGAGGAATCCAGGAATTTCAGAGCAGGCAGTTCTTTATTTCAGCAGCTGCCTTGAACACGTTGGATGTGCTAAAGAGGAGAGAACTGGAATGCTGCTGCTTTCTCTGAGAGAGGGATGACATTCCTGGGGTGCTGGTCTTGGGAAGGTTATTTTGAGCTGCATGGCTGTGCAAGGCATTTGCACCTTTCTTTAGCTGAGTGTCTCCACTTGGAATAATATAATATAATATAATAACTATAATAATTATAATCAATATAATATAATAAGTATAATTGATATAATATAATAAATATAATATAATATAACATAACATAACATATCATAACAACATAATAAATATAATTGATATAATATAATATATAAATAATATAATGTATAAATAGCATATTTATATAATATTGTATTGGCAGAGTAACATAACATATGTAGTACAATATAGTAGAATGGAATGGAATGGATGGAATGGATGAATGGATGGAATGGAATGGAATGGAATGGAATGGAATAGAATAGAATAGAATAGAATAGAATAGAATAGAATAGAATAGAATAGAATAGAATAGAATAGAATAGAATAGAATAGAATAGAATAGAATGCATTTTGCCTGTACTGCACCTGCCATTCCAGGCTCGAGTTTCTCCTGGCTCTCCCCTGATCCTTCAGGCTAACACTGAGTTATCCTGAAGTGCTTTTTCTTCCTCACATTATTCTTCCCCTTCATTTAAGTGCAGGCATTGCTTTTCCAGCACAGTGACTTCCAGGGTGATCCTGCTTCTCTTTTCTGAAGCCTGGCCACAGGCTGGACTCTCTCCCACCTTCTGCTGCATTTTCCACGTGCTGTGTCCTCTTCCCAAGCAGGCAGGAACACAAGGAGCTCCTTTGTCAGGGATTTTTGGCCTTGCACTGCTCACTCACTCAGGCAGAATCACTGGCTCTCCTTCCAGCCATGCCCAGGTCACTGCAACAACCAAAAGAGATGGGATCTCACTTTTCCCTTCAAATCCTTCCCGTGGAGTTGGAAGGGACCATCTGGAGCTGGCGAGAGTTTTTGACTCCCTGCTCTGGGAATTTGCTGGAAGCTCTGATCAAAGCCTCCATGGCAGAGTCCTGCCTGAGCAAGCTCTGTTCCTGATGGCCATATGGAATTCCCACTGGAGAGGTGGCATCTGGAGGGTGTTTGTTAATAAAAATGAGGATTAGGGACGTGGATCAAGTGAAACAACTTTGCCATCCGAAGGCAGGAACACAAAGTCTTGGAGAGTGTGGGAGTTGCTCAGGACTAAGGACTCCAGGGTTTGGACTGTTTGTATCATCATTAGGTATTATTTATTACTAATAATATATTAATCACTGCTTGGAGGACAGGACGGTTGGCAGCAGTGACTCTATTAGCCAAAATTATGAGTGTTTCAAAACACCATCTGTTGCTGGTTACCTCGAAGCCACGAAAATAGAAACCCAATTTACATGCTGGACTCTGCTGAGGACACACTGCTGGGCACAGGCTCCGTGATTGAGAAGGAAATTGCCTCTTGCTGTTCCCAGTCGTGTCTGTCTGGACCTCCTGCCTCCCTCTTCCAATGGATTCCGATGCTCTTGTCAGCTTCTGCATCTCTGCAGTGTGGAGACATTTATTTACTAACCCTATAGAAATATAGGACAAAAATCCTCCCAGTTATCACAGGCCACCACATCATGTGGAGGGAAAAGCACTCTGCTGCTGTCACCTCAGGAATCTTTGGAATGAAAGGAATTATACAAATTTAAGATTCCCATTCAGGACTAAAATCCTACATTAAAAACACACAGGACACAACACATGTCCTCTAACAGGAAACCCTGTTAATGTGGCAAAGTAAAGCACTTGAAAATTAGGGAATGCCAGATTGATTGTTGCCATGGAGAAGTCCTTGAGAGCATTAATCACTGCCTGGAGAGCTGGGATTGAAGAGTGTGCAGAAAATAAAAGTGTGGGGCCAGGCAGTGCCCCAGGGTGTGGAAACAAACCCTGCCCAGCCCCAGCCCGTTCTCCCAGCTGGGAAGGGATGTGACTGAGCAGGGATCTCTGTGGGATGGGGTGGTTAACATTCCTGCAGCACAGACACTGCAAGGGACCAGCAAATGGTCCCTGGGGGCTCAGAGACCTCGTGGGGCTCAGCCTGGAGCTGGGAATCCACGTGGAGCAGGGATGGGATGGGCACGGGCAGCACAGCAGATGTTCAGGATGCTCCACAGGGTTCAATCCTCAGAGTGGAAACCCTGAGGAACTCTCAGCTCTGCCCGGGGTGGGGTGAGCCCAAGCCAGACACTGCTCCCCTGTGCCTCACTTTTTGTGCCTGTAAAATAGGGATAAAAGAGCTTCACTTTCCAAATGCCTTCGTGAGCAAAGTGCTGTTCAATATCAATTACTGATTTATACGTTATATATTGCATATTATATGAGTGCCTTTCTCAGTGTAAATTAAAGCTTTTTGAAACTATAACCAGAGAAACACAGAATGGTTTGGGTTGGAAGGGAACTTAAAGTGCTTTTAATTCCAACCCCCTGCTATGGGCAGGGATATTTTCCAGTATCCCAGGGTGCTCCAAGCCCCATCCAGCCTGGTTTTGGACACTTCCAGGGATCCAGGGGCAGCCACAACCTTGATAAAAGAGGTTGGGTGATAGCAGGAATTGGAGATGCAAACACAAAATGTCCTTCCTCAATGTGTGACTGCGAAACAATTGCCTCTCATCTGCACAGTTCAGTCCATGACCCAAACAACTACACCAAAACAACCCAGTGTTAAATTAGAACTGGTAAAAATTTAATGATGGGAGGGGAAAAGCTGCTACAAACATATTTACAGGGTAATGTCAGTGGTGTCAGCAGAAATGGTGAATTAGCAGAGACGATTCTGAGCCCCAGACCTGGGCACAGCACCCCAGGTGGGGTCACAAAACTGCATTTTGGGTGCCTTTGTTTCCACTCCCTGCTTTGTTTCTTCTTCCCCATTCCAGGCGATTTAAAAAAAATCCGTCTCTTTCACTGCCCTTTGATGTGAGCATTGGCTGCCCTTTACTCACCACTCAGGTTTAATATTCCCAAATTTTATTAACCAGTTATTTACAAACTGCCAAATCAAACAGATTAGCAAGCAAGACCGAAAACAAGACAAAAGATCCTGTGTTAGTGTCTGGCTGAGTAAATAATCTGCTTGGGTCATGCATAATTAATCAGTTTGCTGTTTCACCATTCCTGATCATCCTGGCAAATAA
This sequence comes from Sitta carolinensis, assembly GCA_032173965.1. Classification (NCBI taxonomy): domain Eukaryota; kingdom Metazoa; phylum Chordata; class Aves; order Passeriformes; family Sittidae; genus Sitta; species Sitta carolinensis. The sequence continues at coordinate 1,141,545 of JAVUNC010000005.1, forward strand.
CACCCAACTCTGGGTTTTGCTTGGATTGCCTCTGTTGCACACACAAGCAGTTGACTGCATGATTTCTTCCAGAAAGGAAAAGAGTAAATTTCACAGAATAAACCTCTGGAGAAGCTGGCGACCTCCCCACACAAACCTGAGAGCGCTGGGCTGTGTGAGTGGAACATGAGAGATAAAAACCTTCCCCAGGCAGGGATCAAACATCTGCAGAAATGCATGATCCACCTTTGTGCTCAGGACAGAAATATCCATTTTAGGTTGGTTTATTGTATCTTAATAGGAATCTGATTAGGGAAATAATTTAGGAATATGCTTAGTTTCAATCTGTTACATCTGCTGAGGTACCAGCAAAGGCAAGAGGTCCTTGTCAAGGCTGTGCCAAAGAAAAGGACAACAAAAGTCCTCTCCCACTTTGATTCACACAATCCTTTTGTTTTTTTGCTGTTTTCCCATTTCGAGCTCCTCGTGGAAGGGCCACTGCTCCCTCCCTGTCAGGGTGAGGCCAACTCAGCCATGGAGCAGAGGTTTCACCCAGCTCACTGAAAGCTCTGGCCTCGCTGGAAGGAATTGGGCAAAAATCGGAGTGGCAGGATGCTTTGGGACATCTGAGGCTCAGCTCCCACTTCTGGGAATCACAGAATCCCAGGATGGGTTGGGTTGGAAGGGACCCTAAAGCCCAGCCAGTCCCACCCCCTGCCATGGCAGGGACACCTCCCGCTGTCCCAGGCTGCTCCAAGCCCTGTCCAGCCTGGCCTTGGATATTCCAAGGATGCAGGGGCAGCCCCAGCTCCTCTGGGCACCCTGTGCCAGTGTCACCACCTTCAGAGTGAAGAATTGCCTCCTAAAATCACATCTTTAGCAGACTGAGGTGTCTGACACCAGCAGGACCAGGACAGTTCCCTGAAATTGGTGATTTTGAAATCCTTGGCAGCTACAGGGGCAGGATTTTTAACACCAGTGCAGTCATCAGCCAAGCCCCTTTGCCCTCCTGCCCTCCTGTTTCCTTCCCTTGCCAACGCTCCTGAAGGAAAGCCTGCTCCAGGCCCCCAGGGGGGGACACAGAGGATTCACTTTTCCTTCAGGTTTATCCCCAAACCCTTGCAGATCTGCCTTATAAAATGGATTTCTCCTCCTCTAACACCCATCCTCTGTTACACTTCCTTCTGTGAGGTTGAGAAGCTCCAACATTCTCTCCTTGTGGAAGTGTTTCAGCCCTGGAATCAAACAACCCATCAGTCACCTTCCAGTCAAGGCAGAAGCACTGAACTCCCTGACTCACTGTCAAGCTTTTTTTCAACCACTCAGATGCTTCCTGAGCTCGTATGCACTGTGCACCCAGCTCTGGAAGACATTTTTGGGGCACAATGTCATCACTGGTGTCCCTCATGCTGCATTCAGAGGGAAATTCACCTCCTTCAATTAGTCACTGTTCTCCCGAATTGTTTAATCTCCTCTTTAATTATCGTGGCACTTTAACAACGGAGCTGTCAGCCTGTTGGAAAATTTACTGTTGGAAAAGCAAACAGTGCCAGTGGAGTAACCTGGATGGCAAATAGAGGATTTTTCCCTGCTGATTCCCACAGACTGGGTCTTGTTTAAAGCTCCCGTAATGAGCTGAAAGAAATACAGGCACATTTCAATTAAAGAACCACGATCTCCCTGGGGAAAGCTCTTCAAGAAAACTGTGTAAAGAAGCAATCTGACTGCTCTCCATTTTGGGTTTGGATCCATGGAATTAAGGTCTCTTGAAGAATAAAATATTTTTGGCATTAGGCAATGTGGAGCAAAGTGATGTCGATCCGTTTTTTCCTCTAATGAAATTTTGGCCACTGGATTTAACCAAGGGTTTCATTTTCCCCCAAAGATCAGCCCTAAGACTGAAGCTTGAATTTCCCTGTAGGAATGGAGGGGTTGCAATGAATGAATATCCAGGACTGCTAAGGATTGCTTTTTCTTTTGAACAGTAAACTACCAAACACCCTGAGGAATTTTACGTGAATCCTGCTCCATTTTTAAGCTGTATCCTACACAATTTTTAAGTTGCATCCTACACAATTTTTAAGTTGCATCCTACACCATTATTAAGTTTCCAACTTAGTTTAGGAGCTGCTGTTTCACACGATGCTGGATATGTTGGACAGCCTAGATAAGCTGCATTATAGAAAAAATAGTCTGTTTTAGTGACAGTGGAGGTGCTGTCCCAACATGGGATGACTCCTCTCCTGTCTGCTGGAAGGACTGGGATTCAGGACAAGAGCAGTGTGGGAGAAGGATCCTACTCACAAATAAAGAGACAAGGCACAGAAAATTTCATTACAGGAGGATGAAGACTGCTGTATCCAAGCAAGTATTTGAATCCTGATTTTTTCAGACCCCCTTTCCTGTATTACTGGGGACAGTAAAACTTCCCCATCCTCTGTAACTTCCAAGCTTTTTCCCACATGCTCCCTCAAGGAGATCCCACCTTGCACATTGGAAAAATCATTTCTCTTCTGATTTTTCCTTTCTCTTCTTTCCCTCTTGAGCCTTTTTCCTGGTGGCCAAACCCCCCAGGGAAGGCTGAGCTCCTCAGCAATCTCCACATCTCCATGGACAGCCAGTGCCTCCCAGTGACTCTTCCACCTTCCCATGGAGCTCCCTGTGCAGACCAGGCTTGGCCTTCCTGGCTGCTGAGGAAGCACAAAAAATAAACAGAGATAGCAGATTATGTTTTCCAGAGAGGAATTCTGCAGTTCAGGCCCAAACCCTCCCCCCACAAAAAAAAAAAAAAAAAAAGGAAAAAAAAAAAAGAAAAAAAGAAGAAAAAAAAAAAAAAAGACAAAAAGAAAAAAAAAAAGGAAAAAAAGGAAAAAAAAGAAAAAAAAAGAAAAAAAGATAAAAAAAGAAAAAGTGACTATTAACAGAGATCACTTCAGATTCTCTCTCTCTGTTTTTCTTTGCTATAGTTTAGAATTTAAGTGTAGTGTGTTTTAGCTGCCTAAATTGATAAAATAACTTCCAGAAGCCCAAGTAACTATCAACATTCACTGCCTGTAAAAAAGAGACCAAAGCCCAAATCAAAAATTGATAAAAACCAAATAAAAGTGGAACTGTGCTTGACAGACCCAAGAAGTAGCCATGCAAAACAGCTCCTAAAAAAGTTTGAATGTGCATAAATCCATGCATGAAGAGCAGGATAAAAAGGGATGGTTCCAAGACACCAGCGTGCTCTTGGCAGCCAGCCCTTTAACCTTTGCTTTATTTCTATGACTCTTATTGTCTCTATTAAACATTTTAAAATTTTACCAAAAAAGTAAACCTCGTTTTTCCACACCCTGGAGCTCTTTGTGGCACCCACTCCATCCACTCTGCTCTTAACAGCCACTTCACCATTCATTTCTGAAGCCCTTTGGTCCTTTCTGTCTGTTAACAATACAGAATCCCCAAGACAACACCCTCTATATGACCACAACAATGCTAATTTATATTTTATTTGTAGTCAGGAATGGATGAGAAGTCATCCCTAAAGTTCAGGTTTTGGTGCTGGAATTAAGCTTAATTTAAGATTAGAGGAGTTTTATCTGTGTTTGGGAATGTCAGGATTATTCCCACAGTGATTGCTTGGAATGGATTAAATCAGGTCTTTTTTTTTTTTTTTCTTTTTTTGGTCATTCATTCAGTAATTAGTTCTGAGTTCATCAGCTGAAGAGAAAACAAAGATAAGAAATGTTTGGGAAAGAATTTTTATTGCTCCAAAGACTTAATATTCAGACATTATAAACTTGAGTAAATTATAATTGTGTTTCTAACTCTACATTTAATAAATGGACCATGGAAAAGGGAAAAAAAAAAAAAAAGGTCTGTGAGCAGTGGGAGAAAAAACCAGGAAATGAGACCATGAATCAAATGTGGACTTGGAGATGACAGTCGGGCTTGCTACAAATCCCACAGCTCACTTGCTGCTGATGGGAACCACACCAGTCAGATAAAAGCATATCAACATAAATTATCAGAGATTAATGTGACATGATGTTAATATATCACACTTGGGAGGCCATAGGTAAATCCGAGGGTCCTGCATGTAACACACCTGAACTCACCTTTTCATTTTTCTGCTCAGAAAAAGAGAAATGCTGATCAGAGTGTGAGCCTGACAGGAACTGGACCTTGTGCCAAGAGCACCCGGAGCAGCAGGGTTTGGCACAGCAGGGTGGGTGCCAAGGTCCTGCACAGGGGCCAGGGCAAGCCAAGCACAAAGCCAGGCTGGGGGCAGAGTCCTGGGAGGAGGACTTGGGCTGTGGAGCTGAGGGCTGGACTTGCCCTGATGGGCCCTGAGAGCCAGAACCCCCCTGGGCAGCAGGGGAGGGGATTCTGTCCCTGTGCCCCTCTCAGGTGAGAGCCCACCTGAGCTGCTCCAGCCCTGGGACACAGCAGCAGCACCTGGAGCTGCTGGGGAGAGGCCAGAGGAATCCATGGAGCTGCTCCAGGGCTGGCAGAGCTGGGGGTGCCCACCTGGAGAAGGGAAGGCTGCAGGGAGAGCTTCCAGAACATTCCAGGGGCTCCAGGAGAGCTGGAGAGGGACTGGGGACAGGGGATGGAAGGACAGGAGCCAGGGAATGGCTGGGATGTGGGTCAGGAATTGCTGTGTGGGCTGGAATTGCCAGAGCAGCTGGGGCTGCCCCTGCATCCCTGGGATGTGCCAGGAAGGATTGGAGCCCCCTGGGCTGCTGGCAGGGGTCCCTGCAATGAGCTGGGAGGGCCCTTCCCAGCCAAAGCATCCCGGGATTCTGCTGGCATTGGGCACACTCAGGATCCATGGCGAGGGCTTGGGCTGGGAAATGGGAGAGAAAAGAGAGGAGAAGGGAAGGGAGAGCCTGCCTGGTTTGTGAGATTGCAAGGGAAGCCCCTGGGGCCAGGAATTGCTGGGAGAGGAGCTGGAGCCAAGGGGAGGCTGGCAGAGCTGGGAATGTTCCCCTGGAGAAGGGAAGGCTGCAGGGAGAGCTTCCAGAACATTCCAGGGAGGACAGGAGAGCTGGAGAGGGGCTGGGGACAGGGGATGGAGGGACAGGAGCCAGGGAATGGCTGGGATGTGGGTCAGGAATTGCTGTCCGGGCTGGAATTGCCAGAGCAGCTGGGGCTGCCCCTGCATCCCTGGGATGTGCCAGGAAGGATTGGAGCCCCCTGGGCTGCTGGCAGGGGTCCCTGCCATGGCAGGGGTGGCACTGGATGGTCTTGAAGAGCCCTTCCCACCCAAGCCATTCCTGACTGTCCCATTCCTGACTGCCTGCACGTCCTGCAGACACATTCCCTGATTCCCTCCTGGAATCCATTTCCAGCACAAGGCTCCGTGTCCCACACCCCAGTAAAGAGCCCTTTCCATGCCTGGAGACCTCGCATAGGTTGCTGCATCGTTCAGTGGCAGCTGAAGAGGAGCTGAGGAACAATCCCAGCCCCTCCAGGCTGAACATTTCCACGGAGCAGCCGCCACCAAAGTCACAGGGTGCTCATCGTGACAGTGACTGAGCAGGACGATGCTGCCCAGAACAAAACCTGACAGCAGGCGTGCAATGAGCCGTTAGCACCTCACCCATCCAGGGTTTCCATGGCATCTTCACATTCCTGACACAAGAGCCTGAATTTTAATCGCTATTTGTTCCTGGGCTCGTTAGGATTTATTTGGGAATGCCAGGCAAGGCTGTCCTTCAGTACTGGTTGAGTACATCAGAAAAATTGAGCATTGAGGGGTAGAAGGAATAGTTCTGCCACAATGGAATTCGTTCAGACAAGGACAAACGAGGATTGGACAAGAGCGTTGTGTTCTAACAAAGAATCAGGCATTTATAACCTGGCTGTAAAAATGGAAAGTGTGGAAAAGGACATGGCAGCACAAAGAGGGAAAGCTTTTAACCTAGAAATAATAATAATAATAATAATAATAATAAATAATAATAATAATAATATAATAATAATAATAGTAATAATAATAATAGTAATAATCTGACCATTGTTTTGGGCGCTGGTGAAGGACCACCTCGATTCCTGTGTTCAGTTTTGGGACCCTCATGACAAGAAGGACCTGGAGGGGCTGGAGCAGATCCAGGGAAGGGAACGGAGCTGGGGAAGGGTCTGGAGGGGCTGGGGGAGCTGGGAAAGGCTCAGCCTGGAGCACAGGGGGCTCAGGGGGGCCCTGGGGGCTCTGCCCAACTCCTGAGAGGAGGGCACAGCCGGGGGGGATTGGGGCTCTGGGCACAGGGACAGGCACAGCAGGGCAGGGAACGGCCCCAGCCTGGCGCTGGGCAGGTTTAGATTGGATTTTAGGGAAAAATCTCCATGGAAGGAGTTGTCAGACATTGGAACAGCTGCCCACGGGGTTTGGAGTCCCATCCCTGGAGGGATTGAAAATCCATTGGGCTGTGGCACTTGGGGACGTTGGGCACTGGTGGCCTTGGCAGTGCTGGGGATGGTCAGACTTTATCTTAAAGGGCTTTCCCAAACTTTTCTGTGATTCCCTGTTTTGAAGTTCCTGCTTCTTTTCCAGATTCTCAGTTAAATACCTGGAGTTTACCAGTTTGAGATGGATTTTCTGCTTACCCCCTTCTGAAGTGGGTTCAGCTCAATCAACATCAGAAGCAATTAATAGACAGTATTGATTGCTACACTTTTATTTGCCATTCTGCTTTTTTGTTGTCTTTTTCCCTGGTAGAAATGCACTTTCTGCTAACCACTGAAAGGAACTCCTACAATCCCATGTACCACACGCTACTCTTAAAATAAGCCCATTATTTATGTGAACATATAAAATGTTCCACTTTTACACAGCACAACTCCCCTTTCTCTTTGCAAACTGCTCCTGAGAGTTGTGAGCTGGACACGAGTTTATTTGCCAGTAGTTAACAAATGATTTTTGGACTGCAATTTTGTTGTAGCTTTTCCCAACATTAATTTCTAATAGTTTTGGGGGATTTTTTTCCATCTAGCAATACCCTCAAAAGAGCTCTTCAATAGGTCTGACAGTCCACAGAGAGAAGCTCCTGACATATAGTCCTGGCCTGCAGCAAAGAGTCTTTAATTTCCACCTATTAAGGGGGAGCCATAAATTCTGGGGTACCTCACTCCTGCTCTTTCCACCACCACTGAACTTCCCAGAACCCAGCAAAATGACCCAAAGCCATTTTGAGATTTAATTCTGCCCATTTGTCCCCCTTTTTTTTTTCCCCCCTTGCTGAAATCTCTGCATATGTTCTGTAATTTCCAGCCATAGAAAACAATCATAAAAAGCCCCTGGTAGGAAAGAACTGTTGTTAAAAACCTTAATTCCTAAATATAAATCTTTCTTTTCAGCGAGGCCAGGGCTGTGTCTGGACTCTGCCAAATATATTGGGAAGAGCTGCTTCTGATTTGGAGCCGAGCATTTCCACAAGTTCCATCACTCACTGAATAAACACAATTTGACCCTTTAAAAAACATTCCCAGAGGAGAAAAATAAAGCAAACTCAACGCCATCAGTTTGCTGGTGCTCAGAATGAAGACAGAGAGATCCACATTTATTCCCTGAAAAAAAAAAACCAAACAAAAACCCCGCAGTTTCAGGGATGGTGAATTCTTAACAGTGCCCCCTCACAGAAAGTGGTTTAACATCTATAAAAACAGCCCATAAACATCACGTCACACCCCTCAGGAGAACAGCTTCGTGTCCTTGAAATATTCCCCAGCAATTTTTATTTGGTAGCAAAGTGGCCATCAGCCAAGGCTCCAGCAATATCTTAAGCCCCAAGGAAGGCAGACAGCGCTGCAATGCTGGCTGACAGACACTTTATACCCAAATAAAAATGGTTTGAAAATGTATCAAGGATGCAGGAGCAGCTCTCTGTTGATGCTGGTGGTGCTGTTTGTGTGGAGGCAGAGAAATGAGAGGTGTCAGCTCAGGCAGGCTGCAAAAACTGCTGGGATTGTTGTGCAAAAAACACCCCGGGGACAAAGGGCAGGGGAAGGTTTTGGCAGCACTTGGGGGTAAAAAGGCTTTGCCTCCCTGAGCCAAGAAATGAAGGGGGAAAAAAACCAAAGAGAAACTTTCCCAAATCTCATGGTGGTTGTGATTTGTTAGCATTTGACCCAGCAGGTTTGGGACTTCAGGAGGTAAAAGAAGAGGTGCTCAGAACAGCCAGACCGAGTTTATCCCACAGACTGAAAAGACAATTCGTTAATAACGTTTTTAACCTGTTGGGAAGAAAATTACTTGTGCTAATGGGAATTTCATGTGGGAAAGGGGATGAGGCACCAGCTCAGCCCAGGGCTGCTCACCCGACATCACGCCAGGGAATCGTGGAATTGTTCAGGTGGGAAAATCCCTCTCAGGCCAGGAAGTCCAAGCATCCCCAGCCCTGCCAAGGCCACCAGTGCCCAATGTCCCCAAGTGCCACCTCCACAGGGCTTTAAAGTCCCTGCAGGGATGGCACTGCACCCCTGCCTTGGGGTGCTTTCCAATGCTTTACTGTCCTTATGGAGAAGGAATTTTCCCAAAATCCTCCCAGCCCCAGGCTGGGGCCGTTCCCTGTGCCTGTGCCCAGAGCCCGACCCCACATGCCCAGGGTTTGGAAATCCCCCCAGGCTGGGCACTGCCCCCCTGCCCAGGGCAGCCCATTCCAAGGCTTCCCTGCCCTTGCCAGGGAGGAATTTCCCCTGCAATGCCCCCAGCCCGTGCCCAGCGCCAGGCTGGGGCCGTTCCCTGCCCTGCTGTGCCTGTCCCTGTGCCCAGAGCCCCAATCCCCCCCGGCTGTGCCCTCCTCTCAGGAGTTGGGCAGAGCCCCCAGGGCCCCCCTGAGCCCCCTGTGCTCCAGGCTGAGCCCCTGCCCAGCTCCCTCAGCCTCTCCTGGGGCTCCAGCCCCTGCCCAGCTCCATTCCCAACCCCAAACTGAGCCCCCCAGGCCGGGCAAGAGGCTGAAAGCTGCCAAGGGGCTGCAATTCCTGGGCTGCCCTGCCTCAGGAGAAGCTGCAGGCACCAGCATTCCCTCATTGCCTTGCCAAGGGATTTCCCTCTTTTCCCCAGTGCTGGCAAGCAGCTTTCCTGGCTCTGCACTGATTGATCCCCAAACAGCTCAGGGAGAGAGCCACAAGATCCCCCCTGAGCCCATTTTGTCCGGGCTGAGCCTCTGCCCAGCTCCCCCAGCCGCTCCTCAGAGGATTCTCAGCAGCTGCTCGGCTACGCCCCAGATTCAGTGACGGACATGACTACACTACCCAGCGCGCCCCGCGCGGATGGGCGCGCCCGCCCCGCCCCCCCCCCCTCCGCGGAGCATCACGGGACTTGTAGTCCTGGCGCCCCTCGTGGAGTTCGGCCCGAAAAAGTTCCCGCACCTTTCCGGGTCCCCGGCGGGGGGGCGGGAACTGCGCCGTTTCCATGGCGACTCGCCGGCTTAGCCAATAGGAAGCGGCGTTCTACGGCCGGGGGCGCGCGGCGGGCCAATAGGGAGCGGCGTTGCTGCGGGGCGCGCTGGCAGCGCGCTCGCCGAGTCTCCTTGGGGCCCGTCCGCGCGTCCGCGGGCCAAGATGGGCGGCGGCGGCAGCACCCGGCGCGTCACCTTCGAGGCGGACGAGAATGAGAATATCACCGTGGTCAAGGGCGTGCGGGTGAGCGCGGGGCCGGCCCGGGGCTCGCCGGGCTGCTGTGGGCTCGCCCTCGGCTTGCCCTTCCCACTCTGCCTCTCCCCTTCTCCCCCGCCGCCTGCCTGGCTCTGCCCCGGCCCCGCTGCCCGAGCTGTGCTGAGTGAGCTCCCCTGTGTGCAGCCCAGAGGGAAATCGGTGACTGCGGGAAATTTCCCGTTCCAGGGGATAACCGGTGACTGCGGGAATTTCCCGTTCCAGGGGATAACCGGTGACTGCGGGAATTTCCCGTTCCAGGGGATAAGCGGTGACTGCGGGAATTTCCCGTTCCAGGGGATAAGCGGTGACTGCAGGCCTTGCCTTTCCCTGACTCCACCCGCCGCAGCTCCTCCCTTTCCCCTGCCCCGCTCCCAGCACGCTGCGGATCCGGCTTGGCGCGGCTCTTGGGCATCGCTGCCCCCGGCCCTGGGAGCCCATCCAGGGCCATGGCAGGGACGATTCCCACTGTCCCAGGCGCTCCCAGCCCGCCTTTGGACGCTGCCAGAGATGGGGCAGCCCCGTCCGCTGCCAGGGCAGGTGGCAGCAATGTCACCCCTGCTGTAATGTCCCACGGTAGAACTTGAGACAGAAGGAACTTGCAGCTCAGGAGTCTTTGCCATGTTAGGCGCTGTGTAGCTCATACCAGCAGTGATAATTTATCATTTATTGCTGCTTTTAGGGAGGAGAGGTGCAGGGGCGTTCTGTTTCAGCAAAATGCTGTTTTCCATTTGTGGTCGTTTAATGCTCTTGAATAAATAGGTGACAGTGATAGAAATGTGATAGAATTGATATATTCTATATAGAATGGAGTTCATGTGCTCTGAAATATGGCACAGCCTGCCCAGAGAGGCTGGGGCTGCCCTGCATCCCTGGCCAGGCTGGATGGGGCTTGGAATATTCTATATAGAATGGAGTTCATGTGCTCTGAAATATGGCACAGCCTGCCCAGAGAGGCTGGGGCTGCTCCTGCATCCCTGGCCAGGCTGGATGGGGCTTGGAGCATCCTGGATGGTGAGGCTGTCCCTGCCCATGGCACGGGATAGAATTAAAAGCTTTTTAAGGTCTCTTCCAACCTAAATAATTCTGTAAACAGCCCAAGGCCAGGCTGGATGGGGCTTGGAGCATCCTGGGATGGTGGAGGCTGTCCCTGCCCGTGGCACGGGGTAGAATTAAGCTTTTTAAGGTCTCTTCCAACCTAAATAATTCTGTGATTTGATGACAGAAGCTGGAAAACAGATGTTCTTATGCTAATAATTCCCTTTTGTTAATTTTATCCATGGGCTTCCGTATATGGGTCCATATTCCATATGGGCTTATCCATAGATCTCAAACTGGAGGCTGCTCTTTGTTGCATTCTGCATAATTTGAGGATTTTCCTGTGTGCCTGTGTCAACAACTGGGAGGAACTTTGTGTTCACCTGTGCCCACCTGTGTTGCACAAGGCCTTGCAGGGCTTTCCCAGGATGAAATTCTCCCTGGGTCGAATGCTCTGCACCTCAGAAAAGCAAATTAAATCACAGGGAAAGGCAAAAATGCTGATTAATTACCAGCCACAAGATCAAAGGTTATTTCCCTGTCTCCTCCGTGAGAGCCAAAATCCTCTTGTTGTGTTTAATTGCTCGCAGCACTCACCTCACAAATAAAGGGATTGTTTTGTGGTGGGGAGTGAATTTTAGCAGCTGTCCTGTCTTGCAGAGGGGCTCCAGGCTCTGTTTTTCTAAAGTTTTATTCCATTTGGAGGGGAAATGGGGCTAAAGCAGGAGCTAAAGTGGGACCCTGTTGTGTTTTGCAGTTGTCCGAAAGCGTCATCGATCGGATGAAGGAACCTTCCTCACCCAGTGGGAGACAGCACCGAGGATCAGGTGCAGGTTTGCTCCTGGTTTTCAGCTTTTAATGTGAAAAAAGGAATCAGATGTGCCCTTCAGAGCACCGTAATGAACTCGTTGCCCTTTGCAGAGATGAGTTTTGTGACATTCACTTCTCGCCTCATCTTTAGCTTGTAGCCTTTTCGAGGAGTTGAGTTCCTCTTTGTTTTCTTCTGGCTGACATTGAAGTGTAAAACACAAATTAGACTTGGCTTTCCACATTGTTACCCGTTGTTAAAGACTTAAAAACCTCCGAAACACCCCAGAACAAGCAAATACCCAAATACATCTTGAATTCTGAAGGGAAAATTCTCATTCCTTTAATCGAAACTGACTTTTAGTCGGGGGAAGGTTTTGCTGAAAGCCACTTAAGCGAACAATAAAAGGAGAATGTGCTCTTTTCCTCCCCTGGAAATAAGTGATGTACAGCTCCCACAGATCCATGGCTTTCTAAACTCTTCCTATTTCATCACTGAGGGCTGGTGAAATGCATCAGCCCTGGTGCCAGGACTGCTCTGCTCTCGTTTCGAATCCTTCAGCACAGCGAGCAGGACAGCTGCTGCAGGGAGGAGGAGCAGAGGCAGAGAGTGGAGCCGGTGATTTGTGCACTCCCTGCCCCCTGGCAAGATCCAAGGCAGGCTCTTCTCAGTGCTCCAGAAATGTTCATGAGAGCACAATTCCCCAAGGACCTTTTGCCTCGTTGCTGACAGGAAATCCCAACAAACTGAGCCCTGAGTAAACACCAGTCCTGTGGCAGCCTTGCAGCAAGAATTGAGTAAACAGAATTTAGCAGATGTCTTTTTTTCTGGAGCATAAAGTTCCTGTTAATTGGAGGGATCTATCTCAGAGTCCAGAGTATTTTAGGTTGGAAGAGACTTAAAAGATCCTTTTATTCCAACCCCCTGCAGTGGGCAGGGAACCATGGACTGGGAATCTTAGTTTTTTGGGTTGATTTTTTTATAATTGTAGCTTTTTCATTGTGTCCCTGGATTTCACTGTGCTGAAGAAATGATTCCATATAAAGGATTATTAGTGGACAACACTTGCAGGTCTTACCTGCTTTCCCTGAGGTGTTTGCTGTTCATCCTTAAATGTGAATTATGGGAATGGTCTTGTGAGCAAGCTCCTGGGATTATTGGACTGTGGGAAGGCTCTAACACCCCAGGAATGCTTTGCTAATTCACACTGTTGCTTTCATTTTTGTTTCTCTTTGTATGTGGTAAATAGTGCTTTTTAAAAACATTATTTTTGGTTGGTTAGGTTGGTTGTTTTTTTTTGGGGTTTTTTTTGTTTTTTTTTAATTAAAAGACTTGGAGTGAGTCCAAAGTTCATCAGGGGGATGGAGCACCTCTGCTGTGAGAAAAGGCTGGGACAGTTGGGATTCTTCAGCCTGGAGAAGTTTGGGGTGCCCTCATTGTGGCCTAAAGAAAGATGGAGAGGGGCTGGGGACTGGGGATGGAGGGAGAGGAGCCAGGGAATGGCTGGGATGTGGGTCAGGAATTGCTGTCTGGGCTGGAATTGCCAGAGCAGCTGGGGCTGCCCCTGCATCCCTGGGATGTGCCAGGAAGGATTGGAGCCCCCTGGGCTGCTGGCAGGGGTCCCTGCAATGAGCTGGGAGGGCCCTTCCCAGCCAAAGCATCCCGGGATTCTGCTGGCATTGGGCACACTCAGGATCCATGGCGAGGGCTTGGGCTGGGAAATGGGGAGAGAAAAGAGAGGAGAAGGGAAGGGAGAGCCTGCCTGGTTTGTGAGATTGCAAGGGAAGCCCCTGGGGCCAGGAATTGCTGGGAGAGGAGCTGGAGCCAAGGGGAGGCTGGCAGAGCTGGGAATGTTCCCCTGGAGAAGGGAAGGCTGCAGGGAGAGCTTCCAGAACATTCCAGGGAGGACAGGAGAGCTGGAGAGGGGCTGGGGATGGAGGGACAGGAGCCAGGGAATGGATGGGATGTGGGGCAGGAATTGCTGGCTGGGCTGGAATTCCCAGAGCCCCTGCATCCCTGGAATGTCCCAGGTTGGATATGCGGTTGGAGCCCCTGGGATGGTGGGAGGGGTCCCAGCCATGGCAGGGGTGGAATTCAAAGCCCTTTGAGGTTTCTTCCAACCCAAACCATTCCAGGATTCCATGTATTGCTCAACCTTCTCAAGCTTGGAAAACCTTCAGGAGTATTTTTCCTTGGAAGAACTTGTGATTTTGGGGAAATGCTTCTGTATCCCAGACAAATAACACTTTACAAAAATAAGAGAAGATGTCTAGAGGGAGAAACATTGGAGCTCTTCAAGTCAGCCCTGTCTTCCAGGCAAGGCTCTGATAGCTCTTGTGGAGGAATAAAGGATTCAGTTACATGAAACAATGTGTGTCTTGTTGCTTGCCAATAATGATGAATTTATTGACTTCAGTTTGGGGTCAGAAAATGAAATTACACCCCTTACACTGAAATCTGACATCTAAAGACAATGTCTGAAAGCATCTCAGCTTGCTTGGCTCACTTGCTGGCTTCTGAGTAATATTAAATGTACTAAAATATTTAACAAGTGTAAAATCTTTCAAGTCTGTCTGTAATTCCTAAAGCAATATTGATGGAAAGTAATTTGGTCAGACAGTGAGGTTTTGTTTTTTTTTTTTTTTCCTGGGTGTGTATTCTACCTAAAGCTTCAGACAGAGGGAATGGTTTAATTCATTTTAGCTTAGTGGATATTGGAAAAACTAATAGTTTATTAGGGGAAAAAAAGAAGAATAAATGCCTAAATTATCAAGTGTATCAGTAATTTTTTTCCCCTTTGCAGAAACAGATTACATTCAGGGCACAGAGGGTTTTTTTCCTTTTTTAAACTCTATTTATTATTATGTGATTATTAAATAAATCAGTCAAGGCCCCCTGTCACAAAATATTGTGTTGGGGTTTAGTAAAATGAGCCCTGCTGGTGCCTCCTCAGGAGCTGGCTCAAACCTGCCTTGTTTTCACAGATGGAGTTTTGTGGCTTGGTGTCTTTTTTTTTGTGTGGCTGTCTGGTTTTGGGTGGAGTTTCAGTAGCTCTGGATACCTTGTGTGAGGCAGAAAGTGTAAAGATTTTCTTGGGATGGTCAGGAATGAGGATTTCAAGTGTTGGGTTCTGATTGGAGACAAAGCCAGGATGTAAGTGGATTTGATTAAAATAAACTTTACCTTTTGGTTGTGGGGTCCCATAGGAGAAAGGTCTCAACTTTGGGGATGCTGGGAGCTCCTTAAGGACATCCTGGTGCTTGGAAGCACTTTCCAGTACTCAGGAAAATTTGGATTATTCATTTTTTTAATGTAATGTTTTCGTAGAGTTGCAGCATGTCCTGATGATATTAGTAACTATGGATAGCTGGATACTGCACGAAAAACTGAACTGAAAACTGGAATGTCTCAGGAGAAATGAGAGGGGGGCTCTGCAGTATTGCCTGTGATGATTATTTCATGTTTTCAGTTTTTGTGAGCACCTGGAAGTTCAGACAGTTGGGCTGAATTTCTGCCAGTTAAGCAAGAACCCTCTGCAAATAAACCCTGGCAGTTCTTTGCCCTTTCAGGTATTAATTGCTTCCATTCACATTTTTTTGTCCCAGCAGCACTTTTTCTCTGCGTGAACCACAAGATGAAATAAACTGACATTTGTGACAAATTCTAGGATTCCTCTTATTTTTAGAAGAGGGCAAACCCAGGGGTTTGGCAGTGCCTGGGTTGATTCCCTTTGCTGTGCAAAACTCAGGAAGTTCCTGACGTGGATTTTCCACCTTCCTTCCTGCAGCAGGAGCCAGGAGAGCTTGGCTCTTGCATTTGTGTTTATTTACCCTCCTCTATTTACAGCTCTGGGCAATTCTTTGTAAAAAGAGTTTTAAACTTGTACTGGAAACCTGAAATAAATCGAGTAGGACCCTTGGGCAACACCGAGATGGTTGTGGATCACTGAGGGCCTGACAGGCCATGATTTGCTTGTTATTTATAATAATAACAATTATAATAATAATAATTTGCTACTTTTTGACACACAGTTTCTTGCAGATGACTTTTCTTTGCAGTGATGTGCTTTGATATCCTTTAAGTTAAAGGTGTTGGTGGAAGTGTTTTATTATCCAAAGGTGAAACCTCTTGTAACTCTCCAGGCTGCTAAAGGTGCCAAAGTTTTGGTGCTGGCAGTGGAACAGGAAACCTTTAGTGGAGTTTCACATTCCTGTCACTGGATTGCAGGAGAAGAGGGAAGATGGAATTATGCACTGGAGTTGGAGGAGGTGTTGCAGGAATTAATTTTTGCTGTCTAGGTGATGTGCAGGTGCTTTCAGGGGGCTGGGGAGGCCCTTCTCCAATGGTGCTGAAATTCCAGGGCAAATCCTGGGAGTTGAATGTGGAGAGGATCCATAATTGTGGAACGGGGATGTGCCCCTGCATCCCTGGCAGTGTCCCAGGCCAGGCTGGAGCATGCTGGGACAGTGGGAGGTGACCCTGGATGGGCTCTAAGGTCCTTCCCAACCCCAGCCATCCCATGAACATCAAGAACCTGGTGCATTTTCAGCTTGCAAGGTCTGAATGTCAAAGCTGGATTCCTCTCTGGTATTGTATTCCCAAGCAGCATTTTGAATTCCTGCTGCTGGGGTTTCAGCAGCCCTGCACCTCTGGTTTGCATGGTTTAGTTGATTCCTGGGCAGAGACATGTCCTGGAACGAGGTATTTTACACTAAAGGCAAGCAGGAATAAAAGGCAAAAGGTGTTGGAACATCTCCTGCAAATTTGGTGTTTTTAACCTATAGTTGATTTTACAACGAGCCTCCTCTGCTCATGTCTTATCCTAACGTGGTGTGCAGTGATCTAAACCACCAGACTCCCCACAAGAACAGTTTAAATACATAATTAAATATATTTAAACCTGCTCCAAGAAATGCCACTTGTGTCAACATGAACCTAGAGGTTGACACGATACAAATTCAGCTTGGTTAAAGAAAGTTTCTTACAGTGAAGGTGGGCAGGCCCTGGATCCCTGGAATGTCCAAGACCAGCTTGGAGCACCCTGGGACAGTGGGAGGTGGCCCTGGCAGGGGGACTGAAAAGTCCAAAGTTCACCCTGAAAAGTCCAAAGTTCACCCTAAAAAGTCCAAAGTTCATCCTGAAAAGTCCAAAGTCCATCCTAAAAAGCCCAAAGTCCATCCTAAAAAGCCCAAAGTCCCTCCCAAACCATCCTGGGACTCTGTGTTTCTGGGACTGTGCAGTTGACAGGCCAAATGTAGCAGGGATTTCTCTGTCTCTCCCTCTTTTTTATTTCTTTCCTGGGAATTAAATAATCCTGCTGAGCTTTGCCTGGGAAAAGTGGCCCCTGTGTGGGGGGCCTTGAAGGCTGGAATTGCAGTGAGTGAGTCCCAGCCCCCCCTGTGCTCCCACTGGTGCTTTATTGCTTGTGGTTCAGTGTAGGAAAGGGAACTAAAGAAGTGAATTCTGAGGTTTCCAAGGGTTCTGCAAGCCCAGGAATTCAGTTTATCAATCTGTGGTTTTGTTTTGTTTCCCTACATGAGGGCCTGGGCAAAAGCCAGTTTATCCCGTGACTGTTGTCAGATACAGGGGGACATTTAATTGATTTAATGGTTTTTTATTTTACAACTGATGGAAAACTTGGGCTATTCCAGGTGAAATTTCAAGGTGCCAGGTCCTGTCCTCATCTGTGGAAGCAGACAGGTCTCAGGCACACTCATTGCACTGCCAGTCACTTCCTTCTGTCATTTTTGCCTTTTACAAATGATTTTCTGCATGTGGCTTCTTGCAGAGAGGCAGAATTTATTTTTCAAGGAGCCTTCATTTAGCATTGTTCCTTTTTGTTTTCCACCTATTCTTAGAAACAGGTGATTTTTATGTACTGCCTTCCATGTGCTTTTTTTTTTTTGGGTCTCTGGTGGATTTGGGGAAATTAAATTTCATGCTATTCTGCTTTAGGCTGCCTGTGCTCTGTTAGGGTTTGCTGAGTGCAGACGTTGCCTCTCCAAATCTTGTGCAGCACACAAATAAAGGGATTTTTGTTGTAGCTGCTGTTTAACAAGCACATCCAAAGTATTTGCTTAGCAATGGCTTGTGAGCTAAAAGTGAAAACCTTCTGCTTTTTAATGTGGGAGCACAAGATTTGTGCTTGGTAAAGCCTCTTCATCCAGTGCTGAGCAGGAAAATCATTTTGGAAAACAACTCTTGGTGGCTGGTTTGTGATTTTTTGTGTTAATTTCTACTAAGCTCAATTCAGGAGGAGGAATTAAGTTCATGGAGCCCTTTGCAGGAAATAAGGAGTTTTAAGGACTGAATCTTTCTGCATTTATGGATGGAAGTGGTGCCATTGCCTTTTCCTAGTTCTGAGTAAATTGTTTTGTAGTTAAAGCTTTAGGACTTTGAGCCCAGCCTTAGGCTGAGCTTGCTGGAAATGCAGCCAGAGTTTATCTACTGTTTATGAGCCTGACTTTTGGGGTAGGATTTTTGAGTTGGGGTGTTTTTATGTATGTTAAAATTAATTAAAAAACTAGCTTAACAACATATTTTGGTTTTTTCCTTTTATTTTTTTCCTTAGTATTGGTTACTTTACGCATTAAAAATCAGAATTTGATGGAAGAAAACGCCTGTTTGGGACCATTTGTTGTGGTCTTTGTTAGAAATCGCCCATGTGTGTTCTTGCAGAATTGTCTGTGTCCTGTCCTATCCCTCCTTTGTCCTTCTGAGACCTTCCTGGGATTATAGGTCAGAAAGCCCAGATAGTTGGCTCAGATAAAGAGCTTTGTAATTTCAGGGATTGTTGGAATAGAAGTCATTTGGAACAGTCTGAATGAGTTTGTTTTTTTTTTTTTTTTTTTAAATCTCAAATAACAAAATAAAAACCATTGACAATTTTAAGGAGATAAACCCAAGGAGTAAATCATGTTTGATTTCACCACCAGCAGCCTTGATAGCACCAAGCAAGGCAATTGTCATTTTTTTTTGTCAAACCCTCTCTGGTTTTTATAGCACAACAGATCCTCTTACCCAAATTTAGCTTTGCACTCAGGGAAGGAGCAGAGGAGTTTAAGTGCATTTATTTCTTTTGTATTATTGAAAAATAACACTTGTTAGACCTAACACGACTTCAGCAGCACGAGGAGACCCCCTAGTAATAAAACCTTTAACTTTTAATAGCAAATTGCTACTTTTCTTCCCATCCCCATTTCTTTAGAGCCAGAGACTGCTCGGTGTGGTAGAAAAGAACCCTTTAAATGGACGATTTAATCACCTTGAGATGAAAAGAAAAGCTTTGTTTTATTCTTGCATCTTCAGGCTGCAGCCAAGTGTTCCTAAAGCTCTTCATCACTTGTCAGCTGAGGCAGGTTAAGTGTTTTGTTGGTGCTGCTGCTTGAAAGCTTTGTGCAGTTGTTTTTTAGTTAAACAGGAGGCCCCACTTAGAGATCCTTTTCCTCAGCCTCAGGGGAATGGGGAAAAAAACCCCAACTTTTACTGCCACAATTTTTTTCCCCCCATCCTGCTTCGCTTGTGTTCTGAACTCCTTGACTTATTAAAGTTATGATATTAAAGTTTTGCCCAACCCCAGGCTGCAAATTTGGCTTCAGATATCCCTACCTGTTGGCTGAAATTGAAATTTAGAAAGTAAGGAAAGGACATTTCTTCCTTTTTCTTTTTTTTTCTTTTTTTTTTTTTGCAAGGTTTGTCGTGTGCTTCTGGCAATGCTTCACGGAGCCAATTTAGCAGATTCTCATTTTTAGCTTCATTAATCACGTTTGATTTCACCTCATGTTAATCACCTAAAAACAAGCATTTCATCTCAGGGTGGGAGATGCTGGTTCTTCCAGAAACGTTCTGCTTCTCCTTTTACCTCTTTTTACTGAAGGACTTGAATGGGTCACCCAAGATGCTTCATTTTTCCTTTCCCCCTTTTCCTTTTTTCCTTTCCCCCTTTTCCTTTTTTCCTTTCCCCCTTTTCCTTTTTTCCTTTCCCCTTTTCCTTTTTTCCTTTCCCCCTTTTCCTTTTTTCCTTTCCCCCTTTTCCTTTTTTCCTTCCCCCTTTTCCTTTTTTCCCCCCCCCTTTTCCTTTTTTTTTCCCCCTTTTCCTTTTTTCCTTTCCCCCTTTTCCTTTTTCCCCCCCCTTTTCCTTTTTTTCCCCCCTTTTCCTTTTTTCCTTTCCCCCTTTTCCTTTTTTCCTTTCCCCCTTTTCCTTTTTTCCTTTCCCCCTTTTCCTTTTTTCCTTTCCCCCTTTTCCTTTTTTTCCTTTCCCCCTTTCCCTTTTTTCCCCCCTTTCCCTTTTTTCCCCCCCTTTCCTTTTTTCCCCCCCTTTCCCTTTTTTCCCCCCCTTTCCCTTTTTCCCCCCCTTTCCCTTTTTCCCCCCCTTTCCCTTTTTCCCCCCCTTTCCCTTTTTCCCCCCCTTTCCCTTTTTTCCCCCCCTTTCCCCTTTTTTCCCCCCTTTCCCTTTTTTCCCCCCCTTTCCTTTTTTCCCCCCTTTCCCTTTTCCCTACCCCTTTCCTTTTTCCCTTCCCTTTTCCCCCTTTTCCTTTTTTCCCCTTTTTCCCCCCCTTTCCTCTAAATTAGCACTGCCTTTTAATTCTTCCTACCCATTTCTCCCAATATTATTTTTTTCCCTTAAATTTCTAAATTGCTGCCATCTCCCCTTGTGTTAATCAGAAACCTCAGCTAGTGGAATTTCTGGAGGAGCACACTGAGGAAAATCTTGGTGATTTTGTATTTCTCTGTCAGTGTTGACCACATTTATTTTTGCTTTTATTCTACTTTTCTTTGTCAGAAGAAAAGAAAATGTTCTACTCAAAGTGAACCTCAGGAATTCCTGAATTATCTGGGAGCATCTTTGTGATAATCAGATTATTCTTTGTACTTGAGATTTTCATTTTTCACCTCTCCAGCCTCTTTTTTTCCCCTGTAGTACCTTGCTTTTCTTCCTGCTCACAATTTGGAACACTGAAAAAACACCATTGTAATAAATATTGCATCAGCTGAGACCAGTCATTGGTACAAGTGATTTTTATTAGCAGATCTCATTGCACATCATTAAAAATGCAGGTGTTGGATTAATGATGTTATAAGAATTTCAAGCATTTCAGCATTATCTTTTATTTTTATACAATTTCTGAATAATGAAAATAACCATAAACATCCTAATTACACATTGTTTACAGCCTGTTTTCAGTTATTAATAAAAGCAGCAATACAGGGCTGAAAATACACATTTCAAAGTTGACAGTGCTGTAGCTGTGTGCTGATAATTGAATAAAAAAAATCTGGTTTTGCTGGAGTTGGAGATAAAACATCCCAAAGTGTAAATCTGGATTTACACAGGTGGTAAAGAAATAAATCCTTGTGCCTGTGCAAGGAGTTACTTGAGGGGGCAGATATTTGAAATGTGAATATTGCCTATTTCTGAGCTCACTTCTTGATTGTTAATATTACAGGAAATAAATGTTTCTCCACTTGGTCACTGAATTCCCTTCCAGATTATTCTCCAGAATAAACAAGCTGCTGTACGAGGTGTTGGAAAGTGGAAATCTTGTCATCAAGGAAAAAGGAAATACTTGGAAATTCTCCTTTTAAAAAGTGATTCTCGTGTCCAGGACGTTGTAGAAATATTTACATTTTTTCCCCTCGTCCTTTCTCCAGTCAGCAATTCCAAGGCTGAACGTGCTGGAGTTTGCCCCAGAGCTGAATAAACAAATTCTCCAATTCTGGTTTGCTCTGCTGGATCCTTTGTAGCAGCCTTGTTATCACCTGGCTGAAAGGAGAGGAGATGAGATCTGAGCACGGCACAACAGCTCCTAAAAATCCCCTTCTTTCTCCCTGCTGCTTCCTTTGTGCCCAATTGCAGATGAAGTGATTGCTTTCAGAATTCGTGCAGCCTTTTGGGGTCATCCATAAATGAAATTAGGACTCGATGTGCAGATAGTCACCTTGTTTAGTTTTCTCCATATTCACCTTCTACTGGGAAAAAAAAAAAAAAAATGTTAAATCCCTTTAAAATGTAGTGCTTGGCTGTTAAATGGCTTTAAATGTCCAGTGTGGAAGTTTGATATCCTGATTTATCTTCCCAGGCATCTCCAACCACTGAGAAATCTCTTTAATGGGATCAGCAGAGGTATTGATGAGCGTTATCTTCTTTTTTCTTTCATTAACCTTTACCTGTAAGGACACTTGCACTGCTCCTTTTATTCACAGGATTATGGACCCTTCTGGTTTTTCTCTCCCAGAACAGCTTTTAAAGTTATTAGCTGGTATTAGTCGATTTTCAAGGATAATTAATTTATTCACAATTTATTTTTTTTTTTTAATTTTGTGGACGGATTGGTGTCAATGTCACTGTTGCAGAATTTTGTGGCATTCAGAAAAATTTCCTTAGAGGGATGTGCTTGGGAGAGATGGGGAAAATTCACAGTGGGTGTGGATCTGCTGCAGAATGGTTACAAAACCTCTCTTAAAACACCTTTTCCATCCTTATTGCCCACTTGCCTTTTCCATCATTTTTGTCTTTTCCTGGTTTAATTGTAGATTTGCTTCTCTGAGTCCCCTTCTGCCTCACCAGTGCTTTTAAAATTCTGCATTATTTCTCTGTCCTCCTTCTTGCTGGATTTCTTCACTCATTTAGGTTGGAAAAAAACCCCTTAAAATCATGGAATTTAGGATTGGTTTGGCTTGGAAGGACCTTAAAGAGAATTTTGTGCCAAGGCAGGGACCCTTCCACCATCCCAGGGGGCTCCAAGCCTGGCCTGGGATATTCCAGGGATCCAGGGGCAGCCCAGCTTTTAAAAAAAATCTTAAAGAATTTATATCACACACATTCGATCTGTGACATCAAGGAACAACTGGCTGTGGTACTTAATGAGTGGGTTTAATTAATGGTAATTAATTAATTAATTAAAAAGAGCTGTGGGTGCAGGTTTGGGAGGTGCTGATCTGGAAAAGCAGAGCCACCTGCTCCACAAAGAGTGGGAATGGGAACATTCCACAGGGAAATTCCTGCTCCTGGAAAGGAATAAAAATATGCCTGTAATCCTGCCCCATAAAGGAATAAAATACCTGTATTCCTGCCTGTGGAAAGGAATAAAAATATGCCCGTAATCCTGCCCCTGAAAGGAATAAAAATACCTGTATTCCTGCCTGTGGAAAGGAATAAAAATATGCCTGTAATCCTGCCCTGAAAGGAATAAAAATACCTGTATTCCTGCCTGTGGAAAGGAAAAATATGCCTGTAATCCTGCCCCATAAAGGAATAAAAATACCTGTAAAGGAATAAAAATATGCCTGTAATCCTGCCCCATAAAGGAATAAAAATACCTGTAATCCTGCCCCATAAAGGAATAAAAATACCTGTAATCCTGCCCCATAAAGGAATAAAAATACCTGTATTCCTGCCTGTGGAAAGGAAAAATATGCCTGTAATCCTGCCCCATAAAGAAATAAAAATACCTGTAATCCTGCCCCATAAAGGAATAAAAATACCTGTAAAGGAATAAAAATATACCTGTAATCCTGCCCCTGAAAGGAATAAAAATACCTGTATTCTTGCCCCTGGAAAGGAATAAAAATACCTGTAAAGGAATAAAAATTTGCCTGTAATCCTACCCCAGAAAGGAATAGAAATACCTGTCATCCTGTCCAGGAAAGGTATACAAATACCTTTTTATCTACTAATCCCACCTTTCATGCTCTGAGCTCCTCGGTGCTGGCCCAAGTGGGCTGAAGTTGGGCCAGCTGGATTTTCCAGTGCCACTGAGAGTGCCCAGTCCCAGCTGAGATTCCTCCCTCGAGGTGCTGAACATCAAAATTTTGCCTATTTTTATCCCCCTGTCTCCCATTTGGGAGTGCTGGGCTGAGCAGGTAATTCTTTGCCATTAGTGGGGACTTCTAAGAGATGCTTCAGTTAAAAAACCCCCTTTTTCCTCACCTGCTACGTGGAAAAAATTCAGAATTCATTCCCTGCCCTCTGCAGTGGTAGAAGGAGTTTGTTGAAATTTCAGTGAAAGAATTTCAAACAGATTTTGCCCCAGAAGATGAAAAGAACACCAGTAAATTTCCCTGCGCTGTCAGATAAAACAGCTTTAAAATAAACTTCTGAACCAGAAAGATCAGGGAGTGGACAACTTAAATTGTCCTGAGAGGCCACCACACGTTTAATCCTCTTGAAAGCAGAATCATCAAATCCTTCTTAGCGTTGCTTACAATATGATTATTATTTTTTGTAATGTTGAATTACGGAATCCTGGTGCTTTTATCCATTGTGTTCCAGCAGAAAAAGCTTTTTGCAGTGTGTGTGGAGCAGGGATTACTAAAACAGCTAAAAAGGGATTTTCTCCACTGCTCTGCTCACTTGCAGGCAGGGATGGTATTTTAAAGGCGTTGATAACTTCTGTTTTCATTATTTTTATTAATTATTTTAAATTAACAGGGGGGTAAAATGACTTATGGCTAAGCAGCTGCTGCAATGAGTTATTATCTCTATATTTGATGACAGAGGTGGGGGGCAAGGATGGGTTATGGAAAAGATTTGGTTGAAAGAATTCCCTCCCTTCCAGGGGCATCGGGAACGATTGAAAAAGTCACATTAAAACTCCACACAAGTCATTTATTCACACAGCAGGAGTTCCTGCAAAAACTAAAAATTAGGGGAATTTTTATTAAGTGGCTTTTTTAACTCAGTGCACTTATTGGTGGGAAATACCCGATTTTATGAGCTCTCACATCATATTTTGAGATGTATTGAAGATATTTCATGGTTCTTTGCCACAACATCCCTGTTTATCAAATTGAAGTCCTCCAAGACGGGATCTTTCAAAAATCTCAAAAAATACATCAAACCCACATATATTTGGTGGTGTGAATCTCAGGAGGAAATTATTTTTGTTAGCACAGGCAGGTAGAACCTAATTCAAAGAATCACAGGGGAAAAACCTCCTAATCCTGTTTTTTTCCAACCCCCTCATAAATCCACCGTGATTTCCTTTATCCCAGCATGAATGGGATGTTGAATGGAGAATATTCCAAATATAACAGGAATTAACTTTGTTTTGTTGCTTCCAGACCATGCACTGTGTAGTTTTTAATTGAAATTAGTATAAATTGATTGGTACCCACATTTACATTGGAAAATAAGGAATGTAATCTATGCAAGAACGCCTTTGGAAAGTAAAATATTAAATATTTTTTAAATTATGCACGCTTAATTGCATTGTTTTTGTATCTCATTATCCTGTGAGCTCGTCTGAAATATTCCTGCACATTACCAATATTTAACAGTTAATAAAAATTTCTGTCCTTGGAGGGCAGCTTTGTTTGTACTGAATTCCTGATTGGAGCAAGTGCCTGGAATTGGGAATTTCAGTGGAAAAGTTGCTGGATGTGTTGGTAGTTAAATTTGTATGAATCTGAAAGTAGAGTTTATTCCTGAAAATGCTCTTTAAAATAATAATACTTAAGGAAACCAGCAGTTTAAATGCTGGGTTTTAAAGCACGTAAATGACTTTTTCAGTGTTTTCTTTCTGCTGGAGGGATGGTTCATTATTGTTTTCATGGAGTGCAAGGCTAATTTGGGTTATTTATAAGGTTAAAGATCAGGTACAGCAGTATTGGAAACCCACTAAATTTTCAAAATACATTTCTCTGCCAGCAATGCTGATGCACTTCAATTACAACATTTTCCTGTTTTCTCTCCTGTGCTGCTCCCAGCAAATCCAGGGCTCTTTGAGAACTAAAAATTAAGGAATGCAGAGTAGATTTCATGGTGTCACTGTCCTCCCACCTGATTTAAACACACCAAATAAATTTCCTACAGCTTTAATTGACGTTAATCAGCTTTTCCACTCTCCCGAGGTGCTCCAAGCCCCATCCAGCCCAGCCTTGGACAATTCCAGGGATCCAGGGCAGCCCCAGCTTCCCTGGATAACCTCTTCCAGTGTTTGAGGGAAGAATTTCTTCCTGCTGAAACGGAAGATTTTTGTGTGACCTGTGGAATTTAGATATGGACCAAAGCAGAGCTTTTCTTAGGCAGAAAGAATAAAAGGAGGCTATTTGCATATTGTAATATTTGCATTTGACACGGCTGAAGTTGAAATGTGGGTGGGAAATGGTTTTAATCGTGGAAGAGCCCTGATGTGTGGGAGCTGGGAAGGCACCAGGCACGTGGGATTCCTGACCCAATATTTAGGAATGTTAATCCTAAATCAGGAATTTCCCTGGTGACATCTTCATTAATTCCCCAAAGCTGCCAGTGCCCTGTGCCAGCAGCTGAGGCTGGGGATGATGGGGCTGAAGGCAGCCCCCAGGTGCCCCATCCCAAAGGATTTGTAAATATTCCACCTTCAAGGGCTGGGAAAACTTGGCCTTGGATGAAATCTGTGGTTTCACTGCCCTGGTGTTGGGTGTCAACACAAAGAAAGCAAGGAGCTGCAGGAATTCCCTGGGAATTGGGTTTGCCAGCCCAAAAAGGATTCTTCCCGTGGCTGGAGGCACCTTGGAGCTGTGTTGGGAAATGTTTTAAAGGGATTGTTGTGTGAAGTCCATGAATTTTGGTGGAGATGAAAGAGAGAAAATAAAATAGCAAAGTTTATCCTGGCTCGAGGTGGGGTGTGGAGAGGCTGATGGAGCACAGTGCTGGAGGAGCCTCATTTTTCACTAATAGTTCATGTCCTTTAATTCTTTACCCCTTCTCTTTCCCTTCAACCTTCCTTCCAGAGAAGGTCACAAATTTAACAAAGGGACTGAAACACCTCCCTTATAAAGAGAGGCTGAGAAAGATGGGGCTGTTCAGCCTAGAGAATTAAAAAAGTTGTGTGGAGATCTTGGAACAAACTTCCAGTATCCTGTTCACCGTGTTTTTCTTTTAAATAGCCAAGCTTAACTAGAAGGGAAAACAGAACTTGGGCATTTTTTTTGTTATTATTTTAAATTCATTATCTGAACATTGCCTAGCTAAGTATTTTCTAAAAGGCATTTGATTGTATCAAACCTAAGTGTCTCTTCATTAATAACTTAATGCACCTGCCCTTTCCAGAGAATTTAGTGAAGGTGCCTGCTACTAAATGCAGTTTGCATTAATGGTTTGTTTTTTTTTTTCCAAATGCAGGGCTAATGGGCAGATTCCCAGCTCTGCAGGCTGGAAGTTATTTGAATAATTTGTCCATCTCACATTGCTGATTTCTCAGGCTAACATTTCTGAGGCTGCAGGTGTCTGCTCTCCCTGAGGTTTCTTGTTTACTGCTCGGGCTGGAATCCTGACATCCTGCTGATTGTTTCTTTTCCGTGAAGCAGCTGCTTTAGAGAGAGAGGAAAAAGTTATGGATTTGGATCTTGTGATAACAAGGGCTGAGGAGCTGGGTTCAAATACTCCAAGAGTTGTAAAAACCTCTCTGTGCCAAGCTGTTGTAGGGTAAAATTGCTGCTGGTTCCTCAAGAATTGGCATCGTGTGAAGCTTTGCTCCCCTCCTGCTCCCTGGTGGCCTTGGGAGTTCCAGGGCAGAGCACATTTTATGCATCTGGAAACATCAGGAACTGATGGGAAGTGAGAAGTCCTTCAGTCCCTTTGGCTCCTCTGTCCTTATCAGTTGTTCCTGAAACTTTTGGAATCCTTTTGAATCCAGTATCTTGGCTTTCTGGTTCCTTATTTGATTTTGAAGCACAAGTGGGAGGATAAATACAAAGGGTTAAGCAAATGGCTTGGCACACTCATAGAGAGGGAAGCAAATGGCTTGGCACACTCTTTATAAATATATTTTTAATAGAAATCAAGGTGTGTGGCATTTTAAAGAAGTGGTGGAATAAACCTTTCTCAGGTTTATCAAAGGATGGATTGGAATCTTGGTCTCTGGGGAATGGAGAAGTGTTGAAATCTGCTTTTTCACAAGGGCCCGTAGTGACAGGACAAGAGGGAATGGCACTGAGCTGAGGGAGGGAGGGTTTAGGAAGAAATTTTAGGAAGAAATTGTCTTTTAAACTTTTCCTGAAGAATTAGTGGACACATAAGAAAAGTCAGGGTGCTGTATCCCAAAATGCCAAAACCTCCTCGTGCCTGGACAGTCCCTGCTTGGTCTGCCCAGGTCCTGGCAGGAGCTGTCTGGATTTTATCACTTTTGACCCTGTTTGGATTCAACTCCCACCAAAGCCTCTCCCTCAGTGCCCTCCACAGCTGGACAGGGGAGAGAAAACAGAATGAATAGAATTGCCCTGGAATCTCCTGGGAATGTCAGCTCTGGAGCAGCTCCTGCCCTGCCCTGGGGTCTGCAGGGGCTGCTCCTCTCCATTCTCACTCCACTCTGCACAAAACATTTTTTTAAATTTCTTAAATCTGTTATCCACCATTGCTGGTGGGGTCCATCCTGGAGCTGGCTGGAATTGGCTCTGCTGGAGGTGGAGGAAGCTGCCAGAATCCAAACCCTGCCCACCCAAAGCCAGCCTGAGCATCCTGAGGCTGGGCTGTCCCTCTTGGTGCCTCTCAGAGCCCTCTCCATCCCCACTCTGCATGCAAAGATGCTGCAGGCACCAAAAACTCTCTAATTAATTAAAGTTAGGAGGGTTTGTTTTATTGACAGTGCTGGACACACACGGAAATTGCTTCCCAAAGGTGTGTGGTCAAATCACAAAACATTTGTTCTCTGTTTAATCACAAAAGTTTTGCATATTCATATGGTGACTTCACACACCTACACATTTGCATCACCTGCCTGCCCTGCTCTGTATTAAAATGAATTTAAGGTTTCACTGTGCTTGCTCTCTCAAATAAACTATATTTTATCTTTTTAAATGCTTCTTCTCCTAGGACAAATCCCTCCTTGTAGAACTGCAATTTTTTTTATTTTTTTTTTTTTTAACTGAAACATCATAAAGCTCCCATTTGGGAGCTACCCAATGCTATCTTACAATAATTCTATGGAACAATCTATAGCTCCACTTTTATTCCCTATTAGTATTTGGCTGATCAATGGGCAGCCTAATTGATTGTTAAGGTCAAATATCTTTATTGGCTGCTGCCTGAATCTTTCCTCATTATGACCTGAGCCATCCTCTGGGCTGCTGGAGTTCTTGTACTCAGTTTTGTACACCAGAACCATACATTTCATTCTGTGGATGCTGAGCAAGAGGATTAATGTTGTTTTGTCAGTCAAAATAATCCCAGTAAAATGGGGGTTCCTTTTTCACCCAGCTTTGTGCTGGAGATCTGTTGAGAGGTTCGTATTTCCCTCTGAATTTTCATTTTAGTATGTTTTTAGGCTGGGGTTTCACTGGTAATTCAGGAGTTTCCCTCCACTTTTCCCTCTGCTTCTGTGATCTCAGCATTTCCTGAGCCTGGCACGATGGATATTGATCCCTGCTGCTTTTCCTGAGATGTTTCTATCTGCTTTAGTTGGCCAAAAACTCCCATAAAATTGATGAAGCTGCTTCATTCATTCATTCATAAAACTCTTTTAGGAGGCTGCTTTAGGATGAGCAGAATTGCTGGGAGCCTGAACTTTACCAGGAGTGTGGAATAATGATTTTTGGATAATCTTTACAGATAAATCCAGTTGAGGTCCCAGAGATGCTGAAAATGAACTTGCCTGGGCTCCCCCTCCCCTGGCAGGGTTTTTGTCACTACCCCAAGGCTGGGGGCACCTTCTGAGCTTGGCAGCTTGGGGTGTTTAAATTTGGCATTTTTATTTTTCCTGGCTGTTTTGGGATCAGCTCCTGGAGCTCTGGGCTTCCCTGGGGGTGGAATCTGAGCCAGGAGGGAGGGAATGCCTGGAAATCCTGGAGTGTGCCAGAGGTTCAGCTCGGGCTAGGCAGGGCTTTACTCCAGGCAGGATTAGGATTGAGCTGCATTTTGGTGGGTTTGGCTTTCAGCTTTATAGGGTTGGTGGCTCTCCAGCTTTTCCCCCTCTTTTCATCTTCTTGAAGAAGTTGCTTCCCTGCTTTTTTTGTTTTTAAGCAGACTTTCCTTGAGTCATCACACAGAATCTAAATGAAGAAAATTTTTTTTCCCTATCTCCTTGATTAAGCAAAAATCAAGGGAATTTGAGGCAAAATCTTTGTCTAGGAACAAGAAATTGGAATATTTAGGATGTTGTAAGAGCTTTGTTGTGTAAAATGCATCTGAAAATACTTGATTTGTTACACAAAGATAATTTTTTTGGTTCTGTATGTTAAAACCCAGCATTTTATGTCCTTACTGTTCATGTCTCTGTCTCATCCCCATGGTTTTACTTTACAGAGACATATTTCTGAAGAAAAATACTTAATTTCATGTGTAGCCCATGTTGTGTAATTTTCAAAAGATTGCACTAATTGAAAAGCTGGTTAATAAGAGTTTTTTTAAAGGCTCGCTGGTGTCGTGCTAAAATTTCAAAGATGGCTAAACCACAAGAAAGCAACTTTAACTGCTGTGAGGAAAAAAGCAAATAAACAATCGAGGGCACTATATTATGCAGTTGTTCCTGTAATTGGGAATAAGTTGTGTTCTGTTAACATTTATTGAATTCTCTTTTAATTGCAGTTAATGATGAAGAGCTGAAGAAAAGAATAGCTGAGGAGCTGGCCCTGGAACGAGCCAGGAGAGACTCTGAAGCTCAGAAGAGGAGGTTGGTTCATTCATAACACTGATTCCCAACAAACTTGGACTTAATGCTTTTCTTTATCTGCTTACTGGAAAGAACTGAGTTTTGTGCCCCGAGCCAAAGTGGCTGTGGGAGCCCTGGGGGCTGCAGCGGGTTTGGATATTGAATCCATGTCCAGCAGCAAATGAGCTGGAATTTCCTGGTCAGAGCTGATCCAGGGTGGTGCTCTAAGTCCCTTTTGACCTCCTGAGTGTGGCTTTTGTGCTGCTTTGGAAGCTCAAGCTTTGCTGATTCCTCTGGAGCCCCAAGAATCACTTTGTGCTGCGGAGACAGAGCAGGGCTGGGACCCAGGGCTGAGCCAGAGGGCCTTGGAGCAGCACAAATGGGAATGCTGGGCAGTTCTGGGAATGCTGGGCAGTGCTGGGAATGCTGGGCAGTGCTGGGAATGCTGGACAGTTCTGGGAATCCTGGACAGTTCTGGGAATGCTGGGCAGTGCTGGGAATGCTGGGCAGTGCTGGGAATGCTGGACAGTGCTGGGAATGCTGGGCAGTGCTGGGAATGCTGGGCAGTGCTGGGAATGCTGGACAGTTCTGGGAATCCTGGACAGTGCTGGGAATGCTGGGCAGTGCTGGGAATCCTGGGCAGTTCTGGGAATCCTGGACAGTTCTGGGAATGCTGGGCAGTGCTGGGAATGCTGGACAGTTCTGGGAATCCTGGGCAGTTCTGGGAATCCTGGACATTTCTGGGAATGCTGGACAGTTCTGGGAATCCTGGACATTTCTGGGAATGCTGGACAGTTTCTGGGAATGCTGGACAGTTCTGGCAATGCTGGACAGTGCTGGGAATGCTGGACAGTTCTGGGAATCCTGGGCAGTTCTGGGAATGCTGGACAGTGCTGGGAATCCTGGACAGTTCTGGGAATGCTGGGCAGTTCTGGGAATCCTGGACAGTTCTGGGAATCCTGGACAGTGCTGGGAATGCTGGACAGTTCTGGGAATGCTGGACAGTGCTGGGAGTCCTGGACATTTCTGGCAATGCTGGACATTTCTGGGAATCCTGAACATTTCTGGGAATGCTGGACAGTTCTGGGAATGCTGGGCAGTTCTGGGAATGCTGGACAGTGCTGGGAATGCTGGACAGTGCTGGGAATGCTGGACAGCTCTGGGAATGCTGGGCAGTGCTGGGAATGCTGGGCAGTGCTGGGAATGCTGGAAAGTGCTGGGAATGCTGGACAGCTCTGGGAATGCTGGACAGTTCTGGGAATCCTGGACAGTGCTGGGAATGCTGGACAGTTCTGGGAATGCTGGACAGTTCTGGGAATGCTGGACAGTGCTGGGAATGCTGGACAGTTCTGGCAATGCTGGACAGTTCTGGGAATGCTGGACAGTGCTGGGAATGCTGGACAGTTCTGGGAATCCTGGACAGTTCTGGGAATGCTGGACAGTGCTGGGAATGCTGGACAGTTCTGGCAATGCTGGACATTTCTGGGAATGCTGGACAGTTCTGGGAATGCTGGACAGTTCTGGGAATCCTGGGCAGTTCTGGGAATGCTGGACAGTGCTGGGAATGCTGGACAGTTCTGGCAATGCTGGACATTTCTGGGAATGCTGGACAGTTCTGGGAATCCTGGACAGTGCTGGGAATGCTGGACAGTTCTGGCAATGCTGGACAGTGCTGGGAATGCTGGACATTTCTGGGAATGCTGGACAGTTCTGGGAATGCTGGACAGTTCTGGGAATCCTGGACAGTTCTGGGAATGCTGGACAGTTCTGGGAATGCTGAACAGTTCTGGGAATGCTGGACAGTGCTGGGAATGCTGGACAGTTCTGGGAATCCTGGACATTTCTGGGAATGCTGGACAGTTCTGGGAATCCTGGACAGTTCTGGGAATGCTGGGCAGTTCTGGGAATCCTGGACAGTTCTGGGAATCCTGGACAGTTCTGGGAATGCTGGACATTTCTGGGAATGCTGGACAGTTCTGGGAATGCTGGACAGTTCTGGCAATGCTGGACAGTTCTGGGAATGCTGGACAGTGCTGGGAATGCTGGACAGTGCTGGGAATGCTGGACAGTTCTGGCAATGCTGGAAAGTGCTGGGAATGCTGGACAGTTCTGGGAATGCTGGACAGTTCTGGGAATGCTGGACATTTCTGGGAATCCTGAACATTTCTGGGAATGCTGGACATTTCTGGGAATGCTGGACAGTGCTGGGAGTCCTGGACAGTTCTGGGAATCCTGGACAGTTCTGGGAATGCTGAACATTTCTGGGAATGCTGGACAGTTCTGGGAATGCTGGACAGCTCTGGCAGCTGCAGGTGCTTTGAGTATGTACAATACTGTGTTAAACCAGTTCACAGCAGCAAACCCCTTTGGATTCCTCTCTGGATATTGAAATATTCTTTCCTTAGGGTGTTGTTTTTGTCTTAGTGCTCAAGCCTGGGCAGAGCATTATTAGCAATTAAAAATTCCTCTTTAAGTGTAGAAATTTGGGTGTCTGCTGAGCCTCTGTGCTTATTTCTCCTTTCAGGGATTGTTGTAAATAGATAACACAACACACAAATGCACATATTCTGAGTACAAATGTGAATATTCCACATTGTCCTCCACTGAGAATGGGCAGAAAGGCTCATTATGATGGATTAAAAAAAATTAGGCTGTAATTAGTACTACTTCAACTGTCTGCATAGATCTCAGTTGTTTCCTACCCAGCATTCTGTTATTTAATTGAGTTAGCTTGATGGAGTATATAATTAGATAGGACTATATTAATGTCCCAGGGAAAAAAAAAAATAAATCAGGCTTTTCTCTTTTTTTTTGCATCAGCAATAAAGGAAATCAATAAGTTACAGTGAAATCCCCCCCTCTCCTCAAGTGGGCTTTGACAGGAAAACTTGGGTTATTTTTGAGCTTCTTGAGTGCTCAAGACTTCAGCTAAATGGGATTAAAATATGGAAATAATTTGGTTTGCAACTTCAGCATTTCTCGTGTGGCACTCTCAGTACCTGCCCGAGTGCAGGGGGTGTGCATTGCTCTGTGAAAGGGAGGGAGCAGACTGGGTAAAAAATCAAAATAAATTCAGGATGGTGAGGAAAAAGAAAGGAAAAACAGCAAAACTTGTTAACAGCTTCGCTTCTTACCTAGTTTTGATCGATTTAATTTTTTTTTTTTTGCCGTGGCAATAATTGTTTAATTATTATTTTTACACTGTATTTGCAATTATAAAAATCTGTTTTTAACAGAGCATAGAGGCTTTTTGGTCTTGGATGAAACAGCTGGGAAAAATACAGATTTTTTTCCATAAGTAAAACATAATGTCTTTATGGGCTGAATTCTGGTAGAGGTTTGTGTTTTAAAAATTCAAGGAACTCACATGGTTCAGATAAATTATTTTGTCTTGCACGTGCTGAACGTTCCAGCTGATAGAAACATGGAATATAAACTCTAATAATTTGTAATACAAATACAAACACATTGATGCAGTGTTGGAAAACAGAACAAACCCCTGAGTTCTACATTTGAGCTTCTTGACCTTGCACTTGTAATGTTTTAACAATTTCATTTCATAACCCACCAATTTTAAGACAAATCCTGCTGGGATGTGACACAAAAATTAATGTTTTTTTACCTCAATGGTTTATTTTACATGTTTATATTCTCACTTCTCTCTCTAAACCATTTTTTTCCCCAATATTTAAATGAAATAACATTGAAACATAAAAATATCTGAAACTTTTGCCTGTTTGTTGTCTGATCCACAGCTGATTTGTGGTGCTGCTCTGTGAGCAGTGTATGGCCACATTTGGGTTTGATTGCAAAATATCTTTTCCTCATTTCAGACTGTAAAGGGAAGAAATCTTAATTTGAACTCCTAAATGATTTATTCACACATCCATACGCAGGGCTGCTCTATGTAAAGGTAAAAATCTGGGCTTATTTTGGGGCTAAGAGCTGAAGGATGACTCTTAAATTGTATTTTAATGCCATCAGCTCTCTAACAATATATGGATTACAGCTTCCATTTAACAGGACTTGGAATAATTAATAAAGAAATGATTTAGACCCACCTTAGGACACATTCCCAAAATTCTGCACTGATTCCACTTTGCTCCTCCTTTTACTCAGCCCAGCTGTTGTTCCTCCCTTTGGTTTTGGAACATTTTGAAATGTTTCATCTGAAAAGCGTTTTCATTTGGGGAAGTTCATTTAGAAAATTGATTTTCATTGATTTACAGCAGAATTTGCAGTGTCTGCACTAGGAACTGTGAGCAGTTAATGTGTCAGAGCTGCAGTCTCAGGGTGATGCTCAAGGGAACATAAAAATGAGAGGATGGGCACAAAAACTTAAACTTGACAGTGGTGACACATAATAAATGATAATTAAGAGAAGAATTCTGAATAATAAATAAAAGAAAGCCACACAACTCAATGGACCAGTGATAATTTAAATTTTGCCTTTTCTCTCCTTATTCTGCACAAGCTCAGCAAATGTTTAGCTTTTTTTTTTTTTCTAATTTCCCAAGAAAATGAGAAAATTTTTAGTGCTGTGGCCTTGAGAACAGGCTTTGAGGGAATAAATAAATTTCCTTCTGCCATCAGAGAGTGGAATTTATCCACTGCATCCATCAACTCTGTCCTTGGTACAAAGCTGTCCCTTTGGTGGGCTCCATGACACTGGTGGTGCTCAGGAAATCTGTTTTTCGAGTTTGCCTTATGAAAAGTGCAGGCAAAGTGAAAAAGTATTTTGAGACAGCAAAAAGAACAACTTCTATCATCAGCATAATGATCAAATTTTAGATACTGCCAACCTCATCAGAGTGCTGGATTCCTCCACTAAAATATACAAACCACTGCTTCAGAGGCAAGTGATGGATGTGATTTCCCATGGAAATTGAACCTGCCTGAATGATGACTTGCCTTTTTTTTTTTCCCCTGAAAATCAGAGAAATTTCAGCCTTTTTATTTTGCTAATCATTTCACTCAGGCTAATTATATTGGGGCGGGGTGAAGCTTCTTGCTTGGCAAGTGTTTCCCAGCTTCCACTTTTTAAATATGATTTGGCACGGGGCAGATATTAATGAAGTGTAGAGTGAGGTGGTTTTGCAAACTGCTGTGCATGGCAGTGCCTCCAATAGTGCAGGAAGGGAATTTTATACATGTAAGAGCCTGAGATGAGAGCTGTGGGATTCCAGATGCTCTTCAAAAATGTGTTTATTGCAGAGAAGTCACAGCAGTTTTGGGTGGTGGGTTAAAGCCAGGCTTAAAAAATCTGCCAGCTCCAGCCTAAGGCTGCCTGGAGCCACCTCTGCTCTGCTCACACTGCATTAGGTATTTTATTTATATTTTATTTTATATTTTTCTTGGCTGAATATCTTCCTACACACCGACCAATCAGCACCACACCCAATCCTTTCCCATCACCTCCAGCCCATCCTGACTCCTGAGAATCCCAGATTATGGCAGGGACTGACCAACCACAGCAGTTACACCTCAGAGTTTAAGCTTAAAACTTGTTTTTCTGTAGTGGGAAATTCTTCTTGGTAAAAACATGTTTTCTGTTTGCCTGTGCTTTTTGGGATTTATCTTTACTTGGTACAAACATCCTTTTGGTGTAGACAACTCATCCTTTGCTCTGAGCCATGAAATCTCTTCCCAGCTCATCCCAACCTTTGTCCAGTGACGCCCAGCTCAGCAATCTTTATTTTCAAACATCTTTTGTTCTTCTATATCAAAACTCACTTTCATTTCTAGAGAACCTTCTGCTAAGCAGTCACATTTGTAAAACTGCCCTGTTAAACTTCCATCCTGCCCAACAGTTCAAGTCTTTAGTGTATTCATCCATGGAATGGTGTTGGTGTGCCAGAAATCTGTCCCTGTGCACTTCACTCCTTCCTGTGATGTGCTGTGATTCCAGGGCTTGGTTCTTAGAGGAAACTCCTGCTCTAAGGAGGAATTTTAAGGTAGGAAAAG
The DNA here is from genome assembly GCA_032173965.1 of Sitta carolinensis. Taxonomy (NCBI): domain Eukaryota; kingdom Metazoa; phylum Chordata; class Aves; order Passeriformes; family Sittidae; genus Sitta; species Sitta carolinensis. The sequence continues at coordinate 1,177,536 of JAVUNC010000005.1, forward strand.
GCTGAAAAACAGACTTTGGTTTGCTTTGGTGGCCCTTCAGTAATTCTGCTGCTCTGGAAGTGTTTGAAGTGTGACAGAGGAGAGGAGAAGGTTCCAGGGAGAGCTCAGAGTCCCTGCAGGGGCTCCAGGAGAGCTGGAGAGGGGCTGGGGATGGGAGGGAACAGGGAAGGGAAATGGCTGGGATGTGGGTCAGGAATTGCTGTCTGGGCTGGAATTGCCAGAGCAGCTGGGGCTGCCCCTGCATCCCTGGGATGTGCCAGGAAGGATTGGAGCCCCTGGGCTGCTGGCAGGGGTCCCTGCAATGAGCTGGGAGGGCCCTTCCCAGCCAAAGCATCCCGGGATTCTGCTGGCATTGGGCACACTCAGGATCCATGGCGAGGGCTTGGGCTGGGAAATGGGGAGAGAAAAGAGAGGAGAAGGGAAGGGAGAGCCTGCCTGGTTTGTGAGATTGCAAGGGAAGCCCCTGGGGCCAGGAATTGCTGGGAGAGGAGCTGGAGCCAAGGGGAGGCTGGCAGAGCTGGGAATGTTCCCCTGGAGAAGGGAAGGCTGCAGGGAGAGCTTCCAGAACATTCCAGGGGGGACAGGAGAGCTGGAGAGGGGCTGGGGACAGGGGATGGAGGGACAGGAGCCAGGGAATGGCTCCAGATTGGGAAAGGGGAGATTGGGGTGGGATGTGGGTCAGGAATTGCTGGCTGGGCTGGAATTCCCAGAGCAGCTGGGGCTGCATCCCTGGAATGTGCCAGGTTGGACATTGGAGCCCCCTGGGACAGTGGGAGGTGTCCCTGCCATGGCAGGGGATGGGCTTTGAGCTCCTTCCCACCCACAGCATTCCAGGATTCTCTGGTGCCTTTTGATAACTGAGTTTTCCCTGTGTCTCTGCCATCTCATCACCTGTGAACAGGTGCTCAAACTTGGGTCACTTTTCTCTTGAAAAGCCCTTGGGAAATCCTTTCCTGGGGTAATGCAGACGAGAGCTCAGCGAGCATCCCCTGGGGATGAATTTCTGGGTTCTGCTCTCTGTGGCTCACTGGGGGGTGACATTTATCTGTCACCAGAGGGACAACTGATTGCAGCCTCTGTCTGTGGCATCCTCATCTCTTTGGAAGAATCTTTCTGAGCTGGAAATCCACCCTGGTGCACAGGGTTGCTCTCTGGTGGGTTATTAAGATTGTAACCATTAGATTTTTTTCATTTGTTGTTTTGTTTTGTGCTTCAAGGAGGCTCTGGAGATAACTGCTCCTTGCTCTGGGGTTTCACTGATGCTCTGAGCACTCCCCCCCAACCTTGTTTTTGTCATGTCTCAGCAGAACGTTGCATAAATGATGAGCTCTTGGTAAACCTTGAGTAAAGAGTTGGTGCAGAACAAATTCACCAGTGAAATGTAAAGTGAGAGAAGAATGAAGAAGAGTATTGGAGAAGAAACCTTTGGGAAACTGCAAACCAAAATTGTTATATTAAAATCAATACTGGGGCTTGACCTTTCTGTGCTAGTGGATACTTTAAAACTTCCTATTGATTTCTCTTGTAATGACATGTTTATTCCAGTTTCCTGGCACAGGTGTGGAGAACAAGGGGGAAAATAAAATGATGGATTTCTTTACAATATTCATTTTATATTTCATTGAGGTAAAGGTACGAGGAGCATCTTAATGTATCTTCAGTTCATATGGGCAGCGAATTAATTGTGGTGAGAACTTCTTCAAAGCATTCTTTTCCTCCTCAAATGATTATTTTTTTCCCAAGTAATCAGCTGTGTTGAATTGAGAAACCTGCTTTTTCTTGTAGGGGGAACAAAAAGCTCCTTTTTAGGAAAGAGTTGTTATTTTGTGTTCTGTCACAGGGACCTGTTGGTATTGTTTGGATTAAGTGGGATGAGAGTCTGGAAAACTCCATCTGCCCTGCTGCTGAGAGTCAGAGGAAAACCTGAGAATACTCTGAAGCAGTCAAAGTGATTGTAATTCTTTTGACTTGGGATAGCTCAGAAAGAAGAGTTTAATATTTCCTGGCAAGAGAAGCTGCACTGGTTTGGTAAAACCAGAGATCCCACTTGGTGATAATTATTTATATTGAGGAAGGTGAGGTGATTTTATAATGGCAACTGATTTTCTAAAACTATAGAATAACCCTTTTTCCTTGGAGTGCCAAAGGGCCCCTTCAGCCTCAGGGCTGTGGAGACAGCAGTGGATTTTGGCCTCACATCCCACCTCGAGTTCCTCCTATTTTTCCTTCCCAGCCATTCCACCTCTCCCAATATTTTTTGCCCTCTCTCAGCAGACATTTCCCTTGTTTGATGTCACGCTCAGCAGAAGATTTAGCAGTGGATTTGTTCCTCAGCATCCATAATATTCCTGAAGGTCTGGAGGATTCTGGGATAATTCTGTGTCGAGGAAAAAGAGGGGGTGAGGAGGGTCAGGCTGGGAAGAAGCCAGGATTAAATGTGAAGGAATTTGGGATTGCAGCAGAGGTTTAACTCTGCAGGAAGTACAGGGAGCAGGTGAGCTGCTGGAGCTGTTGGGGCCCTTTTTGGGCAGCCAGCTCTTCAAACCAGGGGAGTTTAGTGTGTGATTTTTACCTGCAAAAGGCCAAGGAAGCAGCAAAATGTTCATGGAGTTGGGAAGTATCAAACTGCCTTTGAAGCCTGTTCAGGTTGTATTGTTTTCAGTGAAGAAATGTGTTGTTTTCAGAAGAAAAAAAGGTGTTTTGCAAGGGCAGAGTTACTCTCCAAGATTTCCTGCTCTGATTCTCCATTAATACCATTATGTCTGGCTCTCAGGATATGGAGAGATGAATCTTGGAGATGGGAGGTGGAAATTGGAGAAAGCAGAGCTATAATTCACTCCTGCCTTTATAAACCCCAATTTTCAAGGGATTATTTTTCACTTGGATTTTAAAACCTGCCATCTCAGCTGACAACTCGGATACCAAGCTTCATCTTGATCAGTTTATTTCTAGGAGAGGTGGGAAAATGACTTGGAGCCAGTGAGAGACATTCCACAAAAATAATCCTGCTTTGCAGTTTCTGATTCAGGTAGGAAAAAGGAAAACTATTCCCCCCCTGGCAATTTTAAACAAACCTTTGCTTTCAAACTGCTGAGCTCTTTCATTTTGAAAAGCAGCAAATGAGCAGCAGAGAAACACTTAAAAATAATAATAATAGTAATAATGATACTAATAAAAATTTTTCTAACTGTCACTTCATTTTAATGGATAATTAATGTTGTCATAATTCCAGGACTGCTTTTGCAGCTCCCAAGGGGAAGGATATTAAGTTGGAAAGTAATTTCAAATGAAGTTATGTGGCTAGCTAAACATACACAAATTATGTAAAGCAGTTTTACAATTCTGACTTGGGTTCTCCGTGTGCCTCTGGCATAAAGGTGAGAATTTGCTCATCTATTTTTTCTCCATCTAATACTGATCTAAATGCACATATTTTAAAAGCAGTGGCTTTATGAAGTGTAATTAAAAATCCCCTCAACCAACCTGCCCCCCCTTTCTGCTCAGCCCTCCTCCTTCCAACACCAAACACTGCCTCAGAAACACCCCCACAACTCAGGAATCTCCAGGAAAACTCAACCACTGACAAGAGTCACTGTCCTCGTTGCTCTGAGTGTTCACAAGCTGTCCAGGGAAGTGCTGTTGATAAATTGAATTAATTGGAGTAAGTTGAGGTTTGAAATGAGTGTCTTGGATCTTCTGGTCGAGGACTGGCCCATAAAATCCCGTGGCCATCAGCAGGGATGTTTCCCTGACAGATGTTAGGCTGGGGTTGGAAGGCAGCTGGAAAGGGAGAGGGAGGATGAGGCTGTTCTGCTGGATGGTGGGGCTTGGGCTGAGGTCTGGGTGATGGGACAAGTCTGGGGTTTGAAACAGGGGGAACTGAGGCAGTGGTGGTGGTGTGGGACGAGGTGGAAAATACTCCTAAAGTTGTATTTTCAGTGTTTTGTTGGGTTTGAGAACAGACATCATGGAATCATAGACTCATGGGATGGTTTGAGTTGGGAGGGACCTTCAAGATCATCTCATTCCATAGGGGCAGGGACACCTCCCACCATCCCAGAGGGCTCCAAGCCCAATGTCCAGCCTGGCCTTGGCCATCCCAGGGATGCAGGGCAGCCCCAGCTGCTCTGGCAATTCCAGCCCAGCCAGCAATTCCTGCCCACATCCCATCCATCCCTGCCCTCTGGCACTGGCAGCCATCCCCTGTTCTGTCCCTCCAGACCTTTCCCAAATTCCAGCTCTCCTGTCCCCCCTGGAATGTTCTGGAAGCTCTCCTTGGAGCCTTCTCCTCCCCAGGGGAGCACCCCCAGCTCTCCCAGCCTGGCTCCAGCCCTGCAGCAGCTCCGTGGATTCCTCTGGATTTGCTCCAGCAGCTCCAGGTCCTGCTGCTGTTGAGGGTCCCAGGGCTGGACACAGAACTCCAGGCAGGAGTTGAGCCTGAAGAGAGATGAGAATTCCCTGCTCCTTGTCCCTGCTCTGGAGCATGTCCCAGGCCCCTGGGGGGTTGTGTGACAGTGGGGGATGCACCAAAGACGAGGGAGGAATTGCTGGGATGGGAAAAGGTTGGCAGCAGCTCAGGGAGCAGTGCTGGATTCACTTCACCCTTCTCAGCCCCATGTATTATGAATCAAGGGCTAATTTCTATGCATGTATGGCAAATGTTAAGGAGGAGCAGTCACCCTGAGGAAGGAGTGGATATGGAATAAAGCGATGGATTCTCATTAAATTTAATAATGTGGAGTTCAGGCGTAATTGCACAGAAGTGTGATCCCTTCCCTCTTGTGCCTGTGCAAGTGAGAGCTCTTGGTCAGTTGTGATGGATTTGTCAGAGGGTTTTAATGGTGCTGGGTAAAGTGAGGCCAGTTTGGGTCCCTCTTGTCACATTTGACTGGGTTTGCACTAAGGCCTCCTGGAATGATGACAGATCGGGGTTTTATGAGCCGTGTGATCCTGTTTGAGTTCATATTCCCACGATTTTAAAGCTTCTGCATTTTGGGTTTGGATTTGGAATCTTGAAATCGTGGAATCTTTTAGGTTGGAAATTCCATTAAGGTGGAGTCCAACCATCAACCCAGCACTGCCAAGCCACCACTAAACCACGTCCCCAAGTTGTTTAAATCCCTCCAGGGATGGGGACTCCAGCACTCCCTGGGCAGCTGTGCCAGGGCTGGACAACCCTTGCCATGAAGAAATCGTCCCAGTATCCAATCTAAACCTCCTCTGGACAGCTTGAGGCCATTCCCTCTCCTCCTGTGCCTGTTCCCTGGGATTAGATCCCAAACCCCCTCCTGCCAGGGAGTCGTGCAGAGCCACAAGGTTCCCCCTGAGCCTCCTTTTCTCCAGGCTGAGCAGTAGGAGCACCAAAATTTGAAGACAAAATGTCCTTTTGACACCGTGGCTTTCAGATGCAGACAAATGCTATTTTCTGTTCATATTTGCACAGTCTGAAAGGTTTAAAAGTGAAATTTTAGAACGGTTGTTAAGAATGTGGTTGCAGCTCACGCTAGGAACAGCTCCTGTCACCTGTGCTGTGCAAAGTCTTATGTGTGTGGAGAATAATGTTTTTAATGAGTGAACAGTGGTAGAATCTTCAGTTTTGAAGAACTTTTTTGTGTTTTCTGAGCCTCGACCTTTCAGCTAATTTGTTTCCCTTTCTCTGTCCTTAGCTCTGTTTGTAAAATGAGACGGACTCGAGGTAATTTCTCCCACTTTGCAGACAGGTGAAACAGAGTCAGTGAAATCTCCATTTCACACCTCTCAGAGCTCAGCTCAGCTCGGAGATGTTTTCCTGACATCTCTCACTTCCTTTCAAATCCCTCCTCAGCTCCGGTGATTTCCAGCCGTGGCTTTCCGTGGCGCATCCTGCCTGCCGCTCATGAAATATTGAAACTCAGCACTCACAAACATTATTCCCTCATTAATATTGCAGCGTGGCCTAAACACATTGCTCACAGCATTTTGGGATCTTCTATGAGTCCATCAGGAGGAATTAAGGAGCTCGTTGGGGTCCAAGAAAGCTGAAAACCTCAGGAATCCTCCTCATATTGAGTCTTATCTCTTTAAGTTTTTGGGTGCCATATTGAATGATACCTCATTAAATTTTTCCCTGATTCATAGTGGACAGGGTGGTTTTCCTGACAGGAAATATTTTGATTTTTGCTTGGTTGGAAGTAATGAAAAATGCCACGGTTCATGCTTTAGGCTTGAGTGAGTTTATCGTGGAACGCTGCAGATCCATCAGATTGTGCAGCTTGGAGACTGTAATAAAGATAAAACCACTGGCAAGTCATCACTGCCCCCAAAAAAATAGCAAAAAGGAAATGCTTAGGCTTTGAGAGTGTAATAAATTCCCAGTATCTGAAAATGAGGGCTGGAAATGACAAATCACTGTATTTCTCTAAGAGTATTGTTTGCCAGTTTTGGATTTCTGTGCATTCTTGATTCATGTAGAATAAACTGTGAAGTGGCCATCAGAGCACAAAACTAATATTTTCCAGCTTTTCTCAGTGTGTTGCTGTTGTCTCTGAATTAAAAGGTGCTTTTTCCTTAATTAACATCTGCGGGTGTTTTTCAAGAACAACAGAAATGGATATTTTGAAGTAAACAAAAGAGGGAGTTCTTGTGGATTTAGAATTAAATTACTCATCTTGTTATTGTGGCTAACAGGGGTCATGCTGGGCATGAGCTGAGCCATAAATCCACATGGCACAATTAACAATTTGCTTCTCTTGATCTTAATTAAAAACTAAATGTGAGAAGGATGGAAACTACTTGGAGTGCAGCAAAGTTTTATAATTTTTTATTTTAGAGTCTATTCTTGTATTTCTTGGGATACAGAAAACTCCTTGGCCCTCAGAGATCTTTCTTGTTTGGGTCTTAAATTTCAGTTTCTGTGTTTCAAATTCTAATTGGAAAGTGAAGCCAGTTCTATATTTGGCTTCTCTTATCTTGTTGGACATGATATGATTGTTGACAGTTATTAATTTTAAGTCATAACTTAATTGAGAAATTATTTTTCCTCTTGTTTTGCTTTGTGTTACGTTGTTATTAATTGATTTTAAGAGATGTGGGTTAAGCATTTCAGTCTGTCTTAGATAATGCTCTGAAATACTTGATAAATTCACAGGTAAATTCTCTTGTGCTTAATCTTGCATGTAGGACATTTGTAGTTCAAAAGCTGTACAATAACAAAAGCCACTAAAATCCCACATTCCCTGCTCTTCCAGAAAGAAAAGACAGGAATAAAAAGATGGAATGCAGAAGCAGAAATGTTATTTTTGGTGAAATATTTTTTCCCTTTGGTCTGAAGCTCTGCTGGAGAAGAAGTTGGAATGGGTGGTTTGATCACATGTATTTGATTTCTGCCTGCATCTCAAAAAATCTAAATTCACAAAAACTGGCTATTTATTTTTTATATATTTTAAGTGTATATTTATATTTTTTTTTAATATCTGGGAGTGTCTTCCAGAGTTCTTTTTGCTTGTTGCTGTGTGATTGCTCCTCGAGGTGACGTGGCAGCTTTTGTGTGCAGCCAAATCTGATTTAGAGGTGAGATGTACTGCAAACATTACTTTGATTAAAGTGACTTCAGGACTAAAACAGTCCAAAATTCATCTTAGAGCAGAGCCTAAATATAACAGTGTGATAACAAAAATACTCAAATTCTTGTTACACCCCTCTGACAGGAATAAATCTGAGATCCCTAAATCCTGGGCGATTGGTTTATCAGGATTTACCCATCCTCTTACAAAAAAATACAGATATATAAATTTTCTTCATAGCATTAAGAACTTTGAAGTTCTCAACGACGGCACTGGGGAAGAGCAGGAATTGTTGCTTTTTTTTGTGTTGCTTGTGTAGCTATAAAGCAGTTGAGAAATGAAATATTGGGAAGTGTTAAGGCAGACTTTAACTGGAGCTGCTTCTTAATGCTTTATGTGTGTTTTCCAATAGCACCATGAGAAGTGATTGCCTTGCATGCCACACTTCATTAAATCAGCCACTCCACACTTCTTAAAGCAGTATTTCATAATTATTTAGAAGGATTTTATTCAAAAAGATATCAATTGTGTGGGGAAAATGTATAGCCAGCAGCCTTTTCTGCTGCCTCAGCAGCTTTTCTAACATCCTTTCTGTATAAATGATCAGCGTAACACTCTCTGTTGTCTGAAGTTCTGTGCTCAAAACACAAGCACCATTATCCTGAGCCTTTATCTCTGCTGTAATTAAAAATGTCACTTGAAAAATTCCCGTGGAATTCCAGGAGCAGTGACGAGTTGTGCCGTTTAACTCCTCACAAATTGCACAGCTGCCTCTCTCTATTTTATTTTATATATGTATATATATCTTTTTTTTGTTTTTTTTACTTTTGCCTGGCTAATAATATAATTTATTACCGCAGATCCAGCTGATGTTTGCCTTTATTCACTACGTGCTGAATGCCAGGAAAATGAATTTGTAATGCCTAGGAAAAAAAAAAACAAAACCTCCTGGAGTTTGCTGCAGGCGAATGTTTGCGATCAGGACCTGCGAGTGTTTGTTTCATTAAGCTCCTACAAGCCACCCAATTATGGAACTCAAATAAATGAAAATGACTTCAAAATCCCGCTTCTTTTGTTAAAAACTCTGCAGAATTTCAATCAGTTGAGATGGCTGTTCAGGAATTTTGGTTGGTGACTAAAAAGTGCCCTGAATTGAAGTTTGGTGGATGCTCGAGGAATTTAACTCATCGTTTTGTGGGATCCTGGTCACACAAATGAGGGGAGGAGTTGATAAAAAACACGGGAAATTTTTGCTTGAAGGTGCTGCCAGCATGTAAAAAGGTTCCTTTTTGGCCTCAATTGTATCAAATTTGATAATGAAATGATATAATTTTCTTTTATGGTAGAATACCCTGCAAGGAAAAGGGAAGGGAGGAAAAAACCAAACTGTAAAATGGGTTTTCTTTCCCTGAGGTGACGTGAGTGTCTTGATGTAGATTTGAATGGGTGATTAGGAAAAAGATCTAATTTGATGTAAAGAAGAATTAAATGTAAATATCTGAGTGTTAGGAGGTTGTTTTGTTTTGTTTTGTTTTGTTTTGTTTTTTTGTTTTTTTTTTTTTTTTTGTTGTGGGTTTTTTTTTTATTATTATTTTTTAGAGTTTATCATGTGGAAACTTTTGGCTGGATTTTTCAGCTATTTTATAAGTAAAGTAAATTTTATATCTTTTAATTACTCTGCTATGTACAGCAGCATAAAGAAGAGACATTTCTAAGGGAAAACCACTTGCAGGAGGTCCAATCCAAGAGGGATGAGGAAGGCTCTTCCTCCATTCTCAGGAAGCATTCAATTCTTTCTGTTGCTCACCAGAAAAAGGTGCTGAGAGTGCTATTTTGACACTTTGTTCCTTTTTAGACAAAACATGATTTCTCCCATCCAAAAGACAAGCAGCATGTTTTGACTGTGCCTTGTGAAGGATTGTTATGATTGTATGAAGGATTTGTTATATCAATCCTGCTGCAGTAATTTGGGGGACCTGGGGAAATCTCTTAATGGAATTTGGTCCATGTCTGCATAATCTGACTTTTTTTTTTTTTTGTGGAGTAATTGAAGATGCAGCTTAATAAACTTTTATAAAGATTCCCAGTTGGTTGCTGCATTTCAGAGGGTTTGGAGCTGAGCACTGAAGTAATACATCTTGTAATTGTCTTTTTTCCTCCCTACCTCACTTAAATGTATTCCCTGGGGAAGAATCTAATGTACTCTAATGCTGGTACCTTTTACAAAGTGACCCGACTCATTAGGATTTGTTCTCCAGAGCTCCCTTGACAACAGATAAATGCACTGAGAATATTGAAGCTTCCTCTCCATCACTCTTTCAAAAAAAAAAAATAAAAATCTATTAGAAACCCAGTGTTTCATAGTTCCATTACTGCTCTGAGTTCCGTGCTCAGTGTCACAACACACAAGTTTTATTCACCGAGTGATTTCCAAGTGTTTCCACGAAAATGAGACGTGGGGTGCTTGTCTCAAGTGCTCCATTGCAGGTTTCAAATCTGTTTATGGCTTGTGACATACAAATATTGAGAATTTGCTGGGCCTGAAGTTGCCTTTATTAACTGCGTTGCAACAAGTTCAATAACTGTTTTCTCTCCTCCTCTCAAATCGCTGGGAAAGGTTGATTATGGATCTTTGTGGAGCATGGGAAATGGATGGAGTCCTTGGGTTTATGGTGTGTTTAGAGGGAGGAAAGCACTTTCCCAGTGCAGGAAAGCTTTTAGGTGGAAATCGAGTGCCGGCTGGCTGGTGGGAAAAGGATTTTCCTGGAAAAATGGTTCCATAAAACCAGACAAAACCCCAAGGACAACAAAGTAACATCTTACTTAAAAATATAATTCGTTGAATCAGTTGTAATTTATACCATTCAATGAACAGTGATGTGAAATTTAAATTTCCATTCGTAACAAACTTCTGGATTCCTTTAGCGATTATTTGTATTTAAGAGTCAAAATCATTTCTGTGACAGCTTTTAAAGCGACTGCTCCGGTTTGGACAGCAGATTTGGAAATGTCTCTGAGCCTCCATCTCCCTGCCCCTCCTGCAGGTTGAAGCAAGAGCAGATGTACGTTCGGGATGAGTTTGGCAAGCTGCTGGAGCGGGAGAGGATCTCCTCCAACGAGCACCTGACCCGCGCCATCCTGCGCGAGCGAGCGGCCACCGAGGAGGAGCGGCAGAAGGCTCAGCGCTTTGTGAGTCCTCACAGCCACAGAAAGCACACATTTCCCCAGCAGCTCCCTCCCCAGGCTGGTTTAGAGCAGATCTCTTCTTGTTATTTGGGTTTTGTTCATGATTTTGTAGCAGTGTGTGGTTTTATTTTGGGCAAATATCCGTCCTTTGAAGGGGGTTTGATTCTTGTTTCCAACTTTGGGACCTCACATTTCACAGAAATCACAGATTTCCCAAGCAGCTCCCTCCCCAGGCTGATTTAGAGCAGATCTCTTCTCGTTATTTGGGATTTTTTTCATGATTTTGTAGCAGTGTGTGGTTTTATTTTGGGCAAATATCCGTCCTTTGAAGGGGGTTTGTTGCTCGTTTCCAACTTTGGGACCTCACATTTCACAGAAATCACAGATTTCCCAAGCAGCTCCCTCCCCAGGCTGATTTAGAGCAGATCTCTTCTCGTTATTTGGGTTTTGTTCATGATTAGGTAGCAGTGTGTGGTTTTATTTTGGTCAAATATCCATCCTTTGAAGGGGTTTTGTTGCTCATTTCCAGCTTTGGGACCTCACATTTCACAGAAATCACAGATTTCCCAAGCAGCTCCCTCCCCAGGCTGATTTAGAGCAGATCTCTTCTCGTTATTTGGGTTTTGTTCGTGATTAGGTAGCAGTGTGTGGTTTTATTTTGGGCAAATATCCGTCCTTTGAAGGGGTTTTGTCACTCATTTCCAACTTTGGGACCTCATATTTCACAGAAATCACAGATTTCCCCAGCAGCTCCCTCCCCAGGCTGATTTAGAGCAGATCTCTTCTTGTTATTTGGGTTTTGTTCATGATTTTGTAGCAGTGTGTGGTTTTATTTTGGGCAAATATCCGTCCTTTGAAGGGGGTTTGATTCTTGTTTCGAACTTTGGGACCTCACATTTCACAGAAATCACAGATTTCCCAAGCAGCTCCCTCCCCAGGCTGATTTAGAGCAGATCTCTTCTCGTTATTTGGGTTTTGTTCATGATTAGGTAGCAGTGTGTGGTTTTATTTTGGGCAAATATCCGTCCTTTGAAGGGGGTTTGATTCTTGTTTCGAACTTTGGGACCTCACATTTCACAGAAATCACACATTTCCCAAGCAGCTCCCTCCCCAGGCTGATTTAGAGCAGATCTCTTCTCGTTATTTGGGATTTTTTTCATGATTTTGTAGCAGTGTGTGGTTTTATTTTGGGCAAATATCTGTCCTTTGAAGGGGTTTGCTTGCTTTTTTCCAGCTTTGGGACCTCACATTCACAGAAATCACAGATTTCCCAAGCAGCTCCCTCCCCAGGCTGATTTTGAGCAGATCTCTTCTTGTTATTTGGGATTTTTTCATGATTTTGTAGCAGTGTGTGGTTTTATTTTGGTCAAATATCCATCCTTTGAAGGGGTTTAGTCACTCATTTCCAACTTTGGGATCAGCTCAGTGGAAAATTTCTGTTTGAAAGGATCATCTCTCATTAGAGCTGATGTATCAAAGCTTCCTGACAAGGAAATTGGAACATATGGTTGGCTGTTTTCCTCAGAAAACTGACATTATACAGTGCAGTCCATCTCAAATGTCTGACAGATTTATAACTTCCTTTATAGAGTGTTTGCTTGCTGTAGTGAGTCTCTATTGACTCTTCCTTCTAACAATAATCATTATTGCCTGAGGTGGGAATATGCCTTAAAAATATAAATATACTTGAGTGTAAATACTGAAGAAATTGGTGTTTTCGAGGCAAAAAGTTTAAAATACTTCATGTGAGCATTGCTGTGAAAATAAATGGGAATTACTTATGTCAGCAGCAACATAAATATTTGTTGGACCCTCTAAATCTGGAGTAAAATCCAAAGGTTTTAGGGTTTATGGGTTGGTATCCTAGTAATCAATCACTTTAATAAGCAATAGCTTTGTCTGTGCTGTGGGAGTTAAAATCTGATGTTTGTGTTATTTTTCCAAATCTGATGTTTGTGTTGTTTTTCCAAATCTGATGTTTGTGTTATTTTTCCAAATCCCAATTTAAAACCAAAGCAATTCCTCCTCAGTGCTGGTTTCTTTTCCAGCCATTTGTGGATGTTTTTTCACCTCTGTGGTAGCATTATTGCTGAAGAATTATTTCAGCGTTGTAAACAAATGTTTAATGTTTTGTCATTGTAAAACATGGGAACAAAGGAGAATGGAAGGGAATTATGACCATGGCACAGCCTTAGTTGCATGCCTTAAATCCTTGGATTCTTAATGTTGTGTGGGAGAGATAAGGGTTTTGTGGCCTGGAGCTAATGAGGAGCTGAAGATTTATAATGGAGACCATCATTTGCATAATTACTGGGGGTTTGCATCTTTTTCTCCCTGTTGTGGTGATTTTTGGGAAGCACAAGCTGGATTTCTCCTCAGCCAAATGCCTGAGAGATTCCTTATTCTGGATATCAAAGTGCTTTATTTAGTTATTTGGCTGGTTAATTTTCACTTGCTTCGGAATATCAAAGTTAGCAGTTGTGTCATCTTGGTTTTGATCAAGTTCCATCTGTGAAATTTGGGAATATCTGATGGTTCTTGGGTGCAGGTTTGTTGTCACCACTGCAGATTTGCCATTTCCACTGTAGTTTGTTCATTCTTTGAAGTGTGTGCTCTAAGATTACAGAATAGCAAGAAAGTTTTGTCTGTTCCCTTAAATATGAAAATATTGAGTAATCCTCACCTTCCTGTAAATCAGCTCCTTTATTTACCTTTAATTGGTCAGATTTTATTTCTTTGGCTTCATTGCTTACCCTGCCTGTGCATTTATTTTCTGTGTCAAAGCTGAATTCAAAATCTGTGCCACAGGGAAATGTATTTCTGTGTGTCCTTTGTCAGGTACTGGGAGGAATTCTGTGTTCTAGTAAACTGCTACAGCAGGTTTGTGTTTTATGGAGCCCAGGTTGGATTTGTCAGACTCTTCTTGGAGGAAAAACAAACGTGTTCCTGAGGTGTCAGTATCAAAACAAATTCCTTTGCTGCTAATAAATTGTTCAAATAGTGCAAAGGAAAAGAAATTATGGTGAGAAAGGAAGAATTTGAGTTTTCCTTTGTAAAGGGTGCTGATTCAGCTTTTAATAAATAGATGTAAAATGAAGTCCTACTTCCCATTCTTGAAGAATTTTCATACTAGCTGCAGTTTATAATCTCAGAAAGAAGAAAATTGTAATGTTAACATCCCCAAAGTTAGAATTAGCTCTTTATACAAATGAGGGGGAAAAAAAAGGATGAAATGCTTGTTAATCTCTGAAGCCCTTTTGTGCTGTGACCCATCCCAGGAAGTGCCCTCAGTCCAGGGGGGCTGGTGGGAAGGCAGCTCCTGCCAAACCAGATTTTGGAGTGATCCAGAGGATTGCAGAGCAGGAATTCTGCCATTAGCACCAGCAAAATTAGAAATTATTGTACAGAGTGGAATTGCCAGACCTTGATCCAGACCCTGGGAATCCCTTGTGGTGTCAGAGTGAGGATTTAATCAAGTGTTGGTGCTTCACTCAGCAGAAATTACAGCAGCTGCTGTCGATTCCTTTAGAATCCTTTAAATGCCACAGCCTGGCTTGGAATATCCCACAGATTTGGGATCATTTGGAAAAGTGAGGTTTTCTGCGTGCTGGAGAGCTGGGGAGGACTTGGAGCTCCTCTGGCTTCTCCCTCATCTCCAGCTGTGGATCTTGGAGCTCCTCTGGCTTCTCCCTCATCTCCAGCTGTGGATCTTGGAGCTCCTCTGGCTTCTCCCCCATCTCCAGCTGTGGGTCTTGGAGCTCCTCTGGCTTCTCCCCCATCTCCAGCTGTGGATCTTGGAGCTCCTCTGGCTTCTCCCTCATCTCCAGCTGTGGATCTTGGAGCTCCTCTGGCTTCTCCCTCATCTCCAGCTCTGTGTCTTGGAGCTCCTCTGGCTTCCTCTCCTGTGACTTAGCCCCCTTCCCCCATCTCCAGCTGTGGATCTTGGAGCTCCTCTGGCTTTCTCCCCCATCTCCAGCTCTGTGGTCTTGGAGCTCCTCTGCTTTCCCATTCCACTGTGGTCTGAGCTCTCTGGCTTCTCCCCATCTCCAGCTGTGGTCTTGGAGCTCCTCTGGCTTCTCCCTCATCTCCAGCTTGGTCTTGGAGCTCCTCTGGCTTCTCCCATCTCCAGCTGTCTTGAGCTTGGCTCTCCCATCCCTGTGGAGCTTGACTCCTCTGGCTTCTCCCTCATCTCCAGCTGTGGATCTTGGAGCTCCTCTGGCTTCTCCCTCATCTCCAGCTTGTGATCTTGGAGCTCCTCTGGCTTCTCCCCTCATCTCCAGCTCTGTGGTCTTGGAGCTCCTCTGGCTTCTCCCCATCTCCAGCTGTGTGGGTCCTTGGAGCCTCCTTCTGGCTCTCTTCCCCCATCTCCAGCTGTGGAGTCTTGGAGCTCCTCCCTGGGCTCTTCTCCCCCATCTCCAGCTGTGGTCTTGGAGCTCCTCTGGCTTCTCCCATCTCCCTTGTCTGATTCGCTTCTCCCCATCTCCAGCTCTGTGTCTTGGAGCCTCGCTCCCATTCCTTGGCTTCTCCTCCTTCTCCCATCTCCAGCTGTGGTGTCTTGGAGCTCCTCTGGCTTCTCCCCATCTCCAGCTTGGTCTTGGAGCTCCTCTGGCTTCTCCCCATCTCCAGCTGTGGGTCTTGGTCTCCGTCTGGCTTTCTCCCCATCTCCACTGTGTCTTGGAGCTCCTTGGCTCTCCCCACTCCAGCTGTGGTCTTGGAGCTCCTCTGGCTTCTCCCATCTCCACTGTGTCTGAGCACCTCCTCTCCCCATCTCCAGCTGTGGGTCTTGGAGCTCCTCTGGCTTCTCCCCATCTCCAGCTCTGTGTCTTGGAGCTCCTCTGGCTTCTCCCCATCTCCAGCTGTGTCTTGGAGCTCCTCTGCTTTCCCCCATCTCCAGCTGTGGATCTTGGAGCTCTCTGGCTTCTCCCTCATCTCCAGCTGTGGTCTTGGAGCTCCTCTGGCTTCTCCCTCATCTCCAGCTGTGGGTCTTGGAGCTCCTCTGGCTTCTCCCCATCTCCAGCTGTGGTCTTGGAGCTCCTTGGCTTCTCCCTCATCTCCAGCTGTGGTGGTCTTGGAGCTCCATCTGGCTTCCTCCCCATCTCCAGCTGTGGGTCTTGGAGCTCCTCTGGCTTCTCCCCATCTCCAGCTGTGGGATCTTGGAGCTCCTCTGGCTCTCCCATCTCCAGCTTGGTCTTGAGCTCCTCTGGCTTCTCCCACCTCTCCAGCTGTGGTCTTGGAGCTCCTCTGGCTTCTCTCCCTCATCTCCAGCTGTGGGTCTGGTTGGGCTCCCATCTCCACTGGCTACTCTCCTCTCCCCATCTCCAGCTGTGGGTCTTGGAGCTCCTCTGGCTTCTCCCCATCTCCAGCTGTGGGTCTTGGAGCTCCTCTGGCTTCTCCCCATCTCCAGCTGTGGTCTTGGAGCTCCTCTGGCTTCTCCCCCATCTCCAGCTGTGGTCTTGGAGCTCCTCTGGCTTCTCCCCATCTCCAGCTGTGGTCTTGGAGCTCCTCTGGCTTCTCCCCCTATCTCCAGCTGTGGGTCTTGGAGCTCCTCTGGCTTCTCCCCATCTCCAGCTCTGTGTCTTGGAGCTCCTCTGGCTTCTCCCCATCTCCAGCTGTGGGTCTTGGAGCTCCTCTGGCTTCTCCCCATCTCCAGCTGTGGTCTTGGAGCTCCTCTGGCTTCTCCCCATCTCCAGCTGTGGGTCTTGGAGCTCCTCTGGCTTCTCCCCCATCTCCAGCTGTGGGTCTTGGAGCTCCTCTGGCTTCTCCCCATCTCCAGCTGTGGTCTTGGAGCTCCTCTGGCTTCTCCCCCATCTCCAGCTGTGGTCTTGGAGCTCCTCTGGCTTCTCCCCATCTCCAGCTGTGGTCTTGGAGCTCCTCTGGCTTCTCCCCCATCTCCAGCTTGGGTCTTGGAGCTCCTCTGGCTTCTCCCCCATCTCCAGCTCTGGTCTTGGAGCTCCTCTGGCTGCTCCCTCATCTCCAGCCTGTGGGTCTTGGAGCTCCTCTGGCTTCTCCCCATCTCCAGCTGTGGGTCTTGGAGCTCCTCTGGCTTCTCCCTCATCTCCAGCTTGGTCTTGGAGCTCCTCTGGCTTCTCCCCATCTCCAGCTGTGGGTCTTGGAGCTCCTCTGGCTTCTCCCCATCTCCAGCTGTGGATCTTGGAGTCTGTCTCCTCATCTCCAGGTGGTCTTGGGCTCCTGGCTCTCCATCTCCAGCTGTGGTCTTGGAGCTCCTCTGGCTTCTCCCCATCTCCAGCTGTGGGTCTTGGAGCTCCTCTGGCTTCTCCCTCAATCTCCAGCTGTGGGTCTTGGAGCTCCTCTGGCTTCTCCCCATCTCCAGCTGTGGGTCTTGGAGCTCCTCTGGCTTCTCCCCATCTCCAGCTGTGGATCTTGGAGCTCCTCTGGCTTCTCCCCATCTCCAGCTCTGGGTCTTGGAGCTCCTCTGGCTTCTCCCCAATCTCCACTGTGGGTCTTGGAGCTCCTCTGGCTTCTCCCCATCTCCAGCTGTGGGTCTTGGAGCTCCTCTGGCTTCTCCCCATCTCCAGCTTGGGTCTTGGAGCTCCTCTGGCTTCTCCCCCATCTCCAGCTGTGGGTCTTGGAGCTCCTCTGGCTTCTCCCCAATCTCTGGCTGTGGTTCATGATCTCCTCTGGCTTCTCCCTCATCTCTGGCTGTGGGATATTTGACCCTGGAATGAGCTGAACTTGGGAAGAACGAGGCTGGGGAGGCCCTGGCAGAGTTTTCCCAGAGAAGCTGTGGCTGCTGCATCCCTGCAGTGTCCAAGGATGGGGTTTGGAGCAGCCTGGTGTTCAGTTCAAGGTGGCCCTGCCCATGGCAGGGGGTGCAGTGAGATGATTTTTTCAGACCCCTTCCAACCCAAAGCATTCTGTAATTCTGAGATTTACTTTTTTTTTTTTTTTCACCCTGTTTTCAGGGCTGTTTCCTGGCCTGTTTTCAGGACTCCCAGTACATCAGGTGCAAGGGGTGCTCTGATACTGAAGAATTCCTTTATTTTCCTCTCTGCAGTTCTCCTTTTGAGTTGTGTCAGTGCAGGTGGGAACTGAGGCAAACTCTTCACAAACCCACCCTGGAGCCCTTTCCAAATGCAGCCAGCCTGCTTTGGAACAACTCCAAACAGCTCCATTGAGGAATTGCAGGGGGGGCTGGAGGGCACTGGTCAGGGGGGCAAAATGAGACCTGCTTGAACTGGCCTTGCCCCAAATGAGGTGCTTTGGTTCCTTCAGCTTCCCTCCCTTTGGAGGTGTGACATTTGTAAAGCATCTCACTGTGATTTCGTGTGCTTGAAGAGCTGCAGCTGGTTAAAAATATTTTCTTTTTTCACTCACTCCTATGTGTGGATATGGTGGGTTTTTTTCCATCCATCCCTCTTAAAAAAAAGGGCTTCAGAATAAATCAAATCTTTTCTTTCAGCCCAGCCATAAAGAGTTTTGATGGTGGTGTGGTTCTCTGCAGCAAAGGGTGAAGCTGAAGGTCCTTATGATGGCTCCAAGAATACTTTTATTATATTTTATCACTTAGACCTGTTCTCTGCCATATTTATTATTGGAGATTTTTGCTGCAGATCTAAAAACTGGCTGTTGTGGTTTAACATAGCTTGGGTTTTCGTTAAAGAGGAAAACATCTGAATTACAGAAGTGATTCTCTGGGCCTGGTTGAGTTGGGCACAGCCTCGTGCAGTGGCTTTGCCATAAATAGTTTATTGATGTTCCATCACTGGAGTCATTACTAAAGTCAGGGTGAGACGAGGAGAATATGGAGTAGAAAATCAATAGTTATCCAAAGTGCAGAGGACCTGTTGTATTTCCATCTCCTGATAATGACCTGGAGTTTACTGTGAACACATTTGCTCCTCTGTCTGCACTGAAACGAGTTGTCATTAGGAGCCTGTATGTTAGAAAATGGTTTTATTGAGCTGCCAATGACATTAAAGTCTCATTTCCCTTTGAAGAGGCACAGAAATATTGTTCTGTTCATGTGCTGGAACCAGAACATTAAAATTTGATTATTGCTATCATTAGAAGTCTGTATCCATACTAATGCAATTATATCTATTTGCCCATGTGTTGTTCCAGGCTTTCATTGAAGCACCTGTTTGAGAGTGAAATCTGTTGCTGCTGAGGAATCTCATTGTTTTGTAAATTATTTTCTGCACAACAAGTTCTATCAAAAAATTCCTCGCTCAAAACAAAAATCAATTTGATAGAAGTATCTTTATATTAAAAAGCACTTTTTTTTTTTTTTTTTTTTTTTTTTTGCACTTTAGGTCACTGTGATAATCAGATTATTGGAGATTTTCTCCCTAGCAAAATCCTATTTGAGATGTGAAGTTCTTTTACTTCTCAGAGCCCTGAAATCAATAGACAAAATACATTCCTGGCCATATCAGAGCTGAAGTGTGTTGAGTTATGTGAGGAGGAAATCTGGCCTGTTGTCATAACTGAATAAATACAAGTGGTTCAAATGGGCTCTTCTGCTCCTCTGTGCCTGAACTGGTTTGGTTCACCCTGGGGTGACTGGTCCCAGTCAGTGCTGGGCAGTGACCTCCCCTTTGGGGCTGCATTTATATTTCCTGTCCTCAATTCATTACCTTGCTCACGAGGATGTTCCCTATTTTCCATAACCAAATTAAATCCTGACCCTTCCTGCTCTTCCCAAGCAGGCCTGGACAAACCATATTTTAAGGATGACTTCACTAGGAAATACCAGGGGGAAGAATTAAATGAGTTAAGGCATTAGTTCTCAGGAGAAAAGTCTGTTTACAAACCTGCAGTATTTATTACATACCTCATTTAGCTCATTCATCATTTTAATAGAAAAATGAATCTTTTTAGATGATTCTGAAATAATTTCAGGTGAACTACACAGCCTGAGGCAAAACAGGATCATTGCAGGCAGGGCTTTTGGAGAAGTAAGCACGAGCAGAGACTGTAATTCACAATTTATGGCAGTAAAAATACTAAAGGCTCCTATTTGACCATGAGATTTAAGGTTTGGGAAGCACATGGTAATAAATTAAATCCACTGACTGTTGTTTTGTCTCTTGTTCCTCGGTTTTATAATTTAGAAAGTAGAATTTTTTCATGAAACCTCGCTGAAAGTGGAGATTTGGGGAGTGTCATAAAATCTTATGTAGTCTTGGCACATGGTTATTTTTGTGATGTTTTTATGCCTTGGAAGTAGCAGTTTGGTTGCAGCAAAAACTCTTTTTTCCTATGGGCAAAAGGAACCTAGATTTGATTGTTCCTGTCTTAGAACACAGGAGGAATAAGGTATTTTAGAATATTGAGGATGGATTTATCTTTTTTTGTGTGTTTTGTTTTGGGGGAAGGAAGTTTGGTTGGTTTTTAGAGAAGGAAGTGGGATACAATGAGCAAGCCATTTATATTGGGAATATACACAATTCTACTGCACTGCCTGCACTCATATTCCTTGGAAAAAACAGAATATTGCTCCTTTGCTTTATGTCTCTCCTGGCACACATTCCTTCTTCCTCTCCCTCTTTTTTGGCATTTCTACTGCAGCACTAAAAGGAGAGAAAATCAGGGATTTGGGGTAGGTCTTTTAGGGGATCTTTAACTACTGTGTGAGCAAGGAGCTCTTGCTCAGCAAATAAAGTTGATCATTTTCTCCCCAGTAAAAAAAGGGGCTGCCTGTCACAGATTTGCAAATCGTGAGTGATTTTTTTACCTTTTCTTGAAGAAGTGAAGGCCCATTTGATGTCTAAAAATTAATAGGTGAACAGTTTTCCCTCCACCTTGATAGAGAAAAACAGAAAGAAGAATTAAAAATAACCTGTGGGTGGTGCTGGAGTTGGAATCCCAGTATGATTTGTCACATAAACTGGTGAATAAATGTTTTATTTCCTCTCTGAAATTGCCATGAAGGACCTGGGAACCACACGTTGCTTTTTCCCAGGTCTCTCTTCTGTCCCTTTGCAATGTCCATGCTGACATTCAAAATATTTGTTTCAGTGGAACAACAGAAATAATTTTCTCTTTTCTTCAGCATTTTACTTGGCAACATGTTATAGATGGATTTTTTAATGATTTTTCTATGTAACAGTTAATGGCTTTTTTTTTCCCTCCGTGTCAAAGTTTGACAGACAGGAAAACCACAGTAAAATGAGAATTTTGAAGGCAAGCAAAGCACAGAGAAGGAGCATTCATTCTCTTTAAGCTTTCTTTGTGAATGGTGAATGTGTTTTGATAGTCAAGCAGCATTTAAAGCATGTTATTTTTTAATTCTTATATAGCAAACCCCAAGATATTTGACTGAAGCAGAATTAATCACTGTGTTATTTCGGCATTCAGATGAAGATCTACTGCTTTACAAAGCCTGCTGCTCCATCAATTTGTTCTTTGGGTTGAATTCAAATTGAGTTCATTTTTATAGATTCACTGCATAATACTCTGCTCTCTCCTCCCTCATTCATTAACCAATTTGTTCGTGCTACTCCCTTTTTATTGAACGGTAACAGAATTGCCGTGCTCTCTCCCCAAATGAATATCATCACTCCTTGTCATGCATGGGCAAAAAGTCAGGCTAATAATCCCTTTTTGCACACCCCTCCCCTCATTTCAGGGCCAAGTCTTCCTTCTGCCCTGGAGGTAGCACCAGCAGAAGGGTTGAAATACCCTTCTTGGTGTGGAAATATTCCAAGGCAGGCTGCTTTGGATGCCTTGGGGCTTTTTGGAGCGTGTGCACCCTGACAAAAACCACCTCAAAGCCTTGTCCTGGCATGTTGAAGTGTTCAACACTGGGGAGCCAGGCTAGGAGAGTCCAGTTCTAGTATTAAAGGTATTTATTGAAAAGGCATCAGGCTGTTGGAGCATTGAGATGAAGGCACAGTCTGTTTGCTCAAGGGGTCTTGTCAGGACGAGGTCCTAGAAGGGCACTGGGGCTTCTTGATGCCACAAACCTCAGGCAGGCAGCAGGAATAATTTCAGGGTAAGGCTCCAGAGAGCTGCAGGAGTTCTCCAGAACCTCAGAGATTCTCTGGGGGGTCCAGTGGCTTTGCACCTGGAAATACGAGGGGCTGGCAGGGGCCTGGTGGCTGGAACCGTGCAACCATCCTTCTTCTTTCTTCTTTTCTTCTTCTTTCTTCTCCTTCCTTCTTCTTCTTCCATCTTCTTTCTTCCTTCTTCCTTCTTTCTTCTTCTTCTTCCTTCTTTCTTCCATCTTCCTTCTTTCTTCTTCCTTCTTTCTTTCTTCTCCTTTCTTCTCTCTCCTTTCTTCTCCTTCCTTCTTCTTCTTCCATCTTCCTTCTTCCTTCTTCTTTCTTCTTCCTTCTTCTTCCTTCTTTCTTCTTTCTTCTTCTTCTTCTTCTTTCTTCTTCTTTCTTCTTCCTTTCTTCTCCTTCCTTCTTTCTTCTTCTTCCTTCTTTCTTTCTTCTTCCTTCTTCTTCTTTCATCTTCCTTCTTCCTTCTTCCTTCTTCTCCTTTCTTCTCCTTCTTCTTCTTCTTCCTTCTTCTTCCTTCTTCTTTCTTCTTCTTTCTTCCTTCTTTTCTTTGTTGCTGTTGCAATAACACACATGACCCAGACTCCTGTGAATTTTCTTTAAAGGTTGTGTGAAGAATGAATCTTTATTTCTAGGGATTGCTTCCTTATATACAATTTTCCACAGCTCACTGTGATTGGTGAACGAGAGACAAAACTCTTCACCCACACTGGCCAACCAAAGGGACATCAAAAGAAAATCCCTCCCACAGAAAAGGATTCATAGCATGAGTACCATTATAAAAACAATCCTGATGTTTTGTTCTTTTCCTGGGAAAGGAATTTCAGCAACCCAAAACATCAGGAAAACAGAGCTTTAGAAACTCAGAAAGTCCTGAAAACCAGACTACATTTCTTTTTCCTTCTTCCATAGTTTTGTGCAGGCCAAGCCAAGCAGCAGCATGGTAAGGAGATAGACAGGGATTGCTGTCTAAACCCAGTTCTCTACACCTGTAAAAATTACTAAAAAACACTTCAGAGTGATTTTACCTAAGTTATTTTTCTCATGTACATGCAGACTTTACCATGGTTTTGACTTTGGTATTATCTGAATATTTTAACTTATTTTTTGGCCTTGCTACTGTCTGTTTTTGTAGAGTACTCTATCCAAAAATGTAAAACAATATTGTGCTGTGTTTTGATTCTGTCCATGAAATACTAAACTTTATCTGGATTTCTAGGGCACTGGCCCTCTACAGCTACTCAGGCAGCTGACATGCTGCTTTTCCTCAAAAACACTTAGAAAGCCTAAACATTTATTTCTACCTCACTGTGACTCAACACATTCTAAAATTCAAAAGGGAATTCAACTTCTGGATTTCCAACACTTGGACTTGACACTCTGCAGGTGATGCCAGGCATTAAAATGTGTTTTGTGACACCAGGCTGCTCGAGACAAAGCAATCCCCTGGGCTTCCCTTACCCTGGCTTTTAGTCAGCAGTGGTTTGCTGGCAGATGAAGCTGGGTTTGGGTAGGGATGTGCTCACTTCACACTCCTCATTTGGGGTTGAATTACCAGGTTCAGGTGGTTTGGGTGGCAGAGGGATGGGAATCAGGCAGTTTGCTTTCCTGCCCTTTTCAGGAGTGGCTGAGGTCACTCAGGTTGTTCAGCTTGGAGAAATCCTGAGGGAAAGAAGAAGAAGAGGACTCTGCCCTAAACCCTCCATCTTGTCACATATATATTATTATAACCAACCACCTTAAACTCTAAATCTCTCTCCCTGTGCTCTAACACACTTCTCCTCACCTCCACACTCACCCTCTCAGGTGTCCAAACTAGTCTCCAAATCATTACTCAGTTTTGGAGCCTTTTCCATGCCCTCAGGTCAAAGGCAGTGTGTCTCTGTGGATCATTCCCTGCCAGCACAGAAAGCCTGGAATCCCCTGTGTGTTCCAACAGGAGAAGTCCTTTTTAGCTGTAATTTTGTTATTTAAAGTTTTTTTAATATCTTTAAAAATCTTTTCATATCAGCAGCTGTCTGGAATATGTTGAAGTGCTCGAATGTTGTGGCAATAGGTGCCAATATAGCTAAAGCAGGTGTACACAAAGCAATTAAACAGGATATTTCAGGGAGAGGATGAGGAAAAAAAGTGGAATGTCATGGTGAAGTCTGTAGGTTTGGGGGAGTTTTATACAAATTTTAAGAAATGTTTCAGTCCTGTCAAATGTTGTATGATCTGTTCTGTGGTAGCTGTGCCACGATTTGCCTGGAGGAAAAACTACTCTGCCTCCTATTTTTTTAAAGAAAGGAAGAGTTTAATGTAAGGCTTAATAAATTGGGGATGTTAAGCACCCTTTTAGTTCAGTGATAAGAATTATTCTCTTAAGGCTGAGGGTCTTTAATTGCACTCAGCCCTGCAAAGTGCAGGAGCCTTTGGAGCAGAAATTCAACCTCCTGCCAGGAATTGTGATGCTGATGGTGTTTGTGACACGTTGCTTCAAATGGAAAACAGAAGTAAACTTTGAATAACATAAATAATATAAAGATTTCAAGACAAAGAGGCACCTTGCATTTCACACAAGACCTGATTTCAACAAGTAGCCACCAGAACTTTTAATTTTGAAAGCAGAAATTGGCTTCAGCTGTCAGTGCTGTAAGAAATTTCACACAGGAGAAACTTGTCAACATAAATTTGGGGTGGCTGAGGCAGAGGAAGGTGATAATATTTCTTGTCTCATTACTTTCAGTAGTTTAGTTGAGTTTGGAAAATCCACCCCTCTGATAACACAATAAGATACTGCGGCGTCTCTTTTTTAGAGATATTTAAATTCAAATCACGCCTATAAATAAATAAATAAACCTCATTACTTCTCATTTTCCTAATTATCATGCAGATAAACAGTGGGAATCGTGACATCAGGATAAGTAAGTGGTTTGTGGTTTTGCTTCAGAGGGAGAAAGTCTTGCTGTTGCCCCTTTTCCCCCTTGGGCCAGGCAGGAGTAACAAATGAGCAAATCCTGAGTGGTTTCTGATGGATGTTTAATGGGCTGGGCTGGAGCCCAGGGCTGCTTTCTGCCACAATTCCGAGTCCTGAACACACCTTGAAGGCCTGAATTCCAAACTCAGGGAATTTCAGAGCCATGAAGGCAAAAAGCCACGACTTTGGGAGAGGAGTTTGAGCTGCAGGTGAGCGTTTTGGGCTGAGTGAAGCGTTGGAGTGCGAGTGTGAATTAAAAACAATTAAAGGTTTGGAGGTCACAGGTTGACTTTCAAAAGTTTATTTATGTTTTTAACCCTGTGAAGAACCCAGTGAGGGACTTCTGCCTCCTTTTGCTGGGTGGTTCCTGCCTTTGGAGACAGAAAGCTGCTTAGAAATCTTCTGGGAGGGACAAGAATTGTTGTGTGCAGCAATGAGGAAGCATTTCCAGTGTGTAAAACAACTAAAATATTCCAATATCCCAAATATTCCAGTCATGCCAGCAGACTCACAGCAATGGCTTCACGTACACAATATTTTGGAGTGAGGAAATACCTCTGTGGAATAAATATCAGGTTTTCTCCTAATGCTCTGGAAAGGAGGATAATTAATGGGAGTTGTTTCTGCCTTCATAAAGGGACATCTAAGAAGTGCTCAGACAAAGAGGTCAGCTGGAGCTTTGTTTTACATCCTAGTAACTCATGTCATATTTTAATTTTCCTGCTCACTTTTATCTGCCTGTTTGAAGCACGAGAAAAAACCCCAAACCCTTGTAGTTACTCCTTTTCAAAGTGATGATGTAGGAGAAGATTCTGAAGTTGAGCAGATCGTTCTTTGAACCCACTACCTGCACAGCACAAAAATAGCAACCTCTGCAAAGGTAATTTTAAATTATTTTACCAACAGACTTGACCTTGAGGAAAATAAGGGGATATTGACCCTCAGCACATCCACAGGTGACACCAAGCTGACAGAGAATAGGTTTGGATTGGAGATAAGGGGAAAAAAATGTTTCCCTGTGATGTGGAATATCATGGAAAAAGCTGTTTGTAATTATCTATTCAGAGTGCTGACAGTCTGGTGCCTGAGAATGGGTAAAGGTGATAAATAAATGAGGTTTAAAGATACAGAAATACAAAGTTCAGAACTGAAGTTCACCAGAGAAGAAACAGCACATAAAATAACTCCTGAAATCACGATTTTGCTGTGTTTTGTTGTTTTGGAGTCGCTTACTTGACGGTAATTTTTTTCTGTTTTAAAACCCAAATTTTTCTTCTCTTCATCTTTCCAAAGTCCAGATAAGTTCATCTCATATTTTAGATATAGGGGCAAGTGATATAACCCTTATTCCATGTGAACTGCTAGACAAACCCAGGACATTCTTCAAGCTTTCCAAGTTGTCCTGAGAACAAAAAGTCTTTTTTTACTGTTGGAATTGTGACTGAGTGCTGGCTTTGTGTAGGCTCATATCTGAGTTTGAATTCTTCTTTTTAAACATGGCTATTTCTTTCATAAATTCTGCTCTCAAATTGTGTCTTTTGGACATGTTTCTATCTAAATTTTTCCCAATCTCCCACTTCTTTCTCCAATCTGTTTCCTTCCAACTCTGCCAGCTCCTGGAGGTTCCTCCTGCCTTTGGTCACTCCAGTTCTTCATTTTTGTTTTCTTTTTCTCCAGATCTCTCCCTTTTTTTCCCCTCTCTTTATGGAAGAACCACAACATCCTTGTGTCCATATCTTCAGGACAAACCTCTGCCTCTTTTCTCTGATGCCTGGGAGCTTTTTGTCCTCTTGGCCTCTATTGCCTGATGCTGCAATGATCCAGGGTTGGTGGGAGGAATAATTGCAAGCAGAATTCCCTATAATCCCTGCATTCCTGGGAGGACTTTCTGTGTTCTACAAAGCTCTGGAGATCTCTGGGCTCCCTTTTTCTATTTTATTTCATTTTTCCCCAGGATCTTACGGATGTGGTTAAGTTAAATTTGATTTTAGTGGAGGTAAAAGGAGGAAATGCCCTGGAACTGTCATGGTGGGCACCTCTCTGATGACTCTGACCAGATTCCTTGGAAACTCCACGAATGCTGAACTTTCTCAGCAGAAGAAAATGAAATTCTATTTATTATTAGTGAAGGGTTTTCTCTCTCTTTTGACATGGATGAAATGAATTTGGCTTAGGCCCTCAGAAAAGGTGGAGATGAAGCGTGGAGCATCTTTAAGTCTCTCTCGTGCTTCTGGAACTGTAGCTCGAGGGGCTGTGGAGTGGAAAATGAATGGAAAGTAATTTTATTTTATGGAGAGGGTGACACAAGGTTTTTGTAAAGTAAGGAGATGACTATTTCTTTTCCCAGTAGTTTTCAGTGCAAGTGTGATCATAATTTGGAAGGAAAAAAGACGTTTTAAAATCAGTTTTACTGTTCACATTTGGTTTCAAGGGTGTGATGGTTAATTATGCAGAGGAACAAAACTAATTAGGGGAATCTCTACTTTATGCTGTCTTAAAAAGTTTAGTGTTTAGATTTTTTCCTGTGTAGTGGCCTGGCTGTAAAGCTTTAATCCACAGTATCCCTGCACAGTCATTGGCAAAGGGAGGAACATTTTCCTGCCTACATTTCAGGTGGTTGCAGGTGTCCTCAGCTGTGCCAGAATTCTTCACCTCAGATCTCTTTAATATTAAAGAAAAGCAGGTGCTCCCAGGATGCAATCTGAGCTGTTCCAGATGTCAGCTTTCTGCTGAAGTGGATTTTCCTGGAGAAGTGTCCGTGTCTCTGTAAATGCCTCTCTGGCTGGAGGGCTTCTGGTTGTCTTCCTGTGTAAATATATAATATTTATATATTATATATTAAAGAATCGAGGTGATTTTCACCCAAAAGATGTAAATATTGTCATGGCCCCCACAGCCATGGCACACAAAAGCTGCTGATCATAAATCAGAAACATCCTGGGTGACAGGACAAGGAGCAGTGGTTTGAAACTGAAAGAGGATGGATTTAGATTGGATAAAAGGAAGAAATTTTATGTGATGAGGGTGGGAAGCCCTGGAATAGAATTCCCAGAGCAGCTGGGGTTGCCTCTGGATCCCTGAAATGTCCAAGGCCAGGTTGGACATTGGGGCTTGGAGCCCCCTGGGATGGTGGGAGGTGTCCCTGCCATGGGGTTGGAATTAAATGAGCCCTTCCAACCCAAACCATTCCTGGAGTCCCTAACAAAACATTAGTTTTTCATTTTAATAATTGAAGAATTGGGGAGAGTCAGGACTTTTATTCTGGGCTCCCCTTTCCCTTTGGGATCTCTTGTCCCCTTTCCCTTTGGGATCTATTAATGCTCCATAGTTCTGTTAATTTAAATTTTTAACTCTTTACCCTCAAAATCCCTTTGGTCCCATGAACAATCCCAGATTTTCTACCCCAAATTCCTTGGGGTTGAGGTGTGTCCTACAGGATTAATTATGGCCCCAGGGGATGGAAGTGGATTTAGAGCCCCTTCCCACAGGTTTTTGGTGTTGTGCTGCAAATTCTCATGCCAGGACTTCCCTAAATTTCGGGAGGAGCTGCCTGTGCTTTCCTGGAATCTCCTGCTGTGCTCTTAATAATTAAAGAACAGGGGAGAGTCAGGACTTTTACACTGGGCTCATCCCCCTTTCCCTTTGGGATCTCTTTGTCCCCTTTCCCTTTGGGATCTCTTTGTCCCCTTTCCCTTTGGGATCTCTTTGTCCCCTTTCCCTTTGGGATCTCTTGTCCCCTTTCCTTTGGGATCTATTAATGCTCCATAGTTCTGTTAATTTAAGTTTTTAACTCTTTGCCCTCAAAATCCCTCTGGTCCCGTGAACAATCCCAGATTTTCTACCCCAGATTCCTTGGGGTTGGTGTGTCCTACAGGATTAATTATGGCCCCAGGGGATGGAAGTGGATTTAGAGCCCCTTCCCACAGGTTTTTGGTGTTGTGCTGCAAATTCTCATGCCAGGACTTCCCTAAATTTCGGGAGGAGCTGCCTGTGCTTTCCTGGAATCCCCTGCTGTGCTCTTGGCAGGGTGCTGTGATAGCACTTTAAGAGAGTAATAAATAGCTTGTGTAAGTCGTTCCTTTAAGTTAGAGTTTCTATAGAACAATTTTACAAATTGTTGCGTGTCACAGCTGTAAATGGGTCGAGCACAGCGCCGAGTGTGGAGCTGACAACAACAAAAAAAAAAAAAAAATCAGGGCTTGTACTACTCGTGAGAAGAAAAAAAGCTATTTTATACTCCATTAAACTGTTACACATCATAAATAATTTATGCTCAGCCTGCTCTGTTCTGTAGCAAAGATGATAAAGTCGACGTTTTTGGAGCATTTTAATGGATATCATCATTTTCATGAGTTTCTCTGTAACAGAAACCTCGTTCCTGCAGTATTCCCCTGGCCATTATAGGGCTGGAACTGGGTTAAATGGTAAGAGTACATTCCAAAGTGAGTCCTTGAGTCTTGCTCTGAGTTCCACAAGTATCTAGGAATGGATTTAAAATATATTACAGAATGTATTTGGGCTGGAAAGGAGCCTAAAGATGATTTAATTTTCCAACCCCCCTGTTTTAGGCAGGGATGTCACCCTCTCGAGCAGGGTATATATGTACTGTCTATATAGAATTTTGCTCATTTTAATTAATATTCTAATTTTTAGTGGTTATTTCTATTGTTTCCAGAAGTGTCTAAACACCTCGTGTAAATATTATGAGGATGTCTCTGTTCCCAAACCAGAATATTGATGATTTTTCTACTTTATATGGAACTTTTAGGTAATTCATACATTTTCTCAAGTTTACAGGAAGGTTTTTAGACTGTTTAGTGCTCTTAAATACGCCCTTTGCTTTCCCACTAAAAATTTCTTAATTTTTTCTTTGTGAAAAACTCCAAACAAAAAAAGCATTGTAGAAATAAAACATGCTTGGAGATTAAAAATAAAACAACCCAAACAACAAAACTGAAGTCTTTTCGACAGCAGCATTTTTTTAAATGTGGAATTTAAAAGCTGACTGAAATTTTCAAAATGGCAGATAAATGTCTGAATGGAGAACTAATTCTGTTTATTTGTCCAGTGTTTTGGTGCTTCTGGGTGTGTTACTGCTGTGATTTCCTGAGGTCTGCTGCCTGGTCTGAAAATCTAAAGGGCTAAACCAGGGCTTCACTTTGAGCTGCCTGCTTTCCTTTTGCTGATGTAAGCATAACATGTGATATTCCTAAAAGGGAACTGCTTAATCCAGTGGGTGATGTGTCCAGAATTGAGATTGGACTTGGGTGCTGGATTTAAGGCTGAATCCAGAGTGCCATTAATAGAAATTACAGTTCAGGTTCCAACGCTGGGAGTGGGAGCTCATCCTTAACTTAGAAATGAGAGAACATCAAGCTTTTTATTTTCCTGTGCAGACTGCAAATGCTTCCCAGAAGAATCTTTCTTTTGACAAATCAGTTTTCATGTTTATATTTCTACACAAAATACAACAATTGGGTTGGCAAAGTCCTCAAGATCCTCCAGTGCAGCCATTGCCAGATCTGCCAAGGTCACTGTGGCAGTTCTCCCACTGCCCAGCGCCTGCCTTTTGCAGAGTCCTCCTCAGGAAAAAGGCAGAGGGGGCTCTGGGCTGTTCTCCTTCTCCACGTTGGGCATTATTCCCTGATCAGCAATCTCAGCACTCCAGGCTTTGCACCAGCCCAGCCTGAGGGAGAAAAGGCACCAAAAGGCCCCAGCACAGGGGATCAAGGTTCTCTTGAAGAGAATTCACCCAGTTATCACCAAGAACGTTCATTATTTCTGCTTTCCTACCAATCACCAACTCCATTTCTGTTCATGTGGCTCTAAACAGCCGATCATCCTGTGTCCCCAGCACTGCAGAACAGGGAGGAGATGGAGGAGGAGGAGGAATCCTAAAACCCACAAGGCTCCTCCATCTTGTGTCATCTACTCACCACCCTAACAAACCCCAGAATCTCAATTGCTCACCCTGTGATAAATCACACACTGTGCCACTCTCTCATTGACATTCCTGACAATTCTGTTCCATCCCAAAGCCTGGAACCCTTTCCATGGGCCAAGGTTAAAAGTTGTGTTTGTCAGGGGGGTTGGACCCTTCAAAACAATGCAGAGAAATCTCTGCACTCTTGAGTTCCAACAGCCACCAGTGCCCCTTGTCCCCAAGTGCCACCTCCCCAGGGCTTGAAATCCCTCCAGGAGTGGGGACTCCAGCCCTGCCTGGCCCCCCTGTCCCAGTGCTCATTATTTCACTGATAAAACACTTGGTATTTCCATTTAACACCATTGTAGTGTTGATTTCCAAAGGATGGCAGAGATTTTTTTGGGGTTTGTGTGTGTTCTTCAAAGTATTCTAGTGCAGATTTAGTGCATCTTTATATAGAAATGTCACCTTAAACTTGTTTTGCATTAAAGGAACAATCAAGCAGTTTTGGTCTCTGTGAGAGAGTGGGTGTGTAATTATATCTGGAATTTCTCTTTGTTGTTACCTGCTCCTTTAAAACCGTTTAAACCGGGGTAGAACATTGCAGAAAATATTTTCTAGATAATGAAATTCATGGTCCTCTGCCAGGAGATGACTTTGACTGGGGAACTGTCCTCGGACAAATTAGTGATGGTTCCCTTTGTGTAGAACATTGCAGAAACAGCAACAGCCATATTAAATCTTAATCAATAACAATGTTTCACTAATTACAGGAGCGAGTTTGTATATTGGATAAATTGCTGTTTGTAAACGTTGTATTATATTAACTAAACCAGCTAATTACCAGAGCAGAATAAACATAAGGTTTGCTAAAAGCTTCCATCCGTAGCTCGGAGCAGTGGCTGCTGTCTAATATTTCAGTCAATGTGGAAAATAAGGTAATGACATTATAAATACATTTATAACGCAGGGCGATTTCTTCTAAAATGCATGTAAGTATTATTGCTTTACTATGAAATATGATTTATTTAATGCATTTCAGCCCCCATAATATTAAGATATAATTGAGATGGGGGGAAAAAAATGCATGCAGTCAGAGTCTGCATGAAAGTGAATCACAGTCTAAATTGCTTGTAATTTTAAAGGCACTTAGGGGAATCGTGAAATTTAGCTAATGCAGCCTTTGGTGTAAAAAATGGGAAGAAAACAATTGGCCAGTCTTTCAAGTTTTATTTGACTTCACTTGGTGGTGGGTGTTTTTTTTTTTTTTTTTGGTATCCTGGTGACAGCCAGGTTGGGAATGAATAAACAGAGCTGTTAAAACTTTATCTCGTGGTTAGAAATGGCTGCAGATGTGGGGAGGGCTGGGGGTTTGGGAAGGAAGGGAGTGGATGAGAGCACAGACAGAGATGGGAATCGTTCTGCTGGTGCTGGGAATTCTGATGGTTATTGCCTTCAAAAAGCTGAAGCTTTCAGGTCTGGCCTTTATGGTTTAATTACTGGCTGAGCAGTTGTTGGTGATTTCACTAAATCACAGAGCTCCCAAACGGGCACCAGCAGCCCAGCTCTGCCTGAGCAATCCCAATTTCCTCCTAATGGACACCAGCCTGGGCTTAGCTTAACGTGAGCTGTCAGCTGCAGAGAATCTGGCACTGCTCATTGTCCTCAAGCTGGCTTTGGCTCCAGGGATGGAATAAACAAGTCAGAGTAACCCCTGCAGCTGGGCCAAGATCACTCGGTCTCACCATGAGGTAAAATGGGTGCTTGTAAAATAAATTTGTAAAATAAAATAAAGCTCTTTTTGGTTTTTATGGTAAGTAACTTCTGTTGAAGAGGTGACTTTGTGCTTTTAAGAAATTTGTCATTTCTTGTGTAAAATGTATTACTGAGTCCATAAAATATAAATCGTGGAATCACAGAGTGGTTTGGGTTGGGAGGGGTTTTTAAAGCTCGTCCCATTCCACCCCCTGATTACAGAGAATAAGTGAGAGAATCTTGGAATGGTTTGGGGGGAAGGGACCTTAAAGCTCATCCAGTTCTACCCCTGCCATGGCAGGGACACCTTCCACCATCCCAGGGGGCTCCAACCCCAATGTCCAACCTGGGACATCCCAGGGATGCAGGGGCAGCCCCAGCTGCTCTGGCAATTCCAGAGCATTCCTTCCTAAGAATTCCTGCCCCACATCCCACCCCAATCTCCCCTTTCCCAGTCTGGAGCCATTCCCTGGCTCCTGTCCCTCCATCCCCAGTCCCTCTCCAGCTCTCCTGGAGCCCCTGGAATGTTCTGGAAGCTCTCCCTGCGCCTTCCCTTCTCCAGGTGAGCACCCCCAGCTCTCC
This sequence comes from Sitta carolinensis, assembly GCA_032173965.1. Lineage (NCBI taxonomy): Eukaryota > Metazoa > Chordata > Aves > Passeriformes > Sittidae > Sitta > Sitta carolinensis. The sequence goes on from JAVUNC010000005.1 coordinate 1,210,449, forward strand.
CAGGCTGGCTCCAGTGGAAATCATACCCCACTGCCCATCATTTCAGGATTATTGGCAGGCAGAGCATCCCGGGGTAGGAGCTGAAAGGAGGAGTCAGTTGATGGCTCAGCCCTGTCTGGGCAGACTCTGGCCAGCACCTTCTCCACCCAGCAGTATCCATGGAGGAAATGAAAGCCTCCAGCAGCTCCTGCTGCTTCCCTGATTGGCTTTGGGCGTTTTCCCTGTGCAGGAAAAGTTGGAGTGAATGGTTTGAGCTTATCCCATCCCTTCTGGGTTGCCACAAACAGCCCCAGAGCCGTGGCACTGGGATCAGGAATCTTTGCAGGGGGAGCAGCTGCACCTGGAAGATGATGTTGAATCTCATTTGACCCAAATTAATTTAAATCTCCTGCAATGATTAGTTACTTTGTGAGTAGTACAGACTGGAAAATTCTCTAAGCCTTTCTAATATTAACTCCAGATTACTGGATGTAATCACTTTTTTAATAAAGGAGAATTTGGAGGCCAGCAAACCACTTTGGTTTTATTTTGTGTGATTAATTAAAAAGCGTAGTAAGGATGAATAATAAACATAAAGAATTGGTAGCTCCACTGAAGCACCACGGTTCCCTTGCCTCTGTGTACTTCTGCAGGCCGTTGCCAAGAGATTTGGTGAGGATTGATTAAAATAGTTTGAAATAAGGCACTGTCTATAGAAGTTCAAAGTAATTGGTATAAGTACTTTTATTAATAAAGAGAGCTTCCATAGAATGAATTCTATCTCCAGGGCTCTCAAAGGGCTTTTGCAAGTTAAATATATAATTAAGTACATTATCTCACACTATTCACAGAAATAGTTTTTTTTTTTTTTTTCATGGGGTAGGACACAGTAGCAATTTATGGTGTGAAGATCTATGTGAAATTTTGCTGTTAAATGAGAAAAATACAGTCCTTGTATTGTTGAAATCCAGTGTAGCACGACGAGAACAGAGTGGAAGACCAGTACAAGCTCAGCCTAAAATTAATCAGCAGTATGAGCTTAGGGAAGGCTTGGATTGCCTTCAGAGCAGAGGGTGTGGAATTAAAATCTGTCATGGTCTGCAGCTTTGTGTGGAGCTTTACTGACTCCTAGGCAAGGACTGAGCTTGTCTGAAGTGGGAACTGTGAGCCTGCTTGGGGGAGTTGATTTCTAGGTTAGGTCTGGTCTGGTGCAGCAGCCAGAGTTTGTTTGGGACCAGCTTTGTGATCCTGATCCGTGGAGCCACAAAATTCCTGTCCTGGAGTTGGTGGACACGACTGGAGCAGTGTCTGAGTGAATGAAGGGGGGCCTGGGGCTGCTCCTCCTCCTGCCTGGGTCCCAGCAACCCCATGGAGCACCACGGGCTGGGGCACGGGGGCTGCAAAGCTGGGAAAGGCCCTGGGGGAGCTGGGGACAGCAGCTGGAGGTGAATCCAGGTGTGCCAGGTGGGCAAGAGGTTGATGGTACCTGGATTTTACCAGGGCTGGAGTGGCCAGCAGGACTGGGGATGGGACTGTGCCCTGTGCTGGGCACTGCTGAGGGAGCACCTGGAATGTTGGGGGCAGTTCTGGGACCCTCAGCTCAGGAAGGACCTGGAGGGGCTGGAGCAGATCCAGGGAGTGGAGCTGGGGAAGGGTCTGGAGAGGCTGAGGGAGCTGGGCAGGGGCTCAGCCTTTAGAAAATGGGCTCAGCCTTTAGAAAATGGGCTCAGGGGGGATCTTGTGGCTCTGCCCAACTCCCTGAGCTGTTTGGGGGATCAATCAGTGCAGAGCCAGGAAAGCTGCTTGCCAGCACTGGGGAAAAGAGGGAAATCCCTTGGCAAGGCAATGAGGGAATGCTGGTGCCTGCAGCTTCTCCTGAGGCAGGGCAGCCCAGGAATTGCAGCCCCTTGGCAGCTTTCAGCCTCTTGCCCGGCCTGGGGGGCTCAGTTTGGGGTTGGGAATGGAGCTGGGCAGGGGCTGGAGCCCCAGGAGAGGCTGAGGGAGCTGGGCAGGGGCTCAGCCTGGAGCACAGGGGGCTCAGGGGGGCCCTGGGGGCTCTGCCCAACTCCTGAGAGGAGGGCACAGCCGGGGGGATTGGGGCTCTGGGCACAGGGACAGGCACAGCAGGGCAGGGAACGGCCCCAGCCTGGCGCTGGGCACGGGCTGGGGGCATTGCAGGGGAAATTCCTCCCTGGCAAGGGCAGGGAAGCCTTGGAATGGGCTGCCCTGGGCAGGGGGGCAGTGCCCAGCCTGGGGGGATTTCCAAACCCTGGGCATGTGGGGTCGGGCTCTGGGCACAGGCACAGGGAACGGCCCCAGCCTGGGGCTGGGAGGATTTTGGGAAAATTCCTTCTCCATAAGGACAGTAAAGCATTGGGAAGCACCCCAAGGCAGGGGTGCAGTGCCATCCCTGCAGGGATTTAAAGCCCTGTGGAGGTGGCACTTGGGGACATTGGGCACTGGTGGCCTTGGCAGGGCTGGGACTGGTTGGACTCGGCGATCTCAGGAGGCTTTTCCAACCTGAATGATTTGGTGATTCTGTAATTGAATTATTCTCAGGCTTTGATCTAAAATCCTTTATCAAATCCCTCTTAAGAGTAGTACATTTTTTATCGAGTCCTGGCCTCGGAGAGATCTCCTTCCAAATTGGTAACAAAGTGAACTAAACAGGCATTGACATATAATGATGAAAAAATAGGATTTTTATCCATGTCTTCTTCATTTCCCTAGGACAGTAAATGTTTTAAACGTGGCCTTTTCATGTATTTTTCTCTTTGAGAGCAGCTGCCACCTGTGTGCTGAGCTCTGCTGAAGTCTGAGGAATGCTCAAGGTGTTGGGAATACAAAAAGTACAAATTAATGCCCAAATTATTGCTATCAATCTCAGTTCCAGCAAAAACCTCTTCCTCTTTCCTGCTCCCACATCCATAGCAGCAAAGAGAAACAAAATTTAATTTACTCAAGGAATGGAACGTGGCTTGGTTTAGACTTACTCCTAGGTGTGAATAAGTGTGAATTCTTGGAATGATAGTGGAAATATTAAGCATGAAATAGAGATTTGCCACGTGTGCCAATACCCATGCAGCCACTGCTGTGTGGGGATGCATTTCCAGATGGATAATTCATTTTTAAGTTGACATCTCTGCAAAACAGAAGAGATTCAAATACTGCAAATAAATAAAATTATGGATTTTTTTATCATTTGATACTGCTAGAAGCAATTTACCTGTATATGTTTGGCTTCATAGGAGGGGGAAAAAAAAGAGATTTTTCCAAAGCTGCTTTGTGAACAACCCGTTTCCATGTTTAGGTACATGTGGTTGGATTTTTTTAAATGGAAATTTAAAAAAATTTTAAAATTTTAAATTTTGGCCTTTTTTAAATGGAAACCTTGAATTTCCCATCTTTTCCATGTCACCATCTCATGGCTTTTTTTTTTTTTTTAATTTTTTTTTTTGACTTCCTTTCAAGTCCATTCACTTTGGGATCCCTCATGTGGTAAATCCCTGCAGTGCAGCAACATTCCAGCTTTAATTTCCAGAGCTCTTCATTAATATCTTTGGTCAGAGGAGGCTTTGAGGGGCTACAAACCCACAAGCTTTGAGAGAAAAATAGTTCAGAAAGCAAACAGATTTTTTTTTCCCCTTATTAGTCGTCTTTTATTTTTTTTCTGCTTATGGGGGAAATTATTTTCAAGCTGGAGGGTGGGAAAATAAGCAGAATACAACCAATATTGAGTTAAATATTTACAAATAGAGGTATTTTAGCAATTGTTTATTCTTTAAAATATGGTGGTTTTTTTCATTCGGAAATTCAAATTGAATGTAATAAAAAGAGAATGAACATGACTTAGACCAATAATATGTTGTACTTGAAAAGAGTAGTTTTAAAGGTGTAATTTTCCCCAAAACACATAATTTTGGCTGGTTTTATGGACAACTAAAACCTGTGGATGATAGTTCAGCAATTCCAGCCCTGCACAAATGGAATCCCTTTTTCCCCAGCACAATTATTTTATTTTTGGGTTATTTTTTAACACGCCCATGAATGCATTTTGTGGGTCTGGATGATTTCTTAATTCTTAAAAATGCACAGAATTACCTGAAATCGTATTTTTTTTTTTTTTTTTTCCATGCTCTTTAACTCAGTGGTTGGGAAAGATCTTTTGTACACAGAATTTCTTCCATCCTTTTATTTTTCAGCACGACCTTTAATTTCAAAACATTGCCTGTGCCTCGATCAGCTTGGTTTTACCTCAGCAAAGTCAATATTAAGAGCTGCAGTTAATAATAATAAAAATTTCTTGGAGGAAACCAGGCTGTACCTTGAGCTGCTGAGTGCTGATGGGGCTCAGATAAGGAATAATTTCAGAGAATGAGCTTCATCAAACATAATCATTGTTCCTGCCTTTAATTTCCTTTTACATGACCTCCCCTGCTGCTCTGGGGCCATCCCTGGGACAGTTGTCCACGTAAAAAAAAATGATAATTTAACCCCAATTGGAGTGAAAAGGGAGAAAGTGCCACGTTCTGGATTTTTGTCGTGGGCACAAAGGAAAGGAGGAGGGAATTTTTCAGGATTTTTTTCATCAAAACTTGTTTTCATTTCATTAAATAATGGAAGAGTTTGAAGGACCTTAAAGTTCATCCAGTGCCACCCCTGCTGTGGGCAGGGACACCTTCCACCAAACCAGGCCAGAAGTAGCAAAATATTTTGGTTTTTCTTTGGTTGTTTTATGCTTTTGGTCTCTAAAGGTGATTTTTTTTCTTTTTTTTTTATAGTGGAGCTAAAGGGAGAACATGCATTAGGAAGGTACCAAAGTGATGATTTGGGACCAAACACTGTGCTCAGATACAGTTTGTTGACTAAATTTGTGATAGTTTAACTGATTTTTTTCACTTCTGCTTGCAAGTTTGAGCTCATTGTGATTTTTTCCACAACTTGGTGGTGCTGAGTTTGAGGCAAAGCTGCAAACTCCCAGAAACACCTCAGATAAAATTGGGTGGAGTTAAAAAAGCACAAATTCTTCAGCTGCTCCTGAAGTTACCAATTTTTAGCAGCCCTGAGTGCAGGTTCTTTCTGGCTGTACTTGGTTTTTTGGTCATTTCTGGATTTGTAGGACTCAGCTCAGGTGCTGCTTTTTGGTGGGGATGGAGAAGCAGCTGCTGCTCTCAGTGCTTCAGCCCCTGCTCATTTTTGGAGAGGGATCCTTTCCCAGGGATGGATCCTTTTCCAGATAACCCCAAATTGCTCATTCTTTTGTTTCTTGGGAAATCAGCTGTGAATTTGAACAAGAAATAACCAAAAAAACCAAGCACAGCCAGAAAGAACCTGCACTCAGGGCTTCTAAAACTTGGTATCTTCAGGAGCAGCTCAAGGATTTTTGCTTTTATAACTCCATCAGATTTGGTTGAAGATATTTCTGGGAGTTTGCAGCTTTGCCTCGAACTCAGCACTGCCCAGTTCTGGAATTCTGCAGCAGAAACCATCAAATGAGCTCAAACTTGCAAGCAGAAGTGAAAAAAATCAGCTCAACTCGAACAAATTTAGTCAACAAATACAAATGCTGTATCTGAACCCAGAATTTGGTCCCAAATCATCACTTTGGGGTGTTTGCACTCAGCTCTCTCAGAGCCCATCCAGAATCCTGCAAAGCCAAGATCATTTTAAAAACATCTTTTTAAAATATTCCTGCAGATATTAAGAATGAAATTATCCTCTGCAGTTTGCATCAGTTGAAACTTTAGATCTCTCTCATACTGCATTGAATGATTTAGGTTGGAAAAGCCCTCCCAGATTTAATCCAGCCATTCCCAGCCCTGAAGTGCCACCTCCCAGGGCTTTAAACCCCTCCAGGGTGGGCACTCCAGCCCTGCCCTGCAGGGATTCTCCAGGCAAGGAATTTTTTTCTCTCCCCAGAGCTGTGCTGGTTGAATATTTAAGAAGGAAACTGTTCAGGGCTGTCCTGACCACTCCCAGTCTGCCCCAAAAAGATGAATTCCTGAGGTGGCACTGCCAGCTTGGAATAGGGCACAGTCAACTCAGGAAGAAAAGCAAAAATGTCTCTGTGGAATTCCAGAATTTGGAATTTAGTTTTGGTGGAGATCTTCACATGATCATCTCTGTGCAACCTGGCCTTGGACACTGCCAGGGATGGGGAGAACTCTGAGACGGTGAAAACAGTGAAAAAAGCTTAGTTCTGAGGAAAAAAATACAAAAAATTAAACAATAAACCCCAAAACCCTCTCCCCAAAACTGCATTTTGAATTAATATTTTTATTTGTTGGCTTTTGGTGGAGATCTTCACATGATCATCTCTGTCCAGCCTGGCCTGGGGCACTGCAGGGATGGGAGAACTCTGAGAAGGTGAAAACAGTGAAAAAAGCTTAGTTCCAAGGAAAAAACCACAAAAAATTAACCAATAAACCTAAAAACTGCATTTTGAATTAATGATTTTTTGTTAGTTTTGGTGGAGATCTTCCCATGATCATCTCTGTCCAGCCTGGTCTGGAGCACTGCAGGGATGGGGAGAACTCTGAGAAGGTGAAAACAGGGAGAAAAGCTTAGTTCCGAGGAAAAAAGCACAAAAAATCCAACCAATAAACCCAAAACCCTCTCCCCAAAACTGCATTTTGAATTAATATTTTTATTTGTTGGCTTTTGGTGGAGATCTTCACATGATCATCTCTGTCCAGCCTGGCCTTGGACACTGCCAGGGATGGAGATGTCTCTGAGAAGGTGAAAACAGTGAGAAAAGCTTAGTTCTGAGGAAAAAAGCACAAAAATTAACCAATAAACCTAAAAACTGCATTTTGAATTAATGATTTTTTGTTGGTTTTTGGTGGAGATCTTCCCATGATCATCTCTGTCCAGCCTGGCCTTGGACACTGCAGGGATGGGGAGAACTCTGAGAAGGTGAAAACAGTGAAAAAAGCTTAGTTCTGAGGAAAAAACCACAAAAAATTAACCAATAAACCCAAAACCCTCTCCCCAAAATTGCATTTTGAATTAATATTTTTATTTGTTGGCTTTTGGTGGAGATCTTCACATGTTCATCTCTGAGTTACTGCTCTGAGCACAGAAAATTGATAAAAAAAGGGTTTTGAAGACACCAACTCGAAGTTACCCTGACTTATCACAATATTTTAATGTATTTAATACATTACCTGTTTTTTTTAATATGAGTGAGCATTGATTGCTTTGCATTCCCAGCATCAGCGCTGAGCAAATATTCTATAAAATTGTCACTGCCCATGATTTTTTATCTGTAAACAGGCATTGAAATGCAGAGGAATGGATTAAATTAACCCTGCTGTACTAACAGGTGGGAAAAGGCAACTCCTGCCCTCTGGATTTTTAATTTTAGAACAGAAAAGTTCCTGCTTCTGTTCCTGGATTGATTTAATTCTTAGTCACAGTTTATTGGAGTCAGGGGCACAATGATATTTCACTAGGCACTCCTCCTTCCCCATGGTTTTCCTGGATTTCATGATTAAAAGTAATTTTAGGACAAAATTTAGGAAAAATAAGGATCTGCCATGGTGGGAGAGCGCTGTAGAAAATTCTTATTTTTATTTATTTTCACCCTCTCACTGTCCTGAACACTTTAAATCCTCGGAGTTCTCTGCCCTGCTGTCATTTATTAGGAATGATTTTCATTTAAAAACATCAAATTTTGGATGTTTTCAATTATTGGGTATTTTCTGTGACAATGCAGATCAAAGTGACACAGGTTCCCCAGAAATGTTCAGCAGCTCTTGGACCTTCCAATAATAATTTAAATTAATTTGTTCCTGCCTTAGATCTCTCTGTGAGCATGTGGAGCTTGCATGGCCGGGTTTTGTTGCATGCTGAGTGCTTGGCTTTTTTTTTTTATATATTTTTAATATTTCCACATAAAAATGGACTCCATAGTTCTAAAAAAACCCAAAAAAAACCCCAAACAAAAAACCCTGTAGTTTATTTAAAGCAGAAAGAAGTTGTGCTGACAAGAGCTAATAAATAAGAAGTGTTTGTAACTGGATTATTTGACATCATTTTTGTTCCTTATGAAACTTTTAAGGAATTTTGGGGCCAGCACCAACAATTTTGGCAAAGAGGATCCTTTGAACTTTTTTTCCCCTTAAGCCTGATGTTTGTACCCATCCCAAATATGAGCACTGGTGTAAAATGTAAATAATTTCCCCTCTACAAATAAATCAATGTTTTGGGGAGAGAGGAGCAGAGTGGAGCCAGGTTTGATGATAATGATTTTTATTGATGGAATTCCAGAGGGCTCCCATTAGTGGGAATGGTTTCAGGATAAATGGGCACCCAGCCTCCCTCTGCACTGGGCTGAGATGGGTCTGAGCTGCTATTTTTCACAAGCAAATCATTAATTTTTTTAAAAATTTAATATTCAGGCAAGTGGGTAAGGTTATAGATGTAATTTCTCCTTTAAATCTAAATTTCCTTGCCATTATGGTTTTATGGCTGTCTAAACCTCAGTGATAAGATAATACAAATTATTAACCTGCTCCATTTAACTTATTCTCTTAGATGTTTTCATTCCTTTTTATCCAGAGGGTTTTTTTTTAAATACTGAGGCAATCTTTGAATTGCTTACAAGAGTAATTACAAATTTCTGAGCATTCCACAGCTTTTTTTTTTGTTTATTTTTTTGTATCTCTGGAAATATTAGAAATCATTTTACTGCAGACATCCCAAAGAAAAGAGCAGCAGGACTGTATTTCCCATTCCTCATGCTGTGAGTGCATTTTCATTTAAAAAAAACCCCATCAATATCTTAAAAGAATGAAAAAAAAGTTCCATCAGAAAAGAGGAAAATTCCCTTCTTCCAGTTGCAATTCCCAGTGGCTTTTGGTAAATCAGGTTCTCAAGCCAATAATTTGGGATTTTGTCACCTTTGACCTCCCTCAGCTGAAACTTTCCTTGCCTTGATTTTGCTCCTTTCTGGCTCTTTGCCTTGATGGCACTTCCCAAATCTCATTTTTAAACCTTGTGTGGGCCAAAAAGGATTTCCTGCACTCCACCCTTGAGGGAATCAGCAGGGCAGGAGGTGGAAGAGCTTTGGTGGCTCAGCTCCCCTTGCTATAGAAAAATTTATATTTTCATAAACTCTAAATTTTCAATGATGCAAATTCCAGAATTGGAGTAATAAATTGATTTTCTGCTGCTCCCTCATTTCCTCATTGGTGTCCAGAGGTGAAGAATCAAGAGAGGAGGTGGAAGAGTTTTTGTGGCTCAGCTCCCCTTGCTATAGAAAAATTTCTATTTTCATAAACTCTAAATTTTCAATGATGCAAATTCCAGAATTGGAACAATAAATTGATTTTCTGCTGCTCCCCCATTTCCATGGTGTCCAGAGGTGAAGAATCAAGAGAGGAGGTGGAAGAGTTTTTGTGGCTCAGCTCCCCTTGCTATAAAAATTTCTATTTTCATAAATCTAAATTTTCAATGAGCAAATTCCAGAATTGGAGTAAAAAAAGGATTTTCTGCTGCTCCCTCCATTTCCATGGGTGTCCAGAGGTGAAGAATCAAGAGGCAGGAGGTGGAAGAGTTTTTGTGGCTCAGCTCCCCTTGCTATATAAAAATTTCTATTTTCATAAATCTAAATTTTCAATGATGCAAATTCCAGAATTGGAAGTAATAAATTGATTTTCTGCTGCTCCCCCATTTCCTCATTGGTGTCCAGAAGTGAAGAATCAAGAGAGGAGGTGGAAGAGTTTTTGTGGCTCAGCTCCCCTTGCTATATGAAAAATTCTATTTTCATAAACTCTAAATTTTCAATGATGCAAATTCCAGAATTGGAGTAATAAATTGATTTTCTGCTGCTCCCCCATTTCCAGAGGTCCAAGCGAGATCAAGAGAGAGGTGAAGAGTTTTTGGCTCAGCTCCCCACTAAAATATTTCTGTTTAATCTAATTTGCAATATGAATCCAGAATGGAGTAATAAAAGATTCTGCTGCCATCATTCATAGGTTCCAGAGCGAGAATCAGCAGAGGAGTGGAAGAGTTTTTGTGGCTCAGCTCCCCTTGCTTTAGAAATATTTCTGTTTTTATATATTCTAAATTTTCAATGATAAGAATTCCAGAATTGGAGTAATAAATTGATTTTCTGCTGCTCCCCCCTTTCCTTGGAGGTGTCCAGAGGTGAGACCTGGCAGGAGAATCCTCCTCCATTTTTTCCCCCCGTTTTATTTCCATTTTTCCATAATTCCTGCCTTGCTCTCTCCTCTTGCTCTCATCTCAGGAGCAGATGAGCTGTAGTTGGGCTTTTACCATCTCTGCTCCTCAGCTTCTAAGAAATATTTTAGGTTTTTTTGGTGTGTTAATATGTCCACAAGCAGAGAGGGGAATAAAATCCTTGGCACAGTTATTCCTCCCCTAAATAACAGACAGAAAAATGAAATTATTCTCAGGGAAAAGGAGGATAAAGTGATTTCTCCAAACCCCCTGGGTGTGCCTGTGCTTGCACCCAGTTATTTTATACAATTTTATACCTCCAGCTCCAAGGGGCAATCTTTGTCTTCAGATTTTCTTTCCTGGTGTGCAAAAAAATGCATTTAAAATTTTGTTCACTTCTGAGCAGTTTGGGAATGTTTAAAAGCTTTTTTGAGGAGCTGAGCAAAGTGGAAATGGAATATTCAGGGATTTTGACACTCCCTGTTATATTAAAAATTAACAAAACCCCACCCTGTAAAAGCCTCAAGGTCTGGGTTTGATCCCACAGAATTCAGGGTAGATTTGTAGTTAAGTAGTCAATTAAATATAGACATAAATAAAAAGAAATATATTTATAAATAATTTTAATATATATATATAAATATTAATAAATACAAATAATTATAAGTAAATATAAATAAATAATAAATTTATAAATAATATAGCTGTATAAATAATATAAATATATTTATAGCTAATCACCCAGAAGTGTGAAATTTTATACTCAAAATCCACCTGTGTTTGCTTTCCAGCTTAATTCTGGTGAAATTAAGAATTCCAAATCCCTGCCTGCATTTTTTATGTCACTTGACCACAGCTCCATTATTGGCTCTCATTTAATTTGAGTATCCTGAACATCAAATACTTCCATGGTCCCTTGAAAAATCTCTTTGTTTGCTGCTGGAATATTGATTTAGGAATAAAATTGTGTTGTCTGGAATATTTCTCTGGTTTTTAGAGAAAGGTAGAAATAAAAGCACTGAAAGGTGAGACCTCCACACCTCCCTGACAGGGGAAAAAAATCAAATTAAATCAAAATGTCTGGTTTGAATAGGCAGATGCCACTCTGAGATTTGCTCATTGATTTTATCTCAGTTTTTAGGGGTTTTTTTTGGGTTGTTTTTTAAATCTTCATTGATGCAGCAGCTCTGGTTACATGGCACACAGACCCATGTGCATTTTGGAGTTTTTTGGGGCAGATTTAGAAAAATGAAAATTCACATTTCTCTTAAGATTTTGATCCCTCACAGCTTAAATTCCAGGGAAAACTGCTGTGTCTGGCGTTTTCTTAATCAGCTCCAGTTAAGTTTGGGGAGCTGGGAGGTTTTTCCCCATCATTAAATAAGATTATTGCTCATTCTCTCTTACAGATTGAGCTTTCACAGGAGCAAACGAGACTCTTGAATTTTAGTTTAGAGCAGCTGAATTTTGGCACCTGGGGGGGACTTTGCACAATTCCCAGCTTTCCTCTGGAGTGTCTGGGAGCTGGAAGTCACTGCCAGGAATGACAATTGTGCTTCTGCCAGTGTCCTGGTCGGGATCTCAGTGCCCAAAGCCCAAAGTGAGTTTGGGAAGGGAGGATACAGCCCTGGGCACCTGGAGCTGGAGGGGAAGGAGGCAGCTCCAGGGAACAGAGGGGACTGGGAAAGTGGCATTGCCAGGACAGGCAACTGGAAAGGGAAAATACAGATTTTATTTGTACTTCAAATCAGGAGCCAGGGAATGGCTGGGATGTGGGTCAGGAATTGCTGTCTGGGCTGGAATTGCCAGAGCAGCTGGGGCTGCCCCTGCATCCCTGGGATGTGCCAGGAAGGATTGGAGCCCCCTGGGCTGCTGGCAGGGGTCCCTGCAATGAGCTGGGAGGGCCCTTCCCAGCCAAAGCATCCCGGGATTCTGCTGGCATTGGGCACACTCAGGATCCATGGCGAGGGCTTGGGCTGGGAAATGGGGAGAGAAAAGAGAGGAGAAGGGAAGGGAGAGCCTGCCTGGTTTGTGAGATTGCAAGGGAAGCCCCTGGGGCCAGGAATTGCTGGGAGAGGAGCTGGAGCCAAGGGGAGGCTGGCAGAGCTGGGAATGTTCCCCTGGAGAAGGGAAGGCTGCAGGGAGAGCTTCCAGAACATTCCAGGGAGGACAGGAGAGCTGGAGAGGGGCCCTGGATGGAGGGACAGGAGCAGGGAATGGCTGCAGATTGGGAAAGGGGAGATTGGGGTGGGATGTGGGTCAGGAATTGCTGGCTGGGCTGGAATTGCCAGAGCAGCTGGGGCTGCCCCTGCATCCCTGGAATGTGCCAGGTTGGACACTGGGATTTGGAGCCCCTGGGATGGAGGGAGGGGTTCCAGCCATGGATGGGGTGGCCCTGGATGAGTTTTAAACTCCCTTCCCACCCAAAGCCCTTCTGTGATTCCACAATTCCAAACGCACCAGAACATCCCTGTGAGTATCTTCCTGCACATGAATAAGTTTTATATAATTTCGGATGGTCAGAGATTGCTACAGAATAAGATTTATTATGAGAAAATTGGAATTTCTCTTGGAAAACCAGGTTTTTTTAGTCTCTCCATCCCACATCCGTGGGTGTCTGTGTTAAATCAAGGCAGAGTGTCAGGTGAACTGGAATATCTGAGTTACCATGCTGATCAATGGGATAACTTGCTGATAGCAGCAAGGCAATTAAATATAATTATAGCTATATATAAAATATCTAACATACATAAAATATCTAATATAATTGCTTGTTTCATGCACTGCAAAAATGTGGGGTTTTTTTTCCCCTTTTGAAATTTCTTCTTAAAATCTCCTAAACCCCATTATATTTGTTCCTCCTTTAGTCCTAAAATTTTTGAGCAGGAGAATCTCTTTAGAGTGGGATAGAGTTCCTGCAATCCCTGGCAATCCCGGTGATTTCCCCATTTCACTGCAGTGCCACATCTTGTTTAATAACCTGAATCTCAGCAGGGTGTCGTGTACTCGGTTATAAAGGCTGAATAAACATTTTATGAGAGCCTTTCCTCTCTTTATGATCAGTCATGTTTTGTTCTGCAGGTTTTTCCTCTTCCTCTGAAAGGACAGAGCAAAGTTGTAACTCTTCTATCATTTCCAAATTAATCTAATTGGAGCGGTTCTTCGCCGTTCTCAATTTCATGCAAATACCACTGCCATTACTTGTGCAAATAGTTGGTGTGTCTCTCCACGTTTAGAAAATTAAGCATTAATTCTCACTGTGGGCTAGGACAGGCTGTGTTGCATGACAAATAGATGGGAGGAAAAAAAAAAAAAAAAGGAAAAAAAAATAACACTTTACAAATCCAGCAGAGCTTTGCTTCCGAGCGCTCGCAGCGTTGGGCAGCACAAAAAGATTGTACAAAAACTGACGTGTTTTAGCAACTCCCAAAGGAGGGGGATTTTTTGGTGGGTTTTTTTTTTTTTCTTTTCCCCATTATTATAGAGGTACTTGGCAGTTTCTGTTTTGCTGAAGCATCCTATTGTCGGGGATGAATCCTCTTTTTTAGAGAGCTGTTTGAAGTGTTTGCTTTCCCTTGCAGACGCTCTCACCCACAACAGGAAAAACGTTCCTGTTAAAATAATGGAATTCCTTAGAAAGTGCAGGGATTGTGCAGTCTGTGAGCAGTGCACAGACAGCCCTGGCAAACATCCCTGAGATCCTGAAAAAGGGGGAGGACAGGAGAGAAATCCTTCCTGCGGCTGCCCTGAGCTGAAGTGAGGGCACAGCTCGTCCTCCTGCACGGATGGGCTGCCTCAGGTTGGGGGCATTTTTGGGAGATGTAGGAAGGGCACCACGGATTACCTGGGTGGGGACCTCTCCCACCATCCCAGGGGGATCCAACCCCAGTGTCCAACCTGGCCTGGGACATCCCAGGGATGCAGGGGCAGCCCCAGCTGCTCTGGCAATTCCAGACCAGACAGCAATTCCTGACCCACATCCCACCCCAATCTCCCCTTTCCCAATCTGGAGCCATTCCCTGGCTCCTTTCCCAAATTCCAGCTCTCCTGTCCTCCCTGGAATGTTCTGGAAGCTCTCCCTGCAGCCTTCCCTTCTCCAGGGAACATTCCCAGCTCTGCCAGCCTCCCCTTGGCTCCAGCTCCTCTCCCAGCAATTCCTGGCCCCAGGGGCTTCCCTTGCAATCTCACAAACCAGGCAGGCTCTCCCTTCCCTTCTCCTCTCTTTTCTCTCCCCATTTCCCAGCCCAAGCCCTCGCCATGGATCCTGAGTGTGCCCAATGCCAGCAGAATCCCGGGATGCTTTGGCTGGGAAGGGCCCTCCCAGCTCATTGCAGGGACCCCTGCCAGCAGCCCAGGGGGCTCCAATCCTTCCTGGCACATCCCAGGGATGCAGGGGCAGCCCCAGCTGCTCTGGCAATTCCAGCCCAGCCAGCAATTCCTGACCCACATCCCACCCCAATCTCCCTTTCCCAATCTGCAGCCATTCCCTGGCTCCTGTCCCTCCATCCCCAGCTCCTCTCCAGCTCTCCTGCAGCCCCTGCAGGGGCTCTGAGCTCTCCCTGGACGCTTCTCCTCTCCCAGAGTGGAAGGGAGAAGCCTGAGGAGCCACCAGAGGTGGTTTCCTTTGGTGAACTCAGGACATGGAATCACTGTCCCTGTCTCCCCTGTGCTTCTCAGCAGTTTGTTCTCCTCCAGGCTGGAAATTGCTCTTTTTGCTGCCTGGATTTCCCTTTGTTCAGGACCATGAGGCTGATGTCAGAAATCCCCTGAGCAGAGACTTGCTCAAACCATTGCACCCAGTCAGTGGCTCAGCAGTGTTTAGTTCCTCATGAACTTTTATTTTCCCTGCTGATGAGATTCTTTGTTTGTTTTATGCCTTGAGTTCCATTTAACAGCAGTTCTCACCCCCTTCAGCCCTTGCCCCAAAGAAGGAGAGGCAGCTCTGCACAAAACTCTGGGTGTGGATCTGTCATCCCCACATAAATTCACATCTTGAGAGGGGTAAAAAAAAAGGGTAAAAAAAAGCTGGCAAGGTCAATTTTAAACTTTGTTCTCCTGGCTGTGTAAAATCAGCATCACAGCAGCTGAAAGGGGCTGAAATTTGGGATTCAAATCAGGGCTTTTGTCAGACACCACAAGAAATAAAAGAGTTCCTTGGAGTTTCCTTCTGCTATGATCTCGAGTAATTGACACATGACAGATTTCACTGCTGTTAATTGTTTTATAATAATGATATTATATTAAAGGATGTTCAGTGCTCCGAGGAATCCAGAGTCTGAGGTAGCTGAAAGGTAAAAGTGTGGATGTTTTCAGAGCTAATACAAACATCTCAACTTTTTTGGGTTTTGCTGAGCGATTGGCTTCGCTGATAACTTGTGGCAATGAGTTCTGCAGGTTAATTATGCATTTAATTGGTTTCAAATTTGTTGCTTTTCAATTTCACTGTTCACTGACTATTTCCTCGGTCTTGTATTATGAGAGGGAGTAAATAGGAGAGCCTGGCTCACCTTCTCTGAACATTTAATTATTTTGTGTACCTCTCTCCTGTACACAGAGCTCTTCTCAGGGGTTTGGTCTTTATGTATCTCCAGCTTCTTTCTTTTCCAAAGCTTTTCCCTGCAGTGACCAGAATATAAATACACAGAGCTCTGGGAGGACCTGCATTTTATTTATATCCAATACTGTGATCTCAGTGTGGTGCTGTCTTCTCCTTCCCCTTTTCTTCAGAAATCTGGTTTTATTTTGCTGTTTCAACACACGGGACAAGTTTTCCTTGGCTTTTCCTGCAGAAATATCAAGTTTTTCTCTGGGGCTTTATAGTCAGGATAAAAAAGCTTCACTTGGTCGGTGCTGACTTTTCCTTTCAAGTTATTTTCCACTCATCCTCATTGGGTCCATCCCTGGCAATGCCCCAGGCCAGGCTGGATGGGGCTGGGGATAGAGGGAGGTGTCCCTGCCATGGCAGGGGTGGCACTTCAAACCCAAACCCTTCTGGGATTTTACCTGCCATGGTCTTCTCTGGTTTGATTTTTTGGCCATTTCAATCCAGTAATTTCTATGAAACCCTTTTGGTTTTCACTGAAGTCCATTATTACTTGCTTTACATTTTTCTGTGCATAAAATGCTATTGAATTACTTTTGAATATCCTCTTGGACAGCTGGTTTATTCTTTCCAAGTGTAACAAAAATTTACCCTGAGCTGTGTAAACAGTTTGGTAGAACCGTGTAGAACCATGCTTTTTTTATTTTTTGGAACAATCCCTGCAGTGTTAAACCCTTTAAATGTTGTGTCAGCAAATGTTCATGACAGGAATGTCAGAGCATGGAATAGAAATGTCAGCATCAGTCCCTCTCTTCCATGGATTTCCTGCCTCCAATTACTTAATTATATTCATAAATGTGAGGGTTTGTTTAGTTGCCCATTCCCAAATTCCTGGCACACTCAGACATTCGCCATCTGAACGGGGCAAGGGCTTTAAACAAAAATAAATTGCTGCCATTTATTTTCCTACTATGGTCTTCACCAAACTCAAGTCTTTGTTTCCCTTCCTGTCTTGCATTAAATCTGCTTTTGCCATCATTCAGTTTGAATATTTTCAGCGCTTAGAATATTATTTATTTCTGTTAGAATAACACAAACACCAGCAGAGCTTGAAGTATAATTATGTTAAACACTGCACAGATGTGTAGTGAGTTCCAGGCTCTGCCCTGGAGACTCTGCAGTCAAATGAGAAGAGAAATAAAAGTGCAGTGAGTGGAAGTTGGACACAGAAATTCAATGACACGTGTTATAGGATTATATAAAAGGAAGGTGCTCACCAATAATCGATGCATAAATCAATCCCAGCCCCTTTCAGAGCTGCTCTACTCAAGGTAATAATTCTCTGGTGCTTTTATTTCAGAATAAGTTGTTCAATCTTTAAAGAAAACACTGAAAGACCAGCATTGTAATTTAGTAATTAAAATACAAAGAGCATTAAATCCTGCTGTGTTCTCCCACTTTCCCAGGGCTTTGCTGGATCTTTGTTTGTAGGTAGTAATTTAAAGAGTTATGGTAACTACGTGGTATTAAGTTAGGATTTTCACACTTAGTTAACTGTTTTGTGGATATAAAGTGAAGAACTGCAAACTGTCTTATGAATTTTTGAGTTGAGTTTACAGAGTGCTGGAAAAAAATGAAGCAGAGCTAAAAACTGACTTATTAATTGGGATGAATGTTTAGGTTGAGATATGTGCACACCAGTTACTGGTAAATATTTTCTTTACCAAGTGAATTTTTTTGTGTGTGTCGATGCCAAAAGGTCTTTGGGGAAAGTTGGACATTCCAGAAATTCACCAAAATTATCTTCCCTTGGCAGTGCTGAGGTTAATCCTTGAATTTCACTGTTAAGTCAAATATTCTGTTTAAAGATGCATTTGTTTCTGGGTTACGTCTTCAGTCTGAAATTATCTGCTCGTTGCAGTTCTTTTATTCTCTAGCTGAATAGGAAAATCTCTGGGAAATAAAATGTCTGCATAATTTGAGCCAGAATCAATGAGTTTTGATGGTTTGTTTATTACTAAGTACAAGAATTCAATTTAACACGATCAAAATTCCAAAAAACACAGATAAAATACCTTTAGGACAACAGATTATCTGTATTTTTAGTGCCTTTTTAAACATCCAAAGATGAAGATTCTGCTTGTGTTGTAGCCTTCAAATTGAGAAACACCTGATGTAGTTACAAGCGACTCAATTGTGTGTCTTGAGCAGAAATCAATCCTTTGAATAGCAGAGCAGCAATAAATCTCCTTTTATTTGCTGGTCCAAAGTGGATTTCCCTCTTTGGGCATCATCACTTTTTATCTTCAGTGGGAATTGCTTCTCAGGATCCCAGACTGAGCAGCCACTTCCACTGAGGCAGCTCGTGCTGGGGGAAATGATCTCGATTCGTGCAGAGTTTGCCTCACTCGAGAGAAAAAGTGGGATTTTCACAGATGGAAAATAACTCTGGAGAATGGCCCCTGATGCTGCGTGGCCTCTAATAAACACCAAATACAGGAGGTTTTCAATGGGATTCCAAATGAGATTGGCTTTGAAGTGGCTTCAGTGAGGTGGTGAATTTTTATTGCTTTTATTAATGCAGCATCCCGAAGAATTATTTCACTCTTTATGTGAAAGACTCTTCAGTTTACAAAGCACGAGAATTGAGGATTTTAAAACGGTGATAGTACAGCACTGGTGAGAAATGAGGCTGGGTTTTGGACAGAAAATGAAGAGTCCTAGGTGGAAAGCTTAAATTTCAACATTTTCTCTGAATATTTGGGTGCAAACTTCTTCTCTCTGGCTTGGTTTTGGATTTCAGGGGTGAATTTTTGGAAGAGTGCTGCTTCCTTACGTTCTGCTTTGTTTTACATTGTGTGTTGTTTAAAAGTGCATCCAACATTGGCTGACTGTGCTTAGCAATAACTTTTCTTTACCCTTCTATTGTTTAATCCGGGAATCGAAAAGTATATTTCTGCAAAATGATCATTAATGTCAATTCTGAACACGGTAAAAAAATGGCCAGAAAAATTTACGATTTGCTCCAATAGCGGTGTAACAACAAAGATGGAAGTAGAACACAGTCCTCAGTCAGTTTGCTGACAGGTTTTTTCCTGAATTTTCCAGGATAACGGTCCTCTTGCTCTGTTTTATCCACTTTGGCTCATATGGAGCAGTGTCTGCTTCTTTCAGTTGCGTGAAAAGCTCCATATTTGACATATGACTGAAACATCAGAAGCTGTCAGCCACGGTTAGAGACAATATTTGAATTGCTACAAATACCTGGCAGCACTACAGATAGTCTTTAAAATGTTTGATCTCCTTGGACTGTGTTGGCTGACTGAAAAGCGTGGCTAGAGTTTCAGGAATAAGTCATGCCTCTCTTTCATTCCCAGTGACATGCAGAGATGTAATTCAGATTTTTTCCGCGTCTCTTTTTCCTTTGAACCACGGTTGGCTGGAAACACGAGGCTTTGCTGCCTGTTGCTAATCACTAGAATAGTCATGAGTGGATTTTAATTTTTATTTGCAAGGAAGTAAAGTCTTTGGAGTCTGTTGTTTTGAAGCTGAGCAAACCAGATGGTTCATTTGGAGTTTGGTGAGAAATGGCAGCGTTTCTTTAGTGCTGATTTTGCACAAGGATGGGTTGGACAGGGCTGGGAGCAGCCTGGGCTGGTGGAAGGAGTGGGAATGAGATGATCTTGAAGGTCTCTTCCACCCCAAACCAGTCTGGGATTCTCTAATTGCTCATTTCTGATCGCTTGGTGCAAATGTGTGATTTTTCTGCCCTCGTTTTGGGGTGGGATTATAAAATAAATCAGGCTGGAAGAACTCGGGGTCCTCTCAAGTGAGTGGTGACTCAAAACTTCCCTCCTGCTGCTTCTCCTCCGTGAGCCCTGTCCCTGCACGGGCTCTGAGGGGCTGTGCAGGTGGAGAGGGCTCAGCAGAGCTTTTCTGTCTCCAGGCTGGGAAGTTTTCAAACCCCAGCTGGATCCAGCTGTGTCCTCTTCCTCACCCCCGTTTCAGCTCTGGCATCTCTCTGGGTGCTCTCCCAAACTCATCCACCTCCTCCTCCACGTGTCCCACGTTGTGGAGGGGCTGCCCAGGGTGGTCTGGAGTGCCCATCCCTGGAGGTGTCCAAGGAATTCCTGGAGGTGGCACTGAGAGCTCCGAGCTGGGCACAGGGTGAGCGTTGGGCACAGCTTGGTTTTGAGGATCCTGAAGGGCTTTTCCAGCCTCAGTGATTCTGAGATTTTCCTTGTTCAGCTTTTTATTCTGGCATAACAAAAGCTCTTCTTGCTGGGGCAAGCACCTCAGGGAATTTCTGCCTTGGTGTTCCTGTGGGTTCTGCTGGGCATATTCCCGTGACTCCTGTCAGGATTGGAATCTGTCACTCTTTTCTTGGCATTTGTACATTTGTGTTTTTCTCCTTTGGTCTATAACGAGATTCGGTAAATGAAGCTTCTTGTCACATCTTCTGTTCTACACCAGATCCTTACTTGTTCATAAATTCAATTTTTTAATTTTCTCCATTAGCCTCCTTCTCTCAATGTGATCTTTTTTATCTGCTCGACTCACTCTTTTAGGACTTCATTATTTTTAGAAAATGTACTGTAGCACATTTAGTGGTAATTACAAAGCTTGTTTTAATTACACTTGTCAAAGACTCCTTTTATGATGCATTATTGGCGCTGCCGTTTCCAATTCCTAACAATTTCTCCGCCCTTACAAGTGGAAATGAACATCCCTCTTTTCAAGTGATGTGTCCACAGGATTTTTTTTGTGCTTCAGGATGATTTTGTGCACAGTGATAATTTAAAAGGAGTTCTTTGAGGGGGAAGAGACCAGCATCTGTTCCCAAGAACATCCATAAGCTCCTGGTGTTGCCTGTTCAGAGGGAAGGGTGTATTTCTATGCTGAAATAAAGGTTAAAAATTAAAACTGGGGCAGTTCAACATCCATTAAATGTGGAAATTGGGAATTATTTTTCTTGGGACGCTCCATGCAGTAGAAAACGAGAGAAGTTTTGCTGATCATAATAATTTATGCAAATGATGAAGCTTTGTTTGATGTTATCAATGTGCAACCGTGGATGCACAGGGCTGTGCCTGGGTGAGGGGAGTTCAGTGGGTGTCACATCCCTGGAGACATCCAAGGGCAGGCTGGACAGGGCTCTGAGCAGCCTGATGGAGCTGAAGGTGTTGCTGCTTGTGCAGGGGTTTGGGAGATGATCCTTAAGGTCCCTTCCAGCCCAAACCATGATTCATGAAACGCCCCAAAACTCGTTTTACAGTGTGACACTCACAGCCTGGACCTGAATTCCAAGCTCTGGAGTTCACACCCAGCTCTAACCCATGGATATGCTCATCCAGTGAACCTCAGGTTGGAAGAGATGTGGGAAACCTCCAACAACGTGGTAGAGGAAAATCATGGTTTGAGAAGATGGTGTTTTGAGGTGGTCATATTTTGAGAAGATCCTGTTTTGAGAAGATGGTGTTTTGAGAGGATGGTGTTTTCAAGAAGATCCTATTTTGAGAAGATCCTATTTTGAGAAGATCATGTTTTGAGAAGATCCTATTTTGAGAAGATCATGTTTTGAGAAGATCCTATTTTGAGAAGATCACGTTTCAGGAAGATCATGTTTTGAGAAGATCATGTTTTGAGAAGATTATGTTTTGGGAAGACCATGTTTTGAGAACATCATGTTTTGAGACCATCATATTTTGAGAACATCATGTTTTGAGAACATCATGTTTTGGGAGGATCTTGTTTTGAGAAGATCATGTTTGGAGAAGATCATTTTGAGAAGATGATGTTTTGGGAGATCATATTTTGAGAACATCCTATTTTGATATATGATATATTCTCAAAGTTTTGAGAAGATCTGTTTTGGGAAGATCATGTTTTGGGCAGATCACATTTTGAGATCCCTTTAGTGCTGCTGCATCCTGCTCATCCTGAGGTGCCAGCAGATCTCCTGTGGGACGGTGCTTAGGGATCTGCCACCACTTCTTTAACCTTTCATCCATTCATTTTTCCTTCAGGCCCATCCCAAGACCTGCAGATATTCCATGTGAGCTTCCCCATGAGAGGAACCCCCATTGCTGTCATCAGCATTTCCTTTGGGAAACCCTCCCTCACCAACCTGATGTGACAGGAGCCCTCCCAGCCCCAGTCCAGGTCTGGAATCCTTGGATGAGCCTGGGGAGGTCTCCAGTCCCTTGGTGTCCACCCACCCCATCCCCTGATGTTTGCTGAGATGACCCTAAAGCAAAACCTTCACCTGGCTGATGTTAATTTATGAATTCAAACTGCACTCTTAGCTTGAAGCAGAAAAACGCAATCTGCAGCTACCTCAGCAGTTCCACTGCAGATTTTTGGGATGTTCATGAATTTGGAGCTTGGAGTCTGTGCTGAGGGGCAGCTCTAAACCTGGCACTGCCCAAGGCTTCAGGAGCTGGGTCTGGAATCTGCCTGCAAACCTACATTAAACCACCTGAGAAGGATTTTTGTATCAGCTCCTTAAATAATAGCAATGTATAACCACACACACTTAAATCTTGTTGCATCCAGCAATAGATTCCCTCCTTTTATTACTTTTAAAATTTAATTATTAAACATAGATTTGCAACCAGCTGCTTATTTGCTCTGTTGTGCCTCACAGGGGGCAAAATAAATGTGGTTTTGTTGAATCCAGGGTGAGCAGGGCTTGGTTTTGTCACAGGAAAGCTCTGGAGTCAGGTATGAGGTGATTCCTGGAATTTTTTTGTCAGGAAATAATCCATTTTTCCATTGATGCCGACTCCTCCCTGTGTTAAATCCAGGTGAAAACAAAACCCAGGTTTGGCCTTTAAATCTTGGTCCAGTTTCCTGGTGATTGTGAAGAACCTGTATTGAATATTAGTGACCTGTTAGGGGTGTTAAATTTGGGCAGCTTGGGAAGCACAGGTGGCTTTTTGAAGGTGTTCTTTAGAAAACACCCAAGCCAAGGTTTTATTTATCAGAGTTTTTTCGTGAAGGAACAACCACCCTGTCCCAGTCTCTCATTTACACCTCAAGTGCAGCATTCAGCTAATTGAAAACATGGCTAGTCTTAATTATTTTCTTGCAGCTCATTGTCATTCACAGGGATCTTGTTGCTGCAGGCCCATAAATATAATATTATTTTACAGGTTTTTATTTTGGCACTCACTTCTCCTCTATTGGCATATTTATAGTCTCCTGTATAAATGAATAGTTTTATTTATTATTTATTCATTTGAACCTTGCTGTGTTTGCGTTACTGTACAAGTGTCAGAGGTGGAAGAAACTTTTTTTTGCTGAATTTCTTAATTGCCAACCAAATCTTCCAGTTCCTTTCACAACACAGGCAAGCAAACCTTTGGATAAACAGATTATTTAGTATTTTCTATACAATATTTCCCCTTTATCAGTGACAGATCAGGGCAGTGAGCCCTGAGTGTCACTGCAGAGCAGTAAAATCCAGCTGGTTTGATGATTAATTATTTTGAGGGGGGACAAGGAACCAAACCCAAAAACCAACCTGAAAAACAGACCAACTTCCCAAGTAAATCTGATTTCCAGGGCAGGATCTTCCATTCAGAGAGAAATCCTTGGAATAAATATTAATAATAAACACATTCCCTGGTCACAGGAAGACTGAGGCAAAGGATTTAAGCTGAGCTTAATTCCTGGAGGACAAGGATGGGTTTTCTCTTTGGCACTGGCCTGGTTTGTACAGCAGGAATGTTCTGGAGATCTTTGGTGTTATGGGCATCGTGGGATGGGTGGACATGGAATATTTGCACTGGGCACCCATGAAGATGCCTTGCAGATCTGGAATGGGACATCTGGAATGTGGGATCTGGAATGTGAGATGTGGAATGCTAGAGATGGAATGTGAGATGTGGAATATGAGATATGGAATGTGATATATGGAATGGGAGATCTGGAATGGGAGATGTGGAATATGAGATCTGGAATATTACATATGGAATGTGAGATCTGGAATGGGAGATGTGGAATGTTAGAGGTGGAATGGGAGATCTGGAATGTGAGATGTGGAATATGAGATCTGGAATGGGAGAGATAGAATATGAGATCTGGAATGTGAGATCTGGAATATTAGATATGGAATATGATATATGGAATGTGAGATCTGGAATGTGAGATCTGGAATATTAGATATGGAATGTTAGAGATGGAATGTGAGATCTGGAATGTGAGATGTGGAATATGATATATGGAATGTGAGATCTGGAATGTGAGATGTGGAATATGATATATGGAAT
Source organism: Sitta carolinensis (assembly GCA_032173965.1). Taxonomy (NCBI): domain Eukaryota; kingdom Metazoa; phylum Chordata; class Aves; order Passeriformes; family Sittidae; genus Sitta; species Sitta carolinensis. Next base: position 1,234,428 of record JAVUNC010000005.1, read on the forward strand.
GTGAGATATGAAATGTGAGATATGGAATGTGAGATCTGGAATGTGAGATCTGGAATGTGAGATGTGGAATATGAGATCTGGAATGTGAGAGATGGAATGTGAGATCTGGAATGTGAAATCTGGAATATTAGATATGGAATATGAGATCTGGAATGTGAGAGATGAATGTAGATGAATGTGAGATCTGGAATGTGAGATCTGGAGTATGATATATGGAATGTGAGATCTGGAATGTGAGAGATGGAATGTGAGATCTGGAATGTGAGATTGGAATATGATATATGGAATGTGAGATCTGGAATGTGAGATGGAATAGATAATGGAATTGAGATCTGATGTGAATGTGAAATATATATGGAATTAGATATAAATGTGAGATCTGGAATGTGAGAGATGGAATGTGAGATCTGGAAATGTGAATCTGGAATATTAGATATGGAATATGAGATCTGGAATGTGAGAGATGGAATGTGAAGATTGGAATATGAGATCTGGAATGTGAGATCTGGAGTATGAATATGGAATGTGAGATCGAATGTAGAGATGGAATGTGAGATCTGGAATGTAAAATATGGAATATTAGATATTAAATGAGATCTGGAATGTGATGTGGATATGAATCTGGAATATGATATCATGGAACGTGAGATGTGGAATATAGATCTGGAATATGAGATCTGGAATATTAGATATTAAATATTAGATCTGAAATGCTAGATATTCACTGTGAGATACGGAATATTAGATCTAGAATATGAGATTTGGAATATTAGATATGGAATATGAGATCTGGGATATGAGATATGGAATATCAGAAATGGAAAGTTAGATATGTAATATTAGATATGGACTTTGAGATATGGAATGTGGGATGTGGAATATGAGATCTGAAATATTCCATTTGGAATGTGAGATGTGAAATATGAGATATGGAATATTCTATTTTGAATGTGATATACAGAATATGAGATATGGAGTATTCCATTTGGAATGTGATATATGGAATATGAGATACAGAATGTGAGATGTGGAATGTGATATATGGAATAGGAGACATGGAATATTCCATTTGGAATGTGATATACAGAATATGAGATATGGAAAGTGAAATCTGGAATTTGAGATATGGAGTATTCTATTTGGAATGTGATATATGGAATAGGAGATAAGGAATATTCCATTTGGAATGTGATATACAGAATATGAGATATGGAATATTCCATTTGGAATGTGATCTATGGAATGTGAGATCTGGAATGTGAGATCTGGAATATGAGATAAGGAATATTCCATTTGGAATGTGATATACAGAATATGAGATATGGAATATTCCATTTGGAATGTGATCTATGGAATATGAGATAAGGAATATTCCATTTGGAATGTGATCTATGGAATAGGAGATAAGGAATGTGGGATGTGGAATGTGAGGTGTTAAGGCACAGAATTCCCAGATCCTCTGGAGAATTTTCAGTGGCTCTGGGAGGTCCCCAGGGATTATCTGCAAGGAGAAACCACCCATGAGCAAGAGAAACCCTGGGAATGTGGCTGGGGAGTATTTCATGGAACGGCCTCTGGAAAACCTGGAATTAGTGAGGCAAGGCTGATGTAAATGCTGGGGACAGGGCACGTGCTCCAGGGAATTCTCATGGGGGTTTGAGTCAGCCAAAATACTTTTTTTGGGGTATTTTTGAAGAGGTTGCACAAAATCCTCCCAAAATTTCCAAGCAGTTTCCTGCATTTTTCCATTTACACCTGACATGTGCGTGGTGTCTTTTTCTTTTTGCATTCAAAATCTTCACCATTATATAATAAATATATATTATATATATATATATAAATATATATATAAATTTATATAATAAGTCTAATTTGAATTTTAACATTTTTACATGCTTCAGGACCTAGAGACAAAGGTAAGCAGTTGGATAAGGAAACAAGAGAAAATCCAAACTTTTTAATGTATTCCTTGGGCTTTTGCTAAAAAAAAAACAACAAAAAATTAATCTTGACAAAGGGAATCAAATCTTGTGTCTGTACAATATGTGGTGTAATTGTTGTAATCACCTTTATTAGACAATTATTAGTCACTAAAGGTATTTTATTAAAAAATGATGGACCTGGAAAGTATTTGCATTGATAATTTCGGTGTTGAATCCTTCATAACTTGTTAAAAATCACTTGTCTGCTATTTACACTGCAGAACTTACAGCTTTATATATTTTTAATAAATTCCTCTGTGCCTGTGTGCTTTTTAAATGTATTTTCCAATTTTTAATGAGTCCCCTTAATCCTAGAAAATGGGAAATACTGCAGATGAAAAGCCCAAACCATCAATTTGCTGGAAGCAGTGTCTCTTAAAAGAACACTCAGGTCACATTAGGATTGAAAAGATAAATATTTTAAATTATTCTGTATTATTTCAGGTTCCTGAACGTGGGAGTGATCTCGTGGTCAAGTTTTTCAGCTCAGTGGGTACTGCAGCCAAACCAGGAGTTTCAGAGGAGTGATTCCTCAGGAGGGAGGACAGGAAAGTTTTGGAGGCACTTTTTAGCAAATATATGAAAGGATTTTTGATCTTCCCAAATATCCACCTGTTTAGAATTAGCTTTTCCTAAGTTTAGAAGCGATTTCAAATTAAAAATTAAAAATAAATTATTATTTGTTTAAAATAAATTTAATTAAAAAAAATTTGAAAATAAAAAATAAATGCCAGCCTGGTGCATTCTGGTGACATTGCCAAATCCATTTTGGGCAGAGCTGTTGAGGAGGGCAGGAACAAGCCCAGAACTCTTAATTAATATTTTTATTATTCTTTTTTTTAGGCCAGGCAGCTGGATGAGAAGGACAGGGAGCTGAAGAAACACGATGCCTTCTACAAAGAGCAGCTGGCTCGGCTGGAGGAGAGGGTAAAACCTTTTTTTTTCCCCCTTTTTTTCCCCTTTCCATTCATTTCTGCTCCTGGTTATATTTACAAGATGACTTCTTTAAGGACATAAAGATTAAAATTCTGGCCATAGGGTATTTTTGTATTGCTGTTGCTGTTTCTGGCTTAATACTGACAAGGTGGAAGGTTTGATGGGAGAATATTTGTTTTCTTCACTAACAAAGTTCTCACATTCGCTGTGGGATTTCATCTGTCACGGTAATTACAGACAGAAAAATGAAATAATGAGGTTATTTTATACCAACGCTGATGAAGAGCCAGTGGAAGTGAAGAAGTGTCACCAAGTAAAATAATTTAAATTAAATTAACAAAAAAAAAAGTGAAGTGTGAAGGGACACAGTGAATTTCTGCTTTCAGTGGGTGGAATTAGTGATTCCTCCATCAGTACATGGAGAGTTTAATTTTAATTCCAAGTTTATACCACGCTTAAAAAGCACTTCTGTGTCTTTATCTCATCACAGCCTTGAAATTAAACTGTAGAGAGCAGCTTGGGAAGCTGTGGGACTTGCTTACAGTGGCTTAACATATTGCTGTTAACATTCCCATTCTTTACAGGGTATTATTTTATAGGATGTTAATTTCAAATAATTACTGCTGTCATCATTTCCTGGCTCCCAGGTTGGTTGTAACCTCCAGCCTGAATACATTTGCCTCCTTTACCCCTCTGCCTTCTTCCTCAGCCTGTATATTGGTGATTAATTCGGATTTTTATTTATTTATTTTTTTATTTTTTGTTAGCTGGTTGTGAAAATTATTAACAAGATACATATTCATTGGTGCAGCTTAGCAGGCCAGAAGAAAACCCCTTTTTTTCTGTGGATTAGGAGGAAGAACGTGGTGCATGAATTAGCAGGGTGTGTAATTGGTCTTAATGAATATTTTAAATTGAGGGCACATCCGATACCATCTCGGGGTTTTGTCCTCCCTCCTTGAAGATGACATTAATGGAGTCCCGTGTTCCTGGCAATGAAAGAGACTTTGAAAGGATGAGGGGGAAAATCAGTTTAATGATTCTAAATCCGTGCATTATTTAAACAGCTGAAAATGAAGACCCTTCCCCAAGAAACTCCAGAGAACACTTTGGTTTTTTCTCCAGGAACTGGCGTGGCGTTAGAGGGAAAAGCTTCAGTGGGATTTTATCCTGCTGAATTATGGATTATGGATTTTTTCTGGGGTGGTTGTAGCTGTGCTCTGAATGGGGAATAATTCATGGCAGAGGGTGCCTGATAAGTCATGGATCTTGGACAGCTTTTTTTATCTTTTGCACCTTTTCAGGTGTTTTTCTTGGTGATTTTTCACATTCACGTAGGTCACTGGTACAGTGGCTTCACTCGCTCCTGTTAGTGAAGATTCCAATCTGTGTAAATCCATTTTTGTGCTGTGCAAGGGAGGTAATGAACTTTAAATAACTTTATTTAGAGTTCTGCTGGAGTGCCACCCCCAGGGGATGTGAAATAGGAAATTCTGCCATCTCTTGGTTTCTCTGCTTGGCTTGGAAATCTCCAGCATTCCAGCAAATAATTCTGAATTCCTTGGTTTTTATGCCATGGGTGATGTTTGTGTTCAGGGTGGAGTTTTTCTGGTACCAAGCCTCGTCTTTTCATCCTGACTCCTTATTTGTGAGGAAAAATCTGCTTTTCCAAGTTGTCATCCAGTTTGTCATCAAGGTAAATCTTCATCTTCTCCTACACAAGAAAGGTGCTGTTCCAGCTCTGAGAGGAGCGAACTCTGTTCCAAATCTGACTCGGAATTTCTTCAGAGAGGTGGAGATTGTGGAGTGAAAACCTGGACAGGCAGAGGGGTCACAGCTCCTGCAATCCCACCTTCCCTCCCTGGGCTCACCTGGGAGCTTCTCTGCTGGGAATTTTGAACATTGGGATGGAAACAGAGCTTTGAAAAAAAAAAAAAAGAAGAGAAAAAAAAGGCAGGTCTGGAAAAGACAGAGCATGAAAAGAGGCTGGGTGGTTGTTCCTGAACTTGTCCTGATTTCAGTGGAAGGTGCACAGAGACAGAGCTTGGGCTGCTCAGCAGAGGGAATTTTGGAACAGGAGGTGGGGTGGGAGCAAGTGGAGCTCAGAGAATTAATGTCAGGCTGGAGAAATGTTCAATCCGAGTCTGTCACCTGTGACAAAGAATGCTAATTACAATCTCAGATCATTCCCACATCAAATGAGCACACGTTAAAAACCCTTCAGTTGTGCCTATGTGGTATTTCTGGCTGTTGCATCATGGAGTGTCAGAGCTCATCTCGATGATTAATTGGCTTTTTGATTATTTAGCCTTTTCAATTAGAAGCTTCGTATTTGTGTTCTTCGGTGCTCTGAAAAAACAATGCAGACATTGATAATAGAGGGAGATGACAACAGAACAGATTAGTGTCAGCACAGCGTGCTCCTTATGGAGAAAATTATCCATATTCAGTGCCAGATGAAGCCTGTCAATTATAAAATATTTCAGTGACTGAGGGAGATGCTCAACCTTTACAGGGCATTAATACAGGACAAAATAACTGTGCACAAATGACAGCTGCGATAGTAAAACATCAACAATTCTATTCTCCAGGGAATAACTGTTCATAAATTTGGTTTATGTGCTAAAACCCTTTTGATACTTCCCCAAAACCCAGCAATTCCCCTAACAGCTGCCAGTGTTTCTAGGTCAAAGACAGCACACGAGCTGTTGGTTGTTACATGCTCGCCAGCAGCAGAGCAGGAGCAGGGTTTAACAGAGCAGCTCCAGAGCAGCCTTGCCCTGCTCTGCATCTGCCTGGGGTGTGCAGCTGTGCTTTAGGGGCTCACAAGAAGCTTGGAGGGGCAGTGGGCTCTGGTTTTCATTGTCCACCCATGGACAGGAGGGGGTTCCTGACCACAGCCAACCCCAGAGACAGAGCAGTGCTGAAGTCACTGAAGGGAGTTGGGTGTTATTTACTTAGAGGTGCAAGGCTCTGCACAAGGGTCGAGGCAAGCACAAATCCAGGAGGGGAGAAAAGGGTGGAGAGCAGCCCTGGGGGAAGGACTTGGGGGCTTTGGTGAAGGAGAAGCTGCACGTGCCCTGGCTGTGGGCTTTGGGAGCCAGAACCCCCCTGGGCAGCAGGGGAGGGGATTCTGTCCCTGTGCCACTCTCAGGTGAGAGCCCACCTGAGCTGCTCCAGCCCTGGGACACAGCAGCAGCACCTGGAGCTGCTGGGGAGAGGCCAGAGGAATCCATGGAGCTGCTCCAGGGCTGGGAGAGCTGGGGGTGCCCACCTGGAGAAGGGAAGGCTGCAGGGAGAGCTTCCAGAACATTCCAGGGAGGACAGGAGAGCTGGAGAGGGACTGGGGATGGAGGGACAGGAGCCAGGGAATGGCTGCCAGTGCCAGAGGGCAGGGCTGGGGGGGATTTGGGCTGGAATTCTTAGGAAGCAATGCTCTGGAATTGCCAGAGCAGCTGGGGCTGCCCCTGCATCCCTGGCAGTGTTTCCCAGGCCAGGTTGGACATTGGGGTTGGAGCCCCCTGGGCTGGTGGCAAATGTCCCTGCCCATGGCAGGGGGTGGAACTGGGTGAACCTGGAGGTCTTGTCTAACCTAAAGCATTCTGTGACTCTCTAAAGAGAAAATAAATTTGTTTTGGAATAAAGAAGAGCCCCAATGTGAAATCAGAGCCCTTTTCCAAGGAATGCTATTCCAACCCTGTGTACCACACACCCAGGATCTCTGGCTCTCCTTACTCAGTGCACTTCCCTGTAGTTGAAGCTGTTCCATTTCTGGTGTTTATAGGAAAAATTGTCTCCACCTTCCCTGTCTTGCCCCTTTAACTCCAGTGGAGAGGTGCAGTACTTTTGCCTGGTTTCAGTGCCAGTCCCAAGCCCCATTGTCTGTAGTTGTTATTGATAACCAGCTCTGCACCTCCAGTGTCCCTTTGCTGTGCAGCTTCCAGTCCCCATCAACACCTGCCCACGATTTTCATGCAGAGCTCCTGACATCCCAGCTTTCCTTCACCCCATTGCTTTTGCTTTCCACCATTTTTTATGAAGGACACCTGACCCTCTCCTGCTTCTCATCGAGGTTTTGGCATCACAGACACTCAGTGAGCTGTGGCTGCTCCTGCTCTGTCTCTGAGACTGATGGGACTCCCCAGTTCCAATCTCCTCCAGCAAACCCAGCTATTTTCATGTTGCACTGCTTCCTAATGCTAATATGCATCATTAGGAGAATCCTGCCCCAAGTCATGGGAGCAGAAGGAAATTAATTTTAATACCCTGCTGTATGACATGACTACTTAGTTTATCAGTGTGAATGAGCAAGATATGGATCCCCATATTAATCATCATATTTTCCACTGGAGCCAAGTTTCTGTGCTCCTGAGTTTCCTGGAAATACTTGGAAGTGTGGAGCAGTTTGGATGTGGATGTGGTTATGGAGTGAGGTAATAGGGTTATCCTGGAGCATGAACCTGAGGGGTGGATCAGGGAGCTGGGAAAGGCTCAGCCTGGAGCTCAGGGGGCTCAGGGGACTCTGCACAACTCCTGAGAGGAGGGGAGGATTTGGGCTCTGGGCACAGGGACAGGCACAGGAGGGCAGGGAACGGCCCCAGGCTGGGCCGGGCAGGTCTGGAAATTGGGAAAATCCCTTTCCTAAAAGGGCTGTCCAGCCCTGGCAGGGGTGGAGTCCCCATCCCTGCAGGGATTTAAACAAGTTGAAGATGTGACACTTGGGGACATGGCTCACTGGTGGCCTTGATGATCTCAGAGGGCTTTTCCAGCCTAAACAATTCCACAATTGTGCCATTCTGTAGGAGTTTGGAATAGTTTCAGTATTACCTTGGCTTCCCTACACATTGAACAGCCCAAAAGTTGCTGCTCTGGCAGTTGCTGACCCATTCCACAGCCCCACAGAGCCTTGTGGAAGGGCTGTGGTGGCCTCTGTGTGGGACATTCCTGCTCCACAGAGGGCTCAGTGCAGGATCCCAGCTGGGAATGGAGACATTAAATCCAGGAAATGTCGATCCACTGCTCTGCATCCGTTTTCCCCCCGACTTAAACGTCGAGGAAAGATTTGCAAATCCCGAGCTCGGCACTTAATTTGGGGATTCTGCTTTCCTTGGAGGCTGTCAAGGAGCATTAACCTTAAGGTAAGATGAGCACACTGAGCACAAAGCTCTGAGCTGATGGCACATTCTATCCCAGGTGTTAAATGGTATTATCCATCCTGCTTGCTACAGTAAATAGGATTTTGCTATTATGATGTGTCAGGATTTTCAGAGAAATCAAATTTACTAGACACTAAACTGCCATCCTCACTGCTGAGCAGCTTTATTCTGGGATCTTGTATTCATCCTAATCCTGTTGGTAGGAAATGCTTATACCAATTGTGTGGGGAAATTATAACTTAATGATCTCTTCCCTTTTCTATTCAAGGCTTAGGATGGCCCGACATGCTCTGCAGTGATAGCCCCAGTGCTGAGCTGAGGAGCTGATCTGCAGCTTCCCAGCCAGGAATTGGCTTTTGTGGGAGCTTCTCATCAGCACAAGTGCTCAGGTGCTGACAGTGCCAGCCCCACATTTGTTCAGATGCTTCAGAGCCTTGTTTACCTGTTCACATCTCAACAGCTCAGTACTCAGAAGCTGCTGGGCTTTTTGTAGAGTGGAATTTGCAAGATGTACATACAGAGGGGGGGACTGGTACAAAGCAGGATAATAACCACAAACATTTTCATTCCCTACGAGGTGGTTTAGCAATTTGCAGGGTTTTTTTTTTTTTGTTTCTGTTTGTGTTCAGTTATCAGTGTGTTTGCTCTCTGAGATCTCACGTGGCTGTAGCAGTGAGAATTCCACAAGCAGAGGATGATTCTGCTCTCACCTCTCGTGTTCAGAAGTCTGTGTTTACTCTCCCCACATTTGTGTGCATTCCTTCACACGTTCAAAGCCAACTAGCAGGGATGTAGGTGCATGTTTGGAGACTTGAGGCTGGATCCAGCCAAGTAGGAAATTATTTTGGCTGATGAACACTTAGGGAAGAGGCAGGGAAAGCTCAACAAACCTGGCGTTCTTGTTCTCATGAAGGCATGGAATTACTCCAATATTCCCTAAATATCCGTGGTTTGAAAGAAAATAGTTCCATCATTCCCACTCTGCTCCTATTTTTGAGGTAGCCTTGGTGTTTGTGTCCTATTTCTTTTTCTGTATCAAATAAATAAATGTATATATGCACACACACACACAGAGTCAATACTTTAACTCCATTTCCAAGCACTTTTCCAATAGAAGCAATAAAATACATTACAGCTTCCGTGTGATGAATTCCACTGACTGCCATATCATCTCCTTGTTAATGAATTGTGTTATTTCTCTGAGGTTAGTGGGGCTTTTTCCTTTTTAAATGGATATTCAGCTGCCACAGCGACTTCTTGCAGCTCTCCCAAATCGCTGCGGTGGGAGACCTGAGGAGAAAATCAAGATATATTAATTTCTCATTTTGTGCTTGGGCCAAGAGACTTTTCTGTGTCTCAGCTCATGTGCTGCACCCGGGAGATAAAAGTTGGGAGTTCATCAGACTTTCCCAGTGCTTTGTATTCCCACACTGCTGTTGAAACCCCCCCTTTTTAGCACTGACCAGAGCGTAATGTTTTTGTCAGTTTAGCATAATAAAGCTGTCAACCCAGCCTGTGATCTTGCCAATATTAGAAAATTCCTCTTTTCAGATTTCATTCTGTTTGGAGGGACAGAGCTTTTGTTGAATTGCTTCTTGCCTGGCAGGTTGAGATTAGGAAACTTGCTACCAATTACAATATCTGAAACCTCCACCTGATTGACAGCCCGGGCTGGAGTGTTGGATTTAATGCTCTGCCTCCATATCTTGCCCAGCCACAATCATTATTCTGTACAATTGGGTCTCAGCCTTGATTTCATTTTTTTTCCTCCTCATAATCTTTTATTTACCATTTCTGACTAAATAGCTAAGATGTTTCTAAGTAAGCACACACCTCTTCCCCCAAGTGCACCAGAAATGCAGAATTTCATGTTTGCCGTGGAAAATACCTGGTTCAGTCTCATCTTTCACTATCACATATCCAATCAATAGCAAGGCTGAAATGCTGCTTAATAACAAAATGAGGAGTTGTTCCATGCTGAATAGCAGCTATTGATGTTCCTCTAAATGTTTGTTTATAGATTATTTTTCCATTATGAATGTGTGTCTTTATAGAGAACAAAAAAACCCCAAACCTGTGATAACCAGTATTCCAGCATTTTTCCCACTGTGCACTAAGACACCTGATAACTTTTAATGTGGAATCACAGCTTCATACAGGTTGTTGCAGTTTTTGATTTCTCCAGCTTGTGCAGAAAAAAAGGTTTAGAAAGACTTCTGATTATTTTGTAGCTTTGTTTGGGAGAAAAAAGATGATTTGATTCTGTGTTTTTATTTTAGAAGAATTAGCACAGATCTGAGGGGTGATGCTATCTGGATGGAAACTGATAACTCAGAGCCCTGGAGCTGGGATGTGTTTATAGAATCCCAGAATAGTTTGGGTTGGAAGGGACCTGAGAGCTCATCCAGCTCCACTCCCTGCCACGGGCAGAGACACCTCCCACCATCCCAGGGTGCTGCAAACCACCTGGGAATGTCCAGCTTGGAGAGGAGAAGGCTGCAGGGAGAGCTTCCAGAACATTCCAGGGAGGACAGGAGAGCTGGAGAGGGGCTGGGGATGGAGGGACAGGAGCCAGGGAATGGCTGCAGATTGGGAAAGGGGAGATTGGGGTGGGATGTGGGTCAGGAATTGCTGGCTGGGCTGGAATTGCCAGAGCAGCTGGGGCTGCCCCTGCATCCCTGGAATGTCCCAGGTTGGACATTGGGTTGGAGCCCCCTGGGACTGTGGGATCCCAGTGAGGCCAAGTTCATCCAGCACCAGCCACTTTTTGAGTCCAAATTCCAGCATTGCCTCGGCCCCCCTTGGTGACCAGGGGGTTTTTTTGAGTGTAGCTTCATCTGCACTTTTCCCCTTCTCCTCCCTATGGAGCAATAAAAAGCTGTCACGGAGGGAAATGTTTTAAATAGCAAAAAAAGGAACAAACTGAAGGAATTTTCTGAATGTTAAAAGCTGTGTTTATCGCTTTGCATAGTGTATGGCAAAATGTTTTAACATATGGGGAGTTAATGAATAAGCAGCTTTCGCTTCACCCGGGTCTGTTCCCTCCTCCCACCTCCTTCCCATCACAAGCTGAAGTTTGGGAACAAATACTGTGCTAAGTTAACACTGGATTCAGTCAGCCCTCCGGGAGGTGCTTTGCAGGATTTCTTAGCTGAGGTAACATAATTAGCAATAATTATAACTCTAAATGGAAGTGACCATTCCCCTGTGCTGGCCCTGCTGAGGGATCTCAATCCTGGGGCAGCTCGGGGACTGTCAGGTGAGGAAGGACCTGGAGGGGCTGGAGGGGGTCCAGGGAATGGAGCTGGGGAGGGGTCTGGAGGGCTGGGGGAGCTGGAAAGGCTCAGCCTGGAGCACAGGGGCTCAGGGGGATCTTGTGGCTCTGCCCAACTCCCTGAGCTGTTTGGGGATCAATCAGTGCAGAGCCAGGAAAGCTGCTTGCCAGCACTGGGGAAAAGAGGGAAATCCCTTGGCAAGGCAATGAGGAATGCTGGTGCCTGCAGCTTCTCCTGAGGCAGGGCAGCCCAGGAATTGCAGCCCCTTGGCAGCTTTCAGCCTCTTGCCCGGCCTGGGGGGCTCAGTTTGGGGTTGGGAATGGAGCTGGGCAGGGGCTGGAGCCCCAGGAGAGGCTGAGGGAGCTGGGCAGGGGCTCAGCCTGGAGCACAGGGGGCTCAGGGGGGCCCTGGGGGCTCTGCCCAACTCCTGAGAGGAGGGCACAGCCGGGGGGGATTGGGGCTCTGGGCACAGGGACAGGCACAGCAGGGCAGGGAACGGCCCCAGCCTGGCGCTGGGCACGGGCTGGGGGCATTGCAGGGAAATTCCTCCCTGGCAAGGGCAGGGAAGCCTTGGAATGGGCTGCCCTGGGCAGGGGGCAGTGCCCAGCCTGGGGGGATTTCCAAACCCTGGCATGTGGGGTCGGGCTCTGGGCACAGGCACAGGGAATGGCCCCAGCCTGGGGCTGGGCACGTTTAGATTGGATTTTTTAAAAAATTCCTTCCCCAAAAGGGCTGCCCAGCCTGGCAGGGGTGCAGTGCCATCCCTGCAGGGATTTAAAGCCCTGTGGAGGTGGCACTCGGGGACATTGGGCACTGGTGGCCTTGGCAGGGCTGGGGATGCTTGGTGCCCTCAGAGGGGATTTTCCAACCTGAGTGATCTCATGATTAGAGGAAAACAGTCCCTTTTTGCCTAAGCATTAGTTAGTAATTATTCTCATTAAAAAGCAATAAAATTTATGAGAAATTATACCTTTTTTTTTTAAATAATAAGTAATCCTGCAAACCCAGTGGCTGAAATTGTGGAATCATAGGAATGCTCTTCCTTTATTACAGGGAGACTCGCTGCCTTCATTTTCACTGCTGTCACTCTGAGTGATATTTTAATTTTTCCTGCCCCTAAAAATAGTCCAGTCCCGTAACTGATAGATAAATTAGAGAATCCCCAGGAAATGCTGCTGAACGTTTCTGTTTGCCAGCACAATAAATGCAGAAGGCAATAAATGTCCTCTTACATCAAGAGGAGGCGGGTAATGAGTAAATGATGGGAAAAGGGGTTTTGAAAATAAATGATCAATCCAATCTAAGTTGAAAAACAATTTATTAATAACTTGGCCTTCAGTGGGAGAGAGAGATCTGTGCAGCCAGAGGAGCTGGAGCTGGACCACTGACATCTGGCAGCCATGGATTTTTTGGGAAGTTGATTTAGGTTTATGAACAATAAGCTGTAATTTAGACCCAGCTTTTTCCATATGAGTTTTGCTGGTTCACCATCATGTTACTGGGAAAAAAAAAAATTAATTTTTGTTTCTGTAATGTGAGCACAGAGGATGCTGGATTTGGGGAAAGCTTTGTGTAAAGGATACAGCTCTTAGAATCCTGAGGAAATCTGGGCTCTGCACCACACCCTGCTCTGGGTTTATCATTTTTTCTCCTCATTTTGTTGTGTTTTTCATGTACAGGGTGTCAAGCCCTGTCCAGGAGTGGTTGTGTGCAGTAGCAACACCTTTAAAATCAGGGAGAGTTTGGCCACAGTGAGAGCTGAACCAAAATCCTGGGATTTGGCCCCAGTGCAGGGAGAAGAGAGCTGCCCCAGCTCTGTCTGAAATTATTTATTTGTGGCACAGATCCCAGCTTTGGCCAGGCTTGGCCACAGGAGGGAAAGTTTAAGTAAAGGGGTTTTTTTCTGCCTGGAGAATTCACTGCAGAAAGGCAAAATTCTGAATTTGTCTGTGTTCTGTGAAACTCCCTCGAAACTAAAACAATAATTTTAAAACTGAGAGAAGGAACTCTTGTTGAAGATGATCAGAGGGAGTTGTAGGGAGAAAATGGGAGAAAATAGGAGAGAGAAAATCAGAGTAATGGACTCGATGACAAGCCTGGTGACAACATCTTTGCAGCTGAATTTTTGCTTTAAAGAGCAAACCCAATTGGTCTTGGGCACTGCAAATTTCCTTTATAACCTCTGACCCCCCCATTCCTTCAGGAGGGATGAGATGGCATCAAGTTGCTGTATTTGTGAGATCCTCCTGGAAAAAGAATGTGTCATTTTTACACTAATCCTTTCAGGGAGGAAGTTTCCTCTCTTTTTTTATTCTGATTTAACTCTTTGCCACCCTCTTTGTGGGTTCACAGCAGCTCGGTGTGAAATAAGCTCTTGGTTTTAATTGGGATTTTGACACAGCACAAGGGGTGAACCCTCAGAGCTGGGCTGGGGCCAGAAGTGACCCTTTTAAATTCACAAATGCTGGTGCTGGGGGCGTGTTCAGGGAGGAAGGAAAGTTCCCAGCTCTCCCTCCTTTGGAGCCAAAAAGCATTTTCATCCCTGAGAGCTGGGATTTTCCAGGCCATGCATATTGCTGTGCCTCAAAAGGCCTTTCTTTTTCAAAAAGGGAGGAAAATCTTGTGTTTGGAACCAGGAGATGCTCTCCTGCCACTTTGAAAATCTTTATTTTTTTCCTCATATTAGAAATCTTTATTTTTTTCCCTCATGTCAGGGAGTTTAACCTGTTGTGGGCCACAGTCACTCAGGAAATTTATGCACAGGCAAACACCAAAGCAGAGCTGTGGTAATTAGGAAGCAAATCCAAATGAACCATAGCAGAGGAGTTCAAACATTTGTCTGATTCTCAGAAGAGAGTTATGATTGTTTTAAATGTCTTACCTTAAGACATTTAAATAAGATAATATTAATAAGGTAAGATTGGTTTTCATCTCTGGTAACACTTTAATCCAGTTCAGAGGTTTTTTTTTCTTGCAGCAAAAATTGTCTATATATTTATCAACTTAAAGCCCAGAGAAGATATTCCCTGTTTCCCACAGACTGAGACAATAATGCAGAATATTTTCTGCTGTTTGATACTGTATGTGTTTTTAAAAGCACTGCAGATAATTTTTGTTCCCTGCCAGCTCTGATGTGTGTTCATGCCAAGCTTCCTATGGATTTCAGGAGTTCAGAGGATCATGGAATCACAATGGTTTGGGCTGGAAAATGGAAGAGCCTGAGCCGAGAGCTCTGGGACTCCAGGCTGCTCTTCAAAAATGTGTTTATTGCATGGAAGAAGTCACAGCAGTTTTGGGTGGTGGGTTAAAGCCAGGCTTAAAAAAATCTGCCAGCTCCAGCCTAAGGCTGCCTGGAGCCACCTCTGCTCTGCTTACACTGCATTAGGTATTTTATTTATATTTTATTTTATATTTTTCTTGGCTGAATATCTTCCTACACACCGACCAATCAGCACCACACCCAATCCTTTCCCATCACCTCCAGCCCATCCTGACTCCTGAGAATCCCAGATTATGGCAGGGACTGACCAACCACAGCAGTTACACCTCAGAGTTTAAGCTTAAAACTCATTTTTCTGTTTTTCTGTAGTGGAAATTCTTCTTGGTAAAAACATGTTTTCTGTTTGCCTGTGCTTTTTGGATTTATCTTTACTTGGTACAAACATCCTTTTGGTGTAGACAACTCATCCTTTGCTCTGAGCCATGAAATCTCTTCCCAGCTCATCCCAACCTTTGTCCAGTGACGCCCAGCTCAGCAATCTTTATTTTCACACATCTTTTGTTCTTCTCTATCAAAACTCACTTTCATTTCTAGAGAATTCTTCTGCTAAGCATTCACATTTGTAAAACTGCCCTGTTAAACTTTCATCCTGCCCAACAGAAAAGACCTTAAAGCTCCTCCAGTTGTAACCCCAGGGACAACTCCCACCATCCCAGGCTGCTCCAAACCCTGGCCAGCCTGGCCTGGGACATTTCCAGGGATCCAGGGGCAGCCCCAGCTGCTCTGAGAAATCTCTGCCAGTGCCTCCCTGGAACTGCTTCTGTTTCGTCCTTTGGAAAATTCACCATTTTTTTCACTGCCTCACTTTCTCCAGGCAAGAGAAGAGCAGTGGACCCATGCAGATATTGAGTGAATTCTCTGATAAATTCCCTACAAGGAGGCAGCACACAATTCATTAGCCAGAGACATTAGTTAAAATGTGCAATCTTTTCCTGTAACCATTTTATTCAGCAATTTGTGAGGGCGTGATTTTGAATGACTATTTACTCATTTCTGGCACTCCTTGTCTGAAATGTGTGCATCTCACTTTCCCTTCCTGGATCAGATTCCAGCTTTTGAGATGGGGAATTGTTGTTTTTCATAGGGGGCAGCTCCTGTTTCATTTGGATTTGCTGTGCAGCGCAGTGAAACAGCAAAATGCAGGTTACAAGACTGAATATTAGGGATGGTTCTGTGTTGTAGTGACAGAACTCCTGCATCAGCTTTCAGCAAACCCTGATTTGGGGGATTTGCAGCAGTGTTAGGGGCTGGATGTGTGTGAGGCATTTTGGGGTTGCACCAATAACACAAAGATTTTCCCTCTTTTTCTCGTTCCCATCTCCTGCTGGTTTTTGGTTTTGAGAGCTTTGTGTTCAGCAGGTAAAGCTGGAAGAGGATACAACACACCAAAAAAACCCCAGCTTTTTGGAAGCTCTGGATTGCTCTGTAAAGCAAGGAGGAGGGGAGGGAATTCTGTCCCTGTGCCCCTCTCAGGTGAGACCTCACCTGCAGAGCTGCCCCAGCCCTGGGGACACAGCAGCACCTGGAGGGGCTGGGGAGAGGCCAGAGGAATCCATGGAGCTGCCCCAGGGATGGAGCCAGGATGGGAGAGCTGGGGGTGCCCACCTGGAGAAGGGAAAATTCCAGGGAGAGCTTCCAGAACATTCCAGGGCTCCAGGAGAGCTGGAGAGGGGCTGGGGACAGGGATGGAGGATGGATACAGGAATGGCTGCAGATTGGGAAAGGGAATTGGGTGGGATGTGGGTCAGGAATTGCTGGCTGGGCTGGAATTGCCAGAGCAGCTGGGGCTGCCCCTGCATCCCTGGGATGTGCCAGGAAGGATTGGAGCCCCCTGGGCTGCTGGCAGGGGTCCCTGCAATGAGCTGGGAGGGCCCTTCCCAGCCAAAGCATCCCGGGATTCTGCTGGCATTGGGCACACTCAGGATCCATGGCGAGGGCTTGGGCTGGGAAATGGGGAGAGAAAAGAGAGGAGAAGGGAAGGGAGAGCCTGCCTGGTTTGTGAGATTGCAAGGGAAGCCCCTGGGGCCAGGAATTGCTGGGAGAGGAGCTGGAGCCAAGGGGAGGCTGGCAGAGCTGGGAATGTTCCCCTGGAGAAGGGAAGGCTGCAGGGAGAGCTTCCAGAACATTCCAGGGAGGACAGGAGAGCTGGAATTTGGGAAAGGCCTGGAGGGACAGAACACAGGGAATGGCTCCAGATTGGGAAAGGGGAGATTTGGTGAGATCTTGGGCAGGAATTGCTGTCTGGTCTGGAATTGCCAGAGCAGCTGGGGCTGCCCCTGCATCCCTGGGATGTCCCAGGTTGGACACTGGGCTTGGAGTCCCATGGGAGGTGTCCCTGCCCATGGCAGGGGTGGAATGAGATGAGCTTTAAGGTCCCTTCCAACCCAACCCATCCTGAGATTCTTCAAGAAGAAAATCCAAGTTGTTTTGGTATAAAAGAAGAGCCCCAGTGTGAAATCAGAGCCTTTTTTCAGGAATGCCATTCCCTGTGTGCCAGAGCTCAGGAGCTCAGTCTGTCCTTGGGACAGTCCCTGTAGCTGAAGCTTTTCCATTTGCTGTGTGTAAATGAAAAACTGTTGATACCTTTTCTCCCATGTCCTTTAATTCCACCGAATAGGTGCAATATTTTTTCTCTTTCCACTTCCAAAAATCTCCTTGGCAGCTGAACACACCCCATGAAACAAATCCAGCCCAGACTGTGTTCATTGCACCTCTCAAACAGCTTTCCTGAGCCTCCTTCCTTCTGAAGAGTTTCTGCTGCTCCTGTCACTGAATTTTTTGGAAACTTACTTTAATTATATGTTTAAAATAAATGTGCAGAACGCTGATGAGTTGAGACTCTCTCGTGGCTGATCAGGCAGGAGTTTTTCAGTGGGATCTCAGCTGAGCAAAACAAAATAATGCTGTGTGTAGGTGAGATGAGTTATTGGATAATAGCAGAGGTTGGGCTTCCTTTTGTTAGAAAATGTGCAGAAATTGGGTTTTTTTAAAGGCTTTTTAAAAAGCAGTAAATGACCCTTTTAAATTCAGCAAACATCAATGAATTCGTTTCTTTGAATTGTTGCCGCGAACTGACAAGAGATTATTTCAGGTACTTGTAAAATTGAAAGAACTTCATGAAAAACTGAAAAACCCTTACAAGACCTGTGCTTTTATATTGGAAAATCAAGTGTAAAGTGCTGTGTGTGTTTGTACCGTGCAGCACGTGGGATATTTTTGAAGTGAGAGTTTTACCAGTGGTTGACAGAACAAGGATTTAGTGCCAGTGTTTGAGGGGACATTTGATGTCTTTTTACTGCAGTGGCTGATGCAATTAAAAGTTCTCAGATGTGTGAATTTCTTTTTGTGTGACTGAGTTTACTGGCAGTGTTTTACTCCTCTTCCTGCCCAGGCTTTAAGAACTTGAAGACAGAATAAATGGGAAATTTCAGCGTGCAGGTGCCATAAATACAATTCCTGCTGGTGGGAATTCCTATCCCTGCACAGGACAACCCCCAAAATTTCCACCTTGTCCCTACGAGGACAGATTTTTATTTTATAAAATAATGTGTATAAAATAGATATAAAATTCCAGATTTTATAGTCACAAAAGGGGTGTTTTTCCTGTGGCTTCCCAGATCAAAGATGTGGGAGCTTTTGAGAGTCGCTTGGGTTCTTTGGAGGGAGAAAAAAAGAAAAAATATTGATTATACCAAGTTCATCCTCAATGCTCTCATACTTTGTAAAGTAAAATACAAACTTACAAGTATTTCCATATATTTTCTGACATACACCACAGAGCTGGAATTTTCCCAGCTGGAGCTGTTGCTGTGAGGAGTGAAGGGGAGCTGTCGATGATCACGGTTGTGTTCGTGGCTTTTTGAAAGAACTGCAGTGTGGAATTGTTCTCTCAGTTGTGAGGTGTTATTTGGGCATAACACAAACGTGGGACAGAGCATTTGGGGGGTCTAAATGAGGGTGTTTTTGTAAATCTCAGAGTGTTTTTGGGTTGGGAGGGACCTCAAAACCCATCCGTGGCAGGGACACCTTCCACTATCCCAGGTGCTCCAAGCCCAAGTGTCCAACCTTGGTCATTTCCAGGGGTGAAGCCCATCCTAAAAGACAAATTCCAGGATGGATACAGGGATTGACAGACCTTCAATAACCCTACACAGGGAAATGTTGAATTCACAGATTTTACTAAAAGAAATGGCCGTGCTCGGGGGACAATGTGCGTGACACAAAGTGCATTCACAGAAAAAGAACTCAAAGTCTGTTCAGGCCAAGGAGGGAAAAGGTGGGATGCCTGGAGAAAGGCAGGTGTGCAGCACAATGGAACTCTTGGAATGGGAAGGAAAAATAAAGGTTACAGTGGGAAAAAAATCCATGTGTAGGACAGAACCTCCCTGAATACCTGTGGGGTGGCTGAAATGCAGAATAACAGCTCTGACTCCAGCAAGGCACTGCAGGAGGAGATGGGAATGGGCAGTGGGAAAAAACAGAACCCAGGAGGAATGCAGGGAAAAGGAGCCCAGGAAAGAGTGGGAATCATCTTCACAAAACACAGTTACAAATTAGGAAGCTTTATGGGAGTTGGTGTTTGAGTTATTTGGCCTCGTGTGTCATCCAGCTGTAGGAATTTTGTGGATTTTGCCTTTTTGAGAGCAATGCTGTGACTTTTTAAACTTCCAGACCAGTGGATTTGGTGCTGATAATTCCACAGTGTCACGCTTCTCGTTTTCCTAGGTCCTGGAGTTGATCTGAGCAGGTTTTTGGGGAGAGCCCCCCTGCCTTAGCTGTGGCTGCTTTTCCTTCACCAGGCTGTTTCCCAGCTCAGCAGCTCTGCTGGGAGCCACTCTGGGAAGAGCACTGGAAAATTCTCACGTTACTTTGATTTAAATGGCTCAGAGCTCATTTCCTTGCTTGCTTCACTGAATATGAGCAGAGTTCTCCATCTAATCTGAGTGTAAAATGCAGTTTTCTTGCATTCAGGTGCTTGTCACTCATCCAAACAAATACCTGTGTTGTTTTTCCTGGGGGATTTTTTATATCCTCAGCATTTTGGTTGTGCCAGTGCTGATACCTCCTCACTGCTCTCACCTGGGGTTCAAAGCAGCTGCCAGAGACCATCCTTGAACTTCTTTAGTTGCTTCACCATCACCAAAACCTGTTCTTGATATGTAGATTTTTACAGTTTGCCTTTTGTTGTAGCAGCATCAGCTGTCAGTCAGTCGATATCAGATTTTTCCACCTTTTCTTGTGGCTGTTTTCACTTGGATCATGAGCTTTGCACAGTGAAAAATCTGCTCTCCATATTCACCCCCTCTTTGCTGATCCTGACCATCAAAGTACCACCTGACAGTGACTCCAAAATTCAGAGTATTTGTGGCAGCAGCAAAGAAGTTCATTGCTCTGACCAAGTGCAAATATTAAAGTGGTTTTGAGTATCAAACTCATCGCTGGAGCTCATCATTCCACAAAATCAGATTTTGATGGGATCGATCAAACCGGTTCCTGAGGAAAGTTCCCACAAATACCAGCTCAAAAAAAAAAACACAGACAAAACTTCTTAAAGCAGTGAGAGAAACAGCAACAGGCCTGTGCTGTGACACTGCTGCCAGGGCTGTTGGATTGGAAGAGACAGAATATTTTAGAATTTCTTTCGGGAACTTTATTCGTGGTCTCTGTCGGGCTGGCGTGTGAGTGTTATTTGTGCTTTTCAAAAAATGGTAATTTTGCACTCATTATGGCCCAAGGCAGCCAATCTCAGGCAGCAGTGCTAGGGGAGATCTAATAAACCCAACTAAACCCAGCTATTTTCCATTGATTTGAAAGAAGACAGAGCTAATCTGTGATTCTTTCTGTTGGGCTGCTGCCACAAGATGAATTTCACCTCCAGCTGCAGAGCAGATTGCACATCTACAAGCCAAAAGAGATTTTCACCCTGATGGCAGATCCGAGTTTCCATATTTATGGACTTGTTCTGACTGCAAGGGGCCTTGGGAGGTCCAAGCACCTGCCCAGAGCAGACTGGTGAGGGCCTGTCACAGGGGCATTTTTGGGGACCTCCAAGGCTGGAGGTACCACAACCTCTTCTGATCCCTGTCTCTTAGCTATCTTTGGAGGGAAGTACTTTCTTGACCACTTTTCCTGGGATCTCTGCCTCCAAAAGCTGGCCAAAATGAGTTGGAAACAGGTGATGGTTAAAGGGATTTCCCCAGATTTTCTCTGACTTTGAGACTTCCTCTCAAAATCGTGGCTGCTGGAGACCATGGAAGGGCAGCCCTGGGCTCAGCACTGTCTCTGCTGAGGTTTGGCCCAAACAGCTCCATGGGTGACCTCAAATTGTCTTCCTTTGAGACTCCAGCTGTCTTCCTTTGAGTCTCCAGCCCCTCAGGACTTTGTGGGAGCCCTCCATGCAGGATGAGCTGAGCTCTGCAGGAATGGAGTGGAGGCTTTAGGCTGAGCTCACTTGGTGCTGCTGCAGCAGAGCTGTGTGCTTTGGGATGACATGTGCAGAAAGGACGGCTCTGTCCCTTGGAATAAAGCTCTGGAATATCCCTGGAAGTCACTGGGTTGCACCCTGTGCTAGCAGGGGGTGTCCCTGCCCATGGATAATCTTGAAGGTCCCTTCCATCCCAAACCATTCCAGGATTTCAGGATTTGTGCTGCTCCTGGTTTGCTTTGAGCTGATGGGATGGATTCCCTGTGGTGTGGTTTTTCCTTTGCAGAACTCACCCACTGGAGCAGTATTTAAGAATTTTAAGTATTTAAGAATTAATTAATTCCATAAAAGCAACCAACACCAGGAATTTAAAATCCTCATTCCTGTGCTGCTGCCTGCACCCGATGCCACCAACAGAAGGGAATTCCCAGCTTGGATTTCCTTGGAATTAATTCCATAAAAGCAACCAACACCAGGAATTTAAAATCCTCATTCCTGTGCTGGTGCCTGCACCCGATGCCACCAACAGAAGGGAATTCCCAGCTTGGATTTCCTTGGAATTAATTCCATAAAAGCAACCAACACCAGGAATTTAAAATCCTCATTCCTGTGCTGCTGCCTGCACCCGATGCCACCAACAGAAGGGAATTCCCAGCTTGGATTTCCTGGGCATCACCTCTGGCAGCAGCAATTCCCATTCCTGGGTGCCTCCAAGATGTACCACGCTCCTTTGGGGTGGGCAAAGCCTGCTTTAGGTCGTGGAGAAATAACCCCATGGAGAAAGCAGCATTTAAACCTTGGGACAGTGACAGGGCTGAGCTGAGAAGGGAAATTGCAAAATGGGAATGATTTAAATGAGGCTTCTTGTCATCAGGAGGGGCCATAAGTACAGCTGTGCATTTTCAGGTGCATCTCTAAGCCTGGGCACATTTGTATTAACACCACTACCACAATTACATGCAGATTAGCTGCTTGGCTGAATAGCTGTAAGAACTTGGAATAGATTTGTCCTTTTCACAAAGGTTTTCATTTTCTTTGGCAGCTCTGAGTGTTAACAAATTAGAGATCGATGTTCTAGCAGGGCAGAAAAGTGAAGTGAGGCATGGCTGGGGAGAAACTTCAGAGCCATTAATAGTTGCAGTTAAAGGCATTAGTTAGTGGTGCCTGAAAAACAGCGTTGGAAATTCAAAAGAAAAGGTCAAAAATCTCTTTCTTTTTCCCCATTTTCTGCTGCTAACTGTGTTAAGCATTTTACCCCGCTTGCTGCACTCTGAATATCTTTGACATCTTTGAATATCACTGAAATCTTGGACAAACACCCATCATGGAATCAAGCAAACACTGCTGGGAGTGAATTTCCTTCCTGCAGGAAGTTTGCTGGGCTGAGCACTTGTTGCTCCTTTCTTTGGTGGAACCACAGATTGGTTTGGCACCTTAAACTTCATCTCCTTCCTGCTGTGGACAGGTTTTTGTTTTGGGGTGTGTGTGGCATTTTCAACACCATGGGATGCTTTTTGGGTTTTCTCTCTCTGTAGCAACAGGTCCTGGGTGGTTTTGGGCATCCCAAATCCTCTCTCCAGTCCATAACAGTTCAGGCATCTCTTCTGTCACAGGGACAGCCTGGTCCTGACCCAGCTTCTTCCAGCACACAAGGGGCAGGGGAGGTTTTCTGAAGGCAGAACAGAGAATTGCACTTGAATTTGACATAGGGAGCTCTAGGCAGGCACCATCAAAATCCTGAGAATTCCCTTTGTCTCAGCTTCCTCATCTGGGTGTCCTCTGTAGGCTCAGTCCAGGATCCCAGGTTGCTTCCTTTGCTTTTTTTTTTTGTTTTGTTTTTTCTGTGGGGCTTCTCTTTCAGTTTGAATTCCCTCTCCCTGCCTTGCAGCCCCTTTTCCCATTTATTGCACATACAAAAGTTGTCTGCTGTGAAAGCCCATCCCCTGCTCTGTCCATTCCTCTTTAGTCCAAGTTGTCCTGAGTTGTGGTGGAAGGGATTTGTTGGGTCCTTCTCCAAAGGCACCTTTTTAGCTGTGCTGCAGGATTGGAAAACTGCTTTGCTTTGGGAAGCTACCCATTTTTGTGGAAAGATGCTCCCTTTGGATAGATTTCATAAAAACCCCTGATTTTCAGCCCTGTGGCTGGTCCAGAGAACTTTCCCCCAGTGAGGGCAGTCAGTCCCCTCATTAAAAGGAAGCTCATCAAAGGATTTAAAAACAGGAGTACAAGTCTTAAGGGTTTTGTAGGATCTCTGAATGTGGATTTGGACATCCTTAGTTTCATCTCTGGAATAAAAACTGCACCAATTGACTGACTAGAGCAGCTGGATCAAATGAGAGCAGTCAGAACTTGTAGAAAGAATAACTTATCTAAAAATTCAAGCTCAGGCCTGATCTGCTGACATTTCAGAAGAAATTCCCTCATCCATAGATCATTTGGAGGCAGAATAAAGATGCAGTGTTACTTGGGAAGCTGTCTGATGTTAAATGCTCGATTTTCCATAGCTTATTAAAATCAATTCAGGGACAAATAGAGGCTTTAAATTCAAATGAAAATGCCGTTGGAATGGTCATATTTATAAAGCTGTAATTTAATGTCATTTGGAGCTGGAGTGGAGGCACAGAAGAGCTGATGGTTTTATTCTTTTATTGTTCTTTTTTCTTCCCTAATTCTTTCTCTCCTTGCTCACTTGGTGGCAGTTCCAAAGATGAAACATGACTTGATGCTTTAAAGTTTATTTCTTCTAATCTTGCCTTTTTCTCTGTAGTCCAGAGGAGGCCCCAGAGCTGCTGCAGGGCTGGAGCCAGGCTGGGAGAGCTGGGGTGCTCACCTGGAGAGGAGAAGGCTCCAGGGAGAGCTTCCAGAACATTCCAGGGGCTCCAGGAGAGCTGGAGAGGGGCTGGGGATGGAGGGACAGGAGCCAGGGAATGGCTGGGAAGGGTGTGGGTCAGGAATTGCTGTGTGGGCTGGAATTGCCAGAGCAGCTGGGGCTGCCCCTGCATCCCTGGGATGTGCCAGGAAGGATTGGAGCCCCCTGGGCTGCTGGCAGGGGTCCCTGCAATGAGCTGGGAGGGCCCTTCCCAGCCAAAGCATCCCGGGATTCTGCTGGCATTGGGCACACTCAGGATCCATGGCGAGGGCTTGGGCTGGGAAATGGGGAGAGAAAAGAGAGGAGAAGGGAAGGGAGAGCCTGCCTGGTTTGTGAGATTGCAAGGGAAGCCCCTGGGGCCAGGAATTGCTGGGAGAGGAGCTGGAGCCAAGGGGAGGCTGGCAGAGCTGGGAATGTTCCCCTGGAGAAGGGAAGGCTGCAGGGAGAGCTTCCAGAACATTCCAGGGGGACAGGAGAGCTGGAGAGGGGCTGGGGATGGAGGGCAGAACAGGGAATGGCTGCCAGATTGGGAAAGGGGAGATTGGGATGGGATTTTGGGCAGGAATTGCTGTCTGGGCTGGAATTCCCAGAGCATTCCTGCATCCCTGGGATGTCCAAATCCAAATCCAAGGCTGGGGCTTGGAGCAGCCTGGTCTCGAGTGTGGACTAAAATAAGTGAAACATTTTCTTGTGGCTTTGGCAATCTGCTTTAAGGCCGTTCAGATCTGGGGCTCTGTGTCAACAGGATGATTAAAACAAAATGCTCCCTGTTCTCCACAAATGGCTTCGTTAAAGATCCTCACATGAAATGGCCACAAGTACAATTACGGGAGGAAAGAAGCTTAACTGCAGCAGGAATGGATTAAAAAGAGGCACAGAAAACTTCCCAATTTGCCCTTCAGGGAACAGGATAATCTTTGCCTGCCGATGCTTTGAGTCTTTCCGTGGGGGAGGATGAGAAGGAAAGAGAAGTCTTTAAATTAAAATTTCTCCTCTGATTCTCAAAGGTGCCAAACAGCCCAAGCCCTTGGTTCCTTTGGTGGGTGGAGCAGGTGCTGAGCTGAGCTGGAGTCAAGCTGGGCTCATTTTTGTCTTTCCCAGCACTGACTTGAAGCAAAGGGCAGATTTGTCTCTTTTGTATGCAAGTCAGAAGTCTTTTTATTTTTATTTTATTTTTTTTCTTTGTCAAATCAGCTGAAAACTACGTAACTATTAAATTTAAGTTAAAAAAAAAAATAGATTGCATGAACATTACTCTGTTAATGAATCTCTTCAGGGCTTTAAGGGCTTAAAAGCAACAATTCAATGCCAAAATCAGTCGTGGTCTGTCTGCAGTAAAAACAGTTCCACCACATTTTTAATAAAATAGTGCATGTAGGTGAAGTATCTCTGGTGAAATTAAATGAGGGATCTCAAGTTCTCCTGGGTCTTTTTGATAATCTTTTATCAGCTTGGATGACACAGGATCTCTCAGAACTTTCCTGGTTGCAAATCTGAAGATTTTCAGCCCGGAGTGAAACGTGCACTCGTGCTTTGAGGTCCCCCGTGCAGACAAAACAGTGACCTTCTGAGGGGCTCCAGGAATTTATTTTCTTGCACAGACCTTTGAAATCAGAGCTGTCGAGAGGAATAATTCTCCTCTTATTCCTCCAGCTTCAAGAAGCTTCTGCTCCCCCTTTTGCTCAGGGTAAATGATTTCAGGGGCAAATGTGGTGAAAGAAACTTCCAGCCGTGGCCAGATCTCATTGTTCCCTTCCTGACTTTTGGCATTATTTATGTTTTCTGTGGCTCTGTGGGTATTTATCAGGGCAAATTGGATGGATTTAGATTTAAAATTGAAGTTCTCTTTAACTTCTCATTCAGCCTCTGTTTCTCTCAGTTCACTTGGAGGGTGGCTCTGGAAAAGGCAATACTTTTACTCAATTTTACTTTTACTCAGTTTTACTGTAATGTCTTCATTATCTTTGGGCCAAAACTGCTGGATTTGGGTTTGAAGGGGATTTTAAACTCATCCAGTGCCACTCCTGGGCACCTCCCACTGTCCCAGGGTGCTCCAACCCCAATGTCCAACCTGGCCTTGGACATTGCAGGGATGAGGAGAATAAATATCTGCCTTTTTCTGGAGATGAGGAAATAATGTTCCAGCACCAGTTTTAATCTGTATTTAGGGAAATGACCACTGCATTTTATCTGGAGGATTAGGGAGGATTTGGAAAACGAAACTTCATCTCTGGGTTACGGAGAGTTTAGCTCTAAAAGAGAATCTGAGTGAATTTCAATAGTAGACCTGAGCAAAAAACAGCACACTTCATCTCAGATAACAAATGATTTCTTGATAGTCTGTAGGATTAAAACTTCTGGGCATACAGAGCAGCTCAGCTGATCACTTGAACTGCAATTAAAAAGCAGAACAAGTACACCCTGAATATTGTTTTTATGTCAGAAATGCTCCTTCATGCTTGAAAATGAGAAAAAAATTGCAATCGATCCTTACAACTGTTGTGTTCATCTTTATTGACCGGGCCAAAGAAAGATAAATGGCAGCCTAGATAAGATTCTAGTCCTTGTTGGCCTGGGAGGGGCCAGGGGGTGATGGAGAGCCATTCATCATCTCAGCCCTGCCTTGGCCACGCTCGCCTTGTCCTGAGCCCAGCCCAGCCCAGCCCTGCCTATGGATCCCATTCCAGCCTATGGATCCCATTCCAGCCTGCCATGGACCATAGTATGGATCCCATTCACCAGCCTATGGATCCCATTCCACCCCCATGGATCCATCCACCCAGCCTATGGATCCCATTCCAGCCCAGCCCATGGATCCCATTCCAGCCTATGATCCCATTCGCCCATGCCTATGGATCCCATTCCAGCCCTGCCTATGGATCCCATTCCAGCCTATGGATCCCATTCCAGCCCAGCCCATGGATCCCATTCCAGCCCAGCCTATGGATCCCATTCCAGCCCAGCCCAGCCCTGCCTATGGATCCCATTCCAGCCTATGGATCCCATTCCAGCCCAGCCCAGCCCTGCCTATGGATCCCATTCCAGCCTATGGATCCCATTCCAGCCCAGCCTATGGATCCCATTCCAGCCCTGCCTATGGATCCCATTCCAGCCTATGGATCCCATTCCAGCCCAGCCTATGGATCCCATTCCAGCCCAGCCTATGGATCCCATTCCAGCCCAGCCCAGCCCTGCCTATGGATCCCATTCCAGCCCAGCCGATGGATCCCATTCCAGCCAGCCCAGCCCGCCTATGGGTCCCATTCCACATGATCCCATTCCAGCCCAGCCTATGGATCCCATTCCAGCCTGCCATGGATCCCATTCCAGCCAGCCCTGCCTGCCTATGGATCCCATTCCAGCCCCGCCCATGGATCCCATTCCAGCCCTGCCTATGGATCCATTCCAGCCCTGCCTATGGATCCCATCCAGCCCTGCCTATGGATCCCATTCCAGCCCAGCCGATGGATCCCATTCCAGCCCAGCCCAGCCCTGCCTATGGATCCCATTCCAGCCTATGATCCCATTCCAGCCCAGCCTATGATCCATCACCACTATGGATCCCATTCCAGCCCAGCCTCGGATCCCATTCCAGCCCAGCCCATGGATCCCATTCCAGCCCAGCCTATGGATCCCATTCCAGCCCAGCCCTGCCCTGCCTATGGATCCCATTCCAGCCCTGCCTGCCCTGCCTATGGATCCCATTCCAGCCTGCCCTGCCCTGCCCTGCTATGGATCCCATTCCAGCCCGCCGCCCTGCCCTCCTATGGATCCCATTCCAGCCCAGCCAGCCCTATGGATCCCATTCCAGCCCTGCCTACGATCCCATTCCAGCCCACCCATGGATCCCATTCCAGCCCAGCCCATGGATCCCATCCCATCCCATCCCATCCCATCCCATCCATCCCATCCCATCCATCCCATCCCATTCCATCCCATCCCATTCCATCCTGCCAATCCATCCACCCATCAGCCTGGGCCTGGGTGGAATGATCCCCCCAGGGTTGCTGATTCCTGGGGTCCCTGCTGTGAGGATCAGTTCCCCCAGGGTTGCTGATTCCTGGGGTCCCTGCTGTGAGGATGATCCCCCAGGGTTGCTGATTCCTGGGGTCCCTGCTGTGAGGATGATCCAGGGATGATCCCCCAGGGTTGCTGATTCCTGGGGTCCCTGCTGTGAGGGGTGATCCAGGGATGATCCCCCAGGGTTGCTGATTCCTGGGGTCCCTGCTATGAGGGGTGATCCAGGGATGATCCCCCAGGGTTGCTGATTCCTGGGGTCCCTGCTGTGAGGGGTGATCCAGGGGTGATCCCCAGGGTTGCTGATTCCTGGGGTCCCTGCTATGAGGGATGATCCCCCCAGGGTTGCTGATTCCTGGGGTCCCTGCTATGAGGGTGATCCAGGGTGATCCCCCAGGGTTGCTGATTCCTGGGGTCCCTGCTATGAGGGTGATCCAGGGGTGATCCCCCAGGGTTGCTGATTCCTGGGGTCCCTGCTATGAGGGATGATCCCCACCAGGGTTGCTGATTCCTGGGGTCCCTGCTGTGAGGGTGATCAGGGGTGATCCGGCAGGGTTGCTGATCCTGGGTCCCTGCTTGAGGACAGGATGATCCCCCAGGTTGCTGATTCCTGGGGTCCCTGCTATGAGGGATGATCCCCCCAGGGTTGCTGATTCCTGGGGTCCCTGCTTGAGGGGTGATCCAGGGTGATCCCCAGGGTTGCTGATTCCTGGGGTCCCTGCTGTGAGGGTGATCCAGGGGTGGTCCCCCAGGGTTGCTGATTCCTGGGGTCCCTGCTGCCAGGGGAATGTCTCTCCTTTGCTCAGCAGCCCCGGTGGATGAAGGGGCAGTGGAGGAGCCCTGAGCTGGTGTGTGCAGCTGCAGGCTGGGCAGGGCTGCCCGTGGGGAGCACAGCCCAGCTCTGCTCCCCAGCTCTGGGCCTGACCTTTGCTGCAGTGCCTCTGCCCCAGTTTGTTATCATCTGGGAGAAAAGATTAGCCCTGCAATACGATTTTACCCCTGTCTGCAGCTGGCATGTTAGTCACTGCTATCGGTACGTATCAAGATTATCATTTGCTAGGAAGAAGCTTGGAAGATGAAATCTTTAAGTGAGAAGGAAAAATGTGTTTCTTTGGTTTTTTTTGTTTTTTTTTTTAGTTGGTGCTGCCTCTTTTGGAATTTCAGGAAGGGTTTTTGCAGGAGTGAGACCTGCACTGCTCATAAAATGATAAATATTCCTCAGGACATGTTTACTCACCCAGTGACCACAGGCCTGTGTCATCTGTGACTTTTATGGAAGAGTGATCTCTCCACTTACAGCCTTTCCCATTTTTTTCCCCCTAAAAATGTTTTTGTCATATTGCTTTTCCATACATCAATGTCTTAAGTTAAACTGCTTTATTTTGCTCAGAATTAAAATTGGAATGATGCTTCCCATGGGCTGCATCCATGTGAACATCCCCAGCTCTCCCAGCCTGACACAAGTTAAATATTTGGAAGATTCCAAATCAACATTGAGACATCCATAACTCCGAAGCACGGGATAAAATCCCAGGTTGTTAAAAATAAGGATTCAGCTGGTTTTGATGCAATCACCCAGTGTGGGATTGTCAGGGTTTTGTTGCCATGTTAACATCACTCCCTGGGATGCCAGTGACTCAAAGCTACACCAGACTTCTTGCAAGTGCCAGCACAATGTGTTTTTTTTTGCCTCTCCACGCCCTTTTCCCACCAGCATTCCGAGGAAAATGGTTTTGAGAAGTTTGGAGCTGCTTGAAACTTTGTTTCTCCCTCCAGCTGGGCAGCCAGGTGCCTTGGTTATTAGAGCTGAGGTCCAGCTGTGCCAGGGCTATAAAAACCTCCTGAAAAATGCCACCTCTGTATTATTGAGACACGAAGCAAAACAACCTTCCAGCTCTTCCTCTCAGGCTGTAGGATGCCAGAATTCTTTAGGCTGGAAAAGATCATTGTGTCCAACCATTCCCAGCACTGCCAGGGCCACCCCACGTCCCCAGGTGTCACCTCCACAGGGTTTGGAAATCCCTGCAGGGCTGGGCACTCCACCCCTGCAGCTGTGCCAATGCCTGACCACCCTTTCCAGGAAGGAATTTTCCCTAAAATCCACCCTGAGCCTTCCCTGGCCCAACATTTTCACACCTAAAAAACTCCTTTTGCTCGGTGAGCATCTGTCACCTGGACTTTGGACATGAATGATTTTGTAGAATGAACTCAAAGCCATCCCTGGGTTTAGGGGAGAGGAAAATCTGTCCTGAAGCTGCCTGGCTTTAGAAATTAAAACTAGCAACTGATTGAAGTGACCTGGGGTTTGGAATATTCCAGGAAATCCTCAGAGAGGTGTTTTCAAGGCAAAGAGCAAAGGGGAAGTGGAGCTGTAGTTAATTTATTGTGGGACTTTGCAGCTTGGCTCACCTGTGAGGCAGGGGAGGGACACAAACAGGACGCTGCCAAGAAGTCAAGAATCAGTATTTTGATTTTAATTTCTACTGAAGAAGTTGCAAAGACTCCAGGAGCACCTTGTGCTAAATACAGGATTTTTACCTCATGGCCCTTTAGTTTCTTCCCCAGGAGCCATTTCTTTGGCATAATCAGGACACACTTATTTAAAAAAAAAAAAACAAAAACCCACCCCCAAAAAAAGTGATTTCTGAAACTTTGTCATTTTATGGTTAGGTTTTGAAGGTTTTTTGAAACAACTTCAATCCAAAATCAGCTTTATTAACTAGATATTAGCATGCCTGTGAACAATACTAACTGAAATCTGTATTTATTCTGTTTTTTTCCAGAGTGCCCAGTTCTACAAAGTCACCACTGAGGAATACCAAAAAGCTGCTGATGAAGTCTCAGCTCGGTTCAAGTGAGTCCCTTGCCCTGGTTTTTCCTGGTGGCTGGATGAGTTCTTATCCCATTAAAATGCACAATAATCCCCCTTCCCTCCCTCACAGATCCTATCAGTCCCTCTGGTTGTTGAAAGGAGGGAATTTGGGAGAATTTGGAGGCCAATGTATAGGAACCATAAGCTGCAGAAGAATGGGATGCACGCTTTGTACACATTTATTAATTCATGGCTGATAAGAAGCATGAAATATTCTAAAAATAGATTCCCTTCCTCTGATGGAGCACCAAAAATGGGATTCCAGCTTTGCATCACAATCACACCATGGGAGGGATTTAAATGAGGAATTTCACTGTGCCCTCGAGAGTGAAGGTCAAATTAAATAATTTTTATTAGTCCTGAAGAGAGCCAAGTGAGGCTCTGGTAATTGATGGATCAAAGTGACAGTGACCCTTAGCCTTGGACCTTCCCTTTGGGCTGCTGCATCCCTCAGGCTCCAGGTTCCATTTATCATCTTAGTGAGGACATGGAACTTTTCACAGCCTCAATTCTCTCCTCTAACCCAGAAATGCTGCAGAAAATGAATTATTCTGCCACGATTTTTGTAGATTTGTGGAGGGATTTTCTCCTGGTTTGTGTTTTGTTTCGATTTCGGACGAGCAGGAAGAGAAAAGCCCTTTCTAAGCTGCTGATAATGATACAAATAAAATTTTAAAGTGTAAGGAAAACTCATTTGATCTCTTAACAGCATGAATTGTTGAACATTCTCTGGTGCATATGTAAAAATTTGGCAGTGTTTAATGGTGCAGAGTATATCAAGCACTAAATTCATCTGTCCCTTAAAGAAAAGAGACACTGACCATTGATCAAGGTCTGATTTAAGCATAATTTGGAGGCTTTTCCATCCTGCCTGGAAATCCAGGAAGGTTGGATCAAACTCCCACCTGGGTCTCTCCTTCCTCTTTACAGTGGGATGTTTTCAGCTTTCTAAATCATTTCCCATGCATTATTCCAAAAGAAGGTTTTGTTGGGATTTGAAGTTTTGCAGAAGAGCTCTGGTGGGTTTAGTGGGAGCTGGGTTTGGGATTGGGTTTTTCCTCCTGGCACAAAAAGGATTTCCTCAGGAAATCAAATACTTTGTGTTCCCTTTTTGTGCCCAGATGGAGCTGATTGATAGAGCAGGGGCCAGTGCTGAGCAGCAAAGAAATTTAAGAAAATCATTTTATAGAGTGTAGAAATCAAGGAATATTTACTGAGGAGGATTTGGGCAGGGAATCACATTCCTAACACTTGATGGGCTTGGACTTGCCTGAATTTTCTAGAAACTAAAGGCATAAATGGAAATCATCCATTTGACTGGTCTGTAATAGCACTACTGCAATTACTCTGCTGCTTTTGCACTTGAAACCAAATTTCCTAAAAATTATTTGGAATTTTTACATCCGCAGATCCAGCATTGCTCCATTGCCTTCCGAGAAAACAAAAGGAAAAATAAAAAATTAAAAAAGATCAGGGAATAAAAAGGTGCCTGAAATATGCACATAAATTGTGACAGATTCGATGGAGTGCCTGAAACACCAATATCACTTTACAATTTAAAGGTTTTTCCTTACATAAAATCCTTTTAAACACCGTGTCTTTTTATTGAAGGTTTCAATGCAGGAGGTGTTATTTTATCACTGCCTCTTTTCTGGAACTTGATGGATAAATGAGGAATGATTTAGTGAGACCTAAAGATGCTCTTCTGGTGTCACGGGCACTTCTCGTGTGCAGTTTAATTGCACGTGAGGATTGAGAGGACAGAGGCTCCAGTGGTGTTTAAAGAGTTGTTTAATTGGCTGTAAAAGGAGAATTAAATAAGGTTGAGCTGCTAAATTTTGTTAATGCATAAAGCCATGTGCTGCCTGTGATTGCAGGTTCCAAGTGCAAGATTAATGGATCTAATTGTGGTGTTATTAGCAAATAGTCTGACTTTATTTTAGGCATGTCTAGAATTAGGTACCCGGTTTTAGGGATAGAACTTGAATTTTTTTTCCACTTTTTAAGCTGCATCACTTCCAAGAGCAAGGAGTGGATGGTGTTGTTAGATGTTAAATATTTCCTGGATTTTCCTTCCTCCATTTCATCCCTGTAATTACATCAGCTGTGGCTTCATCAGTCTTTAGGGCTAATTAAACCCCATTAAAAGGGGGGAAAACACAAATATCCCACATGGGGTTGGATCAGAGACCTGGCAAGCCTTGTGTCTGCAGTTCTTATTGCTGCCTGCCTTAAACTGATATTCCAAATATCCACGAGGAATGTTTTATCTCCACGAAGGCCCTGATTCCCCTTGATCAAATTGGGAATTATCAAATGCTTCATCTCTTTACCAGCCTAATTCCCATTGATCAAATCCTAAATGAGCAGGTCGGGGCAGTTCCTGCAGTGCCCAAATCACATTAAACCAACATTACAGGGCCATGCTGCCCCTCCTAAAGCTGGAATTATCTTCCCACAGTTACATTATAACCCCAATTATTCCATTATGAAGATGGCTCTGTTATAATGAGCAGTTTACACAAGAAGAGAAGAATGCAACGTTACAGGAAGAGCCGGGCTTTGGGCAAGGATTTGAACTTTTCCTAATCAAATTCTGCCTTTGTTTTGTGGGTTTTTTCCCTTAATTTGGAGGGCTGGGAGCGGGAAATTCGGCAGCTGCAGTGGTGACATTTTATTCCCCCGTGGTGTCTCGAGCCAAGTGACATCTTCATTATTCATTTAAGAAGCAGAGAGGGCAAAGGCAGCCTAAAATAAATGTTTTCATCTTCAGTGGGTCTTGATTTCTGGTGGTGTATTTAGAATTCAGAGCTGGGCATTAGTGCTTCTTCCTGAATATTCTGCCATTCCTCTCCTGCTCTGCTGGGGACAACATGGAATTGCTTCTTGCTCAGGTTTTTTTTTTTCTGGGGGGGGAAACTGAATTCCCAGCCATCCAGACTGATGGAAACCCCAAGTTCTCCTGGGGGCTTGACTGTTCAGTTTGGGGGGATGTTTCCCCCAGTAATGGAATTCATTCCCCAAAGTTTGCTTGGTCACTGACAGTTGTAATCCAGAGGATCCTTTGTTTAGTCTGAATCCCAGATTTGGGGGGGCTTTATCCCTTTATTATCAATCTTTTGGACATGACCTTCTCCATCAATTCCCTTGGAATGAATGGGAATAAATGACAAATCACCAATAGCATACCTTCCTTTAATTAGGATTTCTCTATCACAAAGCCTGCATCGTGAATATTTACTGAAAATAAAATTTAAGGCATTGTTCTCATCAGAAAATCACGGAGTGGTTTGGGCTGGGGAGGACCTTAAAGATCATCCAGTTCCACCCCCTCCCCCAGGAAGTTCTGTTTGATGCTCAGCTGTGAATATTTGAAATATTCCCAGTATTTCCTGTGTGTTGTGGCCCATGGTGGTGTGAACTGTGACACTGAGAAGGACTGTAATGAAACCACAGTAAATTAATAACAGCAACACTTCAATATTCAGATATAATTGTCTCACGAAGCAGTGGTGCCAATTCTCTGGACACTGAGGGGAAGAAAAGCAGGGTAGAGAGAAAATCAGCTTTTTATTGATGACTTTGGAGTGAGTCCAGGGAAGCGTGGCTTTATTTCCCTGTCCTCGTTACCCTTCTGATGTTGGGCACATATGGTGACTCTTGAAGGGCTCTTGCACTGCCTGTAAATTAGGAATATTGATAGTTTCTTAATGCAGATATCTTCAGTCACCATCATGCTGCACTCACATACCTCTGTAACATAGAAATCTGTGTTGCAGAGAGCCAGGCAAAGAATTTGTGCTTTGTTTCTCCTTGTGCAGACCCAGACTCCCAGTTTGTAACAGCTCTTGTTGTGCCTTAAATAGCATCATCAATTCCCAAAATGGTTTGGGTTGAAGGGACCTTAAAGCTCATCCCATCCCACCCCTGCCATGAGCAGGGACACCTTCCCTAGACCAAGTTGCTCCAGCCCATCCAACCTGGCCCTAAATTAAAAAAAAAATCTGCTTTTAAAACCTCAAGTCAAAGCTACAAAATACCAGTTACGTATGAAATACCACATACTGTTTTTTCAGTAACAGAAAATAGGAAGATACAAAAAAATCCTGCAGGCTTAGTGCCTTTAGTTAAGCTTTTTTTTTTGCTTAGCCAAGGGCAGTGAGCTCTGCACAGAACCTCCTGAATTGATGTTTTCTCTTACAAATACAATTGACAAAGCAAAATCCAGGTGGTGCTTTGTCAGGAGAGAAGCACTGCAGGGTTGTTTGCCCTGGTGACGTGGTTGCTGGTGGTGTCCTTGATTTTTTTTTTTCAGGTGTTCTGCCTGGGGATGATGGTCCCAAGTTAGTGCTGACATCCCTTAGAGAGGTGTGAGCTGTTTGTGAGTGATGCTGGGAGTTAAAGAATGAAACACCACAACTCAGCTCAGCCTCTGAGCTTTTTTTAGCAGCACAGGTACCCAAAGGTCTTATTTCTCTTTCTGCTCTTGCATCTCTTCACACACGGCTGTGCTGCCACCAGGAGAGTTCTTGGCAGTGCTTCAAGCAAGGTGTCTGATCTCAGGCACATTTCACTCCCCAGGCCAAGTGTAGGTGCAGTTTTCCAGCACGGGAGTGATGCTGTCCCCCCTCTTATCCTGAAACCAGTCCAGATTCTGAGTGCACATTGCTGCTCCAGGTGGGAAGAGTCACTGGCAAAGAGATTTTAATAAATCTCTCCAGCCTCTTGTTTGTCCTGCACATCCCAAACCCTGTTCCTTTGGAATAAACTCTTGTCTTTGCTCGGTTCTCTCAGTCAGGGCTTGGTCCTCTTGGAGGGCTGCAGGAGCAGAGCTCTCTCAAGAAATCTGTTGGACTTTCTGCTGCTTTGTACAGGAGATTGTGCCTGGACCCAGGGGCCTTAAAAATCATCCAGTTCCAATGAAAAAGGAGCCTTTGGTGGGCAGCAGCTCCCCTGTCTCAGCCTCTCTGCACCTATAAACAAATCAGAGAATCCTCTGGCTGTTCTCCAGCGATCCTTTGGGATCTCAGAATTCCCTAAAACCACTCCCAGGATTGTCCCTTCAGCCAGGACAGCTTTGGGTTTCCCTGCAGCCACACAGGGGTTGAGCTGTGTTCAGCTTTGCTCAGTGCAGTCCTTCAGGAGCGAGGGCTGGAGGAAACACAAATTGTGAGTTTGGGGCTGGGTGCACATTCCTTGGGAACAAACTGGGAGAATCTGTGCATGGGGATGTGTTTTCATTGAAATGTGAGCTCTGGTGTGAAATTTAAATGTGCTTCTTTGCTCAGGAAACAGGATTGAAGCTCTCACTGTGTTTTTCGAGAGTTACATTAACTTTTAAAATCCATTATTCAAAATTTAGATAGCACATTAATAAAGAGGGCAAGTCAATTCTTTCTGTGTTTGGCATAATCTTTTTTTTTTTCCCCTTTCTAGAAATTATGGATACATTCATTAAATCTCCCCTCAGGCTATCCCCAGTTTTTCCCACAGTGACATCCTTTACTCTCTGTAATGGAGAAAGCAATTTTAAAATTAATGTTCCTGAAGCACCGAGTCAGGAGTAGGAATTTTTTGTTTTATTTTCTGTGAATTAATACATAAAATAAAAAAAATTTCTGGGGAGGGGGACAGGGTAATTATTGTAGGATGTTGCTGTGGGGGATAACTGTGTGGGATGGAATGGGATAACTGTATGGATGGAGTGGATAACTGTGTGGGATGGAGTGGGATAACTGTGGGATATTGTGGGATACCTGTGTGGGATGGAGTGGGATAACTGTGTGGAGTGGAATGGGATAACTGTGTGGGATATTGTAGGATAACTGTGTGGGCTGGAGTGGGATAACTGTGTGAGATGGAATGGGATAACTGTGTGGGATGGAGTGGGATAACTGTGTGGGATATTGTGGGATAACTGTGTGGGGT
Organism: Sitta carolinensis; assembly: GCA_032173965.1. Classification (NCBI taxonomy): domain Eukaryota; kingdom Metazoa; phylum Chordata; class Aves; order Passeriformes; family Sittidae; genus Sitta; species Sitta carolinensis. Next base: position 1,271,167 of record JAVUNC010000005.1, read on the forward strand.
GGAGTGGGATAACTGTGGGATGGAGTGGGATAACTGGTGGGATAACTGTGGGATATTGTGGGATAACTGTGTGGGATATTGTGGGATACCCGTGTGGGATGGAGTGGGATAACTGTGTGGGATGGAATGGGATAACTGAGTGGGATGGAATGGGATAACTGTGTGGATGAATGGGTAACTGTGTGGGGTGGAATGGGGTAACTGAGTGGGATGGAAGGGATAACTGAGGGGTGGAATGGATAACTGTGTGGATGAATGGGACAACTGTGGAAAATTTGCCTGTGGTGAGGGAGTTAGAACTGGGTGAATGAGGATCTGTAGGTCTTTTCAAGCTGCCCATTCCATGATTTTGTGCTCTGCAGGTCCTTTCCTTCCAGCAGGTCCTTTTCCTGGGCAGTGGGATGTGTTGGGAAGGGAAATGTGTTACACTGCTGCTCTTCTCCCTTTGCTTCCTGGGAACACGAAGTCATTTAAAGACTTTGCCCTTGCAGTGAGCTCTGCCAACCCCTCGGTGCCCAGGGGAATTGGGTGTTAAATTCTGCTTTGGGGTGCTGGGGAGTTCCTGGGTGTTAAATTCTGCTTTGGGGTGCTGGGGAGTTCCTGGGTGTTAAATTCTGCTTTGGGGTGCTGGGGAGTTCCTGGGTGTTAAATTCTGCTTTGGGGTGCTGGGGAGTTCTGGGTGTTAAATTCTGCTTTGGGGTGCTGGGGAGTTCCTGGGTGTTAAATTCTGCTTTGGGTGCTGGGGAGTTCCTGGGTGCCCTCGCTGGGCACAGCCCCTGCTCTGGCTGTGGGTTTGGGAGCTGCTCCCTAGGAATGAGCAGCTCCTCCTGCTGTGTTTGGCATTCCAGCCTCTGCCAGGGCACATCTGGCTGCCTGCTCCCTCCCCAGGTTTATTCCAAACAAGGAATAAAGCCTCTTGTTTTAATGCTTTATCCTTTGGTGGGATTTCCTCCAAACACGAGTGCCGATTTCCCAATTACAGCATTAAAGCTGGGAGGTTAAACCCCACAGCAGCTCCTTTGTATTAATAATTTGTTCTGTAGTTCCTAATCTTTTGTGGCTGAGATTTACAAATACCTTTTCTAAGGATGTTTTTAATAAGGCCAAGCCATCTGTAGGATCAAATCCTACAAATCTCACCTGGGAGCCTCCAGCACAGTCCTCCCTTTAGGGAAGGGAGAATCTTTCCCAGAGCTGGGGGTGGGATTTTTTTAAGTAGAATTCACCTGTGCCTGTGTACAGGGTGAAGAATGAATTACCAATTATTTCTGTTACCTCATGACGTGTGGTTCCCCTCTTATTTTAATCTCCTTTCCAGTAGTGTCGGAAAATCAGGGAAAAAAATACACCAGAGCCATTCTGCTTGGACTGCACCTGAGGGAAATCACAGTTTAAAGGCAAAGTAGGCAGTAAATATTTGGGGAAATAATCTCAGATCATGGGGTTTGTTGCAAAGGGCTGTCAGACTTAGAAAGTGAGGTTTGTAAAATGAGTATTTAGGTTTCTTTTAAAGTGGTTAAATCATAGGATCACAGAATGGTTTGGGTGGGAAGGGACCTTAAAGGACATCCATGGGTAGGGACACCTCCCATTGTCCCAGGGAGCTCCAACCCCAATGTCCAACCTGGGACATCCCAGGGATGCAGGGGCAGCCCCAGCTGCTCTGGCAATTCCAGCCCAGCCAGCAATTCCTGCCCCACATCCCACCCCAATCTCCCTTTCCCAATCTGCAGCCATTCCCTGGCTCCTGTCCCTCCATCCCCTGTCCCCAGCCCCTCTCCAGCTCTCCTGGAGCCCCTTTAGGGCATGGAAAACACAAATTGAGACAGATCAGGTCCCCCTTCTCCTCCTCCAGAGGCTGTGGGTGCCACTGCAATAAGTTTATTAATTCTGTCAGATTTTCAGTTCAGTGCCTGAATGTAAAAACCCTCAGTCCCAGAGATCTCTGCTAAAAGGAATGACTGAAATACTGATAATTCCCCTTCTTGCTGCACTTCCTTGAACAAACCCCACATTTTCCTGGGGTCTCTATTTTGTGCATGGAAAGTCCCGTCGTAGCACAATGCACATTTTTCAAGCTGGAAGGGGAATAATTCCATCCTGTATCGAAAGAAATGAGAAAAGCAGTTATTCCATTCAAACTTCCCTTGCCACTTAACGTGGCTCCCACTTCCCAGCCATTTAGGAGCTCCATTAAGCCCCTGGGTTGCTCCTGTGCATGCATTAGGAGCAGAGCTGGGGTAATATGGAACAGATTTGCTGTATCATGGACACATTTATGAAGATTGATAACAGCCAGGGCTCGGTGTTAACTTTTATTTTCAAACAGGCTGCAGGAGAAACTGCCAGGTATTGCTTTGGGGCTTTGATTTATGAAAAGGTTGCTGCATGAGAAAGACATCCCATAAAGCAGCTCTGCTGGCAGGAGCATTATAAAGTCAGGTTGTGAGTAGAGCAAACAATAACTAACTGTAATTATGTTCATTATTGTCTCTCTGAGCTCCCTGTACCTTTTGGAGGGGGGGGAGGTTTGTATTTATTCCCTCCTCAGCTTTTAAGTGGATTCACCTTTCCCATGGGGTGGGATGCAGGTGAGAAAAATCCTGCTGGTTTCTAGTGGCAGCACCCCAAAAGATGCCTTTCTTGTATGTATGGAATGAAAGAGGTCACTGAAATCACACCTGCTTGCACAAGTGATGGCAGGAGGAGCAGGAAAGATCTGTGGTTAAAAAAATGCTGTTTCTCTTACAATTCCCATCACTGATGCATTTTCCCCTAAATTATGCCTGCTCTGTGAGGGTTGTTTCAGAGTGTTGCATTTTAGCCCCTTCAAAACAAACCCAAAAATCCCAGCATGATGGCAAAGATCACCAGGTTTCAGAACTGTTTCCCTTCTCTCAGCCTGGCACCATCCTTTGTAAAGCAGCAAGCTGAATTCTTCACTCAGCAGCAATTAGCAGAAAACTTTAGTGAGAACCAGTTGAAATCAAGGGCCACGACCTAACTGGGAAAAATGTGAGTGGTTAATCTAAAGTTTGTCAAACTTGAGCTGCTTTATCTTGAAAGCATCCCTTTACCAAACTACCTGAAGACCTTGCAAAAAGGAAACAGGAGCTTGAAAATGATCTGTGCTGAGGTTATAAAACCCAAGAATGACTTTCTTGGAGTAGAATGAAGTTCTGTTAAATAAGCCAGTGTCTAATTAATGCTGCCAGCATGGAGGGAGGGAGGGGAGACCTTGGAGAGGTTTTTGTGAGCTGGCCCTGAGGTTTCCATCAGGAGCCTCAAGCTGCTCCCTGGGTGTCCTCACAGATCCAGGGGTTGGTTTGGGTTGGAGGAGACATTCCAGAGCATCCAGGGCCACCCCTGCCATGGCAGGGACACCTCTCACTGTCCCAGGGGGCTCCAACCCCAATGTCCAACCTTGGCCATTCCAGGGATGCAGGGGCAGCCCCAGCTGCTCTGGCAATTCCAGCCCAGCCAGCAATTCCTGCCCCACATCCTATCCATCCCATCCCTTTGGCACTGGCAGCCATTCCCTGGCTCCTGTCCCTCCATCCCCAGCCCCTCTGCAGCTCTCCTGGAGCCCCTGGAATGTTCTGGAAGCTCTCCCTGCAGCCTTCTCCTCTCCAGGTGTGCACCCCCAGCTCTCCCAAGGTCTCCAGCCCTGGAGCATCCGTGTTGTCTGAGAGAAACACCCACCAACAGGCAGTGAAAAATTACTTGAAAACTTGAAAAATAATTGAAATAATGAGAATACTGAAAAAAAATGTGAACGCTGTCATTGTACAGCTCACCCCTCCAGCTCCAGTTCCTGACCTGCTCCTGGCGAGAGGAACATTTTCCTTCCTCAGGTACCACAAAGGGTGTTGAGGGCATTCTGTTTTAATGTTCCTGTAGCACATTGTCCATCACATTAAGGCTAGGATTTATTGGAGCAGAGTCCAGTAGCCACTCGTTAGCAGCACATTCTCAGTGGGATTATTGCTCTTTGTTGGGGTTGATGACATTTGTTGTTGTTGCAGCCCAGCCGATTCTGTTTCATGAAAAGACCAGCTTGGCCTCACCCCAATCCAAGACTTGTGGAATCACACGTGGCCTTTGTGGCTTAGCAGAGTGAATCCAAGCCTGTTTTCTTAAATAACTTCATGCCCAAATGAAAAATTGGCATTTATTCTGCTATCTCTTCAGATTACTACCTTCAGTTCCCTCGAGTAATCGTCACCCACGCGAGCGGCGAGGCTCGAAGCGTTTAACTGGTGATTGCTTTTTCTGGACGCTGCTTCTGCCCCTAATATCTTTTATTTTTGTGGTCAGTTAACAGGGTTTTGGGGCCTTTTATAGCTGAAGAGAATAGTTAAATATATATTGCTCTGGAGAGTAATATTTGGATAATAATGTGCCATGAGTTAGTGTCTTGTGGTGCTTTGTGTTGAGTGCTGTAGTTGACCTTTGCTAGAGAGGAGAAAAGTGTCTGCTTGTTAGAACATATTATTTAGTACCCTTAGAAAGGCAAAACTGGTTGGGTTTGTTTGGTTTTTTTTAGTGTGAGGCTCAGTGAAGGTTTTATCACCACAGTTTGGGGATGATGGTGTGATGTCAAGCCTTTACAAAGCCTGCAGTGAGTTGTAGCTCTTAGGAAATCAGTGGCAGTAATAAATCCAGAATGTGCTTTGCTGTCCTGGATTTGGTTTATGCTGCTCATTTGGGTCTGTCTGTATTTTTTGTGTGTCTGTGTGCTTTACACACACAGTGATGTAAAATTACTGTGGGAAACTTAATGCAGGGACAGGGATAACATTAAAATGGATCATTTAGGTGGATGAAACTCTGTCTTTTCTGCCAACTTCGTATAGAAGCAGGTTTCACGCTGTTGCAGAATTATTTCTTCCTTTAAAAATTAGAAATATCGAGGTTTAATCTATCATGTAATGGTAGTTAACACAGCCAAGGAGTCCTGCAGCTGACATCAGCAATGATTTTCTGTGAGACATTTCAGCAAAGCTCTCCCAGAGCCTGGATCTGCCTTTCCATGAGCTGCAGCTGAGGAGAGCCTCGATTCCTTTGCTTCCCTAAACCTTCAGAAACCTCCTCCAAATTCCTTACCAGGAGTAAGAAGTGAGGAATTACAGCACATGGTGTTAGATCAGTGATGATCCTTGACTTGTGTTCCCATGCTCAGCCAAGTGGAATTTTGCCAATGTTCATTAAATAATTCTTTTTTCGGGTGAGTAAGGCTGAGCTCAAGTGATACCACATGCGAGCTCTAAAAATAATCTGGGATCTGGGTTTCCATGAAGAGGTTTGGAAGGCAGATGTTGGTTTGCTCATCCTGTCATCATGGAATTGGAGGGCTTGGCTCCATCCACGCTGAGCTGCTCGGACTCTGGAGCTGGGAAGAGTTTGGATTTTGTCCTCAGCAGTGGTGGGACAGGCTTGGCTACATCTGGGATCATTCTTTGTCTCTGAACTTGTCAAAATTAGGAGCTGGGTTTGATCTGTGCAAGGCCAAGAAATATTTCTCTAGATATTTCTATATATAACATTTAGGTACTACAAATTATTCCGCAGAGATAAAACTGCTCCTCCTTGAGTTCCTTCTAATTAAAGCCTGCAGTTACTAAATTATCTTTCCTACTTTGTAGCAGCCTCCGTGCCCCTGTTAGAAGGAATTTGTATCATTGCCATCCATGTGATTGTTTATTTTAGTATCCTGCTATTCACTAAAAACTGTCCCTTAAGCTAAAAAGAAAAGTGCATCCTAAATTTGGGAGATTCCAGCCCGCTGCTCCCTTTGCAGCTGCAGCAGCCAGCTGTGGGAGAGGTACATTTGTGCATTAATGGTGATGTGCTTTGGATTTTAAGAGGGGTTTTCTTCTGTTTTTGGAGGGGAGGGGAATTTTATAAACAAACAGTGGTTTGGGCTAATGCAAGTCGGTTCGTTTCAATTTAAATAAAAGTATTCAAACTCATTTTGTCTGTCAGGGTGGGTGGGAATCCTGGCTTCATTTCATGGCTTGCTCCTTGAGATATTTGCAATTCAGGCAACCACAGGCAGGTCAGATCAGAGTTTCCTGGGCTTGTTGGGCAACATCTGGAGTGGGTTTTTTAGGGAATACTGTGAAAATGAGGGAAGTGTTCAGTGATACCATTTTGCCTTCAAACAAGTGGTGGTGTGGGCTTTCCTGAGCCAAATCTTGTTTGTAATCTCTTCATGGCATCTCACACCTTCCTGTGTAATTAGTTTTGAACCCAGATGTGATTTGATGAGCCCAGTATCCTCAGACAGTGAGTCCCAGCTTTTGTTAGCTGTTCTTTGGGAAAGGTTTGGATTATTTGTCTCTTTCCCTTTTTCTTTCTTTCTTCTTTCTTTCTTCTTTCTTTCTTTCTTTCTTTTTCTTTTCTTTCTTTCTTTCTTTCTTTCTTTCTTTCTTTCTTTCTTTCTTCTTTCTTTCTTTCTTTCTTCTTTCTTTTCTTTTTCTTTCTTTCTTTTCTTTCTTTCTTTCTTTCTCTTCTCTTTCCTTTCTTTCTTTCTTTCTTTCTCTCTCTTCTCTCTCTTTCTCCTTTCTATCTTCTCTTTCCTCTTCTCTCTTCTCTCTTCCTCTCTCTCTTCTCTCTTTCTCCTCTCTTCTCTCTTTCTCTTTCTCTCTTTCTTCTCTCTTTCTTTCCTCTTTCTCTCTCTCTCTTCTCTCTTCTCTCTTTCTCCATTCTTTCTTTCTCTCTTTCTTCTCTTTCTTCTTTCTTCTTCTTTCTCTTCTCTCTCTTTTCTCTTTCTTTCTCTTTCTTTCTTTCTTCTTTCTTCTTTCTTCTCTCTTTCTTTCTTCTTTCTCTTTCTCTTTCTTTCTTTCTTTCTTTCCTTTTTTCTTTCTTTCTTTCTTTCTTTCTTTCTTTCTTTCTTTCTTTCTTTCTTTCTTTCTTTCTTTCTTTCTTTCTTTCTTTCTTTCTTTCTTTCTTTCTTTCTTTTCTTTCTTCTTTCTTCTTTCTTTCTCTTTCTTTCTTTCTCTTCTTTCTCTTCTTTCTCTTCTTTCTCTCTTTCTCTCTTTCTCTTCTCCTCTTTCTCTCTTTCTCTCTCTTTCTCTCTCTCTCTCTCTTCTTTTCTTTCTCTTCTCTCTTTCTCTCTTCTCTCTTCTCTCTTTCTTCTCTCTCTTTCTCTCTTTCTCTCTTCTTCTCTCTTTCTCTCTCTTCTCTTCTTTCTCTCTTTCTCTTTCTCTCTCTCTTTCTCTCTCTCTTCTTTCTTCTCTTTCTTTCTCTCTTTCTTTCTTTCTTTCTCTTCTTTCTTTCTTTCTTTCTTTCTCTTTCTTTCTTTCTTTTCTTTCTTTCTTTCTTTCTTTCTTTCTTTCTTCTCTTTCTTCTCTTTCTTCTTTCTTTTCTTTTTCTCTCTCTCTCTTTCTCTCTCTCTTCTCTTCTCTTCTCTTCTCTTTCTCTTCTCTTCTCTTCTCTTCTCTTCTCTTCTCTTCTCTTCTCTTCTCTTCTCTTCTCTTCTCTTCTCTTCTCTTCTCTTCTCTTCTCTTCTCTTCTCTTCTCTTCTCCTTCTCTTCTCTTCTCTTCTCTTCTCTTCTCTCTCTTCTCTTCTCTTCTCTTCTCTCCTTCTCTTTCTCCTTCCCTAAATTCCAAAGATCAGAATCTTTATTTGCTTTTGACAAGGCTGGGCAAGAGATGAAATAAATGAGAGGATGACAAACATCTTCCTGTGATTTTGGGGTGATTTTAGAGAAAGGATATAAAAATAACACGGGAAGATGAACACTGGCCTTGATTACGAGTAGCACAAAAAGAGAAGTAAGCTCTATTCCAACCTTTAAGTCATTTATTTAGTATTACTCTGTAGATTTCACATTCTCAATTGCAGAGCAGGAACCACCGTGGTCCTCTCCCAACACTTCAGCAGAGATTCATTAGGAAAATTCTTTCTTTTACACCTTTTGGAGAAGTCACACTCCGCATCGCAGTGTAAATAAAAGCAAGAATCAATTCTGCAGTACTTGATCTTTTGCTGGCAGCACTTCCCACGCAGTGATTGTGAGGGCTCTGTGTGGGCACAGCTTGATTAGGGACCAGCATTTGTAGATATTCAGCAATCAGAGCTGTGTTATTCCTTCCAAACGAGGCGGGGAAAACGGAACCATTTGGTTTGTGCCTCACACGTTTCCTCACGCTCCTTCCAGTCATCACCTACTGCATGTGCGAAGACAATCTTTAAAAATAGTTTAATATAAAGAGTAAATTAATGTAAAAACTAAAAATAATGGTGCAGCAATGAGGACCTTCGTTACCATATGCCCTTTTGTCTTTTTTTTTTTCCCTGAGTTGTGCTTTACAACTCTCTCCTGTGCTGCAAACCCATCCTGTGGATTCACTTGGCAGTGCTGCTGCTGGAAGGGGCTTTTTGGGTGAGATAAAGTTAAAAAAAGAAGAATCCTCTCCCCAGCACCTTTTTGGGTGGTGATGCAGAGCACAGGTGCCTTGCTGCTGTTTCAGGGCTGTCTTTCACACTTGGAGCTGCCCTTCCCTCAGGATCTCCTGAGCTGGGCTCATGTTTCTCTTGCTGCCTCCATATGCAAAGTCCCTCCAATGTGGCCTTTCCTGTCCATCTGCTCAGCTAAACCCATCTCTGCTCAGGCTAACAACGTTCATTTTACGTTTTTTTTTTTTTTGCCTCCTGGCCAAAAGAAGTGGAATCTTGCCCTGACTGTGTCTGGTGAAAGCAGTGCTGCAGATTCTCTCCTACCCCAAAATCCACATCATCCCTTTTCATCCTGCCACTGGCTTCCTCAGCAGTGTAACCCAGGAAAATCACACATCTCCACTTTGCCAGCCCTGCACGTGCCATTTCTGCTTCCCTGCTGTTTCCAGTTCCCTACTGACTTCTCTCTGAAGCATTTGTGACTCCACCTTGTACCCCTCACTCATCTCCTGTCCAAACTGCCCCTGGATCCCTGGCAGTGCCCAAGGCCAGGCTGGACACTGGGGCTTGGAGCAGCCTGGGATGGTGGGAGGTGTCCCAGCCCTGGCAGAGCGTGGCACTGGATGAGTTTAATGCCCCTTCCAACCCAAACCATTCCATGATTCCATGAAATACGATTTGTTCTTTCTCAGAGGGAATTGCTGCTGGACACAGACAATGTTAATTGATTACATTCCCACAAATCCTTCTGAAACCCCTCTTGGTGCTCCATAAAGCACCTGGAAACAATTGGGCTGTTCCACACTTCATGGGCTGCTCACCTTGAGGGTGTGGATTGCTTTTGTTTCACCATTTGTTTGCATCCATTTGTTCTTCCTCATCTTTTTGTTTCTTCTGAGAACGCTGAAAAAACAAACATCCTCTCTTTTTTTGTTGTTTATTTTGCATTCTGCCAGCTCTGGTCACAGCGTGGCTCCTCTCCTCCATCAGTAGGAATAAATAAAAGAGGTCAGAGCATCCTCTCCTGTGCTGCTCCAGGGCTCAGTGGGATCACGTTCATTTGTAGGGTTTTGTTTTGGAGTTAAGACTTCCCTGGACTTTGCCAGCACTGGCACAAAGCAGTTTGTGGTTGGGATGTGCTGAGCTGCTCTGTGGAGGAGGCACAGCCAGATTTGGTTTTCAAGAGCTGCAGGTTGGGCTGGTCCGTGCTGCTGGCACACAGAGGAGCAGGCTGGTCTGTTTTATTCACTGCTTCAGAAGTAGCCAAGGGTTGCACAAATAAAATCAGCTGCCTTTGATAGGTGTCAGCACTTTAATGAGGAATTAAATTAAGCCCTGGGTACTCCTGCCCATCTCATGGCACTATTTTTATCTCGCGCTCGGCTTTTTTGTTGCTATTTTTTTTCACCCCCATATTTTATGACAATTGCCTGAAGTCCTGATCTGGGGGGGGGATTATCCCAGATACCTGCACAGCTGGAAACTCATCAGCCATTCAGATTCCTTCAGCGAGAGTGTCAGTTTTAGCACGAAACTCGCAAAGCTCACCGTGGTGATTTCAAATTTCCTCTTTAGTAGACATTTTGTTTGAATGCCATGAAGGGGCTCCTCTCCCCAAGCCCCCAGGAGCACAATAAGCTATGCTCTTTGAGAGAGCCCAGATGAGTACAAAGTTCCCTTCATTAAATTTTCTTTTCATGCTTTAGCATAGAATATTTCTTTTTAAGACTGCCACTCTCTCGTTTCCTTTTGTGTTTTCATCTTATTACCTTTATGAGGTTGGGATGCATCAGCTCTCTGGAAGAGGTGGGTGCACGGCCCCCCCAGAGGTTTATTCCAGCACTGAAAGATTATTCTGGCATGGGAAGTGCTTCAGGAGCAGCTGGAGAAGGGAAAGCAGATCAAGGAATTGCAAACCTCATAAAAACAACTCTGTTCCCACGTGCCGTGTGCCTGCTGCTCGTCCTGACTTGTGCTGAGAAAAGCCCTGGAGATTTCTGGGGGTGTTGGTTCTGCTGAGGAGTTCTGGACTTGCACTGAGTGGAGCTGGAGATCTGTCCTGGCATTCCTGCTGTGCTCTCAGGGTTTGTTTTTTCCTTCAGTTTAGGTGGGAAACCCCTGAGCAGTTAAATAAATTAATAAATTAATGCGATGCAGGACACAATCTCGTTTATTTTGCAGGGGCAGATAGTGATAGGACAAGGGGTGAGAGATTTAAACTGAAAGAGGGGAATTTAGATGGGATTTGGATGGGATATTGGGAAGGAATTCCTGGCTGTGAGGGCAGTGAGGCCCTGGGATGGATTTCCCAGAGAAGCTGTGGCTGCCCCTGGATCCCTGGAAGTGTCCAGGGTTGGATTGGGGTTTGGAGCACCCAGGGACAGTGGGAGGTGTCCCTGCCATGGCAGGGGTGGCACTGGATGGACTTTGAGTTCCTTCCAAGCCAGACCATTCCAGGATACTCTGGTGACACTTTTCCTGCCACGTGTCCCAAATGCAGCTCTCTCTCAGGACTGGGAGAGTTTAGGAAAGGCATCTCCTGCTCTGAGGGTCTCCTGGCCCTGCCTGGGACCAGGCAGGTTGCTTTATCCACTCAGGTGTTCAAAACCTCCACATTTTCCCAATGGATTTCCAATGGTGGAATAATTGCTGAGTTTGCACTATTTACCTTTAGTTACGAGCTTTTCCCTCAGTCAAACCCCACAGACCATTAAATGCTTCTGTAAAATGACCTTTCTCCAAGGAACCACAGAATGATTTGGGTTGGAAGGGACCTTAAAGCCCATCCACATCCTCCCTCTGCCACAGCAGGGACACCTTCCACCATCCCAGGGTGCTCCAAGCCCTGTCCAACCTGGCCTTGGACACTTCCAGGGATCCAGGGGCAGCCCCAGCTGCTCTGGGAATTCCATCCCCAGCTTCTCCCACCCTTCCAGCCAGGAATTCCACCCCAATATCCCATTTAAGTATTCATTGATGTAATCATAGCAACTTCAGGTGGTTCTCTGTTGGGGAGATATTTCATTCCCCTGTAGAGGAATTTCCTTGCTGTTATTTCTGACCATCCATCTGTGAGTCCTGTGATCCATCCCTGACAAAAATCAATGGGAAACCCTTCAGAGGGGTTCCCATAATGCACAACTGAACCTCCTTTCCCAACAGGAGATCCTGCAGCCCGTGCTTTATGGCCCTCTAATGCCAGGCAGTAATTTCATTTAGTGCTTTCCCAAAAGTGCCAGCAGAGCATTAGGGGAGTGGAATAAGCACAGCTGATCAATACAGAGACACTCAGATTAATCCAAGAAATGGACTTGCTTGACTTGAAGGAAGTGGCCTTGTTCTCAGTGACCTGCAGTGCCTGGAAGGACAGGGCTGAGGGCAGCATTTCCAAAATCCCCCTGAAGAGTCAAAGTGTGAATCCAAGTCACCGAGGGGCAGGAGATGATTTGTCTCACAGGGCTCCCATGTGCCTGGCAGTGTATAGAATCCTTTGAAACATTCAAATAAGGAATCATTCTTGGATTTTTGGTCACTGGTGGTGTGGCTCTGGGGAAAAAACCCCAAGAATTCAAAATCTCTTTGTCATGGGTTAGAGAGTTGCCCCACTGAGATGGCTTTAAATACATTGACAGAATTTATGCAGCAGTGCTAGAGCAGCCCATTCCCTTCTCTCTTCACCTGTACAGAAGAAGTCACTTTAAAATCACGTGTGAATAAAGGCACAGCAAGGTTTACTGTGGGTATTTTTGGTTAATTCAGGCTCTCTTGTATTGGTTTATCAATTCACACTGGGGGTTTGGGCATTTTAACCAAGCTCTGGTTCAGTTGGACCTAAATCATCACTGCTGGGAGATGTCTGCAGAAAACAGCCCTGGTGTTTCTGTAGTTCCCTGTCCCAGTGCAGCCCTTGCCATCCTCCCTCCAGAGCAGCAGTTGGTGGTTGCACATTTTGATGCCTGACATGCCTTTGAAGCACGTGCTGATCTCAGCAGAGGGGGAGGATTAAGGGAAAATCCTCCTCCGTAAGAGTCTGCAGAAGTTTGAACTTGGAGATCATAAAGCGGGGAAGCACCTGGGACTGCATTTAAATTCTGGTTTAGATTTCACAGATGCAGGGTAATGAATGAAAGGGAGAGAGATGGTTTGTGTAGGTACATGCTGTAAAATCAAGGTGACTTAACATTCCCCTTTTTTAGCACAACGTCTCCAGTGATTGTCAAGAAATAATTCCCCGGAGGAGCAGCGTTTGTGCTTCGTGTTTCATTTCCCTGCTAGAGGAAAACACATCTGCCTTGGCCAGCCAGCAAAATGAGAATCCCAGTCACAGAGTGGGTTGGGTTGGGAGGGACCTTAAGGATTTAACCCCATTTCCCTGGACAGGGACACCTCCCACCATCCCAGGGTGCTCCAAGCCCGTCCAGCCTGGAGCACCCTTGGACTTCCAGGGACAATCAGTGCCAGGACCTCACCACCCTCACAGGGAAGAATTCTTGCCTCTGGAAGTGCTCAAGGCCAGGTTGGACGGGGCCTGGGATACAGGAAGTGTCCCTGCCTGTGGAAATGGGGTGGAACTGGATGTGCTTGAAACTCCCTTCCAACCCAAACCGATATAATAATACTAATACTACTACTAATAATAAATGATACAAGATTTTTTTCTTTCCTGCCATGTTTTTAGAAGGAAACCCTGAGTCTGTTCTCTGTTGCCACAGGAGATATGAGTCCCACCCCATCTGTGAGGAGCTGCAGCATAAAATCCTCCAGTGCTACCGGGAGCACGCCCAGGACACCCTGAGCTGCTCTGCCCTGGCCAGCCAGTACCTGCACTGTGTCAACCATGCCAAACAGGTGAGCTGAGCCTGTTCTCACTGGAAAACGATGGGATGATGAGCAGAGGAGTTTCCAGTTAGTCCTTCCTCCGTGCCTAAGCATTTCCCAGTACGTGGAAGCTGCTTGGAGTTGATTGGAGCGCTCAGGTTTCCATCTCTTCCCCTGGGAAGCTGTTGTTTAGTGGAGGAGCTCTTGCTGCTGGCAGATGTTTCCTGTTATCTGCAGTTTTAGCAGGAAAACAAGGGGATTGAAATACCTGGTAGTCTTTGCCATAAATATGAGAAACTCATGGATGTCTCGAACTGCATTGGTCACCACTTGGAATTCTTGATTCCTTCTGTCTTGTGTTATGCAAGGTTCTAAAACTGCCCTTTACCTGCTCTTGCTCTCCTCTCTTCCAGTTTTGTAGGGTATGGATGTCACTGCCAATTAAAATCTTTATGCATTATTAGTGCAGCATGAAGGAAAATGACAGTAATATGTAAATGATTAAATTAAAAGGAGCTACAATTTCTCAGTTTCCCTCTTTTTCATCAGCTTGCACCTTGCAAATACAGAAATGCATATGTTGACCTCAGTTGTGTTCTTAAATAAACCAGGACTCGCAGCCCTCGTGCAGGATGTGCAAAAAGTGCTTTAATCAGTCTGTTGATCTTTATTTCTGCCCAAATCTGTCAGTTAATATTTGAGCATGTTTGAGGACACCCATCTCGATGTGCTAGTGGAGAGCTGGAGAGCAGGGCTGGTGTTTGCTCAGGGTGATCACCTTCCCTGGGCTTAACTCTGCCTGGGCACAAAATCCCTGAGACTTTGGCTCTGCTCCTGCTCTGTGACCTTTTGCTTTAGAATCCTGCAGCCTCGGGCTGGTGTTCCCAAAGATCTGCTGGAATTAACCCTGCTCAGTCACTGAGAGCTCCCTGTCCCTGCAAATTCCCTCCTTTAATCCATCCCTTACTGATCTTCGTTGTGCCATCCCTGGCAGTGTCCAGGGCCAGGCTGGGCAGGGTTTGGAGCACCCTGGGACAGTGGCAGTGTCCAGGGGTGGCACTGGATGGGCTTTGAGGTCCCTTCCAACCCAAACTCTTCTGTGATTTCCATGATTTCTCCTCCTGCCCACTTTGGAATCACCAGTCTCCTTTTTGAGGAGAAGTCCAGTGAGTAACATGAGAATCACAGAATCATTAAGATTCTTGAGTCCAATTGTTTCCCTGTAGAGCCAAGGCCACCACTGACCCTCTCCCCAAATTCCACATCCACAGGGCTTTGAAATCCCCCCAGGAATGGACACTTCACCCCTGCCCTAGCTGGACAAGCCCTTGAGTCAAGAAATTTTCCACAATATCCACCCTAGACCTCCCTCAGTGCAACTTGAGTGTCCTTTCCTCTTGTTCTGACACTTGTAACCCTGTTTTGCTTTGTTCTGTAGTGGATTTCCCCAGGGCCCCTGCAGCATCTGTAGCACTTATTTGCTGTATGTATAATTTTTTATTATTTTTTTAAAGTAACCAGAAAAAAGTGGATTAATTGCTTAGACATGTTTAAGCTCTAACTCGAGTCTGTATCTGATAGGAATTCCTTCTGACAACTCTGATGAGGATGAATTAATTCATGTTCAGAAGGTGCAGGAAAAGCAAATTGCATAAATATGAGCATTAGGTTTTGAACCCTTTTAAACACCTTTTTTTTTTTTTGTTGAAGATCTTCATCCAAGCCTGTCAAGTAGTTAAAAGTGTTTCCTAAATGTTTCTTACTCTGTTTCACACGTGCTTCAAGATGAGAATTCAGAGAGGTTTCTCTCATGATAACAGAGAAGGAGAAACCTTTTATGATGGAAATATTTGCAAGCAGGAGCAATTGTTTTTCATAATGAACACCAGCCCATCCTCCACGTGCTGCAGCTGTAATTGTAATTATATTTACTCACTGTTTGCCCACAAGTCCAGACAGTTACTTTGAAATAATTCCTAAACACTGCTATAAAATCACTTCAAAATTGGCCTGGTCGGGAGCCAGAGGAGGGGGATAAATGGCAGATTCAGAAATGAAAAAGTTAACTGACACTGGCTACAAGAAACAAAGGAAGAAGAAAATTTGCTAGAGGGAATAGAGCAAGATATTGAAAAGCAAATAAGTGAACTAATCCGATTTCCTGGCGGTGAGTCTGGGCACTTGTGCTCGGGCTGAGCACACTCTGTGCTTTTCATAAATTGAATTTATTGACTCCTCTTTCTTTCCTATCTTGCTTATAATTATCTCCCCCTCTCTTCTGTGTGCTCCTTATTTCTCGTGCTGTCTGTAATCTCATGTCTCTATCTGTCCTTTTCTCCCCTCCTTAAAAAGCCCAGAGAGTTGTTAATTCACAGGGGTTTGACACGTTGTTGTATCTTCCCTTGAAATCTCTTCCCAAAGTCAGGAGAAGCTGGGGAGATAAATTAAACTCTCTTATTAATGTTTGCATGTTATTACAATGATAATGCCAGTAATGGAGAGGAAAACTTAACCTAATGGAGCCATTAAGGGGAAGATATTTGGATTGTGTGTGGCATTTATTTGTGCTGCCACTGCTGAAGTAGCTCCAGCCAGAACATCCATGGCTTTTTAATCCCTTTTCCTGGTTTTCCAGCCATGGATATGGACCGGAGCTGTTAAAAAAACATTTTTGGTGGTTTTTTCCCCACCCTGAAATAGCTCCTGCCAGAACATCCATGGCTTTTTAATCCTTTTCCTGGTTTTCCAGCCATGGATATGGACAGGAGCTGTTAAAAATACATTTCTGGTGGTTTTTTCCTCAATTTTTCCCCCACCTTGGCCTACAAGAAATTCTGATTCTTACATAAAAACACAACTAGTCCATGGTTTAACAAATCTCTGCAATTATTTGCTGTTAAATCATTGAATTCCAGAAGGATTCAGGTCTCTGCAGGCAGGTGAGGTTTGAGAGTACTTAAAATAACAATACCAGCCAGCTGCTGGAGCCTGCCAACCAGCTACAAAATGTTATCCTTCAGCCCTATAACCACTATTTTAATTTGTTGGCTCAAGTGGGTCCTTAATTATGCATCCTAAATAGAATAAAACCAGGATTTTAGCCTCATTCTCCAGTATTTTGTACTTGATACCAATTTCCAGTCTAAGAGAAAAACACAGGGAATTTGTGTATCTGGAAACACTGAATTGAAATGAAATTAAAAGACCTCATCATTTGACACTGCCCTCATTGAAGGCAGTTTATTATGGACCAGCTTCCCTCCATGGGGTTTTGTTAAAAAAAAATATTTTAAATAGAATTTTGTTTGCAAATGCACCCCAGGAGCACAAAGCTGACTCCTTTTATTCCATCAGCCTCTTCTGCTCTGGGTTCTGGAGGATTCTGTGGGCACAGGGCAGGCACCACCTGTTTAGGTGGATGCCTGGGAGAATTTTCATGAATTTAATGAGAATTTAAAGGTTGGAAAACACCTCCAGGATCATCGAGCCCAGCACTGCCCACGTCCCCAAGTGCCACATCCCCACTTGAAAGGGCTTTTAAATCCCTCCAGGAATGGACACTCCACCCCTGGGCAGCTGTGCCAGGCTGGACGATCCTTTTGGGAAAGACAGTTTTCCTAAAATCCAGGCTAAGTGCAGCTCTTAACCCTTGCAGGGACTGGGTGGAATCGCACAGTTTACTGGGTTGTTTTTAGGGATAATGTGAGAATTTGGTTGAAGCCAAACCTGACATGGTTTTAATTCCCTTTATGGTTATTTTTCCCTAATTTCCATGAGTGGAAATGTGTGTTTTTCACAGACAATGCAGTCCAGACTTCCAAGCTGTGTGGTGTTGCTCAGGCACCTGAATCAGCTGTTTGGAGGTCACCTGTAAGATTCCAGGGTTTAAATTTGGGGTTGTTCCTGACATAAAGCCTCAGAATTATCAAATCCCTTCCTACTTTTTCTTGCAAGGAAACTCATTAGTTCTAACTCTTTTTTGGGGGTTTTGTAGGCAAGAAAATGGTTTGGGTGTGAAGGGGCCTTAAAGATCATCTCATTCCACCCTCTGCCATGGCAGGGACACCTCCCACTATCCCAGGGTGCTCCAAGCCCTGTCCAGCCTGATTGGAACATTTCCAGGGCAGGAAACCTGGTCTGGTGAACAGAATAAAATGATTTTTAAGGTCCTTTCCAACCTAAGCCATGCCCTGATGTGTGGTTCTGTAATGAAGCCCAAGATGAGGGCAGCACGTTCAGGCTTTTGGGGTTTTGATTCTGACTCAGAACCCTTGAAGGGCCCAGGTAAGGGATACTCAAGTGGTGGATGTTTTCAGGATATTTTTCCTTGAGAGTTTTAGTTTCTGGGAGTGGGATTTTTCTTATTGTCAGGTGGGTGTTTTAATTTCCTTTAATAGCCACAGCACTAAAGCCATGACAGGACGAGGGGAGATGAGAATGGATCATTAGTGAGACTCCTCAGGTTTCCAAAGCAGTGCCTTGTTGAGCCCTCAAATTGCTTCATTTTGCTTCTGTGACTTGACTCTGGCATGATGTGTTTATCAACAACGCTCCTTGTTCTGTATTTTTATTTTCAAAAATTGCAGATCTGAGGAAGGATTGTAGCCAGACTTCAGGGAGTAGCTGGGATAATTTGGAGTTACTGAACCTCGTGTTTCTCCCTCTCTCTTCCCTCCCCTCTGATCCTTTTTGCAGCAGAGAATGCTTGGCAGAGGAGGATAAAGGCATTGTCCAAATCAAGCACAAGACCATCAACTAATTTCAGCAGGAGAGCAATTATTTTTCTCCCCAAGAATGATGTGGCAGCCCAAGAAAGAGAAGAAGTGGAAGAGCCATTTGAAGGGCAGCATCCTCCCAGCTCAGTCAGCAGGAGCCGACCTGGAGCCTGCTCCAGCAGCACTGCTCCACCTTTCACTGCCCACTGAAGGGAAAGAAAAGAGGCTTTCTCTGACCTCACAGAGGGGAAGTATCCTTCAAATGCTGCTGTTTCACTGTGGGATCTCCTCAGAAACCCCTCTCTGCCCGAGGCAGGGGGTGTGACCCTCGGGAGCGGCCCCTGCTCCCCAGTCAGAGTTCTCCTGGCAGTGTAGAATTGTAAAATGTGCTTTAACTTATTTCCCAAATGACCTGGCTTGATGAAGTCTCTCTCTGCAGGCCTTCTGCTGGAATGATGCTCCAAGGCTTAGGGTGCTCCATGGCCTTTGTTTCCCTGGGATGGTTCTGTTGTGCTCCTCGCTCGTATCAAGTCCTGAGGAAAATGCCTCGCTCTGTACCAACAATAAATCTATTTTATGCACAAGATTGATGCTGCAGTCTGTCTCCCTTCCCACTCCTCGGGGGTGGATGGTGTTCCCTCTGCTGTGTCAATCACACTTTCCCAGCAGATGTTGTTGCTGAAGCTTTCAAGCACAGACTTTCATGCACAGCCAGCCCTGGTGTCAGGAGCGGGGCTGGGATTGAGCTGTTTTCCATCACAGCCACCTAAAAGGGTCCCACGTGATGGGACTGTTGGGGTTTATCCACCACCACTTCCCTCCTTGGAAATGCTTGTGAATGGAGCTCCCTGAGCTCTTGGAGAGGTTGTGGGTTCCCCATCCCTGGGAGTATTCCAGGCCAGGTTGGACATTGGGGCTTGGAGCAGCCTGGGGTGGTGGAAGTGTCCCTGCCATGGCAGGGGGTTAGGATCACATGGTCTTAAAGTCCCTTCCCACCCAAACCAGTCTGGGATTCTGTGAAAGGGCACAGAAAAATTTTTCCCTCCCAAAATCTCCAAACCAGCTTTGTGCAAACACCCAGTTTCCTTTAATTCTTTTTCTTCTGGCGAGAACTGCCACACTCCTTGTCCCAAGCAACCTCAGAGGGGACTTTTTACACAATAGTGGAAGTAATGATGTCAAATGAGCAGCGAGTCTGGAGCCTTCTGCTGTTTATTTACCTGTTCTCCCTCCCTAATTGGCTGTGTTTGAACCTCATCCTACTGAACAACTGTGGGTGCACCTGTGGATCTCATTTATTATTCATGCAAAATATTACCAGTGACTCTCCTAATTATCAAGATGCTTTGTGAGTGCTGTTTAATTAAGGAATTATTTTTTTTAATGCTACCCAGACGAGCTGGGATATTTTTTTTTTTTTACATGCCAAGCAACTGTAATGTTGGTGGGAGGGGAGGATCCTGGAGTTCAACATCAGGTGCCAGGTAAACTGCTCGGGAAGAACAACAGGGACATAAGCACCGTGTTTACACGGTGACTGCTGTAGTGTTTACAAATCAGCTAACGCACAAATCCTTCTCTCTAATGTTCTCTTTTGTAACAGAGAGCCAAGAAGTTGGCAGAGCCAGCCTTGCCAGACTCAGAATTGGCAGCAAAACACAGCATGGAGGAAAAGCAGACGTTTCTCAGGCCAGATGATGCTGTAAAATCAGGGGAAGAGCTGTGTCGGGAAGGAAGGGCTCTCTTACTGCCAAATGTTTATGGGTTTCTCATCCTGACAGCCTTGAGCAAGGAGAGTCAGCCTTGCCTGCTTTGTTCCAACTGTGTTTGAGGTGTTGTGTTCTTTAAACATCTTCTGTGGCATCAGGGGTGGCATCTGCAGCCTGTGTGGCTTGGGCTTGGGGGAGGCTGGTGGCAGCAGCAGGGTGAGCACTTCAGAGCTGTCCTTGGTGTGGGAAAAAGAGTTGTTCTTGGTGTGGAGTTCAGAACTATCCTTGGTGTGAACTTCAGAATTGTTCTTGGTGTGGAGTTCAGAGATGTCCTTGGTGTGAACTTCAGAATTGTTCTTGGTGTGGAGTTCAGAGATGTCCTTGGTGTGGGGTTCAGAGCTGTTCTTGGTGTGGAGTTCAGAGCTGTCCTTGGTGTGGAGTTCAGAGCTGTCCTTGGTGTGGGGTTCAGAGCTGTCCTTGGTGTGGGTTTTAAAACTCTTTGTGGTGTGGCCAGCCTTTGCCTTTAAAGTAGAGCAGTAATTCTGGACATTTCTGGCGTTTCACCACCCCCTCTGCTTTTGTGTACCTGCAGCCCTGTCCTGCTGGAGGTGTTTGATTTCTTCCTTCTCCCCACTTGCTGGTGTGGGTGCTGAAATCTTAAAATCTTGGAAGTTTCCTGGGGTTTTTTAATGTGGAAAACCTATGAAGTTTCTCTCCTGTTCATGATTTTATGTTTTTGTGACCTTTTCCAGCGTCTGCAGACCCCAAACCATCACCAGCTGTTGGTGACAGCAGGAACTGCTGGGACAGAGCAAGGCCAAGCCTCCTTCACAAGTAGCAGGGACAGGGAGAGTGGAGAAGTGCCAGGATTTTTGTCCAGGGTGTCAAATGAGATTTGCAGGACCCTGAAATCCTCATTTGTCCCGTGCCAGGTGACAGCAGGCTGCAGCTCCCTGCCCATGGGCAATCCTGTTGGGTGCTGCCAGATAAAAGCAGACAAGGATTTAGATTTGGGTGCAGACAGCTGCAGATGGGGTTTGTGACTTGCTCAGCCCATAATTTGTGATGGTTTGTGTTGAGCTGACACTTTTGGGAGCTGGCTGAAGACACAAGAGGGGCTGTGGGAGGAGGGAGGAGAAGGGGGTGAGGTCCTGCAGCCAGGAGAGTCCTTTCTGTGCTCAGCCTCTCCCAGCTCTTCCCACAAAACCCTTTTGGGTTTCTTTTGGGGGTCATGGCCCTGAGCTTGTCCTCAGGGCAGGACCTGATGCTTGGCCAGGGTGTGAGGGGGACCTGGGGTCTTCTAGTCCTTGAGAGAGGCAGCAAAATTCCAGGGGAAGGTGGGGCGCTGAGCCAGGGCTCCTCTGCAAGAATGTCAGCTCCATTGAACAAAGACACTGGGTAATTAGTGAGGTAATTAGTCTGGTAATTACTAAGGTAATTAGTTTGATTCTCTCTCTAGCCAGTAACTGCTGGGAAGTGCTGGAGGGAGCACCTTGAGTTTCAGGCTGCAGCAGCCCCCCGAGTTAACCCTTCACCCCCTGCCTGGGAAGCTGCAGCTGGCATTGGTGAAAATGGGGTGGTTTGGTGGGAAAATAACGAAAATAACCCTAACCCCCCCGTTGACAGAGGTCTTGTGCCCAAAAACTCTTGAGCCACCTTTGATGACACCCAGAAGTGCCTGTGCCACGGTCAGGGCAGGGTTTAAGGCAGATCACCCAGCCGTGGTGTGTTCATTGCAAGATTTTGTATTTCCTTAAGGATGCTGGGGACACTTTTGGGTGGGGACACTCCTTGGGGAGCTGTGTGGCAGTGTCCCAGTGTCAGTGCTGAGGCTGATCCCTCCTCCTTGGATTGCATCCCTCACTTCCCTTCCCCCTTGGGCTGCATTCCATGCAATCCCGGATTGGTTTGGGTGGGAAGGGACCTTCCAGATCATCTTTCCCCTCCTTTCCACACTTTGCACTAGGCCAGGCTGCTCCAAGCCCCATCCAGCTTGGCCTTGGAGCCACTTCCAGCCTGGGGTGCAGCTCAGCACCTGGAGGTGAGGTTTTTCTGCCTGTGCCACATGAAACCAGGTATTTTCTGGCCACCTGACCCAGGAAAACCATCCCTCCTTCCTCGGCAAGTCCTGTGGGTGGACGGGGCAGTGCAGTGAGCCCAAAATGAAGATCAAACTTCATTTGCTCATTTGGGAGGCTGGAGCTGCAAGAAGTGGCTCTAACTCCTCAGTAAACTGCAAACTAAGCAGATTCTTCCTCGTGTTCATCTGGTGCTGATACAGAAATAGCAGGGCTGGGAGGGACTTGGCACGTGCTGGAGTCCACTATTCCCTAAAATCTGATAGCAAGAAATTCACAAGTTCCTTCAGCTCCTTGCCACGTTGTTCACAAGTTTTGATCGTGGTAGAGGGATCAGATCTGCAAAGGCTTCAGTGGGTGAAGTGTAGTGGAAGCAAGGAGATGAAAGTCCATTAAGAGATGAAACATTTTTGCCAGACATGAGAATTCACCGATCTCTCTCCTGTTTCCTATGTCAGGTAGTGAGAATTTCCCCCCCCCCCCCCCCCTTCTCAGTTTTAATATTATTAACACTTGGCCTGCTTTGAAAAGGTCAAAGTCAGCTTGAATGTCTTCTGATCCGACTCCTGGTGAAAAGCAGGCAAACAAGAAATCTGTATGGCAGAGCTTGATGAAGGAGTTTGCAGCATTGGGTGAGGTCTGGCTGATGGCCAGGGGTGTTTGAGGACAGGGAAAGGGCTCTGATCCCTGCTTTTGCTGAAGGTCCCACTCCTGGAATTGGGCAGACAAATGAAACCTCTCCTTTTGCCTGAATAAATTACCTTTGCCACGAGAAATGTGTGACCAGGATGCAGGAGCACAGGAAAGGAGCAGAGCAGGAGAGGATTTGTGTTTTTACACTGTGGAAGTTGATGCTGTTGCTGGTTTTGGGAATAATGTGAAGTGCTGGGAATGGGACACCTGAGTGAGGCTGGAGCAGGTAGATGGAACTGATTTAGAAAGAAAACCACTTTTTTAAGCATCAAACAGAAGGGAAACCTCCCAGCTCCTGTGCCTTGGTCCCAGTTTGGTCTGGGAGGAGCAGCAAGGGAATATTGTGGCAAAGGAGTGCCTGAGTTCTTTGTTCCTGCAGGTTTGGGGGCAAATTTGCTGGAGAGAGGAGTCAGGAGACAGGCAGCGAAAAATTTTAAACAACCTCCAGTAAAACAAGAGCTGGTTGTGGTGCACTCCAGACCCTCTGGAGTGGGTGTTTTCCCGGGCATGCACCTGAATTCTGGGGTCTGCATGTGACAGAATGCACCCCAGCAGAGAACTCCACGAGTTGTCCCCTCAGCAGGGACCCTCTGTCGCTGTGAATCACCTCGGAGTCGGGGCCTTTTCTTCCTTGAAATGGAAGGATTTGAGTCTGACGTGGCAGCACCTAGGGGGGGTTGAGCAAAGCTGTTGCCAAGGAGCTGGAGAGACAGAATCAAACCCGAGTGTGTCATCCAACCTCGGTGACTCAGGGCTCCCACAGAGCCCCTGCCCCTCCTCCTGCTCCCTGGGGTCACTCTGGCACCTTCCAGCTCCTTCCCTTCTGCTGCCCAACGAGGCTGGAGCTTCCTGCAGCTCCCAGGGGACCCCGTGAGAGGGGTGAGGTCTTGGAATCGATGGCTGGAAAAGATCTTGAACATCATCAGATCCAACCATCAGCCCACAGCCACACCTCAAGTGCCACCTCCAGGTGTTTTGTGAACATTCCAGCTGGTGGGACTCGTGACAAGGGGTCCAAAAGTCACCTCCCTTCTTTCCCCATCTGAACCAACCAGAATTTGAGAGTGAGAGATGCCAAGGGCTCCATGGAGCTCACCCAGGTTGGGCATCAGGAGGAATTTCCTCGTGGAAAGGGTGGTCAGGGATTGACAGGGGCTGCCCAGGGAGGTTTGGAGTCCCCATCCATCCCTGGAGGTGTCCAAGGAATTCCTGGCTGTGGCACTCAGTGGGCTGGGGACAAGGAGGGCATGGAGCACACCTTGGACTTGGTGGTCTCAGAGATCTTCTGCAGCCCCAGTGATTCTGTGATCAGGGCATGTGGTTTCTAACTTGAGCCTCACTGAGTGCATCCTTCAGCCTTCTCCTGCCTCTGTTTCCTGGTGGAAATAACTCTGCCAGGCTGGAGGGCACTCCATGGGCACGGGACGTGTGATGGACCCACCAGGAGTGGGCTCTGGGCTGTGGGGGGCTGTTCCCCTCCTCCTCTGACTTTGGCTTTGGACAGGCTGAACTCAGGAGTGGTGTTGGGTGTGTCCTGGAGCTGTGTGGCCACCGTGTCCTCCCTGGGACACCCAGGGTTTGGTGGGAAAGCTGAAATGGTGCAGCAGCTCTGCTGCCCTTGAGCTCAGCAGGTGAGAAATGGCAGAGTGCAAAACCCACTGTGCCCAGCTTGGTTTAAAAACACCAAAATATCAGTTCATCCCTGCTGTCCCTGCTGCCCTGGGGATCACAGGGAGGGGTTTTTCCCTTGGATCTCAGCAACAATCACCTGCTGAGGGCAGGCAAGGGCCCCAAAAGTTGCCTGTAGGAAGTTCATGACCCTCAAGCAGAGACAACCTTTTATTAAATCTGTTTAATGTTGGATTAAGGGGAAAGCTACTCCTTTTTTCAACAATTATTTAATTTTTAGGGGGTGGTGTACAACCTGTCACACTCTCACTTCCAACAAAGTAAAGACAAGCAGCAGAAACATCAAACTGATGTTCTGGAGGCTCAGCCCTTCTCCTGGGCTTGTTCTTCAGTAATCTCTTTCCCCTGCCAGAAGTTATCTCCACTTGATTTAAGGGGTTACAAACATTCCTTGTGCCCAGCTGCCCCAATTCCTGCTGCAGGAAGGAGAAGGCTCTGGATCCAAGCAGGCTCTGAGTGGGCTTCTTTTTTAAATGGAGTTTCTTCTCAGAGGATAAATCATTTCAGCTCTGATCCTCCTAAAAAGTGGTGATTAATCCCCTCACACAGAGCAGGATCATGTACAAAAAAACCACCAACATGGCCCTGGGCATTTTTCCCCCCTGGAAATGAGAGCAATTCATAACCCAGCATCCTTTAAAGATCCCACTTCCCCTGGAGGAGACAGCATAAAAACAATCCTGAGGTGCTCTGCCCCCCAGATTCTGGGGGGAAAAAGCCTTCAGAGAAAAGTAATTGTTGGCTTAAAACTTCAGCCTGCATTCAGCAGCAATCCATCACCTCCCAGAGAGGGTGGGAGCTCAGGTCACTCAATATTCAGGCTGGGAATCCTCAGTAGGATAAAAGGGACCTGGGGCAGTGGGAAATACTGCTGGGGAAATTCTCCCTAACCTGCTTGCATTTCACCCCCCTCTCTTTGCTGGGGAGGGAGGGACAAGGAACAGCACTGAAATTCTTTTTTCCTGTTGCAGTCCTAGGAGAGCAGCAGGAGTGTGGGCTGTGGGGCTGCAGTGCAGCTCCTTCCTGGGCTGCTGCTGTGCCTGGAGCCTGCACAGGGCTGTGCACACAGCTCTTGAACACACCTGGGTGTGCACACAGCTCTTGGACACACCTGGGCTGTGCACACAGCTCTTGGACACACCTGGGTTGTGCACACAGCTCTTGGACACACCTGGGCTGTGGTTCCAGCTCTTGGACACACCTGGGCTGTGCACACAGCTCTTGACACACCTGGGCTGTGCACACAGCTCTTGGACACACCTGGGCTGTGCACACAGCTCTTGGACACACCTGGGCTGTGGTTCCAGCTCTTGGACACACCTGGCTGTGCACACAGCTCTTGGACACACCTGGGCTGTGCACACAGCTCTTGGACACACCTGGGCTGTGCACACAGCTCTTGAACACACCTGGGCTGTGGTTCCAGCTCTTGGACACACCTGGGCTGTGCACACAGCTCTTGAACACACCTGGGCTGTGCACACAGCTCTTGAACACACCTGGGCTGTGCACACAGCTCTTGGACACACCTGGGCTGTGCACACAGCTCTTGGACACACCTGGGCTGTGCACACAGCTCTTGACACACCTGGGCTGTGGTTCCAGCTCTTGAACACACCTGGGCTGTGCACACAGCTCTTGGACACACCTGGGCTGTGCACACAGCTCTTGAACACACCTGGGCTGTGCCACAGCTCTTGACACACCTGGGCTGTGCACCAGCTCTTGAACACACCTGGGCTGTGGTTCCAGCTCTTAAACACACCTGGGCTGGGATTCCAGCTGTTAAACACACCTGGGTTGTAATTCCAGCTGTTAAACACACCTGGGCTGTAATTACAGGTGTTAAATACAACTGGGTTGTAATTCCAGGTGTTAAATACACCTGGGCTGTGCTCCAGGTGTTAAACACACCTGGGTTGTAATTCCAGATGTTAAATCCACCTGGGCTGGGATTCCAGGTGTTAAATCCACCTGGTTTGTAATTCCAGATGTTAAATACACCTGGGCTGTGGCTCCACCTGTTAAACACACCTGGGCTGGGGCTCCAGGTATTAAATACACCAGGTTTGTAATTCCAGGTGTTAAATCCACCTGGGCTGGGATTCCAGGTGTTAAATACACCTGGTTTGTAATTCCAGGTGTTAAACCCATCTGGGCTGGGGCTCCATCTGTTAAACCCACCTGGGCTGTGGTTCCAGGTGCTGAATACACCTGGTCCGGGGTTTCAGGTGATGAATACACCTGGGTTGTGGTTTCAGGTGTTAAATATACCTGGTCTTTAGTTTCAGCTATTAAATCCACCTGGTTTGTGGTTCCAGATGTTAAATCCACCTGGGCTGGGTTCCAGGTGTTTAATACACCTGGTTTGTAATTCCAGGTATTAAATTCACCTGGTTTGTAATTTCAGCTGTTAAATCCACCTGGTTTGTAATTCCAGGTATTAAATTCACCTGGTTTTTAATTTCAGTTGTTGAAATCCACCTGGGCTGGGGCTCCAGGTGCTAAATCCACCTGGGCTGGGGTTCCAGGTGTTAAATCCACCTGGGCTGGAGTTCCAGGTGTTAAATCCACCTGGGCTGGGGTTCAGACACCCCTCAGTGCAGTGGCCTTGTCTCCATGGCCAGGAAATCTCCCTTTAAGGCTGGCTTGGAGAGAAGTCAAGTTGCTGAACCCAACAGATCGCTGCTTCTTCACAGAAATGGAGGTCACCGAGGCCCTTGCAGGCTCCAGGGAGGTCCCTTCAGCTGCACTTTCCTGTTAATTCACTGTTCTCAGAGCCACCTGAGGGGCGTGAGTGCCAAACCTTTCATTCCTTAACCATCATTTTGAAAGGTTGCTCCCCATCCCTGCTCGGGCAGGCTGGGGAGGGGTCTGCTCTGCAGCACTCACACGGTGTCTAGAGACAAATCTGACCTTTCCTAGCCAGGCTGTGGGGATAACACAGCACATCTCACCCCCTTGGGGTCTAAAACTCCCTGAAAGTTCAGGGAATCACAGGATGGTTGGGGCTGGAAGGGACCTTGGGGCTCACCTCATTCCCTCAGGAGCCCCAGAGGGAATGGATGACCAGACACAGCAGATTGTCCCTGGGAGAGGATCCTCCGTGGAGATGTCAGTACAGGGCTGCTGAATTATTAAAATAGGAATATCGACTAATATCAGTATCTAATTATGATGGACAAAACTCTGTAGCAGTTTAGAGTTAGGCAGTGTTTGTTTATTGCAACGCTGGGCAGGGCATGGGGTAACTCCCTAATGTGCCCTAAGGGGAATTACAAAGCTTTTTATTTATAAAAGTGTTGAATATACAAAATACAAATGCATAGTTATACCCCTGACCCTTCCTCTTTGTTTTGTATGCTAATTGGGGAAAAAAAGTTATTAAGTATGTGTAGTTTTGTTTTCTGAAATGAGTCGGGGGTCTGTTCTGGGGAGGGGTCACTGGAAATGAGGAAGTCAAATGAGTCTTCTTTGTTCTGACACTTCTACCTTTTTAATGCATCTATGACAAATGAATCCTTGGTAGAACTTATAGTTTCTTGTGTTTCAATGGAATTTTTAAAACATGGGAAGTTCTGCAGCTCTCTGGTGTCTTTGAGATCTATTTACCACGTTTTGTGTTTTCATTACAAGCACAGCTTACATAAACATAAAGTTGACAAGCAATGAGTTACTGGATCCAGCACAGCTTATCTAAGATCAGGCTTCTGTTAACTACAGACAAAGCTTATCTATCTGCTTTAGCTAATTTAGCAACTTAAAAATCCATAATTCTTTGAAATTAATGTCTCACTGCCACTGCAAAAAACATCCAGACCTGCCTTTCCTCCCTCCTCCTTTCCACCACAGGCTGGTGGAAATGGGAGATGAAGGTGAGCATGGCCATTTTCCACTCACATTCCTGCTCCATCCTCCTCAGCTGGAACTGTCCTGCTCTGAGACATCCAGTCTGGCCCTTGTGCAGGTGCTGAAGTGCCAGGACACTTCTTTACCCAGGGGAAACTCTTACTTGGTGCTTGTCCTTGGTTTAGTGACTCTAAACCTGTTTGTCTTGAGGGAACCAGCAACCCTCATCAGCCCCAAACTGCTGTGGTCAGAGCAGGCTCTTGAGGGATGTCAGAGGCACAGGGAGAGAAATCATCAGGAGAGTTTTATTGGTTGTACCAATCATCACCTGCAGCTGGAAGCCCTTGAGCCAGTGCCTCTTCCTCCTGCAGCACCCCATCCAGCACCCATTGTCAGAGGGGGTTGAATTCTCCTTTTCCAGCAGTGTCATTTATCTCCCTGTGGCTCAGACCCTGAGCTTGGACAAACCCAGGTAAGGAAGCACAGAAACAGATTTCAGACTTTTTCTGCACAAAAATAACTTCCCTTTGCCCTCAGTGAGGACCTGGGGTGGTTTCCCAAATGTTCCATCCCTGGCAGTGTCCAAGGCCAGGTTGGACAGGGCTTGGAGCAGCCTGGGACAGTGGGAGGTGTCCCTGCCATGGCACTGGGTGATTTTTAATGTCCTTTCCCACCCAAACCAGTGTGGACTTCCAGGAATAAGACTTGGATCCTTGTTTTGTCCCCATGGTCCATCCTGCAGCTGATGGATGCAGATGGAGCCAGCTCCTTGCTGTGCTCTGGAATCTCCCTCAGCTCACTCCCCGCTCAGCTGGGAGCTGCTGACACTGCTGGATCCCCATCCCTGCAGTGCCCCAGGCACTCTGAACACCCCTCATGGCTCTGCACACATCCCTGCTGCCCCAGAGCTCCTCTTCCCTTGGATTTGCCTCCCATCCTGCTGCAGCCCGAGCCAGATAATTGATCAATGATCTCTGGCAGCAAGCTGGACTGTAAACATGGATTATTGGGTGGATCACAGAGCAGAGTGATGGAAGGGGCCATCACTTGGGGCATCACAGAGCTTTATGTCTGGTAATATCTTGAGGAGTAAAAATAAAACCTGACACAACATCCTGAATTATCCTCTGATGGGGAAGAGGGTTCCTGGCTGGCTGCAGTTGTTGCAGTGATGTCCACCTTGTCATTGCTGGCCATAATTAATTCCCTTGCTGGCAGGCTGAGTGTGGAATTTGCTTCTGGATGCCTGGCTCCTCTTTTGCCTCGAGCAACAGGCTCAAGGCATGCAGAGGAGGACGTTTCCAAAAGGAGCAGGGAATGATTCTTTGGGTGCTGTTAATTCAAACCCTCTCACCAGGATGAAACAGCGACAACAAAAGTTTTCACTCAGCTCTTTGTAATGGGAAGGAAGGGACAAAAGCAGCTTTCTTACACCCCCACAAGTTGTTTATTGGATTAGATTGACACTTCTGGGAACAACCTGTTTGCACACCAACCCCTCTCTTGCTAAACATCTTCATTAATTAACTCCATCTGGCTCGCCTGCCTTTAGATAGAAAAGATTTCTTGCTTTGATCATTTGCTGTTTACATCTTTCTTGCCGTTTGGTAAAACACACGATAAATACTGCGTGGCACAAAACAAACAGAAAAAAAAAAAAAAAAAAAGAAGAAAGAAACCTGAAACATGCTGAAAAAAACTGTCAAACACCTACAAAATGTGCATCCTGATCCAGCTCAGTTTCCCTTGAGGACAGCAGAGCCTAAACCCACGTGGTTCAAGGTGGGGTTTGCCACCTCCAGGTGGTTCTGTAACCCCTCCAAAACAGGATGGTGTGGCCCCAAAATTCCTTTCCTGCAGACCTGGTCTTGCAAAGCCTTGGGAGCAGCTCCTTGGGGTGGTGGAGGAGAGGGAGACTCTGGTGCTGAGGCCTGGGGGTCTCACCCATCCTCCATCCTGCCTTCACTTCCCTGGGAGGCAGGATGGGATCTGCACGGCTCCCTGGGAACACCCAGGGAGTTTGGGGTTTTTTTTTCTGTGCCCAGGACAAGGTTGGCTCGAGCTTGGGGTGGAGAAGGGACCAGGGCTGCTCAGAAGGGCACCGTGACAGGCCTGAGGCTGCTGCAGGATGCCAGGAGCAGAGTGTTTCTAGGGAATATCTTCCCTGTCCTGCTCTCCAGGTTGTGTGTCCAGGAGCAGAGTTACCATGGTGGGTAACTGCAGAGGATGGGACTAAAGGGAGTTTCCTTCTGGCCCTGGCCCCATTGCCCCTCGAGCCCCCCTGGATGTGCCTGCAGGCTCCTCGGGGGCTGCCCACCCCTCCCAGGCAGTGCCAGGGCTGAGGCTGGGCTCAGTTTGCCACTGCCCGTGGCTGAGCTGTGCACACTGACCCTGTCCTGCTCTTAGGGGCAGGGACTCCCCTGCTCTGCCTCCCTGCCCCACTCCCTGCCTGGGCGCTCTCCCGGGGCTCTGTGGCCACCACGAGCATCCCTGGGATGCTGGGGAAGGGGTTTCCATGGTGACAGCACGCTGCAAAGCTCTCAGCACGTTCTTTTCCTCAGTCTTACCCCCAGCCTGGATGGCAGGAGGGCATGGGGCAGCCAGGGTCTCCCCACACCCCCCAGATCTGCCCCACCCAGCTGGGCAGGCTCCATCCCAGCCATCCTCCCCAGAGATGGGAAGGGGGCTCCTCTTTCTCCCCAGCTCCAAAGGCGAGGTGTAAAACATCAGGCACTGAAGTTTGGGGGGCTTGGGTGGGTGGGATTGGTTACAGCTCTCCCAGAACTCTCCTGAGGCTGAGTGAGGCTTTTCCCAGGAGCTCTGCAGCAGGGACTGAGCTCAGGGCACTCGAGGACCACGCTGTTCCCAGCTTTGGAGCTCCTGGGGAGCAGCCTGGGGCCTGCTTTGGTCACAGAACTCCTCCTTCGACCTCTCTGCCCCTTCCTCTGAACAATTTCCACCCTCAGAGGGTGAGGAGGGCTGAGCAGTAAGGAGGCATTTCCAGAGCAGAGGGTGCAGAAGAGCCCAGGGCTGTTTGTCCACCACGAACAAAATGGGAAGGAGATCATTCAGCTTGGCACAGTTGTTTCCACGATGAAACTGCCTCATTTTCCAGAACAGGGTGACAAACCCAGTCTTGTGTTTTGGGAAGGCCAGGCTGGACAGGGCTTGGAGAAACCTGGGATGGTGGAAGGTGCACTGGAACAAGATGAGATTTAAGGTCCTTCCCACCCAAACCATCCCACAATTCAGAGTCCTTTAACCCAGGCAGGACCTGCCAGGGGCTGGGAGGCTGCTCAGGGTGCTCTGAGGCTGTGACAGAGCTGCCAGAGCTTAAAAGGATGTGTAATTGTGAGCTGGAGTTTGCTCTGTGCCCTGACCCTGTCTGGGGTGCTGTAATAGATGGAGCTGTGCCCGTGTGCTCCTGGGGAATGACAACAGCTTGGGATTGACCTGAGGACACAGCTGGCCACAGCTGCTGGGCACACTCCTCGTGAGTGCTCTGATTAAAAAGGCAGATCTTTATTCTGGGCATTTCCTGAGTGTTCCTGAGAGGTGAAATTAAGATACAGACAAGAAAAATTAAGTTATAGACAAGAACAGGAGACTGGGGTCTTCTTGTAATGGAGATAAACAGCAAAGGAAGGCTCGGGTTGGAGGGGTCACAGGATCAGCACCCAGATTTTGAGGCTGGGGGAAGCAAGGGGTGCTCAGGGAGAGTCTTGGGGTTACTGCTGTGCACTGGTTTGATGGGCACTGGTTTGATGGGCACTGGTTTCCCTGCACTGGTTTCCCTGCACTGGTTTCCCAGCACTGGTTTCTCTGCACTGGTTTGATGTTCACTGGTTTCCCAGCACTGGTTTCCCAGCACTGATTTCTCTGCACTGGTTTGATGTTCACTGGTTTCTCTGCACTGGTTTGATGTTCACTGGTTTCCCAGCACTGGTTTGATGTTCACTGGTTTCCCAGCACTGGTTTGATGTTCACTGGTTTCCCAGCACTGGTTTGATGTTCACTGGTTTCCCAGCACTGGTTTGATGTTCACTGGTTTCTCTGCACTGGTTTGATGTTCACTGGTTTCCCAGCACTGGTTTGATGTTCACTGGTTTCCCAGCACTGGTTTGATGTTCACTGGTTTCCCTGCACTGGTTTGATGTTCACTGGTTTCTCTGCACTGGTTTGATGTTCACTGGTTTCTCTGCACTGGTTGATGTTCACTGGTTTCCCAGCACTGTTTGATGTTCACTGTTTCTCTGCACTGTTTGATGTTCACTGGTTTCCACACTGGTTTGATGTTCACTGTTCTCTGCACTGTTTGATGTTCACTGGTTTCCCTCACTGGTTTGATGTTCACTGGTTTCCTGCACTGGTTTGATGTTCACTGGTTCTCTGCACTGTTGATGTTCACTGTTTCTCTGCACTGGTTTGATGTTCACTGGTTCCCAGCACTGGTTTGATGTTCACTGTTTCTCTGCACTGTTTGATGTTCACTGTTTCCCTGCACTGGTTTGATGTTCACTGTTTCCCTGCATGGTTTGATGTTCACTAGTTTCTCTGCACTGGTTTGATGTTCACTGGTTTCCCTGCACTGGTTTGATGTTCACTGGTTTCTCTGCACTGGTTTGATGGGCATGTTTCCTGCACTGGTTGATGTTCACTGTTCCCTGCACTGTTTGATGTTCACTGGTTTCCCTGCACTGTTTGATGTTCACTAGTTTCTCTACACTGTTTCCCTGCACGGTTTCCTTGCCTGGTTTTCCTTACAGGCCCTGTGCTGTAAAGGAATATCACCAGAGAGCCTGGTGAGGGAGACTCTGGCTGAGTGCTCTGTGGGAATGGAAGCACAGCCCTGATTTACAGATTTCAGAGCTTCCTGCAATTTCAAATACCAGTAAAAAAGCAAAATAGCATTTTCTTTGCCTCCAGAGCTGTTGGAGTTTGCAATACTGGGGGTCTGGGTGCATTTTCTGTGGGAGAAGGAGACCCCATGGCCTGCAGGCTGGTGAGGGAGAGGTTTAGGGAGATGTCACAGAAAAGGGTTTGGATGCTTTGGATGAAGCCCCTGTGTGCTTCCAGACAGCTCCAGAAGATCCTTTCCCACCCTGGGGCAGGTTGAACTTCACCTCACCCCTTCCTGGCAGATGTTTGGTCACTTTGCACCAATTCTCATTTTGCCCATTAAAAGGGAATTTTTGGGGATCATTGAAGCATCTCTGGTCACACTTTTGTGGCTGGCACCACAAGGACTGGCACAAAGCTCCCTAATCCAAGAGTTGCCAGTGTCCCTGAGG
The DNA here is from genome assembly GCA_032173965.1 of Sitta carolinensis. Taxonomy (NCBI): domain Eukaryota; kingdom Metazoa; phylum Chordata; class Aves; order Passeriformes; family Sittidae; genus Sitta; species Sitta carolinensis. The sequence goes on from JAVUNC010000005.1 coordinate 1,304,413, forward strand.
AGTTCACTTCCCAAACCTTCTGTTTTCACACCAACATTGGCTCAAAAAGTCCTGCACTCACACCCTGGGTTGGAGAAATCCAGCAGAAGAGCTGCATCCTGTTTTTAGGGCAAAGGGAGGGCTCTGTGCCCTCTGCAGCAGGGATATTGTAGGGGCAGCCAGTGCTCCCCATGAAGTGTCTCCTGGTCCTTGCAGGGAACATGGGAATACCCAGGGGAATGCTTCAGGTTCTCCCTTTGCTGGATCCCACAGGGATTTGAAGGGCTTTTACTCCAACCTCGTGAGCTTGGGCAGTGACCCCGAAGTGGTGCAGGTTTAGGAATGAGTTTGTGGTTACAAAGCTGAGTTTAACTCTGATCAAGTCCTCCCAGGCTCTTTGTGTGATCCCTTGGGAATGCTCAGGAGAGTGTTTCTTAGGGATCTCAGTGGATCTCTGCATTGGTGTTTCTGCCCAAGATTCAAACCAGCTGATCTGGGAGCTGGAGGTTGGTCCTGGTGCTTTTCTCTACAAATCTGGTTAAAGGGAGCAGGGTTGGATGGGATAATGGGGAAAAATTCTTCCCTGGCACAGCTGTGGCTGCCCCTGGATCCCTGGAATGTCCCAGGCCAGGCTGGACAGGGCTTGGAGCAGCCTGGGATAGTGGGAGGTGTCCCTGCCCATGGCAGGGGTGGACCAGGATGATCTTTAAGATTCCTTCCAACCCAAAGCATTCCATGGCTCTGTGATAAATCCAAATATCCACTTCTGCATTTTTCTGGGCAGTCAGGTCACAGCCATGACAAAGTAGGAGCAGGTTGGAAGTGCCCACCAGGGTGTGCAGACAGCCTGGATCTCTGCAGGAGACTCTGCCAGGTGGGAAAGTCTCCTTAAATGACTCCCACTATTAAGAACCTCCTCATTAAATATGATTTTTATAGATTTGTTCCTTGTTCTTAGGCTCTTTGAAATGCTTAGAGCAGTCTGATAGCCACGATCTTGATAACCTTGACAAAATGGTGCAGCAGTTGTTTCCTAGGGTGGGTTTGGAATTTCCAGAAGGAAGAGGATGGCTCAGCCTGGCAGAAGGAGCAGGCTGTAGAACACTGGGGTGTTTCAGATGTCCAGGCTGGGGAGAAGACAACTTCCCCCTGAAAGTGCCCAGTGTCAGGTAAAAGTGACCAGCCAACTCTCTGCAATCCAGCTAAAGCTTCATTTGTATGGCCAGGACCCCCAGATGATGCTAATCACTGGCAGGGAAAAGGAATCAATGCTTGGCAGGGTTTAATGAGCTCGAAGCTGTGCCTGCAGTCACACGTGGGCTGCAGGGAACGCCAGCTCCTCAATGAACTGGGGACACAGACAGGGGCAGGAGGGCCTGGGAGCCTCTTCCATGTTCCAGAGCTGGAAGAAAAGTGAGGAGTTCTGGTGGTCTGGCTTCTTTTCCCTCTCCTGCTCTGTGGATAGAATCCTGGAATGATTATGGTTGGGTTAAAATTCATCTGATTCCAACCTCCTGCCATGGGCAGGGACACCTTCCACTGTCCCAGGGTGCTCCAAGCCCTGTCCAGCCTGGCCTGGGACATTCCAGGGATCCAGGGGCTGCCCTGAGCACCCTGTCCCAGAGCCTCCCCACCTCCCAGCCAATAATTCCCTCCCAATATCTTTCCTACCCCAAATTTATCCTTCCTTTTCAAAGCTCAGCCGTGGGGTAGGATTTATCCCCTCAGCCTCCCTTCCTTAAAGTGAGGTTAAATCCTTCCTTTTGAGGAAAAATACGTGTATCCCAGTGATGGTACTGAAGGTGACTGGGAAGTATTTTCCTCTTAGTGAAGGAAGAGGCACCTCACACCCTTTGAGTGCCCATCCCAGTCTGCCTGAATCCGGCTGCTCCAAAGCTCTGCCAGCGCCCGCACTCGAGTGGTGTCTGCGAGGGGGTGATGGATGGGTTGATTTTCCCTTTCTCTCTCGAGTTCAAACACTTTGCATTGATTTGTGTCCTCGTTGGGGTGCTGGGGGAACAGCCAGGCTGGGAAGCAGCTCTGTCTGTCGTCCATCAAAGCCTCCCAGTGCTTTGTCTTCATTCCCACTCGGCTGCTCCTTCACGGATTTGCTGCTGGGAGCCCTTCAGCACAGCTCGTGAAACAGGGACAGAAAAATGGCATTCAGGGCATCAAACCCAGCCCTCTGCTCTGTGCTGAGTGCTGAGCTCAGCTCTCCAGCCAGGGGGATGGGAATGCTCTTCTCTCGTGGAGAGGGGTGCCTGAGATCCCTGTGATGCCTTCAGTTTTAGCTTTCATCTTTTCCACATTCTGCCCTGCATTGGTGTGTGACTCTGAACTTCACATCAAGGGTCAGCCAGTTCTCCTCCCAGCTCAGCCACACAGAACAATCCTTTTCCAGCCCCAGAACCAAGGACAAGCTGCAGCTTTGGGCCCAAAAAGTGTAAAAACAGCAAATTGAGGAGAGCAAACTGGGAGGGTGGGACTGCATCACCTGGACTGGAATTGGACAATTGAGCCCAAAATGGAAATGGACCAAAACTTGTAAAAGTGTGAAAACTCAGAGTCCATCTTGGGTGTAGCCACAGCCAGGCTCTGGTACTGACCAAGGTGGATCCTTTGAAGGCCTTTAATAAAATCCCTGCTTTATTCCTTTCACAGTGTCTCTGTTCCAGAGATGTTCTCACATCTCTCTGGATGTGTGGATGATGCAGGGCATCTCTGGATGGAGCCTTGGCATCCTGGACACAGAGAGATTGATCTCTTCCCTCCTCAGTGCTCTGTGCTGCTGCAGGTTGTGATCCCTGCCTGTCCCTGTCTCCATCAAACATCGGGATTTGTGCCTCAAGGGAAATTTGTTTGGGCAGATAATCCCATCCTCGGGATCCTCAGGGAGCTGCTTGCCTGCTCACCCCTGCTCTTTGCTGGATACAGCAGTTTTCTTTCAAGAGCCCAGTTTTTAGGTTTAATTCATTCACAAAAAAAGCTGGACAGGGGGGACCTGGAGCACTTGGGGCTTGTTCAATGCTTTTCCTGTCCAGGTTTTTATCCCTGTCCTGGAGCAGCCTGGCAGGAGGCTCAGCCCTTCCTCAGGCTGGTGATCACAGATTCATGGAATTGTTTGGATTGGAAAATCCCAGCCCAGAGGGGTTTGTACAGAGGCACCCACTGGTCCCAGTGCTGGTGGCCCTGGCAGAAGAGCCAGGAGCTGAATTCTCAGGGAATCTGCTGCTCCTGCCCCCTCTGAGGAGCACTCAGGCTCTCCCTGCTCACGGAGCTGTGTTGCTCTGGAGACAGAAAACATTTGCTGTGAAACCCTGGACACATGAAAAGTCTCTCCAAGGAGAAATACCCCCAGAAATGCCCTCCTAGGAGGCACTAAGGTAAACTTTGCCCAGCCACACTGTGACATCCCTCCCTTGGTCACCAGCCAGTCCAAACCCTGCTCTAGGAAGCAGCTGCCAAGAGACGGGGTGGATTTATGGAGCATCAACCCCACCAATTCCCAGGAAAATCAAATTCCCTGGGGTGCTGGGAAGTTGGAAAATCTCAGGCTGCAGCTGGGACATCCTGAACTCCCTGCCTTGGGTGGGTGATGTGAAATTGGGGACATCTGTCCACGCTGGCAAGGCCATAACCAGTCAGAGCTAAACAAAAAGTCACATTTGTGACCTGGGCTGCTGAGTCACTGGAGGGAGAATCAATTCTCCCACTGTAATGGTAATTTTGAGGCGTCTCTTTCCCTCCTACCACCTGGGAAGCTTTATTAGGACTATTGATTAGGCTTTATTCATTAAACAGCCGTGGTGGGAAATGGAAAAGTGAAGGAAAAGCAAAAAAACTTGCAGGCAAAACCCTCCGGGGTCTGCCCTGCCAGTGGGGAGACCCCGGTGAGGGTGGGAGGTGAAGGCTCCCAGTTTGGCTGTATTGGAACATCCCCCTGCTCAGGCTGTGGGCTTTATTTGCATTGCTTGAAATGCTGCTGTTTGTTAGGATTTTATTTTTTTATTACTTTGATGGCTGAGGGGTTTTCCAGATTAAAATCTTCTCCATTTCTTTTTTTTTTTTAATTAATTTTTAATTTTTAACTTTCAAGGGAAGCTTTAAAGGGGTTGGGGGTTACATAACAGAGTTTGATTTTTATTTTTACAAGGATTTTTTTTTTATTTAGTTTATTTTTTAAGCTCTGTGAAGGCTTAAGAGAAATCTTCAAGCATCCTCGTGTTCTTTCCTTGTCACCCCGGGCTATCCCTGGAGTTTATCCCAGCAGCTGCATGTGCAGGGAACAAACAGTGGCTCCTGTGCACAGCCAGCCCTTCCCTCACCCCATGGGTTTGGGATCTGGGCTTCCCTGTGCTCCACATCACTTAGCAACAGCCAAATCTGTGTTTGCCAACATTTCCAGTGCACAGGGAGCGGGGATTTCAGCCTGCCTTGAGCTGTGGGGATGCTCCAGAGGGAGCTCAGCTGCTCTGGCTGGGGCTGGAAATTCTGGGGATTGCAGATTTCCCCTGGAAATTCTGCAGCCAGCAGAGCCAATCCCAGCCTTTCCCCCCCCAAAAAAAAGCTGTGGGCACAGCTGAGCTGGTACCACAGGTGGGTGTGCAGGTGGTTGCTGACCCTGGGTAATCCCAGATTCCACTCCCTGCAATATCAAGGAGGGTTTTTTTTTCCTAGCACAAAAAGTAAAAAAAAAAAATCCAAACCCACAACGCAGAACCCTGAGGGAGAACAAGACCTGACCTATTTTTATCTCATGTGCTGACTACAGATGAAGACTTGAGTCCCCAGAGAAAAGCCACTTCTCCAGGCCAAATGTGACTTGTGACGTGGGGAAGGACGAGGGTTTCCTCTTGGATCTCCCTCCCTGCCCGAGTGCAGCCAGCGCTCACAGAGGGGTGCAGATATTTTTAGCCCTGAAATTCAGACCCAGAGCCAAGCTGGGACTGGCTTAGCCCAGCTGGGAATTGCCCAGTGTGAGGAATATCTGGGTGGGCAGGCTCAGCACACGGTGCCTGCCTGTGGAGTGGGGCAGGGAGCCACCCAGGGAGGCCAAAAATGAATATAAACCGAGCCTGAGTAATTCTGTACCACCACAGAGCACGGGGATGGCGTGGAATAAAAGGCAGGAAGTGATTTAAAGGCATGGAGTTCCTCTGGGGTAACATCAGGGTAACCCAGCTTGTGGTTCAGGGTCACATCTCATCCCAGGGCCAGGTGGGAATTTGCCTTTCAATTGCAGCCCTGGTTTGGTTTTTGGTTTTTTTTTCCCAACTTTTTGAAGCACCTTCAGCCCCAGCCTGGTCCAGGAGGGCCCTGCAGGTGGAGGGGTTGGTGCTCCCTCACCTGTGCCCAGGTGTTTGAGATCCTGACAGGGATCAGATCTTTTATTCAGGGACCAAATTCATCCTCTCACCAGCTGGAGGGAGATCCCATAATGATAATAATAGTAATAATAGTAATAATAATAGTAATAGTAATAATAGTAACAGTAATAATAATGATAATAATAATAATAGTAATCGAAATAATAATAATAATCATCATCATCGTCCTTGAACTTCCACCTTTCCAGCCCTGCTTCATCATCCCTCATGTCCTGGACCAGGCCTTGCTTTGGCTTTGTGGGCACCTGACATCCTAAAATTTTCCCAGAATTTCCTTTAACCCAGGAGGGGAGGGAAAAGCAGCACAACCAGAGCAGCAGCCAGTTTATTCCACCCTGCAGCTCAGCCTCTCCTCCTCCTTCTCTCCCACCTCCAAATCCATCCCAAATCTGCTGCCTGCCTACACCTGGGACACTCTGGTGCTGCTGGGCATTTGTGGCAGCAAGGGGTTGAGAGAGTGGCTCCACCAGAGCTTTTTTTTAGCCACAGGCTTTAATTTTTGTGAGCTGTTTCATTCTCTGACCCCTAATAATCCCCCTGATGAAACGGGAGAGAAGGAACAGTGATGAGCTGCTGAGCTTGGAGCATCTTTGAGAGGTTTTGGAGATCCCTGAGGAGGAAGAGGCTGAGCCAGGAGGGATTTGGGTTTCTTTTGTTTTCTACTTTGGTTTTTTTTTCCCTTTAAAAGCAAACAAAGAGTATCCATGTGCACCTCAAGCACTGAAGCTCTCTGTGCCAAGAAATAACAAAAATATTCATTTCTTGCCTGGGTACCTGAGTTTTTTTAAGCTCACAGAGAGTTCCTGGGCAGGTAGCAAAGCAAAAATAACCTGGTGCACGGCCCAAGGTCCAAGGACATTTCTTTTATCACCTTTAACCTGCCATCGGTGAGATATTTGCTGTTAATTCTTTGTCCCATTTTTTTGGTGCCACTCCTTGGTGGGACATTAAGAAATTACCAATAAAACAAACCTTCTGGAGTGGGAGGGATTTTCTGTCTGAGCATTCCTAGGCTGAGCTCTGGAGTGGGGACAGGCAGGATTTCAACGTCAGTTATTGGCAACACTTCCTAAAGTGCATTGCAATTTGGCAAACCCTGGGGTTTGGGATCACTGGATGTATAAAAACTCTATTTCATAGATTATTCACGTATTTAATCTTTTTTATTCCTTTTTTTTTCCCCTTTATGTACCACTTTCCCCAAGCTTCAGGTCCCCAGGAATGGAGGGTAAGTTGGAAAAAGCAAAATAAACAGGTGAAGATGAGACAGCTTAGGTGGTTGGTGGAGATTGGATCTTCTGTACCTGCACCTAAAAATGGGTGTGGATGAAAATAATCCAAACCCAACCCCAAAATCTTTAATCACCTTCTTATTTTTATTTTTATTTTTATTTATTTTTTTGTTTTTTTTTTTATTTTTTTTTTTTTTTTTAATAAATGGGATTCAGACTGTGACCATGAGCAAGATGAAAAGCAGAGGGTGGGAAGACAACATGGAAATTACTAATTGCCCTCCAGGAAAAGTATCCATCAGGAATATGCCAGCAATGGATAGATGGCAATTCTTGAGTGATTTTAGCTTTGAATGCTGAACACAAAGTTTGTGCTGAAGATTTCCTTCAAACCTTCCTATGGAAATTGTTTAGAAATATGGGGATTTTCGCAATGAATAACAATGTTAGTGAAAAAAATCCTCCTGGAATATTTGCCATGAATTCCCCTGAGCCCGTGCATTAATCCAGGTACCATGTTCATTTTTATCAGGTTTATTCTTCCCTAGAGGCTGAGCCAAAGAGCTTCCAATTTACCCAGGTCATTAGTGATTTATATGATAATTGGATCTAAGTTGATTTTAACTATTTGCTTTAAATCTCCTGGGATTTGTATTCCTGGACATTTTAATGCCACTGGAAATTTCACTGATTAAGCAAAGACAAGTATATGTACTTAATTAGTCCTGAAACCAATTAGTCCTTTGTCAGTCAAATTAATCTTGCATCTGGACTTTAAATGAGTTCTAAGAATTTTGGGGTTTGACCTTTGTGGGCTCAGGGGGGAGTTCAGCCCAGCACATCCCCCCAGGATGCTCCGCTTCGCCCTCCTTTGTTTTTTGCTGCCGTGGAATGTCTGAAATGCACTCGTGGGTGATCACCAGAAGGGAAGATGGAATGATGGTGGGGCTGCTCTCTCGAGGGTGGGAGGCAGTGAGAGCATTGCAGTGCTCTGCTGGGCTCTGTCCTGCCCTCGAGGCAGTGCCCAGGAGGGGCTCTGCAGTGCCAGGACAGACTGGCAGCATCCATGGGCTGCCTGGGGGTCTGTGACTGCAGCCTGGCTGTAGGAAATGTGATCTTCTTCCCACACTGAGTGCAGGCCAATACCTTCTCCCAGTTGTTCCATTGGGATTGGGATGGATATCCCAGAATGGGGAAGGTTGGGAGGGAGCACTGGAGGTCCAGCAGCTACTCAGGATCGTGTCCAGACAGCTTTGGAATATCTCCAGGGAAGGAGAGTCCACAGCTTCTCTGTTCCCAGATCCCTCCCATCCTTGCAGGACCTCCTGAGGGTGGGATGACCCACCTGCATTTCTGCTCTTTGAATGGGCACCCTGACAAGGTGAGCGTCCCACCTTGTTAAACTCATTGATTTCCTCAATTTGGCATGATCTGGTTTTTCCCCACAACATATTTTTGGGTGTAGGACCCAAACTCGCCAAGAATGTGGCCTGTGGACCCAGAGGCCAAGTCTGACACTTGAGAAATGCCAAAATTTGGGTTCTTTTCCAGGTTTGAGGTGTGCAGCAATAGGTGGGGGGGCATCAGTGAGACCAATGTCCCCAGAGCTGGGGAGGAAGGGGCAGATGGGGGCTCTGGATTTATCCTGCCCAGAGGAGGAGGAAGCTGTGCTGGGGAGAGCTGGGATGTGGGGGTGGAAAAGGTCTGGGAGATGAAGAAGGTGTGGCAATAAATCTGCACAGTTCCTCTTGTTTCCTTGCAGTCCTTGGCCATCTGAAGTTCTGGAAAGTCCAGAATTGGATTTTAGGCTCAATTGCAGCAACATTTGTCCACCCCAATTTATCTTCCCCTCTTTGATCCTGTTGCTACGAGCACTTCCAGAGGATACCAACTGCAGCAGGGAATGACCCCTGGGAATAGACAGAGGAGGTCAACTGGCCAAGGGTCAGGGAGGAAGTCTGAGATGGAGCCAAGAATAGACCCCTGCTCCATTCAGCTCCCTCTCCTGTCCTTCTGCCCAGCAAGACAAACAGCTGGACACATCCAGCTGGGATCAGGAGCCAAGCCAAAGGTCAGAGCTCGGGCACAAAGATGTTTCTGTCTGCAAGGCTCTGATCTGGGCTGAGGCTGGGAGTCAAAGCTGGCTCAGATACAGATGGGTCTGGGGGCTGGGAGGCTGAGGCAGAGCAATGATTATCTGGGAAAAGAAGCTTGGAGAGAGAGGAGTGTGAAGGGATGAGGGGGTGGAGACTGTGCAAGGAGCAGCTGTGTCCATGGGGCAGCTCATTCCAGTGCTGTGCTCACCAGGAGGGGCCATGGGTGGCTCAGGTCCCTCTCCTGACTCTTGGTGTCATCTTGCCCCACCTGAGCACCGTGGCCTTGCACCTCCACAGCCTGAGCTCTGCTCCCTGTAGCTGGTCCCACCATGGTTCCCACCATTTTCAGGACTTTGTCCTGTCTCAGCCTCGTGGAGAGCCCTGTGCTCTGAGTGAACCTCCTTCCACCCTCTCATTTCTCAGTGCCTGGGGCTCTTTGTCTTGCAGGAGATGTTCAGGACTGTCCCCCTGACCAGGGGAGGATTTAGAGGGTCCCCTGCAGTTGGGATAATAATTTTTGGAAGGTGAAGAGCACAGCATCCTGCTGTAGATCCACCAGAGTGAAAGGCAGGGAGAGCAGACCGGGGAAGGAAGCCAAACCCACTCTGCTGGCTCTGAGGTTTCACTCAGGCTCTCTCTTTGCAGTATCTCTTTAGTGCTTTTAACCCCTGAGAGTGCTTAAAACACATGATTTAATGAATGGCCATTCTTTTCCTCTGGTAACCATCCCCACTTCAGGACAGGTCCTTGCTTTCCTGTCATTCCTGCAGCCTCCCCCCTTCTAATCCCAAATCCTTCGGGTTCTGTTGTCTCATCCTGTGAATTTATCAGAGGATGGAATTTGGCTGGTGCTGTCTGGACAGGGGGTTCTGTAACCAAACAGTGGCACCTTTCCCCTTAGGATAAACCTTCTGCAAATCCCAAATTAGGAAATCAGGAATTTAGGGAACTCCTCCTGCAAACATTCCCCAGCCTCTCATCCCCCACCCAGCTGGAGCTGTCTGCAGAGAGCTGGGGTTTAATTCACTCCCGAGCCTGGATAGATTGTCTGCTCCCCACTCCAGTTGGAAGCCCTTTTCTAGGATGTCTGAGAGCTGTCATTTATTATCCACAGAAACTATAAGCTGAAATCTATAGCTGCAGCTCCAGTGAAGGGTAATTCCTGCTGGAGCCGGGAACTGATGCTGTTAAAACGAGACTCCTCCTGCACAAAGCATCCCTTTAATGACTCTCAAACGCAGCTCAGACAACAACCACACCACTTACACCCTCTCCAAAGATCCAGGCTCTGCTAAGTGGATTAACTGCTTAGGGAACTCTCCCAGCGTGCTGGCCAAGCTCCGACCTTGTAATGGACCAATTAAAAGGTCACTGTTACTTAGGGTCACAGCTTCCTTGCTGGGAGAGCTTCCACACCCCCCTCTCCCACCCAGGGCCAACACTGACATTTTAATGTGTTACCAATGGAGCAATAAATGCATCCTTTGCATTCCTCTTTGCATTTTGGGAGGCACCAAAGTGTTAATATCAGAGATGCCGGGAAGCACAGGCAGCAGGAAAACCTCGTTGCCAAGGCTTTGTTGGGAAACTCTTTCCATGGGACAGATTCCTTGTCACCTGCTCTGACACCGGGGCTCAGACTGGAGCCACCCTGGATTTATCAGCTGGCAAAGGCATTTCACGTTGTGCTGGCAGCACAAAGCCACCCCCAGGATTATTCCACCTGGTCCTGACCCCCTCCTGCCACGGGAAGGTTCCCAAGTCCTTGGCTGGGTGGTGCCCCCAGTCCAGGGCTGGATTTGATGTCCCCGGGCAGGAGAGCCCGAGGCATCCTGCTGTGACCCTGCCAAGCCATCAGCTGGGTGATTCCAGGGATGCCTCTTTCCCTCCAGGCTGTTTAAGGAAAGTCTGCTGAGGATGGGACACGAAACTTTCCCATCTTGGAGGATTCTCCAACACCTTTTTTTTTAATTTATTTTATGCATTACTTTGGCGAACAGGGGGCTGGTGGGGGGGTTAATTCCTAGGAAAAGCACTGCAATCCTTCTGCTGTCACCTGCCTGTCTGGTCCCTAACCTTGAATGATGCACCCTGGCACCCCCAGGGATTTCCTCTGATTGATTGATCCCTATCTAAGCTGGCAGATGAAGGAGGATATTTACTGCACAGCCAAGAACCCTTCAGAAAGATGTTTTATTGAGGCTGCTCAGAGAACAGGAAATGCAATAAAGCACCGAGAGACAAAAGAAGAGAGGTAAATACAGCCTGCTACCTGTTGGAAGAGAGGAAAATACAACCTGCTACCTGTTGGGAGAGGGGAAAATACTCCCTCTTATCTGCTGGAAAAGAGGAAAATATCCCCTCTAGCCTTTCAGGGCAGAGCAGGAGCTGGAGCAGCCCATCCTGCCCACTCACACAGGTCACTCCTTGGCCATCACCTGCAGCAAGGGATGGCTGCTGCTCTCCAGCTGATGTATTGACCCAATAAAAGGTATTATTACATTGCCTATCACCACTGACAGCAGCAGAGTGCTTTGGAGAGAGTGATGGCTCCCTTTGGAGATGCTCAGAGCAGAAAGGAGTGGGTGTGGATGTGTGTCAGCACGGGAGATTCCTCTGTCTGGAGGGAGCAGGGCTCTCCAAAGACACTCTACAGGAACAGCTGCTTCTTTCTGGAGTGGATTTCATAGAAAGGGGAATGCAGCTTTCTGTGCTTTAAACTGCAGGGCAGAGCAAGTTTAGATCCCAAGGATGGATGTTCACCTCTCCTGTTGGTTTCAGCAAGGCTGAGGCTGTTTGCATCAGCAAACTGACTCCTGCAGAAGATGTGGGGTCAGAAATGTGCCTTTTTTGCCAGCCACATGTGTGAATTTGTGCACCCTCACACGGGCAGGCTGTGCTCCTGCCCACCTTCCCCTGCACAGCTCACCCTTCCTCCACAGCATGTAAATCCATAGGGCATTTAAGAGTTTCTGGGATCTCCCCCGGTTTTGCTGTCTGGTTGATCCAGGGGCTCTGTAGGGAAATGAAGGAGCAGCCCAGATCCCAGAGCAGCTCCTCTCCCTCCCTCAGGCACTCTGAGCACCCTCAGCAACCCCAACTCTCCTTTAGTCCTGGTCCTGCACCTCTCAGTGAGGCAGCCTGGCACATTCATGGGCTGGGGAGGGATCTCACCTCCCAGGTGGAGGAATAGATAAAGTTGTGGCTGATGCCACAAACGATGGAGATGATGTTCTTGGGGGTGGATGTCCCATCTGCAGGGCTCAGGGCTCTGGGACTTTCCCATTGCTGGTCACTGGGGTCACCTCTGTGCCATCCTTCCAGGGACCCAAAGGTGGCACAAGGCTGGTGGCCTCATTTCTCATTCCTGGAGTTCTTTACCTGGAATCTGGCCTAATGAGCCCCCAGTTGTGAGAACACAGACGAGTTTCTGCTCTTGACAGGCTAATCCTTCCTTCCTCTCCTGCCACAGGGCCCAGGGACAGCTCCAAGGCAAAACCCAGGGGATTATCTGGCCGTGGCTTTGTTCCCTGCTCTGGAGGTGCAGGGATTACACGGAGCCACCGTGGCTGATTAGTCAGCAGTGATTATCTCATTCACAAAACCAGCTCCTTTTGAAACTTCACATGGTGCTCCCGAGCTTTGTGATGCACAGAGGAGTCACAGGGAGGGATGCTAAGCAATTCAATCCAGAGCTTTCGTGGCCAAGTGCCCTGGAAATGCCGTGATGGTAAAACTTGCTGCACGTTCCCAGCTGCGAGCCTGGCAAACACTCCCGTGCCTCTCCTGTTTGTTAGGTTTGATTTTATATATATATTACATAAGGTTATATATATATATATAATAGATACATTTTATATATATATGTGCAATTAAGGTTTATATATATATTACACACTCGCAGACGCACGAACGCTGAAAGCAATTTTAAATTACAAATGGATTTTCCCCGCCCATAAATCACGGAGGAAATTCGCTGTAACAGCCACAAACAACCCTGTTCTCCCCACGCTGGCTGGAGGGAGAAGACACCCAGGGTGTGCAGCTCCCACTGCTCAGCCAGGGCTCCCTGTCAGTCACCCTGCCCCGAAAACATTTGCAGCAGAGGTCAGAGCTGGTGCAGCAGCAGCCCCAGGTAATTCCAGCCGAGCGCTGGCCGCAACCCAGAGGTGAGATAAGGAGGAAAGGGAGAGGAGCTGTCAGGCAGGGAGTGTTGATGGAAGAATTTCCACCGTGTGAGCTCTTCATGATGGCTCCTGGTGGTCTTGAGTCACTTCTGACAAGTCCTCGTGCTGCTGGATGTAAAATATAGAGCCAAGGGCGGGTTACAGACACGGGGCTGTGCTGGGAGCTGGTCCTCTCCCAGCACAGGGTCATGCTGAGGGCTCTGTCCTCCTTCCCTGATTTTCCACTTTTCATCTGTTCTCTCCTCACGTTGTCTCTCCAGCTCTGTCTCCCTTTTCCCATGAGAGCTGGGAAGAGGCAGAGCAGCACCCACTCCCTCCATGCTGGTCCCAGGGCTGGGGCACAAGACAGGACAGAGAGGAGCCATTCCCTGCCAACAATTCCCTGCCAGCTCCCTGTGCAGAACTCCTGGTGGAACCAACTTCTTGCTTCTCATGTCTTCAGCTTGCAGGAACCCATCTCTTCTTCACCAGTCCGCCCATCCATCCATCCATCCATCATCCATCCATCCATCCATCCATCCATCCATCCATCCATCCATCCATCCATCCATCCATCCATCCATCCATCCATCCATCCATCCATCCATCCATCCATCCATCCATCCATCCATCCAAATTGTCCTGTACTTTTTGTCCATCATGTGTAGCATAATTAAAAAGCAATTTTTGGCTTTTCTATTTTTTTTTTTTTTTTGCAGTGTCTTGATGATTTATAGACAATGAGATTTTATCAGCAGAGCACCACATTAAGAAAATGCTTGTTAATTATCTTCTGCTTAATATGATAATTTAGCAAAAAAACAACACCTATTAAGAGCTCCTCATTAGGTGAAACGCTTCTCATTTTTTAACACACAAAGTGTCCAAGTTAATGAGGTTCACCTTCGATTTGTAGCTCTCTCAGAGATTAAAGGCTCCCTCCCTTTATAACTCCTCACAGGGCTCTGTTTCTAAAGGCTCCAGCTCTGGGCTGTGGCCCTGCCTCTTCAAAGGTGAGGTGGCCAAGCTCCCTCTCCTCCCATGGAAACCTTTCCAACCTCTCCCACCCTCTCCTGCTGCTTCTGGTGTTGTGGGATTGGTGCTGCAGAGGTGGAATTTTGACAGGAGCACAGCGAGCCCGTGGTAGTGGGGACAATCCTCGTGTCACCAAGCCCAACCTCTGACCTCTGTGGCATCACTGAAACCAGGGAGTTTGTCACTTTTCAGAAAAATCACACTTTGCACAGGGTGGAATTCCCTCCTCCTCTGTTTGAGGGGGCACTGTTCTGGGGAGTAAATCTGGTATTTGCACAGGGCAGTTTCACCTCAGGGTGGGGATTATTTAGGAAGGGTCTTGCCTTCTGGGAAAGTGGTTCCTCCATGAGAGCCCTCCTTGCGAGTGCCATGTTTACAGATTCAAACCACGTTCAGGTGTTGCTTCTTCCTTTCCTCCCCTTCCTCCTGGATAAGGCCCCGTGGCCATGCTGATGATTTTTCCCACAGGATCACAAAGTTTTCATGGAAAGCTGACCTTTACAGGTGAGACGGGAGGCTGCTGCCTTCAGGAGAGATTTTGTAATTCCAAGACACATCTTATCCACTTTGTCCAGCTGGAAAAATGCTCTAAAATCCCAGTAAATGCTCCTAAATTCCACCTCAGTTTCTTCCTTTCTCATCGCGGGGCTGGGAGTTGAACTTGAAGGCCCTTGAGGGTCCCTTCTTGTTCAGCTTATTCTGTGATTTTGGAGCAGACAGCTAATTCCGTCTGAGTACCAAAAGCAGGCAGCATCCAGCATTTCCATTACAAATATTTAGGGAAAATATTTGTGACCAAACCCCCTCAAGTTAAGATTTCCTATGGCCGTGTTTTCCCCCCCTTCACCATTTCTCCCAGACTTTGCCACCCACCATGAATATTCAGCCCAGCTTTGTACGAACCAAGAGATGAAAACAAATTCCTCCATCCTCCCCTTTTACACCCTTCCTTTTCATCCCTCGGCCACTCAAGCCTGGCCCCTCTCCGAGCAGATCAGCCAGTTTAATTTCATAGTGGCCCGTGGATTAACGATGGTATCGAGCCTGTGAAATGGCTGTGATAATCAGATTGAGGGGGCCCACGTTTATCTCCCTTGGCGAGCAGCAGCTTAGATAAGCTCCACGCTGGAGAGAAGGGCTCTTGCTGGTGTGGGTTTTTTTTTTTTTCCCTTCTTCACTCTTGCAAACTCATCCTGAAATGCGAGATGCGAGTTGGGTCCTCTCTGTTTTACAGCACGTCACGAGCAATAAAGGCTCGGCAGCCCAAATGAAGAACTTCTTGACAGCTCTGTAAAATATCCTGTCTTCAAATTATGCCTTTGGGGACCTGTCTCCCACCTCGCTGCTGTCAAGAGCCTGGTGAGCGTGGAGCTGCCTGGAAATGAGTCAACAATTTGAGCGGGCAACTGGAAGGAGTAAAACCCAGCGCGGGCTGTATTTGATTAACGCCGAGGGGATGAGAAGGAATAGGGGGGAAAAAAGCTTCCTTTTGTCACTGCAGTTAACAAATCTGTCTCTGAACACAGGCAGCAGCTGCAGGAAGAGGGCACTTTATGCACTGCCCTTTTTCAGGACAGATCACTTGGAACACTTTAGTCACGCTGCTTTAATCATCTTCTGCAAAGCCCCAGTAATCAGAGTCTTCTCACGCAAGGCAAGCGATCCCCTCCAGGCTGCACAGTCGTGTAAATAAATAATTACATCCCAAATTCTGCATTCAAAGGACATGGAGGCTTCAAAGGCAGGCACTCAGAAGCTGGGAAGGGGCACGATGCTGGTGGCCTGGGGACAGGAGAGGAGAAGAGAGTAAAGGATGGGAGGATTGCACAGGGTAAAGGACGGGAGGATGTCACCCAAGCTGCCCCTCCTGAGGTGCTCCCATGGCCTGGAGCATCACCTTTGTCACACCTCTGGCTGGTGACATGCTCAGCACTGGATTCTTTGGCATGGCACTACAGAGAACATAGAATGGATGCAATTAAATGTGTTTTAATTATATGAGGGCTGTGAAGTTCTTCAGAGAGAGCAGGGAACATGGTTTGGGTTATCCCACTGCAAAGTGAGGCAGTTTTGGTGGCAGTTTCCAAAGCTGGGACATTTTTGGGTTGGGACAGTGGATGGACACATCCGTGTCTTACAGATGGGATGTGGACAGGGCAATTTATTACTGTGGTGAATCAGGACATGTTTATAGCCAGGAACCTCCTGAACAGAGGTGGAAGAGAACCTGGACACAAGTATCTGCCCATGGCTGAGGAGCCTTTCCCAGGGAAATCCCTGGATGTGCTGCTTTTGGCTGGTGTAAAGTAAATTTTCATCAGAGTAGCTGGAATTTGGCTGTTTTGGCTTTGCTAACACAGGGATGTTTGGTTATTGCTCAGCAGCTCTTGCACAGAGCTAAGGCCTTTTAAACTCCTCACTCCACCCAACCCTGGGGTTCACAAGAGCTTGGGAGGGGTCACAGCCAGGAGAGCTGACCCAGTGACCAAAGGGACATCCAAAACAGTATGGGAGGGGTCACTGTGCAGTTCTCCCACTGCCCCAGCGCCTGCCTTTTGCAGAGTCCTCCTCAGGAAAAAGGCAGAGGGGCTCTGGGCTGTTCTCCTTCTCCACGTTGGGCATTATTCCCTGATCAGAATCTCAGCACTCCAGGCTTTGCACCAGCCCAGCCTGAGGGAGAAAAGGCACCAAAAGGCCCCAGCACAGGGGATCAAGGTTCTCTTGAAGAGAATTCACCCAGTTATCACCAAGAACGTTCATTATTTCTGCTTTCCTACCAATCACCAACTCCATTTCTGTTCATGTGGCTCTAAACAGCCGATCATCCTGTGTCCCCAGCACTGCAGAACAGGGAGGAGATGGAGGAGGAGGAGGAATCCTAAAACCCACAAGGCTCCTCCATCTTGTGTCATCTACTCACCACCCTAACAAACCCCAAAATCTCAATTGCTCACCCTGTGATAAATCACACACTGTGCCACTCTCTCATTGACATTCTGACAATTCTGTTCCATCCCAAACTGACCCTTTCCATGAGCCAAGGTTAAAAGTTGTGTTTGTCAGGGGGGTTGGACCCTTCAAAACACACAGAGAAACATTCCCTGCACTCTGGGTTCCAACAGCCACAGCCAGGACAGCTGATCCCAGGGACCCAGGGGACATCCCAGCCCTTGTGGCTGGTGCCTAAAGCTGGGAGGAGGAGCAGGCTGTGGGGATGGTGTTTGTGTCCCAGATCACCACAATGTGTGATGGAGCCCCGGGCGTGGCTCTGATGGGAAGTGGGGAGTCAAGTCCTCATTGTCCTTTGCTCCTGAGTGGCTTTGGCTTTCCCTATCCAAATGTCCTTATCCCAACCCAAGAGTTTTCTCCCTGTTGCCCCTCTCCTTTGTCTCCCCATCCCATGGATGTGTGGAGCTGTTTCCAGCTGGGATTAAAGCACCACACTGGATTGTTTCTCTGCTGAACCCACAGCCCAAGCAGGGGACCTTGAGCAACCTCATCTTAATTCAGAGCTGATCTGACTTTGGGGTTGGCCTTGCTTGAGTGGGGTCCTGGGCCAGAGACCCCCCAGCTGTCCCTTCCAGCCCAAGTTACTCTGGGAATCTCCAATTTATTCTTTCTTCCCTGCTGACTATGTGGCATTCTCACTTAAAACGTTGGGGTTTACCAAATCTACAGTTTCCTTGACTTGTTAAGGGAAGCAAAGCTGTGATCAAGATCCCATTTTTTTAAAAACAGGGTCTGTCTCCTCTACTGCAGAGGAGCTGTGAGGGCTGGGGTCTGCAGCAGCAGCTTGATTCAGATCAGGGACTAAATTTTGGCCTCATCTCATTCCAGAAACACAACCTGACCACGACTCTGCTTCTTTTTGCCCTCTCATCCTTTGTAGAAGGTCTCGGATTCATTGATGTATTTTAAACATTTAAATCCTGATTACTAATTTTAAAAATTAAATCTTGATTTTTCATTTTTCCTCCTTCCAAAGAGAATTTTTGGGTTGTGACCAGCCCTATTTGGCTCTCCCACAAAAGTCCCTTCATCTTGCACACACAGAAAGCAATTTAGACTAAAATCTTATTTGTTGACCATTCATTGAAACCAAGCAATCCACTTTGTAAAAATGTTGAATAGATAAAATTGCAGCTGAAAATTAATGGCACCTTAGAGATCTAAAAAAGAAAGCTTTTAAAAGGCTCAGCTTTAGAAAGAAATGGGTTTTTGCAGCTGAAACCAAGCAGCCCTAATGCATGTATGTTTTTTTTATCTATGTATCAGCTCCTAGAATTTGATGTGAGGATCACACCACGGCTTCATCTCAGGAGAGTGTTTTGAAAGGAAATTCATGTGGAAAGAAGGGATGGGGTCACCCCTGAGTGACAGGGAGAAACCTGGTGCCTGCCTCCATCAGAAAGTTGTGTCCTGGGAGCCAAACTCTGCAGACAAACCCCACTGAGCCATGTAATCAAGATTATAGTGCAATAATAAATATGAAAGGGGTTGGATTCAAGTATCCACACTGGCAATTTGGGCATTTCCTAGCTTTGATTTTAAAACACCGATGTTTGATTTTGCTCAGGGTTATAAACATCTTTTTTCTTCTTAGCTTTTCTCCTTTTTTTTTGTAAGGAAAAAGGCTGAATATCCATGAATTCCCCATTCGTGCCTGCTCTGTTGGTTGTCACCAGGATTCATCTCTGGGATTCATCCTGCAGAGCTGTGCTGGGTGTGATGGGTGCTCTGTGCTGAGCAGCAGGTAATGGCAGAAAAGTCTCATTTCTGTCTCCTGACAGTGGAAAAACTGTGGGATGGGGGCACCAGGCTACATCAGTGCTGACAAACAGGGGCCACTGTTTGGGCTGGGAGCAGGATTCTGGGAGAGGTTTGGGTCCAAGCCCACCAGTGCATCCCAAAGTGATGCCTTGTCATGGTTTGGACAATCAATACCTGTCCTATCAATCTCTCAGCCAGCATCTGCTTGTGTCGAGTTCTTCTCTCTCATTCCTTCTCTGTTCTCTACCCTTGCTGGTGACAGAGCTGTCAGGAATGTCCTGTGATGAGTGTCCAAGGGCTTTGGGTTTGTCTAGTTTGGAGAAAAGGAGGCTGAGGGGCTCTCCACATTTTCCTGAGGATGGAAGGCAGAGAGGGAGGTGCTGATCCCCACTGACAGGACATGTGGGAATGGTTCAAAACTCTGCCAGGGGTGCTTTAAGCTGGATATTAAGAATCATTTCTTCACTGAAACAAAGGAAAAGGCTTCCTAGAGAGGTGGTCAGTGCCCCAGACCTGTGGGTGTTGAAGAGGAATTTGGACAATGCCCTTAAGAGCAGGCTTGAACTTTTGGACAGCCCTAACTGGTCAGGCAGTTGGGCAGGATGGTCACTCTAGGGCCCTTCAAACAGAAATCTATTTTATTCCATCCTCCTCTCCTCTCCCTCTCCTCTCCTCTCTCTCCTCTCCTCTCCTCTCCTCCTCTCCTCCCTCTCCTCTCCTTCCTCTCCTCCTCTCCTCCCTTCCTCTCCTCTCCTCTCCTCTCCTCTCTCCTCTCCTCTCCTTCTCTCCCTCCTCTCCCTCCTCTCCTCTCCTCTCCTCCTCTCCTCTCACTCCTCTCCTCTCTCCTCTCCTCCTCTCTCTCCTCTCCTCTCCTCCCTCCTCTTCCTCTTTTTAATTCTAAATTCTATATTCCATTCCTCTCCTTTCTTCACTCATTGCCTGGAAGCCAAAAGGGGCCCTGATGAGTTATGGAGAAAAATTTTCTTGCTCTAAATTCTTGTCCTAAATAGAAGGGGATCATCACTGGGCTGGGCTAGCAAGGCAAACCTTCCAGGGTTTATGCAGCTGCTTCCCTGGATGGGTGAGGGGAAGGAGCATGGCCAGTGCACACAAGGGAATGTGGTCACCATGTATGAATAAGCTTTTCTTGAAAATTGGAAATCTGAAGGTTTTGGAGGTTTTTTTAACTTAGCAAATACACGACTCCCGGGAGTGGAAAAAGCCCTTCCCCAGCTATCAGAACGACTCCATCTCTCTTTTCTCATGTCCAAACCCTACTCCAAAGCAGGGAAGAGCCAGGACTGCTCCCCTAGAAAGCTGAAACGATCTTTTTCTCCTGGTTTGTCCGATGCATTTTGACTCGGAACGCGTTGCACTCGCTTTGTATTGAAACCCGAGCTCCCTCCCCTCCTCCCTGCCTCCACCTCCTCTGCCAAAAACCAACACAACCAACCAGCACCCCAGCCTGCAGCCTGGGCAGCATCAGCTGGGCCAATTACACCCTGGCACAGGAGCCAGGATCAGGGTGTGAGCAGCAGTGGCCTGACAGCTTCGAGGAGCAGCTGAGCATGGGGCTTGGCACCAGCAAGGGAAGCAAATGAGTCTCTCTCCCCCTAACTACCTCCGTGGTCGTTAGCTGAGCCTGCTGGTGCCCTCACCTGCTTCTCCTGCTGACCTCCTGACCCCCCAGATGTTATATTACATCCCTGTGCAATGTTGATACTGTGGGGGAAGTCTGAATTTTACTTCTTTGTGTTGCTCTTTTGGCATCGTTTAAACTGCTCTTAGCTTGAGACTGCTCTTGCCCCCGTGAGTCACTTCATGCTCGGTCCCATTAAATTTCGTGTTCTACTTCTGCGCCTCCTCACCTTCTCTGCTAAGATCAGCCTGCAAAATGGTTGTGTCCTCCTGAATCCCAGCCACTGCCCTCACTTCACCATCCCCAGAAAATTCAATAATCACCCATGTCTGAATCAGTAGGAAAAAAACCTAAAACATTACAGGGTACCAGCCCCAGATGAAGAACCTGGTGAGATCTGCTGCTTTTCTGGCTCTGCAGAACACACGATTCCAAACTGCCTTTATATGAGCCAGGATTTAAGGAAATAATTAAATTATAGAATCACAGAGTGGTTTGGGTCTGAAAGGACCTTAAAGACCCTCTGGTTCCAACCCTCTGCCATGGCAGGGACACCTTCCACCAAGCCAGGTTGCTCACAACAGTCATGCCTGCATTGCTTGCTTTCTACATTTATATATTTATTTCTCTATACCTATATGGATAACGCTGCTGTAAACACCTTTCCCTGGTTTCCAAAGGAATGGCCTTCTCCTCACAGGATCTTGAAGCCATGAAGGATGGTTTCAAACATGAATTTTTGTCTATTCATGACACATAATTTTGGCCACAGCTGTTCATGGTGTTGGGCTGGCATCAGGTGTGACGGTGTCTGTTTATGGGTCCCAAATGAGGTCAGAGGTTTTTCTTTAATCCCCATAAATCCAGACTGAGGGATCAGCTGTATCCCAAAGAGACACCCTGCTGCTCCCAGCTGATTTGATGGGAAGAAATTGTCAGGCCACTGCCTCACTTTAAATTGACCTGGCTTTACCAAGGCTTGGGCTAAGTGTGTGACATTCTGGTGCCATCCTGTCAGGTGTCTGCACATGGTGCTGGCACATATTCAGGATGGAAAACACTATTTTCTGGAATGATCTACAAATAAAAGTAGCTTTTCCTTGTGCAGCTACCTCCAGTGCTGGTAACTGGGCACAGTATAACCTGAATTACTTTCACAAACCAGAATTATTCAGGGGAGAGCAGTGAGAGGATCAGGGAGCAGATGTGTAATTTCACGAGGCAATGACAGGTAGGAGCATATCCTACAACAGAGCCTAAAACACTAAAGGTCTCTGAAGTGTGTAAAAACCAGAGAAGGACAGAAATAATGTTGGGCAGTAAACTGGTTTATGACTGGGGAGAGTAGCACTTCAGGCTAAATATCAGAGATATCAATTCCTGATGGCCAGGGCACAGGACCAAAAAAAATTCTATTTTACTGTGGTTTAATATATTTTAGTTTCTCTGAAGGTTTTAACTCAAATCTCACTACTCCAGCACCTGGAATATTTAAATGTGTCCTTAACAGGACAGTCCCACCATGCTGCTGTGATTCTGCCACAGGGGCATTCCCAGCCCTGAACTAATTTCCAATCTGATTTTTGAAAGCTAGCTCACCTCGGGAGGTGAGTCTAAGGTAAGCCTCTTGTTCCCTTCCCGCATTTTCTTGACTATCTGAATTTTAAACTCGACTGGGCACAGATGATCTCCTTAAACCACGTTGTGCTTTGATTTTTGGGCACTGCTGAGCCAAACCCTGTGTTTTCTAAGCTGCCCTGCCAGGGGGAGACAAGCCAGGATGGTTGGTTTTACAAATACAACATCAAGCCCGGCCCTCGGGATCCTTCTGTCTGTTCCTGCTAATGACCGGTGAATTTCCTGCCCATCCAGTGTGGAAAGCAACAGGGAGAAGCCGTGAGCAGCCCGGCTGCTTTATGGATGAGCTGGACACGCAGCCGGGATGGAGATGGGCTGCCCTGTGTCACCGGGATGTCACCGGGATGTCATCCCGGTGCTGGCCCACCCCGGCACATCTCTCAGCGCTCACTAATTGGCTCGGTGGATGTGGAGCCGGCTGGAATACAGAACGTGCTGGCCCTGGGTCCTGCTCCGCTGGGGAAACAAGAAAAGGCTGCCCAGCATCAGAAGGAGCAAAAGGAGCCTCCAGGCTTGGTTTGACTGCAGGGAAAGGCGTGTTGGTGGGGGTTTGAAGCTCTTGGTATTGATCAGCGCCTAAAAGGAGCTGAGAAACAAAGGCTTCCTCCTCTTTAAAGTGCACTTGCGAGAAAATCGGAGGACTTGTTCCTTGGGAGTCTGCTCGCCAGGGAAAGGCTGATGTGCTGCACGTTCCTGCTCCGCACAGGCTGCTGGAGGGTGGGAACAGCACTTTGTAGCATGGAGGAGGAAGCACTTGAAAAGGAGAGAGATTTCTCTCTTCAGCCCCTTTCTCCACCTGAATTGAGAGGGAGGGCCAGGGGTGGTCTGGGAGGGAAAGATTATTTCTCTCTAATCAACTCCACTGAGCATCTGCCACAGAAATGCTCCTCGGTGGTGAGGGATTCCCTCACAGAGACTCCCCACGGGTAAAGCACTTGGCCAACTTCATTTTGGCTTCTTTGATGGTAAAACCCCCATTCTTCTGCCGGGCTGCCTTCAAATCCTGCATTCGGTGTAAAAGGAAGGTTGCAGGTGCAAAGCCTGCAGTGGGAAGAGGACACCTGGATATTCTTTGTGCCCCAATCCAGGTTATTGTGGGAACAGGTCTTCCAGAGAAGCTGTGGCTGCCCCTGGATCCCTGGAAGTGCCCAATGCCAGGCTGGATGGGGCTTGGGGCTCCCTGGGATAGTGGAAGGTGTCCCTGCCCACAGCAGGGGGTTGGAATGAGATGATCATTAAGGTTCCTTCCAACACAAACCATTCCATGATTCTACCAGCTCTCCAGTGTTGGAGGCCCCCAAATTGTGAGTGTTGCTGCACAAAGCACGAGCAGGGGATGGTTAGAGTTGGATGGAAGGCAAAAAAAAAAACAGTGAAGGGAGCACAAAAAAAATTAAGGAGAGGGGAAGGGGCTGAAGCTGGCGTCAGGCACTATGCCAGGGAAGAGCTCTGTGTAAGCAGCAGGCACAGCTGAATTCCTGGTCAGGGACAGACACCAAGGAGCAGAAGGCTTCAGTAAAGAAGGGATGTGGGCTGGGGTGGGTTCAGAGCAAGGATTCAGAGTACAGGACAGGCTTCCATCACAGAGATGCCTCTCACCAGCACCTGCTTGGTGTCTGGCTGCAGGACATAACCCTGGTGGGTCTGTTCTGGGTTCAGTGGGCAAACAGCAGCTCTGTGCCCATGGAAGGATTTGTCCCCTGATTGCTCTGATGAAGCCATAATGCCACACAGTCTGGGTTCCAGCTCCCAGTGGGCCTTGAGTGTGTATTTTTCAGAGCTGATTTGTTACAGAGCCGTGGCCGTTTCATTTGTAGGAGTTGTTGATAATTTTTCATAATTCATCGTGCCTCTGCTGGGCCTCTCTCCAAGAGTTCTGTGTGGCTTAAGAGAGGATTTTTCTCCATAACAACCCCTTGTCCCCTTCTGCCACTGATCCTGGGGTTTCCCCTCAATGGATTTAATAAAAATGCTCTCCAGGCTTTTCATCAGCTGAGAAAAATGAGCCCGCCTGCCTCGCTGCAGCTCTGCAAACTTTCCAGCTGGTTCGGGGACTCTGCCGCCAATTCTGCTCTAACTCCTCGCGCTTTCTAGAGCGCAGCTTTGAATTCTCTGCACGCTGAGAGCAAACGGGGGCTGGGGAGGAGGTTCTCCTGTAGATCCTGGTCATTGCAGCCAGGATGCACAAATAAAATGCAAGTGTGGCACTGTGACAAAGCTGGAGCAGATGGAGTCCCCCCGGCTCGTGCTGGCCCCAGCTGAAGCTGCTCCAACGCGCACTGCGTGCCCTGCACCGGTGACTTCTGATGGATTCTCCCCCCAGCACAAATAACAGGCCCATAATTCTATGTCTGAGCTCCAGCTCGAGGGGACAGCACAGGGTGAGCTGTGGATTTGCTGGGTTTTTTCCCCCCTGAATGGATCACACTCCAGAATTTACGCAGGTCTCCCGACTGCCGCGTTTTCTGATTTGGCAGGTCTTACAAGAGGGGGTTGATGGTGTGGTCCCACTACCTGGAGCTCAGTTGGTGGTGCTGCCCCAGAAATAATGCTGGAGAAGGCAGTTCCCTCATGGGTCTTGTCCATTGGCTTGGGAAGGTGCTCCTCAGGTGGACAGAGGTGCTGAGCTGCACAGCCACAGCCTTTTGGGAGAGGGGATGCTGCTGTGCCCACCCTGCCCCCTCCAGACTCTCTCAAGATTTCAGTGTCTGTCAGTGCCCTGTAACCCAATGTAACTGGGTTTGCTGCAGCTCAAACCAGCCAGTCTGGTGGTCCTTGCCCTGGGATCAGCACGAAGGGAAGGGCTCAGGGCAGATTTGGGAACTTCCAGCCCTTGAGGGCAGCGTGGCAGGCTGGGGGATGCCAGGGGAGGAACATGAAGCATCCATGGAGCAGCAGGTTACACCAGGATGGGGCATGCTGGTGGAGCAGGGAGTGCCAGACCTTGGTGGAGATCCAAAGCCATTTCCTCCCTGCAGGTGCCCAGTCCCCTGCAGTGACACGGGGACACTCAGCTGTGGAATCCTCTCCCCCAGAGCTGAGCCCAGGGAACAATCTGTTCCCAGGGAGCCAGGATGTGCCTGCTGCTTTCCCAGACCTGGAGCCTCTGGCAGGCTGCCTGCTCCACGGGGAGGTGGGAGCAGAGTTAACTCCATCACTGCCACCAGCGAGGTGCACAAACAGGGCTCGGCCGTGGCCCTGGTCCTCCTGTCTCATTCTGGCCCCTCCCGAGGTTTGGTGTGAAGGATTTCAGGGTCTGGCCTGGCTCAGCCTGTCCTTGGGGCTGAGTGGTCCCCACAACCACGTGGCTGTCTCCAGACCCACCAACAGCAGGAACTTTGCACCTCCTGGGTTACAGGAACAAAGTTATTTCATGCTGTGTCCCACCTTCCGAGGTGATTCCAATCCCAGTCCTTCCTCATCCGTAATTGCTTCTCTAAATTAGTTCTGCAATGCAAAGAAGAGGTGCTATTTATCTGAATTTCAGGCTGTGTCTGTCAGATTCTTTTCCCCTGAATTTATGGTCTCTCCTGCCTGTCCTGTGTCGCAGGTTTTTCTCTTTATACCTCCCTTTCCACTCTCTCCATGTTATATGTCCCACCTATGACCACTGGATTAAGACAAAGGATTTTCCCTTAATATAGTAGGGAATTTTCAACCCTGAAAATACTGCAACAGCCTTGTAGAGAAGTATTTGTGTATATAAATACATATATATAAAGAAATATATACTTTTGAATATTTAATATTTTTACTTTTAATGTGCTTTAATTTTTTATAATTTTTTTTAATATACCCATTTAGTCTCTTCTGCTCTTTAGGGCTAAGATCTGATGTAAGAAGTCTGCCTTGTGGTTTCTGGCCATATGAAGTTTTTGGCAGAAGCTTGTAAGATTTTATCTTTCCCTTTCAAGGCCATGCAGACAACGTCTTTTGTACATACTTTAGCTCTTCCCTGGTCAAAAGTGACTATAAAAATCCTAATGTAAAAGTTATGCCAAAAGTGGATCTTCTTTGATGGCTCATCCTTGACAAATGAAAGGGAAGTGTGCCTGGCGCTTCCAAGCCGTGCAAATTTTCCCTCGTTTTTCTCTCTGTCTGTCTCTAAGAAATTATTTTTCTAAGGAAGTGTTTTATTATGTAAAAGCCACTTGAGACTGCTAGCAACCCCTCCCGTGCTCTGGCTGAGCACTTTCCAGAGGGGAGCACTATTTCCATGTGTGTATCCACCCCAATCTGCAGCCACCCTGAAATCCAGGATCAAACCTCCTCCTCTCTGGCAGGAGCTCCTTACTCCTCTGAGTCACAAATCTGTCTTTCATCTCATCTGTATTTTCAAGAACTAAGATTAATGATGATCTTACACTTGTAAATCTCTGTCCATACTGCACTAAGATTTGCTGTAGGACACACAGGTTTATCCATCCAGAGGCAGAGTGTGTAGGAAATGAAGAAATGTCCCTTTAAAGCTGCGAGGTAATTTTGGGCAGTAGAAGACATAATGATTTCTTGGGTAGGATTCTGTCCAGCCCAGCATCCACAGGTTTGCCATCCCCTTTAGGGATCAGAGAATTATTTATGTTGGGAAACCCCCCCAAGATCATCTAATCCAACCATTCCCCAGCCCTGCCAAGGTCACCAGTAACCCATGTCCTCAAGTGCCACCTCCACGTGGCTTTAAATCCCTCCAGGGATGGTGATTCTACTGCTTGGACAGCTGTGCCAGGGCTGGACAAACCTTTCAGAGGAGAAATTTTTCCCAATATCCAAGTGGTGCAAGTGCAAGTTGAGGCTGTTCCCTGCCCTGCTGTGCCTGTCCCTGTGCCCAGAGCCCCAATCCCCCCCGGCTGTGCCCTCCTCTCAGGAGTTGGGCAGAGCCCCCAGGGCCCCCCTGAGCCCCCTGTGCTCCAGGCTGAGCCCCTGCCCAGCTCCCTCAGCCTCTCCTGGGCTCCAGCCCCTGCCCAGCTCCATTCCCAACCCCAAACTGAGCCCCCCAGGCCGGGCAAGAGGCTGAAAGCTGCCAAGGGGCTGCAATTCCTGGGCTGCCCTGCCTCAGGAGAAGCTGCAGGCACCAGCATTCCCTCATTGCCTTGCCAAGGGATTTCCCTCTTTTCCCCAGTGCTGGCAAGCAGCTTTCCTGGCTCTGCACTGATTGATCCCCAAACAGCTCAGGGAGTTGGGCAGAGCCCCCAGGGCCCCCCTGATCTCATTTTCTCCAGGCTGAGCCTTTCCAGCTCCCCCAGCCCCTCCAGCCCCTTCCCCAGCTCCGTTCCCTTCCCTGGACACGCTCCATGTCTGTCACAAAGCCAGCACTGGACACGGGGCTGTCCAGCTGCAGGATGACCACAGCAAACAGGTGAGGCAACCCCTGACATCACCTGGATTCTGTTCCCAGGCTGGCAGGGATTTGAGTGCCACCAGCACTCAGCATCTCTGGCTTCCCCTGAGCCAGGGGGATGCAGGCCAGCTCCCAGCAGCTGGTGGCTACTGGGGCATGGCTGTGCTGGGCTGGTGTTGCCCACCAGTCACGGAGTCAGGAGTCAGGAAGGGTTTGTGCCTGTCCCGTGGGGAGGGAGGCTCTGGATCTCAGTCAGGTCTGTCTGCCTCCATCCCTGCCCTTGGAAGATGAGCACTCCCTGTGGAAGGACAACACAAAGAAAACAGAGAGGGAAGCTTCTTATAATGGAAGCTCTGCTCCCCTCCCCCTGGAAGAGCAACTATTTCCAGTAAGTGAGCAGGAAGGCCAGCCCCGGCCACCAGAGAGTATTTAGGAGTAATTGAATCACTGGATTAGCTAATGCAGCATCCATTAGGAGTCCATGCCATCCCCGGAGGACTCGGCAGACATAAAGGAGCTCGAGGAAGCCGTGAGCATTTCATGTATGCACATAAACCTCCTGCTTCCAGACTATAACTTTCCCCGCGGCTGACAGCACCAGGGTGCTGCTGGCCCTCCTCCATCCCCCCCGGCATGAGCGAGGTCTGAGCTTGTCCAGATGGCCCTGGAAGGCAGAGAGGAGCCCGAGCAGTTGCCACAGCTGATGTGGGGGTAGGGGGAACGGCGGCAGAGCTCCCACCTTGGCTCCTCTCTGCCGGGATGCGGAGGAGCAGTTGGAAGCGCTCGGGCAGAGCCGGGCTGGGCTCTGCTGCGAGAAGCTCCAGACTTGGCCCGGGGCACGGCGTGCCTGGCAGATGGCAGGGAGCAGGGGTGTGCAGGGCGAGGGAGGATTTGAGCACAGCAGGCCGGCTCCTCACCCAGCCAGGGGAAAGGAGCTTTCCCCAGGAGCCGCTGGCAGCGGTGGCCGGAGCTGGTGCTAGCCCGCGGCGTTATTTCAGCTGATGCCTGGCACCCAAGCTGTGCCGGGGATTTTCTGTGTGTGGGGCTGGTTCTCCTCCTTAAGGAGCAGCAATGCCCTCCAGATGCTGCAGACTTGAGTCTGTGCTTTGAGTTGTGGCGGAGGGAAAGGGAGGAGCTCGCCTGGGTGATGGAGCGGTGCTGCAGGTGGGTCTGGAGCTTCACCTCCTTCCAGCTGGGTCCGCTGGGTTCAGCCTGAATAAAATTGCTTCGAACAGTAGGGATTCCATGCCAAGCTTTCCAAAGAGAGAAGCACAAGTACCACTACGTGAGAGGCTTAAATCTCAGCAAAACAACACATGGGGCTGCTAATCCTCATTCACTTACACAAGCTGCTCCATCCTTTCTTCCGCTTTGAAGTGTCCTTATTTAAGAGGCAAAAGAGCTGGAAGTTTGCACGATGGAGCCTTTCCCAAACTGGGTGAGCTGTTTCCCTGTCTCTCTCTCTCCCATGGTGACCAGTTCACACGTTGTTGTGGGAAGGGGAGGCCCTGTGGCAACCTAAATATAGATGCACATGAGGAAACAAATGCTATCCCCCTGTAAATTTTGCCATCAGCAGCTGGAGTGGGACACACCATTGCTTAGCAGGAGATTAGCTTTGCAGGCTCCGTGTGTCTAAAGGGAGAATCATCTATTGTTTGCCATTTAAGATTTATGGCGTCTCCGTTTGGACTGAATAATTTATCCTGAATGAGCCCTGAAACCCTTTGGCAGTTACAGGGAGAAAAAAACACACCCCAGAAAAAAAAAAAAAAAAAAAAAAAAAAAAAGTTTCACCCTAATAGGAAAAAATCAGCAGGCGTTGGAGAGAGGGGAGGGGGTGGGTGAAGGGTTGGCTGCTCTGCTGGAGACCTCGGCAGTTCTGTATCCTTTGTCATTACTTTGTAATGATGAACTCCGTCGTTAGGAGCCATTCATTCCCGCTTAGCCTGTGTGATCTGACTCTGGTTTGATGGGATCCAATTTAGCATTTCACTCCGGGCTCCATTCCATGGCCATTTGGGTTTGGAAGTGAAAGGCGGTTTGATGGCGCCTTGATGGGTGTTTTAAACTGCCGTCAAAAGCGCTGGCGAGGCACTTCGACAAGGGCAGCATCATCCCGGGCCTGCTCTTTGAGGCAGCTGCTTTTCTTTGTCCTAAAACTTGGGCTGGAAGTGGCTGGGGGTGCCTTGTGCCCTGGTTTGGATTGTTTGTGGGGTGAAGGAAGCAAAAAGGAAAAGGGGGACCCTGTGCTGGCCCCTGGGGTTCACCCAGGTGAAGGAAACTTCAGAGGGAAAATTGCAGGAGACTTCCCCACCACTGAGATCGGCACCCAGGCACAGCTTCCAGTTTCATCCCAGTCCAAGAGAAGAGCATTCCTCTGGATTCTCCTGGTTCTGGGGGAAGAGTATCAAGAGCTGCCTTGGTTGTGTCCCATGTCTTGGTGACTCCTGAGGTCCAGCTGTTCCCACAGCCAAACCACTGAGACTGGGATTTGAACAGAGCAAGGCTTGCCCCAAACCTCATCAAGCTGGTTTAGGGCTTTTTTTTCCTCCTTTTTTCCTCTCTTAACTATCTGACTTTAACTTTGCTTTTGAACTTCCTTGTTCTGGATTCAAGCAAACCACCTCTGTTTCTGTTTTCTATCCAAGTGGAAGTGAGGATGTGAAATATTCTCCTGTAAACCCAGTCAGGCACTTAAGAGAAGCTTTTCTCTAGATAAGCCCTTGAGCCTCCTCTGGCTCACTCAGTTCAGTGTCCAGAGCTGATTGAGCTCTCTAAAAATTTGGTTCAGCCCAAGACACTCCCTCAAATTGAATAATTTTCTCTCCTTTCAAGGACACCACATTTCATTAAGCTGTTGCCATCCGTCTCCTCCAGATTTTTTAGGCTGGTGTGAATTGGGGGACTTTACTTAGTCCCATCCAAACATGTTATTTCCTGAGCTATTCTCCATGGATTTAGTGGCTCTTTGATGTTTGGGACTCAAAATACTCACGCAGGTGCTTTGCTGTTTTTCCTGTAACCGTGTCCTACAAGTTCCTTTGGCTTGACCAGGATTAGTAAGGGAACACCAGAGGCTTTCCCCTCCAGGTCACTGAGTCAAAGTCAATCCAGCTAAAGGGATGTTTCCACTGACAGAACTGCTGTCCAGGTCAGAGGGTCACTTGTCTAAGTGATGGCTTTGCAGCCTCTTGAGCAGGGATGAGAGCAGCAGTGACAGAGCCAACCCAGAAATGGCATTGCTGAAATCATCCAGCATCTTTCCTGTCATCCCAAAGCAGGATGCCAAGCTCCCTCCAGAAGAACTAACTTTAATGGAAGTGTGAAAGGCAGTTGGAAACTCCCTCATTATTTTTATTCCATGGGATTCCATTGCAGTTACGGCTGGATGAAGACATTTCTGTCTCTACATCCTTAACAAGTTTTCAGTTCAGTGAAAATATTAACTCAGGAAGACAAAGGCTGGGAAATAAGAAAAATTGATTCCAATGGATCACTCGCTGCAGCCTAAAGAGAATTGCTCTCTTTTTTTCTGGATATATTTCTTGATAAGCATCTTCCTCTAGGATCTGAGAGGAAAAAGGGTGGTGGGACCTTGTTAGAGACTTTGTGTCCCTGCTTATGGCAGGGGGTTGGAAGGACAGGAACTTTGTGGTCACTTCCAACCCAAACCATTCTGTGATTCCATGATTTATTCCAGGCAGGAAATATCCCACTGTGGGAGAATGAGGCTAAAGGCAAGGGAGAGATGCTCCCACCCAAACATTTCAGGTTTGAGCCACCGAGCTGCTGGGTGTTAAAGATGCTGCTGGGAAAACAGTGTGGTTTGGGGGAAGAGATTACTGCTTTGAGAAATAATTTGTGATGGGAAAATTTACATTTATTCCTAAATGCATGGCTGAAAAAGGAATCCTCCCAGAGAGTCGTGGGGCACTGCCCAGGCTTCCCAGGGAGTGGGCACAGCCCCAAGGCTGCCAGAGCCCCAGGAGTGTTTGGACAATGTTCCCAGGGCTGCAGAGGGTGGGATTATTGTTATTCCTAGTCTGTGCAGGGCTAGGAGCTGGACTGGATGATCCTGATGGATCTTCCAGCTCAGGATATTCCACGATTCTGTGAGCTGTGAACACCATTTTAACAGCACACTGTGGATGAGCTCAGGGCCAAGAACTGCCAGCCTCCAGCCATCCCCTGTCTTCCAAACAATGCATTATCTTTATTACTTTTGTTCCCAAACATCATCTACTTTATTCCCTTTATAAATACTTTGGGATGTACAGCACCACGAACTGCAGAGTTCCACCAGAGCTGAAAGCAGCAGGATCATGAGCAATGCAAACACAAACCTGGGGAAGGCACAGACTCCAGCTGGGGATAACAAAGCAAAGCCTCGTTGGGATGGACAGAATGATCTCTTGGAGGCCAAAACTGAGCCAAGTTAGAGCTATTTTGGCTCAAACTGTAATTATTTATTCTCTGTTATTTCTACCATCATTTCTTTGTGTCTCAGCTTTGCTACTGCAGAGTTCTCACATCATTTTTATCTTGGGGAAACTGAGGGCATTTTGAAGGGCTGTGTAAAGTGATGTGTGTGGACTGGCTGTCACCTGTGAAAACTGATGTTAGGGACAGAAACCAAACCCTGCTGGCCTGATGGAGAGCACTGAAGATGATTTGGAATTTTGCCTAAGTGTTAGTTTAACTTTCCCCTCATCCAAAACAATCTCCCAGTTTCTTCAGGCTCTGAATCCCTGGGAACATCAGCACAGGTGTTAACCAAAGCTTGGTCTTTGCCAAGGAGATTTTGTCTGGCAAAACACTCCTGGTCCAGCCCAGGCATAGAAATGGATGACCAAAAATGGGGAAGAAAAGATTCTTTTTGTTTGCCCGGCAGGGAATTTCTGTTTAATCAGCAGTTGTTTGCAAAACCAAACACTGGCTGCCATGAGCCAAGGTCCAGGAACATCAATATCTGGGCTCTCTTCCAGGGCTGTGGCTGAGCTCCAGATGGTTTGTGAGGGAGGAGGAGGTGGGGAAGTGGCTCCCAGCACTCTGCAGTTGGCAGGACTGGTGTTTGCTGCAGTGCAGGGACAGGGACAGGGACAGGGACAGGGACAATG
Organism: Sitta carolinensis; assembly: GCA_032173965.1. NCBI lineage: Eukaryota > Metazoa > Chordata > Aves > Passeriformes > Sittidae > Sitta > Sitta carolinensis. Next base: position 1,336,813 of record JAVUNC010000005.1, read on the forward strand.
TAGGGACAGGGACAATGTGCATTTCTCTGGCCCCAGCTGCAGGATTGGCCCAGCTGCCCAGGGCAGGGCTGGAGTCCCATCCCTGAAGCATTTCAAAGCCACGTGGAGGTGGCACTTGGGGACATGATCAGTGGTGGCCTTGGCAGTGCTGGGGATTGTTGTCCCTGAAAATCAGCCTTCTGATTTGTGTTAGTATAGTGGAGTCAGTTCTCATGAATTGTAAGATAAACAAGAATCATGTTTGCATTCCTTTGTAAAAGAGACCACCTGATGGACTTCTCAAGTGACCAGTGGAGATGGAGAGGTGGGAACCTCTCTGTGCAATCTCTGATCACTGTCCAGAAACTTATATATCAAGCTCAACAATAAACAGAGACTTCTCTTCTTCTCTGCTTGAACACCTGCTGTGTGTGTTGCTGTGTGTTTCTATCTATGTCACAGCAACAGGGGATGGCTGGACCTGATGGTCTTAGAGGCTCTTCCAAGCTAAGATTCCATGATTCTGTGGCTGGGGTTGCTTTGTGAAGCACTCCAGTGGTTCCTGTCCGTGGAATTCCTCCATGGGCCACTCAAAAGAAAGCACGGATCTCCCATCCCAAGGGAAGGGCTGAGCTCATGGGCAGGATGAATGTTGAACAGGGCAGTTTTACAAATCTGAATGCTTAGCAGAAGGTTCTCTAGAAAATAAAGCAAGTTTTGATATAGAAGAAAAAAGATGTCTGAAAATAAAGATTGCTGGGCTGGTGCTCACTGTGCAAAGGTTGGGATGAGCTGGGAAGAGATTTCATGGCTCAGAGCAAAGGATGAGTTGTCTACACCAAAAGGATGTTTGTACCAAGTAAAGATAAATCTCAAAAAGCACAGGCAAACAGAAAACATGTTTTTACCAAGGGAGAAGAATTTCCTACTGCAGAAAAACAGAAAAATGAGTTTTAAACTTAAACTCTAAGGTGCTAACTGCTGTGGTTGGTCAGTCCCTGCCATAATCTGGTGATCTCAGGATGGGCTGGAGGTGATGGGAAAGGATTGGGTGTGGTGCTGATTGGTTGGTGTGTAGGAAGATATTCAGCCAAGAAAAATATAAAATAAAATATAAATAAAATACCTAATGCAGTGTGAGCAGAGCAGAGGTGGCTCCAGGCAGCCTTAGGCTGGAGCTGGCAGATTTTTTAAGCCTGGCTTTAACCCACCACCCAAAATTGCTGTGACTTCTCCTGTGCAATAAACACATTTTTGATGAGCAGCCTGGAGTCCCACATCTCTTGTCTCAGGCTCTTACACCAGAGAGTTTTGGCTGTAAAAAGGCAGGAATAGTTTCTGATGGATGCATTATTCCTGATAAAAATGGGGATCCTGCAGGTTCTTTGGGAAATCAGATCTCCTCACTTGGGTGCTTGGTCAGGAGCCTGGGGGCTTTTTCTATCAGGAGTTCCTGTATTTGTTTGCTACAAGTGAAAAAAAAGGTGAAAGGACAAAGAAACAAAAGAGAAAAGAGAGAAGAAAAGAAAAGAAAAGAAAAGAAAAGAAAAGAAAGAAAAAAAGAAAAGAAAAGAAAAGAAAAGAAAAGAAAAGAAAAGAAAAGAAAAGAAAAGAAAAGAAAAGAAAAGGAAAGAAAGAAAAGAAAAGAAAAGAAAAGAAAAGAAAAGAAAAGAAAAGAAAAAGATAAAACAAGGAAAAAACAAGACAATAAGAAAAATAGTTGAGAAAAAAGAGAAAAGAAAAAGGAAAAGAAGAAAAAAGAAAATATAAAAAAGAAAAGAAAAGACAAAAAGAGAAAAGAAAATAGGAAGAAAGGAAAAAAGAGATAAAGAAAGAAAGAATACAGGGGTAGAAGAAACAAGGAAAAAAAAAGGAAAAAAAGAGAAAAAAGAAGGGAATAGGAAAAAGAAGGAAAAAGAATTCCTTCCCAGTTGAGTTAGCCAAACAACCCCACAAATACTGCAGCTCTTGGCACCAGAGTGAGAGCAGTAAGAAAATTCAGCATCCACGAGGTGTTTGTTTTAGTTCTCTCTTTTTTTTTCATCCGCTGAAAACGTGATATGTCTTCAGCAGTTGATGCTTTAAGTGTCTCTGTGTTTTCAGGGATTTTTTTTTTACCTTTTTTCCCCTTTTTACTGTTTGTATCATCTCTGGAAGCCTTGAAAAATGTCAAATTTCCATCAGTTTGCAGAGGATGAAGTTTGATATCCAAATTCAGACTCAGATGCCACGGTGGCTAAATCCCAGGAGTGCTAAAAACAAGACTGTAAGAGTCATAAGCTGACAAATACATTTTAAACCTTATGATATCTTTTCCATATTAATAAATAAACAACCCAAAATCATGAGAGTGACACTGATGGGAGAAGGTGGTTTAAGAATATCCAGACTGCAAACAGGTGAGGAAGAAGGTGAGGAACCACCAGAGCTCATCATAGGAAGGGGCCAGGTGGGTAAAAATCTGCCTTGGAAATTATTTGTAGGGAAAATGAAAGTGGGAGAAAGAGTAGGGAAGTTGTAATTATTTATTCTCTGTTTTCCCCACCATCATTTCTTCTGAAGCCAAACCAACAGAAGAGGATCAAAGCCAGAGAAATTTGCTTTGGATCGACCAACACTTTATTTAAATTAAAATTAAAAAAACTGTTCTGTTTCGTTTTCCCTCCAGATGAACATTAAAAGGTGGCATAACTGACATTCCAGCCCACTACAACTTCACCTCCTGTTTGGAGCTAAAATGGAACAAATTTAAGTAATTTTCTTACTGTGGGCATGAAAGGGACTGTGGGCCTCTAATCACTGCCTGTGGGTTTGACTCAGCCATCCATAAACTGCAATAGCCACTCGTTTATTCCTTCTCGTTCAATTGCCTCCAAATTGCTTCAAACAGGCTCCAAGGCTGCTGGGGAAACAGGAATTCTGCCTGGTTCTCATTAGAGGGGATAGGAGTGAGGAGGAAACGGGAATTTTGAGTTCCTTCCTTCCTTCCTTCCTTCCTTCCTTCCTTCCAACACGTATTTTGGGAGATAGCTTTTACATTTCAGGTATTTTTGAGATTAATAACTCTATCAAAATGTAATTTTCCTGTCCCAGTGTGGTGGACAAGCCATGGCCAGATGCTCTGTGGTTGGACATGGACATGGACACCACAAGGGTCGTGCACGTGGGCTTTTCACTATTGCTGGCCACAAAAATTTTGGATTTATCCTTTTTTTCCCAATCTAGTTGTGACCAGGCATTGCTGATGCCTTCCCTAATCCCTCTCCACATCAGCTGGTGGAAAGAAAACATCTTGAGATGTTTTCTGAGCTGCTCTGGGCACAAAATCCTCAGGACCTGGGCTGCCCCACTGGATGGCTCTGCTGGTTCTCCGTTCCCAGTCCTTGCTTTGCTAAGAGCAGCAGAGCCAGGCTGTCAAACACCTTCTGGAGGCTTCTGCTCCATCCCCAGGCTGAGCCTGGAGCCTGTGGGGATGGGACTGGTGGCTGTCATCCAGCAGCTTTGCAGAGCAGCTCCCCCTTTTCCTCCAGCACTCGCAGGGCTCCAGTGAGCAAAGCAGCCAGAGCAGAAAATACTGCATTGCACCAAAGGCACCGAGACAGGCAAAGAGAGGGAGAGAGAGAGAAATCCCCCAGTCTGACAGGCAAAGGCTGTGCCTGTCCCACTCTGCCAGGCTGGGCAGGGCCATGGAGCAAGGCACAATTTCCAAACTAGGCTGGGGACAGTCCCAGCTCCAGCCCTGGAGGGTTGGTGGTGCTGCATTTCATGAGGAGCCACCCTGAGAGCTCCTGCCTCAGCTCAGGCACCTTTGGCACCTGCAGAGAGGTGAGGAAACGTTTCCAGTGTGCTGCCTGGAAATGGGAGCTGCAGAGCAGGCTCAGCACGGGGCAGGGCAGGGGCAGGCAGTGACAGCCCCTTCTCCATGGGCTGTGTCTCTGGTGGGCTTTCCCATTTCTGTCCCCTCTGCTCTCTGTCCTTGGCACCCAGCAGTGAGCTGTGCCCCCTCCAGCCACCACTGCAGGGAGTCTGTGTAGACAGGGAGAGCAGGAGCTGACCCAGACAGGGGCTCTGGGGTGGGGACAAACCCAGAAACTGAGGCTGCTCCGTGTCTGCCTTATCCAACACCCTCAGACTGGAGAATCACCCCTCACATCGTCATTCCTGCTGGAACTGGGGTGAGCTACTCCTGGCACAGCTGAATGCTGGAGGTGGAGATGAGGCTGGTGCCCATCCTGATGATCTTTGGACAAGAATGCAGACCCTAGAATTGACCCCAGGACAGGAATCCAAACCTAGAATTGACCCCAGGACAAGAATACAGACCTAGAATTGACCCTAGGCAGGAATCCGACCTAGAATGACCAGGACAAGATCCAGACCTAGAATTGACCCCAGAACAAGAATCCAGACCTAGAATTGACCCCAGGACAAGAATCCAGACCTAGAATTGACCCTAGGACAAGAATCCAGACCTAGAATTGACCCAGGACAGGAGTCCAGATCAACTGACCCAGGACAAGATCAGACTCCAGATGACCAGGACAAGAATCCAGACCTAGAATTGATCCCAAGACAGGAGTCCAGACCTAGAACTGACCATAGTCAAGAATCCAGACCCTAGAACTGACCCCAGGAAACCTGCACTGCCAGATGAGGAGTGCTACCTAAAAAAAAAAAAAAAAGGAATGTGCCTCTTTTTAAAATAATCCTGTATAATCAGTGACCAAGCTGAGGGCTACAGCTTACCTGCCACCTCAAAATAAGCCATGGAGCCATTTTATCTCCCTCCCTCAGGAAAAACAGCAGAGGTACTTGGGTGCCCATGGAAATGAAGGTCACAGAATCCCAGGATCACTGAGATGGGAAAAGATTTCCAGGGTTATGGAGCTGTGGCCAATCCCCAGCCCAGAGCACTGAGTGGCACATCCAGACCTTCCTTGGACACCTCCAGGGATGGATGGGGACTCCAAACCTCCCTGAGCAGTCCCTGCCAATGCCTGGCCACCCTTTCCATGAGGAAATTCCTCCTGCTGTCCAAAGTCATGGATGAGGTCACTGTGAGGTTTACCCAGGGCAGTGGCCATTCCCTCACTGCTAGAAGACCAGCCTGGCCTTACCAAAATCAATCACCACCATCCTGGGAGACAAGCCTTTCTCATGTTCAGGTGATTCAGTCTATAAATGGTTAAATTTTGGGTTTTTGTCCCCTTCACCCCATGGGTTCTAATGGAGAGCAGCCCCTGAGTAGCCCTTGGCTGTGGGGCTCCATCACTGAGGTACCAAAGCAGCCTCTGGCTATGAGCCCCTGTCCTGCACACCTTTAATATCCTTGCACACCAAGGTTTGTCTCCAAAGAACTTGGAATATCCATGTGCTCTGGAAATGGAGGCAAGAAGGAAGGTTAGAGATGGAAAAACACAAACAAACAGGGGAAAAAAAATCACGAATTTCAGCTGTGAGAGGCAATAGTACCTCCTGCAGAGACAGTAAACAGAGATGAGTTGTTTCCAAGGAATACCCAGTAACAGATCCTGGAATCAGTGAAAGCTCAGAGTAAACAGGGGAGGGGGGCAGGGGCATATAATGTATCACATGAACAGAGAAAAATTAAATGAATCTTTTTCTTCTTGTCTTCTTGATTATCATTGTTCATCTGAACATCAAAATCACATAATATTGTGTGCCTGGGGAAAGATAAATCGCATTGCCAGCAGGAAATGGGTGGGAGGAGCACTCCAAACCCCCATTTGTCCTCAATCTGCTTCAAACCCTCAGCTGAAACACAGTGGCCAAACCCTGAAAGGAGTCAGGCACTGGAGATGATGGGACTTATGGAAAAATCAGAGTACAGCGACTGGGAATCAATTTCTGAGGGAATTTGGAGGATTAAAATTTAGGTGGCCTGTGGGAAACCCTTCAGGGGGATTAGCCATTCAGAGGGTTAAGCTTGGGCTTCCTGGAGCTCCATGCTCTTTGAGGGGCAGGACATTGGCCCTGTGAAAAAGAAGCACCCAAAAATCTCTGTTTTTGATAATTGGAGAAGTCTTGTCAAGAAAAGGTCGAAGCCACAATCTAGGATGTGTTTTATTGTCCTGTGCAGCAGAGTGATGAATTCCCACCTCTCCTCCACTTGGTTGGAGACTTTACATTGCAATCATTAAAGGGCTTGGACACTTCCAGGGGCAGCCACAGCTCCTCTGGGCAACCCCTGCCAGGGTCTCATCACCCTCCCAACCAGGAATTCCTTCCCAAAATCCCCCCCAGCCCTGCCCTCTGGCACTGGGAGCCATTCCCTGGGTCTCGTCGCTCCATTCCTTGTCCCCAGTCCCTCTCCAGCTCTCCTGGAGCCCCTTTAGGGTCACAATAAGCTCTCCCTGGAGCCTCCTCCATGCTGAACAACCCCAATCCTCACAGCAGCCCTGTTCCAAGGCTCAGCCTGGCCCATCTCTTCACCATCTGTATTTTAGGGTGTGCTGCACTACCTGTGATTGTCTGTCCTGAGGAAGCACCTGATGCTCAGTTGGGATTTTGGTGGGACAGAAAGCCACCCTTAGCATCCAGGGGTTGAGCAAACAAGGGGCTGTGCCACCAGGGACCCCAAACTCACCCAGCTCTTGGGGAGGAAGATACTGTGTGAGGAAATCCTCTGTTCTTAGGTCTGCCCGAGCACAGACAATGAGGATGGGCATGGAGATGCTCTCCTCTGTTCCTGCTGTTAGCTGGGAATGTCTGGCTGCAGATTCAGGTTTGAACCTCTCCGTGGGTGGGACAGCAGTGCAGCCATGTCCCCACTCTTCCATGAGCCCCTGGAGATTTGTGCTCCCAGCACTGGCAGCTCCAGGTTCAAATCCCTCCCTCAACCAGACAATCCTATCTGGGAGGTGAGTGTCAGGCACAGAGCTCCCTCCCATGCTCTGCTGCCTTCCCCTATGGCCCATTAATATCTGTGCTGTGTTATCCATCTTCCACAGCCTTCCCAGGGCTGGGGCCTTGCTGGGCTCTGTTGGTGCCTCTGGATAAATCAGCCAGAGGTGCCCAACCTCTGCAGCCCCCGGGCTGAGCACATTTTTGTCACAAAGGCCACGGGGTCACCAGTGAGGCTGTAACTGAGCCAAGGCTCCACCAGCTGAGCTCCAGCCCTTCTCTCCCTGCAGCCTGTGACTCCTGCTGGGAGAGGTGACAGGAAAGGCTGCCCCTCTCCTTATCATGCCACAGGGATGAGTTTGGGGACGTGTGGGGACAGTCCCTGCCCCAGTGTGGCTGCTGGGGGGTCAAGCCCAGGCTCTGACATCTGCAGTGCCCCTGGGTCAGGTCACTACCATTAACAGGATGCCCTGCACACCTCACTCTGCTCCCAGCTCCTTCCAAGCCACCTCAAACTGCTCAGTTTTCAGAGCAGCTGAGCTGAGGGAGAGGGGTTTGGAGTCAGATATGGGAAGGAAAACTGCCAGCACCATCAGCACAGGTCACTGAGAGTGTCTGAGCATCCCTCAGCCTCTGAGCAGCACTCCCTGTCCCTCACAGGGGCACCCTGCACTGGGTATTCATGAGATCAACCCCAGGGCTACGTAGGGAGGTGGTTTTAGATGCCAAAAAAGGGGGTTTTCTGTATTTTTGAGATGTTCTGGGCTTGGCCATTGAGCCTCTACAAGTGGCTGCTCTCACCACTGTTTACAATCACTCCATGGGAGCTCACCCTGCCTCCCTGCAGGGCTTCCTTGCCTCGGTAGTGAGTGAAGGAAACTCAAACTGCTTTAAGGGGAGATGAATGTGTGTGCTGCAGTCCCCACAAACCAACCTCGAAGTGACTCCCACTCCAACTCACTCACTGAAGGCTGCTCTCAGCTCCTTTTCCTGCACCTTCCCCCCTGCTCCCAATTCCTCACCTTCCCCCAAATCCCACACCCACGGTTTTCCAGGCAGCCAGAGGAGAGATGTGTTTATTTGCACGGTGCCGGGCTGTGATTCCTGACTCTCCCCCTGGTTTTTTTCTGAAGCACTGGGCGAGTTATTTGCCTGACACCCTTGTGTGTCAAGCCCTGCTCCTGTAAAACAAGCAGGGGATGATGCTGGGAAAATAAATACAGAGCTGGCTGGCTGTACATAAAAATAGCTGAGATCGTGGGGGAATTTAAGCACCAAGCTGTGTGCTTGTTTTGCTAAGGACTTGCAATGAATTGTGCTTATTTCATCCAGAATTTGTGGAGCTTGGTGGGAAATCCTTGGGCTGCCGTCATCCATCCTGGCCTTTGGAAATGCTTTGCTACAATTTTTACACCAGCTGAGGAAATATTCCCCTGGTGAAACAGATTTTTCTTCTCTTTTACAGGCTACACATGGAATGATTAAGTCTGCAAAAGACCTCGAAGATCATTAAGTCCAGTCATTAACCCAGCACTGCCAAGCCCAACCACTAAACCACGTCCCCAAGTGCCTCATCTAGACATTTGTTCAACATTTCCAGGGGTGGTGATTCCACCACTTCCCTCTGCAGCCTGTGCCAGGGCTTGAAAACTCTTTCAGGGAAGAAATTTTCTCAAATATCCAACCTGAGCCTGGGACTGCAGGGGCTGCTCTGTGGTAAAAGAATAAAGGAGAGCAGCTGCCTCCACCTTAGGGGGGAAGGACAGATTTTGCTCCATCACAAACTTGGTATTTTGAGTAGGGATGGTTTTGAAAATCTGCTGAATAAACTTGATTGAAAATAACCCCTAAATTCACAACCCCCTCATCCAATAAAAGCACCAACAAAACAACCCCCTGCAGATATTTTTTTTTTTTGCCCAGATGTTTCAGGGATGTGAGTTTTGGTGTGGTCCCACAAACAGCTGTCCTGGGCCACCTCTTGGATGTGGGAAAAATGAGGTTTCCTAAGCTGATTTTGCATGAGGAAGAGAGATTTTGAGAAATTTTCCTGTGAGCAAGATGCACAGACCCGTAGGCATCACATGGGAGGAGATCCATGGATTTAGGGTGCTGATCTTGAGTACAGGAAAACCACAATCTTAAAAACTGCCCTTGCAAGGAAACTCTTTGCACAGAACACGACTTTACCACGCACTTCAAAATCATTTCCAAGTTTTGTGCACAGCCAGTGTTTCTTCAAGACAGTGAAAAAACCTGAGCCTGACCCCAGAGCAAGGTGTGTCCTGGACAGTAACAGAGTGGGCAGGGGTGGCTGGTGCTGCCCAGCTCCTGGGACAGTCCCCTTTGGGGAGCCAGCCCCATCTGTGCAGCAGCCACCATTTGGGATGGGGCCATTAGAGATCATAAATAACATGGGGACACGTGGAGCTCCAGGGAAATAAGCCCTGGGCCCCAGCACCATGCAAAGGGATACATTTCCCTTTTATTTATAACAATGCTGGGCCTGCCTGACCCCTGCTCCCTCACACACTGATGCATGTTCACAGTTCCAGGGCCAATTTTCTCCTCAAGCAATGGGAAATATGCACCAAGCAGCATGAAACAATTGCTTCATTTGTTTTCTTCAGAAACCACTGACCTCAAGCCATTTCAGACCTCATAAAATACATGGAGGGATGTGGATCCAGCCAGAACTGGAGGAGTATGTGCTATATCCAGGTATCTTCTGTAAGAAAAAAAAAAAAAAAGAATAACCCTCCTGACTTGGATATTTGCTCAAAGCAATTCCTTCAGAGAAACCAGGCAAACTGTTTTACAGTCTACCAAAAGCTGCAGGCAGCACGGGAGCAAATTCATCTCCTTTTATGTTTTTTCACAATGAAATGTAGACTTTCATTCCCAGCACTGCCAAGAGTTGTTGCAGCACCATCACTTTCTGTCTGTCTTAATCAGTGCAGTCCTGTTATTTCACAGCCTGCTCTGCTCTTTCTTTCTTTCTTTTTTTTTTTCCCTTTTTTTTTTTTTTTTTTTTGTGCCTTTGCCATTTCATTATTGATATTTCCTTTCTGCTTTTAGGTGGGATGATGCTATAACTGGGAACTGCCACCTTAACCAAGCTTGCAGTCAATAGTCATAGATCCAGCAGGTTCTGGCTGTCAGTCTTTCTGCTGCCTGCTCTGTTTCATTTTCCACAGTTTTCATCCCCCCAAGGAACATTTCTTTCTTCCCCTCCCTTCCTCCCAAGCCCCAGCCCAAGCAGAACAGGCTTTTTTGCAGGATTTGGACAGCTACAAAAGCTTCCATAGCTGATCCATGAGCACAGGTGAGAGCAGAGAATTGTTTAGGTTGGGGAAGATCCCCTCAGATCATGGAACCCAACCCTTAAAGCAGCACTTCCAAAACCACGACTCAGCTGTGCCACCAACAAACACAATTGTATGGATAAGCGCATTTACCAAGTCAGTTCCCTCTTGGAAGGACAGTGTGGGAATGGAAAAGCTGGGAAATGCAGAAGCCTTGCTGAGGGGTGTTCATCTTCACACCAGGACAGGCTGGTCTTGGTTGTCCCTCTTGCAAGGATTGTTTGGTCAAAGCACCCACTTCGACAGCCAGAGAAATGCTTTTAGACATGAAAGTGCCAAATCCCAAGGAATTTGGAACATAAACATGGTCTGTATCACTAACTAAATACATAAATAAATATATAAACAAATAAGTAAATCAATCACCCTTTCCTTCTCTTTGCACCTGAAACCGTTTGCGAGAAAGCAAAATAAATTTTTTCAGATATAAAAAGGGTGGAAACCGAGGAATAGGGAACATAAAGATTGTCTCTATCACTGAATAAATAAATAAATAGATAAATAAGTAAAGAAACCTTTCCTTCTATTTGGACTGGAGTGGTTTTTGAGACAGGAAAATCAAAATAAGAGAAGCACAAGCCCCTCTCATCAAGTGTAATTCATCTAAAGGTTGGACAGCCAGGCTGAACAAAGTTTGGGTCTCTCTCCACAAGAGCAGAGTTTCATTCCAGCCTAAGTTCAGCACCTGGGACAGAACATCTCCTGGAGACGTCGCTTTTTAGTTTTTTTTAAATCAGCCTGGGGGTTCTGAGTTAAAAATCCTCTCAGCCTTTTCCCGGGAGCTCCCTGGAGAGGTTGTCTGGAAGTGTGGCTGATCCAGGGTCCTGTGATAACCTCCAGGGTCAGGCAAGAAAATTCAGTTTGGGTATCAGCCTGAGTGTAGTCTGGGTTTTTCAAGCCTGAAGCTTCTGAGTTTGTAAAACTCTGTTTTTCCTGATGTTTTAGGTTTCTTAAATTTGTCCCCAGAACTTGAACAAAAGCATCAAGATTGTTTTTGTAACAATACTCATACTTGAAATTCTTTCTGTAGAATGCACTTTCTTTTGATGTCCCTATAGTTTAACCAATGTGAGTAAAGAAGTTATCTTTCGTTCACCAATCACAGTAATCTGCAAAAAAAATCCATAAAAAAAAAGAACGATTCTTTAAATAAACAAAATCAAATTAATCTCTCCAAACTATTTTAAAAAAATTCCATGTCGTGTGTTATTTGCCACAACAACACCTGAGGGCCTCCCCAGAGCCCACATTCCTCAGGGTGGGGAGACACCAGGAAGAGCTGGACTAAAATCCCGTATTCCTCTCAATATACTTTATGCTGGTGGGGAAAAAAGCAACCAGCAGAAAAGCTTCATGAAAGAAAATCTCAGGGCTCCTCGCTGAGAGGGGCTTTGTGCTCAGAGGGAACCCTCTCTGGTAGTTTGATTACTTTTGGAATCAGCAAAACAGGCTGAAGGAATTGGATTTCTTCAGCCAAGGAAACAGAAGCCAAGTGGAGATGGAATAATAGTCTTCCAGGAGACTGGAGGTACTTGAAAAAGCGATGAGAGCAATTCTAGTTTTTCTAGGAGGAAAACAATAAAAAGTGAGTTTAATTTTCAGTGAAAATGGTTCTGTTTGGGTACTAGGGGAGACTGGAATTCGTGTTCACCATAAAAATGCTAAAATGGCTGAACTGTGAAATTCCCTGATTGGAGGTTTTCAGTTGGGGTAAACTTTTGTTGAGCATGAGGCAAGATGTCCCTGGTTCAGCTTTGATCCAAGGGGCTCCCCTGTGATTGCAAAGAAAACTGATCACCTTAAACCAAAACTGATTCCGCAGTTCATTTCTCTGCTCAGCACGAGCCTTGGGGTTTGGTAACAGAGCAATGCTTCTCTCTGGTTTAATGTAATTCATCATCTCTGCACATCCAGGCTGCTGGATGATGAAGTTGATTTTAGCCCCTCAGTCTGGGGCTATACTCAAATTCTATCTACATCTCTATAGAGAAATGGATAATTCTAATTCTAATTTCAATTCTAAAATTCTATCTCTGTCTCCTCATGTGAATTCCTATGGGTTAATCTCTCCACTTCTCTTCATCAGATCTCTCCAGGAGCCTCTCCAAAGGTCCTGCCAGTCTCTGCTGGGAAATGCTGTCAGGTTTGGAGGGAATTCAGTCCACCTGAATGTGCCTTGAAGTGCAAAAGTTTCCAGAGGGTACGACTGGACTAATCCTGCATGGGCTGGCTTGATAGCAGAGGGTTCTGGAGTCTGCTCCCATCCTTGCAGCTCTCACTTCCATAAGCATGTATCTTTTTAATGACTTGGCTGGAGATGCTGCCTGCAAGGCAGCCTTGGGAATTCTTCCCTTTTCCAGCGGCCAGGTTAGGATGATAAAGAATTCCATGATCAGTGCATGCTAATGCTGAGCTATCACATTACTGACAATTGTCAGGTTGCTTCCCTTTGGGCTGGATGGATCTGGTGTTTTTGTACAGTGTATTATGGGCTAATTAATGCTGTTAATGATAATGGTTCTCCTGCAAGAAGCCTGGAGTATTATCTCTATTTATCTCCTTGTCACCATCCTTTTATCGAGCCATTAAAGGCAGGCAGGCTATGAGTGGGGCTATCAGCCCCCAGCATGAAATTCACTTACACCCAGATGGAAAGCACTCCACAGATGGAGGGTGGAGGCTTCCACTCGTCCTGGGGCCTGGGCTCTGCTCTCCTGGCTTCTCCTGCCCTCCCTCTCCCTGCACTTGGAGGGAAAAAAGTGCAGGGAAACCCCACCCAACTCTGCTCGAGGTTGGAGGGTGATTTATCATCCACGGGGCACATCTTGGCAATCTTTAATATCTGCTGGAGACATGGGGATGGGACATTCTTCTACACCACGAATCAGCAGAGCAACTCCTTCTCCTCCTTCTTCTCCTCCTTCATCTCCTCCTTCTTCTCCTCCTTCTTCTTCTCCTCCTCCTTCTTCTCCTCCTCTCCTCCTTCTCCTCCTTCTCCTCCTTCTCCTCCTTCTCCTTCCTTCTCCTTCTCCTTCTCCTCTCCTTCTCCTTCTCCTTCTCCTTCTCCTTCTCCTTCTCCTTCTCCTTCTCCTTCTCCTTCTCCTTCTCCTTCTCCTTCTCCTTCTCCTTTCTCCTTTCTTCTCCTTCTCCTTCTCCTTCTCCTTCTCCTTCTCCTTCTCCTTCTCCTTCTCCTTCTCCTTCTCCTTCTCCTTCTCCTTCTCCTTCCTTTTTCTTCTCCTTCGTTTAATTTTCTGTTTGTTTTTTTGTTTGTTTGTTTTGTTTTGTTTTTTTTTTTTGCAATCCACCACGAAGAAGAAAACACAGTGTTTGGGGAGTGCTGGTGTTCAGGGCCCTGGGAAGAGGAGGGTAAGTGCTTTTTCATCAGGGGAAACTCAATCGAGATGCTCTTTCCCAGTCAGTCACCACCCCCAAGTGAGAGAGCAGGAAATTCTCGACGTTGTCTCCCTGACAAAAAAAGGAAAGGGGCTTTTGTGTTTCTGTGGTGGTGGAAAGAGCCACAGACACCTTTCCCAGGGGAGAAATGATCACAGCAACAGAAATCCATTGGACAGATAAAAGCAGACTCTCCTTTTGCTCAAAAGCAGCACAAATAGGAGCTGGGGAGGTCTGAGGCTCAGGCTGCAGAGAGAAACCCTTTCTGATATGTGTCTCTTCTCTGTCAAAACAGTTTAATATTTTTTTTTTTCTCAAATGCAGGCTTGAAAGTTGTCTTTGTAAAGGAAATGTTTAAATACAAAGAGCTTGAAGAAGATGTAGGGAAAATCTTCAGGGATCAGTCGTTGTAGCAAGAAACTTTGGAGAACACAGGCTCGACCCAGCCATTAATCTGAAGTGGAAAAGGAAAACAGCTCAGGGTTGGAAAAGCACTGACACCTGGGGTCCTGCTGCAGCCCTCCTGGAGGGCTCAAGAAGTGTCCTGGCTTTGCTTCTCAGCCACATCCACCCAACATTTGCTGTCCCACACAAAATCCTCCCACTGGTTCAGGACACCCCGAGATGTTGTGAGGCTGGCAGGGAAATCACAAACACAGGCAGAACAACATCAGTGCCTTCCACCAGCTCTCTGCAAACTGCCAGCCTGCTATTTTACTTTTTTTTTTTCCTTTGTGCTTTTATACCCGGGGAGCTGTGATTGCTGTGGATTTCCTTCTGAGGAATTCAGAGCCAAGTCCCATCTGGGTGGCTCTGAGGGGATCTGCTTCATGTGGCAGCAGCCAGAGAGGGATGCACAGCCCTGCTCTTCACCAGCTGAGGATGGAGAGCCAGTCAACAGCATTAAAAAACAATTAAACCATCACCTAATTCAGGTTAAGACATGCAGTGCACCAAGGCACCTCTTAGGATGCTGCTTCCCCAACAGAGTGGGGAGAGTTCCAACCCAACTTGTGGAGGAGCTGTAAAAATCCCAAATCTTTCCCACAGCACCATGCAGGGGCTGCAAACTTTCAGCAAATTAAGATCCTTCTCCTTTGGCAGGATGAGTCCTTGAGTTGCCTTTTCCCCGTGCCAACATACTAAGCAGTGTGAAAAATAACTTATTTTGCCCTAGGACGCCAAATCCATAGGAAGTTCATGGATTTCTTTACCCCTCATCCAGCTGCTGTCTTGTGCACCATGCAAAATAAAGGAATTTCCCAAAGAATCATTTCCACCTGATCAGGCAAATGATATCCTGCTTTGTCCAAAGATGGATGGATCAAGGAGAGCGTGCAAATTCCTGCTGTCTCCAAAATATCCAGCTCATGTGGTGGCCCAAAATGAACAAAATTCCTTGACAACAGATTATTTTGGAAAAATTCTGAGTGGGGTATAACTGTGGGGATGCCCATCAGATCCCAAATTACCCCTCTTCTCCAGTAACAAAGCCCCGTTGCAATGTTGTACCTCACCTGGAGTCCTGCTGTAACTCAGGGACTGAAGAAAAATACGTTAAAAAATTCCATTTATCATTAAAAACTTGATTTGAGAGGTCAAGTTTTTCTAAGCTGGGCTTTGTCTGGATATGGTTCAGGCCTAGCACAAGGTGTCAAAGAGGAGGGCACAGCTGATCCAGACTCTGTGGCTCCACCAGTCCCTCTGGCTGTGCCCAGATGGAAAAGTGCAAATATCCATCCCCTGGCTCCAAGGCTGCAGTGCTGGTGTCCCACACACCCCGAGGATTTGAGAAATTGTTCTTATTAGGCAGAGCTGGTGAGAACACAGAACAAAAAACCCCAAATCTGCACAAAACCTCCTCTCCCTGAGGCTCAGAAAGTGCCCAACAAACGGCTCAGCTCCTCCTAGACCAAGTTTGGGACAGTTGGAAATTGTCTGGAGCAACATTTCCTCTCAATTTCAACCCCCTGATCCAGCTGAGGTCTTCTGGAGGCTGCCCTGGAGCACAGAGCAGGCAGAGCCAAAGGACAAAGCAGGGATCTATTAAAAGGGATCTATTAAAAGGGATTTATTAAAAGGGATCTATTAAAAGGGATTTATTAAAAGGGATTTATTAAAAGGCCTCCCTGGGCAGCACCAGAGCCCGGCTGGACCACACCAAGATGAACCCAAAATGGTCACAAAAATGGACAATTGGCCATGAGATCTCCCACTTTTGTAAGTTTTGGTCCATGAGCATATTGGAGTTAATTGTCCAACCACAGCTTCAGGTTATGAAGCTCCAACCTCCTTGTTTTCCTTCTCACTTCACTGTTGTTTTCATTCTAGGGTCTGAAAGTTGTCCTTGGTACCAAACTAGAGAAGGAATTGTTTTGTTTTTCTGCTCTGTGATGAGAGCTTAGTGGCACTTAACATGAAACCTAAAACTACCCACTAAACCAGCCCAGAATGTAAAAAATATAAAAGATAAAAACTTAAAGCATCACAGCCACGAGTTTTGATGGAACCTGATTGAAATGTGCCCAGGAAAAAATATGAAACATAAACACTGGGGATGGCAAAAATCAGCTGGACATGCCTCCTCATCTATTTACCTCCGAAAGCTTCCCTGGAGATAATGCCTGATTTTGTTCCACAAATGAGGAATAATGAGAAAGGCAGTGTTGGCCAATGGCTGCCATTTTTGCAAACACCATCCCTGGGCTCAACATTTGTCCCTATTTATTTTGCAGAAGTGTGTTTTCTTTTTTTTTTTTTTTTTTTTTTTTAGACTTTATTAACTCTCTCTCTGCCTTTTTAATTTTTTTTTTCTCTCTTTCTTACAGCTCTGAAATGCAACAGGTGAAAAGTCCTGGTCCAAAAGCTGATGGAAAAAAACAAGACAGTCAGGTGTCCAGCTGGCTGTGAGGTAGGAAAGGAATGGATGCTTAATTAACAATTAGAATAATAATGATAATAAAAAGTGTCAGGTGATTAATACAGCTTCTTGCTGGATTATTCCAGATATCCAGATATTCTAGATAATCCATGAAATCTTCAATTCCTGCTGCTTGCTTGCCATGCTGTTCTTTCCTTCCTTCATTTTTATTTTTGTTTTCCTTACTGAGCGAATTGTATTTTTTGGGATGCACTTCCACTGGAAGCAGGAGATCTTATTGCAAAGTGTGTGGGAATACCAGAGCTGTTCTTCCACAAGTTCTGTGGATGTGGAATCACTGTCCCATCCTGGATACAAGGCCTGGAAAGGGTCCTGTGCTCCAGCTTGTCACTCCTGCTTTTTTAATCCTTGTAACCATTTTATCCATGAAACCCTCTGCAATCTTCTGTGTCTGCTATTAATTGTTGTGATGCTGTAAATTGGGAACGATTTATTCCTGGACAAGTCAGGAGGAGCCTTGATGTCCAAGCAAGTAAAAAAGGAACTTTTATCAGTGCTTTTTGGCACATTCCTTGCCCACAATCCCATCCAAGGGCAGGGCATTGAATCCTTGGCTCTCTCTGATAAGGTGGATAAAAAAAATACCTGAAACAGTGGCTCTGTAAAATAATTCAATAGTTGTAAACCCCCAGCCCTTCTCACAAGGCAGGAAAATGAGCAATAACTGTTTTCACAGGAAAATGAACAATAACATTTTCATATTTGTCCAGTGCTCTGCAAATCCATAAAACCTCATTTTATCTCTCAAAGATCATTAAATAAAACCCCAGAGTCTTCAGAGACTGGAGAAATGGGGCAAACACTCGGGGCAGGAGCAGAGGGGAGCAGAGGGAGTCACAGAGATTGCTCAGAAGAAGAACAAAGAAGGAAGGATTTGAGGAGAGGTGAAGCTCAGAGGAAGGACAGAAAGGTGGAAGAATCCTCTTTACTAAGAACACAGAGATGTGATTTTTACGTATTTAAAAAAAAAAATACTTCCACATGAAACAAAACGAAGAAAGCCCCTTTGATGGGTTTATTGCTCTGTTTTTATGGATCTGAGTCTTGTTCCTACAAAGGTCTCATTCCATCATTCACCCTCAACAAAGTGGTTTTATGGTCTGTTCACCCTCCCTTAAAGTAACCCCAAAATGTGGGGGTTTTTTTTGTACAAAAATTGAGTCAATCTCTCCAGTTTCCCCATATTTTAAATGTCAAATTTAAATTAAATGTCAAATTAAAACTCAAACCCCTCTCCAAGTTAATTCATTGGGATAAAAGATAATAAAAATGGGAAAAAGTAAGAAAATAAGAAAACCCCCTGCTTTAATGCAACATTAAATTATGATTTAAAGCCACAAGAACCAGAAAATTCAGAGTTAAAGCTCCCAGAGCCCACTGAACAACGCCACGTGCCAGAAAAATGATTTGGAGAAGGGGTCACAGCCCCAGTGGTCCAGGGAGCTCCCAACCTTCAGCCTGGAATTCCTCTGCTAATGTGCTTCTCCCTCCCTTCCCAACACATTTCAAGCCTTGCAAAGAGCAAATTATACCAATCTCTAATATTCTAAATTTGTTTTATGTGCTAAATACTACTTTGTTCAGTGCCACACTCTTTGCTAACATAATACATTAGGTTTAATGGTGCAATCTTGTGGAAGAATATCCCAGAAAAACACTTTGAGTGAGCCTTCTCTGTCCATCTGAAATGGATATAAGCAGGTACGTGGGAGACAGGGTTTAATGGGTAAAGAGACATTGCCATCTTCCAGAAAAACCCGGAAAATGAGACTTTAGAAAAAAAAGAGGTGAGTGAGGAGAAACTGGGCACCAGCTGGGAGCAGGAAGAAGGTGCCACCCACCTGTGGGGATTTCAGACTGTGGGATGGTTGTAGGGTGACATGAAGTCATTTTTTCCACCCCCTGATGCACATTTTTATCTTCTCTTATCCAAAACGAGCTCAAACCCTCTTTGGGCTCCCACTTGTGCCATTCCCAGGGTCCCATCAAGCCTCAGAGAGCTCCTGTGAGTCCCACACTGAAGGTGACACTGCTGGGGACACTGCTGGCCATGGTGGCTCCTGCCACAGCAAAAACAGTGGAGCAAGCCTTGGCAAGATGGGAAAACTCAGGAGGAAGGGATGCTGGGTGAGGGGAAACACTGCTTGGTCCAAAAACACAGCAGTGTTGGGTCTCAGGTTTTTCCTCAGAGGGAAAGACGGTGAAAATATCCCTGATCTTCCTCTCTCTGGGAGTGGTGCTGCCATGAAACAGCCCTGCATGGAGAAGTGACATTTCCTGGCTTTTCCTTCAAAGGAAGGGGCTCCAGCAGTGTAGGAATTGGGATATTAGGGACAGGAATTAGTGCTGGACTTGGCAGCACTGGGTTGCTGCTTGGATTTGATGGCCTTAAGAATCTTTTCCAGCCTGGTCAGGGATAAAAGGAGATGCTCTGGTTTTACCTGGTCAGGGATAAAAAGCTTTGGAGTGCCAGGAGACATCAGCAAGGCACAGGAAAACCCTGCAGCTTTTCTGGGGCTCAGAGGGAAAAGTGCAGAAGGGCAACCTTATAGCATCAGCAAACTGTTCCTCCCAAATAAAACATCTCCATCTCCATCCCCACCCAAAAAGGAGCTGTGATTTCTGGATTTAGGTCTGTTCACATCCACTCAGCACAAAAATCCCAGAATGGACATGACACATGTGAGGGTTTGGAGTGGCTGGAAGCCTTTTGACCTGTGAGCACGTGTGAAATCAGAATTAACCTGTCTTTGCCCAATCCCAGGCAGGGCTGTGATATCCCTGCTGACCTGTGGCAGGCACAATCCCCCACGCTGCTCCTGCAGCCCACCCTGCTCCTCGGGAGAGGCCCCATGATGGGAAAATACCCGTGCAAGAAAAGAGCTGGAATTACAGCACCGAGGAGGCAAAGATCTTCAGGAATTAATCCAGCAACACATCACACACACGTTGAGCCGTGTCCATGAAATTGGATTTGCTGGGAGCTGGGGGGATTTGCCCTGCTCAGGTATTACAGGCTCTGCAAACAGCACTGATGATGGCGTGTGGCTGCTGAGAAAAGCTCAGAGGGGCCTGAAGTGTTGCAGGAATTCAGCACTGGGGAGTGACACTGGCCAGCAAGGGAAAGGGGGCTGGGATATAAGCGCTGGAAAAAATATGTTGGAGAGAGCTTTGCACCTTCCTGACTTGCCTGGACTCAAAAATTGTGAATTTGTCATCCCTGAAAGTGTTCAGGGCTCCCTGGATGGGGTTTGGAGCAACCTGGGATAGTAAAAAGTGTCCCTGCCCAGGGCAGGGGGTGGAACTGGGTGGGTTTTTAAGTCCCTCCCAAGCCAAAGCAGTCTCTGACTCAATGATTCTATGAAAATTAGCAATAACATCCTTAGCTCACCTCTTCACTTATTTATGACACTACAGAGTAATCTGAAAAGGTCTTTTCCAGCTGGTTTTCTTTTTCCCCTTTCCTGCCTGAATTTTTACCTTAGAAACAGCAAAACCAGCAAAGACACAGGAGGGTCACTGTTATGCCCTGGAGGGTTTTTTGCTCTTTATCAGGGACATTCAGAAGTCCACAACAAAATTTCTTTCTCCTACCTTGTTCTCAGGCCCTCGAGCTGAAGAGGAGATAAAAATGGAAGAAATGCCAGCTGGAAGATGAATTGAAATCCCATCCCCTTCTCAGTTACTCACTGTCCATCTCTTTTGACACCTTGGGCCTCTCTAGCCACAGATTTGTCAGGTGCCTTTTTTTATTTTTATTATTATTATTATTAAAAAAGCCATGGAAGTACTTCTGTTCCTATGGTGCCATTCATCTTGCCAGCACTTAGAGGCCATTAGTTAATTGAGCTTCTAAATATTGCTGCAAGGGAGGGAAGCTGCCTGTGTTTGTAGGAGATGTGTGGGAAGGAGGAGGCTGAATTTCCCTCCCCAAACCCCACAGGTGGGATTCAGCCAGCTCAGATAAAGGTGACCCCTCAGGAGCTGGTGGTTGCAGTCCTTTAACACTCTACAGAAGGATTTATCTCCCCTTACAGCAAATATCAATGTTTGGCTGGTAAAAAGACAGGGTTTGGGGAGACGAATCCAACTTCAAGCAGTTTGTACAGGACTGAAAAATAAATTTGTGTTGGAGGCAAGAGTGATTTGCAGCAAGCCAGGAGCGGAGGCACTGCAAAGTTTGTGTTTCCTTGCAAATCTTGCTCAGTTTGTGGCTTAGAGCCAGAAATGACATCCTGGAGATGTCTTAAAACCACAGATACCACTGAGAGATACAATAACCAGGGAGCAACCACACTGCCAGGCAGGCAGCACTTTGTAAAAGCTGAGCTGAAAACAAACACCAGGACATCCTCCAGGTGGACGGTGCTGCTGCTGGCTGCATCATCACAGCAGGGATTTGGACAGGGTCAGAAGAGCAATTGGACAAATTCCTGAGAGAAAAACCCCCAAATTCTGCATGCTTGCTAAATATAGAGATCCCTTTCCCAGGCATCTGTAGTGGGGATTGTGCTGGATGGAAGATTGTTAGGGTAATTCTGGGGTTTAGGTAATGGTGAGTGCTGAGTAACATCAGTAGCCACCCATCCATCCACATCCACATCATCCATCATCCATCCATCCATCCATCCATCATCCATCCATCCATCCATCCATCCATCCATCACCATCCATCCATCCATCCATCCATCCATCCATCCATCCATCCATCCAATCCAATCCATCCATCCATCATCCATCCATCCATCCATCCATCATCCATCCTCACATCCATCCAATCCATCCATCCATCCATCCATCCATCCATCCATCCATCCATCCATCCATCCATCATCCATCCATCCATCCATCCATCCATCCATCCATCCATCCATCCATCCATCATCCATCCATCCATCCATCCATCATCCATCCATCCATCCATCCATCCATCCATCCATCCATCCATCCATCCATCCATCATCCATCCATCCATCATCCATCATCCATCCATCCATCCATCCATCCATCCATCCACATCCATCCATCCATCCATCCATCCTCCATCCATCCATCATCCATCCATCCATCCATCCATCCATCCATACCATCCATCCATCCATCCACATCCATCCATCCATCATCCATCCATCCATCCATCCATCCATCCATCATCCATCCATCCATCCATCCATCCATCCATCCATCCATCCATCCATCATCCATCCATCCATCCATCCATCCATCTCCATCCATCCATCCATCCATCCATCCACCACCATCCATCCATCCATCACCATCCATCCATCCATCATCCCTCATCCATGGATGATGTTCAGATTCCCCCTGAGACACCCCAGTGTCTCTGGGGACATCCCTGAGCTGCCCCACCTCCAGCACAAAGGTTCCCTGCAGCAGGACCTCTGCTGCCTGGCAGAGAGGGAGGGGATTTGTGTTTCCCACTCCAGATCCTGCAGGCATGGGTTAACCTTGCAGGCAGGCTGTGGGCACACGTGGCTGAGGGAAAGCTGCAGAGCCACAACCCAAAAAGCTCCTGCTCTGCGACTGAATAAAGCTGCAGTGCCCTGGCAGCGTTTGCAGCCTCTCAACTGCCTCTTGTTGAGGTTTAACAGCAGAGGCAGGGCTGGCCTCCAAAGCACAGAAGATGGATTTGGGCTCAAGCCTGTCCGTGCACCACTGAGTGTAACCATCCACCAAATGTGTGACTGGAAAGAGCTGCTGTGACAGCAGAGCTGGGAGAGCAGGGGCAGGCACCTCTGCCAGCCAGATCCAGTCTGGGCTGATGCTTTAAGTTTCAGCTTTTGTATTTTTCAATCCTGTACTGCATTGGTGTGGAGCTCTGAACTCCACACAGAGTGTTAGTGAGCTCTTCACAGTTTGGCCAGACTGAACAATCCTCACAGGCCTGAGAGCCAAGGACATCTCACAGCCTCAGGCCTGGGAAGTGCAGACAAACGAAAATTGGGGAAATGACCCTTCATTACCTGAAGCTGTAATTGGACAATTAACCCCTGATATGCAAACAGACCAAACTTTTATCTGCCTAAAAACTCGTGACCCTCGTCCATCGTGGGTCCACCAGGCCCTTGCACTGCCCAGGGTGTCTCTGTGAAAGGGCTTTAATGAATTCTGCTTTATTCTCTAACTCTTTTTAGCCTCTTTTCTAGGTAGCCTCTCCAGGCATCAGGGCACCCCTGGAAAAGCCTCACTGGGGCACAGGCTGGAGCACAGCAGGATTTCCCCCTGGTGAATACACCAGGGTTCCTCCCTCCTGCTGTCACAGACATGAACAAACACAAATCACACCCCACCAAACCCCACCCAGACACTCTCTGGGTTCTCAGGGCACAGCTTGATGCAGTGTCAGGCACCCATTTGCCAAATGGGTTAAGGCTGCTCCAGCATCTCCTGTGTCCCTCATTGTCACCCCACCATCATGGCTCTGGCAGCTCTGCAGCTGCATTTTGCTGCATTTTGCTGTCACTCTGCAGCTCCTGCAAAGCCTCAAAGAAGCAGCCATGCAACCCGGCCCTGAGGGATGGGTGCTGGCTCTGATATCTCTCCTCACCTCTTGTCTTTGCCACCTCTTGCAAGAGGGCAGCCTGGACTGTGAGACTGAGATGGGAGGAGAGAGAGAAGGGTGCAGCCCCAGCTTGCCCCTGGTTTGTTATTTGGGGCTTGGTTTGGTTTGGTTTGTTCATTTGTTTGGGTTTTTTTGGAAGTGTCTCTAAAGATCCTATTCCTTGGGGAATTACTCTGCACTGTGTTCATTCCTCCTGCAGATTCCCTTTAGTTCTTCCTGGGTGCCCGAGCATTAGGGAGGACTAGAGGAGTTCCACATCCCCCTGGATGGTGCCTTCCAGGCCTGATTTCCACGGGAGCAAAGCCCAGGTGGTTTTTATGTTTGAGTTCACATCAGGTGGTGCCTTTTACAGGAGGTCTGAGCTGCAACTCTCGTGCCAGCTCTCTTCCCTGTGACATCACCAGCCACATCCCAGGACAGAAGGAGCCAGCAGGAGTGCCTTGCTGGGGCTGGAGCTTGTGGGGACACTGGGAATGGGTTTCAGAGCAGAGCAGGATTCGTTCCAGCTTCCCTTTGACACCTGGCCTTGTGGAAGGTGTCCCTTCCCACAGCAGGGCAGTTGGAGCTGGGTGACCTTTGAGGTCCCTTCCAATCCATTCCATGATTCTGTGAGACAAGATCTGGGGGGAAACCGCAGGTTTTGTAAAGCTGAAACTGTCAGAGATGATTTCAACTTTTAATCTCACCCACATTTCCCTTCCTGCCAGCACACTGAGCATTGCCAGGATGAGGGATGCCATTATTCCCATGAGAATGACCCTGGGGCTCTGGAGGGAGGGATGCTTCACATGGAGCTGGACTTTCGGCTCCACACCATGTCCAGGGGCACAGTGACCTCCAGCCTGCCCCAGAAACTGTCTGACCCCAAAGTCCATGATCCCAAAGTCCATCCCTGAGCAGAGGTGGAAACGGGGCTGCAGAATCTCCCCTTTTCCACTCACTTGGAAGGAACACACCGAGGCTATGCCCTGCCTGAAGAGCTAAAGCATCACATGGAGTAAATAATAATAATAATAGCAGGGCTATTCTGGTGTGGCACGTGCCCTTTTGTGCCTGATTAATGCTTCCCCAGGGCACAGAGCCCTCCCTGAGCTCCCATGCCCTCCAGCACGGCTCTCCCCTTTACCACGATCCTGCTATTGTTGCCTGCTTCTCCCCTCTCCCTCCCATTGACTTCAGGCAGATTAGAGCAGAGAGATGATGGATGGCTGGATTAGATGCTGCACACCTACTTCAGGCTCACAAAGTGATATTTTCCTGTCCTATTTGGATGCATCTCTCCCATTGTGAGCACGAAACTGGGAATAGCAGGGAACAATTGTTGCAGGGCAGTGACTCTGCTTTACACTGACAGTGCCTCATCCTCCCATTCATGGCATTCAAAAAGAGAAAAGTAGGCTGGCAAATATAATCAATTTCAGCAGGAATGCTGCAAGGTGAAATGGAATAACCATATGCTTCACTGTTCAAGGTTCAGTGAAGGTCCCAGGCAGGGAAAAAGGAGAGATTGCTGCTGGCTTTAAGGACAGCTACCTCTCTCTGCTCAGAGCTCGAGTCCCACATAATCCAATTTCACATCCTGCCTTTAAAATGTTATTGGATCTTCCTGGAATTCACAAACGTTGGAACTCCCAGGAGGGGAACAGCAGGAACCAGGCAGAAGCCCAGAACTCCAAAGTGTATATACAGGGCTGGAGCAACACAGGTGGGTCCTGGAGCAAAGGTGGCAATGAAAAGTGTCCTCTCTGGGGCTGGATTTGCTCTTGAGGGGCTGCATTATGCATCTGAGGTTCCAAGTGCTCTTTTTTCCAGGACTTTTCCCCATTTCCCCAGTCATTTCCCCAATTACAACCTGGGATAGTGGAGGGTGTCCCTGCCAATGGCAAGGGGTTGGAACTGGATGGGCTTTAAGGTTCCTTCCAACCCAAACCATTCTGGGATTCAATGATTTAATGTTGGTAACAGTGACTAAATCTCAATCAAGGCAATCCAGGATCCTCTTCCCACATTCCCAAGTCGCTGAGACCTTCTGGGGGTGGGGGTGTGTGTGTGTGTCTCACACTACCCTTGGATGAAACACTGCTTCCAGGGCACAGCCTGATCTCCAGAGAGCTGGCAAATCCTGGACAGTGCAAATAAACAACCCTATCCCAGCGAATTCCACCCTGTGCCTGCGAGAATGGGGCCTCAGAGAGAGGAGGAAGGATGGGTGACACACCAAAGCCATCCTGGGACTCCAACCTCTCTCCTCCAACCAAAAATAAACCCCAAGTGACCAACAGACCTGTCTGAACCATCACAGGGGTGCTGGGAGGCTGCTGGAGTGGCTGTGCCTTCCAGCTCTGCTGTCACAGCCAAGGGAAGAGAGGGGATGGATATTTCTGAATTCCCAGCTGTCACAGCAGTGGAATTTCTGTGGGGAGCATTTATTTGGAAATCTCGCAGTGAACTTCTTTTACAAATATAGGCCCAGGATTTCCAGGGAAGGAGCTGTATTAGGAAAGATCTGGCACACCCTAAATAATAATCATTATTATTAGTGTAATTATATTAATTACTGTAATTACAAGGAGGGCAAGACACTACAGGAATTACAGATGAGTGGGGTGTACGCAGATGCCAAATGTTAGTGGGTTTTCCCTTCCTCTCTGCAGTCTAAAAGCATCTGCACTGCTCAGAAAGAGGGGGAAAGAGCTCCAGAAATGCACACACAACACACACAAACACACACGCACTCCTCCAGCCCGCGCGTGTCAAGATCAGAGTGTCAGGTAAAAATGCTGCCTGAGCCTGGTAGGCAAAAATTGACAAGGGAATCCAGTGTTATCTGGAACTGCTCTCTCCAGAGAGGCTGAAAATCTTTGATAGGTTCACTCCAGGGGAAATAACTTCGGGAGGATAAGAGGCATTGATGTGCGCTGAGCAAAGGCAACCCGTGTGCGCCAGCACGGCTTGGAGCTGACGTGCATTCTGCTTTCTTCCAGCTCTCTTTTTTCCCCCTCTGCTCGTTTTTCCTGTTTTATTTTATTTTATTCCCTTCCTTTTTTTTTTTTCTAATTTTGCTTTATTATCATTTTTCAAAGCAGCCCAGGGTCTCGCAGTGGTGGTGAAGGATAGAAGGGATCGAGTCGTGCCAGTGGCTCTGTGAAATGGGGGAAGCGAGGATCAGGAGGAGGTGGAGGGAAGGAGGGAGGGGAAATGTCAACAGGCAAATCTGAAAAGCAAACCTGGGGAAGGGCTGTGTGTCTAGGGTGGTGTGTGTGTTTGTGCTGGTGGAGCCTCTGATGGAGCAGAGGAAATATTTTCAGGATTTTTGGGAAGGAGGGAAAGGTGGAGCCTCTTTTGTCAGGAAAATCTGCAGCAATATTCCCATCCTTTGGCAATCCAGTGGTCTGTCCTTGTACCTCAGGGACTTGGATGCTGTTCCTGCCATGGCACAGCCCACCCACCCTGTGAGGGATTGCATCCTCTTTAATACCTTCCAACTTCTCTGCCCCAAAACCGTGACCTGGGTGAGCACAACCCCTCTGACACAACACAGCCCCAAATTCTGCTCCTAAATTCTGCTCCAGCACATCCAAGCTCTTGGATAAATTCACTGTGGTCACAGATTATGCTGGTTTGAGGGCTGTGGGAAGCACGTTGCTCCTACTTTGCTCCACCCTAATTTCTGTTTTGGGGAGCTGGTGATTGTTTGGGGGTTATTTGGGATTTTTCACATCTGCCTGCAGCTTGCTGTGGGCTGGGTGGTTTTGTCTGAGCTGCTTTATGGTCGGGAAAGAGGGATGGCTCCTTCCAGAGCACAATTCATCTCTCCCAGCTGGGCTGAATAAACATGGGCAGGTTTCTCAGTCTCTCCATCCACTACAAAAGGTGTCCAGATGACTCGTGCAGATTTACACATCCCAGCTGACGACACACAAAGTTGGATGGGTGGAACCTGGCCAGGAACCATTTTTTTCCCTTTCCAAGCCTCAGGGTTTTTTTCATCCTGCCCAGTTTTGGGGGTTTCTTTGCTCCTTCAGGACAGAAAGGGCAGGAAAATGGTGCTGTGGGGATTCAGACACCTCGGGGACATTGCAAAGCCTCTGGATGCAGAGGGAGTCTCTAAATGTTGCTGTGGGGCAGCCAGAGAAGTTCTGGGATGTGATTCCAAACCTTTCTTTTTGTATCAACTCACACAGGCCTGAACCCACAAGTGGAAATGGGGGAATGCAATGAGCTCAAAGCTTTTTGGGACCACCACAGCCCTCCTCATCCCTCAAACCTCCCTCCCCTGGAGGCACTGCTCCCACACTTCATCTTTTCTCAGTACACCTGTCCTGAAAGAGGATTGTTTCATTTACAGGTGCAGCACAAGGCAGGAACTCTGGTTCTCACCAGGCTAAAATAAAGGAAAAGACCATTTCCAGGTCCAAGAGGCTCTGCTATCTTATTTTTATTTAATTCCCTGCTTTCTTGCATTCACCAAATCCCAGACAGACTCAGGGGGCTGTAGCTTCACTTCCATCGTGTGGGCCAAAATCTTTGCAGCTTCCTGGCTAAATCAGTTCCCTGTGCTCTCTGTGTGTAAACCTCCAATTTCAGAGCTTTACTGGTTTTACCAGCCCCAGAAAGGCTGAACAAAGACAATAATTGTTACTATTCGTCACACTGCAGAAGATTTTACATATGCCAAGCAGAATTGCCATTCCATCCTTTTGGGAAGTGCAGATTGGCCTCCTGCTCTCCAGTAATTCCCAGTACAAGTGCCCAAACCCTGTGATCTGATCTGCAGCCAGGCAGCAGTGGAAGATGTGGCAGGAATTGCTCTTCCTGTGGATATAAACCCATGTTTTAACCACAAGACCATCTCTCTTTGCTGAGCCTCTTCCAGTCTCCAAGGGTCTGGAATGACTGCTCAGGGAGTGTGGCTGATTTATCCCTCTGGAATTCTCATCAAGGTAATGACTTATGAAATTTGGGAGCTGCTGAATGACCACAGAGAACCTCAGTTAAGTGTCCCATCAACATTTCTCTGTCCTGGCTAAGCACAGCACACATCCCCACCGGGGTTATAAAGGGATTTATGGATTTTACTGGGATGAGTATCCAGAACAGCTGCCTGCTGTTTGAAATCACCATGGATTTCAGTTCTGGGGAAGCTTTGGCTTTGCTGGAGCAGGATTCCCCGTTCCTCTAACTCACTCTCTTCATGAGATCCTCACGGGGAAGAAATTTTATCCCAAGAATCTGTGAATTTGGCCAATCTGGCAGCAGCAGCTCTCCAGGCATGGGGGTCTCCTCATGTCCAGCAAGAGATTTTTTACTGCACAGGTGAGAGGTGGTTCCAGCCCTGCAGCCTGTGCAGACACATCCCAATTCCATCAACAGATTCATCCCAATTCCATCAGCAGATTCATCCCAGTTCCACCAGCAGATGTGTCCCAGTTTCCCCAGGATGGCTGAACTGGTGGGATGGGGTGCTCTGGGGCATCAGGAGCTCAGACCTGTGGGTTGCAGGTAGCACAGCTCCTTTTGGCCAGGTGCCTGCAGCCTCAAAATTCACAGGGCAGTCATCTGAAAGCTCTTGAAACATAACTGGTTCAGGATCCAGCTCAGAAGTCATCTTCATGTCCCAGGAGACATCTTCCAAATTAAAAAAAAAAAAATTAAAAATCCTGCCTTGCCTTTGGAAAACTCTCAAACCCTCAAACGTCTTCCTGGCTTGACTTCTTACAACAGTGTGGGCTGAGTTATGTGAAACATTTCCTTCCAGCTTTTACAGAAGGAAGCAGGCTGGAGCTGGAAAAGTGTTTCCCAAAATCACCCAGCAGATGTGGAGCTTCCAGCATGGAGAATTTTGGAGCTCCTGGATTTTGGTTTCATGTTCAGGAGGCCACATTTTGTCTCTGGATGAGGGAAAGCAGCCACATCCAGGGAAGCTTTCATCTTAGGATCAGTTTCCACCTGGAAGATGCAGGATTTGTTTTGGAAAAAATAATCAGGCAACAGTTATTTAGAAGGAAATATTTCCCAGTGAGGGATTGCACTGACCTTATAAACCGTGCAAGTGAACTTGTGGGCTCCTTCCCTCCCCTGATGGAATTAGCTCCATAAAATGCTTTGCAGTCCATTTCTTGTGGTCTGCATTTATACATATTTTACTCCATAAACATACATTTAATGTCCCCTTGGAAATTATTTCCTGCCCGTACTTAAAGCTCCGCATCATCCTAGGGCAGCAACTGGATGAAAAATAATTGAAACCATTAAGATCAGCTTTTATTTCAAAGGAGGGGGAAAAAAAAGCCACAAGGTAATTGCTGGAATGTGTCTTTTTCAAATTACACAGTCCCTGGGATGCCTCTGCCACCGAAGTGTTTTAATGCTGTAACAAAAATGAGCTTTTCCAGGGAGTTGTGGTATTACATTTCTGACTACGTGGGACCAAAAGGCAACACCTGACTTGTCCAGCCAGGGACTCACCTCCACCCACAGCTGCTTTCCAACATCAGTTATGCTCCTACCTTTCCCTCAGAACTGAAATTCTTTGGGATTCTCCCCTCTCTGGTTTTCATCTCGGCCAAGTGCCAAAATCATAACCCCTCACTCTTCCTGGTTTGGCATGAGCAGGGGATCTCTGAGTTGGTACTGGCTAGAGTGAGGCTGTTGTACTGATCCTAAGGAATTTTTGCTAAGTTAGGTTATTCTTTTTCCTCTTTTACCAATTCTCTGGATCACCTGCCTGACTCCAGGCAAGTCTGCATGAGATTTAGCACATGTTGTCTCGGGGTTTGCTTTGCTCAGGATGACCCTGAGATGGATAAAAGTCTCTGTCTCCCAACCCAGCTGTCGAAGAATGAGTCAGAAGTCTTCAGCTGAGGCTCTCAAGGTTGCTTTATTGTTTCTTTTCTAAAATATTTTCTGTCTGTGCTGCCCAGGTCTGTTCAGCAGGGCAGCCCCAGGCACACTGCCCTCCCCTGGGGCAGGGGCTGATTTTTATACTACAAACTGTGTGTTAGTTATTGACAGGGATGATCCAATGCCCATCACCTGTGTCAGACAGTTCCATTCTACTCCAATCCAATCCCCAAGTGCCACCATCCCCAAGGAGATGGGGTTGGGAAGAAGAAGGAAGGAGGACAGGACAATGCCCAATTCCCTCTATCTTGACCCCTAAGCCCCCATGGTAAAAATCCCCAAAATTTCTCTATTCGCTCTATAATTACTACTATCATGCTATCTAAACTTTCATGACCTTTAATTCCTCATTCAAAGGTTTAATTTGTTCCATGGATCAAACCCAAAGCCTCAGTAGTTCCTGGCTGCTGCCAGGGTCTCTGACCCCCCTGCCAGGGCTTTGGAGCCCCCTGGCTGGAGCTGGGATCATCCAGGACTGTCCCAGACACATCCTGGGTTCTGACAATGTTGGTATTTCTGTGGGTAGAGGATGTGTGAGGCACTGAAGTGTGACAAGATGGGATCTTCAAAATTAAACAGGTAGTCCAGGTTGACCCCAGACGCGCACGTGCCCAAATGACATAATTGCATTTATTAACGATATTTCACCAAATTCACCTGTAAAGCCATAGGATACATCTATACTGGGGTAAATATCACTTTTTCAGAGATGGCTAACATGACTCTTTGTCCTCAGTGAGGGTCCTGATGGTCGTTTCCCACTGAACCTCTGACCACCATCACTGCCAAAAATTCCCACCTGAGTGAACTCCCCCCCCCCCAGCTCCCTGGGTTGGTTTAATTACAGCTGCTCATTGTGGGCACGGATCCTAATTAGGTGTGAGTGGCAAAGAACGAGCCGATCTGAGCTGCTGCTCGAGAAACACAGCCTGAAATCAAAGAAATTGGGGTCAGCACCTGACTACACTTCTCTAATGCTGGCTGCTGATTAGCTGGTGTTTACATGAGTGGCTACAGCTCCTGCTTCTGTGGGAGGCTCCTCCGCAGTGCCGGGCAGTGGGCACTGATGGATTTGTCAGCTCACAGCTTTTAATTGGCTGGAGAGGCGTCGGGACTCTTGGGAGTGGGAGAAAAGTTGATTATGATATGATACTAGAACCCCGCAGGGGAAAATGAGGCATGGACGGGGTGAAATAGGAGTAAGAGCAGAGCTTAAATCGAGCAAATGGGTTCTTTGGGGGGTGTGCATTGTCCCCCAAAGGATGGAGGGGTGGTTTTGATGCCCAGCTCAGGCAAATTCCCTCAGACATCTCAGCATGACCTGGCCCCGTGGCCCAGCAGCAGAGAAGAGCTGGGGCAGCAGGGCAGGGAGAGGGGATTCTGCCCCTCTCAGGTGAGACCACACCTGCAGAGCTGCCTCCAGTCCAACAGCAGCAGCACCTGGAGCTGCTGGGCAGAGGCCAGAGGAATCCATGGAGCTGCTCCAGGGCTGGGAGAGCTGGGGGGCTCACCTGGAGAGGAGAAGGCTCCAGGGAGAGCTTCCAGAACATTCCATGGAGGACAGGAGAGCTGGAGAGGGACTGGGGATGGAGGGACAGGAGCCAGGAATGGCTGGGATGTGGGTCAGGAATTGCTGTCTGGGCTGGAATTGCCAGAGCAGCTGGGGCTGCCCCTGCATCCCTGGGATGTGCCAGGAAGGATTGGAGCCCCCTGGGATGGTGGCAGGGGTCCCTGCAATGAGCTGGGAGGGCCCTTCCCAGCCAAAGCATCCCGGGATTCTGCTGGCATTGGGCACACTCAGGATCCATGGCGAGGGCTTGGGCTGGGAAATGGGGAGAGAAAAGAGAGGAGAAGGGAAGGGAGAGCCTGCCTGGTTTGTGAGATTGCAAGGGAAGCCCCTGGGGCCAGGAATTGCTGGGAGAGGAGCTGGAGCCAAGGGGAGGCTGGCAGAGCTGGGAATGTTCCCCTGGAGAAGGGAAGGCTGCAGGGAGAGCTTCCAGAACATTCCAGGGAGGACAGGAGAGCTGGAGAGGGGCTGGGGACAGGGGATGGAGGGACAGGAGCCAGGGAATGGCTGCCAGTGCCAGAGGGCAGGGCTGGGGGGGATATGGGAAGAACCTGGAGGTGCTCAGGGATGGAATCGAGCCCTGGCTGTGCACTGAGAGCCAACACAGCTCCAGCTCCAGCCAGGACTTCCCCACGGTGTAGATGGGATCAAGGAATGGCAGAGCTGGGGGATGAACTCTTCTCTCCAAGCCTTGACTCAAGAGCCACCCCTGGGCTGTGACCCTCAGTGGTCACAGCTCCCATCAAAGCCAAAAAGCTCCAAGGAGCTGAGAGCTGGCCTGAGGAGAAGAGGTTGCAGGAGGAAAGGCTTGGTGAGAACAAATTGCTATGAGGACAGAAAAAAAAAAAAACAACCCCAAACAAACTAAAAAAAAAAAAAAATATATCCGTCAATTCCTGCAGCTGAGGTTTGAACTAATTGCTACAAGGACAGAAAAAAACCAAACCAAAAACCAAACAAACTAAAAAAAAAAAAAAAAAAAAATCTGTCACTTGCTCTAGCTGAGGTTTGTGTTCTGCCACAAGCTGGAGGCAAGGATCATTGTTGCACCCAGCCGTGGACGGTGTGTGGGTTTGTCTCTGTGCAAGAGTCATAAGTTTAAAAAATTTATTGATTTTATAATTAAGGAACTCTGCAATACATAAAGTTAAAAGCCGTGCAAGCGTATACACAGAGACCACATAAAGATAAACAAACATTTAGATTTAACACAGCATAAGTGCAATAATCACCCATAAATGTAGTCATCACCAACTGTTTAATATAGATCAGTAGCAAACAAAAGAATAGATGGGATGGAAATTATTATTTGTACTAGAGGAGCTGCAGAGGCCACAGGCAAGATCACATCTCTGCTGTGGCAGGCAGCACCCACATACATAATGAGAGGCAGCCCTGGATGAAAACAGCTCCAAAATGAAGTCCAAATTCAAGAAGAGGAGCAGTGGAAGGAGGGACACGCTCCCATCTGAAGGTCACCAGGCTGCCAGGGTGAAGCTGAGTCCTCCTGATGCCCAGATCCACTTCCACCACAGAGCATACAAATGAGATTAAACTGGTGAGGGTGTTTATTTCAGGCATAAAATAAAACCATTAGGAAAAACAATGCAATTTCTTCCAAAGCTGTTTTGGCTGGGGTAGAAACACTTTTTCAGCAGGTGGGGGACCTGAGTTCATGGACCACCTGCCCGGTGTGAGGGGAGAGATTCTCCCTCTTTCCTTCTCTGCTTTTTTGCTCTTTAGGCATCACAAAATGTTCACTGAGCAGGAGCTCTGGACACTCTGTCCTAGCAAGGAGCTCATGGGGTTGTTTTTCTTCTGCTGCAGCAGTCACAGGGTAGGATTCATCTCATTTAACTGGAGACACATTTAAGATACCTCCAAACCTCCCTCGATGATCAGTAGAAAACAAAAAAAAATCCTTTTCAGCCTTTTAGGGAATGTTCAGACATTTATCCAAGGCATGGCAGCCCCTGAGTGTGAGCTGAGGGGTGTCAGCAGTGGGGTGATGCCTCAGCTGGGTGCCAGGCTGGGTGTTGTGGTGGAGGGGTCCCAAATCCCCGAGTCCAAACCCTCCCCCTTCCCTGCTGCAGCAGGAATTTGGAGAATGCTCTCCCAGAGCATCCCATGGAGCCACGGGAGGGATGAGGAGTGGGATGGGCTTGGTCTTGGTCAGCATCTCCTGCATTTGCCCCCCGTCTCTGCTGCCTGGGACGTTTCCCCTGCCGTGTGCTGCCCGTGGCATCGTTAGACTGATCCTCTGACGAGCCTTTCGTGGTTTCCCAAGCTCCTTGGAAATAACGGAGGTTAATTTATCACCTTAAATTACTGCAGCATCTCAAAGCCATGAGGAAAAAGCTGTGCTTTTTCTCTCCTGCTGCCCACCCTCTGCTCCAGTGAGGGCTGTGGTCCCAGGACGTGCAGAATATGTCGAGTTTCACGTTGTCTAATTCCCCCCAAAACAGATTTTTCAGAAATAAAGACAACTCCTGTGGCTTTGCAATTAAATATTAAAAGGACTTGATTAAAGAGCCATAAATCACTGAAAGGCCTTTAAATTTTGTAATGTCTCCTGGCCTGGCATGTACTGATTGCAATCTCGTGCTCGTTTTGCAGTGGTGAAAGATGGGGACCTCCAAATATTGGCCATCAGTTGTTGATGTCTATGAGGTAAAGGATGATGGGGGAAGGAGTGAAAGAAACATTTAAATCAGAATAATAAAAATGTGCTGGTGGGACAGGATCTGAGCAGGAGGACTTGTGCCCTGGAAATGGAATTTCTAGTACAGTGAGCATGGCATGGGGAAAAGAATAAGTTTAAAATTTCCTGGTGTGGTGGAAGGTGGCCCTGCCCGTGGGGGGAAATGGAATGAGAGTTTAAGGTCCCTTCCAACCCACACTGCTCTGTCATTCTCTGATTTTTCCCTGTGGCTTTGTCCTGTTCAGTTCAGTGAGTCCTGTGCAGGGTGAGAGCAGGGCTGTGGAGTGTGCAGGGCTGGGGATTCTCCCTGCAGTCCTGTGTGCTCCAGACCTTCTGCCCTGGAGAAGATCCTCATCAAATTCCCTCTGCTGTGATGCCCCTGTACCAGAATGTTCCAGCCTCAGGGAGAGCAGCTGGCCCTGGACTGGAGCAGAGCATGGGTGAGGAATATTCTGGATAGATCCATCAAGAGGAACTCACCTGAAACTCCCCAAAAACTCCAACTCCACCTCGTTCAGCTGAGGCCCAGCTGATGCCATGAGAGGCTGACCTGGAACAGAGGCTGGACAGAGTTTAAGGAATAAAGCAGGGATTTTATTAAAGGCTTTCAAAGGATCCACCTTGGGCAGTACCAGAGCCTGGCTGTGGCTACACCCAAGATGGACTCTGAGTTTTCACACTTTTACAAGTTTTGGTCCATTTCCATTTTGGGCTCAATTGTCCAATTCCAGCTCCAGGTGATGCAGTCCCACCCTCCCAGTTTGCTCTCCTCAATTTGCTGGTTTTTACACTTTTTGGGCCCGAAGCTGCAGCTTGTCCTTGGTTCTGGGGCTGGAAAAGGATTGTTCTGTGTGGCTGAGCTGTGGGGAGAACTGGCTGACGCTTTATATGAAGTTCAGAGTCACACACCAGTGCAGGACAGAATCTGGAAAAGATGAAAGCTAAAACTGAAGGCATTGTATCTGATGCTCTTTAAGCTCTCCTGATGATTCAGCCCCCCATGAGTCCATTCCTGATGTTCTGGGATGCAGAGGGAGATGGACAAACACCACCCCTACTCTGGCCACAAGGACTGACCAGGATCTGCTCCTGCTGTGTGCACAGAATCCTGGAGTCACTGAGATTGGAGAAGACCTGTGCAGGAACACTGGCTCAGGGACATGCCAGGAAAACATTGGGAAATTCTACTTCTGTTTTGGACCCCCCAAACCCCTCATGCCTGGTCTATCACCAGCCAAGGGGGTGAAGAAGGGCTCCCCACTTCTGCCCCTCCTCTGCTGCAGAAATGCAACATCTTGAAACGTGGCAAGGAAATTAATTATTTGGAAATGATGTGCAGGAAGGGAGGGTCAAACCTGGTGGATAATTTATTCATTACTAATATTTCCAGCAGCTGTAATTGAGGTGCTCTTTTAATTGTCTGAACCATTCCAAAAAATCCCCAGCTTTTCTAATAATGGCTTGGAAGGCAACTGTCATTCAGCTGCATAAACCTCTATCAAAGCTGGCTTTTGACTGGCTGATGGTATCACCCACTGCCTTGACTTTATTTTAGCTTATTAAAATTGATCCTAAATAAACCTGATCTGCCCCAAATTATTTTTTTCTTAAATTAATTTGAATGCAATTTGTTCTCAGCGAGATTTGCTGCCATGTTGCATCTCGCAATGCAAACAGGAGTTTGTTGGGTCACTCTAATTAATTTGATTTTGTATCTCAGCCCTCCTACCCATCACCAGCACTAAATGGAATTATTTAGAAATAACAGAGATAATGCTGGCAAAATAACATGCTGTGACAGGACCAAGCTTTGCTTCTTTAGGAGAAAAAAATAATAATACACAACATATTGAGGTAGTTTATTTTTTGATTAAACGCTTCTGCTTTGCCTCGGCATTTATCTTTCTGAGACAGCTCCAGATCAGAGCAAATGCATCATTCCATTAACATTATCTCTCTGTACATTTGAGTGGGGGTCCCCAGATAATAAAAGGCTACAACATGCGTGGCCAGCTCACACCTCCTGCAGCTTTGATTCCTTCGGAGAGGATTTGTACAAGAGGTGTTGGGAGGCAAGGGGGAGGAGGCTTCTGCCTGGTTGCTTGGGTGGGAAGTCAAATGGCTACAAAGAGATGAGTGGAGCAATTTAATTCAAAGATTTTAATAAGGATGTTGGTGCCAGGAGCTGCACAAAGTGACCTGGGTTTGAGGAGGTGATGTTGGGTGGGTTTAGTCAAAAGCTTTGACCCTAGAGCTGAACAACTTCAGGCTGTGGGTATCCCTGCTCCTGCAGAGTTTGGAAAGGGGAAGAGGAGAGGCGCAGGTGTTAGAGATGATCCAAAATGTGGGAGGGGTTTGGGGTGGACAGATTCCCAACAGGAGCACGTGATGGTTTGGGTGAGGGGTGGAAAATAACCAGAGTAATCCGGGATGAGAGAAAAATCCATCGTGCCTCTTTGTTGTTCCTGAATTAAGGAGAGCTTTCCATGAGGTTGGGAAGTGGGGAAAGGAGAAAGGGGGAGTTCTCAGCATGATCCAGAAACAGAATAAACACTGGTGATGGGAACAGCCATAGGAGTAACACGTGTTAAAGGGTGTTCCCCTACAGAGGAGAAGGCTCTTACCCAGATTTTGCTGATGTGAGTGTGGGTGGTGGCCCCAAGCACCCCAGGAATTCCAGACCATTATCCAAATCTGCTTGGAATAATGCATAGCTCTTTTATATAGAGAGGTAAAAGGAAAATGGATTTAGGAGGGGAAAAGGTGAAATTTGTACACTTGAGGTGCTGCACCATCAGTTGGTAGCACTGCAAAGGGGCCACAGGTCTTCAAAGCTGGTTTTTGGCACAGTCCATTTTCACCACAGATGAATCCACCCAGGATAACAAATTCCATGTGTTTTGGACAGGTCCTACCAGTGAACAAAGGTGAGAAGGCAGAAGTCTTCTTGTGAATATTCACATATATGTGAATATATTTATTTTTTATGAAAGCAGGAAGGGCTGACTGCATCAGCCCCACCCCAGCATGCTAGAAAGGACCTGCTCTTGTCAATTTTGGAACGTATTAAAAGGTCCTTTCTAAAGGGCCCAGCAGCATGTCTCAGTCTGTAAGCCCAGGGTACTGCACACCAACTATTTGACAAGTGACACTGCCCATCAGGGAAATATCTTTCCCTTCCCCTTCCTGTTTGCCTCCTCGATCTCCCTGCCCCACTCCCCCCGTTTTCTGTCATTTCTCCCTCTGTTTTCCCTCTCTGATGCCATGGTGATGGAGCTGACACGTAAGAATAGCTATTCTTCGCTGGGGTTCCCGCAGCATCCCGAGATGAGCTCTGGCTTCTCCCCCTCTCCTGTCTCCCACGTTCCCTAAGTGGGTAAATCCGTGTGCTGCCAACCCCACGTGCTAAAAAAGATGAGCCAACCTCCCCCCTCCTCCCTGCCTCCAACTGGCTTGAAAAGCATGAATTGCAGCAGGGAAAAAAATATCACAAGTGTTGGCCTTGGTTTGTGTGTTTTTCTGGTTTTCTTTGGAGCTTGGGGTTTCTTACAAAAAAAACCTTTCACCCCTTGCTGTCCATAGGGGTCACTGATGGTTTGGGGCATTTTCAGCCGTATTTGATAGGCAGCAGCAGATCTTGTTCCTGTAAGTTTTGGGAGGTAGGTGGCTGGGTGGATGTTCCCTGAGTGAGAGAAATGCCAAAGTAGGGAAGAGGCTTTAAAAATCCCCCTATTCAGGATTAGCCTCCAGCGACATCCACGATTATCTGGGAGACTTGGTAGGCTGCAAAGTGTATCCTTTCCCCTCTTTCTGAGGAAGACAAACTCCCCAAAAGGCCTTTCTAGAGTGTTACCAACTGCAAAGGCCGGGGAATTCTGTGAAAACCCCTGCAGCTCGATCCTGGCTCCTCATCTCTCTCCTGGTACCCACCCGAGCATCACCCAGGAGCTGCATCAGCAGCAAGCCTGACCCAGGTTCTGAAATCCCAAATCAAAGCCCTGATCTGTGGAAAAGGCCCTTCCCCTCTTCAGGCTGTCCTATTCCCTTTGGATTTCTTCTGGTTTAAGGGCTGCTTCTCCTCAGCTGAATCCAGCAGCCCCAGTGTTGGCATCCAGCCTTGCCTTCTCTCCTTCCAGACAGTCTCCAGCTCCTCCTGCGTGTCCCTGGGCTCTTTTCCTCTGATCCTTTACCCATTTCTCCATCTTATCCCTCCATCCCCACTCCTTATCTTGCCCCGAAGCTCTCCAGCCCTCCTGAGCAGGGATTGATTGCTCTTCCTCCTGGTATTGTCCTCCAAAATGAAACAACAATGAATTTGTCTGACTTTCTGTGGTTGTATCTTATCACTCCCCCTGCCTGCTTCCAATTTTATTCCCTTTCACTCGTCTCCCGCCGTTCATAGTGGCCCCTCTCAGGCGTCCCCTCATTTAATTGGCCAGCCCCAGCCTGGGTTTTGTGCTCCCCTTATCATTATGGCCTGACTGCTCCCCTGGCTCCCATCTCACCCTGCCTCCATCCACCTGCCCCTCTCCTGCTGGTTTGTTTGGACAAACGACAGCCTGGGTGTGACCAGAGGCGATAATGGTCGACAAATATTTGAAGGGGGAAGGAGAAAAATTGTCCTTGGGGGAGTTTGCAGGGGGAGGCAAAGAGGGAGAGATGGCAGGGGGAGGGTTGGGATGGGGAGATGTGCAGATGATGCTGTGGGTCTGAGCACATCATCAATCTCCTCTGGGTGCTGGGGATGGGGAAGGAGCACCTCTCTCATCCCTGGGTCTGCTTGGAAGGGCAGGTCCTCTGTGGAAGTGGCATTTTGCTGGGGAGATTTGACTTGGAGCAGGGGGACAGAGAAGAGGGAATGTGAAGGGAAAAAACTGTAATGAAATTGCAGCAAAGAGGGGAAATTTGGGCTGGAAACCGCTGGAAATTTTCCTGTAACTTGAGGGGTTGGTGTGCTGGTGTCTGAATCCAGATGCTAACACGGACTGGAGCACACAGTGATGGGAAGGAGCTCTGGAGAGGGAAGGCACAGTCAGACCCTGCAGGTCTGTGGCTCCTGTGAGTTGCTGGATTTGACTCTGGGACAACATAAAAGGAGGCTTCGCTTCCCTCAAAAAAACATCCAAACAAGTGGTCAGAACAAATGAGGGCAAACTTGCCTCTGATTGACAGTTCATCGTGCCTGCTAAAGGGCTGGGAAGAGGGAGATGCTGGATAACTGATAAAAATGTTATTTAATAAATGGCCTACTAAAAAGTCTGCCCCTAAAAAGTATCTCTGCAAAGACGGGCAGGGAAGTTAAGGGAGTTACCAGAGGCTGTGCATGAAATCAGTGACAGAGGAGAAAGGGCACCATGCCAGGACACCCTGGGCTTCTCAGAAAATCCAGTGTGCATCCCCCCAAGACTCCAAGGAAATTCTGGACAAAGCACAAACAGATTGGGGCTGAGATGGACCCTCCCAAGAGCTTTCCCTCCACCCATCACCCAATTTTGATTGCAAAGATGCTACCAAAGAAGGGGAAGGCAAGGTGTGCAGAGTGACACAATCCTGCTCTTCCCTGCAAACTCCTCTCTCGTTTTTTTGGGTCAGCACCCTTCTTTTCTCTCAGCACAACCCTTCCTGAGGCTGGCAGCACTGCCAACATCGGAGAGTGACCCCGCTGAAGCCGGACCCAGAACTCCCTTAGGGGCAGAGCTCGCCCTGTCCCTCCCCGGGGTGACAACGCAGAGCCCCGGCCCAGCTTTAAACCAGCTCGCACAGCATCTTCCACCCTCCACAAGCTCGATAAAGACATCCTTTGTCAGCAGCAGGGATGGTGACAGCTCCCCAGGAGAGGCCAATTTTCGTCCGTGTATCCACAGAGAGGGGCGAGTTGGAAGGACCTGAAAGAGTGGAGGGCATAAGGGGTGAAAAAGAGACCTGGAGGAACAAGATTGTGAGTTAGCTGCCCTCTCCCCGGGCTGGTTTCTTTGAGGATTCGCCCGGTTTGAGGGATTTTTCAGCTGCCACCAAGCGCGGCCGCTGCAGGTGGCGCTGCGATGTTGGGTTTGAGCGCTGCCTGCGCTGGAACCAGCCCGGAGCTCCAAAGCCAGCGCCGGCTTCCAGCAACTTAAACACCGCGCTGCTTTAACAAACTTGGAAAATGGCGGGGGGAAAGAATAAGAGAAAAATCCCTCACAATTTAACTTAGGTTTTCCGTGTCTCTTTTTTTTTTTTTTTTTTTTTTTTTTTTTTTTTTTTTTTTGTGTGTGTGTGTCTTCTTCATATTGGCTCGTCCTCTTTGTTTTTGGAGCGTCGTAGTATACAAGTGGATGTCCTAGCAAAAAAAAAAAAAAAAAAAAAAAAAGCGTTTTTTGTTCTTTGGATGTTGATGGAAGTGACTCCTGCGTGTGTCACTGTGTGTGGCCCGGGTAATAAAGCAAGAAATGAAAGGATGCATCACTGGGGAGGAACCACAGATCCAGGGAGGCTGTTGGTGCCCAGGATTTCAGGGGAAAGGGAGGATCTTTTGGGGCAGCGGGAGGGAAATCAGGTGTGTGAGGCTGTTTGGGTGGAGACAACAGGATTTTGCCTCATCCCCGATGATGCTGAGGCAGCTTTGTTGCTGCTTGGTTTTCCCCTGGAGCAGAGCAGGGGGTACCCAGCTCTCTGTGATCTTTGCTATGACCTGGGGGGAAAAAAATCCACTGGATGATGACACCAGGGTGAGCCTGAACCCTCCTTGTCCTTGGGCCCTTTTACTGCAGAAATTCACAGGTCAGGGTGGGTCATTCCCCCAACCCTTTTCCGCCCCCGCTGCCCAGTTCATGAAA
Source organism: Sitta carolinensis (assembly GCA_032173965.1). NCBI lineage: Eukaryota > Metazoa > Chordata > Aves > Passeriformes > Sittidae > Sitta > Sitta carolinensis. Next base: position 1,377,924 of record JAVUNC010000005.1, read on the forward strand.
AGGCCTATAAATAAAGTCTCATTTGTCACTCACTCCTTCATGAACCCAAACAGCACGGGGATGTTTAGACTCGTGCCATTGTCTTAAGAAGCAGAAGGAACTGGTATTAATTTCTTCCTCCCCACCAGAGAGTGGGAAGCAATCTGGGCATATCCAGATTATCCCTGTTTAGCAGGACAGGTTTTAAATGCGAGACCGAATTTCCTCGAGATTTTCATGTGTTTTTTATTAAATGGAGCTGCGAGCCAGACTGGACACTCAATAATACTGGAGCACTCAGAGCAGCAGTGATCTTTAGAGGTTACTAACCTGCCATTGTATCTCTCAGATTCCCGTCTCGCTCCTCCGTTGTCATTTCGCTGTGTTATTACTCTTCAGGCTTCACATCGTATTCATTTCTCTGAATGAAAACAAATGACTCCTTGCGAGAGGTAGGAGATAAAGAATAATAAATACATTTTATGCACCACCTTAAAAAGAAAAAAAAAAAAAAAAAAAGGGCTCTGAATCCCCATCCATCCATCAGGAAATGTAAACCGGAGCTCAGGCAAAACACACACGCGCGCACACAGGCACGCGCCGGGGAGATAAAACTTGTTTTAAGGAAAACATGATATTGTTTCCAAATAAATATCTCGGAGGATGCAAATAGACAGCCCCCGGCCCCCGTGCTTTGTGGCATAAATTTAAGATAATTAAAAATACAAAGCCGGGATTAAGCCTGATTTTCTGTCAGTGGTGGAGGCTGCGGGGAGGAGGGGGAGTCCTGCTGTGTTTGGGGCTGCACGACCCTGGAGAGGCAATTCCTGCCTCTGATCTCGGGTATTGATGGCCGTGGGTGCTGGGACCCCCTTTCCCAGCCACCCCCTGCATCCCTGCTGGATGCTTTTGCCTTCTGCTGGGGAAGGCGAAGCTGCAGGGTCACTTGCAGGGTCTCCTCCCTGGCGTGAGCGGGACCAACAGCCCTGGAAGCAGAGGAGGTCTCCCCCAGCTGCTTCTCCTCTTTTTTGAGCCTTTGCGAGGCGCCCATCCTCAGGGAATCGGGGCTCCCAGGGGAGCAGCTATCGACACCCCGAGGGCATCCCTGCCCTTCCCACCCTCTGCCGCCTGCCCTGGCATCACCTGCGGGGAGGAGCGCGGGTCTCACACGGGGAATGAACTTTTGGGCTGGGATCTGGAGCATCCCGGCCAGCCAGGGACACCAAACTCGGGCAGGAAATACTCTAAAATATACCCTCATTGCTGCGGCAGCCGGGAATGACAGGGATCCAGGGCCGGGGAGCCGCTGGCAGCCGCTCTCCAGGATTATATCCCCCGAGCTGAGGGATTGATGTGCCCCTGAGCCTCCCCACGCCCGCTCCCCTCCTCACTGCGAACAAGCCGGAGGAGAGCAGCGGGGCACAGCCTGGAGAGGGGAGGGAAGGCAGGGAAAAGGGAAGGGAGACGCCAGCAGGGAAGGGCTTTTCTGGGCAGCAGAAGGGGGCAGGCGGCGAGATGCGGCTGATTCCGTGAGTGGGTTTGGGGTTTTATTCCTTTTTTTTTTTTTTTGGGCAGAGACGTTTCCCAATTAGCCCAATCAGGCTGGAGATCCTAGGTGTCAGTAGTGAGTAGGAGCGAGGGAAGGCACCGGAGGAGGAGGAATCCAGCAGCCGGAGTTCCAGCCGTGGGAGAGCGGCGGCGGCGGCGCTGGCAGCCCCGGGAGGCGGCCCCGCTCCCCTCCCGTCCCCAGCCCTTTCCCCATCCCCTGCAAACTTTAGGACGACGAAAAGAGCCTTGGGGGACCCCCTCCAGAGACAACCTGCGCTCCTCCGCCTTCTCCCCTCTCCCGGAGGTGGGTGGGCTGGAGAAAGGAGGAGCAACCGGCCACTCTCTCTGCAAAGCTAAAAAAAAGAAAATAGGAAAGAAAGAGAAGAAGGATAGAAAGGGATTTTTATTATCGCTTTATTTTTTTAATTTATTATTTTTTTATTATCCCTCCCCGCTGCATTGGGCTGCTGTTGCCACAGCACTTCTACACCTCTCCGGCTATTATTTTTTTTTTAATTTTTTTTTTTTTTTTTTTTTTTTTTCGGAAAGGGGTGTGTGCCTGTGCGTGTGTCTGTGTTTGCAAAAGAGCCTGGGTGTCCAAGCCGGCTCCGCAGCCACCATTGGAGAGGAGGGCTGGGGAGGAAGGGCTGGCAGGCGAGACAGCCGCAGTGCGAGCCCTCCCCGGCGGGCGGGAGGCCGCGGAGCCGGGCGCGGAGCCGGGCATGGCCCCGTAGCGCATCCCTGCCTGCATCCCCCTGCCCGCACCCCGCCTGCAGCTCCGCTGCCTGGCTCCCCCCACTCCCGGCTGATTTAGAGGCGGGGGGGGGAAAGGGCTGGGGAGGGAGGGAGGGAGGGAGGGAGGGAGGGAGGAGGAAGGGTGAATTGGAGGGGGGAGTGAAAACTGGAGCTGCGTTTTCCCCCCCAATTCCCCCCCCCCCCCGGCTCTGGGCGAGCCAGACACGGTTTGCCCAGTGCAGAGAGAGGGGCTCCGTGTTCCGCCTCCGTGGAGTATTTGGGATTGGAGAGAGACACACACGCACACACGCGCACACACACACACGCACACAGAGACCATCTGCAGTGTCAATGCGGCGCCTGCTCTGAAGACTGAAGTGGGGGGAAAGGAGAGGAAAGAAAAATAATATATATATATATAAAAATATATATATATATATATACACACACACCAAAACCCACCCAAAAAGCAAGCGAGGAGCATTCCCAGGTAAGGAGCCCCCCGCCCCGCCCGGGCAGCGGGGGCTGCGGGAGGATGCCCCGGAGGATGCCCCGGGAGGGCCGGCGGAGCTGCAGCGGTACCTGCCCTCCACACCTGGCGGCAGCGAAGGGCGGGGGAGGGCTCTGGGAGGGACCCCCGCCGCTGCTCCCCACCGCCGGGTCCTGGGAGGGGGGTCTGGGATGGAGGGCAGGGACCCCCGCGGACAGCGGGCTGAGCCGGGGGGCTCGGGCACGGCCCCTCCGCCCCTCCCGGCCCGGCTGGGGAGGATGCTGGGCGGGGGGAGAGCAGCGGGGAGCCCCCCTTCTCCACATCCCCAGCTCGGAGGGGACGCGGTGCCCGGTGTCCCCCTTTCCCGGGTCCCCGATGGCTTTTTTTCCCCATGCACAAGGCTCAACTTTTCTCCCCGGAGCTCGCGGCTCCAGCGGCGTAGCCTGTCTCTCACCACCCTCGGCATCCCCCGGCTGTAGACTTTCCTCCCCTCCGGGGGTACTTTCCCCCTTCGATGCTCCAGAGCTCTCCCCGGGCGAGGGGCTGGAGGCATTTGCAAACTTTTCCTGCTCCCGGTGAGGTTGCAGCTGGACGGGGCTGGAGGCAGAGCCCTATTCCCGGGGAGGGTAACACCTCCCGGGTGACCGATGGATGGGGACAGGGGCCACCCCCGGTGGTGAACACCTAAGAGGGAAGGGCAGACCCCCGTCGCTTCCCTTCCTGCAAGATGCTGGAGAGTTTTCCTGCCCAAATCCCGGCTGCGGAGTCAGCACTGCTCAACCTCCCTCCTTTCCCTCGGTGCATGTGTGTGCTGCAACCGAAACCTGCGTATTGATGCTCTGCGTTTATCAGACGTATGCCCTTAAATTATGTAGACCGGGAGAAGTGATCTAAACAGCGAGCCGCACGTTGTTTTGGTGGAAATCTAATACTCCGGCAGCAGCTGAGTTCCTCCCAGATAAACAAACCCGCTTGCTCAGCCCCAGCAGGGCTGTTTGGGTTTGTCGTGGCTGCATGTGGCTGCTCCATCCCCAGCCCGGAGGAAATCCTCCTCCCTGGGCTCCATCTGCTCCCCGTGCCGGGAAGGGACGCGGTGCTGGATGCGGGGCTCGCCCCGGTGGGAAGGACCGGGAGCAAGGAACGCGTGTGGCTCGGCACCTCTCCCGGCAAAACTTCCACACCCCGCGCTGCTTCCCAGCCCTGGTGCCGGAGAGCTCGGGGGGACGCACCTGAGTGCCCACGGCTTCTCCCCGCTGCCGGGAGGCGATGCCTGGGAGGAGAGGTTTTGGGAAAAACGAGGCGGGGTCCGACGCTCCCCGAGTCGTGGGGGTGAGCGGTGCAGAGGGGAGGTTTGGACCGGGACCCCCGAGGCTGCCGGGGGATGCTCTCGTTCCGCGGGAACAATGATGGTGCCGGGGGATTCTTACAGCCAGCTCGCAGCCTTCTAGGGACTTGAGCGTGCACCGGTCCTGCACAAATATTTTGGAAGGCGGAAAGCGTGTTAACTTATATTCTTCACCCGCCCTCTGTTTCACCGGGCTCTCGATTGTAGAAATCCGCGGGCGGGCAGGACCAGCGGGGCACGGGGGGCACGGGCTTTGCCGGCTCTGTGATTTTAATTACGGCGTGTGCCTCCCAGCCTGGGATTAGGCGCTTCCTCCCGCCGCCTAAGCCTCTGGCTGGAGGTGCCGGGGATGCGAGCAGCGTTTTGCTCGTGGTTTCTTTGCCGGGGGAAGTGCGTGTTTGTTTGCTTGCTTGTTTGTTTGTTTGTTTGTGTGTGTGCGGGATCCTTCGCTAGAGCCGGGCTTCAAGCGGTGCAACAGATGTGTGTCTGCCTGCCTCGCGTGTGCAGCCAGGTTTAAACACGCAACCCCAGCCCCGGCACGAAAACCTGGGCTTTTCTTCCCTGCTCTGCCCAGACCCACCCTCCTCGGGGGTGTCTCCTTTCCGAAAGGACCAGTCCAAGCTCCTTCTCCCTGTCCCATCCTAAACCTGCGGCGCTCGGCGGTGTCCGTACCGTGCGGAGTGAATGACAGCCGCATGATCTAAGCGTTGTTTATGTCCAAGACGGGTGTTTTAGAAGCCGGGCTGATGATCAATCACGGTGCTGTAGGGAAGCATTTGCTGGGTGATCGTAACTGCCTCGCAGGCACCGAGCGCTGGCGTTAAACACGCTCAGCCCGGCTGGGCAGGGAGGCTGCAAACCCAAAGGGATATGCTGAACTTCTCCGCAAGGAGAGGGAATATTTGAGCTTTTCCTGGCGGATTCACCTGCCAGCATCCCTCCCTGCAGCGCAGAGAGCCTGGCGCTCGGCAGCCTTTGGGTGAGGCAAGGCAAAGGGCTGAGCAGAGGCAGGAGAGCGGCGGAGCTGCGCTGCCGGGAGGGCAGGAGCCGCCTCTGGCAGCCCCATCCCGGGGGGATCTGGGGTGCCGGAGCCGCTTTCGTACCAGTTCCTCTACTTTCGCTGGCTGAGGAGTGGGAGGAGAGATGCCGGCGCCCCTTTTGTGCTGCATCTTTTTCCTTTTACTGAATGGCTTTGTCTCTGCCTCCCGATGTCCTCGATGCCGAGCGGCTGCAGCAAAACCAAGCTCCCTCTCGCCGTGCCGGGGCTGGATCCGTGTGAAGAGCCTGGCAAGGTCTTGGGATGCTCGGGGTGTGCTGAGGGTTAACGCCGTGTGGGAATCAGGTTCTTGTTTGGAAGTGAACCCTGAAAGCTTCCTGCAAAGCTGAGAAGGGTGCTGGCACGGTGGGTTCGTGCTCCACTCTGGGATCTGGCTTGGGGAGGGTGTCAGAGGTGAGGCTGCCGAGTTTTGGAGTTAGCAGTGCCAGAGTTTGGGGCTTGGCACTGCCCGCATGTGTTTTGGAGCAGGATGGCATAGTGTCCTGGGAATCCTTGGCTCCTTTTGATGTATTTATTATTTATAACTCCTCTAAAGTGGGGTCCCACTGAGCTGAGACTCCAAAGTCTCATGTCCTGCCCATGAATCCCCCTCCCCACCCAGGGATGTGTTCTGGGCTGTGACTGTTCCCCCTAGTAAAGCCCTCAAACTGCTTGACGCTCTAACAAAAAGCATCTGGGGAACCTTTCTGTCTCTCTGAAAGGCTTCAGAAGGCTCTTTCTTACTCCTTCCTTCTGGCTTGCGAGACTCAGGGAAGGGACAGCAGCGCTCCAGGCGCCCAAGGCAACGAGACTTCCCGTCTGTGCAGAGAGTCTGGGCAGCCCGCTGCCTTTCTGCAGGGCATCAGTGATGAGCGTGCTTCCCTGCGTGACTGTCCTCCTGTGAAAAGTGCTTTATATCCCTCAGCTTTGAGCTCTCAAGGAGCCTGTGACAAAAAGAAAAAAAAAAGAAAAAAGAAGAAGAAAAAAAAATTACGTGGCGCTGCCCACACATTTTTCACTCAGGCTCTGAACGGTTTTAAAACAACCATCTACTCAATTCCCGTGGTGTGGATTGGGAAACTGAGGCACAGAGAGGCAAAAGGCTCAGTCCACATTTATTGATGAGGAATTCTCACTCACCAGCCTGAAATGCAAACTGAGCCCCAAGTGGGACTTGGATGAGAGCAGGGAGTGGTGCCCTGCCCTCCAGCCCTTGGACAGAACAGGACATTTTCAGGATTGATTTTTTTCTAGTTAAAATGGCAAATTGGTGCTTTGGAATGAGAAAGTATCATAGAATCATGGAATTACAGAACAGTTTGGGTTGGAAGGGACCTTAAAGATCATGTAAATGCCTTGCCATGGGCAGAGACAACCAAACATTTTGGGTTAGAGAATTGGCCTGGGAGCAGCTGTGCTTTCATGGACCTCAGTGCCAGTGCCTTTAAAATTTGCTGCAAAATGTTTTTAATCGCCTTTGGGAATGGAGACATCACTGCAAAAATGACATGCTGAGATCCCTGCAGCCTGTGTGGTGATTTTCTGTAACTGGCATTCTCCCATGGGGTTTTTTTTTACTCATCCCAAAGAATAGTCTGGGGTTTTTGTTGGTGCATGAGCTCAGTAAGTTTGCCTCATCCTTAAGTGGTTGTAAGGGGCAGAGCAGCCACCCAGGCCAGAGGTGCCAGCCCTGTGTCCCCAGTGCCACGTGGCACCTGTGGTGAGTCTTTTCCTTGGTAAAATCCCCTCTGTGAGCCCTCAGAGATGCTCTGAAGGCCTCAAACAGACAACCTTTGGTTTGAAAACCCAATGGCCACTTCATTTCTGACACCTGTAGCCCTTCAGCCTCAGCTGATGTGAGCACTGCCAGGGACATTCTCCCTTCCAAGGTGATTCCTGGAGGGAGGGAGCCAACTTATTGCTAAAATATGATGTTCCCAGCTGTTACTACCTCAAATGCTAATGTTTGCAGAGGACACCAACTTCTCAGAGTCTGAAGACCTGAGGGAGAGCAGTGGCTGGGTTCAAACCCCATCCCACCATTCTGCCTCTCAGCAGCTTTGACCTCACCTGGAGAGGAATCACTCGAGAGAGATATCGACCATTTGCAGACTCTATAACTTGCTTTTACTCCAGGCTTTGCTGCTGAGAGAGTTCCCTCCCCTTTAAAAAAGTGTTTCTTAAATGCTTCATGCAGTGAAACAGAAATCCAGACCCAAAAGTCAAGTGGCTGAGATTCCCAGGCTTCTTGTGAATAGGGATAAATAAAAAGTCCTCCTGAGCGTGGCTGGATTTGCACTTGTGACCCAAAGGGGAGATGTTGCACCCCTGACCCTCCTGCTTTTCATGCCTGATCTCTGAGTTTCCTTCCATCTCTACTATCTACACACTGATTTTTCCCACTCAGCCATTGGCAACATATTTATGGGATTTGACTGGCACTTGAATTTGCCAGGAGGAATGTGCAGCTCTAATGCAGATAATACAGGTTAACTTCCCATTACAGGCATTTGCCTGCTCTTTACCCACACATTTCCCCTGTTCTGCTCTCCTGCAATGGCCAGAGGGTTAAATCTTCATCCTGGGTGAACTCTTACAGCCAAAGGCATGTAAATGTTTGTGAAATGAGACTCTAAGACCTCTGTGTTATTTCTCCTGGAGCTTAAAACACTCCACAAGGGAGGAAAGGTGAGGCTGGTGAAGGTGTTTTATTCCCAGTAGTGTTTTCCTGGGAAATAGTGAGGGGATGCCGGACTGCTGACCGCCTGTAGATGGTTAATATTTATATATTTGTTGTTTTTTTTCTGAATGAGGAACTCGCCGCCAGCAGCCCCTGACGCTCATTCATGCCGAGCCTCGCTGGGGAGTGTCTGGGCACTCCACTGTTTGGTGACTTGAGTTTAGAGTTATAGGGATCAGGAGGATGAATTAGCAGTAAATCACAGCCTGGATGGCTCTGTCCTCAGCAGTGACAAGGTTTAAATTAAAAATATCTTGCTGGGATGCAGCGCTCGTAAGTCAAGAGCTGGTGTTGCATCAGTCTGGGTTCGTGGTGAGAGCTGGGACCACGAGGAGCCCACCTATTGATTCCCAGCTGAACTGGGAAATTGGCACTTTGTTTCTCCTATCAAATATTCTTTCTCTCCTTCCCTTTTGCCTCTTTCCCCACCTGAAGGGGGGATGGCCACGCTGGGTTGGGGGAAGCTTTGCGGATTCGCTGCACGTGCGTGTGGCCCTGTTTGACTTGGTTAGAGCATATTTGATTGTGAAAAGGGATTTATTTGTTTTTTGTGACAGGGGATTTGTCTATAATGTAGTGCTGGAAAGAAAACTCATTTAGAGACTAAGGAGGTGTATCCTGTTACAATTGCCTATTGATGGAATAGCAAGTGCTGGTGTGCTACACAGCTTCATTTTACTTTAGGGAAACTTATCCTGGGCTGCCAAAGGGAGACTTGGATTTGATGGAGAGCTATCCCACGGCCTTGAGTGGGTTCCTTGGCTTCTTGTTTTCCCATCTATCAAGTGGGGGTGGTCTCCTGGAAGTGATGTCCCTTCAGCTGTCACCTGATGCTTGTTTTGCTCGAATGACTTTTAAAAATGACTCACTTTTTGTAAAGTGAGTAAAACCAGGAGGGGCCTGGTTGGGAACTCACTCAGCAGCCTGAGGAATGGCATCATGTCCATGGATAGTAGCCACTAATGGGCACTGTCCCACCCCTGGGCAGTGTCACCTCCTTCTGCTGGTTGGGAAGAAGCTTTCAGAGGTGCTGAGGAACACGAGGTTCTATAGTCAAGGCAAAGGCTCTGCCCTGCCAGGGAGAGGAGGTGAGCTGGGAATACAACCACACTAATCAAAGAACTAATCAAAGGATTGGATTTTTCTTTAATGGACAATATAGGGAAGAAAACCCCACACACAAATTAGGGTGGGCCTGTGTGCCTTACAAAAAAGGAGGTTTTCAGCTGTTTTGGGAAACTCCTTCTATTTGTCAGGGTTTTGCTGGGTTTCTGGGTCTTGCTAAAAGCAGAGCAACACGTGGAGTTTTGTAAGCTGTTGTGTGATGTGTAAGTGTTGTGGGGTTGGTATTTGCACGGATCATTTCGGGCGTTTCCTCCTTTTGACTGTGCCTCACCTTTTGTACTCTCCCTTCACAGTGTCCTCCTGGCTGGGCAATGGGGCTGTCCCCTGTCACAGCCTCCTTCCCTTCCCCCTGGACCCCAGGACAGATTTGGGGCGTTGCCATGACCTCAATACCTGTGCTTTTGAGACCTCATACCCCCGTCCCTCCCCAGATCCCAGGAGTGATTTGGGGGATTGCAATGACTTCAGTACCTGGTGCTTTTGAGACTTCACACCCCATCACCACTCTGCTCCTCTCCAGATGGTCCAGACAGCTTCCCCGGGGAGGGCAGTGCTCAGGGACAACCTGGAGGGTGGCTTCTTGCTTTAAGTCCCATCTGTGCCACCACTGAAGCCACCTCTGGGAGGGCAGTTGCCTCCTCACCCTGAAGACGGCGGGATGAGCTCTGAGTTCTCCTCCTGCGCCGAGCTGCTATGGTGATGAGTTGCTATAGAAACACATATTTAGCATTATTATTTATTATTGAAAGGTGCCTCTTTTCATCCCCTAAAAGCAAGGTTGTGCCCAGAAGACCCCGATGCTGGGTGTGGGGTGTCCAACAACCCTGTCCGGTGTGGGATGGGGGGGTTAAGCTTCCCGGGAATCCAGGCTTTATCCACGCTGGAGGCAGGGAACCGTGCTGGGCTGGCCCAGCGGGCTGATCTGGTTAAACAAATCCCCCCAGTATGTTCCCGTCACAGGTCCCTTCCTCCATCAGATCGCTCCTTTGGAGGGGGATTTCAGTGGAAGGGTTCGTTATAATGAGCTTACTCATCTCCCAACTGTTAAATTCGGGGAGGAGGGCACCCAGTTCTCTGATGACATGTCTGTTCATCCAGCACGAGTGCTGCATGCACAGGACCTTGTGGGCACTGCATGGTTAAAACCTGCTCTTGTCTCTGCCTCTGCTGCTCCTCGTTGTTTGCTGGAGTCCCTCCCTGCCTGCGAGCCCGGCCCCTGCTTCCCTGAGCTCCTCTGATCTCCCGTCCTGGGGTCCTGCTCTGCTGAGCCCCCCTGGAGCTGGACACCCCTCCAGGACTGCAAGAGGCCAAGCAGAGCCAGCCCTGCTCAGGGCATGGCTCAGCCTGCCCTCACCGTCACTTCCCAGCTGCCAAGGTGGGATAGGTCCTGCTTTGGGGGGTCTTGCTCCCCAGGAATGGGTGCAGGGGGTAGGAGCAGGTTTCCTCTGCAGGCTGCGTGCCCAGCAATGCACTGGCTGGGACTTGCAGCAGGGGGTCCTGCCTGGAGCCCGTTTATCCAGCACATCCTTTGGTTTAGGGAGTGCTCAGGAGGCGCACGAGGGATGCAAAGGGGTCTCCTGCCTGCAGCCACTGGATTCACAGCTTCCCCGGGAAGCTGGCAGTGCTGCAGGGGTGGCTCTGCCAGGAAACCTTCCTCCTTCCCTCCTGCTGTCCTTCACACCCTGGCAGCCCCGAGGATGCTGCAGTGGCTGCAGAGGGGTGGCTCGGTGGGGACAGGAGGCTGGGAGGGTGGAGGGATGCCCAGGGGCACTGGGAGGAGTGGGGCTGCTTCCCCTCCCTGGCTGGGGCAGGGGAGGGCTTGGCTTGGCTTGCAGCAGGGAATAGCTGGGCAGTTCTTTCTTGTTCCCTGGAAATTGCCTAGTGAGGGAAAAAAAACCCAAAAAAAAAAAAAAAAAAAAAAAAAAAAAAAAAAAAAAAAAAAGGGAAAAGGAAAGGAAAAAAGGAAAACAACACAGCTTTTCTGGGTGCTGAATTAACACCTGGGAGGTGAGGTTTCAGGGCTGGTTGGAGCAGCTGCAGGGGGCTCAGCCCCTCCTCTCACACCCTGCACAGGTGCTGCAGGTGCAGGGCTGGGCTCAGCTGCAGGTGCTTCCCTGGGAGATGGGGTGGGGAGGGATGCAGGAATGGCTGGACCAGTGCAGGATGCAAGGGATGCAGAGACCTGGGCTTGGGGAAATCTCTGCTGCTGCTTGTAGGGTGAATTCCCTGAATTCCTCCAGGTCTCCACCTTCTTCAGCCTTTGAGGAAACAAAAGGAGGTTCTTTAAAGCACCCCCTCAGGCAGGAATGAAACACCTTCCTTTGCAGAGCCATCTCATTGCTTGAAGTCATTCCCTTTGGGCTTTGCATTTTCCTTCTTGGAAGCTCTGCTCCCTGCAGGGAAGAGAAGAAAATTCCTGGGGTGCAGGAGCAGGGCTGAGGGGGATGGGGAGCCTTCCTGGAAAATGTGGGATGGAGATGGGGGAAGGGATAAAGGGGTCCAATGTAGGGGTCTAGGAGGGGATGCTGACCCCTCACACCCAGCCTGTCTCTGGTGTAGGGATGGTCAGGAGCATCCTGTGAGGTGGGAGATGCTCCTGCACGTCCTGCATGTGCCAACCCCTTTTCCTGGTGAGGGGAGACCACCAGAGTGGGGCCTCCCTGAAAAGAGGGGAGCTGCCTGTGGGAAATGAGGGTTTGCTGTGTCCTGGTTGGGTCACCCTTTTCCGTGTGGGTCTGGAGGGTTTGGGTTTTTGCTTCTACCATCTCTTTTTTCTCCACTCTGAGCTGCACCAACTGCTTGGATGTGTGATTTGGAGGGGTCAGCCAAGTGGTGGAATGGATTTGGGGCTGATTTGGGAAGCCCTGATCCCACCAACTCTGAGACCATCAGGATCCCACCAGCCCTGAGACCATCCAGTCTCCAGTTTGTCTCCAAAAGAGGGCAGAGTCATTTTTGGCCACCTTTGCATCCTCTGGCTTTCCCTTCCTGGTCTCCAAGGTCACTCCCAGAGATCAGGAGCTGCTCACCTGGGCCAGGCAAGGGCAGGAAGCACCTTGGAGCTGCACCCTCTGCCTGGTGAGGGATAGAGAAGGGAGAAGAGCCATGGCAGGGGCTGGGTACTTAAACCAGCACCCCTCAGAGACACTCACGAGGGATTTTTTTCCTCCTTTATGATGGAATTGCTGCCCTTGCCTGCCTTAAGCAAACAAACAGCTCAAGGGGATGCCTCTGAATGAAAACACCAACTTTTAGGACAAATTTCTCTCTGCATAATGTCTCAAAGAAAGCAAAGAGAGGAAACGCCAAGCGGGCCTAATTAGGTAAGTATTCCCCATTAGGAAGGGGAAGGAGCTATCAAGTCGATTTCCATTTCCTTCTTATTTTACATGCCTGATTTTTCCGCCTCTCCAGGAGGCGGTGTGTGAAGTAGGTCTCTCCTTAGCTTGGAGAAGTAAATAATCAGGACACGATGCACTCCCGAAGCTCTTCCCCAAGCTTTCCAAATCTGGACTAAGCTGAGGATTTTTAGCATCTCCACCAGCCTTCCAGGAGCTCCCCAGCCTCCATGAGACCTGGCAGGGACTTGTTTTTTCCCCTCCATGCTGCAGAGCCAAGGTGGGCAGCAGGACTGGCATATTCCAGATGTCTCCTGCAGGTATTTCTCCCCGTTCCACCTATCCTGCATGGAATTTCTCATCTCCTGGTTGCTTCCTGGTACAAACCTGGGTGTGAACACCCGGAGGTGCCCTGGAAAAGTGATTGGGGTGAGCCCCTAAAGCAGCACCCGTGCACCCCTACCTGAGCCCAGCACGTCCCGCTGTCCCCACGTCCTCCTGGCCGTGTTTTACCCCCGGTGTCCCCAAAGCTGCTCTGCTGGCTGTGCTCTCTGCTGCCTCTCAGAACAACACATTGCGGCGTGGGCTGCAATTATGGAGCCATCAACGGGTTCTTGTGACACATTTTGGCGAGCTTGGGGACGCTTTGTGCACCAGCCTGCGAGGGAAGCTCTCTCCTCCCCCCTTTGCTGCCTCCCCCTGCTCCAGAGTCTGTAAGTGGTGTTATTAAAGGCTGTCGGGAGCTGCTGTCATTGGCACAGTCAATGGCTGACACAAGGCAGCCCTCAGACTTTGACTCATCACACGCACACTCACACACTTTGCAATGCATGAGCCACAAAAAAAAGCCCATTTCTCACAAGCATCACCCTTTCCCCAGCTGTTTGGGCCCTTCTCTGCATTCATTTCAGAGAAGAAGTCTTGATTGTCCTGCAGTGTGGGGAGGGGATTGGAGCTGCAGAGTGCTGCCTGCACGTTCCCAGCTCTCTCATTATCTTTTGCTGGAAGTTGTGATGCTTTTTTTCCCTAAATACGACTCCATGCATCCATATATATATAGATATATATGTGTGTGTGTGTGTGTATGTTTTATACATATACATAAAAATACACATTTATATGCACATTGCTACACACAAATGCAAACTACACATGCTTTGGAAATGCCAATCTGTTCACCCTGCACTTTTCACAGATCACTGCCAATTTTCCCTCACAGTTCAGGAAAGGTTTTGCAGGTCCAGATTTTTGGAGAAGGAAGAGAAGCCTTGCTGCAAGAGCTGGAGTTAGGAGGGATATAGGCAAAAAAACCCCAGTTTTCCTTTTTCCTCCAGCACCCCTTGATCAGATGCTGGTGGCAGAGAGATGTTTTCCAGCTTGTAGGGAGGAGAGGGAAGAAAGAAAAGAGTTTGAGATTTTCCTCCATCGCAGAACTGGGAATAAATAGAGCAATTTTGGGCAAACCTTTGTGTCTGGGAATCTGCTCCAGTTGAGCTTGGCTGCCTGAATGCTTTTCAGAAGTTGCTGGTCCAGGCCCTGCTGATGGCAAAGGAGTCTCTGAGGAGCTCTCAGGGTAGAGGATGATTGTGCAGCAATTCTCCTCCTTCCCAGTGGCTCAGCTGGCCCCTGGCCACGAGCACTCAAGTGGGGCAGCACGAAGTGCCACGAGCCTGGAGGAGATCCCAAGCAGATTGGAGCTCCACACAATCTGCTTTCCTGCTTTCCAGTCCTTGGCTGTGCATGGACATGTGCAGACATCTCCCTGCCTCCTGCTGGTTGATGCACAGGGGGCTTGGAGCCACATTTCCCCCTCTAACATCCTTGCTGGCCACTCAGGCTGCTTCCCTGCTCTGCCTCCCTTCCTTCTGGGTGTTTATGTGTGGGAGGATAATTCTGAGGCTTCTCCAAAACCTGCACAAGGGTGTGGGACAGTGACAGTGAGATGCTGGAAGCCTTTTCACTCGCTAATTTGCCTCTTGGTTTCCCCTGGTCGTTGTCTTCTCTCTTGCTTTGCTTCTCCCTCCCAGGGAACACAGGCAGCAGAATCAGCTTTATTTTATACTAAGCAGGAAGGTCTCCAGGTGCAGGGCTGGCTCACCTGTCTCTCCTCCACTGCTCTCTGCCAGTGGGTGACTTCTTTGGCCACCCATAATTAGCCTCTCCCAAGGCCTCGCTGTTGCTGGGCTCAGGCAAAAGGTTTTACAGCCGCTGCCTCTTCTCAAACACAGGGAAAAAAAAAGAAAATAATCCATTCCTCAGCTCAAGGAGCAGATTTTAAACTGGTTCCTGCAGCTGCTGAGGTGGGGTGGCTGCAGGAGGGGCCCAACCCAGCCTGTGGCAATGCTGGGACGTGGTGGGGATGGAGGATGTGAGAGGAAGGAATCAAATATCTGCCCTATCTCAAATGCCACGCTGGGTTCCTCTGGGACACAGTTATTGGTGAGGAGGAAGCTGACCTTCTCCTGTGTTTATGAACTGAATCTCTGGTTCGCTTTGGGTTTGATTTCCACCCCCCTCCCCTCCTGTTACAGAGTGCAATACTCCATTTCAAAGGAAATAACATTTTCTTCATTTTCTCCTTTGCTGGGATTTTTTTTTTTTTTTTAAAGTGCTGCTCAAGATGAACAGGATTTCTTCCCCTCAGTTTTCCGTGCTTTATCCTTGGCTTGTCACACAGGGGTGTTGCTTGCCCAGGTTTTTGGGGCACCAGGGATATTCCCCTGTTACAGCTGCTGAGGGTGAACAAATTCTCCTGCAGCTGGGGAAACACATAATTATTTTAGTAGCCAGACCCCAGCAAGTTTGAGAATTAAACATTCTCCTCATTTCCCTCAGTGCCACATGGATCTGTCCTTCCTCCTCCTGGCTGACTTATCTCCAGCCTTCCCTGGCACAGCTTTTGCTGTAAATCCTTTCCTGCAAGGGCTGGGCTTGAGCATCTTTAGAGAAGCAAGTCCCTTGGAGCCCCATTTCCTTTTCCTTCCGCTTCTACCTGTGGAGAGCAGATTTTTGGAAGCTCAAGAACTCTGTGTCTCCTGTGCACAGGTCCCTTGGAGATATTTGAAGGCACTTTGCTGAAGTTCACAGGCGACTTTTGAAAACCTTGGCCATTGCATTCATGTATATATATATATAAAATATCTGATCTCTCTCCCCTCCTGTTTTCTTTCTCTGTCAGGAATCCAGCTGTGCAACATGTGGCACTTGTAGGGCTTGGAAGGCAGGAAGATCAAGCAAACACAGAGCTTTCAGCAAGAAGAGATAAATTTCCAGAATAAATTCAAGCCACGTAGGCCCAGTCTGTTTTAGTTTTAAAGCCCTGCTGGTAGTGATGTGTGGGAGCTGTAGATATAAAGCCAGGGAGAGGAGAAGAGTTTATTTGTATTATTTCTGGCACCTTGGTAGAAGAAAAACCCCAGTTCTGAGTTCATGGGGCTTGGCACAATGTTTGTCTGCATGTTCTGGAGCAGGAAACTGCCTGTTGAGCTCTGTCTTCATACCTGGCTTGAAGGCACAGGAAAAAAGGGAATTGTCTGCCCTGACTGTTGTAACTGGGAGAGGAAAGTGCCGGATTTGTGGGGGTGTGTGGGATGCAGATGGCCCCAGAGGAGAAATCTCTGGTTATTAATAACCCACTGAATTGTGATAGCAATTTTACACCTGTGGTTATCCCAGGGCTCTGGCAGGAGCACAGCTGGGAGCTGTGGGCTCCCTGCTGCAGGCAGGGATTTCCCATTTGCTGCAGACAGAGAGGCCAGGCCAGCCTTGGGGCTGCTGAGCCCTGACCATGGCTTGGCTGCAGGGTTTGGTCCTGAGCTCCTGGGGCTCTTTGCTGACCCTGTCCTGGCAAGGCTCACTCTGGCCTGGCAGTTGCTGTGTGGGCTGCTGCTTTTTCAGAGCATCAGGGAATGGTCTGGGTTGGAAGGCAGCTTGAAATTCGAGTTCCAGCCTCCCCCAGGGATGCCTTTTACTAGCCCAGGGTGCTCCATGCTCCATCCTGCCTGGCCTTGGACACTGCCAGGGATCCAGGGGCAGCCTCAGCTGCTCAGGGCACCCTGTGCCAGGGCCTCACCTCCCTCACAGGGAAGAATTTCTTCCCAATACCCAAACTAAACCTGCCCTCTTTCAATTTAAAGCTATTCTGCTTTGTCTTCTCTCTCTCTCTCTCTCTCTCTTTTTTTTTCCCAAAATCCTTCTCTTTTCTTTTTTTTTTAATTTTTATTTACTACTATTTTTTTTCTATTTACTACTATATTTGCATTACTAAGATAAAAGCATGAATAAGCCCAGAAATGTATTCCCCAGCTCTGTCCTTAAAAGCCCAACAGCACCCAGCACAAATCACTGCTGTTTTCAGCCTAATGCCACCACTAACAACCCAGACTTCATTTCCATCCCTCTTGCCCTCTGCCATTTTCCTCTAGCCCAAGATAAAACGTTACAGGCTCTTAACTCTTGAGTCAAGGGTGAAATTAAGCCCAGCCTGCTGCCTGAGGGATGCCTCATGTCACCCAAACCCACCTGCAGGTATTTCCCAGCCCCAGAGGAGCCAGGACAAGGCTCTGTGTCCTCCTGCCCTGGGAGATGAGGCCCTGGGGAGCTGGAGCACAGGGATGCTTTGCAGGAGCAGGGAGGATGCTCCTGCCTCGTGTCCCAACAGCTGGCACTGCATCCCCAAGGGGAAAGGTGCATGGGCACAGGTTTGCAGATTTTCACAGTGCTTGAGGCTGGTGTGGCATTCCAAATGCAGCTGTGAGGTCCTGTGAGGTGAGGGAAGAGCAGCAGGTCCTGTTTTGGAGAGGTGGAGTCAGTGGCAGGTGAGTCTTAGGGGCTGGAGCACAACCTGGTGCACTGCTTGTGAGCTTTACTCTTTTAGCATCTGCTCAATAGTGTTTCTTCAGGTCTTAAAAGCTGTGATATCAAGGCCTCCATTTCCTCTGAGCAGGACTTTATGAACAGAGGTGACCTTTGCATGCCCCCCCATTAAAAACACCTCTTGTCTCAGCCACAGGTGCCTTTATCTTGTGAGAGCAGAGATGAACAAAGCAGATGGTGTTTGGATCTGGATTAAATGAGAGTTTGGCTTGCAGCTGGCTTAGCAAACAAATAACTTTCTTCTGGGTGGCACAACCCAGATCTCAAACCTCTTCCTGAAAACTGAAGTGTCCTTTGCAGCCTGCCCAGCTCACGTGCCCCTTTCTGCTGCTGGGTTTCTGTGTAACACCTGTCCTAACACAGCTAATGCCTTGTGATGATGGATCTGCAATTATGAGGCTGTGCAAACAGCTACAACAATTGCATCACCCTCCCTGTGGCTGCTCTGGGGTGATTTGTGGAGCTGCTGACAGCACCAGGCAGATGAAGGGTCAGGTCCATGAGGTGCAGGGCACCTGCAGCTTCCATCTGTGTCTGAGTGCACCAGGGGAGGATATTTAGGGAGGAAAAGCAGAGATTTTGCCTTTTGCAGGAGTGGTTTTTAGCAGCAGCAAGCTGCCCATGTGGAGCAGGACGTGCTGGCAGCATCTCCTCTCGAGGCTGGTCGGTGTGGGGGGCACAGGGACAAACTGCAGAAAGCTTGAGGAGCAGAGCAGCAGGAGCAGACACCTCCTGCCTTCCTCCCCCAGCCTCCCAGGCTGGCTGCCAGCAGCAGGACTCTGCTGTATCATTTCAGGACACGCTGGATGCATCCCTGCATCCCACAGCTGAGCGGGGTGACCACTGAACTATTTAAAGTCGCTCCAACGCCGACACTCGGGTGTGTAATTCAAATTCTGCTGATGCTGGTGAAGTGCTGGAGCAGGGGATGGGTTTGGCACTGAGAGGGATTTATCACTGTGAGCACTTTTGGTTGTGTGTCCCTCAAACATGAACCAAAGGAGATAAGAATAGAGAAAATCAGAGGGGAAGGCGCTGCACATGTGGCTCTGCAAAATGGGAGTTGTTGCTGTGGCACTGAGCTGGGGATTCAATGTGTGGGATGAAGATTTGTGTCTGCTTTGCTGACTCTGTGTGACCTTGGGCAAGTCATAGAATCACAGACTGGTTTGGGTTGAAGGGGCCTTAAAGATAATTTTGGGCAGAGACCCCTTCCACTAGGCCAGGTTACTCATCAGTAACTCATCATCACTCCTCTGCTGTTGATAAGCCCAAGTGTTGTCTGATCCATCCTAGGAGCAGTGGAAAAGGCAAAACTTCTCCTTGTGGTATTTCTGCAATTAGATGCTCAGCCTGGTCAAATTTAGACAGATTTCAGCCATGTCCACAAGGGAAGAAGCATCCCAATTCTTCTCCCCTGCTCCAAAGCCTGCCACCTTTTCAGCGAGGCAGCAGGAAGAATATAACCGAGGTCAAATATAGGGAAAAAAAAAAAAAAAAAAAAAAAAGTTAAAATCAGTAACTTGCAAAAACTTTTCCCCTAATTTAGTTCTCACCATTGCCCAAGTCATTCTGAATGCAATTTTCCACAGTGCTGGTAGCCTGAGGCAGACACCGAGCTCAGGAAATTGTCCCCTGAGTGGCTCAGGTCTGTCAAAGTAATGAGGACCTTAAAAGTGAGCCTTGGCACAGAACATGTCAGACAACCTGAGCTGGAGGTGCTGCTGCTGATGCTCACTGGAATTATGCATGCACACAGTGCCCTGCACGGGAATGGCATCATTTTGGTGCAAAAATAAATGTGTCTGTACAGGATGGAGTTGTGTATCTCCCTGCAAACACAGTCTGTGTGTACATCAGCTCCTTTCTAATCTGCTTGTTAACAAACAGAGCATGTGATTATCTCCTCACCCATGTGAGCACTGCTCTGTCTCCTGCCTGCCTCTGATCCTGGCCATGGGGGTCCTGTCCAGCTCAGCAGCAGCTCAAGACTCTCAGGCATGATTTGGGATTAGTTATCCTACAGCAACAGCTGGGCTGGGCCCTAAGAATAACTTTCCACTGGCCTTAGGATGTGTTGGCAGTAGCTGGGCTTGTGGTGACAAAGTCACTGGAAGAGAAAATGAACAGCAAATTAATAATACTTTCTCCACGTTTTTATTTCTGGAAGGGGGAGCTGAGTTTTGCTGCTGATTCTCTGCTTTTGTGGTCTTCCTGTGTCACCCGTAAATTGGGACATCACGGGGCTGTGGTGGGATAGATGTCAGATGGATCTTTATTTTTTCTTTTCCCTTGAAACGCTCCCAGAGCTGCAGCTTATCAGGCCTTGTGTCCACAGTGCCTCATTACAGCTCTCAGCACAGAGAGTCCTTCCCCAGTGCTGCTGCTGGGCTGGAAATTGGGTCTCAGCTGGAAGTCTCTGCTTGGGCAAACGTGGGGCTCTCCATCAGTCCTGTCCCTGCGCCTGCCTTTTGGCTCAGGAGCAGCTCAGCTGCCCTTCAGCCTGCTCAAAACATCCAAGTCAAGTGGGGACAGAAGTTCTTTTTAACCAAAATGCTCTGAGGGGAAGTGTCTGAAGAGGACAGATCTTGTTTGGTCTGATCTTGGGTGTTTCTGCTCAGGGAGCATCTTGCTCTGAATGCAGCAGCTGCACTGTGCCCTGGCTCATTTTGAACATCACAAAAAATACTGTTATGCCAGAATGGCTAAAATTATAAACAATTGTAATGCAGTTTTTATGGTATTTGTAAGGGAAAGCCAAGGAAAGCATGCAGGAGATTAGTATTAGTTTAAAAAATGTCTATTTGGTGCTGTATTATTTCTAAAGAAGAGGTCTTGCTCTGTAGCAATCTCATATCTGCAGAAGATGCCTGGAATTTGGGACTGGTGAGCTTTGGGGCAAAAGGATGGACTTTTTATCCTTCTGACACCCCTTCAAGAGCTCTTTCCAAGCCCTTGGGGGCAGCAGGAATAGATTACTTCAGCTGACACATGCAAATTTTGAATGGCCAGTTTGGGACCTCTTTGCCCTGGGTGCTACAGGAAGATGAAAAAAAGATTCCCCTGACCTCATGTGACCTGCTTGAGGGCTGAAGGACAGGGAGCATTTGGTGGAAGAGCTGTCATGAAGAAGACAGAGTGATAAAATAAATAGCATGTGTCTGCCCAGGAGGCTCAGGGTGCCTAAAAACCCACCCAGAAACATTTAGGAATTTGGTCAGAGTTAGGAAGTGCAGAGCAAACAAAACAAGGAGGTGTCTAATAGTTTCTTTTTCAGAATCTTCAGTCAATATCAAAATTCTGCTAATGGCTGCAGTAAAGTGCAGCTTTTGTTTTTAGGCTTGGGAGAGCAAATGCCAGTCAGCACTGCTGCTTCCCAGGGGTGTGTTGGACTGGATACCTGGCTGGGATTTGGGATGGCCCAGCCATCCCTGTTTTATGGGGTTCACTCATCTGCTTCCTTTAGCCACTCACAGGAGAAGCTGAGCATGAAGAATTTGCTGTGTCAGATCTTTTCCCTGGCCCCATCCAGAGCTGGTGGCTGCTGCTCCAAAAGGGGCTGGATACCTGCCATAAATGAAAGGAGGAAATTTTATGCTGAGTAAAGCATAAAGAGAGACCTGTTCTCGCCTCTGCTGCAAACCCTGCACCACTGAAGAGAAATTATCACACCTCTGGCTCTTCCCTCCCAGCAATACAGCACTGCTAACAGCATTTTCTTTATGTTCCCACTCCTGCTGCGTGTCCAGCCTGTTTCCTGTGAGGTTTGGGGCAGTTGCAGGATTGATGGTGCTTCCCTTGGGGATCCTGGCTCTCCAGGAGCACACAGCTGTGCCCTGTGTTCCTCACACTGGCCTGGCCACTTGGAAACTCTTCATTTGGGAGTGAGTGCTGCTCACTGGTAACTGAAGCTCCTCTGGTTTGCAGAGTGTCCCATCCTGTGCAGCAAATGCCCCACTCTGCATCCCTCTGAAGCTTTTTTTTCCAAACCTTATTCCCCATCCAGGCATTGAGCAGCCTGGCCTATGGAAGGAGTCCCTGCCCATGGCAGAGGGCTGGAATAAGATGGTCTTTTAGATCCCTTCCAACCCAAACCATTCTGGGATTCCCTGATCCCTGTATCATCTCTGATTTTCCCAGCCCTGTTGCTTTTATTTTTTCCCTCAGACCACTCTGTGTTTTGAATACATAGCAAAATCTCAGGCTTTGAGGGCTGGGCATCCTCTGCTGGCTTCTTTGCTTTCCCCACCTCCAAGTACAGATCTCAGTGCTCCCACAGCCAGCTGATCAAGGTTTTGTTTTTTTCCCTTGGAGTGCCCTGTTGTATCTCAGGGAGATCTGGAGAGGGAAGCAGCCAGAGGTCACCCAGTCCCTGTGAATGCAGAGAGGCTCTCCCTGCCAGTGTTTCAGGAGGCAGCTGAAGAACAGTGAGATTTGGCCCCTGGTGGGCACACACCGTGCTGATTGCAAGGCTTCAGCCTGAGAGAGAGGGCTTGTGTCCCACAAACCTTCCCAAAATTGCCAGGCAGGGAGAAACATCCCCCACTGGCACCCAGAGCAGCATCAACCCTGCTGAAAACTGCTTCAGGCAACGAGGAAACAAAACAAAAGGTGGCTGGTGGGGAAAGCCGTGTCCCAGACCCTTCCTTGCTGTTAGGGCTCCCATCTGAACCACACCCAGCAAACTCAGATTTCATTTGGGCTTTTTCAGAGCCCCCCAAAGCCTGGCAGGGAGTGTGTGAGCATAAGCTGAGCTTCTGAGGAAGGAAATGCCATCTTCCTCAAGGCTGTCCTAAAATGCTGGAATGGCTACATGAGCTGGGGAGACCCACTGGGGTGAAACCCAGTTCATTTTCTTTTCAATATTCAGCACTCCTTTAGGGGCAGAGGCTGTGTTTATTCCTCTCTGTGTCTAGAGCTCATCAGGGTCTCCTTCTCAGTGAGCTGTTGTCCTGGTTTCTGCTGGAAAAAGTTAATTTCTTCCTGGGATGGCGTGTTTTGGATTTGGCATGAGAATCGTGGTGATAACACGCTGATGGGTTTAGTAGGGTTTAAACTAACTCCAGGACTTTTCAGCTTCTCGTCCCCTGACAGGGAGAAGGCTGCAGGTGCAAACCAGGAATTGGGAAAACACAGGGATGACCCTGGCCAAGGGAATATTCCATACAATTTTAATTTTTTTTTACCAACCTGGTGCTGCCAGCCCCGTGAGAGCTGCACCCCATGAAATACAGCAGAGAAACTCCCAGTGCTGGGGAGAACAGAGCACCAGCACTGTGTGATGGCTTTGCTGGGGACAGGAAGGAGACTTTGAGGCAGAAATCAACTTGACTTTTGGCAATATTTCCCTTTTCTCAGTGCCCTGGACCTCTATGATCTCACACACACAAGGTGGGATCAGCCAAGTTAGGCACTGCTGTGACATGGTTTGCCTGAAATCAGTGACCTTGTGTGCTCTTGCTACAAGTTTGTTTGTTGGGGGGTTTACATTTCCCCAGGTACTGTGATAAGGAATAATTTCCACAGATTTATCCTCAGGATACTTCCAGGAGGCTGGGAATTACTGTTACCTGTGTCACATCTTTGAAAGGTCCTTTCCAGTTCAGGATGTTCCACGATTCCATAACACCCAGCACTGGGGACTCACATCCCTGTCTGCTCCAGAAATGGAGTTTAACTCAGGTCTTTGGATTTGTAGGTTACTTCCATGACCTCGAAACTCCATTCTCATTTCTGTGACGCTGAATATTTGTGTTCTTTCATTCAAGTCTCTGTAGCAAATTCCTGGAGGAGCTGAGAAATCATTACAAACCTCTCTGCTCTCCCTTCCAAGCACAGAGGAGCACAGCTCTGACCTGCTTTTGCTGGTAGAAAACCGAGTTTGAAATGCAGGCAGGAACAACATCCACACACAGTTTTATCACATGGGAAGAGCTGGGAAAAAAGGGAAGAAAGTCCCACTCGTGGCATGTGTTAATCCCATCATTTAATACTCTCCTGGCACAGGTAACAAGGTGATGGGCATCATCTGAGGGCCTGAGAGGAATAATCTGTGGGATGAGGGAAGGCTGCATTGTCCCTCTGTATCTTAATTCCCTTGCAAACAAACCACTCCTGAAATTAATCTCTTTATTTGGGACAGGCTGCAGCTTGTGCAGGGATCTGTTCTTTTTGGTGAGCTCCAAAGCAAAGCTGCTTTGGTGTGGGGTGTCCCCAAAGTGAGACTTGCCTTCAGCTTGGACAGGTTATAAGTTCAGGCAGAAAGGATTTAGCCAAAGTTAGAATCCAGTCTTTGTTGGGGGAGCTGTTGACAATGTCACTATAAGGGTTTTCTTGCCATGTTGGCTCCCAAAGAAAAGCTTCTATCCACGGTAATCAGGGTTTATTAAAGGAAACCATGAAAAAAAAGGTCTTTAGATGAGATTAAAGGGATTGTGTGGCTGCACTTGGTGCTGAATTGCTCTGTGCTGGCTCCGGCGCTGGGCGTCTGCCTCGTCAGCATCCCTGCCCAGCCTCCTGCATCCCGGGGATGAACAGCCTGAGTGCAGGAAAAGCAAACACAGGAGCGTGCTGCCTGATTAGCTGGGCTTCATTAACCACCCTGGCACTGCCCAGGAGTCCGGGTGCTCCTGGCTCCTTCCCAGCCAGGTGGGGCACTCACCGTGTCCATCCGTGCTGCCACGCCCCTGTCCAGGAGGATGTGCTCAGTTTTCCCTCCCTCCCAGAGCTGTTTTTTGGCTTGTTCTGGTTGTACTCAAGGCTTTGACATGTATTTTTGCTCTGAGCAGGACCCAGAGTGGGATTGCTTCTATGGCTTGCTGTATCCAGGCTCTTCCTGCTGACTTTGTGGTGTCCCTGCTGCCACACGTGGCCGTGGCAGGGGACGTGGTGATGTGGCTCTGTCTAACACCTTGGATGGCAGGAGGGCTCAGTGTGTGTGAGGGAAATGCTGCTGTCTCACGTTCACCCAGTGATGTGTTCCTTTCAGGAGCTGTCATTGCAGTGGGGTGGATTTGTTCCAGACTCCAGTGCAGGGACATGACCATGGATCTTGTGAGATTGTCAATCAAAACCCAGCTCTCCCAGCTCTCTCTTTCTCCCTCTCCCTGTACTCTTCTTCACGAGTCCTTCCCTCTCTCTCAATTGACAGAGCAGTCCTTTGTGTCCTCTTTATTCCTGATTTATTCCTACTTCCTCAGGCATAACTCATCCTTGACTTTGTCCCCTTGAACGCTGCTGCATTTTGAGGATGTATTCATCATTCCCTAACTTTCCCATCTAATAATCAGAGTTAAAAGACATTTGGAATGTTTATTCCTGTGAGACTCTTTCACGTCCAAACTTTTCTGGTCCAGAACCCCATGTATTTACCACAGAGTTTCATGTTCTGGAGTCTTGGGATTGTGTCCTGGAGATCCCTGAGCAGAACTAAACTGCAACCTTTAACTCAGTGGTCTCAAACCTTTGCTGGAAATGCTCAGTAACAGCAGAAAAAGTAACCAGGCTGTGGGGTAGCAGTTCTTGCAGTTCTCCAGGAGGAAACCAGTCCTTAAACCAAACTCTGGGAACTCAAGGCATCTTCTGGGCAATGTGTTATTTGCAAGCCATAAAGTTGTGATTCCACAGGCAAGACAGTGGTGTGAAACCTCCTGTGGGTGCTGACTCTGAGACCTTCCTCTACCATGGATGAAACCCTGTCTGGAACAGCTGGATTTGCTGAAACAGCTGGATTTGCTCTGTGACCTCCCAGGGACCTTGGGTGTGCTGGTGGAGAGAATGATGTGGCAGGAGGGATGATCTGGCCTCACACAGGAGCCCTGGGTGGTGGCTCATGGCATCACTGCTTGCCACATCCCCAGTGGAAAAGGCAGTTTGGGTTTATTTTGGAAACAGCCAGCTCAGTGCCTAAGCCCAGCCCTTGCTGGCTGTGGCCTTTTGTTTATTTGCTTTGTTTTTAGAATGTAATTACTCTCTTCTAGACTCTGCATGTCCATGTATTATTTCCTTCCCAGCTGCTGTCATTCCTGCCATCTAGACACAGGAAAAAAAACCCCATCCACAACCCCCTTCTCCTTGGTGCATCCTCTAAGGGGTTGTACAAACACCCCTCTATTCTGCAGGCTAAACATGCAGGCCTCCTTGCCCCTGACCTCTGCTGTTATTTATCAATTAAGCCAAATTATAACAGATAGCCCTCAGAGGCTCCATGACTGATTGGGGCTCCAGGACAGAGGGTACAAGGTGAGCAGCACGAGCAGATGGGAGAGGAGAGAGTGCCAGCAGCAAGCAGAGAGAAAATCCTGCTCTGAGGGTCACTCAGATGGCTGCTGGAAGATGGCAAAACAGCCCCAGGCTCCTGCTCCGTCCCAAAACTTCTCCTGTGCATTCCTGGTGCTCTCAGACTGCTGATGCTCTCTGCTGTGCAGGAGAATTTCCTTTGTAAAGCACCCTTGCCTCCTGTGAAGCCTTCCTGGAGTTTCTCACTGGAGTCTCTCTGGTTTCCAGACTGAATTTGCTGTCTTTGCCTGGAGGCATCGCAGAACGGTTTGGGCTGGAAGTGATCTAGCAAGGCTCTCCTCACCATTCCCTTCCTCTATGAGTGATAGTCTGACCTCAAATCAATTCTCACCTGCATGGGCCTTGAAGAATTTACATCTGGAGTCTGTCTCTTGGCTGTTTCTTTTAATGGGCAGATTTTATCCCATTTTTGCAGGAGCTGTGTCCTGGTGCTGTGGTGAATTTTGGGCAGAGGACTGCTCAGTACCTCTTCAGTCTTGGGACTGCAGTTCCCATTTCCCTGCCCTGCAGCTCTGCTGACTCTGCAGAGCAAAACACAGTAAAATATAGGGGTAAAACAGATACCTTTTTAGTACTTGGAAAGAATAATTTCTTCCTAGATCTGCCTAGCTCCCGAGAAAAGCAGTGCCTGTTAGAAATGTGGATCATAACTCATCAGTGACGGGAGACAGTGTTCAGGGTCACCACGTGATGTTCCTGAACACAGGACTCAAACAGGGACAGCTTCCCTCTTCTGCTGCTCTCTCAAGGATGGGCTCTTTTGAAAGAGGGATGGTTGTGTGGGGAGAGCTCATCCCATCACTGCTCTATCCATCATAATAAAGGTTATTAACAGCCTACGTGACCAGCCTGCCTGTCCCTGCAGAGACAGTCCTGCAAACTCTGCACTATAAGCTTGGTTTTATTAAATATTTGCTTGACCAGAGAGGCAAAGCAGAACAGGGTAAACATGACTAAAGTAAATGTGGGCTGACCTTTGTCCATCATCCATCCAACGCCTGCGGCTGCTGCGGCAGGGAGGGCAGTGGGAGGTGAAGGTGATCCTACAACACAACAGCTTGGAAATTCTGGCTGCTCTGAGAGAATTTTGAAATATTTAGGGTGGCATAAAAGTGGTGGCTGTTTGTACAAGCCCAGGATTACCCTTTCCACTATCAGATCTAATCAGCCTATGGGTCAAAAGAATGTGGGATTTAGTCTCCCCACTATTTTTTGAAGTAAATTTTTCAGTTCCACCGGTGTTAGCAGAGCTGCACAGATCTGGAAAAGCTGCACATCCGGACCTGTGTCACTGTCACATCTTCCTCCCCGCTGGGATCTGCAAACAGGGATTTTTTTCCTTGCCTCCTACTTGTGTGAGCCTGGCTGTCATCACTGGTTACAACCCTGACTTCAGCAAAGTCACTCTGTGACAGAGGGGTTGGGACACTGCAGGAGTGGAGCTGTGTCTGGCTTGTGTCCCTTTTAAAATCAAGAACAGCTTTGTGAAGTTCTGATCTGGATGACAGAGGGATGAAGGGCCTGGCCACCAGGTTTATGTGGTCAGAACTCATTGAGGAGCTTGGCTTGTGAGGCCTGAGCTGGCAGAACTCTATCTCCCACATGCTCTGTGGGGCCATAAAGGGGTAAAGCTGTCCTTGGTACAGAAACAACCAAAAAAGTGAAGGAGAAGGGAGCAGATGGGTGTGTTGAGTAGGAAGAGGTGATGTGCCCACCAAATGTTTGAACTCCATACTGCTCCAACCACCATGGTGAAAACCATGGTGGGAGATTTTAAGGGACTGAGTGGTGCAAGGAAAACCTCTTCCCTCCCTTTGGAAAGGTACCAGGCTGGTCCTTGGGTCATTGGTGGTCCTGCTTCACAGTGCTATAGGCTTTATCACTGCTGGTAGATAAGCAACCCTTTCTCCTCAATCCCCTGAGATCCCCAGGAGAGCTGGATCTCTTTCAGAGGATGTTCCCTTGGCTGTGAAGTGGGTGGAGAGCGTGAAGTGGTGAGAATACAGGGGTGGGAGGATGCCCAGTGCTCCATTTGCTCCCAGCCCTTTGCAGATGTGGCAGTGACAGCTGGCACACCACGACCCCTGGGTCTGAACTCCAGGCTGGGCCAGCGTGGGGCTGCTTTGATCTGGAAACCACAGAGCTTCTGCTCAAACAGGCCCGTTCTGGACTGAGATCTCCCTGAAAGGATGTTAATGTCACACCAGAGCTGGCTCCTTCCTGGCAAACTTCAAGGGCTGTGGGAAAGCTCAGCATCCATCTGGCCCCATCCCTGTAGATACATCCCTGACCTTCTCTAGGCTTCAGTGCCTCGTCCAGAGGAGCAGGATAATAATCCTTCTCCAGTTCTGGCATCTCAGATAGCAAATACACACTTGGGCTGATCGCTGGCAGTGCAAGCAGCAATGCTGGGTGATGTTTTTACCAATACCCTTCTGCACTTCCAGTCAATATTTATGCTGCACTGTGGGGCACGTGTGTGTGTAAAAGAGAGGGAAAGGGTGCTGATTTATTACTCTGCCATGTGATTTCTGCTTTTTCTCCCAGCATCTTTTCTGTCAGGAGGGCTCCCTTTGTGCTGGTTTTAAGTAGAGAGCTCAGAGTGGAGAAAGGGAGGATTAGCAATTAAATACGCTCTGATGATGGCATGGTTATGAAGGAGGGAGGAGGAAGGAATACTCCACAGTAATGTACTTTTGTTTTCTTTTTTCTTTGCTTGTAGGACAGAATCTGCCAGGGAATTGGTGTTTTGAAGAGTTTTACAGCCTCTAATCCTTGTTGCCTTGGGAATACAAACCTCTCTAATCATGTTGCCGGCCATGTGGAAGTGGACTTGCCTGGTTTCTCACCTCCTGCTGTCCACCACAGTGTCACCTCTTGGCAGACAGCAGCCACCCCACCCAAAGAGGCCCTTCATCACCTTCACCGGAGAACAAGCAGAGGGAAACTTCAACCACTTGGTGGTGGACGAAAGAACTGGGCACATTTACCTGGGGGCTGTCAACAGGATCTACAAACTCTCCAGTGACCTGAAGGTCCTGGTGACCCACGAGACTGGTCCTGATGATGATAACCCCAAGTGTTATCCTCCCAGGATAGTCCAAACCTGCAACGAACCCTTGACGCCCACCAACAACATAAACAAAATGCTCCTCATAGACTACAAGGAGAATCGGTTGATAGCCTGTGGGAGTCTGTACCAGGGCATCTGCAAGCTCCTGAGGCTGGATGACCTCTTCAAGCTCGGAGAGCCCTTCCACAAGAAGGAGCATTACCTCTCTGGGGTGAACGAGAGTGGCTCTGTTTTTGGAGTCATTGTTTCTTACAGCAACATGGATGACAAGCTGTTCATCGCCACGGCCGTGGATGGCAAACCGGAGTATTTCCCCACCATCTCCAGCAGGAAGCTCACCAAGAACTCCGAGGCTGATGGGATGTTTGCGTATGTCTTTCACGATGAGTTTGTGGCCTCTATGATCAAGATCCCTCAGATACCTTTACCATCATCCCCGACTTTGATATCTACTACATCTACGGCTTCAGCAGCGGGAACTTTGTCTACTTCCTGACTCTGCAGCCTGAGATGATCTCCCCACCTGGCTCCACCACAAAGGAGCAGGTTTACACCTCCAAGCTGGTGCGGCTTTGCAAGGAGGACACGGCCTTTAACTCCTATGTGGAGGTGCCCATTGGCTGTGAGAAGAACGGGGTGGAATATCGCTTGCTCCAGGCTGCCTACTTGTCAAAGGCTGGAGCCATCCTGGCCAGGTCTCTGGGTGTTGGCCCTGAGGATGATATCCTCTTCACAGTCTTCTCCAAGGGGCAGAAAAGAAAGATGAAGTCCTTGGATGAGTCTGCTCTTTGCATCTTTGTCCTGAAAAACATCAACGACCGCATCAAGGACAGGCTTCAGTCCTGCTACAGGGGAGAGGGGACGTTAGACCTGGCCTGGCTCAAGGTCAAGGACATTCCCTGTAGCAGTGCGGTAAGTCAAGCCCCTGAGCACCCCACCTTGCCCTCCCCATGTGCTAACAGGTCTCGTCTTCAGATAACAAACCTTCTCAACCCTTAAAGCAGAGACCAAGGAACTGTGGTCTTGTCCTGGTCCTGGATCTGCCTCCAGCTCACCAAACCACCCAATTTAACCAGTTCATGCCCCACTTAGCTCATGGACAAGCTGATGAGGGTATCAGCAGACACGCTGTGTGTTCTGATGAGCTAAACCAAGGGGCCTTGGAACATTTAGGTGGAAATGTCTGTTGTAGCTCATGGTGCAAATCACAGGGGTGAAATCACTTAGACACAAGTGCACTCTTGGCTCAAACCTAAACCAAAAGAGTGCCTAGAGATGTTATGGCTTGTGCTGGTTTCTGTGGGTACTGGTGTAATTTTGTTTCCCTGGGCTGGAGCTGGGGCAGGATATATTCAAGGAACTTTATGAAGCCAGGGCTTCATTTCTTCCAGGGCTGAAAGCACTGGTCATTAACCATCAAAGCCCCTCACCTTCCGGTCTCCAGCCAGCTCTGCACTGAGAAATTAAGGCCTGGCTGCAGATCAAGGATTAAACACTGCAAGATTTAAGGGCAGGACTGGGGAAGAGGCTGGTCTGTCTGACCTACAAATAGTCTGAAGGAATTGCCTGGGTTTATTCCGAGT
The DNA here is from genome assembly GCA_032173965.1 of Sitta carolinensis. NCBI lineage: Eukaryota > Metazoa > Chordata > Aves > Passeriformes > Sittidae > Sitta > Sitta carolinensis. The sequence continues at coordinate 1,408,089 of JAVUNC010000005.1, forward strand.
GCCACTGCAGGAATGTGCACAGGGCTGGCTTTGATAGCAGGCACAGACAGGGGCATTACAGCCGGCCCCACACCCGGGGCTGCAGGAGCCGCTTCCCCGGGCTTTGATTCCCATCCTTAATTAGCTCTTTCAAGTGAGAGGCGAGCTCGAGCCTGAGCAAAGGGAATAGGGAGAAACACCAGAGTGCTTTCCTGCCTTGTAATCTCCAGGCAGGCGGTGCTCAGGACATGGGATGGCTCCTTTGTGCTCAAGCCTTGTTTGCTGGGGGATTCTTCTGATGCTCCTTGATGGGACAAGGATGGATCATGAGGAATGTGGATGGGAGTCTCATTGCAAGGACACTGATCCTGCCTTGCTCTGCTCTAATTCCCCTTTACACCCCTCAGTGTCCTTGCTTGACCTTGCCCTGCTCTCATTCTCCCACACTGAAGGGACAAGTCCTTAATTTTAGTTGGGATCTCTTCTGCCTAGACCCACAAAGCTCCCTGTGGAGCATTGCACAGGGAGAAAGGCTGTGCCCAAATCTGGCTTTGATTTTTTTGTTTAGCCTCAAGGCCTGTGCACATTCAAAGAGCTGCCTTTAGATTTAAGCTGGGAGCTTCCCACTGGAGTTTCTTTCCTGGGCTCTTAAGCCTCTCTGTGCATTTGCATATTTGCTCTGCTTGTGCTCCCACACTAACGTCTGCAGTGCTGGACCTCTCCAATTAGGAGGTTTGAAAACTTTCAGTCCTGCCTTCTGTGGCTTTAGACAGGAGCAAAAAAAGACCAACAGCTTTCTTGTGTCCCATGGGGTGAGTCCCAAACCAAGAAAACTGATGTCAGACCGAGCAGGGACAGGACTGCAGAGGTTGGAAAGAGGACACAGTGGGGAAAAGTGTTAGAGCATATTTATGAGTGTACATCTTCACTGTGAATCAGAGGCACTGCAAAAGAACCTGGAGATGCTTGAATTAAAAGCAGGAAGTCTGAAGTGTGTAACTAAGTAGGCTCTCCTTAAACGAGCCTGCTTAGAGCTGCTGGCAAGCCCTGCTTGAGATCAGCTGTGCTGCCTGAGGGAAGAGGTATTAGTGACTTGGCTGCTGAAAGGGGCTGCAGAGTCCAGCCACTAAGCTTGGAAAATATTTGATGGTTGGTGAAGTATTTTGGAGGCTGGCTGTGTGTCTGTGAGAGCCTGCTCTCCTCTGCTGATGTCCTGCTTGCCAGCCAAGCCCCAGCACTGCTGCTCTGCCACTCAGCACATTTGTTAGAGACAGCTCTAAAACCAATTACGAAGCCATCAGTGAGCCTTTCCCCGGGCCTGTGTGGATGTCAAACGTTTCTCTGCTGGTGCAATCAGAGGCTTAGCCTGCCTACAGTCCAGGCTGGAACTGAACTTCAGCTTTGCTGCCCTTCCTTCGGCAGCTGGAGTCCTGTATGAGAGCAGGTCCAGCTGATGAGCTGGGCACTGAGCATTTCAAAGTGACAGAGGAGAGATTTGGATTAGGGGTTAGGGAGAAATTCTTTACACAGAGGGTAGTGAGGCATTGGAACAGTTTGCCCAGAGAGGCTGTGGCTGCCTCTGAGTCCCTGGCAGTGCCCAAGGCCAGGCTGGACAGGGCTTGGAGCAAGCTGGGAAGTGGAAGTGTCCCTGCCCATGGCAGGGGGTGGTACTGGATGATCTTTGAGATCCTTTTCAATCCAAGCCATTCTGTGATTCTTTGTGGTATTAGCTGTAGGACTGAGGAGCTGCACTGTCCCTGCCTATCAGGGCTGGCTTTTAGTTACAAATATTCTAATTTTTCTAATATTTGTAACAGAGCAATAACTGATTCAAAGGGGCTCCACCTGACAGAACACTTCTGCTCCTCCTGCCTTGGCATAATCCTTGCTCAAGGCCATTTCAGGGCTAGAGAAATCTCCTGGGGACCATTCCCAGCACAACTCTCCAAACCTGCCATGTGCACACAAATAATTCCAGGGATGTGGGGGAACAGTGCTCTGGCCCCCAGCAGCAGATTCTGTAGCTCCTCTGGTCAGGCAGCTTGGTTACATCTGGAGCTGAGGTCAGGAAAGACCTTGGCTGGACAAACTTTGTCTCATGGTCAGGATTCAGTGGGAAGCATTGGGTCCCCAGATTGGGTTGAATGTTCTGGAGACTTGTTCCAGTCTGATTTGCAAAGGTCAAGGCAAAAAAACCCCTAAAATCTCTGTGTGACGAGCCTGTGATTGTCCCATGCCAAGTGCCTGTTGTAGATGTCAGCAGTGTGGTAGCAGAATTTCTAAAGTGGGAAAGGTGAAAGTCCAGAGATGAATGGAGAATCCTCATGTTCGTTCCTCTCCCATCCCTGTGTTACAGCTGTCCTCCCATTCATCTTCAGCATAAATCAGAGAAAAAAAAATGATGGATTTTTATGTCTGGGCCAGTGATTTGCAAATTGGTGATGTGCACTCAGGTGATGAATGGTCTCAGGTAATACCTCTCTGCAAAAGCAGGATAATAGCTTATATTTAAGCAGCACACTTGACCCCAAATGCTTAGAAATTCATATAATCAGAGAAAAATGAGGCTGGGAAAAAAGCATTCTTATGAGGTCATCTGATTTGCCCTTCTGCCCTACTTATAACGCTTCTGACAGATGTTTGTCTCACCTGTTCTTAACCTCTGGCTATGGAGATTCCTCTCTCTCCCTAAAATCTGTCTGTGCTGTAAAGAAGCTTTCCCTCATGTCGAATCTAAATCTCCTCTCTGGGTACTGAAGCCATTCCTACTTATGCAGTCAGAGGGCACCTTCAAACCCTCTGGCTCTGTGGACATGCAGGGTGTTGGCAAAGGCAGGGCTGTTCTGGAGGGGAAAAATTTCTTCTTAAATCAGAAAACCAGCTTCATGTTGGGTGAAGAAGGCTGTGGTTTCAATGTCCTTCATAAACTTGGTAATTGAGCAGCCTGATCTGGTTGAAGTTGTCCCTGCTCCTGGCAGGAGGCTGGACTAGATGAACTTCTAAGGTCTCTTCAGCTGTTCTGTGGCTCTGTGACACTGAAGGGAACTGCTGGATTTCCTTAAAAAAAAAAAAAAAAAAAAGGGGAAAAAAGGCTGTTTGAGAGGAAGATGGAGATGTAAATGGGCCTTTTCTGAACAGGAATTGATCACTGGGGGATTTGTTGATTGTCATTACAATGAAATAAGAGTAATGGGTGCATTTTGAAGCCTGGTGAGAGTTCCATTCCTGGGATGCTCAGCAGAGGCGGCAGGGGAACCTTCTCCTCTACCCTGGGGACCAGGCAAGTGAACTGCTGGGGGACAGAAAGAGTGGATGAAGAAGAGGAGGGTACTGGAGACTGACCCCAAAGCAGCCTGAGGGTGTCAGGGCTGTGGGGAGACAGAGAGGAGCCGGGATCCTGCTGGAACCTTGGCTGGCAATGAAGTGCCACACCCAGAGGGCTGCTGGCATGTGACCCTGGCTGTCAGCTCAGGAGCTGCTCCCATCCCAGGGCTGCTCCCCTGGGAGACCCTGGCCTCCTCCTCAGCCTGATTTGCCTCCCAGCCTGAGAGAGTCCCTGCCATGAAAAAGTGTCACCTCCTTCATTGCAGCTTCTATCAGATATGCAGCACCAGTATCTGTCCAAGATAATCAAAGTGTCAGTCCCCAGCTCCTGTCTGGCTTCTGCCTTTTGCTGGAATTTTCTTTTCCTTTTGGCAGGAAATGGGGTTTGACTGTTTAAATTGCTGTATTCAGTCTCTTCCTGTTTTTCATGGCAGCGCTGTCACTTGGGGGAGAACAGAAATGTTTTCAAAGCTGACTGGCCAACAAAAGGCCTTGTGTGAAGAGCTGGGCAATATTTTCCCAACACTTTGCTACCATTGTCTGACGAGTGACTTGGCTGTAAAGGTTTCCTGTGCTTCTGTTGGTAACTCCCCAAAATCTCTTTGCAGATGCTGCTGGTGAAATCTCTGAAAGTCCTGAACCATCTCCATGCATTTGTTCCTCAAGTGGGCTCTGCTCTCCTGCTCCCTCCTGCTTTGCCTGCATCCCTGCCCATCCCTGATGCCCACCAAGCAGGCACTGCTGTTGTCACGGGGTTTAGCTGGGTTCAGGAGGAGTCTATGGGTTATTCCTTCCATGTTGGGCATGTTTGGAGGCCAGCTGGGTGCACAGATATTTTACTTTGGCTCCATAGGGATGAACACTGCCTGGTCCTTGGGGATGACCCTTGGACCCTCCTGCTCCATCCCACCAGGTTAGGAATGGCCATTTCAGGCTCAGGTGGTGGAAAGGTTTCCTGTATGGTATGGGACAGCCAGCTTGACTCCTGAGAAGGGGAGAGGTGGCCGAGATTTTTCAGCCTATTTCATATTCCGCTTCCTTGCAGGGCTTCTGTTTGTAATCCCTGGTTTTAACAGGACACAGAGCACCTCTGAGAGACCAGGATGGGGAGTAGCAGGAGGTTTTACAGGGGGCTTGGCTAAGGCACAAACCCTCAATTTGTAGCCCAGAGACTCCTGGATCTTAGTGCTGTGCCCATCTGTTGCAGGAGGAGGGGATCTCTTCCTTTCTCTTGCATTCCTCTGTGGCATGGTGGGCAGGAGAACAGGGTCATTTAGAAAGAAGGGGCAGCTGGAGCTGATGGATAGAAGGGGTGTTTCGAGGGAAAAAAATCACCTTACAAGCAAAAAAGCAGGAACTGTCATCCCTATCTGTCATTTCTCCTGTTTTCTCTTAAAGTTGAAAGGCTGGGGAAAAGGCAGAGGTAGCTGTTGCTCGTTGGGAGGAGGAATGTGTGGAAGGAGATCCATGCAGTCCAGGTGCTTTGGCATTTTGCACACCCAGCCCTGCCTGTTTCTCCTGGCTGGATTGCTGAGTACGTGAGCCTGACTCTTTCCCAGGGGAATGGATCAATCCCAGGGATGAGTTACCAGTTTCATTTTACCTCATGTTCTCCCTGTTTTCCAGCTGGGCTTTCCTAAGTTAATCCCTGTGTGTGCCAGTGCCACTGGTGCTTGCACAACAGCACTTTTTGCTCATCCCAGCTGGACAGACCATGCACGAGTTTTGTGTACACATCTCCAAATTTTACAGGCTGGTGTTTCTGATTCAAAGGGTTTATGGACAGCTGAGGTCAGCTCTTGGTCAATTTTTAACAGCACTTTCTTCTTCCACCTCTGAAAATGCAAATAATAGCAGGAAACCCCCGCAAAAATGATGAAGTTCAGGTTTTGGAAGGGCAGAAATGCTGTAATGCCTCTCTGGGAATGCTCACTGGAGACTGGGAGCTGGAGCAAACAGGCTGGAAGCTGCCAGATCTGTGTTTGTGCACTCGGTCCCCTCGGTTTGTGTTGGATGGCGTGCAGGGTGTGCAGGGCATGCTGGCCCAGGGGCCAGCAGCTGTGATAAGAGGTGACAAGTGTCCTCCTGCTGACACTGGGGGCTGCAGAGGGTGGATTCTGAGCTGGGGAGGAAGAGGGGTGCTGGGTAGGGCTCTGGCTCAGGGCTTTCTGCAGCTGAGCTCTGTGATTTGCAAATCTCCCCCTGCGCCTTCCGCCTCCCCTGCAGAGCTGGCTCTGCTCTGGGGTGAAAAACACTTCCACAGAGAGAAATTCCCTGTTATCTCCCCACAGGAGGCAGCTCAGGGAGTTCTCTCCAGGGACACAGCTGGGATTTCTCAGGGTTGTGGTCAGTGGTGGAAGTGGCCGGAGATGTCTGGGGCTGTGCTCCTCGGGCTAATGGAGGGCATCTGAGTCCATGTCTGCAGTGCTCCCAGCAGGGTCCTGGCCCCTCTGAGCTGGGATTGGGAAATTCTCCCCACTGCTTCCACTGTGAGGTGAGCCCAGGCAGCACGTGGGTTCATCTCTTTTCCCTGGATGATGCTTCTCTCTCCCAGTTGCCACCTCTCAGCTTTCAGCCAGCAGGGATAAGGACAGGCCCCTGCCTCTGCAAAGTGCTCTACGCTCCAGGCAGAGAAAAAAAGTGGCTTTGGATGCTCTGAGGGAGAGCAAAACAAAAACTCTTAATCCCCTACATCAACAGAAGCTTGCACTTAAGGGCTGTGAACCAGGGCCTAATTGCATGGAGAGGATGATTGCATTTGAGGTATTAAATACGTTTCCCAGTATTAAACACCTGTCCTTGAAAGGATACTGCCTGGCCAGTGGATGCAGAAATAATCCTGCCAGTAATTAATTATCTTCACCCTGAAACACCCCCACCCTGAAACCTCTCCTTCCCAAATCCTCACTGACCTGGGGAAAAAAAACCCCAAACATACATTGGAAACAACCTTCTCAAAAACATTTATTGCCTCCCAAAGCATGAAACAGGAGGAAACCCTCTGTCTCCAAGTGGCTGGGTGCCAAACCCTCTCACAGAGCTGTTCTCTCACATCTGGGTGACCCTGCTCACACAAAATGTTCATTGAGGGCAGTGTAGGACCCAAGAGCCCCTGCTGTGTCTGAGATATTCCAGGCACGGCTCCCTCCCCCCATCCATCCCACCTCTGCACCAGTTGGCTTTGCCTGAGCAGCTCAGCATCCCCCCAGCTCCTGCTGGTCCCCCGTGTGCAGGTGAGCAAAGTGCAGCCTCCCCATCCCTGCCCGCGCCGCCTCCCCGCGCTCCTTGCCGCACGGACAATTAGATTTATTTCTGGGAACTGCTCTCTGCTGCTTCCTCTGCCAGCAACGCGGGCTGTTTTCTTCTGTGGTCGAGCCCTGTGGTCGCCTGTGGCTCAGCTTTGCATTTTTGGAGGCCTCCACACGATCTCCTCACGTTCTCTTCCGCGCCAGGAGATCGGCGACTTCGCAAACCTGACCTCGCGTCGCCTCGCCGGGAGGTCGCCTGGCAGGCCAAGGGGAATGCTTGTGCAAGAGAGGGGTTTTTAAATGAAAAAAAAAAAAAAAGAAAAAGGCAGAAAGCAAACCCCAGATGTCCTGGAAGAGCCAGAAGCAAAATGACTCCAGCTCCCTTGGTGAGGCCGATGCTATTTAAAGCAGCCGGAGCAGGGGAGGTTGTACAATGCCCATTCTGTCGAGGAGGGGGTCGAGGGGGTGCTGGATGCAGCTTTGCTCTCTGGGATAAATCCTGCACAGACCCTTCCTCCCCCTCCTGATGCCAGTGGAGCTGTCAGGGTGAAACACAGTGCAGGGTCTGTCTCAGAACTTGGAGGCTCGGTGAAGATATTCAGCCTCTGGGAAAGATCTGATGCGTGTGTCTATTTATTTGTATGCCAGGAATGTAACATAAGACTTATTTATTCTTCCTCCTTGAAATTTCTCTATCTGTCTAAATTGCATGGATGGGTTCCCATTGTACCTGGTAGGATAACATAGATATTGGAAGGCTGGAGAGTGTGGAGATGGAAATGAAAAAAGCTGTTTTGCTCACAAAGAGATGCCTGAATCACATCTGACCATATTTCTGCCCCAGACACTCCCAGCCTGGCACCTGCATGGCTTTGCTGTTGCAGGATATTGTTTTTGTTCTGTTTGTTTGAGAAGCATTTTACTAGGAATGGGACAATCTTTGGGTAACCTGGCAACAGCTTCAGGACAAAATTTGGTGTTTGCAGGGTGAGCACAGACCTGGTGGTGTAGCTGTATCCAGGTTCGGGATGGAGCTGGAGTTCCATCCCTGGAAATGCTCAAGGCCCGTTTGGATGAGGCTTTGAACAATGTGATCCAGTGAAAAGTGTCCCTGCTCATGGCATGGGGTGGGACTGACTGATCTTTAAAGTCCCTTTCAAGTCAAGCCACCCTATGATTCTATATTTAAAGAAATACTCAACACTAGGAAAGGCAGGACATTCAGACAGGACTGGAACTAAATGGTAAAGACTGAGTTTTGTTTCCTCCATGCAGCACTGGGAGCTGGTGTAGCTGATGGAACATGTGGGTGACATTAGATCAGTAAGAACAACATTGCATTTCCCCGTTTCAATGTCATTGCCCCGTCGTTGTCAGTGATCCAAAATATAATAGGATTTGTACAGCTGATTTATCCTGTAAACAAGCAATATTAGCCAGGCACGTATTTAAACAAGGAGAGGGAGAGGCAGAGTGAGGGAAAGTGCAGCAGGGAATAATAAAAATTCACTCCTCCTAAGAGGCAATGACCGCACTCTTGGGTTGGGGCTGTTGGTCGGGATCCCAGGGCAGGAAATCAGATTGTGATGGTGTCCCTGCTCCCAGGGCTGGCTGCAGCCTCCCGATGGCTCAGTCCTGCTTTCAGATTCGGGGGCAGTTGGAGCCTCAGTGAACTCACACTGCCTGGTGCGAGCGCCCTGAATTCCTGCAGCACCGCGATCCGCGCAGATAAGCGGCTGCAAGCGGGAGATTTTCCCTTTCAGGACTCGAGTGCTTTAGTTTGTTGTTTAAACTGATAACCAAGCTTCTTTAAACTCACCATCTTCTCTGAGATGACGGGACCAAGCACATCTCGATTCTCCCTGATACAGATGCCAGCCCTTGATCTCAACTCTCTGTTATTTGTTGAGCCAGCCAAGCTCTCTCCATTTCCCGGTGCTGAAGAGCAGCAGCACATACATCTCACTCATTACAGCACTTAAATCACCTTTGTAGGACCATGGTGAGGTTTAATTAATGCTTTTAAGAGGCTCAGGGCTCTCGGGGTGAAGGTGTTGCCAGCATGCAAAGCAGCCTTGTTGTTTCATTTCTGCGGCGCTGTTGGCGCGGGTGGCACTTTGCAGCCCAAATGATGATTTTTTTTTTCCCCGTGTAACAAAATAGTAATTATAGCAATTGTGATGCAGTGAATTGCTGGTGGTGCCATCAAAGGGAGGCAGCCAGACTTTATCTGACCAGGTGCTGGTGTGCATTCAATAGGAATGAGAGGGCTGATCAGGGAAATGTGTCATCCTTGAGGATAAAATGCAGCACCTTCTCTCAAAGGTGTCTTTCTGCTTACACAAAAAGCCCTTTTCACCTAAGATTTCCTCTCTCTGGGACTCCTTCTCCTGTCTCAGCCAGAGCAGCACCAGAGAATATCAGTGCTGCTGTGTTTCAGGTGTGTAACAGAGCTTTGCTGCTGGAATAAGTTCTTACAGAAGAGCTCTAGCAGCTTATTTGATCAATACTTCCCTTTTGAAAAATCCCTAAATGCTTATTTACCCAACAGTCTGTGGCAGTTTCAAAGGCAGAGTCTCCACACTCAATAATCTCTTTTTTTTGGGGTGTGAAAAATTTTAAGTGAATTTTTCAAAGCACTGATCTGAGAGCCACAGAGATTATATTTCTCTGTTTATCCTTCAATGCTTCATCCATATGATCCTCTGAGCCAGCAAGGGGAAGTTTATGGGACCACAGGAAAGCTCAGCTTCCTTTTACACCTTTAACAGTCACACTTGCTGCTCTTCAGGTATCATCCATCCTTCTGGCTTGTAGGAATGAACCTCAGTGGCCACGCAGCTTTGGGGTGTGATTTTCACCCTGCCTGCAGGGATTTGGTTGTTGATGCTGAGATTTGGAACCGTGCTGCGGGAAATTTTCTGAAGAGATGGAAATCGCAATATGCAAAAGGGTAGAATTTGGATGACACACTGATGTCTGGGGTTTGGAATGGGAAGATCTCCATGCATGGAATGTTTTATTATCTCGGTCTGCATTGCTGCTGGAGGTGCTGTCCCTTCTCTGTGCCTACATCAGACTCTTGGGGTCTAAGCAAGGCACTGGAAATACCACTTAAATCACAAAATTACTTTCCTTCATGGGGACGTGAACAATTTCCCTCTAATCACAGCATTATAGAACAGTTAGGGTGGAAAGGACCTTAAAACTCACCCAGTTTCACCCCACTGCTATGGACAGGGACACCTCCCACTAGAGCAGGCTGCTCAGAGCCCACAACAGCCCAGTGCTGCTTCCAGAGCAGCCCCAGCAAAAGTGGGAACCAGAGATGGAGAAGAAACCAACAATAAATTGCAATTGAGTCTCCATGGCTGTGATAGGGTCAGCAGATGGTGAAAGCAGGGCTCTGCATCTCCAAGGTGTGGCAAAAAGTAAGGAAAGCAAACTTAGTGCCAGAATTGTTTAAATTTTGTAATATTGGGCTCTAGAAAATTTGTAGGGGCCCACTAATGGATTTAGCTTGTGCACATCTTAGGGCACTGTAATCACCCAGAAAGGCAGGACTTGGAGGATGCTAAATTTATAGCAAAAATTTACAGCACAATTCCTTTTATCCACAATGACTGATCATCACCCAGCTCTGCTGAGCACGAGACCTGAAGACTGAAGGAACCTGTTGCTCTCTGCAAGAAAGGCAGCCTCCTCTTCAGGAAATTGCAAATTTTACGACGTGGAGGAACATGGTGTAGATTGTTGGGAAGCCTTACACTCACAGCAGAGCAGCAACATAAATGCAGGCATAAAAAGTCTGTACTCCATTAAGATTCTGCAGCACTCTGGAAACTTGACACCAGCCCTTGAACTGATGCTTAAACTACAGACCTAAAACCCAAACGCCTGTACCAGTTCTAGTCAATTTGAGTAACTTTCCCTCTTGTTCTTGCGTTCCTGAATTGTGTCTGAATGAAAACCTCTCAGCAGAGTGCAATTCCCCTGTAATTGGTAAAGTTACTGTAACTGCACCATCGTTTGTATATGGTGACATGTAATTGCACAGTAACCACTGCTGTGGGTGCACGAGTGAAAAGCAGAGTGCAATTATAATGTACTTCCAAATGCTGACTCTTTATCCACACTCTATTATATCACAGAGGGGAAATGAGGCTGGGTATTTTTGGATGTCATCAGACTCCAGACTGACTGCTGAGGAGGGGTTGGTTGGTGGTCAGTGCTATCTTTGGTTGCTGCCCATCTCTTTGTCCAAAAAATTTTGAGCTGCAGATGACAAAGAACTCCAACTGGACAAACCTGCAGCCTTTTCCTGACCCACTGCCAGGAATGCCTGGGGTGGGGAGGGCGGTGACAGGCGTCAGATTCTGGGAATGATGTTGCAGGAGGGGAAATCCAGAGGGGCCGTGTCCATCCTGCACTGGGATTTTACAGCTTGCCACAGCAGCAGGATGAAACGTGATGGCTCTGCTGAAGTTTTGTGGGGACAAAGGGCAGGTGACCCAAAATCCATTGATTTCACAGGAGGCAGCGTGGCCAGAAGCTGAGATACTGCAGAGGTCAGAGGGAGAGTCAATCCAGCTCCAGGAATGCCAAGTGCTAATGCCATGGGCAGGGCAAAGCAGTGTCCAGCCAGGAGTTCACCTTGCACTCAGCCATGTTCAAACCATCAAGAGAATGTGCACCCGCAAACAGGAGAAGCACAAACCTTGGGTGCCATGCTGCTGCCGTTGGAATTTAAAGTCCTGTGGTTTGCAGGGAGATGGTTTCCGTTAGTTCCAGCTCCACTCTGTGGAGATTTATGGTTTACCTTTGCTGCAGGTGACCTAGACCCTAAATTTCTTAGCTTGGGTCTCTTCAGATACTCTGAAGTTCCTGCTGAGAGGTTTTTCTATGTCTTCCATCTCTCTAGATTTCTAAATATCCTATTGAGTGGACATGTGCCCACCTTCTCCCTCACTCAGCCCTTGCAGGCAGGCAGGAAGGAAAGGAGATCTTGCAGTCAAGTGATGGAAAAGACCTTGGATGTCTCCTTGCAAGGACTCCAATGCCTCTAACTGTTGATTTCTTACTGCTGTTGGCTCCCTGGCCCTGCTGGCAGCACAGACATCCATTAACGTGTGTCCCCTCCATCCTCTGCATCAGCCAAGCCTGAGATAACAGGAGAGAGGAGCCAAGTACCTGCCACCACATGAAGACAGGGCTGTTAGGTATTAGCTGTAAATCAAAGGCAAGACTTGGCCACTGGGCCAGCCTTTATCCCTGGTGAGTCTGTGGAATTGCTTTGGTGCCTGCTGAGATATCTGGGAAAAAAAGGCTCCGGTGCTTTGATTGAGGAGGAAGATTCTGCTGGAGTGAAAGCAAGGAGGAGTGAGGGGTGGCTAATCCTTTATCGAGGCTCTTCCCCAAATGTGGATTAGGCTGTGTCTGATTAGCAGGGGCTGTTTCAGAGGCAAAGAGTGAAAGCAGATGTTTAAGGGACAATTGGTGTATTATGAGCACTGTTTGCCCACGTCCCCTGATATTTGGTGCTTCCGCCACTCGTGAGATGCCAGCATGCTTGCTCCTGCTGGGAATGGAGGACAGGGAAGGGGGTGATGGAATCAAATCTCTAACCCTTCTGCTGAATTTGGGGGTTTGAGGGGCTCAGCAAATCCCTCCGGGACTGAGCCAGCACCAGCCTTGTAAACCCATCCTCTCCAGGAGGGCTTGGAGGTGTTAATTATTTATTTGATAGGCTTAATCCTGGAGGAGGTAAATGCCTGCCAGAATCCTGTAAATCAAGGCCATTCTTTTGCACATCCTTCCTGTTGCAGTGGTGACTGTGACACTTGGCCATGGTGCCACAGCTGCAGATGAAGCCCTGGTTGGTGACTCAGGCAGAGGGGGCAGAACACAACCAGGTAGAGAGGCAGCTGGTGGGCTTGGGGAGGGCATTTACACCCTGGGAGCTGCCAATCCATCTCAGATGGAGACATTTTGGATATGCAGAGCACCTTATAAACCTGTGCTTCGCAGTTTCCCTGGGGCAGGGTGGTGGTGAGAAATATTCCCTCATTTGCAAGTGGGAATTTGGTGTGGGATGATGAAGTGATTGATTCCAGTCCAACATTCCAACTGCAGGCCCCCCTTTCATCCCAAGTTACCTGCTGCTGGCTGGGACTTTCTGGGTTGGATTTTAACTGCTCAGGATGTGAGAACTGCTGGTATTAGCCCCACCTCTTTAGACCTTCCCTTTGCCTCTGCCTGCCATCCCAGCAGCAGCGTTAGCAGTGAATTCATGCCCTCACCTCCTCCTTCATTCTGCAAAGTCGTTAACATGAAATTGCCAGGCAGAGAAGCTCCAGAGAGTTTAACGTGGCTACTTTATATTGCAGCTAGGAGTGTCTGGAATTGAAAATAAACCTGTGCTTGCAACTCCTGACCCTTTCATCATAAATCCAAACTTCCTTACGTGTCTTTCTTTGCTGCAGAAGATGACTGTATTTCTGTCTCTACAAAGGCCTGTGTGCAGCTGAGAGCCACAGCTGTGCAGGAGCTGGGTGGTGTTTATTTGTAGGGTTTTGCTTGCTGGCGTTTTTTTGGCAGATGATCCCCAGAGGAAATAACCCAAATATGTTAAATGAAAATAGTTTTCATGTGGCGTGTGGCTTGCTGGCCTTGCTCCTGTTCCTGGGGGAGGGCTGTCCACATGGCAAACCACAACGCTGTGATTGCTTCTCTGGCACCCAACCAGCAGCACGTGAGTGGACATAGAATTCTAGAATAGTTTGGGTTGAAAGTGACCTAAAACTGTCAAATTCCACCCCCTGCCATGGGCAGAGACACTTCCACTATCCCAGGTTGCTCCAAGCCCCATCCAACCTGGCTTTGGACACTTCCAGGGATCCAGAGCCAGCCACAGGTTTTCTGGGCAACCTGTGCCAGGGCCTCCCCACCCTCATCATAAATAATTTCTTCTTTAAATCTAGTGTGGCTCTACCTTTATTAAAAAATCTGCACCCCTATTTCTTTGTAAGTCCTTCTTGTAAGGGTGTGTTCTTTCTGTAAATAAAATCAGGGGAAAAAGATGAAATGAATAGGCTTAAATTTAATTTTGTGTCTGTGTGGGATTTTCAGCCCCATAAAGGGTAGGTCTGAGTTCAGCTGGAGCCCAGTGAGGTAGAGAAGGAACTACCCAGTGGCAATGGGATTAATAAAATCTCAACAGGTTGGAGATGAGCTGCAAATCAGCCACAGCTGCTTAATGCTGTGGTTCTGGGGGCTGTGTCCTCCCAGGCTCCTGCCTGGGATGGGCTGGATGATGTAGGAAGGCAGCCAGATGATGTTAGGGATCCTTTCTGCTCCCAAGTGCCTCAGCTGGAGTGGTTGGTTTTGGCTGTGCTCCTCCAAGGAGGATGCCTCTGACTGTGCCAGCTCTGCTGGATTCATCTCATTTCACCCTTGTCAGAGTAATTTTCTCTGGTTTGGGATGGAGATTTGTACCCTGTACCTTAGGTAAGTGTCTGCTGGCACTATGAAGCTTTTCATCATCTTGGTGGTGAAGAAAGCTGTCTTGTTTTCCTTGAAATTTTTCCTCCCTTTCCCCTCTTTCTGCCCTTCGGGGGTTTCCTGCTTTCATTCTTCTCAGCCTGTCAGGCCATGAGCACTGAGGCAGTTTGGTTATAGCCTCAAAACACAAATTGTGCTCATCTCAGAGCTTAGGAGTTTCTGGTCAAGTAGGGCTTGACGTTGGCACGAGGCTAGTGCCCCTATAACGATATACTGTCCCTGGTATCTGCTGTGAGATGTGACCAAAAACAGAGCAAAACAGTTTCTAATTTAGAAAGCAAAAGAAAAAAACTTTATTACTTATAATAGGCAAAGAAGACACATACAGAAGAACATGGAAACTTTTAAAAAAAACCACTCTTCCTCCCCCCCCCACCAGTTCTCAACCTAACAAAACAAACTGAAAATTCCCCATCATGTTACCACCTTTTAGATAATTAATCTTCAGTCTATTACCACCCTTCCGATAATCAGTACTCAGCTCGTTGAGGAGAGATAGGAGTCCTTCTTGCACCACATCGTGGCCTCTTCCTCCATGTCCAGTGCTCTCACCACTGTGCATGGACCAGAGCTGCTTCTAGGGTTTTTCTTTTTAAAGATGCTTTGGTTAGTTCCAAGAAACGACAGCTTCTCAAATTTTGGGACACCAGTCCCCCCCAATATTACCCCCTGGGGCCGAGGGGCCTTGAGAACAGAGCTCTTCCTCTCATCTCTGTTCACACTACTGTCCACTCTTGGCTCCAAGCCAATGCCTCTCCCCAGATACAGCTTCTATGTTACAGAAAAGAAATGAGTCCGTCCATGGCTATACAAAAGAGTCCAGCCAAAGCTACTCCATCATCTCCTCCCACCTAGGATTCTTTTCAGCATTCTCTGACAATCTTCTACTTGCACAAACTTTCATCATCTTTGCTTAATTCTCTCTATCTTTCTTCTTCAAATTCGGGAGGATTAGCATTTATAAAGTTTCCATCATTTACGAAAAGGGTTAAAATCTTGGGCTTTGTTTCCCCAGAACTCTCACGGTATCTTTGCTGCTGGGCACTCTTCTCACGCCACCCCCCCATACTCCTTCGGCCGTGCTGTCTAGTTGTTGATATCAAATTTCAAGGTGACGGAGATCACAGACACGGTTTCTCAGTCTCTCTCTCCAGGGAAAGGGGGGGGGGGGGGAAGGGAAAAGAAGGCTGTCTGATGCCTCTCGAGGTTCTTGTACTCTCTCCACCCTTCCATCTTGCAGGATTTTTCCTCTCCCCCTCTCTGTCCAAGGTTCCAGGCCTACCTCACCCAGGCCGCATGGCTTCCCCTCCCCGCCCAGCCAGCCGCTGGGCAGGGGAGATCCCTCCGTCCTCAGGGACCGGAACCAAGAGAGAGCTTTCCAGGGAGCCCTCTGCTTTTAACCCCTTGTGTTCTCAGAGGCGGATCCTTGTCCTCAGTGGCCACACCAGGTGCCAGTCTTTAAACCTGAGCACTCATTGGTTTGACCACTGAAGTTCAGAAAAACTCATTTTTTCCAAACTACGACAGACTTGAAGACCTGGATTCTTGGATCTTACAGCCACAGGACAATTCAGGTTGGCAGGACATTGAGGGGCCATACAGTTGGGCTGAGGGGATTCCATTTAGGCTGAGGGGATCACCTGGCTCTGTTGGAAGGTGCATTTCCAGTTTGGTTGGGTGGTTCCTCCTCTGGTTCCTCCTTTCTCCTGCTGATTATGGATTTCCACGTACCAGGGCTGGGTTGCAGATTTATCTTGTACTTTTTGCTGGTGTTTTGGACTAGCAGCATGCTGCCTGATCTGTTCCCTAATTGCTCTTTGAGCCGGTGTTTTAGCTCTGCTAAAAAGGGCAGGGCACAAACACTAATGACTCCTGCAGGCCAGAGCTCAGGCTAGTTGATCCCTCCTAATGGCTCTTTGAATTCCTCCTAGGTTTTATGTATTTATAAACACATTTAGGACGAATTATTCTTCTATTCAGCAAAACCATCTGTAATTATTGCCCGTAATTGCTGGGTGAGGATAAAATGAATCAACTATCAGGCTTTTACTGCTCCTGAACTCAAGCAGGGAGCATCACTTTTTTTAGCTGCTTTTCCAGGAAGATTCGAGTTGAGTCAAAGAAAATTGTAACAGTCCTTTAGTAGTGATATATAAAAACTAGGCAACCTTCCTGTACAGTTAATTATTGCTTTTCCAGGCCTTAGTCCAGCAAAACATTTTAAGTGGATGCTTAACTTGAAATCTGTAAGTGGCCCCAGAGAAGTTAATAAAGTCCAACTGCTCTGGGGATTGTGTGCTGGCTGATATTTGGAGTTTTATTGGATTTATTTTGTGGAGATCTGAGACCTGTATTAGCTTCACCTGCCTTGATGGTGCCTGAAGGTAGAAAAGCTGCCTGTGCCATGTTCCTGTTTTGTTTCTGGAACTTCCTGAAGCGCAAAGAAACACCCTTAGGGAAAACTGGACATTGCATTCATTTAAGTGAAAGGATCCCAGTGGAGAATCTCTCTGGTGAAAATGCTGTTGAGCTCAAATGCAGTGGGTGTTGCAGCTCAGGCAGCAGTATTGAAGAATAGGGGTTTTTCTCTGATTTTTGGGAGTTCATGGATACCTCCAAATAAATCTGGAAGGCCCTCATGTTATCTGTGGAAGCTTCCCTCCTCTCCAAAGAACTTCAGGGAGTTACAGCACCCCAGTAAAATGGAAAATCACAGACAGGTGGGAAGGCACCTTGAAAGAAAGGAAAGCTGGGTGCTAGTGTCCTTACAAATAACTGCATGGGTGAGGGGTCTTTGGGAGGAATGGGAGTTAATGTCTTTGAAATGGGTATTAAAGTCTCTGCCAACCACAATCTGCACAAGTTCCTTACAAAACCTGGGAATTTTAACTACAGTTTGGACTCCCGAACTTGAGGGTTGGACAAATGGGTCCAGGCAAAGTCTGTTCACAGAGCCCACATGGTCTGAACTTCTGGAGGATTCCCCGAACCCAGGCAGCCTGAACTGCTGAGGTGTGGGCAGAAATGATCCGTTCAAGGGGGGATGGATACGTGGCAGGTGGTTTGGGAAGGCTGCACCCTCCTGGCACCTCAGCAGTGGGGAGAGGAAGAGGGTGAGTTTAGGATAAAAGGAGGCTGTGTGCTCTGAAACCCCAAGAGAGAAACCCCACGGGGGTATGCCCCAGTGGACCCTCCCTCCCTTTGCTCAAATGAAGTCACAGGACTCCTCTGTCTCCTTTACTGACACTGGCTTTTTGGGATTCGGTGGTCAAACCAATGAGTGCTCAGGTTTGAATATTGGCACCTGGTGTGGCCACGGAGGACAAGGATCCCCTCTGAGAACACAGGGGTTTAAAAGCAGAGGGCTTCCAGGAGAACTCTCTCTTGGTTCCACTCCGTGAGGGATTTCAGATCTCCCCTGCCCATGAAGGAGTATGGAGGGGGAGGTGTGAGAAGAGGTCGTGGGAGTTCTGGGCAGGCACAGTCCAAGGTTTTAACCCTTTTCATAGATGATGGAGACTTTATAAATGCTAATCCTCCTGAATCTGAAGAAGGAAGAGAGAGGGAACTGAGCAAAAGTCATGAAAGTTCGTGCAAGTAGAAGATTGTCAGAGGATGCTGAAAAGAATCCTAGGTGGGAGGAGATGATGGAGTGGCCTTTGGCTGGACTTTTCTTGTACAGCCATGGACGGACTCATTTCTGTGACGCAGAGACTGCATCTGGGGAGAGGCATTGGCTTGGAGCCAAGGGTGGGCAGTAGTGTGAACAGAGATGAGAGGAAGAGCTCTGTTCTCAAGGCCCCTTGGCCCCAGGGGGTGAAAACTGGGGGGGACTGGTGTCCCAAAATTTGAGAGGCTGTTGTTTTTTTGGAACTGACCAGAGCATCTTTAAAAAGAGAAACCCTAGAAGCAGCTCTGGTCCATGCACAGTGGTGAGAGCACTGGACATGGAGGAAGAGGCCACGGTATGGTGCAAGAAGGACTCCTATCTCTCCTTGATGAACTGAGTACTGATTATCAGAAGGGTGGTAATGGACTGAAGATTAATTATCTAAAAAGTGGTAACTTGACTGGGAATCTTTAGTTTGTTTTACTGTGTTGAGAACTTGGGTGGGGGGGGAGGAAGAGTGTTTTTTAAAGTTTTCATCCTCTTCTATGTGTATCTTCTTTACATATTATAAGTAAATGAAGTTCTTCTTTCCTTTTGTTTCTAAATTAGAAACTGTTTTGCTCTGTTTTTGGTCACATCTCATAGCAAGCACCAGGGACAGTATATCTTCATGGGGGCACTGGCTTTGTGCCAGTGTCTAACCATGACAAGTGTGTTTTTACCCCACACCATCCAGTCCCACCCCCTGCCGTGGGCAGGGACACCTTCTACTATCCCAGGTTGTCCCAAGCCTCGTCCAACCTGTCCTTGGCCACTTTCCAGGGATCCAGGGGCACCCACAGCTTCTCTGGACCATGTGTGCCAGGCCCTCACCACCCTCACAGCCAAAAGTTTCTCCCCATCCAACACTGCTCTCTGGCAGTTTGAAGCAATTGCCTCTTGCCATGTCCCTCCATCCCTTGTCCCAGGTTCTGCTCCAGCTCTCTTGGAGCCCCCTGAGGTACTGGAAAGGGCTTTAAGTTTATGGCATTTAATTCTTACCATGGGCCCTTTTGTAGATTTGACCTGGGCTGAGCCTCTCTTGCTTGGGCAATGCCTGGACACTCCTTGGAGGACGATAATTTCCAAGATGTAACATAAACAACCTTACTGAGTTTAGGATTAGGAGAGGAGTGGTTATTTAGGCTTCATAGGTGTGATTCTTAATGCTGGATCCCAGGTCCAGAGGACAGGTTAGGGTCTATTTTATTTGCCAGTGAAGATTTAGCTCAGTAGTTCTTACTCTAGATCTATGGGAATGGTGTGCATTTATTTTTTTCCTTTTTTTTTTATTCCCTTTTGACAGAACTTAGGTATGTTTAAGACATTTTCAGCAGACTTTCACTTGATTGGTGAGTCTTGACTGGTAAAACTAACTGGTAAAGCAGTAGGAAAAAGGCTTAATGTAATGTATCCTGCTGGGCTGTCATTCAAGAGAACCAACTTTCCAGTTCTCCTTCTGGCTGTAACTCATTGTGCAACTTTGGAGAGGTTTTTTTTCCACTTCTTTCTCCAGTCCTCCCTGATTTTTTGTCAGCCTGCATGAATCACAGGCACGTTACGCAACGGATGGACACTTCCCAAATGGCTAAAAAACTGGTGACTTCAGCTGTTTACCCCCTTCTTCTTTCTTTCTTTGCAGCTGTTAACAATTGATGACAATTTCTGTGGCCTGGATATGAATGCCCCCTTGGGAGTATCATCCATGGTGCGAGGGCTGCCCATTTTCACCGAGGATGGGGACAGGATGACCTCAGTGATTGCCTACGTCTACAAGAACCACTCCCTGGCTTTTGTGGGCACCAAGAGTGGGAAGCTCAAGAAGGTAAGACCAATGTGGTTCTCCAACTCAGATTGTTGTATTTTTTATGGTGATTTAAGTGTTGCATCGAGCACGAGTGCAGTTCTTGTCCTAAGGTGCTCCTGTTTTGAGGATGAAAAATGGTTTGGTTGGCAAAAATAAATATGTTTCGCTCTCTAGGGATGGAGATGATCTGAGAAAGGATAAAATCCTTCTTCCAAATGGTTATTCATCAGGAAATTAATGCTTCAGAAGTGAAACCACAGCCCCAGTCGCAGATGGACGTGATGTAATTTGCATCCAACAGAAATTTCTGTGCTCAGACCATCTCTAATTGAGTCGTTGATCACAGGGTGTCTGTGCACGCCGGAGAAAAACTGACTGGGCCTGAAGTTTGGGAAACAGGATTCATGCTCTGGAGGTCTTTCTTCAGGGCAGTGTGACCAGGCTGTGATTTCACCACGAGCCCAGCACGGGATTCGTGGCCGCCCCGTTGACATCAGGCTGGGGGTTTGTGCTGAAGGAAGAGGGTTTGCATCAAAGGAAAGCTGTGTCCTGAGCCATAAGGAGCTTTATGTTTAGTGTTGATGCCACACAACCAGAATCCAGGGTGTGTCTGTGGGCATTCTCTCTGGAAATGTGCCCGTTGCCTGGCTGGGGTTTGCCTTGTGGAGCACTCAAAGAGGCTGGAGAGGTGGGATCCTCCACCTGTGGCTTTCCCAAGGAAAGAGGAGCTGTTGGAAGTGAGCTGATGATGGACACTGCCTCCATTTCAGCCCCTCAGTGCCAGTCTGACAATGTTGGCCTGAATGTTCAGCTCAGGAGTGTTGAAGAAAGTTGCCTGTGCCAGGAGAGGGTGGCTTTTCCATGGAAATGGAGAAGAGGAGAAGCTGGGAAGGGAGGCTGGGTTGAGCCTTCTGGTGGTTTAGGATGTTGTTTCCTCTTTCAATCCCTTTTGCAAGTAAAGACTTCCAAGCTGGGGCAAATAAAGTGCTGTGAAAAGCTGACCCACTGTGGCTTGTGGGGAGTGAAGGGAGCAGGTCATATGTGTTTGTTCATGGATGCTTAGGCATAGTCTGGAATCTCTGGTTTTATTCCTCTACCTGTTTCTTCACTTGAAAAGCAACTCTGGGTTGTAAATTCACATGGCATTTCCCCCTGCTGAGGGAGGAATGGGATCTTGCCCACTGGCAAATGCCTCTGGCTGTGTTTGAAACAGAGGAAAGGCTGCTTGTGCTTTTGAAAGGAAAATATGGTATTTTTTTCCTTTATTCAGGCATGTGAAAAAGGAGCCAAATTGTTTTTAAGCGGTCATAATAAAAATAATCTCCTCCCCTGGCTAATTAGGTTTTGCTTCCCTGTCATGTGTGATATCATAATAAACTGTTCAGTTGTCCAGTCAGTCTCTTGGAGGGAAGGAAATGGGGTAGCTGAGACCTGAATGGTAAATAACAAAAAGACCTAAACACTTAGTGACTGGCTCTCCCTGCACTCACAAGCTTTTGGTTGGGGTTTCTTTTGGCTTCAGGAGAAGAATACTCAGCCACAGCTCTGCCTTTGCAGGTCACATTGCAGAGTCCAAGATCTGATTCCTTTTTAATAGGGGAAAATAGGAGAGAAAGCTGTCTGTGCTTTCTGGAGTGTGGTAGGGAGCAGGGACAGCCTTATAGGGTAAAGAATGAGCAGAGGAGAGCTGAAGTGGCTGATGTAATTTGAGAAAGGGAATAAAATAAAGCTTTTTCCTAACGTGCTGAATATTCTGCTTGTGATAGTTCCCACATTGGAGCAGGGCTGGAGCCTTGGGCTGAGATATGCTCAGGTGAATAAGTTTTCCCCCAAGAGGCAGAACATGAAGCAAAATGGGGCTCCCCTAATCACGTGTGATTGTTTTGGACCTGTTGATCCTGGAAACCTTTAGGTCCTGTAGGTTCAGCCCAATCCTTGCTGTGATTTCTGCAATCCTCCTCATATTGTCCCCCTCCAGTGCCCCCAAGGGTGCTTGACCCTGGGACAGCCACCTCTCACCTCCTCGGGGTGGTTTGCACTCAGGATTTCCCCCTGATGCTCTCTCACCCCTGCCATGGGCCTCTGGATGCTTTGCTTTCCACCTTGGCTCATCAGTCAGGTGCTGCAAGGAAGATGCTGCATCGGGGTTGCAGCCCCAACATAATCCGTGATTTTAGCATGAAGTTTGTTTTCTGTTCAAAACCAGCAGTAACTTGGAGTAAGACTTGCAGGATTAGATGAAACTCCTGGACAAATCCCAGGAATTGGGAATTTTTTTTTTTTTTTTTTTGTGCTGTTGGGTCTACCAGGCATGTCACACTCTGCTGCTTCTCCTGGTGCAGTGCAGCTCCTCCTGGTCAAGCTGCAGTGGAATATTTTGGATGGCATGAAAGAGGAGTCCTGAGATTATCCCCAAGATAGCAGGATTTATTCTGTGCTTGGAAGACCTGCTGCAAGTCATTACAAGATGGTTTTGGAGAAACTTTGCTGCTTTTTTTTCCTGCAGTTTCAGTATTTTCCTCTCTGTGTGTTTTTTTTTTTGTTTTGTTTTTTTTATGGATGAAAGTGGCAGACTGTGTATCAGATTTTGATTTATGTGATCCATGAATGCTCTGCAAAATACCCACAGTCATAAAGCAATATCTGTTAGTTGATATACAAATGTCACATGTGTCAGAGGAATTTATCCAGTGGCACACATGACTGAAGGAAAATATTGTGCTTTACAGGAACATGTCATTAAAATGAATACTAGCAGAGTATCAGGAATCTGCCCATGTAACCAAGACAACAAAGAGAGAAAGAAAAGGAAAAACCAAGATAGAGATAGGGTAGGGAAAGTGTGAGTGAAACCGAATGACACGCTTGGCCCCAGCTATTTCACTGCCCCAGGCAAAATACATTTTGCAACCCTTGCTCATTCACAAAGCTCCATGTGCAGTCCATCAGGAAGGCACAGAATAATGTGCTGGAGAAATATTCCCTCCAATTCTGCTGCCTTGTCCACGGCACAGCCTGGCCCTGCAGAGGGAAGAAATAAATAGGAGAAAATTGAGCAGCTCCAGGAAAGGAAAAATTCTCCCGTATCTAACACACAGGAATCTCTGTTCTTGGACTAAAGGTTTATTGGGGGGGTTGTGAGGATGGAGATGGGTGGCCCAGGGAGAAGTTCAGTCCTTTGCTCTGCCAGGAACTTCTGGTGTGTCTCCATGTCTCATTTTCTCTCCTGCAAATGGCAGGGAATATTTTCCTTGCTCAAAGGGTGCTGGGGAAAATGAATGCATTAAGTGCTGTGAAATCACCTCAAACAGCTTAACTCAACAGATCAGGTGGGAGGGAAAACCAGCTCCTGACCACTCGTGGCATTGTTTAAAGAGCAATATTTAATCCTTGTGCTTTGGTTAGAACCCAGTGTGTGTGCTTTCCTCCTGTGCTGGCTCTCCCATGGTGTTCCCATGTGTCTGTACCACCTTGGTGGTGAGTGTTCCCACAGTTTTAGTGTAATCCAGGGATCCTGATGGGCTTCCTTGGCAGTAAACCCCTCTGTACCTTGGGGAATGCTTCAGGCAAAACCCATGGCTGAAATACAGTTGGCAACCCTGGGAGTTTTTAGTGATTTCTTTCAGGAGATGCAAAAAAACCCCTCACTTGAGTTTAACAAATGTCTGGTTTGTCTCCCTGCAAACAGCACAGGAGCTATTCCTGGGGATGTTCTCCCTGCAAACCACTTTGCTGTAAAACAGTCAGGTGCCAGAATTCCCTGGCTTTTTATTTTTCCTTTGCTCATTCTCTCATTCCTTGCTTGGCTCTTCACTCCAGTAGCAGGAAAAAAGCAAGGATGGTACCCATGTGCTTGGTTTGGATTTTTTTCCTGGTGCTGCTAATACCTGGCATCACTAAGGGAGTGTAGCAGTATTCCATATTCCTTGCATTCTTTCCCCAGGCATTTAATTTATGGGTCCCTGCTTCTGTGCAGATCATTCCCAGTCAAGGAAATACAACTCACCTGCAATTATTCTGTGTGTAGGTGCAGGTGTAAAGGGAGAGTTGAGCTTACAAATGTCAGGCTGGAGGCAGCCCCAGGAATTACATTTCTCACAAAACAAAGCTCTGCTCTATTTTAAAATGTTTATTTGCTAGTGGAGTAGTAGGAATTTTCACGCATTTGAAACTTCCCTGTAAGTAATTGTTTGGTTCCTTTTTATTCCATCCAAATATTTCACTCAAAGCCTTTTCTATGCTGAATTCCTTACAGAGAGAGAACTTTAGCTTAAAAACCAATGCTTTCACTCTGTGGGCTGTATTTAATTTTTCATCAAATCCAGTCAGTTTGTGGTCTTTGAAGGTTTTTTAGATGTGGGATATTGTGTGGGGTGAAGATTTTCATTTGGATCAGACAGCTCTGAAATCTGGCCAGAACTTCCCACCAGGTATCAGCTCTGGGAGAACATCCTCAGTATTGCCCAGTTCCATGGGTTATCCATGCTGTGGGTAACCCTGAACCCTTGGGACCCTGCTTTCCTTGGATCCAGAGACAAAGCACCACAGGGAGAATTCAAAATCTGAGAGCTGGCTTTTGCAATTCTCATTTTGGCCCCTCTCACAGCAGCGGTGGGGAAGCGCTAAGCTGTGAATGGAAATGTTCAAGACCAGGTTGGATGGGGCTTGGAGCAACCTGGTGGAGTGGAGGTTGTCCCTGCCCATGGAATTGGTGTCCAGTTCCAGCCAGGAGGTTGGAATTTGCCTCCCCTCCGAGGAGCTGGAGCTGAGGTGGAGGTGCTGGGATTGCCCTGCACAGAACATCAGTCTGGTGGTAACTGCAGGCACAGCCAGAGATTCCCCACTGCTTCTCCAGGCCAGGGGGTTTCTGAGCACACACAAAACAAGAAGCCCTGCTCGGTTTTGATACTCCCTGGAGGGAATTCTGCAGCTGACAGCTCTGTGTGAATGCCAGCAGGGAAACTCAGCTCCCTTCTCCTTCCCTCTGCTGCCTTGAAAGACTTGGGGTTCTTTTGAATTTTATTTTTTTCCCCTGGCTGTTTGGCAGGTGGACTTGACTGCTCTGAAAACACACTGGAGAGACTCTGGCTCCTGCTGGGAAGATGGTTTCTGCAAGAGGGGCTGGTTGACCCTGGCCTCTCCTCACAGCTTCCTGAGCCAGCGGGAGTCCGGGTGCTTCACTGACTTGTGGTGGAGCGATGCTGGCTCCTGTCAGAATTTGATGTTTGCAGTTGTCTGTGTCCTACCTTGATGTGCAGCCCCTCTTTGAGAGGTTGTTGCCAGCCTAGATGCCTGGAAATTAGTCAGTTTTTTTCTGGATGAAGCACTCCAAGTTGAGGTTTTGGTAGCTGTGGTGAACTCTGCACTTGGCGCTTGTGTTGGGTGAAAGGAGTGGTGGGAATCAATGTGGGCATTGGGCAGTGGCACAATTTCTCCTGAGTCATGTAATAATCATTGTCTAGTGAAAATCAAGTCCTAAAACATCACCTAAAAATGAATGGGTTCTGTTCCCATGAGTGAAATCAAAGATGTATGCCAGTAGGTGGATAGAAAGTGATCACCTTGGGCTCAATTGCCAGGCTGTATCCAGACACTGCACCCAATTTTAGCATGCTCAGAATAAAAACTTTGTTGTCAACCAGAATAAGCTCAGGAAATGGTCAAGAGTTTGGCCAGGAGCTGTAGAACCTGCCCTGAGGGGAGGGGATGAGAGAAATGAGCTTATTTAGGCTGGAGATGGGAAAATATGGAGGGCCCAGGTAACAGCATTGCCATGCCAGCAGGGATGTTAGTGAGGAGCTGGGGCCAGGTTCCTTCATGTTGGTGAGTGAGGAGAGGATGTGGAACAGCAGAGAGAAGCTGGCATGAAAAAATTGCAGTTGCACATAAGGAAAAGCTTTTTGTCCACGAGGACCTTGAAGAAGCAGTTCCCATTCTCAGAGACTCTCAGGGCCAGAAGGGACAGAAAAACCTGGTCTGATCTCACAGCAGAACCTGCTTTGAACAGGAGGATGGGTTAGAGACCCTGTGAGATCCCTTCCAGCCTGGGTTCCCCTGTGATCCATCCTCTGCCCTAAAGCCACGTGAGAGGGGCTCTGTCCAGGCTCTGCTGCTGAACTGGTGCAGCCAGCACTTGTTTGAAATACCCACTAAGGGTTCCATCACTGCATCACTGCTTTGCCTCTCACATCCCTCTTTTCCCTCATTTCCATTGCTCTGGGACTTCCAGCTACAACTTGTCCATGTCTCACACTGCAGCTTGTTGCAGTGTTTAACTGCAGTAGGAAAACTTTTTTTTTTTTTTTTTTACTGTGACATGAAGGCTGTTCCTGGGAAGAGCTGGAGCCTGCTTTTTTTGGCAGAGAGCAATTAATTTTCCGTGTCTCTCCTTCAAGTACCCCTCTCTGCTTTCTGACTACTCAGCAATCTCCATGCTGGTGTGTGGGGTTTGGCTGAGCTGTGCTTTCACTGGGTGCTTTTCCTACATGTGTCGAGAGCTGCTCTTTTTTTTTTTTTTTTTTTTTTTTTCTTGGATGTTCTGGTTTAGCTGTGACTCAGAGTCTTGTCAGAGCTGGAATCTTGTGATCATGCAGTGAGATTTGCAAATAACTGTCTAATCCCTCCAAACTCTACACCAGCAGTGCTGCGCTGTGTGTTTTTACACCCAGCTCCAGGTGAGACGTTAATTTTGAAGAGTTAAGGATTTTTTTTTAAGTAGTTGAATTAGCTAAAGTAGATAGATAGGTTTTGTCTGTAGTTAACAGAAGCCTGATCTTAGATAAACTACGCCAGATCCAGTAACTCATTGCTTGTCAATTTTGTGTTTATGTAACCGTATTGGTAGTGAAAAACAAAATGTAAAAATAAATCCCAAACCCACAAAATAAGCTACAGACTTCCTATGTTTTCTACCGAAGATTCATTTGTCACATATGCATTAAAAAAGTAAAGTCAGAACGAAGGAGACTAATTTTTACTTCCTCATAGACCCCCGACTCATTTCAGAGAGCAAACTAGGCATGCTTAATAAGATTTTTTTTTCAATTACCATAAGAAACAGAGAAGAAAAAGTGACAGACGTATGGATGTGCATTTGTATTTTGTATATTCAACACTTTTATAAATAAAAAGCTTTGTGATTACCTGTAATCTTTGCAGTGCGCCTTAGAGAATTATCCCACGATATTAGATCGATATTCATATTTTAATAATTCACAGGAGAAAGAGCAGGCTCCAGTGAGCCCACTGCAGCAGGGAAGGCAGCAGGCTGTACCTTCATCCCCTCAAACCCTTCCTTTAAGTGCAGCCTGCATGTGACAGCTTCGCAGAGCTGGATTTCCCCCCGGAGGGCTGAGGATGTGCTGGGCAGGGCAGGGGGACGTTAGTGACAAAACCAGACACGAGGAGACAGGTACCAATGCCCTGCTGCCTGTTCCTAGCTGGAATCCTTGGGTCCTGCAGCCTCCTGGGATTGTCACCTGCCCTGTGGTGGTGGCAGGTGATTTTCTGTGTGGTGTCAGCAGCTCAGGCTGCGGAGCCTGGCATGGGATATGAGGGAAAGCAAATTCACTCCCACGTCCCTCTGGTCCTTCTCTTTGCCCCTTTGTTCTGTGGCTGGAACATCAGGTGATCAGCTTTGGTCTTCAGCTGCTCCCTCTGCTCTCCTGGGTGACAGAGAGAGGCTGTTTAGCTCTCCGTACACTCCTTTGAATGCCCGGATGGATGCCCGGCCAAAAAGGCTCTTGTGATGCCTTCCTCCTCTCTATCCTCTTCCTTTTTGACTGGGATAATGACTTTTTCAGGGAGCCCTTGAAGTGCCTCTTGCATCTGCCTTTGATTTGAATGCCTCTTGCCTGCTGACCCTTCTTAAGGGAAGTCGGCTTAAGTGCGGTTCTCCTAATTAGTTTTGCTTTAATTTAATCTTTTGAAATAATTTTATCAAAAAGAGGAAACCTTCTCCCCACTCCCTTATTTTATCATCTTGTTTTCATGCATGGTCTCTGGGTTTATTTGTCTATTTCCCTTGTCTCTAGATAGGACACCATTTGCATATTTGATTAAGCTCCATATGTTATCAGGGAGCCAGTTGAAAGAAGAGCCAGTCCCTGATAAGGCTCCGTGCATCCATCTCTTCCTTTCACCATCCTCCACGCCATCCCCCTCACCACCCTGCTGCCGTATCTGTGCCCAAAATCAGCTCCTCAGTCTCTCACCTCCTCCCTCTCCTGTTGGCCAGATGACTGATGTGTGCCTCAGCTGCTGGTGGGGGGACTGCAGACATCCCAGTCTGACAGCCCTGTCCTTGGGAAGGGTTGGGCACAGGAAAGGAACTGGGGACTGCTGGGGGGTGAACCCTGGCAGTGACATGCAGGGTCAGTTCCTGCTCTTCCTGCTCAGTGGCAAGTGGAATATGGGCCAGCCGTGTCCTGGAGGGCATCAGGCACAGCTTTGCTGGGTGGCTCAGGGAGGGGGTTGTCCTGCCTTGCTCTCATTCCCAGTCCTGTGTGCAGTTTTGGACGCCACAGTGTAACAAAGATAATTATAAAGCCATTAGTGACCGAAGGAGGACAGTGAAGATGGGGAAAAAGCCATTTGAGGAGTGTCTGAGGTCGTTTGGGTTTGTTCAGCCTGGGTGGAGGAATCTGAGGGAGATTACATTGCAGCTTCCTCCTGATGGGCAGAGACTGATCTCCTGTCTGTGACCAGGGATGGACCCCAAGGAACATCTGGAGCTGTGTCAGGGAAGGTTTGGGGATCAGGAAAAGGTTCTTCCCCCAGAGGGTGATGGCTCTCCAGGGCATGGTCACAGCCCCAGGGCTGCCAGAGCTCCAGGAGCCTTTGGACAACCAGGGATGATGCTCAGGTGGGGTTGTTGGGATGTCTGTGCAGGGCCAGGAGCTGCACTGGATGATCCTGGTGGGTCCATTCCAGCTCAGGATATTCTGTGATTCTCTGAAGCTCTTTACAGGATCCCGTGGTGCCCATGGGGAATGTTTTGCACTGAAGTTTCGTGTCCCCACTCTTTACCCTGGCTCTGGCTTTGCCGGGTCTCAGCTGGGATATTTCCTTGCTGCAGTCTGGGCTGGCACCTTCAGCTCATGGCCCAGGTGCTGGAAATCAGATAGCAGAGTAGGGCTGGAGGGGCTGAAGACAGAATAGCCACAGATACATAATTTGGAAAGGTATTTTGTGCAAATATGTGTATGAATGCAAAAAAAATCTCTTAAGTAAACACACGCCTTGCAGGTTTTCTTCTCTGCACTATGAATACAATTTGCCTTAAGGAGCTCCCCCAGCCCACCTCTAGGAACCTTCTAATTTGAAACCAGCTATGGGATACCCCTGAGGAAATACAGGGGAATGCTTATTTAAGGGTAATTTTCTCCTCCTTACCGCTGATGTTTAAGCTGGGTGAGGCTTTGTTGGGTTTGTGACCCATAATTAGGAATTTGTGGCGGTGATCAGAGTCCAACTCCTGGCCTGGCAGAGGCAGGGCGAGTTCATAGCAAACAAAAGAAGTGTAATTAGTTGTGTTGCTGGAGCTGGAGAAGGGACCACAGCTTGCAGGAGGGAGCCTTGGAAAAAGAGCTTTTCCCTCAAATGACAACGAAATGTAGGATCCAGAGGTTTGATTTACGAGCCAGCTTATAATTGGAAGGCAAAAAGGAATGTGCCTCCCTTTGTTGGGCTCAGCAGCGATGGGCTGGGGGTGGTTTGAGGATCTCTCCCCAGTCTCCCCTGCACACACCCGATGTCCTGATGTGTGGCAGCCCCTCCGATCAGAGCAGAGCTTGTGAACCCCAGCGAGGGAACTTCAATGCCACCAGCACACCCAGGAGTTGAGAATGCTGCTGGTGGGGCTTGAGGAAAAAAAAAAAAACCCAACAAACCAGTAATGAAATCCCCCTTGCTCCTTTCCAACTTGAGCCCTTCCCCTGTGCTTCTTTCATTTTGGTTTAGTGACTCTTTGGCTCTGCCGTGTCCCGTCCTGTGGTGGCAGAACTCAGGGTTTGATGGATTGCTGGTTGTTGGACTCGTGTGTGAGGAGCTGTGTTGGATTTTGGAGGCCCCAGCCCATCTGGTGTCTGCAGCAGTGAAGACATGTGTTGCTGTGTGGGACTCAGGGATCTGTTCCTGCTTCTTCTGACACTTGTCTTTTTGTTTTGCTTTGGTCTTTTTTTTTTTTTTTTTTTTTCCTTCTTTAACCTCCCAAACCTTTGCAGTGGCCTCTCACCTCTCCTAAATGAAACCATATGGAAGAGCTGCAGGTTCCTGGCCCTCTTTGGAAGTAGAAAAGCTTTGATGGCTGGGTGAGGAGTGTAGAAATATGGACTGAAGGCTAGACCAGGGCAGTTGATCAAAGATGAGATTTGCCAGGTCCCCCTGGGATGCTGTGACCAAGGTGACCCAAAAGAATCTTCCTGGCTGTGACAGCAGCAGCTAAACCTATAAACTTGATGATGTCAAGTCTAGGTTGATGCCAATGACTTTTTTTCCATGATTTGACTCTCACTGCTTGGATTTCTTCATCCTGGCCAATGTCACTCTGGCACCAAGGATGATCTTTCATCCTCTAAACTGAAAGAGGCATTGAGCTATAAAGAGTTGGAGTGATATCTGAATTCAAAACCCTCCCAAAAATTAAGTTTACCATCAGGGTTGGTGTCCAGACTTGACTAGAGATGGCAGGACTGTGTTTGTGGAGATTTCCCTTAATCCTGTGGAGCATCACCCCTAAGAGTTGTTCACCCAGTAGGCACCAAGCTGGGATTCCCCTTGGAGCAGGGGGCCTGGAATTGTGTGCTGGAATCCCGTGGAACTCTCCAAGGCTCTAAAGAGAGGTGGTTTGGGACCCCAGAGGGTGTCAAGAGAAACAAAGTCTGGAGAGGAAATCTGGGAGCAAGTCCTCTGTGGGTTTCAGCTCTGGTTACACTCTGTCGTGCTGAACGTGTTCTGCTGGTGATTCACAGGGCTGGGTCACTTTGGATAACAAAGCAGCAGCTCCGGGGGGATTTTGGTGGCTTTGGGAAGCTTTGCTGAGGGTTGTTTTTCCAGCTGATGTGGTGCATTGGCAGAGGACCCCAGCACACTCGATCTGTGGCATCCTGGCAGTGCAAACATCTGCTTCTGCTGCCAGCTGTGCTGGCATCCCACCCTGCTGAGATCCTCGTGGTTGAGCTCTGGAGTCATCCTTTTGACTTCTTGTAATTTTATTTTTATTATTTCTTAACTGAAGCTGGCAGTAAATTCCAGTGATGTCAGAGGAAAAAGGATATTGCTGAGACTGGCAGAGACCTCTTCATAGGAATTTTTCAGGACCCCTCCTGATGAAATCTAATTAAACACCACGAGTGGCACTGTGCAAATCTCCCTGTGTTTGTCATGTGGTTGATCAGGGCTGGGTTATCAGGGGGAGTTTATAGCTTGTGATATCTGCTGGGCTGGATGTGGTTTCACACACCACAGGCACTTTGATCTTTTCCCCCCCAGCTGCTCACAAGTTTCTGTGGGTTTCTCTCGGGTTTTGCTTGATCTCCTTGGGGTCTAAGGGAAGATGTTGAGGATAGGGAGAGAACTTGAGTGCTAAGGACACTTCTGCCCTTCAGACAGCACCTGTGTCCTGGGAGGTGATGGGACCCTGGCATCCTGTTAGCCTGGAGTGTCTCTTACAATGAGAAGAACTCATTTTGTTGTTTCCTTACAGAAAGGAGCGAAATTTCACAAGACATAAATAAACCCAACCCAAACGCAGCCCCGTGCCAAATCAAAACTGATTGCTTCTCCCTCCTCTCTTTTTCAATACAGCAAACGAGCTGTGAAAGTTGTATGGTCTACGAAACAACCACTTATGGTTATTTGACCTCCTCCCCTCCCTTTCCCTCCTTTCTTTTTTTTTTTTTTTTTTTTTTTTTTTTTTTTTTTTTTTTTAATTTTTGTTTAATTAGTTCTCTTCTGACAGAGATTTCTACCGTGAGATGGAAAAGTCAAAATCTTTAATGTTTTCAAGCCCCTTCTCCCCCTGTGATGATGTAAATTAATTCCCCAAATCCCACCTAAATTCTGAATTTTTAGCTAATTTTTCTATTAATGGCGAGAGGGAAAAAAAAAAAAAAAAAAAAAAGAGAAAAATGTTTCCAAATTTGTATATCTCTGTTTTCCTTGCACGTCTGTCTTAGTCTGCTGTATGTGGAGAGGTGGGAGATCTTATGAGACTGCTGCCTTTAGTCTCTTTGTTAAACTTCTTCTGCCGGGTTAGCATTTTTGTCTGCTTGGAAGCTGGAGGATTGAACTCACCTGGGAGCCCCAGGAGTGAAATAAATTACCATAATATAGCAGGAAAAGAATATATTTTAAGATGGTGAGCAGTGCAGGACTGCCCTGGTGTATTACATCTGTTCATTTAGAGATGTAAAATATGGCTTTGGCTTTGGGGCACGTGACTGGGATGTTCTTGTTTTGAGGGGAGGGGGCTGAGGGGATGCAGGTAAATATAACATAAATATAATATAAATACAGTCCCAAAAAACTTGACACCATCATAGCAAGCTAAAGCTGAGAATTGGTTGTTAATTCATGATTTTTAAGCCAGCCTCTCAGTTTTTAGAGGTAATCTGGTCCTTCTTAGGGGACTGGTAGTGCTGGAAAGCAGAGATGGAGGGCAGGAGATTGGAAGATCTGTCGTAATTAATATTCCATTGCTCTGCTTTAACAAATTGTCAGCACAATGGGTGGAAGTGCAGGTGCAGGGCTGTTCACCAAGGTGTTTTATGCCCTTCTGTTAAAAAAGGATTAATCTTCAGCTTGAACCAGGCAGGGGGATCTGAGCTGAACCCCACCAGAAAAGCTCTGAGCAGTCCCAGGCTGGGACGTGGCAACAGGAGCTGAAAACCCCCAGAAACATCACACTGATTCTGCCAATTTTTATTATCCAGTATTGATATTCTGTGGGTTATTTTTCCCCCTGGGTTCTCACCTTGCTCATTTGGCAGCCCCTGCCTGCCTCCTGCCCTGTGGTGTAGCCTCTGTGCTGCTTCCTTCCCTGTTAAGGAAATCTCAGGCTCTTCCCTCTCCAAGCTCTCCCTGACTTTGCCATGGAAGTGCTGCCCTGCTCCTCACTGTTAGGAGAGATGAGATCACTGGCACTAAATATATCCCCTTGTCCATGCCAGGGATGCTCTGGCAGACTCTGAAGTGACTTATTTTCTATGTTTTGTCAATTCTCTGTGGCAGGTGATTTCATTAACTGCTCTTTAAACTGCTCGCAGAGCCGAGCTCTTAATTTTTGATGGAAAGGTGCTGGTGGCCACCTTGGAGTTCCTCCCTCCAGGTCAGCCTTGTCACTTAGTTCCCGAATCTCTATTGTTTATTTCGTAAATAAAAAATAAGCTACGAAATTTGGAATGAGAGTCAAACTCCTGGAAAGTTCACTCTGAGGGTTTCAGGCTGTGGTGGGATCTGCTCCCAGTTATGTTCCCTATGTGATCTCTGGATAATCTCAGGCTTGTCTGTCTGCTCTCCCTATTTATCCTGCAGTTATTAAAATGAAGAGGGGGGTGGGAAGATGATGTTTGGGGCAGGACTGAGTTCCCCCTTTACAGTATCTGGGCTGGGATGGTGTCTTAGCAAGGTTTTTTCCATGTGTTTTCCCTGGCACAGTCAGCGTGTGCTCCTTCAGGGTCATCCTCACATCTGCAGTGTTTTAGGAGCAGTGTGACCCCATCTCTGCTGTCCTGGCATCTGTCCCCTTTCTTCCACTTTCACCTTGCCTGAATGTCCTTTTAACTTGCTTTTCAGGGTATTCCACTTTTCCCTCCTCCATCCCCTCTGTTCCTCACCCATAAGGAGCTTCCTTCAAGCCCCCACAATTTTGTTACTCCTGGGGTGACCCTTTGGCTCTGCTCACCTTTGATGCCCATTTACAGTTTGATCAGACTAAAATATCAGAATTCTGAACTCAGTTCCTGCTTTGCTACTGACTTTTATGGACCTAGCTTTTTGGAGAGTGGGGTTTCATCTCATTAAATGGGAAATCTCCATTCCCAGGAAGTTCTGCCCACTCCAGGGAGAGAAATCAGACCTTTTAGCACACAACTCATCTCATTCTGCAAGAGAATGAAACTGCCCTAAACCAGGGCAGGTGAATTATATCCAAAAAGGTTCTTTTTCTCTCCATTAGAGCTAAGGGGAGCTGAGGACAACTTGTTCAGATATGAGCATCCCTTATTTCTCTGTTCCCTGGCTGTAAGTGACAGTAATGGTGTTTCTCTGCTTTGATAAGGGTCTCATCAGCAGTTTGTGGCCATGAGGTGCTCTAACATTATGATCATAGAAAAGCTCAGTGCAGGGTTATATTGTGCATGATTTTCCTGCTGGAAATTTGATTAATAGGTTCAGATGGGCCATTTCTTTTGGTCCTTCGTATTTTCTTCATTCTAGTGCAGGTGGAATCCAACCTCTGCCGTGAAGGTCTGGGGCTCTCACCTGGGCCAGGTACCTGGAGTTGGCAAAGAATATAGAGGAGGTGTAGGAGACACTGGGCTGCAACTTCAGCTCAGGTGGTTTAGGGGGAAAAAGGGGCTGGAACAGACCTGGCACATCAGCACCCCCTAATCCATGGGTTCCTTTGGATGCTGTGACAAGCTCTCCCGAAACTGGTAAAAGCTGAGGGAAAAACTTTTACTCTCACTTAAAAGGGAAAGAAAGTCCCTTAAAAGAGAAAGAAAGCCTGCAGAATTTACGGCATCTGCGGTGACCAGGGGCACTGCCAGTGAGTTCAGGGAGTTAGGAGAGGCTGGGATCTCCTTGGGATCACACACCTGACACTCAAAGGTGAGTTAGGAGAGGCTGGGATCTCCTTGGGATCACACACCTGACACTCACAGGTGAGTTAGGAGAGGCTGGGATCTCCTTGGGATCACACACCTGACACTCACAGGTGAGTTAGGAGAGGCTGGGGAGTCTGGGATCTCCTTGGGATCACACACCTGACACTCACAGGTGAGTTAGGAGAGGCTGGGATCTCCTTGGGATCACACACCTGACACTCACAGGTGAGTTAGGAGAGGCTGGGATCTCCTTGGGATCACACACCTGACACTCACAAGTGAGTTAGGAGAGGCTGGGGAGGCTGGGATCTTCTTGGGGTCACACATCTGACACTCACAGGTGAGTTTTGCTGCACCAGCACCACGGGATTCTTTGGGTGACACGGCACACTTGAGGATATTTTGGAATGCACAGTGTACTTCCACTTGATTTGGAGACTCTAGTCGGCAGGATGGGGTGGGTTAAACAAGCCAGGAAGTATTTAGGCATGCAAAGATGAAATCAAGATACTTTCAGGTGCATGATTGCAGTTGCAGGAGGCCCTGACAGCCAGGAACTTGCAATCTAAAGGGCACAAGTAACTGGAGAAGGCAGACCCTGAACGGGGGTGAGTGTGGAGAGGAGCAAGATCCGTAGAAGGAGAGGATGGGAAAGGCCAGCTTGGGTTGGGGGTGGTGTGCAGAGCATGAGGGGTGCTCAGAAAAAGCTCAGTGTGACATCATGGCAGAGCAGGAAGCCTTGATCTATTCCTGGCTCTGCTGCTGATTGCAGCATGACCTCGGGCAGATCACTCCCCTCTCCCCATCCCTGCTCTGCTCTTCCCTGAGCCCTTCAGGGAGTGGGCTGGCACTTGCAATGAGCACAGCCACACTTTGATTTCATCTTGATGCTTCCCAGGCAGCAGGACCCGGCGTTCAAAACTGGGCGGTGTTGGGGTTCAGCTGCAAAAAATTTCCACGTGCAAAAATTCCCTGGTGGGAGTGGGGCTCCTCCCGTGTATGTTTGTGCAAGGGCTTGGGCTGAGCTCTGTCAACACAGGGCTTTCCCAGCTCCCCGTGTATCCCTGATTCCCCTGCCCCCTCCCAACAGGTTGGTCATAAATTAGGTTCTGATGTGGGGATTGAATTTCACTCCAGCTGCCAGAGCTGTGGCACATCTGGGGTCCTCCTGTGGTTAATGGCTTCACAAAAATGAAGTAATAAAGGTTATGATGGCTGTGTTTTAACCCCGTGGCCCTTGTTCTGCTCAACAGGAAGGTTTCCCTGGAATAGTTAAAAACCTGCTGTCTGCATTTAAATATCTCCCAGTAATGTGCCATCTTTGAGCAGCTTTTCATGAAGTAATTTTAGTTTTGAAATTTAGCAAAGTGGAAACGTTTTTTCATTCAGGTTTTCCTTCACAAAAGATGAACTGGTTCTTTTTAAACTGAAAAAAGCCTGTCTCTAAGTTATGCAGTGATTTAGCATTTACATAGACCAGAGAGGTCGGTGTTAAGGAGAAAGGGGAAAAACCCACCTCACTTGGAGTTCTTTTGGTGTAAGTTTGCAATGCTCTTTTTAAGGGATGATTTGTCTGTGAAGAGCAGCTCTCAGCTCTGGTCCAATGATCCCTTTAAGGGATGGTGCTTCCACTCTCACAAACTCAAAGCCATGGTTAGGAAAACTCAGACATGACTTTGGACACTGAGCTCTTGCTGCATCAGAAATGCTGAGGTTTTAGAATGTGTGGAGTCTTAGAAATCAAGGTGTCTTTTCCCAGTCCTCCTCTCTTGAGAAATACCAGTTCCCTAAAAAAATCTCTACTGTTTTTTTGAAGGGAAGTGAAGTTTTGGTGCCCCAACCAAACCATGCTTGCCTCTGTTGGGTGTGTGGATGCTGCTGAAGGTGTCACTCACATTCTCCATCCGTAGGATTTGGCTGCCCAGCAGATCAAATCAATAAATGTATTTATCCTCCCAGCTCTGCTGACAGGTGTGGAAGTGGGACTGTCTTGGAGTTGCAGAGAGAGCAAAACCATTCAGGCTCTGAGTTAAAGTGGATTTTCCTGGAAAAGAGGCAGAGATTTAATTTTGAGAGTGGTTCACATCACCTCCTAGCCATGATGCCCTTGTGTCTACAGTCAGTGGAGTTCAAAGCATCATTTTTGCCACCCCTTGGAGATATCTGCTTATTTTCTGTATAAATAACTCCAATCCTTAAGGGGAGAGTCATGAAATTCCCTCCCTGACATCCTGCAGGGGTGACTCCGTGGGGGCATCACAGCAGAAACCCTGGACTTGCACCAAGCTACAGGACAGGAATAAACCTCCTGGCTTATTCCTATGGTGGAATAACATCCCTGGGCTGGCAGCAAAATTATTCCCTTAATCACAGGAGCTGTCCTGGACAAGTTCTTCTGCCCCACTCGGGGAAGAAGGGTTTTCCCTGACCCTGTTTCCACCCTGAGCTGTGTTTTACCCTTGGTCCCAACATCTTCAGAATGTGCTGATGGCTCTTGGTGTGCCGAATTCTTGTTAAAAGGCAAGAAGGCACGGCAGACACGCACTCAGAGGAGATAAACATCTCTCATTCATTTCTTTAACTCACCATTGATTGCAAAGGAAGGCCCTTCACTCATCTGTTGTGAAGTGTATTGACTTCCCCTCCACAGGTTTCCAGGAGATTTGCTGCTCCAGCACAAATCCTGAGAGCGCCCTGGGTCAGTTTTTGAGGAGCAGGGGGGCTGGTGTTGGAGCTAATGAGCTTGTTATGAGACATATCCTGGGATCTCTGGCAACTCCATCCTCTGCCACCGTGTCCAGCCAGCCTGCAATTAGGGACAAGGTCTGTGACACTGCTTTATCCTAAATCTGCAACGAGACAGAGATGTCTGATTTTCATTGAACACACAGAAACTCCTGATCTGCAGAGTGGGAACACTTTTTTCTTCTTTATGACTCAAAATCCTTAGAAGTCCAGAAGTCCCTAAGGACTTAGCTTTAAAAATTGGATTTTTTTTTTTTTTTTTGGCAGAGTTGCTGCCCATTTTTCCCAGGGATTCAGAAATCAGAACGGCGTTAGCCCAGGTAGCTGGAGCTGTAGCCCTGGGCAGAGTGCTCCTGAGAGCTTGTTAGGTAATTGATGTTGATATTGCTGTGGTACAAGGTGTAAGATTATCTTGGATGCCTGTGATAGGTGCAGAGACACAGACCGTGGTGCCTCCTTGCCATGGAATCCTGGAGTGGTTTGGGCTGGGAGGGGTGTTAAAATCATCCCTGCTGTGGGCAGGGACATCTCCCACTGTCCCAGGTGCTCCAAACCTCATCCAGCCTGGCCTTGGACACGTCCAGGGTTAGGTAAAACGGCTCTTGACTGGAGCTGGAGGAGCTCAGTCGTGATCCAGAATGCAAATCCAAGATGCCAGAGCATTCCTGCAAGTGATTCCCTCTTCATTGATCCTGGTTAGTTAAATCAGGGAATGCAGGTATGGAAGTGACCTCAGGAGGTCCCCTGTGCCCCAAAGCAAAGCCACTGCAGCCAAACCATTCCTCTGGGACATTCCCATTACCTCAGCCACTGCCGGGTCTCAAGCCAGAGCCCCGGAGCCCGGTGGCCTCCGCCTGACTTGGATCATTCCTGACTGTTGGGTTTGCAGGTTTCGCCCTTATTTTATTTTAATGAATGTCAGGAGCCTGCAAGCTCTGTCCTATATCTGGGGACAGCGCTTCTGGGGGATTATCCAGCCATTGTCAGAGCATTCGTCTGAATTTCCCCGTTCATTTCAGCCCTATTCACTCCCAGCCCTCCATTATCCACACCTTTCTTTCCCTACCCTGAATATCACCCAAGCTGCTCTTTCTTCTTGCCCTGGAAACTTTAAATATAGATAGATATGTTAATTGATATCATTACAACAAAAGGTCCCAGTCACCCTGCAATTCAGGGAACATTTCGTGTTGCCATTTAAATGACGAGGGTTTTTTTTCCCTTTTTTTCTTTAATGCCACTGACAGCTACTTGTGTTTAATTCATTTTGATTTTGTTAGGAGGGGGAAGTTATCAGGATCGTATCATTAAAAATGCATGCCTGGGTTATTCATGCATGTTTCATATATCCCCGTGTATGATCCATCATAATTCAACATTAGCCAATGGGGATACCAAGTGGAAAGGGTCTGCTGAGCGTACACATAATTCAATTACACCCATGACGTCACATTGATTGGATTCCTAATGACACCTCCGAGCCGTGCCGGGAAGAAGGAGGATTTCCACCGGGGCTGCCCGTGCCTGGAGCCCAAGGTTTGTGTTACTGACCCGGGCTGGCAGAAGTTTGGACCTGGCTAGGAGCTGGGCAGCTGCTTTGGAGCTGGAGGACAGAGGTGAGGCAGCCCAGCAGGAGCCCTGGGTGCCCAGGAGCTGGGCTGCGATGAAGGAATGCGGTGTTCTCCCTGCTGAGATGCTCTCCCTGCTGTTTTAGTAAAGGGCTCTCAGCAGGACAGCGGTTCCCGTGGCAGAGGGACAACCTGTCGTGTGGCAGCAAATCCTGGTCTGGGGTAGCTCTGCTCGCACTGGAGTGGTTATAAACCTGTTCTTGTTAATGGGTGACGTGGTGGAATTCTCTGCAGCTGAGGAGGGAAAGAGAGAGATGGGAGGGAAATTGATTTTTGATTGATTGATGGATTCAAAGACGATGTAGTGGTGGCACCTTTATCCTCTCCCCTTGTAGCAGATCCTGACTTAAGATGAATCAGTAATTACTCCTTCCTTCCCCTTCACCTCCATGGTGGTCTTTCACCCTGTTAGTGAAATGAATCCCTTCTTTCCAGAAGGGTAATATCCATGAAGAGGCAGTGCCATTTTCCTGCTGGCAGAGGTCAGGGAATTTTAAAAAGTGCCATTATTTTGGTAGCAAGGGCGGGCTCCCTCTGTGACAGGAATGTTTGGGTTGGATATCAGGAAAAGATTCTTCACCCAGAGGATGTTTGGGCACTGAACAGGCTCCTCAGGGAATGGGCACAGAATTGGAAAATGCTCTCAGGGATGCACAGGCTGGGATTTTTTTTTTTTATGTTCTTTTTTGGGGCCAGGAACTGGACTGGATGATCCTTGTGGGTCTCTTCCAAATTAGGTGGAATCACAAATAAAATTTCCTGAGGCAGCACTGGGGTGCTGGTCTCAATTTGGTTGTCCTGGCACTGCTGCTCTGTGGCATCAATCAGGGGGAGCAGGGATTGCTGATGCAGAGTTTTCTTTGATGGTCCGAAAAAAAAATAAAAAGAGGGAGGCTCGGCATCCCTCACTGCCTCTCACTTCAATATCTTTAAAAATAACTCCTCTGTGAGTGTGTCCCAGCACCTCTGTGCCTCAGCACTTTTGAAGCTCTGGTGCATTCCAACCCAACACTGGATTATCTCCATTTTATTGGTGCTGGATCACAAGCTAAGAGAACTGAAAAAAAAAAAAATAAAAATAATCTCTCCTTATGGTCATGGCTGGGAGAAGAAATCACTCCTGCTGCTGACTCCTCCTGACTCCCAGACCTCTGCTTTAAGCACATGGAGCATTCCAACTACCAATCCTATTGATTTTCAATTATGGCTCAAATGGAAGTGGTTGTAGCTTTGTGTTTACCCTCGGGAGACTTTGCCTTGTCATTGCTGCTGAGGAGCAAGTGTGGGGAAATTCAGTGCTGATGTGGATGTGTGGGGCTGGAACTCATTCCTGGGCACTCACTGCTGGTTAAAAACAACAAAATCCCTTTTTATGGGACTGGATCTGCTGGTGGGGGCAGTGCAGGGAGGTGTGGCATGAAGAAATCGTGGCTATAAATACAGAGGCAGTGTGGCGTGGCACAGAGTTATTGTTGGCATGAGAGTGGGGTATTTTTAAATTACATGGGGAGACTTTATTTCAAATGGGAGCAATGCTGAACCTTGCTGGCATGTTCAGGGGAGGCCGGGCAGGAGGCACATGAGAAGTTGGAAGCTGCAAAATTCACACTCTGCCTTCCCTGCCTTGTAGCTTGGCCAGTGTTTGCTGTGGCTCCTGTGAGCAGGTGGGTGTGAGGGTGGCCTGGAACAAACACAATTCGAGTTTTGAAGGTACCCTTCCTCCTTGGATTTCTCAGCAATTTGCCAAAGGCAGGAAACACTGAATCCATTCCCTTGGCTGGGGATGCAAAGGAGTTAAATAATTTATAGAGCAGGGTTAGGATTATGGAATCACAGAATGATTTGGGTTGGAAGGGACCTTAAAGATCATCCACTTCCCATTATCCCAGGTTGCTCCAAGCCCCATCCAGCGTGCCCTTGGACACTTCCAGGGATCCAGGGCAGCCCCAGCTTCTCTGGGCACCCTGTGCCAGGGCC
Source organism: Sitta carolinensis (assembly GCA_032173965.1). Taxonomy (NCBI): domain Eukaryota; kingdom Metazoa; phylum Chordata; class Aves; order Passeriformes; family Sittidae; genus Sitta; species Sitta carolinensis. The sequence goes on from JAVUNC010000005.1 coordinate 1,448,831, forward strand.
TCACCACCTGCCTGTGGAAAAAGTGACTTTTCCTCTTTTTTAAAAGCTTCCTTCTCTTCCTCTTTTCTAAAAGCTTCCTTTATGCCCTGGAAGGGGCTCTGAGGTCTCCCTGGAGGTTTCTCTTCTCCAGGCTGGACCCCAGAGCAGAGGGGCTCCAGCCCTTGGAGCATCTCCTCTGGACCCTGTCTGCCAGCCCCATGTCTTGTGTGAGCTGTGTGTGGCTCTCCAGCTGAAGCCTCACAAGGGCTGAGTAGAGGTCCCATCTTCCAGAGATTCCCTAAAAAAGCCCCCCAAACCCAAGGATGATTATTCTCCTCAGCCTGCCCAAGAGCTGGGATGAATTTCACTGGGTTGGACGTGCCCTGCCCCACGTGTGTGTCCGTGCTCCCAGAGCCATGCTGGGTTTGTCCCTTGGTTTTCCCTGAGAGCTGTTATTTATAGCAGCTGGGCAGCTGGAGCCCAGCTTGGGTTTCCATCACCTGCTGCCCTTCCCTGCATCCCAGGGCTGGATTTCAGCCTGGGGTCAGGTGCTGACCCTGACCCATCGCTGCCCTTGGCCACAGGGCTCTGTCCTCACCCTCGTTTTGCCCTCGGGGCAGCAGGGAATGAAATGCAGCAGGGGCCTGGAAGAGCCTGCAGGGAATGAAATGCAGCAAGGGCCTGAATTGCCTCCTGTAGGATGCTCTTAGTAAGGACTACAGGGAATATTCTTCAAGGTGGTTTTGTACATCCATGCTTCCTGTGTCGGTCTTGAGCCAAACCCACTTATTGTTAATAATATTGAAAATGAGCATCATTTCTGGGCAGGAGCAAGCTCTCTTAGGGGTGGGCACTGTGCTGCCCTCTCGAAGGTCCAGGAGATCATTGTGGGGTCCTGCAAGTCAGTGTGGAGCATCCCTGAATGGTAGGAGGAGAGAATCTCTGTTAAATGGAATCAGGATCCTCATGGGGAAGGTGCTGGGCTGCTCTAAGCTGTGGTTTTATCTCATTTCTTCTCCCTGGGGAGGGAGCAAGCAGCCCTACCTGCCTCTTTTCCCTCCCTTATCAGCAACATCTGGCATTATCACATTTGCTGTATCTGCTGCTTGCAGTGCTGACATGAGAGGACATCTCCCAGGGTTGGCAACAGGATAAAAAAGTGGGGAATTAGCAAAGCCTGGATGTACGAGTCTCCAGGAGTGTTTCCTTTCCAGCCCCGTGGTGTTCAGGATGTGACCACACTGCTCCTGCCTCTTCCACGGATATCTGCTCCTCTGGAGAATGCAAACTCCAACCACACGCTGGCAATAACCAGGAGACTGGCCAGAGTATGCAAAAATAATTTTTTTTTTTTTTTTTTTTTTGGCTAGTGTGGCTGCTGAGAGCCAATTTGTATTTTTTCAGCCTGAGCGTGCCTGTGAGGAGGGGTAACAGAGGTGGAAGGGCTGCAGCTTGATTATAGGATCCCTTTCCCTGTTTTTTTAGAGTCCCAATTGGAAACAGCTCCCCGCAGTGGCTCCGCTTCAAACCCTGCTCCTTGGAGCTGACTCTGCATCCCCCTGGGAGGCCCTGACTTCCCAGAAGTTCACAACCTTCCCTCCCTGCCCCTTGCAGCTCCTGGGGCCGCACCACTCCCTGGAAAAGCGCTGTGAGCTCCCTCCTCCCTCTGCCACGCTGGGGAAATGCCCTTTGTAATGCTCCCAGCTTTTGTTTTTTGCATGAGCTGTGTTGGGGTGAACTTGGTGAGGCTGCCAGAACACCATGAATAAGTTAGGAGGGAAGCTGTGCTCAGGGTGTGCACAGGCAGGGAAAGCAGGCTTGGTGCTCAGACAGCCTCCAGAGTGCCTTGTAGTAGCATTTTATACTCCCTTTAATTTACACCCTCGTTAATCCCAGATTTCTTCATGAGTCTTCACAGGTCTTGTGTTCCCCCAGCCGTGCCTGGCTTCACACAGGGTTGCAACTTTTGGTGCCCCATCCTGATATTTCAATGTCCAAGACTTTTCTTGCTTCAAACAAAACGTCCTCAACCCACAGAGTTTTGTGTCTCCTCAATGCCTCTGCCATCACAGCACCCCATTGCCCAAGGCTCCTCCTGAAGGCTCTGGTTTTCCCACTACAAGAGAAATGTTTAAAAGGGCAGAGGGTGCAGTGTGGTCATTCATTGCCACCAAATGTGCATGACCCTGGGATTTTTTTTATTTCTCCAGTGATTTTCCCAGGAGATGCAAAATTTGTGAGGCTGAGGTGAAATTTCCCTCTTTGCTCTTCCTAAAACCATCTCTGCAGAGGAATTGGCCTAATGAGGGGCACTTTTCTCTTCCTGGGAACACCTCAGCTCCCCATCTACTCAAGTGCTGTTGCTTTTTGATTTCTGAAGGCCAAGAGTTCTCAGTCTCAGGGATGTCTGTGTGCCAGTATGGACAGCCACACTTTCCTCTGCTCTCAGCCTCTGATGCATCAGCCGGATATTTTTCATCCCTTTTGCATTTTATTCCATTCTCCCTCTGTCTTTGAGCCCCTTGTCACCATGATTTCACTCACGCTGTCCCCCGAGGGTCATTGCCAGTCACCTCTCTGTAGTTATTTCTGCACAGTTGGGGCTTTGTAATGAAAAACAAAACTCTAGATCTGCTTCGTTCCCAGAGCTGCTGGATTAGTTCCTGATTTCTTCCTTGGCTTCATTTCAAACCACAGCAGGTCAAGGAAGGAGGTAGCTCAATGTCCTCTCCAAAATGTGACCTGCTCCATATTAGGAGGACTTTTCTGACCCCACACTGCTACATCAGGGCTTGTTGAAGGCTCAGGGAGCAGAGCTCTGCCCTGTTGTAGAGAGAGGTAGGACTGGAAAGGGCATTTTGGGTGAAATCTCTGTCCCTGCCATGTCATCCTCTTGGGTGGCTCTGATTGCAAACCCTGCAGGCTCCATCCTCACCTTTGTCTGCTTCTTCTGCCTGCCCAGCCCAAGGGCTCCTCACTGCTGGTGGGGCCACAGGGGTGGAGCTGGGGTGTGGGAGAGGTGGGATGAGCTGGACCTAAACTGAGACCTGGGAACTGGACCCAGAAACTGGACCTAAACTGAGGCACAGGAACTGAGACCAAGGAACTGGACCTAAACTGAGACCTAGGAGCTGAACCTAAACTGAGGCACAGGAACTGGACCCAGGAACTGGACCCAAACTGAGACCTGGGAACTGGACCCAGAAACTGGATCTAAACTGAGGCACAGGAACTGAGACCTAGAAACTGGACCCAGGAACTGGACCCAAACTGAGACCCAGGAACTGGACCTAAACTGAGACCTGGGAACTGGACCCAGGAACTGGACCCAAACTGAGACCTGGGAACTGGACCTGAACTGAGACCTGGGAACTGGACCCAGGAACTGGACCAAACTGAGACCCAGGAAGTGGACCCAGAAACTGGACCCAAACTGAGACCCAGGAACTGGACCTGAACTGAGACCTGGGAACTGGACTTAGGAACTGGACCTAAACTGCGACCCAGTAACTGGACCCAAACTGAGACCTGGGAACTGGACAGAGAAACAGGATCTAAACTGGGGCACAGGAACTGAGACCCAGGAACTGAGACCCAGGAACTGGACCTAAACTGAGACCCAGGAACTGGACCCAGGAACTGGACCCAAACTGAGACCTGGGAACTGGACCCAGGAACTGGACCTAAATCAAGGCACAGGATCTGGTCCTAAACTGAGGCACAGGAAGGTGCCTCCTCCACCAGATGCTGTCCTTGCTGGAGCCCAGAGGTGGCATCCTGGGGCTGGGCCAAAGGCACTGTTTTACTCAGTGTAGGGAGAGAAGAATACCCTGAACAAGGAGAGGGTTTTCATCTGTCTGCTCAAAGTTGGTGAGATCAGGATCCCCAGATGCTGCCTTGTTCAAGGTGTCTGTGGGATGCAGCTGCTCCTTTGATCCCACCCCAGAGTGAGGGTGCAACCATGGCCCCAGTGTCACAGGATTATTGTCCCAGAATCATTTGGGTTGGAAATGATCCCAAGGTCATCAAGTCCAACCTGTGACCACCTTTTCAACTAAAGCAGAAGTGCTTCCTCAAGTCATTCCTTGGACACCTCCAGGGATGGGGACTCCAACACCTGCCTGTGCAGCCCATTCCAGTGCTTGACAACTCTTTCCATGAACAGATTCCTCCTAATGTCCAGCCTGAGCCTTCCCTGTTTGCTGTGATGGGAAATTACTCCAGCTTTGGAGTGATGCTTAAAAACTGCCTCTCTGGTGGTTTTCTCATAAAGAGCAGCAAAACCTGTGCATGGAGCATGTCTTTTCTATAAGTGCTTCCACCAGGAATATTTGATAGAGATGTGTGCTCACCTCAAACAGAGCAGCCAAATTTGATGAAGGGATTTATTAGCAGACAATATGAAATGTGCTCCTGCTGCTGCCTCCTCAGATTTCGTGGTGCAGGACAGGGTCAGCTTTGCCTTTTTGTTTCGTTTTGGGTTTTTAAGTGCTCCTCTGATGGCTGCTTTTCGTTCTGCTCTGTGTCCTGGGGGAGCTGAGTCAGCACAGAGCACCCAGCCCCTGCTCAGAGGAATTTGCACTGGTTTTGGTTGTTATTTTGAGTACAGCCAGTTCTGCTTTGCCTTTAATTGACAGGCAGGAAATAGCTCTTGGTCTTTTCAGATAGCTGAGCCCATTGCTCAGAGGAGAGGGGAAGCTCATAGGAAACTGGTGTTTGAGTGATTAGCAAACAGAACATGATTTTGTTGCAAATGTAGCTCTTGATACTCGAGGTGTCAAATACTCTGAGTAATGATCACGTTTTAAATATAGTTTATAACTTTCTTCTCGTGCATACACCGCCTACTGTATGTGCATGGCGGAATTTACACCCAGGGTGGCTGTGTGTAGATGATGTCTCTGTATAATTACACCTCCAGAGGAAGAGAGAGATCTGTCCCTGTTTATTTTTAAATATTATCTATATCTGTGTATCTAAAGAGAGAGGGTTTTACGCAGATGGAATCTCTTCCAGGTCGCGTTTCAATAATAATTACAGCTTAATGATGCTGCGGCTATTTTATTTTATCTTGTATTATTTTAGCTGCTTCTAATAACTGCTAATTTCCCAACCACAAAGGTCACAGAGCAGATGAGAATAAACACGTCGTAAACTGGTTGTAGTAAATAAATCCACTCCCCAGAAGCCGTGGTACTGAGCATGAGTAAGGACTGTAAGAGTGTGAGGACTGGGAAAACAGCCTTGCCACTCATTCTCTGGCTGTATTAATGACACTTGTGTAATGAAAAATCAATCAGACTGTGGTAATTGATTGAAGTGTCCTTGATGTGGGGTTAAACTCCTAGTAAGTGGTGTGTGGCTACAGGACCCTTTTTACAAGACCTGACCCAAAGTTACTCACTGGTTACACCTCCACCAATGCATTCAGCTTGGATTTGTAAAGCTCCATCAGCTATTCTCTTCCTCCTTGCTGTTGTGTTTGGCTGTTATATGTCTGCTGAGGTTTTCCTGAGCTTATTTCCTGCACTGGAGGAAAAATCAATCTGCTCCCCGTGCCATGAAATGTCGTCTCTGATTGCCTTTGGAGACAGGGGACAAGCTTTGGATAGACTCAGTAGCACCAAAATCTTACCCTCAAACTTGTGACTGGGAGAGTTGTTTTGATTTTTGTTGTTTAGACTCCTGGATGAAGAAAAGTTGATGGGCCACAGAGGGCTGGGTGGCTGCTTGGTGTAAGGAAATTATCAGAGAATCCCAGGATGGTTTGGGATGGAAGGGACATTAAAGGACATCTTGTTCTGACCCCTGCCATGGGCAGGGACATCTCCCACTGTCCCAGGATGCTCCAAGTCCTGTCCAGCCTGGCCTTGGACACTGCCAGGGATCCAGGGGCAGCCCCAGCTTCTCTGGGCACCCTGTTCAGGAAATTCAGGAACAGCCTTTGATCAACACTGCCAGGGGTAGAGCTTGTGGAGAATGATGGGCTGCTGGCTGTGCCAAGGATTATCTGGAGAGGGAAGGTAATCCCAAGGCAACAGGCGGGATATGCTGAATTTGCAGGACAGAGAGCCCATCCCAGAGTGAGGGATTGAGCTGCTGAGGTGCCAATACCTTCACACGGAGCAGTTTATTTTGGATGTGTGTCTGGGCTGGGTGAGGCAGTCATGGGGATTTTTTAGCTGAATGGGTAAAACCCTGGTCCTGCTGAAATTGCTGTCAGAGTGAACAGCCCTGGGATGGGTGCAGGAATTCAGTGGAAGTGGAATGAAGCATCTTTTCTGGAGAGAATGCTTGTGGGAGGAGGGGAGTGGATCGTTCTCACCTGCTTCCATCCTGCTTTCTGCACTGCTGCTCACACCTCAGGTTGTTTTCTCGCCCCCTCTTCCAACTCCTCTCCACCAACTGTGCTGGCTCTGGAGGAGATAAAGCAGGGCCTGACACATTTCTGTCTGCAGCTCTCCTCCTGCATGGCTGGGCTTCTCACACCTCCCTGCTGGGAGCAGCAGACCTGGGAGCAGCTTTGCTGCCTGCTTGGCTCGTGCTGCTCCGAGGTGGAATGTTGATGTGAGACAGGGAGCAGCCTTTGTGCTGAGGCAGGAAAAGCTTGAATGTTTCAGGGGCTGCTGGCTGAACTGAACACCATCTTCAGGTGCTGGTCCATTGAGGGTAAATGTTTCTGCAGGTCAGATATTGGACCAGGATGGGGAAGCTGTTGAGCTTGGCTGGCCCCCACAATTCTGATCAAACTCTCAGCCATGCTTGATCCTTCATTATCCCACCCAAACCATTCCATGACTCTCTGTTTCTATCTCCTCACCTGGCTGGGAGGATGGGGTGGGTTTGGGGTGGATGGAGGTCTCTTTGGGCAACAGCAGCCTCTTCCTCTCTCACACACCTCTATTCTTTCAAGCAAAATCTTCACACACCATCTGAAGGGATTTTTTGCATCCAGAGAACCTCCTGGAATGTCCGGGGGGCTTCCAGCAGGTGAGAGGTGGAGTTGCAGAAGCTCCTGAGGATCCCACTAGGGCAGCCCTTGGCTCCTGGCCTTTCCCTCCCTCCTTTCCCATAGTCTGGACACCCCAGCGAGCAGGGAGAGACAGGCAGTGCTGTGTGAGCACCCTGTGCTGCTGGTTTCCATTGATAATTCATCCTGGGATCAGCATTCACAATTAATTCAATTAGAGGGGCCTCATCACTCATTTATGAGGAAGCATAAAGGGCTGTTCACAGGAAACAGCTCTTTGTGTGCTAAGCATGGAGTGGTTTCAAGCTGGGTTCTTGAGGTGTCTCTGCTCCCTGGTGGGGGACTGGGCATCTTCTGGGATGGGGAGGGCCTCAGGCTGGGGGCTTGTATGAGCAGGGAAGCCTGACCTAACACTGAGCTGTGCTTTCAGCATGAATTTTGGGGATTCTGGATCAAATCTAAACCATTTTAGCGGGGCAGTGCAGAGCAGGGATCCCTCCTGGGGGTGCACAGGTGACTCTGTCTCTGGAATCCCCAGTTCAGCCCTTCTAACTTTCATAATAGCACCAAGTTTTATATGTTTTCCTCTCCAGCTCTGTGATGAAAACACTTTTTGTGGTTTTCTCACAGGGCTATATCCTGGCTCTTATAGATTTTAGCTCTCTGTCCCTGTCCTCACTTCAGACCCTCTGTCCTCTCCAGCCAAAGCTGGTGATGATCATCCCAGGAGCTCTTCTCTCTCTTCTTCCACATCCACACCGTGTCTGCAGCTGTTCTGTCATCAGGGAGACACTTTTCCAGCTGAAGATTTGGGCTCACACCTTTGATCAGCTGGAACATGTGTCTTTAGCTTTCTGGATTCTGGCTCACTAATTTTCTCTTAGAAAGCGTTGGGAAGGGAGGGAAATGCTTGGCTTTTGCACTCAGGTGAGGCTGGATTTTTTTGGAATTGTTCTTAATTTTTAAAATTTTGTTTTTTGGGATTATTTTTTTTATTTTGGGGGATTTTTTTTAAATTTTTTTTTTAAATTTGCCTGACAGTGCCAAAGTGTTGTGAAAAAAGGTGATTACTCCACCCCTGACGCCCTTGGGAACTGGGTAAACACTCCTGGTAAGTCGAAGTCCACCAGATGTCAACAGCATTGTGTCACCTCATGGGCAACCTGTGAAGATGATTCCTGGGTGACTTTTGCCTCAAATTGCTTTTCCTCCTTTTATTGTGGCCGGTTGAGGTTCTTCAATCACCATCACAGCTCCACACCATCTCCAGGATAATGAGGATGGAGCACCTTGCTGTGCCCAGCTCAGGGTGGCAGCTGCTGCCTCTCCACATTTCCTAGAAGTGACTCAACAGGGAGCTGTTCCCAGACTCTGTCCTTTTCCTTCCTTATTTCTGAGCAAAAACATAATTTTGACAGGCCAGCGATGCAGAAAATAACTTGCTGCTCTCCAACTGTTGCATCCCTTGACCCCAATTAGAATGTGGTGCATGTAGAAGTGTCAGCTTCTTGCTTTCTCTCCTCTCCCCTCTCCCTGACCAAAATTCCCATTACAAAGATGACACCTGAGTGCTTCACAGGGCAGGAAGTGCTGCTGACCAAAGAGAGAATCAGAGTGGATGTGAAGTCCAGCTCCTCTGGAGGTTTTCTGCCCTTGGTTTCAGGAAAAGGAGCAGGAAAACTGTCAGGAAGGAGCATGGTGGTGTTTGTTGATGATCTGGATGATCTCAGAGATCTTTTCCATCTGTAATGATTTTATTATTAAATAAGATATTCCAACCTATGGGAATATTTCCCCTTCACCTGTCTCTATAGGGGTGGACCTATAGGATTGATTTATGAATTGAAATTTAAAGATTCAAGGCTTAAGCCTTGAAGCTGTGGCTACCCCATCCCTGGAAGTGGCCAAGATGAAGTTGGACAGGGCTCTGAGCACCCTGGGATAGTGGAAGGTGTCTCTGCCCGTGGCAGGGGGTGGAACTGGATGATCTTGAAGGTCTTTTCCAACCCAAACCATTCCGTGGTTCCATGATAAATCTGTGTTCCTTGCAGACCTCCAGCATGCTATCAGAGCTTTTCTCTTCATCAGCTGACGCCCTTGGGGGCTGTGAAGGAAGAGCAGCAGTGCCTGTGGAAGGGGCGTGAGGTAGCCCATGGATCAGTGGGATTTCAGTGGCATCCAGCCCGTTTCAGTGGCGTTCAGGACCATCCAAACCCCCTCGTGTTCTTTCACCGCCCCGTGACCCTGCCCTTCGTGCCGAGGAGCCGTTGGCAGCTCCCTCACATTCTCCTGCAAGCTTGGCATGAACTCTGAGGCCAAGAGAGCAGGAAGCAGGGCTGGGTTGGTGCCTGAGCTGGGTCTGACCTCTCCCTCCAGGGCTCTGAGCGTTGAGCTGCTGGGATGGGACACGGGGCGCGTTTCGGATCGCGGTTTCCTCGCGATCTGTCCGTGGGGCACAGCCTCTCCTCAGGTTATCTGTGTGTGATTCCAGGGGATGGCAGGAGGGCAGGCTGCCAGGCTCTGACTCAGTCAGTCTTTTCCCACTGCTGCTGTAATTCGAGTGGAAACCTCAGAAGATGGTAAAACCTTCAGGCATGTGAAAGATGCCAGGATTTCAGTGCATGTGAATGAATCCAGGGCTCATTTTTGGACCTGGAAAAACAGGGTAGGCTCGCTGCGCTCTCATTGCCTCTGCCTGCTGCCTTGGAGTGACAGAACAAGGGGGAATGGCTTGCAACTGGGAGAGGGAAGGTTTAGATTAGATACTAGGGGGAAAAAATCATTATTGAAAGGGTGGTGGGGCCCTGACAGAGGTTTCCCAGGGAAGCTGTGGATGCCCTGTCCCTGGAAGTGTTCAAGGCCAGGTTGGATGGAGCTTGGAGCAACCTGGCTTAGTGGAAGGTGTCCCTACCCACCTTCCACTTTAAATGATCTTTAAAGTCCCTCCCAACTCAATCCATTCTGTGATCTCAATGGTTGGACTCGATCTTAAATGTCTTTTCTGACCTAAATGATTCAATGATTCTGAGATTTTTATCATGGTGTAAAGCTCAGGACCAGCACAGGGACACAGCTGAGCGTGCAGAGCACCATGGTCCATCAAAGCTCCTGCCCTCCACGTGGGGTTTCCCTCCCTGCTGGGTGCTCTGGGACCTTCTGTAATCATTGAGGATGGTCCTGGCTGGGACTTCCCTTCCCTGTCAGGCCGTTGGGATTCCCCAGCACTCTCTGGACACTCCTGCTGGACTCCTTTGTGCTCCCTGTGGCCTTTTCAGGCAGATAGTTGCAGGTGGAACATCCTCCTGCCATGGGGTGATGGAGCTCGCTGCAAGGGTCAGTGCACCCAGACTTGAGGACCTTGAGATGCTTGAATGAGTCCAGAGGAGGCAGTGAGGGTGGTGAGGGTCTGGAACACAAACCCTGTGAGCAACGGCTGGGGGTGTTCAGCTGGAGAAAAGGAGACTCAGGGGTGACCTCCTCACCCTCTGCAGCTCCTGAGAGAGGGCTGTGCTCGGGGAGTTGGGCTCTGTCTGCAGGCAGCACTGACAGGATCAGAGGGCACAGCCTCAAGGAGAATACAGGCTGGATATTGGGAAGAAGTTTTTCATGGAAAGAGTAATGAAGTACTGGAATGCTTTGTCTGGGGAGGTGGTGGAGTCACCATCCCTGGATGTATTTTAAAAAAGTCTGGATGTGGCAGTCGGTGCCAGGGTCTGGTTGAGGTGTTGGGGCTGGGTTGCACTCGATGATCCTGGAGGTCTCCTCCAGCCCAGTTGTTCTGGGATTCTGTGACTTCCCTTGATCCTGCTCCTGACATTGAGTTTCTGATCAGGGTGCTCACCCTGACCTTCCCTGCAGTGTAGGGCACAAGGAGGGTCCATCCCCCAGGCCTGGCTCTTGGCTGTCCCTCCCAGCTCCTTGCCTGGGGGCAAGGGAAGAGTTCCAGAAACCCTCCAGTGCTGCAGCAAGGAAGATCCTGCTGGCTGGAAACGCCGTGAAGAAAATCCAAGCTGTGATCAGAAAGCTGTTACATCAGTATTTTGATTTGAAATAACCGGAGGTGTAACTCATGCCAGAAAAACCCCAAAACACCTTTTTATTTTTGGCACTGCAACAGCTCTTTTGTCCATTGAACAACAGCAACAACCACCACTACAGCTTCCAGATCTCCTGAATGAACAGAGCCCTCTCTTCCCTTTGTTTCTGCTGTGTGAGGAGCAGGTGATGCCGAGGTGTTTCAGAGTCTCAGCTCCGAGGAGGTTTTTAATCTGAAGGAATCATGTAATCTCTGAGTGACAGGAGCAATTGTGACACTGATTGAGCTGTGGTGGCTCCACTCAGAAGACTTTTGTCTCTGCACTTGGGATGAGTGGCAGGTAAAAGATCTGCTTCCTAGTTTGTGCCATGAGAGGAGAAATGATGTGGGAGGGAAGAACTGAGCCCTCTGAATGGATCAATCCCTTCATTCATTTTCTTCTGCACTTGGTATGGATGAAGCCTGCTCCTCTTGGAAGGACATTCCAGCTGAGGAAGGATGCTGGCATGAAGAAGGCTCAAAAACTCCCTCATTTTCTAACCATCTTCCCCAGAGATGATAACCAGAGGCAGAGGGAGAAAAGCTGTTCTGGCCAACACTGCTGTCAACAAACTCCTGCCTTGGCTCTCTGGCTGGGCAATTCAGGACGAGGTGAAAAAATTGTAGTAATGTTTATTTTACAGAAGATAAGCTTTAAGCTGGATGTATTATGGTGTTTTGGCTGACAGCAGTCATGGATTTTTTTTTCCCCCTAAAATAAGAAAATAGCTGCCCAATCTCCAGCTTCATTTTAACCTGAAAAATGTTGATGGCTTGACAATGGTTTGAAAAAGGATTTCTGGATGAAAACCTAATGAATGGCTCCAGAGTTGATTAAGAAGGAGGGGAGATGCTAAGTCAAAGTTTTCTAGCTAGAAATAGTGATTTATTATCCAGCTATCTTTGCAAATGACAAAATAACTAATTAGACACAATTCATCATCAGAACTTAAGGCTGCCACGGGTGTAAGATGGAAGGTTTTATGAACAGCTCATAGTCTCAAATTCTGATTTAAATGTAGCATAGTGTGTATTGAGAGTTAGTCAAACACTGAGGCGCTGGGAAAGGCTTAATAAGATTCTACAATTCTGACCCCCTGTAAATATTTTTTTTCTGATGAAGGATTTGAAAAGGGCGTTTTAGATAGATGTTTTATATGGTAGTAGTCTTTTCCCATAAAACTTCAGCCATAATAATTATTTTTATGTAGATCCTGAGGCACAGAGAGATTAAATGACTTTCTCAAGGTCAGACAGTGAGTCAGAGGCAGAACCAGGGAATGAAGGCAAGTTTTGATCCAGGGGCTGTGGCACATTCTCAAGTAGCCCTCACTCAGATCTCTGGGGCTGAATGCACTCAATCTTTCTGGGTCTGATCTATCCCAGTTAGGAGGATTTCAACCCTGGAAGTGGATAACCCCAACCATTTTTTGATTTGTCTTTGGAATCAGCATGACTTTCATGAAGCTGTTGATGAGCTCGTTGTCCTTGGAGGGTGAACTCCCAGGGATCATTGTGGTGATGATATCTTAAGTTTTAGCTTTTGTAATTTTCAGATTCTGTGCTGCCTGGGTGTGTGGCTCTGAGATTCTTATGAAGTGTCAGCAAGTTCTCCTCACGGCTCAGTCAGACAGAACAATCCTTTTCCAGCCCCAGAACCAAGGACAAGCTGCAGATTTGGGCCAAAAAATGTAAAAACCAGCAAATTGAGGAGAACAAACTGGGAGGGTGGGACTGCATCACCTGGAGCTGGAATTGGACAATTGAGCCCAAAATGGAAATGGACCAAAACTTGTAAAAGTGTAAAAATTAATGACTGGGAGTCATCTTGGATCCATCCTGGGTGTAGGCCTGGCCAGGCTCCTGCACTGCCCAAGGTGGATCCTTAGAAGGCCTTTTAATAAATCCTTATTTTATTCCTTGAACTCTGTCAAGTCTCTGTTCCAGATGAGCCTCTCAAGGCATCACTGATGAATGGCTTCTTCAGTGGCCTCTCAGTATTTAAAAGGGACTTTTAAAAAAGGGGAGAGTGATTTTTTTTCCTTGGGCAGATGGTGATAGAACAGAGGGGAATGGTTTCATACTGGCAGAGGGCAGCTTTGGATTAAAGGTTAGGAAGAAATTCTTTATTCAGAGGGTGGTGAGGCCCGGGAACAAGTTTCTCAGAGAAGTTGTGGATATCCCATCCCTGGAGGTGTTCACAGCCAGGTTGGATGGGGCTTGGAGAAACGTGGGACAGTGGAAGGTGTCGCTGCCCATGGCAGGGGTGTAACTGGATGATCTTTAAGGTTCCTGCCAACCCAAACCATTCTGTGATTCTTATTTGGCTGTGCTGTCACTCAGTATCCACGGTGGAAGCTGTGGGAAGGGATCATGCAGAGGCTTTCCTGCATGGCTTTCTGCTGATAAAAGACCTGTCCTTAATTTCAAGTCCCCACTGGATGATACTCAAAGCCTTCCCTGGCGTCACCTGGAGATTGGAAGCCTTGAAGCGCAGCGACATTGCTGCCTGTAAGGACACGTGTCCTGGTGAATCTTGCATTTCTGCTGCTGCTGGCCACTGCTGGGGAGGGATTTGCATTCTGGCCTTTTTGCAAATCTCTCTGTCCAGCCAAGTTCAGCTGCACCAGCTCCCAGGGGACACATCAACTGTAGTAGTGGTTCGCTCGCTCGGTGAAGTCGAGTAAGTCAACTGCATTCCTCTCTGGACATTGTTTGTGTCTCCAGATATCTCCCTGTGAATTATTAGCTATGGAAAGGACTTATTGCCAAGATACTGGGCTTAGTTTAGTCTCCTGGTCACTGCAGGTTTCTTTCCAGATATATTTTGTTCTGAGTGTCTCGAATGCTTCTCCTCCTGACATTTCCCCCCCGGCCTCTCCCCAGCAGTCTGGTGGTTCTCGCTGTCAGGAAGTTATCCCTCATGCTCAGGCTACTTCTTATCAGTCTGTCACTTTTTCAACTCAGTGGGCTAATAGTTCTCCCAGCACCAGAGCTGTCTCTCTGTGTCCTTTTGCCCTGGTCTCCCCAGGGGAGCCTCTTCTTGCACTAAGGCAGGGTCAGACTCAATGACTTTACAGGTCTTTTTCTGCCCTCATGCTCTGGCTTCTTAGAGCCTCAAAGATTCTGGATCTGACCTGCAATGAACTCTGGCAGAATGAGCAAAATAATAGATTTCATCAAACAGAATCATGGAATCATTTAGGCTGCCAAAAACCTCCAAGATCATCAAGTTCAATCATTCCCTCAGCACTGCCTAGGCCACCACTACGCAGTGTCCCCAAGTGCCACATCCACACGGCTTTTAAATCCCTCCAGGGATGGAGACTTCACCCCTGTCCTGGGCAGCCTGTTCCCAGGCTCTTTCCATGAAATTTTGACAACTCTTTCCATGAAACGTTTTTTCCCTAATATCCAACCTCAACCTTCTCTGGTGCAACTTGAGGCCATTTCCTGAAGTATGCAATGAAGATACCAAAGTTCATAAATCTCAGGGGTTTAGACATTCTAATAAACATGAGAATTGTATCCATGAAGGGCTGAAATGGTCTTTTCTGTCCTGGATGTACATTATTTCTGGGCACATGGGGAAAGCCTGAGTTATTCCAGCACTGAAATTGTTCCTCAGTTTTGCAGCAGGGTTTTCTAAGGATGTGGGAAGCAGGGAGGAGAAGGCAGGGAAAAAAAAAAAAAAACCAGCGCAAGAAAGATGATTTTTGGTGCTTATCCAAGGAACCAGGAAAAGGCTGAAGGCCCTTTCTCCTCATAGATTCAGTTCAGGGCTGGGACACCACGGAAATCTTCCAGACACCCCATCCATTTAGGGCTCATAAAGGCATCCTGGCTCCAGATGTGCACAGATGTTGAGCACAGCCTTGCCCTGCCGTGCACCATCATGGCATCAGCAGCACTCTCCTGCATCCCCAGCCTCCTCTCTGGAGGACACCTCAGCAGCCAAGCAGCTGGACTGGAGAGGAGAGCAGCAGTGCTCAGTGCTGATTAAGCACTAATGTAATTAATAGCCTCTTACCATCCTTACATTACCAACAGCGTCAGCGTGTCAGTAACTATTTACAATATAACTTACACAAATGTCATTTTGCTACACTGAGCACTTCATATTTTGCAATTCTCTGCCACAGTAATAAAATCAGTCAGCCAGTCGGAAGGGAAACACACCCAGGAGATATCATTATTAATGGCACTGGGCCAGGCTTTCCACGAGCCACGTGGGAGGCAGAGGAGCTCATTCCTGCTCTGAGATGCCCTCAGGTCTCTGCACGGGATCACTTTGAATCCTCCTGAATGAGGGCTCAGTTATCCAGTCAGCAAAGTTGGGAAGGGTTTGTCAATTATCTCCTCGTAGTTAACATCAATCCGGCGTGTTACCCAGGGCTCTGCACAATTCGGTTTTAAAGGTCTCAAATAATTTCACTTGTCTTGAATTGATTGTTTCCTGCAGTAGAAGATCTTGCCCTGTGCTTCCTGCTTAACATCCTGAACCCTGGGCATCCAAAGGCCCCTTTGCCTCGTGAGCTGGGGATTCTGCACTGGTACTGGATGAAGGTGGCTTTGATGACCTGGTGCTTTGTTTTAAAACCATAAATTAGAGGATGGATTGGATCTTGGCATCCCTAATTGGTCATTTGCAGGGAGAGCTGGTCTCTGACATTGTAGTCCAAGTTCTCTGGGGCCTTGCAGCTCTTAGAAGGCTCAGAAAAAAGGGAGAAAGTGACTTTATCCACAGGCAGAGGGTGAGGGGGAACAGTTTTAAACTAAGAGGAGAGGTTGAAATCAGTTGTTGGGAGGAAATTCTTCTCTGTGAAGGTGGGGGAGCCCTGGCATGGGGTGCCCAGAGAAGCTGTGGCTGCCCCATTATCCCTGGCAGTGTCCAAGGCCAGGTTGGAGCACCCTGGGACAGTGGGAGGTGTCTCTGCCCATGGAAAAGGGGTTGGAACTGGGTGATGTTTTAGGTCTCTTCCAATCCAAACCTTTCTGGGATTCTATGATTCATGGGGGTGTGGAGACAATTACTGAAGGAGTCCAAATCTCATCATTTTCAGGCAGAATATGCTGAAATACCCTAAAAATCTTCCATCAGGATGCAGCTCCCAGTGACTGCAGTGCAAAAATTCCTGCTGATTTCCTTGGGAGCTGCACAGATCCTGAAAGGACATTTTATATCCTGTTGTCTTCTCTGATGGGAAGAAAGACTTTTCACAGTGCCACCTTTACATGAGGTGTTCTTTTGGCACTGATCTTCCAGAAAGGCCCAGTTTTGAAAAACTGGCATTAAATAATTTCCTGCTGCTGTCCTTATGTTTTCCTCTGCAAGGTCCTAAACCTCTTTACACAAGTCTGCCACATCAGGATCCAGGAATATTTGTGAAGGTGTGTGAGATCCATTTTATGGGTCTTTATGCAAGCAAAGAATGTGACAACATTTGAAAGTATTTTGCTGTGATTTCAGATCTATCAGCAGCCATGTCAAATTCACATTTGCCTGTTAAAAAGGAAAAAAAAATCACATAAGAAAAATAAAAAAAATCCCAGCACTTGATGGATTAAATAGTGCATTGACTGCCTAGAGCATTGGAGGTCTGGGTGGGATAAAAAAGCACGTGCCCATCTGGCACACAGCAAATATTGAAATCATTGGAATTACATGAAATGTAGAAACTTGTCCCCTCGATCCCCACTTTTCACTGTCACATTCTGATTGTAAGGCGAGGCATTAAGGATCACATACAGAACAGGGAAATGTGGAGCCTGTGTCAGCTAGCACAAGTGCCTGAGCTCCTGCAAGCTCTCGAGTTCTTGCAGGAGAACTGATGAACAGAAGTGGCTGCAGCGAGAAATCTCAAAGGGTTCAAATCAAGCAGAAGTGTCAGTCAAGTAGCCCGACAATGCCTGGAAATCAGAGCTGAACTCTCCAGCAAGAGCTTGAGGGGGAAGATGATGCCGTTTGTTTGCAATTCTAATACAATGAATCAACAGATCACCTGCAAAATGCTGCTAATGGAAATGTGCACGGTGGATGTGCACAGCAGAGGCTATGAGGAGAGAGGGGATCTGGATCCAGGCTCTGCTGCTGAAATTTGGAAGTGGTTTGGTCAAGCTCAGATGGGTCTGACATATCCGTAAAGTCAAGTCCTGGGAGTGAAAGATCTCAGTTTTTACTGCCGAGAAAGAGGTTTTGTTAAAGAGGGAGTCGTTGTGGAGTGGTTAAGGGTTTGGTAAAAGCAGCAAATTGTGGATGCAAGATATGAAGTCTGAATGGATTAAAAATCACCTGGAAACTGAGGGAGGTCTCCTATCAGACATTGTTCCTCTGTTTGCCTTCCCTGCTGAGAAATCCAGCTTTTAGCAATGTTTGGTTTTTGTTGCTGTTGGGTTTTGGTGGGTTCTTTTTGGGGGTGGAGGGAGGAATTTCCATGGATTTTGGGTAGAGATCAATTGTTCTTTGTCTTTTCCACTGTAAGAATGAGGGACTTTTGCCAGGAATGAGTGACCTCTGGATGAAAAATCGCAAGTTTTAATAATTTTCAAATTATTATATTTTTTTTAGTCATAGCAAGGAAAAGCAGAACCTATATCCTTTTCCCAGTCAGGAAAAAAAAAATACCAAAACCAAACAATTAGGCTGCTGTAGGAAAATAGGTGATATGGGATGACCTGTTTGGGATCTGAATAAAACTTCAGAGCTGGGTGACCTCAGGGATTACCTGGGATTTGTGCTCTTTTTGGGAATTGTTCTGTGGAAAGGAATGAGCTGCTTCTGAGGGTTAGTGGTCTCTGCTCTCTGCTTCTTCTGGAGCCTCAACTATTCAGGCAGAGATGGGAACTGCTCAAAAAAATTTTGCAGGATAATGTCAGTCCTCATGGGAGGCTACAAGATGAGTGGAAAGGTGTTCCCATCCACAGTGGGGCTGGAAGCAGGAGTTCCACAGCACAGAATTCCCACTGTGCAGTCCATTTGTCCCATAAATTGTGGGGGGAAAAATACTGTATTACACCCACAGAAAAAAAAAATGCCAGGTCTGGGATGCTGGAATGCATCTGTTCCTGTTGACCTCAGATCCAGAAGGATCCATTGCTTTCTCCCTTAAAGAACTATTGGGGAGCAGAACAACAAATTCCTTATAGGATTGGCCCAGAGCATCCACATTTTAATTTCCTCCACCATGCAAAATATTGTGATATTAAATACAGGCTGGGATGATGGGAATACTCTGCTGCTTTGGCACTGAGAAGCTCCATGGAAGAAGGGCAGGAAATTGGGTTTCCTGACCCTTCTTCCCTCCCTGAGATGATGCCTAAAAGATCAGGACTAATTTGTGTCAGGGCAGAATTTCTGCTAATTATATAATTTTTTTTAATATAGATTTTTTTCTCTTTCCTCTTTATTAGTTTTTTTTTTTCTCTGTCTCCTTCTCCCACTGCTTTCTGCCTCTTCTATTTTCTCTTTTCCCTAATGCTTCCCTAAAGCAAAATAAGATGAACTTATGGTAAAACACAGATTTTATTGTCTGATTTTATTGTCTGATCAGAGATTTTACTACACTGATATTTGGGCTATTCCAGGTGACCTTTTTTTTGTCTGTATTGAGAGAGGTTAAATAAGAGATAGAGAGCTCTTTCAGCTTCACACAGGTGCTTGAAGTGCTGCCTGGTCGAGGTCACTTTTAGGACCAGTCCAACCTGCTGTGTATCCCAAAAGAGCAGAGCCCTGAGGAAGAGTGTGAAGATGGACCAGCTTCATTTTCCCAGCTTCCAGTAGTGTGGGTGCTGGAAGAATTGTTCTGAGGGAAATTAAAAAAAAAAAATTGGGGATTTGCCTCAGTTTTTCATGAGAGGCAGCTGAGGTGTCTCAGCATCCTTTGGGGCATGGAGGTGGCTGCTGTCTCCTGGGAAGATGGAACTGTTCTCTTCCTTTCTTTTCTCCATGCTTTAGGATGGATGATGCTTTTATGAGGCCTGGGAACATAAAAGAGACCTGCTGGCCCAGAGAGGAGGAAAACAGAGGGGGAAAGAGTGACTTTGGGGCTGTTTGGAGAGAAACTGGGAGGGCAGGAGTGTGCTTTTAATTACTTGTTTCCATCACTCGTGTTTCTGAGAGCACCTGCAGATAGATTCACTGAGCTGGGTTCATTGCTGCCTCTTTTCAAGGTAGAAAAGCCCTTGACTATTTCATGGCTCTATATGAAGGGTAAACACTACACATTGAGCTGTTTGACAGCAGGACCTGGCTGTTGTTATCACCTCTTGTCCTCCTTCTACTTTAAATTTACATTTTTATTTAAAGCTATTTTCTCTCCTCCCAATAGATGGAAAACCTGGAGTTATCTCCAAGGTTATCACTGGCTGTCCCCTCCCAAGGTCTGTAGCACAGGTAATCGGGGGAAAGTCAAGCAGCAGGGAGAATGTGAAGGGAGCTCAGGGCAGGCAGCAAACAGCCTCAGATTTAAGTGGGAGGAGAATCCAATAACCATGAGATGGAGCTTTGCCTTTGGAACAAATAAAGAAAGCTCCCTCTCAAGCCAGATCTTTTCTGCTCTTTCAGAAAAAGCAAAACCGTATCAGCCCTGGGAGAAAGGGCCAGCCCAGGCTGTGGTTAATGCTCCAGATGTGAGGAGGGCACAAAGAGAAGGAAGAGCTGTAGATAACTTCTCTCCTATCAGCACTTGAGGAAAATTCATTGCTGATGCTTGGATCTAGACTAGGAGGGGTAAAGTCTGTCCTGCTGTAAGCCAGCAGCTCCCTCCTGTCTAGGTGACATGGCAGCTGAATAATCTCTTTCAAACACTTGCTTTTATTCATGGGGATTGAAGCTTCCTTTTGAAACATCAAATCCAACAGTGGAATTCTGGGTGGTGTACACAGGAGAAATCATCATTTCTGTCGCTGCTGAATTCCTCAGAATGGGGGTGGGTGAAAAAAGAGGCTCCCAGGAACAGCTCCAGTTTGTGAAGGCTTGATAAAACCATCCCTGCTTCTTGTTGGTTTTCATTTCCTTTTAACACTGTAATAAAGGGAAAGGATTTCCAGGAGCTGTTTCTGGCTAAGGTTCTGCTGGGGATGGCTTTGTGCTCTTGGTGCTTTTTCCCCCTCTCCTCTGGTGTGCCACGTGGCTCTTGCCTTCAAGCCTCCTTCTTTTTTAATTTTTTTTTTCCCCTAAGAAGAGAGGTTTTTTTTTTTTTTTTTTCTTCTGCAGAGATAAACATGATGACTTTTTCATGAGCATGGAAAAGCTCAGAAGCACTTGCAAAACCCCAGCTCTTGTTTGATTTGTCATTTGGACAAACAAGGGGCAGTTCATAACTGTTTCCCTGGAGGAGAGATTTGATTGATTCCATCAGCAACATTGCAGGGAGTTTTGGTGGATTTGGACTTTATTTGTCTTTTTATTTATTATTTTTTTTTAAGTGAAATATATGAGGGAGAATTATTGATTTCATTCTCCCAGAACTGTTACATTAAACTTGTCTTCCACAGGTGTAAACGTTTTCTGATTCACTTGACGACCTCTCATCTTTAAGGGAAATTATTTTCCTCCACCATACTATAAATTACATGTCAGACTGTTTTTAGGCAGTTTCAGGCTGGTTAGTTCGGAGACAGCACTGCAAAAAAGAGGCAGATTGGGTTTTATTGGGGGACAACTTCCTCTCTCTCCAAGCTGGCTGTTGTTTATCATAATGGAATTTCCGACGCGGAGTCGAGCGTGCGTGGCTTGACAGGCCTGGACAAATGTAATATCCCAACAGGATCCAAGGCAGCTTTCCTGTATTATTTACTCTTATTTACTTATTTATTCCATTTTGAAGTAGAGGTGGCTCTTACTCAATATAAAACCCACTGTGGGCTCTGTGATAATGGAGGATTTATTCCTGATGGGCGTAGAAAGCAGCCCCAGCCCACAACAACATCCCAGTCATTCATGTGCTGCACGAGGCATTTCCAGAAATACTCCTCCCTCTCCCTCTCTTCAGTTCTGTTTCCTTCGTGTGAGGCTGGAATAACCCTGGGAAGAGGGTTTACTCTGGATCTGACTCACTCCTTGCTCACAGCTTGCTCTTGGGAGCAGAGGAGACACGTGAGAGGATTTTATGAGGTCTCAGACCTTCACTTGGATGACACAGCTGAGATCCAGAGCCAGGGCTTGCCCACCAGGAGGTGGGAAGGGCAGAGGAGGGTGACAGAGAACAGGAGGTCACTTGTCCATACCTTGCCAGTTGAAGTTCAAGGCTGAGAGAGCAGAAAAATGGGCACAGGCTTGTCATGAGCGTGGATTTCAGGGGGAAAACATCCCTCTGCCCATTTCCTTCCAGAAGATAGCAGGAAAAATCCTAAAACTCATCTGCCATGTCCTTAGGCCTCTTTCTGCCCAGTCTGGGTCCAGCCAAAAAGAGTGTCTGGCTGGTAGCCTGGTTTTAGGTATTTTTGTTTTTTTTTTTCATTTCCCAGTGTTGACGACTCAGGTGTCCACAAAGACTGGAAAAATCCATCAATTCTGGAATAAGTGCTGAAAAGTGGATGTAGGCAGGGTTCAGATTTCAGCCCCTGGGCACAAACCTGTAAAAAGCTTGAAAATTAAATACTTCAGGGTGAAAAGGAACTTACAGCTTGTAGGTAACTGCAGCTTTTAAATAATAATTTATGTCTGTGCTTTTAGTCCTGTATTTTTTATCCTTTTGGTTGTTTCCTCTCCCTCTGTACATGAGTGTCTAACTGGGGATGCAATGAAACCTGAGCTCAAAGGCAGACAGAAAACTGGAGATGGAATATTACTCACCCTGTTTTACAACTGTCTGAATTTGGGAATTCATCTGTGTGACTGTAGGACATGAAATATTTCCTCTGAGTGCCTGGATCTCCATTTCTCACCAGCTGACAAAAATCAAGCAGAACCTGTATCCTCTACCTGGGAGCCACGGGGTTTCCAATAAAGTCTTTGGTGTAGGGAAATGAGGGATGAAAAATCTTCCAGGGTTGGGTGTAGGGCCCAGTTAACAACACACTGGACAAGCTGCTCTGATTTCAGGGTTTTCTCTGTGCCACTGCCACCAAATTTCTCTGAATCCTTGGCCAACTCCCTTGACCTGGCCTTTGGGTTCATTTTTTTGGAAAATGAGGCAGTGCTGATAACATGCATGTGACAAAGAGGGAATGTTGAGCTCCCCAGGATGCAACCAGAAATCTGTACTGAAGGCATGGCTTTCTAACATTGACTAACATAATTTTGGGTTTTTTTGCCTGGTTTTGCCTGGGGTTTTATTGTGGGTTTTTTTTGGTTTTTCCTCATGAATGTGCTGGTCTAACCTTGCAGAGGTAACCTAACCCAGTAACCTCAACTTTGCAGCCATGCATGTACTCTGAGAAATGCTGGAGTGGTTGTGTATGAACATTAATTAACCCCCAGAACCTGTTGGGTGTCAGGGTACTGGGGGCCAGTTATTCTCTTTCACTGCTTGCCTTGTGCATGAAACTTTAGAAAAAACCCGCAGCACTTAGAATTTTGTGTATTTATTTATTTTTTTTTTTTTTTTTTTTGCCTGTCCCCAGGAATTCCTATTTAGATGGAGGTTTTCTCAGCCAGGGACCACTTCCAGCAGCGTGCAGTGCATGGCACAATGGGACCCTGCTCTTGGTGGTGACCTCAAAATGTTGCCATAATAATAATAATAGTCTGTGGCTTTTGGCACATCACCTATTAATCACAGCAGCTGTCAGGCAAAGCATTAGATGGGAATAGCTCCCTGCAAGAAAAAACAAACACAACAACACCCTGTGGCTTGTGGAGCTTGAATCCACACTCTGGAGGGTGCCAGGGAAGGAAGGAAGGGCTAAGCCGTGACATTTCACTCTGATTTGTTAACCTTGGCTGGTGTTCAGCTGCTCAGGGGGTCCCCAGAGACATCCAGCATCTGAAATATTTACAGTGAGCACAAGCTGCAGTGAAGGTGCACAGAGGCATCGGGGGCAGAGCTTGCCACGGGGAAGAAGCATTCCTGGGATGGTTTATGTGCTGCTCCTGTGTTTTATGCCTGTGGTGGGTTTTTCTCCCCCAGATTTTGTTTTGTGCAGACCTTGAAGCACCCAGGATGCCCTGAGGGGTGGGAGCTTCATGGTTTAACAGGTGTTGGGTAAAGAATTTTTTTTCTTCAGGTCCATGGGGTGATCCCTGCTGGAAAAAGCAGGAAGCTTTATCAGGCACTTGACTCAATCCCATGAAATTTGGTGGGCTGATGCCACAGACCACTTGTTTCTGTGCTCTGCCTTAGGCAGAAAAGCAGGTAAATGTGTTCAAAATTCACTCTCCAAAGACATCTCCTGAAAATTGCTCCCCGTGTTTATGCCTGAAAAATTCCCTGGTGCTAAACTGGTCCATCTGCAGAAAGCAAACTGGTCCATTAGAACATCTGCAGAGAGCAAACTCAAACAAAACGAGATTACTGTCAATTTGTGTTTATTTGAATTACTGGATAAGTCCTAGTCATGGATCAGGGCTGAACATGTACAAATAATTGATTTTAGGTTCAGTGGCTCAAAGCAAAAACACATGGAAAATCTTCTGGTTGACCTAAACAACTCTTTTTTTTCCAGTTATCTGTTAAAATGAAGGCATTTAAAAAGCAGCAAGAGAATGCAATGCTCTAACACAGAGCATTGTTAAATATTTGAAGCTTCGTGAAATATTTTCCTCCTCACTTTGATACTTCATAATTTTTGTCATTTAAAAAAAAATCTACTAAAAAATCCTTCAAAATGAAATATCAACATCTTTAATGCTGCAGTTTTACAAAGAAACTTCTCAAACTTTCCCAAGCTTTTAAGAAGCATTTTGCTGTGGGTAATGCTTGCCCTGTGTTGATCGATGACAAGTCAACATCTCTGTCCAGTTTTAACTCAGACCCCAAAGTGAGAGAAGCTGTTTAAAAGTGAGCTGAGGATTTTTAACTGAGGATTCTGACACTTTCTGCTTGAGGAATTTTTTTCTGAGAGGCCAAGGGCATTATAGGAGTTTTGATCAGTTGGCTTAAATTTGCACCGTGAAATCCTGGGGGAATTGGGGCGAGCTTGGACTGGAAGTTGATTTGAACCCTCTAACCAAGCCCTGCTGTTCTGGGGTTGAACCAGAGCTGAATTTCAACCTTTTCTTCATGGACTCCTTGGAGATGACACCACTACAAACATGGAAACCCCCGTGAGGCATCAGCTGGGGATTTGACATCTCACAGGCTCGGGTAGGAAAGAGCAAAGCGTGCTTAAACCAGAGCACTGGGAAGAACCAAAACCAAGATCCCCCTGTGTCCAGTGTTGGGGATTGAGATGTTCACCTCCTCCACGTGCCACCCCATGAGCACTGTGTGTGTCTGTGTCCTCCACCACAGCAGCTCCCTCTGGACCTTTTCCACTACGCCCTACTGAAGGCTTTTGGGGCAGCTTTGCAAACCACCAAGGGCTAAACCTGCTGGTTGAGGAGCCTGTGAAGCTGCTTGGGTTGAGATTTTCCAGGAGGAGAAGTGAGGATAAGGATGGTGGCAGAGGTGAGGATGCTTAGAGCACCCCTGGCACCCCACCTCTGCCATGGGGGGGTACCAGGGCACTTTGGCTCCAGCTCAGGAAGCCCCAGGGAACAAACAATCAGCTCCATTTCCCGAAGGTGTTCCCTGCCTCTGGGAGTGCCTGGCCCCACCCATCCCAGTGCAGGTACTCTGGGAAGGGAGTGCAGACCCCAGCAGAGTTTATTGGTAAATGCTACCACTGATTAAAACAGGCTTGAGCTGCTGTAGGAACAAGAGGTTGCCATGGAAACAGTCTCTTGATGTGTCCAGGTTTTGAAACCACTTTTCCCTCCTCTCCCGCCCTCAACGCTTCTTCTTTTTCTGTGCTGTTGTTTTGTTGGAGATTTGCTCTCCCGGGGTGAGGTGGTGCAGGTGGGCTCTGGGGACCAGGAAGGAACTGAGAGGAGCTGGGGGGAGTGTGGGACCCTCTCCACTTGTAGGAACCCTGGAAAGTGGGCTCTGGAGGGACCCTGGAGGGTCACAATGCTGTGGGAGCAGGGGAGAACATCCCAGGGAAACCTTTCTGCCAAAGGCACTCAGCTGGGCTGCTCTGAGCCTCTGAAGGGCTCAACCCCACGGGGGTGTTCATCTCAGTGGTGACTCTTCTCCGTCTTGGGAATGGTGGTGGTGATGGGAAGCCACCTTTGGAACAGTGGGAAATCAAGCCAGCGCCATAAGGGGTGGTTCTGAGAGACAAGAGGAGCCCTCCTCCTCCTTCCCCACCCCTGCCTGAGCTCCCCACCTTGGGAGAGGAGCTCTCATTTCACTCAAAGTGGATGAAAAGCAGCCCCTCCCCTGTGGTGGTGTCATTATGCAGCTGTGCTGAAGGGCCATTGACGACCCCTGCAAAGCTTTGAGGAGAATTTTCCTCGTAGATCGTTCAGCCCTCCTTTCAGACATGGATTTTTTTATTTTCACCAACCTCCTCCTTTGTTTTTGTGTTTTCTTCTAAAACACAGAAGCATCTGCATAAACACAGGCTCCTCCCTGTGTGTTGCTGCTTTTGTCCCTTCCCTGGGAGTTCCCCTGACTCTTTCCAAGTCCATCCTAAGCTCTTCAAATTCTGCATGAAAATCCTCTCTGCAGGAGCTATTGAGGATATGATACTAAACTATTATGTATTATTTTACTATACTGCATGAAAGGGTTATTTCAGTGTTTTACTGCACCCAGAGAGGGCCTGGGAAACCCTAAACCTGGGGTGGCTTTTCTGTGGTGTTCTAAAAGTTCCAAAGATTTTCCTCTACAACTCCCTGGAGGGTGGAGCCAGGTGGGGTCAGGCTCTGCTCCCAGGGAACAAGGGACAGGTTAAGAGGAAATGATTGCAAGTTGTGCCAGGGAGGTTTAGATTGGATATTTGGGACAATTTCTTCACTGGGGGGGTTGTTGAGCCCTGGGAATTGCTGGAATTGGCATTCCTGGAGGGATTTAAAAGCCCTGTGGATGTGGCACTTAGGGACATGAGTCAGTGGTGGCCTTGGCAGTGTTGGGGGAACAGTTGGACTCGATGCTCTTGGGGGCTTTTTCAAACTAAATGGTAGCAGGAGTTATGAAATCCGAGGTAACCTTCCATGGACTTGCTAAAATATATGGAAACTTTCAACTATTTTCAGTATTGCATCATTGTCCAGTCTTCCTCAGCAGGAAGTTAATGATGCTGCAGTCCCCATTTGTGGTTCATTTCATGTATTTATGGTAAAATCCTCGAGTAACACAGGCCCAACCTAAGTGACCTTCCTTGGGCTTCGTAGGATCACAGAATGGTTTGGAAGGGACCTTAAAGACCATCAGCCTGCCATGGGCAAGGACATCTCCACCAGAACCTTCCACAGGCTCTGCTGAGCCATTACTACATCCTGATGTGTTCCTGCCTTGGCTCTGAGCTGCTCTCCAAAGGTGCCTTCCCCTTCTGCTGATGCAGCAGCAGTGACTGGTTTCCTAAATTACCTTGAATTTATGTGATGTGAGCCCAGATCTGAACACTCCCTGTGATGATGGATCTCAGAGGAGTTAATTTGGAAACTTCTGCATCGTTTATCTGTGTAATTCCCCAAGCTTGGGCTGCACTGACTTATTTTAAATGACAAAATGGGTAGTTTTGGATGAGGATCTCTTAATGCTTTGCTTGCCCAGCAAGACCTGGTGATAAGTGGGGAACACCCAGCAGCCAAAATTGGAGAGGAAACCTCCAAAAAGCCCAGCCCTTTTGCTCCAAGCTTGTTGGAACTTCTGTACGTCCCCATGTTGTGTGTTACTCCTCGCATTTTCAAATTTCAAGCCCTCCCTCAAAGCTTGGACACTTCCTCACTTTCATGACATCTTAAAAGGGACCAGAGAGGCCCTGGAGTCCTTCTACAGGAACGTCTCAATCAAAGGTGTCATGAAAGGGGTTTAATTTCAAAAGCTCTGAATCACACCTCGATCAGGAAGGACGTGGTAATGGTGGAATTGCTGAGCTCAGGAGGTTAAAGAATGAAGGGGAATTCACAGTTAATGTCTGTGGCACACCGAGTCAGGATGAGAGAGCCTCAGCTATCAAAGGCATTTCCCTGCTCCCATGCTTTTGGGAGGTTTTTAATTACTCTGATGTCCGTTAAGAGTCACTTACGGCCAAAGAAGTGGGTTCTTAAACTCGAAGATGCTTTTATTTTTTATTTTTTTTTCCTCCCAGAAATAAGGGCTGAGCAGCAAACCAGCCCCAGCGAGGCAAGGAGGAGGCAGTGAGCTCAGAGCTGCTCTGAAGCCAGATCAAATATCAGTTCACACAGCAGCCCCTGCCTCCATCTGCACAAGGATGATGACAGGAGGATTGCTTTGAAATCCTCCGAAGAAAAGCAGCCAAGACAGCGCTCTCCTGGGAAAGGGGAATATTCTATTCCCTGGGAGCTCTAATGCCAGAGGTGGCAGGTGGTGAACCTGTTGTGTGGGAAGGGCAGGGCAATCGGAGAAGGGGAATTAGGCAGGTGTTTAGCAAGGCAAGCAGCAGCCAGTCGGTGCTGGCATTCCTGGCTTCACCTCCCAGCCCCTCTGCAGGAGCCCGGACCCGGTGTCATGGCAGGAAATTGGGAAAACACTGGAACAATGAGGAGCTGGGGCCACACCGGTGAAATGCCTGGGTGGGAGGGTGGAGGAGAGTTCAGGTGAGTAACCTGGGTGAGCTACGGCCACACAACCAGATTTTCCAAAGTGTCCTTGGAGGAATGGATTTGGGATGGTGCTCGTAAAGCAGCTTTGTCCCAGCGTGTGGAGCTGCCCTCGGTGTCTCCCTGGCAGCTCACGATCTTCCTGCTGGCACATCAGAGCCTGGCTTAGCTGGGGAATATTGCAGAAGCCTCACTGGGGACCTGGAGAGCAGATTAATTCCTTGAGCACCTTCCTTCTTGCTGCCGGTGAAGTCTGCTGCTCTGATGAGATCCAGGGAGAGAGCTGGGCAGGGCTGAAACCTCCCCAGACAGAAAAGGCATGAGAGGAGGGAAGAGATCCCTTCCTTCCAAGCCCAACTGGTTTTCTTTTTTTTGGGAGAAAAAGCAGTGTCCAGCTGCAGAAGGGTCCTCCTCTCTCCAGGTACCACGGTGAGGATGATGATGAGACAGTCAAGTCAAGGCACAGACAGAGTGTGATTAAGTCCCTCTCCCTCCCCCAAGGCAGAGCTCAGACTGGGAAAATGCTTTGGATTCGGTGGCCTGTAATTATGTAATTCTTCCTCGTTATCTTTTCTAATTGTTCTCAGTGCTGTTTCCTAAACTGATTGGAAACAATGGCAGATGGGGGTGAAGTGGGAAGGCAGACGTGAGCATGGCAGGCTGCCAGCGTAGTACAGCACTCTCCAGAAAGGAGAGAGGGAAGGGAAAAGATGGAGAAAAAAAAAAAAAAAATATCCACGGTGGAGACTCGGATGCCAGGACCTGAATATCGAGGGGACACCTGAACCACTGCCAGGCTGGGAGGTGCTGCCTGGGGATGTCTCATTCAGGCTCATGCATATGGAATTTTCTGTGTTACGTTCAAGAAATTCCAAGCCTTCCCCCATCCCTGGCACACCTCTGCTCCCCCCGAGCTTTGCTCTTTTCCTTTTCCCCCAGCACTCCAGTGATGCAGTTTGAACCCTTGCTGTGAGGGGCTCTGCCAGGAGAATCCGTGCTCTTCTCCCTCTGGCATTGAGTTGTTTGTTTGCTTGTGTGTGGGTGAAATAAAATTAAAAAGAGAGGGGAATTTGCCTTTTTGCATTTGGGGGTGGCTGCGGGGCAGAAGGAGGGGCCTTGGGGGGAGGTACTGCAGTGAGATTTCCTCATATTTGGCACAGGTTTCAGGGGAACTGTGGGGTGCAGCTCGTTTTTGTCACGTTGACTCCTTTTCTCTGCTGCTCGTCCCCCACTGCCCTCTCCCTTGTGTGGGGTTTATTTTGCAGGGATGTGCATCCCAGGCGTGTTTGGGGATCCAGCAGAGCCCCCTGCTCTCCTCTCACTGCCAATCCCCTTTTGCAGCACGGTGGGAAGGGAAAGCTCACATTGCTGCTGTAATTTTTTTCATGTGGAGAAGGCCAGAACAAGCTGGGTGGAATTCTGAGCACCAGTTTCCCCTGGCAGGGGGAGAGGACAGATGTCTGTGGGGTGATGGGGCATCCCACAGTGGCAGGGTGAGGAGCAGGGCTCACTTATGGGGTGGGATGTGCCCCTACAGAACACAAACCCTCTTCATCCACATGGGTTCAGCAGCAGGCTCTGGAGGAGGCTCTGAGCCACCCCTGGATGATCGACCTCAGGCTTCACCTGGATGATTTACCTGGTGCTGATTTTCCTTCCTCACCCCAGTCTCTGAGTGTTTAATTTCAGCCCCCACGTCCTGACAGCGCTGGGAGCTGGGCAAGCTGCTGAGGGGGGAAAACAGAATTTATCAGAGCTGCCCTTTCCTCCTCCTCCAAACCCAGAGCTGTTCCGCTGTTTTTCCATCACTGCTGACATCTCTGTGTGCCTCAGGCTGCTGCTGCCAGCACTGTCCCAGCTGGCCCAGCCTCTCTGGCTTCTTCTCCAGGATGGAGAGGGAAAATTCTGCCTGAGGTTTGTCCTTGGTGTTGGATTGGAGGTTTCCTTACTGCTGCAGGCTCAGGGAGAAGGGAATTGAAGGAGCTGGAGGCTGCAGGTGGGGTGGTTCCACTCTGGCTTGTGTTGGGATTCGAGGGGTTTGAGATGTGATGATCTCCAGACACCCCTGGGCAGGAGTGGAAGAGAAAGAACCAGCAGGGAATGGCAAAGAGATGAATCCCAGCTCCCAGCACAGCTCCCTGGGTGCCACCAACCAGGTGGGCACCACCAGCAGTCGCTCCTGTGGGTCTGGGCAGCAGATTTGCTTTTGCATGAACCTGGGCTGGGCAGCTTTTGTCAAAGGCTGAAGAATTTCCCTTTGCTGTCTCCTGAGTGTGTCCTGGGTTTGCTCAATCCTGACAGGCACACAAGTTGATGGTTGGCAGATATTTTCCCCAGCAGTGCTTCTTTTTTGGCTGAATAAATACATAAACTTCTTCCTTTTGCTCCACAGACTTTTTGCCTCAGAATTTCCCATGATGATACAGCACAGGGAAAAAACCCAGTTCCTTCTATCAGTTTTGTATTTGGACATTTTAATTCCATTTTTTTTCTCATGGGATTGTCCTTTTTCCTTGTGTTATGAGGCAGAAAGAACAAAAGATCCCTCTATCATTTTCTAATATACCTTTATCATCCCTCTTCACATTCATCTCCTGGCTGAAATGCGCAGTCTGAGAGCTCCTGCTAATCCCTCTTCACCAGCAAAGGTTTGCCACGACCTTGAGCAGCCTTGGCACAGCTCCCTGGACTGCATTTGGGGCAGATCAGTGCCTTTTGGGATGGGGGGGCAATCCCCTGAGCAGTGGGAAGTTCGTGGAACTTGGGAGGGGATGTCCCACCTTGGACAAGCAGGGGAGAGCCACCAGTGCTGGATTGCAGAGGAGCATCCTCAGGGAGGATCCTGGGGGGTGTTCTGACAGAAAAGGTGATGCTGAGGGAGACTTTTTCCACACCAGCCACTAAGGCAGGACCTCAGCAATATCTGTCGCTGGGATGGAGGGGCTGGATGAGGACTTTGGGAGCAGCAGGTGTGAAAGGGGAGGAGATATCACCTCCTTCCCAGGTGCACACCTTCCCTCTGAGGAGTGGAATCATTCTCCCTCCAGGCCCAGGATTTATTTATTTATTAATTCGTGTGTGAGGTGTGTATTTACATCACTTTCACCACACATTTGCCTTACTCTCTTCTCTCTTTTTGCAGAACACAATCCCAGGGCTGTCTGTTGGGAAATACAATCAGAGCAACTCATGTTATTTCAGTGTGTTTCACACAGTTGTTTTTCTTCTATTATTAGTATTTTTCTTTTTTTTTTTTCTCCCTTTCTCTTCCTTTCTTTCCCAGAGTAGAAAAAATACAGTGAGACTGGCAGAAAATTGGCAAGCTTCAGCAATCCAGAGGCAGTGATTTTTTTCTAAGTATCTTAATGGAGTCTGTATTTTTTTTTTATTGTTTTCTCAGCCTGCAGGTTTTTCGAGTGTTTAAAGAAAGAGGGAGACAATTCAACAAACCCCCTCCCTTCCTCCTCTTACCCCCTCCCTTTCAGAAAGTCCATGAACTTACAAGAACTCTTCTGAGCTATCCATATTTCAGAAGTCTGCTGAATTGCTCACAGGCATTAATGAAGGAGGTGAAATTATCCTCCAGGCTAAGTTTTGGATAAAAATACTTACAGAGACACCAGACTCACCTGCATCAGCACCCTTGCAGCACTCATGCTGTCCCTCCACCCTTCTCCCCATTTTTTTCCCCTGGAATATTCTGTTTTCCAGTTAAATCTCCTCCAGGCCCCTGCTCCCTGCAGACCTTGTTTCCTTCTGCACAAAGGCAGCAACAGCACCAAAGCTGTTTTCTCCTCTTGGCCTCGAGTTGTGCCAGGAGAGGTTGGATATCTGGAGCAATTTCTTCACCAAAAAGGTTGTCAAGCACTGACAGGCTGCCCAGGTTGGATATCTGGAGCAATTTCTTCACCAAAAAGGTTGTCAAGCACTGACAAGGCTGCCCAGGGTGGTGTTGTCCCTATCCCTGGAGGGATTTGGGGATTTGGGTTAGTGCTGGGCTTGGCAGTGCTGGGTTCATGGTTGGACTTGATGCTCTCAGAGGGTTTTTTTCAGCCCAAATTTGAGGTTTGTTTTGCCTGGGTCCATTGTCTGTGAGGGAATGCTCAGCTGATGAGGTGATTCTGGATCCACACCCCTCCTGTCGGGGTTTCAGTTTTCCTGATTTGAACCATTAAATGGAATTGCTTGTGAGAGCAGTCAGTGTCTTGACTTCTGGTCATAAAAGAAGCCAGAGAGATTTCCTTCAGAGCTGAGCTGGGAAATCCCAGCCTCTGTCTTCCAGCCAAGTTCCTCAGCAGGGCCTTGCTTTGGTTCTGTTTACCTGAATTCCCCAGCTGTCTGTGGATTTACAACTCATTTTACCCAGTACAAAATCCGAAGTTATTTTTTTTTCAGGAGCAATGTTTTTATTTGCTTGCTGTTTTTAATGCCTTTCTCTTTGGGGAGTCTGAGTCAATACACTATTTTTTATTTTTTTGGTGATGAATAAACTTTGCTGGCTCAGTTTATCCTTGTGAAAGATTTTAACAACATACCAAACACTCTCTCCTTTGCTTCTGTGGCTCCAGTCTGATTTCTTGTGGTCCTACAACCCCCATAGGTTGCTATCAACTCCATCCTGTAAATCCACATGAGGATTCCTTAGCCAGTAGTGACTCCCATTTTCTGTGTCTCTCCTACCACGGCACTAAAACTGCTGGAAAATAGGTTTCAACCTTCAAAATGAGCATTTAGATCTGTCTGTAGGTGTAAGATAATGAGGCAAAACATTCACCAGGGGCTGTCATTTACTCCTGCTCCTCACTGGGCCTCCTGATGATCCAAAATCCAGGGCAGAGGGTGAGGCTCTTGTTGGAATGAGCTTCATCTCACAGAAGTGCATTAAGCATTAAGGTATGGACTTAAACAACACAGAGCTCAAAGGGAAATCCTTCATGTGATGAAGATCTTTTGAATGACTAATTTGATTTAACATGAGGCCTCAGAGCTTTCCTTCAGGAGGCTCTGTGCCAATATTTCCAAGGAGCCTGGATTTTTCTGTCCCTAACGGCTCTGCACAGGTCATACTGCCACGAACAGGAGAGGGGCTGAGCTGTGTCCAGGCTGTGGGTGTTCAGCACTGGCACAAAATGATCCATTATCCAAGATTATCAAGCTCCCTGTGGCCTACAGAGCAGGAGATGCAGCGTATCCATCTTTTTGGATCCTCCTTGGACAACATTGACCCCCTGAATCAACCCCCTCGGGTGAGGATCTCCTGAAGCACAGCTCAAATGGGCTGTGACACTGCTGGTGCCATAAAAATACTGCCAAGGTCCATCACAATCCCTGTCCCTTCATCTGCTCCTCCAGAGCCACGTTAAACTCTGGCACAAATTTCAGGATCCCCTAGACCTTCCTCACTTTGCCACTTAAACCCCTCCGTTTTGGGGGCAGCTCGTTGGGAAGCCCACTCACCTCTGACCCCCGAGGGAGCATTTGCAAGGCAGAAACACTGCAGTGAAAGTCCCAGTACGAAGTTCAATTCCTGGAGTTTATTTTCCAAGTTTGAAAGTGACAACTTGTTGGCCTTGAAGATTTTTCACCAGCGCCAGAATAATCCGGAGGGAGAGATTTACTTCTTCTTTCTCAGACCATGGGATAATTAGCAGATTTTAATGACTGCTTGGGAAAGCTGGCTAATGAGCTAGTAAAAACACCCCTCAACCCCTCCCCCTTAGCCAGTCCCTAAATGAAAGCCACAAAAGCAGTCGGTCATCGTTCTGACCAGGCGCGTCTTAAAGATATTTTTCTTTTCAAGCTAATTGTGGCTGTTTGGTATTTGCTGGGGAAAACTCTGCAGCAGGATGAAAAATAGTCTGCTCTGCTTCCACAGAAGTGTGAAGTACAGCCAGAGCATGGTGCAGGAATCGTAGACTCCTTTAGGTCGGAAGAGGCCCTTAAGGTTGAGTGCAACCATTAATCTAACACTACTACTAACATTAACTACTAATTTAACACTACTCCTGACTCACTCGTGAGAAATCCTTGGCTCTCTGCTGGCCTCTTGAAGTCCAAATGAGTCCTGTGAGCCAAATTCCTGCCTCATGGATGCCGATATCACATGGTAGCACCAAGGCTGGGACCGTTTGGTGTCATGACCTCTTGTTTTTAGAGCCATTTCCACACTTGGTTTGGTGACACCTTGTCAGCCAGGCTGCTCTGCCTGGCCTTCCATGGGGTGGTAACTGTTGAAACCCAAAATGTCTCTGGGACAGTCCTGGATGATCCCAGCTCCAGCCAAGGGGTTCCAAGCCCTGGCAGGGGGTGAGACCCTGGCAGGCAGCCAGGGACTCCTGTGGTTTTGAGTTTGATCCATGGAACAAATTACCACCTGTGAATGAAGAACTAAAAGTCACAAAATTCTAGATAACATGATAGTAGTAGTTATGAGGGAAAAAAAGAGCTTTTGGGGGATCTTACCATAGGGGCTTAGGGGGTAAGAAGGAGAGACTTGGGCATTGTCCTGTCCTCCTTCCTTCTTCTTCCTAACCCCCATCTTTTAGTGATGTTAGCACTTAAGGATTAGATTAGAGTAAAATGTAACTGTCTAACATAGGTGATAGGCATTAGATCATAATTGTAAATAACTAATACGAGTTTGTAGTATAAAAGTTTGTGCCTGCCCCTGGGGCAGAGTGTGTGTGCCTCGGACTGCCTTACTGAACAGACCTCAGCAGCCCAGACAGAAAATATCTTAGATAAGAAACAATAAAACAACCTTGAAAACATCAGCCGAAGACTTTCGACTCATTCTTTCAACAACAAGGTTTAGAGACAGCTGAATTTATACATCCTGGGGTTGTCCTGACCAAAGCAACCCCCGAGAGGTAACAGGAAGGAATTCCTCCCTGGGAGGATGGGCAGGCCCTGGCACAGGCTGCCCAGAGAAGCTGTGGCTGCTCCTGGATCCCTGGAAGTGTCCAAGGCCAGCTTGGACGGGACTTGGAGCAGCCTGGCATGGTGCGAGGCATCCCTACAGATTTTGGAAGATCTTGAAGGTCCTTCCCAATCCAGTTGTGTGATTCTTTCCGAGCATGTCGAGTGCTGAGGTGATGGCAGGACACGGCCAGGGTGGCTCCCCACGTGTCTGTCCTGCGTGACTGCGATCGCCCTCAGTGCCTCCCGTCTGTGCTCCTGCAGACACTGACAACTGTTCCTGCTCTCTCCGGCGGAGGTGGACAGCTTTTCGGAGCAGAATAGCTCCACGCCCTCTGGCTGTGAACTCTTGACGCTTTTTAGCTCGGCTCTCGGCATGTTGTCCCTTCATTAGTGCTCCTTGCCTCTTCTCCCGTTGTTTTCCTCCCTCTGCCCTTCTCCCCCGGTGGGAAGTGGTTTCAGAGGGACAAAGTGTTAGCGTGAGAAGACTGAGGCCCCTTTTTCTCTTTGAGGTGACATCTTCTCCTGTCACTTGACATTCCCTTCAAGAGCACTGACATTGTGCAACCCATGGATCTGGGGTGGCAGCTCCTGCTCAGGGGCTGTCGCTCTCCCCATCTGCTCCCACCACAAGTCCTGCCCTGCCACGCCAGGGGGAGAGCCTCTGTCCTGCTTTTGGGGAGATGCTGACCTGTTCCACCTCCTACATGAGGACAATGGGCCTCACTGTGACACAAATCTAAGCTTGTGAGGTTATTTTAAGGGATTGATAAAATTCAGGGTTTGTTCATGGCAGAGTTTGTCTCCTCCAGCCCTGACATCAGCTGCAGAGAGGCTCCACATTTGTTCCTTTGGTGTTGGTGAGCATGAGCTGGAGTCTCAGCTGGAGTAACTGGTGTTGCCCCAGTGACTTTTCATGAGGTAGTCTGGGTGTTGCTTCTGCTTCTAAAGTCCCATTCAGCAAACAAGAAACGTGGAGAAATTAAGTACTCCTACATGGCTGATTTCCTTTTGCAACCCCTCATGTGCAGCTCTCTGATCTCACACAGTCTGTTGTTATGGAAATAATACAATTACAGTAACTGTGAGTAAGGAGGAAACACAGTCTGCCAGAGGGAAGACAAGGAGACCAGTTTTCCAAGGTTTCCTTAAGTATTTGGAGAGAGGAAGAGGAGGGAGAGACACAAGTGCCATGGGGCAGACCTATGTTGGTTTCCAGCTCTTATCCCCTTTTCCCCAAGCATTCACATCATTTTTTTGCTCTTCTGTAGATAATGGCCAAACATTGGTCAGTGTGTTCACTGCTGCTCTCTGCTTGGCTAATTAATACTTCCTAATCAAGCCAGTGGAGGCGGACAGCTTTTCAAAGCAAAGCTGGTCCCCAGCCTGCAGCTGTGGGCTCTGCTGCTTTGCAGCTTTGGCTCTTGATATATTTCTTCTCTTTATTAGTGCAAGCTTGATCTTCAGGGGGCAGCTGGCACCTCCTGCCATCATCCTTTCCTTCCACTTCCATCCTTCCCTTCCATTTCCATCCTTCAATTCCACTTCCATTCTTCCCTTCCACTTTCATCCTTCCTTTCTACTTCCATCCTTCCCTTCCATTTCCATCCTTCATTCCACTTCCATCCTTCCCTTCCACTTCCATCCTTCCCTTCCACTTCCATCCTCCCTTCCATT
Organism: Sitta carolinensis; assembly: GCA_032173965.1. Taxonomy (NCBI): domain Eukaryota; kingdom Metazoa; phylum Chordata; class Aves; order Passeriformes; family Sittidae; genus Sitta; species Sitta carolinensis. Next base: position 1,485,161 of record JAVUNC010000005.1, read on the forward strand.
TCCACCCTCCCTTTCCACACCACTGCTTCCATCAGCTGCTCTCACAGGTACCTGCTCCTAAGCTGGCTTCTCTCTGAGAGTTTCCAGCTCTTGCAAACGTCTGGAATTTCTTCTTTCAGACCATGGTACCAAGAGTGGTTTGTGCTGAGGTGATGCCTGAGATCCTGTGGGGGGAGATTGATTGAGAAGTGCCATGAAGCCCAAATGCTGCTGATCTTTCCAGTGCCAACACATCAGACATTGGTGCATTTGCAAAGAGAACATAAAAAAGAGATGTGGAACAATGAGGGTGAGGCAGAGAAGAGGAGAGGGAGACTCTGTTTGAGAGGTGGTCATCAAGTCTGTAGGATTTAGGGAAAAATATTTTTATTCCCTGTGCCTTTGTTCAAAAATTCTTTAAATAGGGAGGATGAAACCTTAATTTTAACTGTCCTAGGGACAGGGAGTATTGCTGTCTCTGGAAGCATCTGACTTGGGGTGATCACTGATTTCTCTGAAGATGAAAATGTTCTTTTCTTTAAACTCTTTGCTGTCAAGCAAGGGCTTGAATGCCTCCGATTGCTCGGGCCTCAGGCAGTGACCCGTTCCTGAGGCCAGTTTGCAAATGACTCTGTGCTGTTCAATCCAACAAGATCCGTTCCTCTCTCCTCCTTCCACCCCCAAAAAAACACTTTAGGGTGAGAAAGACAGGGAGAAACAGAGTGGAAGCTCTGGAAGGGTTGTCTCAGTTCCCAGCAGTCACATTGCTCTCGTCAAAGCCAGCCAAGTGGAACTGGTGACACTCACCAGAAGAGATGCTCTAAATTAAGCAGAGCTGCAGAAACTTTGTGAACAAGAGCTGAGGGCTCCAGGCTGCAGGAGGAGAGGTGACAAGTGTGGTTTGTCCCGTGGAGGACAGCAGTGTGGAGCAGAGCCCTCTGAAATGGCTCTGCTGAGATCTGCATCGTGTAGGTGTCCCACGGGTCTCCCAGTTTGTGGAAAAGGAGGTGCCCCATCCCTGGAAGTGTTCAGGATCAAGCTGGAGCTGGGCTCTGAGCAGCCTGGCTGAGTGGAAGGTGACCCTGCCCATGGAAGTGGGGTTGGAATGAGATCATCATTAAGGCCCCTTCCAATCCAAACCATTCTGGGATTCCGTGGTGTGAGGAGCAGGGACCCTACTGGGAGTCGAACAAGAAGCTGACAAATATCCAGGTACAAAACAAGCAGGGGAAGAGTTGAGGTTTTGTTCAGTGAATTACTCTTGGTTTTGAGTGTCCCATCCTTTATTGCAGTGAGGATATTTACCCTGTTCTGAATAACAGGACAGAGATGGGCTGGGCTGGATGCTCAAAATATTTACATCTTTTTATATCCATTTTACAGCACAAGGCAGAGTAAGGAGGCTTTAATGTCAATTGGGGTCCCTGTTTTCCCTCTCTGACCAAACCCAGGTGTGTTTGACACTTTGTCTGTCTCCCCAAGAATCCCTCTAGAGGGTAGGAAAAGGTTGAATTTACCAGGCGGGTCATGCTGCTCCGTGGTTACCTTGCTCTGTGGAATTGCCCTGCATTATGTTTATTTTTGATGATTTCTTCTTGATTATGTGGTATTTGAGGATTTCTTCTTAGGCACTCATGTACTTGTTGGAGATACTTAGAGGTTTTTCCCAACCTTAACCATTCTGTGATGCTGTGACCTGGTGATTTGGTTTGTAGGCACTGAGGGCAGGGAAGGATAAGCTGGAGTGTCCCAGCAAATTGCAGTCTTATTTCCTTTGTTCTGCTTCTCCTCTTCCCAGCTAGAAAAGAATCTCTCTTGTGTGCAAGATTTATCAGGCATTGGCTGTGTCTCATCCTGGAGAAAACCACTGCCACTTGTGATTTGGGGGATCTTTCAAGATAAAAGAGCCCTGTAAGAAAATGCTTTTACTGTTGAATGTTTCATTGTAATTACAATTTATTTTGAATCGGGTCTTACACCAAGAATTTAATCTAATTTTGATTATCCAAAGGATTTAAACCTCTTCAGCTGCTGTTTTAACTTGCATAAATAAAACTCCTATCTCCCTTAACTCATATTCCCCAGCAAACCCTCCTGGTAGGGAGGAGTTTCTTTATTGTACCCCATTTCCAGAGCTATTAGCATGAGGATATTGTGCAGAGTGCAACAAACCAAACACAGAGGTCTGGATAACTTTTTCCTCAAAGAAAAAGTTCCCCATGGTTTTGTTTTTTTTTTTTTTTTTATTATTTTTATTTTTTAATTGGGAAAGCACTTTATCTTGCTGATGTACTGCATTACTCAGGGTGCCACCTTTAATTCCTACAGATTGCTTAAAGGAGGTTCCTAAATATTCCTCCCTTAAGAGGCTCTTGCCAAGCTCAGTGCAGCTCTAAGTGTGCAGAGAAAAAGTGGGAAGGGAAATGAGAGTCAGGAAGGACCTGAGCCAGTTGCTGGTTTCCTTATTAACAATTAAAGTTTGAGGCAGCATCGAAGAGGGATGTGGTTGTCTCTGTCTCTGTCTGAGGCAGAAAATTGCTTCTCATTCCTGATGGATCCTGCCAGTCTTTGCCAAGGACAGGGCTGCTGCGGCTTACCTGGAAAAACTCCTGCACCAGCGTGGATTTTGATGTAAATAAGTGCTGCATCCAGAATGTGGAGGTGAGGGGTGAAGGTATTTGGACTGCTCTGCTCAGTCTTTCAGAGTTTGACTGTTCCACCAATAACCCTCCTTTCACAGAGGTTTGTGCTCCATTTCCTGAAAAACCACCTGATAATGCAATCCCTTTTGGTGTCCACCATTGACAGGCACTATAAAATACTGAATGCAACCATGATAATTGCATGTCTAATTTATTATTTAGCTGTGTCCATTTCCACTGCATAAAACCAGCCTAAAGATGGGTGTGGTGGGTACAATAAAAATAAATTTTGATCTTCTAAATGTCTAATGTGGGTTTAGCCATGGTGATTCCAGACTGATGGAATGAGTGTGCAAATCTTCAAGAAGAGGTAAAAAAAAATCTTCTGCATCTCCAGATAGAACAAAACAAATGGACCCCAGTTTTCTATAGAAATCTCTTCATGGGATCTGAAAAGAAACAGCAAAATCCCGGTTAAATACTAGTTAGACACAATTATTGTTCTTCCTTTAATCTAATTAAGCCTTCAATTTAGTGAGAAAAGCAATTAGCATCTGAAAAGCCGAGAGGGGTGGTAGAAACAGTGGAGCAGGCAGGTCCACACAGTGGGAGAGAGGAAAAAATGCTCTCAGTACCAGTGCAGAAGGGAGATGCCATCACTGTCTATGGCCATAAAACCAATGGCTCTGCCCAGCCCATGGTCTTTAATTTCAGTGAAAACAGGAATTTTAGTTCCCTAAATTGATTTTGAAAACATTTTGAGATTTTACAATAAAGGCCAGAAGTGAAAAAAAAAAAAAAACCCAAAAAAACCAGAGAAGGGTTTTCAGTGTTTTTTTTTAATGAAAAAATGTTCCTCCCATCAGTTCTGTTCATGATCATTTTTAGTTCATTTTTGTGGTGGAGTTGTGGTTTTGTGCTAACTCTGTAGTTTCCACGAGGACGTTCGGCTCTTTGGATGAAATGTGCCGTGTCTTGGAATGATCCTGCATGGAATGATCCAGGGGTTTGCATGGATATCTTGTAGAGCAGTTACAGCAGAGTTTGAGCTCCTTCCCAGAGAAACAAGTCGAGAATGGGAAGTGCCAAGGTCTGGTTTCGTTTGTGATTTGTTGGCGTGTGGGAAGTTTGGTGGAAGAAGTGATCACACTGGGGGAGGCTGCTTGGGATCTGGGGGCACGGATTGGGGGATGCTGACACCAAGGAAAGGTCCTCTCTCAACACAGCTTTTAATTATTTAACTATCTCTGCATAAAATCCAGCATGGGACAATATTTGGTAGCAGAAGTGTAGAGATGTTGGGAGATTTTTATTTTCTTTTTCGTGTGGTAGTTGTAGGAAAATACAATTGGAGACTCAGAAAAGGGTGAAAGGAATAAGCAGCCAAGACTAGGAAGCCAAAAAGTTGGAGGGAGGGGTTGAGAGGCAGAATAACAGAATAGCCACCCTTGGGAATATTATTGCAAGGGTTCTAATTCCAGGACATGAACACAGTGATTCCAAAAGTGTTTTGAGAAAATATTGGTGTGTAGGGATGCTTTTGAGAGACGTGACCCAAATCCATATTAGCTGCATCCTCAGAGGGATGTGGAGTTATCCTAGCAAAGCCAGGATCCATGGGAAGGCACTGAGGGATGTGTTGGCCAAGAAGTGAAGAGCTGCTGTAAAAACTGCCAAAATGTGAGCCCAGCTCAGCATTAAGAGGATCCCAGCCTGGAGAGTGCTGGGATGGGATTATATCGAGTGCTTTCCACACACAAATGTATTTCAGAAAGTGTCACAGAAGCAATTGGAAAACATCAATAACCATTGATAAAAACACAGGACTGGACACGCCTGGCGGAACCTCTGTCCACAGGAAGCGAAGAGAGAGGATCCATAAAGGATTGAAATGAATTGTTATTCTCTTGCTACTTAAATGAGATTCACGGGAAAGTTGCTGATTTTTGCATGAAAAGATGACCTTGTCCTGCAACCAGATAAATCTCTAAAGCCTTTCCACCCATTGGAATTGCTTTATTGGAGTTGTGCAAGGAATTTATTTGGTGCTCAGTCAGGCAGTTTTGCTGGAAGAAGAGTGCTTAGCTGAAGTTAGGGATCCCAAAGCATTCATTTTCCTCTAACCTTTGAGCTAAAGTGTTTGGACTGGGTTAGAATTTGGACAGGAGCCTTAAAACCCCAAAGTGCCAGAAGTTGGAGCAGTGGAACGATGGGGTGCCTGGTGTTTTCTGGAATGTGCTGATGTTTTGGCAGGATGTTAAGCTTGAGTTGTTAAAGTTTTAGCCCTGAATTTCTGGTGGTTGTTTTAAATGGACAGTGCCCCACAGCCCAAACCAGCAGACTGAGGTTATGGACCTCACCATCCTGGCCAAGTTCAGCTTAGGCCTTCAAAACAACTTGGGATTAACTGTTCTTTGGGCATTTTCAGAGTTCTTGGATTTATGGACTATTTTATTATTAGGACTGTCAAGCGCAATGCTTTCCTCATAGTATTTATGGATTATTTTACTTTTTTTCACTTTTTTTAGAGAAGGTGCCTGTGGATCAGAGACTAAAAAACACTGAGTCCTAGTATTCTCCAGATCTTCAGGTGTTGAGTAGGAAGGAGTATTAAGTGGATCATCCAGAGATGATGTGAAGGGTTTTAAGACCACCTGTGGAAACCTCTCTGGGAGAATTTGTGTTTGTCTTCATTTAAACCAGGGCTGAGATTTAGAATCCTTCTAGGACGCTTAGTCTAAGGTCTTCATTAAATGACCCCTTTTCCCTTTTTTCTGAGGTTTTCTATCCATGGCTGAGAAGGGAAGAGTTAGGACAAAGCTAGGAAGGGAAAGGAGACGTGGAAAAAGTGGAGGCAAAAGCGATGTGTGCTTTAGGATCATGGCATGGCTTGGGTTGGAAGGATTTAAGATCATCAAATTCCAATACCCTGCCATGGGCAGAGACACCTCCCACTATCCCAGGTGCCTCTAAACCTTGTCCAACCTGGCTTTGAACACTTCCAGGGATGGGGCAGCTACAACTTCTCTGGGCAATTCTCACAGGGAAGAATTTCTCCCTAATATCTACTCTAAACCATCCCCATTTCCCAGATAGATGTTGGTAGGCAGAGGGTTGGGAAGGCTGTAAAGATTAAGGGATGTTGGATGTGCAGTTGCAGAGAGAAGAAAACTGTGTATCAGGATCAGGAAAGTAGGTGCAGGAACGTTATGGGATGGGGAGTAAGGATTTGGTTGTTTCACCCTGGCATGTGAAGTGACATCCTGACATTGCTTTGTTATGGAAGCAAAGGGGTGGAAGTGGGACATTAAACCTGGGACAAAGCAAGCAAGGGGAGAGCCACTTGGGTCCCATGGGGATGTGGGGCTGCAGGAGGCTGAATGCTTGGGTCAGGAGCTCTGCTAGGACTGGGCTCTGCTGTCTTCTCATGCGTAACAAAGCATTGCAGCTGTCTCTGAAGCCGTGCTGCTGATTCCTGCCTGTCTGAAATCCCTGTCTGATCACTGAGCAACACTTGGAACTCCTGTTCCTGCCCTCACCCTTCCCATAAATTTTGGATTGATTTATTCAGCCTCCATCTCAATGTCCAAACTGCTTTGGTGCCTGATTGTTGTCTGGGGGTGGCTGCTGGTCCCTCGCGGAGTTCTGATCTTTTTTGACCATTTCCATCCCCCATCCCAGCAATGGGTCAGCTGGGAAAGACACAGGATTCCTTGAGGAATCTCTGTGCCTGTGGTGGGAACTGTGTTTGCACTCAGGTCTCCCGTGGGTTGGTCAGTGGAACAGTTGAATGTTGATATTGCAAGTGGTGTTTCCTCATTTTTTTAAAATGCTTCTGCGTGGTCCACACTGGAATCCCCACATTTTTCCCTTTTCTTTCAGATCTATTTGATCAGAGGCTTTCATGTAACTGCTGGGAAAGGCCTCCCTCACCAAAATGCCTCTGTTCTTGAAAGCTTTTTTTGAAGGATTTAACACAGAAGATCCCTCCATTGAGCCATAGTCCTGGTGGTCCTAGGAGGGGCCCTGATTCTGCTGAGATTTCTGCTCTTGCTTTCACCTGGCAGTGCCACCTCTGTGCCCTGAAAGCCCAAGGTAAAGCCCTGACCTCATCCAGGACAAGGTCTGCACTCAGAGTTTTGTCCTTTGCCCCAGCAGTGTCTCCTGTGCCCCTTTGGGAGGAGGGTGTAAAAGCATCTGGTGAAGCAGCAGCTCTTCAAAGGGATCTCCAGTGCCTGGAATGTAATAAATCAGCTCCTTCCCTGGGTGTTAGCAGTGAGGATCTCAGCCCCCATGTTCTGGGGATTTGGAGGGTTTTCCTCTGACCTTTACAGACCCCAGAGCACCCTGCAGGGACTGAGTTTGAGGGTAGCTGCTGTGCCCTGTCCTCTGCCAGCAGCCTGCAGTCACTACCCTTTCCTGAGGACCAGCTTCAGGGGTGGCATTCCCAAATCCAGCAGAAAATCCCAAACTGTGTGAGCAAGGAAGAGAGGAAAGCCATGTCTCTATTAATCCCACCTAAAGGAAAGCTGGCTGTGGATGAGGATGCAGCTGCAAATTCCCCCCTTAGCTGAGTTTGGACTGTGGGTGGTGGCCCTGCAGTGTCCCAGTACCCAGAAAATGAGAACTGGGAGTGCAATGGGAACTTTTCATCCATTTGGGATGAAAAGGCAGCAGAGATGTGTGAATCCTCAGGAATGTTGATGTGGGTAATGCCAAAGACAACCTGTCCCTCCCTGACCTCTGTGCTGTGAGCCAGGCTCAGCGAGGTTTAATGAGATGAGATTTTACCCTGAACCTGAGGCTGGAGACAAACCCAGTTTTTTTTCCAGTCTGCCAGAGCTGCTGCAGCTCCGCCCCAGCTCCCCGATGGCAGATTCCTGCTGGTGCCATACGGAGGAGTCTCGCAGAATTAAGCAACAAACTCCTCATTTTAACCAACTTCTGGCCTGAGGAGTTCTGTTCCTACACTGAGCTCCTAGAGGATGCTAAAAGATAGCTAAATATAGTAACACTGTGCAGAGGAGCTCATCCTCAGCTATGCCATAGAATCACAGAATATCCTGGGTTGGAAGTGAGCCAAAAGGTTCTTTGAGTCCAGCTCCTGCACAGACACCCCAAAATCCCACCCTGCCCCTGGGAGCAGTGTCCAAACTCTCCTGGAGCTCTGGCAGCCTCAGGGCTGTGCCCATTCCTTGGGGATCCTGTTCAGTGCCCCATCACCCTCTGAGGGAAGAACCTTTTCCCAATATCCAGCCAAAATCTCTCCCCACACAGCTTCATGCCATTGCCTCAGGTTCTGTCACCTGGGTTTGTCTCTGCTAAAATCCAGAGGATGTTCCTCTATTGAGCACCCTCATTGCTGCTTCACAGCCTGCTTTTTATCCTCACAACTTCCAGTTTGTCAATTTTTTTCCCTTTCTTTTTTTTTTTTTTTCCTCCCTCTACACTTCTAAGCAATTTGAGAGAGCAAGAGAGATGAGGGGACTAAAGCTGGTGGCTTGGGACTTGATAAATATTTTCCCTCTGGAAGATTTAGTGTTTGCAGAAGGTGTGTGATTGATTCCGCCGGTCACTTAATTGAAGCAAAATGAAAAGCGAATTTCCAATAAGCTAAACCATTATTCATCCAAGATCTCAAACCTGCACCCAGGCAGCCCTCAGCAGACCTCAGGCTCTGTGTGGGTTATCAGTGGAAGGCTGGGGAGGATCTCTCTTTTTCATTCCTGTGCTCTGGAGGTGACCGTGGGTGCAGCTGGGGCATCACGACATAAAAACGCTGCTGAGAATTTTCATTCAGCTTTGGTGCTGTGAACACTTGGGTGCTGCAGTGACAGGAGAGCCAATAAATACCCCAGGAGATGGATGGCTGCAGGGGAAAGGGGAGTTGGAGTCCACTCACTCTGTTCCTTGACATCTTGGGGGAGGTTTTGCTTGTGCCTGGTCAGAGTTTTGGTGCTAACTTCAGCAGAGCTGGGGGTTGGCTGCTGGGTTTCCAGCACAGGGAAATGAGATGAATAAAAAAGACAAGCCTGGCTCTTAATTGCATCTCCTCCTGGGACCAAATCTGCCAACCTTTAAGCAGTGACATGACTGCAAACAACACAATACTCCACACAGATGCAGCTGGGATGGGTAAAAAGTGCAGGCAGAAGCTGGATTGGTTTTTATTTCCATTTGCAGTGAGCCTGGAAGGCTGTGGGCAGCACATCTCACATCCCTGCCAGGCACTGAGTGCCAAGTCTACCTGGCTAGGACCCAGGACTGCTCCTCCTGAATTGTGTCATGAGCGAGGAGCTGGTGATGAGACAGGGTGACAAGGGCTTGCCAGGAAGTTTATGCAGCCAGGTAAAATGTCACTGAAGGATTCCACAGCCCTGGAAGTGTCCCAGGCCAGGTTGGACAGGGCTTTGAGCAACCTGGGATAACGGGAGGTGTCCCTGCCTGTGCCAGGGGATTGGAACTGGATGATCTTGAAGGTTCCTCCTGACCCAAATCGTTCTGTATAATTCTATTTATGGTTTTATGATTAGTGTTAATAGAGGGGTGTCCTCTCTGGGGGAAATTCTGGGCAGCAAAGGATGGGCTGCTCTTGAGCAGCTGCAGTTTCATGTCAAACCCAGTATAATCCCTTCAGAAATCCTGCTGCAGTGCATGTGGGCAGGGTGGTAACTTGTTAGGAAAATGATAGGAGTTTGGGGACTAAAGTTTAATATATAGCTGCTATAAAATATAATAATCATGGCCTCACCACGTGCAAGCCAACCCCCACACATGGTTTGGATTAGTGCTGGGGGTGGGTGTCGTGGCCATGTTGGAGAAGCAGAGCACCTTCAGCACTGACATCACATCTCCTGAGCTAAAATGTGATCCCAGCAGCCTTAAAAAATGGGATATTCATCTTTATTCACAGCCAAACACAAGTAAGGAATGTAATCCCAAGTCCTGATGCAGAGATTGTGGGTGCAGAAGGGAAATCTCTGAGCTGAATGGGGATGCCACAGTTAAAAACCCAGCCTGCAGCAGTGTGTTAGAGATGGTATTTCTCATCATGGCAAATGGATTGTATAGAGAAATAAAAGCAAATGCAGAGCCTGGATTGCTCACAGAATTAAGGTTTGCCTTCAGTGTGGGACTGGATTTCTGGGGCTGGCTTTTGTCGCGCTTCCTTTGGCAGCAATCCCTGTTCTTTTTCCCTCTTTCCCTGGAGCATTCCAGTTCAGAATGCCAGCACACTCACCCCAGGCCAGCAGGGCTGAATTGCCCAGACCTGCACCTTGCAAAGCCCTTCTACCCAGAGCCAGAGGAGCTCAGGAAGCCAAGGGGACACAGCTCAGGGATCAGCTGCAACCATGGGCTGTGTGGAAACAGCATCACACAGCTCTGGCTGATCCAATCAACTTCACTCTTTGGTCATCGTGCTCATCAGCTCCCCTCTGTTATTAATGCAAAAATGGCAGGAGAGCTTTGTTTGGGGGTGGGTGGGGTGTGTTTCATTACAATAAGCAGGTCCTGCTTATTTCTAATTCCACAAATTCATCCCAATGGTGCTTGAGACAGGTGAGCCACTCGATTGCTTTGCCATCCATGACAATGGGGACTATTTTTGGGGAACAGCACAGTGCTCCAGAGAGATGCTCTTTTTTGAGGGGGTTAGAAAGTGAGAGGTGGATCATGTGAGTGTATGTTCAGATGTAATCACAGGGTACAACTTGCACCATGTGTGATTTTACGTCAACACAAGTTTTGTTGCATCTATAGTATTATATATTATATAATAATAAATTATTTGTGTGGTGACTTGCGGGAGTTTTGTTTTTTTTTTTAATGAATTTGGCTTGGAGGGGTCACACCCTTGCTGAGGTGTGTTGTGGATACCAGTGTCTTTGGCAGCACCTGCCCTTTTCACCCTTGGGTGGACAGGACCTCAAACCTCTCAGCCCAAACTGCTCCAGCATCCCTGCTTCTCTGAGCCTGTCCACTCCCTCCCTGCCTCCACAACAGCCACAGGCTGCTGAGGAAGGAGGCAGGTGAGTGATGGGAAAGTTAGTTGTATTTTCCAGTGGCTTTCCCTTGGCGCCGCCGCCATCGACCCGGGCTGAACCCACGGCACTCTCAAAAATGAGAAACATTTCTCATCTCGAGCCTGCGCCCCAGGCTCTGTCATTTTTTTTCCAAGAGAAATGTTTAAACACCTACCAGGCTCCATGTGCTGAGAGCAGGTCCAGCAACATCCAGCTGAGCTCCTGGGAACCTTGAGATGGAGCAGGAAAAGGAGCTGCTGCCCTCGGCAAGGTCAAACAACTTGTCCTCACCTCTGAAATTTGGTCCAGTAACCTGCTGGATTTCCCTGCCTTGTCCCAGCCAGCTCTAGGTTGTAGAGAAGGAAATGAAGATGATGTGTGTTTGTAACCAGAGCTGCCCAAAATATGGGCACAGCCCAGGGATTAGAGAGTGTCAGTGTCATGCTCCACCCTGGAATGATGCTGCTGCTCAGCTGCTGGGGCAGGGAGGGAGCAGCAGTGGCACCCAGGGTATCCCGAAGCCCCAGCAGCTGCAAAGCCAGCAGCTTTCCTTCTTCCAGCCCTGTTGTGTCTGGCAGCATGGCCCATGCCCCCCAAAATGCATCCAAATGAGTGGGAGTACCCAATGCTGAATCAGTGGCTGCTTTTCTCATTTGATTGTTGAATGCTTTGGGTTGGAAGGGGCCTTCAGGATCATCCAATTCCATCCCAGGGACATGTTCCACTAGACCAGGTCACTCCAAACCTGGCCTTGAAGAGAGGTAATAAAACCTGGGAATGTTCGTGCAGCCTCTGGGTGTTTTCCTGGAGCAGGCTGGTTTGGGGAGGGTGTAAAATCATATAACCCCAAACTTTGCCTCTCCCCTTCAACCCCTGTGGAGGCTCAGCCCCTCAGAGTGGCAGCAATCTCTGAGCTCCTCTTATGTCCCTGGAGTCCCATCACAGCAAGAGAAGGGGGGGTAATGTAAGTCAGTGCAGGTTATTCCTTCACTTATTTTGTCCAGCCAGAATGCTCCTGCTGAGGGTAATGGAATTTCCCCTCTTTCCCTCCCCTCTTGGAGTGTGTTTCAGAGTCTAATAGATGCTACTCAGTATATTTTCTGTAGATACCACTCAAGTTTCTTCCAGACATGCCCCATGATAATCAGTCAATATCCTTCTTTAGAGCCATTTCCTCCTCCTGCTTTCCACCTCTGCTGTTCATCCCAGCCAAGCTCCACAGCTGAGCCCTACTGAACTCACACACTGTTTTCCCAGTCTGCAGAAAGCTGGATTAGCTTTTCACTAGCCTGGGTCATCTTGTGAGAGGAAAAAAAAGGTGTGTTAGAGGGCAACCAATTTATTTGTTTAATATTCTGAGAGCAGCAGCCTCTTGTTTCCTCCGCCGCGTGCGCCTGTGTATAATAAATCTTCTGGGAAGCAGGGGTGGAGAGATCGGGAAGCTTTTTTAAAACAAGCCCGTGGTGTGTGGAGTCATTTGGTTTGCTGAACGCCCAGGCTGCAGCAGAGTGAACAGAAAATTGCTCTGGCAGGATCAAGAGGTCTGAGATGTTTGGCAGCAAGAGCTGTGGAGGGCAGGAAGCTTCCCAGCTCCTCGGTGCTGCAGGTGGGAGGGAGCCTTCAGGGGCGTCACATCTCCTAAAATCCGATTTTGTGTCGGTGTTTGCTGTGGTTTGGGATCACTCCCAGCTCTCCTGAGACTCAAACAGGGACCTGGGCACCCGGAGCATCCTTCATCTTCAGTTAACAGGCTGAGCCTGGCCTTTCCCTGTGATTGGCATGACAGCACATGATCCACAGGAGATGTCTTTTCCCAGAAAGCCAGTGGAGGTTTGTTTCTAGCCCAGCTGTTCCTACTTACTGCCTGGAAAATACACTACAAACTCATCTTAATGCCCAAAAGGATGCAGCCACACACCCCTCCAGTGGCACTAATAACATAATGCAAAACGAAATTAATCCACCTGCTAAACCCCAACATGTCACCAGGTAATTATCAGCAACACACAATCTCCTCCAAGGAAGATCTTATTCTGTTAAAGAGAAATTGGCCTACACTTTAGCTGCAAGAATGACAATGTGCTCTTTAGATGAGGTTTCCAGTCTTGGAGTTAAAGCATACAGAGATCTCTGATAAGCAGCTTTTTTTTTTTTTTTTTTTTTTTTCCCAGAAAACGCTGAGGCTTATTCAGAAATAAGGCGATTACAATTATTTTCAATAATGATTGTTTTTGTAAACTTGCATCTGGGGTTTAGATGCCTTCTAATCTTGCACAGTTGAGTTCTTGAAGGTCAGATCTTTCTGCTCAGCACAGAACCCATGGGCTAACACAGCACTGAGTGTCTGGAGTGAGCCTGCAATACCTCTACAAGAGTTAATTAGCAAATCCCACCTGATCTGAGTAATTAAGGGTTCCTTGATACACTCCCAGGGATTACAAATCCAAGTCTTGGTAGGAAGGATGTGATCACCTAATGAATGAACATGGGGCTGTCCCTGGCTTGCTGGGTGATGTGGGAAGCACCCTCTCTCTCTCAATTTCCTTTCTTTTTAGCAGGGAGGATCATTTTGCTGTCCCTCTCTCCTGAGCACATCGAGAGTCTTCAGCTGGTGAGATCAGCATGGGGCAGACTTTCCTGGATTTTTTTGGAGTGATGATATCACCCCAGTGCACTCTTGGCAGCTGCTACTATTCTGTCGAGTTTTCCATGTGGACCAGCTTTAATTCAGTCTCATTAAGGGTCTTTAAACAGAATAAAATATCGCTTTCCCATTTTTACCAGACATTGTAGCACTGTGGTGTGAGATCCAGCAGAGGAATAAAGCTTTTCACCCCTCTTCTGCTGCCCTGATGGGGCTCTGAACATCCTGGTCTAGTGGGAGGTGTCCCTGCCCATGGCAGGGGTTGGAATGAGATGATCTTTAAGGTCCCTTCCCACCCAAACCATTCTGGAGCACGCTGAGAGCTGACTCAGGACCCTCGTGTTCTGTCTGCTCCTTGAATGACAGGGCTGCCCAACCTCAGCTGGAATCCCACCCTCTCCTCCATCACTGCAAAGCCTGGATCAGCTGGGATGCTTTGACTGTGCTGCTTTCTCCTGAACCATCAGCAAGAAGCCAGGGGTAGGATGGAGGCTGCAGAGAGTCTTGGCCCACCCTGGCTCCCAGCACCACCCACCCCAAACCAGCAAAGTTTCCAGTGGTCATTTAATGGATGAATGAAGGAAATCATTCCACCAGGAGGAAAGGGGCTCCAAGGTTTTCAGCTGACAGGAGTTTATGGAAGCAGGTGTCTGGATACAGCAGGGAGACACAAGTCAGAGCTGTCCCCTGGGGCAAATCTCAGTGTGAGCACAGCCCTGTTACAGGACACCAGAGGCTCCACGACGTGGGGCTGGCAGGGGAACCTGTTCTGAGGGAATGGCAGGAGGAGTGGGCCTCCATAAGCTGAGCTCTGCACTCAGGTATTTGTTTAATAAATGTGTGGCCAGATGTCGGTGCTTGGGAAGGCAGAAATTCCCCTTGCACGTGCAGCAGGAGCAGATGAGGTCTGCAGTTTGCTTGAATTGTGGTGAGAGTTTATGAGCCTTTCTCCAGAGACTCAGAAAAATTGGGTTTAAATAATTTTATTCTTTTGTAATAACTGTTGAGTGTGGGGACCTCTGTTCTGCCTCAGAGGGAGAGGGGAGCAATGCATGGACGGCAACAGCAGCTGGATTTCTGCTTCCAAGGCTGGGGTGGGATGCTGGTGTTTCCTTGATCTTGAATGCCTGCTCACAGGCAGCCAGAGCCCTCCACCCATGGAGAGGAGCTCTGCCTGACCCTTTTCACCCAACAAACATCTCTCTTTCCATGGCTACAGCTGCCTTGTGGAGCTAGAACAGAGGTTAGACAGAATTAAGTAGAATAAAGTGGATATTTATTGAGGTGTCTTCAAGGCCACCCCCTGGCAGTGGCTCTGCCCAGATGGCTCCAAGATGGAAGCAAAAGAGGGCTTGGGCACGAGATCTCACATTTTTGCATGTTTTAATCCATTTGTATGCAGGAGCCAACTGTCCAATCAATAGCCTCAAATTATGAAGTTTCCTCCTCCTTGTGTGCTTGCTTGCCTGCCTCCCTCCCTTCACTTTGTTTATGTTTTTGGCCTGAAGTTTAGAGAGTTTGCCCTTGAGTTCCCACTGAAATAAAATTATTGTGTTTTCACCACCCTGTGAAAAGATCTTAGTAACCCTTAATATAAAACTAAAATCTGCACACCAATGCAGAACAGAAAAACTTAAAACTCAAGGCATCACTACTGTGGTCCCAAAATCCCAGTGCAGCAATGGAAGGGTTTTGGGATGCCAAGGCAGAGGTCAGGTTTTACTGCCTGGAAGGGGTGTTTAAGAGGAGACACAAGAACAACCTGTGGGGGCACGTCCAGAGGAGGCCACGAGGATGCTCAGAGGGCTGGAGCCCCTCTGCTCTGGAGCCAGGCTGGGAGAACTGGGGGTGTTCACCTGGAGAAAGCTCCAGGGAGAGCTCAGAGCCTCTGCCAGAATCTAAAGGGGGCTGGGGGGAAGATGGGAACAGACTTTTCAGCATGGCTTTTTGAAGTAGGCCAAGGGGGAATGGTTTTAAAGTGAAAAAGGTTGGATTTAGATAAGTTATATAAGGAAATTTTTTACAATGAGGGTGGTGAGGCCTTGGCACAGGGTGCCCAGAGAAGCTGTGGCTGCCCCATTCCTGGAAGTGTCCAAGGCCAGGCTTGGAGCACCCTGGGATAGTGGGAGGTGTCCCTGTCCATTGCAGGGGGCTTGGATTAGGTGACCTTTAAAAGTCCCTTCCAACCCAAACCATTCTGTGACGCCGTGATGGGCGGGAGGTTCCTGGATAACGATTGCGCTCATCCCACCTTCCCCACCTTCCAGCATTTCCCATTTGGCTTCCTCAAAACACCACCAGCAACCCCCCAGGACACTACAAGCCCCTTGGAATGCCTGTCCCTTGTGACTGTGTTCCTGCAGGGCTCCGTGTCCGTGACAAATGCATTGCTGAGGATAACCCTGCATTTAGGGCTTGGCCGTGATAGGAATCTTTCCCTGCTCTGCTGCAGAAAAAAGGTCCCTGATAGCTGTCAGGAACATCACCCAGACTGTGTGACAGGGAAATGGGGGTGCAGGCAGGGTGAGCAGTGGAGGAAGCACGTTTCCTTCCCAGGCAGGCAGAGCAGGAGCTCCAAATTGATTTGGGAAGGTGCAGGGGATCAGGCACTATGGCTAATCCCTTTTAGGAGCACAGCTCACCTCTGTGCTCTCCTCCTCCTCCTCCCCTCTCCTTTCTCCTCAGTGACTGATTTCCACCCCCTCCTCTCCCCTCCCCTTCGCACATCCTCTTTTAGCTTTGCCTGGTGATCCCTTCTGCAGTGGCCAGTCTGTCCTGCAGCTCTGTGGGATTGCAGGTGACCCTGCTGGGACACTTCAAATTCTGTATTTTCCACAAGAACAACGATGACCAGGAACCAACAGCTCGCCAGAGGCAGTGGGGATGGGGAACACCCCTTTGCCAGTCCCTGCAGCATCGTGAGGAGCACTGTGATGCTGTGGGCTTTGTGGAGGAGAGGGATTTATATTTATATTTCTAGGAATTTGTTTTTAAAACAAGGCCACACAAAACAGGGACTTTTGAGTAGAGCATGGAGTAAAAAGGACAAAGGGAATGGTTTCCAACTGCCAGAGGGAAGGGTTAGTTGGGATTTTGGGAAGAAATTCCTGGCTGTGAGGGTGGTGAGGCCCTGGCACAGTCTGGTCAGAGAAGCTGTGGCTGCCCCTGGACCCCTGGAAAAGTGCAAAGCCAGACTGGATGGAGATTGGAGCAACCTGGGTTAGTGGAAGGGTGTCCCTGCCCATGGCCAAGAGAGGAATTAAAAGCTCTTCAACGCTCCCTTCCCATCCAAACTATCCTATGATTCTATAAATCTTTCTGTGAGGGCTTATTGATTTTGATGGGGGGAGGCTTCTGTGCTGAAGAGCAGCTACTTTGTCTTTGATCACGAGGTAGAATTACCTACTTTGCCTTTTTATATGTTTGCCTTGCAAGGAGTGCTTTTTCTGCCACGTTCATTTAAGGAAACCCAAAGTGAAGCCTCCCACTGACAATACAGAAGCCTCCCAGTCTCACTCACAGAAGTATCCAAATATGACATATTATCCACTTGGGCAAACAAAAACAGAAGCCCAAACTTGTGGAATTTGCTGTGAATCAGAAGCTGGGTCCCAAATAACTCTGGTTTCCCAGCTGGAGGGCACAGAAACTTGGGGTTTCAGACCTAAACCCTCCTGTGTCTCAGGTGGGATTTCAGATCAAGTCTGTTTTGACAGGAGGATCCTGAGCTCTCAGGCAGCAGCAAATCCAGTCCTGCTGGAACCAATTTTCTTTGAAACCTCAACCCTTGTCAGTGATATTTCTCCTTGTGGATTTTCCAGCTTCTCTGCTCCTTTTAGGCTGCAAAAAAAAGAGCAGAGGCCAGGCTTGAAGGCGTATTGCAGGGCAGGGTGTAGGTGTCCAAAGCTCTCTGCCCATGGAGCTGTTCTTTGGTGCCTGATCCCAAATGTCCCCTCATGTTGACAGAAGCCTTCCCCTGCCTTCAGCATGCTCGTGGGTTCAATCAGGGCTCTGCTAATTATTCTCCTTGATTAATTGCTTGGTAATTTTGCTGTGTGTTATGTATTTGTTAGTCCAGTGGGGCAGCAACTGCCACGTCCTCCTGCTCTCTGTGTTTCCTGCTCTCCCAGGAAAAGCAGAGGCTAAACAGGGACAATCTGCTTAATGGAAGTGACACTGCTGGCCCCAGACCCTGTGGTCACGCCTGCAATTAAACATTAACAAAGGCCAGTCCTGGCTGGGCAGGAGATCAGGGCAGGGGCAGCGGGTGGAGGCAATTTTGGCAGGTTCCTAAGAGCACTGACCTCCACATTTGAGGTTGCTGATGGTTTGTGGAGATCTCCCACCCTGCTGTGGGCTGGAGAGATGTCCCACCCTAAGCCTGGCTTGGATTTTCAGGCCGTGCCAGGGACAGAAATTCCACCAGGCACAAGCTGTGGCCTGTGGCTGTCCCCAGAGTTTAATTCCCAACTCCCAGCTACTGCCTGACAAAGTTTGGGGTAGTTTGGGCTGAAGGTCAAGCCCAGCAGTTTAGTTCAGCCCTGGCAGGAGTGTGGACATGCACTGGTTTAGGAAGAAAGGGGAATATAGGCTCTGATCTGGTTTATTGGCTTATCTACAGATGTAGCCACCCAGTCCTCCAGAAAACACAGGGAAAAAAGGGAAAAAAGGGGTCTAGACCTGCTGTTCTCCCTGCCAGCAACTGCTCCTCAAAAACCTGCTGGGATCAGGTGTAGAAACCACAAGGTCTGGCCATTTTTTGTGCAATTTCCTCATCATCTGGATGTCCCTCTCATTAGTGAATGAAGTACCCTCTTCCCCACATCCTTTTTTGAGATTTAAGTCACACTTGGCCACAGGCCTGAGCATGATCACTGCAAATAAAGCTTGCTCTACTGAGCCTCCCAATAAAGCATCTGTACTTCTTTAAAAGAGCAATAAAAGAACCCTCAGAAGCCCTATGAACCCTGGTAACTCATTGAATTATCCAGCAAATAGTAAATGCTGTTTTCCACGGAAAAATTATCCAAAGGCTTAAGACTGTTTTGGGTTTTTTGTTTGTTTGTTTGCTTGTTTTGCTGTCAGAAATCAGATGGATGGGGGAAATAAATTGGGCTTTTTGCAAGTGCTTCATTCAATATCCCCGTTCCCCATCCTAATAATGCTTGATGGGAAATTTTCAATTAGCCCCGATCATTATCAACATTTTGCAAATTAGGGAGACTCAGGCACAGAAGCGTAATCATTTGTTTATGGGCGTTGTGCATGTCAGAAAGCAGATTAGGGCTGTCCCCTGGGCGATCCCTGATAGCCTGGCCAGTTCCACTGGGGCCTCTGGAGCTGCTGAACTCCACACAGGCTCGCTCAGAATGAGAAGAGGCTGTTTGTTCAAGGCTAATTTTAATTATTTTTGTGTCTTTAAAGAGGAGGGCCAGTCATAGATCTGGGAATCCAAGCTGTCCCTGCATGTGGATGTTCCTCCAGCTCTGGTCTCAAACTCGGGTGTCGTGGGAAGTGTAGAATGTGTGACTTCAGTTTTCCAATCAGACCTTCTTGCTATGGTCTAAGACCTTAAATTTTTTTTGATCTCCTAAATTAAACTTTGAAAAAAAAAGAATCTTCCAAAACAGAGGGGGGAAAAAAAAAATCCCCAAACTCTGTGTCTCCTTTATGGTTCACAAAATCATGGCATGGTTTGGGTTGGAAAGGACCTCAAAGGCTATTTTATTCCAAGCCCCTGCTGTGCTCAGGCACCTTCCACTACACCAGATTTTTAACTGCAGCACTCCAGAGCAGCTTCGATTCAAACCATAGCATTTAGCAGGTGATCAGTCCATAAATATCCTAATTGCTGATAGAGTTTGAAATTAAATGAATGTAATGAAATCCTTTTCCCCCTTTTCGTCCTTTTAAAAATATTATTTTCACTACAGTTGCAGAAGGAATTTTTAAATTTTGGTTTTTTAGTGAATCGAGTGGGAAAGGGGAAAATGAAGTGCAGCAAATGGGCTGCAGTTCCAGAGCTCAATTCAGCTCTGCTCAGTGCTTGATTAATTGTGAGAGCATTGCTGCCCCTCATAGGTGTCGAGCTGGCTCCGGGTCCCTGGGGAAGCTCATCTGTGTTTGTGTTTGTGAGGAAAGACACGGCAGGGTTGTTTGGACAGATCCTGGGATGCACTAATTAGAAGTTAAAGATCCACATCCTGGCACGAGACGGGAATGCATTAGAGCAGGGAGCACTTTCTAATGCTCTGACTCCTCGGCAGCACACGCCGCATTAAAGCCCGTGGTGTTTCTTTGATCCATGCCACCAAAATAATTCCAGGGACGAACACAAATGAGGGATAATAACTAATTTAACTGGACTTATTGGTGAGCGACACTGCAGAAGATTAGGATATCCAGAGCAGACTGTAATTGCTGGGAGATTGGGGTCTGATGCCTGTTTATCTATTCTATTAATCTCTCTCTGCATCTGTCCTTCCACTCGATCAGTTGCCCATTAGCCATCATTTAGCTCCTGTTCCTGTCTTTCCTGCCTTCAGTGTCTCACCCTTTCTGTCTGCATGTTGGCTGGAACAGATGTAAGGAAATTGCATTCTGCACAGAAGGTAAATGGGAGCTCTGAATGGACCAGATTTGGTGTTTTGAATGTTCTGATGTGACTTTGCAGACGTTAAGAAACTCTTCAGCATTCAGAGTAGCAATGTGGCAGCAAAATTGGGCCCCTACCAGTGATCCACCATTCAGTGCCTGTTAAATCATCTCTACAAGATGCTGGTGGATGAGTGAGATTCCAGATTTTAAGACTTTGAGATCATGGTTGGGATTGTGTCCATTTCTGGGGAAGCACTTTCCCCCTTGTAGCTGTTCCTTTCCTTTTTTGGTTTTTTTTTTTTTTGATTGTCTTCTTGTGAGCCCGACTTGGCGTTCAAGTGCAATTTTTAGGGAAGTGCTGAGGGGCAAAGAGCCAGGACAGGTCTAGGTTGAACACAGTGGAATTGCCAACATTTGCCATCTGATCATCCATCCATCCATCCATCCATCCATCCATCCATTCCATCCATCCATCCATCCATCCATCCATCCATCCATCCATCCATCCATCATTCCATCCATCCATCCATCCATCATCCATCCATCCATCCATCCATCCATCCATCCATCCATCCATCCATCCATCCATCCATCCATCCATCCATCCATCCATCCATCCATCCATCCATCCATCCATCCATCCATCCATCCATCCATCCATCCATCCATCCATCCATCCATCCATCCTCCATCCATTTTTCCTCCTGCTGAACTGCTCTGTACCTCCTCCTATTCCTGCCTCTCCGTGTGCTCTCCTATTCCTTTGCCTGTCATCCCTCTGCTCTTCTCCTCAGCCCTGCACTGTTCATTTAGACTCCATTTACCCATCCACTGTTGATTTTGCACGTTAAAATCCCTGCCCATCTTTGCTTAGCTAATGGGGATATTCTCTGGATCTCATTTTGTAATAGGGCATTAATTAGACTTTTCTAATGGGATCCCTTTGGAATCACACATTGCGTCCACAAAAGACCTTAATGCTTGTAATTTTTTTATTTTTCTTGTGGGAACCAAAGGAATTGGACATATTTTCACTCTGATCTTGAAGCCTGGCCATCAAGCTCCCAAAAAACAAGGTGCACCTCAGGTGTGGGGCAGTGAATCCCCCTGTCTGTCATCAAAAACTCCCTCAATTCCATCCAGAGGGAACACACACTACACAGGAGGAACAATGAGATGGAATTAGGGAGATATATTGATGTGTCTGTGTAAAATGAAGAAAACACAGGCCTTGGAGACCTCTGGGAATCTTGGGCTTCAGTATTCTTAAAGCTTCCATGGATTTTTGCCTGTGTGTTAAAAATATTGTTAACCCCTGAGGAAATTTAGTGCCTGGAATCAATGAACATAACACACAGGTGCCTAATAATGGAAAATGGGATTGATGGGTTGGGCTGGTAAAATCAGCCCAGCAGTTAATTCTGCTGCCACAACAAGCCCGTCAATAAAGCTCCCTGCTGATTCCTGCAAGGATTTAGGGATACAGCAAGGCATCTGGGAAGACAAGAGTTGGGTTTGCCTCAGCAGTGTTGGAAAAAAGGTGGGAATTCAGCTCCAGCAGGGAGTGTGTGTTCTCTAGAATAGGTCTGGGCACTGAATCAGGGACAGCACATGGCAGCACCTCCCACTCCCAAATGCTGGAAAGATATTCCCCAAAAACCCCACAGCTCCAACCTCTCGTCTCCCTCCCAGCTATTCCTGGCTGCTTTGGGGCACGCTGGCAGACTTCCTGATCTTTTCCAGGTTGGTAGACTGAAAGAAAGTTTTTACTGCATTTCAGTTCCCTCTGGATCTGACCTTGTGCTGATTTTGGAGTGTGAGCAAGGCAATCCAGGATTTCTTGTTTTGTCAGGAATGACAGACTCTGAGAAGGAATAAAAGGTGCTTTTCTTTACCTGACCCTTGTATGGTGGCACGTGTGAAAGGAAGAGAGATTCATTTTGTGGGAGGCAGCATTTGGGAGACTCTGTCCTTCAGGAAACCATCCCAAGTGATGGGATGTTGGGAAGGTGAGCTGGTGCCCTTCCAGTCTCAGCATACCACGGTCATCTCACTCCTTCTTGGAGCAGATCAAGTTGCCTCTGGGTTTCTCTTCAGGTGATGAAGTGTTTGGATCTCTCCTGCTTCCCTGCCAGGCTCTGAGCTGGGATTTGTCTCCTGGGTGTGTCCAACACACCAAGCCATGGAGCAGGAGAGAGAGCAGGATTGCACCAGGCTGATGGAGCCAATCTTTGGGTCCTGTGCCCAAGGGTTTTTCCTCCCTTGAGGAAACATGAAATTCATGTTTCCTCCACATGAGCAGGTGTGGGGCTGGGATTGTGCTTGGAAAGAAAATATCTGGTAGTCTTGACTTACTGTCTCTCTGTAATTTGCTCCATCAGAGGTTTGGGTTGGACCTTTAAAGACCACCAGGTCCAACCCCCCTGCCATGTTCTTCAGCAATAAAATGTTGCTCAGAGCCCTGTCCAAGCTGACCCTGAAGGTTTCCAGGGATGGGGCAGTCACTACCTCTCTGGGCAACCTGTGCCAATGTTTCACCACCACCATCATCAAAAAATTGCTCCTCATATCAGTGTTTCATGAGCCTGAACTCTTTGTTGGCTCAGAGGTTGTCCTTGTTTTGAAGTTGATCCTCTTTTTTCTTCCTTAAGCTCCGAGCTCATGAGGAAATCAGCTGTTGGTTGCTAGGCTGCAGCAAGCCCCAAAGTGCTGATGGAGCCGGGCTGTGTCTGAGAAATTTGGGTCTGAGGCCAAATTTCAGACACTCACAGATTTCTGGGCAGTCTGGATGTGACTCTTCAGTTCTTTCCCTTCATGGGAGGTGAATCTCTAATCTCTTCCTCAGCTCCTTGCAGACATGGGGATTTTGGGGTTGCGGATCAGATCCACCTCTGTGTCTCAAAATAACAATGAGGGGATTATCCTCCTTGAGGGGGTGGGAATTGGAGGGAGGAGTGGGCTCTGCAGGAGACTCACTGGGACCCATATGTTGGGTGGATGGTTAATTTTTGCAGTAGGCCAAAGACCAGCAAATCTGCCTTGTGTCGATGCTGGGTGCCCCAGATCCTGTCCTGCCTGTGGTTTATTAAGGATCAGGGAAAAAATTGCTGATGGTGCCCACTCCATGGAGAGGGGGAGGTGTCTGTGCAAGTCTATTACATCTGGGCTTCTTTCCAGCGTGAATAAAAATGTTCTGTATGTCCAGAGTTATCAACATATTCTTTTTTATTCCTGTCAATTAATCTGATCTGAACGAGTCGCTGCTTCTCGTGGGATAATAGCCTTGAATGTAAAATCTTATTTCTCATCTGCTTCGTGGACTACACTCTGATGCTGCTGGCCCCAGAATGATGCTGTTCAATTAATTTGAGCCAAATCAAGCCTTCTTTGGCCTAAAACCCTGCCAGCCTTGCTGGAGGAGCTCACTGGTGAGGAGGGAGCATCCCAGCTCCACACTGGTTCAGACACTGCTTTCCCAGCCCTGTCCTGGCTCTTGGCACCTCTTGCCCTTCTCCCCGTGCTGTTTATTTTTCATTCCCGCAGATGAAAGGCAGAGAAGCAAACTGCACCAAGGCTAGATTGTTCATGGCTTATTGAACAATTAGTTTCAGCTCGGGGTCTAATCTTCCGGCATTTCTTTTCTTCCTTTTGTGTGCCAAGCGTGCCTTGGAAACTTGTTGGCTTCAGGACTCGTGTGGTGCTGGGGCTCCGGGCTCAAACTTGGCTCAGGGGGCTGCAGTGCCCGCAGCAAAGCAGGTGTGAACTGCTCTAGCTGCTCTGACAGGAGGAGGATTTGGGCTGTAAGCAAAAATAAAGAAAAAAAGCTGCGAAGAAAGAAAGCATTGCACGACGGAGCCGCCTGCTCAGGCTCGGATATGCCCCCTGGCATTCCTCTTCCCGAGGTCTCTCCATCAGCTGGCTGAGGTTTTCAACTTTTCTACCCCTTTTGGAGGCTCTCTGTAGCTCATTTGGCTGGTGGACTGTGTCAGGAGTGCAGGAGCTGCTGGTGCACGGCTCCCTGGAATGCTGGGGGGTGTCAGGCATCAGGACACGTCTCTGCAGGGTGCAGGGACAGTGCCAACCCCTCCTGTGGCACCACAGTGGGGCTGCACCTGCCATTGCTGTCTCCTGAAGGAGCTCTGCTGCAGTGTGCCAGTGATGCCTTGGGTTTTAGCTTTTATATCTTTCAGATTCTCTGCTGCTTGGTGTGTAACTCTGAAACTTCATCTTGAGTGGTAGTAAGCTCTCTTCACAGGGTAGTTGGACAAAACAATCCCTTCCCAGCTAAAGAATCAAGGACAACTGTTACCCAAAAAGCATAAACAGTGGTGAAGGGAAGGGGGCAAGCCAGGGGGTTGAGGCTTCATAACCTGGAGCTGTAATTGGACAATTGACCCCGGGATGTGGATGATCCCAAACTTATGAAAGTGTAAAAAGTCATGACCAGAATCCATCTTGGATTCCACCTGGGTGTAGCCCAGCCGGGCTCCTGCACTGCCCAGGGTGTTTCCTTCTGGGCCTTTCAATAAATATTTATTTTATTCCTCTTGGTCTGTCTGAGCCTCTGTTCCAGGTCAGCTTTTCTAAGCATCACCAGGAGCTGCAGTGTTTGTGCTTCTGGAGGAGGAAGGCTTTGGATGTTGCCTCTCAGAATCTCAGGGCCATCCCAAGGCTTGGGACTGGGGGAGAAACCTGACTGAGAGGAGTTTTGTGTCTCATCCCTTGCCCAGCACCTTCCTCCTTTGGGCTCTGTTTTGTCTCACTCCAGGCTTCCACATTTCTCATCCCCAGTGTTTGTGGCACTGTTTATTTGGGATTTTTTTCCAGCTGTAGCAATTCCTGACCTCTCCCCACACAGGCTCGCACTTGAATGGATTTTTTTCCTCCCACATTTGGGCTCCTCCTGCCCTCCCAACCTGAGCTCAGCAATCTTGCTACTGTTCACTACTCCATAAAGAGGGTTCAGTTCACGTGACCCCCCTCCATTAGCTGCTCCAACTTAAGCCTCAGGCAAATAGTCATTGAGGATTTATTTTTATTAAAAAAAAAAAAAAAGTCGGATTAAATATTCTGATGAACAAGAATAACATTAGCAGCTGTGCCTGCTCAGCCAGCGTGATCCCATCCCTCATATCATAAGCTGATTGCCTGGATGGGTCAGTAAGTTGTGCCAGCAGCCCCTCACTGATAATGCTTTACATGTTGTTTTCATAGTGCAGGAGGGATCTGGGAAGGGTTGTGATATCCAGAGAGGCTCCAGGGGTACAGAAATCCCTTCTTCAGATGCCTGTGAGTGTTGTGGACCACATCTGAGGGCTGTGACTGCAAGAGACCACCTGGCAGAGGTGCCATGCAGGGCCAGTGTCTGCTCCCTGCAGCTCAGACCCTTCTCCATCACCCGCTGGGGGTGGAGGGGACACTGGGGAACCTTATCTCAGCTGGGGAGAGGTGACCTGGGGCTTTCTGCTGGGGCATGTGAGGCTTTTCCCCAGGCTGCACCCTCTGATGGCTCAAAGGGAGGCACAGGGTGCAGGGAATGTGGGACAACAACTCTCCTGCAGCACCCTTAGGAGCAGGGCATGAGTGATGCTCTCAGTCCCTGACACAAAGTTAATCAGTGTCACCCTCATTTCAAGGGCACAGTTCTTACTTGAAGCAGTAAAATCCCTTCCTCTGTCTCCACAGCACCCAGAATTAGGGTTTCTTCCCCCTGGTGAGCAGTCCCCAGGCCCACGCTCTCCCTGCTGGCTGTTTGTGTTCCAGGATTTGTATTAATGATATCAACACTCACTTTAAATCCTGCTGATGCTGAACCCTGGGCTGGCTCCTGCTTCACAGGGCCTTGCCAAAAGCTGTGGGATGCCCTTTGAAGATGGGGAGGCAGGAGCCATAAAATTATGCAGCCTTATTAGTGGGGTTATTATTTGTTCTCTGCAAACATCTGAGACTCCTCTTCATCCCCCGCCCCTGCTCCCAACTCCTGTGGCAGCTTTCAGGAACCTGCAGTCAGAGGCACCCAAACTGCACATGGGGATCCAAGGGGGGGTGAATCCTTGTCCCCTTCCCAGATTCATCTCTCCAGGAGGGCCTCAGAAGCTGCTGTGCCACGTAGCTCTGCTGCCAAGAGATAAATCCAGCCTGGGCATTCAGCCTGGCAGAGGGGAGCGTCCTCCTGGGATGCCAGCCCTTGGGAGCTGGGCAACACAGGCAGAGGAGAAAGCCCAGCTTTCACTGGAAATCATAGAATTGCAGAATGGTTTGGGCTGGGAAGGAATTTGAAGATAATCTCATTCCAACCCTTCTGCAAGGACACCTTCCACTCTCCCAGGTTGCTCCAAGCCCTGTTCAACCTGGATTTGGGACACCTCCAGGGTGGGGAATTGACATCTTGGGAACCTTTTCCCAGCTGGAATGTGGTCTGTACCCTGCAGATCCTGCCCTGAGGTGTGGGAAGGTGGATGGTGCTGAGGTTTTCACCCTCATTTTTGTTATTGAAGGCTTTGCCAAGGAGGAAACTTCCCTGTTGGGAGTGGAAACTGCCACAGAGGCACTGCTGAGCCACATGAGGGACTGGTAACCTCCAAAAGACAGATCTACATCAGCATCACAGCCTTCCAGCTGAAAATCTGTTGGGGTTTTTTGTTATGTTGTTTTGTATTTTTTTTTTTTGTGTGTGTGGTATGGTTTGGGGTTTTTTTTTTTTTGTTTTTTTTTTTTTTGATGTTTGTGTGTGGGGATTTTTTGTTAGGTTTTTGGGGATTTTTTAAAATTTTGTTTTGGTTTTACTTTTGGGAGATTTTGTTAGTTACAGTGTATAAAAACAAGACTGTGACTTTGTCCATTTGTCGGTCTGGGCTTTTCTCTTTTATCCTGGAATATCTTGCATTATTCTAGGACCTCTGTTTCAGTGCTACAAACTAGAAAAACTGAAAATATTGCATTTCTGTTCCCTGTAATCTTCTAAGAATTTCTAGGACTTCCATCAGGATTTTCATCCCCATCAGAAGATCTTTCCAACCCAACCCATTCTGTGATTCTTTGATATTTTCTCTCCATGGTGGGGACACTGTCACAGGGATGAGAAGCAGAGTGTGTTTGTCTGCAGATATGGTAGGAAATGCTGCATGAAGGTGTTGCTCCCCTTATTCTGCAGATGAAACCTTTTTTTTTTTTTTTTTTTTTGTGATTGGAGAGGAGCAGCTGCTCTGTCCCAACAAAGCAGAGCTTCTCTGGTGCTTCAGGAAGTTGTTCCACAAATACCCCTGGCTCCCTTGTGAACAGGACCTGTGTAAACTTCGTGACCTGTGAGCTTGAAGCTGACCAGAATTTAGCAGGCAAAAAGAGTCAGGAGTGCTTCTCCCAGCCTGGGACAAATACCCCATATCCAACACAGAATCGTGGTGGTGTTCAGGCTGGAAAAATCTTTAAGAATCATGGAATAAAATCACAGAATTGTTTAGGTTGGAGAAGCCCTTTAAGATCAAATCCAGCCTTTCCCCAGCCAAGGTCTCCACTGGCCCATGCCCCCAAGTGCCACATCCACAGAGCCTTTAAATCCCTCCAGGAATGATGTCCCTGACTATGGGAATGGGATAAGAGAGAGGACCTGATGCCTAACCCTTGGCTTCCACCAAAGAGATGAGGAATTCATACAAAGATTTGCATTGGGCTGGTTGTGGTGAGTTGCTGGGGATGATCTTCCACTCCTGCATGTTTAACTAATTTTCTGACCCCTTCCCCCTATCCTGACCCCTCCCAATCTCCTGCCATGGGCACTCAATCTGCACCTCTTCCATATTCTAGTGCGGGAGAGAACTGGAAGGGAGAAAAAAGGGCAGAAAAAGGAGCAAAAGACCCACTTATGACACGGGAGATTAAATAATTAGCAAATGTGGCAGGAAAGACGATGAAAAACAAGTGCAATGATTCATGTTCTATGTCTCCTACTGTACAGAACACTTTAAAGTGTCAGACAGCACGACAGTCACTCTTTAAAGCCAATTAAAGTTTTATAATAAATAGAAGCCTTTCATTTTTTTAATCTCTCTCTCTCTCCCTGTGAGATGGTGATGGAGTTCGCTGGAGAGAGCTGGATGTGATGCATTTGCCAGAAATCCACAACAAATGGGTACAGAGACCTGCTTTTCAAAAGCCTCTTTTATGCCAATTATTTACCTTCCTTAAATTCAGCTCTGGAGGGGAAAGTAGCCGTAATAATATCGCCTTTTCTCATTGTGCTTTTCATTCGAGGAGATTACAGCCGATGACCTGGAGAGGGCAGGGAGAGGGGCTCTCTTTTCAAGCTCGGGCAAGGTGATTTTCGGGAGCTCAGGGAACAGCAGAGCCATACGTGAGCTGGCAGCAGATTTTGGGACCCCCATGGGCAGGGCTTTCGTTTGGAGAAGGCAGGTTGCTCTGAGCTCTGCAGGTGGAGGTGGGTTTGGAGGTCAGGTGGGGGGTCCAATTAAGTGAAGCCAGGGTCATTTTGAGGGCCAGGAGAGCAAAGGATGCGAGAGAAGGAGCTGGAATTTATTTTCTTTGTGCACCAAGTCTCCAAGGGAGACTGGTGCTTGTTGACCTCTTGGACTGGTGATACTGGAAGATGCTGTAAATTGTGAGCAGCTCTGGTGAAGGCTGTTCAGAGGAGGGGACATTGGGGACTCTGGTTTTGCAGCTCTTTTTCCTTCTCCTCTAAGAATCCTGGACTTGCACAGGATTAATTTCATCAAGTTCCTCCTCGGCTGCTCCTGCTGCACAGCTCACTGTTTGTCTTTGTATTAATGGTACTCCTTAACAACAAAAAAAAAAAAAAAACAAAACCCAAAAAACAAAAAACAAAAGAAAGGATTTCCCACCACTCCAGACTGGGGGTAAGATCAAGTTCACAGCTCTGAATAAAGAGATCTTGCTTTCCCCAGGCCTGGGGAGAAGCTGTAGGTGATGCTCCTCTTTGAGCCCCCACAGCCTCTTCACCCTCCTCTTTCCCCATTTCCGACGGCACTTGTGTTTGTTTGCCTTTATCACACGCGTGCAAAAACACACCTCAAACCAAATGAAATGCTAATCCAATTAACATTCAAAGAAAATGAAAGGACACTGAAATTGAAGGTCCCCCTCTCCATAGCCACCAGTCTCCCTTGGTTGCCACAGCTCTGTGAAGCTCCTCAGACTGGAGCCCGCGCCTCCCCGAGCGGCACCACTTTCATGTTTTGGAGTGGGCAGGTCTCGGATGCAGGGATACAGCTCCTTTGTTCCATATCTCCTCAGCTCTATTCGGGAGGGTGGTGAAATTATTCCGTAGCTTTGCTGCCAGAGGGGAGCTGGAGGAGCGGTGTTCCCGCTATTAGGCAAAGATCCCTTTAATTGGACAGAGTGAATATTCACTCTTTAATAACGCCGGCGCTCTAATCCTTCGTTAGGTGGCTGCATCCCCCCTCCCGAATGGTTTTTAATGACCCGTTGCCTACATCATTAATATCACAAGTGCTGACACTGGGAGGAAATGCAACAATCAAAGGGAAGACCCTCGGAGGTCCGGGAGCAGCAACATTTCCCATCTCCCCTTTGTTGTGGAAAACGTCGTGCACAACCCAACCGGCTTCAAGTTCTGGCCTCCCGCGGTTGGCAAGGGAAGGGTTAACTCCTGCAAATTGCAGGAGCTCAATTAGTTCAATTAGGAGCTTGATGACTAAAGAAGATCGTTCTGAACACCGTCTAGGACCCGCGGGCTCTGCCTGCAGGCTCCCAGCACTCCCACTCTGCCCCGTTCCCTGGGGCTTGCAGCTTTTGAGGGCGGCCTCTCTTCCAGAGGGAAGGTGGGATTCCCACCATCCCTACTCCATCCATACTCCATCAGCTCTCTGTAGGAATCCACACCATTACTCCAGCATATTCTTAAAGGCAGAGTCTGGTCCAGAGAGTCCCAACTGGGGATATTCCATAAATCAGAAGAAAAATGGTAAAATCCTTTTTTTTTTTTTCCTTCATTTTTTTTTTTCAGTGTTCTTTTGAGTGCCTTCCCAGCAGTGCATGAGCAATAAGCACCAGTCACATCCATCCATCCCCAACTGTAATTTTTTTTTTCCTGTGTGACAGCACTTGCCTTTTGATAATCTCAGAAGGAGACGAGGGGGTATTAACATAACAAATCTGTGGCTGTCTAGAGAGTTCCTTGTTGCTGGCACGTCACAGGATGTGTACATTGAGTGCTGCTCAGTTCTCATTGTTCTAAATCCACCCTATGTATTAAGACCTAATGAATTACTACCTGACAAATTAAGCAGCTGCTGCAAGGAGCCTGTGTTGGCAGTGTCCTTCTCTCCCTCCTCCTGTGGCATTTGGATTTTACAGCTTTTATCCTCATGCTGTCAGTCTTGGGAAACACTTTGGTGACTCTGCATGGTGGTGAGTGCAGTGGATGCTCTGCAGAGCCACAGAATTAAATGTACACATCGTGGCATTGGGAGCTGGATGTGGCCACTATGATCCTTTAAAATGGGAGGCTTTGTTCATAGAATCATAAAATATCTCAAGTTGGAAGGGATCAGAGTCCAATTCCTAGTGAACAACCAAATCTGGGAAAGGGCACAGGGAAGGACTCTGGTCTATCCCACGCTGCTGCACCCAGGAGAGAAAAGCTGCTCTCCCTGCAGTGGGGGAACAGCCCAGCAGTGCTTTTGACAGCTGTGGAGAGGGAGAAGTGACTCATCTCTCCGGGTTACATTAGATGAGAGAAAAGTGTTTGTCTAAGCTAGAATTTAATGAGAAAATAGGGGTTAATAACCTCCAAGTCCTGGCTGTTCTGGGAATATTAGCTTCAGTTTTCCTGTCCTTTTCCATCTAATTCATGCTGGGGTGGGTACAGCTCTCAGAGATGCCCCAGCTGTGATCTCTCCCTGGTGCAGCACCCGGTTGGGCTCAGAGCTCTCGTCTTCTTCCATCAAGGCACAAGATGCTGCTCTGGGGAAAAAAAAAAATTATCTTTACTTCCAAGTTTTCTTTCACTTTCTAAAGTGCTAAATGCTTGACTTCCCAGTCTCCTCGCACTGCAGACAGTGTCTGTGCAGCTTTTATTACCTGGGCTGCTCTGGCAGAGGAAGTTCTGTGCTGTGGGTGAACCACTGGTCTCTCCGGAGCGTCTCGAGCGGCCGCACGTCTCTCCATTCATCCTCATCCCGGCTGCCTCCTCGAGCTGCTGCAGGAAGAGAGGCAGACTCCTCTTGCAAACCACAGGAAGAGGTTTTCTCCTCCGCCCCATCAGTCCTTCCATGGCTGGCACCACCACAGTGCGTGTCAGCTCAACCTTTTTTGTGGTGCAGCATCCCGGAGAGGATGCCGTGTGGAGACAGCCTGTCTCAGCCTGGCGGGATGGGAGGGCTCAGAGGTGGTGAGATGTTGACACCTGCTCGTCTTTCCATGCCTGGTTGCCCCAACCTCTTGATTAGATCAGCATCTGCTTGCAGCAGCTTCTCTGCTCTGCTCTCTCTTACTGTGGTGTGCACTGAGAGGCGTGGACTGGAAAGGGTGAGGAAGGTGGGATGTTGGAATTTAGGCTAGTGAGGTCTAATCCTGATGCTGGAATGATTTATAATGACACCAGTCTCCTCCCACAGACCCTCTAGTCTCAAAGGAGTTCCTCATATGAATACATTCATTGCCAGGTGGGATGGGGCTTGGAGCAACCTGGTCTGGTGGGAAGTGTCCCTGCCTGTGGCAGGGGGGTGGAACTGGATGAGCTTTGAGATCCCTTTCAACCCAAACCACTCTGATTCTGTGATTCCTTTTCCTGGAAGGTGTGAACCTCCAGGCCCCGGTTTTCTTTTGAGATGTAAAGTCAGGCACACCTCAGGTGGAACATGCCCAGGTAGTGGGGCTGTGACACTGCCCAGGGACAGCCCCGTGCTCTTTTCCACTCCACAGCTGTTTCTGGCTGGGTGATCATCTGTTCTCAGAGTGTATGAACATCACATGGACACGTGGATTCACCACACACCTTATTGCAGAGCTCAGAATAACACCAGGGGCTTTGTCTGGGCAGAGTTCACTGCTGAGCTGCTCTAAGAAGCAGCTCCCAGGGCAGAAACTGTTCAGATGTCTGCGTACAACTTTCACTCTCGGGGAACATCGAAGGCATGTTCCTCCCCACGCAGCGCTGGAGGGAGTTCTGCATTTTTCTGTGGCTCCTGGCAGCCTTCCCCACGCCAAAAGGCTCTGACTGTGCCTGCTTTGCAGGTGCCACACTCTGTCTGCAAGCACAGACGTCCCACAGAGGGATCTTGTGTGGCCAAGGAGCCCAGCTGTCCCCAGGCAGTGTGACAGCTCCGTGTGTGACATCAGTCACAGCCACCCTGAGCTCATGGGGGGCTGGGGAGTGATGCAGACCAGCCTGGGAAACCTGTGAGCACCCTGGGGGCAAAATGGGCATCTGGGAGCCCTGCTGGCTTGGCACATGCAGGGTAGGAGCTGGGAATCCTGAGGAATGCTATTATGGCTTGCTGCAGTCTCACAGCTCTCTTTGTTCCCTTCCGTGCTTGGAGACATAGAGTAATTTGGGTTGATAGGGACCTTCCAAGGTGCAGCTCAACCCACAGCTTCCACTACACCAGCTTGTCCAGAGCCCTGTCCAGCTTCAACTTGAATTTTTGCAAGGATGAGGCATCTACCAAATCTCTGAGCAATTTGTGCCTCATCATGCCCACTGTAAAAATTTACTCCTTACATTTAATTTGAGGAGCTCCTGCCTGTGTGGCTGTGCCTGAATACTCCCTCCCTCCCCAGTGCTCAGGGACAACACCCCCAAAATCACTAAATCATTGTTCTGGTCCAGCTGGGACCCTGCTCCCCTAAAACCAGTGGTGGGGGCTCCTTGCTAAAGCTGTTGTGCCATTGGTGCCTCTCTGGCAATAAGATGAAAGAAGATGATGGAACCTCTAAGAGCATCTGGCAAAACTCCTGATCCTTGGAAGGAGTTATTACAACTTTTTGTGATATGTCAAGTCTAATAAAAGCCCCAACCACATGAACTGGAACAGCTTTACCGGCCTGTTTCTTGATTTATTTCCTTGATCTGCTGCAGGCAAGTGTCTCTTTCCTGCATTTGCTGGCACTTTATTGGTATCACCTCTTTTGCCAGGCCATGTTCAATCATAACCATCAATGACAGCATTCAAAAAGCTTCTTACACTTAGTACAAACTAAACCCAGCTCCCCAATATCAATCTTCCCCTTCCCAATCTAAATTCTGTTCCCCAGCTAGCCCAGTTAAATCCACCTGATTATTTTTCTTCATCTCACCCCCTCTATCTACCATGCCCCATCTTCCTTCATTCCCACCATCTTTCCCTTTTCCCTTCACTTCCCTTTGCACTCTGACCCCATAACCTGTGGCCATCCCTTCTCTGGTGCTGATCCCTCTTTGTCTCCATTCATTCCTGTCTTCCCTCCCTGCTCCATTCTCTCCCCAATCTGTTCAAAGCTCCTGTTGCAGACACTCTCTCAGCTCTGGAACAGCACATGACACTCCTGGCAGTCGTTCTGAGCTTGGCTGCTGTCCCCAAGTTGTCTAAGACTCTTCTGAGAATGATGAGAAGCTGCTGTGTGCCTTCAAAGTCACAGCTAATTGCATTAGCTCCAGATCATGTAACTCCTATAGATGACAGCTGCCAAATTTAGGAGCAGTAGAGAGGTCTTATAGAAGATGACGGGGATGGTGTGCTGGATTCAGCAGAAAGGAAATCCTGGGTGTTTTCAAAGGCATTGGTGGTGGGTTCTGTGTTTTTCAAAATGGGTTATGCCCTCTTATTCTGCCTTTATGGGAATATTATCTATATATTATCTATATTATCTATATATTTTCTATTTATCAGCCCATTCTTAAGCCCAGCATTGCCCACCATCCCCACTGAAAATTCAGGGTATGGAGGAATATAATCTAAATGGGGCAAATCCTCACCTCCCTCATCTCCTTGTGTCTGTTCTCCTTGTTTTCCTGGTGGTCTTGAAAGCAAATTGCAGTTTCCAAAACATCTCAAACCCCAAAGCACTTGCACCAGAGGCATCTTGGCTTTGAGGTCTCTGTGCTTTTATATCCCTGCATTTGCAGAACTTAGGAGAAACAGGTTGAAATTCACCCACCTCCCCCAAAAGCTTGAGGTGGTTTGGACTGATATTTCCTTCTCCCACAACACTGAAGCCATAGCTGGGAGTTTTCTCTCTGCAGTCAGTCTCTGCTGTGTTTTCCTCCTCGTGGAGGATATTAACAACATCTGAACTTGAGAACTCAACTTTCTCCGGGGAGGTCACACAGAAAAGTTCACAGAAGGTGGCATCCTTTTTCTCTAAGATCATTGATGATTCCTCTGTCTGGAGCAGTCCTCTCAACGTGAGAGCAGAGCAAGCATCCACAATGCAACAGGAGATCTAAACCCAGTTCTTCTAGCAGTGCTGAAATAAAGGCTGTGATCACCCAGTCCCTGTAGCTGGAGGGCAAAAATGTCACAGCCAGAGTGATCCAGGGTGAGGCAGAAATTCATCTGCTGAGATCTCACACAGCTCTGATCCTGTTTCTCTCAGGATCAGATACGAACTCACACCCCAGTATCACAAAATCCTGTGCTCTAATTTGGCCTCAAAAAAGACATTTATATTAAGAGACAAGATTAAATATAGCTCTTGGGCAGCTGATTGCATGGCTTCTATCCCTCCCTGCACTTGTGTTGCTTCCTTTGGTGCAGCCCACAAGAGATCTCATAGCAAGGTTAGCTCCAGCTCCACGGGAAGACCAAGGAGAACTCTTAATTCTTGTCCAGTTCCAGGTCACCTGAGGTCTTGAGTCCTGCAGAGCAGGATGACTGGTGTGAAGGGATGAGCTGCTTGATGTTTGCAGCTCATTTCTGTCTGTTCTGTCTGGACACTCTCACAAAGTGTGATTTTTTAGCACTCTTACAGATGATTTTTTTTCAGGTACCACAGTTTATGTTCATTTTTGCAATGAAACTTGACTCTGAAAAGTCAGTTTATCTGGTCAGACTGTGAAATTATAATATGGGGACTACACCTTCAATCCAAAGAACTTGAAATTCATTAAAGATCATGTAGAGCAGTTGCATCTGCTGCATGGCTGCATCTGCAACCCAGGCAGATTAGGATTGAGATATTTGAAGCCACCTAACAGATTTAAGAGAAATGGGAAAAAAACCAAAAAAACCCAACCCATAAGTAAACCCTTCCTGCTAGTTTGAAGGAAAATTATTGTAAATCCCCTAATCGGCTCTGAGATGAACCTCTCAGCAACATGCTCAGGGTCAGATGGGGAGCCTGCCATCAGGGTGGTGCTAACCCAGATCTGTGGGGCTCCAACCATGAGGCATCCTCGATTCACCTGCCTTATGGAACAGGCAATCCCTCAGAGCAGGCTTTTCCCAGGGAGGAGGGATCGTAACCACCCTCCTCGCAGCACTCTGCAGAGCCATGGAAATCATCAGCCACTGTGACCCAGCTGAGAATAATTAAAAAAAATAAATTAAAACCCCCACAAACGACATCTTAAGGAAATTTTTGCTTAGCTTTCCAAGGGGTAGGTGAGAAGAAGGGCAGCGACTGTCCTGCCTCACTGGAGTGTTGGATCTGGTGAATATTACTCTGATGCTTCCCACGTTTTCCAGGTTTTTTCCAGCCAGACGGCTCAAGGCCATGTTAATCTCCCTTCCATGCATAAGCCTTTCCCAAATCCCCGTGCTCCCCATCCCCCCGTGGTGAGTGATCCTCCTTGTTAGGGAAGGAGGAACCGAGGTGCAGATCTGGCAGGGCACAGATGGGAATATCCCCAATTTCCCTGCAGAACTCTCCCACCAATAATCGTGGGCAGAGGATAAATTACTGATTTCTTTTATGCAGAGAGGACCAGAGATAAAAATAACCTGCTTGATACAGTTGTGGAGAGAGAGCTGAGGCTCTGGGCTGTGTTTCCATTCAGGGCAGGGCACAGGGATGCTCGGAGGGAAACATTCCAAAGGTGACTCCCAGTTCTCCCCGTGACAAATGGCTGCAAACTCATCCAGCAGATTCTTCCTGGCCTGGAGCAGGCTGAGGGATGTCAGCAGTGCTTGGGGGTGATGCGAGGGCATTCTGTGCCAGAGGTTTTTCAGTCAGTGCCCACTATACTGTCACATGGACAGAGAGATGTTCACATCTCTGTCAGGCACTGGGAGGTCATGCACAGGAGGTTGCCACGGCCTCTCAGGGTGTGGGGAAGGTCACTCAGTGTAGTTTGCTCAGCATTAATTCTCCAGTGTGTTTGCTGTATCCCCATTTCTCAAGGGTGCTCATGGGTGCCTGGGAAATGCCACAATATCCTTCAGTATGGACTGAATCCTCCCAGGCTGGCACTGCCAGGTGAACTGCAGCAGGAGAACGGGAAATATGGTTTATAAGAGAGGGATTTTTAACACAGATTTAAGATTTCTGCCATGTTGGGCAAAATCTCAGAGGGTTCATTAAGTGTTCAAGACTCAGTTCTTCTCTGGTGACACGTGAACCTTTGGAATATTTAGTGGTGAACCCAATGTGCCCAGTTTGCCTCTGAGATTTTCAGGTTTGCCACTGAGCCAGATTTCACATCCGAAAAGTCTTTCTCATGTGAGCTCAGATGGCTCAACTTCTGGCTGAGATGGAGCTGTGAAGAAACTGTGAAAGGAAAAGCAAGGGAGTAGATAGGTTTGGAAACAGTCTCGTGAAGCAGAGGTAGCGTTGAGGGAAAGAGGGAAAGCCCTGTTTCCTTTTCAGGTCAGCTCTGATTTTCCTTGTCATTGTCTGGGAAGCCCCTGGAAAGACATCCCTGTCTTGGGCTGATGGCACTTGCTGATGTCTCGTGTCTTCCAGTGCCATCTGGACCACGTTTAGCTCAACATCCCAGGGGGCTACGGCGGGCTGGAGCTTGGTTGGGCAAAGCTTCAGAGAAATCACATCTTGGTCTGTGATGAGCTGTGCTCAGAGAGGAAATCCCACAGCTGGCCAAACCCTGGCACCTTCAGAGAGGGCCACAGCCATGTCGTGTGGGCAAGCTGGCAGAGCTGGCCTTGGAGCTGCCCAGCCAACCTCTCCAGGCATGCGGAACATCCCAGAGGAGCGGGGATATTTGAGCAGGGATAGACCACACGAATCTGAAAGCTGATGGGTGGGAGGGATGAGGCCTGGGATCAGGAATGGGCTGGGATTATGTGTCTTCTGTTGTGAGCTGGACTCAGATTTAGAACGTGAACTTTGGAGAAGTCATAAGCAAAATGTGGAGCCTTGCCTAAGCTCAAAGGCTGCCCCTGCTCTCTGTAGGAAGCTGAATCCAGGTTGGAGTACATCCAACATTTACCTGGCAGCTCTGAAGTCCAGGATTGACTCGTTTATTAATTCAAGACTACAATGAAAGGTACAATACAGATACAAACTTATGCTTCCCTTCTCCAATTCCTCAGTTTAAAGAAGACCCAAGTTTTGGAGAGGCAACAGGACCCAAATTTTACCATTCACCCTTTGTCCTTTCTTTGAATCTTTGCTTCTTTTTTATAGAATCCTAAAATGGTTTGAGTTGCAAGGGCCTTAAAAACCATCTCATTCCAGTCCCCATGCCATGGGCAGGGACACCTCCCACCGGGTATTTGCTATCTCTGGACCCCTTCCTGCTTCCCTCCAGAGAGACACAGAGATTTCACTGGGCACAGTGGCTGTTTAAAAAAAAAAAATAAATCTCGCTTCACTGCTGTTGTAGAAATAAAGCCCTGGATTAGATTGGGCTCAGATCTGAAACAGGAGACAGGATGGAGAGAATATAATCCTTTCCCTGGTCCTACATGCTGCCTTGCTGACCTGGACCTCACTCTTCCTTCCCTTCTGAAGTTTTTCCTTTTCACCCTCCTCTCTCTTCCTAGGAGAGATTTAAGGACAGATCTTTAATATGCAGATTTTTTGGGTTCTTTATGACCTAGGAGGGTGGATGGGACAACAAATCTCCCCAAATTTCTCGTGTGCCTGCCTGTGTCCCAGCAGGACCTGCCGTGGCTGCAGCCCTGCCTTTGGCTCTCAGTCAGCCTTGGCTCCTGCCCAAAGGCTTGCACCAGGTCCAGCTTTGCTGGGATGGACTGCCAGGAACAATCCTCAGATCTCCCAGCCCTGGAGTTAATTCAGTGCTCTCTGTGGATTAATTCCACAGCCAAAGACAGATACTGCTAGCAGTAATTACCTCTCTCCCACACATATCTGTTCCCTGAGACGGCACACGGTATTTTTTGTGTTGCAGAAAGTTTCTCAATGGCTGAGGTCCTGCTGTGCTGCCTAATGAATTTAAAAAAAAAATATATATATATATTGAGAGGAATAAAAGGGAAAAAAAGGAAAAATGAAAGAAAACGGGAAAAAGTGGGCAAAAGAAAAATAAAAAAGGAAGGAGGGAAGGAAGGAGGGAAGGAAGGAGGGAAGGAGGGAAGGAAGGAGGGAAGGAAGGAAGGAAGGAAGGAAGGAAGGAAGGAAGGAAGGAAGGAAGGAAGGAAGGAAGGAAGGAAGGAAGGAAGGAAGGAAGGAAGGAAGGAAGGAAGGAAGGAAGGAAGGAAGGAAGGAAGGAAGGAAGGAAGGAAGGAAGGAAGGAAGGAAGGAAGGAAGGAAGGAAGGAAGGAAGGAAGGCTGGTTGAGAACATTATTGTAAAGAAAAGAAATTAATCATAATGAGATAATAGTTGGACTTGATATTAGAGATCTCTTCCAGCCTTAGTGATTCTATGACCAAACTGTTGTTTCCAGCTAAGAATCGCACCATAAATCCCCATTCCAGTTTGCTTCTTTGTGATCTGTGCCCTGTGTAAAAGCAGTCTAGGTACCCCAAACTTCAAGCACAAAGAGAAACTGCAAGGAGACTTGATGGCCTGGAGAGCTCCCTGGGTGGAGGGGATGAGCTGTCTGCCTGCTCAGCTGCTTCCCCTTGGGGAAAAACCACCCTGCTTGGCTTAGCTGGATGCCCTGTGGCTGGGTTGGGGCTACAAAACCACGTCAGATGCCCTGGTGCGTGTCCAGGTGGCCCAGCCAGGCTGATTCCAGGCTGCTTGGAGAGGGAGATGCTGCTGCAAGCGGCTCCCCTTGCAGGCACACATGCGGGCGGCTGTTTTTAGAAGCGAGCAGATGATGTGCTAATTAGAAACAGGGCCAGAGCCATCCGGGCTGGTTTCAAGTGTCGCTCCTTTCATCAGGACCCAGACGGGAAAAGGAGCTCCCTGGCTGGGGAACAGAGCGTCTCCCTTTGCTGGGAGGAACAAAAGTCCCACGGAGAGGGCTGGGAAAAGAGCACTGGGTTTGGAGGCAGAGAGAGGCCACGGCAGTTCTGTCTGTGCTGTGGGAACAGGAGGAGGAAGCTGGAGCTGAGACTTTGGGGTTGGTGGGTGACCCCATGGGGGAGTGAGTGGGCCAGGGTGCACCCTTGGGCTTGGTCCTTGGCATCAGGGCAGGAAAACACCTGCCTGGGGAGCAGAGGGTTGGATGGTTTTGGGTCACAGGATGTGGTTTAGTGGTGGCCCTGGAAGTGCTGGACTCGATGGTCTTTGAGGGCTTTTCCAGCCTCAGTGGTTTTGTGATTCTTAGGAGCCATCCCAGCTCAGGTCAGTGTTTAAATCAGTGCACAGTACCAGGTCAGATGTGAATGGGAGGTGTGTCCTGGATCTTATTCCAGCATCATGCAGGAAGAGGCTTCCCATGACTGTTTCGCATCTTGATTTTTCACTGTTGAGTTTGACTCAGTCCTCCCAAATTGCTAATCCTACTCAAAGGCAGGCATAGAATTAGGCAGAGGGTCCAGACTTACCCTAAATCTCAAGCCTGGATTCTGTAGTGCTCCAGAATCACCTGTACTTTTCTTTACGTGCTCTGTGGATGAACTCCAAGTTTCCTTTCAAGTCCATTTTTTCCTGGTGCCTCTCCTAAAGACAAAATTGTACCAGGCAGGAACAGCCTGTCTGGGGATTCCCTGCATATCACAAATGGAGGAGAAAATATTTGCTTCAGTTCCTGCAATTTTCGGTTTTCTGTCAGCACAGGGAAGTGAAAAACTCTCTGTGGGTTTTGTCTACAGCCTTTTGAAGTCAGTGGGAAACTTCTGTTTCTTTGGGAGGCTCCAGGCAATGTGCAGAGCAATTTTCTTGCAGCAACATTGGGTGAACTTTATTCCAATCCCAAAATCCTCCCCTCCTTCTGCAAAGACAGCATCTACCTGTCACTTCCTCCTTTTTTTTTCCATGGTGCCTTTTGCTCTCTCTTTTGTATTATCCCAGTAAAGTCTCACAAACCACAGGGGAGTTTCCAAACACACAACTTGAAGCCTTGTGGTCGATAAGAAATTTACTGGCGGACCCTCCTGAGGCAAGGATGAAATTCAGCTCTTGCACCCAGGTTTTCTTGGTGAAGGGTTTGGCAGCTGGATGGTGGTTCCCACTGGCAGCTGTGGGTTAAAGGGATGGGAGAAGAAAATCACACTCTTGATTTACCATGTTTCTGGTTAAAAAGGCAATCTTATAATCCTGATTTTCATGTTAAGGTCATGGTGGGATTCTTGGGGGTGCCCTGTGCAGGGCAGGGCTCGATGATCCTTGTGGGTCCCTTCCAACTCAGGATATTCTGTGCTGGGCTCAGGGAGATGAATGAGGAGCAGGAAAAGCAGCTTTGCAGCCCAGAGCACCGAGCCAGCACCTTCCACAAATCCTCAGCTCACTTTGCCCTGAACTCTGCAGTGGCTTGAACTCCATCTGCCCCCCTTCTGAGCAGTCATTTGCTCTGTTCCCATCCTCTCCCAGCGAGCTGCACAAACCCTCTTCCTTCCCTGCTTTAAATAAGTCCCTGTTGCTTTCTGGGCTAATAACTTTCCCCTCATTTTTGCAGCTGTGAGGTTGCTTGATGGAGAGGATAATAAGTATGTCTGAGCTTTCAAATAAATACTCAAACCAACTGAAAAACAACCCAACCAAAAACGAAAACACCCAAAGGAGATAAAAAAGAAATCTTCATTGGAGAGAAGTGAACTAAAGTTTCCCATGCAGAGCAGCAAAGCAGCTCTGCTGCCTTCTCTCTGCCACTATAATCAGAAAAGCATTTCTTTTTTCTCGTACCAGCGTGCATATCAGCACTTAAAAAGGGAAAATAAATTACGAGGAGTGGAGCTGGAGGCAGGAATCATCTTCTAGGAAAGAGGAATGAAGCCTGCAGCTCCATTTAGTTAATATGTTTTCACGAGGCGGGGGTGCTTGAGCGTTTTATATGAGCTCCTGAGCTGGCTGCCACTGCTAGCAGGGAGTTTCTAGAGGTGGTACCATGGAGAGTAAGTCACTAGGAGAGCAGGTGTTATTTCTAAAACAAAGATTATGGTTTATGGCATTGCAATTACAGACTTCTTCCCAGCACTGTTATTGCTACTGCTGTTGGCTTCTGCATTCAGGCAATGTTTGGGTTTCATTTCAAAGGAGAAATTGATGATGCAGTTATTATCCCTCTGATGAAATCCCAGTCTCGTATAAAGGATGCATAAAGTTCTGCTCCCTGAATATGTCTGGCACTCAAACAACGGGAGTAAAGTTGCTTGTGGTTCCTTTTTCTACTTAGCACTTTGCCTAAAAACTTTCCCTCCACCCTTCCAGCTATCTGTGGGGAGCCCAGCCTGATTTCTTTATATCTCTGGCACTTCATCAAACCCCCAGGATCTGTATCCATGTGCCTTCCCATTGGGCTTGGCCTCTGGGGCTCCTCCCCTGACATTGCACATGGACTTAGTTTTGGGCATTGCCTTCTACTGCTTCTCTTTTCCTCCCCTCCCTGGGTGCTGAGCAAAGAGCAGTTCTCAGGCTTTCCAAATTTAATGAGGTTTTACCCAGCCCTCAGTGCACTGTTATTTATAGAGGTTTCCAGGAGGAGAACTCATAACTGGTGTTCATCAGAGCAGATGTTCTTTAGAGAGGGTTGTTGTCTGCAGACAGTACCTAAAATATCTGTTACTTCAAGGGAAATTTGAGGGCAGATGTTGGGTGTTCTTATGGACCCAGTGCTGTCACCTCCACTTTTATCAAAGTAACTCTTGCCTGCTGGTCAGCTTCCAGCCTGGGGAGGGGGACACAGGCAGAATTTGGTGTTTCCAAACTGCAGCCATTTGGAGGAAATGGATTTGAGTTTTGAGATTTCAGCCCACACCCAAGAAATTTTATCCCACTAGGGTTTGACACTGCACTGCCTGGAGGGAACAGGAGTGAAAGGACAGGATAGAGCCTGGCAATATTTCTTGCTGGGAGCAGGAAAGAGCATTTATTTGTGTCCTCAACTATTCTCTTGAAAGATCAAGCTACTAAAAGGGGAGCTTAAAGCGTGTTGTAAATACTAAGAGAAGGGCTTGCCTGACTGTTCAGGCAGTGCAGGAGCCCTCAAATCCCACAGCTTCCAGGAGTTTTAGTCCTCTCTTGTTTAATAGAGACCTGAAGGTGCCTGGGAAATCATAAGCAAAGCCTGGGTCCTAATGGTCGATGATATCAGAAACACGGTTCCAGTTCAGCGGCACCAAACATTCCACGTCTGATAATGGAACTTCCTGGTGCATTCAACCAGAAAAGTAGAAACCAGATTGAAATAAAGATGCTACTGCCCCTGC
The DNA here is from genome assembly GCA_032173965.1 of Sitta carolinensis. Taxonomy (NCBI): domain Eukaryota; kingdom Metazoa; phylum Chordata; class Aves; order Passeriformes; family Sittidae; genus Sitta; species Sitta carolinensis. The sequence goes on from JAVUNC010000005.1 coordinate 1,527,701, forward strand.
CAGGCTCAGGGAGTGGGGTTTTGCTGCGTTCTGCACAGGGACACCCAGTCTATCTCAAATACATCTGGACTCTGCTGCTGTTGTTACTTCATCGGAGCGTGTCCGGCCAGAGGTGAAATAGCTGGATGCTGGTGAATGCACCGTGCTGGCTTTTGAGTCTTAAGCAGGTCAAAAGGAAAGAAAAGTTCTATTTTTTTGTGTGTTTTCTTATCCCAAGGGTGGAGTTTGTCCACCTCATGTAACCAGGCTGATGATTTGACCTCGGTGGATTCAAGTGTGCAGGAGGAAGCCAAGGCTGTCCATGCATGTGAACACAGAATCAGGCTTTGGATCCTTCCTCTAGGATTTTATAAGAGCCAGCCAAGCATTATCTGCCTAAAATAGCTTTATTCCTTATATATTATTATTATTATTATTATTGTTTTCAATACAAAGCCAGCTTTTTTACTTTACTTTTACCGAGGTTTTATTTTCAGAAGAATGTGGACTATACAGAGATTTCTGGTATTTTTATCAAAAGCAAAGAAACAAGGAAATAAAGAAGGAGGAGAAGAATACTGGAAAAGAAAATATACCAGCTGGGATTGGTGATTGCTGTGGTTTGGTTGCCTGTCTTCCTTTGCTCTGGCAACAACAGCCCCAGTTTGCCAGAGAACCGCAATTTTCCTCATTTGAGAGAGGATTTGCCAATTTTCCCCATTTGCCAGAGAATGATATGATGCCATCCTTCCTGCCACTCCTGTAATGAGGGGTGGTGCTCATCTGGAGACCTCAGGCTGCACAGGAGCATGGAATGTGTAATGATACTTAAATTGTAGCTTTGAATGTGCCACTTGGATTGTAGAGAAACATTTTTTTGGGGAGTGGGATTTCTCTGGACACATCCAGTATCTTTTGGCTTTCCATGGGTGAAATCTGTTCTTGCTGTGTGTTTTTCAGCAGATCCTTCTGCCTCCCTCTGCTTTCTGTAAACCCCTTGGAAAAGTTCCAATGCCCTGGAGGACATCTCATGAAGCCTAGGTTGTCTCCAAAAACCTTGTGATGTCTCCATAGGGTGCAGTCATCCCATCCCTTTGTATGCATGGGAATTTCTGAGCAGAAACCATCTCATCCCATCTCAAAGAGCTCAGGTGCCCAGAGCTGCCCATTTCTCTGTTGAGGGAGATGAGTGACCAGCTCAGGATGAAGGAAAAGCACAGTGGAGCCTGAGTTCAGGGTTTCTAGACAAAGCTATGGGGTCTGAGGGGTCACAAGGGCTTTGGGACCAGCATATTGACTTCAACACCCAAACAAACTCCTAAACAAACCCCAGCAGGAGCTGGGAATAAACCAAGCCCAGCTTTCCTTCTGGTGGTCAAGGCCAGGAGACCTTTGAGGTGTTCAAGGCCAAGCTGGACTGGGCTCAGAGCAACCTGGTCTGGTGGAAGACGCTCTTGCATGGCAGGGAGGTTGGAATTTGGTGATCTTTAAGGCTTTTTCACCCAATCCATTCTGTGATTCTGAGACCATTTCCACCGACCCACCTGGTGCACAGCTCCACTTTCATTTCTGATATTCCCAAGCTGAGCTTCTCTCCTCAGTTTCAGAACCCCTGAGACCTGCACAGGCTTCTCATGCAAAAACAAAGCCGTTTAAATTCTGGGTTGAGACACTTTTTTTTTCTCTGATACCCTGCAGCCCTTCTGCCAACCCGAAAAGCTTTGTATCCTCTGTGCCCCGCTGACCTGGCCTCAGCACCTTTGCTGCAGAAAGCATCCCAAATATTGATCAGGGGCACGATGGGGACACTTCCCTGCCTGTCCCTTCCTGCACACAACACGTCCACACGCACACATTGACATGCAGGGTTTCCAATCCTGGCCTTAACCCAGGCATTTACAATTCCTCTCGCGCTCCTCGCGCTTTCTTCTTAAAGAAGGCAAATAAAAGTGTGAATAATCAATTTCCTAACTGGAATTAAAAACGGCTCCAGTTAAAATAAGGGAAAGCGTGAAGCAGCATGTAAAGTAGGATGGAGGGGTTATCTGAGCCCCGATTAGTACCCTGCTCATGTAGGAGAACAATTAACGTGTGCATGAGAACGATTAAGCAGAAGGTAAATTACATGGAACGCACCCATTCACCAAACAGGAGGGCTCGTGGTCAGGGCTGCTGTGAGAGTTTTTATGGCTCAGTTGAAACAAGTGCCAGAAAAAATACGTTGTTTCTCAGCTTGCTCAGGGCTGGAGACCAAAATAGGGTGATAAAGATCGAGTCTCATCTTGGGCTTTTATCAAAAGTCAGGCTGTTCTGTCTGAATAACAGAATTGGGGTGGGTTTAACGAGCTCTTTAAAGGGAGATTTTGAGTTCTCTTGTGATGTCAGTGCTAGACCAGGAGCTGGGAACGGGTTTTGTGTGTGACTCACCAGTGAACATTTCCTGGGTCAAATCTTTGATTGTCTTCTGGGCAGAACCATGAGGGTAAGGGCTCCTTGTCAGCTTGGGGTGCTCTTTGAAATACTCCTGTGAAGAACTACCAGACAAATGTGAAATGTGGGCTTGCCAGCCTGGAACCTGAGGGCTGCAGGAGGCTGGATGTCCCCAAACCCTGCACACAGCTCCTCAGGGATGGTAGGAGGGGTGATGAAAGCTGTGGCCTGCAAAGTGGCCAATTTAAGGAAGGATAAGTCCAACCATGAAAGAGAAAGCAGTGCAACGGGAGGCGTTTGGTTGCTTCTCCATGTGGAAGATTTCCAAGATCTCTCTAGTGAGAGCAGGTAATGGATTTTGAAGGTGATCTCAAATATAAGAACAACTCTGCTCATTAAAGTCTCCACAGCCACTACAGCAAATCACAGCAGACGCCTTCCAGGAGTTTTGACAACAGACATCAACCATCAACAAGGATAAAATAAGGACAAGTCAAAGGCTAGTATTGATTCTAGGAGCCTTTGAATTAAATCCTCGTTGGCCCACTCAGCATGTGGAGCTCAGACCAGTTTCAGAACGCCTGTTCTTTGTGGCTGTAAGGCTCAGTGATATATATCCATTAAAAAAAAAAAAGGGTGAAAAAAGCGGAAAAAAAATAGATTGGCTCTTTCTGTAATCAATAAACAGAGAAAGGGCAATAGAAACAAAGTGGTAATGGGAGAAGTGTGTGTAGGGGAGCCACTCTACTGGTATCTGTAACAAAAGAGGGTGATAAATGAAGAATAAAGATGAGATAGTTTTCAGTAAAAAAAAATATTAAGCGATAAAAAGCAAAAGCCTAATTTTTAAGTGGAAAAGTTCTCCTAATGAGGGCTTTGTGTGCAGTAAAAATATTATCTCCATGCTGTCAGATAAAGGTAAAAATGTATTTTGGTGCAATTTAAAGAAAAGCACAATTTCAAAAAGTCTCTCCAGTCTTCCACTTTTTTTTTTTTTTTTTCTTGTTTGGAATTAAAATTTTCCTCACGGTTCTGGAAAACTCTCAGTAATACAGCTCAGATCTGTTAGAATGAGACCCTGAAACGACTGAAATCATTCAGGCTCATCTTATCATCCCGGCAGAAGAAAGTGCCCAAAGTAACTCAATCCCAGTGCTGCAGAGAGGGTGAATTCAGACGCCAAACTTGCAATTTCACAGCCTGGTTGTTTACAACTTTCTCATCGTTTATGGCTCATTAGGATGTGATTCGGACATTGCCTCGTCCAGGTGATGTCCTCATCCACTGCTTTGACTGGTGTTAAACAGCCAGGGGTGTTCCTGGCCTCTGGAAGGGAAATTTCCTTCTTGCCAGGGATCTGTAGCTCCTTTTCTTGGCTGCATTTGAGGTCTGTGTGCTCATCCTCCCTCCTGGGGGGTTGTTGTGTGATTGGTGTCATGTGCAAGGCTTTTATAATAATTTTATAGGGGGTCAAGAGGAAGGCTGTGGACCATCAAACTCACGCACCTGACGTAGTGACCTCTGTAATAAAACTCAACCATTTCCCTTCTGGGGATCCCAGGGGAAGAGGAGGAAGAAATGAAGGGAAAAAAAAAAATTAGAAAAAGAATAGAAAGCAGAAAGAGCTCTTTCAAAATTCATGAGAGAGGAAAGTGAGGTTTTGTTGACATTCATGTTTGATGAAGAGCGAGCAGGCAGGCAGGAGTTCCCCCGTAAGCAAACACTGCTCTGGGCTGTATCCCGCTTTTCCTGCTCCAATCAAGTGATCTAATTAGCTCCCGGAGACTTCAAAGAGTGGGGGGCAGCAGCAGGGGGGACAGAGCAGAGAGCTCCCTGCTCACCAGGTAGGGTGAAATCCTAGATGGCAGGGGGAGAATGGTCTTGGGGTGGCACTTTGTGGGTGGGAGGGGAGGGGGTGGTCTGCAGGACCTGAGCACAATCAGAGAGCAGAAAAGAGCTGATTTCATCCCTCACTGTCCCCCACCAAGAATGAAAGGGCAGGAGATGTTAAATCGAGTCCATTGAATCAGATTAAGGGAGATTAGCTCTTATGCTGTTGCTAGACTGGGAGATCAGTTGACCGGTTTTTACTAATTTTCCCTCTTGGGGTTCAGCGTTATCTGAGATTGATCAGAACCCTCGGAGCATTTTATCTGGAAGGCAAGGGCCTCCCGGGCCTCAGATCTAAGCCCTGCATTCTGAGTCTTGATGAGTTGCATCTTGCTCAACGCCCCTTCGGTTTCAAAGCCTGTGTTCACTTGACACGGCTTGAAAGGTGCTCATTCAAAAAGATTTTCTTCCTTCCAGACGTATTTTTGAAACAACTCTCAATGAGTTGTTTCAGCAGGTTGATTGGGAGTGCTGCGGGCTCGGGGTACCCCATTGTGTCTATTCATGTAGGAAATGGAAAAAGGGATTTTGAGGTTGTCTTTGTCTGAGGCCATTATTATTTTTTAATTTTTTTTTTTTTTTTTTTTCACAATCAGGGGAATAAGAAACCGTTATCTTTAATCATTTTTGCTTAGCTGTTGACAGATGAACGTTCTTCCAGAGCGAAACAGAGTGTGAATTTAAAGGCAGTGAGTTTTTCCAGAAGACAAGTCCTCAGGGAGGCAATGTTTCCACTGTTTTAATATAAGTGGATGAGCCCCTGGTTAATGCTTTGGGCTGCAATTTAGGAGTTCAAGGTGCAATTCCCAGCTCTGATGTAAAATATCTGCTGCTTTTGATGAGTCCCCAAAGGTCCCATCTGTTGCTGACCAGGACCATTTACAGAAGCACAGTGTGGGTATAAACCACAGAGACCAGAGGATTTCTGGTTTGCAGCAATTCTTGCAGCTCTGTAAGGAGCTGGGTGGGAATTCACTCTGAAGTCCGTTGTGGCATGAGATAGTCCTGGCCTCTTTGCACCTTTGCCCACTTGGTACCTTCAAAAGACTGAGTTAGAAATGGCAGCTGCAGTTTCACAGAATTGTGGAATATCCTGGGCTGGAAGGGATCCACAAGGATCATCCAGGCCAGTGCCTGGTCCTGCACAGACACCCCACCTTGTGCATCCTTGGGAGGGTTGTCCAAACACTCCTGGAGCTCTGGCAGCCTTGGGAATGTGCCCATGCCCTGGGGAGTCTGGGCAGTGCCAGCATCCTCTGGGGGCAGAAACTTTTCCTGATATCCAACTTAAACCTCCCTGACACAGCTCCAGCCATTCCCTCGTCTCCTGCCCTTGGTCCCAGAGCAGAGCTTGGAGCTGCCCCTCCACTGCCCCTCAGGAGAAACCTGCAGCCCTTCATGAGTTTCCCTTCAGCCTCCAGGCTGAAAAAAACAAGTTAACTCTTAAAACTGTGGTTCTGTTTTTGTGAACACTTTGGGAAGTGTTTTAGGCTGTTTTTTTCCACACCATCTGGGTTCCCATTATTGCAGTTACATGAAGGAGCACCATGGTGGAGGTGGTGGCTTTCTCCAGGACAGGAGGGAGGCTCAAGAATGCCAGCTGGGAGACGGGAGCTTCCAAATTAGGTTGGCTTCTGAGGGAAGCACTGAGGACAACACACCTTGGATTTCCAGTGGAGACCTGCTCCCTCCACGTGCGCCCATATTTTATTGCAAAGTAACACTGGGAGCAGGAAAACAAGGCTTTGGGTCCTCTGCTGCAGATCCTGACATTTAAAGCTTCTCTGCCTCATGGAATCACAGAAGGGTTGGGGCTGGAAGGGAGCTCTGGAGATCGTGCAGTTCAACCCTGCTGCCAAAGCTGATCACCTGGAGCAGATTGGCCAGGGTCACATCCAGGCAGGTCCTGATTATCTCCAGAGGAGGAGACTCCACAACTCCCTGGGCATCCTGTTCCAGTGTCCTGATGTTCCTGGCCTCCACATGCAAGATGGTGCCTTGCTGGCTTCATGGAGGAGGGTGAAGTTCAGGCTGTCAGAAGCTTTGTGATCACAGCAGATGGGTTTGTCACCTTTCCGTGCTTGGGCATTTCCTTTGTGCCCATATTCACCAACACAATCCCAATTATTGCACTGTAAATGTCCCCACCACACAGTCCTGGCTGTGAGAGGGCTCCTCTTCCCCTGTGTCCTGCTCTGAAGGGATCTGGTTTGACCTTGACTGGGGTGACCAGTCAGTGCAGACCCAGTAAACCCTGCCAGCTAATCCTGGGCATCTCTGGCTGTGAGATCCTATATTTGGAAGGCTGCAGGCAGGGCCAGAAATTCCTAAATCGATGCCCAGCAGGGCACCACAGAGCCATTATGTCTTGTTTAGCTGCCCCCTCTGTTGTCCCTTCTGCAGCAACAACCTGGCTGTGCCTCCTGGAAATGTGTGGAGGAATATCACAGGGCAGAGAATGTTGCAAATAAAATCAGAAGTTGGCTGGACTCAGCTTTACAACCAGAACTAAGAATTTCCTTCAGTGCTGCATCAGGTCTGGAAGCTCCTCTTGGTGAGCTGCTCTTAGGAACACACAATTTAATGGAATACATCTTGATAACAAACCAAGAAAACAAAAAATCAAAATGCCTCGATGCTCTCGGGTGGTGCTGTGGCAGAGAATGTTTCTCTATACTGAAATCCATCCCAGTTCAGGAATATTTCTTAAAGATCTGGTGAGTGATGCTGTGTGACAGAGGATCACCCTTGGAACTATAAGTGAAATCCACTTATGGAATCGTATGTGACAACAAAAATGAATTCATCAGGACCAGTGATCCTAATGACTGTGATATCCCCATCCCAATGAAAACCTAAAGGTTTCTGTGGGCAATAGAACAGGAGAGCTTCACAAAAACACATACCCTTGAAAATAAAAAATCATTTCAAAATACAGCCAAAAAGCAGCAATCAATCATTTGCAAAAATCTTGAATTTTTAATTTTTTTTTTTTAAATTTTCATTTCTTTGTTGCTTCCAACAAGGAAAAGTGAGTGTTGATTGTGCTCCCTCCCTTCATGGCTGCATGCATGTCTCTTTGATTTGGGCAGGCTGGCTGAATCATTAATTGAATATAGTAAAGTCTTTTCAGATCTTGGAGAAGGGAAAGAAAGAAAGAAAAAAAAAGAAAAAGGGAAGAGCTTTTTATTGCTGTTTATATTCCCCATCAGGGCTTGACAATCCAGCCCGTCTGCTCCAGAGGGCTCGGACCACCTGAGTCTAAGTTTAGATCATATCCTGCTACATTAAACTCCACATATAATACGTTGGCCACATGGGAAAATTTAAGGAAAATGAGATTTTATTAAAACCAGGAGACCGCCTGACTGCAGAGGGATATAATAACAGTGTTATGAGCTTCTTATCTCACATGAAAGTTTCACATTTCCCTGGTTTCCTTCCCTTCATGCTACTGTGACACCCCCCTCCCCCAATTCCATATGGGTGTCTCATTATTTAATGCGACAGCTGAAAAGGCAATTAATAACCTTATCACCCCAAATGTTTGCTTGTTCAAGGAAGGCCCCATGGAAGTTCTAAATTAGCACAATGGCATCAAAGATTCCCACCGGCATCCCAAGCACTGGTGGGTCGTGCAATCCACCTTCCCAGAGGGAAGCAGATGGGAAGGGGACAGCAAAGCTGGATTGTGTGTCAAGGAGAACGTCTTGGGTGCTGTGGTGAATTCCTTCTGCTCTCATATTTTGAGGACGTGGTCCAGTGAGGTTTTCCCAGGTTCTGGAGGACACCTGGACTTCGTGGTTTGCTCTGAAAGCAGCACAGATCTCTTGCTGAGGTCTGAGCAAGTCTCCCTGTACAAGTCTGCTGGAGCTGAAGGTGACATCCCCTTCCCTGGGGGCAGCTTTGGAGTTCCAGTCTTTGGTGGCTCCATGCAGTTCATGTTTCCACCTGGAGTTCTGCTCTGCCCTGGCCACACTGCCTGTGCCCATCCCGAGACATTTCTGGGATGTCAAAGGACCCCTGACAGCCTCAGCTCTTCTCAGAACTTGGCTCTGGTTGGACTCCAGCAGATTTTCTTCAACGGATGATGTGGAATTATCAGAAAGGGGGACAAATCCAGACTGGCACTGACTGTTGGAAGTAGCAGATGGAAGTGAAAAACTCCATAATTCATCTTCCCTGGTGAACTTGTGAACTTCCTTCATGAAGCCTGAGGATTCTTTGGATCTTTTATTTTTTTTTTTCCCCTTACTTTCATCTCCTTCACTCAGATAATTGCAGGAGTCACCAAAATTCACTAAAAACCGTGTGCTTGATCACTCCAGTCTTTGGAGACTCACCTCAGCCTTCCCCAGGGAACATCCCTCCAGCACTTCCCACAGGTGCTCTGATCTTCACACGACTCTGCCTCGAGTTTGCTGCTTTAATTATCCTCCCGAGATCCACTCTATGGCTGGGAGCTGTGGGAAGGCTCTCCAGAGGCAGCAACAGGGAAACCTCTGGCATTGCCAGGCAGAATTCCAGATAGGTGAAGTCTGAGGAGGATTTCCTACCGTCGTTCTTTATTTCTCCGGGCGGGGAAGGGTTTTGCAGCGCTGCTGGATTACATCTGTGCTCCCTCTCAGGCCATTCCCAGGGCTTTGTCGGGAACAGATTAGATGTTAGATTAGGCATTCTGGAGGACTTGTGTGAGAACTAAATGCTTTTGATGAGTTTTACGTTCAAAGCAATGCATTCAGGGCAGGGAACGAGCTCTGGCTGCACACTTTGCACAGTTATTACTTTTTATCAGTTCGAGTCACTTATCGCTTAAATGATTTCTTTTATCCTTTCTGGGTTACTCCACTCCTGGCATTTTGCATGGCCCGGTGGGATCGTGACTCAGGGACAGAAGTGTAACTGCTGTGGCTTCTCCAGCCTCACCTTGAAGTTGGGGAGACTTTTTCTGGGTAGCCCATCTGGGGAGTCCTGGGCTGCCTTCTCTGGGGATTGGCTGTTTACAGAGCAAGCAAGGTATTTAATTATGTTACTTGCACCCTGGTGGTTTGCTGGGAATTGTAATCAAAGAGGAGGCTTAGTGAAAAGCTTAATACAGCCTGTGCAAGTGATTTTTGCCTGAGGGGACGAGGAGAGTTGAAAGGAGCAGCAGTGGTCAGAAAAACAAACATACAACTCAAACTAATGAGACAATTGCCTCTTCCTATGCCAGAGCTCCTGTGGAGACCTCGCTGCTCCCTGGCAAGGTCCACGAGACCTTCTCAGGGTGTCAGGTCATTTCCTTTCCCTTCCTGATGAACTTCCAGAGAGGAGAAGGTGGGGAGAATCTATCACTGTGCTTTTGAGGGATCTGTGCTGATCTGAGTACATCTCTTGTATCTGTATCATCTCCTGTATCTCCTCTCATGGCCCGTCTATCCCTGGGATGAACTCCTGCTGTTGGAGATGGATTTTGTGTTCCAGTGGGTTTTCCTGTGGGTCTTCCTCAAAATGGGACCACGCCAGGGCAGGTTGGAGGAGCCTGGGTTGCTCAGAGATGGAGACATCAGATCATTTGTGGAATGTTGGGCAGGATGGAAGTGTAACAGGGCAGTTTTACAAATGTGAATGCTTAGCAGAAGGTTCTCTAGAAATGAAAGTGAGTTTTGATATAGAAGAACAAAAGATGTCTGAAAATAAAGATTGCTGAGTGAGTGGTCACTGGACAAAGATTGGGATGAGTTGGGAAGAGATTTTATGGCTGAAAGCAAAGGATAAGATGAATTGCAATGCTACAGGGAGCAAAGAGAGGGTTTTTGAAAGCAGACACCTTCCCTGGTTTTGGGTTGGTTTTTTTTAAGGTTAAGGCTGAACACTAAAAATTACCACCCTCAGGCAGTTTGCATATTTGTTTCTAAAGGTTTAATAAAGGAGGAGGTGTGTCATCACTCCTAATTTATAAATACAGATGTGTGTGTGACCCTGGTCCATGGCAAAAGGGTTGGAATTAAGTGATCTCCTTCCAACCCAAACTATTCTGGGATTTTGTCACTTGTCCAGCATGTGTTTCAGCAGAGCTGGGAATGGAGCTGGACTCATGCATCCATTTTCTCATACACACCAGGCAGCCTGGGATCCAAGGTTTATATTTATATTTTTATTTTTATATTATTTATATTTATATTTATATTTATATTTATATTTATATTTATATTTATATTTATATTTATATTTATATTTATATTTATATTTATATTTATATTTATATTTATATTTTATATTTATATTGGTCTCCCACAGGAACTGCCAGCCTCATGCCAAGACCTGCAGCCCCAGGGCTGCTGAGAGGCAAAGAGGCAGTGTCCCTGTCCCCTCATCAGGCAGATAAAGTTTGTTCTGATGGCCACAACAGCATGGCTGCGATGTGATGGGGGCAGGGAGCAGAGGCAGCCCAGTAATTTGGTGTTATTGGAAATATTGCTTTTGCAGCCCAGCATTTGGTTTTCATTTGGTGCCTTGCTCAGCTCATTTCTGCTGGCGCTTCACTTCTGATCCAATTGAGTTATCGATGCAGGCAGGGAGAAGGAGGCAAACAAGATTGGTGTCACATTTTTTTTTGTGGCTTATTTTTTTATTTTGTTTCCCTACCTCCCTCTTGCTTCTTTGCTTTCAAAGATCAAAAGAGGACAAAATAAAACTTTCTATATAATGAAACACAGGCAGAGGGAAAAATGGCAGCGCACAAAATTGTTTTCAGTCTTCCTTTAAGGGTGCTGTTGGTATCTTTGATTTAGGCACCAAGGACTTTAATCAGAGTGCTGGAGAAGACACAAAAATTATTCATCTAACCAAGTTCCCCTCTCACGCTCTTTCTCTCTCTTTTTCTGTCTCTCTTTTTTTATTAATGTGGGTTTAAAAAGATTCTCAAACTACAGTGCTGGCTCAATTTTGTTTTCCCAACTAATAACCCAAAGCAGGATCAGCTATTTTGCAGCTGACAGATCTGTCTCTAAACTAGATTGTCTTTCTTGCTGAGTTCATCCATCATGTATGAAGCAACAAAAAAAAAAAAAAAAAAAGAACAAGAAAAAGATAGAAAGAAAGAACAATAAATTTTTTTTTCTTTTCCACGAGCTCATCCCTCCCTACTGCAGCAATGACCTGAGCTCATCCATGCCTTGACAATCCCACTCCCAGCATGGGATAAGCAGGACCCCACTGGATTGCTGACATTTTTTGGGGTGGTTTTCCTGCTCCCAGGGCAGAGTGGGGACTCAGTCTGGTTGTGGGATATTTTCTGAGGCACATCCATGGAGCAACCAGTGCTCTGAGGGAGAACTTGGGCAGTTCTGCTGTCTCTCTGCCCCTTTTGTGGCATTTGGACCTTGTCGTGGAGAGGCCAAAAAATGTTGGTGGTGAGCACTGATGTGCTTAAACTGCACCACAGGCGTGTGCTGGAGGTGAACATGGAAATTCAGCTTAATACTCCTTGTCCTGGATATCCTGTGGACTTCCAGCAGACAGCGGTGTAAAGACTTCCTGAGGTGAAGGTTATATCCTGAGCAGTGTTTAATAGCTCTTAATGGACTCATCCTCCTTCAATCATCTGAGTTTTAATTTATTTTTTCTTTAATTCATTCATATTTTGTTGGCCTGCCTGACATCCTGCCCAGACCAGTTCTGTAATTTAATTACACACTGGATGAAAAAGTGCTTCCCTTCTTTTGTCTTCAACCTGCTGCCTGCTGCTGCCTCTGCCAGATCCCTTTGCTCCTGTGTGCTAGAAAAGGGAAATATGTTTGCTCTTCCCTGTCTCTGATCTCTGATTTCATAGACACCTCATCACTTCTCTCTTCTCCAGGCTAAAAGCTACTGGTCCAATATCTCCTTTTTTTGAAGATGTTCTGTACTTCTGCTTATTTTGCGCCCTTCCTCTGCATAAATATAACAAAATAAATATGAGGCATAAATATAAAAGCACCTGTTTGTGTCAGACCTTCTCTCATGCTGGGTGTAGCAGATCAATTCTGCACGGTACCAACCTGGAGCAATCTGAGCCGTGTTTCCCCCTCTGAGGGACAGGAATTATCCACAGGGATATGAGGAGAAGGAAGGGGAGAAAATGAACAAAGAGGTTTTTGAGGCATCGTGTCGAATATCCGGGCAGCAGGGGCTGTGAGAGGGGAGAACATCCTTCCTGGTGGGCTGGGGAGAGGCTGGTCACAGCCTTTAGCCCAAAGTTGTCAGATCTCTGTTGTGTTTGCTGGCCTTGGTTCCTCCTTTTCTCTGAAACTACATTTTCCCTTGGTTCATCTCTTAGCTAACTCTTCTTTTTTCCCGCAATCTCTGCCTCTTGACTTCCAGGACAAGATCCAACCATTTTTTGGAAGATCAGTGAGAAACTCCAGAAGGGAGAGGAAACCCTCAGAATTTGGTGGTAGAAGTGCACCACGAGGGGAAACCAGGACACGGTGTCTCTAACTGCAGGCCCCCAAAGGGAATATATTTGTTAAACATTATAATTACCCTTCAGTGCTGAACTCCACAGCAGTTGAATCCACAGCAATGCACATTATCATTTCTGAAATGATGCTTTCATTTAGATAAGGCATGCAATTATACATCTTGATTAGGTCACTGTTCCCAGGAGCTCCAGCTTATTTATCATGAGTTACCCCCTTTTGTAAATCATGTGGTGAGGCTGTGGATAAAGACATATTCCCTCCCTCTGCTCCCTTACCCCTTCCTTATCCCCCACAGACCCTTTTGCTCTTCTTCTTCTTCCCTCACTTCACACTTTTGTGTGGCAAAACCAAAAGCCCAGCAATCAGAGAGAGAAAAATGTCATGTACACAGAGGGGACATTGCCACGAGAAGGCAGATCTGGGAGTTCTGCTCACCCCTTTTCAGACCTGCTGGCTTTCCTGTGGTGTTATTAAGGCTGGGATTACCACCCCTCCATTTTAGACCTCCAAAACTGCCATTTTTTTGCACAGCTTTTGGCTCAGTGATCAATGGCACCTCCTGAGGGTGCTTTGTCTTAGGCTGTGACCTGGGGATGTGGTTTCCAGCCAAGCCCATGAGCTGTGGGCTCTCCAGAGCTCAAATAACTGCCCTGGCAGCAGACCCCACACAGCACTGCCCTTCCCTCCTCACTCCACAGTTTCATTGAGCCACTGCTGAAAACTCCCCCAGTTTCCACAAGACAAGTGGAAGTGGGGTCTGCTGCTGTTCATCAACAGGGATCGATGGGAAGTGTTGATTGAGGCAAGGAAAGTGGGATGAGAAAGCTCCCAGGGAAGAAAAGTGATGTGGGAAGAACCAAAGAGCAACAGCAGGAAAAATGATATTGTGGAACTGTTTCTGGAGCACTTCTGAAGAGCATCTCCCTGCTGGAAACTGGAATGGTCTTTCTTTTCTCAAGGCTGCTCTAGTAAATCAAACTTCAGGAAGAGAATATCAAGGAAGCACAGTCAGGATGCAGCCAGTCTGCTTCTATTATATAATTTTGTATAAGTGAGAAATATATAATAATATAGAATAAATATCATAGAATCATTTAGGTTGGGGAAGAACTTTGAGGCCAACCATTCCCCCAGCAGTGCCAAACCCACCATGGAGCAATGTCCCCAAGTGCCACATCCACATGGCTTTTGAACACTTCCAGGGATGATGATTCCCTGAGCAGCTTGCTCCAATGCCTGACCACTCCTTCAGTGAAGAAATTTTCCCAATATCCAACCTAAACCTCCCCTGGCTCAGCCTGAGGCTGTTTCCCCTTGTCCTGTCCCTGTCCCTGTTTGACCCTCCCCGGCTGTGCCCTCCTCTCAGGAGTTGGGCAGAGCCCCCAGGGCCCCCCTGAGCCCCCTGTGCTCCAGGCTGAGCCCCTGCCCAGCTCCCTCAGCCTCTCCAGACCCTTCCCCAGCTCCACTCCCTGGATCTGCTCCAGCCCCTCCAGGTCCTTCCTGAGCTGAGGGTCCCAGAACTGCCCCCAACATTCCAGGTGCTCCCTCAGCAGTGCCCAGCACAGGGCACAGTCCCATCCCCAGTCCTGCTGGCCACTCCAGCCCTGGTAAAATCCAGGTACCATCAACCTCTTGCCCACCTGGCACACCTGGATTCACCTCCAGCTGCTGTCCCCAGCTCCCCCAGGGCCTTTCCCAGCTTTGCAGCCCCCGTGCCCCAGCCCGTGGTGCTCCATGGGGTTGCTGGGACCCAAGGACACGACACCTGGCCTTGGTGAACTCACCCCAATTGTTCCCAGCCCATGGATCCAGCCTGCCCAGGTCCCTCTTCAGGGCCTTCCCACCCAACCTGGTGTCCTCCACAGACTGGCTGAGGGTGCCCCCAGTCTCCTCATCCAAATAACTGATACAGATTTAAGGTATTAAAGAGAACTCTTATCCCAAAGATTTCAACTTGGATCATGGCCAGGGCCCAGACAGAGGCAGTCCAGAGTGTGTCTGGGTATAGGAATGAGAGGTGGGACAAATTCACCAGGCTCAGGAAAGAGTGAGCAGGACTTGAGAGTGCTGAGAGGCAAAGGGGTGCCAAGGTTAATCCTACATGGTCGGGGCAGAGATGGGCTGTTACTGATGGGATTTTAAACAGCTCTCAGTTGCCTTAACTGTTTCCATCTGCCACCTTCCAAAGCTGCCTTGGGGCCAAAGTGGAAGTCTTATGAAAGACCCATCCCAGATGACCCCGAGGCTCCTTCCTAACTCTGGCTCCTCTGCATCCACAGTTCCTAAAAGAATACAGCACATCTTAAGCAGATTAATGTAATCTTGATCTTCCTCTCTTGCAGATCTCTGATCCTTTCTCCCCCTCTGTGCATCCCAGCAGCTCCTAATCACCTTTTGGGGTATTAAAGAAGTGCTTTCACTTGGTGCACTTGGACAGCCCCATTCTCCCCTCCCAATTTTTAGAACAAGAACCAGGGAGACGAGAGGTGCTGTCAAATGGGACAGTGTTTCCCGTTTGCAAATATTTATTTGCAATAATTATCCCTTTTTTTGAGATTAAAAGAGCCACTCGCATGTGAAAAGCAAACTGTCTTATCGCTCTTTTTAAATAATATGTTTAGAAAGTTTGACCGAGCATGAAAGTTCATCCTTCAATATTGCTACTTGTAATCCAACAAGAAATATTTACTGTGTTATAATTGGCATCATTAAGCTTAGGTGACGTTATTAATACTAATTAATACTAATTAAACTGCTATAAACCTAGTTTGCAGTTACATAAACACATCATCTCCTGAACCGCCTGCCTACATGTTTTGGCATTGGAGGGGGGGGCAGATAAAAGCAAATTCAAATGCAAATGATACGAACATACTTTAATCAGAGGATCAGAGAAATCAGACACAGGGAAGCCTTATTAGGCCTGCTGCATCCTCCAGAGGCAGGGCCGAGATTGTCTCCCCATGGAGACTCCCAGGAGCTTTGGGCAGTCTAACTCTGAATGCCCCAAGCAATGGGACTTCTCCTGTGTCTCAGGAGGGAACTGCCTGCAGACTGACAGAAATGGGACTCGAGAGTCAGCCTCTGTTTTCCCTCTGAGGCACAACTCAGCTGCCAAGCAGAGAAAATCCGCTCTCGACTCTTGGGGAATGTCTTGAGATCGTATCCAAGGGCAGAGGAGAAGAGAAAGGCATTTGTAAGGCATCTCTCAAGCTGTCTGTTAGTGCAGCAGAGCTGGAAAATCATCTCCCCTCTTGGTTTGGCTTTCTGGCAGCACTGGGGCAGTCCTGGCACCGCTGGCAAGAACTGGCCACAGGCAGCAGCAGAGCACCCAAAAGCTCAAATGTTTGACCCAGTTTCTCTACAGCTGGGAAATCCATCTTCTGTCTAGAATTTCCCTGACTTTGGCTACTCCAGGAATATCATGAGGACAGCATTTTCCCTGATCTGTTGGTATTTGGGTCCCATCTGGAGTCACAAAGTGCAGAATCATGTGGAGCATTAAAAATAGGAATGCCCTGAGGAGGCAGCTCCTGCTTGCTTTGAGTTCCTGCTCTCTCCTCCTGTGCAATCACCTGTTTCCCACTGGACCAAAAGGGTGTGGGAGCATCTAGGGCAGAGCCCTTTCAGGATGATGTGTTTTTCCAAAGAAGCCCATGTCAGAGACACTTATTTCAGAAACTGCTTTGAAGCATTACAGGTCCATTCCTTGGCCTGTCTGTGGCTCATCTGCACAGTTGCACAGATCACCAAAACCTCCTGAACCTCCCAAACAAGCTTTTCTTAGACCAAGCTGAAGGGAAAATATCCCTACAACCACTGAGAAGTAACTCCCCAAAGCAAGGGCACGTTTCCCATGGTGTCTGCACTGCAAACATTGCTCTGTTTGTTGTAGGCGAGATAAGTTAATAGTGGAGGTTGCTCAGAGAGACTTTTTTGGTCTTGAGTTCACAGTTGTGACTCTCAACCAGCAAATCCATCTTTATTCCTGATGTTCAGCAGCAGGTTGGGGTTCCCAGCTGTGTTTTCCCTTCCTCTGGCTCCCCTGGGCACTGTCCAATGAGGCTGGCTGGGCTTTTCCAATGGATGTGGTTAAGGCCAAGCACAAAGATTGAGATCTCAGTGGAATCAAACATTTTTCCCCACCTCCAGCTGCTCTCCTGTAGCTTTCACTGACCACTGAGTGGTCCCTGAGTGGCAGGTAGGTCCCACACACTTCAGACTGGGCTGGGTGAGTGTCAGGGAGCCAGGACAGCTCGGATAAAACCGAGTCCATTCAGGGAAGGGATGTGACAGCAAAAGGTTTGTGGCAGCTTGGAAGCCACAGAGCATTGCTGGGCTGTGTTGCCACCCTGGATCCCTCAGCCCCATTTGGCCTGTCTGAGCTCCCTAGATACATCTTGAAGCAATCCCAGGCTGTTAGAAAAGGAATAAGGTTTGTTTCATCAGATGAAAACTGTAATCTCCTTGGGCAGCTCGATGTTTGTGCTAATGGGCTGCAGCTGCAGAGCTGTGGCATGTCAGATCTCACCACCCACACACCCCATGTGTGGACAAATGCACCCCACATCTGGAACATGAAATAACAAAATTTCTTCTGAAATCTACTTTACAAAAGTGTCCATCCCCACCTGGGAGCATCCTTTGGAATTTCTTTGAAGACTAGGACCAAACTCATTCCTTTTCTTAATATTCCACTAATGATGAACATGCTTCTCTAGGGACTATGGACTGGGAAGCTCATAAGGGAAGCTTTGGTAGCATCCCCCAAAACTTATGACATCGTGGGTTGGGAGAGAAAAGACTCTAAAGCTTCTCTAGAAACTCCATGGCCTTGGAAGAATGGATCTTGAAGTATTTTGTCAGGAAAACCTGAAGTTTGGCTTTCCCCTTGCTGGATCTACTTTATGGGAACCCCATCCCTGACACAGCCGGATGTGGAGTGGTTGGTGTTGCAAAAAAAACGTTTTCGTTTAACAAAATTTTCACATCACCAGGATATGAATAAGCTCCTAACATCAAGTACAAAGTGGTATTTTCATGGTGGAAGGTTTCTCTGTGTCTCTGGGGCTTCAGAAGGGCTCAGATGTCTTTTGGTGGAGCCAGTTTGGGCCCATTTAGATGTCAAACAAGGGACATCTCTCAAAGTGCAGGATGAATGATCACTCAGCCTCTGCCCCTGTTAAACCTAAGACATTCCACTCAGTATTTAAGTGAGTTTTATTATCTCCTTCCCCAGCTTCCACGTTTCTTTCCACATTTCACACGTGGTGCATGACTCAGGAGCAGACAGAAAGCAAAAACTACTAATTTCTACAACAGCTTCTCCAGAGGAGAGCGGCCTGGGGACTGCTGAGTGTAAAACCCACCACGTTTCACATGCCAGGAGTGTCAGACCTGTCTGTGCACGTCTCAGGGCTGGTCTCAGCTTTTTTGGGAGAAGGAGGGACGTGTCACAGAGAGCCCCTGACCTCCAAGACCCTCCTGAGACCCTTCTGTGTCTAATCAGGGGACACATGAAACAAGGCAGGTCGTGGCAGTGACTCCTGACTCACCCTCCCAGCACGGGGGGACCAGCGGGGTTATGTTTTCATTACTGCCTGTGGCTCTGATGCTCTCAGCTCTTTGGAGGTTAAGCCAAGGTCTTGGCTTTGAGATTTTTGTTATTATAACCTTTTCACGGGCAAATACTTCACGGGAAGTCTGGCAGGAAGGCTGTGGCCAAGAAAATGCCATTTCTGCCCAGGCTGCCAGAGAACCAGAGCTCTGGCCACGGCAGCCAGGCTTTGGCTAGCAAACAGTGGTGAGTGCTGTGTTTTGGCAGCCAGCTCGCTTATCAGATTGATATAGGAGCCTATAAGCAATTGCATCTGGATTTCAGTGGGCTACCCAGGCTGCTCAGCTGCTTGGGATCCAGGCCAAGGAAAGTAGAGGAGTTGTGAGGAGAATACCCAATTTCCCTCTGCGAGGACTGATTTTAGTTTAATGCAGCCTCCTCGCCCTTAAATCCAATTAAAGGCCTATATTATGTCACTGGAAATTTATGCCAATCCTAATATAGTCTAATAAGCCTTAAAATAGCACTTTGCTAGTGAAAAGTCCTGTGGTTTAATTTGATTCTGAGCCTAATAACTGGCTTAATATGAGGGAATTGGCCCCTTTTTATTTTCTGACGGGGCTCCACATGCCTGCTCCCTTTTTAGGAGTGAAAGGTTCTCTCCAAAGCAGGGACAGGAGACAGCTCACCTCAGCAGGTTGCCTCTTTTCCACTTGCTTCATTTGTTGGCTTTGGGAAGTCTCTCTAAAGACATCCCAGGTTGGAATCTGTAATGAAAAGCACCGAATATCAGCCTGTAAAGGCTCTGCTTTCTCTTTCAGGTTTTCTGTGCCTCACTATTCTTAGGCACCATGGTCAAAATCATTACCTTGACCATCACTAGGTCCCAGCTCAGGAGCTGATCTTCAGAACAAGCTTTTTGTTGGTGCATTTCACTGACAGCTTCAGAGACTGAGCCCTTCCTATCCAACCAGACCCCTAAAACTTTCCCTGGCTCCATCCTCGTTCAGGATTTCCATTGCTAAACCTCCCTGTGCCCTCCCTCTGTGCCAATAGTGCAAGGTCCATGAGCAGCCCATGGTGCCCTCTTCCCTGCCTTGCTTGGGAGGTGTTCATTCTTTTCCATAAATTTAGGGTATTTCAGAAAAGTTCTTTTCAACAATCTCATTATTGTCCCACTACTTGTTCTCTGGGATAAACTAAGTAAATCCCTGATTCCTTTAGACTTGTTAGACCACAGCCTCCAGCATTAACACTTCAAAGAATCACAGAACCATGGAAGATCTCAAGTAGGAAAGGACCATAGGGATCAAGTTCAATTTCCTCCTCTTCACAGATCTACCTGAAACTAAATCAGCATTGTCCAAATGCTCCTTGAAATCTGACAGGCTTGGTGAGGCTTCTTTTCCCTGCAGAGCATGCTCAGGAGATAAAGACTGCAATGTTTAGGCAATGATCATTCTGGGGATGCTTTGAAGGAGCTTGTCTGGGTGGGAATCTGATCTTTTCAAGGTGCTGATTAGAATCAGAGAATCACAGAATGGTTTGGGTTGGAAGGGACCTTCAAGATCATCCTGTGCTACCCCCTGCCATGGGCAGGGACACCTTCCACTATCCCAGTTTGCTCCAAGCCTCATCCAACCTGATCTTGGGCACTTCCAGGGATCCAGGGGCAGCCACAGCTTCTCTGGGCACCCTGTGCCAGGGCCTCCCCACTCAGTAGTATTTAATCTATAATCGCTTGGCCCTGCTTCTGGCTGGTGAACTCAGCTCAGCCCATGTGCTCTGAGGTACCGTTTGATTTGAGGGGGGCTGTCAGCCCCAGGCTCACACCCTGCTCCCCTCCCCTGGCTGTCCTGGGCTGCTGCTCAGCTTCCCTGCACACAGTTACCCAGCTGCTGCTCCGCAGCCCGCAGATGACTGAATTTCGGGAGTGGGCGGGGTGATTTTGATATAGCACTTACTAAAATGCGTGGAGATAAAAGCCTCGGCAGAAACATAAAAGGCCCTTTGTACTCGCAAGTTGTTACTGTTATTTTTCGATTAAGAACAATAGTAAACAGAGGCCCTCAAATCTGCCTTCAGGAAAAAAAAAATGAAGGGGGAAGAAAGGGATGATTTGATCTTAAAATAAGAGAAAACTTTTTTTTTTTTTGAGCACCTAGTCGATTTAGGTGCCTAAGCCCCTTTGAGTCACACAGTCTGACACCCCAGGCTGGCACAGCTCCGCTCTCCTGCCTGAACCAAAGGCCATAAACCCTCCCCATCGGGTCCAATCCATCTCTGGGTTACTCTCCTGGCATCAGACAGATTGGTGCTGGTAGGAAATTTGGCCCAGAGCCCTGATGAGCAGCGCCGTGGCTCGGCAGTCCCAGGTGGCAGTTTCGTGTCTCCGGGACCTCTTATTCCTCCCTTTGCTCCTTTGTACGGAAGGCGACTTCACGCTGCCACCTCTTTATCCCCGTCCCTGCCCAGCCCAGCCCTGTCCCCCACCTACCCAGGGGCAGGCTGGTGGCTCGGGGGAGCTTTGTTAATGCCCTAATCCTCACGTGTGCTCGGCCTGGCCAAGCTGCCACGCCGCGGGTCCGTAATGTCCCGTGTCCAATCGATTGCCGCGCTCGCTCCGGCTCCCGGCAGCTCCTCCAGCAGGGCCAGATTGCTCTGGCAAGCTCGTGCATCCTTCAGGGATGGGGGCAGAAGGCAGAGGGGTGGGGGATGGATGCCTGGGAGTGGGTGTTTGGGATTGAGTGGGGAGGGAGAGCTGGCAGGCAGCGAGGGAAGGAAAGGTTGGAGTAGTGCAGGAGTGGGTGATGGGCACGGAGTTGTCGTCTTCTTCATCCCAAAGTCTTCCCTGCTGATGGTGACCCCAAGCCAGATCTCATGGAGCTTGTGGTGTTTAATTCCACCACTCCTCGTGGCCACCGAATGCTCAGCTGAGCCCTCCTCCTCATCCATGTCCCTGAATTCACTCTGACCCCCCCAAACTCTTGTGCATCCTCAGCGACCAAGGGGAGGGAAAAATGAAATTAATCTGCCAACGTTTGTACTTCCCATCTCTGCCCCAAAGTTTTCAGTTTAAATTCTTTGCCTAATCCTTCCCATAGCTCAGGACAGGCAAGTTTCCAAAATTTCTTGGGTCTAAAAATGTCTTTATATGCAAGATGGAGAAGTGATCCAGGGGACTGGGTCTGCATTAGGAAGTGTCATATTTATTTCTAATCCTAGAAGCATTTAAATGCTAGATATAAAAATGTGATTTTTAATTTTTTTTTATGCATAGTGAAGCTGTTCAGGACTCTTTTAAAGGTTTTTATGGCTCCTTCTGAGCTCTGCACATTTAAGCCCAGAGCGACTCAGTCATCCAGTTTCATAGAGGACAAGAATCCTTGTCCCAATAAATTGCTTTACAAACTTCTTTAAAGGTTCCTAAAGTTCCTTAAATGTCTCTGGCTTATTGAGGCAAGATAGAAGAATGCAGAAGCAAGGGGGAGATGGATTTATTTCTGAAGTCTGTGCACTGGGAACCTCACAAGTCAGGAAATTTCACTCCCATCCTCATTAAAGCTTTGTGCTGGAGAGGGACTTTGGACAAGGGTCTGGGGAGGCAGGACCAGGGGGAATAGCCTCAGACTGACAGAGGGCAGGGCTAGATTGGGTGCTAAGAGACAATATTCCGGTTGATAGGAAGATGCTCCAAGCCATGGTTGCCTCCATGAACCTTTCACAGAGTGGTAAAGCAACCCTGGAAGCCAGTGGCCATCTGGGGCCATCTGCTCTGCATCCCCTCGGGTTCTGAAATCATGAGTCAGTCATCGGGAGCCATCAGATTAAAAATTCGTCATAAATTTGAACTTTTTTGATTGTCTTATAGTTTCTCTCTCTTTGTGGCTGATTTTTAGCCTCCTTTCTTTATCTTGGCTTCTCCTTGTATTCTGGACCCCCTTGAGGCAGTGCTTTCTGTTTCCTGGTGTACATAAAATGTGGCTGCTTCAAGACTGGCCCTCAGTTTGAGGTAGCTGAAGCTTTATTTTCAGGCCTCATCCACCCGAGAACTCAGAATTTCCTTTTACACAAAGAAGCCAACATTGGGATTCCAAATGAAACACTTGAATCCAGAAGCTGGAGAATCCAGAAACCTGGAAATATTTGAGTCAGGTTGGATGGGGCTCTGAGCAACCTACTCTGGTTGAAGACATCCCTGCTTTTAAAGGGGGGGGTGGACAAGACAACCTTTAAATGTCCCTTCCAACCCAAAGGGTTCAGCGATTCCACAAATTCTGAATAAACTCTGAGCTGCCATGAAAACCTCCCTGGAATCAGGAGAGCAGGCAGGGAATAGTTCACACCAGACAGTGCCTTGGACAAAGCCAAACTCTCTGGAAGGCTCCAGGTCAATCCTTGCTCCGTGATGGTTTAGTTGCCATAGAGACAACTTCATCCCCCAGCACTGTTGCTATTCACTGGTGACCCTTCTGGATTAAAGTTGGAGTGTTTTGGATCATTCTCATTATTTTATCAGTGCTGTAGCACACCGCCTAATCCTAGCTATACCTCTCAGGAAGGGAAAAAAGTAAAAGGAAAGAGACAAAAAAAGCTCCAACCTCCTTCCCCACCATTTGTTGTAGAGGCCAATTATCCGAAGGGGTGACAAGTAGAAAAATGAATTAACCAGAGCTCTGTAATGTCAGCGTTATTTATCGTGTCTAACTTTGCCCAGCTCAGCTGTGGATCAGCAAAGAAGTGCTTTTATTCTTCCCTCCTCTCTTTGATGCTGTTTTTACCCTTCCTCCCTTCCTTGGCCTTCTGTAGGTCCTTTACTCTTCCACGCTGTCATTATGGAATCTTTTCCTCCTGCTCCAAACCAGGTGGGCTTCCCAGATGAGACGAGGGGCTGGGGAAGAGATGCCCTGCAGGAGGTGAAGGAGGGGAGATCTCCCAGCTCTCATCTTCCCCATCCTTCCCCTCTGCCCCTGTGATAATCAAACCACCCGTTGGGTTCATTTCCTTTGATCTCAAACTCCCACAAAAAAGAGAGGGGCTGAGACTGGAACTGGCCTCTGTCACCCTTTTTTTTTCCCCCCTCCTCTGCCTTTTCCCGTGAGTCTACGCCCTCTCCCACCTGCTGCAGCAAAGACTTTCAAAAGGAAAAACGGCCCTTGCTGGCAGGAGGCAGGAAAACAAGGGATCCAGCCTGAAAGCAACGCCCTGGCAAGAGGCCCACAAACACTTCAGATGTGAAGCACCGAGTCACCGAGCAAAGAGGCAAAAAATGCATCCTTGTAAAGCCACAGTGGGGCTGCACCTGCTCGAAACGGCTGTAGCCAGTACACTGTGACACTTCAAAGCTGCCAGGGAACGAGATACTGGAATAAGATACCCCTGGCAGGGTGTAAAAGTAGCCAAATCTTGCTCTGAGGCAGCCGGAGTGCTGCTTGACGTAGGGAGCAAGCCTGGAGGATAGTATGTGTGTATCCAAATGACAGATGATGGGGAAAGAAATAAATTATCTTGCAGTGTGTCTGTCCCTGTGTGAGTGTTGCTGGCTTCCCTGCATGGATTTCGAGACCATCTTCACTGTGAATTTCTCCTTCCAACACCCACAGCCTGCAGATCCCACAAATGCATTAATAAATCAATCGGGTTATTGGCTCCAGAGGTGATAGCTGGGTTTGCTGGTTCGGCTGGGCAGGTTTTTGCTGTTGAAAATCCAGTTGTTTCCTCTTTGAAGGTATCTTGGAGGAGTAGGCCAGCCCAGATCGACAGCACGTCAGGAATTCTCCTGGAGGAGTGGGCAGCTGCACCAGTGTGGCATGCAGGCTGTCAACTGGCAGTAAATCTGCTTCAAGCTCTTTTGTTGTGCCAAGCAATTGCTGAATAACTTCTCTGAATTACTTCCAGTCGATATCTCTTATATGAAAAGCTCACAGAAAGCTTATTATGTTCAAAATTCGGCAGATACGGATTCTCACACGCTAAACATCCATTAGCAACTGGATAAAGGCAACTCTTGGGATCACATTTCTATAGGGGCAGCTTTTTGCAGACGTGCAGGTGAAGTTGGCTTTGTGTGAAGCATCTTGGATGCATTCTCATACAAGTGAAAATAAATTCTTAATAAAATCTGGCGGTTGACGCCAGGCATGAGATGAACAGGACTGCAGGCAGAGCCAAAACGTGTTGCTGAATAATCCTGAGGAGGGAAAATTTAGGTTGTTTGTAGGTGAGTTTTAGCCCCGTGCTTCAAGGGTGAATTTTTGGAGAGATGAGGTCTTTCAAAGGTGAGAAGAACACCTCTATCCTTGCTGCCTGGGCACGTTCCCAGTGCACTCCTTGCCACAAGGCTGCTGAGTGGGCATTTCAGAGGATTTTCTTGTTTTAAATGTGAGGTTGTTGTTAACATGCTGGGTGAAATGGCATGGCAGGATTTTCAAAGGTGACCAACCCAGGGCTGACACTTCCCTAATTAGAGATCCTGGGATATTGGGGAAGCAGCAGAGATGATCTCTCCTAAAATTTCCCCTTCCAAAGCAGCTGCCCACACTCAGGTTCTTGCCTTAGAAGGAACAAGAGGCTCTCCAGCTGGATACCAGGAAGTGAAATTATTTCCCATTGTCCAGCTGCTAGAAATGACTCTAAAATAACCAGTTAAGTCAATGCACTGATTACTCCGTGGTTACAATCTTCAGAAGGTAATTCAGATCTCAGTTGCCCTGGAAAGGGATCTGTCTTTTTCCTGTTGACTGGGTGGGAAGCCTGAGATGACAATTCCCAGTTCAACATTGTGGCTAACTAAAGTTCAGGGGCTAAAACCAGTCATCACCCTGGTTTTGACTGTATTTTTCTATGCTAGGATCAATTCTTGTGAAAAGGGTTGTCAGATCTCAGAAAGGAAAAAAAAAAAAAAAAAAAAAAAGGTGGAGTGTTGGAAAGTGTAGAAAAGTAAATAATAATTTATACAGCTTTTAGGGTCTCCTATTTGAACAAACTTGTGTTTGAAACAAAAATTATCTCTGTTAGAATTGATGTTGGCTATGATGCATTCAAAGCAGAGCCCCAAAATCTCCAGTCTTTCAGTTTTGGGAGTTTTCAGTGATGAACCAGACTACTTGTTTGGCCACTGCAGAGTTGATGTTCTGCACTGAAATCCAATCTGCCACCAATCTGCTGCTGTGTGTGATCTGAACTTCTCAGAGTGAGTCCCTACTATTTTCTTCTGAGAAGGCAAACCTTGAGATGACTTCAGGCTGAGTCACAGCTGAAGGAGACCCTGAGATCAGCTCAGGTTGGAGGATGGTGCTAATAATGCCAACATTGAAGGTTTGATCTCCATATGGGTTCATTTAAGAGCTGGACTCAATGATCCTTGTGGGTTGTCACTATGGAGATAACACACACAACACAGACTCTTGTGATTTTTCTTAGGTTTTGTGAAGAATGACTTTATTTTTTAGGGATCGTTCTTTTATATACAATTTTCCACAGACCACCGTGATTGGTGAAAGAAAGATAAACTTTTTTGCACACATTGGTCAAACTAGAGGGACATTAAGAGAGAATCCCTCTTCTTAGAAAGAATTCACAACATGAATATCATTACAAAAAAACAATGTCCTGTTGTTTATGTTCCCTCTCTGGGAACAAGTTTCAGAAAACTTAAATATCAGAAAAACAGAGCTTTAGAAACTCAGAAACTTCAGCCTGAAAACCAGACTACAGCGGACCCCTTCCAGCTCAGAATATTCTGTGATTCTGTGTGATTGTTGTGGTGAAAAGCTGTATTTGGCTACAGTGAGGGGGACATCTCCTCCACCTGGGCTGGTGGCGTGAATACATCTGCAGGGGCTCAGCCTCTGCCCAGAAGGTTGGTCCACCCAGGCCTGGTGACCAATTGCTTTGACCTGTTCCAGCCAGACAAAGGTTCCACTTTTGCCATCTTTGCAGACACCTCTGGTCTCACCCTCTTCATGCTCCAGGCCAGCTGGGCAGCAGCCTGCTACAAACTGGAAGCCACAGAGTGGTGCTGGTTTCATTTTCATCCTGATGTCACTGGGAGCCCAAAGCACGGGCAGCAGAGGCAGCAGGGGCTGGGAGGGGACTGGTGTGATATCCTAAATCACTCTGTGTGTGTGTGAATGCCCATGTGTTCATTCATCTGGGACAACAACCTGAACTAAACCCACATTAACCCTTGCCCAGTGACCATGGATAACCTTGGATGTACCTGCACTTCTGCTGGCCATAACCTCTCGCTGTCACCGGTCTGGCTTCATTGTCACAGAGGTGGCAGGAAAAGAAATGAGTGGTGGTTCAGGCCAGTAATATTTGGTATCATCCAGGCTCTTTGCCAGCAGGGATTTACCCAGGGCTGATCTTCCCTCTGCACTCAGCAGCTCGAGTGATTCGGCCAGTGAAGCATCCAAAATTCTAGCATCACCTGATGGATTTTCCATCTCTCTTCCTGCCTCTTCCAGTCTCCTGTCCTTTCGTCCTCCTTGGTGCTGGCAGAGCAGGAGTGCAGGCTGCCATGCAGGCAGCAATCTCATGTCCAGGGGAATTAAAAGGATCTCAGAATGTGGGATGCTCCCTGGTGCTCCCAGCCTTGATTCCCCACCGTTCGGAGCCCGACGGCGCCGTTCCTTGCAGGCAAAGGATCAAAAAACATCGTGTCCCTTGTCAGAGAGCTGTCACCAGGGCCCTGCCTGCAGCTGGGCACATGGGCAGGATGTGATTTATTTACTCACTGCCAAGGGTTCATTAGCTCCAGCCCCTATTCCTGGAAGTTTCCAGGATCCCAGGGGATGCCAGTCCAACTCGGCAGCTGACACGATGCCCTGGGCACCCCTGAGTGGAGGAGGAGGAGAGCAGAGGGATGGAGGTGATGCCTTAAGTTTTAGCTTTCATATTTTTTAGATTCTGTAATGCCTTAGTGTGTGACTTTGAACTTCATATAAAATGTTACCAAGTTCTCCCCACAGCTCAGCCACACAGAACAATCCTTTTCCAGCCCCAGAACCAAGGACAAGCTGCAGATTTGGGCCCAAAAAGTGTGAAAAACAGCAAATTGAGGAGAGCAAACTGGGAGGGTGGGACTGCATCACCTGGAACTGGAATTGGACAATTGAGCCCAAAATGGAAATGGACCAAAACTTGTAAAAGTGTGAAAACTCAGAGTCCATCTTGGGTGTAGCCACAGCCAGGCTCTGGTACTGCCCAAGGTGCATCCTTTGAAAGCCTTTAATAAAATCCCTGCTTTATTCCTTAAACTCTGTCCAGCCTCTGTGCCAGGGAGCCTCTTTAGGTACCAAAGGAGCTGGAAGCATCCACGGCAGTAGGTCTGGGATAGGACATTGCTCCAGGTTCCACAGCAGATATGCCAGTGAGAGCTGGAGCTCCTTGCCCAAAGTAAATACCTGCATTTATCATTGTCAGGGTGATTTGTTGGCCACACCCAGGCTCTTCTGAGAGTGAGAGGTTGTCCCATCTCTGCTTTTCAGTTGCTTTTCAGCCCTGGAGAGCAGGGCTGCCCAAGCCCTTAGGGAGGCTCCTCCATTGGCTGTTGAAAAGCAGCTCCCCACTTCCATCACTGCATTCCCTTGAGATCCCTAAGAACACTCTCTCCTGAGCCTCACCTGTTTGCATCACCAGACTGGAGATGGATCAAGCACTTGGGACCTGCTCTAGTTCAGGAGAAATGGATCCCACATCCATTATTTAGATCTCCCCATGTATGGAGAACCCCTTGGCTTTACCTGGTTCTTCTCAGGGTCAGGATTAAAAGCACGAGAGGCAGAATTCTTGTTGGGACTCGGATGTTTGTTATTTCTTATCTCAGTTCCAGCCTCACAGACCATGAGTGCTTCTGCATGCTAAGTTAACAAGGCAAAAATGGAGAGCAGAGAGAAGCTTCAAGGTCCTTTTAAGCCTAAAGTACCCAATTATGAGATGCCAACACATTTATTTTAACTTTTAACTCAGTAACAAGCCACCCATGTCCTGCACTGGGGATCTTTCAAACCAATCCCACAAAATCACCCAAATTGTGAGGAAGAAGAAGAAGACAATGATGCCCTAAACCCTCCATCTTGTCACATATGTATTATTATAACCACCTTAAATTCTAAATCTCTCACCCTGTGATATAACACACTTCTATTCCACTCCACACTCACACTCTCAGGGCTATCACTCAGTTTTGGAGCCTTTTCCATGCCCTCAGGTCAAAGGGAGTGTGTCTTTGTGGATCATTCCCTGCCAGCACAGAAAGCCTGAAATTCTCTGTGTCCAGGATTCCAACACCTATGCCTGCTCATGGAGAAGTGTGTTTAACACATTTTGTTTGCTTGGTGTGGGCTGAAATTCACCTCTTCTTCCTGGCATTTTGATCTCCACAGCTCCCTGACGTTGCAGACAGCTGGGGGTTGGTCTTGTTTCCCAGGTTACAAGTGATAGGACAGGAGGAAATGGCTTCATTGAGCCAGGTGAGGTTTAGATTGGATGTCAGGAAAGAAATTCTCCATGGAAAAGATTGTCGAACATGAACACGGGAACAGGCTGCCCAGAGAGAGTTGGAATCACTGCCCCTGGAAATGTTCCAAAAATGTGTAAATGTGGTGTTTAGAGACACAGTTTAGTGCTGAAGATGGAAGTGTCAGACTAATGGTTGAACTCGATCTTTTCTGGCTTTAATGATTCCTCGATTCTATTCTTTGATGGTCTTTCTTGGTTTGAAGCAGTGGCTTTGTTTGCATATTTACTTTCCCTGTGTTCACCACTCATTTAGGTGCCCTGGGAACATCTGTGAGAATTTCAGAGGCTGAATAAACTTTCAATTGCTGCTGTGTCTCACCCCAGAGTCAGCTGCGTTTCTTCAGTGGATTAAGGGATTTTCTGTACTTTCTAATTCATAGCAATCTTGATATTCTCAGACATGAGCTGGGTTCTCCCCTCACTCATCACTGCAGTAAATTGGGCATGAATTTGGTGCACAAGAGGAGTTGTCCCTGTACTGACTGCAAGTTTTACATGGGCAGGTACTGACAGAACAAGGGTTAAGTGTTTAAAACTAGGAGAGAGAGATTCAGATTGGATATTATCTTCAAATACTTGTGAGGGGGGTCAGGCCCTGGCACAGGGTGCCCAGAAAAGTTCTGGCTGCCCCTGGATCCCTGGAATTGTCCAAGGCCAGGTGGGACATTGGGGCTTGGAGCAGCCTGGGATGGTGGAAGGTGTCCCTGCCCATGGCAGAGGGTGGCACTGGAGGGGCTTTCAGAGCCCTTTCAACCCCAACCATTCTCTGATTTTAAGGACTTTCCCATCTCCCTGTCTGTATGGTGCTCCAAGAGGAGGAAACCATTCTGATTATGCTGTTTCAAATAACAATGTGCCCATCTGAAGTATAAACCTGTCATAGTGGTTGATTTCTAACACTGGATGTGCATTGGCTGTAAATCCCCTGGAGGCACTTGGGATTCAAGTTTCTTTAAGGAAATAATCTGAGCTATATTAAGTTCTGTGTGTAAACAGGTGCACAAGGTTTGGCTTTCTAGAAATAAACTCAGAGGCAGCAGTTATGGGTGTGTTGTGTATTAGGGCAGCAGAGTGCAAAGTAAATGTGAGACCAGAGACCAAGGAGTTAAATGAACATTTTGGAGCTTAAGAACCTCCTGATGCTCTATGGGAAAATGGGAAAATATTCTATTTAGAGACTGTACTGCTCACACATCAGATGTTTTCTCCAGTTCTCTCTCTCTCTCTCTGTGCAATCTTTTTTTTTCCTTTTTTTCTTTTTTAAATTATCATCGGGGGCAATTTGCATGAGAGGGATCTTTGTCTGTGAAGTGCCCATCTGCTGTGCAGCTCCACCTCCCCCCTGACGACACAAGCCATCTGCTTTTGACATCACAGCCACGCAGGGCTGGCCCAGGGAGCCACTGGCACCTGATTTACACCTTGCCTCCATGTCACCCTGCCATCTGCAAGGATTCCCAGGTGCTTTCCCTGGGTTTTACCCTCCAGACAGGGATGAGCTGGCTCAGGATGGTCTGGGCTGCTGAGTGAGAGGTGCAGACAACCACGAGCAGTTTTGAGCAGGGACTGAGGTTTTTTGATTTGCCTTTGTGTGACACGTCATGTGAAGGAGAAGTCCCCTTGTATCTGCCTCCTGGGAATTGAATAATAATAATTATGAGGCTGATGATCACTCTTGTGAAGCAGTGCTTGATTAGCTTCACTTGCATCTGCTTGAGACACTTCTAATTACACAGCAGTGTCCTGGTGTCATTCATCCTCTAAACTGAAACTGATTTGCCCTTCAGAGCTCATCCCACCCCAGTTAGGGATGCTCAAAACCAGACTGAGAAGGGAAGATACCCACTACAAACCTCACTCTTTGATTTACCTGCTCAGGGCTTAGATACAACATGGACAAGCACAACATATCTGAAAAAAAAAGTGATTCCAACAGCCCAGATGGTCATGGCTTGGTGAAAACAGTGCCACCTTCCAAAATGCCAGCACTTGTCTCGCTGGATGTCCTCGGGTGGGTAACAGCACGAGCTGTCACAACTGCTGCACATTGCAGGAATTTGCTGGGCTGAATTAAGAGAGTTGCCTTCAGGTTAAAGCCCTGCTGCATCTGGATTTCTGGGCATATAAATTCATTTTCCTACCTAGAGTCCTTGTCCAGGTGGTGTTTGAGGTCTGAGGTTTTCATGCGTGGTTTTTTCCTTGGTATTTTATTGGTTTGTTGGGGTTGTTTTCCCCTCCATATAAATCTGCAGTGGGTTGCTCTCCTTTGGGAAGGAGCAGAACCACTGCAAAGCCTCTCTGGTCTGGCTGCCATCCACCCAGAAACCCTGAGCACCTCCCAGGCACGTGTAGGGATCAGCTGTAAATCCAACACGTCCGGGAAAGGCTGAGCTCTGCACAGCCCCTGTTGGAGCAGGCTGGGAGATCCCACTTCATTTCATGGAGTGTGGAATTGCTGCTGCAAGCTCTTTTTTCTGGTTATTTTAATCATCAAAAAGTGCAGGGTGATGCTAACTGAAAACTTGCATTAAATTCAAGGCAATTTTTATTTAATTTTTTTTTTTTTTCAATGAAAGCAATCTGTAAGCAAGGCTTGGATAGGAATTTGGAAAATGTTGTGGTTTTAGGGTTTTGAAATGAAACTTGTGAATTACTCCTCTGGGAACCGAGCTTATCTTCAAAATTCACTGAAACAAAGCAGCCAACTGTAATAATATTGATTAACATCAGCATGGTGGTGACATTGGTTTTGATGATAATAATAAAAGGCTAAGAACAGAAGTGGGGAAAATTATGTTTTGTTTCAGGTCAAGCAAATAGTTTTGTTTTACCTGACCCATTTCCCTTCACTAATCTTTCATTTAAGTAAGAAAAGTACAGGAGACAAGTGGTATGGATTAACCCTGACCAAAATTAAGACCAACAAGATATGTTTCCCTTGGCTTGTAACCAGAATCTTTGATCCTGGGAATGACCATGGCATTAAATGTGTGCACAGCCACTCCTCACCACACCCCATAGAGGCAGGGAGGTTAAATCCTGGAGTGAAGTGCTTCTGAGCAGGTTCCCAGCCCCTCCAGCCTCTCCTGCTTTGCATGGGGAATACCGATGCACGACCCTAAATTCCTCTTGAATCCAGACCCATTCTTCCCCCTTCTGCCACGGCCGGGGGGAATTGAAAGAAGCAGCAGGGAAAATTGTTCCCCAAAGTTTCCCTTGCCTGTCAGCAGGTCCATTAATCTCGTTTCAGAGCTGCTGCTGCACCAGGTGCACAGATTATTCTAATATTGCCACCATCCCTGCCAGGAGAGGCTCGTGCTGGATGATAACACTCCTCTAATCCACTTGCTGGAGGTGGTTCCTCACTGCAGCTTGAATACAGCTTCTCCCTCTGATCGTGTCTCTGCTCTGAGCCACTGGAAACTCTTAATCCTTCGCAAGAATCTGTCAAATTCTTTTCCCACCTGGGACCCCCTGCTCTGGTGAGCCCTGAATTCTGTGGGAGATGGAAGCCAGCAGCACCTCGTGGGATCAAACGCATTTACGGGCGCTTTGAAGGCTCCGTGGGGAGCGGGGAGAAAATCCTTTCCTTCCGAAAATCTTGTCCTGGAGAGGCCATCCCGGGGATGGAACAAATCCACCAGCGGTCAGACCGGTGCTGGAGCATCCCCCTCCCTCCCCTTGTCCTGCTGAGGCAGGCTGGAGCTCCCAGGATGCCGGTGGGAGCTGGCAGGATGCCGGGGCTGCACAGAAGGCTGGGGGGCTTGTGCCAGTCTGCTTGGGCAGACTGGGAGCAGCTGTTGGGAAGTCAGGGAGTTTGGGTTTGTTTGCATAGCGGGATGTGGGGGTGAGAGGCTGAGGGGGAGCAGACAGCCTCCCGTCTCCCCTCTCGAGGGTGGTGTTGCTTTTCTTCTGAACGTGAAGAGGGTTTTTTTTCTGTGCCCCGTGAAATAGGGGAACGATGGAGTTATTCAAGTCTATTGAAAGCAGCGCACAAAAGCTTCCCGGGCTGCTTCACTTCGTGGTGCAGGTCTCCACCCAACGGGCTGGGGGGCTTGGGGGCATTTTGAGCTTTATGCTGCGATTTCTCTCCACCCACCCTTATGGTCCCTTTCCATGCAAGGGTGGCCTTCGCCCAATTTCCTTAGTTGGTCAAATTAATTGACTCTGTTTTATTAAACAACTCATAATTGAAGTATTTTGGGTTGCCTTAAAGCCTTGATATATTACTGGGCTCGTCATTGTTTAAAACATAAAATGTCTCAGTTATCCCTTTCTTCTCCTTGGGAAGTCCAAAGGAGTGAAGCTTTGCAGATTGTGGATGTCACAGAACATCATACATTTGTTTTCCCCTTTCCTAGCAATTTAACACATTGTGCTTTTGCAGAGGTTCAAAAGTTCGCTCAGCAACAGTTGGTTCTTGGAGCTCATTGCAAAGGCCTGTGAGGAAACTTAAAAAAAACTCCCCAACCAACACCATTCCATGGCTGCAGGACATAACAGCAACAAACCACATGTAATGCCCTTAATATTGCTCAAATTATGCAAGAATGCAACCCCCAAACCCCAGCACATCCATGGTTTCTGTTTCTTTACCACATGTCAGCGTGTTCTGCGAGTAGTTAGAGGTAAAGCCTGACCTTTACATCGGGCGCTTTCTGACTTCCTTTTAATTTGACCCAGCAGCTGGAATCAAAGCCCTGGTGTGTTCAGACAGCCTAAAAATATGGGAAAATCCTGTTTGTCCTTCAGCACCCCTTAGCATGCAGTTGGGAGAGTGGGTGGGTGAAGGGCTGGACCAGCAGATGTTGCCCAGAGCGCAGAGCCGAGTGCTGAGCTCTGCTCCCTGGAACACTCGCAGACCATCGAGGCAGTGGCCTGGCAGATGGGACCCAAAATCATGCAGAATGTACCCAAACAGCAAAATCACTGAGAGGGGATGGTGATTTAAGAACTAATACACTAGACAGTCATTTAGGACAGAAAGCGAAGGCTCAGACAAAATAGCAATCACATGGGAAATTTCAAAGCGGGGGAATAAGATTTCATTTTCTGAGTTTGTGAGATGTTTCTGGGTGTGTGATATCCATGATATCTGCTGGGGACGCACGGGTTTGGTGGATTGTGGGGGTGGTTCATGAGTCAGCTGGAGAGAAAGGGGGATTCCCTCCTGACAGGAGAGGTGAACAGTGTCATGGGGTGTGAACTCATTTGCTCAGTTGGAGCGAAGGTTCCCACTCAAAAGATGGTTCAGGGGGATCATTAATTTGCTGGGTTTTGTCTTGTTCCGAGGTAATTCAGGCGTGGGCAGCAGTGCACGGCCTGCCAGGGAAACTGGGATGAGCTGGGTGCTCCTGGGGAGTGATTCTGCCCTCTGCTCTGGTGTTGGGAGGGCACTCGGGGTGATGGGGCCAGGCTCTTCCTGAAACTCCTAAGGGTGACCATAACACTCCTAAAGCATAAAAAATATGACAGATCTGATGAGGAGCCCTGAGTTCATTAACACTGCCAAAATCAGGCTCTGACCCTGATCATTGCAGGGGAGCTGGACTATGTGACCTTTAAAGGTCTCTTCCACCCCAAACCATTCTATGACTGTAACTCTACAATCAGGATTTGATCATGCCCGTGTATTTATCCACAGATTGTTGCACGCAGCAGTCCCTGGGTACACTCTGCCATCCCCTCTCGTCCCAGTTCCAGCAGAGTTTTCCCCACAGGTCCCTTCTGTAGCTGTAAAGGAGTCCCCAGAGCATCCCAGCCAGGTTGGTGACACAGGGGCTCACACACACCGTGTGTCCCCAGGCCTCTCTGCAGCCCACAGGAGCACTTTGTGCACAGTGAAGGTGGCAGACTGTCAAAGCTTTACTGTGCTTTCCTGACTCCCCAGCCAGCTTCCAGAGCTGGGCTGCAGTATCTTCTGGGCTGTCAGCCATGCCAGAGAGCTGGAATTCTGGAGTCTGTCTCTTGGCACTGCTGCTGGCTGCCGTGCCTCTGTCTGCTGCTGCTGCAGGCAGTTTGCAGGTTTTGTCTCTGGGAGGATGCTAAACACCATCCCCGCCCCTCGATTGCCCACTTTGTTTAATTACCAGCACATTTGCCAATGTGGTTTTGGCATGAGCCAATCTGTCCTGTCTCAAGGTGAAGCCCGGAGCTGCTCCAAGGGTTGACACCTCCCCAAACCCATCCTCAGTAAGCAGAGTCAGGGTAATCCCCTGGTTTGGTAGCAAAAGGATAAGAAAGCACAAACCCAAGCTGTGCCATGTCACATGGGGACAGCAGAAGTGATTGTGGCTCATTTTTTATTCCACTTGGGAGTTAACAGAGGAGCCAGGATTTGCGGTTTGACTTTTTGCTCGGCAGCACCGCAGTGCTCCTGCGCTCCCCTGAGCACCTTCCCTCCAACAGAAAAACCAGCAACGCCTCCTTTGAGGAGATTTCTGAGCCAGCAGGGCTGACACCACTTTGCTCAGCCCCTCAAGGCACAAGCATGGCCCCAGCCCTTATTTTTTCCAGTGTGGAGAGTCCCCTTGGTGGTGATAAACGCGGCATGGCATCGAACTTCAAAGGCTGTTGGAGCGAACTTCTGCAGTCTGGTGCCACGGTGAGGAGGGACAGGGCTGGAGTGACAGATGCACCCACAGATGCACAATCAGGGGACAGATGTGACCCTTGGCAAGGGGCAGGGTTGTAGGAGAGGAGGTGCAGACCCCTACTGCTGTTTCACCGCCCATCCCTGTTACAGGCCACCCTATATTTCGCAGGGATTTTATTTTGATGGAAATTCAGCGGCCCTGAGAGAAGGAGGAGCAATTCCTGCTGTGGGCTGGAGCCTGTTCGGTGTGTTCCCATCTTCTGGTTGGGTTTTGCTCCAGGGGATTTGGCTCTGTGGTGTGACCTGGTGAGCAGCACCCGGTGACAACTGGGGGATGCTGGTGGAGCCACACCCTCAGAGCATCCCGGCTCCAGTCCTCAGGAGGGCGTGGAAACAAAGGGATTGAGACGGTGTGAAATAAATGCCATTAATTTCCCCTTAAATGGAGATTGCTGCCCTCTCGCAGCACTTTCTCTGCAGAGAGGCTCAAGTGCCCACACACACACTGCTCCCTCCTGGGGTGCACTGGGACCCGCTAATTCCACCCTGGAGGTGTTAAACTGCATCTGCACTAGGTGCTAAAAGGTGTTTTGTCCTGTTGACCGTGCGGAATGAAAGGAAACACGGAGAGAAAAAGCACTTATTTCTCCTGCCTGTGCACTCTGTGTGGCTGGGCCATCTCCCTTGCGCTCTTCAAGTGTTTTTCAAGTCTGGAAAAACACAGAGAGCAGGAGTTTGTGTGTCTGTGAAGGCAGGAATTCTCTCATAGCCCGGCAGTAAATCTCTTGGTCCAGGCTGGGAATAAGCTTTATTTTCCCTGTGTCGTCCCTTGTTTTGTTTTTCCATATTTTGCCATTTAACTGCGAATCCTGGTGGACCTACCTGACAGGAACACTAATGCTATGTGCCCTGCAGCCACGCTGCTGCAGCTTTTCCATGGTGAATTATCCAGCATTGCAGTGCTGGGAATGCTGTGACTTCACACCAGAGTATAAAAGTGGGGGAAAACCGTGGCTTTTCTTGCCCTGTTCTCCATGCATGTCTCCCAGGTGTCCACAAGCAGGTATGCACCACCTTCCCTGGCTGCAGATCATGGCTTCTCCTTGGAATCTGGAATTTCCTGCCTTTGCTCCTCGACCAGAGGTCAGGCTGCCCAGGGCAGACCCTTGGAGGCTTCTGGGCAGAGCTGCATCAGTCTTGGCAAATTGGAAAAGGTCCAGAAGCAGCTCCTGCCCTTATACCCCAACCTGCAGACACTCAGGGAGGCAAATAACTGCAATTCACAACAAAACAAAGCTGTTGGCATTCTCCTTTGTGCCATTAATGAAGGTAATTAAGCTGCATGCAAAGAGACAGAGGTTAGAAGGCACGGAGAGCAGAGCATGATTTCACCGTGTAATAAATAAAACAACCAGAACGTGAATTTTGTGGTTTTCTTCTTTGGACAGGACCTTTCATCCTTTAACGGGGTGAGGGGAAGGGGCTGACAGGAAGAGCAGAGATCATGCAGGGTTCCACGAGATGTGCTACAGCTGCAACAGGTTAGAGAAAGAGTTTTTAGGGGTGGCTGTGAGTAGGTTTGTGCATATGTAGAGCTGAGCTTTTCTTTACTGTCGGTTTCCTCCTGCCCTGACCCTGCTGGTGGGGAAATCTTGCCCATCCTTCCACTGGGACAGCAGCTGGCAGCTCCCACCACCTCTGGCTGCATCCATTTGGAAGGCTGGGGACAGCACAGACAGACAGTGTCCTGTCTGTCCATCCTGACAGGCAGGGGGCTGGAACTCAAGAAAACCTTGAACTCAAGACCCCTTGAGGTCTTCAGGATCCTTTCCAACCCAACACAACCGCAGCAAAGGAAAAGGGGGACGTGACTTCTTTACCACGAGGCAATCCCTCCTCCCTTACAACAAAAGAAACAACAAAAAAAAAAAAAAACCAAAAAAACCCAAAAACAAACAAAAAAAACAACAAAAACCCCCAAAAACCCAACCAACCAACCAACCAAAAAAACCCCAAACCAAACCAAACAAAAAACAAACAAACAAAAAGAAAACACCACAAAACAAACCAACCAACCAAACAAAAAAAAAATCACTGGCCAACAAATAAAATAAATAAAATAAATAAATAATTCAATGTCCCATTACGATGGTGGCTGAGGGTGAAGAGGAGGAGGAGGAGGAGAAGAAGAAGGAGGAAGATACTTTCAAGGCAAGTTGTGCCAGTGGCTCCCGGGTAGCAGAGCTGTCTGGCGCCTGAGAGGGATGTCTATGAATGAAGGGAATTTGCGAAGCTGCTGCCACACGCTGCAGACGAGGCGGCTGCGCCCGTGTTAACGCACATCCATCTCACCCAAACTTGGGGATTTCTGTCCCAAATCCCGCGGGCTGTGAAAGCAGAGCCGCTGCACAACCCCCTCATTGTGGATTCCTGGGGTGTGCAGGATTGCAAGGGGCAGCAGGTGCACGCTTTGGAGGAGGTGGGACCAGCAATTATCAGCCCGAGCGTTAATTGTCGAATTAACATCACACTGTGTAACACAAGTCAATAAGAGTCGGCGGTTTGGGTTTCTTGCAGAAGCCTTCATTCCAAGGGCTTTGTGTCTGCTCTGATCTCTCTTCCACCTCACGTTACAGAGCCTGGCAGGAGTGGCTGGTGCTGTCTAAAATAGTGTGGATGATTTCCCCCCTGTCCTGCACTGCAAATCAGGATTCAACGTGGGATGAACATGCAGAACTGGCCTGGACATAATTTCTGCTGAAGTGCCTGTATTACCACAGTCTATTATCTGGCTGCAGATTGGGTGTGGGTGGCTCTCCAGCCTTTTGGCAATTTCCATGTGTTTTCTGCGGGTAACTTTGACCAGAAGCTGCTAAAATCTGCTGTACATTCCACACGCAGAGGCAGCTGCATTTGAGGAGTGGAGTGACACTCAGAGCCGAGCCCCCCTTTACTCCAGGCATCTTCATCTGTGAGGCACTGCAGGTCTTTCGGGATGATTATAAGGTATTTATAGTTGAGGAGATGGATGACTTAGTCCTAACAGCCTGAATGATATCGCAGCCATGGCAGCCTTAAACACAGACAGCTAGAGGTCACATTTGATTACATAAAAACTGGATTTCAGCCCAAGCAGCTGGGAGAGATGTTCCTCCCTCTTTGAGAAATGACAAGTGCAAAAAAAAAAACCAAACCAAACCCCATCCTTCCTGGCTGGGGTTAGCCAGGAGCAGAGTGCAGGGTTGGGTGCCAGTGGCTCTGTTATCCTTGGCAGTGGGAAGTGACTAGTTAGTGGTGGCAGCACAGCCCAGCTGGCAGGGTGGAGAGGCAAGCTGGGTGTCCCCAGCATCCGTGTCCCTGTGCCCTTGCAGGGAGGGCAGCAGGACGTGTCTGGTTTCTGTGCTGATTGCTCGCCCCGCGCCGGTTTGTGGCCGTGTGAATTCCTGCTGCTATTCTACAGCGAGGGGATGCAGAACAAAGCTGCTGGTTAATGCT
The DNA here is from genome assembly GCA_032173965.1 of Sitta carolinensis. Lineage (NCBI taxonomy): Eukaryota > Metazoa > Chordata > Aves > Passeriformes > Sittidae > Sitta > Sitta carolinensis. The sequence continues at coordinate 1,566,618 of JAVUNC010000005.1, forward strand.
CCTGGGAAGGGACAGGGACTCAGCTCCAGCCACTGCCAGCTGGGCAAGAGCCTGGCCAGTCCCTCCAGAAGGGACCCCCTAAGGGTCAGGCATGCCCTGTGCTGGGGTGAGATTGTGGAGTTTGGCACTTTGCCTCCCCCATGCTTCAGAATAAAATAAAAATGTGTGTGGGACAGGTCTCCTGCCCTAAATGGACTTGTTGGCATCTTCTCTGTGCTCAGCCCTTCTCACAGCCTGGCAAAAAGGGACTGGTATGAGTTGGAGAAGACCTGTTTTTGTGTGGAGAGGGGCAAGAATAAAACAGGAGCAGGGACAGAAGGGTGGTCTTTCAGAGTTGAAAGACCAGAAGCTCTGCTGGTTGGGAGCCAGGATCTGTACATGAGGGGAAGAGAACAGGACAGGTGAGAGCAAGGTGGGGCTGGCTCTGAGCTGCTGAGGTTTGCTGGCTTGGTTCCCTCTTGCAGAGACAGCACAGAGCAGAGCAGATCCACACCTGGATGCATTTTAGCTGGATGCTGGTCAGATGGAGAGCTGCCAAAAAAGTGACTAACCCTAGAAGAAGCCAGGACTGGGTCTGGGAGGGAGCAGCTCCTGCTGGGGCACGAGACCAACAGCCACATGATTTGCAGTTGCTGTGGTCCTGTGGCTTTGCCACATCATCAAAACCAAAGAGGCTGAAGCTGCATCCAGGTGGAGATGAGGGTTGGAGGTGCTTCCAGCCAGGAGGGTAAAGAAGGTGTGATGGTGTCTTGTTTATCACCTTTTTCCTTTCCCTGTCAGGGTTTTCCTCATTCTCAGGCCCTAATTCCTGCAGCTCCTGCCACTCCTTGCCTGCAATCCTCCATCCCCCTGCAATCTGGTGTGGTGCTCAGCCAGGCTGGGTTTTTCCAGACCCTTTTCCAGGTGAGCCTTGGTGTCTGTGAAGAAGGCTGAGACAAAAAGAGAGGGCTGGAGGTCCTGCTGTCTTGCCAGAGCTGAACAATGATGGGGAAGGGAGGTCAGACCTCACCCCATGCAGGCAGAGCTGCCTGGTGGGGGAGCAGGAGGAAACACAGCAGCAGCAGCTCCTTTGTGTCCTCCTGCCCTCGAGCTGGAGGGGCAGTGGCAGGCATGAAATTCCCCATCCAGTCCTGTCAGCCTGATGGACAGAGCAGCCCCTTGCCCCTCCTGAGGGTGTGGGCAGGCCAGGCAGGAAGGAAACGAGTCATGCCCAGGCGTGAGAGGCAGCTCTGTGTGTCTGGGGTCCCTTCTGCAGCCGTGCTGGGCTTATCCCACCCAGTTATACCAGCAGTGTTGGACACAACCTCAGCTCTTGGGGTCACTGGGTTCATGGACATGAGTGCTTGCATTTTGTATGTGTCCATGGATAAGGAATGTAGAGCACAGCTACTCCAGGTTCATTATCCCAGAATACAGAGCACAGCTACTCCAGGTTCATTATCATAGAATACAGAGCACAGCTACTCCAGGTTCATTATCCCATGGAATACAGAGCACAGCTACTCCAGGTTCATTATCCCATGGAATATAGAGCACAGCTACTCCAGGTTCATTATCACAGAATACAGAGCACAGCTACTCCAGGTTCATTATCCCATGGAATACAGAGCACAGCTACTCCAGGTTCATTATCACAGAATACAGAGCACAGCTACTCCAGGTTCATTATCCCATGGAATATAGAGCACAGCTACTCCAGGTTCATTATCACAGAATACAGAGCACAGCTACTCCAGGTTCATTATCCCATGGAATACAGAGCACAGCTACTCCAGGTTCATTATCACAGAATACAGAGCACAGCTACTCCAGGTTCATTATCCCATGGAATACAGAGCACAGCTACTCCAGGTTCATTATCCCAGAATACAGAGCACAGCTACTCCAGGTTCATTATCCATGGAATATAGAGCACAGCTACTCCAGGTTCATTATCATAGAATACAGAGCACAGCTACTCCAGGTTCATTATCCCATGGAATACAGAGCACAGCTACTCCAGGTTCATTATCCAGAATACAGAGCACAGCTACTCCAGGTTCATTATCCCATGGAATACAGAGCACAGCTACTCCAGGTTCATTATCATAGAATACAGAGCACAGCTACTCCAGGTTCATTATCCCATGGAATACAGAGCACAGCTACTCCAGGTTCATTATCCAGAATACAGAGCACAGCTACTCCAGGTTCATTATCCCATGGAATACAGAGCACAGCTACTCCAGGTTCATTATCACAGAATACAGAGCACAGCTACTCCAGGTTCATTATCCCATGGAATACAGAGCACAGCTACTCCAGGTTCATTATCCCAGAATACAGAGCACAGCTACTCCAGGTTCATTATCCCATGGAATATAGAGCACAGCTACTCCAGGTTCATTATCATAGAATACAGAGCACAGCTACTCCAGGTTCATTATCCCATGGAATACAGAGCACAGCTACTCCAGGTTCATTATCCATGGAATATAGAGCACAGCTACTCCAGGTTCATTATCCCATGGAATACAGAGCACAGCTACTCCAGGTTCATTATTACCTTTCTAACAGTCACTGTGGGTCTGTGAAGGCTGAACACTTTTTCTACCTCTTAAGAAACCCCCAATTCCTGTCAGGAGCACAACCAAAGTCTCTGAGGTTTGGTAGAAACAAAACCCCCTTAGAGTGAGCCCAGCTGCTGAGCCCAGATGTGGGATGATGGCCACATGCTGCACGTCTATGCAAACCTTGCTGTCACTTGTAATAATGCTGGATACTGTGAAGCATGAGGTGTTAATCACCATGATGTGAGAGACCTGACCCTCACCATTTGTGCAGTTATCCAGCCCTCCAGCAGTGCTATTTGACCACCAGAGTCAGGAGGTGTAGACGTCCTACTCAGGGTGCAACACATCTATTTTTTCCAAGCTGTCATTCTATTTAGGGTTGTATCACACAGCTGGTTCTCAGTGGTTGGAAAAGTATGGGTGTCTTGATGGAGGCCCAAATGGTCCTGAGCTGGTTGTCTCCAGCTTTGTGTATTAAACCAGCATTAATTAAACCAGAATATTTGTGTATTAAACCAGAAACACACTGGTGCATGAGCACAGGACCCACTGCAGTCACACATGGACAGACTCTGACCTGTCCACTTGGCCCTGGACATCTGCATCCCTCTGGGAAGGGAGTGATTTGTTCAAAACTCCTGAGGGTTCTCAGCTTGGAGCACTTGGTGTCAAACAAAGGAGTGGTCCCAGACATCACAGAGCCATGGAATGGTTGGGGTTGGAAGGGATCCTAATGATCCCGTGATGAAGTTCTGTGTTCACTGGTAACCACATGAGCTCTATTGTCCCAAGAAATGAACCCAGGGTCTGGTAATTCCTTGGTGCTGGATAACCATGGATTTTGGGTAAGTTCCTCCAGCCAGAACCTCTGGCTGATGTTTACATTTGCTTCCTGAGGATTCAGTGTCCGAGTCAGCTCCCAGCGCTCTGTCGGTTATTGCTGACTCTTGAGCTCAGTGGTTTTGCTGCTTTGAGAAGTTATTCCCAACATTAGACTCTCTCAAAATCATCCTGCCAGGATGCTCTAACTCCCCCTGTTAAGCAGCAGGAGAGTTCAGGCTGTGCCTCAGAAGAATTATGCACAAGGCACAGTGTCAAAACAAAGGTGGAGGATCCTAAAACATTCACGGATGTGCTGTACTGTTCCCATCCGTGTCCTTGAGACACTTCAGTACCTTCCAGAAAAAGAAGTATCAGGTGCCAAATGCTGGCTGCAGTCCCCTTCTCTTCCAGGTGCTGTTTCTCAGGAGATTTAGACTTGGCTGGGAAGAGAACAGGGGTTATTCAAGGCTGTTTGCTGTGAGATGCTGGGGTGATGTTGGGACAGGCTGTGGCACTGGAGCCAAGGACAGACCCCGTGGGGTCAGCACCAAACTTTTTCTGTGGGAAGGCCACAGGCTCTCTTGTGAGGGAATACTGACAAAGGGAGCCAAGGTCCTTGCAGTCTAACCAGGAGCATTTCAGGTCCCTCCTGTTTCAGACCCCCAAAATCTGTTTGTAATTCTCTGCTTGTGAAGGTGACCACCTGCATCCTGGAAATGCTGGCTCCAAGACCATTTGGGGTGTGAAGGCAAGTGACACCACCAGATCAGGGTTGCTCTCGCATCAGCTCTTTCCTCCTTTGCCTTAATTCCCACACTTTAATTGCATTTATTTTACATGGGACCTTCTGAGGGAGTTGCAGATATGAGGCTGACATAGAGCAGCTGTCCCATGGCTCCCCCAAAGCCTGGGACACCAAGTCTGCCAGCTGGCACCCTCTCCCTGGGCTGAATTTGGTGCTCCTTCCAGCCCATCTTCTCCTCCTTCCCTGTTACCGCTCACAGGAAGATCTTTGGACCCTGCCAAGACATTTTCCAGACCGTTTTGACATCAGGCAGTGACAAAGGAGTCAGCAGAGCTGTTTCTCTGGAGAATGCCCCGTGGGGCAGGGGTTTGGCTCTCCATCCTGCTCCCACGATCCAAGGCAGAGGCAGCACTCTCTGCTGTCTGGGAGCCACCAGCTGAGACAGGCTGATGTCACTTGTGGCCCCACGTTGTGCTCAAAGCTCTTCAGCCTAAATTTTCAGCATAGAGGCAGCCAGGGCTGTGTCCCACTGGCACAGATTCCCTGGGTGGATCCATCCTCTCCTGCAGGGCCAGTATAAGCCATGAGCCAGAGGTTTCTTCAATCAGTGTTGTTCCTTGGGGTTTGCAAATGTGGCCAGTCGAGGTGATTTTTAGGCTACTTAAAAGCCTAAAAAAAAAAAAAAATCTTATTAATTGGTGTTAAAGAGTCTGAGGTTCTTTGGATGATGACAGCATCCCAAACTGGCTGTCACTGGAATGCTGGCCATGGTTTAAGCTGTCCTCAGCCAGGTGAGCTCACCAGGTACTGGCAGATACCTCCACCAAGGAGAGATCCTTTATCCAGCCCATTCCCCCAATCCCTTTGCAACACACTCCCGGGTCTTTAAAGGGGATTTGGGATCCTGCAGCAGGGATCATCCGGTGGGATCAGCCAGGGACCCAGGAGGGGGATGGTGTCTCCGTGCTCCTAGGGTTTCCAGCAGCCTGTTGTTCTGCTCTGATGTCAGGGAGGCAGCTCTGCCAGGGAAATCACAAAGGCAGCCACAAGTGGGACTTAAAATAGCTCTGCAGGCGAGGAGAGAGGGGAGGGCAGCGGGGACAGGGCTCCGCCTGCCACATCGACAACTTTCCGAGGGGGGCTGGACTCTGCCCGTCCCCGGATGAAAATCCCCGGCGGGAAGAGGAATCCGGTGCCTCTTGGATTATTATGCAGACTTTCCTGTGCAGCGGGAGGTTTCCAGGCGGCTGGGAGAAGGGAACAGAACCAAAGTGGCATCCCGGTGGATCCAGGGGGACACCTGGCTGGTGGCTGGGGTCATTCCGGAGCCAAGTCCCTCTCCCCACATTCCCACTCCTCCTGTGGCATCCCCGAGACGGCAAAGGCAGTGATCCCACGGTGTTGGGCTCAGTCCCTGCAGATGCCAAGGTTGGAGGCTTCAGAGGAGGCTGTTCAAGTAGGGAAAGTGGCCACCACACTGAGGGCTCTGGCTGGGCAGTTGTTAGGGTTTGTGCTTCCATGTGCTGGGAATTCCGTGGAGGAAGCACCACCGTGCTTATGCTGGCTTTCTTGGGAGGGTCTGGGCAAAGGAATGGACTGTGCAAGACACATCCCAACCTCAAAAAGTTGGGGGTAGGGCTTGAAGCCTTGCCCTGCCCCAGGGGAGGTCCCTCATCACCTGAAAAATCAGAGTGGATCACAGCTGGCTTCCTAGCACTTCTCCAGGCAGCTCCAAGGGACAATTTCCAAACCCAACAGGTCACACCAGAGCTCTCCCCCCATCACCTCCACCAGGGTGCTTCCCACCCAGCCCATTTTTTCCTTCCCACAGTAAATATCAGGTGTGATATCAGGGAAGCTGCTGGCTGGCAGGTGGTTCATCTGTTCAAGAAGAAGTGCGTGGAGCTGAAGGGACAGAACGCCTTCAAGAGCTGCCATCGCACTTTGTTAGTGCCAGTTTTGAGAGGTGTGAAGTTAAAGCTGACCCATCTCGTTGTGCCTGGGCTGAGGAGGTGTCCCTGAGAGGGTGGGCAGCCTGGGGCCCCTCCTGGGCACACAGCTGTGGCAGCAGAGCACCTCATGGTCCATAGATGGATTTACTGCCTTCCTTTTCGGGAACAGCCAGCAGAATAATGGCCTGGCAGCACCCTGGTTCTGTCTTCTCTCCACAGGCTGGCAAATCCAGAGCTGATATCCCATCCCTCCTCCAACCATTTTTTTTTTTTTTTTTATATCTTTCCTTTTGCCAAGTTGCAACCTGTGTCATGCAGTCCTGCTGATCCTTGTCTTGCACTCATAAATATTCAGCGTGTGCTGAATGAGGCTTTGGGCTGGAGCGTGTCACACAGCAAGAATCCTGACTTTGCTGGGCACACAGCCTTACAGGAGCTTCCTTGACCCTCCTCCCGGGGGTAATGCTCCCATTCTGCACATTTGTGTCCTAAAAATGGAAAACTTCAGCCAGGTAAACCTTTGGTAGATCAGAGCTGAGGGGGTTTGCGTTGGTGGCTGCGTGGGGCGGGCAAGGTCTGCAAACAGCTTCTGGTGCATGGAAATTATGAAGCTCAGAGGTAAGGCACCTACCCTCTACATGACTCCAAAAATGCACCTTTCCCTTTGTGACTGTCCCAAACCCAAAATGCCCTCAGATTTGCTACCTGGTGCTCCCAGCAGGGCCAAACTTGACCTGTTCCAGCCTGGCTGCCCTCCTTGCCAAGGAGGTTGGACCCACGGCTGAAGGTGACTCGTGACAGTGGGACATGTGTGAAGCCTCCACTCAAACATTCTGTCCTGCTCCTTCCCCTGTTTGGGGCCCTCATTTGGGGATTCCACATCTGTTATTACCCCGCAGCTTTAAGCAGATGTGAGGCTGGAGCCAACTTTCTGCTTTGGATTAAATTTAACGGGGGTTAAATAAAATCACTGCTCTCCTCTGTCCCATGATCCAGCCTGGGATTTGGGTGTATCACAGAGTTGTAGGAAGGCTTGGGTTGGAAGAGACTTTAAAGATCATCAGTGACACTTTCCACTAGACCAGGCTGCTCCAAGCCCCATCCAAGCTGGCCTTGGACACTTGGAAAGGATATTTAGTGCAGCAGAGCTCTCAGGCTGTCTGTCCTACCTCCCCAGCCTCTAGTTTAGGGATTACCTTGCCTGAATCAGAAGAAATTCTCCCTCGAGCTTCCTATAAAATCACACACTTTGCTAAAGAATTGGGAATTTTATAACAAGGGAACTGCTTTAAAATCATTGAATCACTGAATGGTTTGTCTTGAAACAGACCTTAAAGATCATCTTGTTCCAGCACCCTGCCATGGGCAGGGATGCCACACTCTAGACCAGTTGCTCCAAGCCCTGCCCAGCCTGGCTTCAAACACTTCCAAGGGTTTTGAGCAACCTGGAAGGTGTCCCTGCCCATGGCAGGGAGTTGGAACTGGATGTTCTTGCAGGTCCCTTCCAACCCAAACCATTCAGTGATTTATGATTTCCTTGAAGAGGCCTTTCCAATAGCTTGCTTTGGAGTGTGTTCTTTACTTTTTTTGAAGTCTCAAAGCTTGGGTCTGCTCTCTCCAGGGTGGGAGTTCAGGGCACACTTGTCTTTTTCTTTTCTGCTTTTCTGGCTGTCCAGAGAAGATACACTGAGGAGTTCTGCTCATTTCTGATTTTATCATCTTGGTCTGTGGCATTTAAAGTGTGACCATCACACCTTCCACACCCACTCAGCCCACCTGGGTGAGAGATTTCCTCTGGCTGGTTTTACATCTCCAAATCTCCTTGGATGGCTCCATTTTGCATTTTAATGAGGCACAAACACTTTATAACAGCTGCAGAGATCAAACTCTGCTGGACCCTCAAACCATGGACCTGAAGGAGATTTAACAATTAATGAAATGCATTAAAAAAGTTGCACGAGCAGCTCTGAATTTGTCAGGTAAATTGTACAGTTGTTAACAACAAACCTGACCCAACATGATCCATTACCAGGGAGGTTTGGGAGGTGCAGGTGGGGATGGATATCAGCATTCCTTCTCTATCTCTGTGTTGGGAGGATCTTGTATGTCCAACCTGGGCAGTCATCCCTAAATCCAGCATCTGAAGTGAAATTCCACCTGAACAGATTCAGCCTGTCTCCAGCCTGACCTAGGAGGGGCCCTGTGTGGCTGCCATGTGTTTTTTGGGATGTTGCACTGTCTCCAAGGTGTAACAGTGTAAGAGAAATCCTAAAGGTGTTTCTGCAGGTGGTATTACCTTTTCCCTGTACGGTGTTGGGAAAAGGGCCTGGGGGTGGTATTTGTGATGAACTCCAGGGACTGGGCTCCATTGCCTCTCATTCCCTGTCATGGACAAATATCCTTTGGTGTGCTGGTGCTGTTTGATCATTCCAGAAGGGATGCAGAGCATTTCTGGAGCAGAAACCTGTGACAACACAGCACCACATTATCCCCCCAAAAAAACCCCTCACTGTATTTTGCCCCCACGTGCACAGAAAATCCCATCCCGTGGTGTCCAAGGAAAGAAGCAATTAAAAATTGCTTTGTTTTCCTGCAGCCCTAAGAACAACAGGGTGCAGCAGGATTCAGCCTGTGCCCCAGGATAAATGTCCTCGGGAGAGCCGTGGCTCCCTGGAAGTGCAGGTGGTTGATAATTTGAACAGTATCCACTCTTTGAATGAAGCCAGCAGGGGTGAGGAGCAGGGATTTGTCATTTCTAGGAGGTGGCTTTGGGTCCCTGCCAGCTCGGCGGGGTTGGGAAGCTCCTCTCATCCAAAGCAGCAGCTGCAGAGTCAGCCCCAGCCAGAACCTCCCCTGTGCTTGGGGAGGCTCTCCAAAAGCAGTGGATAATTGGGTTGGGAGACACCTGAGAGCTTGTCCAGCCCACCCCACTGAAGCAGCATCCACTCTTACCTGTATCCACCTGACAGAAGCTCCTTCAGCCTGTTCATCAACTTCCAAGCTCCCCAAACCACTGAAAAGCTCCTTCAGGGTCTAAAGCCAGCCTCCCTACTGTTATCCACAGACTACCCACCCCACACAGGGAAAAAGATTTATTTTCTTCATTTTTCTGCTCCCCATTTGAAGCTGCTTATTCTGCTTCCCCTCTAAACCACCCCACAGTTCCTCCTGTGTTGCCATGGAATTTAGGCTCCCCAGGTCCCCCTTGAGTCTGGTGTCCTGGAGTGCCTCACTCCTGGCCTTGGCAGCACCATCAGGGCAGCTGGACTGTGCCATGTGCCCACGTGCCCATTGTCCCTGGGGCTGGGGTCTGTATCTCCTGCAGCCCCCCAGCACTGCTGATTTAAGCAGATTTATCCCACTTTTGCCTCAGTCCCACAGTGCCACTGAATCCTGCTCTGGCTCTGTGCTCTCAGTTCTTGTTGCCTGAGAGTATTTGCCCTCCCTGAGTCCAATCCTGTTTATTTTTCCTTTTTCTGGACCGTTCCTCCAGTTCACCCAGCTCATTTTGCATCCCAGGCTCTCCATCATTCTCACAGCCTTTCCTGATTCTACAACCTCCTTCCTTCATCGCCATCATGCGGGGAATACCAGCCAGCCAAAGGGCTTGGATGTCTTCCCACAGCCCCCAGGGGCTTGGTGCACCCTACAAAAGCTCAGGCTGCCTTGGGTTGGTGCTCTGCAAATGAGGCACTGAATCCCCAGAGGCAGCAGGAGGAGGAGATCTCCTGGAGGTTGCTCACCTACATTTACTTTCTCCTGCATCTCACCATGGGAAGGACTCCTTCCCTCACCAGCAGCAGCCTGTGGCATCCAGGACTCTGGATCCACATGCCCAGCATCTCTCAGACAAGCAAGGAAGGATGATTTTGAGGCAGGCAAGAGGATCTGTGTCAGGGATCCTGAAAACAATGGAGAGTTTTCCTCAGCAAGGTGCTAAGCACCCTTTGAAGTGTCACTCATATAATTTGGCATTGATTTTTCTTTTAAGATCTCCCTGCTGCTGCCCTCCCCAGAGCCAGGCTTTCTGCTGACAGGCAGCCTGGCGTGGGAATTTTGAGGATGTGCAGTGCAAAACTTCCACAACCTGCCTTGGATTTGGGTTCCTGGAAATGGGGCCGCCCCTGCTCCCCCAATGGGAGTGTTCCCAAATCCTGCTGCTGCACTGGCTGTGAACTGGGTTTGGCCCCAGCAGGGGATTGGTTGCCTGGTCCTGGGGCTTTTCTTGGCAGGGAATGGAATTTAGGAGTTGATTTTGCCATTGATGCTGTGGGATAAATCCAGAAAACTTCCACATGGCACAACAGTGGGATTTTCCCCGTGTCCTTGGATGGCATTACACTGACAGATAATAGGTGTAGGTTTGATATCAGGAAGAAATTCTTCCCTTAGAGGATGGTGAGGCCCTGGCAGAGGTTGCCCAGGGAAGTGTGGATACCCCAACCCATTCCATGTCAGATTGGATGGAGCTCTGAGCACCCTGGGCATGTGGAAGGTGTCCCTGCCCATGGAACTAGATGATCCTTAATGTCCCTTCCAACCCAAACCATTCCATGATTTTATGATTTTGGCTTCAATTTTTTTTTTTCTTTTGTGCTGGACTTACATCAGCCCTCCAGATCCCTGTCCTCTCCTGGGCATATTTAAATTGCTTTTCACATCTTGTAGCAGGGATTCTACTTTTTCTCAAAGCAGTGGATGTCTCTGCATTTAAATAATGATTTTTTTTTCCCTGGGACTGACAGCTGGGAAGTTCTAGGTGGCTCCAGCTTTATAATTACCTCTGTCTGTCTTGCCTGTGTGTTCACGCACACTCACACGTGCACTTGTGCTCAAGAGGAAGCAGTGAATGCAAGGAACAGCTGGATCCAGTATGTGACACGTCAGGAGGAATTGTTTCTCTTTAAACATCTTTTTATCTTCATCTCAGTGCTGCTTTTCCTGGCTGCATCATCCTCTGAATGAAAAACCCTGGAAATCCTCAGCCAGTTGGGGAAAAAAAAAAAAAAAAAAAGGAGGTTTGCTAAATATTGGTTCTGTGTGTGTGAACTTGGCTCCTGCCTGGGGATCGTGTATCAAGGAGAGCTCCCCAGGGATTGGGCTCCTGGGACTCTTGTGAGGAGAATGCCTTCAGGTTAAACTTCATGACAGGCAAGGCAGAACAGCAGTGGAGACAGCTGGGATTGGACCAGAATTGTGTTTGTGCAGCATTCCTCTGCTTCCCACTGTCCTTCACACTCCCAGCTCCATCCCAGTTGTATTTCCTGATTTTGAACCAATAACATCCTTTCATTGCAAAGACATTTAATTTTCCCTCTTCAGTCGCTTGTGCAGCAGGGAGATATCTCCTGGCCAGAGAGACTGATCCTTGTGGAAGTGTGGGCAGGTAGAAGCTGGGGGTGAGATTTTGGGAGTGAGAGCTTTCCCCATCACCCTGAGAGGCCGTGGAGTGAGGTTTGGAGAGGCCTCATCTCGCAGTCTGTTTCCTTTTCCTTTTAATGTGTTTGCTCTCTAATGTGTGTTGACACAGTAAATACACATGTTTGTACAAACATCCCAGCTGAGGGTTGCTTTGAGAGCCCCTTGCAGGGGATGGAAAATGTGCCTGGCAGATGTTGGGAGCCTGGTACACTCCACTCGTGCCAGTGGTGCTGGAAATGGCCCCCACTGGGAGGAATTCGATGGGACAGCATGAGGCTGAGGAGGCTTCTGGGGGATTGTTTTTGGGATTGCTGCAGAAAAACAAGGGCCCCAGTGCTGTCCAGGGGCAAAAAACATTCCATTGTGGATTTGAACTGGTATCGAATGTGGGATGGTGAGGAAAACATGGAAAAGTGTGGGGAGAAGGGAACTGGACAGAGCTCCTGTGAAGGTGGTGCTCGGATGGAGATGGAGCTGAGATTGTGGGAAATGATGGGCAGAGCCACAGCTTTTGATGAGGTGCTGCCCAAGCTCCCTTCAAACCACACACTCAGTGTTGAGCAGGGCAGGAACCAAGTTTCCCCATGGAAGTGGTGGACTAATCACCCCTGGAAGTGCTCAAGAAGCAAACAGAATTTCTGATACGGCTTAGTGGGTGTGGTGGTATTTGTTTGAAGGCTGGACTTGATATCTTGGAGGTCTTTTCCAAGCTTAATGATTTTATGGTTCTAATTTCTTCCAGATTCCCTCACACCTGTTCAATGTGCCTTGGCACCTGAATCGATGCCTAGAGTTGTCTGTGGCATTTTATTCCCAACCATAAAATGCAGGAACTGGGGTCATGGGGGGCTGAAAATTGGTTGAATTATGTTAAAACTGACCCCATTGTGGAATTATAGAATATCCTGAGTTGGAAGAGACCCCCAAGTGTCATCAACTCCTGGCCCTGCACAGGACACCCCAACAATCCCACCGTGTGCCACTTGAGTATAACAAGAAAAACAGAGATTAAAGTACAGTTCTTGGACCCTCTTGTTGCAATAGCACACATTGAGCAAACACTGCCCTCAAGATTAAGATTTTCTCTCCTAACCCCTCCACACACCTTTCAGCACAGGGACAGCCAGGAAAGGGTTGCTGGCCCATCTGTGAGAGATGCCAGACACTCACTCAGGCTGAAATTTGTCTCACCTAAATGCTGGTCATCAGCACTGAATCGAAATGAGCTGCTGTTTATAGATAATGGAGAGAGACTGGCATCTCCAGAAAGCAATTCACTCCATCTGCCTGAGACACCTATTTAGGATGGCACAAAATTGCCCCTTGGTGAAACCTGTCTCTTCCCATTCACTCCAGGGGAAGCCTGCCTGACTCATTAGGAGAGATGTCTAATTTTCGGGAAGACCATGTTAAACAAGATGAATCCCACATTTAGTGCGTGCCTGGAGGGCAGGCAGGTGACTGGTGACAGCAAAACGTCTCTGGAGCCAGGCAGAGCCTGGCTGCTCTCTCCTCAGCTGTTTGTTTTCAGGTTGGTTTAGTTTGCCCCTCTTTGCACCCGAAATGTCCTGCTTTGAGATGGGTTGCTGCAAGTGGCACCTCGTTTTGTCACAGTCGGGGCAGTAGATGGGGCAGAGCTGTGACAAACGTGGAATTTGAAGGGTTTCTGCCTCGTTTCTCCATCCTTGAGGCAGCTCCTTCTCCTCCCTCCAGGAGGGAGGGAGGTTTCACTGCTCCCGTGTTACAGGTGGGGCACTCGAGGCACAGAATGAGTGACAAGGAAGGGCGGAGTGGCACTGGCACAGGAATTGGGCCCCTGTGCCTCCAGATGCTCCTCAGCACCAGGGATTATGGCTGGGTGTGCCCATGGAATTTTCCATGCCCCTTCCTTGCCCAGGTGGAGCTGGGAAGGCCAAGGGAAGTTTTTAACTCACTGGTGGAATTCTTTGGTGAGTTAGAAACACCCAATCTCGGCATTAACGAGGCTGTACAGGTGGTGTTTGGTGTGGGAATTGGCTGTCCCCAATCCCACTGATGTTCCCCTGGGAATATTTCCTGGGAGTTGTCTTCAAACTGTCAGAAATGCAGGAATTTGGAAATTAAGTCCATTTTGTTGTCACACCCGTCACCTCTGGGTGTTTTTCCTCCTTCTAGACCCCCCTTCCGACCCTAAAAGCCCCTCTGTGCCAGGATGTGCCACCAGTTCATGGATCATTTTGGGTCATTTTGGATAATTTCTCCTCTGGGCAAGAACTCACATTGCCCTAAAATCCCCCCAGATCTTCTGTGTGGGGGGCTTGGAGCAAATCCTGGCTGCAGCCTGTGGGACCAAGCTCTCCTCTGCCCACTGGGATCTCCGATGGGAGGACAGGGCAGGATGAGACCCTTCCCAAAGGATTGCTCCAGCTCCAGGACATCTCAAGGAATTGGGAATCCCTTTAGGAAGCCACTCCATAGAGCTGCTGACACCCTGTGGCTGTCGGGAAGAAACGCAGCGACTTTCACGGGAGGGTTGGGCAAATTTGGGCTTGAAAAACGTTCTTCCAAGAAAAAGAAAAAAAAAAAAAAAGACTGTTCTAGGAATTAAAAAAAAAATAAAATAAAAAGAGGGAAACAAATCCACTGGACATTTCCCAGCTGTGCTTTTAGTGCTCCCACAGGGACAGAGGTGGCAGCTGGCTGGCTGGCAGCCTGCTCGTGGCTGTCCCTGCTCCTCTCCCAAGGCCATGGGCCGAGGGCAGGAAGCTTTGAAGAGCTCCCAGTTTGGAGGACAGGGTGGGGAAAGGCCACTGCCAACAGGGATATGAGACATGGCCACTTCCTCACCAAAATAACTTCTTTAACTCTTTTCTCCTTCCTGCCCCACGTCCCTCCTCTCAGGGTTTGTCACAGCCAAGATGCTTCCACACAGAATAACATTTTCCTCTTGGTGTTTTCCTTCCCAGCTGCCAAGAGGTCTGTGTGGAAACACCAAACTCTCCCTTTTACAAGAGACCAACTCCTCCTCCTCCAAGAGAGAGGAACAAAAGGAGAGGAAGAATAAAAAAAAATAAGGAGAAGGAGAGGAAGGATCCCGCTCTGCTCCTCGACATAAAAAAGGATTGGGGAAGTTGTTGGCCTGGGATAAAATTGGCAGTGTAATGAGTTTTAGCTGCAGCCTTTGAAGATGAGAGGAGAAGCAGCCGATTGTCACAGAGGGAGCAGGCTTGGCCCTTTAAACAACAAAGCCTGCAAAGATAGCCCCGAGTCCCAAAAATAAATGCTTCACACTGCCTTCCTCTGTCTCTGCCCGACAGAAATAGGAGCCCAGTGGGAACCATTAAGGCCACGATGAGAAGCTCCAGTCTTCTGCCATGAATGCAGCCGTGCCCAGAAGGGTGCAGGCAGTGGGAGGGGGTTGGCTGCTGGCTCCTGGGGCAGCTGGTTGGGGTCTGGCCTCCATCACCCAGGCTGGCATTGCCCTGCACCAGAGATGTGGCTCTGCCCTCCTGCCTTGGAAATGAAGCACCTGAGCCAGGGCTGGATTGCTCCCCACGGTCCCTTTTGGGGCTTGTCCTTTGTCTCACCCTGTTTTTAACATCCTGGGAAGAGCTGGAGGGCTCAGGTTGAGTTCGGGGCTGTGAATGATGCCAGTGCTCCCAGGAGGCACCGAGGTGGGGCTTTAATGGCACATCCATCTCTGCAGGATGGAGTTGTGCCTCCCGCATCCCTCGTGGACTCGTCCCCCTCCTTGGCACAGCTGGTGGCTTTTCATCCCTGTGAAATCCTTGGAGAGGGCTAAAATCCGGCGCTGGGGGCTGCTCGGTGCTGGACTCAGCTAAAAAAGGGCAGGACGAGAGCCCAGACAGAGAGGGAGAGCCTCTGGGATGGTGCTGGGGCTGGCCTGGGGACAGTGGGGACAGAGGTGGCAGTGGGACAGCCACTGCAGCTGCGCCATCTGCTGCACGCGTGCAGAACCTCCGGACAAAAAGGAGCGTTTTGGGTCGGTAGTTTCCAAAAAAAAAATAAATAAAAAATATCTACAGCCCCTTCTCCTTCCCCTCGCAAATGTTGTTGAGGCAGAGACGCATTTTTTGCCACCTGCCATGGACCAGGGAAGCTTTTGATGCAGTTTGGTTGGTTCAATAACTATTAAAAACCCTTTTTCCCCCCTTCCTTTTCTGTTCTATGAGGCAGATCTGGAGAGAGAGAGGATAAAACAAGGGAGCTCCAGGCACTTGCCAATCAGTTCTCCCCAGTGCTCTGTGGAGCACCCTCAAGGGGCTGTGATGGTCTCCAAACCTGGGGTTGCTGTGCTTTGTTGTTCGTGGAACTGATCTAATTTCACCACAACAAAATGCCAGAAATGTGGAAGGCTTTCCCTAAAATGGAGATGAGGGTTGGAGAAAGCAGGAGCAAAATGGTAATTCCGGTAAAAAGTCTGTTTTTCAGAGAATCCTCAATGCTGCAGATGTTTCAAGCTGTTGTTTGGGTCAGGCCAGTGTGCACCTCAAAATGCACAGGGTTTGCATGTTGTGTCTCCTTAACTCAGGATTTCAGTAAATAATACCCCAAACTTGGGAATGTGAAAGACCTGCACTATCCCACTCTGGCAGGACTTTGAGGAAAGGGACTTGCTCCTGCTTTGGAGGTTTTAGGTCCTTTTTATTTTAGCTACAGTCACCAGCACACATGAATGTACTGCAGTCTCTGGTGCTTCTGTAAGTGTGGGGTAACCTTGCTGACAGCCTGGCAGAGCTGGGGGTGCTCACCTGGAGAGGAGAAGGCTGCAGGGAGAGCTTCCAGAACATTCCAGGGTCTGAAGGAGCTCCAGGAGAGCTGGAGAGGGACTGGGGACAGGGCACGGAGGGACAGGACACAAGGAATAGCTTTAAGATGAAGAATGGAGATATAGATTAGATTAGATTAGATTAGATAGATTAGATTAGATTAGATTAGATTAGATTAGATTAGATTAGATATTGGGAAGAAATTCCTGGCACGGGTTTCCCAGAGAAGCTGTGGCTGCCCCTGGATCCCTGGAAGTGTCCAAGGCCAGGTTGGACATTGGGCTTGGAGTAACCTGGCCTTGGACATTCCTAGGGATCCAGGATAGCGGTAGGAGGGTGGAACTGGTTGAGCTTTAATTTCCCTCCCAACCCAAACCATTCCATGATTCCATGATTTGCTCCACCACAGAGCTGGAGCTGATCACGGGCATAACTGGGCTGCTCTTAGGAGTGGTTCTGCTGAAACCTTGAGTGGAGGGGGGGTCAGCTCTGACACCCCTCACCTTTCAGCTCCTTGGTGTGGCTGTGGGGGGGGACCCTGCTGGGACACAGCCCCCGCAAGCACAGAGCCAGGAGAGCCGTGTGAACCGAGGGGAAGAGCAGCAGGGATGAAAGGAGCAGTAATTTTGCATCTCAATGCCCTCCCTCGCCAGCAGGTATATCTGATCCCGGGGCTTTTGTGTCCCGACTGGCACTGGCTGTATTGACGCTGAACTCCTGACCTTGCTTTGTCTCCAGCCACGGCCTGATGGCAAAGTGGCTCTGGGTCGAGTTTCACTGCCCGGGTTACCCTGGGGTCCCAGAGGAAAGTGATCCCTCTGCTTGTACAAGGGACATGATCCTGCCGTCCCTCCCTGCCCACGGGAGACAGGGCATGGCTGTGGAGACAGGAGATGTTGCCCAGGCTGTTCTTCCACCAGCTCCCCATCCCCAGAGGTGCAGCTCGGCTTGCTGCATGCTCTTCTCCTTGACTGACATGTTCAAAATAGTGGGAAAATATCCAGTTTGGGAACCCCGGGGCCCTTCAAGCCAAGTGGTGCCAATATCATCTTAGGGAAGCAGTTCTTTTAACAAAATTCTGCCATCCAAATGCACCAGGGAAAGTTTAGGTTAGACATCAGGAAAAAAATTCTTCACTGAAAGAGTGAAGAGTGGGCATTGAAATCATCTGCTAAGGGAGGTGGTGGAGTCACTGTCCCTGGATGTGTTTAAAAAAAAACCTGGATGAGGCACTCGGTGTCGTGGTTTAGTTGACGAGGAGATGTCTGACCATAGGCTGGACTTGATGATCTCAAAGGTTCTTTTCCTACCTTTTCCTACCTTTTTCCTGCCATTCTGTGATTCTGTGGTTCTGTGACTCAGCAGTGGTGTCTGGGCTATGGCAGTGGCCACCCCAGGAGTGTTTGCACTTTGTCCCCACAGGTTTTCAGCAGGACCTGTTTGTGTGTCTCCACTGATGTGTCCTGGGGATGAGCAGTGTGCACAGAGGAAAGGCTGTGTGTGCAAACAGCAAACCCCAGGCCCTTAGAGGATGGGGGAGTCCTGCAGCTCATGGGATGCTGCTTTCAGAGCTCAGACATCTCAGTCTCAGACATTAGATGAGTACTGAGAGCTGTTTTTCTTCGGACAGGACATTGCTCTGTTACTGACATAAGTTTGGGGAAAGATCTGAGGCACAAAGGGAGCTGCAGACCTGTGAGCTGGAAGGATAGTGACAATTCTCAGCTCTGCTCTGCCTCCCCTGCTGGGCTGTGGTCCATGTGCACCACCTGGCTCAGCTGAAGCATCCCCAGAAATGGTCTGTCAGGTCCTTTTTGTGCTCAGCTTTTCCAGACTCTCTACTTCCTGCATTTCTCTATTTTGCCTCCTGTGGACAGGAGGTTTTGGGCTGGATCAAAGCTGTATGTCGGTGCTAAGTTCATGAGTACCTAAGTACCATTCTAACCAATTTATGGGGCAGCTTTGGCTCCTCACCAGCCTGATGCAAGGCCTGATCCCCAGCTCAGCAGCCAGGCCCCAAACTGTGTATCTCAGGCAGCCTTTCTCCCCTCCCAGGAGTCTCCTGCCTCTGCCTAAGTGGAATAATAAGTCATCACTCCCCTCCTAAATTCCTCTGGCTCTGCTAATTCTCCCTTGAACAAGCCTTGTGCCTTGCCTCCTGTGCCATACAGCTCCCTAGGGCAGCTCCCAGCAGAGCTCCTAATCCCTTGGAGTGCACATGGAAGGCCCTGCCTCCTCCATGGGGTCATCTGCTTCTCTCCCACACCACCTGGCTTGGAGCTGGGTGTGCTTGGCTGAGAGGAAATCACTCCCTGCCACCCTCACCAGCTGCATTTCCCACCTTTTGTTTCCCTCTGAATGGGGGCTTCACACTGATGGTCCTGGCTGGTGATTTACTGACATTAAAAATGGGCCTGTCACACTGTTATTTTTAAATTCATTTGGATTAGTTTTGGATAAATCAGTCAAGGGGTTTGAATGCACTTCTGGTTAATTCTGATTGATGTGCCAGGAACCCCTGTGATTAAGGGTCTGGGGAGATGTGCCATTCTGCCACTGTTGGAGGTAATAATTAAAATTACACAATGATTGAAATGATTGAGTTGTTGAGGTTGGAAAAGACCTCTAAGATCATCGAGTCCCACCATTAACCTGGCTTTGCTAAGACCACCACTAAATCACATCCCCAAGGGCCACATCTTCATGACTTTTAAATCCCTCCAGGGATGGTGTCCCTGCCCATGGCACGGGGTTGGAATGAGATGGTCTTTAAGGTCACTTCCAACACAAACCAGTCCGTGATTCTCTGAATGGAGAGGCCCAACAAATGGTCTGGTGTTCCTGGAAGGAGAAAAGCATGAGAGGCATCTTTGGGTCATTAATGAGGGACCAGTGAGAGATGAGAGGAGTTCCTGGGGAGACGAGGTCTCAGTGAAACCTTTGCTGAGGGGTTTGCTCTGGATGGAGGTTGGCTGGTGGAAGAGCTAGGATGTGCTGGGGTCAGTCCTGCTCATTTGGGGCTGGATGGGGAGAAAGGAGGTCTGTGCTGGGGTTGGGCTGCAGAGAGTCATGTCCTTGGTCGGGTGTCAGAGACAAAAGCAGAGGAACCTGTGGCAGGTTGGGAGCATCCTTCAGTCTGTGGGAGGTGAATGGAAGAGGCCTCATCCACTGTTTCAGTGCTGGATCAGTTTTCTGGCTGCTTTCATGAAAGGGGAGAAAGGTCAAATGTGAAGTTTTGTCCCCAGATGGTGCTTCCCTTTTATCTGAGGCAATATTGGAAGATAAGCATTCGCTTTCTCTTTTTCTCTCCTCCTTCTATTTTCTGTGGATAAACATAGATTATGAAGGTTAAAAAAGCTTTGAGGGATGTTTTTTTATCTGATATTAAGTTCTTAATAGGTCACCTTGGCATTGAGAAGCCCAGGAGCTGAAAGAGTCAGCAATTGAAGCACAATAACCTTTGCAGAGCACAGCCCTGTCAGTGGGGCTGGGGCCCAGAGATACGTGGGACCTCATTATCTCAACCTTAGCCCAGGGGCTGTCAGCAGACAAAAGGGGCTGGGGACAGCTTTTCTTTCAGGTTCCCCTTTCCCCTGGCTCTGGAGATAACCTCTCCCCATTTTGCTGACAGGAATTGTTTCCAAAACACGGTTCCCACCCAAACCCAGAACTCTCAAGAAGGGAGGGAGGAAAGAGCTGTGGGTCCCAGATTTCTCTGTTTCCAGTGATGCACTCACAGCCCAACACTCTGCATTCCTGAAGTCATTTAGCACCAGCCTCTGACACAACTATCACTGCAAGAACGCCAGTGATATCATCTCACTTGACCAGCGATATCATCTCTGGGATACATTTTTGATTAGGTGTTTCTTTTTTTAAAGAAAGCGGCAAAAGTGCCCAAATCCTCAGCAAAGCGGGAGCTTTGGTCTGCCTCTCTTAAGCTTGAAAGGGAAATTGCAAATGTGTCTTTCTATCTCCAAGATTGAATGTGACAGGCTGTGATTGAGTTCGCTGCCCTTGCTGACGCCCGGAGCTGCCCAGGGCTCTGCACCTCCCGAGGTGTAGGAATGCCCCCCTTTGGATCAGATTCCCTGGTTATCTGCTCCAGGGAGCAGCTGGTCCTTTTGGGGGAGTGCCTGTGGTCTCCACAGACTCTGCTGGGTGTGATAGGACAAGGGGTGATGGCTTTATCCTGAAGGAGAGTTGATTTAGATGAGATTTAAGGAAGCGTTGTACAATTAGCTCGTGTTGTTCAGAGAGATGGTGGATGCACTTTCCCTGGAATCATTCAAGGCTGGATGTGGCTCTGAGCAACCTGATCCTGTCGGAGATGTCCCTGGTTGTTGAACTAGGTGATCTTTAGAGGTTCCTTCCAACCCAACCATTCCATGATTCTACTTTTCTGCCGTTCTAAGTCAGCTCATCCCTCACCCCTCGGGTCCCTTGGTGAGCACAACCTCAAGCCAGGAGGACAATCCTGGAGCACCCAGGTGTTTCTGGGTGCTTCTATATCCCCTGTTTCCCCTGCCTGGACATTTCCACCCTTCACCCTGCTGTGCTGACTGACGTGTGCTGCGCTGCCCGTGTATCCCTGAGAATTCCCGCGTCTCCATCGTGCCTCCCATTGCCAAAGGGCAGCTGGCTCCCTCTCAAGAGCCACAGTGTGGGGAGGACCCGTGGGTGTCTCCAAGCTCTCCCTGTCTGGCCACAGTCAAAGGACCCTTTGTGGTGCTGCCCTGCACCCCCACCCCACAGCTCCCACCCTCGGGGTCACCGTGTTCCCGGCGGGATGAGCTCATCCCTGTGGGAATCTGGTCCCTCGGCCCCGTGAACGGATGAAGGGCTTGTATTCATCATCCAGCCTGTGTTGTGGTGCATCTGTCTCCATTCCATCCCATATTGCTCCCTGCCTCAGTCCTTGAGCTGTCTCACAGCAGGGTTTGTGCTCCAGGTCAGCTGCGTTGGGATCTTTGTGTCTGTTCACACACACGCTGCACTTCTGGGTATTTCTGAGGCAAAACTCTGAGTTTTCTGGGGTTGCAACTTGTCTGTATTATTTTTATCTATGGTTTGACCCCTGCTGAAGAGCTGACTCGATTTTAGGGAGCATTTTGTGTTTTGCTCATGAGCTGACACCTGTGCTCTCACATGTAAAAAATTATTTTCATAATTCTTTTTCATTTTGTTCCCTTAATCTCAGTCAGTACCACTGTGACCCAAAGCATCCATTTGCAGTCTCTGAATGAAACCAGGAGTGATGGCAATAACAGCCATAAATATTTGAAAATTAGCAAGTCCCAAAAATATTTGCCTTGGAAAAGAAATTCCACCAGTTTTGGAGAAACAGAAGCACCTGAGTGGCACTAGGATGACCTTTGAGATTATCCACTGGAATCATAAATAGGAGCATCCAGGAGCAGGACCCCTTTTGTGAGACCTGAACTCTGGGAATATCAAACAGGGAATTGTTATAATTGTTATTTTCCATGAAGGACCTGGAGTGGCTCTACAGAGCACCCATGGCAGGGGTTGTGCCTGGGCATGACCCATGGATGAAGAGACTGCTCTGTTGCCAGTGGGACTGAAATCCTGCAGAGCTTGGGAGGCAGGCACAGAGCCTGCACGGGCTCCTGTGGTGCAGGAGCAGAGTTGTCCCACCTTTGTCCCCTCCCTGTGGGCACTGGTGGCATATCCTTCCCTGATGGAATTTCATTCCCCCAAAGCTCTCACTCAGCTGGACAGAACTTGTAAGAGCCTGAATCCAGAAATTTGGATTTTAGATCTGGTGGCTGGAGCTTTCAAATGGCCTCTTTATTTGGGCAAGCACAACTTGATGCAGACATTGTCTTTTAGAAATGCCAGCATGGAGTTTCCTAAGACACACCTGCAGGTCAATGCCTTGAGTTGTACCCACCTTCATTTTCCACTGATAGAGGACATAGCACGATTTTTCAGGCTTAAATAGCTTTAATTTTTGGTTGCAGGGTTGGGGTAGAGTGGAGAACAAATATCCAGGGTCTGTGGGAGCAAGCGCATTCCAAATGTCTGGGTCTAGGGTGGCCACTGGCAGCAGAGCCAGGAGCTGTGGAGCAGGAGGAGCACGAGCAGCAGGTTGGGAGCTCTTGCCCTGATCAGCACAGCCCAGTCCTTGGTGGGGAGTGGACTGCAAAAGCCTCAGCCCCGTGCCATAGGTGAGTGCCAGCAGCCTGCTAATGGATTGCCTGGCAGGGCTGGTGGCTGAACACGGATGCTTGGCAGGCCATTACCTTGAAAAATGAGCTCTGCCGAGCTTGCCTTGTGTTGTTACAAACTAATGATTTGCATTGATTAGCACATGGCTCATGAGTGTCTAATTTATCAATCAGGGAGCGCCGGGGGAGCGTGTGTAAACCATGCTCTCAAAAATGATGTCATCTGTCAATGGGCTCCTGGATGTGGGAGCTGCACGTACCTGACACGCTCTCCCTGCTGAGGGAGAGGGACCTGGTCCTTCTCTTTCCTTCTGTTTCCAGCTCTAGAGCTGTTTCACTTTGGGACAAGCCCTGCAGTTCAGGTACAGCCTGACTGGACACACTTCAAGGTGTAATTATTAATTTTTATGGTGCTGGGAGCAGCAGTCAGAAAGCTGCTGTGTTAGGTGATGTCCGAGCCCAGAATGAAGGGTTTGGACAGAAGGTTGGTCTTTCACTTTGTCTAATTTAATTCATAATTCCATTGCAGCCAGGAGCATCTCTTGCTATAAATGTTAGTGGGGATCCAGTGTGGGATGGGACAGCAGTCCTGTGCTGTGGACTGGAAAAAAGGGGGTGTCTGTCAGCTAGGAATTTGTCTTTGGGCTTGAAGGACCCTCTGGCTCAAAGCAGGAGGCTTTAAGCTGACAAAGGGTAGATTTAGACTGGATGTTAAGGAGA
Organism: Sitta carolinensis; assembly: GCA_032173965.1. Taxonomy (NCBI): domain Eukaryota; kingdom Metazoa; phylum Chordata; class Aves; order Passeriformes; family Sittidae; genus Sitta; species Sitta carolinensis. The sequence goes on from JAVUNC010000005.1 coordinate 1,589,790, forward strand.
AATTCTTGTCTGTGAGGGTGGTGAGGCCCTGGCACAGGGTGCCCAGAGAAGCTGTGGCTGCCCCTGGGTCCCTGGCAGTGTCCAGGCTGGATGGGGCTTGGAACACCCTGGGATAGTGGAAGGTGTCTCTACCCATGCAGGGGGTTGCAATGAGATGAGTTTAAGATCCCTTCCAAGCCACACCACTCTATGATTCCATGATTCCAGTGGATCCCACCATGCTGGATCTGTGTCAGACAGTGACCCACCACGAAACCAGGACACCCAGTAGCTCTGTTGAGGCATGGTGACCCTCGTGCCTCCAGAGGACAAAGCAGGTGCCCACCAACACCTTGGCCCATATTTCTCTTGGACCTGCTGAAGCAGGAGCCCTGCTCTGTCCCCCTGTGCTGTGCTGGCTCTGCAGGGCTGATCTCCTACCCAGCAGCCAGGCACGGCTGTGTTTGACCCAATTTCCCAGATTACACGAGGGGTCAGTGGGTGACTCCTGTGCAGGGATTAAACTCTGTGGCCCTGCCCAGTGAAGCCCCTGTGCCCCCTGCCAGCCCCTGGCCGAGGGTGTGCGGGGTGGGGATTACACTGCAGTGCCTGCAGATGATCAGGATTAGCCAGCAGTTACTCTAGGAAAGCTGTCTTCTTCCAAACCCTGTATTGCTGCTGGGAGAAAAGGCCCTGGGAGTTGTGTGACTGGAGAAGTGAGGGAGAGCCATTCTCCCTGGCTCTTGCTGTGCTGTAGGTGTAAGAAATGAGCCTTGTTTGCTGACAGCAGGATTTGTTCAGTGAGATTGGACTTGATGATCTTGGAGGCTTTTTCCAACCTTAATGATTCTGTGATTCTGTCACATGAGACCTCCTGGACAAAAGAAACACAAACCAGTAGCCTGTTGGGATTGCAAGGCCAACCTGCTCTGCTGTCCCTTCTGTTTTGTGGTGTGCACTCAGGTGCACCCACATTTTGGGAGAGTGACTTTTACATGGGTGATGGAGATAGGACAAAGAAGAACCCTTCTGAAATAAAAGAAGAGAGATTTAGATTAGGTATTAGAAAGAAATTCATCCATGTGAGGGTGGTGAGGCCATGGCACAGGGTGCCCAGAGAAGTTGTGGCTACCCCTGGATCCCAAGGCCAGGGCTTGGAGCAACCTGGGATGGTGGAAGGTGTCCCTGTCATGGCAGGGGGTAACCCTGGATGACCTTTAAGGTCCCTTCCTACCCAAACCATTCCATGATTTCATGACTCTCCTGTCCAGATCAGCTCCCACCTCTGCTAGGAGCAGCTCCTGTCTTGGCTTTGGGTTCTGGACAGCACAGAGAGCAGGAGTTTCAAGAACGCTGTGAACCCCTGGTTTTCCAGGCTCCCACTCTCCATGTGGTTGGAGATGCTCTGAGATCTGTGTTTGGATGGGCTGGCATGGTCCAGGCCAGCAGCACTTTAAACCATGAGTACAGAAGAAGAGAGAGGGCTGCTGGCTGCTGACTTAGGCAGGAGTCAAGGGTGCCTCGTGCCTTGCTTTTTCAATTAGCGTTTCTAAAGGCCTTTAGGATCCATGGATAGACAGGGCTATTGAAATGCCATGTTTTATTAGGAATTGATCTCCTGTTAATAGGCTTCAGGCAAATTAGAACAGATTATTTTACTGGAAAACGGAGGGAATGGGCAGAGCATGGAGTGTCACTTCCTTGTCTTTGCTGAGATCAATAGAGCTCCATCATGCAGCCCAAATCAATGGAAAAGCAGGAATAGGTGACCATCAGAAGGGCCTGACATGAGATCATACACTGCCTGCTGTGTCCTTTCTCCCTGTCTGTGCCAGGAACAGCAGCCAGCAGTCCCGGCATCCTCTGGGGAACATTAGGTTCATAAACCAGGGAGGAACTGCTATTGGAAAAGCAATGAAGTATTAGTGGCCCCTGTGCACTCATAAGGCTCTGGCTGGGCCCTTCTCTGGCCAGCCTGGATTGATGTGCTGGGCTTCAGGGCTGCTTGGAGCTCCTGGAAATGGTGTTTGCAGATCCCTGATCCAATAGTGAGAAATGATGATGGTGATTTCAGTGAGATGCCCTGCAAGAAGGAGAGGCAGGGACAGCGAAGGAAGGATGCCAAAGGGGATGGGGAGCACAAAGCTTGTCCTCCCACCTCTTGCTTTCCCTTCCCTACTTCCCGAGGCACTGCCACAGTCATGGTTGCTCCCTCACACCCAGGCAGAGGTAGCAGGGCCTGATTCCATAACCTGAAGGATTTTCCTTTTGAAATCCACCCTTGCAATCTTCCTGGCAGCCATTTAATCCCCTCCCCTGGGAACTGGGGCAATTTCATGGCCAAAATAAAGCACCAGCATGACTTGAGCCAGAGCTGCTGGAGCAGCGGCTGGAAGCGCTGGGGCAGGACATGATGAATTCCCTGGAACTTCATCAGCCCAGGGGCTGCTGACTCTGCACAAAAGCAGAGTGGTGGGGAGGGATGGCTTGGCTGAGCTTGCCATGGTTCACCAAGCTCCTCTTCTGCTTAGTTATTCATTTAATTATTTGTAATGACTCTCATCCACCCAGCGTCTGCTCCTGCCGCCCGCCTGGCTGGTCAGCCTGATCCTGCTCCCCACCACTCTCCCTGGATGGTTTTCAAGTGCTTTATACAGAGATATTAATTGAAGGGGACTTTATTTTAACTCTGGTGGGCCAGGAATGATACTCTAGGGCAGGAGGTGATGGTTTTAGAGGAGTAGGAAACAGCTGAGCCCAGTTGGCACAGTGGAAATGATCCTTTTTTTATTTTGCTGCCAGAGACCAGTCCAAGCTGCTTGGACAAATAAAATAGAGGTTGTAGCAGGGGATTGGGATAGTTCAGTGTTTTTCTGAAGTGAGTCTGAACAGAATTTTGAAAGGACACTTTGCACTAGATCAGGTTCCAAGCCCCATCCAACCTGGTCTTGGACCCTTCCAAGGATGTGGCGTAAAAAACCTCTCTGAACCACCTGTGCCAGTGCCTCTTTCTTGAATAAACCAAAACTGGATGATAACTGCTCCAATCTGATTCAGTCTATGGGATCAGGCTTTGATGGGCCTGGAGTAAAGCTCCTGAAGTGCATCTCTGTGGATGCATTTTAGCAGGAAATGTCACTTTATAGGAAAGAATAGAGGTGCTAACAGAGGCACGTGGCCCTCTCTGGAAGGCAGGTGTTTCCCTTGCTCTGCTGAGCTTAAAGATACAGTTTTTTGCCATAATCATGATTCATCTTCCAGCAAAGGCACCAAGTGCTTGTTGCTACCAATTCCTTTCATCCTCCAATCCCACTGCTCTTTCCTTGACAATTTTGAGTCCATCCCCCTGATTTGAAGGTTATTGTGTCCCTCTCTTTGCTAACTATGTGGTACCAACCTCTATGTCCCCCTTAGAAGTGTGATTGAGCCATCTGCCACCAACTTGCTGTGGAAACTGTCCTCGAGCATCAGCCTCCCGTGGATCCCTCAGCAGCTGGGGAGGCCCAGATAAGGCTGAAAACTGAGTGATGGAAGGTGTCTTCTACCTTCTTTCATCTAGCAGTCCCTTGGGCTGCTTGCCAGGATGCCTGTGGGTCTAGCCATGGCCAGGGTGGGGGCTCAGAGAAGGCCAGAGCCTGTGTCTTTAAAGATTAATAGTGTCGTTTGCTCATTAAGGAGATCGTTTTGAAGTCAGCGTTAGCCAGAACATTCGAGTGCAAGCATCTGTTTGCTACTGGGAGAGGATATTTATTGTCTGATACTTCAATGGATGTAAATAAACAGCCAGCCCTAGATAATGTTCAGACAAACAAACAAACAGCTGCCAGAATGGGTCCCTTGGTAGTTGACCTTCGGGAAGCATCATGCTGATGTTTTAATAGCAGCCGGCTCTGCAGAGCCAAGCCCAGGGAGTGAAGCCTTCCAGGAAGAAGAAGGATTAATGTGCAGCCTGAGAGTGCTGGGCCCTGGGAGCTCCCACATGTGCAGGGCTAAAGGAGGACAGGGCAGCTGAGCTGAGCATCCAGAGATCTGAGGGGTGTGCATGTCCAGGATGGACATTCAGGAGGAGGCAGCAGGTAGATGACCCTGTTGTGGAGGTGCTGGGTGTGTTTGTGGACTGTGGGTTGTGGTGGACTGAGCATTTTGAGACTCATGTGTGGTCCTGGAGCCCTCTCTGTCATTTGTTCCACTCCCTCTTGCCTTGCAGAGGAGCTCGTGGCTCACAGGCAGCTCCCAGAAGTGTTCCCAACTGGACTGCTAGTCAGGTTCTCATCCCAAAGCCCTCAAAAAATATCTTGGGTATGGGAATGCCCATCATTCACTCAGAAGAAAAATCCTTCCATGCCAGCACCCCAGCTCCAGGCGGGGCTCGTGGCTGATGCCAGCAGAAAAGAGCAGGAACAGAGGGAATGGGTGGCACATTCTTCAAATTCCCTGCAGTTGGAAACTTGGGGAGCTTTCTAAGCAGAGATTGTGTCTGTGTCCCTGACTTTAGTGGTGATCACCTGCAGGCTTTGATGAGAATGTTCCCATTTTTCCTTCACAGAGTCTTTGGATTTTTTCACCAACCCAAGTGCCCTGGTTCTAGCTGGAGCCTGGGAGCCAGGAATAAATCTCTGAGAGAAAGTGCAGTTGTGTTGTCTAATTTTCTGGCCTTTTTCTGAATTTTCCATTTTATGAGCTACTGGATTTAACCAGAGAGAGGGATTCCTGCACTTGGAGCTGTTGGGCTGTGGGTGTGTGAGCACACGTGTGTGTGTTTGCACACGTAGGGTGCAACGAGCCCCGTTCCTCCTTCCCTCCCTCCCCCTCTGCAAAATAATGACTTTTCAGGCTATTAGGCCAGCAATAGCTGTTAAATCACTTCCGAGTAGCTCTGTATTCCTGGTGTGAAGCCTCTGCGATCTTTTACCTGCACCAAATGCACAGGGGAGATCCCTGGGGCTGTGCCTCCTGTCTCCATGGTTTGTTAACTCCAGCCGGCTGTTCCTCCAGCCTGCCTCGTCCATCTCCGAGCTCTTTCCCCTCTAATGGGGCCTGGCAAAGGCTGAGGACAGTGACTGAGCCCTGGGGTGATAATTGGCTGCTTACATATCTGGAAGCCTGCAGATCTGACCCTGGTGGTGCTGGAAAATCAAGGTCAGAGCAGCGAAGAAGTGAGGTTTGTTTAGCACAGGGATCAGCAGAGAGTGAGGATGCTCTGACGGGAGTGAGAAGCCACGAGGGACTGGGGGGAGGCAAGAGGGAGCAGAAAAAACTCCCTGACTGCTCCCTGAGAGGGAGAACATGGAGCTGGAAAGCCTCAGTGGGAAAGAGGAAAAGGCTCCTGCTGTGGGGGCATTTGATATGCTGGGGGCAGAGCCCCAACAGGGAGCCTCCTGTGCTCCTCAGGCTGCAGCCCTTCCTGCCTCCTTCCTTTCCCCTGGCTGTCCTAAGGGGGGTAACTCAGCCAAGCCTGTTGGCTTCTTTGCCCTTGACCTCTTGGGTGATTTACATCAGTGCCCACTTCCAAGAAGGAAGACACAGAGGAGCTGAATTTCCCTGAGAAGGACCAAGGACATGAGCGAGCCCCTTGCTCCCAGGCAGCCAGAGCTGGTGGGAGTCAGGGATGTTCAGTGCTGGGCTTCAGACCCCAAATTCTTTGTGTTCCAGAGATGTTTAGTACTGGGCTTTAGGCCCTGAATTCTTTGTGTTCCAGAGATTCTCAGTGCTGGGCTTTAGGCCCCAAATTCTGTGTCTCAGGGATGCTCACTGCGGGCTTGAGGCCCTGAATTCTTTGTTTTTCAGGGATGTTCAGTGCTGAGCTTCAGACCTCAAATTCTTTGTGTTCCAGGGATGCTCAGTGCTGGGCTTCAGACCCCAAATTCTTTGTGTTTCAGGGATACTCAGTGCTGGGCTTCAGACACCAAATTCTTTGTGTTCCAGGGATGCTCAGTGCTGGGCTTCAGGCCCTGACCTCTCTGTGCGCTGATGTTGGATGTGTGCTGCTATCATCAGCAGCTCCATCAAGATGACAAATTAACTGCAAATCCTCCCTTGTCATTGGACCAGCCCAGCAGCCAAGGCCTGCACGTGCTCCCACTTCTGTGGAGTGTGATGGATCTGAGCATCCCTGAGTACCCTGAGCATCCCTGAGCACCCTCCACACCCTTAGCTGGCACAGAGAGCCCCTCTAACTCCTTTCTGCTTCGTTTTCCTTATCTTTCCTGGACAAATCATATTCTTTTGTTGTCCCACAGCAGGTGAGTACATCAAGGAAGGACAAAGATAACAATCTGTGTATCATTGCTGTCTTTTACTCATACAGACTTTCCAGACCTTTTATCATTCCCTCTCTTCCCTTCTCTCTGACTTTCCAATACAGAAGATGATTCAGGCTCAGTTTCTTGGCTGAGAGGTTGTTACAGAAGGAACAAGCTCAAGGACTGTGCCAGGGAACAGTGGGAACAGGTCTTGACACCATAAGTTCTCCACAGCTTGTTATTTCCTTTGGATGGGAAGGGTGCTTTTTGTTCAGCTATCCAACTGCAGACTGGCAATCTTGGGTCAGGAAGGAATGGAGATTATAATGTGGGGCATGATGAAGATATCATACAACTTTGTTTCTTTTAGGGAAAGGTACTGAGGTGTTTGTTACTGCAGGATAGAACATTTTTAGAAAGTGAAGGGCTACATATGGGAAGCATAGGGAGATAAGGAACGTGGATGCACCTCTGAAACATAATCGTGGGGTTTGCTGCTGTACAGAGCCTCACAAGATTCAGGAGAACTCCTGAAAACAGCTATTTTATCATGACTTGTTCTATATTGAAAGATATTTCAAACCTCCTCCAGCTGCTTTTGAGCCCAAACTCTAGAAATTGTTTTTAAGCACGTAAAGCAAAGTCTGTTGTTTTCTGCGTTTTCTTCTGTATCACTGGATCATTGTCAGGGATAGACTGGGACTGTGTGTCTGCTTCCTCCTCATAATCCCAGTTATTGATGTCCCTAAGTGACACCCTCTTATGAGATGTGTCTGGAATCATAAGGTGCCACATTGGTGCAGGACTGATTTCAATACCTGATATCTGCAATCAGCAAGAGAAACAGTCTGTGTTGCACTGAACACTCTGCAATAATAAATTGCCCTGTGGAACATTAGCAATAAGAGCAATAATATTATCTGAGCAGCATTCGAGTGAGTCAAGTCCTGCAGATTTGTGTGGTTTTTTATCTTCTGCTCATCACCACCACAGATCCTTCCTCTTGCCCATTTTGAGCATGGTAGATTTGTCCAGGCGGTGACAGGAGCACAGTGACAGTGCCAGATAAAAGCCAGCAGGCTCTGCATTGTTCTTACAGTGCTCTTGTGTTGATGGGACCAGCAGAAGTGATGAAAGCTGCTTTATCTTTTTGGTGAGGAGGCTGGGAAAAGTTCACTTTTTGTTGACAGTCATTGTTGCCCAAAAGACCTGGGACACAATACATTTGTCTAATGATTATTTTGTACATATAATATAAATAGATATATATTACTGTGATGCCTTAGAGGCTGACTTGGAACACAGACTAGACAGAGCAAAAGGAAAAAGTAGGGATTTATTAAAAGGCCTCAATGGTCACACCTGGGAAGTGCAATAACCTGGCTGGGCTACAGCCAGGTTGAATCCCAAATGGACAACTGATCACAAGGTTGATCCACACTTTGATAAGTTCTGGTCCATTTGCATACTGGAGTTAATTGTCCAATTACAACCTCAGGTCACAAAGCCCCATCCTTCTTGTTTTTCTCTCTTTACTGTTTTTATGTTCTTGGACATGAAATTTGTATTCGTTGTCCAAGCTAGCAAAGGAATTGTTTTGTCTCCCTGCTCTGTGAAGAGAGCTCACCAACACTTAATATGAAATCCAGAACTGCACATTAAAGCAGCACAGAATCTGAAAAATATAAAAGCTAAAACTTGAGGCATCAGCTGTGAGGGTGGTGAGAGAGAAGGTTCCTCAGAGGAGCTGTGGCTGCTCCTGGATCCCTGGAAGTGTCCAAGGCCAGGCTTGGAGCACCCTGGGATGGTGGGAGGTGACCCTACCCATGGCGGGGTTTTTGCAACGAGATGGCCTTTAAGGTTGATTTCAACACAAATCATTCTGTGCTCCTGTAATTACTTGTTTTCAGTGGAAGGAGGCAAAATCCTCATGGTCTCCCTCTGCTTTTGTTGCTGCTGCACAGATCCGTGTGGATGGCACCACCAAGAACACGCTGGAGTACGAGATCGTGCAGGTGGTGGACACTGGCCCCATCCTCCGGGACATGGCCTTCTCCGTGGACCACGAGCACCTCTACATCATGTCTGAGAAGCAGGTAAGGAGCTCCAGCAGCCCGTGGTGCTTTATGAACCTTTTAGCTCCATCCTGCTGTGATGGACATCAGGGCTGCTCAGGAAGACCACAGTTCCTACAAGGACACGTTCTGCTGTTGACCTCAGGATTTCTGTGCTCATGGAGCCATGGTTTAGTCTGGTTTCAGGCCTGATGTTTGAGTTTTCTAATTTCTAGTTCTTTCCCAAGAAACTGTGATAAACACAATAGAATGTTTTTGTAATAATATCTATGCTATTCATTCCTTCTGGGACGAGGGGTTTCTTCTTGATGTCCCTCAGGTTTGACCAATGTGAACGAAGAAGTTTGCCTTTCTTTCATCAGTCACATTGGTCTGTGTAAAATGATATAGAAGGGAGAACCATCCCTAATAAACAGAGTCATTTTTTTAGCCTTCTGAAAAATCACAAGAGTCCCTGTCCTGTGTTACATGAAACAGTGACACCATGGCATTTATATACTTTTGCAATATTGAGGGGCCAGGGGCACTGAATTCAGGGGGCAGACACCACCCCAGAGTTGTTTTGTCCTGCTGGCTGCAGGATGAAGAGTTGCTGCTGTGTTGTTCTCCATCCCCACCCAAACTGTGGCTGCATCTGCCACAGACACAGGAAGGTGTAGCACTGAATGATTTGGCTCCAGCTGGAGTTTTTGGGGAGCCTGGAGCCTCTTTGGGACACAGTGGGCAGGAGTGTAGGATGCAGCCTGCCAGGGTGCAGGCCAAGTTTAGTGTGGTGTTCCTGCTGTGTTATCAGCACTATGATTGAAAATGCTGGCAGCCAGATTCCAGGGCAGGACCAGTTTGGGTGTTCAGCATGGAATCCTGGCTGTTTTCAGTAGAATTCTTGGCCTTGGGAAGTTTGCTGCTTGGGGTGGGGGTAGGAGGAGCAACTACTTGTACATGAAAAATCCATTGTTTATAATTAATCCTGTGGGTGTGCAGGATTACTTGAGCTATCATACCTGGCTGATTCACAGATGCTCATGAGGAGCTTTAAATCCACAAAAAGAATGGGAGCAAAGAGGGATTGTGTCAGGGTGATGGCAGCTGCCCTTTCAGTGGAGGCCACCAGTCTGAGTGGGGCATGTTCACCCATACATGCTCAATGATTTATTATACAAGCATCACTGGTTATTTTTTAATCTACAAGTGTCATTTTTTCTTCCTGCACCACTTAAAATAAAGTGGTTTATGATGTCTCCAACCATTTCCTTCTGCTGTGCATATTTACACCTAAAATCTGGTGTGGGGAGGGGAGCAACTCTGTAAATTCCTCCTGATTAAAGAGGCTGAGAGATACTATAACTCAGAAGAGAGGACAGGATGGCAGAGCTGGGATTCCTTCTCATCTGCTCTGTGCTGGGCAAGGATGGGATTTCACTTCCAGTCCTGAAGTGAAAACAGTCCTGGTCACTTTTTGGGATGGTGAGAAGTTGAAGGCAGGTGATGCCCGAGCTCCTGCAAGACTTTGAGCATGACACCACTCCTTTGCCTCATCCTTTTAGTGTCTGGGTCCTTTCTTTTCCCTTCTGCAGAGAATGGGGCTCCTTGAGGGCCAAAGTCCTGGAGCAGAACAATGAATGCACTTATCTTCTGAAAACTGTTCTCAGGTTTGCTCAGTGTCCTTTTTGTGCAGGCCCATTTGAGGTCACCTCAGACACCACTGGTGCCTTTGCACAGCCCTTCAGATTTAAGAGACTCCCCAGGGCTGTATCAAACCTCTGGGGGAAAGGGCAGTGGGACACAACATTCATTCTCTCTCATCCTTAAAACATGAAATCTGGAACAAGAAGAACAGTTCGTTTTTCCTCCAGAGAGTTCCAAAAACTAATTCTTGCTGGTCCATTGTCTACCTGCACTTCCCTGACCATTACAGCACGAGCAGATCCATGTTGTGCTTGGCTGTTCCAAAGCACAGGTCAAAGCTGGGGTTTTTAGGACCCCAAGCCCTGTAGGGAGCTCAGGAGCTCTGAGGCCACTGTGATTTTTCAATCATCTCCTCCCACCCATCTCTGACACCCATGGGTGTCTCTGTGAGAGAGGCTGGTGAAAAAGGCAGGGACTGTTGTTATTTAAAATCTGATGTGAGCCTGTGAGACACTCAGCACTGCCTCAGCTTTTGCCCAAATCTGATTTTATCTGAGGAGGGTGATGTGAGTGACAGCACTGCCATCTCAGCAGTGCAGTCACTACCTGTGTGCTCATGATAGAGCACACTTTAATGCTGGAATAAATTAATATTTGTAGAGCCTCAGTGAGTGGGTGCAGGGGTTTGCCTTTGCTGGAGGCAGGATTATGAACAGGCTGCCCTTGGGGAGCTAATATCCCACCCACTCCAAAAGTCATGTATAGATCTTTTATAAAAGGGTGAGGATCTGACTTATCAGAGGTTTTCACTGCCCACAGTGGTATTGGGAGATCTGTGCAGATGAGGGGCAGGGGGGTGATGACTTAACCTGACCTTTTCAAAGATAGACAGGCACCAGGGCTTGTGCTATCCCTAGGGAAGGAGGAGGATTCTCCTGCCTCTGCCTGCAGGGCTCAGCCCTGTCTGTGCCCTAGAGATAAGAGTGGTTCTCTCATTACCTGCATGGTTATCAAAAGCTGTTTTCATAGAATCATAAAATCATTAAGGTTGGAACCAGCCTCTAAGATCATCAAGTCCAACCTTTGACCAAATACTCCTGTGCTCACTAAACCATATCATGAAGTGCCACTTCTACTTGTGTTTTGAACACTTCCAGGGGCAGTGACCCCACCACTACCCTGGGCAGCCTCTTCCAATCCTCAACACTCTTTCACTGAGGAAATTCTCCCTTATATCCAACCTGAGCCTCCCCTGGTGCAGCTTGGGGCTTGGCTCTTGTCCTGTCAGTGGTTGCCTGGGAGAAGACACAGACCCCACCTCACAACAGCCTCTTTTCAGGGAGTTGTGAAGAGCAATGAGGTCCCCACTGATCCTCCTTTTCTCCAGTCTGAACAGCTCCAGCTCTCTCAGGACTTGTGCTCCAAACCTTATGGTTTTGCCAGACTTGGCTCCACCTCTCACCAGACCCCACAAGAATGGAAGCCCCAGTGATAAAACCGAATTCTCCAGCTTGTCCCAGTCTTACCACAGCTCTGGACATCCCATCGGGGCACCCTTTAACTTGGAACACCTAAAAAGAGCTGTCACTGTAAATTTGGACACAAGGAACATCTTCCTCATGCTGCCAAAATAATCCCCTGGCCTTTTTTAAGGTCAACCTCTGCACGGGACTCTTTTCCCCAGTGAACCTGGGGGTCCTTGGGTTACACATGAGGGTTTCCCTCTGGAGCTGAACTCCCTGGGCTCCAGGGGAGTGTAACCCAGCTCAGCCTTGTGTTCTGTGGCTGAAACAAGCCCTCCCTTGCAGCTCCTCTGGACACTGAGAGGTGACAAGCAGCCCTTGCTCGCTCAGTCAGTCGTGCAATGCTCTGAGGAGCAGAATGCAACAGCTTTTCACCATTATCTAGAAATACATATTTTATATGGACAGTGACTGAAGGAGGGGGAGGAGATTTGTCACTGAAACCCAGAGACAGAGCATACAAAGCTCCCATCATTTCCCAGAGGTGTGGATATTTGAGTGTGAATGTGTCACAAGTCCCTTATGACAGGACAGGGAAGGGTTGGTGCACTCATGGGATCTGTCAGGATCACTCAGAGATCATCCCTTTAACTCCAGCCTTCACAAACACTCTGAGGAGCTACAGCCACTATCCCAGCTCACTCCAAGCCCCATCCAACCTGCTCTTGGACTTGCCAGGGTTGGGGCAGCCACAGCTTCTCTGGGCAGCCTGTGCCAGTGCTCATCACCCTCACAGCCAAGAATTTCCTCCCAGTATCCCATTTAAACCTGCTCAGATTGTCTGAAGCCATTCTCCCCCTGTCCTGTCACGACATGCCCTGTAAACAGCTCCTCTCCACATTTCCTATGTCAGTGCACTGGAGGCTGGGACTGTCTCTTTCTCCTTTTTCTGTTTCTGGTGTGCAGAGGAGCCCTGTGCCTCACATGCTGATCTCAGATGGGAAATGCTGGGGGAACAGGAGGGTCCCTTCTCTGAATCTTCCCTGCTCCTCATCACACATTCCCGTGCTTCCCTCACCTAACCATCTCTGAATTTCTTTCTCTTCCCAGCTGAGAAACTCCCTGGAACTCTTGGCAGGGATGGAGATAATTCTTTCACCCCTTTCTCAGTCTCCCTGCCTCTCTCTCTGATCCTTTGCAGCCCTTTCCTCTCATTTCCAGGCTTGCACTTGCTTTTCTCCACTCCTGCCCTCCTGGCATCCCTGTTTCTTTGCTCTCTGCTCTCCCAGCTGTCTCCACACTGCTGACTGACCACATCTCCTTGTTTCCTTGCTGCTCAGGTGTTGACACACACACACAGAGCCCACCTCTGCCTGCCAGGAGGTGCAGGGTGCTCATTCCCCTGTCCCACCTTTGGACTAGCATTTGGAAGGTCACCTCCAAAATAAGCCCCTAAATAGCTCTGCTTCAGCATCCTGGACTCCTGGGTCTCTCCCAGTGTTTTGCAAACCTGATGCAACACATGGAAGCAACTCCAAGACAGGAATCTCAGCCCTTCCTTTTGATATAGAGGATCAAAGGGAAAAGCTGGGGGATATAACCTTAAAGGCTCAAAATCCAGAAGGTAAAGGGCAAGAGATGTCAACTTCATATTATTTAAATCTCAAGGTTTTGAGCTTCCTCTTACTTGTGGTTTACTGAAGGTTAGGGAAGACTGTTCTGCAAACAGGTTTTGAAAACTTTCTGTTACTTATGAGCAGCTTTACCCATTCCTGGAAGTGTCCAAGGGCAGGCTGGATGGGGCTTGGAGCAACCTGGGATAGTGGAAGGTGTCCCTGCCCATGGCAGGGGTGAAATGGGATGATCTTTACTGTCCCTTACAAAACCACCCTGTGATTCTGTGTTTGCCTCAAGGAAGGAGATTTGCTGTCCCTCTCTGTGCAGGCAGGTTTGCTCTGTGGGTCAGCTTCACGCTCCGGTGGAAAGTTGTGCCTTCCCCCTGTAAATTAGCAGAAAGTCACCCAGAATCCGTGAATAAATCACAGCTGTGCAGTGCTATCATTCCCTAAAACCATTACAGTGTGTCGGAGGTGAGGCTGGTAGGGTCATGCGTAGCAGAAGCAGATGGGTATTTTGGAGGCTCTTTAAAACATTGCCAGCAAAATATCAAATAAATATGTACTTCAACTAAAGCGTGGCAGAAAGCACATTTGGTAAAAATTAAGTAACTGTACTGCAAATCATGTTGACAGGGTCTTTTTGGCCTTTTTGTGTCTGTTTCTCATTAAGATGGGGAAGGCTCATACCTATTTGTCTCCTGAGATTTCTTCTTTTCCCCTCTGTGGCTGAGTCACTATCAGCAGCAGAATTATTGTTTGCAAATCAGCTGCCAAAGAGGAGGGGGTGTCTGGCCAGTTTACTTCTGGTTTCATGACCACTGATTAGAATCTTGTCTGCTGCTTATATTATCGTATCAATTAGTTAAAGCAATCATTAATAAATTTGCTTAATTATGGCTTAATTTCTTCAAATGTGGTCTTTGCACAAGATATCAACAGGCATTAACTCCCTGGTTTGGAGTGGCTGTTTCCAGGGGATTGCCAGTTTCAGGCTGTCCCCAGAAACACTGGCTCAAGATCACAAGTTTTAAAAATAACTCAAGAGTTTTTGCTTTTTTTTTTTTTTTTTTTTTTTCTTTAATTTGCATTTGTTTGTTTGTGAGCCATCAGGTTGTGTGCAGACCACATCTTTCATCAATGGGCCAGAACCAGAAAATGCAGAAAGTTCTTGTTTGAAAACAGAAAGCTGAGATTACCCCATACGTGTGACTTTTTGACCTGGGGATTTAAAAGCAGCAGAGACACACAGAAACTGTGCATTTTGGTGCTGTTGTTGCAGATTTCTGTTATTCTCCTGTCTTGGGGTATTGATTTAGAAGGGGCTGTGAAAGATGAGCATGGTACCATCCACTCTTTGGAGGTGGTCAGGTCTTCTGCAGGACTTCATAACTCAGCCTTTGGAAGGGTATTGGCAGCATCATCTCTTCTTTGGATTAATTATCAGGCAGTTAGGAAGGAATTCTTGGCTGGGAGGGTGGTGAGGCTCTGGCACAGGTTTGCCCAGAGAAGCTGTGTCTGCTCCTGGATCCCTGGAAGTGTCCAAGGCCAGGTTGGACAGAGCTTGGAGCAAACTGGGATGGTGCGAGCTGTCCCTGTCATGGCAGGGGGTGGCACTGGTTGATCTTTAGGATCCCTTCCAACCCAAACCATTCCATGATTCCATAACTGGCTGTTCCTAAACCAGACTGACATCCTACATAAGATCCACCAGATCTTCTAAGATGCCCAAAACACAGTTGAATTCACTGCCTTTGCAAAAACATGTCACGTTCCTCTCCCTCTAAATCCTCCAAAGAGGAGGACTCCAAACCACCCATTTCCCTGCCAGCTGTCCTGCTCCTGGGCAGTCCTGCACAAAATTGATAGGGAAGAGCAGTTCCTCGAGTTCACTCCAGCCCTATCAAGCAATGAGTGTAATCCCAGTTGGCAGCAGAGGCAACTTTTGTTCTCTTTGATTGTTCTTTGCTGCCCCTAGAACGCTCCTCATTACCCTCAGCAATATCAGAGGCTGAACTCCGCTCTCCCTCGCATTTGCTTTCACCTAATTAAGGGCCTGTTAAATAAGGTCAGATGCCCTCTGAGAAATGTCTGAATAGATGGAAAATCCCGCATGGATGCTCAGCTAAGGATGGAAAAGACACTACGTGAGTGCCTGTGTTTCTCAGCCAAGAATGATAAAAGTGATTTGGCCCACTGGCAAAACTGCAGCGCATTGTGCTGCTGACTCTTTTGAAATAATTCTTTATCAGCAAAAGGCAAATTATTGCAAAAAAGTCATAATTTAGCTTGATTTTAACTCATTTGCTGCTTTCACGTGGGTGTTTCGAGGTAAACTGGGATAATTCAGGGAGTAGGGAGTTCCTTAACCTCCTGCTGGGTTGGTTGTGTGCTCCAGAAGGGATGTGAGTAACAGAGAAAGCTGAGCTGAGCAGGAGAGGAACAGGAACAAGGTCTTGGAGGTGTCCCAAATGCAATGTTCGTGGCAAGGGGAGAAATTCCACTGTCTCCATCCCATGAGATACATGGGCAGCTGGAATTCCAGCTCTCACTCTCCCTCAGCCCTGGGCTTTTCACACTTGAATTAAGCTCTTTTTGTGCTTGGGGAAGGCTTTCATAAGCCAGTCAATGCTGTATGGGAGTGCCTCACTTTGCCCTAAAACCAGGACTTTGCAAAGTGCACTGGGAAGGAGGAAAGGCTGCGAGACAGTCCAGGATTTGGGAGACCTTGAATCATTCCATGCCTTCCTCACAGACTCCTGGCGCTCTCAGACACACAAAGGGATTTTTGGGGTGGTCCTGTGCAGGCCAGGAGTTGGACTTGATGATCCCAACACAGGATATTCTAGGAATTTATGATTCAATGACATCAGTTGTGGGTAAACCTCTGTAACTCCGTGTGCCCTGAAGGTACAGAAGATATTTCCAAGATCAGGACCTCTTTTAGAACTCTCTGTAGCACTTGCCACTGCCTATTGAAAACTCAGCTGTCCTCCTGACCTGTGTACATGCCCTGCTGAGAGCTGGAAAGCTCTGTTGGTTCTCAAAGTTCAGA
Source organism: Sitta carolinensis (assembly GCA_032173965.1). Lineage (NCBI taxonomy): Eukaryota > Metazoa > Chordata > Aves > Passeriformes > Sittidae > Sitta > Sitta carolinensis. The sequence goes on from JAVUNC010000005.1 coordinate 1,605,846, forward strand.
GGGACTTTAGCTTTGGCACCATGAGGTGTCCAGTCCGAGCTTTGCTGTGTATCAGACAGGGAAATGCTCCTTCAGGGAATAATTTGTAGCCACCCTGTCCTTCAAGTGATGTGAGTTAAAGCTTCCTTGATCCCATCTAGGGGAACCTTGACAATCCCAAGCTGTGTGGAGAGGACCAGCAGGGAGCAGTTTGACAGCTGTTCACTGGAGGGAAGGATTTCACACAAAATGCAGGTTGGGATCCCTTTGCTTCGTGCCTGGCTGTGCTGATCGTGCCAGAGCCATCCCTTCCAGGCCTGCCCCATCCCAGAGAAATTACTTCCCTGGAGCACATTGCATAATCACAGGGTCCAGCTGTGGGGGAGGATCTGCAGCTGCTGCCGTACTTGGAGTTCATGGATCTTTGTCATGGACAGAGTCTAAACCCTGCCTGCTGGCAGGACGTGAATTCCTGTAGCTCTGGGTCAGAGCACTGCTGGGGGAGCTCTGCAGCTGATGAGCAGGGGGGCCAGTGACACATCCTTGGTTGTGCCTGTGACAGAGCAGAGCATCAGGGCTGAGTCTCTGGATCACCCCTGGGCCAGGGTTTGGGTGCACTTAGTCCACATTAACACAATTTATTGCCTGTCACACTAAAAGACCTGTGTTCAGACACAGTGGTGGCATATTTGTGCCTGAACTCTCCAGTTGTACCCTGCTCTATGTGTTCAATATTTGAGGGTAGAACCACAGCTTTCCCAGTGCCATCTGTGGATCTGCATTTGGCTTGAGCTGCAGCCTGAGCTAATGTCAGCATCCATCTCTCAGCCTGCCAAAAAGCCAGGTCCCCATGCCAGGATACTTCCTCCACAGGCTGCTCAAAGAGGCAGCACAGGAGCTGGAAGATTCCCAGAGGATTCTGAGGGTGCTGTATTCTCTAGAGGATGGTTTGATTCACTTTTGGGATTCCTTGCTTTAAGGTGTTCATGTGTGGGACACACCTGAAGGGCTTTGCCTGCTGTCAGGACATGAGGAATGGGATGGGTCATTCAGTCTAATCAGGTCTCCCTCCTCCTGCACCACGTTTTTAAGTTTGAATTGTTCCCTCTAGTTCGTGGGGTCCTGCTGACAGCTCCCCCCTGCCTTGCACAGGAGACAGAAAACAAGAAAGGCTGGAGGAAGGAGTGAGCAAAAATGCAAAAAGCGCTTGCAGAGCCATTCCCCGGGTGAGGAGAGGCAGGGACTATCGATCCTGGGCAGAGGGTGAGGCTGGGAAGCCATGGAGACGTGTCCCCTGGAGTGCAGCACACGGCCTGGGGGTCACCTGGCACTATTGATTGTGGTGCTGCTCCTCTGCCCAGTCAAAGCCAGGCTGCTCAGCACGGCTGCTGTGCTGCTCTGGGAGAGAGAAGGTGGGTGTGTGGAGTTTAATGCATCCCTCTCATGTTTTAAATGGAAAAAACCCACTCCCCTCTCCCTGTCAGTCCTGTCAGACTGGTAGGTTGTGTTTTCAGCCAGGAATAGGTCACAGTATTAAGGGCAGCTCGAGGAATTTAGATGGAAATCTGAAAATCAACCTCCTCCCTTCCCCCCAGCCCCTGACCCTGTAACAGACCCAGAAGAAGGGGAGAAGAAAGAGGAAACCTAAGAAGTTGGTGATTACATGTGAAGCCTGGCCGAGCTGTAATCCTGGACTCCATTAAACATCTGTCTGCTGCAATCCCCCTGGCAGCCAGGCCTCCTCCTCTCACAGATCCTGCCTTTGCAGGTCACTCCCAGGCACAGGCTCACAATCAGCACCCTCTGCTCTGGTGTCCCAGAGCCCAGCCTGGGCACCAGAGTGTCACCCCAGATTTTACAGCCTTCTAATATGTACATATTTGTAAGTACGATTTCCCATAACTTGCAACATAAACAAAGATTGTTTATGCATTCCTTTTTTATAAAAAGACGTTTTTCTGGTTTGACCAGTGGGGTTGGAGAGGCAGCAACCTCATTCTGCAATCCCTAGTCATTGACCAAAATCTATAAATATCAAAGTCAAAAAACAAACACCCTTCTTTTATGCCCTGACACCTGGCTGTGTTAAGTGTCATCTTTTTCTTGTCCTGTGGTGACACCAGAGCTCCTGGGGAGGGGGTTTGGGCAGGACAGAGCCCAGGGCTCAGAGCTACGGGCACAGCCTCACCTCCTGGGCTGGAGCTTTTCCATCTAACACATCCCTGAGTGCTTTCCCGATCGCTGCCCAGTGCCTGTCTGGGACCATCCTCTTAATTATTGCATTTTAAACATTCTCCCCAGGTTGTTTCCCTTGCAGGCTCATGTGTCTCATTACTTTCTTCGAGGCAAGTACTTGTTCTCTTGGGGCGCTTCCTTGCACCATGAGTGTGCAGCGTGATCATTTTCTAATGCATTTTCTATTTTTCATGTGATATCCCTGAACTCCTTAGCACACTCCATGTTAGTGGATTAATAGGAAATTCATTGTAAGACCCAGGGAGAAGTTTTTTCAATGCTCCAGAGTTTGCTGTGGCTTCTGCACTCATGGCTTTGAGTCTTTCTTGCTCTAAGGCCCCTGCTAAATATCTTTCATCACTTTATATTACTTGATACAGTCATTATCATCATATATAGTAGGAACTGGAAAATGAAATCCATTCCAGAACCTGCCCTTGAAAGGCAAACTGGCTTTTATATTCTTTTCTATTAAAAAAAAAAAACCCTTTTAAAACCATACTGTAATGTTATTTTTTCCCCAATTTTTTTCAGGGTTTGGGTTTTCTTCCTAGTTCTTGTGATTTTCCAGTTTGTGATTGGGGACAAGAGTACTCAGCTACCCTGAATATTATTTTCTTGTTTTATTTCCTAACTGGATGAAGAAGTAATGGGAATCCTAAAGACCTGAAGTATTCTGTCTTGCTTTGTTGTTTGTTTTTGTAGTTGGGTTTTTTTTGTTTCTATTTTTTTGGTTTTTTGGAGGGTCATTTTTGTTTTTTTGTTTTGGGTTTTGGGATTTTTTTTCCCCTTTAGAAAGATATTCTGAACCAGCAATCTGAGCACTTGGTCAATAGTCTGCTGTGTTTTAGTTTGTGGTATAAACTTGGCTTTCACTTGCTGTTGGGAAGATTTAAGGGGACAGAAAAATCCATGCAAAAAAGTCGTGTGGATAAATCAGTGGTTGTTTGCCTGCCCCTCTGTGGATGTTGCACATAGAAAAGGGAATTCCTCTGCCAAATGTCCCATGTGTCATTGGACAAAGGCCATGTTAAGATTTTTTTTTTTAATAATGGGATTTTTTGAAATAACAGTCCTTAAACTTTTAGCTTTACTGTCTCATCGCAATTGCAGCATTTCTCACATCATTCCTAGGAATCCTTTCCTTTAATTCACCTCCTGAATTCACTTCTTTTCCCTAGTCCTGAGCTCCTACATAAATACCTGCTCTCGTGTCCCTCCTCTGAGAGTCTGGATCCACGGATGCCTTCGTGATGGATTTATAACTCGCAAGGCCCCTTGGATTTCTCGAGGATGAAAGACAGTGTTTGTACAAGATCCCTGCCCTCATGACAGAATTTGGGGAGCTTTCTCTGGAAGGAACCTTCCAGGCACTTGTGAGTTCACGTGTCAGTGGTTTCTGCCCCTAAGAGCGAAGGTAACCCTGGGTTCCCTCCAAGCCTCACACCAGGAATGTGTTTTGATGGAGCGTGGACTCCAGGGTGATTCACATAATTAATGTTGGATTCATGGACCTCTGGAAAGGAGGAGATGTTTGCACTGACCTGGGCTCCATCAGGACAAAGCTTCCTTTATTCCCACAAGTTATAGCCTTGTTTTATTCTGTTTTTTGGTTAAGTGCAATAAAACAGCCAACAGTTCCTGGCAGTGAAGCAAAAAACTGCCTTCTTCCTCTGCCCCCCAAAACCAGAATAGCTCCCTTCAAATTGATAGGGAATGAACCCAGGCCATTCCTGGACACTGGGAGGTTTCCCCCTCCTCTCCAAGAGCATTTTCTCCCCCTGAGACTTCCACCTCAGGCCACCAACTGGCAGCTTGGCCATTCCCTTGACCCACTTGGCAGTGACTGATTGTGGGGACCTCTTTTGCTGTGGAAAATGTGGAACTGATTGTCTGGGTGACCCCGCTTGACCTGGGGAATTCTGCATTTAACCTGGCTTCAGACATAATAAACTGGAGTAATTAGCAGAGAAATTCAGTGGTGACACGTCTAATTGATTGGAAATGCCAGTGCCCGACGAGAGCGGAGCGCTGGTGAGGGCTGGGGTCGTGGGATGCTGTCAGGGAAAGGCAGGGAAGGAATGTGGAGCCTGCTGGAGGTTTGCTTTTCTTTGCAGCTGAGAATGCTGCAGGTTTGCTTTTCTTTCCAGCTAATGGCCTCGGTGAACACGCTATCCATCACTAATTACTGATCCCTCCACTCAGCACTTTCCCAAGGTTGAGCTCACACCTCTGGGAAAATCCACCTCAATCTCTGCACAGTCCATCTCAACCGTGGGCTTGCAAAGAGAAAAAAACACCTTTTGTGGTGCTTATCTGAAAATCCACCAGCTTGTGCCTCCCCGAGGAGGCAAGGGTGGGGCCTTTTTGGGAGACCATTTCTTTTTCAGATCATGGATTAATTATGTCTCTGTGTCAACGTGGATCTGTGATATCACTTCCCAGGCTTTGCATTTCTGCTTCTAGATAGATGACATTTGAAAAAATAAAAGATTTAAATTAATTTCTCTTTTAGAATTGTGTTTAAAAGTGGGCATTTTGCTGTCCTGGTTTGTGGCAGGGCCTGAGGACTGTGTGTGTGCACACCTTGGAGCGAGGTACCCTGTGGCATGGCACCAGGAATGGCCTGGCAGTGTCTCCCAGACAGTCTTGGACGTGGTTCAGGGATGACCACAGCCAGTGACAGTTTCTGAGAGGCAGTTTGGCTGCAGCTGCTCCATTTGCAGGCTGAGGGAGCCAAATGAGGTGTAATTCTGATGTTCTGTACTCACTGGCCTCAGGACCAGAGTGTGAGGCAGGCAAATTAAACTTCTCAGTGCAGGCACAACTGTCCACACTGTGGCACAGGGTTGTGTGATTTGTGTAGGAGGGTTCAGAGTCTCTGCTACTCATTGTGGCCTTCCAGTATTTGGAGGGAGCTTTAAAAGAGGAAAAATGATTATTTACATGGACAGGAAGTGATAGGACAAGGGGGGATGGTTTTAAACTAAAAGAGGAGGGATTTTGATTAGATGGAAGAAATAGGAAGAAATTGTTCCCTGTGAGGGTGGGGTGGCCCTGGCACAGAGTGCCCAGAGGAGCTGTGGCTGCCCCTGGATCCCTGGGAATGTCCAAGGCCAGGCTGGACGGGGTTTGGAGCACCCTGAGACAGCAGAAGGTGTCCCTGCCCTTGGCTAGGAGTGAAATGAGATGATCTTTAAGATTTCTTCCAACCCAAACCATTCTATGGGATGTAAACAGATAATATTTATATATTATTAGTGATTTCTTCAAAGATTTCCTGAAGGGCTACAACATTTCCCTAACAAACTGCCTTTGCCTTCGTGTGGGATTTGGAGCAGGCTGGGGGTGAATAAGGTTCTTTCCCCCCACCACACAAGAGGTTTTGTGGGAGATGATGATGAGGAGCTCATCAAAAGCAAAACAGAGTACCTGAACCTCCTGCACACGTGGAGATGTGCTCTAATGCTCATGCCAGGCCAGAGGGCAAGAGGAAAGTCACGTCACAGAGACATTACCTGGCACTTTTACACATTTCCATCCCCAACCCCAGCGGGATCACCTTATCTGCCAGGGAAGCATGGCTGGGCTGGAAGGCAGCCTGTGCCTGGCAGGGCACGGCACCACTGCAGTAATGCATCCACAAATGGGAGGCTGCCCAGGGGCTCTGGGGATAATGGAGTGCCTGGGCTAATAAAATTAGCCTGGCATTCACAGCCTGAGTGGGGAGGAGGGGAACTGTCCCTTTCACTCTTCCCAATCATCCCCTGACATCTCATTCCAGCCCAGGAAGGGAAGCAGGCAAGGGGAAGCCTTCCAGCAGAGGGAAAACGTGTGGAAAAAAAAAATAAAGCGGAAAAAAAAAAAAAAAAAAAGCTGGGGCTTTCTGGCAAACCAAAGGGTTGGGCTGGGGTGACAATGGGGGCCCTGAGCCACCGTCATGCTCCACCAGCCACCCTTGGGGCAAGGTCGGGAATGCATTTGTCACTCGAGCTCCAGACAGCAAACGAGGCTGATTTAATTAACCCAGGGAGCCCTGCTGGCCTTGTCTGCAGGAGCTCAGGACAGCAGGGCTGGATGAGTGGAGGCAGGGAGAGGAGGGACAGGGGATGAGGGCAAAGACACGAGGCCGGCAGAGCATCAGGAGCCATCTCAAAGCACTTTGCTTCTCACCACTGAAAGCCCTTCACAATTAGTCTTGCTGTGATTTACATCTACTCTAAGGCATCTGCATAATGGGATATAATGCACAGGAAATGCAGTCATGAGCTTCTGAAAGCTTTTTTGGGGCTGACAATTCCACAGAGCACGAAATCTCCCTTTTCCCTGCAGCTGGAAGCCAGTCTGGCCTTTACAGAGCGTGGGCTCATGGGCTAAAATGGCAAAAATTTCCCTTTGGTGTGTCTGAACTATCAGTCCTATTTAGGAAGTGTCCAGACTTGCCTTTCCTTTTCCACCTTTCTGATGGATTTATTGGGATTTATTCTTACCTCAGCACCAAGCAGGAGGATTTCCACCTCTGGCAGAGTCAAGCCCAGGTGAATGTTGCTTTGCTGTCAGTCAGGGGCAGACCTGGGGCTGGGGGAAGCTGGGCCACCTCTGGCCACACCTGGCAGACTTTGGTGGGCAGGTCTGCCCTGGGAGACATCACTCCTGCTTGTAGAAAGTCACCTTGGCCAAGGAGCTCTGAAATTTTAATGCTCCCCACCAAATATTGACTCTCCGAGGACGTCTGAGTAAGCCTTTAGTGGAGAAGTCGATATTTGTCTGATGTTTCAATGGATAATGTTGCTTTTCTCTGAATTTCCTCTGGACTCTGCTGGCCTCTCCCAAACTCACTAGACGGTGGCAGAAGCAAGATAAAAACATGGGAGGAGGAGGGAGTGCTCCTTTTGGAGGGTTGTTTAGTGCTGTCCACTTCTCCCTGCCTTAATGAGGCTTTTTGTTGGGTGCCTCTCTCTAAACTCAGCCTCTGAGCCTGGTGTAATCACTTCCAGCACACAGAAGTCCTTCCCCATTTGGCTCTCCCTCGCTCTCAGTGGAATTTGGACAGCCAAAATTTACCGTGGACACAGCAGAAACGTTGCAATAAATGAAAACACATCAGCAATTTTCCCATGACAAACATTCCTCTTCGCACTGGAGATCAGTGCGAGATAATCTCATCACTGCATCCTGAGTGGGCTTGAGTGAGTCTGATCTGTCCTGCTGGGAAAAGAAGCTTCAGGTGAGATTTTAGGCAGGGTTGTAGCCATATATCAGTAATGGAAGACAAATATGTCTCTCTTTCCCTGCTTTACTGCAGCTCCTCAGTTGAACTCTGCAGCAAGGGCTCCATTCTGCCCTTGGAAGTGGTCATTCTGCCTCCTTGGGCAATTTAACTTCTGTCCCCTAGAAGTCTGAGCTGCAGAAGGATCCCAGTGGGGTAGAAGTAAATATATTGCCTTGCAGGCAGCAAAACCACTGCTGCAGGTTAGATTTCTGCCAATTTACCAACCATTAGAGACTCACTCTAAGTTGGCTGTGCCTCCTAAGAAAGAATAATCCGGTAAACAGTGTAGCTCTAATATACTGAACAATTAAAGAACTTGTTTCTGACTGAAGTTGAAATTCATTATATTTCCATTTGTAAGGCGTGCTGGGCAGGTTTCAAAATAAGCGAAAAAAAGGAGCTAATTTATATTTCTGTGCTTGTAGCAGCTAGTAAATAAATCCAGGTGCACCAGGGGACTTGGGAGACTTTCATTTCAATGGCAGCTTGGGCGTCTGGTAACTGTGGGAGTCTGGGCCTAAAATAAATGCAGAAGAACAGTTTTCAGGAGCAAAGGGCATGGGAGTTGTGGGTGCAACTTCTTTGTTTTAAATTTAGTCACAGAATCCCAGAATGTTTTCTGTTGGAGATTACCTCGTTCCACCCGTGCCGTGGGCAGAGACACCTCCCACTATCCCAGGGTGCTCCAAGCTCTGTCCAACCTGGCCTTGGACACTGCCAGGGATCCAGTTTGACTCTCCAATGCAGATTTTATCCCACCCAACTGCTGGTTGATGCCTTCACAGATCTGTGGCATGTCTGAAAGGCATCCCTATCTGGGATTGACATTTTTGGTGTGGTCACCTCAGCAGGGCAGCCTGGGCTGGCAGGAGGTCTGATCAATATTTGTCTGGCCAAGGAAGGGAGTGAGTGATGCTCATAGGAGCAGTGTCATATTTAAAAGGTGTCTCCACTTAACTGGAGGTCACAGTGTACACTCTCCTTGAGTGGTGGCATCATTTCATAAAAAAGCTTTTTCATTAATTAAAGTCCCTTAACCTTGCATCGTGCTCAGGGTTTGGTATAGAGGCTTATTTTTTTTTTCTGATCAATATATATTACCATATTTCCTAGAAAGAAGCTTTCGCCCCCTCAATTAGCTGAGGAAAAAATTATTGTGTGCATTTGAAAGCATTTTGTGCCTCTAGTATCCATTAAGAAGATCAGAGCTGCAGTTTTCTTGTTCTTATGGACTTTTGTCCATATCAGTTACCCAAAGGAGCAGAAAGCATTGTTTTCTCTCGTTCAAATGACATTTCAATAAATGCCAGGGGAAAATGATGATTCTGTTATGCCTTTTTGAATTTTTTATTTTTTTTTTATTATTATTTTAATGCTTGAGAGAGAGGGGATGAACTCATGAAAATACCTCAGCCCACAAATCAGGAGTTTTGGGGTTGTGATTTCCCTGCAGCAGGGTCTGGCATTTCTTCTTATGTAACACCCAGGGCCACTGATTTTGATGAGGTTTCCAGGCAGGAACATGCTTATTAATTTACCCTCAGAATTAATGGAATTGGGCAGGAGAGGAGAACTGTTTCATCTCCCAAACCTTCCCTCGTTTCCAACTTCCAGCACTCTGGGAAGCCTTTGGGCAACTTTGCACTCCCAATCCAGGGGCAGAGCCCTGCAGGTGGACTCACCCCCGCCAGCAAAATGTCCTCCTTCCCTCCTGCTGGGCTGGAATTAATATTCTTATTTCAATCCCTTTGTACGGGAAAAGCTAAAAATTAATTGCCTGTGCACACGAGAGGTGAACAAGCAGATGCCCAGGAAAGCACAACAGAATTATTGAGTGATTCTGCTTTAATTAAGTGCATCAGAGAGCTGGGAATGGTGGGGCCCCGTGCTTGGTGCCAGTAACATCATTGAGAGGAGCATGTGAAGGGATGGCTGCTGCCAAGGGATGATGGAAGGTACTCAAGGAATATAGAAAGCTATTTTAATTCTGGCTTCCTTTGAGCAAGCTGGAGCTACAGCAAATAACCATAAAACTACTGGGGCAAAGCTGCAAATGCACCAAGGGCATCCCTCAAGCACTTATCTCTGTGAGGCCTGTGAGAAGGGACACCTTTTATCAATGAGAGGGGAGCCAGCAGAGCTGCAGCTGTGAATTCCCTGCCAAAAAGGGCTGCAGGCAGCATTTGCAACCTCTGCCTGCAGCTGGCACCATCCAAACCACCCAAGAGGGAGGAATCTGGGGGCATCCTCCCTTCTGAGCTGGTGAAGCAGATAAAGCAAACAGAGAAAGCGTCCAGGCACCTGCTGTTGATGGGAGAGGGAAATTGGCCCTTTCAGGGTGAAATACACTTGAATTTCTGCAGGTTCTACTTTAGGATAACATGAGGTACCCTCAGCAGTAGCTGCTTCACAGCAGTGCTTGCAAAGAGAGCCAAAGCAGCTCATTTTAGGGAGTTATTTGCAATGTCTGTCAAAAATGATTTCCACTTCAAGTCTCCTCTACAGCACAGCTAAGGGATCTTGGCTTGTCTCCACTGTCCATGTTATTTCTCCTCTGGATTCTCTGTGATCCTTACAGAGGTGACAGAAACTCTGGCTCTGCCACCAAGGAGCAGCTCAGATTTTTGTCCAAGGCTCACCCCAAAGCAGAGACCAGGCTGTTGATAATTATACCAATCTTTCTGCCACAGTGTCAGCTCGTGGCTTTGTCTCTGCTGGGCAATTAATACTTTTTCCCCCCAGGGAATTAATTCTCATCCCTTTGGGAGAGTGCAGCATTTCCCTTTTCATTTCCCTCTGTCCCCAGTTTGCCTGGGTGGTTTCTCTGTGCATCTGAGGTGGCCTCAAAATCATCATCTGAGTCATGATTTTAGGGTCTGCTTCCCAAAGAATGGCCAGAAATGAGTTCTGAGAAGTCACAAAATTATATCACGTCTTCACCTTGAAGTCTGAGTGTTTGGACTGGACATTCTGGCAAACTCAAGCTGTTTTTGACTTTAGAGCCATCAAGATTTTCTTGCCACCTTCTTCTGCTCTGGCTCCTGGGCACTCTTTAAAGGAGAGATCACACTCCAGGGACCCAGATCCCACACTGAGAGATGCCCCACCTGGAATCAGCAGCATGGCTCACACATCCAGGGGTGTCAGGATGACTGCAGCTAATCCTCCAGTAATTAAAGCCTTTCAGCCCTCAGTTCCAAGCCTTTAAAGACACAAACTCACATCACTGCTGCAGGAAATGTGTCCGGGGATCCCAGAGGTGAAAGTGCTGACAAAGAACTCCAGAGAAATTGGGAAAAGCAGTGATCCATGGCAAAGCCCTTCAAGGGCATTTGTGGGGGTGTTTCTCAGAGTGCAGCAAGCACAGAGGGAAGCAGGGAATTTGTGGGAATGGCTCCCTGGGGGAGCTGAGGTGTGGAAGCTCCTTGGCTTGGTTCTTATGGGCAAATTGCAGTCGGGATCAGGACATTCCTCCTAAGGTTTTGTTCATCTCCTGGGTTATTTTCATTCTCCTCTAACCTTCTGAGCAATGCACTGGTTCAGCTGCTGTTCCTTAGATGTTGGAGGATATTCTGTTAAACTCTGTAGTTGTGCTTTAATGCATAAAGTTGTTCTTCAAATCACAGAATCAAAAGGGTTGGAAAAGTCGTCTAAGATCATCAAGCCCAACACCAAACCATGTCCTTAAAAGTCACATCCATGCATTTTTTGAACACTTTCAGGCTTCTCTGAAACAGAAAGATAAAGTCAACAAAAAGCCCAGATCAAGTGCTAAGGGTCTAGAAACAGCTAAAGATGGACCTAAAGCTTGAACCACGCTAAAGGGAAAGAAGAAAATGTAAATTATCTCCATTTATCATCATAACTGGAACCTCAAAGGTGCTGTCAAGTTTTGGTAGAGGTGCAAAGGGAAAGCAGGGCATGGCCTGTGGATGGAATAACAGAGCTGCAGGAGAGCAGTAAAATTGAAAAATAACTTCAGAACTGTGGAGATTTTGGCACAACCAGTGTGGTGCTGCTACCAACCAGCCTGGGACCACTGGGAGCCTTTGGGCAGGGTTTGGATTGTGGCCAGAGAGGAAACTGCAGCAAAAGATTAGGAGGATATTGGGATCTTCACTGGGGTTTTGTGCACAGAGACCTTTTAGGGCAGCCCTAAACACATCACAACAAAAGTGCATTTTGTCATGCTCTGGGGCAGTGTCCCAGGTCTAGCCCAGCACCTCAGGTAGGGAGGAGATCATCTGGCAAAGATCAGCTCCAGCCTAGACAAGCTGAAAGTGAGCAGCCATTCCCAGTATCCAAAGCCAACTGGACCTCTTCCTTTTCATGTGCCCACAAAGACACTGCAATTCTGCACTGCTCCTTTAATTTTTATGGCATTTTGCTTCTTTCTGTGGCGTGCAGGAACTTGCAGTCTGCTCATAGCAACATAAGATCACAGCGTGGTCTGCTTTATATCTGCATCTGTACGGAGTCACACAATGTTTCTCCCAGCATGCAGAATGAATAAATTCTGGAGTAATTTTTCATTGTTGCCTTTACGAGCTTCAAGAGAAAAAAAAAATAAAGAGAAAACCTCCAAAACCCTCAAAAACTAATAAATAATTTATTCTGATGAAATTGCAGTTTATTATGCTAGACTTTAGATATCCCAGAGTGCCTGTGGGATCTGGGACATCTTGTCTATATTCACATTATATCAATTTTTTTTTTTTTTTTAATCAGGGAGTGCATGAAGTTTTTGTGTGTATTTGCATTTGTGGGAGAGTGTGTGCATGTGAATGCAGGAAACAGGCACAAAGAGATGTAGTTTCTTTTATCTGTACATGAATCATAGAATGATTTGGGTTGGAAGGGACCTTAAAGATCATCCAGTTGAATATTTGTAAAAAAATTAGATCCAACCCTCTGTTTTGGATATGCAGGCTCCTTTCGTGATCCAACACAAATGATGGATTCTTGACCCCTCTCTCCAGAGCAGGACTGGTCACTGGTGGTCACTGGGGTCCCTGGTGAACTTTTTATCCATTCTAAACAACCATTTATTATACACCAGATGAACTTGTGTCCTCTTTCTATGTGCATATGTGGGTAAACACATTGAGGTTTGTTCAGTGGACCATAATAATATGACTTTATGTGGCTCTATAATCAGAAAATTTCAGTTTTCTTACCATGCACATCCAGGTGAGTACCTGGGGTGGGGTTGCTGCACGTACAGAAGTGTCTGTCCACAAGATAATCAACTCTACAACATTCCCCAGTGTAAGGAGACTCTAGGGAAAATAAACCCAGGAGAAAAGCAACAAAAAAAAACAACCCTAATCTGTGTGGGCTTTTTTAGAAGCACCAAAAAAAGTGACATTTAGGGTTATCTTCTTGTTGTAGCTGATGGGCTGAGGTCACCTACAGAGTCACAGAATCAAGGGTGGTCTGGGTTGGAAGGACCTTAAAGCTCATCCAGTCCTTAAAGCTCATCCAGTCCGTGCCATGGGCAGGGACAGCTCCCACCAGACCAGGGTGCTCTGGGTCCCATCCAGCCTGATGTCCAGGGTCCCATTAGCAACCAGGGTGCTTGGCCTGGCCTTCCAGAAACAAGGCTTGGCCACTGACCTTCCAGGTAAATCGTTTCTGTTTTCTCTCTTTGTTATTCTGATCTGTAGGAGATCAAGAGATTTGATTTCCAGGGCCTCTCTCCCTGAATTTTCTGCCACTCTCATCCATTTAGATGTGGACCAGAATGTCTTTTAGTCCATGTCTGCCTCAGGGCTGGGTTTGGCTGGACACCAGGTGCCCACCACCCAACCAGTCCATCCCTCCCCTCCTCATCAGGACAGAAGATGAGATGTAAAAACCTTGTGAGTCAGCATAAAGGCAGTTAAATAAAGCAGAAATGAGAATCATGCACAGAAGCAAAGGAAAACAAAGGATTTTTTCTCTACTTTCCATCAGCAGGTCACGTCCAGACACTTCCCAGGAAGTAGGACTTCAGTTTATAAATATGAATATTTTACTAACAAATCCAACTCCTCTTACTCCTTTTTCTTAGCTTTTCCTGCAGAGCAGACACCATATGGTCTGGAATATCCCTCTGGTCAGTTTGGGACAGCTGTCCTGGCTGTGTCCCCTCCCAGGATCTTGCCCACCCCCAGCCTGCTGGAGAGGGGAAATGTTGGAGAGACAGCCTTGATATTGTGGCCAAAACACTGGAGTGTTACCAACACCTTCCCATCTGCCAGTGCCCGGCTCTGTGAGCGATCTGGGAAAATTAACTCCATCCCAGCCAGGCCCAATCCGAGGGCACAACGCCGTGGGATTCTCCCTCAGCAGGGAAACCTTGCCACCTAAATGAAACGGCAGAGATAAACGAGTGCTCTGCCAGCGGGCTCGTTTAAAATGAGACAACCCAGAAACTCACACGGAGCGCAAGGAAAACAGGGAGCTGGGAAAAGCAACGCCTGGACTCTTCCCTTGGTGGTGTCCAGGGGCTGGTTTGCATTGGGAAAGGCAGACTGAAAGCTGGGATGTGACATCCCTACAGGATGAGGTCTTAGGGAGATGAGCCAGCCCAAGCAGAGGGGCACAGCGTCGCTGCTGCTCCCGATTGCTGCTGCCCCTTGCTCAGGCACGCTCCGGGATCAGCATTTCCAAGCAAACCTGGGTCTGAATCTCCCTTAATGTGCCACTGGCTGCTTCTCCTGACCTCTTCCACGCTGCCTATTACCTCAGCTCTGCTTCCCCTCCCTTCTGATCGAATTACTAAAGCACACAGTGGAGTCTCTTGGCTCAACAAAATTTAATGACAGTGACAACAGAGGAGGATAATAAAGATAAATCAGCTGCTCCCAGGAAGGAAAGATGAAGTAAGAACAGAGTGTGTTAGAGGGATACACCACGTAGTGACCCCGGTGTGTGCATGTCCCTCAGCATCCCTTTTCTCTCAACATCTGTGAGAGAAAAGGCAGGTTTTTCCTGCTTTTTGGGGGATTTGACAGGGAAAGCAGAGAGCAGAGGGGACCAAGGCACTGCAGATTTCTGCCTTGGGCTTGTACTTGTTGTGGAATTTGGGGCACATCACCACCTCTTCTCCACCTCCTCCCCAGGCTGGAGGCTGAGAAGAGACCAGGAGAGGTTTTTCATTATGGAAAATTGTAACGAAGATCAGACCTGGGGTTTTCATCTCATCCCTAGCCCTGCGTATTCATGTGACCCACACAGTTAGAAAAGGGAAACAGAGTTTGTAAAGGAGCTCCTTCATTCTCAATGCCTATAAATCCCTGGGCACACCAAATCTGGCTAATCCAGCCTTTTCTGACAAGGTTTCTCATGGAAGCTGAGGGAAGCAGAGACTGCAGTGACTGTGACTTCTGAAATCTCTTCTCTGACATTCACCATGTTTCCAGTTGCAGAGCATTTCCTTTTTAATGATAATTCCCAGGAAAAAGTCCCTCGCCCTTCAACTGCAATCGCTCTCTCCTCTCCCACCAGGTTGTTAAATGTTTGCAGAGTTGCCCTCAACAGCCCAGCACAATACAGTGAGCTGGAGCTGAGACCTCCTGCGAGCTCCATAAACTTAATGGACATCCTCAAGAACTTTAACTGGGAAGATTTAGTTCCCGAAGAAGAAGGAAACAAACAGCCAGAGCAGCTTCGTCTGCCTGTTGTCCCTCATTTTGCCAGAAACAGCTGTTCACGCTGGGATTAGCTCAGAGGTTTGTACTGAGCAGAGTCTGACTCACAAGAACAAAAACAGGAGATCATTACATCTCAGTGCAGGCTCCAACTGCTGCGGGCTGCACGGGGAGAGAGAAAATTAACTGGAGTGGGAGCTCGAGCTGCAGAGTCGCTGCACAACTTCTGCTTGTGACAGGGGAGAGGGAGGAGGGAGCACATCCAGCTCTGTGGAGCTGCAGCCAGGGGAAGGAGGAGATGACTGCCAGGCTTCCCTTAATGCAGCCCCTTTGGTCAGGATTCACGTGAAGCGACTGCTCAGGAGGGGAGGAACAACATTAATTATTTTACAAAGATGCTACTTATGCAGAAATTCCACTTCCCTCCAGACAGTGAGTGATGGGAACAATTTGCCCATCTTCTTGAGGCAGGTGGCAAATCCACCCTCACATGAATTTCTCAGTGAAGGATAATCTGTGGGTTAGATTAGAGGCATTATTTCCACACTTTAGTGGAAGGTGTCCCTGTCCATGGCAATGGGGCTGGACAGAGATGATCGTGAAGGTCCATTCCTACCCAAACCATTCCATAATTCTGTGGAAATGGGTGGTCTGGTCCAGGAAGTCATGTTGGACAAATCATAAGGGTTGGAAAAAATGGGCAGAAGCACAAGACAGAATCGAGTGAGAGCTCTTCATCCTCACCTTATTATTGTTTTAAACAAGGAACCATCATCCCTCTACGTGACATAAAAATTTAATAGCATGTGGAATATCAGAGAACAGCTACTGATTTAACAACTACTTCCTTTCTTCTAATAACTTATTTTTTAACAGTGATAAAAGCTCTGGAGGGGAGAGATGAAAGCAGGAGGTTAAAAGGTTGCTTGGACAGTCTTTCACATTAGATCTGTGCAGCTCAGGGGCTCCTCTCTTCTCATCCTTGTCAGGGGATGGCTTGTGGGTGGAAACAGCTCTACAGACTGTTCTTGTAAGTCCTGAGGAGCCCACAGGGCTTCACCAGACAGGCTCTCAGCCCCAGTTCCATGCTGATGTGAACTCGGGGTCACTGTTCTTTGTGTTTCTGTCTTTCAGGCAGGACTCGCCCCCACCTTCAGCCCTGTAACATAATAAACAGTGCCCTGAAATGCTCAGTAAACCCATTTCTCCATGGGTAAGTCATCATTGCCTGGAACAGAGCAGGCTGCACTTCCATCATCTCCTGATGGCTGCTCTAAGTATTTCTTTTTATTTTCACCTTAATTTATTTTTGCACTACTCATCAAATAACTCAGTATTGTCATGGCCCGATGGCCAAACCACAGAGCACCAAAATTCATGAGAAAACCTTTGTGACAACAAGACCTGGAGCTGCTGCCTCAGGGTTTCCTGGCACCTTGGTTGGCTGTAATCAATGCTCCTGAAGCCCTGGCTACCCTTCCACGTTGGCCAAAGACCTGGAGTTGTGTTTTGCTGCTCAGCCCCACCAGCTCTGCCTTGCAGGAATGGTTATTTATACCCCAGCACCATCTCTTTCCTCTCAAGTGGGGAGACAGATGAAAGTCCAGATTTCCCCTCTGTTAAGTCACCAAGTGTTATTTTGAGCATCTTCTGGAACAAATTCATTGTCATCTCTCAGAGTGAGGACATTGGAAGGCCCTGCCACATGCTGTATTGATCCCTTGACTTGATTAGTTGGTGTATTGAATACCCCTGCTTTTCTAATCTAATTAATGCAAGATAAATACTCCATGCAGGGGCCTGGAGTCACGTTCCAAGAGTAATCAGGGACTGGGACTGATTAAAGCCAGAAAGCTTCAAGGATAATTTATGGACTACTTGACACTGCTGGCAGGTTGGGGTATTTGGGAGGGCTCTGTGTGGTCTCTGGCTCAAAGTTGCCTCCTTGGCGGGCTCCATGTCCAAATTCCTGCTGCACCCTCAGTAAGACAGCTTTGAGTTTGAAGGGGTTTAACCTCAGGGGTGAGACACCAGCCTGGAGGTGAGGACATCTGGTTTCACATCTTACCAGCAGTGGGAGGACACTGTGCCAGGAAGGCAGACGAGTCACTTCATCTCTGACCCTGAGAAAACCACCACACGTCGTGGCCTGATAAAAACACTGAGCACCAGGCTTGTGAAGACTTCATTCTTATTTGGGAATCTGTAAGGAAACAGAAATAAATTATTGAGATGGAGCTCAGTTGCAGTTTGTCCCTGTTTCAATACAGATCTTGGTGTTTCAGGACAAATGAATGCTCTGGATCAAGAGGGTTAACTGGAGCAGGGAAGGTGATAGTAGTAATTCATGTCACATGCATTAATTAACTCACTCCCACCAGGAGGGAAATAACACCATCAATGCTGTGAGGGACAGGGCAAAGAGGCAGTGGGAATTTTCATGCCCAAACAAGGGCAGTGTGTGCTACAGACATGGCTGAGATCCTGGAGGTGAATTTAGTTCCAGTCACCTCCTGAGGTAAACCCTAACTCCTATGGAAGGAAGCCTGGCTGGGTGGATTGTGACAGAGGATTCCTCTTCCCTCTGCTCTGTCCTCCATCAGTGGTGGCTCTTGTGACACCTGGCCATAGGATGTCCATCCTCCCACACCTTGATGAGCACAAAGGAGAAGTGAGGAGTGGAAATGTAGTCTGGTTTCAGGCCTGAAGTTCCAGTTTTCTCAAGTTCTGCTTTTCTGATGTTTTGGCTTTCTGAAATTCTTTTCCCAGGGAAAATGGGAACAACAAGATGAAATGTTTTTGCAACAATATCTTTGTTGTGCATTCCTTTTGGGAGGAGATATCTCTCTTGATGTCCCTCTGGTTTGACCAATGTGGGTGAAGAGATTTGTCTTTCTCACACCAATCACATTGATCTGTGGAAAATTGTATATAAGGGAGAACAATCCCTAATGAAAACGATATTAGCCTTCTTGATGATTTGGAGTCTGTTGTGTGTTACCAGAAATAGCAACATGGAAAGGTGGAATTCTAGTGCAGTCTGTGGAGAAACTGCTCTAAAATGTCTCCAGAGTGTGGGACAGGAGTCTTCTGTGAGAGGTGGTGAGCAGTGAGGGTTGGGCCACACTCCACCTGCCCAGACTGCAATTACCCTGTAGTTGGAATGGCGTGACATTTTTTCCAGGGAATAGGGAGCCCGGGCACAGGGTCACTGATAGGAATAGCAGGGCCATCTATTCAAACCCCTTCCTTTTGCATATATGTTTTCCCAGGTGAGAGCACAGCTCTCAAAGCCAGGGGAAGGCAAGGGCAAGTTCAGCAGCCAGATGTAATTGCATTTTCCTCCACAATTGCCTCCAGGGCTGAACCACGGCCCTCCTGCTCCTGCCTCTCTCCTCACAATGCATCAGAGAGAATTGGTGTAAAATCCAGTTAAAAGGCCACTCTCGGGTCTCAGCTGCTGCAGCACAAATTGTGGATGAATTTCCCCTCTCCCATATCCGCCTGATGGGTTTTGTCACCCAACCCCATATGGCTGGGCTGGGTTTCGTTCTCCCAGCCTGGCCTGTGGGTCTCTCCTCATGGTCCCTGTAGCTGTTCCTGAGCTCTTTCTGAGCAGGGCTTGCACTGCAGGCTCCCTGTTTTACAGCGGTGTCATTACACAAAGATTTCTCTTCCTACACGTGTAAAAGGGAGCCCGAGATTAATGGGGTGTTGGAGTGGATAATCACAAATCCAGCTGCCCCGAGGTAGCTGAGAACAGAGATGGTGCAGGGCAGGGGGAAAAGGGTAGTGGGGCCTGAGGGAGCTTTGTAGGGTACATTTATCACACTGTTGGCAGAGAGATGCAATTTATATGGACGGAGCATAAATCCCGTTGGAGTTGCAGGAGGCTCCACGTGGGCAGCTGAGCACCTGGGTCTGGTCTGGTGCTGGAGCTTGGAATGTGCTGCTGTGGTCATCCTGCAGCTCTCTGCTGTTCCCCTTCCCTTCCCTGCATTTCCTCCTCCCTTTCACATCTTGGGAATTTCCCTTCCCAGCCCTCCTGAGAGCCAGCCCCTCTCTGTGGGTGCAGGTGAGCAGGGAGGGCATTTCCCTATGCTCTGCCTGCTGGGAGACATCTCTGCTGGAGTTACTGAATTATTGGGAATAATTGGACTTATTGGAATGTTGGGAAAGCTCTGCTTTCTCCTCACCAAGCTATTGCCCAGGAGCAGGTTGTGCTCCAAGGATTGCTCCAAAAAGACCTCACAGAATGGTTTGAGTTCAAAGGGACCTTAAATCTCATCCAGTGCCACCCCTGCCATGGTAGGGACACTTCCTACCATCCCAGGGTGCTCCAAGCCCTGCCCAGCCTGGCCTTGGACACTTCCAGGGATGCAGGGGCAGCCCCAGCTGCTCTGGGAATTCCAGCCCAGCCAGGAATTCCTGCCCCACATCCCCCCAGCCCTGCCCTCTGGCACTGGTAGCCATTCCCTTGGCTCCTGTCCCTCCATCCCCTGTCCCCAGTCCCTCTCCAGCTCTCCTGGAGCCACTTCAGACCCTGGAAGAGTGTCTGTGGTCCCCTTGGAGACCCTCTTCTCCAGGAGTTAAGGATTCTGTCCTACTGGTTCTTGCTGGGTTTCGTGCTGTACCTCCATACCCTTCCCAAAAATCTACCAGGCACATCTCCTCTATATCATTAATTTTCCTCTTAACATCTGATGGGAAGGCTTGCTTACTTTTCCACAATCCTGAAAAAACAGCTTTTCCTTTTGGTTTTAGAACACAGAGGACCAATTTCTCCATTATTCTGTCCCTGTCACTATGGAGTCACTCTTCCCTGGATTTCAGCCATCCTTTGTGCACCCTCAGCTTCCACTTCCAATTTAACAACCACAAATTTGTTATTCTTCTCCAGTCTGCAGACACACGCACATGGAGGGGTCCCAAGAACTTGGAATAAGCCTTGGAAATGAAATAATAAATAGACACCCTCCTCCTTCCCTTCCTCACACATGCTACGTGTTGCTCCAGCAAATGCTGAATAAATCACTGAGCTATGGGGTAATAAATCTTTCATGAGATTAGGACCATCTGAACTTCAGCGATTGTGTGGGGAATGTATAAATTCACATGCAGATATAGAGTGAAGGAAAAAAAAAAAAAAGGGATCTTTAGATTAGTTATTAACTTTGGAAACACTTGATGAGTTTTGATTCATTAAGTGTTTCAAAGTCTTGTTAATTTAATAAGTACCGATGAGGCTGTAATGTAAGACAACAATCAGTAATTTGGAGGGGGGAAATAATAAAGTAGTCATTACACAGCAGAATGTTTAATCAAAGAATGTGGAAACTTACAGTTTCACATTAATTTGAAAAGGTTGGAGATTTAAAATTAATATTAGCTCTGACACAGGGAGGCTTTCTCTACAAGCAGATAGGGTTTATATAATTGCTTAGAATTAAAATGCCTGTAAATTTAATGGCTTCACCTCTTTAACTGGATCCTCAGGCTCTATAGGTAGAATAGAAACAGACCTAAACCAGTCACGGTCCTTCAAATCCATTTGGAATTTTGGCAGCAGACCTCAGGCTTTGGTATCCTTCTGGTGTCCTGTGCTGGAATGGAAGGGGCTCCCAGGAAACTGAGACACACCAAGGAAAACTCAACTAACTTTTGTCTACCATGGAAACATCTCTTGTTGTCCAGAGAAGTTTTGGATGCCTCTGGATCCCTGGAAGTGTCCAAGGCCAGGCTGGAGCACCCTGGGATTGGGGAAGGTCTCCCTGCTGTAAGAAAATGGCTTTAAGGTCCTTTCCAGCTCAGACCATTCTGGGATGATTCTGTGATGATGATTTTCACCTGATTTGTTTCCTGAGCCTCCACTGGCAGCCGGTGGAGAGACAGAGTTATATTCATGCTGTGACCTCTCCCACTTCCTGAGGTGCCTGTCCCAGGATTCCACTAATCCTTCTCCAGATCCTTCCCAGGATCCTGCCCCCATCCTTCCTGTGTCTCTGTGCTCTCCAAGGAGGGAGCAGGGACAGCTTGCTTACACATAGCCACGGGCATTTCACACATTCAAATTTATCCCCATGCCTGTGTCTGCCTGTACCTGTGAGTGTGTGGGATGTGTTTGTGCTGTACCTGTCTGGAGGATGGAGAAGAGAAATCCAGATGGGCACTGGTGCTGAGTGTCCAGCTCCAAGACAATCCAAGTCATTGCAGAACTATTTCTGGAACAAGGGCAGCTGGATGAGCTCTTGGAGCTGTTGGTGCTCCACCTTTTCCCAGGCAAGCCCCGTAATTCTAAGACTTATTATTTTCACATTTCTCCTCATCCTGACAGAGTTCATTCTCCCCATGGCTCTTCATTTGGTGTGGTTCTGTAGAGGACAGGGTGACACTCTCCAGCTAGGCAGAGTGGGAATGATGGTCTGACAAGCAGCAGGAGCAGATAAATGTGATTTAATTTGTCCTCTGTCTGGACTCAACTTGGGTAAGCAGGACAAATCTGTCCAGACACAGTTTGTCACTCTTTAAGTGTCTGTCCAGGCTTTCTCCTCTTCAAGGACAGGAGCAGGGAGCAGTCTCCTCTCACTGCTGGAAAATCCAGTCAGGATTCAGCTTGGATTCACCATTAGCAGGCAGGAAAGTTGGACTAATTAGATGGATTTCAGGCCTGTGTGGGCTCAGCTTTGCTGCTGCTCGTGTCCTGTGGGACTGCTGGATATGGAAAAGAGCTGACTTTGGGAAAAGCAGAGCAGGAGCCCTGCCTGGCTTTGCAAGGCTCTGCTTCCAGCACACAAAGGCTGCCTGTGGGTGCAAAGGGATTTTCCCCTCTGCAGAAACTCAAAACATTCAGCGTGTGTCTGCTCTCCCTGGGAGATCCTTATTGTCCTCTGGAAAGAGAAAACCCTGGACAAAGCAAAGTTGGGCTATTTGAAGGAGTCAGTTTGTTTGGAAAGGAAGAGTCTATATTCTTCTGGAGTTCAACCACTCTGGAGAGCAACCATCCTCTAAACACATATTTTTTTTTTTGCATCTTGGATGAATATTTTGTCCTGAAAACCATTGTTTAAAGACATGTTGACTTTCTCCTCTCTTATATATAGCAGTTCATTTCTTCCCCTTCCTTGCAGGAGACTAAAATGAAAGGATTTTTTCCTTTACAGACCATTTAGACTGTTCTCATTGTTATTTTTTGTTAATGTCCTTTTGGTAAGGGGAGGGGTGGAAAACCCCAGAAATATCCGAAATTCAGTTTGATCCCAGTTCATAGATTTATTCTGAGGGCTGGAAGTCATAACAAGGGAAAATTTGTTTACTGTATTTTTTTTCCCTAACTTCTGCCCTTGTACAGCTTCAACATCCTCCCAGTTTTTGACATTATTTCCTGTGCCCACTGAACACTTTTGCTCTGTATTTTTGACCCAGTTTCCATTGGCAGCACCCTTGGGTTGACAGGTCATGCTTTTAAATGATTCCTGTTCTTCCAAATAATGTTCTCTCCAAGATATTTTTTTTAATGATTATTTTTATTATGTGCTTTCATCGTGCCAGGAGCTGAATAATGATAAGGAGGCAAAGACACCTAATATTTATAAGATCACTGCAAACTACTGTGTGTCCTCAGGTGGTTTTATGCACAGCAAAGAGATTTATTTTGGGGTGAATAGTAGTTTCCAAATATATCTATACGGATGGATGGATGATTTGTAAGCTCTACTGATCTTCCCACAAAAAAAAAAAAAAAAAAAAAAAAAAAAAAAAAAAAAAGGAAAGGAGATTTTTCTGAGGAGAACTGGATGTGTGATTTTTATGGCATTCCCTTGATGTAGGGATGCACTTTGTTCTTCCTGTGATATCCATTAATTCCATGCAATGTTCGGGTAAACTGCAGGGCAGGCAGCCTCCAGTGCTGACCTGCAGCATCCCAGCTCCTGCCAGATTCTGGGCCAGTGGATAGGGAGGGGAAAGCAGGGGGATGAGATGAATTGTAATAAAATTTGTCGTTTTTCTTTGTCAAAAGTCCCGAGTCCTTCCACGACAATGGAGTGGGAATGAAAGGATCGGCTTTGAAGAGGGAACTAGAGGGAGCAAAAAGGTACAAAAGCCTGTAATGACCACGGACACAGGGAAAAACGTTGATGTAGGTGAGGGAAGATGAAACTGATGATTCCTGAAGTGAGTTTGATCAGAAAACTGGCACAGAAGGAGACCTGGAGGGGCTGGGAGTTGGGTTCTGTGTGCGGGCACATGTTGGGCTGTTGGCGTGAGTGTTCAGACACCTGGTTCAGCAGCAAGTTGTTACAAGAGTTATTTTGAGGTTGGAATTGATAATTTAATTTCTTCTGCTGTTCTGTTTTATTTGTGGGGGGAAAAAAGAGCATATTGTGCAAGAGAAATTCTGAGCAAAGGGTTTTCTCTGGCCTGAAACTGCATTTTTAGAGACTTTTCTGTACAGCTAAGTGGTCAGAGGCAGACAGGGAAAGCTCCAGATTTGAGTCAGATTAAAGAATAGGAAGAAAGGTCTTGGAATGCTGCATTGGCCACCTGCAAGCTTGGAGAATTACTTTTATTTTTTTCTTTGAACTTTCTTTAAAAATTACAGAAGTTATGATATGGGCAGAAAAGATGAGAACAGGTTAAAAAATATTACAGTGGTGCAAAACACTCTTCCCATTTACCTGTCTCCATAAATTCATCAGTGCTAGGCCATTAGTACAAATAAATGATGGTATGCATGGGAAGATGTTTTCAGCAGCAGATGTCAGATTATACCAAAGAATGAAGATAAACCCCAAAATTTCCTGATGGTTCTGGGGAGCTCTGGTGCCCAACCCTGATCCTACTTGAACCTCGGCTGTTTGTCTGCCCTGTGGGATGTGGGGGGAGCCCTCTCCTCACTCTGACACTATTTCAGGGTGAAATCTTGTTCCTGTAGCCAAACTGTTTGTGTGCCTGACTGGCTTTTGTCATCATCATAAAGGTCCAGTTCCAGGGAGGGATGGGCAGTGATGAAGTTGTGAAGAGCTGTGTCTTAACACCTGTAGAAAACACTTCAGAAAGGAGGAATAGCTCTGATTTTGCAGCAAAGTGGTGGAGGAAGGAGTGCTCCGGTGACAATGACAACTTTCAGTGACAGGGAGTGCCCAGGGTGTGTGTTCCTTGACTAGCCAGTGTCATGGCTCAGGGATTCCTCCCACGGTGGGGAAGGCAGAGGTGGAATGAGGGGCCTGGAAGCCCTCTGTGTGTGCCTGGTGATGGACCTACAGGGAAATCCTGCAGCTTCTCTGACCCCGGAATCCTGAGGATTTCACCCAGCACTCAAAGTATCAGACACAGCCAAGCACTATAAACAACCAGGAGCTCTCAAATCCACCCTTTCCCCACCACCTTCCCAGCAGGGATGGCCCAGAGCAGATTTTGGCAGGAACAGGGCTGCTTTTATCCTTCACACCAAAGGACTTGGCTCTTTGGCCTTTGGGATGCAGCCTGAGCTGGTTGGGAAGGGGACAAGGACATTCCCTGTGGTCTGTGCTTGGCCAGGCGTGGCGTTTGGGATGCTGGTTGGGATGCTGGTTGGGATGCTGTTTGGGATGCTGTGGTGAGTCAGTGGCAGCAGCAGCAGTGCTGCTGATGGGGAGGCTGTTCCTGGGAGTGTTTGCAAAGCAGAGGGGTGGCCTGGAATTCGCTCCATCTGCTGCAGAAGCAGGGACTGTGCTGCCCGTGTCGTTTAATGCCAGGGATTTCACACCGAGCTGAGCAGTCCTGGTTCACTTTCCAGAAAACTCCAGAAGCCTTTGCAGGACAGCTGTCCCAAAGAGAGCATCCTGCTGTGTCCTGGATGGACACACCGACCTGGCCAGCCTGGCAGAAGGGTTTCTTGATCAGGCCCTGCAGGAATTTCTCAAATCCCTCTGTGGTCCCAAACCATATTTGACGCACCAACTGTGATAACGTTGAGGGACAGTCAACAACCCAGCCTGCTGCTCCTCAGTGCTGCCAGACCCTGCAAGCAGCAGAGAAATGTCAGAATTCTCTTCCAAACAGCCACGTATTTCAGGACTGTTTCTCTCTATTCACTCTACGAGGAGCCAAAGCCTGGCATTCCTGGTTAATTGTCCATCTGAAAGGGGCACAGGGGCACTGGACTGGAGGTTGGGTGTCTGATTGTGGCCCAGTTGCATAAACCTGGAGTGGTGCTTTTATTATTTAATACAGAGAAGAACTAATTCTCAGTTAAAGTTGAGGCACTGTTGATCTTGAGGTGTATATGTGGTACACCTTGGACTGAAAGGAGAAATGTAAAGTGAAAACTATTAGTAAGAATTACTGCTGATAAACCATTTTGGGGGCTGATATCCTACCCCCTCTAAGATACTCCACAGACCAGAAGATGCTCTTATTTTTGTGAATTTTTAATTCCCATCCATGGCATGCCTGGCTTTATCCATGACTTAACCTCCCTTGCTTGACTGTCTCTTTTTCCCAAACAAGGTAAATTGAACAACCCTCAGACTCCATTTTCAACCTTCCACCATTTTCCTCTCTGCTGGGAATCCTACTGGAGCACTGGGATGTGCAGTGATGGATCCAACAGAAACCCTGCTGTTGCCCAATATTCCAGACATCATCTACTAGTAAACTTCATCGTTTTCCTTTGGGATACCTCAGCCAAGGAGGGATCTTTAAGTCTATTGATGCTGCATCTATGGAAGGGTTTTAACTCTGCTCTTGATGGACAAGTCCATCCTAGCAGCTCATGCCAAAATGCCATGCAGCAAGTGCTCACTGTGAATAATAATCAAGAAAACCAGGAATAAATAGCCTGTACATGCCACAGGAAAAATGTGGGGGGATTTTTCTACATCTACAAGTCAGATAATGTGTTTAGAGAAAATGAGTTAAATGGAAGTATCAGCCTGTAGCAGATTTAATAATCAGCTTAAATGTCTGCAAAAGAAATGGAAAAAACATTGTGGATATCCAACTCTTAACGCAAAACATTGCCTGATTTATTCAATTTTGAGTTGATCCAATAAAAGGTGGCAATTTAATCCGTTCTATTCCCTTACATTAACATTTTATACACAAAGACACAGATAGAGAGGAGCGAGAGATGGGTTGGAAATGGTTGGTGAGCTTGAGATGGAAGCTGGACCTACATAGTCTGAGTTCCTATGGGCATCCCTGTAGCCTGTGCTAGAAAAGGTCATTTCTAACAGCAGAACCCCAATCCTTGAGTCATTGAAGGAAGAGAAGACACTCAGGAGGTGAGGGATGAGATGGAAGCGAGACAGCCAACATTGTCAGGGGTAGCGTGACAAACCAGCTGCTCTGATCACATTCACAGCTTTGTCTTTTTGTTATTTCATTTTCATTACTTAATTACTTATATTCACATCCATAGCTTCCTATTTTACCTCCTTTTTTTTTTTTTTTTTTTTTTTTTTTTTTTTTTTTTTTTTTTCCTGTCCTCCTGCCTCCCTCCATGGCTCGTAACATTTTTTTTTTGGAAGGAGTGAGACAGAGAGTGAAGGTTCAGAGTGTCTCAAGCATGCAGAGCTTTCCAGACTGCTGCTTTTGCCATCCCCATCCTGGAGATGAGATGCAAGATGGATCTTCTTTTCCCTTGACTTGTTTGACAAACCTAATGTGCAGCTGCATAAAACATTTTCCCTCCAGGCAGTGGGAATGTCACACTGTGTCTCTGTTGGTGACATGGGCATATTTAAATAGGGTTTTTCTTACCAGACAGCACTTTAGGGGACTTTGTCCTGTCAAGTATCTCCCAGTGTTGGACACTGCATGGGATCTGGAGCACACTGCACACACACATGCCTGGCACAGGGGGTGATGCAGAACTGTCTCTATTATTTATTTGAACATTATTCTTACAGGATTCCTGTGACTGAAGCACACACCTCAATCTAGATTACAAACAGAGGCTCTCCTATGAAGGCAGGCAGAGAGAGGTGGGGTATTCAAGCTGGAGAAGCATCTGGGGAGACTTTTCAGTGCCTAAAGGGGCCCCAGGAGAGCTGGAGAGGGACTTGAGACAAGAGCATGGAGGGACAGGACAAGGGGGAATGGCTTTATATTGACAGAGAGAAGGATTAGTTTGGATAGTGGGAAGAAATTAATGTCTGTGAGGGTGGTGAGGCACTGGCACAGGGTGCACAGAGAAGCTGTGGCTGCCCCTGGGAGTGTCCAAGGCCAGGCTGGATGGGACTTGGAGCAGCCTGGGATAGCGGAAGGTGTCCCTGCCCATGGCAGACAGAGTGGAATGAGATGATCTTTCAGGTTCCTTCCAACCCAAACCTTTCCATCCTTCCATCAGTGCATGAGCTGGGGCATTCACTCATAAAAGCACACCGGGCAGAGGCTCCTCACAACACAGAGCACAAAAAGGCTGCAAAACAGGTGAAATACAAGCAAAACCCTGATGGGGCTGTGACATCCCAGACATCTGCACACCCACAGCCTGCTCCAACACCCTCCCAACCCCTCCCCATGTCACCCCACCATACCATGAGCGTGACACTGTTTGCACACACGGTGCACGCGCTCCGTGACGGACGTGGAGCCTCTTGGGCTCCTGGTGCCTTCAGTTTCAGCTTTCATATTTTCCAGATTCTGCACTGCATTAGCATACAACTCTGAACTTCATATCAAGTGTCAGCAAGCTCTCCTCCCAGCTCAGCCACACAGAACAATCCTTTTCCAGCCCCAGAAACAAGGACAAGCTGCAGCTTTGGGCCCAAAAAGTGTAAAAACAGCAAATTAAGGAGAGCAAACTGGGAGGGTGGGACTGCATTACCTGGAGCTGGAATTGGACAATTAACACCAATATGGAAATGGACCATAACTTGTAAAAGTGTGAAAACTCATGACTTGGGTCATCTTGGGTCCATTTTGGGTCCATCTTGGGTGCAGCCTTTGCCAGGCTCTTGCACTGCCCAAGGTGAATCTTTTGAAGACCTTTTAATAAATCCCTGCTTCATTCCTTTAACTCTGTCCAGCCTCAGTCCCAGTCAGCCTCTCAGGGCATCCCTCCCACATCCCTGTGTTCCCACAGCTCTGCCCATAACGTGTTTTCCTGGGAACAGATGCCTGCTGCATATGGACCCACATCCCAAACACAGCGTGCAGAGCGGGTGCGTGGGGCTGGGCAGAGGGGAAGCACTGGCTCCTTTCCCCCCTTTTCTCCTCCTTTCCCCTCCTTGCAGAGGAAGCCTCTTCCTGACATCAGCTCGGCTCTCTTGGATGAGTTTTCTGGCAGGATCAGTTTCCCATGAGTTACAGATGTCAGCTCATGTTGTGGGACACGTTCCTTTTTGTTTCTCAAATTGCTGCCCCTGAAAAATTGTTTTCCTTGGAGGTGTTTTCACGCAGAAGTGGAGATCTTGAGCCTGAAGGGGAGCTCATGAAAAAGAAACCCACAGGGGAAATGGTGAATCATGAATTAAAACATGCTGGGAGTCAGGGATTTCATTTTAATGCCATGGGACAACGTGCACATGCCAGTGCTCCCAGGATGGCCAGAAATGCCTGATTTGCCCCAAGAATCTTGTTCTGCTGTCTCTTCTGATTCTGTTCTGATCCTTTAAGCAGGAGAGGACTGGCTTCCTCTGTTGATGCCCAGTATCCATTTGGAAGCTGTAATCACACAGTGCCATGCTGAACCCCTGCTCCCAGCTCCTTCTCTCCAGGGAATCAGTGTCAAGCAGCTCTGGCTCAGAGCTGAATGGAATCTTCCATCATTTTCTCAACAGACAGCAGAGTAAGAGATTTTCAAAGCACTCCAAGGTGCCACACTAAAATCCAGACCTCCCTGGACACTCGAGATTTATTCCAGGGTCTTTTCTTAAACTGGTGTGTTTAGATCTGCTCAGCATTTTTTTATGGTGCTGTTCTATTTATTTATTTATAGTTTCTATGCCTGTTTAGCTGCTGTTGGATGATGCAGAGTAGTATCTCAGCTAAAAACAAAAACAAACCCAAAAATTTTAAACTGAAAAAAAAGTCAACAAACAACGTGCTTGGGTTGAAATATGCTAGTTGAAATTAAATTCTGGTTGAAATATGTTAGTTTAAATTAAATTAATGCAAAACTTGTGTGTAAACAAGTCTAAAGTCTAACTTAACTTCTGTGGACACATAAACTGGTGGTTTTGGAAGAGCCCTGAACTCAAATATATAATTTATAGTGCTAAAATTTTGCCCCACAGTGTGTGAGGTCTGCTGATGAAACTCACATTTTTACCATGTTGTTAAGAGGAGAAACCAGTGAAAACTGAGGTTTGAGACTTGGTGCATAGAAGAACACAGTTTTCATTTGCTTTTACTTGTTTATGGCATTTTTACAAAACTGAACAAATAGAAATTAAAGGAAAGCAATGCAAGCAAACCTTTTCCTGGGGTAGAGACTGCAAAACTTGTGCAAAGAGCATTTGCAAAAGCAGCCCTGCAGATTTTACATCTTGTCACCAACACCTAGAGCATATCAGCATTTTGGAGTTGGCTGTAACACGTGCCTGAGGGAATAAACACAAGGGTACAGCTAAACCAGGAATATAAATATAAAACTAAATATAACTCCGAGGCAGGAATGCAGGAGCTGTAACTTGTCAGGTATTTGCTCTAATGAAGGTTGATCTGTGAGGAATTAGCACCAGGGAGATCTGCACACCAGATGCTCCACAGTCCAGGGCAGGGGAGTTTTAACTCCAAAGTCCACCCAGTGCCAGCTCTGTGTGGCACAGAGGTGTCAGGAGAAGCCCTCAGCAGCCTCTCACCACTGTGGATCTGTGGTTTAACTAATCCAGGGCTTAACCACCTCTGACTAACAATTTTCTGATGTAGGTCTGACCACTTCTCCACAGCTGACCCTAATTCTAGCTTTGTGGCCAGTTTAGGTTCAAATCAATGAGCAAGATCTGATTTGTTACTCCTGGAGATAATTAATGGACAGCTTTTTGTGCATTAAGGGTTGTTTCATGACCAGGGAGCTCTGGAATTTAGCAATAGGTAGAAGACAGCTAAAAACCCTCCCATGGGAGAAGAAAGTCTTTGGTTTTACTGAGAGCAGAAAGATGTCACCACAAAATCAAAAGTACAAACCCCTTTCTGTTAGTGGAACAGACGTGGCCCAATTTCCCACTGAGCTGAACAGGCTTGGTAGAAATGCAGAAAATCAGGCCAATGGTTAATTTTCATCCTTGGAACTCACTGACCTCCTGGCCTTCAGTCCTTGCTGTCTTGAGCTGTTTATCCTCACCTGATCTCCCTTTCCCCCCTCTGCCTGCTCTGTCCCTTCTTCCCATCCTCCTGGATCTGGTGTCCAAAGGTTCCCTGTGTCCCTGCCCATGGAGCAGGATGATCTCTCAGGGTCCTTCCAGGCCATTCTGTGATTCTGTGATAACCCACACGTGGCTCAGCACGAGCAATTCCCTCAGCTCGGTCCTCAGGAGTTCTGGGATGGGATCAGCCACAAGGAACTGGATCCAGGGCAAGCTGAGCTACAGATGTTTGATCCAAGCAGCATCTCATCCTGCGTCTCTCCAGCTGGCTTTGAGCAATTCCTTGCAATTGTGCACTCGTTTCTCTAAGTTAATTTCAGTGATAAATACCTGATATGCAGCTTCACAGGGAATCTGTTAATCAGGGAAATAATTGACTAATGGCCAGGATTCTTGGAAGTCGTGCTGGGATTGCCTCTGTGTGGGGACAGAGCACTTAATGCCACCAACGGGATCCTTACCTGGCATGAAGCTGTTTATTAAAGCAGGATCAGAATTATGAAGTATAAATTGCTCCTAATTTCATCAGCTTTCTCTGCTGCCCCAGGAGCCTTTCCCTGTTTGTCTTCCAGACGTTGTTATTTAACCAGACACAGATCAGGAGATGATGAGATAATTTCTAGGTATCAAAATTAACAAATAAATTAATTAAAAACAGACCTAAGACTTCCTCTGGCCAGCAGTTCTCCTCCAGTTTGCTGAGTTGGAACAGAAATCACTGCCAGCTTTATTTGTGCAGAGTTGTGTGATTATCTGGGCAGCACTTGCCCTCTTGGGAAAATTACATTTGTTTATATTTGCTATGCTTTTCCAGAAGTCCTCCAAAGGTTTGTTTGGGAATATGAGCCAGCTCCAGATGAACAAGCTGAATAGATAAGGTTGTCCCAGCCAGCTGGGGTCCAGGAGTTTGCTCATTGTCCCCTGCCACTGACCCTGCTGTCACCACCCAGTCCGTGGAAATTGTGGTTATTTTCCATTCAGAGACAACTGGGAGAACGTTCTGGAGGATATTCATCTCCCAAACTTGCAGGCTCCTGCCTGCCCACGGTCCCCATTCCCCATCTGCTGCACAGCCTCCCATTATGCAAATGGAGGCAGCTCGCTTCAAGTTCAGTTCTTAATTTAATAAATGTAATTTAATAAATCTTAATGCAATACATTTCTGGTGAATGAAAGGCTAGCTGAGTGCATAAAACAGCATCAGCTGTCAGACAGCCCGAGTGTTCTCCAGGAGCTCAGACTGCTCCGGGAATTGTTTCTCTTAAGAAAACTTTGCCAAATCAGATCTGTAGCCATGCCTGGCTTTTGATCATGGCCAGGAGGAAAAATGGACTGACCCATCACTGAAATGGAGCCAGGACAAGGAGGAGATGGCTGGAATGAGAGGGGGTTGTGTGCAGTGTGCTGCTGGATGTGGTTTTCTGGCTGGGACCACAGAGTCACAACTCCTTGCTCTCCCCTCTGTCCCTGCACTGGAGATTCCAGCTCAGTGCTTTCCCCCCTGCCAGTGACAGCAGAAGGGTGTGGGCATTGCATTTATCCCCTTCTGCAGAATTAACTTCCTGTGCATCCCACTTGGATTTGGGTGTGCAAGGCACCAGAGCAAGATGTTGGAAAGGATTTTTTTGGCTGCAAACCAAGACAGTTCAGCCTCGTGATCCCTATTTCCCAAGAATACTCACAGGATCTGATAAGACTTCAATCCTGCAAGGTGGGAGTGGATTGTGGCAATCTCCTAACCAAAAAAAAAAAAAAACCCAAATGAAACCAGAGACTTATCTGAATGAACTCCTCTTTGAAACAGAGCAAAGGGCGAGAGGGGCTCAGGACTTTTTAATGTCTCCACCAAGGGACACAT
The DNA here is from genome assembly GCA_032173965.1 of Sitta carolinensis. Classification (NCBI taxonomy): domain Eukaryota; kingdom Metazoa; phylum Chordata; class Aves; order Passeriformes; family Sittidae; genus Sitta; species Sitta carolinensis. Next base: position 1,638,117 of record JAVUNC010000005.1, read on the forward strand.
CAAGGTGTCCACTCTGGGATAGAAAACCTGCTTGAAGGACAGAAAAACTCTTGTATCAAGAGCCAGCTCAAGTGAAGTTTAAAGTCCAAATCCACAGGCATCCTGAAGAGGAGGGTCAGCATTTAAGAGATTAGGACATCTTGCATCAAGGCACCCTAGAGGAGTTCTAAGGGGCTTTACTGGCACCACTGTGCATGTTTGGATAATAAAACAATCCCCATGCTGATAACCAGAAAAATGTCTAAATATTATAAAAAACACCATCCACAAAGAAAAATTTCCCTGCCAGGTAGCAAGGATATATCCCTCAGCTGAAGCAGGAAACCAAAATGGGAACTAAACTATTGAAACTTTGGCAAAAGCAAAGAGGAAAGAAGTGATTCATTGGAATCTCATTATTTGGATGCCATTCCTGCAAGGATGACTTGTCCCATGTCAAGATAACCTCACAGAGAAAGACGGAAGAGTCCAACTTTTGTTTTCCACATTTTTTCTTTTTTTTTTTTTTCTTTTTTTTTTTTTTTTCTTTTTTTTTTTTTTTTTTTTTTTTTTTGGCATCATTATCATGAAAAAAAAACCCAACCAACAAAAAACTGCCCTGCCTTCATAAGGAATCTTTAGGTCAAATGTTCAGCCACTGGAAAAAATATGTAAAATAAAACACATGTATGTGTGTGGAGGCAGTTTCTGGGTGATGAGTTACATATGCAAGAAACCAGCATCTCCAAATGATGCAAAAGGAGTCTGGAGGCACCAACAAAGATGTGTATTTTTAGTCACAGAGACAATTGTGCCTTTTATTTTTTACCTCATTCAAAATTTTTCATGAATGCATTCATCTCCCTCTTAATATCAGTCTTTTATTTATAGACAAAACTTGACTGTCATTGTTCAAGGAAGACAATGAGACCAAATTTGTGTCAGTTTTTACTCTTGTTCTCTGTTTTTCCAGGAAGAAAAAAATTCTGGGTATCTGTGTAAATTTATTAAAGTGAAAAAAAATCCCCAAAAAACCCGAACCAGAAAAAAACAAACCAAAACAACCAAACCCAGAAAAACCTTAGATTTTTTTTTATTCTACAGAATCAAAGAACTGTTTAAGTTGGAGAAGACCTCCAAGATCATCAAGTCCAACCATTAACAAAGTGCTGCTAATCAATGTCCCCAAGTGCCACGTGTGTAAGTCCTCAAACACGGAGCAGAAGATCCATTATTCCACCTGCTGGCCCTTGTTGGGCTTTAGGGTGGTTAGGAGATGAAAGAGAAAATTCTTCATCTTCCTGTGTCTGAGTGTGTGGGAGGAAGGCTTGAGAACTCATATTAGGAAGAAGTTTTTCACTGAAAGAGTAATAAAGGACTGGAATGCTTTGTCCAGGGAGGTGGTGGAGTCACTATCCCTGGATATATTTAAAAAAGTCTGGCTGTGGCACTGGGTGCCATGGTCTGGTTGAGGTGTTGGGGCTGGGTTGGACTCGATGACCCTGGAAGTCTTTCCCAACCTGGTGATTCTGGGAATTTGGGTGATTCTGGGATTTCAAGCGTGAAGCTCTTTTCAACCACCCAGCAAACCCTCATCCTCCTTCCTGCAGGTGCCTCCATGATAAACATGTCAAAACTTCCATGGTAAACTTGGGAATGGAGTGCCTGGCTAATATCAGCACCTGGGAAGGGCCCTGAGCACAGAAAGTCCCTGTGGGAAGGAGGCTGTGGCAATAGGGACCATCTGTGGAAGAGCAGAGTCCAAACTGCCTTTCAATCACTCAGCGCTGCGAATTCCCGGAAAATTCCTCCCTGTGCACCAGGCTCGTGTTGGGAGAGCACACGTGGGGCCGTGGGTGGGTGGGAAGCACACAAACTTCCAACAGCTGGCACTCCTGCTGCCACCCACGGCAGAAAAAGGGCAGGAGAGTTGTGTTGGGAAAAACACCATGCCCAGCAGGGACTGCCAAAAATCCGCCCTGTTCCCGTGGTCCAGCTCATCTGCAGTGGGGCCTGGCTGACACAGGACTGGGTTTTCCCCATCCTCCAGCACCCTGATTCACTCAGGGAGGGGTTCCTGCCCCCAATGGAGGCTCAGTTGGTTGAAATTCTCATGTTTTATAGGACAGAGGACTAAGATGGCTTTGTGAGGTTATAGAGTAAAGGGGTGCAGGTCGTGGAAGCTGCATCCAGCAAGGGTGTGCCATCCATGCAGGGGGAGATGCAACGTGAAGAGATGGGCTGTGAGGGGGGAACTTGTCACCTCCAATAACTCCTGAGGTTTAGCACCAGAGGAAACTGCCAGTGATCCAGCCAGGAGCTGTTATCACCTCTGGTGGGAAGGTCTGGCTCGGCCCTTGCTGACCCCATTTCTCTGGCAGCATCATCTGGGTGCTCATAAAAGCAGCAGGGAGATAAAAGAGGTGTCTTTGCAAGAAATGTCTCTGTTGACTGCCAAGGAAGCTCTTTTTCCTCACAGGAGCTTTGTTTTCTCCATCTGAGTCTGATTTTGTCTGACTCTCCCCGGTTTGGATGCAGTTCCCACATCCTGGATGCAGCAGGAGTAGAGGAAGTCTCTGGGCTTTTCTCAAATCCACCATCCCTCACCTCTCTGTTTTTGGAACTGCTTTATATGTTTCTCCTGTTTTTGCCCTGATGGGAGTCCAAGGTGGGAGTTACCATTTATTCCATTAAATTCCAATTTATTTATTTGCTTCCTGGTGCCCTGCCTGATGTATCCATTAGAGGGGAATTGAGAGCCAAGGGAGAACAACTTTGATGGATGAGACAATGGGTGTCTGTTCCCAGGTGCTTTGTGGACAGCTCTCTGAAGACAATTTTTTAACCCAATTTTTCACCAAGTGTCCTTCATACTTGGCCTTACCAGACTTGGTCTAATTTTGCAAGGGAAGATGCAGAAAGACCTTGGCAGTTATGCATCAGGAAAAAGAGACAAAACTCAAGCTTTTATTTTAATTAGACTTTCCTCAGGAGAGGAAAATTTATATAATTTATATAATTTATATAAATCCCCAGGGTTTGGGTCTGACAATGTGGATTCCCAAAGGGCTCAGCCCCACGTGCTGACAAGTGCCCAGGGAAATACCTCGGGCTGACAAGAGCAGTGAAATTCTTGTCTTGGAGAGCTGGTGTGACCACAGCCTTCTGCTATGGGCTGGTCTCAGATTATTTCATCTTCTTCTTCTCTCTGATGTCAGTGATCCCTCCACATCCCTTGGTGGATCTGGACACAAAGGTGCCTAAATAATTATCAAATTAGGCTTGATTGGGCTGTGGTGGCCTCTCCAAGGGTGCCTGAAGTTTGGCAGTAGGTGGGCCTTGGGTTCCTTCTGAAGAAAGGAACAGGTACAGGAGCCAAGCACCTTTTGGGATACCCCATATCCTAATCACCTTCTGGGCTGGAGCCTTTCCTCTTCCAGCTTTGGGGCTGTCTTGAAAAATGTTGGAATAGAAAGAAGAAAAACTCTTGAAGAGGCAGCACAGCCACAGTAAGGGTGACTGGTAGAAATGGTGATGGCTAATCACAAGTATCCTAAATATATGTATTTTTAAAAAGTTTTAGTCAGGAGGTCACTAGTAAATCAAACTTCAGCCGACACTGTTTGCTTAAAATTGTCTCCAGTTTTATTCATGTCCCTTTTATACTCCTTTGCATATTAACACAAAAGATAATGACACTGATGAATATTGTCCAGTGGATGCAGGGAGGGGCCTGATGGGAAAATGAGCCATTATCTCCCCTTCCCTCAACATCCAGGTGTAGCCTTCTGTCCGTGTCTCCACGAGGCCCCCGGTGATTTATTGATACAGCAATCTGATTTTCGTAATTAAAATTGATTTTCAGCTTAAGCCTTGTAAATACGATGATCCATAACAGACGTGGGTCGTGTTCTTGGGGAAAGTGGGAAGAGGGAATAAGGGAATGAGGATGTCAGGAGGATGATGTGGATGACAGACAGTGCTGGAGGAGGAGAGAGGCAGGGTGAGGTCTGTGAGCTGGACTGGGCTCTGCAGATTTTATCCCATGAAAGCCTTGCAGAGTCCCTGGGAATGTGCTGATCCCACTTGTTGGGTGGCAGCAGGGCTGCCCCAAACTTGGATCCCAACGTTATCAGCTCTGGAGGCTCCAAGGACAGCCAAGAAAAGCAGCTGGGTCTGGGAGCAAACCATTGCTTGCTGCTGAGACCTGGTGTGGAAAAGGATCACAGGGAACAGCTGGCCTCTGGGGTGAGCTCTGGGGACTGGGATATAAATCCCATCACTCATATCCTCTCCTTTAGCCTCCTCCTATGGAAATCCACAGATCTCAGAGCAGGTCACAAAAATGCTCCCTCTGCTCTGGAGCCAGGCTGAGAGAGCTGGGGGTGTCCAGCCTGGAGAAGAGAAGGCTCTGGGCAGAATTTATTGTGGCTTTTCAGTACTTAAAGGGAGCTTATAAGGAAGAGGGAGAGTGGCTTTTTACTGGACACATCCTGACAGAAAATGGTTTGAAACTGAGAGAGGAGAGATTTACATTTGATGTGAGGGCTGGGAGGTTGCAGAGACCCTGGCACAGGGTGCCCAGAGAAGCTGTGGCTGCCCCTGGATCCCTGGCAGTGTCCAAGGCCAGGCTGGACAGGGCTTGGAGCAGCCTGGGATAGTGGAAGGTGTCCTGCCCATGCAGGGGTGGGACTGGATGATCATTGAGGTCCTTTCCCACCCAAACCACTCTGTGACTCCATGAAATTCGTCTGTGGCTGCAGCTGAGAGCAGAGCATCTCCTGCTGCAGGGCTCTGTGCCTGCTGCCACCACCCCCTCTGCCCACTCACTCCTTGAAGTATCCATCTTTCCCAAAACCTTTCCTCTGTCTCCTGTGGCAAGGACAGGCTGTGCTCACTCTACAAATGCACAAAAATCCTCTGCTTTGGACGTGCTGTGGGGCAGCACGAGCCAGAGGGATCCGTGCTCCTTTTGGCACTGATCTGGCTGAACTCAAGCACCTTTTCCTGCTTATGCCTCAGCTTCCTCACTCATTCAGGGCAAGGAAAGTTTGTTTTCCTTCTGTGAGCAGCCTGTGCTGCCTTTGAACTGCAGCTCTGTCTGGAGGAGGAATGATCTCCCTTGGCTGTCCCCGTCCTGGGCACTGATAAACTGAGCTCTGCTGGGAGATTTGCAAATCACAAAGGGCTGGGAGCTCTCTGAAATCCGAGCAGAAGAGATCTCCAAGCCTGAAGCCCTCCACCTCCTTCTTCCCCAGGCCAAGCACTTAAATCACTCCCTTTTGAGGTTGAGAGGGAACATGGCAAGCCAGCCCACACACTGGCTGTTTTCTGCTTCTGAGCCATTTTTCTAAGCCAGCCCACTTTTGTAGCACGGCTGCTTCCATTAGCTGATAATCTCACTGTACAACTTCTCCAATTGCTTTTGGGAAATCTCAGTGCATAACATCTATTACATTTCCCTTGCCTACCTTGGCAGTAATGCTGCAGCTTCAAAGAACTCCCCACAAGTTAGTTAAGCAAAAGACCTCCTGCTTGTAAATCCATGCTGGCTGTCTCCTCTAATCCAATTATGCTTTACAAGGTGCTTCCCTCACTAAATCCTGAAAAATTGTTTCTGATATTTTTACCCACAATTTATGTTAAGCTCCTCGGTGTATAATTGCTTGTCTAATCGCGTGCTCCTATTTTTGAATAATGGGGTTAGGTTTGACATTTCTGCAGGTTCTCCTGTGTCATCTGAGAACTGCAAAAATGGTATTACTCAAGACTTCACTCACGTGTGTGTGCTCGTTTCCTCTGAATCTGGTGGAGTTCACGTACCTGAACCACGTCTGCACTGATGGCTTTGGTTGTCATTAATGTCCACCCGTCAGCTGAACCCTTTTTTTTGCTTAGAAATGCAGATGAAGTAGCAAAAGTCCTGCTCATAGTAGTAGTTTTGCTTCTACTCTGAATATGAGAGGTGGAACTTAATTCAGTCTCCACCTTTGGCACGAGGAACCTTCAGCAAAAGATGTGGGGCTTTGTGCTGAGGATCTTGCTGGCAGGAAGAAGAATTCCTGTTTTTTTCTGGAGAAAAGGATGTCCAGGGGAGGCTTTATTACACCCTACAACTACCTAGAAGGAGGTTGTGGTGAGGTGGGGGTCAGTGGGTCAGGCTTTTCTCCCAGACAAGTGACAGCACAAGAAAAAACCAGCCTCACATATTCACCCTGAATATTAGACAACATTTCTTCACTGAAAGAGCAATTAAGCATTGGAACAGGCTGCCAAAAGCAGTGGTGGAATCACCATCTCTGGAAACAATCACAGACTGAGCAGATCTGGCACTTCACCCTATGGTTTAGTGGGTACAGGGCTATTTTGATTGAAGGTTGGATTTGATGGCCTTTGGAGGTCTTTTCCAACCTTAATGATTCCATGGAACAATGAAGTGAGTCTCCCACACCACAGATTCTGAAGGTTTTGCCACTCAAATCCGGGATTCTTTCAGATTCAGGAAGACATCATAGCCCTGATGTAGGAAGCTGGCTTTAAATTTTGAGGACAGCAGCAGGCACTGGGCAATATCAGAGGAGGGAGCTGTGCAGGGGGAGGTTTATTTGCCTGCCCTTTTCCTTCTTTCAAAGGCAGCAGCAATTTCCCAGGCAAATGTCTCTGTCTGTGATGGTGGCATCAGCTGGGAGTGTTTTTTACACAGCACTGGCAGGGAGCTCTGTTGAGATGTCACATCATCACATGAGCAAGATTTAGGGAATAATCCGTGCTGTACCATCAGCAACACCACGGGGCTGAGCCAGAGGAAGGCAAGTGGCATCCTCTCACTGGCAACAAAAGGGATGGAGCTGCAGTGGGGGAGAAACAGATGGGTTTGAACCTTAAATAGACTGGTCTTTTCAAACCAAGAGGAAGAGTGGTGGCTCCTGATGCTAGAATCCTTCCTAGCCAAATATCACATTTGCAATCCTCAGCCTTTCCTTAAAGTTTAAGTGGAAAAAAAAATTTGAGAAGAAAAGAGCAGAAGAGCTTCTCTAGCAAATCCCTCTTTTGATGTTTTTAACCTCTAAAAAGGAGGAAACATCTCCCCAGGCCTGACCTCCCACAGACAGGTGAGATCCTGCCACACAAACACCACTGAGCAGATTCCAGTTTCCAGCCCTGCTGGATGAAGGAACAGAGGCTGCAGGGACCCAGAGCAAACAAAGCAAAGAAGGTAAAAACTGAAAACCAGTTTGTTAAAGACGGAGTTGCACTCTGACCTCCCCCTTCTTTCCCAAAAATCCGTGGGGTTTGTCCTGAGTTTATCAAAATCCCCAGCCAGGGGAACTCAAGGATGCTCTGGGAATTCAGCTTTGTTTACCAAGCCTGGGAATTCTTGTCTGACTGCCAGGAGAGGTTTTGATTTCCTTCCTTTTGGTGGACAATTTGAAGAGCACCTCTTCTTCTCATGAAAGGTGAAAATTACTTGTCCTCACTCACAATTTCTGCCTCTCAGAATGTGAAATCCAGGATTTCAGTGATCTCTTGTAGCAGGGACAATGATTTCTCAAGCAGGGACAGGTTCTGCAGAGGTATCTCCTGACTTCTGCTCATTAATGACTTATTAATGCTGCTTCAGATATATTTATCCAAATTATGATCTCTGGAGAGTTATTTTGCCTCAGACCCTTCATCTCCTGTGCTTTGAGTTCAAGTTCTGCTCACCCCTCCAGCTGTCCCAGATAAACTGCTGCCACAGGTATTTCCAACATAACTCTGATCCTCTAATTCCTTTTCGGGAAAGGTTTGTTTGGAAAAAGATTATTCTTATTGCTCCAAACCTAGCTCAGCATTTCTGAGTTCAGGTGCACAACTTGCAAATTACGAGTTTTTTGCCTCCTCCCTGATGTGCTGAGCCTAAACCCAGCTCCTTGTGATCTGTCAGGGCTCAGGGACTGAATTCTGTGAACCAGCATCTCCCCATGGAAGTTTAATTGCAGCCCCTGCAGTGGGTCCTGGCACTGATTCTCTCCATTGTTGGAGAGAATTTCCCCAGGACAAGGACTAAGGTGGTTATTTATGTTCTAATCCTCATTCTTTCATTCTAAACAACATTCCTGGAGGGACTTTTGTGAGCAAAGGCAGGAAAAAACCCAACCTTCTGAAAATGAAATTTTGCAGCTTAACGCTTTAATGTGATTTTTAATTTAAAAAAATAATAACTGCCTAGACATTTAGAAGATGTAAATTATTCAGATTATAAAGCATTCTCTAGGTGTTAGAAAATACAGATACAAGGCCCTGGATTTTGTAGGACACTTTCACCTTTTATGAAACATCTCGCTGGGGTTGACAGCAGAAATAGGAGATGAAGAGGGCTGGATATTAATTTTTATTAAATCTGTCAATTTCTAAGTAATTAAGGAGGCATTTGGTATAAACTGTACTTCTAAATCAAGCTCTAATCTCCGTTATTTTGCCAAAATGGTTTCTTAGTGAGTCTTTATGCCTAAAAAGCACCCCTGGGCATTTGCTCCCCATCTGTGGGATGCTGGGAGAGCTGGTGGCCTTTAACTCTGCCTTTGGCTGCTCCCACCTTGTCACTCAGAGAATAAACCTCCTGATAGATGGCAGTGTCAATAAAAAGGTTAATATTTTTAAAAGCTAGATAGATCTTTGTTTAGCTGCCATTTTGTGGCAGTCCTGCAGTTCTGTAAGGAGGAGTTTGCCCATCCCTGGGTTGACTAATTGGTCTCTGAGCTATCCTTTGCAAGGAGGGCCATGCATCAACTTCTGCTTGACAAATTGTATGGAAAAATAAATTAAAAACCACTAACAAAGCTAAGGAAATGGAGAAGTTAATGCTAAACTGTAACTAAATGTTCTGGAGAAATGGAATTTTACTGAGACCTGACCTGTCTGGAGTCATAGGGAAATGAATTAATTAGATTCTTTTTTGAAAGGATTATGATTTCTGCAGACATGATCTGGGAGAAAACTGTTCAGTATAAATTCAAAAAAACAATTTTGATGATTTTTCATGGGCTGCTCTGAATTTGAAGTTAGGGATTTGGATGAGGTCAAGCTATAGGAACTACCAATGATGGTCTCACTGATGCTACAGGCCAGCATCTTGGAGGAAATGAGAAACTGTGCTTGGCCCTGGATCCCTGCCAGTGTCCAAGGCCAGGCTGGACAGGGATTGGAGCAGCCTGGGATACTGGGAGGTGTCCCTGCCCCTGGCAGGGGGTGGGACTGGATGAACCTGAAGGTCCCTTCCATCCCAAACCTTTCTGTGATTCCATGAAATCAGTAGGAAAGGACTGGGGGCTGTTTTGAAGCCCTGCCACCTGGCCTAATTAGGTGGGAATTGAACTAATTACTCTCAACTTGGTAAATATCTTTTACACCACCAGTCAACATCCTCCTCTGTTGCAGTTTCCAGCATCACAGACGCTCTAAATCTGTAAGAGATTCCAAAATAGCAAAGAATTCAGATGCATGCGCTGATATTTGGGGGTGCTGGAATTGCCAGAGAATCACAGAATCATTCAGGCTGCAAAAACCCCTCCAAGATCATGGAGACCACCCATTAACCCAGCACTGCCAAGGCAACACCGAGCTGTGTCCCCAGGTGCTGCATCCAGGTGTTTTCTGAGCACTTCCAAGGATGTGATTCCTCCCCCTGGGCAGGCTGCTCCGATGTCTGACCACTCTTTGAGTCATTATTTCCCTGTGAATTGTCTTAAAAGCCTGTGTTGTCTGTCAATAGCCCGCAAAATCTCTGATATAAACCCTCACAGGAAAGTGAGGTGGAGAAGGGAGCCCTAACACAGCAAACTAATTGCTGGGATGTTTATGCATCAGCAGAAAACAAAACACATTTAGAGCAATAATAACTTCATCTCTGCTGTCTGTGTGGCTCATCTGGAAGAGGCAATTCATCCTTGTCTGGCAAATATGGCAATTACTGTCCCAGTCCCATTACAGGCCTGGTCACCAGGTCAGGCAACTTGTCTTGTGAAATCTGTATCCTGATGGAGAAAATGGAGTTTAAAGCTGAGCGAGACGAAACCCGTCTGCAATAAAAATAATAATAATAATAAAAACTTTTCACTTCACATAAAGCCCGTGTGCCTAGCTAAGCTCTTTTCAGCCAGGCTGACAATTATGGTTGGAACTATTTGGTGACTACTTATAAATTCATGGAATTGAAAGCTAAAAGAGACCGGCGTGATTGTCTAATGCGATCTGCATAACTCAGGTCACAGAGCTCCTCGGGGAGATGTCTGCTCTGAGCCCTCAGCTCAGCAATATTTCATATCTTTTAGGAAAACAAACTGGCTGAGCTAAATGTTTCCAGGGATTCAGAACATGCTTTTCTAAACATCCCCCATTAGCGCCAGGCAATCCCACCAGTCCCGGAGCTTCACAGCATCCTTGGGAGCTGCAAATAGGATCTAACTTTTGCTGAGCATGGGGGAAGGGGGAAAAAATAGATTTAGAATAGATTTATTCCACCTCCCTTCAGAAGGAATGAACAGAAATAGTCCTGGGTGGGGTTTGTGTCCATTTCAGAGATGCTCTGGCTGCATGGAGGGAATTGGAGATTAAATAAATTCTGCAGATGTGTGTTTCTGGCCAGGGACGATTTGAACTGAGCCCCTACCTGGTTTATATTCCCTTCTTCCCAGACTATTTCTGTTTCCAAAGGTATAAATAAGATCTTAAAACAGGAAAGGATGTTTGGAGTTGCTGATTCAGGGAGTGATGGCTGAAACAAGAAATAAAATGAGTGTTAAACCTCACTTTCCCTTCACCTCCTGTTGGGACAAACACCTATAAAATCTGTGTGTCCTCTGGAGGAGACAGAGGAAGAGGGGCATGAGCTCCTGTGTTTGAAACACGAGCCAAAAAGGTGATGTTCTAACTCCTGGCACTAAAGCAGGACATCTACAGCTCTCTTTAGGTAAAATCCCAGGCAGCTGGAAGGAAACTCTCCTCCTCATCTATTATTTTGGTGAGATTTGAACCTGATCCTCATCTGCCTTGATAACACATTCCTAATTTCCTGCTCTCCATAAATGCTGAGGAAACCACTCTCCTGACTGTGCTGGGTGAGGGCTTTCCTCCACGCCTGCTGCTGGGTTAATAAACCAGGGGCAGGGATTGCTGCTTCAGGAAGAGGCAGGCTGTAATCCTGGGCAAGCAGAGGTGAAATTGCTCCTTCAGGACATCCATTATTGCCACCAGGCTGCACCCGTGTGGGAAGGAGGGAGACAGACAGACAGATGTCAGAGATCCGCAGCAGGCCGGGAAAAGCTGTGGTTATAATTTTATGGTTCACCGGTGTGAAATGGAATCTGATAAATAAAAGAAATGTTCCCCACAGCCCCTTTGCTGTGCTGCACAAACCTGACAGGGCTCAGAGAGGCCGTGAGCTGCTGCCAGGCTGGGGGTGTGCACACACAGGAACTGGGGAGCAGTGGGATTTGGGATCACCAGCACCTCTGCTGATCACATGGACCAGCTGTGGCTGGGAGGAGGCCAGACCCAGTGGCCAGACCTCAGGAGAGGGGATATCAGCTCGCTCAGCCCCCCTGTGCTGCAGCCATCAGAGGGTGTCTCAGCCAGGACACGTGTGGTATTTAGGCAGTGGCCAGATTGCTTTGATAAAACTGGTGTCGATTCTCATGCCAATAAAAGGATGAGGGTGTTTGACCTTCAGGCAGCCACGTCAGTGCTAAGCCTGGCTTTCTTCTCATCCCTGATGCTTTTTATTCCCTTCCTGGAAGGGCCTGAGAACCACAGGTGGGAATCACTGGCTCTGTTGTGAGTGTGTTTGCATTGGCTGGAGAAAAGAAAGAGTGAAGAGAAGCAATGAGAAGGTCACCTCTGCTGCTGAGATGGAGAAGTCAAGTGCCCTGAGCTCTGAAAGGGGACTCCAAACCCTTTGCAGACACTGGCTTCTTTTTTGGGATGAGAGTGAGACGTGGCTGAAGGGGTTCAGGAGACTCCAAACCTTTTGAAACTAATGGCTTCTTTTTGGGATGAGGATGTGACATGGATAAAGGGGTTCAGAGACTCCAACCTTTTGAACTATGGCTTCTTTGGGACGAGGTGTGACATGGATAAAGCAGTTCAGGAGACTCCAAACTCTTTGAAGCCACTGGCTTATTTTTGGGATGAGGGTGAGACATGGATAAAGCAGTTCAGGAGACTCCAAACCTTTGAAGCCACTGGCTTCTTTTTGGGATGAGGGTGAGACATGGCTAAAGGGGTTTGGGAGGGTCAGCAGTGTCCTGCCAAGAGGCAGAAATGTCACCTGCTTGCGAGCCAGCCCTGCGGGGAGGTGCTGGGGCTGCCCCAGCAGTGAGGAAGCTTTGCCCTCCCAGCTGCTGGAGGTGGAGGGGAGGAGAGAGTCCTTTGAGCTGCACAGGGTGCCTTGTGTTTCAGAGGTGCTCTCTGAGCACCTGGCACTGCTCCTTGCTCTGGTTTCTGCCCCCTTGCACTACATGCCAAGCACGGCTCCCTCCTTTGTGGCCAGGGACAAAAGGGTATTTGGGGGTTGTATTATTTGGTTGGTTATTGTTTGTTTTTTTTTTTGTGAGCACTGTGAAATGCACCTGAGCAAATCGTCCAGCCCAAACCCTTTGGTAAGGGATGCCCACGAGGGAGGCAGGTGTAACCAGAGCCCTGGAGCCAGCGTGCCTTTGATCTTTGAGGTGGAGGGCTCCTTTAAGGTGCCTTAGCGGGCTAATCCCGCTCCCTTTCAGGATGCTAGTTTGGGAACCACCTGGATGGAGCTGGCAAGGGCCTTGTGGGGTCTCTTGGGTCTCTGTGCTTTGTGCACAGGCCAGCTGGCAGCGTTGCTCTTGTAGCCATCCAAGAACACCATCCCCTGTCCCTGCCCCCCTGGACAGCGTTCCCGCTCGGCAGCGGCTTTTGTGAACTCAGGGCTTGGCAGAGAGGAGCTGAAATGAGATCTCCCTGTTTCATACGGCACCAAAGCCGTACCTCAAATCCAATTTGAATAGTTCTCTGCAGGGACAAAGGTTCTGTTTCTCTGCAGAGCCTCATGCCAGCTGTTTTTCCCCAAGAAATCTGGGCGCCGGCTCTGTCGTTCCATAAAAAGAAAGGTGCAGTGGGAGTCTCGTCTTTCTGCTTTGGCTGGAGAGAAATGTGAAAAAATTCACCAGAGTACAAATGAAACTAATTGGAGAAATAAGAACCTTGTGTGCTGCTGCACAAGCCTGGGGATTGTGCAGAGGCCTAAATGTTGGGGTTTTACCAGGAGTCAGGAGATCTTTGCTGCTCCACAGGTTTCCCAGTGCCCAGGTTGATCCTGTCTAACTTTGGACTCTTCACCAAGGAATTTAGGAGTAAAGCTACAATGAGCAGGCACAGGTTAATGCATGGTTCTTCTGAGGATGACCTTGCACACCTGAAACCTGAGTTATCCTGCAGCTAAAATGCTGGGGAGTACATTCATGATTTAGGAGCATCCAGCCTCCCTCTCTAATGAGTCCTGAGGGCTAGAAGGGGTAATATTAAGGAATATTGAATACATCTGAAGCTCCTGATTTGGACCAAATAGCATCTGAGCAGTATGATTTTATGAAAAATAGGATATTTTTATCTGTGAGGAAATAGGTGATCCATTCTTGCAGAAAATAATGAAGTTTTTTTTCACCTTTCCACATAGTGCTTGAGACAACTCCACAGCCTCTTCCCATTAAAAATAAATGTCCCAAACCCTAAAAATAACATGAAGAAATCTCCGAAATGGCTTAATACTTGGCAGCTCTCAAAGAGCCTGAGGGTTTTCCCAGTAGTATTCTCCAGGGATCAATCCAGGGCCCAAATCTATTGAAAACTTTCATGAATGAGCAGGAGGTTGATATTAAATCCCACAGATGAAATATTCAGTGTAACAACGATTAGCTCAGCATTAACCATGACCAGGGCACAGCAGTTGGGCGACTTTGGCTCCCTCAGACAAAACAAACACAAACTTTGGGGTCTCACAGGAAAGAATTTAGGTCAGGCTGGGAAGTGGGAGACTGTCCTAGAAAGCAATGACTGAAATGGATGAAGGGCTCATTTCTCCACATCCTTCCAAAGGGTTTTTTCCTCATCTGTCCTGTTGTAAAGGCAGGTTAAGATCATCCTGCAGCCCTGGAGGAGTGCAGGAGGGTGGGAGAGCTGTAGTCATACTCTGTGGCCAGGGAGGAAAATAAGGACTAATGACCCACAAAAATTATTTGTAGGAAGTGGGAAAGTCCTCATAGGGTTTGAAAGCATCTTGGTGTCAATTTATCAGCAGGAGGGTTGAGGAATAACTTGATGAGGATGTCTGAGCATCTTCACGGGGTGAAAACAGCATGTTAAAAGACTTTACAACCTGGAAAAGAAAACAAAAAAAAAAAAAGATCAGTGGGTGGAAGCCAAAGCCTGATGAATTCACATGAACAGTAAGGCATGTGCAAGCTTTTTGTGGTGTGAGTGATTAGCTGCTGGGACAAGCTGCCATTTGGAGGATTCTCCCTGTCCTGGTATCTTCACATCATAATGGGAGGTCTTTCTAAGACAAGGTGCTTCAGCTAAACCCAGATTATCTGGTTCAGCCTAAGAGTAGGAGAGTAGTGGCCTGTGATGTACAGGAGGTGAGGACAGATGATGTAGTGGTCCCTTATGATCTTAAAAGCTATGCATTTATATGATCCCTGAATTTAATATCCTTGGGCTTTCATTTTATGGCAAGATGAATGCCTGGGAAAGATAGGAAAACACATGTAGTGCTTCATCCTCTGAAATATGGGCACTGGGATGGAGCAACCCTCATTGCACTCAGTAGGAATTCTGCATTTCAAACCCCCTTTGTGAGCTAAAACCACACAGGGAGGGAGCTGGGCTTTGCTGGGATCTTCTTCCCTCTGATTCCACACTGAAACAAACAGCAGGGACATCCAAAAACAGAGGGATGTGCCCCAAAATAGCGGCCTGCACCTTTGCCTGGCCACTGCCTCTTTTGGCAGCACTAATTATCCCCCAAACCTTAGCACTAATCACCCCAAAACCTCCCACAGGTGCCAGCTGAGCAGGGAGCGCCGTCTGCTTTTCTCTCATTTAATAAACTGAGACATAAATTTAAAGGCTTGGTAAGATCCTGCTTCACATTTTCTCCCTGAATCCTGCTTAGCTCTGGAGTGAAACCCTCAGGAGGGCTGCTGGTGGTGAGAGCTCTGGAGAGGCACGGGTGCTGTGATAGCCCTGAAAGCCCCAATTTTGTGGCTGTGGGTTGGGTTGGTGTGTGTTTGCTCAGGAACAGCCGCAAGCAAACGTTATCGTGGCTCTCCCTGCCTCACATCTGAAGATCTGGGGCTGCAGATTAACCAGCGTGACCTCAGAACTCTTCAGCTGATGTTATCTCTCTGATTGATGCTGCCTGTGGAGCTCCTGTCAGAGAGATTTGAGGGCACTGCATGGAGGATGAGGTGTAAAAGGAGAGGAAGTAGTGATAGGAGGAGAAAATTTGGAGGGTGTGTGTGTGTGTGTCTGTGTGAGGGTGTCTGGGAGCAATCCAAATGCCCCTTTTTGTGAGAGGACACAAAAATGTGGGCTCTGGGGAGCTGTGTGAAGATCAGTACCACTGCACACTCACTCAGCCAAGAGCAATCAGGTTTTACCAGTTACCTGCCTCTGATAAAACAATCACAGGTCAGTCTGATGTGTCCTGTTTGTCACTTGGGATGAGCCTGAGGGCTGTGGACAGCCCTGTGCCTCAAACTGAGAGGTGACACCCTGCTAAAGGCAGTGGTTTAGTAGTTTTTGATGAGATCAGGGCCTGAGAGCCCAGGGAGGGGAGAAGATGGTGAGGACCACCACGTAGCCTCTCCTTTTGCCCAACATGTGCCTGAAAAGGGTAAATAAATGGTTAAAAGAGAAAGGATGAGCACAAGTCTGATGAGCTGAGGGAGCTGGGCAGGGGCTCAGCCTGGAGCACAGGGGGCTCAGGGGGGCCCTGGGGGCTCTGCCCAACTCCTGAGAGGAGGGCACAGCCGGGGGGGATTGGGGCTCTGGGCACAGGGACTGGATGAAACAGCCTCGGGTTGTACCAGGGGAGATTTAGGTTGGATATTGGGAAAATCTGTTGATGGAAAGGGTGGTCAGGCATTGGAACAGGCTGCCCAGGGCAGTGGTGGAACCACCATCCCTGGAAGCACCATGTGGATGTGGGAACATGGTCAGTGGTGGCCTTGGCAGGGCTGGGTTGGACTGATGGTCTTGGAGAGCTTTTCCAGCCTTAATGATTCTGTGACAAGAGGTGTGGGGTGTTTTCCATTGGGAGGTGACTGAAGAAACAGGGGCTCCTCAGCCTTGGAGGAGGTGAGCTGGGGTATATGGAGACATTGGCAAATTTAGGAGTGGCAGGAGGGGATGGATAAGAACTGACTGCTCAACACCTCTGCAAACACAAGAATTACAGGGCATGAAATTAAACTGTTGAAAAATCAAGTCCTGAACAAATGAAAGCAGGTGATTCCTTCAAGAAGTGGGCTCTGGATCTGTGAAAATCCCTGGCAAAGCATGCTGTGGATGCAACAATACAATTTCAAGGATAAACCTAAGTAAATAAATTAATAAATAGCTCTTTGGGTTATGTTGGAGAGACAGGCAAGATGCAGAAGTTCCTCTGAATGAAAATAGCCAAAGGCTGGGCAGCTGCTGGGGACATAAATGTGTTTTGTGTTTTCCTTTTAGGCCATGGCTGAAGGAACTGGGCAATGTGGGGCGTTGGTCCCAACCAGTACAGCTGTTCCTGTGTGGAATTATGGGGGATTATAAACCTGATTGTAACCGAAAAAGGGGCATTTATCCAACTGCCACAATTCCTGTAGCCTGACAGTGCTGGCAGGGATTGTGCCCTGCACAAGGGAGTGTTTGAGCAACACAGTCCTTCAGGACTGGGTCAGGAGTGGTGGAGCCAGAAACCTGGGAGAGGGTCAGGGTGCTGGGGAGAGAGAGAGGAGGCAAAATTCCTCCAGGCAATTGGAAGAGGATGAGGAATAGGATGGAATTTCATAGCCCAGGGAGATATCAAATGTGTAAAGGTGGAATCTGCAGTGGTGACAGGATTGAATTGGTGGGAATGGACACAAGAAGGTGCCTGAGAGAGGAACAGCAGGATTCTCCTGCTGAGGAGAATCAATCTATGGGAAGATGCTCACAGGTAACTGAGGACAAGGAACACTTCCCATGATGGGGTGGTGAAACAGATGATCTTTAAGGTCCCTTCCAACCCAAGTCTTTGATTCTGTGGTGGGAACATCTGGAAAGACAGTGGAACAACATGACCTGGAAAGTTCCATCACCAGCAGAAGCAACTCTTCACTTCTCCCTGTGTGTTTTAACTGCTCAAGCCTCCACCAGGAGCCTTCAAGGGGTGCTGGGCTTTGACAAACCCATTGCAGTGGCATGAATTCCTCCACAGGTCCCAATTAAATCTATTTATATCTTTTTTGGAGCCTGGGTTACAATCTCTCCCTTGCTCAGCAGCCACGCTCCAGTGGCTACACAGGCACCAGCTCTCATTAAGCCTGGGCTGGTCCTGCATTAATTGTGACACGAAGCTCTTTTCTTGAAGGCTTTTGAACACAAATGTTTGGCCAAACCTCATTTGTTTCACAGTTTACAGAGTGAAGCATTTGACCAGGGGATCAAGATCTAGTGTGAAGCGATCTGGATACAGCAGGGAGAAACAGGGATGGAATGCTGCAGGCAGAGGAAGCTGGACAGAGCTGATGGTTTGTAGGATGGGCAAGAAGGTGGTTGGAATCATCAGGTTTGGGTAAAATCACCTCTCTCTCCTTCCACACCTCTGAGCTGGTGAACTCTGATTTTTTTTACCAGGAAATTTAAAAATTTCCCTGCCTTGTGCCAACGGGATGTAATCCCAGCTCAGAAAGGGTCTGGCAATCCTGGTAAGGGAAAAATGAGTCAATTGGGTGGAAGTCTCAGCTGAAACCTCTGAGTGTGTTGAAATCCTTCTCAACCTCCAGGATGCCAACCAAGCTCCCAGCAGGATGCTGTGTCCCCTGCTCCTCCTGGAGTGATGTTTTTAGGAGGGGAGTCACTACAGAGAGGAGAAATTCTTTCAAGAAGGGACAGCACAGGGTGGAGGCTGAGAAGTTAAAAGGGAAAACTGTACTTTCCCTGCAAAGGGAAGACTGGGAACCTTCCAAACCTTTAAGAAAAGGGCTGAGATAATCTTTGTTATCTGTCTGTTCCCTTGTAAATAGAGCCAGAACAGAGAGCAGGGATGAGGTTGGTGTGAGGGCTGTGTGACAGAGCAGATGGGGAAAGGCTCTTGTTCAAACACAGCCCCTGTCACCACACAAGAGCTTTGGAGTTCTGCAATGGTTTACAAGCTATGGAACACGGGGGATTTCCTACAGCACTCTCCAAGAAATTATAAAGAGAATGTATTTTGTGTTGTGACTGGTTATTCTGGTGCTCCGATGAGGAAGAGGGGAGGCCTGAACATCTTTGAGGATTGTTCTCAGTGACAAAATTTGAGGAAGAGCAGAAAATGAAATGTGGCGTTGGTGTGGGAGTCTCCTGACCCAGTGACTGTGGTGTACACAGTAAATGTCTCCACCTGACCTGGCTGCCCAGACTCCTTTATATTCAGTGAACAGACACAGGCACATCCAGTGTGTGATTTATCTCATCCCTGCCTGACATCTAAAACACAGACCAGACAAATCCTGCCCTGCTAAAGGTCTCTCCTTCAACAGAGCACGAGTTTCTAGCTTAGAATTAGACTCTGATGCTGCAGACAGAGTTTAGTGAGAAGGCAAAGCCCTCACTTTTCACACCTGCCACGACAGAGCTGTTCCCTATGAGCTGCAAGACTGACAGACTGGGTAGATCAGAGATGAAGCCCAGCATGGTTTACACAGAAAGCCCCTGATTTGAGGGGTTTTCTGAGCCAGCTGCAGGGCAGGGTCCTGCCAAGGGATGTATGAAGAGAAGTACTGCATGCAAGGTGTGCAAAGCAAATTTCATTGCTGTAGGAGCAGCAGTCTCATCCTGGGAGCTTCTGATGGGACCTGCCAACACTCAGCCTCACCTCAAAGTTTCCTGGAGCTGTTGCCAGAGAGGATGTGGGCATTAAATCTTTCTATTCCTCCTCTGGCTGTACTTCTGTGGCTGGGGATTTGCTCTGGCAGTGCCAGAGTGGAGAAATCTCTCACCAAAAGTGCCCAGAACAGAGACAGCAGAGGAGGAGGAACAGCAAACACACAACTGGAGGCAGGGGGCCCTTGGTGAACAAGGACGTTTGATCAGGTAATTTATCCTGCCACGTAGCAGGAATCTGACCCCCACTTTAATTATTGTGTCATTTGTCCTTGACAGCTACTGCTGCTTCCAATTAACGCTCTTAATTAAAGCCCCCAGTCTTCTAAGGATGCACACATGGATTTACTGGGAAGAGGGCTACAGTGAAGAGGCAGAGCTTGCAGGTGTCTGATGAGAAATGACATTCCCAGTCCCAGTGGGACTGGGGAGCTCTGTGCTTATCCTGCAGGAGTGGCAGGCTGGAATCAGACCCAGATCCTCATCTCCATCCCCACAGGAGCATCTCCTCTCCCTCCAGCCTGACATCTCCCCGTGTCTGAGTCCTGTTTCTCACCAGGGTAAATAATGTGCTTCAGCTCCCTGGGCTTTGCTTTTCCCTGTTCCTGCTTTTTTTACTGGGTCTGTAGGTCAGGTAATAAGGCATGGAGTATGAAACATGACAAACAGAGGAAATCCAAGTCCCTTTGTCCATAATTCATGCCAGAATAAAACCAGCATCTTGGGATGCTGTGCAGGTGACTGAACACCCTCACTGTTAAAGGTGCAGAAGTGCTTCCACCTGTGTTCTTTCAGGTTTTGGGGTTTTTTTTTTTTGCCTTCCTCTATTTAATAAACTATATTATCATGAACACTCTATTCAGGGCTTTGAAACCAAATAAGCTCCACTCTTAATCTTTTTGCAGTTTTTCTGGGCTGGCTGAGCCTCGAAAGATAGCAGCATTCACAGAACCCACATGGCTTGACAGAGCCACTGTTCAGTGTTTTGGAAATGTATCTTTTGACTGTTGGGAAGGAAATTGGCTACTTAAGATGCCTTTTTGTACATTTAAATTAACTTAGTCCATCAGACTGAATAAATCCTGCTGCTGTATTAACATCCAATTATAACAACAGAGATTGAGCAGTGATTCAGATTTTGACCAGAATGTTGGCAGTTTAAGAGGAAAAAGAAGTAATGTATATTGAAATAAAAAAGTCAAAAATGGGAGCCAGAAAATTGTGACTGAGCACATAGCAGGAGCTTTTGTGAATGTATAATGGCAGAAGCAGGAGCCAAATTTCTAACAGGATTAGCTGTTACTGTCTATCAGATCCAAAAAACTCAATCATTTTGTTTTAAATGACTTTTTGTAACTCATTCATGCTAGAAATAGGGAGGGGAAGGGAGGCTGGGAGCTGGAGAATCTGCACTTTGGAATTTAGGCAGGATCAGAGGTGAGGTGTTGTGTGAAGCACCCTGAAGGAGCAGTTGAGTTCTGAACCATTCAGCACTTTGCAGATTTTGCCAGATTTTTAAGATGTCCTTGTGATCCAGAAGCTCATGGATGATTTCTCTGGGGACCAGTGAAGGAATGTGTTGATGAGATGAAACATCTCCTCAAATCCTGCTGCAGCCATGGCAGCTGGGCCTGCTCATTGTTCCCTTTCTGCCCTTGAGAAGGACTCCAGATCCACCTTCCCCTTGTCCAGCCCTGGCTCTGGGGACAGATCTCACTCTGGGTCAGAGATCTCCTGTGCCTCTGCTCTGCCATGGGCAGATCTTTGGAAGCACAGCAGCTCCTGGATGTCCATCAGGTGTGTGGACAGGCTTCTGAAGGGGCCTTACCCTAATATCTTCAATATTCCAATAAACCCAGAGCCTAAATATGTTTGTTGTCCCTGAAAATCAGCCTTCTGATTTGTTTTAGTATAGTGGAGTCAGTTATCATGAATTATAAGATAAACAAGAATCATGTTTGCATTCCTTTGTAAAAGAGATCACCTGATGGACTGCTCAAGTGACCAGTGAAGATGGAGAGGTGGGAACCTCTCTGTCCAATCTCTGATCACTGTCCAGAAACTTATATATACGAAGTCAACAATAAACTAGAATCTTCTTCCTTTCTTCTTCTTTACCTGAACACCTGTTGTGTGTGTTACTGTGTGTTTCTATCTACATCACAGTAACATATGTTCTTCGTAACCTGGGGCTCACTGGTGCCACCTGCACTTCCTCCCCAAGCTTGCTGAGCTGCCATAAACCCACACCTCCAGAGGCACTGAGACAGCTCCTCCTGCTGCTGCTGGGACCTCACTTCCAGCTGCAGCTCTCCTTGACAAAACGGGGAGATGTGGGGGTGGAATCAGGGAGTATCCTGAGCTGGAAGTGGGGATCATCCAGTCACTGCTGGGCCTGCACAGACACCCCAACCATCCCACCCTGTGCATCCCTGGGAGCATTGGCCAAACATTCCTGGAGCTCTGGCAGTCTTGGGAATGTGCCCATTCCCTGGGGAGTCTGGACAGTACCACCCTCTGGGAAAAACAAAACTCTTCCTGATACCCTATGTTTTCCCAATATATGGGATCTAAGCTCTGAGAACAGCAGCAGTCTGCTCTTACACCCAGATATTGCTCTGGCACAGTGAGGCTGAAACATCAGTGAAGCTGTGACCACTGCAGGAATATAAATTACTCCAAACTGGCTCCTAAGGCCCCAAAATGCAGGACACTTTCCTTTTCTAACCCTGCTGAATCCCTGGTTATATCTGGGCAGCACTCTCAGGCACATGGTGGATTCTTGCAGTTGTCCTGTGCAGGGCTAAGGACTGAACCCCAATGACCTTTGTGATGCCCTGCCAACTCAGGATATTCCAAGATTCTGTGATATTTGCTGCAAAATGTTGAATCCCACGAAGAACCAGAGGTAGGGACCCTCCCCAGGGTTGGGGAATAACCTTGAAGAGTTTGTCAAGGTTTCCAAGGATGGAGAAGAGGTGGAAGGAGTAACCACAGTAGCCTGGTTTGCCATGGAGATTTCCACCTCCAGCACTGCCTGGTCCCTTCGTCCAAGTGAATAATGGCAAAGCTCTGTGACTGGGAGGCTGCACAGACTTTGCTGATATTTTAGTGGCAGCACAAAAAGCTGACTGTTCCCTGGAGGGACACAGTCAGCTCTCAAACCCTTCACCATGGAAAGCTGTGCTGAATTAATTACAGTTTATGCTCCAAAAAGGAAAATAAGACCTCTGATGTGCCTTATTTGCTTGATGTTCTTCCTCTTTTCAGCAGACGACCCTTAGGTGGCTTTTCTTTCAGTTGCAGCTCCTTTGTTTTTTTGTGGTTTCTTTCTGCATTAATTGGAAGGTCTGACACTTCCAGCCCAAGACATTTATCAACGTGGTACAGTTTTAATTAATCTCACAATAAAGCTGCTGGAAGTGAACTCGTAAAAGGACTTTTAGGGCAGGAATGTTGCCCACGGTGACATGGGACACACTTGGGTGGGACTGACAGGATTTGGGAGGTGGGAGGCTCGTGGCACCTCCCTGGGGGCTCTGGGGCAGCAGCCAGGTGTGCTCCTAAAAACAACACATGTCCCACAAAATATGCCCAAAAGAAAACATTTCTGCAAAGGTGAAGATCTGGGTTCCCAGTAGGTTCCTCCTGTCACTGGAATGAGCTTGGATATCCTTTGATGGCTAATTAACTAATAAGAATAAAGCACACAGAGACCACCTTTTGTAGCAATTTGCCAAGAAATGGCAAATTTCAGTCCTCTAGGACTTTTTTTTTTTGTACCTGTATCAGAACCACAAGTGGATTTTGACTCTGAACATCCAAGCCAGGATCACCAGGTGTTGGAAAAGTTAATTTCTGATCTAAACTTCTTAACCAAGGCTCACTTCTATCAGACAGGTGCAAACTGGCTCAGAAATGAGGTTGGATGGAACTGTCTGGAGCTAATGAGGATAAATCAAGCAGCACCATATGTCAAACTGAGGGTGGTTTGGGTGGGAACTGTGGAGCCAAACCCAACTGCACTCGCAAAATTCTAATTACCAGGTGGGAATTGCATCTGGATTGAGGAATGGCAGATTTAGAGACTTTCATAATGAAATTATCTGTTTCTTCTTCAAGTCCTCTGGTGGCCACAGTGCAGACATGGCCAAGCTTGACGTGCTCGAGATAAAATAACTCACGATATATTTTTCTCAGGTGGAAATAAGAGGTGGGAATGGCTGACATAATAAATTATAATGTCCCACCTTTTGGTATCTTCTTGTTAAAAAATTTATGTTTTTTTTTGAATTTGGATTCAACGCAGACTATTGGGTTCAGCAAGTTAATTGGGTGAAACCCTGAGGCGTAATATTTATTCTTCATGAACAGGTGATACCTTCTTAATCAGAAGTTTAAGGAAGGTGGAACAACCTCATTCATGGCCAAACAATCTTAATTTTTAAACTTCTTGAAAGAATCATAGAATCTTGGAAAAGGCCTTTAAGATAATCAAATCCAGCCATTAATTCACTGCTGCCAAGGCCACTGTAATGAGAGAGGTCTGAATGACTCCCTCCCTATCTAGTTCTTATAACTTTGATTGCTCTGTGGTGTGTTCTGATCATGTTTTTATGCTCATGGCAATAGACTCAGTTGAGAAAAGTGAGTTTGTGTTGGGTTTTGTTTGATTTTTTTCCCCTCCATTCTCACTTTTTCATTAAAGGCTTTCAGTAGCTGCAGCTGGCTCCTCTGGGTGACTTGGCACAGGCAGTGGTGCAATGGTAAATAAACCCCATCGTGTTCCACCTGAAGTTTTCTAAAGCTTCTGCCACTTGCCAGAGGCAAAACTGCACATTTTCAGCTTTTGCTTATAGACTATCAACTGGGATTTGTGGGTAGGGGTGTGAAAAACAATTTCTGATACAACCAGCTTCGTACGGAGCTGGAATTTTGCCTGATATATATTTATATTAAAATTAAAAAAAAATAAAATTAAAAAGCCAGTCCTTGGTTCACTTACAGATGCAATCAAGATGGGTTTTAGTCTGTCACTCCACAGCTCAAACTCTCCTGAATGTTGCTCCAAGTGAAAAATTGTCCCTGGGATCCAGGTGTATTCCCTCGTCATTTGTCAGGAGTAACTGTTCTGCAGTTTGGAGCTGGCAGTTCTCAGTGGCGTTTCATCAGGATAATACCACACTCTATCATCTGAGGGAATAAACTCTCCCTGCTGACAGCAACTGGGGTGAAGACACCAGCAATTGACTGGATATTACAGAGGCTCTCTGAAGCTTATTCAATGGAAAAGAAACTATCAGGTCATTGGGCCCAAATTGTGTGTTTGGCTTCAAAAGCTGCGAGGGGCTCACAAAACCTAAGAGGAATCAAAAGCACTGGTCTGTGAGACAGGAGGTCAGGCTGGGCAGTCCTTTCACCCTTTGAAACCTCTTGCTGAAATACTTTAATTAAAAAGGAAAAATAAAAGAAAACTAGATGACAAAATGCAGTATTTTGGCAGCACATGGGTGTTTCTGGTCCTACTCTAATGCCTCCTGAGCTGCAGAAGCAGGGCTACAGGGAGAAAATGCCCAGCCTGGTAGCCTTTGTCCTTTTCCTGCTGGGAGCAGCCTCTCCAGGGATGGGACAAATGATGGCTGAAAAGATTCATGGGCAATGGGGAGTGGAGCTCACGCCTTCCTGGGACCAGCAGTGGTGGTGGCAGTGGGGACTGGTGGTGGCAGGAGGTCGTGGGAGGGAGACAAAGACATCACAAGACCTCAGTTCTCACAGGAAACCAGAAAGCAACTGAGTCCAAAACCAGAGAGATCAATGAGATCCAGGCAGTTTCACTTGCTGCAGAAGATCTCCTGCTGTCCAATTGAAAGGAATTAATTTAATTTCAAGGTACCGCATCCCCACAGCCTGCCTGATTTGCTGATTGCTGGGAAATCCTGCGAGTGAAGTAATCTGGCAAAGGATGAAGGGGCTACAGAGAGAGGGGGAGGCCACAGGGGACTTGGACCAGGATGTGGAGAGGGTCTGCACCAGGCTGAGCCTGGAGCAAACCATCCACACCCCTCTGCCTGCCCCAGGCAGGTGTTCCTGTGGGAGGACAGGCACCAGGGGAAGGGGATGGGGAGGGTGGCACCTCCATCAAGCCCTTGAGAAGCCTGACAGGTTGTCCCCTTTGCTCCTACAGCTCACCAGGGTGCCCGTGGAGTCGTGCAGCCAGTACGAGACGTGCAGCGAGTGCCTGGGCTCAGGGGACCCCCACTGCGGATGGTGTGTGCTCCACAACACGTGAGTACCTGCAGCAGAGCCTGGGTCAAAGGAACGAAGCAGGGATTTATTAAAAGGCCTTCAAAGGATCCACCTTGGGCAGTGCAAGGGCCTGGCCAAGGTTATACCCAGGATGGACACAAAATGGACCCAAGATGGACCCAAGATGACCCAAGTCATGAGTTTTCACACTTTTACAAGTTATGGTCCATTTCCATATTGGTGTTAATTGTCCAATTCCAGCTCCAGGTGATGCAGTCCCACCCTCCCAGTTTGCTCTCCTCAATTCACTGTTTTTTAACATTTTTGGGCACAAAGCTGCAGCTTGTCCTTGGTTCCGGGGCTGGAAAAGGATTGTTCTGTGTGACTGAGCTGGGAGGAGAACTGGCTGACACTTGATATGAAGCTCAGAGTTACACACTAATGCAGTACAGAATATGGAAAATATAAAAACAAAAGCTGGAGGCATCAAGGTAGAAGGGAAAAATGTTGTCTCAGTCCCTAGCTGAGCCAGGAACCTCCAAAAAAGTCTCTGGGACTTGCTGGGGATTGACTTTGCTTAATTATGAGGGGGTTTTTTGAAAGACGAGGGGAACCAAGGGTGGTAGAGGCTGGACAGAGCTTCTCCACTTCTTGACCCACAGTTTGTTGACTGCACCAGCAAAACAGTGTGATGTGTTTTGAATTTATCACTCCATTAGCTCTTCTCTGGGTCACATTTTCCTGGTGGTTTCCATTCCATTCGAGGGAATTTGACTCTGACCATTAGCCCTTGTCTCAGCACTTCCAGCTTTCCACTGCTGACCTGAACCTCTCCTCTTCTGGACTTGTGATCTCCACTGCCCTTAGAGAGGAATCAGATCCCAGTAAACAGCATGGGATCCACTCCAAGGCAGCTTTCCTTGGGACCTTATGGTTTAACAGGCCAAGCAGGGGCCTCATTCCACTCGTCCATAATTTTGTTGTACTGGTTTATCCATTACCCCCCAAAGAGTACTGGCTCCAGGTGTCCTCAATACTGGGATCTCAGTTCACTGATATTTTTACTTAGGCTTTTTAATGGTGCTGTTGATCCTGAAGTTGCCTCTCTGCAGCCTTTCCCTGAGTGATCTCCTCCTGCAGAGAGCCCTCTGCCAAAGCCCTGGGGAGGGAGGTGGCAGCTTGGCTGAGCTCCTGGCTCTGAGTGGCAGGGAGGGCTCCTCTGCCAAACCCCTCTCAGCAGAGACAGTGGCTGGGAAGTGCAGTGGATCTGTCTAGCCCCAGGCTCCAGCTGAGAGGGGCTCTGCAGGGTGCTGTCACTCCCAGCCTCATGGTGTCCTTGGCAGCCTTGGAGGGCTTTTCTGACAGGCCCTGCCCTTGCAGTGTGTTGGTCTTCTCCCTCTGAGTTCACCTGAACTCTGCCTGTTGGGTTGCAAACTCTCCAGGTGGAGACAGGGATCCAGTTGAAGTGATAGACTTTGCCATCTCTCCTTGCTGGAACAGAAGGGAACAAACCTGGACCATATTCCATCCTTCTGTCGATGCTCTGAATGCTCTGCTTCTGTCAGCTTGTGTGACCCTCATCCAAAACCACGGCAGTCTGCCTCATTTCAAACCAGATCTGGGGGATCCATCCCAAAACACGTCCAAAAATGTGCCTCATGCTCCAGGATTGTTCAAGAGAACCTGGCATACCAGTCCTGAGTTGTGGTGTGGTGGGTAAGAGCCCAGAAAACTTTCATCCTGCTGACCTGAGGATATTTCCATTTGATACAGAGCTCTGTAGTGTGTTCCCATCCCACCTCATCCTGCATCCATCCTCCAGGACCCCATGTGTTGGCTGTCAGTGAAGGGACAGCACAGAGATGTGCAAAGGCATAGCAAGGCATGAACTTGTTCATGATGGCACCACAGCAGTGCTGGATATTTCATCTCCTTGCATCCAGGGTCAGTGACAACAAACAGTCAAAACCTGCAGCAATAAAGCCCCAAAAGGAGAGAGAAGGGGCAAAGACAAATGCAGAGAGTGCAGCAGCTCAGCCTGAGGAGTATTGGAAATGAAATGGAGGGTGATGGGTGGGCTTGGCAGATTCAACTGGGCTAAAAAAAAATCTCTGTGCAGGCTCGATCCTCAAGGGAGAAGTGTGGCTGGAGTCTGGACCTGGCTGGTGGCAGGTTTTAACCTCTGATTCCTTATCTGGAAAGGAGAAACACCTCTTATTTATGTACCTTGCAGCAGAACCACTGAGATTGATTCCCTGTGGGGCTTTTTTGAAGCACTTTGAAGGCGAGTGTTGTCAAATCCCACTTCAAGTCTGTTGCTTCCCTCTAGTTTTCCTCACAGTTAGGAAATCTCATTTTCAGTCCTAGTTTGGGAGGGGTTTTCAGTGCAGCCTCAGGTGTTCCTTTCTGAGTCTCAGTTTCCTCATCCTTTTGGGCAGCCCTGAGAGCAAAAGAGCCAATTACACCCCACTCAACAAGTTTTGGCTGCACAGGATATTCAGGGTAAGGACACTGGAATGCTGAGTCTCTAATTAGAAATTTTTGCACATCAGAACCCCTCAAGACTCATTAGCAGACTTTTCCTCAAGTGGGATACATCATCAACAACTCCTGCACAAGGATCCCTGGGGAAAAAATTGCCATAAACATTTCCCCTCCTGGCTGCTAACCCTTCCTCTTCCCTCCCAGTCAGGAATCCCAGGGGATTCCCAGTTTGGGGCGGAATCCAGTGATGTGGAAGGTGCGGAGGAGGCAGCTGGGTTGTGCAAGAGCTGGGGTAGAATGGGGCTGGGAGTCAGATTCGTGGGCAAAGCCATGCTGTCCCCTCATCCTCCCCCAGTATAAACCATCAGGAGGAACAGAGGTGGGCTGGCAGACAGGTGAAAACTGCCCAGTGGTTACAGCGCTGTATTTTTGTCTCTCCCAAGCAATTATTTTGGGATTTTCCCTCCAAGGGCTGGTGCAGCCCCTCTTCCCCAGACCCCCATTTCCAACTCTCCTCAGCTCCCACACCTGAGAGATCCAGGGATAGCTCCCCATCCATCTTTTCCCTGGAGCTGGGCTGTCAGTGCCGAGGGCGGCATGCCAGGGCTCGGGAATCGATTTCCACAGCTCTGCTGTCCTAACCTTACACCGAGAAACTCGAGTCCTCTGAGAGAGAGAGAGGCAGACAGACCCACAGATGGCTGCAGGGGAGAGGGGGGCAGGATTGATTGGATTCTGCTCCGGGAGAGGAGCTGACACAGAGCAGGTCACCGGAGCTTCCCAGCTCTCTATCTTCACCCCACTCTTGTCCCCGCTCCCTTGGCCAGCTCTGCTCCCTCCCGGGCTCTGCTTTGGGCACCAACGAGCCCTTTCCTTGCTCTAAACTGAAAATGTGGCTCTCGCTGCCTGCTGCAAGGTCACAGCAATGTCAGCAGCCCGGACAGGGGATGTGGAGAGGGGGCAGAGCACAGTGAAGTTTTTCTGCAACCCTGAAATGAACTCAGCAGCTTCCTCCTGTGTCAGGTGCAGCGCTGCCCAAAGATGCCCCCCAAATCTGACCACTCCTCTAATCCCCTGCCAAGTTGCTCCTGTCTCACCCATGTCCAAGCTGTACCCACCCCTCTTCCTTCTTTCCCAGCAGTAGTTCAAGCTCTTTATCCCCAGAGGAGGGATAAACCCTTCGGCTTCTGAAAGAGCTCTCCCTAATTCTAGATTGGATATTTGGAAGGAATTCTTCCCTCTGAGAGTGGGCAGACCCTGGCACAGGGTGCCCACAGAACCTGTGGCTGCCCCTGGATCCCTGGAAGTGTCCAAGGCCAGGTTGGGCAGCGCTTGGAGCACCCTGGGATAGCGAAATTGTCCCTGCCCATGGCAGGATGATTTTGATTTTGGATGATTTTGAGGGTCCCTTCCAACCCAAACCATTCTATTACTCTGTGTACATTCACTGGTCCATCTGCATGAGGTCACCACACAGGTTTTTCAGCAATGCACAGCACCCCTGCATTGTGTTTAACACCCCAGCTGCCATAAAAATGGAAATTTGGGGCAGAAAAGCAGCATCCCTACAGAGAAGGGCAACGTTTTATTGCAAGGAAATCCCCTGCTGGGTGCAAAGGGACCTGTCCCAGGCTCTGCTGTGTTAGTGACACTCCTAGATTTTGGCTTTGCTGCCTCATTTCATCCCATGCAACATCCATCTAATTCCAAGAGGAATAGCTGAGCACACACAAGCTGTCCTTAAGGAGGAGGCACCCCCAGGCACCAGCCTCCTTCTGCTCTGGAATCTGCCCTTGCAGGTCTGGGCACTCCGTGGCTGGCAGGTCATTAATTGCAATCAGAGAGGGAAACAGTCCCATTTTCTGGGAGAACTTGTGATATTTCAAAACTTTTTTTTTTTTTTTTTTTTTTTTTTTTTTTTTTTTTTTCCCTCCAGCTCACAGTGGCCAATTATTTTTTTTTTTTTTTTAATAAGAAATGTTCTTGAAAGCTGTTCTGGAAGGGGCTGATTCCATTTAGTAATTGGAGAATGATTCATTTGGACTTCGGAAGTCCTCGTTTTGGGGTTTGATTTCAGTTTTTAGCAAATTGCTTGAGATTTCAAAATAAAAAGTCATTCTGAAAGGAAGCATTACTTTTTAATTTTTGTTTTTCCATTAGAATGAAACATTTGGGCATCTGTGATTTCTTTCTCCCCCAGAAGTCTTTACAAGCCCTAGAGACTGAGCAAAGCAGTCAACAAGCACTGTTGGTTTAGAGGAACTGACATTTGCTGTGGAGGGAAGAGGGATTGTTTGAGCATCTCCAGTCTGTCCTGCTTGGAGATATTGGAGCCAGGAGCTGGCTCTGCTCCCTGCTCAGCTCTGAGGAGCTGCTCATGTCCTTCTGGCACCCAGAGCCTCCCCAAGGCACCCAGGCTGGCTCTGTTGGCTTTGCAGAGCTCGTGGCAGCAGATCCTGCTGCTCCTGAACCTTGGAATCAGGATCCAGGGGCCTCCTGGAGGAGTCCTCACCCCATGGAAGAAACAGTGACCTCAGACTCTCCCATCTGGGCCACACCAGTCACCTTCCTGGATCCCTCTGGCTCTGGGTTAGTCAAGGGGTGGCCAAAATCTCCCCCACACAATTCCTCAAGTGGAGCTGGTCTGGATTATCTGCATCCCTGCTGTTATGAGACCCCTCAGAAGCCATAGGAGAATATTTTATTGGTTTCCCAACAAAAAAAACCAGCCCTGTCCAGAGAAGTTTGATGCCATTCTCTGGCAGCAGACACCCACCCCAGTGTCTGGGGAGTGACCCTCCACATCCTCCTGCTCTCCACTCTCCCCATCCTCCACAGCCACTTGTGTGGACAGCTCACACACCCTGAAACTCCAGCTCTCCTTTCTAACATGATATGAAGGGGGGAAAAAAAGGGCTTTTAAACAAGCTGTTTTCTAGTGAGCACTGTGGAGGGGGAGGGAGGTTTGTCATCCACACTCAGACTCACTGCCAGACAAGGCGAAAAAAAAAGGGAAAAGTTCCCAAGTGCAGCTCGAGGTGTCTGGGCTCAGCAGGTAACCTGATGCACTGCCTCTGGCAGAGCCATTGATTGTCCCTGGCTTTAACTTTCTTGGTCAAAGTCTTCTGAACCACCAGAGAGTCTCAGGTAACCCCAGCTGCCTACACAGCCTGCAATAAGACCTTTCTTGAAGGGTCTTTTTCTTGTTTGACTTTCTGCTGTCTCAAAGCCCATGACTCTTTCAGGCTGAGGGGGTTTTGTTCTTTCTTTTCCCCTTTTTTACCTCCTTGTTTTTGCTTCTCAGTCTTTTCCTCCAGTGCTGCTTCTGGAAGGGGCTGTGTGGGTCAGGCTCCAGGGACCCAGCAGGGCAGGAGGTTGGAATATCACACCCACTCCTGGGCTGCTCTGAGCTTTAGCAGTGAGAAAAGAGGGATTTCCTGACTCTTGAAGGGGTCTGTGATCCTACAGACCCTCAGCTGTCCCTGCCTTGTACTCCCCATGTGTTTTGTCCCAGGGTGAAAACTGGAGTCCCTCCAGTAAGGCAGAAATTTGGAGGTGTTTTGCACTTGCCTGGAATGATGAAAAAGTCACAGAACCAGGGAATATCCTGAGCTGGAAGGGACCCATACAGGTCATCAAGGTCCAACTCCTGGCCCTGCACAGAACAGACACAAAAATCACTCCAGGTGCCTGAGAGCATTGTCCAAACTCTGCTTGAGCTCTGGCAGGGTTGGTGCCATCACCACATTCCTGTTGCTGTGCCTGACCACCCTCTGGATCTCACAATCATGGTTGGGCTCATTCTTATAGGAAAATCTTTTATCCTTTCTTGCCCCAACAATGTCCTGCCGTGGGGCAGCTCTTGAAGACTTCAGACACCTGTGAGTCCTGACAAAGGTACCTGAAAATTGTGCTAATCTCCCTGAGGATGGAGCAGCCACATGGAGAACATGGTTTGCAGCTCAAATCCTGCTTTTCCTTGGAAATCTGTGCCCAGCTGGGCTGTACCCCATCAGAGGGGAGGCTCAGATGTACTTCAGCTGAAGTTCAACACCCTGGTGTGTCCAGGGCATTTGTGCACTGCGTATTTTTCACTGCAAGGGAGATTTTCAGTTCTGTGCTGCTGCATGGCGGGAAGAAAAACATAAATGCTGTGAAGGGAAGTAATTCCAGGAAATATGAAGCCTTTCATTTGGTTTGAAAGTCCCCAATCATTTGTTTGGCAGTCAGTGAATGAGCTCTTGGGATGTCTTGGTTTGACTCTTCCCGGGTCACAGCTGGCCTGTGAACCCTTTCCACCTGACAGCAGGGGAAAGTGGAGTCATCTTCCCAAAACTGGCCTTGGCACAGGGCAATCCCCTCTTCTTCCCAGGCAGTTCTGGAAACTGGAGCTGGCGTTTCAGAGGGAAGGGCAGCAGAGGGACATCAAAGCTGCCTGAGCCCAGGGAATCTTTAATCTCTGCTGAGATACAGCTAAAGTGCCCATCCTTTCACACCTTTGGAGCCCAGGAAATAGCCCCAAATGTGATAGCTCTGCAGTGGCCTTTTGAAATGAGATCAGGGCTCCTAGCCCAAGAGGAGGATGAGGAAATTCTCAGGTGTGGGAGCATGGCTGTTGATGGTGATACAGCCCTGAGTGAGTCAGAGGCTCCTGGAATCCTGTTTCCCTATGGATAGCACTGAGTGAACCCCTCTGAACCAGCCCTCGGAGCAGATCCCAGTCCTGCAGAACCCACCCATCGCTGCATCCATTCCCTAAACACCCTCGTGTTCCCTCTGGGAGCACTTTCCCTGCTCTGGGGAGCAGTGCAGGGCAGAGCTGTGCCCTTCACAGGTTGATTATCTCAGGCTGTACCTGCCTGAGGCAACTCAGGGACAGCACTGGGCACTGTGGACCATAAGACGCAGGCGTGTGGTAAATGTGTTTTGATAACAACCTTTTCTTTGATTAGCTTATTTTGCTAGAGGGCAGTGAGGAAGGGTGGGAAGATAATTAGTTTGTGCAGTGGGTTCCAGCAGAAGCTTTCTCCTCATGCAGCCCTGCGAGTTTGGTGTCCTACTTGGGATTTGTCTCCGACACAGGAACACTGGCAGCTCGGGTTTAGCGTCGCAGAAAATTCGGCCCCTTCAGGGGAAAGTCTCTGGGTGAAATATCCCCATATCCCACAGGAGACATCTAGGGAGGGAACAGGGACAGGGGAAAGCTGCCTGACCACCCTGAGCAGCCTTAAAAATCTAAAAATATCAGGTGTGCACCATAGCTGAGATGCAAAGTTACAGGGACTGTCGCAGGGAGCGAGTATTCCCTGACTCGAATTGCAACACGGATGTTGGCAGAGCCAGCAGGGAGATTCAGACCTCAGGATGCAGCAAAATAAGGAATAATTCAGGTGTTTAAACACAGGTATATCGAGAATATAAGGAGACTTTGAATTATAGGTGGTTTTCTTTACACAAGGAATTTGATTCAATGGCC
Organism: Sitta carolinensis; assembly: GCA_032173965.1. Lineage (NCBI taxonomy): Eukaryota > Metazoa > Chordata > Aves > Passeriformes > Sittidae > Sitta > Sitta carolinensis. The sequence continues at coordinate 1,671,427 of JAVUNC010000005.1, forward strand.
CATCCCTGCTGTGTGCTGCACCTGGGGAACCTCAGGAGTGAGACATTCACCCGGGGCTGACAAATATGGCAGAGTCTACTTTTCTTCTGGAGAATGAGATGGGATCCTGAGGACATCTCAAGTGACTTTAGAGCTCTGTATGTTGGCAGCACAATAGAGCCTAACCCCAGCTCAGGATGTTCTGCCCTCTCAAGTTCTCAGAACAGACAAAATTCCATGGGATTTGCAACGTGACCACTCTCACTCCTCCAGTGAATTGGAAAGTCTTCAATGCCCTAATTTGCAATGAGGCAGGGCTGGGCTTTGCTGCAGGGTTTGTGGCACTCAGTGAGTGTCAGGGAATATGGATGATTCAGGGAGCTGCCTCAGTCTCTGGGCTGTTTGTAGGGAATCTCTCTCTTTTAGGGAATCTGTCTTGCTGTCAGATGTTCTCCGGTGCCTCTGCAGCCAATGAGCTGCCAATGAGGGAAAATGGCACAAAAAACGAGCCCTCCCCAGGGTCGGGGGACATCGGCCCTGTGCTGCCACTGCTGCTGCTGTGACATTTCATCAGCCTCTGCCTGTGACAAGGCTCAGGAGGGAATGGAGCAGGGGGAAATTCCTCCTAAAGAAAAGAACAGCAAACTTTTAAGGAGTGTCTTTATCCAGCCTCAGTCTCTCCATGGATCTGCACACGCTCCTGCCCATAAATTCAGGCCATCAGAGAATCATCTGTGGGGGAAGAACCCTTCAAGAATCATCCCATTCCACCCCTGCCATGGGCAGGGACACCTTCCACTATCCCAGGTTGCTCCAAGCCCTGTCCAGCCTGGCCTTGGACACTTCCAGGGATCCAGGGGCAGCCACATCTTCTCTGGGCACCCTGTGCCAGGGTATCACCACCCTCACAGCCAGGAATTCCTTCCCAGTGTCTTCTGTTGCAATTCCCACCTTCACTGACCTGCCACCCAATCTCTCTTTGTGCCACCAGCACAACCCCCAGCTCTCCCTATTACTCCCACATCCCCTGTACTCCATCTCCCAAGCAGAGGTGCAGAGGTAGTTGCTTTCCCCTTTGATTTCTGTAACAGGGAGATTTAAAAAAATATATTTTTAATTTTAATTTTATTTTTGGATACTTTTGGCTATAAGAATTGTGTATTTTTGGAACCATCTCCACAGGGCAATGGTCACATCATGAACCCTGCCAGAGTTCAGGAAGAGTTTGGGCAACACTCTCAGGGATGCACAGGGTGTATTTTTGGGATGCTCTGTGCAGGGTCAGGAGTTGGACTGGATGATCCTGGGTCCCCAGCTGAGGATTCCCTTGCAAGCAGGACTGTGGTCCTGGAAGGAGCTTGTGAGAGTTCACAGAAGCTTCTGAGCTTGAAGCTGATTCTCTCCTTCTGCTGAGGGACTTTATTTTGTGGGGGAACCTCCTTAGAGTCTTTTCTTCCTAACCCCAGAAATATCTGCATTTCTTGTGTTTGGTGAGTGGCTCTGAGCAGCTCATTGTCCTGTTTTCTTGAACAACCTCTGTTCCATTGTTTTCTACTTCAGATATGGATTCAAGAAACAAGGACATTCAAAGAAAAGGTGTTTTCTTGCCATCCTCTGTGGGGAAGGCCAAATTCCCAGAGAAGAGCAGAGGTTTTGGCTGTGAATTTCTCCTGCCACTGGCAATGGGCTTCCTTGTGTGCTGCAGGGACATGAGGCAGCCCACAGCAAACAACTTGGCTGTGTCTTCCAAGAAAGCATCCACCAGCCCCTGGTGAAAGAAGGAAGAGCAGGTTTCTCTTCATTTCCCTCCAACATTTTCTTCCCTGCCTGGGAAGTTACACCAGCGATTAACACGTCTTTTTGTTGGTTGCCCTGTAGCAAAAAAAAAAAAAAAAAATAAAGAGAAAGCTGAGGAAAAGTTGAGACAAATATTCTGAGGAGGAGGGGAAATGCTGAAAGCTCTGCTGGGACAGAGGGGAGGAGCTGGAGGATGATTCTGCCCAACCTGGATAAAGGGATTTGAGAGGTCAGGGAAGTGAAGTGGGAATTGCTGTGGGCTGAAGGACTTGGGTCACTATTGTAAGACAAGACCTGGGAGAGGTTCTGGCTGGAGAAAACACCTTGGTACGTTCAGAGAGGAAGGTCAGCATGATCCCCTGGTTACAGGATTTTCCTTAGGCACGAGAGAGCAGAATGAATGTCCTTGCTCTGCCATAGTACCTGGCAGGATTTTGGACAAATTACTTAGGATGGGGTTTATCTCATCTGCTCCTCGGTTTCCTGGCTCTGCAGACAGTGAGGACAAGGACTTTTTCTGAACACAATCCTCCTAACTCTGAGGTGTTGAAGGCAGTGGAATGAATTGCCCTCTGGAAGTGCCAGTTTCTTTCAGAAGCTTCTGAGGAACCTTAAAGGACCATTTCTTACAATGCCCGACTTTAAATGACTCCAGTGCTTAATTTCCCTGTGTTTTAGTCCCTAGTTTGTAGGACAGGAGTAGCAGTTCCTCACTTCATGAGTGGGTGTGAGATCCTAAGGCTTAAAGTATTTTGGACAATGGGTGGATTGCAGAAGTCCTGCAGGGAGCTGGATGTGATGACTGCAGTTAAAAATAAAAATAAAAATATAAGGCACATATAAAGCATGTGTAAAGAATATATGAAGCACAAAAATAATAGTTTCCTCTCACAAGTGGCAGAGTAGGTTCTGAGCTTGTTTAATTAGAGCAGAAGGAGCCTTGGCAGACATGACAAGGTGCAAACACACATGCAATTCCTTGATTACCCCAGTGAACACCCTTCTGTTAGAGCAGGGGTGGCACTGGAAGGGTTAAGGCAGACAGGGATGAAGGAAACCCTCCCCATGCCTTGCTTCTCCCTCCCATATCTCATTCCCAATGCCTCCTGCCCCTCTGCCCCAGGCAGTGGAGGAGATCTACATTTTAATTGAGACATGTGAAGAAAATCATCTCAGTCTAACTCAGTCTAACTTCCCATGCCTGGAAGGCTTCTCCCTTGGTAGCCTGGTGCCTATTTTGGGGTGAGGGTGGGTTAGAGCCCCATCCAACCTGACCTTGGATGTTCCCAGGGATCCAAGGGCAGCCTCGGCTTCTCTGGGCAGCCTCTGCCACTATTTTGCCATCCTCGTTGTAAAAAAATTCTTTCTTATATCCATCTAAGCTGTCCCTCCTTCAGTTTAAAACCAGCATTAATGAGGGCCCTGTGTTAATGAGGCCCCTGTATTAGTGGGACCCCTGTATTAACGAGTCTCCTTTATTAAGGAAACCCCCACTCTCAGGGCTCTGAGCTGGGGTGAGGAGATGACCACAACAAAACCGAACTCCTTTTGTCTTTCAGGCCCAACCCCACCCCACAAAGAGGTTTTGTCTGCAGATTTTCTCAGCTATAACTGAGGGTTGGGAATCCCCTGGCCCTGTCCTTCCCTGTGGCTCCCCAGGAGCTGGAACAGGCAGCCAGGCACGTCCTGCCCCCAACCCCAGCTTGGAAGGGATGCCAGCCAACCCTGGCAGGGAGCACGGGGTCATTTTGTGCAGGGCAAGAGGGCAGGATTTCAGTTCAGATAACGCCTGCCTGCTTTGTCTGCTCCCAGGCTCTCAGAGCTTGCCTGGCCTGATAAGGTGTTATCAGAGCAGAGCATCTCTGAGCTGTGCAGGGCCAGAGGTGGCTTTTCTGCAGGTGGCCCTGGCCCTTTGCCACCAGCACCTCCGAAGGGGCAGACAGTTAATAGCAAGAGGAGGAGGATGTTATTAATTTAACATCTTTAGCTCTGTGCTTTCCTCAGGGAGAAAAGATGCAAACATGGGAACAAGCAAATCAACCTGATCCCTTCCTCATCCTCACCCAGCCCCAGCCCTTCAAACAAGCTCACAAATAAGGTTCAGTGTATGCTTAGCCAAGAAAGCAGAAATGATTTTTTCCATCTTTAGGCTATAAAATTTATTTCCAGGAATGGTTCTGAAATTTGCAGTATTTCTGGATATGACTGTGATTTTTTGCATGGTGGGGAGTTAATTTTTACCAGAATTGTAGGGCAACAGTAAATCTTTGTTCTCTGCCCCCTCTCTGCTTTTAAGGCTTGTGAAAGAAAAGGAAAAAAAAGAAATCCTGACCTGAAGACTTCCCTCCTGGCTTTATCTAACAAAAGATCATAGAGTTACAGAATCCTAGCATGGTTTGGGTGGGAAGGGACCTAAAAGATTATCCTGGGCAAGGACACTTACCACTATCCCAGGTTGCTCCAAGCCCCATCCAGCCTGGCCTTGGACACTGCCAGGGATCCAGGGGCATCTGGATTAGGATCAGAAAGGGCTGATGAGAAAGGAAGAAGAGTGGACCCACAGCATAAACTCATTTGTCCAATTGACAAAATATCATTTGATGGCCTCTTGAGCTGTTGAGGAGCACATCAGTCCCATTATTGAGTGTTATACTTAATCTGATATTGATTGGGGTGAGCTGGAGAGAACAGCCTTCCTCACTTCCCTCATTCCCAAATTAAAAAATAAGAGATGTAAATGCTTTGACTTTTTCATTCTGCCTGGATATTTAGGGAATTTACTGCTAATAAAAAAAAAAAAAAAAAAAAAAAAAAAAACCCCAAAAAAAACCCAAACCAAAAAACCCAACCCTTAAGCATGAAAACATGAGTAGAATGAATTATAGCAAAATCAATTAATACTAACAGTATCTATTAAATATTGCACTCTGGAGCTTTGCAGGAGTACATTGCTGCTCCGATATGATCATGACATCATTAGCATAATATAAAGAATCAAAAAATCAATAGCTTGCTGGAGCCCAAAATTAAGGCCAAGCAGTGTTATAGCATCTCTTTAAAAATCCGAAATAGCAACTTGTCTCTGTCATGTACAACCCATTTGCAGATGAAACATCTCTCCCAAAGTGGATGGGCATTTGTTGGCCTGCCTGTCACTCCTGCAGCTACCCCTTTGGGGTACCTGGCATGAAGATATCTCACATTTTCCAACACAAACAAAGCAGGAAAATCTGAGCAGGGTTACACTGGTGTGATCCTGGGGCAAAAAATCTGAGCAGGGTTACACTGTTATGATCCTGGAGCAAAAAAATCTGAGCAGGGTTACACTGGTGTGATCCTGGGGCAGAAAATCTGAGCAGGGTTACACTGGTGTGATCCTGGGGCAAAAAATCTGAGCAGGGTTACACTGGTGTGATCCTGGGGCAGAAAATCTGAGCAGGGTTACACTGGTATGATCCTGGAGCAAAAAAATCTGAGCAGGGTTACACTGGTGTGATCCTGGGGCAGAAAATCTGAGCAGGGTTACACTGGTGTGATCCTGGGGCAGAAAATCTGAGCAGGGTTACACTGGTGTGATCCTGGGGCAGAAAATCTGAGCAGGGTTACACTGGTGTGATCTTGGGGCAGAAAATCTGAGCAGGGTTACACTGGTGTGATCCTGGAGGGGTCCAGATCAGGCCCAGGGTCAACTGCCCTGGTGGACAGATCTCTGTAGGGTGGGAACATGGACTAAGTGTCTTCTCCTGCTGGCTTGGTTTGCATTTTGCAGCGTTAGTGTCCAGGAGGTTCTTTTCCCTGGCTTGCCAGGTTAGGACACTTCAACTCTTCTGTTTGCATTGGGAAAAAAGCCCAACAAACCACAAATAAAGGCAGGAGAGACTTTCAGGTGGGCTGGAAGAGATGTTTGGGCAAGGAGAGACTGGTGTGGGTCTGCCAGAATCATAAAATGGTTTGGACTGGAAGGGACTTCAAAACCCATCTCATTCCACAGGGGCAGGGACACCTTCCACTATCCCAGGCTGCTCCAAGCCCTGTCCAGCCTGGCCTTGGACACTTCCAGGGATCCAGAGGCAGCCACATCTTCTCTGGGCACCCCTGCCAGGTCACAATAAAGAATTTTTCCTAATATCCAACCTAAATTTGCCCTCTGTCAGTTTGAAACCATTAGCTGGTGGTAGGAGAACATCTCTGTGAGTTTCTGAGGACAATCAGAGAGCCCCCAGTGGGAGGGGTCCTGTGGGGCAGGGCCACATTACACAGGTTTATAGCAGGAAATAAAACAACCCCATGGAATGTTATTAGGCACTGGAAGACAATTCCAAATGCTGCAAATTCATTAGGATGGAGTTTGGCTCGGGCCAGCTTCAGACAATTCCTGGAGGTGTTTGGGAATTCCATGGGTCAGGGAGGGTTTCCACAAGGTGTTTTGGAAGTTCCTAGAGTTCAGTAAATGTGGCTGTGATCAGGCCATGTCATTTGGCCCTGGGATGGGAGAATATTTCCTGGTATTGTTCAATGCACTTATGGGATGCTGCCACAGCTCCCAGTTGCAGGGGGAATTTTAGGAGGAAAATCCTGGAGGAAAGACACATGCTGTTGAGATAACGGGCTAAAAATCAACGTTTTTATGGAGGTGTTTCCTCAAGTGCAAAACCAGGGACAGAGAAAAAGTTTCAATGCATTAGTTAAGATAACAGAGTAGGAAAAGTTTGGGAGGAATAAGGAAACCTTTTCAAAGAGTGGGAACTGACAGAGGAAGGAAGATATTTGTTGCCAGTTAAATAAAAATTAGGGAAGGAGGAGGTTTTAAAGGTTGAAACTCCTTGTCTAAAGGTGAAGTCATAACATGCCTTTATCCTTGGAAGGCGATTGGATTGGAACTTGATAAAATTCAGGTTAAAGCATCAAAAATCAATCCCAATGAATGTCCCTTTTAATCAAGGCACATGAGAATAGGCAATCAGACAGAATTAAATATATACTTGCTCCTGTGCACAGTCTGCCTTAAACGAAGATGCTAATGGGATACAGAGCCTGAAACCTCGATAAAGGGAAGCTCATTTATGGCATAAATCACCCGAGAACAATAGGGGAGGCCAAAGTGATAGAGGAAGGGCTTTCATGTTAAAGAAAATGTAAAATCAAAGGAAGGAAATAAGGTCAATGTGTGCACGAGTGACAAGGTGTCCCCAGGGGAGGGCACGGTGCTCAAGGCTGCTTTATTGACCACTTGAAGGCAGTGACAGTGACAGTGACACGCTGAGAGAAACGCAGGAGGTTGGGAGGGCGCAGAATGTGGTGATGAGAGGCTGCACCGAGCAAATGTCACAGCACTGGGAGCTCCTCCCTGCAAACCCAGCCAGAGGGACCGAATCAGAATTTATTCTGGATTTACTCGCAGGATGTGCTGCAGGACACAGATTTTCAGCACATTGCTCTGAGAGAGCGACCACGCGGCGCTGGAATTCGGCGTCCTGTAGAGGCAGGATGAAATAAATAAATAAATAAACATGATAAATATATATTTATTTATATAAAATAAATGAATAAAAATCACTGCGGAGCTCAGAGTGGGAACAACATGAAATTGGGTAGCTTGTTAAAAGGAGGAGATAAAGTAAAATAAAAGGTGCGGTGCCTCAGAGTATCCTGCATAAAAACATCATGTAAGAGGCTTGTGAAATTATATGACCTATGAGAAAGGACCTAAAGATAGTAAAAGTGAATAAAAAAAAAGAATTAAAATAGCTGCTTAAATGGCAAAGTCAAGAGACATTATTTAAAATTAGAAGTTGCACTCAAAGGAAGAACAAAAAAGAATAAAAAGATCACACACTCTGGGGTGTGAATTGCAAAACAATCATCAGGCAGCCCACGTAGGAAACACATTGCTAACCTCATAAAAATAACTGATTAAAATTTAACCAGGTTCCCCCGGAAGTTTACTTTCCAAAGGGCACAAGCTGTGTGAAGTGGCTGATGCTGAGGGCTCAGCAAAAAATGCTTTTACACCATAAAAGTGATGTTGACTGCAAGATCTTGGGAAACTCTGGTGTGAAATTGCCACGTTGTTAAACCTGCTTGACACCTCATTGCCTATTCTGGCCTTGATGGAAGAAAGAAAGGTGGAAAACATAATATATATATATATATATATATATATATATATATATATATATATATATATTATAATTTTATTTTTTTTAAATCAAACTCCTGGAAGGTCCAAGAGCTGGAATTTGAAACCATTAAATTTGAACAGAGGTTGTGGCTGCCCCATCTCTGGTAGTGTTCCAGGCCAAGTTGGATGGGGTTTAGAGCAACCTGGGATAGTGGAAGGCACCCATGGCAGAGGGATTGGAATTAGATCATCTTTAAGATCCCTTCCAAGCCACCATTCTGGGATTCTATGATTCTTTGGAATATTTTCTTTTCCCCATTAATTTGGTTGAGCCGTGATTAAGAATAGATGAATAAAAAAAAGCACATGACACACTGGGGGAGGGCGGTGGGTGTCACGAGTCAATTATTGTTCTTTAAATAAATCAAAGTCCATGTGATAGGGATGATGTGGTTAACACAAAGGAATTTATACTTTTCCCATAGCTGGGCACCTCAACAATGCTGTCATGGGACAGGAAGATGAGTCCTGTGATAGATCAGCAACCAGTTCAAAGGTGGAAAATAAAGACCCTGAATAAAGGGTTGTGATGGAGGGAGGGAATATCTGGGAGGGTCCCATGGGAATGTCTGCTGAGGGTGTTTGGTGTATTTATAAATGAGCTGAAAACGGGTGAAGAATGAAGTAGAAAAGGTAATTGGGGCTAGAGAGAGTTTTTCAGGATTATCAGAGGTACACAAGGAGAGATTGTGTGACTTGGCAATTTTCATCTTAAAAGAGAGATGACTGAGAGGGCCACAATAGACCCAGACAATCAAGAGAGCAGTGGAGAAAGGGAAGAAGGGATGATTACTGCCCATTTCTCATAACACAAGATCTGGGGAGCTTTATCTAAGATTATCAAGCGGAATATTAAAACAAACAGAAGAAAGGACATTTTCATACAGTGTATCATTCATCTGAGAGGCACATTATGGAGGCCAGCAACACAACTGGCTGGAAAGCAATTAGACAAATTAATGAAAGAAAGATCTGTTGAGAGCTCTTCAATACAATGACATCAGTGCAGGCTCCAGGGCAGGCAGTCCCTTGCCAGTGCTGGCTGGAAGCTGGGAGCTTAAACCAGGAGAATTTTCACTACATTGTCTTTCTTTTGTCATTTTTTCCTGCCATTGGAGTCAGAGAATGAATGAATGGTTCTATGGATGTTTGGGCTGAGCTGTTGCAGCCATTTCTACGTTTCTGCATTTCCCAGAGCCTCCCAAACACAATTTTGCACATGCAACCCCCCTGATCTGTGTCCTTGCTAGTCCAGCCCCCAGCACTGACTCAGAGCTGCTGATGCAGAGCCTGATGAGCACCTTGGCCATGCCCATCCAGCCAGGAGGAGTCTGGATGCCCTCTGCAGACATGGAGCCACCAAGCTGCTCTTCCCCCTGCCCAACACCCCTTGGAGGTGGCCCTGGCTCTGCTGTTGGCAGGGTTGGCTGCTCTGGCTCCTTGGGGTGGTGTTTGGCCATTTCCCTGTGCTGCCTGGAGCTTCTCTCCCATCCAGCCACCCCATGGTCCTGCTCCCAAACTCCCTCTCACCAGCTGTGGATTTTGTTGGCTCACAGTCCACACTGAATTGTGTTTGATTAGCTCAGTAAATCCAGGAAGGGGAAGCCAAGATTGTTGCAGAAGCCTTTCAGCAGCAGCAGCGGGGAGTCCAAATCCCCATTAAAATGTGTGCTCAGCTCATCTCCACTCTCTCATTTTTGCTGTCTCCCTCCCTCCCCTTCTTTGTTTTCCTGCCTTTGATTGCAGTTGATGAAGTTTGGATCAGTGCTGTCATGCTGGGTTTATTATGAAGTGGTCTTTTCCCTGCAGACCAGGCATCAGGATTCCTGGTTTCCACCTAAAACTCGAGGTTCGATGGGCAAGTGATGTTTCTTCTGTGGATCTCAGGTTCCACATCCTGGAAAAAAAAAAAAAAAAAAAAAAAAAAAGTGACTCAGAAGTTTTGCTCCCCCCCTGGTGTACAGGGAGGATGTGTGCTGGATTTATGGGTTTCCTTTGGATGTGTGGTGGGGGATGCTTTAAGGGTGGATTTTGAATGGCAACTTTATCCACTCATCTAAACGATTCCAGCGTGAGGTGTGTCAATGTCACAGCCACCAGCTGGTCTAAAATTCAACCTGCCAGTCACTGTGACAAGGTCGTGAGAGATAGGAGGGTGGAGAAGTCCCTGAGCTGAGCTGCAAGAAGCCTTCAGGGAATTACTGTGTGGATCTTGCTGTGCCTCAGACTTAATCATAGATTTGAGAAAACGCTGAATGTGGATGCCTTGTGAGATCTGTGCCCACTGTGAGCTCTGGGATGAGCTGGTGGGCACCTATCCTGGTCAGACTGGGAATGAACAAAGAGTTGTTTTAACAGGATCAGTTTCTTGTGCCAGAGAGGGATCTGAGCTGCTGCTGCTGGCTCTTCTTTCCCAGCCTCCTCCTCGGTGCTGAGGATCCCCTTTCCTTGTGGTAATTGCCAAAAATCTGAGGGGCAAAGCAAGGAAATGAACGTGTAAAACACACACAAACTGGGATTGAGCTGTGTTTGAAGCAGCAAGGAAAGAAATACTGACCTGGCAGCAGCGTGGAAATAATCCTGGACCACCTGAATCACCCAGCATCCCACAGTTCCTCCCAGGGGTAGCACTGAATTTCCTCCTGTGTTACAAGGAAAGCTCCTTAGAAGAGTTTCTCAGGATGCATCGTGATCTTTGTTCCAGAGGAATTAAGTTATTAAATATCTTTAGAGCTCTCTGAGTCTCTCTCCTGCCTCCACCCAGGTCTCTGTGTCACTGCAAACTAGCACTGTCTCCCCTCAGATGTAAGGCTTTCTCCTCTGAATTTTGGTTTTTGGGCCTAGGGAAGGACTTAGGGATGGAATTAATAGCCTGGGCCTGGCTGAGAGTTCCAGTTCATCCCTGTCCTCCTTGGCAAGGCCATGGGCAGAAATCTCTAATTCTTTCCTTTAAACACCCATGAAATCAGCAGGAACAGTTCAAGGCTATTACACAAACACAGAAAATAAAATTTGTACTTCAGGGGCTGTTTAAGACAAAGGAGTGGGATATTCCTGGGTGGGAATAGGGGTTTGGTTCTCACAAAGTTCTGGTCCAACTGGTGCTTCCTCAGAGCAGCTCCAACAAATCACTCCATGGGTGCTGCACATGCTGTAATTAGATATTAGATCACTGACTAGAAATGAGGCCCCACAGAAATCTGAGGTCAGCATCTCCCACCTGCTGTGCCTGATCTGGCTGCTTCAGTGCAGGCAGAAGGTCTGTACCTGCCCCTAACCTTCCTCTAATTATTTGGAATCCATATTATGGACCTTGCTGCACAGGGCAACCAATGCCAGGTGTTAAATTAATAAGCTGAACCAGATTTTCTGATCAGTGCTCTGGGCTGTTTGCCATTCCTTTTTCTCCTCAACATCTGACAAAATAACCCAGGGCTTTGGTCAAAAGTATTTTGTGGTATTGATAGCACTTTGGAAGTGTTGGGTATTTTTTCCTGCTAGGTAAGTAAGAAAAAAAAATGGGGGAAAATTGATCAAGTCATGGAAAAAAGTAAGCAGAAAGCTGATATTGGGGGAAGAAGGTGTGTAAAGGTGATCACAAATATCTACTGGATGTGCAGAGCTGGTGATTTAGTGTTGGTAAACTGAAAGTACAGGGAGATAAAATGCTGGAAAGATTTTAATCCATAGTGGCACACATTCAGCCATGGGATGAGCAAGGACAACTCCCCAGCTCCTACCCATGATCCTGAATTAAAGTCTTATTTAATAACAGGTTGAGGAACAGCTCATCATTATAGTCAAAACACCTAAATCCACATGCTGGAGGCAAACAATCAACAGATTAGGGGAGGGAATATCAGTGTGGGACGGGGATCCTGCAGAGTGGCTGGTTGGAAGTGAACCTGTCACCTGAGACTGCCACCAGGGAAATCCCTGACACGGGCATTCGTTTGCTTGTGGAGTACTTTTCCTAATAGAGGAGGCAGCAACACATCAATAAGGCATCCAGGAAAACATCCTGGAGGAGCAGCCTGGGATACACACAGGGAGTCACTCGGGGAGTTGGTCCCAGGCTCAGAATTTTGGGGTGAATAGCTCAGAAGGGCCCAGGGAGCTGCTACAGGCAGAGCTGTTGGGCTGGACCTGCTGTGCCAGCGGTTTGCTGGCTCTGTGGGGAGGTTTGATGGATGGTTTGGGGGTGGAAGGCTCTGGTGTGCTCAGTGTGGGTTTTTGGAGTGGCTTGGCCACCTCCTCCCTATGGAGGAAGGTCCTATTGCTCTCACACTGGGGATTTTCCCTTTGGACTCAGTGATCATTGAGGGTCCCTTCCAACTCAGGGTGTTTTATGATTTTATGGATTTTTTGTGCTGCTTCTGGCTGCAGCAGTTCAAGGTGGAACAGTTTGAGGCAGAGCATCCTCCTCGTGCACCTTATCCTCTGCTGCACAGAGATTTTTCAACATCAGGACAGGGGGTAGAGGACAAAAACATTTCTCATCCCCACCTTGAGAAAGTGAATGGATAAAGTTCTTAAAAAAAATTTAAATAATAAATAAATAAATAAATAAATAAATAAATATAAATAAATTAAATAATGTTAAAAAACATTGATAAAGCTCATGGATAGCTCAATTTCTTACATCCAGCACCCTCCTTTTGGTCACTGTGCCTGCTGCAGATGTGTTAAAAAGAGAACACAGATAACAGAAGATAACAGAATTTCTGCTGGAAATGGACAGAGGGAAAGGTTCCCAGACCCAGCTAAAAGGCAGCAGGGAATAAACCAGATATTCTGTCCATCCATCCATCCATCCATCCATCCATCCATCCATCCATCCATCCATCCATCCATCCACACAGTGTAACAATCCTGGTTGCAGGAGCCATTTCCAGGGATCTCTCCACTCCTTCCCATCAGAACAGAAATCCATTCAGAACACAGGGAGAGTTATTGGTGTCGTGTGGATGCTCCAATAGATTTTTTATTGCACTCCCCATGCAGTTTGCAAACCCCCAGCCATCCCAAGGCTGCGTCAGATTCATCAATTCCTGTGACTGCTTAATGCTGATGCTGTAGACTTTGGCAGCCTCCATTAGGAATGGCTTTCCCCATGATATTAACAGGCAGTGAAGCTTTGTGCTGATGGATAAAGCCCGGTGTAAAACCTGATTGGAATCAATCAGAGTAATTGTCTGGATGTGTGGTGGTTAATAGGAAATGTCCTGCATATTATTGGCTGGTTTGTGCAGCACAAGGATTAACTTCTGCTGCCTTTCATGGCTCACATCCTCTCCCGAGCTGCTGGGGGAGGTGATGGATCTGCTGGGAGGCTCATGGAGCTTGGGGAGAGCCCTGCAGATTATATTTGTCCCAGTGATTATTCTGTTTTTCTGTCCGTGGCTACCAGCAAAGGGCAACTGTCAGCCTGTTCCTTGAGGGATCTGAGCCCGGAGCGGGGCTTGGGGAGGCAGCAGGGAGAAGAGAGCAGGAGAAAGAGTGGAGCAGAAAGTCTCTGAGCCCCCTGTGTGCCTCAGACTCACACACTGGCCATTAAACTCAGCCCTGAATCCATCCAGGCCTGCCTGGTGTTCCCAGAGCTGTGTTTGGGAGGAAATCTGAGGAGACACCCGCCAGGAGCCTGCCATCCCCCAGGGCAGGCTGCCTGGGAGCACTGAATGTGAGCAGGCACAGTCTGACCCAGCCAGGGACCCCCACAGCCACCCTGGGACAGGCTTCAGAGGCCACAAACACTGGGAGGTGTCTCCCACAGCCCAGGAGGACCCAGAGAGCTCTGCCTGATGGGACACCCCCTGATCAGACACTCTGGAGCTCAGCTAACCCTCTGTGGCTGCAGGAAGCAGGTGGAGCACAGCACCTACCATGGTTAAATAAACTGGGAGCAGCTTTGTTTTCCAGCATCCTCTTCTTCTGGGAGAGGCTTAAAGCACATCTAGCTTCCTCGTGGAAACATCTTCCCAGTCTCCTGGTAGCTGTGGGGGCAGCATCCTCTGGCCTGCATCTGTATCCCCAAATTCTACTGAGGGGCAGTGACCCAGTGAGGGCTCAGCTGGCCTCTGGATGTGAGGACTCAGCTTCCTCCCTGCCAAAAGGATTGGGCTTTTTTCCCCTCTGTTTTGGAGAACTTATCATTGTTAGGGTTGATAAATCCCCACAAAGCTCAGAATATCACTTGCATTTCACGAGTAAGGGGCTGACTCTTGCCTGAGGTCAGGAGTAGTGCCTTTAATTTAAATTCAGTGCTGGAAACTTCTGAATCCTTGGAAAGGGATCTTCCTTGCAAAAGAGCAGGAGGAGAGGGAGAGCAGGATTTGGCCAGGAGAGGCCAACTTCCCTCAGTGACCAGAGCCCTGGGTATCACCTGAAGAGCAGCAGGCTGGGATCTGAATGAAAGAGCTTCCTGAGCACTCCTTTCTTCCCTCAGTGAGTCGAATACTATTAACCTTTAAGGCAAAATTATATTTTGTGCCTCTGGGAAGCAGTAACATTTCACAGAACTGCACTGGGGAATTAGGTAAACAATTGTTAACTCTCTCCAGCCCCATTTCGAGGCCATCTCGGGGCGGCTGCATGTGCAAACCCCACCAGGCTGAGAAGGTCTCTGAGCTCAGGAACCCCTGAGATGGAAGGGTCAGCTGGAGATCCTCTGTCCCTGACTCAGCCTGATGCCCCAATTTTGTGTGGCTGTTCAGTAGGACCCACAGTCCTGGCACAGATTTCATAGAATCCCGAATGGTTTGGGTTGGAAGAGACCTCAAAGATCATCCAGTTCCTACCCCGTGCCAGGCAGGGACACCTCCCACTAGACCAGGCTGTGACCAAAAGTTCTGCATTGTTATTTTGCCATTTCTGAGGTCCACACAGATTTTGGGAAAGTGGTCTGGCTTTTCATGGTCGAGGATATGGTTTTTGGGAGTCAGGTCATAAGAATCCATTTATGAACCGGTGCTGTGCTGTCTCTGACAACAGGGGACAAATCTGCTGTTTGTATCACTGATATCAAATAAATCCATGCTGGCTTGTAATTAAATATCCATCTGTGCTTAGAAAGCTGTTTCACCCAACAGCTTGGACAGTCCAGAGGCTTTGACCAAGCCCTGCCTTGCCCTTGGACAGTGTGTGGGATCCCAGCCCACCAAAGGCACATGGACATTTTGCTACCAGGGTGGAACAGGCTGGTGCTGGCTGTGAACTCCACCAAGCATTAGTGTGCTTTGCACAAGAGCTTCTAAACCTGTTGGATACTGGGATCTATTCCTGTGGAGGAAAATTAAAAAAAAAAACCCAACCAAACCCAAAGAGAATTAAAAAAGTGAAGCCTTTCCCTTCAAGGCAGTGCTCCCCACTGGGCCTGCCCAGCAGCAGGCATTGCAGGTTGGGCAGCCAGGGGTAGTGAGGGGGCTCTGAGCCACTCGAGCCTTGGCAGGAGCCACAATCCCAGGACAAAGTCAACACCTTGGGTGGAAAATTGAATCAATGAAGCAGGAGAAGCCAGAAAGCAAACGATGCACTGGCAGCGGAGCAGGCTTCCAAATTGAAATGTGTTTGCTGGGGATTGTCCATCAGCTTGGGGAGTTATTATTTCCATTTCTCTAGTTATGAATTAATTTCTAGAGGACTTAATCATCCCCTCCCTTTTCCACAACCCTGTCTTCCCTTCTCCTTCTAATTTTCCACTTGACTGGGGATCCTCTGACAGTGAAAATTCAGGCTTAGAGGAGGTCCAAGCAAGTTGCTCCATTAGGCTGGATAATCTCATTGGAACCAGTGGCTTGGATAATAACACCTTCACCTCCTGCTCAGCACCTGATTCCAGTGGCACTCGGACACACAGGAGAAGGGGCAGGGGTGGGGCAGAGCCTGCACCCAGCACCCTTCGTGCCCTGGATCTGCCCATCTACACTTCTGCAGTTTGAGATGGAAGCCTTCTCCACTGCTGGGGCATCACAGAATCCCAGGATCATTGTGTTGGAAAGACCTCAAAGACCATCAGACTCAAACTTTGATTTAACCTCCCCTGCCCACTCTAGCCAAGTGCCACATCCACTCATTTTTGGAACATTTCCAAGGATGGTGACTCCACCACTTTCTTGGGAAGTCGAGTCCAATGCTTAGCCACTCTTTCAATGAAGAAACTTTACCTAACTTCCAACCTGAACCTCCTCTGGCACAACTTGAGGCCATTTCCTCTTGTCCTGTTGTTCATTACCTGGAAGGGGAGACTAAAAACTAGGAGGTGCGACTAAAAACCTGAGTTCTGTCACCAACCCATAAGGTGGATAGTTTGTATCCAGGATTCTGGATTGGATGTTGATCCTGAAGGACTTCCACCAGGATATTTTTGCCCTTCAAGTGCGTAGTTGGACTCCTGTCCATCACAAATTATGTTGGGAGATGTCTCCTACAGGTGGATGAGGGGCAACATCATGAAACTGCCCTTAAATTCCTGCCCTTTATTTCCTACCAATAGAAATAATTTCTATTGGCTGTATGTTTAAACTAACAGAGGGATGAAGCCAGGATTTTTTTTTTAGGGTGTTTTGGAGCCCCAGTCTTTCTGTTTCTTATGGCTTGGCTCTGGATGGATTCTCCCTCCACTCCAAACCTCTCTACAGAGCCAGCTCAAGAGGAGGCTTAGAGAGAGAGAAACTCATTTTCTTCCCTGAGTTTTGGGTGGAGCAAGCTTGGGCAGAGAAAAGCAGTAAGACTAAAATTAAAATCCTTCTTGATGTATTTTTCCTATTATTGTGTCCCCCAAATTCCCTTTCCTAATAGGAGCAGAGCTGTGAAAGGTAGAATTCTTATTGTTGTTTTAGTCAGAGTTGGGGTGAAATGCTGATTTAAGCAGCTGGGAAGCTCCAGCTCTGATCCAAAGCCTGTGCATTGGTCATGTGAGGGTCTGAAAACTGCCATGGAAACACAGCTTCTCCCTTATTTCTGATCTCTGCTCACCTGTTGAAGGCTGTGCATCCGGCTCAGCCCAGGTTTTTCCTTTCTCCAAGGAAACAAATAGCTTAGGGATGGATCCAGAGGTTCAGGCATGGTCTGAGTGGGGCTGGTGAAGATGCATGAGTGCCTTTTTCAGGCAGCAAATCCCATCCCACTGATTTCACACCCCACTGGGAAAAGCCAAGCCTGGGCTGAGAGGTTTCTTGGCTTATTTTTCCCAATTCCCTGAACAGTCTCCTCTCCTACCAGAGCCTTGGAGCTGCTGGAGACACCCATGCCAGGGCTGTGTGGTAATGGGGGTTGATGCAACTCCCTCTGTGCTATCCTGTGGTTTTTCTGGCTGCTAATTGCAAAAATTCTCCTTTTCCTGCACAAAAGTCTGGGCCCAGAGGGAGGAATTGTCTCTGCCAGGAGCAAATACTGGAGTTACAGCACCCATCACTGCAGGCTCTGCTGCTGGGGAAAATGGGCAGAGGGATGGATGGATGGATGGATGGATGGATGGATGGATGGATGGATGGATGGATGGATGGATGGATGGCTGGATGGCTGGATGGCTGGATGATGGATGGCTGGATTGTGGATGGATGGATGGATGGATGGGATGATGGATATGGATGGATGGATGGATGGATGGATGGATGGATGGATGGATGGATGGATGAATGATGGATGGATGGATTGTGGATGGATGGATGGATGGATGGATGGATGGATGGATGGATGGATGGATGGATGATGGATGGATGGATGGATTGGATGGATGGATGGATGGATGGATGGATGGATGGATGGATGGATGGATGGATGGATGGATAGATGATGGATGGATGGATGGATGGATGGATGGATGGATGGATGGATGGATGGATGGATTGTGGATGGATTGATGGATGGATGGATGGATGGATGGATGGATGGATGGATGGATGGATTGTGGATGGATGGATGGATGATTGATGGATGGATGATGGATGGATGATGGATGGATGGATGGATGGATGGATGGATGGATGGATGGATGGATGGATGGATGGATGGATGGATGGATGAATGCATGGATGGATGATTGATGGATGGATGAGATGGATGGATGGATGGATGATGAATGGATGGATGGATGGATGGATGGTGATAAGGATGAGGAAAGGAGCTTATCAGCCATGTGACAATAGGGATATTGATGAAGATCAAAAGGAGCAGTGGGTTGGGAGAATCTGGTCTGAGACACTCTGTGGGATCCCCTCTGTCTTGCACCTTTCTGGGTAAAGATGCTCAAGGGGTTTCCAGAGAGGAGGGACTGGGATAGAAGGTGTTCAGGCCTGATCAGTCTGTCCTGTGGGAATATTTTCTCTCTCTTGCTGTGCTCCCCCAAGGCAGGACAGCAGATGCTGACAGCAAAAGAGCAATGAAATGAGGTGCTGGTTAGGGATTCAGTGTCTGTGTGAGTGAGGACTCCTTCCAGTGCACTTCCCATGGCTCCCTGACCTTCTGGAAAACCTCCTTGAGCACAGATCCTCATTCACCTTTTAAGCGACAAGGCTGAAGTGGCACCAAATCCTCCCACCTGCAGGACTTCCAGGTCTCACTGCAGTCTTGAGGAAGCCTCAGCACCACTAACCAAACCCCATCTCTGAGCAGCACACCCCAAATTTGGCCTTTCCGAAGGCAAGGGCAACTCCCATCCTCTTCACCAACATATATTTGGCATTTGGATCACAGTGACAGGGAAAACACCAAATTAATTTCCTTGGAGTTACTCGAAAGAAGCTTCCAAGAGGAATTTGGGGATGATGTTCTGAATCAGGCCAGGAACAAAGAACTTCAGCCCCTTTGAACAGATTATTTGCATCAGCCCTTGCAGAGGAGAGCGTGTAGGAGCACAGGAGAGTGTAGGTGTTATCAGCCCAGGTTCTGGGGAAGACACTCACAAATATTATTAGCATGAATAGGAAGGACCATGATAGGATGCTCTCTGGGAAAAGTAATTTTGTTCATTAATTACTTGCCTTATCTAGCAACCTCGTTCCTTTTCTCTCGCTTTCTTCTTCTTTTAATTTTCTTTAAAATTACTCTAAGTGAATTCAGTGTGGGGAAAGTTATTTTGCTGCCTCCTCAGAGACAGGAGCTTGTATTACTCAGGTAGCCTTCAGCTGAGCCTTCGGGGGTTTTTCCATCTTCATTTGAAGCTCAGCCTTTCACAGGCAGATGGCAAAAGGCAGATTCCAGGCAGATTCCTGTGAGTCCTTTCTTAGGGACTGAATGCAGTTCTCCTGCCTTTGGCTCGAGTTCTGCCTCCTGCTTGTGATTTTTGTGCTCTGAGATTCTCCTCCTGCTTTAACCACTTGGGTCGTGTTGTGCTGGGTAAGTTCGGCAGCAAAAGGGCCTGGAGGGCTGTGATTGAAGGGGCAGCAAAGCAGGGACCCCGCAGCTTCAGAAGTGTCCTTTCCTTGTGTTTTTAACCATTGCAGGAGGTTGGAAAGGGTCAGAGGATGGAGGCAGGAGATCCCCATCCTCCCGGATGTCACACACAGCTGCTGGCTGTTTTCAAGCAGCTTCTGTAGCAGGAAATGATTTAGGAATGGATTTTAGGAAGGAATTCTTGGCCGTGAGGGTGGAAGCTGTGGCTGCCCCTGGATCCCTGGAAGTGTCCAAGCTTGGGTGAGGCTTGGAGTACCCTGGTGTGGTGAAGGGTGTCCTGTCCATGGCAGGGGGTTGGACTGGATGCTCTTTAATATCCCTTCCATCCCCAGTCTTTCCACGAGTCCATAATCCTGTGAGTCACAGAGAAACTCCACCTTTCCATCACAACCAGCTGAGGAGCAGATTTCAACATCACCTTCCACAGACCCCCCTCCCTCATTCCCCCACACCCCCCTTCCCCCGGTACCAGCAAACGATTCCCAATCCTTCATCGGACAAAGGGCCCAAATTTCCAGGGATTTGCATGTGAAATGCTCATGCTCGAATGAGCCACCCGATGTGCCAGCACACGCACACACGAGTGCGCACCCAAATCGCCCTCCCCTGGCCGCACGCCAGCCATGCCTGAGCTGGGGTGGTCCTTGGGACCCCCTCGGAACCCTCGTTCAGCCCCGGGGCTCGGCAGCAGGTTGCACTTGATGCTCCAACCCCGCCACACCCCGGCAAAATTAGCAGCGCCAAGACAACCCGCAGCTCTGGAAATTTGGGGAGGGGGGCTCGGGGAAAGGAGAAGGGGCATGAAATCCCCCCAGAGCAGGGGGAGGGATGCTGTTTGTGGAGCGTTCGGCTCTGTAGGGCGGGAGATGAGGAGTAAATCCCTTGCACCCACGCCCCGTGGGGCTCCGGGGTGGGCTCGCACAATTGCCGGGATGCAGGGAGGAGCCCACCTGGGGACGGAGATAAGGGGCGGGCGGGGGGATTGCGGCTCTGCTGCATAAGCCGGCCGAGTTATCAGGGCAGAAACCCGGCTTCTATTACCATGCATTAGAATAGATTAGCAGGCAGAGCAATTAGCAGCCTCACTCCGTTTGGCGAAGTGACAGGGGCGGCGGTGCCGGGCACAGGAGGCTTTGGCAGGGCAGCGTTTCTCTTCCCCAAAATGCAGCCCGAGGACAAGGATGGAATTCTGGTCTTTCACCCAGGACTGGGACACTGAGAAGAGCAGCAGGCTGAGCTTTGGATGGTGGTCCGAAGATTTTTGTGGCTTGTGCTCCCTTAAAGATTGCCCTGGGGAAATGCAAAGCTGCAAGGAGTGAATTCCAGCTTTTTTGAGTTTCTTCTTCCAGGTCTCTTTGGAAAAATCTACAGACCTCTTGGTGCCCAAATAGTACCCATTAAAAATAAAAATAGCACCTTATAGCTTTTACATCCCACAGTGGCTTTTCCCCTCTTTGCCCAGTTCATCTTTGATGCCCAAGCAGCAGCTCTTGGTGAGTTGAGCCTGTTTGTGGTTAGAGCTAAAGATGAAAGAACAACTCCTTCCTCAGACACACATGAACTTGCTGAGAAAACTCCTCACCACCAGGACAGGTTTCCCAGCAACAATCCCGTGCATTATCCCAGCTCAAATCCTTCACTTTTCCTGGAGCATCTCCTGTCCAGAATGGAGTATCCTGGGCGATTGGTCAAATTTAACCTCTTGGTGCCAGGGAGAGCTAAATTTCAGCCATGCCCTGAGCAGCCTGGAGGCCAAAAGGAGAGAGCAGAGAGGGAGTGGGGTATTCACCACATGGCCATGTAAAGTTTAAGGTCAATTATGTCTGTGTCTCGACATTTATGGCATTCCTGTTCTCAGGACCCCGAGGGAACCTGGAAATGTCAAAACATTGCTAAAACTGACCTTAAACTTTACATGCGAGTGGGACTGAGTCTTCTCCCTTTTCCTGTCTCCAGCCAGAAAATTGCTTTGGCTCCAGCAGAGGGAAAGGCAAATTTCAGCTGCTCCCTCCTTCCCCAGCCTTGCTCCCGCGGTGATAAAGCCACCTCAGGAGATCCAAAACTGTCTCTGCACGTTGGTCAGACTTGGGCTAAAACAAACCTCTTATTCCGTCCCCAGATTCCTTTAATTGCTCTGTTCTCGCCTCACCCTCCTTTCCGACTGGGAAATCAAAAATACTTTTCCCCGGTAAGGAACGAAGCTGTCACATTGCATCGCATCCTGAAAGAGGGACCGGGCTGGTGAGACTGAGCCGGGTAACTCGGATCTCCGGAGCCCCCCGGAGCCAAGCATCACTGTCTGGCGGTCTCTGTCCCAGATTCCTGCGCCCAGCCCGGGCTGAAAATGCCATTCCGAGGATTTGCACTTGGCTTCCGCCGAGCTCCCTCTGCTGATCGCCTCCCAAAAGGCATCTCGGAGCGGCGGGCTCTCCGAGGGAGAGCATCCCTCCCGCCGCGGGGCAGGGGAGGGACCCCGGGGTGATGCTGGGGTCTGGGGTCCTGTGGGATATCAGCCCGCGCCAGTTTGGGGAACGAGAC
This sequence comes from Sitta carolinensis, assembly GCA_032173965.1. Classification (NCBI taxonomy): domain Eukaryota; kingdom Metazoa; phylum Chordata; class Aves; order Passeriformes; family Sittidae; genus Sitta; species Sitta carolinensis. The sequence goes on from JAVUNC010000005.1 coordinate 1,693,313, forward strand.
CCTCTGCCAGAAGCTGGGCTTTGTGGAGAGAGAGTGGGACACAAAGGCTGCAGCAGTGCCAAAATCCCTCTGTCACCTCCTAGGTTCTGTGCTGCTCCAGCTTTGCTCAGGACCAAAATTCTGGGGTGTTATAAGACCAAAGATTTGACAAAAAGTCACTGTTGCTGCTATTTCATTTTGTAAGAATCAGAGAATCACAGAAGGGTTTGGGGTGGAAGGGACCTTAAAGCCCATCCAGTGCCATCCCTGCCATGGCAGGGACACCTCCCACCATCCCAGGGTGCTCCAAGCCCTGGCCAGACTGGCCAGGAACAAGTCCATGGATGAGGCATCCCCAAATTACCCTTCCCCTTGATGCCTCAGATGGCTGACCTGGAACAGAGCAGCCAGAGCAAAAGCATAAAGCAGGGATTTATTAAAAGGCCTCACTGGACACACCTAGGCAGCACCAGAACCCAGCTGGACCACACTGAAGATGCACCCCAAAATGGGCACAAAATGGACAATTGGCCACGAGGTTTCACACCTTTATAAATTCTTGTCCATCAACATATAGGAGTTAATTGTCCAGTTACAGCTTCAGGTTATGAAGCTCCATCCTCCTTGTTTTTTCTTCTCACTTCACCGTTGGTTTTATTCTTGGGCCTAAAACTTGGTTCCAAGCTGGAAAAGGAATTGTTTTGTCTCCCTACTCTGTGAAGAGAGCTCACTAGCAGCTAACATGAAATCCAGAACTACCCACTAAAACAGCACAAAATCTAAAAAATATAAAAATCTAAAACTTAAGTCATCACCCTCAGGGGCAAGGAGAGCTGCTACCAGGCCATGCCTGCACCCCTTCCTAGATTTCAGATTCCCAATTTGTCAGTTTGTTCCTTTTTTTCAGTTTGACTCTTGCCTTCAGGTACAGCCTGGTTTGCTTTGGGGTCTGGCTGGGCTGGGAATTCTCAGATTTTCCCTTGGAGATGACAAGATGGGAGAAATGGAAAATCATTGTCTCTTACTTACCCTGTCTTGATCTGGGCTGCTCATGGTCTTCCAACTGAGACCTAAATCAGATTTCCCTGAAAGTTTCCCTTCATTTTCTCTAGCCTCCTCCTGAATTTTTTCTTGGATGTGTCTATCCAACATACCTAGAAAAGAGACCCCTGGAGGGGGTGATGTGAGTGAGGGAGGCAGATGGGTAATCTGAGGAAAAAAGAAAGGAACAGGTTGAATTTAAAGAGGAAAAACTAAAGAGAAGTGAAAAAAAGAATGGGAACTTTGCCCAAGCTGAAAACACACCCCTGGGAAGAGGTGGGGATTGGGATGGGTCAACAACTCCATCTTGCAGAAGTGGAGGACTCCAGTGTGAGGGACCTGACACCACAAAACACTTAGGAATGAACAGTTTGGGGATGAAAATGGGAATTCCAACACGAGACTTGTATCCTAACCCAAAATATCCCAGCCTGGCCCGGTGTCCCCTCATCACTGGTGTGACTGGGGGTGCCCTGATTGCCACCCCCAGTACTGGAGGGAGGGTGTGAGGAAAGGGGGGCTGAGATGTTTCCATCAGAGGGTGACAGAGTTTATCCCCTGAGGGAAATGTCACTGTCTAGAACCAGAAAGGAAAGCTGAAATGTCAAAACCTTTTGCAAAAGAGTGATTCCAGCAAATTACCTGTTTGGAGGTGGTGGGAAGGTGTCATTTGGGGTTACTGGGATGACCCAAACCATTGAGCTGTCTCTGAGGTTTGCCATCAAACACAGATTTTTCACGTCTCTCTCTCCTTCCCTGAGAACCCACTTGAACACCCAGAGTCAAAAGAAAACTGCTGTCCATCAAATGGTGAAGATCCTCCAAAAAGAATTCATTTATTTGGGTTTTTTTCCCAGGAATTGAATTTTTTAAATGGTATTTCTTTTTTGCTGAATAAAGAAAAAGTGCTGTGCATCAAATGCTGAAGCTTCTCCAGAAAAAGATTCATTTCTTTAGAATTTATTTCTGGGAATTAAAAAAATTATTTTTTTTTCCTCTCTGAATAAAAAATAAATTACATCGTGTGCTAATTGCCACTTGTAAAAAGTCCCCAGATAATCTGTTCTGAGTAGCAATTTCTGATCAGATCCAGTCACCACTCTTTTGTCTTAAAATTTGTTATTAATTAACAGAATTGCAGATAACACCTTTTCCATTGCCAGAAAACTGACTTTTTTTTTGGTCTCACATTCAAAAAGTTGGATATTTTAATCCGCTTCTTGGGAAAAAAAATAAACCAGAATCCAAATCTTCTCCTTTTTCAACAATTATGGTTATGAGCAAGCAAGGCTCAGTCAGGTGAAAAATAAAGGTAATTTTTGGGGGGCTGGGAGGGGTTTATGTGCACAGATTGGTGCTTTGGGTTTTTTGGTCTCCATCAGGATGATGGGGATGTGTTTTCACTGAGAGTCTGAAGGCAGAAGAACCTTCCCCATCCCTCCAGAGGTGGAAAACCTGTCCCCTCTGCAGCCTGGCTTCGCAGGGCACGGCCCCAGCTGCAAGTCCCTGATTTAGGGGTTTAATGATGATTTCTTGTGCCCCAAGCCAGGACCTCCACCTCTCAGTCTGTGCCTCACTTTCCTGCCTCTGCCTGCTAATTCCAGCCTCATGGAGGCATCCTGAAGTTTAATTAGCTGCAGGCAAAGCCCTCTGAGGTTCTCGGAGGAGAGATGTGAGAGAAGTGGAAAGTTTTAATTTATCTTCATCCCAGTAATTGGTTGGTGGCTGGTGAGCAGAGGGTGAGCACCAGTGGTGTTTATTCTTAGTGGGAGGCGAGGAGGAAATGCCACTGCTCATGGCTCAGTGGCAGGAGCAGCTCCTCAGTGTTTGTGCTGATGGCTTTGGACAGAGCAGGGCCCTCGGAATTGTTAAAGAGCTGATAATGGAAGAGCAGCTGCTGCTGAGACATCCAGAGAGGGGTCGGGGCTGCACCACAAGCAAAACGAGCTCAGGGGTGGGAGATGCTCTTTTAGGGGCCTGATGTAGGATGTGGTGCCACTGGGTGGGAGCTGCACGTCACCCAGCTATGGCGTGGCGAGCGGGAATTAGGGAATGTGGCAGTGGAAGTGATCTCTATGTATGGAAACCCTCGGGGTGTTGGGGGTACAGATGTTTTATTGAAACCAATCTGGGAGTAAAAGGGGTTTTCTGGTGTATAAACAATGATAAACACACCAGGTGAGAGCCACAGGAGCTCCCAGGGCCCGAGGCAGACAATGACTGTCAGCAGAGACGACAGAAATGAGGTGAGGTCGGGATATTTCATTATCCCTCCCTCAGCCCAGCTGCTGAGTGCAGGCAGCTGCCTTCCAGGTGACCATTTTTATAGGCAGGGTCTTGTGTCTGGAAGTACTTATTTATTAAAAGTCGCACTTGCCTTTATTTACAGTTTGCTGAGCTTCTAGGGCTGCCCTGTCCCCTCTGGGCACATGCCTTCTGTGACCAGATCCTTTGTCACTTTTGTTTCTGCATCTCTGCCTCCACCACCCAGGGGTTTGAGACTGGTGCTGGAGGGAAAGATTTTCCTCTGCACGTGTTGGAACATTTTTCTCTGCTGTTTTTCCCTCTCTTTGGGGAGGTCAGAACATTTTTGGCGCTGCAGAGGAAGGCTGGAGGGAGAAGGGTTCTTTATGTCAAGTATCTTTTCCTGCCCACCTGAATTGTAGAATCACAGGAGGATTTGGGTTGGAAAAGGTATTAAAGATCATCCAGTTCCACCCCCTGCCATGGGCAGGGACTATCCCAGGTTGCTCTAAGCCTCATGCAACCTTGGACATTTCAAGGGATGGGGCAGCCACAGCTTCTCTGAGCAACTTGTGCCAGGGCCTCACCACCCTATGAATAAAGAAATTTTTCGTAATATCCAACCCAAATCTCCCTTCCTGCAGGGTTATACATCACAGGGAAACTCACCACGTTTTGCCTCTGGAGAACCTCAGCTGCAGGTGCTGGGCAGACACCTTGGGTGATGTGTGAACACACAAGATGCTCCAGCGTAGGGTAGATAAGGTGGACATGGGAGAGGAGATAGGGGAAACCACGGCCAAAGGCTCTGGAGAAGGGCCACCATCACTCCTTTCTGCATGCACAAACTTGCCAGACCCACTGGCAGGTGGCTCCAGCCCTTTATCTTGGATTCCTGAAGCAGCTGTGCTCACTCACCTGGGGTGTTGACCCCAGAGCCTGAGCCCTGACCCAGAGCCCAGCCCGGTGTGGTCCAGCTCAGCAGAACTCCCCCACCATCAGACTGAGCACCAGGCACAGACATCCAGGGCTTTTCCAATGAGGAATTGCATTGAAAAAGTCAGTGAAAGTAAAAGTGAGGAAGTGGCAGAATTGAGGTCACCGTGGAAAAAAGGAATAATAACCTGTGATCCTGTAATTAAAATCTGGCTTGCAGTGTGTGAGTGCAGGGAGCAGATTTGGAATTACAGAAGCTGCTTTCAGTCTGGTAGCCCCTAATTCCTGAGACCCTGACACAGCAGCCTTAGCATTCTATTAAACCCAGGCTTACTTTGGTTTGGTTTTTCATAAATTCATTATTTGGATGACATTATTTTCACCTTATGGCAGGTATCAAGGCTGCAAGGCACATCAGTCTAATAGCAAGAGTTTGGTCTAAAAGTCACCTGTTTTAAATGAGCGTGACCTGTAAACAGCAAGGTAAAATGTAGATTATTATATTCATCCTCAGTGGTGGGATTGGAAATACAAACCACATTCCTGGATGCTTAATCCATACCCATAGGTTTGAACTGAGCCTGGATAGCTGCCTGTTTAATTTTAGAAAATCCAGATATTTCTATTGTGCTGCAGCTGAAGGAAATAAATGGGAGGTAACAGAACATCTTGAAGAATTTGGGCACTTGTGTTTTGATTCTGAGCCCAAAAAGGTTTCCCTCCCAAGCTATTCCCAGGAGAGGAGTTCACACATCCTGGGGAGCTTTAATGGGATTGCTGTGGCAGTTTGTTTTATGGAAGTGTTTGGAAAAATCTCAGGTCAGCATTTTGCCTTTTGACTTTTGTGCCACCATGGGGGACTTACAGTTATGGGGGTATTTAATGGGCTACTGGTCCAACCCTCTGGAGAGTGCCCATTTAAAATTCCTGATCCAGCATGTGGCAGTGCCAGGGGAGATTTAATGGGGTGAGGGCTCTTGGGGGACTGAGAGCAGGAGCTGCTCTGCTGCTTTTGCTCTCTCAAACTTGCAAAGTGTGTTGAGAATGGCCAAAATATCCATTAATGGATCCTGCCTCTGGAAATACAAAACTTTCCTCTGCAAGACGGAGAAATTGGAGTTTTGAGTTGCAGTGTTCACTTTATCTAGAGTCAGTCACTAGAGAGAAGCCAAGCCCTAAAGTTTTAGGCTGCCCCAAGCTTTGTAACATTTGGATTAACCATATATTGAGTTTTTGGCCTGTGTTTCCATGGATCCTCATCTGCAAATCCCCGTGCACTTGGAGTCTCTGCTCCAAGGAGTAGGGATGCTGAGGGGTGATCTTGGAGCTCCAGCAGCCCCCAGGTTCTCTCAGAAGTGAGACTGAAGTCTGGGAGCGGGTGAATAATTTAACATCCACACTTAAGTCTTTATAGCTGGTTTTAATGTGGGGTAATAGCACTGCTAATAACAAAATCCATTGAAGACACCCTGTGCAAGTCCATAACATTAACTTAATGGCAGAAGGTAATTGGCATACAGCTGGAGCTGTCCCTTTGGATTAACCCTGTGGATTTCCAGGCAGACACCTTCCTTGAAGCAATGGCCTTGGCAGCACGTGTGGTGTGGAGTGAAATAGAGATATGGTTTGTGTTAAACAGGTGCAAACCTGGGTGGAAATGGGGCAAACAGCCACCAATCCACTTTTCTGAGTTGTGTTTGCACCACACAGGTGAGAGGAGGGGTAGTAACAGCACTGAAAGCATCAGCAATTATTGCGTGGTGGGAACTTCATGTATTTGTACAGCCCAGGTGTGTGCACCCACAAATTCCACTGAGCTGTCACTTATTTGGAACACCTGAATTTTTAAGATTCAACTCTCAGCACTTCCAGTCAGGTGTTTTCAAGCCAGATGCAAAAAATTCCTTAATCTGCAGTGACAACTGCTCAAGGGGGTTGGCCCCATCCCAGAGTTGAGGCACCAGCAGCTCAGAGGTACCACAAGGTGCAGAGTTCTCAAGAGGGACAAAAACGTGGGCTGTGCATGACTTCTCCACAAGGACAGCCCTGCCTGAGGTGTCCCACGGCCCTTGGACAGGAGAGTTTGAAGGGCTGGGGGTTTGACCCAGGGAAGGCTGTGCTGGACCTGCTGTGTGGGTGCAGAGACAGAGAATTTCTGCAGCAGGGACGGAGCTTTCACCCCTCACTCTCCCTCCTCTTACAGGCTCCCCAACCTGCTTGAGCAATCCCACAGCTGCCAGCACCAGAGTTAACACTCTTGGGAATGTCCTGTGCAGAGGCAGGAGTTGGACATGATGATCCTTGTGGGTCTCCTCCAGCTCAGGACATCCCCACGAGCCGGAGCGTGCTAAGGGCACCAGCGTGATTTTCTGACCAGTGCCATCCCAGAGAGCACAGAGCTGACTTTCTATCCCCACGAATTGCTGCTCCCACCCCCCAGAGCTGCCCCAGCCTGGCTCTGTGCTCACTCTGTCCCTGTCTGTTCCTCTTTCCCCAGCTGCACGAGGAAGGAGCGGTGCGAGCGCTCCAGCGAGCCGCGCAGATTCGCCTCGGAGATGAAGCAGTGTGTCCGCCTCACCGTGCACCCCAACAACATCTCCGTCTCCCAGTACAACGTTCTGGTGAGGAGTGCCAACCCCTGCCCTGCTCCTTGGGTCTAGCCTGGTCCAGGGGTCAGATTCAGGGATTCTGCACCAGTGGGAAGGACTGGCAGCAAGAGGTTCTCCAGATTCTGTTAACTTCCCCAGCAGCTCCTGTGGCACAGGGGAAGATTTGCCACAGGAGGACATTTTGGCACTGGTTATTCTCTGTTTAGATGTCTAGAAATAGGCTAGGAAGAGTCTCCCTTGTTATCTGTGAGGGCAGGTTTGAGGGGACTCAGTGTCCTGCATGTGTTTTGCACTGCCCTGGGAGAGGAATTAATTAAAAACTTTAGGCAAGGGACATTTCCATGGTTAGAAATTGCATTCTAGAAGAAAGCTAAGTGAAGGATGATATGAATTATTTCAGTGATCTCCAAGCTCCCATCATTATGGATGGAAATATCTCCTTCTAAGCCCACAGGAACTGCATCCTGCTCCAGCACTAGGCATGCAGAGCAGAGAGGTAGGATGCTGTGCAGAGAGGAACCCAAGGCTTCCAGGGCTCCTGCTGTCTCCTGTGACAGCACAAGGTTTAACCTCTCTGTCCTCGAGCTACTCAGTCAGCAGCCAAAGAAACCACACAGTGAATGCTGGCAGAGCAGCAGATGATCCTGATCATTCCTGGCTTGAGGCAGGAAATCTCTGCTGAAGATCTGACCAGTTCGAGGTTTTTCTCCTGACTCCTGGCAGCAGTATCAGTCCAAGAAGGACACCAAAAACCTATTTCTCTCAGAGCACCAGTGCTCTGTCTTTTTGACCATGCTAATTTGGGCTGCAATTAAGTTGTTAAGCCAGGCCCTAAAAGCTCCATCTCTAGACAAGCTGGAATTGCTCAGGGTGCAGCTGCCAGACACCTTCCAGGTGACAGGTTTGGATTTTCCAGGGCTGATGAAATCAGCCTTTCAAAGTCTGCATGTCCAATCATTGCTGCTTTGTTTCAGCCTCTTAACTTTGCTGTGACTTTACTTTCCCCAGGCTTCAAACAAAACTGATCTGAGACATCCTAAGTTCTTTGTTCTTCTGGGAGTTCAAGGTTTCTTTTCCGTATTCTCTCAGTAGCTGTGGAATTCTTTCATGTTGGAATAAATCCTGGGGGACTGGCTGGCTCGGGGGCGACTGAAAATGATAACAGAATAAGAGATCTTTATCTCTGGGTTACTCCCAGGGTGAGTTAGCCCAGAGCTGCTGGGATCAGAAGTTGCCATCATCTGTTACTCAATAATCTGCATGGGCATTTTGATGGAAGTCTCAGCCCAGTGCCAGCCAAACTGGTCACCCAGCTCATCCTGTCAGCAGAGGCAAACCAGGAGAGGAGCAAACAGAGAGTTGATGGTGCCCTTAGAAAATCTCAAATCTAGAATGCCAGAACCTTGAGTTCTAGCAAAGTGTCAGAGACAGCAAGTTCTCGCCCGTGGAGGTGTTTGTGTGGTCAGCCGTGCTTTTAACTTGGGCAGTAACAGCATCCTGGAAAACCTTACCTGAGTCTGTTTCAGAGAAGAAGCTGCTTGCTGGGGGAAGGCTCCATGCTGCCCCAGGAGTGAGGGATGCAGGGTTTCTTGTCTGCTCGGGGTGTGCACTGGCTCGTGGAGTTGGTGGCCAAGCACTGGTCTGCCCACCAGTGTCATCTTCTGCATGGCACAGCTTCCTCCTGCATCATCCATGCCCAGAGGGAGATTGGTTAAGGAGGACGGATTCCCCTTCTCCATTGCTAGCAGGGAGGATGAGTTCAGCCTCAGTGCTGAATCCATCCAAATAACCAAAGATTTTCCCCATCCAAGACAAAAAAAATCACCTTTCCCGTTGCCATTGCCATGGCCCAAAAATGATCCTACTCTCACAAAGGCTTAATGGCACCCAGGGCTAAGGCCTGTCTGCTCAGCCTTCCTCCCTGATGGTCCTCAGTGTGGAGAAACAGCTCCAACCTTTGCCCAAGGGAGGAAAACAGTGTGTGGGAGCACTGAGCGCTATGGCACATTCTCATCCTGCCCTGCTTTGTCACCTGGACTGACCCCTGCTCTTTGTGCTGGTAGAAACAACACCTCAGCATGCACCTGTGTCTCCTTTCAGTGGCTGTCACCTCAGAGGGGCCTCAGCCAGCTCAGGGAGGAGGCAAGTGTGGAGAGCATCTGCATTTGAGCCCGTGCTGAGCATTTGTCTCCAGTGTTTGGTCACAAAACCACTAAATTTACACCAATTCCCAGGAGCTAGGGGTCCCCTGGGGTGCCCCTCTGTGTTCATCCATGACCTGGTGAGTTGAGCAGGACCCTCAGTGGTGGAGAGCCTTGGGGCAGGACCTTTGGGAAGCTGGCAGCATGACTGTGCTCCTCCAAAGCATGGACATGGTGGAAACCAGCCCTGAGATTGCTTTTCCCATGACCCTGAGCAATGCCAGAGGGTGTTGTGAACTCTAAAAACATGGGCAAATCCTCCTTCAAGGCGGGTTTTTTTTTTTTCCATATGGAACCCCAGGACAGCACAAGGAGCCAGCTGGTTCTTCTGTGGGACGGGCAGGAGAGGTTTCTGTGCTGGTAGAGACAGGGGATTTTTTTGTGGTGGACTGAAGGCTGTAACTAGACTCTCCTCACACAGGAACTTGGGGACAGAGTGCTCCCCCCTGCTGGTGCTGGCAGAGCTGGCCGTAGAGAGTTAGACTGGAGCGCTCCAGTTTCTCTGGAGTCTGCAGAGTGCCTCTTGTGAGTAGCAGTCCCCTTCCTCAGAAACCGCGGGCCCGGGGACCACCACAGCCAGCCTGGGACCCACGGCTGGCTCCAGAGACTCCCTGCCTCGCCTGACACCTGCATGACAGACAGCGAGCACTGCCTGCCCTGCACACACCGACTGTGTCCCCGCACAGCCACCCGCCACCGGGGTCAGCTCCTGCCCTCCCCTCCTCACTCGCCCCTCTCCCCAGTGGCTGCTTTCTGCTGAAGGAGGATGCTCTCTCTAGCAAGAGGCTCTTTGTCCGACCTCTCCAGTGTAATTCTCTCCTGCTGGCCCAGCTCTGTTGTTTGGCTGAGTGTTCTCTCCTCTCTCTCTCTCTCTCTTTTTCTGCCTCTCCTTCTCTCCCTCCGCCTTTGCCTGCAGCTGGTCTTGGAGACCTACAACGTCCCCGAGCTGTCTGCAGGAGTCAACTGCACCTTCGAGGACCTCTCGGAGATGGATGGGCTGGTGGTGGGCAGCCAGATCCAGTGCATCTCTCCAGCTGCCAAGGAGGTGCCCCAGATCATCACAGAGAATGGTGAGCATCCCACAGCCCCTCCACCTGCACCTCCCAGCCTCACCCTGCGTCCCCACAGAGCAGGATTTGGCTCCTGAGAGCCTGAGGAGAGGGCGTGGGAAACCCTGGGAGCAGGAGGGATGCTGGATGGCCCCAGCTGTGTGAATTTGGGAGTGTTTGAGGAGTGCAAGCCTTGAGCTGCCACCGCAGCACCTGCACTGAGGTCGTGTCTGTGTCACATGAGGTGTTTGCAGGCTGCCACCGAGTGGCAGTTGCACATTTCCAGCAAAGACAAGAGATGGATGTGGGATTTTCCCTCTCCTTTTGGCCAGGCTGGTGTTACACACCAACGGTTCAGGCTCTCAGCACATCCCATCCCGTGTAACAGACTGAAATTCCTGCAGAGCTGGACAGTCCTGTCTGTAATTTCACTGTGCTTCTCCCAGATTTAAGTCTGTGTGCTCAGCTCCCTGTCTCAGTTCCTGGGCTTTACTGCCTTCAGCTGTTCCAGGTTTGCTTCTGGCTCCTTCTCCCAAAGTTTTCAGCAAAAAAAAAATACTTTTTCTCCAAGGGTGCTTCCCCTGTGCACAACTTCCTACACTTTTTTCTTTCCTTTTTCTAACAAACTTTCTGGGTAATTTCAAGAGCTCCTGTGCTTCTTTACAGGGACTTACTATAAAATCCTTGACCCCACTATCACTCCCATGAGACACAGAGAGGACGCTGCCAATTTTTGTCTTTGGCTTCCTGTGAAAATTCACTGTAAATCTGCCTCTGGGGATCCTCAGACCACAGAAAATTAGGTGACATGAACTGTCACCATCATCTGTGCTCTCCCTGAGCTGCACACAGCTCCTGTGCTCTCCACTGCAGTCCCAAAACAAGTTCCCAGGAGGTTGTCACCACTTTCAAGTCCCACTGAGTTATCAATCAGGTTTGGTAACCAAGACAGGCAACAGAAGTTCTTTCCTTGGTATGGACATCTGTCCCAGGCCAGGCTATCATCAACCAGCAACCAAAAATAGAAGTGGAAGGTGGAGACAGGACAAGAGGGAGAGATTTATCTGCTTTCAGGGCACCTGCAGCTTGTATCAGCTTCAGAGCTGCTGCTCTGCACCTCTGCAAAGACCAAGTCCTCCCTGCAGTGCCAGAGGCTGGATTTGAGCCAAAGGATGTGTGACTATCACACCTGGGGCCATCCAGTCCTCACATCCTGGTTTAAAACCCATGCAAGGCGCTGGCAGGGTTGTTAAATTTGGCAGAGCTGAGGGGCAGCAGAGCTGAGCACTGGCAGCAAGATGTGCTCAGTGAAGTGTGTGGGGTGTGTGAGCATGAGGGGCTCATTGTGACCAGTGTCGAGTTTGCTTTGGCCTCATTGATTAATGGATCTTTCAGTGAGGAGGGAAATAATAGAATTATAGGATGGTTTCGTTTGGAGGGGCATGAAAGATCATTTCATTCCACCCTGCCATGGGCAGGGACACCTTCCACTGCCCCAGGGTGCTCCAAGCCCCATCCAGCCTGGCCTTGGACACTTCCAGGGATCCAGGGGCAGCCACAGCTGCTCTGGGCATCCTGTGCCAGGGCCTCTCCACCCTCACAGGGAAGAATTTCCTCCTAATATCCCATTTAAATCTGTCCTCTTTCAATTAAAGGCCATTCTCCCTTTATCCTATCACTCTGTGCCCTTTATAAATAGCAGGCTAAGAGCTACCCAGACAAATATTGAATTAAACCTGGGCCACTTCCCCACCCAATTACTGCAATTGCTGCACCCACTGATTGCCCTCTCTGAATTGTGGGAAGAAGCCTAAGCTGACTGCCCAGCTTGGGAGCAGTGGGAGAAGGGATGAGGAAACGGTGTGGAGGAGCTGAGCTGGAAAGGGGTCTGCTACAGGAATGGAATGGGTGGATTCCTCTGGGGTGCAATGGATTTCACATCTCTCACACTGAGATGGGTTCTTTGCAGCCACAAGCTGAGGGGACTGGAGCTTGGGGTGAGTGAATATGGAAGGAATGTCCACATGCCCTTTTTTCTGGGAATGCTGAGTGAACCAGCAGCATAGAAGAACTTTAAGGACAAAATTATTTTTTAATGGCTTCCAAATTCCAGACATCTGCACTCATTCTTTGAGCTTAGCTTTCCTACTTGGTGAATTCAGTCACCACATTTTTGAAATCGGACCTGTTGTCATCCTCCAGTCCAGACTCTGCTCCCAGGCACAACAATTTCCAGGGGTGAAGGCACACTCCATCACCCCATAAGAGCTGCAGCTGTACTTGTGGCAGATCTGGGCTCGAGAAGGATTTTATAACAATTTTTACATCAACTGAGGGCAGCCCAGCCAGGGGTCTGTGGCACAGCTCCAGGTCCAGGCTGGTGGCCTGGCCAACAGGGTTTAACTGGGCTAACAAAGCAATCACAGCCTGCTGTGCCTGTTTTTCCCCCAGGTGACCATCACATTGTCCAGCTTCAGCTCAAGTCCAAGGAAACGGGGATGACCTTTGCCAGCACCAGCTTCGTCTTCTACAACTGCAGCGTCCACAACTCGTATGTTCATTGCCTTTGGTACCAGGTTCTCATGTCCCTCAGGAAAATGTTAAAGTGTGGAGGTGACCAGGGGCTGGGGTCACCTGTGTGGTGGCCAGAATGGTGGGTCCCTCCTCAGATGACTCAGAGTGTGGGGATCACTTTTTTCTGCAGGCAGAGCATCAAATGAGGATCAATTTGCCAAATAATTGAGTCAAAACGGAACTGTGGTCTCAACACATCTTCCCTTATCTTCCCATTACTCATTCTTTTGTGGGTTTTTGGCTCCTCATATGCACCTCCAACCCTCCACCATGCTGCCAATCCCACCAGTAGCCTGCCCCAGATGGTTAACATAGACTTGAACCCTCCAACCTGGAAACATAAAGGTTGTGGTTCCTGCAGGATATGCACTGAACCCAGCTGATGCCCTCAAGACCCTGTTACCCATGATGTGAGCACCTTCCCTGCCTCTCACCCCTTTTTCTCCTGGGGTGTAGCTGCTACCCAGGGCTGCTCAGGAGCTGCCCCAGTGGAGCAAATCCCTGGAGGAAGATGCCCTTGCAGCAGGTTGTTCCACACCTGAGCAAGGCTGAGTGGCTCTGTCCCCACCACTGAGCCATCAGAAATGCCAAAAGCAGATAATTACTGCGGCTCAGCAACTCTCAAGGAAAGGCAAATCCTATTTCCACGTTCCTGCTGCTTTGACAAACAGTGTCAGAAAGCAAGTGTTGAGGGGGGAGAGAGCAGGAGAGATGGTGCTGTTAAATATTTATGGCATGTTTTGGTTTCTTACTTGACAAACTATAATACGCTATCCATTTTTAATTCGATGTATCAGAGCAAGCACTTGTTACCAATTTGAAGAATAAGTTGCTGTACCAGAGCTGAGAGTGGATTGGGGCTGAGCAAGACTTCACAGAGACAGGGGAGAGGGGGTGTGTCTGCCTGCTGGGCTCACACAGGAGCTCTGGAGTTTTTCTCTCCTGCCCATTAAAAACCCAACAGCATGTAAGGACCTGGAAAATTCATTTCCCTGAAGTCTCCTCAATGTACCCTCCAGGAACTGCAGCTGCATAGAAACATAAAATTGTTAAGGCTGGAAAAGCCCTCTAAGATCACCAAGTCCAAGTCAACCAGCACCACCACCATGGTCACCATTAAAACTTGTCCCCAAGTGCCTTTTAACACTTCCAGGGATGGTGACTCCACCACTGCCCTGGGCAGCCTGTTCCAGTGCTTTACAACCTTTTCCATGAAAAAAAAAAAAAAAAAAATCTTAATATCCAATCTAAACTTCCCCTGGCCCAGCTTGAGGCAGTTCCCTCTCATTTTGGCACTTTTTACCTGAGACAAAAGCCTGACCCCTCCGGCTCTCCCCTCCTCTCAAGGAGTTGTGCAGAGTCACAAAGGCCCCCTGAACCCCCTTTTCTCCAGGTTGAACCCTTTCCAGTTCCCTCAGCCACTGCAGACCCTTCCCCAGCTCTGTTCCCTTCCCTGGACACACTCCAGCCCCTCCAGGTCTTTGGCAGGAAGGTCTCCAGACTCCAGGATCGTGCAGAGCTGGGTTTGGTTGCTCCATATTAACTTCAAAGGGCAGTGTGATGTGGTCAGTGCTGTAACACAGCCAGGGGAGCTGTTTGCAGCTCTGACTCTGCACAGCCCCTGGGGCACAGGAGAGCAAAACCTTGTAAGAGGGAGGGAATGGCTCTTGCCTGCACCCAGAGCAGGTGATGCCCTAAATGTGCCCTCTGCTTCCCAGGTGCCTGCTCCAGCAGTCTTTACTTCTCTCCTGAGGTGAAGAATGTGAGTTAATATATTTGCAGGAACCTCATCACCCCAGTCAGAGCTCACACCAATAAACCTGTGGGACACGGGGAGAAAATTCCCTGCTTCATCTTTGGTTTTCTGGTTTTGGTAATCCCAGTTTGTCTCTGGCCTCTCTGTCATGTGGGGGAATTAACCAGATGGGATCGTTGGTGCCCAGGGCAGCCAAAATACAATAAAGATTTATTATTCCTCTAGTTGCAATGATATGAGTGCAATCTAAATTATTTAATCATATGAGACATTTGAGATGCCAGTGATGACCAGCTCAGGCCAGAGCCAATCCAGCATCATCCTGCTGGTGTTGGGTCAGTGCAAAGCCTGTGCCCTCCTGAAAAAGCAATATTTTCCAGGCTGTGCTTCCCTCTGGGAAAGGCTGTCAGTGATGCCTTGAGAGGCTACCTAGAACAGGGGCTAGACAGAGGTAGAGAATGAAATAGAATTTATTGAAGGCCTTTAACAGATACACCCTGGGCAGTGCCAGGGCCTGGTGAACCCAAGATAGATGATAGTCATGAGATTTTTGGCAGATAAAAGTTTGGTCTGTTTGCATATCAGGGGTTAATTGTCCAATTACAGCTTCAGGTAATGAAGGGTCATTTCCCCAATTTTCTTTTGTCTGCACTTCCCAGGCCTGAGGCTGTGAGGTGTCCTTGCAAGGATTGTTCAGCCTGACCAAACTGTGAAGAGCTCACTAACACTGTGTGGAGTTCAGAGCTCCACACCAATGCAGTACAGGATTGAAAAATACAAAAAGCTGAAGCTTAAGGCCTGCTCAGGCCCCAGGTGGCCGAGTGACAGCCTCTGTGTCTGTTGCAGGTGCCTGTCGTGCGTGGAGAGCCCGTACCGCTGCCACTGGTGCAAGTACCGCCACGTCTGCACCCACGACCCCAGCTCCTGCTCCTTCCAGGAGGGACGAGTCAAGATGCCCGAGGTAGGCAGGGGCACAGGGGATGTGCCACAGGTCTGGGATGCTCAGGGCTGATGTCACCTTGTCAGCCCAGAAAGCCTTCTCCGCCTCCAGTCCTTTTCCCTTCTCTGCTCGCCCTGCCCTCTCCCTCTACAGGGATCGCCTCTCCCCTCTGCTCTGCCAGACCCCCAGGGACCTGCTCCCTCCTTCCTGCACTCCACAGGCACTGTGGGACCTTGGAAACTCATCACAAACTCCTGGCACCAAGGGAAATGATGGCACCAAAGGTCTGGGAGGGATGGGAAACACTGGTGGTGCATCTCCTCCAGGAGAGAAGGAGCTTGCCTACCCCAGGCTGCTGAGACCTGGGGAGCATTTAAGGCTTTAGCCATGGGGCAGTAGATTCCAGCTGTGTTTGGAACACCTCTGGGGCTTGGTGGGTTTGGAGCCTAGTGGAAAATGCATCCAAGTGCCCCCAGATTGCCACTGACTGAGCTGAACTGGAGCTTGGGTCTCAGTTCAGAGCTGCAAATGCTGCCTGGCTGCTGTTGTAACCAAGGAGCTCTTGCAGGCAAGTGGAGCATGGGAGAATACAAATAGGAAGCCACTTAATTCCTTCCTGGTGCCACATGTAGTGTCTTTATACTCCTGTGACATTGCCACTCCCTCCCTGTAGATGCTGGCTGAGCTGTCACGTGTGTGCTGGTCCTGCATCAGATGTGTGACCTGCTCTGGCACTGGGAAAAGCCATAAATACTCCTGAGTTCTCCATCTACCAGGACTCAGGATTTTCTCTAAGACTACTGGAAAGTGTGCTGAGGAGCTGGAGGGTTTGGTTGCCCTGAGCTTGGGGGTGTAGGGGTGAGGAAAGGGAGCCTGGGGTTATTACAAAGCCTTGTCATACTTTGGCCAGCCCTGCTGGACACAGGTCACTGTCCCATCCACTCCAGGCACTGTAGAACCTCATTTTCTTGCTGAGTGGATCTCCTGGGACACTTATTCTCAGTTTTCCACTGTGCCATGTCACCACCACCACCTTCCCAGCCCCACCAACCCTCTCTTCCTCTCCCCTGCCCAAAGTGAGGTGCCTGCAAACCTCAGTGGATCTCCTGATCCAACAGAAAGGAGATCATGAGAATTATCCCAGTTTCTTAGGGAAGGGACAGGGGATGGCACAGCCACTGCTCTTTACTTTTTCCTCTCCAAGGTGTTACTCTGCAGAGCTGGGGAGGAGGCAGGAATTAATCAAACTCTGCCTCTTTTTAACTTTAACATCTCTCTTCTAGTTCTGCTTCTGAAAGATATCTTCTTCAGGAGACAGCTCCATTCTGGGGGGCTTTGTTCAGTAGAGTTTGCTTTTCCTCTCTTCTACCCCCTTTAACAGAAAATTTCCTGCTCAGCTTTGTGTACTCCCTTTCTGAATTTTCATGGCAGCAGGAAGAGGCACAAACCTGACCTTGGAAAAACACAACTGATCTGCAAGGTACTGACAGCATCATGCAACACATGGATGTTATATTGGTTACGTGTGGGTGCTGCAGCATTTTTTGCTTTCTCTGGGCACAAATGGGATCTCATTCCCCTGGGATGCAACATTTGGGATAATCTGCTGAATTCAGGAACTGGTTTTGCTGTCTGCTCCACAGAGGAAGGAGAGGAATGACAAAATCTGCAAGGATAAAGTCCTTGCAACCCCCGAAACTTTCAGAGCTTGCTTTGTGCCTGGTCGTGTGAGAAATGTCCTGAAGCTTCAGGGTCCTTCGCACTCCCTGTGTGTGTTTGTGGCTCTCAAGGGCTGGGGAAGGATGGCATCACAAGTGCACTCTGACAAACAGTTTTACAATCACTCTGTGGCCAGAAAGGTTGCTTTTAGGTTCTGTTTTGTCAAATGGCTCTTTGAACAAATGTCTATCTCCCACACTTCTCTTGAAAAGACATCTTCTCACCGACTCACCGCTCTCACCGAAGCCTATTCCACTTCCACTGCCTATTTTTTACTGTCACCTGTAATTCTATCATTTTCTGTCCTGTCCACTTACCTATTTCCTGAGTAGGTTCTCTGAAAAACAGAAACCATCCAGTTGCTTGAATAAGCCAAGCCTTGCTCCTCATTGCCAGCCCAGACCTTCACCTGCTTCCTGGTGATGCCACATGACTCCTGTGCTTGACAAGAGGTCTGTTCCCATCTTCAGCAGAGCTCGAAGTGCACCCTCACGTTGAGTGGCTCTGTTTTCACTGGCCTATCCTATCCATTCTCCTTTCAATCCCTTCCTCTGCCAGTATTTGGAGCTCTGGAGGATGAGGGGAGGGAAGGCTTTGCCACCACCCAGGCATGAGTACCTGCTAAGCTGGTAAATCTTGAGGAGGTGCTGATGGGAAGCACAGGGTGGTTGGACCATCCCATCTGCTGTCTGTCCATGAGTTTGCTGAGCAGATTAACTTGGGCACTTTCCCAAAACAAATATTGGTGTTACTCTGTCACATGGACCCGTGCCAGGAACTCCTTCCCTCTGGAGCCATCAGTGCTGGCACACTGAGCCTTCATCCTCCTCATCACTGTGGTCTTCACTTTCTTTTGCTACACCCACCCTCAGGTGATTGTTTTTTTCTCTGTTTGCCTGTACAGCTTCTTGCCATCCTGTGGGAAGGGGCTTCCTTCATATGTTTTGGGCTGCAAATGGGCTCATTTGGGCTGGCACTCCTCACCCCTGGGCCAGTCTGGAGTGCCCTGAAAGGAAGGTTTGTGCCCTTGGGTCCTCCCAACTCCATCATTTCCTTAGGATGCTGCACAAACTTCTGGACTCCCACAGGCTCAACCTTTAATTTAGGCCTTATTCATGTTCTCTGAGGGTATCCTGGGGTCTTTCCTTGTATTTCCTTGTAGTATGAGTTGCTGGTTAGTGCAGGATGCTGGATGGATGTGAGACTGATCCAGAGGGACAGCAGATAGGCTTTAGCTGTGACCCACATTGTCCAGAAAATGACCCACAATGTCCAGACTTTCAACTGCCTCATGGACAGCTGGGATCAGCCAGGTCCAGGCCGGGGATGGCAAAACAACCAGAGATGGAGAAAGGACAGAAAATGCCCGTTCCCTCACCATCCACTCTGAGATATGACTGTCTTACCTGCCACTTGTCAGGTGAATCAGTTCTGTCTGTAACAGGTCTGGATCAGCCCCTCTGGGAGCCTTGGGAAAGCCCATGTTTGCTCCAGTGAAGAGCTCCAGCTTAATCATAAAGCAAGAGTATTTATGATTATGGCACTGATCTTAATCACAGAGGGTTCATGATATCCCTGGATGATTTGTAGAAGAAATCCTTCACCTTGGTGTGTAATTTCCCTTTACAGCAGGTTTTTGAAAGCCAGGCCCACTCACTTGAAATATACTGAGTGACTTCTTGCTTTAGAAATGGGAGCTGATATTGTTGTTACTGAAGCAGGAAGGGAGAGCACGAGGGAAAAAAGGACATTGTAATAGTGGAGTGGATTGTGGTTGCTTCTGTTGTTAATTTTCCCCAAGAGCTGATGGCAAAAGTGGAGAGAATTAGTCTCAGAGATAGCAGGGATTGGACTTTTTGGGGGTTTTCTTTGTCATCCTGTCTCTGCTGCTGACCAAAGTCAGAGTGCAGGCTCAGAGTCTGAGCACAAACCATTGCATTGCAGACTCCCACTCTGAAATCAACCCTTACCTGACACAATCCCCAAGCAAGAGAACTCAGCCCCTTCCTTCTGTAATGGGACAGACAGCCAACAAGAACTGGGGGGAATCAGAGGCAAGAGGTGTAAAACAGTGGATCTGAGGGTCTCCAGTGTGACAGGGGCTGTAGAAACAGCACACATCTCGTGGTATCAATCACCCCATGCTGATTGCATCATCTGTCTTGTCTCCATTCAGATCTGCTCTGATCCAGGGAGTAGTTTTCATGTCAATGTTTCTGTGCAAGGATGGGATGCTGGGATAGCCTGCTTGAGTTAATGGGATAAAGGAACAAATCTTTTATTTGTGCCTTTTTCTCTAAGATGAACGTTATCTTGTTCCAGGCCTTGCAAAGATTTTAGCTTTGTGCAGGGGAAAACGAAGAGGGAAAATGACACAAGCCAAAAGCAAGCCTAGATAACAAATCTGTTATTCACCAAGTTTAACAGATACATAATCATTTAATTACCTTGAAAAAGGTTTTCATCTTCCCCTGCTCAGCCGACATGTGCGTTCGTGTGTTTTTCTTCCTCCCCCAAACAAGCCTTTCATTAAAAGGATTTTCATCTGCTGCCTAAAAAGGGAAGAGAAGAAAAGATCTCGCACCGAGGTGTTTTATGTCTAGTTGTACGTGCTAATGACAGCAAAGCCCACATAAAAGGAACAACTGCTTCAAATATTCATTTGTCTGGTGTGATGGGGAGCCCTGTGAGCCGCGTGCTGGCGAGCAGCTGCCGAGGAGCAGAGCACAGCTCTGCCCCTGCTTTGTGCCAAACCAGGAGATGTCCTGGTGGCCTCCATCACCAGTGCACTGATTTAGCTCTGCCTGGCTGCTGGTCCTCCTTGGGAAGGTGTTTGTTGGGAAATGGTGTGGAAGGAAGGGGGGAAAAAGAAGGTGGAGGGTGACGATGCCTGAACTGACAGGTATCTAAGAGGCATTTGGATAATGTCCTTAAGAACAGGCTTTAATTTGCTGTTAGTTCTGAAGTGGTCAGGAAGCTGGGCAAGATGGTGGTTGTAGGTCCCTTTAAACTGAAAATACAATATTTTATTCTGTTCTACTCCATTAAGTCCCTTTGAACTGAAAACCTATTATTCTAGTCTAGTCTAGTCTAGTCTAGTCTAGTCTAGCCTATTCTATTCTATTCTATTCTGTCCTGTCCTATCAGCCCATTATCCCATCCCAATTTATTTGTTTAATGTCCATTTCTCCTCATCATGGACTTTGTAGCACTCAGCAGTGCCTTCCCCATCCTGCTGCTCCCTCTCAGAGAGGACTTTGCCCCAAGGTCTCAAAACACAGACAGGTTCCTCCAGATGTCCTGTTTTGTCCTCTTCTCAAGGTGCAGAAGGAAGCTCCCCCCCACCTGCTCCCAAAATGCACCCCAGTGAGCTGGGTGTCTGCACTGGGGAGGGCACAGAGAGCCTGCTGGGCCACTGGGGTCAGCGTGGCCAACTCCTTGTTCCCTTGCATCAAAAACCCTTCTGGTGATGCATCTTCAGCTGTTGCTGTGGCAACTGCTCGGTTTTTCATCCCTCTCCTCTTTCCAGCTTCACTTAACCCATCTAGAGAGGCGACTGCTGGGAGCCTCAGCATGGGGAGAGAGAGCAGAAAACCCACCCCTGCTCAAAGGGATGCACCTCTCCCTTCTCAGGGGCTGCAATGGCAGCTCCATCCAGGCCAGTCCCAGAGCTCCACACCTTTCTCTGGCTTGTCAGTTATCCCTTCGTCTATCCTGGCACCTGTCTGTCATTAAGGGCAGGGTGTGAGGTGGAGTTTCTATGGCAACTGCAGGCAGCTTGCTGGGCAAGGCAGGGGCACGGGCAGCCAGGCCATGCAGGAAGGGTCTGCACACACTTTGTGGCACCTGCAGCACAGGGGGCTGGTGTTTAGCATCTGTTTCACTCTTAGAAAGGTTTCCAAGCATGTGGGATGGAGTTCAGTCTGCTCTGCATCATGTCCAGGGAAGGCAGGGGTGATCCAGGAGGAGGCTGCAGCTGATGGTTTGGATCCAGCTGTGCCCTGGGACTCCTGGTGGCTTGGCATTTCAGGCTGTGGCATTTCAGCCCCCATCCATCATTACAGCACTTTCCCAGAAAAGGAGATGTGTCCTGCAGTGGGTACATCCTCTTCAGAGGGGTGCTTCAGATAATGATGAGAGGAAATTAAACACAGAAATTGGAGGCTGGACAAAAAGCTCCCCCTTGTTCAGGGAGTCTTGTTAGAGCATGAAAATGCTGCTCAGAGCCAGTGTCAGAGCCACAGGTTTGATTTCAGCAGATGAAAGTTGAATTTCTGACTCTGAGCTGGCTTGAACAAGTTCACCTTTGTGTGCCCCTGATTCCCTCACACCGTCTGATTTGGGTAAGCACTTCCAGTTAATAGGTGCTTGTACCATCCTTAGTTCCTGGAGCTGTGATCTCACAGTGGGGGCTGCTCATGAGAAGCCTTTGAGCACGTACAAACAAATTAGGTAATTTGCTGTTGTTTGCCAGTCACGGTGACTTGCACTGAGGTGAAGAAGAAGAAGAAAAGTGTGAAGAGAATTCTGTTATTTTAGGGTATCTTTTGCTGTCTCTGAGCCTTTCTGCCCTGCAGTCATCCAGCTGGCAGGGGAAAAGTCAGATGGTAACTTGCTCCATTTCTGCAGTAACTTTCAGCAGAGTTTCAGAGATTTATTAATTCATAGAATCATGGACTGGTTTGGGTTGTAAAGGACATTAAAGATAATCTTGTTCCATCCCCCTGCCATGGGCAGAGACACCTCCCACTATCCCAGGGTGCTCCAAGCTCCATCCAGCCTGGCCTTGGACACTTCCAGGGACCCAGGGGCAGCCCCAGCTTCTCTGGGCAACCTATGCCAGGGCCTCATCATCCATAGAATAATTCATTTCTTCTTAATATATATCTTGTCTATCTAAAACCTAATCTATTTCTGATAATTATAGTGGTGGATCTTCAGGAAATCTGTCCTGGTGCACAACAGCTCCATCCTTTCTCCCCTCGTTGAGGCCTCCAACCAAACCACCACAGGAACTGAGAAATGATGGAAAAAGGCTTTTCTGAAAGCAGTACATCCTACCTTAATGGACATCTTGTTTTCTTAGAGCTCAGCCTCACCTTGTCAGTGACTAATCAAGGACCTGCTCGTGTGATTTTGAGGAGCGACTCAGGGAGTTTGGTTGGAATGAGAGATACAACAAACATCTGACACTCAGTACTGTGTCCCTGCTGTTTTTCATAGCAGTTGGGCTGCTCATCTTTGTCATGCAGGATTATCTATCCCACAGGACAGAGTGATCTCAGAATGCAGCAGGGTAATGTTCCTCTGTCCCCGCCAACACAGCATCCTTGAAAAAAACACCGGGAAGAGCTTATGTTGTTTTTAAAGCTGAGCTCAGAGCAGTGCTATTGTAATGCCTCAAGTGGCTACAGGTTTTCTGGCTCTCTGGATATCTGTCAGGACTGCTGGGATCTCTGTGACACTCCACAGTCTGAGGGAGGAAGGACAATTCCCCATTCAGACAGTCCAGGGTGATGTCTTATCTTGGAAGCCAAAAGAATTTGCTTTTCTCCATTGTAGCATCAGCTGCATTCCCTGCTTTGAGGCCTGGCCAAAGAAGAACATTCTCAGGATGTTGAGGCTGCAGATAAGAGGTGAGGCTGGAATGTATGTCCTGCCTCACTTGGGGCTTCTCCAGGAGCCCACACCCTCCTTCCTGCTTGATCATTGAGCATGAGTCCATTTGCTTTGGCTTGGTTCTTATCTCATGCTGCCGTGGATCTCGGGGAGGAAGAGGATGATAAGAGCTGTGATATCGTGGTCCTGACCTTCCCACTGTGGAAGCCAAACCATGATGACTGCCTGGGCTTCTGTCCTGGTTTCTAAAGGAGCTGGGTTTGCATCAGCGTGACCTCTGGGCCACCTCCGGCCCATCTGCTCCTCTGTCTCCTCCATTCATTCACTGACCATTCTTGGCCTCGTTGAGCCAAATTCTGGAGCTCTTGAAGTTCCAGAGAGCCTGGAGTTCTCAGGTTCCTACTGGCTCTGTAAAAATGCACAGCTTTAGAGGAGAAATAGACTTTCAGTTCTCTTAGGAAGAAAGTGCTACAGCTTGGGCTCAACCCTTGTTGAACCCCAGAAATCCCCATGGGAGAGTGTTGTCATGGGAATGTCTCCCATTTCTGAGGAATTCTTAGTTGGATAGTGTCCCTTATGTGTGCCAAACCCATTTCTTGGCACTGGTTAAAAACTAATTCTGTTGAGGAGTGACAGGTCAGTGTCATTATTCTAGAACCAGAGTGATTTGGGTTGGAAGGGACCTTAAAAATCATCTAATTCCAGCTCCTCTGCCATGGGCAGGAACATACATGGAAGTTCTTGTGAGCTGATAGAATTCTGTATAGAAGGACAGAGGGCTGGCCGGGAAAGGTGAAGATTCATATAGGCATAATTAGAGAAGGAATTAATTACTGTTTTAGGAGCTGCCCGTGCTCTGCTCTGTGCCTTCCACAGCTTTGCACAATCCAGTTTTCCTGTGTGAGCTGTTCAGAAGAACTCTCTTACTTAACCACAGTTTTCCTTTAACAGAAGACAGATTGCCCGAGTAAAAACATGGTTTTCTTGTCTCTTGCACACACACCTCTTCCTCAATGCACACATTCACATTATTTATGATTTCCAAGCTCAGGAATCATCAGGACTGAGGCTGCTCACATGTCCCCAGTAGCCTCTTTCCAGTGAGCAGATGGACCTCATGACAAAATCATTGACTATTTTTGTCACTAGTCCACTCCCCTAATCTGGTGACCAGAAGGCTCCTGCTCTCTGGATCATTACTCCTCCTTCTGAGAGTGTGTCAAAGCAGCATAGGGCTGAAGGAAAGCTAATGTTGTGCCTCTATTTAAAAAGGATAAATGTGGCGCTTGGATAATTATGGCAGCCTGACCTTGATCCTTGTGAAATAATGGACCAGCTAAGAAAGAGTCTATTAATAAAGAATTAAAGGAGGGTAAAATCATTAATGTTCATCAGCAGTGATGTGTGGACTGACTTCAGAGGCAGAACAGTCCTGGGTTAGGATCAAGCTCTCAACAGACCTGGGTCATTTCCCAGCACTGCCTGCCTGGCCTTGGGGGAATCACTTTGCTCCCAACTCCCAGGAGTGGGCAGTGAGCCATGGGAGGGAAGGCTGGTTATCTTCATTTAGAGCCTTCTTTTGAGCAGCCACTCTCTGGTGATCAGCATCACTCATCACTCCCCAGCCTTCACAACGCCGAGGCCAAGGACCCAGGGCAGCTGAGCTGAGCTGAGCTGAGCTGAGCTGAGCTGAGCTGAGCTGATGATCTCCTGTCATCAGTGAGGAGGCTCTGGAGGAGGTCTCCCAGAGAAACTTTGGATGTCCCATCCCTGGGAGTGTTCTAGCCCAGGTTGGAGCAACCTGGGACAGTGGGAGGTGTCCCTGCCCATGGCAGGGGGTGGAACAAGATGATCTCTAAGGTCCCTTCCAACCCAGCCCATTTGCTGATCTGCTGCTCTCCCTCCAGCTGTATTTTCTGTGCCCTAATCCGTGCAAGCCACCCCTGAAATGTGCAGCTGCCAGAATGCACAGAGCTGAAACGGGGCCAAATCCCTTCCCTAGCCTGGCCACAGCCTCCAGGCCAACCACCTCCTGCCAGGCACCAGAACCCCTTGCAAAGCCTGACAAAAGAGAGCTGGAATTTGCTCCTGAGTGCGTGGAAGACTCTTAACTAGAAAGGAGCCACCAGAAGTGACAGAGATGCAAGAACTCGATTATTCCTTTGTTGTCTCTGCAGATGTTTACACTTCCCATAAATCCTGTCGCTTTCTCCTCATCAGCTGCCTTTAAAGTTTGGAGCATTTTCCTCATGTATTATTACTTTTGCTGTGCCAATAAATAAGCACACCATCAATCAAACTAACAACACTGTAAACTTAGGAAGTGCAGATAAAATATATGGTGCATTAAAAAATTCTTTGACCGGGTGAGCTTTTTTCAGAGCTGGTTTGATTGCTGCTGGTGCCGATGTAAATTTGGGGGAAGTATATCCAGAAATTTATGGAGCTTGGATTCCTGCCTACAAGGCATTGACCTGATTCCACTTTATAACATAATAACGTTCCCCAGCACTGTTCGTGTAAATTTTAAATATAATTTTTACGACGCTAAGAATTAGTGGCGTAATAATGTAAACACAGCGTGGACTGTAACTCACCCCTTCTCCTCCTGCACTGGGGATGGAGAGCTCCGTGCTGCTGCCTTCTCCAGATTATCCAGGATCTGGGAAGCTGTGCAGGAGTTTAAAAGGAACCAGCCTGGCAGCCCCGGAGCCCCAGGTTTGCAGCAGTGCAGGGTGGCGACACCATGTGACCCTCTAGAGGTGTGAGAGACAACATCAGGAAACAAATTCCAGGCAGCCCCTGCTGCCTCTCATTTATAAACTTGTTTTTTTCCTGCTTTTTATCTAGGTGAAATCTGATTCCTCCAAAGTCAATGAAAGGTTAAGTCTTTTTTGCCTTTCTTTTGACTGTTTTCCCTCTCCTTTTTCTCATTCTTTGCCTCTCTTTTTCTTTCTCTTTCCTTGGTCTGTTTTTGTTTTGATGGGTTTTTTAATCTAGTTTAATTTACAGAGCATCCAGATGCTGTGGTCTAGATATCTCTATAAAAATCCAATCCCTGCCTCTCAACTCTTACCCTCTTGACTTGATTACAGCAGAGTGGGTGGGTGACAAAGCCAGAGGGAACACAGAGAAAACAGAACATTGCAGCTCGGCAGAGCAGATGAACAAAAGATGTATTTATTTACGTAATATCTGAGTAAATAACATTTTGAGTTTCATTTCTTGTGGGGTCTCAAAGGGCCTGAGTGAGTCAATCTTGGTCACCACTTAGATTCACTGTCTGGTCATTTTTTTTTCAGGCAGGATGCCCTGGATAAGGCACAAAGATGGTTGCTGGATGAGGGATATTGAAAGGAAAGTATTTTAAAAAATCTTGTAAAGTTGAGGATAAAGAATAGATTTTTAATGGCAGAAGAAAAGAAGAACGGGATGCATTGAGTAATGAAGGAATTAGTGCTGGAATGAAGTAATGAAGGAACAATGAAGGAACAAGTCTGCTCTTGAATGGAGGTGACTCCTACTCTTCTGGGAAAGGAAGGGTGAAAATCCATTGCCAAGGGTTGAGTTTATCTGGCCAGAGGTGCCCACAGTGCCCTCAGAAACAGATGAGTCTAATTTCCTTCTGTAGAAAGTGGGATCCAGCCAACGCTACCAGGGATCCTGAGGGAGGTGTATGAAGGAAAAGTTGGATGGGTTCCCTCCCCTGAATGCTGTGGCTAACAAGAGGTGCACAAGGGGGGATGAGTGAACCAGTAGAAGGTGGGGGCTGTGGACAGGTGTGGGGTTCATTGTATTAAACCCTCATGGATGTGTTCCCTGTTCCCATGTGGAACGCCTGTCATCCAGGGTAGATGGAAATCCTTCTCTACTGGAAACTGGAAAACACTTTGATGACCCTTTGGGTCATAATCCTGGCCAAAAACGGTAACAGAGGGGGAAACTGTGCCAAACAAGGCTGGGAGAAAACCTGTGCAGTATCACCAGGCTGTGAAACATCCCGACGTGCCTTTTCCTAGGAGGGGAACTCGGGGAATTCGATCAGTCTCCAGCTTATACTGGGAAACAGCACAGTGAAACCTCCACGACATTGTAACTCTGGGTGTATGAAGCACCATAAAGAAACCAAACTAATTAGTTCTGTAAGACCACACAGCCTCAGAGAGGCCTCCTCGTTCTCTTTAGCAGCATCCTCACGATGACTCTCACTGGAGACCGGCTCGGGCTCCGTTCTGATGAAAGCCATAACACACATGTGAGAGAAAAGGTCCTCATATTTCTGAGACTTTATTATTCCTGCAAGCTACAACAAAACACATTTGCAGGCTCTCTATGAGGAGTTATAAATAAAGAAAATTAAACTACCATCGACCCAATGAGTACAGCCCATTTCGGGCAGCGTTTTCGCTGCAAAAGCTCTCTGACTTGGTAATTGGGAAAATTTTGGTGATGTGAGGTGTGCATCGCTGCTGATACCAGTAATTGGCAAGGGTGGAGGATATTATTTTAAATGGACTGACTCATTTGAAAGCATTTGAGAACTAGAATGAAGCTACACACACAAAATGAATCAACAATGATTCTCTGGATTGGGAACCAGCTCCCCTTAGAGTCAGGAAAAAGATTTAATTTATTGTATATCAAAGGCAAAAAGGGATGGGATTGTGCCCGTCCTTGTTGCAGTTGTTGGCAGTCTACAATTTTATTTCCCCTACATCCTATGAAAACTGCTTTTTTCCAACCTAGGTGATGTCCATAGCTAAGCAGAAGGGTGAAGAGAAAGCGCGTGCACTGTAAAATGTCCAAAACAACTCTTTATACACTGCCTTCTGCTTGGGTCTGCTCTGGTCAGCTTGATGTTTTCCCCTCAAAAATACAAACCTGGCCAGGCACCCAAAGCTTGACACAGGCTACAAAATGAGTTCTGTGTTTGAGTCTGAACCCAGAGCCTGGTCCAAGCTCTGAGGTTTTACGCAGTACATCACCCAATGAAATTGCCTTTTCCCCTCCCTGTTTCAATTAGAAAGAACATTAGGTCAATCAGATAAAGCCACATTGGGAGGATTTCCTCTTTATGGCGCTTGCCTCTTCAATTATCTATAATGAACTTCCTCACAGCACTGCAAAGCTTTTTATATGCAAACGAACCCTGTTTTGGGGCTGCCTCAATCACGGCTTGTTAATGAACTTGAAACAAGTGTTATCGGAGAGGCTACAGCACCAGTGGTGGAGGGGGACAGGATAAAGCCACACAAGAAAGACCAGGCTGAAGAGCTGGGATTGGCCTGCAGGTAACAGAGGGGACTATCTCCAACCTCCATCCCTCAGCCCCCACCAGGGGCTTTTCTCCGTGACAGACATCAAGTGAAATGCCCACTCCTGGGAAACGGCTGCTCGGCGGCAGATAGGGCTCTCCCACCCTCCTGCCCCACTGATTCCCTCTGCCAGCACATCTCTCTCTCTCAACTCCTGCAGCTTGGGAGGAAAAAAACGTGGAGAAGCTGCTGCCAACATCTTTTCCTGTGCCAGGAGAAAGAGAGGGAGATGAGGCAGAGGCCCCAGGACATGTGATGGGGAAGGGTCAGGCGTGTTGAGCCATAAGGTCCCAAATGGTGTTTGCATGTGGTGTCTGCTGGTGTGGTCAGCACTGAAAACTCTTTAATATAGCCTAGATCGCCTCCTTCTTCTTCCCTTTGTGGGTTTTATTGGTTTTAAATGAGCAAGAATTATAGATTAGGCCTCACTTTCTTGTGCTGAGTAGCTGCAGGGGGTCTTAATGCTGGTGTGCCATGGTTTGGTAGAACCGTTGAGCCCAAGCTTGGGAAGACTTTCCAGATGATTAAGCCTTGCTCTTTTATCAAGAAAAATGCTCCTGTGACACTTCACCTGTTGTGTGTCAGCATTAGGAGTTCCCTGGAGAGGTTTCATCAGAGAACAGAACAGCAGCAAGGACAGGGAGTGCTGGCACTGGGTGCAGCTCCTCAATCCTCCCCCTGAGAATGCAGAGTGTGACAGTGGTAAAGTTCATCCCTTCATGGCAGCACCCCATGGGCTTTCCACCCCCAGCCCTGCCACACTGCAGCCAGGTTAATGCCATGGCTTATTAAGCCTTGGCAGCACATGCCAAGCCAGGCCTTGTGCCAGATTATCTTAGGCAAAGAACCCTGGATCCAGGGTGGTGCAGCTCCAGTGGCTGTGCTTGGCTGTCCTGGTTCTGCTGCCAGCCTGGGCAAGGCCAGCTGAAGCCCATCAGCAGCTCTCAGTTACTTCCACCATGAGCATCACCCTGTAAGTGCAGATGAAAAATCATCTCAGCCTCCTCCGCCTGACACCTCCTTAGGACAGGCCCTCAGATCCTCTTTGGGACTGGGGAAGGTTCTGGATTTCACTGCAGGGATGCTTTGGGTGGTCACTGGATTTCCTCCCTGCCCCTGGCCAGGGATGAGCTCACATCCTCCATGTGATGTCTGTCAGCTCTTGTAATTCTGTCCCTGGTTGGAGTAACTACAGATGTTACACTTCTAATCCGTTTCTTTATCTCCCTAAGCTATTTGCTTCAGTAAAATGCTCCCACCATATGCTCTTACAAGCTCACAGGCTCTCAATAAGCCATAAATTCCACTTTTGAACCCTTCAGTCCCTTTCCTTACTTTTCTGCCCTGAATCATTCATTTTCCTCTTGCCCACACCTACAGTTCCCTGTCTCTGCTGGCACCAACTGGACCTGGATATAACTTTGGGCAGGCCAGGCAAAAGCTGCAGTAATTTCCTAAAGAGCTGATATCACCCTAGAATCCATGAAAGGAACATCTTGCAGTTGTTTGACTGTGCTACGAAGAAGCAGAGCATGGCCACTCTAACTAATTAAGCTGTGCTAATTAATGAAACTTTTAATGCAGCCAGCTGTAAGGCAGCTTTGGGTGCCCAGAGCTCAGCTGTGCAAGGGACCTATGAAGAGGCACCACGTTAGCAACATCCACTTGGCATTTCTCCTTTTGTGAGCCAGTGGAAAGCTTTTCCAAGGGGTCTCCATGCTTTTTGTGACTGTTGTTTCTTGACAGCTGGGTCTAGATCTCTGTAATGAATATTTTGTCCTCCTCTGTGCCAAAATAAACTCCCTTTTTAGCTACCCTGACTCCATAAGTTCCAACAGGTCTTGCTGGAGCTGTGCCTTTTGTAGAGTGGTGTGTGAGGGATGTGCTCAGATTTTTACTTTATTCACTTTTATCACGGCATTGTGACTGGTTAAGTCTGTGATTGACTTTTCCATTACCAGAATAAACGGAGCAGGTATTAAAAAGCCCCAGAGGTGGCTTCCCTGGCTCCTGGAGGCTGAAATAAGCCAGGGAGATAGGAAAGGATGGTCTGTGAAAGCAATCCTTCCTCACCTGTTTATCTGAGCCTTCCCAGGAACGCTCCTTGACTGGCTCTGTAATAAACCAAGGCCCAGAGGGTTGCAAGGCTCAGCAATCAGGCAAACAGAGAAGGTTGGAAGCACCACAGGGCTCTTCCTGAGGCTGGGAAACCCATGTGCTGACCTGCTGAGTTGTCTGCTCTCTCCCAGGACTGTCCCCAGCTGCTGCAGGCCGAGAAGATCCTGGTGCCCGTGGAGGTGATCAAACCCATCACACTGAAAGCCAAGAACCTGCCCCAGCCACAGTCGGCCAGCGGGGCTACGAGTGCATCCTCAACATCCAGGGCAGCGAGCAGAGGGTGCCAGCCCTGAGGTTCAACAGCTCCAGCGTGCAGTGCCAGAACACCTCGGTGAGCAGGGGGCTGCAGAGGGGCACACCTGCCCACAGCACTGTCCCCAGGGAGCTGGGGCGCTGCCACAGCACTTCCCACCTGATTGAGGGTGCTGGAGTGGTTTAGTCTGGAGGAAAAAAGGCTCAAGGGAGACTTTATTGCTCTCTAGAACTACCTGGAGGTTGGGGTGAGGTTGGGGTCTGGGTTTTCTTCCAGGCAATGGGTGATAGGACAAGGGGAAATGGCCTTAAGTTGTGCCAGGGGAGGTTCAGGTTGGATATTAAGGAAAATTTCTTCACTGGAAGAGTGGTTAAACACTGTTGTGATAACACACGTGACATAGACTCTTGTGAAATTTCTTCAAGGGCTGTGTGAAGAAGAATCTGACTTCGTTTATTTTAGGGATTGTTCTCTTATATTCAATTTTCTACAGACCACTGTGAATGGTGAACAAAACACAAATCTTTTCACTCACATTGGTCAAACTAGAGGGACATTAAAGAAAATCCCTCTCAGAGAAAGAATTCTAAATATGAATATCGTGACACAAACAATGTCCTGATGTTTATGTTCTTTTGCTGGGAATGAGCTTCAGCAAACTAAAAGATCACAAAAACAGAGCTTTAGAAATTCAGAAAATTTAGGCCTGAAAAACCAGACTACACACTGAAATGGGATGAAGGCAGTGGTGGAGCAACCATCCCTGGAAGTGTTCAAAGGAGGTGTAGACATGTCACTTCACAATGTGGTTTAGTGGGCACTGGGGTGTTCACTCAAAGGTTGGACCTGATGATCTTGGAGGTCTTTTCCAGCTCTCATGGTCCTGTGGTTCCAAACACAGGCAGGAAAAGTTTGGCTGGTAGCTTGAAACTGCCCTTTTTTCTCCTTGGGCTGGCTGGTGTCACCACTCAGGCTGGGCTGGAGCACCTCAGCCATGACCCACAGGCAGTAATGTCAGCTTAACCTGCTCATATCCCCACAGCACCCCAGAAAGGGGTGCCAGTGGGACAGGTGCTCATGTCAATGTGAGATTGAAGGTCATTTTGGGGCAGTTTGATGATCAAACCCCATATAAACAGTC
Source organism: Sitta carolinensis (assembly GCA_032173965.1). Lineage (NCBI taxonomy): Eukaryota > Metazoa > Chordata > Aves > Passeriformes > Sittidae > Sitta > Sitta carolinensis. The sequence goes on from JAVUNC010000005.1 coordinate 1,724,807, forward strand.
TGACACGTGCCAGCATGTAATGGGTCAGAAAAAGGTGAGAACAGAGAATCCCAGAATGGGTTGGGTTGACAGGGACCTCGAAGCTCTTCCTGTTCCAACCCCCTGCATGAGCAGGGACACCTGGCCCTGGACCAGGCTGCTCCAAATCCCATCCAGCCTGGCCTTAGGCTGAGTCAAACCTTCCTCCAGCCCTCACATGCCCTTTGAGGAGTCTCTCTGTCTCTGCCCACCTCCACTTCCTCACCTGAAGTGCAGGACCTGTGACTCTCCTTGCAAGGAACCTGTGTGAGCCATGACAGTGCTGTCCCCAGATCAGTGACACTTTTGGGGACAAACCCAGCCATCTGCCAGCAGCCAGGAGCTGTGCCCACGTGCAATGGAGGCCTCTGCTTTTCTGGAGGCTTCTCCACGAGATTCACGTCTCCAGGATATGCATTGAGCCATTTCCATTGCTGCTACTGTGAGATGATTTATTAGTCAAAGAGCTAATTACAGGCCTCAGCCACTTCACTGCAGCTCTGCCACTCCACGCTGGGCACTGCTTGTCACAACATATTCTGCTGCATTAAGCAGGGCTGAAGATAACAGGCAGTTCACACATTTTACATCTGTTGCAAACAAGCAACTTCCCAACCGATGCTCTTTTATTTGTTTTTTTTTTTTTTTTTCTCCCTCCCTCCCATCTCTCCCTGATTTTCATTACTGGTTAATGACCTGTGAGCATTCAGGTTTCAGGTTAAAAATGGACGGACTGGGAAGTTAAGGAGGTATGCACATTTTCTTTAAAGTATGTTTTTTTAAATGGTGGAAGCTAAGGGGGAATTTTATGGTCGTGGGCAGAGATAATATCTGTCCAAAGAATCTTAGAAGGCAAGACAGACCTTTAATGACCCTTTAGAGTCACGAATTCTCTGGCACACATAGGCATTCCAGTGAATTATCTCAAGATCATTTTAAGCATAGTTGGGCTGAGCAGGAAAGTAACTTCAGCCAGCTTCAGCATCCCACTTTGCAGAACCCAATAAAAGACTGGGTTTGACAGGTAATGGTGATTATTCCCACACTACCTGCATGCTCCAAGAAGTTGCCAGTGCCTGGGACCAGAGAAGTGGGGTCTGATGAGTCCCCAGATGGATTTGCTCATAGGATGCCTGAGTGCTGTGACAGCACTATTTTGATTTTTATGTCTGTTTACCTAAGTCAGAGCACTCAAGGCTCAGCCAGAGGTGCAGAGGGTGGCAGGGCTGAGCCTCAGGCTCATGCCAAGGCACTCCATGGCCTTTGTGCTGAGTGCTGTCTGCAGAATGCTTGGCCTGTGTTTGCTGGCGGCTCAGGTGGATCTCTTTCTTCCCCAGGGAGAGAGGCTCATTTGGGAATAAAATCAACTCTTTTCTATCCTGGTTCTGCCTCTTCTCTCCCTTTCCCTCTCCCTCACTTTCCTCCTTTTTCCATCTCTTTGCTTCCCTTGTCTTTCCTCCCCTTTCCTTCTCTTGTCTTTCCTTTCCACCCCTTTTCTTCCCCTTCCTTTTAAAGGAGCTTTGACTCTGATTTGAGGTCTTTCTTCTTCTTTTTTTCCTTTTTTTGTTTCCCTGAGAAATGTTATTTCATTGTTGCTCGGGATTTGCCAGACACTGAGAGAAAGAGCTGTGGAAGGGAGAGCCAGACAAAAGAAAGCAACATTCAGAGAGATACAAAAAGGCAGCAGAGAAGCCCTGGCTGTTTGAGCAGGTGGCAGAGGACACAGACAATAGGGAAGGAGTGCTGGAGATCTGTCTCCATCATGATTATTTCCTTCCCTGCCAGAATTAGCATTCAGGCAGGAGCCAGTGCGATACAATGAGCCTCTGCTCCGGGGTCACCTGGCTTTGGAAAGAGCTGCCTGAGCCTGTTTGCAAATCGAACCAACCCCCTCTGACAGGGCTTTTTTACTCAGCAGAGTTGCTGGAGGAGGCACTGAATGTAGCACCTGCATTGCAGGCTTGGAGGAGGTCCAGGGGAGGGTGGGAGGATGTGCTGTGATGCTGTGTCCCTGAAGGGATGCTGTCCTGCCAGCAGATCCTTCTGTTGGTGCTGCATGCTAGACTAAGCAATCCTTGCTTTCCAGCAGCAGCCTCGAGATCTGCCCCCTCCCATCTCACACGAGGCACCCAGGAGCTTGAATTTGCCTCCTGCAGGAAAACTTTTGCAAAAGTCAGGATTTTTTCCTGCTTTCACACAGGATAGAATCAGGAAAGGAGCCTTAACTATGGCTCTGCATTTTCCCATCCCTCAAGATTTACACCAGCGACCAGAGCCAGCTTAAGCACTTTTTCTAAGTGTCTCCAACCTCATTTAAAGCTGCTCTAAGGACACCCAGGTGTGACCAGTCTGTCAGTAATGGCACATCCAGCACTGATGGTCGCTGGGTGCTCAGATTTGCCTCTCCCTGTCTCCCCCAGAGATATTTCATTTGATAACAGCAATAAGCCACCGCAGGCAGCACCAATCGGGACAATTCTCATCCTTGTCAAGTGGTTTGAGACTCCCAGCTCTGGGCTTTGTCCTCTGTCACACCACCCAAGGCATGCAATTATCACTCAGAGGGACCCTTCCTGCCATTCCTCATTGCACTCGTGATAGTTCTGCCAACAGCCTGGACGTGGAGCGAGGGGAGGGCCATGAAAAGCAGGGGAGCTAAGGAGACGTATAAATAAGTAAGTAAAAATGTCAGCAGGAAGGGCTGAAATTGCTGGATGTACCAGGGCAGAGTGCAATCTTCCCAGTGGGAAGCAGTGGGAGCCCCAGCACTTGCAGTCAGCCCAAAATGATCAGCCTTTGGCACGAGGAGGAGGGAGATGGGGAGTGCTGACCCACCTGAGCATGCCATGATCGGTGCCATTACCTGCTCCAGTGGCTGATCCCACATCCTGGCTCGGTTCCTGCCCACCCCTGGCCTTGGCACACCCTGGTTCCCATCAGCAAAATCCCTGCTGATGATTTTGTCTGGACTCCTTCACAGCTCTGTGTGCTGTGAGACCTGACGTGGTGCAGCTGAAAGTGCTTGGGGACAGGAGAGCAAGTCTGTTCTATTTGTCACATCATTGCACTTTAGCAAGAGATCTCAGTGGCATTTGACTCCGTGGTGTGGCTCACTGTGAAGGGAGTGATAAAAAAAATAAAAGTCAAATAAAAAGCAGAGCTGAGGAAAAAAATGAGGAGCTGTTCACAGAAATCATGGGAAAACACAGTTGTGGGTGGGCAAAAAACAAGCACAGGGCTGTGAGCTGAAATATCAGGGAATGGTTTGGGTTGGAAGGGATCTTAAAGATCATCTAGTTCCAAACCTCCCACTGGGAATGTCACCCTTCTGCATCCACTTCCCTAATTATTATTTATTTACATTTAAATGAAAGAGAAACCCCAGTAATCATGTGGACTCTATTGGCAGGGGTGATACCCAGTTATAAAAATTCAGTTCCAGCTCTGGGAAGCAAAGGATCCGAGGAAACAGAAGGACAGTGCAGTGAGCAACAAGTTTTCTGCCTTTATATGGCTGGAAAATTGATGCAAAGAAAGATTAAATGATTAAATCCACATGATTGTGCAAGGGGTTGATGGCAGAGGCAGGTACAGAAATCAATCCCTGGATTTGAGCTCTAATCACAAAAGTGGTGTCAGAGAAAACAGACCAACACTAAAATTCTGCTAAATTCTGCAGAAATTTCCCTGCCATTGGACATGTTTGAGGTACCAAGGGGCAATACCATGAAACCACTCTGGATTTATCATCCTGAGTGTGCTCAAGCCAAATTACCAAAGGGCAGGATGCTGCAAGTGGTCAGGCATGGATATGGATTCGCAGAAACTGCAGGAGTATCTGGTACTACTGGAGAGTTTAAAAGGCAAAAAAAAAAATAAAATAATAAAAAAAATACTTTTGAGTTCCAAACATTGCTCCTGTGAGTTACAACAGCTCCTCTAGCAGCTTTTTGGCATTTCCTGGGGAGAGCCAGTCTGTGTTCCAGGCAGCACAGCCTTTCCCTCTCAGTCGGGTTCCCTAATTACCCATAATTTTCTGCTTTGATCAGATTATTGTGATTAAAATACAGACTGGTCAGACTTGGGGGTCAGATTTACTTCTTCTGGGACGTTTTGCCTGTGTTGGAGGCAGTTGTGCAAGGAAAGGTGGAGAGCCCAGCCCTGATGGTTGGAACACTCCCCAGGAATGTCTGGGAAGCTCTGCTCTCCTGGAGATCAATGCTCCAGCCCGTTTTCCTTCCCTGAAACACATTTCCATCTCATTGTCACGGCTGAGCAAGTCATTTTCAAAGACTCCTGTTGAGTTCAGTGGGCTTTGAAGAGGGGTCACAATGAGTGAGCAGCCCCTGTGGTCTGAGGAGGATGGAGCATTTCCTCACTGTTCCTTTGCAAATTGCTCAGTTTCACTGCCCGGCAGCCCACGCAGTGTGAGCATCCTCAGCCCAGCTGGCTTCATCCTTGGAGCTCTTCCATGGGATTTATCACCTCATATCCCTTTCCAGGTCTGGATCAAGCCTGCTGGGTTAAAAAGTCTGATATGTGTTTGCCCCTAATGCTGCAGAAGATAAGATCTAAAATCCCAGCTGAGCTCCTGCTGCTGGCATCTTCCTTGGGAAGAAAGGCTCCAGGAGATCCCAGCTGCCTGTCCCTTGGCAGCCCTGCCTAGGCTCTGCTTCCAGCTAAATCCCAAAACACACATGAGGCTCTGGTGAGGCCCTTTGTGAGACTCATCTTCTGACATTAGGGTGGCCAGTTATTCTGTAGATATCCCATTTTCCATCCCAATCAGCATTTTCAAGGTGCTGTGCAAAGCAGGTGCTCCTGTGTTGCCTGTTTCCCAACCTGGAAATGAAACTAGAGATAATTTTAGTAAGGAGGCAATATAAAAGGGGATCTTTATTTGGAGGTCTCCAGGAGGAGTTATAGAAAGATGTCCTCAAAAGCCCACCCCCATCAGGGGTGAGCATATTTTATAGGTTTTAGGAAATTAGCATAATTGGTAAAAGACACCAATTAGGAGGACAAGTGTGATGCAATTCCCCCCCAGGTAAAGCCCCTTCTCTGGAGCCCTCCCCCAGCATTAACTGTACTTTGTCCATGAGAATGGATCTCAAAAAGTTGTTCTCAGCCTTGGTTCCCAGGAAGAACTAAGATGTCTTTGGAGCCCTGCACCTCCTGGGGCTTAGGGCTCTGGAATTTGTTTTGTCTTTCTGCCTAGGGAAAGGCCATGGAAAAATACTGGGGAAACCACCCACTAATACAATAGGTGACAGAGCTACAAATACATGTGTGAAGAATACAGGGAACATAAAAAAGAAAGAAAAAAAGATAAAACCTAGCTGGCATCAGTGAGTGGCAGAAGTTTAATTATTCACCACTCTTCAGGCCCTTTCCTTCCCACTCCTGTCTCCCCATCCTTGCTCCCAGCTCACCAGGGCTGGGAACAGCCAGCAGTGTGAGTCCAGACAGCTCTGCATCATTTTGAATCTTGCTGGCAGTGACACCCAAAAGTGTCACAAAAATGCAAATCCTGAATGAGACTGGCAGGTCTACAGCAAAGGACCTGGCTCACCTGGGCTGCTCTTTGCCTCCATGGAAACCACAAATACCCATAAATTCCCTACAATTGGATCATAATCACAGCGTTTTGCAGATTAATGGCTAATTGTGTTTAGTCTGTGCAAAGAGGAATTACTGTGCAAGCAGCTCCCACTCTGCTGTAATGGACAGAAATCACCAGTTACCATTTACTCTGCAATTATACAGCAATTAATGGATACAGCAAAACCTACCTGTAAAGCTCAGAGCTTTGGCATCTTTGTGGATAGCCACAACAGGACTTTAAGGGGTGGGGGACTCTTTAATGACTTTTTTTGGCCCAGCCAAACCAGCTTGCTGAGTTATATTTAACCTTGTCGTGGGAAAAATATTTTCCTTTCCAAGTGGGACTTTGTCCCCTGTAGATCCCAGTGCAGTGGGAGATCTTTGCTCTTGGGAAGGTAAATCCTTATGTGCACTGTGGTCAGCAATAGTAGCAGACACAAAATGTTTCTCCCCTTCTTTCTTGTTCCCTTCTGTCATTTAATCAACCATCTCCTCTCCCACCGTGAGCTTTTCTTTTGTTGGGTGGAAGCTGCTGATGGAGCTGGGCAGCAAGGTGAACCCTGGGTGAACTGGCTTGAGATAAATCAAAATCTAGGTGAAAAAAAGCACTCAGCACCTCGTGGAGTGGGCCTCCAGAGAGCAGCTTCCATTTCCTTCCTCGGGGTCACCTCTGTGTACCTTTACTGCCCCTGACAAGCGTTTGTTTAAACCTGTCCAACTCTCCCAGAAGTTTTTTGTAGCTGTCTAAGACGTATTTGCTGGAAACTGGATACTCCTTGCTCCAGCTGAAGCCTTTCTGGTTCTGAGCAGGGTAAAGTGATTGCCTCCTGGGGTTTACACATGTAGCAGACTCTATCTGCTCCATCCCTAAATGAGAATTGTTTGGGTTTTGGCAGCAATATGGCATTGTTGATTTACAGTCTGTTCATGATCTCCAGCAGTCCCCAGATCCTCTCCTGAAGCACTGCCCAGCCACTCCAATTTCAGAGTTGTTTGCATCAATTCCTCCTGCTGAAAAATAGCCCTCATTTTCCAGCATTGAATTTCATTTGGTTGATTTTGGCCAGTTCTACAATTTGTCAAGTTTGTTTTGAATTCTTAACCCCGCTGTTGGAGGTTCTTACAGCCCCTCCAGAACAGTGCCATGAAATCATCCAAGTCAGTAGTGAAAATACTGAGTAATGCCGGACTCAGGACAATATTCCTTTTGAAACACCCTCCAGCCTTGACAAAGAGTTATCTGGGGGTTTTTTTGTTTGTTTAATAGTTTTTGCATCAACCTTATGGTGGCCTTTCTTAGGTCATATTTCTCTGGTTTGTTTTTGGGGACCTGATGTAGGATAGTTGCAAACACTCTCCTGAAATCAGAATAAATCACATCTGCTGCCTCCCCTTTATCCACAAAGTCATTAAGCCTGTCAAAAAGGAAATTAGATTGGGTTGACACAATTTGTTCTTGACAAATCTGTGCTGGCTGATTTTTATCACCTTATCATCTCGCAGGTGCTTATAAATTGATTGTTTAATAATTTGATGTACTTTCTATCTGGGAAGCCAAGTTAGGCTGACAGGTTTATAATTACACACAGACACAATTTCCCCCTTTTCAGGGTGTTTCCCTGATTTTGAGACCTCACTCAGCTTCCAAGAGTTCTTCAGTACATCCCTGCTGTAAATAACCTCACCTACACACTCAGCACCTATGAAATGCCCAGCAGAGGCACAGCTGGATGGAAGACCCAAAGTTTGTAATTTACACCTTAAACTTGCACCCAACTTGGAAAAAATACTTTCCAAAGCTGTGCTCAACACCCAAAAAATGGATTTCAAAGTTAAGGCCCATCACATGCAAACACACATCATGGAATATTTTTCCGAGTGATAGGACCAAAGTCCTTAAAAACCACCAAGAGTGATTTTAAATTGAAGAAAGATCAGATATTAGGAAGGAATCCTTGGCTGTGAGGCTCTGGTTGCCCAGAGAAGCTGTGGAAGTGTCCAAGGCCAGGCTGGATGGAGCTTGGAGCACCCTGGGATAGAGGAAAGTGTCCAAGCCCATGGCAGGGGGTGGAACTGGGTGATGTTTAAGCTCCCTTCTAACCCAAAGCATTCTGGGATTCAATGAATGTTCATCTAATGGGTAAATAACCTTTTGTGAGGGGCATGGTTGGAGAGCCACAGCTTTGGGAGCATCCTGTGGCACTCTGACAGGTGCTGCTGATTAGGGAGGTGACAGCTCCATTTCTCTTGTTCTCCATGTTCAGCACCACCTCCTGCCTCATCCCAACCCCTCCCCACCTCCAGGCACTCTCGAAGTCTCGGTTTGGGTTTTTTATTTTTTTGGTACATTTTGTTTTTCCTCTCCCGCTTCTAGTACTCGTACGAAGGGATGGAGATTAACAGCCTGCCAGTGGAGCTGACAGTCGTGTGGAACGGGAATTTCAACATTGACAACCCGGCACAGAACAAAGGTAAAGAGTTATTTCAACTTGTCCTTGGAAGTGGTAACCTTAGCAACGGGCCCTCGCTCCCTACACTTAACAAAGCCGCCACCGTCTCCCCGTGCTGGCTGCTGCACACTTGTTCTCTGCACTCTGCAAATTACCAATTTCTGAGTGCTTTGTATGCCTCCCCCCAGCCCTCCAATTCTCTCATTCCACCTGAGAAATGAGACTCTCCCTCCCACTTGTGTTGCTCTCCCTCTCCCTCCGTCGTCTCTGCCTCCTGCTTCTCCCCTCATCCTCGTGCCTGGTTTTTCACGCCCCTCCCTCTCCAGCTTTTTCTGTCCCTCTTTATTTCTCCTGCAGTGATGCTCTTCAAGTTAACATGCCAGGAGAGCGGGCTCTCTGCTCAGAGGCAATTTAGTAATGAGCAGGGGAAGGCAGAGGTGGGGGGGGCAGAAAGGCTGCAGCTCTCCAGCGGGAGAATTCTGAGCAAAATAAAATTCTAATGATAAAGAAAGGATCTGAAAACCAGAACCAGAGCCAGAAAACCCTGTTCAACCACCACCCATGGCACAGGTTTGGTGTGCCCCTGGCAGGCTGGGTGCTCCTGCAGATGGATGATCCATTCACATCTTCTTCCTTCTTGTCTTTCCACCCTGGAACCTTCCCCCCAGGCTCCCTTCCTCCCCTTGGCTGCCCTGTATTTGCAGCTCACACCTTCAGAGCCTCTTCTTCTCCTCACATCATCACCTGTCAGAAATTTCTCCCTTTACCTTGTCCCACTCCACCTGTCCCCACCAGGTACTCCCATGGTCACATCCTCTCACGCCCACCCTCGTGTTGAGGGTGAGGTTCCCACCAACACCACGTTGAACCTGCAGAACAACACAGAAGGCAACTCTTCTCCCCATGGCACAACCCCATCTGCCCTTCTCCCCCTCTGAACAGCAGAATTCTGACCCCAAAAGCCCAGCACTGTGGTTTTTGTAGGGTTAAATCCCCTCAGCAAACACAACAGGCTGGAGATCCCTGCCCAGCCCTGGCATTCAGGCACAGCCTGTGTTGAAATTGCCACCCTGGCTCCACTCTGGAGTTGTCTCCTCCTCTCCAAGCTGTGCTGAGGTGTTTCCAGGACACTGCTGATTTCCATGGGCCCAGACAGTGCCGTGGGCTGTGAGAACCTTTAGCAGTGTGGGTTGGGGGTCAGAATTTGGACACTTGCCCCAGTCCTGCTTAGTTTTGTGCTACCATAAAATGAACACCCCTGGCACAACATGGTCCACACCAAAAATATAAATCCTTTTTTTGGGCCCCATTAAGCTATCCTAGGTGATGTGGGAGTAAAATAAATCTCATAATCATGATGATCATACTTCAGGATTGTTTATGCCAGGAAAATAAAACAGACCAGGGGATGAACTCAAGAATCATCTCTAGCACAGGCCCTTCTTGGGCTATTCCAAGCTAAAACGTTGCAAACAATGACTAGGAAAAAATCTGGGAAGCAGCACTGGCTGGTGGCTGTCCCAGGTGAGTAACTTGGATATTATCATCATGGTTTTGGTCAGGAGGAGCGTTTAGGCATGTGCCCATAGAGATCCCACATGGAGGCAATACCACACTCCCATGAGGACACAGAGGTGACCAAGATGCCACTGCTTTCACATCCAGCATCGACCATGGGCTGGGATGGGAGGCTGAAATGCTAAACTGACCCAAACCTACTGAATTCCTTACAGAGATACCCACTGCTAGCATCTTAAGCAGAACGACTCAGCAAATTTGAGGAAATCCAACAGAAAACTGAGGAAAGAGGTGGATCCCATGAAGTCTGGAAAACACTGTGCTTGGCAGATGTTTTGCAGGCTCTTTGGGGTGCTTTTTGGGTACTTTCCCTGCACCCAGCCTGGAGAAATAAGGGGTGTCTGTGTTTTTCTTGCATTGGCCAATACTTGCTGACTTCTAGGGGGAAGGTATGGAGAGACAGAGCTTTTCAGCACAAATATTTCCAAAGCCTTTGAGCTCTGGGATTGTGTATAAAGATAAAACCCACTTTAGTCACCTATGGACACAGCAAAATAGAAGCATAAGGGGAAAATCTCCCAACATCCCCACAAATAAAGGTAAAAAAAAAAAAAAAAAAAAAAGTCTGATAGCCTTGATTCTGTGACCTTCACCTTCCAGGAGAATTCTGCTATCAGTCCCCTGTGCAAGCCAGGCCTCAGTTTCTGCATCTGTAAAGTAAGGATAAATAACATGATCTTATTTCGTAGGAGGACTTCAATATTTTTAGGCTTTATTAGAAAAAGCTCGGAGTGTTTCTAATCACTTAACAGCCCAAAATGGAGCCAAGCATTAATCACTGCTGTCTATATTAGAGTGGAATCAACTCTGCTTCAAAGTGGGAAGCAGGCTGAATTTCTGGAGCAGAAGAAGGGGCAAAAGCTGGTTGTGAATCCCTGGAATCAGCCTTGTTATGAACAATTGTGTATTTACTGTTATCTTTTGGGATTTCTATCAAGTGGGAAACCCAAGTGGCATCACCTCAACACAAAATTCTGAGGAGTTTCACACTCAAGTTTAAGCTGTGGGTTGGCCAGGTCTAGAAAATTCTATTAGGATGAGGTGCTGAGTCTGAGGCTGGTTGTTGGTGACACTTTATGACATTCAGTCTGAAAAAGGAAGGGACTGAGGCCAAATCAATGCCCAAGCATCATTTCCTCCAACCTCCTGCTTGTAGTCCCTCACTATACTGAGAGCAGCATCCTCCCTTCTGCTCCCAGCTTCCAGAAACACTTTGGATGAAGAACGAACTAATGAATTTCGAGAAGGATGTCCATCTTTCCCCTCCCCATTATTCACCCCCTGGAGATCTTCCATCCTGCCTCTGGCCTGAGCAGCCTAGCACGCTTTCCCCTGTTGCTGCCCCCCTCTCCTGTGCTGCCTGCACCCCTCAGGCCCCGTGTTTCTGCTGTCCCTGCAGTTCACCTGTACAAGTGCGGGGCCATGCGCGACAGCTGCGGACTCTGCCTCAAAGCCGACCCCGACTTCGAGTGTGGCTGGTGCCAGGGCCAGAACCAGTGCACGCTGAAGCAGCACTGCCCAGCCCAGGACAGCCAGTGGCTGGAGCTGTCCAGCACCAAGGGCAAGTGCACCAACCCCAAGATCACGGATGTAAGTCATGGCTCTGCGGGAAGCTGGGGGGGGTTCCCTTTTCCTTGGCTTGTGTTCCTGATTTGGGGTTGGGTTGGTGATGGGATTGTCAGGGCTGAGCTCTGCTGGGTCAGGAAAAGCTTCAGGTACTCTGGGGATGTGAGGCCATGGTGGTTTCAAGGGCAGGAACACAATTTCATGTGTCTACAACCGCTGGGTGACCTTGGGTTGGCACCCAAGTGTTGTTAGAGGACGCGAAAAGAACGACACCAGCACAGCTAAGTGTTAGGACATAAAAAAGGGCAGTTTATTCTTGACTTCGATATTTATAGATGTTGGACAATGACCAGGGACTGGAGAATAAGGTTGTTACCTCTCCAGCTTCATTGGTCAAACTAAATGACATTCGTCAGAGAGGAATGTGAAAAACAATCACTTGTTTTTGTCCAGTTTATGGGAAAGTGCATTACAAATATGTAAACAATCAGAAGGCTGTGATATCCAGGGTGGCACCCAAGGGTGTCAGAATTCCCACCAAAATCCCCAAACACTGCTGCTGGTGTGACCTGAGGAACTCCAGAGCACCTGACCTGCCCAGAAAGGGCTGGCAGGTGTGGCATCAAGTCCTTAGGTGACCTTGGCCTTCTGGAGGAGCAGCTGAAGGTGAGACAAGATGCTCTGGGATATCTCCAATGGTTGGTGTGAGGGTAAACCAAAGGAGCCCAAATGTCTCATGGAGCAGCCTCTCTGGCCAGCCTGGCTGAGAATGAGGTGTTGAGTGACCCCAGAGAAATTGGAGCTTTGCTGACAGGAGGCCAAGCAAGAGGGAAGGTGTAATTTATGGCAACACATCATGGACAAAGCCACGTCCAGAAAAAAAAACAAAACCTACCACTGACTCCAACAGATTAAACCCTTTTGTTTGGCTGACATTGTGAGGTGAAAAAAGCCTTCACAGAGCAAATAAAGCCCTGTACTGTTGTGAGGTGTCCCCTTGGAAGGCTCGAGGAGGAGGCAGGAGCAAGCCTGGAGCAGGAAAAGCTGGGAACTGTCCTATTAAGATAAAGAGAATGAGGGCTGGGCTGGGGGAAGGACCTGCAGAATAAAGTTGTTCTTCAGGAAGTTCCCTATTGGTTGTGTCGACTGGGCCAAAGGAAAAGCTGGAGGCAAGGTTCAAGAAGGAAAAAAGAGAACAGGAAGACCATAAAGACAATGAGCAGAAGAAGGGAGAGAAGGCAGGGGAGGCAAGTCAGGCCTGACATCTGAAGAGATTTTTGTCTGCTGTCTTAGGATGCTTTTGCCATAATTCCAGGCATGTTTTCAGGGACACAGGACAGGCAGCAGGACAGACCTGAGCCTTGAAAATGAGGACTCCATCCCTTCCAGCTGCCTCCTGCCTTGAGCACCTCTCAGTCACCAGTTACTCAACATGAGCACCCTTTCACTGTGGCCAGGGCCTGATTTACAGATGGGAAATGTCAGGGACGGAAATGAAACAGGGAAAATATGGGGAAATGCAAAAAAGGAAAAGTCCAGCCTCCACAGTGGTGGTTTAACAGGAATAATTAGGTGTGTTATTTTCCTAGAAAGCAAGAAAGGCTTTTTTAAGTTGTGTTTGATTCAGATTCACAAAGTGTGGGTGTTATGGAAGAGCCCTAAACCAAAACCTATGCCTGAATATTTTGGCAGAGCAAAGGCTGGGTTGCATCTCTTTTTCCCAGATGTTACTGAAAATAACCCTGGAATTCTGGAGATAATACTGGAAATACATTGTTGGACTTCCGTTTATTCTGATGTTTTTGGCTTGTTCTGGTGTTTCCAAGGTGAAATTCTCAACTTTACTTGGATTTATCTGAGACTGATAATTCTGACCCCCACCTGAAACACCTGAAGCTGTGAAACCAAACCCAGACAGCCAGAAGGGACAGCTACACCTGAAAATCCAACTTTGAGGCCTTGAAAATCACTTGGAGCTGGGGGAAACATTTTAAAAGTATTTTCAGATACTCAGGCCTTGTGAAACAATGATAGAATTTTGTATGGGGCAGCCAACGGATCAACTAAAGCAGAAACCCAAAACACAAGGACCTGGGTATGCAGAAATTCTGCAGGTCCACCCACATTTCCCTGTCATACTTTAAACCTAATCCTTCATCTCCAGCCTCTTTTTGAAGAGCAAACCCCTCATTCTCCACCCTACAGCTCCAGAGGGGCTATGCTCAAATCCTGCTGGCATTTCCTCCAGCAGCTCTCCGAGCTCGAACAGATCATTGCAACACCAGCTCATGAAATATTCCAGCTGCCTGCTGCAATCCTAAGTAGCTCTTGGAAGGCCTTTTTCTGAGCCATTAGCATGGAAGTAATCTCAAGTGACTGGATATATATTGCAGCTAATGGTAGGTCTGGAGCTGTGGGGTGGGAGCATCCAGAGTCTGGAGAGGAGCCAAGGCTGGATCTCTGCAGGGAAGAGGAACAACACGTGTACTCACACTTGTCGGGGCACTCACAGCCCCTGCAGCACTGATCTCCCATTTCTGTACCAGCTCTGGCATTTACAGAGCCACTCAGGGAAATTAAAGGACTTAGAGAGTTGCTGAGGCACAAAAACCTCCTTTAGGAGTGATGAGCAGCAGTTGATATGAGCAGAGACTGGAAACTGGGATGCAGCTCTGGGTCTTCCAGAGGAAACTGAGGCTTCCTGGCAGCTTTTGTTTCCCTGCCTGGATTTTCCTCTTCAAAACTGACAGGCCTTGTGCTGTGTTTTTCATGTGTGATAGAACAGACTCCTCCACTCCTGCTGTGAAAACAACCTGGTAACACCTTCCTCTTGGTTTAATCTATGGCAGAGCTATGAAATAGGGTTAAAAAATCTTCCAGGTGATCCTGGGAGAATCCCAGACCCTCCTGATTTAAGGAAATAAGTAGGTTTTAAGGAAATAAGTGGGTTTTGAAGCTGGCCTTTACAAATTAAATATTGCCCAGGGAAAGATTCAGTGGTGCTGTGTTGGCCTTGCTCTAGCATCCTGTTGATGCTTTTTGAGTTACAGCAAGAATTTTTTGAAATCTTGTGCTTTCGACAGCTTTTCCTTTCCCTTTCCCTTTTCCCTTTCCCTTTCCCTTTCCCTTTCCCCTTTTCCATTCTTCTTTCCCTTTTTTTTTTCTTTCCTGGAAAACCACCACAAATACCTCCTGGTTTCCTGCAGACCCAGAGAGAAGTCACACTCACTGAGGAGCTGGTTCACAACACCTAAAATTAATATCCTAAAGATAATATCCTAAAATTAAATATCCCCAAGAGGTGCCTGGCTCTCCCTCCTTTTATTAAGGATGGGCTTCCTAAAAATCCCCCTTTGGGTGGGAATTACACCCTCCCTGGAGCCAGGCTGGGTGCTGGGAGGGGTTGGGAGCAGCTCTGCTCATGCCAGTGTCTCACCTTTCCCTGCTGTCACTGGTGACTTAAACACAACTCGAAATTTTTTCTGAACAGTTTGGAGAGATTAATTTGACTCTGTTTATTTCAAGCAATGGTTCTTTTTCTACAGATTTTGCTACAGAGTACTGTGATTAGTGAATGAGCGACAGAACTTTTTACTCACATTAGCTAAACTAGAAAGACATCAAAAGAAAATCAGTCCTAAAAAAAATTCTAAACATAAATTTCGTTGCACAAGTAATCTTGATGTTTATGTTCAAGTTGTAGAAACATAGCTTCAAAAACCCAAAACAAAAAAAAAGCTTCTAAATGTAGATATATGAAGCAAAAATGTAGATTTTTAGTTTAAATAGAAACATATTAAGCTAAGCAGAAGAAAGTTTAGCGTTTAGAATTTAAGGTATTAAAGAAGTTATGAAGATAATGAGAATTTTAAAATGTAGTATTAGAAGTTTGTGTGTCATTAGATGATTGGTTAAGAAAGTCTGAACTGCAGAAAAATGTATAAAACAATAACTGATTATTGGGTTAAAAATATAAATATTCTTGGTGGCGGTGTTTTATTAGTTAATAAATCTTTAAAAAGTCTTGTAACTAGAAGTCCTGTGACCTCCTGAACCACAAGGAAGAGACTAGAGCAGAACTCACCCTCCCTGTCTGTGTAGAAGACAAGAATAGAATAAATTCCATCTAAAGCAGCTCAGAAGTCCCAGCTCTAATTTCTACAACTCATAATTTCCCCAAAGCTCAGGAGACAGCTCCAGTGCTGATTCCCAGCTGGCTTTGGACTAGGGTGGTGGAGCAGACCCTGTGAGGGTCTGGGATGGGGCCAGGCTGGGATGCACACTCCATTCCAGCATCCCCAGGCTGGTTGGGAGGGTCGCTCGTCTCATGCTGAGACTCAGACACTCCACAAATAACCTGTCCATGCTCCCTGCCCGCCCTTCCAAAGGCCCCAGCTCTCCCAGGAGGGAAACTGGAGCTCTGTCAGGAAGAGGTGTTGGCACAGAGCAGCTGCTGCTGCTGTCTCAGTCACCACCCACCTCCTCCACCCTAACCCAACATGCTGCTCCTGCTGTGGCACGGCCGGTTTTATTCCAGGTGGACATTTTTAGCTGAATTTCTGATGCATGACCATTACCTGCCTCCAGAAGAGAACAAAACCTCTGTGTGTTTTGGCCTGGGAATTTAGGATTTCAAGTGACTGGCTCAACCCCTTATGACCTTGTTCTTTTTCCCATTTCTCTCCACCGTGTCCCTCTCCTGCCTTTCCACAGCTCACGTCTGCAAAGTGCAGAGCTCAGCTGCAGCTACACAAATCCCTGCTCCTGCCTAGAAAAAAACCTTCTACTCACCTCTAGATGATTTTCAAGTAGTTAAAAGAGAGTAAATGAGGTCTGGGACAGAATTTTGCATACTCTGAGTAACTGAAGTAGGTTTGTTCCCTCACCTGTTCTGCATTTATAAGTGTCCCTAGTGATCCCCAGCAGTTGTCTGTTCTTCCAGCAGGATTCTGGTGCTTGGCTTGACATTCTCCTTTCTCTTGGCTTGTTCCCCCAGATCAACCCCGTGACAGGCCCTCGTGAGGGAGGCACCAGAGTGACCATCCGTGGGGAGAACCTGGGGCTGGAATTCCGGGATATCGCCTCCCACGTCAAGGTGGCCGGCGTGGAGTGCAAGCCACTGGTGGAAGGGTACATCCCAGCAGAGCAGTAAGTGGGGTGTGTGGCAGAGCAAAGGCCACAGCACACCTAATGGCATTCCTACCTGTAGGGCCTTCCAAGGAATCCACTCCAGCCTGGGAATTGAGGGATGGAAGAGGCCATTCCTCACGTACAGCTCAGGATAATCTGTTTGTTTAGTAATCCGTTATTACTGTGTTTGGATTGCATATTTAGATGATCCTCAGGGCAAATGCCCTGAAGTTATCCTGGTATTTCACCAAGCAGTCATCCCAAAGTGTTCAGTTCCAGTTTGGAAGGCAGAAATCCTGAAAAGCCTGTTGCTAAATGCAGGAGTGATCATTTAACCCTGGAGCTGCCTCCACCATGCTGGGCTGGAGCTGAGAGGGACAGAGCCACACCTCAGCCCAACATTTCTCTGTGTATTTAAGTGGATTTATATCACCTCAGAACTTGTTCCAGCACCACTTGCTAAAGAATAACTTAGTCCACTATTTGGAGTCTGGATGGGACAGAAGAGGGTGGGTTAAGCTCCAGTCCACCCCTCAGCACTCTTAGCTCTAATTCCATCTTAGCAGCACCACCAAACCATCCCTCAAATTCTGCTCCTGGTTGATGTTTTCCCCTCAGGATCGTGTGTGAGATGGGGGAGGCCAAGCCCAGCCAGCACGCCGGCTTCGTGGAAATCTGCGTGGCAGAGTGCAAGCCAGAGTTCATGGCCAGGTCTTCTCAGCTTTACTACTTCATGGTAAGTTCCTGAAAAAAAGTTCTCCTTGGCCCTGAACTCCTTGGCCTTGGTCCTGTTTGCTCCCTCTGTCCATTGTCCTTCACCACATTGAGCCTCCCAGCTCTTTGCTGCCATTCCGGGTGCACCAAATTGTTCATCCCATTTCCTTTCAACATCTTGTTCCCAGCAAAAATAGCTGGTCTAATTAAAGTTTTAACAACCTAATAATAGTCTAGATTATTAGTCCAGTTACAGTTCCATGCAGCCGCAATCCAAATTAATAGAGAAAATTCTCATTAATAGTTAAAAGTGCTGAACAGGAAAGAAAAAAAAAAAAGAGCTAAAAAAGGGAAAAATTTCCTAAGTATCTTGTTTTTCTGGGGTGTGATGCTCCTGCTACCAACACCTCTGGTTGCAGCCATCAGTGTCTTCCAGAAGAAACCTGGGGGTTGCCACTTCTCATCACAACCCCAGGATCTTCAGCAGCATGAGTGTGATGGTCTCAACTGGGTTTCTTTCTCCTCCCCCTTGGATTCCTCCAGGTGTTTATTCACCCATCCACACCAGGAGCACTGGGATCAGGACAGACCCAGCTCAGACTGCTGCTGAGCTCTAGGATGTGACTGGGGCTCATGCTGGTGGGAAACTGTTTTGGATGCTCCATGATGAAATGAGAGACACCTGCAAGTTTCAGCTCCAGTTCAAGTGCAAACACATGTTGTACACTCAACCTGTGCTTTTTTCCCCCTTCTGATGATGCTCCTTGTCCAAGAGATCTGATTATTCCTCTAAGGCCCCTTGCTGGGGACATGCAAGCATTGTCTGGCCTTGATCTGTTCAGATCTGTGCAGGTTTGAGATGAGAGGGCCCCTTTGTTCCCATCAAAAGCTCTCGACTCTTGCAAGAGAATGGGTCTCTTCTGAAATTATTCACATGCCTGAGCATTTCTTTATGGTAAAGGGAACCTGTAATGAATGCAAATGTCTTGGATTCCCCCTTGAGCTACAGAAATTTCTCTGTTCTCTGCATTTTTCGATGTCACTCAGGTGTTGCGGTGGTGGGGGCAGAGAAACACCTTGAGAGAAAGCCCCTACCAGGCAGCCAGAAGGGCTCTTTCCAGGACATTACACTTCAACGTGTCACCTTTGCTACTCCTGGAATTACTGTCTGGTTTTGATCATCCGTGTCCATCTGTGACAGCTTTTCCCTCCGCTTGCCGCCCTCCCGGCTGCCAGGGCACGAGCACGAAGCCACCAGGGTTTTCTCTGCTGAATACCTCGATACCTTTGTGCTAGACAAGAAAAAACCCACCAAAAATAGACACTCTCCAGCCTGCCCATCATATTCTCTCTCCCCTGTCTGGTGCTTTCACAGTGGGAGCTGTGGGTTTTTTTTGGCTTCCTCGGATTTTTCTGCCAGGAGGGCAGAGATGCTTTTGCAGGAATCTCAGCGTGCCTTGGCATCCTGCAGCGGTGCGTGGCAGCTTGAGGGGGAAGAAGATGTTTGAAAACCAAGGAAGGGCATCACCTGGGAGATAAATGTCACTTCCTGACTCATAGCAAATCTTCTGGAAAATTGCTTTTCGAGAGGTTGGAAGGAAAACTTGGTCAAAGTTGGCCAATTGGTTCAGCCTTTCCCTGCCTTGCAAGAATTTGAAGAGACGATGGTTTGGACTCAACAGAGTATTTAATTTCAGTGTTTTAAGAAAGAGGTGGCTTAGTTTAAAGATGTCAAATGGTTCTTTTCCACCTTTCTAACCAGAACTTTTAAATTCAAATAGCTGCCCGTTTGTTTTAAACTCATCTGTGATCAAAACCTGCAAATTGCATTAGAAAGTACAATAAGCCAAGAGGGAAACAAAGCTGAAATGAAATTTATGATGATCCAAATGAAATATATTTTTTACAGTTATTCATTTTCTTGCTGTGATTATTGCCCCAGTCTTTCAATGAAAAAATATTACATTCTCTTCTCAATACACTCACTTCTAAATTTTCAATTGAGAAACTTCAAATGCTGAAGAAAGTTTACCTTTATTCTGGCTTTAGATGAAAACATTATGTCTCAGCACAGGTGCTGTGAGCTACTCTACATTTCTTCTGAGTCTGTTCCTAAAATCTTTGTTTTGGAGAGCATTTCCCATCCACCCTTTTTGTCTTTCTCCCTCTTGCTGCTACCGTGGAACATCTAGAAAGGAAACCCAGGTGCACAAGCTGTGTTTGAGTCACTTCTTGCCCTTCCTGTGTTCCCAGGAGGAATGGAATGGGAACCAAGGTCTTGACAAGCTCCAAGGGGGGCAGTTTAGACCCAGCTCTGATGGTGCTTCTCTGTGGAAAACCTGTGTGTGCAGGAGATGCTGGGGAAAAGAAAGGGCTGGGGAGCTGAGGAAAGTAGGTAGAATTCTAGAAAATGCAGAAAATTTCCCGTCCTCTTCCCCTCATTGTCACTCTCCAGCTTATCACCAATCCACAAAACCCTCTGCATTTTCCACCGCCTCCCACCAGTGAGGAAATGGTGAAGAGTTTGGAGTTTGGAAAGTGCTGTGCAATATTCAGGAGGGCCACTGTGAATAATTACTGGCTGATCACAACTTTGAAAGCTGAGCCACAAACCCATTTGTGAGATTGGCTCCAGACACAGCAGCGCTGCCCAGGAGCATTCCTGGTGTTGCCTGTGAGGATCCTCAAAAACCCATGGCTGCTTTATCTACCCCAAGGAGAGGGCAGGGAACCCACCCAGGAGGGGACAAAGGTCTTTTGGGTCTTTAACTCAGATGTTCCTCTGTGATTTTTGAATCAGATGCTGCTGCAGTGCTGCTGTGGAGGCTTTGGGCACCAGGCTGGCCATTCCCAACCCTTTTTCTCCCAGCTGGGAGGTCACCTCCCAGCAGCAGCCATCATGGCCAGCAGGAATTCGTACTTGAGGTGGTGCTCAAAATAGAAAGGAGCAGTGTTGAATTGCATCCTTGGCGTTTCCTTACTCTTCCTGCAGTTTTTATCCCATTAAAAGAGAATATTCCCAGAAAAAAAATCACACTCCAGGCTTGGAGAATGGCTGGAATGCTGCCCAGTGGAAAAGGACATGGTCCACAGTGGCAGAATACAAGTCCAGGTGGCCAAGAAGCCAGTGGCACCTGGATTGCCCCAGGAATAGCATGGCCAGCAGGACCAGGGCACTGTGCTGGGCACTGCTGAGGCCCCACCTCAAATCCTGGATCCAGATTTGAGTTCCTTAGGGAAGGGAACAGAGCTGGGCAGGGGCTGGAGCCCCAGGAGAGGCTGGGGGAGCTGGGCAGGGACTCAGCCTGGAGCACAGGGGGCTCAGGGGGGATCTTGTGGGGGAACTCCCTGAGCTGTTTGGGGATCAAT
Organism: Sitta carolinensis; assembly: GCA_032173965.1. Lineage (NCBI taxonomy): Eukaryota > Metazoa > Chordata > Aves > Passeriformes > Sittidae > Sitta > Sitta carolinensis. The sequence goes on from JAVUNC010000005.1 coordinate 1,745,236, forward strand.
CAGTGCAGAGCCAGGAAAGCTGCTTGCCAGCACTGGGGAAAAGAGGGAAATCCCTTGGCAAGGCAATGAGGGAATGCTGGTGCCTGCAGCTTCTCCTGAGGCAGGGCAGCCCAGGAATTGCAGCCCCTTGGCAGCTTTCAGCCTCTTGCCCGGCCTGGGGGGCTCAGTTTGGGGTTGGGAATGGAGCTGGGCAGGGGCTGGAGCCCCAGGAGAGGCTGAGGGAGCTGGGCAGGGGCTCAGCCTGGAGCACAGGGGCTCAGGGGGGCCCTGGGGGCTCTGCCCAACTCCTGAGAGGAGGGCACAGCCGGGGGGGATTGGGGCTCCGGGCACAGGGACAGGCACAGCAGGGCAGGGAACGGCCCCAGCCCGGGGCTGGGGAGCCTCAGGGTGGACTTTAAGAAAAATTTCTTGATGAAAAGGTTGCCAAGAATGGCACAGGATGCCCATGGAAGTGGTGGAATCATTGTCCCTGGAAGGTTCAAGGTGCTTAGAGAGGTGCTTTAGTTGTGGCCTTGTCAGTGTTGTGTTAAAGCTTGGACCTGCTGATCATAGGGGTCTTTTCCAACCTCAGAAAATCCATGATTCTAACAGTAAAAGCAACTTCCAAACCATCAGGTGAAAACCAGCCAGGTTTAAACACAAAAAGTGCCCGGCTTTGACAATAGATCCTTCTACAGAGCTCTAAGTCTGGTTTTCATGTTCTGCCCTTCCTTCAAGAGCTGCATTTAGAATAGGAGCAAAATGGAAAAATGGAAATCTTGCCGCTGTTTTTCAAAATGATTAAACCAGAGGGGCCAGGGAACAGAGGTGGCTCTGTGTGAGAGTGGGAGCTGTGGTGTGTGTCAGGTGGTTTTATAAACATGGATTAATGGTCTCCAAAGCTCAATAAGGTGGCTGCATGATGTACCTGCTCGCTCAGAGGAGCTGAGAGCTTCAAGCACTTGTGTCATCATTCTTAAAGAGAGGGGAAAAGAAATAATCTTCATTTAAATGCATATAGTAGCTTTTCACTTGGGACTGAATGGAAAGTTTTTCTATTAAAATGCAAATGAAAGAATAAACTGTAACTCCAAATTTCTCCCTGAATATTGATGTCTCCTCTCTGCATTGTGGTAACAGGGTGATCTGTGCCTTCAGAGTGCGAGTATTTTATCTTGATTTGGGGAAGAAGGGAAGGTAGCAGGGTAAGAAAGAGTTTTGAGATTTGGGGCCTCTAAAGGAATTGTGGCCCTTTTTGATATATTAACACAGAGCTGTGTTAGGCTCAGAAAATCAGCAGGAAAAGGGAAAAGGTGTCGAGCAGGGCAGTGCCCAGAGGACACCTCGACAGGAGCACCACCACCATGTGTCAGTGCAGGACAGCTTGAGGCTGTCTCAACATCCAAGTCAGATAAGAGAAAGACTCAGGGTCATGTGTGGGTGTTTTGCACCAGGGCAGGTTGAGGTTGGACATCGGAGGAATTTCTCCATGGAAAGGGTTGTTGAACACTGGGATTGTACCAGGAAGGGATGGAGTGACATCCCTAGAGGTGTTCAAAGGACAACTGGATGTGCTCTGTTCTGGTTCTCAAGGTGGGGATTGGTCACAGGCTGGGCTCGATGATCTTGGAGAGCTTTTCCAACCTCAGTGATTCTGGCATCCAGGGTGGGAGAGGAGGAACAAACTCAGATGTTCTGCTGAGCCAAAGCTCTCCTCCATCTAAGAGGAACAGCTTCCCATTGCCAGAGGATGGGGTTAGATGGAATGTTGGGAAGGAATTGCTCCCTGTGAGGGTGGTGAGGACAAAGGAGCTGTGCCCCATCCCTGACAGTGTCCAAGGCCAGGTTGGATGGGGCTTGGAGCAACCTGGGACAGCGGAAGGTGTCCCTGCCAATGGCAGGGGGTGGGACTGGGTGACCTTTAAAGTCCCTTCCAACCCAAACCATTCTGTGATTCTGAGAACCAACAAAGTTGAGTGACCTTTTCAAAACCAAAGAATTTTCATCATTTGTGAGTTCCACAGTTTGGAGGTGGAGATTCCCCATTAAGATCCAATCAAGCCAGTTCACTCCCTGAGTTACCTTGCAGAGCTGGTGTTGTGTGAGACCCCTGAGCTGCACCAGACCAGCAGTGGAGATGAGAGATTGTGACCCAAGGAGCTCCAGGCATGGACCTGTCTTTGTAGGAGAATTTCTGGGTGGGTACAAGGGCAGATCTCATTTTGGAGGGGTGAGAACAGGCTGGGCTTGTGTCTGAACCCATCCCACCAAACCTGGCACTCGAGCAGAATGTATCTGACAGGACTGGTGTCACCTCAGGCTCCGTTATCAGCCAAAAGACACAGCCAGCATCAGAAGTCCTGAAAATCCTTGGGGGTGCCTCCCTCTCTCCACCACTATCAGGAGAGGGAAGGTCCCTCTGCTCCTCTGCTGTGTTCCCAACACCTCCCTTTGCCTCCACAGACCCTGACCCTGTCTGACCTGAAGCCCAAGCGAGGACCAGTGTCGGGTGGCACCCAGGTGACAATCACAGGCAACAACCTCAACGCTGGCAGCAATGTCATTGTGACCTTTGGGCGACAGCCCTGCCTCTTCTACAGGTACAGATGAGCCTTCCTGCTGCTCATGGCTGGGTGTGAAGGATTAAATGCCAATTAAAGTCAGGGAACTTCTCCTGCAGCCCTGACTCCTTGTCCCTCAAGTGCCTCCTTTGCCGTGGCCACTTCTATGCTCCAACAGGACTTGTGCATTCTGCACCATGCACAGACTTGTTGCCCATATTTTGGGGAGAGAAAATAGGATTTATTTCATTGTTTTGACTGGTATTTGATGTGCTTTTTCCCGTGGCCTCTTGTCAAATTTCAGTACAATTCTCCACGGTCTTGTGCTCTGCTACTTGCTCTGGGAGTGTGTCGTTTAAAAGATTCATTTTCATGTCCCTGCCTTAGTAGAGGTGACAAAGAAAATCTGACAACATCAGTTAGAAGTACTAAACCACCTCCCTTTTATCCCAGAATAGTCCTGTAGTGCTAAGAAATGGATGATTTGCACCATTCTAGCTCTGTGTTGGCTGCTGTTCAATGGTGCTTCAGAGAGGCTTAATGTCAGTGTTACCTGCTGGATGTTCCCTGATCCCTGTGAGAATGGGTCTGAATCCCATTCCCAGGGGCTCCCGCAGCTCAAAACTACCCAGGGCAACACATTTTGCTGCCAGCAGAGATGGGGGCTGAAGATGAAGTTGGCACATTTCTCCCAAATATGTCCTTGGCAGAGGAAGCACTCATTCACAGGAGACCTGGGAGCGCTGCCCTGGGCAATGCCCTTCCCTCTCCTGGCTCTGGGGATCCTCTTTAGCAGCCTGTCATGGCTGTGGAGCCATCCAGCATCCCAAATTCAGCAGAGTGAAGTCACAGGCTGCGATTTGAAGTGCCAAGTGGGAGCCCCAGCTGCTTGGAGATGCTCACTGAAGACTGGAGAATTTTTAGGAGGGATCGGGCACGGTTTTTTGGGGGAATTTAGAGGGCACCTGCAGTCATTGAAGGTGACTTACACCCCATTTTAGGGGTATAAGATGAGGCTGCTTCACAAATCACAGGACTGGGGAGATTGAGAATGTTTGGTGCCTGGATTTTTGACTCATTTTGAAAGGAATGCAGACCTGGAGCTGGTTTTGAGCCCTGCCAAGAAGGAAAGGTTTATGCAGAATCCTCTTTAAATATAATCATAAAATGCTTCCCCCTGTATTAGCACTTCCAAAGGTCCCAGGCACGCTGCAAACTGCACTTAGACAAGACTTACAGTCCTAATGCAAAGCAAACTTTATGATCCCAGACTGCAAAGCTGAGGTGCAAACACCCCTTTTATGAGCTGCTGCTGCACATGTCTGCAGGCAGGAAGGAAACATCCATCAAATATTTAATCACAGAGAAATACTTCTGGAGAGAGGCCTGGTTTGGACTGCCCTTGAGGTTCACATTTTACTTGGAGTCCTGGGAGATGAAGGCTCTTGTGGTTTTATTTAAACCAGTGAAAAAGCAATGCCACTTCCCCAGACACTGCTTCAGGACATAAAGGGTTCACGTTGAACCATGCTCTTCAGTGCATAGGTTTGGACCATGGGACATAAGAATAAATAGTTGGGCTCTTTTTTTTTGCACCATTTTGCTGCTGGTAGCACCTGGTTCACATCTACTTCCTCCTCCTCCCAGGAGATCCACCAAGCACATTGTCTGTAACACCACAGCCTCCTATGAAGGCTTTGAGAAGGTGAAGGTGTCTGTGAGAGTGGACAAGGCCAAGATCCGTCAGGAGCTTGCACTATGAATATGTGGAGGACCCCACCATCCTGAGGATTGAGCCTGAGTGGAGCATCTTCAGGTGAGTGTCCCAGAGGAACCCTCTCACTATTCCCATGGTTTTTTAAAGGAGCTCTGTTCTGTTAACTTTGGTCCTTGGGGTAGAAAACTGAGTTCCAAGCATTGTGTCCACCAAGAATTTGTGCAGAGATACTTCCCAGACCCAATAGATCCCTCGGGGTGGTATTAGTGTGAAATGATACTGAATGATCAGTGTTTGTAAATATAAATATTTATATATATATATATTTTAGAAAAATTTTGGTTGCAGGGGAAAGCAGCTTACATAGCCATTTTCTTTGTTATTATCACTAGCAATATGAAAACAAAAAAGCCTAAAAATATCACATAAGAAATTGTATAAGGAAGAAAAGGTGAGGACGAGAGTAAAAAGATTGCACCACTCATACAGAACTTGGTCATTGCAATTTTGATGTCTGTTGGTTGAAGTGATGGTCACAGACTGGATCCATCAGATGATTCCTACCTTTCCCACAGCTTTCATGGACTTGAAATTCCTATATTTCCCCCAGCCCTTGTGGGCTTGAAATTTCTACATTTCCCCCAGGTTTCATGGATTTGAAATTCCTACATTTCCCCCAGGTTTCATGAATTTGAAATTCCTACATTTCCCCCAGGTTTCATGGATTTGAAATTCCTACATTTCCCCCAGATTTCATGGATTTGAAATTCCTACATTCCCCCAGGCCTCAAGGAGTTGATGCCTCAGGACTAAGCTCTGCCTGTTTGGCCGTGGTGCCTGAAAGCCCCAGGGCTGTGTCCCCAGATGAAACACAATGTGAGCTCTGCTCCCTGCCCTATCCCAGAGCCTTTCTCCTCGTTAGGAATCCCTTTTTCTCTTCACCCCCTTGATGCTGCTTTGGTGAATTCACAGGGTTCACATGAAGGTGCCCGAGAGCAGCTTTTGCCCTGGTTGTGGAAGGCATCAAAGTGATACCCAAACTCTCAGAAGCCTGGAGAAATGGCCTCAGAAAGGGAGAAATTGGTCATTAAATGCGCTGGTATTTCCTTGAAAAGATAGAAAATAAGAAATCTTAGTCTCCCCTCACTCATCCACGGCAGCTCTCTGCTTCCCTGTCAGACTGGACTGATTGGAGTCCCTGGGGATTAGGAGCAGGGCTTGTAAATCCCCCCAGTTCAGCTCCCATCCCACAGATGTTTTCACAAATCAATTAGTACCTTTAATTACCATGAGGGAATTTACTGATTTAGCTGGATTGAGTCTTTGCACGTTGGGCTTGAAGCTTTAGTGTGGGGATTTTCCATTTGGGGCTTTTATTTTCAGTCAGAGTCCAGGTTATCAGTGAAATGAGAAATCACTTTATTCCCTTGTAAACGCGAGTTCGGTGCTGCTTAAAAGGTGCAAGATTGACAGCCTAGGAGAGTGAATTCCCAAATATCCCCTGGAAAGCTGCAGCACAGGGACCTTCCTCCCTCTGGCCTCAGAGAGGCTGAAGGTGAGGGGCTCTCCACACCTGCTTTCTCCTTGGTGTCTCTCCTGAAGCTGCCAGACAGGTGAAGGAGCAGCCAAGGAGATGCCCCAGGTGTCTTAGCAATGTTTTGCCCAGCCTGGAGGAGCAGGGACTCTGTGTCCCACGGCTGGCTGGCTGGGATCTCCCATCCCAAATCCCAGAATAATGGAAATAAGGGTCAGGTGCTTGTTTAGGGAGTACTAGATTATTAGTGGGGCGTATAGCTGCTAGGATGGATGGCTGGGACTGCGCTTGTCTCATCACTCATGGAATTATTAAGGCTGGAAAAGTCCTCTAAGATAATTGACTCCAATTCTTAACCCAGCACTGATATGTTCACCACCAAAATGTGTCCCCAGGTGACACGTCCACACAGCTTTTGAACACTCCCAGGGATGATCTGAGCATTTCCAGTGAGGAACATTTCTGGGTACAACCTGTCCCCTTTGATTTCTTCATCTGGAATCAGGAAGCATCACCTTGAGCATTAACAGCCACCCCATTTTCACCAGACCAATTTCATCCTCCTTCTTAAGCACTTGGAGTCACTCCAAAGGTGCATGACCCTGGAGAGAGAAGATGGAATATCCAGGATTACCACGGGGGTTCAGGGTGTCAGGGACAGTTTTAGGTGCTGTAATTGTGGGGCTGAGCTTTTCCCAGGGACAGATGATTGCCACTAAACCAGCTTTGCAAAACCAGTGAATGAATGCACCAAGCCTGGCTTGAAACCTTTTCAAGGGCTATTTTTTCAAAGCAATAAAGAAAAGATTACTTCTAATTTACTTCCATAGCCAAAGGAAAAAAAAAAAAGAAAAGAAAAGAGTCACGCTGGGCTGGCAAGTAAATAAAATTTTACGAGGTTCCATTAATACTTTTGATCTGGGTTTGATTTGAGTTACATCCAGCAATTATCTGAGTCTGCAGACAGAAAATGATACTCAGGGTCTTTTGGGGCAATAAGCAGTTAAATTCTGAGAGCTTTTGGCACCTCTGTTATTTTGCTGGGCAGCAGCAGGTCTCCAGGCTCTGCTCCCACCTGGCTGAACCTCCAGATGCAGACACAAGTGCCAATGGCTGGTGATTTCCAAGGGAAGAAAGTTTTATTTACTTTATTTTCAAGCCAGAGAGGGTTTGGGGGGGATTTTAAGTCTTCAGCAAACAAAAAACTGCTTTACCTTTTTACTTTCCCTCTCTCTGGTCAGGTTCTGTGGCTGTGTTTATTACCTGTGGTCTGAGCCTGCAAGCTCAGATTCCAACCCAAATAAAGGATTTTTAGCACATGGGTTTAAAACTGTGTGCACAGATTTGGTCGATTAAATAAAAGGATTTGTGTTTATATAGACACACATACATGTAGGTGTGTTCACACATTGGATTTCTGTGGAACATATAAAACTTTCAGCTGAATAAAGAGATAAAAACCCCTTCTAGTTTGAATCAGCAGAGATTAATTATATTAGTAATGATATTATTATTAAATTATATAATAATAGCAATAAAAATAATATTTTTTATCATTAACAGAAAGGCTCACAGCCAAAATTCAGAAGTCTGAATCAGTCTCATAATCTGAAGGTCGTGACTTTGATCCTCACACAGGGCACCACTGTGCAATGATCTTTTTAGTTTTATCTGGTTCTTTTTTTTCAGGGTCAAGAATAAAAGTGTGAGAGACTGAATTCTTGTTTGGACTTAGATGTTTATTATTTTTTATATTTGTTAGTCTCACTGACTGTGAGTGGTTTTACACATTAAGCTAACAGAATAGAAATGGAGTACAGAGTTCTGTCTTCAAGGTCTCTTTAAGTCTAAACTATTTAATTATAAGATGTCAACTAATTAATTTTTACTTTTAACTTAATAACTAATGACTCGTGTTCTGTACTGTGGATCTTTTTTAACTAATCTTACAAAATTACTTAAGCTTGTGAAGAAGAAGGAGAAGATTATGCTTTAAATTCTTTATCTTGTTACATATATATATATGTTTTATTATATTTTGAAATTTCAAATTATAAATTTCTTACTCTGTGATATAACACACCTATTCAACTACACAAAATTTCAGTACTATTACTCAATTTTGGAAGTTTTTTCTATGGTTTTAGGTCAAATGCAGTGTATTTTTGAGGATCGCTTCTTGTCAGCACAGAAAACTTTAAATTTTCTGTGTCTAGAGTTCTGACAGTCCAGGACAGTGGAGAAAGAACAATTTGGTTTATACACCTCTGGGTTTTGAAGAATGAGCTCTCCCTGGATGATGCCAGGAATCTTTATAGGGAATTTTGGGGAGAGGGTATTTTCTTATGTAAGGCAGGGCAGGGAAGATCTCTTGTAAGCAGATGTGTGACTTCAGCAGGATCCCTTGTGCATTCAAAAAAACAAACAAACAAAAAAAAAAAAAAACAAAAAACACTCATCCAGATCTTATGCAAACAGCAAAATGTGGGTTTGCCCTGTAAAACTTCCCATTAGAAATTTCCCATCATAGCTGATGATTTCAGAGAGAAAAAAATCGAGATACTCTGCAAAACTCAAGGTCAAAAGTTGCCCTAACCAAGGACCAGTCCAGACCTTGAATGGAAAACCATGAGGAGCCTCCCAGAGAAGTGTGCCAGGAGTGCCTGCTGAAAGATGTGGTTGTGCCAATTCTCTTTGGGTGAACCCAGACTTGGTTTGGTTCATCAGCGTGGGTGCCACTGGAGGGGCTGGAGCAGAGCTCACCCAAAACCTGGCAGCTATCCTGGGTGTGTTTGCACTCATTCCTGCCTCCCCAGCTGATTAATAATAGAAGACAAATGAGGAACCCTGAAAACAAAGGTCAGAAATGGGGGAGATTTGTTGTCTTCTTCCTCACAGGGTGTTTATTCTCTGATGTTTTCTCATTTATAATGCACATGCTTCACCTTTCCTGTATGTGCAGCTTCACCTGGAGGCAGGAAAAGGATTCTGAGCTTTCTTTTCACAATCCCATTGATTTCCACGTGGCCTCCCCTTCCCAGCAGGAAATAAACTGCATCCTGGACAGTTCCCAGAGGGAGTCACAGAGGCAGGTGCTGAAGCTGCTGAGAGCACTCCTCACCCTGGGAAACCCTCAGGGATGTGGCTGTGTGAGCCCTGACAGCTGAAGGCTTTGCTTTCTTGGATAACGCTTCTCCTTCCAGCCCCACCTCATGCTGCAACAGCAGAGCTCCCCCTGAGGGATCAGGGCTGCTTTAATTTGGGATGGCCAAAGCTGCCTGTGGTGAACCCTTCTCCTTAACGAGGTGTTCAGAGCCAACCCTGTGCAGGTTGGGAATGGCCCTTGGCAGTTCCCTTCCTCCTTCCCCTGCATCCCCTGCAGTCCCACATTGCTGGCTGCAGCTGGAAGAGGCAGGGGAAAGGAGAGAAGGGTGATTTTGAGAGCTGTTTCCTTGTGGTGACAGCCACTGTGGGGAGTGAGGAGGGCTCCAGCTACATCCCCCCATAAAAGTGAGAATATCCACCAGGTGCCTGAGGGCTGTGGCTTGTGGGAGTTGGCTTTCTCAGGAAATTGGGCTTTGAGCAAGGGGACACAGAGACGGGGAATCTCTGCCTGTGTTGGATCCTGGTCTTCTGGGCCACCCCATGGAGACCAGGCCAGTGCCTGATGGACACCAAAGCTGAAGGCTTTGGCTCAATTTCTTCTGATTGCTGCAGGGCTGGGTTCCCTGGTGGCACCAAAGAGCTCACTGGAGTGACATTGTCACAGTCAGGGTGACAGCAGGTTGGATGTGGGGCTGTAGACCTCAACCCAGAATCCTCGAGAGCTGTTTCCATGGGGCTGTGTCCATGAGAGCTGTTTTGGGTTGGAACAGCTCCCCGGGGAATGGGCACAGCCCCGAGGCTGTCAGAGCTCCAGGAGTGCTTGGACAACACTGCCAGGGATGCGCAGGGTGGGTTGTTGGGGTTTCTCTGCAGGGCCAGGAGCTGCACTGGATGATCCTGGTGAGTTCCAATTCAGGATATTTTATAATTCTGTGACTGATAGAGGTGATATAGGAGATATAGCCTGTGTTTAAAGACCCTGTGTTAAATCTCCACCGTTCTTGTCATCCCCAAAGCTTTTGATTGCTGAATTCAGACAATGAGAACCACCCAGAGGCTGCCTGACATGGCACTTTTAGCAGTCATTTGTCTTTACTTATTTCTCCCCTTATGAAAGAATGAAAAATTATTTGTTTTGCTCTTCCTTCCCTCTCTACGGGACCATGAGACGCGGTCAGACACTTTGCAGCCAGCATTTAGGAACACAGATCACCCATTCCTGGCATGATGGGTTCTGACATCATTGGCTGGGTTCATTCTTTAATTCCATTTCTTATTCTCCAGTGGCAACACTCCCATTGCTGTGTGGGGAACTCACCTGGACCTCATCCAAAACCCTCAGATCCGGGCGAAGCACGGCGGGAAGGAGCACGTCAATGTGAGTCTGACTGCAGAGCTGGGGAGGGGACACTCCATGGTGGGGACAGGGGCTGGCTGGCAGCTCTGGAGCTTGAAATCTCCTATTGCAGCCCAAAAAAGAGGGCATGATTTGTTTCCAGAAATATTCTCTCGGCCCTGAAGGATACACATACAAGAACTGGGTTTCAACAGGGCTGGAATCAAACTTAGGGTCTTCTGAGACCTTCACCTTTGGCTTTGCTTCTCCATCTTGCTGGGATTCATTTAAGGTAACCTGATATTCAAACTGGAATCCTGAGCACAACTGAGCATGCACAAACACTTTTGGAAAAACGACAGTGTGAGACCTAATTGCAAGGTGGTAGAGAGGTTTTGACTAATCTGTGCTGTGCAAAAAATAAGGTAAAAAAACCCTTCTATTTCCAGAAGGAAACAAAATCAGGGATAGATGCTGGTGCTGGAACAGAGGCTGAGCTCTCTCAAGAGGCGCAGGAGGCCCTGTTGAAGTGCAAACTGCTCCACACAGATGCCTCAGCAAGGCTCTCCCCATCCCTGCCCAGCCTTGATGGTGTGATGGGAAATGTTTGGAAGCACCAGCCTGTCCCAGGATAACCATGGGGGTCTGCTCCTCCCTGTCCCTGAGAGACATCTGCCCACCAGGAAGGATAGGGGCATCTCCCATAAACACTCTTTGTTTTGTTTTTCCCCCAGAACTGTGAGGTGCAGAACAGCACAGAGATGACCTGCCAGGGTCCCTATTCCCCATAAACATTCCTTATGTTGGTTTGGGTTTTTCCCCCAGAATTGTGAGGTGCAGAGCAGCACAGAGATGACCTGTCAGGGTCTGTATTTCCCATAAACACTCTTTTTTTTGTTTTTTTTCCCCAGAACTGTGAGGTGCAGAACAGCACAGAGATGACCTGCCAGGCCCCAGCGCTGGCTGTGGACCCCAATCACCAGTCTGAGCTCGCTGAGCGCCCGGAGGAGTTTGGCTTCATCCTTGACAACGTGCAGTCCCTGTTGATCCTCAACAAAACCAACTTCACCTACTACCCCAACCCCACCTTCGAGGTTTTCAATCCCTCAGGGATCCTGGAGCTGAAGCCTGGAAGTCCCATCATCCTGAAGGTGAGATGGGGACAAAGGACTGGATGAGGAAGGACAAACAAATTGTGCCTCTTGCCTCTCTGTGCCTGCCAGCACCCCCATAAATCATCCTGATTGCACCCCAGAAGTTTCCTCCATTCCCTGCCCCTTTTGGAATCATCAGAGTCACCTTCAGCAATACCCAGCACTGCCCACACCCATAACTAAAAATTATAAACTCCTGTGTGCAGCCTAAGTTTGTACCCACTGCTGTTCTCCAGAGAACATCTTCTACCCTTGCAGTGTGGCTGAGAGAGAAATACCCACCCCTCTTTCCTTTCTTGCACATTCAAGACCTTCCTCCTACCCTAGTTTAAACCCAAACCAGTCCTTTGCCATTTCTGTAAACTTCACAGCAATGCAGAGAAGGGATTTTATGATGCAGCGTTTTTGTATCACTATTTTTACATGGTGAATATGCAAATAAATTATTTTGCCTTCAGATGCTTTTTGCATGTTTGGAAAGGGGTCTGACTTACCTGTCTGCCTATGTTCAGTGAGGGCTTTATTGTGCAGGACTTAGCTGGAACATTTCTCATTTCTCTCTTAGATGGAATGTTTCTCATTCAGTTGCAGAGAGGGAGGAGCAGGACAGGCTGCTGAGTCTGTAACCACTCGTGCTGTTCTCTGCATGAGTTTCTTAATTGGCTTTTCCTCTCTGTGTGAGCAAATGGTGAACTACAAATGTCATAATAGAGTCATATTTAGGTTGGAAGGGACCCTAAAGACCATCTCATTCCAACCCCCTGCCATGGGCAGGGACACTTTCCACTAGACCAGGTTGCTCCAAGCCCCATCCATCCAGCCTGGCTTGGAGCAGTGTCAGGGATCAGCCATCCACACCTATCAAACACAATATCCACACTTATATCCCAGGAATGAACCAGAGGGGGAAAGACAATTCTCTCCAGGTGTTGGCTTGGCTATTTTGGGGTGTGATTTTCCTTTCTGTGCAGGGCAGGAATCTGATCCCACCAGTGGCAGGAGGCAATGCCAAGCTGAACTACACAGTTCTGGTGGGTGAGAAGCCCTGTGCTGTGACCGTGTCAGACGTGCAGCTCCTCTGTGAGTCCCCAAACCTCATTGGCAGGCACAAGGGATGGTAAGTACTGCCTGACCCTTGGCCTCTGCTCCCTGGGTGGCTTGGGAGGGCACAGCAGAGCTGAAGAGCTGGCAGAGGGCTCCAGGGGGTTGGCATCACTGTTTGCCTCCCCAGAAACATCAGGGCCCCTTTTTGGTGTAATATTCTCATCGAGGGTAGCTCGGAGAAGGAGAACAGTGGGAAAGTGACCTGGAGATCGTTGTGGACAGTGAGACACCTTTCATGATCAAACCCCAGCAGGAGAGTTTGCCTCTCCTCTGTTTTGGTATGGGCTGAGATCATGTGTAACATGTTCCTACATTAAGTTGTTAGATTCAGCAAAGCCGCCATCACTTTGTTGACAGGATGGTGACTAAATTTTGGCTTTGTGTAGGAAAGAAAATAAAAAGCAGGATGTGGACAATAGAGCAACTAGACTTTGGAGTTTTGACTTTTACAAAACTTAGTGTTCTCCTACAAATCCTTCCAGGAACCAGTGAAGAATGGACCTGGAGATTACATCAGAGGGAGCTTCTCCTCCTCTCACCGCTTATTTATTTACTCCTTTTTTTACTTTCCCCTCAATAATTTGAATTCCTTGATGCTGGTGCTTGATAAACATCATATCAGCAAATGCCCTGGAGTTGTACCAAGCTGTGGGTGGGAACAACAAAAGCTGACAACCGACAGCAGTGTTTCTCATTCCTTGTCAACAACTGTTTTTCTGTTGTGCCCCCCCCCCCCCCAAAAGCTGTATCTGTCACATATTAACTTATCTATTTCAGTGCAATGAGATTCAGAGAGTTTGATCTTTAAAAAAGATTTTTTCTGGGAACTTTTAGGAAGCAGAGTTCATGATGACCATTTTGGTCATCTTGTTTGTGGCTGCTGGGATCCCTCCTTGTGGGTACTTAACTTCTCTGTGCCAGAGTTTGTCATCTGGAAAATAGAGGTAATAATCCTTTCCAGCCATGCAAATACACCGTGGCCCTTGATTCATTGCAAAGCCCATTAAGACTCTCCAAGAGGAGCAGTAATGAAGTGAGAGATTTTTTCTGTGTGAAAACCAAAGCTTTTGAGCACGGCAATAAACGTTCCCTGTCATTTTCATGGATATTATCAAACATATGGTTAATCAGAGATGGACAAAGCCAGTCCTGGGGAGACAAAGCTCAATGCCAGGTGAGCAATAAACAACTCCTGGGGATGCAGGGCAGTGGACATCTGGCCAGGCTGTACTAATTGGGAAGACTCCCCTGCTCCTGCAGCCTGGGACAGTTTAAGTGAAGCCAAAGATTACAAAACAATCCCTTTTTGAGGATGCTGGTCAAACAAGGGATACTGCTGGGAAACTGGGATGATGATGGAAGTGCTCAAGGATGGATTTTGCATCTGGAACCAGGGCAGGAATTTGCCTCCTCCAGCATGGCACAGCATGTCTGCTGCTCAGGCTGGGGCCATGTTTCACACGAACATCTCTTTGATGGCCAGGATAACTGACAGTAGTTCCTCCTCCTGATTGTGCCAAAGATTTACTGTCTGACCTTGAGGAAATTGTTGAACAAACCCTTTCTTGCAAAGTGAAGTGGCCACGAGCTGAGAGGGAGCCATGGGAGTGAATCAAGTGGTGCAACACTGAGATTATTTCTAAGTGAAGGAGCAGTGGCAATGACACACGTTGATGTCAACACGCTTTTGATCTGGTTCAGCTGTCTTTTACACAATGACAGAGTTAAGTATTTGAAAAAAGTAGCAAAGAAATAAAAGGCCTGGGTGATGTTTAAAAAGAAGATTGACTGAAACTCAGAGGCAAGTTTGTTCCAAGGAAAAGAAAGAGATGTGAGGAAGATCACAGCTATGACAGAGAAGATCTGCAGGGAAGATGTGGAAAACCCCAGAAGGGTTGCTAACACAGTCTGGAAAGTACCCCAGACTCTGTATAATGAATGGAGAGCTGGTCAAATGCAGCAGCTGAAGTTCAGGGTGTGATTCATCTCATCCTTAGAGGGATAATTTTATTTGGCCAGGACAAATCTGCACCAGGGAAGAAACTCCTTCAGAACTCCTCAGCTCCTATAGGTGGCCACAAAGACCTTGTTGGAGAAAACTCCACTGACATAGAAGCTATTTAGAACATTTAGTGTAATTTAGGACAAACTCATGATTAATAGTCTCTAAAAATGTCCAGATTATTGTTGTTGTTTGGTGGGTTCACAGTCAGTCTTCTGGAAGGTGGAAAGAACTTCCTCCAGAACCATTTGGTCGACTAAGAAGTAAAGTGGGGCCAGATGTGCATATTTTATTTAAAAGCTCACAATAACACTGCAGCCTCATAGACTTTCTTCTTCAAGAGCCAGATTCCCTCAGATCGTGGCAGCTTCACTTGTGGATTGTGAGACCTTCCCAGCAATGAATCCACCTTTAAAGGGGAACACACTGGGCCTAGCTTTGAACACCTGCTTTTTGGAGCTCAGATCCCCTTACCATTAATGGAGAGAAATGGGAACTTCCACTGAATGAAGCATCTCATCCCAGTGTCAAAGGTGTCAGAAGCAGCTCACATAAATCACATCCTGAAAGTGATTTTTCTCTTTGTTGACTCTGGAATCATGCTGCAGTGTCTAACTCGGATGTGCACACAGAATATTTGGTGAGAGAAATCCCACCCATGGAGACAGGCTGTTCTTCCAGCTTTGAGGATGGATCTGCACTGGGATTTGGGATTGGGGTTTTTTGAGTCTAGTCTGATATTCCTTGAATGGACTCATCTGACTGCAGGGCTTGGAGAATGAGAAAATGAAAAAGAATTAATCTATTTATTGATCCACTAACAGGAAGGAAAGCGTGTGACTGTGAGAAAATTTTGCTGGGAGAATTTGGGACAGTGGTCTAGGGCAAAAGGGAACAACTTTCAGAGCATGGATTAGGATGTGCTTTTGGCAGTTTGCCTGCTTGCCTGAGCAGGCCACGTTCCAACAACAAACCTCAGGATTTATAAGTGAGTTGGATCTTGTGTCTTGAAATGGATGGGAAAACTCATTACTGGTGCATCCCCAAGTGTGTGTCTGAGGTTCCTTGGCTGCTGAAAATGCTCTCCAAGCCATCAGTGTCATGGTAGCAATTGGTTATCCTAGAATTATTACCTGAACAGATGAGTTAGGATTAGTTTTGGTTTTCACTGGGTTTCATCTCTCTAGACCCCATCCCAAAGTAGCACAGGAGGGCCTTGTGGATGGAAATTCACTGTTTTCAGACATTAACTTTGGTTTTGTCCATGACATAAGGGTTGTAGTTTTGTCTCTTTGGCCAGGACCCACTGAAGAGCAGCCTACACCTGGTACTAGAGCAAAACTAACCTTCTTCCCTGAGGCTGCAACTGGGACTGGAATAACTTCTAGGAGATGATAAGGTCGCTGAGATTCATGTCCCCAGAAAGGGTTGGGGTGGAGAGCACCTGGGAATATCCATTAATTCCTGATTCTGCTCCATAGTCTCTTCTGCTGGCTCCAGCTGGGCCAGTTTCTTCCTCCTGCAGCCTAGAGAGGAAACCTGAGTAGGTGTCTGAGCTGGGATGTGGGAAGCCCAGGATTAATAAGTGTCCAGGCAAGCTGGAGATTAACTGGGAGCCAGTGGGATGCAGGACAAGGCTGAACACCAGGCTGGGGTGTGGGGGAGAAACGGGAGGAAATGTGAGGGAGAACTCCTCACAATGGAGAAAGAAAACAATTTAATTCCATGCTGCAGCAGTCCCAGGTGCAATGGGAGCAGGAAACACTCAGCCCTGGGGTCTTGAGTGCATTTCTGCCTGGCAGCAAGAGTCTGCCCCTTGTGCAAGGCCAGCTGTGCCTCTCTGTGACACAGCTCAGCTCGGGTGAAGTGATGGGGCTCATCTTCCTTCAAGCTCTTTGCATGGCATCTTCCCAGCTTTCTGCTGATCTACAGCCAGCATTCCCAAAACACAGCACAGCCCTAGGAGCCTTTTTGTACTTCAGGCTGGACAGCAGAGCTTTCCTCCCACCACTCAAGCTTTGCCTACTCTACAAACAGCTTTGAACAGCCTTCTAGTAGCCTGAAGCCAGTGGTATCCTGTGGGATTCCTGCTGGGAGTGGTGTTCATGCTGCAAAAAGGGCTCTAAGAGCTTTGCTTCACCAGAACATTTTGTTGGGCTTGTGGCAGGAGGCTTGCAGGGTTTCTTTCTCATTGTTAAAACCAAAGCCCTTTCACAGCAGCTTCTTCCAGAGGCTGGGAGCAGCTCTGGGAACCTCTGGAAGTACAGGGAGAACAAAAAGCTATTCTCAGCTCCTACTGGTGAACAACTGCAGTCACCCTGACAATGTGTGCCTAAGATAGGGGCTGTAAAGAGAATGGGCCAGGCTTTGTGGTGGTTTTTCACTCTCCCAGAGGCTTCCAAGCCTTTTATCTGGTGGGAGAGTCAAAAGAAAATAGTAACTCTGATTTCTGCAGTCCCACTGTGTTCACTGGGTCAGGTGTCCTCTGATGGGTTAGGACCCATCAGACCATACCTTGATCTCAGTGTTCTGTGTGTTTTTTGGGATTAAGAGACATCATACAACACATCAGGATGGGGAATGAAAAATCCAGAAGGAAATCCAAACTGATATGGAGAAATTGGGACCGGTGACTTCTCTTGCCACAAGTCCTTTTATGGTTGGGTTCATGGTGACTGCCAACAGATGTGATTTTGTTTGTCTTTTCAAGAGTTTTTAAGCTGTTCCATACCCAAATATTCCCCTCCTGGCTTGGGAGACAAGGGGATGCCACCACTCACCCTCAGCCAGGACAATGACTGAGCTCCTCTGCCTTCCTGCTTGTTCAACAGTCTCAATGCAGTTCTTCATTGCTTTCCCTTTCAGGCTCGTGTAGGAGGGATGGAGTTCTCTCCAGGGATGGTCTACATCTCCCCAGACAGCCCTCTCAGCCTGCCAGCCATCGTCAGCATTGCGGTGGCCGGCGGGCTGCTCATCATCTTCATCGTGGCCGTGCTGATCGCATACAAGCGCAAATCCCGGGAGAGGACCTCACCCTCAAGCGCCTGCAGATGCAGATGGACAACCTGGAGTCCAGGGTGGCCCTGGAGTGCAAAGAAGGTAGGATGAGAGAGGCAGGATGACACTGAGGCAGTGTTGGTGGAAGGGAGACGTCCAGTCACAAAGCTCAGAGCTAGAATGACAGTGTTGAACAGGGGGCTGATCTGACTTTCCCAGTTTTCCCTTAGTCAAGCCTTTCTCCACCCTTTCCTAACTGGATTTGATAATTCAAAAACCACAGGAAGCCTTGGCATGTGTCCCTGGGGAAAGGCTGTATTGTGATCTCATCCACCTTCTTCCTCTCCACACATTGCCTCTCCTTATTCTCGTTCACGAGGGTCAGGGGCTTTTCCCATTCTGGCGAGGCTGAGCTGGATTTTTCACTGCTCCCTGAGCTGTTCTGGTTTTTTGTGCCAGCCTTTGCAGAGCTGCAGACAGATATCCACGAGCTGACGAGTGACCTGGACGGAGCCGGGATCCCTTTCCTCGACTACCGAACCTACACCATGAGGGTGCTTTTCCCTGGCATTGAAGATCATCCAGTCCTGAGGGATTTGGAGGTAAAACAACAATGTTTCCTGCTTCTAGCTCCTCTCATGGCTCCCTGAATTCCAAAGATTCTGTGTCAGAGGTGGGGATGTGATGACTTGATTATGCTGTGTCCTACAAGGGGTGAAACAGGTCCTCATTAAAAATCTGGGTTGAAAGGGGAAATGTTTGCTGTTATCTTAGATCATATTAGATCATAAAATCATTCAGGTTGTAAAAGATCTCTAAGACCATCGATTGCAATCATCAACCCAATGCTGCCAATTCCATCACTAAACCATGTCCCCTTGTGCGACATCCACACATTTTTGAAAACTTCTAGGGACTGTGATCCCACAACTCCCCTGGACAGCTTGTTCCACCACCTGATTATCCTTTCAGTGAAGAAATTTTTCCTAATTTCCAATCTAAACCTCCCCTGGCTCAACTTTAATGCCATTTCCTCTCATCCTGTCACTTGTTACCTGCTAAATTCTGTCTGATCACTCCCCTATTTGGAAGACTCGTAAATCCATATGCATTAGGTCTACTCAATTAAGATTCTCTTTGGTCTTAGCCCTTTTGTAGCTTGAGCTTTAGACTGGATTTAATATTTTCTGCCAAGCAGGGGCAAGGAAAACCTGTAGTATGACAGGGGACCGTGTTTGCCTGTGTCATCTAGCTTTGCATGACCCTCACACTGCTAAGAGACCACATTTTCTTTGTGGCAACCCCAATAAAAATAACTCCCTCTCACTGAGGGAGTTTCACCTTTGCTGCATTCTGGTTTGCAGTGAGATCAGAAAACTGCAGTGTCAGTCTGTCCATTCCCTGCCCACCCTGACTCTGGAGGAAGATGGGAGTACAGCAAGACTGTTCACAAACCCTGGGGTCTACACAGAGCCTGTATTACCTGTGTGGTGGCAGGAGCTTGGTGGGAGCCCAGGTGAGGTCTGCTGGGCTAAAATCTGCTCCAGGCAGATGGACAGGCTCTGCTCTAGGAATACCTGGGCTGGAGAATCAGGAGCTAAGCCATGGCCAAGGTGTTGGCTGAGCTCTCTGCGAAGCCTTTGGCAGGCTCTGAGCTCCAGAGAGGCTCTGGCATGGGTCTGGGAGATTTCTGGAGGCCAGGCCTGGGCTTGGCTGGCAGGAAGGAGGAGCAGGAGCTGGCACAGGCAGACCCATGCTTGGCTGGCTCTGTAATCAGAGATGCCTGCTCAGCTTTGCTCCTGCCATTGGGAAGAGCCAAAACTCATCTGACTGTGTGGAGAGAGACATTAAAAAACCTGATCTGTCAGCAAGGAGGGCTTGTGGGACTGGGCAGGAGGCTGAGTTACACATAACCACCATATAGACTGGAGTGCAGCTCGAGTGGCATCCAGCTGCTTTCCCTGAGGAGCAGCTCCAACAAGCGAGGAGGAACAAGGGGTGCTGGACCTCCCTCTCACATGTGTGAACACACAAACACTTCCATTATCCCCAGGGCCAATTTCAATCCCTACATTCATTAACCCCATCACAGAACAGCATCTGACCCCTGCAGAGGCCTTAGCACGGGTGCTCCCCTATGTAGATACACGCTGAGCTAATGTTTCAATCCAACACCTTTGATTTCCTCTTCCTTTCATTCCATTCATGGATTTTTTTTTTTTCCTTTAATCCTTTGTAAAGCTTCACCAGATCTCTCAGTGTCAACATCTTTGGCTACCAACATGAAGGCAGCTCCCATTCTGCTCTCTTTTCTGTAGCACCCAGAAGGAATTGTTATTTATTGCAAAAGGCCCCAGCACAGATCCCACAGTGAGAAAGTCTTACTTATTTCCAGTTCATTTGCTAATTAACTGCTTCCAGATGCAGCACAAAATACTTTTCTTGTTATTTTCTTCTAATTCTCCATAGTAACTCAAGGATAGACAATATTAAATGTTTAAGTAAGTGAATTAAAAATAATTATTGTCGGGATGGGTGGTGGGGTTTGTTGGTTGTCTCAATCTGTTTAGGAAGTAATTTATTTGTTGGATGCAAAAAAGAGTTGAGAACTCTAATTTCCAGAATGAAAAAGTAATGACTCTATAAGGGGCCTTGCATTGCTTGGTTGTTTAAGCAACTTATTTTCTATTAAAGTGCCAAATTTCATTGATTATTAATGCATATATGTCTTGGTGACAGGTGTTGCTCTATGGAGAGACACTCCAGCTTCCAAGAAAGTTTTTTCAAGGGCTGCAACAGCTTCAGAAAGTGGAGGGATGAGACTGGTGTTCTCTATTTAGTCTATTTTTGCCTAGAGCCACAAGGATCAAAAAGACCTCTGTGGAGCCCAGGCTCCAGCACTGAGGTCCTAAATTGCTCCATATAAGCATGAGTTCATTAGCCTCTCACAGCTGAGAAATACAAGACTTTTCAATCACTCTGTCTCCTAAACACCTCAGCGCCCAAACCCAGGGGTTCTGGGTGTCCTCTCAGATCTTCATCTGCCTTGCTCTTCAAACCAAGCCCCAGTTCCATGGTCACCACCTCAGCCACTGTCTCGCTGCATCTCTTCATCTCCTCAAAACCTTACCCTGGGCTCTCTTTCTCATTCACTCTCTAGCTGCCTCTCCCATCTCCCTAAATCTGAACCCCAAACCTCTGCAAGCAGGTTTCTTGCAGGAATGAGAAAGAAGCTTTGGATGAAATCAGAGTAAGACTTCAGTCTAACTAAGAAAAAAATATAACATGGTATGGGGACACATTTAGGCACCAAAAAGCTCTTTTGGATGTACTGTTCAGAGAGGAGAACACAGGATTGGGAAAATATCTGGATGTGGCTGGGAGTCTTCTCAGGCTTCCTAATTGTTAGATGATGTATGGATTCCCTTCCTGTCTTTCCTCAGCTGAGGAGCTGGAGGGATGAGAGCAGAGCAGTAGCAAAGAGAGGATGACAACACAACATTGGACAGTGGGAAAATGAAGGAAAGTGAACAAAACTCCCTTTCTTCTCGTGCAGGTGCCTGGCTACCGGCAGGAAAGGGTGGAGAAGGGCCTGAAGCTCTTTGCCCAGCTGATCAACAACAAGGTTTTCCTGCTGTCCTTCATCCGCACACTGGAGTCGCAGCGCAGCTTCTCCATGCGGGACCGCGGCAACGTGGCCTCACTGATCATGACAGTGCTGCAGAGCAAGCTGGAGTACGCCACTGACGTCCTCAAACAGCTCCTGGCAGACCTCATTGACAAAAACCTGGAGAGCAAGAACCACCCCAAGCTGCTGCTCCGCAGGTAAGGGTGCCTGCAGGTGTGGATGGTCAAGAGCTGCTCCCATCCTGAGGAGCGTCTCTGTGGAAGGAGCTACATGGGGCAGGCCAGCAGACACATATGTAGTCTGGTTTTTCAAGGCCTGCAGTTTCTGAGCTTCTAAAGCTCTGTTTCTTCCTGATGTTTTGGGTTTCTGAAGCTTGTTCTCACAGTAAGATGTTGCTGTGGCGAATTATAACACGACACGAATATCTCCGATCGTAACATGACATGAATATCTCCAAGACAGCTTGGAGAGAAAAAACCTGACTCAGCTTTATTCAAAAAAATGACCCCTTTTATACATTTTTCCAGACTGGCAAAAGAAAGACAACCCCTTCACCCACATTGGTCAAACCAAAGGGACATCAAAGAAAGTCCATCCCACAGAAAGAATTCCAAACATTAGATTTCATTACAGAAACAAAACCCTGATGTTTATGTTTGAGAACAAGCTTCAAAACCCCGAAACATCAGGAACAAACAGAGCTTTAGAAACTGCAGGCCTGGAAAAACCAGACTACGCACTCACACACAGAGAGCGAGCACCCCCTTGCTGCACTCACACACTGCTGCTGAGCCAACAGTGAGAGCAGGAAGGGTGTTCGTATGGATTTCCAGTGGCAGCTTATTCCCCACATGCTGAAAGGGTCCAGGGATAAAGACAAGAAATATCTGAGGTTTAAATATGGGGTAGAGGGGCGGAGTAGGGTCCAGGATCCAATGGGCTGAGGGCTCAGGGCGGTACAAAGGCGGGGCAAAGGTAACAGCCAATAGGGAAGCAGGAGTGGAGCACTGTGGCAAAATGGAACCAATGGGAAAGCAGGAAGGGAGAACATTCTAGCGTGCAACCATATAAGGAAAACAGGGGTGGTCTAGGCCAACTGGCCAATGGGAAGAACAGGACTGGGTAAATTAACATAAACCTGCAGGGCACCATGGGGGAAGCCTTTTGACTCGCCCTAACCTGTGGGGAATGCCTGGAGCCTGCTGTCAATGCTTCCCTGTCTCCCCAGGGCAAGGCCATCGAGTTCCTGGTGGGCCCATGGGCCTCCACACCTGGGCACAAGGGAGCAGGAGGGGAAGGCTGTGCCCAGCATAAACGTTGCAATCATCTTTGGAGATTTAGATCTTGCTCAGCCTCCTCCCTAACCAAAGAGAGTCAGTGATCAAAAGTTACACAACTAATCCACTCTGGATTTTCATGTGGATCCCCCAGAAAGTTTCATAAGGACAGAAAAAGCTCAACCCTTGTTTTGGGCTCTTTGCATGCTTAAGGTGTTAATTTATGCCTGCGTTTCCTTTTAACCTGAAAGCTCCAATTGTGTTGTGTAGGACCTATAGGAATATCACATATATGGTCTATTATATTTCTGGGAAGGGGATGTCAGCTTCTTCCTTCTGTCTGGGACATGGATTTCCCAGCTTTGTTTCATGTTCCTGAGTTAACAACGGATACATGGAGAGTCTCCAGCTGCATTGTGGGAGCTCATTTCCCTCCCAGAGCTGAGGGTTAGTGGAACTCGGCAGAAGAGAGGGACAACAGAACTGGTTTCATACAGGGAACAACTTTGAATTGATGTTTCTTGGCCTGGTCTAAGGTCTAAACTCCACAGTTCTGTGGGAAACCTCAAATTAGGGATCTACTGCTCTGTAGCTAATGTAATTTCCCTGCCTAGGGAAGTGCTGCCTCTTCTCCCATTAGGATCAGATTCATCTCCTTTTCACAGACTGAACCAACCCCCCTGGTTCAAGGACCCTAAATAAAATCAGGGGAGTCTTCTGGAGATGAGTGGCCTTTGCCACAGCTCAGAGCTGACTCTGAGGAGCCCTCGGTTGATTTCAATGGACGGCTTGGACAGGGAAGAGACCTCTGGTGCCTGCTGGGCTGGGAGGTTTTCATCTGGCACGCGGCCCACTGTGGAGAACCAGCAAAGAGGAGCAGAAGGCACTTCCTGCCATTCAGGGCAGCAACGCCAGGGGCAGAGGCTGGACTTTGCTTTGGGGTCAGTTGGCTCCCTGATGTGATCAAGCCCTACAGCCTGGCTGGTGGCCACCCTCCAGCTGAGCCCAGGCTTCCTGCCTGTGCTTCTTCTCTGATGCTGGATGGCACTGCCTCCCCCCTTCATTTCCTCCTTTTCCTTCCCCTTTCTTCATCTCTTTTTCTTCCCTTGTTGCTCACACTGAGCATCCCATCTTTCCTCTTTCTTTTTCTTCCAGATCTTTGCTTAGTCTAATCCTCTTTGTTGGAAATTAATCAATTAATTTGGAAGGTGAGCCAGTGAACAAAGAAGGCAGATCCAGTGTTTCAAACCCTGGAAACTGCAGTAGAAGTCAGAGGGGAAGTTCTGCACTGAGCAGCACCTGAACAGAGCATATGAATAGCTCAGTGCCTTGGGTCAGACGTTGGTGTGAGGTCCTCAGACAGCTCTTTGGAGCAGCTGGATTCAACTTGATGATTTCCTTCCCTCCCTGTGAGTCTGTGAAAGGGAATCATTTGCATTTTTTGAGTTTCACAGAAGAAAGGAGCTGGTAGAAGTGATTTTCCACCTCACCTGTGTCCAGTGTTTGTCCCACATGACATTTATGGCCCCAAAGAGATTTTCTGGGCAGAGAGCAGCAGCAACAACAAGCAAGAACCTCTGCATGACTTTGGTGAGAACCGGGACAAGGAGGACCCACTTTAATTCGTCCAGGCAGGGATTCTTCTTTTTTTTCTTGGTATCTCCAAGCTTCTCTTGGTTTTTCTCCACTGCACACACTGAAGCCAGCACAATTTTCTGCAGGAGAAGCTCACCCTGAAGCCTCGAGATGGATTTTTGTTTGATTGAGGACAGAGTGCTCAAGGGCAGAAGGATGAGCTCCTGTACATGCCACATTGACACATTGAGGAGTGCAATCACTTCAAATGCCAGGGAGATAGGCAGTGCCAGATAACTGTTCCCTAGAGACTCAGATCTGTCTCTCCTGAGTATTTATACAGCCTCCTTGACATATGGCCTCGCTCTGAGCTCCTCACATTTGATGGATTTATCCCCCCTGAGCTCTATGGAGAAGATTCCTTCAAATGTTGTCAACTCCCTTTCGTTGTTGGAGAAACTGAAAAACAGATACACGGGGACTTGTAGTCACAGGAGAATCAACAGGGCAGCAAGGGTTTTCCTGCAGGCTTCCTAAATCCAAAGCTGAAACAGGGAAGCTGGAACATGCTAAATCCTGATGGAGCCATGCCAGAGTTCCCACTGGGCAGGAAGATGGACAAGGACAGTATTTTGATAGGACCAGCATGACTAACTCATTTCCAATTCTCTTTTTTCTCCACTTTAGGACAGAGTCTGTGGCTGAGAAAATGCTCACCAACTGGTTCACCTTCCTCCTCTACAAGTTCCTCAAGGTAAGAGGAAGAGTATGCCTGGAAAAAACAGCTGCTTTAAAGCATTTCTTTTTGGTGAGGAGCAGTTGGGGTGAAAACTTCCCAGGTATAAAGTTAAAGGCTTTTTTCGCCTCTGGAAGGAGGTCACTGCCTAATAGGAGATGGGCTCTTCTCTGACCCAGGGAGAACAAAGAGGGACACTTTGTTAGAGAGGCAGCCTGTTGGTCTCTCTCTTGTACAGAGGTGGGATCTAAAGGTCAGCACCGAAATGGGAAGGATTTCAGAGCCTGACTGAGCCCTGTGTGGAAAATGCTGTCCTTCCAACAGCAGACTGAGGTCTCCATCATGTGGTGACCCATATTTTCAGTGCACAGTGCATGGAGATCTCCTTCCACCCCAGCTCAGAGGCAGTACTGAGACACAGCCCCACGAGGAGTGGGAGGACACCCATCAGCAAAGCTGTGTGAAAGAACCTGAGTGGAAGAATTTGAGGCATCCCCCGAGCTCTCTCATTCCTCCTGGAAGGTTTCCTTGGGGTTTGTGTAGTTAAAAAAGTCTTTCAGTCTTTGAGCCCTGCCACTGACTGCTGGAGGATCCAAATTCCCCCTGGGGGACCCCCATTGAGCCTCAAGAACCACAATTGCCAAGCTCAGAGCCAGCCTTTTGGAAAGGAGCTGAGCTCTGCACCTCACTCACTCCCACTGCAGCTGCTAAATATCCTCCCACCTCGCATCCTCATTTGGACAGAATAACCACCTCTGCCAGGCAATTTGAGGCTTTACAAATAAACCCCAATCCCCCTGAGCCTTCCCCAGGCACGAGCAGTTCAAGGACGAGCACATGGGAAAGTTTTGAAGGTCCCTGGAAGGTAATTTCAGTGACTTCAGTATCAGATCCCTGTTTTCAGCTGAAAGGAAAGGATATAAGGAGGTGACTCTCTAAAGAGCTGCTTTTATAATAGGCTTTTTTCACCCCACTCAGCTACTTGTCTTCTTGCCTTAGCCTGAACAGAGGCCTGATAAGGGCAGGAGACAGGCACACAGAAGCAATATGCTGCTGGCTGATAAGCTAATTAAGTGGGAGACAGGTGTAGGGACTGAAAAAGGGGCCACTTTGCTTCCGATTATTAACTTGTTTTCGCTGGGATTTACACCAGAGGAAAATGACCTCGCTCGTTGAGTTGGGACAGAGGAGAGGGTGAGGAGGGGAGGAAGAAGGGAGGGATGAAGGGAAGGGAGGTGGGAGCAGAAAGCTTGGGGTGTGTGGCACTGAGGGCGTGCAGCAAGGGAGGAAAAGTGTGGGAAGAGGAGTGCAGTGAGTGGGGTGATGAGGAGGAATTAGGGACAGATTCGCTGTGCCTGCCTGGGGCTGCTTGTTGCTGTCCTGTGCTGGGCCTCACACTTCTGTCACCTCCACACAGGTCCAGGGGCACGTCTGAGCATTCCTGTTTGCCTGCAGCATGAGAGTGCTCAGGGAGTCTGTGGACTCTGCCCAGACACTCAGGATGGGGCACCAGCCATCCACCTCCTTTTAAAACCTGATTCCAGTTCATTTGGAACTCATCCCTCTACCTGCTCCACCAAAATGGAGTGCAAAGCTCTGGCCTGGTGGCAATCACTTGAACAGCCCCAGCACTGCCAGGGAACACTGACACCTTTGTCCCATGACAGGACACTGAGCTGAATTGGAAGGGACCCACAAGGATCATCCAGTCCAACTCCTGGTGCTGCACAGGACCATCCCCAAGGGCCCCACCATGTGCTTGAGAGCCTTGTACCTTCAAGTCCAACTCCTGGCACTGCACAGGACCATCCCCACCATGTGCCCAAGGGCTGGCTGCATCCTGTGGAAGTGGAGGGTCACCTCTGACCTGTGCTGTTGGGATAGACTGGTTCCCACTGCTGTATCCATCATGATTTGTGCCAGCCATGGCAGTATGTACAAATCATGGACAGGGCAGGAATGCTGAGGGACACGTCTTGAGCTGTATTTATTTTTCAAAAGTGTCCTTACATGACTGAGACCACAGGAAGATGAGAGCAGCTCACATCCCAAGCAGCAGACTTGAGATCTGTGTTACAATATATTTTAAAAGTCCCTCAGCCAGTAACAGAAAGCAAAAGCATACTTGGCAGCAGCTTCAGCCAACCATTATAAGCACATGTACACTTCTTAAAACAAAGCTTGCTTGTTAGCTTTAGAATACAATGCACAGTACTCCATTGTTCAGCTTAAAACTTTCTATATCTTGACAGATATATTTTTCTGCAGCCTTATGATTTCTGCTAGCCAAAATTTAATACTCATTCAGGCCATTGTTTTCTATCCTTGTCTTCTATTTACTTAGCTACATTCTAAACTTGCAACTGCAGCTCTAATTTCTCTTCTGCTGCTTCTGATTTTGCAGCTTTCCCATAAACCTTTTACCTTTAATGATTCCCACAACGAGCGATTTGGGCTGGCAAACCAAGGCAGTCCCTGGGGCATCTATCGAGAATGGATTCTCAATTCTAACCTGTAGTTTCACCTCGTGGTTACCTTTCACCTCTGCAGGAGTGTGCTGGGGAGCCTCTCTTCTCCCTTTTCTGTGCCATCAAGCAGCAGATGGAGAAGGGCCCCATCGACTCCATCACTGGGGAGGCGCGGTACTCGCTGAGCGAGGACAAGCTCATCCGGCAGCAGATCGACTACAAGACCCTGGTGAGTACTCTGGGCTGCTCCAGAGTCTTCTGGCTAAAGGGCATTTAGAGAGCAGAAACCAGTGACTGACCCTCTGGGATGATTTATTCTTGTGTTTTAGTAGGGTAATGCTGCCTAAGGCTGACTATCGAAACTTCAAAATGTGTTTCTCCAGTGGGGAGTTCAGCATGGAGAAATAGTCAGAGGTACACAGTGCAGGGGTCTATCAGGTCAGCTCTAGAGCTGGTGCATCCCTCTTGAGAAAGCACAAGTCAAAGAAAAAAATTTCAGGGTTTTAAAGGGAAGAAAACTAATCCCTGTCACTGAGCCATTTCCCTCAAAATGGAATTGTCTGCATGGTGTGAGATACTCTTTGCATATGTGCAGCTTTAGCTTCTGCTCTGAGATTACACCCTCTTCCCACTTGATTAAAGAGCATCAGTTAAAGAGCATTAGATATCTCTTCTCAGTGTGTTTGTGGGCCTTCGTTCTTCCGGGATGCGTTAAATCCACTGAGCTTCTAAGGCTCTGCTGGATGAAGAACACTTTCTAAGCCTTCAGTGATCCTTGTAATTTTTCTATTTCCCATCTTTATTCCTAGCAAATCCAAGTTTTAGGACAGTGAGAAGATGCTCTAAACTGATCAGATTATTTTATTTGCACTTTCAAATAAGGGACATCCACCTCACTTAGCTCCAGATACCTCTGAGGGCTGTGTCCAGTCACAGAATCGTGGGATGGTTTGGGTAGGAGGGGACCCCAAAGATCATTTAGTTCCAAGTCTTAGACCTTGACCTGTCCTAGGCCTGTCTTAGATTTTAGCCCAGGCAGGCTGATGCTAGAAATGCCCTGTTGTGTTCTGGAACTCCAGTGTAGAGCTGAGCTTTGATTGAATCCAAGTCTGATGAGGGGGTGGATTTAATTCTTAAATAAGGCCACACTTTTATTTTGCATGTTAAAACGTGACTTTCTTACTAAATGGGCAGCGTGGTGCTTCTCTGCTGTTATGTTTGACTGTCAAAAATTTCAGAGGACTGATCACACATCGAGAAATGAGCAGAAAGGAGAAAAAAATGCAGCCACAGAGTGATCACTTTCACTGAAGGAAATCCCCCCGATCCTTTTAGGCTTGATCTAAAGCAGCCAGCAAAGGGTAGTAATTATACATCAGGCTGAACAAAGCTCTCCTCCGCTGGCTTTGTGCTGTTTGATGATAATCAGCTCTCCCTCTTACATCTCAAGAGCAGACAAATATATCCCGATAGGAATCTCAGCAGATTTACAGAGATCAGCTCTGGTGAAGGAGATTAAGAAGAAGCAGAATATGAATAGGATTGTTCTTCGTTTCTGTTTCTCTTCATTTCTGTTTTATTTTGTCCTTCTTCTACCTTCCTTGAGCTGCCTGACATATTTTATTAAAAATATAGAGTAATGAAATAAAGCCAGAACTGACTCAGTTGTAATATGGGAATTCCAACAGAAAAATGGAGAGAGATTATTTACAGAGGCCTGGAGTGACAAGACAAGAGGGAATGACTTCAAACTGAGAGTAGGTTTATATTGGAAATTAGAAAAAAATTCTACCCTGTGAGGGTGATGAGGCCCTGGCACAGGGTGCCCAGAGCAGCTGTGGCTGCCCCTGGATCCTGGGAGTGTCCAAGGCCAGGCTGGACAGGGCTTGGAGCAGCCTGGGACAGTGGAAGGTGTTTCTGCCCATGGCAGGGGTTGGAATGGGATGATTTGTAAGGTTCCTTCCAACCCAAACAATTCTACAATTCTATATTCTCAGAATGTTTTCCTATTCTTGGCTTTTTTGGGGTCTTTTTCTTTTTTCTCCATCAAACCTTACGGTATGAAAACCCCACGGAACATTCCAGCCTAACATAGAGGTGAGAGAAGGATTTCTGTCCCTGGGACAGAAACTGCATGTCCTGGTCTCATGAAAAACCACTCAAACTCAGAACCAGGGTCACCATGTGAGTAATCACAAACTGTGCCTTTATTATCTAAATGCCGCTAATCCATAGTGGAAATCAGGGCTTAGCTGAGCCAAGATTTGCATGTATACAGACACACAGAGACAGCTCATAGCTGGAAGAGCTGGCAGATAAAGAAAAAATGCCTAAAGATGGAGAAAAAGGTCAGTAAACACAAATGCAGAGAACTGAGATGTCCCAAGGTCATACAGAGTCAGTGGGAGAGCAAGGCTCGGAGATAACTTCTCCATGTGCTCCCACTCCCATTCCCATCCATGTCAGCCCAAGAGCTGGTGGGACACAGACCTCAGTGAGTGACAGAATGAGTGCTGGTATCCTCTCAGTGCCCAAACAGTCCCTCGAGTGACCCTGAAGCCCAGATGGAGGTGGTGAGTGATGGAGCAGCAACACTTTCTTTAGGAGATCCATATCACAAAACTTCCCTCAGAGTGACCAGTCCTGTAGGAACACAGCCCAGGCCATCGTGGGGTCTCTTCACCACCAGCTGACATCAAAGATTGTGTGGAAGTCTCTGAGCAGCCCTGCTGGAGCAGTGGGATTTGTTTCTGTCTTGGTTGTTATGAGTGTGGAGAAAAGTTTCATGCTCCACACAGAGAACAGCTGGAAAACTCCCCTGGAAAGATGATGGAGAGCCTGGGGAATATGTGCAAAGCCACTGTGCTCTGGGAATGGGGTTGGCTTCCATCACTGGAGTTTGAATTCCCTGAAATGTTGGAGGGGGACCATTGACAGTCATTGTAATGACCATAGAGGGTTTAGGGGGTTTCAGGGTGACCAGCTGCCCCAGCTGTGCTTGAAACACAGGAGCAGCCCTTTGAAGAATTGTCTTCCCTGCTCCTTCTCCTTCCAGCTGAGCTGGAAGAGAGGAAAGCAGGGATTAATTTAACCAGGGTATGAATGAGCCACTCAGGCAGAGTTTTCCTGACACCTTCTAAAGCCGGCACCCTGTGAAATTCAAGGATAACCCAGATGAAAGAGCCATTGTCACTCTCCAGCTGGGTGGTGGGTATTGGTGTGGGGGACACTGGTCAGCACCTGCAAGACACGTTGGGTCTTCTGCACCAGATGCTGGCCTGGCATCAGGTCATTTTAACTCATTGGGTCATTTTAACTCATCAGGTCATGTAAATGACCTGAGCTCAGGTCATTTTAAAGAACACCAACTGCTTTCTGTGGGAACTGACCCAAAATCCAGCTGTTTGTATCAGACATTTATCACACCACAGACCTTCCCCTGACTGGCAGAAGCGCATTTTAGCTGAGCTCAGACCACTGAGAGAGGGACTGATGAGTAACTTGGTCCCCAGAACCAGGTATGACCCCTGAGAGCTGTCCCAGACTGCCATTCCTGCTCCATTTCCCTACATGGGTGTGATAGAATAATTTAGGTTGGAAAACATCTTCAAGGTCATTAAGTCCAACCATAAACTAAACACCAGTGCAGGCTCCCAGCAATCAGGTGGGATTTTCTGGATGTACCCAAGAAGTTTGCAGAGGAAGAGGTTTTCTGTGGGCTGGGAATGGGCAGAACCCAGGAGAGCTGCAGAGGGCAACACCAACTAATGACCTTCAACACAGGATTAATTTCAACAGTACCTTTTATGTACAATTCTGTGATCCTTTGAGATGAAAGAAGCCCCAGAACTGTAAATCTGTGCCATTATTATGATCTGAATTGATGCTTTTTCAATACTTCTGGAAGTGACATACAAATAATAGCATTATGATCTAATCAATATCTCCTATTTACATCTCCCCTTTCATCCAGCAAGATCACAGAGCTCTTTGTAAGCAATATCTTCATAAATTCCTCTTAGCTGAGCATAACATCACCAAAAGGAGCTGGTGAGGCAGTGTGTAATTAGACTGATAGGATTTCACCCCATTTTTTAATTCCCGCTGTATTTTAGGAGGTGAAGATGGGAAGTGATGCACAGTCCAGCACCTCTTGCATGCTACCAAAGGGAATTTAAGTCAAGTTAAAATCTGTCTAAGGCACCAAAACTAACATATCTGCACTTGTAAAAGTGCCACAGGAACATTTAATGACCATGTACAGCCTGGAGCATCACAGAACACCCCTTTCAAGTGCAAAGGTGTGCTAAGTTTATAAAACTTTATAGACTTCACACTTGTGCAACCAGAAATGAGCAGAATGAACAGAGAATCAACAGAGACACAGCCAAGGGTTAGCAGGGAGATTACTGTTAAATACTCTGTGTTTAAGGTATTCCTCCTCACCACATGCTTTGCATTTACTCTTGGACAGAGTGGAGAAAATTAAATTTTCCTTCTGAGAAAAGAAAGTCCTCTCCAGCTGGGTTGATTTTCTCCTACTGTATGTGAAAGCAAAGGTGGTTGAAGTTTGGTTTGTGTTTCATTTTTTAAGAAGCCCTGCATTTCAGATTAATAACATTCTTTTGAGAAGGGTCTGCTCATTTCCATGGCTGTGCAGAAGGACAAGCATAAAGCTTTCCACTGGGATCATCAAAACCAGGGGCAGTGCAAGGAGTCCACTCCTGAATTCAGTCGCCTTGACATCTCAATGAATGTTTTTCACTGAAAGCACCAGAATCTCAGCTGGTGTTCATGGGTTTTCTGTTGCTAAAAAAAAGAAATTCTTCCCTGTGAGGGTGGGCAGGCCCTGGCACAGATTTCCCAGAGCAGTTGTGGCTGCCCCTGGATCCCTGGAAGTGTTCAAGGCCAGGCTGGACACTGGGGCTGGAAGCAACTTGGGATGGTGGAAGGCATCCCTTCCCATGGCAGGGTGGTTGCAATGAGGTGATCATTGAGGCCCCTTCCAACCCAAACCCTTCTGTGACTCCATGATTATATTTATTGAAGATACCCCCACGTGAGACCACACCTCTGTGCCCCCGTGAGGGAGGGGACACCCTCAGTACCCATTCCTTGCACCCCAGATCCTTCTTGCATGGTGCAGACTCTACAGGGGGGCAGCCAGAGGGTTTCAGTGCCCCTGTGAAAGGTGTGGTGCCTCTGTCTCAGGTGCTGAGCTGTGTGAACCCCGACAACGTGAACAGCCCCGAGATCCCCGTGAAGATCCTCAACTGCGACACCATCACGCAGGTCAAGGAGAAGATCCTCGATGCCATCTTCAAGAACGTGCCCTGCTCCCACCGGCCCAAAGCTGCTGACATGGACCTGGGTAGGAGACCTCTCCTGGCCAAGGGGGGAGAGGGCAGGTGGGCTGTTGTTGTTTCAGATAGCACACGACACCGACTCCGTGTTCGGAAGGTTAAAAAAATGACTCTTGCCTTAGGAACCATTTTCTCTTATGTATAATTTTACACAGACCAATGTGATTGGTGAAAGAAAGGTAAACTACTTCAATCACATTGGTCAAACCAGAGGGATATCAAGAAGAAATCCTTCCTTTCAGAAGGAATGAATAATATAAATATTATTACAAAAACATGTTATAGTGTTTATCACACTTTCTTGGGAAAGAACATTAGAAAACGAAAGCATTAGGTTTGAAACTAGACTACATCAGGGGATGGCCAAACTCCATCCAGACACTTTGCTGGGGCAGGGACCTCTCTCCACACCCCCTGCAAAGCAGAGAACTCACAGGGATGGGGCAGAGGGGACATTTTGGTGATGTTCATGCTCCTGGCTTAGGAAATCTTTGGCCCTTGAGGACTTAAAAAGACCAGTAACCTTCTTTTCTGCCTGCAGAATTCCTCTGGGACAAGGGTCTGAAAAAAAGCACGAGTGGGACTGTTCTTGTTCTCTTGCATCCTTTTCTCTGGGAAAAGGATACCTGGAGTGAGGATGCTGGGAGGAGAGGGTGTCTGAATTTGAGGGCCACAGGCAGGTGTGGTACCACACCTGGGGGATACTATGAAAAAATGTAGAGAAATCTGCTCAGGGCATTGCTGAAGTGTCTGGCAGCAGGCTGGGGACTCCACTGAGGCTGAATTTGCTCTCAGTGACCTTCAGTGAAAGAGACTGGGCTTGAAAATGATGGAGTCTATAAAACCAGCTGAGCTGTAGAGGAACCAAAAGGAGAAGGAATGGAGAGAGGCCAAGAAACGATTCACAGCAATAATGAAGGCAAGAATGAGAGGTCAGGGACTAAAGTTAAGTGTCTGAGTGTGTGTATGTGCAGGGGAGGGAGGAGATCCTGACAGAAATTGCTCATGAAAGGCAGTTAGAATAACGAAACAAGCTGCCAAAACCAGCAGCAGTAAAGAACAGATCATGTACATCATCCAGCAAAGACCCAGGATGGCTCTGGAGCTGCTGTGAGCCGGCAGGGCAGTGATGAGAGGTGGGGTGAGTGTGAGGGAAGGCAGGGCAGGGTGCCAGGGCACAGCACACCAGAGGAGTGGGGTTCACAGCCCATCTCCTGACCTGTCTGGTGCCCCATGACAGGCACAGAGCCCAGCTCCTTCAGGTGTCACACTGGGGGTGACTGGGAAGTGTTGGTTCTGCTGTGGAGATGAAGGATGTGTCCATAATGAGATGCAGGAATTTTACCTGCATTTTGTAGATACAGGGATTAATTGGATTCCACTGTAGCTCTGAGAAGCAGAAGTGTCTGTGTGCAGGGTCCCAGCTGGAGCCTGCACAATTCTGCATCCAGAATTGCTGCTGTTTTCAGAAATATTGACCTCTTCAATACCAGGCTGGACAGGGCTTGAAGCAAGCAGGTCGGGTGGAAGCTGTCCATAGAAAGGGGTTGGAACTTTCAGATCCCTTCCCACCCAACCCAGTCTGTGATTCTATGAGCTCCTGAGTGGTGCTGAGGAGCAGAAAGTTCCAGAAAGTTGGTGTGAGCATGTGTGCCCCTCAGAGAAGAGGCTTGTCCACAGTGACAACAGATTGGCTAATGAGCAGCTCTGGCCAGGAGCACTGATGAGGCAGTTGAGGTAAAAACCAATTAAAATACAAATAAAATCCCCTTATCCAGTAGAAGAGCATTGCCAGCAGCAATGCAGATGACAAGGTGGGAGGAGCAGGGGTGAAACAGGAACAAGGGGCTCCACACACCCAGCCACAGCTCCAGCCCAGCCTTCCCCCAAGGAAACGATGCTCCTCAGCACCTGGCATCCTTCAGAGATGCTGGAGGCAGCAAGGGGAGAGCAGAGAGCACTGCTGGCCCTCAGGAATCATCCCAGAGCTCTCAGGGCTGGAGCAGAGCAGGGCAGAGCAGATGGCTGCAATCTGGCCTTGAAACCTTTCAAACAGCAGCATCGTTTCCTGCTCCCATCACCATTTTCTGGGCTTTCTGTCCACACTCAGGCCAGATTGCTCACATGGCAGAAAGCAGACAAGCTAATGAGTTGTTTTGAGCTGTTAAATGCAGGGTAGCTGCAGGCTGAGGGACTCGTGTGTGTGGCAAATGTCACAATGTTTGGCAGTTGCCCAGGCAGCTCCTGGAGGGGATTGTCAGCTGAAATCCTTTATTTTGGACACCCTGAATTCAAGTTTTAGCCCAAACCCCCAAATTGCAGTGCTCTGAGTAAAGATTTTTTTCCATGGTGGTGATTTTTATTATTATAATTTTTAAAAGAACTCTCCCACGCTTGAAACATGCCATCTTTGGGGAAACATTAAGGTGTGAGGAGCACAAAACAGGAATGTGGCTTCAAGCTGAGGCCTTTGCTCTTCCCTAGGTTTCTGGTGCTTTCTGGAAGGGAGTGCTGAGCTGGTGGGAGCTGCTGGCTTGGCTGGCTCTCAGTGGTGCTGTCTCAGGTTCGTTGTGGACCGTGCCAGGGGAGATTTCACTGCCTCACCAGCCCTGCAGTGCTGGGATGTGGGGTTCCTTTAAACTGGAACCATTTAAACTTTAGAATATATGGGATAAGGCAGACAGTTTGCATTTCTCCTGAAGACAGGCTGGGAGAGCTGGGAGTGCCCAACCTGGAGAAGAGGAGACTCCAGAGAGACTTTAGAGCAACTTCCAGTGCCTGAAGGGGCTCCAAGAGAGCTGGAGAGGGGCCTTGGGCAAGGGCCTGGAATGTCAGGACAAGGGAAAATGGTTTTGAACTAAAAGAAGGGGAGTTTTAGATTATATTTTAAGACATAAATTCTTCTCTCTGAGGATGATGAGGCCCTGGCACAGGGTGCCCAGAGAAGCTGTGGCTGCCCCTGGATCCCTGGGAGTGTCCCAGGCCAGGCTGGACAGGGCTTGGAGCAACCTGGGATAGTGGAAGGTATCCCTGCCCATGGCAGGGAGGTTGGAATAAGATGGTCTTTAAGGTCCCTTCCAACCCAAACCAGTCTGGGATTCTATGATTCACTCCATACAGAATCAAATGTTTCCCTGGCATTTTTCAGCTCCATGATCTGAGACGAACTTTTATTCCCAGCCATGGTGGCCCTTTCTCCAGCCCAGAAACAGAGCTGAGTTTCTCTTCTCTTCCTAGACCTGGGTCAGAGGGAGGCACAAGGGAGATGTAATATTTTCTGTAGGATTTGAGGTACAGGGTGACATCTTCCCATCTTCCCTCTCCCCACAGAGTCACTCCCTAGCCACACTTTGCTGCAGCTCAAAGAAGCACCTCATTGTCAAAGGCCCCTGGAATTTCCTTTTTCCCAGTCAAGTTGAACAGAAAGGTTGTTGCTTAAAAAAAAAAAAAAAAAAAAAAAAAAGAAGGGAAAAAAAAAAAAAAAGCAAAGAAGAAGTAATTCCTGCGTGCAATAAAAAGATACACTATCTGCTGAATGAAATATAAAGGCTTCACAGCAGCTGTCTCCTGAGTTTGCATTTACCACTGCTCCTGATTGGAAGGCTTGATAAAGTTAATGGGATTTTTACCTCCCTCCCCCTCTCCTCCCTGTCTCTGGAAGGTGGAAGTGTAACAAATGGGATTGGAGTGTGTCTGTCCTTTGTGCCAGCTCTGAGGAGTGCTCAGACCCCAGCAGAGAGGGGACAGGGTGCTGCCAGCGAGGACAGAGCTGACAGTGCTCACTTAATGCTGCGAAGATGGATGGCAGGGTCACCCTTTCCCTTCCCATCCCCTTTGCATTTCCTTGCAGATCAGTTTGTGACCCCCTGGCCTCGTGGGGAAGGGGAGCAGTGAGGCCAGGAAGAGTGGAGGACAACTGGGGTCCTTTCCCTGTCATTGCTCAGGTGCTCAGTGAGGTATCAGAGGTGATTTGTGTTTGGGCACAGAAACCAGGCTGCAGAACTGAAAATGGAAACCCTAAGCCTGCCCTGAAGGTTTTCCTCCTTCCTCATGCAGTCAGACTGGCCCTGGCTCTTCCTCACACAGCTCCTCTCTGCAGGAAGGCCAAGGAAAGGGCTCAGGAATCCCCTGAGTCTCTGCACAAAAGGCTTGAGGGAACATCTCAGGATGTCCCTGGATCAGAGGGAAATCTCTGAGCACCTTGTCCAGCCCTGGAGTGTTGCTGTGGTGAATAACACACGACACGAACTCTTGGTGAAATTTTTCTAAAGTTGTTTGGAGAAGTGAATCTGTTTATTCTAGGGATCCTTCCCTTTTATACAGTTTTCTACAGACTACTGTGGTTGGTGAACAAAAGATAACTCTTTTATTCACATTGGTTAAACTAGACGGACATCAAAAGAAAATCCTTCTCATAGTAAAAATTCTAAACATGAATATAATTACAAAAACAATCCTGATGATTTGTTCTTTTCTCTGGGAAAGTAATTTTAGTAACCCAAAACATCAGGAAAACAGAGCTTTAGAAATCCAGAAACCCCAAGCCTGAAAAACCCAGACTACACTGGAGTGCAAATAAGGCCCAGAGTGAGTGAAGCTGTGCTCACCCTCAGAGCCCAGAGCAACACCAAGAAGCTGTGCATCCCTCCCAAAACACGAGTGTGTGTCTCCAAAGGTGAGCCAGGGGACAAAAGGACCACAGGAACACACAGAGCATGAAGGGGAGAGGTCAAAGTGGCACTGTCCCTGTGACCCCATGAGGAAGACACACCAGAAACACTCTGTGACAGCAGAATTGGCTCTGGCATTGAGGGGGGCACTTTCTAAGGGCACCATTTCCCAGCCCAGCCCAAACTTCAGCATCTTACGCTCCTCTAAGCAGTGTCTGGGAGCAGTTAGATGGCAGGAATCCAATTCCAGGAGGGAATGAGCAGAGAGCATCATCCTCAGTCTCCAGCAGGGTGGTGTAGGTGAGGATCTGAGGAGCTGGAGTGGATGAAGGGCAGTTCAGGATCAGTGCTCAGCCAACACAACCTTTGCTAACCCTGAGTATCTCCAGCCAAAGTAACATCCAGCAGTAAACACAGTTGCTGACCTCTCCCTGCTAATTTAAATGAATAATAAAGGCAAGTGCAGCTTTTCCACTGCATTTTAATTATGCGATAAGAAAAGTGCTGAAACCAAAAGAAATTTGCAACGGTCCTTGCATTTTTATATTAGGGAAAAACAAGCAAGGGTGGCAGGTGATGTCTCCATATCCAAGAGTTCAGTTTAATTAACTCCTGCAAATGAATGGACTTTTTGCTGTGGCTCTGGCTCAGCTTCATTTGGTTGGGTCACTGTGACTGAAATGTGGCAACCAAGAGGAGAGCTTGGAATGGTCCAGGTTGCCCATGATGAAGGCACAGCTTGCCCTAACAGAGAATTTCTCTCCTTTTGGTCGTGTTTATGTTTTCTTTGCTTTAGGCATGTCTGTGAGTCCTCTGTGGGGAAAGCTGTGGCAATCCTCCTCAAGACTCCATGATCTTAGAAGTCTTTTCTAACCTTAATGATTTTGTCATTTTATGGAGAGCTCTTCAAGATCTGAGCAAAAAATGGCACCCTGGGCAGTGAGGGGCTGCTCCAGTGCTGCAGGAATTCAGCACTCCAGGGCAGAGGCTGGAGAAGTGGTAGAAGCAGGAGCCCTTCTGCCCAAAGGCAGGTGCTGTTGTAAAATTTACATCCTCCATGGAGCAGAGGTTGGATCTGTCCCTGGATCTCTCCCCCCACCTTGTTCCTCTGCTGTTATTGCCTAATATCAAAAAAACTCTTGCAACAGTGTTAAAACGGAAAAATAAAAATCAGACCTTTATCTGGAAGCTTCCAGGTGTCCCAGTGGTCATGGGTACACCTGGTATAGCCTTTCTACAAGTTTTATAAGTCTAACAAATTGTCATTTCTAACAAACATTGGCCAATTAGAAGAAAAGTTGGTTAAGTAATTTTTCTCTGGGTGCTGACCCGTTGGAGTTGGCCCAGGGCTTTTTTGCCCCATTTCTTGTTGTGTCTTCTCAGATTCTGAATGGAAAGCAACATGTTCTTCATGTAAGTCCTCTTCTTGAAAATAAGACTAAACAGTATTTCAGGAATGTGTTAGAAGGTTGGCTTATTATTTTAAAATCTAAGACAAAGAGCAGGAAAAATCCTAGGAGCTATGTAACTATGGAATAGTAGTCTACATAACATATGAAAAACATACAAACCCAAAAATCTTTGGTCATCTCTATGCCTGTACCTAAGGGCTTCCTGCTGCCCATCAGTGGGTTTGAGATGCAGGAAGCATTTTGGGAACACCAAGGGGCATGAGCTGAGCCCAGCACGGGATCTGTGCCTATCCAGACACTGCTGTGTCCAGGGCAGCCCTCTCTGGGCTGGGTCCTGGCAGGGACACGGATCTCAGGCACTGCTGAAGGCTCTGTCTGTGCTGCCAAAGGAGGGAGCACCAGAATTTCTCTGCCTGGAACAAGTGGCTTTTGCTCCTGTCCCATGGGGTTGGCAAGGACAGGCTGGTCCTGGGAACAGCTGTGCTGGAGCATGAGCAGAGCTGACAGTAAACTGAAAGTCAAGCACTGTGAGTTGTTGGAGTCCAAAATGCAGAGAATATTTCCCTGCATGTTTTCAAGGGTCAAAACCACCTGAAGAACACAGTTTTTAACCTTCGCCCATGGAAAGAGCTTCCCAGGCTTTGGGATGAAACAGAATTGTCAAGAATGTCAATCAGAGAGTAGCATAGTGTGTGATTTATCACAGGGTGAGAAATTTAGATTTTTGGGTTTGTTAGTGTGGTAAGGAGATGGAGACAAGATGGAGGAGCCTTGTTGTTTTTAGGCTTCTTCCTCCTTCTTCATCCCCTCCATGCTCTGCAGGGTGGGTGACACAGGACCATTGGCTGGAATTTGCCACTGTCTAGAGCTATGTGAATAGAAATTTAGTTAGTTAGTGGTAGAAAAGCAGAAATAATGAACGTTCTTGGTGATAACTGGGTGAATTCTCTTTAAGAGAACCTTGATCCCCTGTGCTGGGCCTTTTGGTGCCTTTTCTCCCTCAGGCTGGGCTGGTGCAAAGCCTGGAGTGCTGAGATTGCTGATCAGGGAATAATGACCAACCTGGAGAAGGAGAACAGCCCAGAGCCCCCTCTG
The DNA here is from genome assembly GCA_032173965.1 of Sitta carolinensis. Taxonomy (NCBI): domain Eukaryota; kingdom Metazoa; phylum Chordata; class Aves; order Passeriformes; family Sittidae; genus Sitta; species Sitta carolinensis. The sequence continues at coordinate 1,784,949 of JAVUNC010000005.1, forward strand.
CCTTTTTCCTGAGGAGGACTCTGCAAAAGGCCTCCCCATATTGGGGAGAGATTGTGGGAGTGGAAAGAGGTCTCACAGTGAGCAATCAGGGTGTAGAGGTGATGAGTGATGTGCCCACACGGCTGAGTCCACGTGGGTTCTGGAGCACCAGGGCTCTGTCCCTGTGATGCTGTTTGGTTTTTGCTTTTTTTCCTATGTTCCCTGTATTCTTCACACATGTATTTGTAGCTCTGTCACCTATTGTATTAGTGGGTGGTTTCCCCAGTATTTTTCCATGGCCTTTCCCTAGGCAGAAAGACAAAACAAATTCCAGAGCCCCAAGCCCCAGGAGGTGCAGGGCTCCAAAGACATCTTAGTTCTTCCTGGGAACCAAGGTTGAGAACAACTTTTTGAGGCCCATTCTCATGGACAAAGTACAGTTAGTGCTGAGGGGAGGGCTCCAGAGAAGGGGCTTTACCTGGGGGGGAATTGCATCACCACTTGTCCTCCTAATTGGTGCTTTTTATCAATTATAGGTTTTAGGTTTAATTTCCTAAAACCTATAAAAATGTACTCACCCCTGGGAGGGGTGGACTTTGGCAGACATCATGCCACAACCGAAGGCCTTCAAACAAAGATCCACTCTTGTATTACTAAACATTACTAAAACTACCTCGAGTTTCATTTCCATGTTGAGAAAAAGGCGGCACCTGTGTCATTTGTCCCTGCTCTCCTTGCAGAGTGGCGGCAGGCGAGCGGGGCGAGGATGATCCTCCAGGATGAGGACATCACCACCAAGATAGAGAACGACTGGAAGAGACTCAACACACTGGCACACTACCAGGTATCTGTGGGAGAGGGTGGGTGGGAGATAGATCTTCTTCCTGACAAAATAAAAAGCAAAATATTATTCTCTTGCTCAGGGAAGGGGTGGAATCAGCGCTCCTGGAAGAGTTAAAAAATCTTGTAGGTGTGGCATTTGGGGACAGGGGTTAGTGGTGGCTTTGGCAGTGCTGGGTGAGCAGCTGGGCTCCATGATCTTAAATCTTTTCCAACTTTAATTGTTCTGTGATTTTTATCATTCTAAGATGCAGAGGTAAAGAATGTCTGAGTGGGCAATAATTGGGCAGAACCCCCATGCTGAGCACACCCCTCCTGTCCTTGCCCCAATTATCCTGAACAATGCTAGAGAGGAAGACAAGGGTAGAAAAAAATTCTCCTTTCTCTCTGTCTCTCCTTTCCCTGGTGAGTGGAGGTGGTGCAGAGATGAGGACAACATGAACTGACATTTCTCATGTAGACAAACAAATGCAAGGCCTTCCATGCCCCTTTTTCCAATGTATCCCTGGTCTGTTAGTGCAAGCAGAGTTCAGAGGGATGGAAGACAGAAAAATGGAAAGAGGGAGGCTTGGTAGCTGGAAAAAGGAGGCGGAAAACAGCACGGCTGGAGACCATGGAGCAGTGGAGTTGTTATTACAAGGAACTCTCCTTTTTGATCCTTAACCTGGTCCAGGTGACCTGCTCTGCTTCCCTTCAACCCTGCACGACCTGGAGATCCAAAAGAGAGGGTTAGAGATATCTGAAAATGTCTTACACAAGATTTAATGAGAAAAGTGGAGTTTTGGTCAAAGTCTTCTCCCTTGGAAAACAACAGCAACAAAAAAGACCTCATTAAATTTAATCCGATGCTGACGATTTTGTCATTTCCTCCATCACACCTCAGCAACCTCCGTTTCATAACAAGATTATTTTCTCTTGTCACTTAAGAGCTGAGCTGAGGAAGCAGCAAGCAATAATTTGAAAAGGAAACAAAACTTTTACTTCAGATTGACTGAAGCATTGCTGGTTGATTTTGATTTTTTTTATGGTTTTTTTTTTTTTTTTTTTTTGCCAGACAGAGCAAGGACGTTTCCTGCTTTATTTCATCAACAAACCAGGCATAATTTTCTCTGTGCTTTTTCCATGTTTTCTTAGCTTCAGGCAATGAGCTCCCAGCTGTATGATGAGCTGGGCCAGGCCCTCAGGAAACATCATTTTCCTGGCTGTCCTGAAGGCTGACACGGAGCATGCTGGGACAGGCACTGAGATTGTCTTTGCCTCAGTTTCCCCATATGTAGTGTGGGGCTAAAACTACAAAGAGCAAATAATTGCCTTCTGTAATAGCTTAGGGGCTATTTAATTAGCCTCTGCAGTGCTTTGAAGATGAAAAACTCCATGCAAGTGCTAATTATTATTATTATTATTACACAGACAAGAGTTAGATGTCATTAAAAGGAATTTTTTTTGCCCATCTCCTCTTTATGATGTCTTATTTATCACAGATGTTCCTGATATGGCTCTTTTGAGCCATGGGCTTGTTAACATTTCTGATATGGGACCCACGTGATTGGCCTTGCTGTAAAAAGGCAAAGTCTGGGTCTTTTAAAAAAGTCCTGTGGTCCCTCAAAACTTTGTCCCGTGACATCCTGGACATCATCCACTCCAAACCTGCTGCTTTTCCACATCTGAGACCCTCTGACACCACAAAGAGAAAGAAGTTGTGGCAGTCCCTTCAGTCCAGCAGCACATTTGCCACACAGAAGGGTGAGAGGTTGGCAGGATCATAGTGGAAAATGTAGGCAGGGATTTTTGAGCCAGATATAACCTGGAATCCAGGAGGAAGGAATGGAACATTTCACATTGGTTTTATCATCCTAATGGGACAGCCAAGCCTGCTGGAAGTAGCTCAGATGATTTTATTATTCTCACGCTCCTGCTCTGCCTGTGAGCTTCCCTGGGATGAACCTATTGTCACATTTACTGAGGTTAATGCAAAAACCACCCTGGGAAGTGTTTAAAATGCCTCTGGATGTGGCCCCTGGGGACATGGCTTAGTGGTGAACACGGTGGTGCTGAGTTAATGGTTGAACTCCATGATCTTAAAGGCCTTTTCCAACCCAGATGACTCAGTGACTCACATTGTCGTCACTGGGCTTTGAATCAGGGCCTGAATGGAGCAGAATCTGTTTGGCCCCAGTTGTCCCTTTGTCCAAGTGCAGCATTCTGGCTGTGTGACAGCAGATTTTGTCCTTTTTTATTACTAGACCAACTCAACAAAGCAAGAAATGAAGCTTTGAGGACCAACTGTGCCCTGCCCACAGAGACACCGATTTGCAGCTCATGCTGCCCTGGGCATGGTCCTCAGCCACTTTTTAGAAGTTTATTGACCGAATCCTTTTCTTTCTGCAGGTCCCAGATGGATCTGTGGTAGCTTTGGTCTCCAAGCAAGTCACTGCCTACAATGCAGTCAACAACTCCACGGTGTCCCGGACGTCAGCCAGCAAGTATGGTAAGGGTTTGTGTGCTGGGATGGACTGGGAGAGCACTGGGAGAGATCCCAAACATCGCAGTGGTCACCAGACTCTGGGCATCAGCAGGGAGACGGATAGGCAGGTGATTAGTTGGTGAAATGAGGCAGGAGGGGAGGATTTAGCCATCTAAATACTCTGGCATCTTGTTTAAACTGTTGGTCCAAGTGGTTGGGCTGCTCTTGGGAAGTTCTCCTCCCTCATTAATGGAAGGAGGAATCACTATAATTAGCTGCCTCCTTCTTATGCCACCAAATGTCACTCTTAGAGGTTGAGGTCTCTGTCAGCAGGCCTCAAAGCAGTGGATTGCTGTTCCCACTGTCCCCATGAGACAGCTGTGAGAGGGACACTGGGTGGGAACTCCTCAGCAGGGCCAAGCAGGGACCTCCTGAGTGTCACCCACCCCTCCCACACCTTCCTCCCTGCTCAGTCCGTGTCTCACTGAGGTGGACAGCAAAGCAAAACATTCCTAATGTGCAAACAGAGTGCAGCAAACCCCCTTCCAACCTGAATGTTGCTGTCATAGCACTTTATTCATATTTCTAATTTATGAAAGCATCTCCAGTCCTTCTTACTCCCTTTATTTTAAAGGGGAAAGTGCAGTTACTCAATGTCCAGAGGTGCCCCCTTCCACTTTCTCCAAGGACATAAATGATCCATGAGGCCTTATTAATATTCATCCTCTTTGCCATGTTGTTGCAATTACTGAAAGACACAGTGACCTTTGGAAAGGAAGACTTGAGGGGGGTTAATTTCTGTTGGATTTCTTTAATTCTTTTGCCATTTGATTTTTCAGGAGGAGGGGATAGGGAAGGAGGCAGGGGAGGAGAAGATGTGGTGGGTCAAAAAGTGATTGTTAATTGCAATTAAGAAAACAGCATCCAGAGAGAAAAAGGATATTCCATCTGATAATTAATATGTAGAGATTGGTAATGCATTAATGAGGCTGATTCAAATCTTGCTACATAAAGGTGCAACACTTCTGATAATTATGGTTGGAAAAGGCAACATTGCTGGAAGGTCAGGGAGAGGGGAATGCTCTGTGCCATCACTCAGAGGCAAAGAGAGGTAAAATTTGGAGGCTATAAGAAATCTTGGGGAGGAAATTTGTGGATGTCTTCCTGGAGTTCTGGCTGATTTCTGTCAAAATAAGATTTTGGAGCATGGAGTGAGGATGATGGCTGGGCAGGAATTGTTTGTTTGCTTTGATGCCAAGGGAGGGAGGGAGGCAGTTCCTTCTAAATCTGGGAATGAGGAGCTAAATAAGAGATCACATTAGTGGCATCAATATTTTTATGTCAAGCAGCATGGCACAGCATGGATAAAAATATGGGAAAATAAGGAACTGGTTACCAAAAGGAACTGGTGCTACCCACTGAACCAGTCCTGGGAAGTGTCTGACACTGACGTTGCCAGGGAACCATGATAAGAATAAAGATTATGGACAACTGGAAACCAGTGTTTGAACCTCATTTAATTTAATAGTGCAGACACTGACATCACACCTGGCTCGGCGACATCGCTTGCCTTTGCTGAGCCAATCACGCGGGCAGCGCTTTGAAAAAATGCATTTGGTGGCACCTCACCAGCAAAATTCCTGGAAATCCCAGTGCCAAGAGCTGCTGGGACACAGGGAGACCCTTGGATCTGTGTCTCTGCAGAAAACATGATCCGCTACACAGGCAGCCCCGACAGCCTGCGCTCGCGCACGCCCATGATCACCCCCGACCTGGAGAGCGGCGTCAAGATGTGGCACCTGGTCAAGAACCACGAGCATGGCGACCAAAAAGAGGGTGACCGAGGCAGCAAGATGGTTTCTGAGATCTACCTGACCAGGTTATTGGCCACCAAGGTATGTGGTGAGGGCAGGGGACAGCGGGTTTGAGAGTGTGGTGGAATTTTTTGTCGGCGGGAAATGAGAGGCTGCTCAAAGGATGCCAAAGTTGGGTAAGAAGAGAAGAGCAGAAGGAAAGTAGAGCAAGAGGAGAGTTCCAAGCATGTAGGGAAGGAACTTGGGCTTTGAAAGCAGAGACAAAAGAGAGACAGTGGAAAAGCAATGAGGAATAACAATCCAGGGTCAGGAGACTGGTGGAAAAAGCACGGCAGGAGGTGCTGGAGTTGTCGATTATACTGGATTGTAATTTGTACCAAAATTGAGCAAGTGAAGAGCCAGGGCAGGTGCTCAGAGCAGGTTCCAAAGATGTGTCAGGCCTCACAGTCTGAAACGGCTCGTACACCACAAAATCCTGAGTTTTGTGGTACAAATCCTTCTTCCACATTTCCCCTGGGCCAATAAAGACTCTTGTGCTCATGACTCAGAGGGAATAGCATTAACCTTACAGTGAGACATGAAATCTCAGCATGCACAGAGAGAAAATACAGATTAAATCAAGTGGGGGCAGAGCAGGGACATCCTGACTCGAGTCTCCAAACACATCCATAACTTAGGCTTTTTTCATTTTTTGTCAGGGTATTAATAGGCACAAACACAAATATATGTGTTCACGCAAATGCTGCCTGAGTTTGCCCATCAGACACATTTCCATCACTAGTTTAAGTCCTGCTTTCCAGATTTTCCTGCTCATTTATTCCTCAGCTCATTTTGCCTCTGATGTCTGGCTCTCCCTGCAGCCTCACTCAGGCTGTCTGAGCTGCAGAGGGATTTGGAGGAAAGGCAGCTTTGTCTTTAGCCCCTGGTCCATGCCCCATTCCCTGGCATCAGGAGGTTTTTATGGATCACACAACGTGTGAAAAATGTTGAAAAGGGAAAGTGTTGCTCCCCAGGGCTCAGGCCCCAGCTGGTGTAGACCACCAAGCATTGGACTGGTGCTGATTTATGTTGTCTGGGGATACGGCCCCTACCCCACCACTGAACTGCTTTTGCTTTCTGTTCTGGGTCACAAACTCAACACTTGGGTTGGTTTTTTGTTGTTGTCTTTTTTGGTGTTTTTTTTTTGGTGGGTTTTTTGTTTTTTTTTTTTTTTTTTTTTTTTTTTTTTTTTTTTTTTTTTTTTTTTTGTGGAGATGACAGGAAAGCAACTGCAAAACCTGCACAGCAACAGAAAGAGTAGGAAGGTTGGGGTTTTATTGTTTCCCCTCTCGGGCTGGGCAATTTTCTTTCCTCATTGTGACCATTTGAGGGAGGGAAAGGGAGAGAGCAGTCTCTGTAATACAATCCCCAGGAATACTTTGTTAAACTGACAATGATTTTTATTCTGGTAAATCCCTGACCTCTGATACCTAAGAGCCTCTTCCCTAAAAGCCTCAGAGGTTTTTGTGGCATTTGTGAGGGTGAGCATGCAGAGAACTAATTCCCTGCAGGAACTGAACCTGAGGACAGCTCTTCCATGTCAGACCAGGAGGATTTCCCCTCTGGAGCCCTTTCTGAATCAGACATGTGCTGCAGGGCTTTGTTCACCCCACAGGAGCTCACACAGGTGAAAGGTGCCTCTGTTTGTTTCCCAAAGAATAAATCAGCCAGAGACATCAGCTTTCTAATTAAGTGTTTGTTAGCTCTAGGTAAACTCGAGCCACTCTGGTGGAACCCAGGGCTTTGTTTCTAGAAAGGAGATTTTACTTTCCTAGGTCTTTGGAGAAAGGGCAGAGTTTTGTCTTGCAGGAAAGGAAATTTTTCATATATCAGGGAATTTGTTTGTTGGAGACTCAACTGATTTTTGCTTATTTTAGCAGCTGTATGGTTTGTCCACACATAAACGCCTGTGAAGCTCTGGTTAGAGAAACCTTGCCCTGCCTGGTTCCACTCCAAACCCAGTCTAGAACTCCTCAGCTGTCCCTTTCTCCAAGCCTGGTCACACTCAGATATTCCAGCTCCTCTCCTTTCAGCCTAAAGTAAACTGTCCTCACAAGGGTGACTCTCCAAGCCCTGGATCTGGGATTCTCCTGCCAGTGGGGAATAAAAGATGAGGAGGCCTCCTAGGAATTAAGTTTGTGTTATTTAGGACACTGGTCACACACTAACCTACTTCTCTCTAGGTTCTGTTGTCCTTTTTGTCTCCATGACACTGTCTGCTGTGCTCTACAGCCAGCTGACCTCTCTTCCCAGCTTAAAATATGGGTGAAAGCCAGCCTGGAAAATAGCTGGGTTTTGTCTCATGGATGCACTGAAGCACTGAGGATGGGATACTGAGAGAGGAATCTGTGTGGAAATGACGTGTAATGGTTCTTGTGACAATAAACATTCCTGCTTAAAAACATCAGAAACAAAATTCCCAGGCTGTGTCACATTTAACTGGTATTAGATGGCCCCCACTTTCCAATCACACCTTGGTCTGATCCACAGACATGCCCTGTTTTCAGTACCAAGATTCAACATCCTCTGCCCACTTGTTACCTATGTTCTTATTTCCTTCCTTCCTTCCTTCTCGCACCAGGGCACCCTCCAGAAATTCGTGGACGACCTCTTTGAGACCATCTTCAGCACTGCTCACCGTGGCAGTGCCCTCCCCCTGGCCATCAAGTACATGTTTGATTTCCTGGATGAGCAGGCGGACAAGCACAACATCCACGACCCCCACGTGCGGCACACCTGGAAGAGCAACTGGTGAGTGAGTGAGACAGCCCAGCACAGCCCAGCACGGGCTACTGGGCTGGAAGGAGAGGACAGGCAGGTGTGTTTGGGGGCTGGCTACTGGGGGAGCTCAGGAGCCTGGTGTGGGTCTCAAAGGATGAGGCTCGGTCTTGCCAAGTCAACGGAGAAGTCAGAAGATCCCAAAATCTAAAGGATTTTGCCAGGGATGGAGCACTTTTGATAAACAGCTCTCAGTTTGCCTTGTATTGCATGGAAATGGCAGAATCTGTGAGGGATTTGATGAGGAAAAGTGAAGTTTTTAACTGCTGTAGTGCTCAGGATCACATAGGAATATCTAGGGAGGCATGGGAGAGGATTCAACACCACTGGCTTCATCTGCACTGGGTATTTTAATTCCCAGCTCTATTCGTTTGCCCACCCAGAGGTATCTCATGCCAGCTGAGAATTTTAAGGTATGCAGGACATCCTCAGAGGATGTGGAACAATTGTATCCTCCTGGGTGGCAGCTGGAGGCCAGGAGAGCATCTCCAATGGTACAAAGTATTTAAAGGGTCGGGAGCTGGATGTGTCTTCGTTGGAGTGAGTAACAAAAGGGTGACATAGGTGGCAAAGAGTGACATCAGTGGCAAAGTGTGACACCAGCCCCTGCTCCAGCTGCCAGCTCCTCCTCATCCCTGCGATGGGACAGCAGGAAAAGCCAGGATCGGTGGAGAAAAACCTCCTCTCTGCCGAGTCTCCCTGTTGGAAAAAGCTCCCTGGGGAATGGCTCCCTCCCCTTCTCCTGTGCAAACACGGGGGCTCTAAAAGGAGCAGCAGAGGAGAGCCATGGGGCTCCCAGCTCATGCATTTTTTCCTTTTCCCAGCCATGCTGTTGGCAGATCGTCACAGCGCCGGTGACATAAAAAAAGAAACCCCATGCACCAAAGAGGCTTTCAACTAATGAAACATTAGCATATTATTAACATTATCTGCGGCGCTAATCTAAGGCTGATTGCAGCCACTCAGCCTAAATGAGCAGGAGGTTTATTTAAGGGGGGAGGGGGGAAGGCAGAGAGTGTGTGTGTTTGTGAGAAAAGGGGCAGTGTGGAGAAATCTGTTCAATCAGATCAAATTAACTCAAAGTCACATCACAGGGCTTCATTATTGCCAGCCAGGGACGTGGTCCCTCATCCCCTCCCCACACCCACAAACACACACTCTGCTCCTCACCATGGCTCTGTCTGTCATCCAAACACCTGCACAAGGACTTCTGCAAGGTTCACTCATCCACCCGGTGATGATTCCCCATTCCCAGCCTAAATTTCCACAACTCCATCCTGTCTTGTTGCCATTTTTTACTTATTCTTCCCTGAGGCCCTGGGACAGGCTGTCAAGAGAAGCTGTGGCTGCCCCATCCCTGTGCTGTTCAAGTCCAGGTTGGATGGGGCTTGGAGCAACCTGGGATAGTGGAAGGTGCCCCTACACCAAGGGTGGAGAACTGGATGATCTTTAAGGTCTCTTCCCACCCAAAGCACTCTATAATTCTGTGTTTTCCGGCATCTCCCTCTTTCCTGAACTTGGCTGACAAGATTCCCTCTGTGGGGCTTTCCTCACATTTGTTCTGTGATTTTGCTGGCTCAGAAGAACACACAGAGGTTTAGGAAAACATGAGGTCAGCCCTTTGTCAGGAAGGTTGTTACTCAAAATCAAACTTGGAGATGAATTTTTTACAGTGTTATGAACACAATGAGCAAATGGGAGGAACTGGGGAGTTTATCCTGAATATCAGGAGAATTTGCTAAGCTGAAAGATGCAGAGAGTGAAGGCAGACTTAGCAATGTGCCTGAGAGACAGGAGCTGGGCTCCGTGCTCAGTGACATCCCAGCTCCTGGGCCATGATCACTGCACTTCATTTGCCCTGACAAAAAGGCTCGAGGCAAAGGCTGGAGGAATCTCACATGAAGTACCTCGGGGCATCTCATACAAACGAGCTGCTCTTTGGAGAGAAAGGGGGAACAGGGCTTTGGATTGCAACTGGAATAGCATTTCCTTGGTTAGGGCAGATATATTTTCATATCAAAGGTTGTGATACTTGTTTCCCAGTTCTTTTTTTTTTTTTTTTTTCTTCCTTGAGGCAAAGAGCCTTTCCCTGTCATGTAGCAACTGCTTCCTGTTGGGGTACTGGGATCATGTGCAGGCTTGGGCTGAGCAGTGGAGAGTGGCAGGACATGGTGTCCTAGCACACAGGGTGTGCCATGAGCATTCCCAGTCTCCACCTGGGAGCTCTACCTACCTCTCTTCCCATTGGATTGCTGTGAGGGCTGAAAGCCAAGTCCCTCAATGACAAATGTATGGAATCACAGAATGGTTTGGGTTGGAGGGGACCTTAAACTCATCCAGTGCCACCCCCTGATCATGGGCAGGGCCACCTTCCACTGTCCCAGGGTGCTCCAAGCCCTGTCCAACCTGGCCTGGGACACTTCCAGGGATGTAGAGGAAACCACAGCTTCTTTGGGCAGCCAGTCCCAATGCTTTATAACCCGTATCATAATAATTTTTGTGGGTCCAATACCCGTCTTCACCTGATGGAGCAACCAACAGGGTCAGCTTTCCATCACAACTTAACACGGGGAAATTCAGAGCGTTTGCCACCAACTAAATTACACTCCCATCAATTTATGGGCACCTCCAACAAGATTGGATTGACTTTGACTCACAAAATCTGCCTTGTAAGGATAACAGGGACAAAAGGTGACACCTCTACTCTCCCTGGGCTTTTTAGGGGAGGAATTCATTGCATAGCAGAGTTTATCCCAGACCTTTGGTCCCCATGTGCCGTTTGGTGCTGTGGTGTCACTCAGCAAGGGCTGTGAGCTGTGCACTGACCCTGTCCCCTCTCCCACCCCTCCTGCAGCCTCCCCTTGAGGTTCTGGGTTAACATGATCAAGAACCCGCAGTTCGTCTTCGACATCCACAAAAACAGCATCACGGACGCCTGCCTGTCCGTGGTGGCTCAGACCTTCATGGACTCCTGCTCCACCTCAGAGCACCGGCTGGGCAAAGACTCCCCTCCAACAAGCTCCTCTACGCCAAGGACATCCCCAGCTACAAGAACTGGGTGGAAAGGTGAGTTTTGGCTGTGGAATGACATCAGGGTCTGCTTTGTGGGTGGAGGTAGGAGGCAGCAGCGCTGTTGCTTCTGGAAACCGCCCCTGGGGCTTTTTTGCCTTTGGCTTTTGCTAAGTGGAAATACCCACGTTTGCCTTTTATTCGTGACTTGCAGCAGGGATGGACATTTAATTAATGGGAGCTGAAGGTGTTTGCCATCATTGTTTCTTTTGAGGAGAAACTCTTGAGAAGCAGCAGAGGGACGAAGGAATGGGAGGTGATATGAGTGAGCCCTGGGAAGGAGACAGGCTTCTCAGTCTTTCCACACAGGCCTGAAGTGACTTGGTGCTCTCAGCATTGTTGTGACAGTCCCCACACTGCCTGGATCCTAAGGGATTTATAATTATCCCCAGCAACTTCCCTTGGAGGCTCTTCTGTGCCTTGAGTGAGATGCCAGATGATTGGAAGGCTGCTGACTGGAGCTCTGCAGGTATTTTATGTCAGGTCAGAGGTCTTTCCAAGCATTTTGTCCACTCTTCCAAGACCTGTGGCTGTACTTCAATCTGCTGTACCGAGGGTCAGTGCCTGGCAAAGTTTCTCCACAGAGAATACAATCAAAACATCTATTCCTGCAGCGTGTTGGGGCTTCAGTTTCTGTAGGGTTTCCCCCAGGACAAGCAAGCAGCACATCCTATTCTTCATCCAGCAGGAGCTGTGCTTTGCTTTCCAATATTCTGCACTTGCCTGGCGTTATTGACAGGTTTGGGAACTGCACAGATGGGGAATGGTTGCTGCTCTGTAAATACAAAGGCGGGTTTATCCTACAGATCATTCCTGCGCTCTGCATCCAGCTTTCAGCAATGATTTCTCTGGATGACTTCCCAGGCATGGCCTAAAATTGATACCACGTCCTGCAGGTTGTACAAGGCCTCTGCTGCTGCAGACACCTCACACTGTGCTATAAATCCCTGTATTGCCTTTGCTGGGGATGATTTTCTCTCATTTTGTGACAGGAGTGTGGCTGATCAAAGAGCTCTGTCCCCTACCCGGCACAAGGCAGAGTTTTTTCCAACAATTCTCCCATTGGTCTGTGATTTGTCTGGACAATTATTTTTAGATGTGGTAAAACACTTCAGCAAATGTCGTTTCTAGGCAACCTGCAAGGCTCTTATGAGCTACCTTGCTTAATTATGACCTACTTTTGGTACCGTGTCCAAGTTTCTTAGTATGTATTGAGGCTGATTGCTGGATTGACCTGGATAATGGGAAGCAAGTGTTGGAGGTTCCATTTAGAAATCAAGTTTGTACCAACAAAGTGACCCAAAGGTCTCATTCTCTAGTGATGCTTTAGCAGCACTCTGTGTGGTTGGGTGGTTTCTGTGGACAAATAATGTTTTCCATTTCAAACTGGTTGATTTTATCCTGGTGATGTTTGAGTGACAAACTGAGGTATTTAAGTAGAGAATGGGATATTTCCTTATGCAACAAACACCATCTTTTCCCCCTCTGGATAAACAAAAGGCTGCAGTTTCCATTTTGGTTTCTTTTCCAGTATTGATTTCACTTTACAACTTTTTGGAGCTAAATCCTGGTGCCCAGTGATCTTCAGCAATAGGTGCTGCATTTCCTTGGAAATTTTCCCAAACAACTGGGTTTGCAAACGAGGTACATAACACCTCCTGCTGCTTGTAAACAGCCCTGGATTCCTGTCCCCAGCATGTGCTGGGTTGTTATCTGCACTGATGTCTGACAACTTGAACTGAAGCCCAAGGGGAGACTGCAGGTTTTGGAATATGGTTAGAGCTTCTTCCCTGCTTTTATTTTTGTGTGTCAGTTCCACTGACTCAAGGCAGTGGCACCTGGATGCTGTGGGAGATGAAAGAAAAAACCTATCAGGGATGAATAAAATATAATTTGAGTCCTACCCCGAGCTAATGAATTCATTTTCTCCCGTCTGAGATTGCGCTTTGAGGGAGTTTTTCCAAATCCAAAGGCTTTCAGGGCTGGCTGGAGCTATTTCTGTAGTCAGCATCAGCTGGAGATGGGATCCTTCAAGACCACTAGACTTCTTCAAAGAGTGAATCAGGAGATAAAAAGTCGGGGAGTTTAAGAAGTGGTTGAGTAAATCAGAAGAACCTGAAATCAAACGAGCTTCTTTGACGAAGAGGAAACTCTAAGAGGGTAATTAGTCAGTGGTAGATTGTACCCAACTTGAGGCACTCTGGGATTAAAACATGCCTGGATTTAGAGGTCTGGAAATGGAGCTGAGCTGGGTTTATCCATGCCATCCCTTTGGTTTCTTGGTGTGGAGCCTTTAGGAGTCACAAAACTCCGAGCAGGGAATGACCTTGGCATGAGAAGGAGCCAGGGATGAAAGGACCTCCCTCCAATCCTTCAAATATTTGTTTTCCACCGGGGAATGTGCTTTGGGAAGGGAATAGTTACAGCTTCAGATCTCACCAGTGGTCTACCTCCAAGGGTGGTCAACCGGAAATTTGATTCCACAAGATTTCAGCAGCAAGACTGCCAGGAATCTTCACTGGTTTTATTTGTTTGTTTGGCTCATGTTTTAGGGTAGGATTTTCTCATTTTTTCAGTTACTTGTTTGTGATGAATCAAGTGTTGCCTTCAGTATTGGGATGCATGACATTGACTAATTTAAAAACGTTAAAATTTACCAATTTTTGCAATTTTCTGTCGACTTAATGGAAAACTATAAAGAAAAGAACATCTTCCATGACATTTTGAGAGGCTGGTTTTTTAGTACCCATTTCTATAATTATTCAAGATAATGGATTTGCTGACAAGAGCAACAAAAATTTTTTTGTGCATCACTTAAATTTAGTTGAAGATGTTCCCTGCTCATTGCAGGGGGATTGGACTAGATGACCTCTAAACGTCCCTTCCAACCCAAACTATTCTGTGATTTTATGATAGTCCTTTTATAACATATTAGAAGCAGAGGTGGACTCTGCCTGCTGAAGCAATCCAGCTGAGAAATTCTGGCTTTTGGGAAAAAGCAGGTTCACTCTTCAAATGAGACATCCAGAGCTGGAAACACGTGGTTAAAAAGTGTCCTGGTGGAGTCACATCTTGGATTTCCTGCTGCAGAGCACGAGGCCTGATGAGGCAGGACAATTAACCCAGGAAATTGGGACAGGCTATTTGGCTTTTGTTGAAGCCATGAAGAGCCAGGCTGTGGTTCTAAAACAAAGTGGAGGCTTTTCAATTATCATTATATGAGTCTATTGGAAAAAAAAAAAAAAAAAAAAAAAAAAAAAAAAAAAAAAGGGGAAAAGAATGGTAACAGTAGAGCAGAATCTCATCGGACTTCAGTTAGTAAAACTCCATAGGCTCTGCTGAATTTACATTAGAGCAGCTTCAGATCTGCATCTTTTCAAGTTTACTTCAAATGTCCCCTTTGAGCCTGGAAATCTGGAGAACTTGGGAGCATTTGATGCAATCCCCAAGCAATACAAAGGGGAGCCTGTTCTAATTGGGACTGTCTCATTAGCATTCAACACCACACTGAAAAATGACAAAGGGCTGTGGCTGACCTTTCATTTCTCTCCATGCTGCCAAGCTTATGATAACACTTGTTTGAACTTCATTAACACCATTTAATTGCCTGCATCACAATCAATATGATGTTTTCCCTTCCAAAGCCTGGCACGGAGGCAAGGATGTGGGAGATTGAAAAGGGGCAGAGCACAAAAAGCAGAAGTCAAAGAGTTTTTCCATTTCACACTGGTGCCCAAAACACCTGCAGAGCTGCGAGGAGAGGATCTGGTGCTCTTTTTTTTCCTCATCCCTGCAGGGACTCAGTCTCCTTTTGGCTGCTTATTGTGCGTTGAAAAGAGCCCTGAAAAACTTCAAGTCAATGGAGACATCACAAGTGTTCTTAACTTAAGAGTCCCAATGAAGACCATTCAAAATAGTCTTGCCAGGTTCAGGATCAAAAGAAGCTTAAAGTGATCTGATATGTGGGATTCAGAATTAAAACATTTGCATTTTATTGTGCTAACCTGGGTGCAAACAGTGCCTGACACAGCTGGTGCTACCCAGCTCCTGAGGCCGTGATCTCATCTACTTTTTTTCCTTACAAGTACAGATACTTTTAGGATAAAGGGGGAACAATTTTAAACTAAAAGGGAGAAATTTAGGTGAGATTTTTGGAACACATCCTTTACTCAGAGGGTAGAAAGCCCTGGTACAGAGTGCCCAGAGATGCTGTGGCTGCCCCTGGATCCCTGGAAGTGTCCAAGGCCAGGTTGGATGGGGCTTGGAGCAACCTGGGATAGTGGAAGGTGTCCCTGCCATGGCAGGGGGTGGCACTGGATGATCTTTGAGGTCCCTTCCAACCCAAAACATTTCTGATTTGATGATTCATGAAGCAGCTATGATTTGCATCCCATTAGCCTTTATATGTTGAGGTCTAGATCTTGTCAGGAAGTGCTTTCCAAGCCTGTTTGGAGTACACAAAACAGACAGCCTGGAGCCATTTGGGGTTTCACCTACCCAGTGTGTCAGCTTGGGGTTTCAGGGCTCTCAAGTCACTAGGAAATCTCTACCTGTGCAGTGCTTGTGATGTCTCTTGGCCACTTTGCAGCTAACTTTAGAAAGAAAGACAAACTGGACCAGTTTAAAACAAAAAAAAAAGCTGCATGTTCTCTAACACTGAGAGTTATTGAGGTTTTAAGGAGAAACTCTTGAGGGCTTTAAAAAAGAGCATCACATGACAGGTGCAAATCCTGGCTCTACTCTAAAAAACAAGTTTTCTGTGCCCCCTCTCTCTCTGCTTGAAAGAAGGCTCAAGAAGTAGCATAGAAAAGGTCAAGGCAGGGGGTGTTGTCAGTGGAGATAATAAAAAACAGTGCTGGAAGGGGCCTCGGGAGGTCAACCCGACCATCTCCTGCCTCAGGGCAGGATCAGCTCTGTCTAAAGCCTTCCTGACAGATGCTTGTCTACCCCTTTCTTAAAGGCCTCCAACAACAGAGCCTCTGCTGTCCTCAGGCAATTCGTTCCCGTGCTTCCCTGTCCTTCCCATCAGTGTTTTCCCTGCTAGGCAGCCAAAATCTCTCCGGCTGTAATTAGAGCTCAGGCATCTTCAGGGCAGGGGTACAGCTCATTCCCTGCCTCTCTGGGGCAGCTTTTGGCGTATCTGAAGACCGATCACTTGTCTTTCTTTACTTTTCATCTCACCCCCCCCCCCCCTCGATGTTTTCTCATCGCGGTAAAAAGCTGTTCTTACACAGTGGCAAGATGAAAATGTGTCCATATGTGGAGGGTGCAGCCCCACACATCCTCAGCTCTGAGGCGGGGCTGGATGATCTCCTGTCCCACAGGAACTACCTGTGCACCAATTCACTCCTCACCTGTGCATCAGTTCACTCTTCAGACACTGAGGCAATGCTGTCCATCACCCCTCTGCTGTTTATTCTGAGGGCAGAAGCAGCAGGAAAAGCCATGTACAGGCAAAATAGAAGCATTGCCCTTTCTAGGACTTGCACACAGAGACAGAATTGTTCCCTTCAACAGCTTGGGTTGGAAGGGACCTTGAAGCCCATCTCACCCTGCCATGGGCAGGGACACCTTCCACCATCCCAGGTTGCTCCCAAGCCCCATCCAGCCTGGTCTTGGACACTTCCAGGGATGAGACACCCCCGATTTCCCTGGGTAATCTATTCCACTGCCTCACCAGCAGCTCAGATGCTTCCCAGGAAACTCAAACTGCTGTTCTGTGTCAGCGCAAGGACTGACAGCATGTCCTTGCACTGCTTCACTGCATCCCATAAAAGAGCTGGTTGTTCCCAAGCTTTCCACCAGCCCTTCCCTGCTGGAACAGTCCCCCATATCCCTTTCACACACCTCTCTCTCCTTCAGTGGTCTGGATACAGCCGGCTATTGCATAACCCTAATTATGTTATTGCTGTAATTGCGTCTGCCGTCTGCAGCACATGGATTCGTTACAAGCTTTTCATATGCTAAAATGATTATTAATGAGTGCAGTCCCATCCCAGCAACAAACAACAGCCATGACAAAAAGATCTTTTGGAAGGCAATTAGCTCCATGCTAAGCTGCCTAAACCATGGGCTGTGCTGGGAAATTTCGGGCTGGGGAGGAAGCAGTGGCAACGTGGCTTTTCTCTTCTCTTTTGATGAGTTAATGAGTTACTGAGCGGCAGCAGGCACAGTCATTCTTGTGAAACAGCTCCACTAAGGAGCCTTTCCCTGTCGGTACTGAGGGAAAGGACATTTATTCCTGGATAAACAGAGGACAAAATGTATTCCCAGGTCACTGTGATGTACGCCCAGGTCGCTTTCCTTGGGAAAACAAAATGAAGCAAAACAAAACAACAAAACAAAACGAAGCAAAACGAAAGGCAACCTAAGGAAAGATGAGGTTGGAAGGAACAAGTACAATTATTTTTTTTCAGTGTAAGAGTACCAACTGTATGCTGGTACATCCCAAATCCTTCTCCACCCACCAGTGGCAATGGAGGGTCTCCTGGGCCCTCTCTCCTGTTCAAGGCAGGCTGGGGTGAGTTGCTGTGCTCCAGATACCTGTGAGGACACATCCCATGGCCTGATCATTCTCACATCCTCCATCTGAGCTGGAGTGCTGGAATCATGGGTTCACCCCTATTCCTCATAATTTTAATTGCTTATGAAGTCTAATGAACAAATTTCCAGTTGCCACATCACAGGAGAGCCTTGAGGTAAGAATGGAGGCTGCTCCTATGGATACAGGGAAACTCAGACACATAAGGCTGGATCTTTTGGTATTCATCTGGGGATCTTCTGGAAACAGCTGGAGAAGGATCCACTGCAGATGAGCAAAACTGGAGTACAGAAGTAGCAGCAAATCTGCTCAGGATTCTTACTCTTGACCTTTTGGAGGCAGGTTTAGCTAAATTTGCTGCTTTGCTTTGCTACCTTTCTGTCTCATTCAGAGAGAACACAGCTCAGTGTTGTGTTCCCAACCTTCTGCTGGCTGTGGAAGTGAGTCAAAGATCTCAGGGGAGCCCTGGTGCCCCTCCACAGGTGACAGAGCACCTCGCTGCCCCTGGCACTGCCTCCCAGCCCAGCTCTGGTGTGGGAGCTGTCAGCTGCAGGGGGAATGGAAGCAGCACAGGCAGCCTTGCAAATTCCATCAGTGGAAATCTCAGGGCCTCTGGGGTTTGGTGACAGCTTCTCAGTGGTTTTTGCATTAGGGGTATGCAAATGGCAGAGAGGCTCTAAGTGCCTCTGAGGATCTGGGCTGGAATCGAAGGTAAATAAAGACTCAGCAGGGATGTTGTCATCTCCCTGCTAGGATGCTTTAATACACACATTCATCATTTCTTTAGAGAGCACAGTGATGGCTTCATTAGAAACTCTTCTGAATAAATAAGTCACTGGGCCATGGCAGAATTTGGATGGAAGGATATTATGTCTTCTCGCTCTTCTAAATTGCGGTATTGGTACATGTTTGTTTCCCCTTCTTTTTCATTTATTTTTGCCACAAAATACCTTGGTTTAATGGGAAATGACTATTCAGGTGTGTGATGCTGGGAATTGAGTCTGGAGGAGACCAGGATGCTTTGGTGGGTGATGGCCTGTGACCTCAGAACACTGAGATCACATCCTGGGAGTCTGTCATGGCCAGAGCCCTGAAACTGATTCTTGAATCTCAGATCTGTGCGTGCCATCCTTGCTCCAGCAGTTCCTGCTGCTTTTCCTTGTTTGGATGAGTCACAGGAGGGTTGTGCTGCTGGGGAATGATCTCTGCAGGGCTGGGGAGGGATGGGGAGCTTTCAAACCCTTGTGAGTCACAGATTCAAGAGTCTGTTGCCACCAGGTGGAAAGGAAACAGGACAAACTTGGAGAAGGAGTTGATAAGTGTGTCTGTGCTCCAGTTTTTAGGAGAACCCTGCCCCTACACCCACTATCCTGCCACCACTTGGTGACAGCTGAACCAGAGAGGAAAAGGAGAATTTTAACTTCTTGTCAGAGCCAGACTGGCACCTGTGATTTCCTCCACCGACCCCATTTATTTTTGCTGTGATGAGCCCCCTTCTCTTCTCATTTCACCCATCAGGAGGGTGCCTATCCAACATTCATGAGGAGGTGCTCTCTTTTCAGGTGCCATAAATCAGTGTATTTCACTGCTTTGCAGCCTGTTTTCCCCACAAGCCTGTGAAATGTGCTGGTGGCACATGGATTTTTTTTTCCAGTGCCAAGGCCCAGCTTGCTTTTTGACCATAAGATTCCTTGTTTTCTCAGCTGTGTTATGGATGCCACCAATTCCTGATGCTTTCCCTTGTGCAGCACAGATCTGATCTTCTCCAGAAGGTGATGCCAGGACCTGTTTAAGTTTTTCTGGGAGTGGCAAAGGTCCAAGAAATACTTATTCCTCCTGCTCAGCATCTTCTCCTGGGGGCAGTTCTGCAGGACAGGGCCTCCTGGGATTTCCAGGTGCTCATTTTATTCACTGACAACTGTCCAGGTCCACTTGGGGCAGAGGGTCAGGGGAGAGTGTAAAGAAAAACAAACCCACATCACTTTTCACTAAAATGAGAAATATTTAGATCATGGGACTGAGTTAGACTAAGATTTCTGGCTGGTTCTAAGCTCAGAAGACAAAATGCCAGGACTCTGGGGAGAGTGATGTTTTTGTGCCTGCTGGAAGTTGCAGTAAAATTAATGAGGTTTGCATGAGTTTTTATGGTGAAACAGAGTTTAGCTCTGGAAAATGTCAGGAAAGAAGGACCTCTGCCTTCCCAAGGATTACATCAACATCCCACCACCAAAACCAGGGTATGAACAGAGACTGACCCACTGTGGTAAATCAGGGTGGGATTGGAGGGAGCAAAACTGGACTGAGCACAGCTGGAGCCTCCTGGTGTGGAAGGGTTTCCCCCTGCCCTGGTACTGCTCTGTCTGCCACAGGACACTCCAGCAGCTGCTCTGCCACAGAATATTTTCCCACTCATCCACCTCAAGATCCTCATCACACAGCTCCTCAATGTCCAATTTCTCTGCAAACAGCCTCCCTCTCAGCAGGTGTCTCCACGCTGTTTACAGGACACCTGTCAGCTCTTTTGGCTCCCCGTCCCCTCTGCCTCCTAATTATAAAATTGTGGATTGCTGCAGCTATGGGCTTTTTTTTTTTCCTTCTTCTTCTTTTTTTTTTTTTTTTTTTTTTCTTTGTGCACAAAATGTCAAATTGCAGAAATTAAAAATGTAAATGATGGCGTCTAATTAACCAGTTGACAGCAGAGCACAGCTGCGAGTGACAGTGACTGATTACCTTCTGCAAACCTTGTCCTCCAAGACCTGCCTTACCCAGGGGAGGAAGGACATCAAAAATAGCAACTTCCTTAAAGAGACATCACTCTGCAGATGAAGCCTGCTGGGCAATGGTTCTGGGGGATCCAGATCTTGTGGATAAACCCCCAGGCCTCCTGATATCCAGGGGAATGCTGTTGACTCCAAGGGAAAGCATATTTTTTGCAGTCAGACTGGAGCTAAAGGCTGTTGCCACAAATATCAGGCCTGCTTAAAATATGGGGCAAAAAGGAGAAGCTGAGCAGGAGGGTTGTTGGGATAGACTGGATTGAGTGGGGAAGGTGGGAGATGTTAGCAATGAGGGCAGATGTAGTGGTGAGAATGGTGCGAGGAAAAATACAAATATTTGGGGTTTTCCTGTGCATGGGAGTGAAATCCTGATCTCTCAGTGGGCAGCAAGGTCCCTCTGGGAAGAGAGGCAGGGCTGAGAGCCCTTGAACATCTCACAAAGTGATCCAGCTTCAATCCAGCTGCTATTGCTGGCACAGGGAAAGTTGACAGGACATTCTTCGGGACTTCATTCTCACATTGGAGTGAATAAAACACATCTGGTGCTCAGGGTCAGTGCTCAGGCATTCCCACTTTGGCTAGGTCACCTTTCCTGCTGCAAAAGAAGAGCACGTATTTCACTGAGGAACCAGAAAAGCCCAGCACTAAGTGTGGGGGTTTTCCTCCTTTTTTGTTTGTGGATTTCACTTCTTGAGTTCCTGCTGTTCCCCTCAAGGAGACACACCTGTGTTTGTGCCCCTCAGGTACTACTCAGACATCGCCAAGATGCCAGCAATCAGCGACCAGGACATGAACGCCTACCTGGCTGAGCAGTCCCGCATGCACATGAACGAGTTCAACACCATGAGCGCGCTCTCCGAGATCTACTCCTACGTGGGCAAGTACAGCGAGGAGGTGAGAGCCTGGGGGCACTTCTGGGGGCCAGGGGGAGGCCTCCTGGGGGCTGCCCTGGGACAGGCAGCAGGCAGAGCAAAAGGATACACTAGGGATTTATTAAAGGCCTCAGTGGGTACACCTGGGCAGCACAAGAGTGCACCCCAAAATGGTCACAAAATGGACAACTGATCATGAGGTGTCACACTTTTATAAGTTCTGGTCCATGAGCATGTTAGAATCAATTGTCCAACCACAGCTTTAGGTTTTGAAGCTCCATCCTCTTTGTTTTTTTTCTCACTTCACTGTTGGTTTTGTTCTTGGGCCTGAGAGTTGCCCTTGGTATCAAACCAGAGAAGGAATTGTTCTGTTTGTCTACTCTGTGAAGAGAGCTTAGTAGCACTTAATATGAAACCTAAAATTACCCACTAAAGCAGCCCAAAATCTAAAAAATATAAAAGCTAAAACTTAAGGCATCAGGGGACAGCCCACCCATCCCCAAGGTGTGTCACTGGTACCTCTCTGCATCCTGGCTTAGGAAGGTGAAGGATTTGAGGAATAAGAAACAAGGCTTGGGGTTTGGAAAGGGAAGGCCTGGGATTTGAGGTTTCTCAGTACTCCTCTCTGGATCCCTGTTATTTTTGTCTCTCTTGTTCAGTCAGGCTCAGCTGGTTTGAAGCAGTTGATGGTCAGATGTTAACTCACATCTGATGTTAACTTAGAGGAGCCCTGCATGAGCTTTACATCCAAAAAGGCTGAAAGTTGCCTGAGGACTTTGCCCACCATCATTCCAGATTCCCTAAAACACCTTAAAATGTCCAACACAGACTTTAAAGTGCCCAGCATGGTTTTTTGTATTGAAGGCCATGTGAGGCCCCTTAGGACATCCCAAGTGGCATGGCCAGGTGATGGATAAAGCTCATAAATAAATAACTGATCTCCAAGATAAGAACCCACTTGATTGGTTGCAATCCAGAGGTCTGCATTGAGTCAAATCAAACCCAAGCTCCCTGCCTAGTTCCCTCCTGGCTGACTGACCTGCCTTGCACAGTCTAAGCTAAGCCTGGGAATTGCCTTAGAGAAATCTGACCCTTCTCTGCTGCTCTAAGGTGCTGGACTCAGTCATTTTGGGGAAAAAACTCCAAATTCCTATCACTTCTTCCTCTCTCCTTTTCCAGATTCTTGGAGCCCTCGATCAAGATGACCAGGCTGGGAAACAGAAACTTGCCTACAAACTTGAACAAGTCATAACCCTCATGAGCATAGACAGCTGAGAACTGTCCTGCCAGGGACACCCTGGGAGGGATAAACCAAGTCGTGCCTCACTCAAGATCATCATCTTTACCAAGTGCAAGTTTTGATGGGCTGTAAGCAGAGTCACCCCAACAGCGCTCCTCTCTCTCTCCCCCCTCTCTCTTTCTCTCTTTTCCTTCTCTTTCCAAATCTATGGACAAAGCGACAGAGCCCCGGGGGTTAAAAGAAAAGACTGCAGAGGAATCTTGCCTCTGGGGCTGGGAAGACATTCAGGTGGAGCTCTCCTTTTCACAGCTTCCCCTCTGCCTTTTGCCCTAGAGAGAAACTATTGACCACACACAGAAACGCCACCAACCCTCCCCCAGCATCACATCCTCACTCTGCAGAGGTGAGACTGGGAGGTACCTTCTGTCATGCTGCTTTAACTGCCTCCGAGGGCTGTGGCCTCTGGAGCGGACATGGCAATGAGCTCAGTATTTCTCAAGTGTCCCCGAGGGGAAGGCAGCCTGCCTGCAGGGCTCCTGGAGGGCACAGCCAGTCCAGCTCCTCTCCTGCAGAGCCATTGCGATTCTCTCTCTCCACAGCGACCCACTGGGAGAGGAGCCCCGAGGCTCCCCAAAAAAATGCCACAGCTCCGTCCAGAGCAGCACCTCTGTGGCCCATCCTGCCTGGGCAAGCAGCTGCTCTCCTGGAGCAGGGAAAGGGTCAAGAGGGGGCGAGGAGACCGACGCTCCCCTGCCCGTGTGTTCCGTATGGTTCTTCTTGTTTTTCCAAGAGCCACGTGTCCCCCTCTGTCTTTCCCGTCGTGTCCTGTTGGCCGTAGCACTGCAGCAAACGCTCTCTCTGCTCGCTGGCATCCCGTCAGTGCTGGTGGTTCTGCTCCTCTTTGGCAGTGGAGAGCACAGCATCATCCCCCCAATTCATCTTGGAAGGCAGGAGCCACAGGCCTCGGTTTGCTCCAGGCAAGGAGCTCAGCCTCAAAAGGACTAGAAGGACTTCTATTTTATTTTATTTTTTAAGCTGTTCTTTCCATTTTGTTTCCTCGACTGGAACACAGCTGTTGTTTTCCCACAGTGGAATATCAGAGGGTCACTGAAATGCTTGCTGTGAAGTGAGGTGGTGCACGGGGCTGATGGCAAAGCCTTCCTTCCAAGCCGCTCCTAAGAGGAAAAGTCACCACACATTTTGGAAGGAAACCTTGGAGGAAATCCAAATGAAACACTGCAAAAAATTCTTCTACCTAGATCCCCCCGAAGCTGAACTGCCTGTCTTCTGGAGGTCTCTTGAACTGCTGTGAGCACATTTGCCTTTTGGTGCCAACTCCTGGCCTTTCCTCTTCTCCATTTCTGGAACCAACAGGCCTTGCTGAAGGCACAGTTGTTGCCTGGGAAGGATTTTATCTCTCTTTGCACTTCTTATCCCTTCAGGGATCGCTGTCACCATGGGACGATTGTGGGGGATCACTCTGTTCCTGTCCCATCCTCTGCTCAGCTTCTCCAGAACATCTCAACTTGTTTCATGGCCAACCAAAGGGGAGTGAGCTCCTGCATCTCTTTTGCCTTCAGCTGTCCCACTCACACGGCTGCCAGTCCAGATGACACCATGGCTAGAGACTCTCGGGGTGTGGAGAACCTTCCTTGTACACCAGGGAGGCAAGAGCTGGCTCAGCATTCATCCCCAGATGTGAACAGAGCTCCCTGGCAGATGGAGGAGAGGCTGGAGCGTCAGCCCACATCCGCCTCACCCCATCCTTGGAGCCTGGATCTGCTTTGCACCCGGAGGGAGGGAGGGGGTGCAGGCAGGGTGTGTAAACTGATTACAGAGCGAGTTGGTTTGGGTTTATTCCTTTCTCTTGCCATCAGTCCAGAACCTCTTGGGAGTGACAGATCCTGAGTGTGTGTGAGGGGGGATGTGGGGTGAGCAGGAGTCAGTCAGCGGGAGGGTTTCCCTCAGCCAAGCAGATACACACGTAGGCGAGTCCAAAACCACTCGAACAACAGCAGTCCAAAACTGGACGTGTCTGTGGGGAGAAAACCACCAGATTCACATTGAAACAGCAAACTTAGGGACACGCCTTGGTTTTAAACCCCCAGACATTTCTCTCTTGATTACAATTCCGATTATTTTGTGCGTGTGCGTGTGTATCTGTGTGCGCGTGTGCGTTCCTTCCTTTTTTTTTTTTTTTTGGTTCTGCTTGCTTTCTGTTGGATTGCTGAGCTGATGGACTCGTCATGCACCTTATGGACATCTCAGCAGTTTTGAAGAGGCCTGTGCATTGGGGATGGTTTGGGTTTGGTTGGTTCTGCCACGGTTTTGTTGATCCATTTTAGTAACGTCGGCGCATGTTCCAGATCCATTGATTATGGCTGTGAAAGTGGGAAGTCCCACCAGAGCCAGTGGTAAGAAAACGACAGCAAACAACACAAACGCAGTATTTTTTATAAGTACGTAAATCAAAAAAAAAAAAAGAAAAAAAAAAAAAAAAGGGGAAAAATTAAAAAAAAAAAAAAAAAGGAAGAAACCAAAGGTTTTGACAAACAAAGTGCCACAAAAGATAAATATGGACCCTATTGTCATGCCTTGTACTCACAGCTGGATGGTAGGAGTCTAAGGACAAAGAGCTGGCTTGGAGGGAAGTGGTTATGAGTGATGGGCAATCCTGCCTGGACATGCGCACATGAGAGGAAGAAGAAGCTGTTTAACAAAAAAAAAAAAAAAGTATCAAAATGAACTGGTGTGATCCTGCACTGTTACTGAAGTCAGAGGAACACCACAGGGGAAATCTGAGACTCACCCTGTTTCTTTTCGATGTTTTCAGGGCTGTGTTTTTTGGTTTGTTATGGTTGTTTTCCATGGTTGTTATTTTATTTCTTCTTGCTGGTACGGAGTTTTTCATCTGTATATTATATATATATATTTTTCGAGAAAAACTTGAACACCTCAGAGACACTGAGAATGAAACACTTAGGGGAAGTGGGAAGCACCAGGAGATTGGTGTCTTAACCCTTTCCAACTTCCCATTTAGGCATTTCTGCTTTCTCTCCACCCTCTTCTTTCCCCCATGCCCAGGATTTGAAAGAAAATCTGCGTTTTGCTTCTCTTTCATCTCCTCTTTGTTTTTTTTTTTTTTTTTGTCTTTCTGTTTCTCTTTATTTTGGTGTTTGAGCTGGATTTGCTTTTTTGCTTGGAAAATGTGCCAGAATTGTGATGTAAATGCGTGGGCTTCCTCCCCTGCCCCCTTCAGTGCCCTTCCCATTTCCAACCAGTGTCCCAGAATCCCCCAGTCTATGAGAAGTCTTGGCATCTTTCTTCCCAGCCTCACCTGTTGAGCTAACTATTTTTTAAGTGCATGTAAAATACAACTAAAAACAAAGACACAAGCAGAAGAATGAGCCCTACTACAACACGGATGTTTTCTTTTCCTTTGATTTCTTTTCCCCCACCTCCCTTTCCACACTTGACCAAAAATTCCTGATAAATAAGTCCCACAGTGTTTTTCAAGCCCCATGGAGAGAACAAGGAGCCAAAGTTCCTAGAAGCTCATGGACAGGCTCCTAATATCCAGAATACTCCAGATGATAGGCTGATCTTTATGGGTGTTTCTCAAATACTGCAATCAAATAATTAATGCTGAAACCTGCAGCACCATCAGAAACAGGGGGAAGGGAACTCATGAAGACTCCCTGAAGTTCTGTGGAGAGAATCAAGATTATTTCCTCACTGCAGTTTTTCTTTGGGGATTTGCTGCTGGGTTAGAGGAACAAAGGGTGAGCAGCCCCCCTGCAAACACCTCGAGTCCTCCCTGTGAGTGGGACTCAGCTGTCAGTGACAGTGATCTGAGACCTGATCCATCAGTGCTGGTGCAGACTGAGCCTTCCAGTGAACACCAGCGTGGGGGAATTTGTGTGTGTCTGGAGTGAGGTGTTGGAGATTGTTTGCCCTCCAACAGACAGCGCAGGAGAACGGTCGAGGAGGAATTCAGCCACCTTCCTCTCCTAGCGTAGAATCATAGAGTCATTTGGGTGGGAAAAGACCGCCAAGATCACAGAGTCTGAATGTCAAAACAAGCCTCAGTCCTTCTCTTCCCACTCTTCATCCTGTCCTGAACATATCCAAGGGTTTGGTGCAGCCCAGCACAGACCAGCCTTGCTCTGTTAGGTAAGAGGGCTGTGCCAATTTCCATTCCTGTAGGCTTACCACTGCAAGTTGTCTTATCTTGCATCTTTGACACTGAAGATAAATTTTTTAAACATAAAATTTCTTGAGTCATGAAGAACATTTTCCAGCAGAATTTCGTGTGGTAATTGCTCAGATTGAAAAGTGATTACCAAAGTTTCCCAATCTTGTGCATTCACCCACAGGAAAATGTTTGCCATGAAGGGAATGAGACTAAGTAAATCAGATAATAATAACTTTTATTTTTTTTTTAAATAATGCTGTTGAAAACTGATAGATCAAATTTAAAGAGTCCAGTCGGTGGCCAGCCTTCCTGTTGAGTCTCCTCTGAATTTCCTGGAGTCTGGGATGCCTGGGAGGTAAAAGCCCAAGCACATAACAGCCAGTATCAGAAGGACAATTGTTCTGAACTAAGTGAAAACATGAAAATGTGGATCTGTCCTTCCCCAAGGCTTTAACGAGGTGCTTTGGGAAGGGACTCTGCTATGTGGGAGACTCTTCCAAAGGAGGATTGGAAACTGGAGGGGCTCAGTCCCAGGGCTCTGCCAAGTGAGAATACATTTGTGTCTGCACAAAGGACACTCGGAATCATGGAATCACAGAACAGTTTGGGTTGGAAGGGACCTTAAAGATCATCTCATTCCAACCTCCCTGCCATGGGCAGGGACACCTTCCACTATCCCAGGCTGCTCCAAGCCCCATCCAGCCTGGCCTTGGACACTTCCAGGGATCCAGGGGCAGCCACAGTTTCTCTGGGTGACCACACAGCCTCAGTGATTCCAGGACAATTTGCTCTTTACTTTTGATAAGCAGTGAAAGTTGTCCTCCAGGGCAGGTGGAGGTTTGGGGATGTCCTAACTCTTGACATCCAAACTTGGTGTGCTGTGGAGCAGGAAATTGGTGGAACACGTGAACCTCAATATCACGGTGTCATCCTCAATCTCCTGCTCATTCCCAGCCTGACTTTTCCTGCTTTGCACCTGGTGCAGCTCCCATTTCAGGGTACTGTTTGGTCCATGGAATCCTGCAGTTTTCCCTCACCTCTGTGACTGTGCAGTGCCCCTTTCTCCAAAAAAATCTTGTTATCTTACTGGGAACAACTATTTTGTGGAGAATGCTTTGAAAATAGAACTTGTCAACTGTGTTTTATTTGGGATGGTTCAGTTCTCTACTCTTGAAGAAGCACCCGAGGGGACACAGGCTTACAGCAAAAAAAAAAAAAAAAAAAAAAAAAAAAAAAAAGAATTTGCAGAAAGATGTCAAAAAAACAAAAGTAAAAATAAACCAAACAAACAGAATTTACACTTGGAAAAATAAACCCACCAAAAACCCCACTGAAGTTATAAAGCTGCTTAGCCTAATCAGCCTGTCACGTGTTTGATTTCTGTTGTTGTCGTTGTTTGTTCGTTGTTTGGTTGGTTTTGTTTGGTTTTTTGTTGTTGTGGTTTTGGTTTTTTTTTTTTAATCTGTTCTAAAAATGGAGAGTTTACCTCAAGAAATTCTTTCTGCTTGGAAACAGATCACCTCAAAAACGCTCGCAGCAGAGAGCAGTGTGCAGGAAGCTCAGTAAAGCAAACTTGGGTGTGGAAAACAGAGGGAAAACCAGGACATTCAGGCTCTTTTCTTCTCTTACTGGTGTGGTCTGGCATTCCCCAGTGGAGAAGTTGCTGTTCCCTTTCAGATAGACTGAGGCACAAGAGCCAGTTGGAGAAATCAAGGCACATGTCCAAGCTTGAAGTCCTTTCCGAAGTATCTTAGGAGAAACTTAGTGTTATTTAAATTTTCTATGCTGCTCTTTCTCCATTCCCTGGAGAAATTCCACTTCCCAGCCCAGGCTGGGGTAAGGAAGCAGAGAGATTAGGTGCTAGCTAAATGCTCCCAGTGTTTTCCCCAAGGAATTGAGAGGCAACTGGATTATTTAAGGTCACAAGAGAGGCCCTTCCTTGTGTCTGACCCCGTGTCTTGGACGTACACGTGAGCCCAGAAGTCTCATTCTCTGTTTTGCTAAAGCTTCTAACTTAAAAATCAATGGAAAGACATTTCCTTTCACCACAGTGTTACTAACAGCCTCAAAGAGATGTCAAGACAGCATTAGAAAGGAGGTTGGGATCCTTTTTCTTAGGTTGTTGTTGTTGTTGGTTTGGTTTTCTTTTGAACTGATCCTAGTTAAAAAAAGAGAAATAAAATCTATACTATTTAAATTGGAATCCCGTTGTTACTTGGTAAAGGCAAAGCTTCTGTACCTTTGTTATAATTAATTGTATACCTGTGTATGTAAATATAAGGCATTCCTATTTTGCAGTCCAGAACAAAAAAAGAAAAAAAAAACCAACTATTTGTAATATAGAATAAAGTTTATTAAAAAAAATAAAGAAATAAAAATGCCCCAGGCTATGATTGCTGAATTCTGTGTCAAATGGAGCCAGAGGGAGGGAATAGAAGTCAAGAAAAAGCTGGAAAAGACCTTAAAGACGGAGTCCAGCTGTTAACCCAGCACATGTTCACCACTAAATCATGGCCTCACATCCACATGGAATGGATGTTTCCTTCCCTTCCCTTCCCTTCCCTTCCCTTCCCTTCCCTTCCCTTCCCTTCCCTTCCCTTCCCTTCCCTTCCCTTCCCTTCCCTTCCCTTCCCTTCCCTTCCCTTCCCTTCCCTTCCCTTCCCTTCCCTTCCCTTCCTTCCCTTCCCTTCCCTTCCCACACTTCCTTCCTTCCTAAACTTCCTTCCGAAACTTCCCTTCCTTCCTTCCCATTCATGTCATGTCTCGTTTCCCTTCCCTGCCACACAAAAACACTTTTATTGAATTGCTTGTTTGTTTGTTTTTTTTCCAGAGGTGGGACCCACACAGGTTATTCCTTTCCATTCCATTTCCTTTTCAGGTGCCATCAGCCATATTTAAAAAAAATAAAAAAAATAAAAAGTTTAAGAAGCTGGCGAATTCAGGGATGCTACTGAAGGAACCACATATGTGGCTTGTGGGAAGCAAACAGCTTCCCACACTCTCAACTCCATGGAGACCACGAAAAGGAAGCATGAGAGTGGATTTCAAAGAGGGGAAGCAGTTGAATGAAGCTCTGACAGCTCCTTGGCTGCTTGGCAGTGTCTGGGTACCTGTAGAAGAGCAGCACGTGTACACCTGTGAGTGACCACAGCCAGTGGAAAGGAGACATCTGTCCAGCTGCTCCTTGGGACACAGAGGAAAAGGCTTGGGCTCACATCACTCTGCCCTCACACCCCACCAGCAGCTCAGTCAGTCCCAGCAGTGTCACCCACACAAGCATCCCCTGCCAGACCCCCCAGGCCAGCAGGGTGAGTTGTGGGAATTGATGATAAAAATTTTTGTGTGCAAGGAAGAGCTTCAGGTTTCAGCTCTTCTGAATGATCAGTGTATTTAGGGTAAAACCCCAAAGAACCTCTAAATAAAGAGTCACAAAGTGTTTTGTTGTCAGGGCATTGTTTAAACCTTAAGTATCTCAATGAAACCTTCCTTTCAGACAAAGTGATTGTATTTACACTTCCACCAAGATAGTTTTAGGCTGCATCT
This sequence comes from Sitta carolinensis, assembly GCA_032173965.1. Lineage (NCBI taxonomy): Eukaryota > Metazoa > Chordata > Aves > Passeriformes > Sittidae > Sitta > Sitta carolinensis. The sequence continues at coordinate 1,815,100 of JAVUNC010000005.1, forward strand.
CTGCCAGAAACTGCATAACAAGAGGGAGAATATCCCTGTAGAATAGCAGTTCCATGTCAATAAGATCTGACAGGAAAAGGAAAAAGAGAAGGGAAAGGGGAAGGAAAAGGAAAAGGGGAAGGAAAAGGAAAAGTTAAAACTGGAGAGGAACCTGAGGCACGAAGAGCTGAAATGGATTGCCTGAAATCTCAGAAGCAAAGTTCTCTGCAGCCCAGTACCAATCCCAACCCACCCAGTCACTGTTTTTGTGACTGGTCACAGCTGTGTGTTACAGATCTGGGAGAATCCACAGGGCAGGGCATGGTTGGGACCAATATTGTGACCCTGTGGATACATCCTGGACCAGTTTCCTCCTGTCTTCCATGTCAAGACTGGGAAACAACAAAACACCAACTATTCCCACAAAAACACTTTTCCAAATATTGAATGGAGCTGCAATTATTGAGCACAGCCAAGCAAACAGACTCCAGGCTTGTGGTAAGTCCCTGCTGTCAGCTGGAAAATGTTTGGTTTTGGGGGGATTACACGTGTGGGCTCTGCTCAGCAGAGAATTTCCCTGTGGATTTAATGGAAACTGCAAGAGTAGGAGGGAGGAGGAAAGCCTCTGACATGGATCTGTCTGGGGCAGGGCAGGGCATCACTCTGATGCTCCCTGGGACACTCTGGAGAGCCTGGGACCTTGGCTGTGGTCACAAGTGTGTGACAGAGAAGCCACAGCCTCTTCTCCCAGTTCCAGCCTCTGGAATGCCTCTGTCCAGCTCCCAAATGAACTAAGCTGGGTATCCTAGACTAGGTAGATATTAACAAAGCAGGCAGGAGCCACCTTCCCATCATTGAAGTTGGAAAAGCACTCTAAGATCATCAAATCCAATTGTTAACCCAGCACTGCCAAGCCACCACCAACCCATGTTCCCCAGTGCCACTTCCTTTCCCTAAAGTCACTGGTGTTTCTCTGTCCATGCTGGATTCTCCCTCCCACAAGCTACAGAAAAGAGGCATTTTCAAACCTTTCCTGCTTTTGTGGTCCTTGCGAAATCAGGGCCATTTCCTGCACCTCAATCCTTGCCTTCTTCCAGCTCCTCCACTGAGCAAATGGTCACCATTTGCTTCAGGTCCCTGACATCCCTGGTGAAAATAATATCCCCCAGGTGTCCCATGGAAACCTGGCAGGGAAAAAGGCCCTGCAGAGCCCAGGGATGGTCTTTATCTCCCAGGTAAAATCTGAGAACTCCTCTGCAGCTCAGCTTCCCAAAGCAATCCCAGATGTCAGATAAGGACCATTTCCAGCACCCTGGGAGGATTCAACTTGCCTTTACTATTTATTTCCTGTTTCCCCCTTGCTGACTCTTCCCAGGTTCAGCTGCCTGGATTGCATTAAGAGGTTCCCCTCACTATTCCCCTGTTCCCCTCACCATTCCCCATCCCTGGGGGTTTTCTGGTTCAGCAGAGAATAATTCCAGCATCAGCTCTCTCTGGATATCACTTGTCCAAGGGAATCCCTTCCCTGTGCTCAGCCCCTCACCAAGGGGGTGACAGGGGTAGGGACCATGACTCTGAGTCCCTTCCCTGTAGAGACTTCCAGCTTCAGTATCAAGGTGTTCCAGCTTATTGAGGGACAAGAAAATGACCGTGGGATCAATGAGGCTTTATTCATTAAATCACAGAATGGTTTGGGTTGGAAGGAAACTTCAAGGTGATCCAGTTCCAGCTCCGGCCAAGGGCAGGGACACCTCCCACTAGATCAGAGCAGGATCTCTGCAAAATCCCCTCTTCTGCTGAGGAGTTTGCTGAGTGCCCATGGGTGTTTTCTCTTCTGGGGCTTGTCCTGTCTCTCTGTGCAGCCTCCAGTGAAAATCGAGCCCTTCCAGGATCCAGTTCATCCCATTACAGCCCCACTGGCTCAGACAGATCAGACTGAGAGAGGGAAATGCTGTTTCCTCTGGCTGGCTCCAGGGAGGAGCTCACCCAGCTGCAGAGCATTGCACTGTGCCTTTCCCAAGGCAGGTGGGATGAATCCCAGCAGTGGATCTTCCCTGACCTTTTTTTGCTGTAATTGTTTTAGGAAAACTCTCGTTACACACACAGCAGAGCCCTGAACTTCTCTGCCATGTGCTGTGTGTTCCCACAGCACAGTAAGCATTTGGGAGGAAAGCAGGAATCAATTTGGTCTTTTGCCTTCAGCTAAGACATTCAAGGGGAAAAAACTGAGAAAACAACAGTTTTATTAATATTGTTTTTTATTATTATTATTTACCCCATTGAATTTCCTGCCTTCTCATAAATTCTAGTGGGAAAAGTACTCACTGACCTTATAACTCCCCAAACCAAACATGATGCCAAGACTTCTCCACAGGCCAGCTTTCCTTCAGTTTGCCATATGGGATGCAGCCCTCGTTCCTACAACACATGCAGGCAGGTCAGCACTTAGTCACAACTCATGACACACGAACATGTTGTGGGCAGGAACATGACAAGCAGAAAACACCAGCAGGCATCGTGTTTTTCCTGGCTACATCTGTGCTAGTAAATAAAAGGAGGCCAAGGTGGAGTACCAGGCTCTGTGCTGAGTTGTCTGTGGTGTTTAGCACTGTTAGCAGGCCCCCAGCACAATTTTGGATGATTTTGTCCCAGAAAATGGCCAGGAACAGCTTGGGATGAGCATCTATCATGGATTTTTTTTCCCTTCATGGATAAAAATGCATCCAGTCTGGCTCTCTCTGTCCCATAGGCTCTAAGACACTGGCTTCAGAGGGCCAAATATACAGAACTAGACCCAAAAATACTGGGAAGAGGTCTGCTGGGTCAGGAGGTGTTTGTGAAAAAAATGTTGGCAAAGGAGGTGCTTTAAAGGTTCAGTCTGTTCTGACTGTGAGAGTGTGGTGTTTCCTTGTTTGGGGCTGGTGGGGGAAGAGAATGAGCCCTAAGAAATGGCCTGAAGTTGGATTTAAGTTTTGAAATACAGAGTTTGGGGGCAGAGAGAGTACGTCAGAGGGAAATCTACCCACTGGAAAAAGTGCTCTAACCCAGCACATCCCAGCTTTGTCTCAGACCCCAAAATACAGACCCTGAGGTGCCATCAGCACCTGTTCTCCTCTGGAATGTTATGGACCAGAACCACAGGTGTGGGATTGAGCGAGGTCTCAAGTCCTGGATCAGGACTGGTGGCCCTGAGTTGGGTCTTGCTCACCTGCAGGCAGCTCTCAGCCCTTGGGAAGAGCCGGATGGAAAATCTCCAGGGCTGCTCGGGGTCACCACGCCATGGCTGTGGCCCCGTGCTCTGTCTTGGTGATGAATGACTCAGGAAGGAGAAGTGCAGATGCTGATCCTATCACATTAATGGCACACAAGTTTGCTCTGTGCTTTCCCAGTGCTTCAGCCGAGCCAGAATCCAGGGAAACTGGCTCATAAACCTGCCCTGCTTTGCATTAGCAAAGGCAATCTGATTAAATCCCAGCAGGAGCAGGACACAGCTCCCAACTCCAGCTCAACTTCCACATCAGAGGCCCCTGGTGAATGGGATCCAGAAGAGGCAGCTGTGAGTTATGGGGCTGGAATTCCATCAAGGGCTTGTGGGGAGGTCACAAACCACCAAAGAGCTCTCAGAGCCTCCCCCCACCCCTTTTCCCTTCCCGTGCACCATCCCCAAACAGAATTACAGCCCCATCATTCAAAGGGGGTCTGTTTGTCTGCACAGGACACGTGCAAGGAGCCGTCTGGGGCTGTAAATTCATCCCTTTTCCTGCTGTGCTTCCATCTTCACAGGATGGGGCTTCCAGGCTTCACCCAGGGCTCCTCACATTCCCCACCCATCCAAGCTTCATCTCCTTTCTCCTTCTTTCCCTTCTTAACAGAGACATAAAAGCAGTGGTGTCCCACACTGCTGACCACTCACACCCAACCCCCTTCCCTGCACCCTGCAGAGTGAGGGCAGCACCCACTCTACTCCTCAATCCCATTTATCCACAACCCATCCCCTGTCCCGAGCCAGACTGCAAACATCCAACCCACATTAAACCCCCTCACTGGAAACATGCCCTGGTTCTTTTCAAGTTCGGCCACACAGTGATTCTCCCTTAATTGCATTATTTTTGATGGTTTAGGGGACAAGGAGGGGCTTGGGGATGCCCCTTTATAATTTTGCTGGAATTTACATGCAGGTGTTTACAAGCAGAAAGCCAGTCTGGAATATTTCAGCATTATGAGTTAGATAAAGGCAAGTGATTCCAACCTTCTTCTGCTTGTGGGGTGTTCTGGGCACCCTGGGCTTCAGAGGTGCTCCAAGGTTTCCCTTCAATTGTTGACAAACCAGACTGAAAATCCTTTGGGAGTTAAAGCTGGGCAGCATCATAAAATACCCTCAGCACTAATTCAGCAGAAGGAAAGTAAAGTCCAGAAAGGAAGGATTTTCTAGGCTCAGGCACAAAGCTGAAATTAGAAAATGCTGGTCACTCCATCTCTTCTACCAAACTTGCTGGTCGGGCTGCATAAGTAAGATAAAATCAGGTTTGGGCACTTCACATTTTCTCAATATCCCTTTTTCTCCTTCCACCAGAATTTTTACAACCTCCTGCATTCAGGAATTTGGTGTGAGAGGTCAAGAAGCAGGACCTGGAAGTGCTGGACATCCCAACATGAGGAATGACAGGGCAGCATTGCTCAGTGGCTCAGGGATTTCTGTACCTCCTCTGTCATTTTTTGTGACCCTTCATGTATTTTATGATATAAATAATCATTGACCCCCTTGGAGACAGGAGAGAGTTGTACCCATGTCATACCACAGTGAACCAGCAACAATTTTGCTGTGTTTGTTTAAATTTAAATGCTCTCGTGAGTTTAAAGCTGGAAAGCCAAAGGGTTTGTAGTGCTCTGACTTAGGCAGCAGCTCCAGAACACTTGGAATTGTTTTTCCTGACAAGTGGCACAAATTTTGAGGATATCTTGTGCTCCTGACCCTGAAAACAGCACTCTGGGCAGGTTCTTTTACCAGTCAAAAACACAGATAAGGTCGTTTATGGGCTTTAATCCATACAACAAATCCCAAAATGTCATGGGGCAAAACGACTGGGAAAAAATGGATTTTAAAACAACTCTGAACTCTTAAAAAGCCAACTGATAAGAAACCAGCAAGAGTCTTGGAGAACCCCAGCAGAAAAATGCTCTGTAATCTGGATTGTGCCCTGGGATCAGCAGTGTGGGGTTTCATGTGTATTTATAAATTCTTTAACTACTAAGATTACCCCATGTAATATTTGATAATTCAGCCCCTTTGGGAAGTTGACTGTAAGGGAAAGGAATAAAAGAAATAAAACATTGTTCCAGATTTGTGGCCTGGGGAATTATCTTAGAGGCTTGTTTTGGTTTACTTTTTTTGCCTTGCTATTTCTTGCCCCCCTCCCCCTTTGGAAATCTATCATTTTTCTTCCTTAGGACAGAATTTCAATTAGCAGATGGATAATGCCATCGGGAGGCACTGAATATCCTTGGAGATAAATCTAGCTGGGAATTGTCAATGCAATATCTGAAGCAACCTGACAGCAGAGGTCCTGTAAAGCTTAGATTACTCTTAAAAATAATTTTAAAAACCCCAAAAAACAACAATAATCAGTGTGCCTTTCAGAGAGGGAATGAAAAGGGTGGGAAGGAGGTTGTTTTTTGAATTGCTACGTTCATTTGCAAAAGAGGATGATGAAAGAAAAAAGAGTGTATTAGGGAGACCCAAACTGCTGCATCTGGCTGAGGAAATGTCTAGATGAACTTCTAGGCACACCTACAAGCACCTTTAAACCTCCTGGATATTTTCATCAGCCAGCTGAAAGTTTCATGTTGAACCTTCCCTTATGAGAGGGTTGAAAGGGACCCATGAGATCTGCAGGAACCCATGTGGGGTGGAGGACATGGAGACAGACCTAGAGCAGTCCTGAGCACACAGGAGCATTCATTTGATGTTTTCTTATTCTTATTCTTAAAAAAATGGGATTTTAAAGGTAAGGCAGTGTTCCCTCTGGGAGAGGTGGGATTGTTCAGCCTGGAGAAAGTAAAGCTCCAGGGAAAACCAATAAAACCTTCCAGTGCCTGAAGGGGCTATGAGAGGGAACTTTGATAAGGGCATGGAGTGACAGTACAAGAGCAATGTTTTTGAAATGACCAGGGGCAGGTTTGGATTAGATATCAGGAAGAAATTCTTTCCTGTGAGGGTGGGCAGGCCCTGGCACAGGGTGTCCAGAGCTGTGGCTGCCCCTGGATCTTTGGAGTCCAAGGTTGGACAGGGCTTGGAGCAGCCTTGGACAGTGGAAGGCATCCCTGCCCATGGCAGGGGGTGGGCTGATCTTTAAGATCCTTTCCAACTGAAAACATTCCATCATTTTGTGATTCATTCCACGCCCTGTGGCCAGGATGATGTGACACAGCTCTGCCTTCACCTGCTCACTGCTGACCTCTCCCCTGCACCTGAGGAGCTCCCCTGCCTTAGATCCCCAGAAACAGCCTGAAGAACTTGCCTGTGACTGCTGCCTGAACTGGGGGACTGGAGGATCTCTTGAAAGCCTTCAGACATCAGACACACATGGCCCTAATTCCTCCAAGCCCCTTTATCTGCTCACATCTGGTTGTCTTCAACACAATCTGTTTGCTTCAGCACAGCTGGGGTTAGGGTCCCGCTGAGAAAACTCCTCTAATCAATTCCAGGGGCTCAAAGGAGCCCTGGATGCTCCTTGGCAGATGGCTTCAGATCAGCTGGGACCATTTAAAAGGTGGCACCACCCAGCCAAAGTGGCTCCAGAGTCACTGAGTGGTGTGGGTTGGAAGGGACCTTAAAGATCCTCGAGTTCCAGCACCCTGCAGGGACACCTGGAGGAGGAAGCAAATATTCTGATATCACCAAAGGAACCTCTGCAGGCCTTGCCTTCTGTGAAGAAGGGCATTTATGGATGTGTTCTGTGGCATTAGAAGTCATCAAGAGGTAGGAGTTGAGGTCTGCACTCCAGGTCTGCAAGACCATCTATGCACAATCTATTCTCCATCATTCAGAAATCTGAATCCAGACAAAAATGACAAAGAAAATAAAATATATATTTTTGAACTATGGGCTGACCCTAAGACATTTTACATAACCAGTTTATGACAGATTTGGAGTTTAAAATTATATTTTTTTTTCAGTCGCTGTTGCAACTGAATGAGAATTTTCACACTAGAAACATTGGCTTTCAACTCCTTCTCTTTTTTTTAAATAAAACAACTTGCTTGAGAGTGGGATTTCTGCAGTAAGGTGAGTGTTTGTACCACTGCCAATATCTCCTTTAAATATTTTCAGGATAAATACCTGCAACAGAAAAGTGTGCACAGCTCCAGGCACCTGGCCAATGTCTTTAAATATTCACAATTAGCAAAAAGAAAAGAGAAAAAAACCCCCAGCTTTCCAGTTGGGAAGCAGAAACAAAAATCATAATTAAAACATTAAATCATTGCTTTTCGCAGCAATTTGGACCCTAAAAATACTGTTCACAGAAATGCTGGAAAACATGTGACTTGATGAGGACTGTGAGATAATTCACAGGAAAAAAGGCAAATTCTCAGTCTGGGGATGAGTTAAACCTCAAAAATAATCTGTGCAGTCCCACAGTTCAAGGCTGCGTGGGGCCAGCAGCAGTTTTTGCAGGATGAACTCTTCCCTGAGACTTTTCTCAGGGTTAGATTTTGGCTTCTTGAAGAACAGCAGGTATTTCCTTGTGATGGGATGGGAATCCCTCTGCATCTTCATCTCAAAGGAGTGAGGACAAAGAGTGACTCAAAATAGTGGCATCAAAGGGGAGGAAACCACCTGCAAGCACACACATTATTCTGGAGAGATGCTGTCAGCAGCAGCAGATTGAAGATTTGGGGTTCCCCACACGCCTACTGAGCAGGTTTTTGGGACCTCTGCTTTGGTTTAAGCCCATATTAACCCTTCAAGCTCTGAGGAGAGCTCAGCTCAGCCATCATTGCTTCCTGGTCCTGCTGGTGACTTCCCTGCACTGAGAAAAATCTCCCATTTTTCTCTTTCTCAGCATCATGAAGAGATGGAAAACCCCAAAAGTCTTTCTAAAACCACAAGGCCAATAAGTGTTGGTGAAGCAATATTTCCTTTTCCAGTCATAACATGATCTTGGGGGAAAAAAAATCCCATTTCTGCCTTTATCCACCTGTACAGAGATAACTCCAGAAACATCCAATGGGAATATCCACGTGTCACCTGCAGTTTGAGCCTGGCAGGACTGAAATACCTCAGCTCCTCTCCTCCCCTTGCTGCTGTGGGCTCAGCAATGCATGGCAGCACCTCTCAAACTCGATTTATTTCAAGCACAAGTAGCCCTGATGGATTAAGGTGCCCTAAGACACCAGCAAACAGTTTTGGGATGTGGGAAAGGAGCTGGGCCATCCTCAGGCACCAAAGCCAAGCTGGCTTGACCGTGGACTCCAAACTTGCCAACCATCAGCACCACAAAGATTCCAGGTGAAGCTGCCCTGGAGAAAAGTCACGGCCAGTCCTCTGAGGCCCAAAAATGTCCCTGGTTCACCCTGGAGAGACCCAGGTGAAGGTGACCTGGTGAGGGAAGGAAGATGAGTCCACAGGCACCCAAATGAGGAATCTGCCCCAGGGGCTGTGTCTCAGGGAAGGGAAGGGAAGGGAAGAAGGGAAGGGAAGGGAAGGGAAGGGAAGGGAAGGGAAGGGAAGGGAAGAGGAAGGGAAGGGAAGGGAAGGGAAGGGAAGGGAAGGGAAGGGAAAGGAAGGGAAGGAAGGGAAGGAAGGGAAGAAGGGAAGGGAAGGAAGGAAAGGGAAAGGAAAGAAAGGAAGGTTTGCACCTGTTCCACTTGCCCAAGGGGGGAATTATGCAAGCCTCAGAAGCAGCAAGTCAAGATCAAAGGGAGAAAATTGGGAAAAGAGAGAAGAATGGAGAAGTGGGAATAATTTATGCTAGGGTAGTGCTCCAGGGCTTGCTCTTCTGCTAAAGCTTTCAAGTCCACAGCACGCTGTGGAAAGCAGGTTTTCTTCTCTTCCTTGTCTTGTGAACTGCTCTCTTCTCTCTCCCTTGGCCTGGACACGTGAGGTGCTGGAATAGAATTAAAAATATCCCAGCTGGGCTGGTGCCAGTATTTGGAGTTAGGTAGGGCAGACCACCTGCCTTCTCCTGGTTCCCAGGTGGGCCTGAGCCACACGAGATGGCCATCAGTAAGAGAGAAAAATGAAATTCTTATTGCACATCTTGTTTATTCACTGTGTTTTCATCCTGTTTTGGGCTCAGAGGAACCTCCCCACTTCAGCTGGATTATTGAATCAGATGGATTCAAGAGGGCTAAAAACACCAGCAGCCCCACCCAGGGCTGGTAAAGGAGACATGGGAAACACAGGATGCAGGAACCTGTGGTTCTGCAGAAGCACCTGGGGCTGGGCAGATAATTCAGGCTGTTGGAAATTATTTAAGAGGTGAAATCTAAGATTTATCCCTCCCCCTCTCTTCCTCTGCCATGGATGGTTTTACAGGGGTGAACAACAGGAAAAAGGAGAAGGCAAATACAGCTCACAATACTCAGCACTGAGAAAGTGACAGGGCTAAGCAGCACTTTTTGGAAGCAAAATAATATTATGAAGCATAACATTTTGTAATAAAAAGTTCTGCTTCCAGCTTTGCCAGGTTCTCCCTTTAGCTGCCCACCAGCTTTGCTCTCTGCCCAGGGAAGGAGCAGAGCAGAGGGCTCTCCCTTCCTGCTGCAGGGCTTGTATATTGGAAACACTGCCTGCACTTGCACCAGGGGATCTGTCCTAACTCAGTGCTCACAGCCCAAGAAAATTGCCAGGGATGGGTGATGGCTGAGAGAAACCCTGTGGGGACCACGAAGATGACAGCAGCAATATTGAAGAGAGCGTGTCTGGCTTCCCACTTCAGTCTCAAGTCTGCTTTACCTTGGTAAACAAAAAAATCTGTTTATTTCCCAAGGAGGAAGAAGAGATAAGTGATTTGGACCAACATATATTCAGGGTTTGCTAATAAATTGCCTCAGAAGTTTGCCTGCAGAATGATTTTATACTTTTTAGGTAGATCCACGATATTTGCAAGATCACCTTAGACCCAAGCTCTCAGTGGCAATGAAGAGAGACAATTCCCCAAAGGAGCCCAGACTCAGCTGTGGCACAAGTGGAAGCAAACAGGCTCCTAATGACTGATTGCCTGAAATATGTTCATTATCCCTTGGGAACATCAGCTTGCAGCAGCAGAGCTCGTGGTCTTGGAGTCCTCCAAGCCAGCAGAGCGAGAGACAGGCTGGGTGGGAGGGAGGTAGGGCACAGCTCAGGTGATGGGGTCACACTTGGGTGGCACCAGCTGGGCAGACATTATTTTTTTGGGTGCTACAAGCTGTGTCTTTTGGGTGTCTGGAGCAGAATCCAGCTCTCTGCAAGGCCTTTGGTGTTCAGTGCTCTCCCAGCAGCAAACCCAGAATATTTTCCTTCTGCTGGTCGCTGACAATTTCACAAGGCACATTCTTTACCTCTGAACCATGTCTCCCCACATATAATCAGAATTATAATGTACATGTCATTCCTCCATCTACTACGTCCTTAACTGGGTGGTTTTTTGCACAGCTTTCAAGGGTTTCCAGCACAGCAAACTGTTTTTATTATCATGCTCTTAAATTGGGCACAAGTGTTTCATGTGCTTTCAAATTTACAGCACATCACAAGCCTCAGTTCTGTAACTGACAGGGCTTAAACCTGAACGAAATTAACAGGACTACACATATCAACCAGGTGCTGAAATATTTGGGTAGTGATTTATAAAAGCCAACAAAAACAACATTTCTGCTTTCAGGGCGTTAGTAGTACTTGAAGGGAGGAGCAGCATTTTGGTGTCTAGAGAAAATCAAGGGTGAATCTCAAATATCATCTAGAAAAGGAAAATTTGGGGATGACAAGATTGGGGAAAATGCCAAGAAGCATCTTTCTTGCTGGTGTCAGGTTAATCACAACTTCCTAGGGTGTCATGAAAGAACAGGGAGCTGGAAGAGGTGTCTGTGCTGCTGGTGTGGTGTTTCAGCCAGGAGCCAGCCCCGCTCTGGCTCTGATTAGTGCCTGTAAGTGCTGTTATTATCATTAACAACAATCAGGATCCCCAAAACGGGGGCTGCTGCTGCTGCTCTGCTGTTGCTTGTACAGGAGAGGCAAAGAAGACAGACTTTCTAGAAGGGAGTGTAATGTCCTTGTAAAGGACATTTTACAAGAGGTTTTGAGCTGAAATAAATAAGTTTAGATTGGATATTAGGAAGAAATTTTTCCCTGTTGAGGTGGTGAGGCCCCCAGAGAAGCTGTGGCTGCCCCTGGATCCCTGGAATATCCAAGGGCAGGGCTTGGAGAAACCTGGGATGATGGAAGATGTCCCTGCCCATGGCAGGGGGTGACACTGGGTGACCTTTAAAGTCCCTTCTGACCCAAACCATTCCATGATTCTGTGATAAATGACTCACAAATTACACAAACTCATCTCACCACGAAGGCTTTGCCATCCTCTCTTCAAAAAGTTGAAGGAACACAGGGCTCTTGCAGCCAGCTTTAAGCAAGCTAACGTGGCATCAGGAACTTTCAGACTTCTGTGGCTTTGTGCTTGCTAAGATCACCTCCAGGTGCTGGTTCTCCAAACTCTCTGCAGCCTACACGTGTCAGATCAGTCCCACCAATTCTTCACAAATGAACAATCCTAGGACTGTTAGGGAGATTCTTACAGCCATAATTTCCCCAGGTGTTGCTCCCTTCACCACATGGTGCTAAATTATCCCCACAGCTCTTGATCCCACAAAAAGCTCCCACACACTTCCAGAGCTGTGTCAGGTGTTTTGAACTGCAAAAAGCAGAGTGAAAATAATAATTCTGCCTTTAGGCCACAGAGTGACAAAACCAAGTGCTCTGTTAGGGAAAGGTCTTTACCAAAATACGTGGATGTGACCTTTCTGCACCACGGCCACCCTCCCTGGGACAAATGCTTCCAACTTTGTGCTTTCACCACAACAAGCACAGCTGGATTTATTGGGCATTCTGGCTTATCAAGGCACTGACAACTCGCAGCAACTGGCTCTTATCAGTCTGTGAATCCACCTGCCTCCGTGTGGGGCTGGGATAGGGCCAGACCCATCATTTCCTGATCTAATTAGTGACGTTGTTACCTCTCTTCATTCCTTTCTCCATTCCTGGCACCTACCTGGCTGCAGCACTTCCCCAGCTCTGTTTCATCCCAGCACCTCCAGGAGTTTTTCCCTCTCCCGCCCCTATTCCCTGCACCTCCAGCAGCCTCCTTGTCCTGGTTTAGGACAAATTTGGGAAGAAACCCCTGAATGGGGTTCCTCTAGAAAGCAAATCCAAATGGGCCCTCCCCCAACTGGCTCAGGAAAAAAAGATTTCCTTGGAGAAAAGTGAAAAAATTGTTAATTTAACAGGCAAATCACTCCCCAGCACGAGTGAACAATACTAAACAACAAAACCTCTCTCTGCTCTGCAGAGATGATGAATTCAGAAAGTCTCTCCCATGGTTTGTAGCTGGGCTCCCTCAGGCTGTGTCAGCCCCTCGGCTCTGGGGAATGCTGGGACACAGGGCAGAGATCCTGGGGCTCTGCTGGGTTTAGTCCAGAGCAGGGTCAAACAGCTCCAAGGAAAAGGGAAAAAACCACAGACCAGAGAACAACTCTGCCTCAGCTAGCCAAAGACTAACAATAAAAAGCCAAGGAGAGCTCTGCAGACAGCACAGGCTGAGTGTGAAGGGAAGCTGCAAACTCTGATCTTTGTGTTCTGAAATCAACAGCCTCAAGCATTGCACCGCCTCTCCCTCACTCCCAGATCCAGTTTTAAAAGTGCAAAACTTATTTCTGAGCGAAGCAGACGAATGGGGATACAATTCAGCACCAGCCCAGGACATTCCACCCCTTATCCCCACATTATCGAGCTGCTTCCAACACTAACACATATTCTGACTCTACACACATCAATACAGTACACAGCCCTATACAGACAGTGGCAGTGACACTCAGCACGCAGTGATATTTACACGTAGTTCTCACCCAACAATCAGATCTCCCCGTGGTACACATCGTGTTGTTCCATCTTTTTGCATGGTTCCTGAATGCCCATTCTCCAGGGAATGCCCTTTCCTGGGGGAGGCACCTTCCCCAGCTCCACAGCACGCTGCAGGTGATGTCCCTGGGTAGTCAGGGATGGACCTTGCCTCCTTCCCCCACAGATCCTTCACTCCCTGTTCATTCCTTCCCTCAACCCTCTGAGCAGGTTTCTGGGAGTCCCTGGCTGGGGACAAGCTGAGCTGTGCCATCATCCATCACGGTGACACACACACTGTGGAAAGGCTTGGTGACACAGAGCCAGGGCTCATGGCCCGAGGCACTGCTCGCCTTCACTCCCAGCTGCTTTGGGAGCCCTCCCAGGTGCCAATTCCAGCTCCCTGCAGCCCCTGAAGGGAGGATGAGGTGGTTGAAGGTTGTAATGGTGGAGCTTGGGAACAAAGCTGCCGACAGCTCTTTGGTTGTGCCACGATCAAGACACAGTGACTTTGAAACCCCTGCTGTGTGCCCCAGAGCTCTGCCCAGAACCCAGGGCTTCTCATGGGTGACCGTTTCTCCTCCAGCATGGAATGGCCACAGCTCTGCTCTGGTTCATCTAAGGAGAGGGAATAAGCATGGCATCAAAGTTTGGAGCAAAGCTGTTACCTAGAAATTGTATTTTAGATCTGGGAATATCTCTTCTCCCTGAAGTTGGGTGTCACTGTCCTCCCATGGATTATCCCATGGTATTTCTCTCTGGTTCTGGATGCCTGTTCACCTCTGAAGGCAGCAGGAAATACCAACGGGACCAGGAGGAGTCTGGCTGGCTGAATCTGGTCTTTGTTTTCTGTGGCTTTGCCTTCACAGAGAGCCAGAAACCCTTTCTTTTGCTCCCTATTTTATTTCCTTCTTCCACAGCCTTCAGATAAATGCTGTTATACAACCTTTATTTCTTAAATGGCCTGTCTTGCAGAGGGAGAGATGATCTTGTCAAAACTGAATAAAACCCCATTTTCACCATGAATCTGTGAGGTAAAAAAAAATGTGAGGGAACTGTGAAATGCCACGGCACCAAAAAATTGCTGCCTCCACAGCCTGTTCCTGCACTCAGCTCAAGGACTTTGCCTTCCATCATCTCAACCCCTGGGAGTTAACCTGATCATCACTGCTGGCACTTCCCCTGACATGTTCACTGATGGATTTGCTGCCCCTCACTTGCACAGACACATTGGTTATTCCTAACCTGGAATATTAGGAATATCTGGGCTGGGATGGATCCCTTGCAATTCCATCCTTTGCAGAGGCTCAGAAAGGAGAAGTCTTTAAGGGATGCCAAGAATTGAGTGAATCTTATTTGTCTGAGGTAAAACCACAGAGGTTGCTTTAATATTCAGGCAGCAAAAATGTTGAGATTTTACACTGAGATCCAGAATAAAAATTACCTGTGTGGGAGTGGGTCTGTAGGACATGGAGCCATCACTGTGTTCACCAGACAGCCAAGAGAAGTGTCCATGAAACCACCAGCTGTTCCACCTACCATGAGCCACAGAAGACTCCCCAGTATCTTCAGCTGACATTAAAAGGCTGTGAAACCCGTGAACCCTTCTGTGAAGACAGCTCATAGTGTTCTCAGCCATGGAATTGTTCCAAAAATGAGTGGACATGGCATTTTGTGATCTGGTTCAGTGGGCAGGGTGTTGTTCAGTCACAGATTGGACTTGATGATCTTGGAGGTCTTTTTCCAACCTTAATAATTCTATGATTCTGGGCAGCTCATTGGTGGATCCAATTAATTTTCCTCCCTTTTGCTTTCCTGATGTTGGGACAAAAGCTGGGACCTGTGGGGGCAGCAGACACTCACTGACTGATCCAGCCACGGCAGGGTTTGCTGGGGCTGTAACTGCTTTCTCTTTTCACCTTTTATATGTGTGACATCCCCACCTGCATCCCCATTCTCTGATCCCAAAAGCCAAAGGAACTCCGCTGCCTGTGCTGATTGCTTTGCTCAAACAAAACCAACTTTATTCCAGCCCCAAATTCTGTTTGCATCCCCTTCCAGGCCCACTCACTGCTGTCAAAGCTGGGATTAAGGGAAAAAAAAACAAGGGAGAAGTTAGCAACATTTGAAAGCAATTTAACCAGAGAGTAACTTTTAAATGAAGCCATTTAAGGCCAGATCCTCGCAGCTGTCTGGGTGTCCCTGCTGAGCCCACTGCAAATCAGAGTTCAGGACATCCCTGTCACCCACTGCAGGCTGCCAGGGAAGATGCATTAGCCAGGAACGTCCAGAGCATGATTAATCTCTCCCTCCTCATTCAGATGCTGCTGCAGTTGCCACAGATGTTCAAGAGCCTCCTGGCAGTGACAGATCCCTGCGTGGTCCTGACTCCTTACCAGGCAAGTAATGACAACAGCCACAGATTCCCAGGGCTGTGTCAGCTGGATTTTATGGGGTTTTTAACTCCTCTGGAAAGTTCTGTGTATTTTCTGGGACGTCTCTTTATGAGTTGTGATGTGTTTGAGTCACATGTTGGCTCTTTCCCACAGCTCACTGGGGTGGACTGGAGGTCTGGGACAAACATCCCCCTCTCCCATCATCCCAGCCTGGGACTTCCCAGTGGAGAAGGAGGAGGAAGGTCATGTCAGAACAACAGGATCCACAAGGAGGGGAGCCAAGGATCTGTATTTTACCTCCAACCATTGTTTTGTTTTTAGGGAGAGCTGCTCAGTCCTGCAGGAAGCTTTGCTTTCCTTGCTTTGCCCTTCCTGGCATGGGAGCACAGCTGAGAACCTGCTCTGGGGCTGAGCCTGCACCTCCTGGGAGCCCAGGGAACCAAGCACAAGGGGGGAGAAGCCAAAGGGTTAAAAGAATTAGGAGTTAGGGATATAGCTAGCTATAGTTTAGCTAAGCTTTATAGCTAAGACATAAACAATACAGCATATAGCAACAGCTAGTGAAATAGAAGCAGTAAAATTTTGAGTAAAACTTAAGGGAATTAAGAGAAGAAACTAAGGGTTTAATCATTAGTATATGGGTATAACAGGAACAAATAGAGAGAAGACAATTTATTATGTATTTGATTTGGTTATGTTTTTTTTTTTTTTAAACAATAGAAGTATACTTAGCATTGTAAAAGAAACCCAAGAAAAGCACCTGGCTTTTTGATGCTTGAAGCCAAGAGAAAACCTGGATCATAACCAAGGTGTCACAAAGACCTGGCAATGGGATAAAGTGATGAGGAAGACTCCAGTTTCATCCCATGACCCCACTGACCCAAATCAAAGAAGACCCCTGACCCAATTAAAAACAGAACTGTGCAATCACAATAAACGTCCAACTAATTTTCATACAGAGCAGGGACAGGTGAGGAATGTGTATAGGCATTTCAGAGAATTCTCTGAATATGTAAACCCTTTGGAAATATATAGGGACCTGATGCTTTGGAAATGTGCACATGTCTTTGGAAGATTACTTCCCATGTGTCCAGCTGCAGTTAACAAACTTACAAATCTTTCAGCTGCAATAAGTTGAAAGGTTTTATTTGTCCCTGACACCTTTAGTGCAGCAGCTGGGGGAAGGGGAAGTACCCAGTTCTTCAGGGCGTGTGACAACCACAGAATCACTGAGCAGTTTGGGTTGGAAGGGACAAGAAAGACCAACCCTGCCATGGGCAGGGATGCCACCCACTATCCCAGATTGCTCCAAGCCCCATCCAAAGTGGATGAACACTTCCAGGGCTGGAGCAGCCACAGCTTCTCTGGGCAGAATTCTCCTTACTGCTCAGTGAGTTCTCAGGATGCCCCTTACTGCCCTCGGGTTTGCTTTCCCTGTCCAGAAACACAGGTTCTGCCCTGCAAGGTGAGATTCTTTGGTATTAAAACCAGAAGATTCCTGTCTGACCTCCAGAGAAATCTGACCACTCTGTCTTAGCCTGGTACAGAGGCAGGCAAAGTTTTTAGCTCATTCTTTAAAGGTCTCAAGGGCAGGACTTATCGACTTATCTCCCTCCTTGCCCAAGATAATTCATTTTGCTGATGATCCAACCCACAAAAAAAAAAAAAAAAAAAAAAAAAAAAAAAAAAAAAAAAAGCCAAGAAACAACATGACAAGTTTGTTTCAGACTTTCATTTTAAATTTTCCACCTTCATTCATTTTCCACCTTCCCCTTCATGCCATCAAATCTCATTCTGCATTTGTCTGCCAGCTGCGTTCAGACAGTGCTGACAAGAGCCTTCAAAGGAAAACCCTTCAGCTCCTCCTCCTCAAGTACAACCCTGTTTACAAATCAGCAATGAACTTATTTGTGTAGCATTACAGAGCTGCAACCCCTGCTTGGCAGACAGAAAGTCACTCAGAATTCTTCCTGCTTCTCGTATTATATCCAGCAAGGTGTATCCCACTGTCAGAGATGAAATCTTGGCAGCAACCATGAGAAAAATTACTCCCCACACCGCAGTGGCCATGCAAGCCTGAAATGTGAGGAATGTCATGTGCATATAAAATACTCCTGGGCTCTGTGGATAAAATCCTGATGTGCAGAGAGGCAGCTGTGAAGCAGAAAGACTCCAGCAGGTCCCGAGACCCTGAGTCTCCTTTTCTGTGGATGTTGCTGCCTTTCAGCTCACTCTTAGCTCTCATTCAAAGGGGAAAATATCCACAGGGCTCATCCAACCTGCTTTTAGCCAGATCCAGGACATGTGGCTGCATCCCATCCTTGGCACTCTTTAGGGTCAGAACTTTTGGGTCCTAAATCAAGAAGCCTTATGCGCTCCCCAGGTTGCAGAGGCACTGAGGGTGATTAGCCCAAAAGGAGGTGCCCATCTTATGCTTTACATTGAAAGAAAGTAGGTTTAGCTTGGGTTTTAGGAAGAAATTGCTGCCTGTGAGGGTGGTGAGACCCTGGCACAGGGTGCCCAGAGAAGCTGGGGCTGGAAGTGTCCAAGGCCAGGTTGGACAGGGCTTGGAGCAACCTGGGATAGTGGGAGGTGTCCCTGCCCATGGCAGGGGAGTTGTAATCAGGTGATCTTCCTTCCAACCCAAACCATCCTGTGATTCTGTGATTCTGTGATTCCATCATTCTGTGCCCACAGCCAGCCAGAGAAATTCCAGGCAGCTCCTGGGTTTGCAGAGAAACCCCTCAGTGGTGCAGCAGATGAAAACAGAGCCTGCAGCATCTGCAGAGGGGAGGGCCCCACGTCTCCAAGGCACAGCTGTCTCCACTCCTCTCAGGGGGCTGCTATCTCCAAGCTCTGGTACAAGCCATGATTGCCAGGTGCTTTGATGCTGATTAAAAAATGCATAAAAGGAAATCCCTGAGAGCCAAAGTTGTTCTGGCACCGTTTCCTTATGGTACGAGATGTGATGGATCCCGTCTCAGGTGGATCTTGGGAATAATATCCAGCCTCTCCCATCTGTCTTCCACTCCCATATATCCCCTGATAACTCTTCCTCTATAACTGCTGTGAAATTGAGTTTCTTTGCAGGTCAGCACAATCTCTTCTCGTGTTGGTGAGGAGGTAAATACAGAGTGCGATTTGGGACATGCGTGTTCTATAAATGAACTTTTCCTGGGAACAAGCATGGGAAGGGCTGACCAGGTGATTGAGGGCAGCAAGGCATGCTTGAGGAGAGGAGATTCACCACATTTCATTTCCTGAAGGAAACTATCACTCAGAAAATCCCACTGGACTGCATAAAAAACAAGGGAAGGTGATAAAACCTCTTTAGACAAGTGACAGGAAGGGCAGGACTGACACCAGGAACATATAAAGAGAGAGGTCAGAGAGCTCATGGATAAATTTGGGCTGATAAGTAAGAAAAATCAGTCAAACCATAAGAACCAGAAGTTTTAGAGAGCTATCAGAGGAGTTAGAGTAATAAACCAAGCGTCTTAAATGAATCTTAATGCCTTTTTTAAAAAAGGTTTTATAGCATAGCTATCAAAAACAGCACAGGATTGAGGCATCTCACCTGGCCTTGTGTCCCTAATCCCACCCCTCTTTACTCCATCTTCTGTTTCCATGCAGAAATGCACAATAAAGGAGCCAGAGACTCCACAGCAGCCAAGCCCAGCCTGGGTGAGCTCAGCCCAAAGCAGGGCTTGGGTTTAGCACCGAGCCTTGGGAGGAGGGAGCAGGTGGAAGCACCTCCCATCCCAGACAGTCCTGATTAATGCTGGCAGCCAGAGGGACTCAAAGGGACAACTTCCTAACTCCCAGGCCACCACTCTCACCATCCTTTAACATCCAGGAGAGGATGGATCCACGAGGATCCACGAGGGGATCTGGCTGAAAAGTGTGAGTGCCAGGGTGAGCAGCGTTTATGGGCCAGCTCCAACCTGGCCAGCCCAGCCCGCAGCCCCATGCCCACTGCCCTGCTCCCAGAGCTGCCACACGCCCTGCCAAACCTTCCCCCAGCCCCTCAGGAGTGCTCCTGCTTCCCTGCAACACGAGTTTTCCTGCTTGTTGCTGGGTTTTAAAGACAGCTCTCCTTCCCCTGACCTCTGCAGTGCCGGCTCATCCATGCAGAGAAAGTGGATGCATATCCCATTATCCCTTGAAGTGTTTTATGGTTTATGTTAAAGCTTTGGGCTCTTTGGAGTTTGGACCCAATTTTAGGATCATGATACCTCTAAGGGGAAAGTGATGGGATGTTATTTGAAAATCACACTAACCATCAGAAGGCAGATAAAAATATTTATTTTATTTATTTATGGAATCTGAACTAGATGGTACAGACAGGAGAAGAATGAAAGGGGAAAAAATGAACAAAGAAATGAACAAAGAAACGCACAAAGCAACCACAAATATACTTAGAATTTAAATGAAGTGAAAACCCATCTTTTTCTCTGAATGGTTCAGCTAGCAGGAGGACAGACATTTCCCTGGCTCCCCACAGAATCCTTACTCCTTGGAGGAGCCCATATCCACTTCTGGGATGTTATGAAGGAGAACTGTTTACAAGGGAGTGAAGTGATAGAAAGTAATGGCTTGAAACTGATAGCAGGCAGGTCTTGATGGGATATAAAAATTAAATTTTTCCCTGTGAGGATGGGGAGGCCCTGGAACAGCCCGGAACAGCTGTGGCTGCCCCTGTATCCCTGGAAGTGTCCCAGGCCAGGCTGGATGGGGCTTGGAGCAGCCTGGGATGGTGGGAGGTGTCCCTGCCCATGGCAGAGGTGGCACTGGATGATCTTTAAGAACCATTCCACCCCAAACCTGTTAAGGATTCTGTGACCAAAATCCAAACTTTTATCCATCAGCTGAAGCAAGGAATCTTCCCACCGTTGTCTCACTCTGGGAATACTGGTGTCAAACATTCAGAAATTACATCTTGAATGATTTTTGTGGAAGCACATGGCTGCACAGACAGGAGAGACATTGATACAGCAGTATCACTTGAACTGGGTGAGATCTACAAGAATAATCCATATGAAGGATGGAGCAACTGGTGGCCCAACCTTGCAAAGGGGTGTCAGTGCCAATTTAACACCAGAGAATCCACTCCTGGAGTCTAAGAGATGCTTGGTCAGGTGCCATGGGCAACATAAGTGACTAAAATTGCTGTTTTTCCCCAAATGCAGCTTAGTTCACATCCCAGCAGGGGCCGTTTCAGCAGCTGGTGGCTTTTCTTGCAGTACCTGAGGCAATCACTGACTACAGATTAATTCAAATAATTTTGAGTCCTCCTTTTCTGCAGTCTGTACTTGGAATCCATTTATTTATCCCATAAGGCAAGAGAAGAATATTTCCCTGGTCAGGCAGGGCTTCACCATGAATTAGACTTGAGTAGAGGAGAAATGCAGCAGGAGGACAAATGTGCAGACCCCACTGCACCCAGGAACTGACCCAGAGCCCTTTTAAATCCATGCTCATAAAGAAAAGACAACCAAACACTGATTTCCTTGTTCAAACGCTGATTTCCTCATTCAACCACTGATTCCCTCATCCAAAACTGATTTCCTTGTCCCTGGTCCCCAGTGCCCAGCCCAGGCACTCCAGAGCTGATATTTTCTGGGCAGTGCCCTTGTCCTCAGGATGTTTGTGACCCCAGGGACCCCCAGCTCAGGGCACAGCAAGCCCAGAGTGTTTAGGTTTTTTTCCCCCAGAAAATAATCCTTACATGCTGCATTTAGGATAAAGCTGACCAGCATCCTTTCCATGAGTATTTAAAGAAATGAGAGAACTGAGGGCTGAAAATAGCCCCCGAGTAAATGTGTTTCAGAGATAGGTTCTTGATGAATGGGATTTTCCTTGCTGAAATCAAATTGTGAAGTCAAGCATTAGAGGACTAAAATCCTTTTCTGTGTTTTCTATTTTGTCATGGTTTGTTTTCTGGTAGGAGTTACCAGTGTGACCAAAGGATTTATCACTTTTTTGTTTTAACTTCACTCTTCAGCGAACTCATTATATCATAAATTCCTTCTCATACAACATCAGACTGTTTTACTTTTATGACTGTGCCATTAAAGAAAAAAAAAAAATCAAAAAACCCCACAACCCAGATCAGCTTTTAACTTTCTGTGAAAAGAAATAAAATCAGTTAGAGTTCCTAAAAGTATCATCTCCATTTTCATCATCCTTCAGGAATATGAAAATTGTAGCTGATCAATTTTCTTCTGCCATAATAGTTAATTTCTAATAACTGGGAAATGTCTTAAGACTCACTCAGGTTATTCAGCCATCCATTTACTGGTGCCATTCCTCAGTGTTTTCATATATTCCACAGTGAAAGCTATTAAGGCTCTTCTGTCATTCTGAAACCTTTTGCTAGATGAGGAAAAGTGAATTAAAAGTTAGTTATATAACCTGCAGAACCAAATGACAACTTAAATATAGCACACTCTGCAGTATATGAATTTAGCAATTAATCTGGAGCTAATATTCCTCTTATTTGTCATTAAATTTGTGGACAAAATGGTTTCTCCCAAGGTTAACATTTTCATTATCATCTGCAAACGCTAGTACATCACCAAAGTTCAAGCCATTTGAATGTAGAGCACTTTTTACATTTTTAAATATTCCTAATTCAGTTTTTATTGCTCTCTTGAAAATAATTAGGCAGAAAATGGATTATTCCTCTTTCAACGAACAACTATTGGAAACATTCCGAAATTTCATGCTTTCAGGCACCAGTGGCCACAGAGAGAAATATGCCCTTTCAACCAAGCCTTTAATTATTTTATCAGTTGAAAGAGGAGCTAATATATTGTTGGCAATACACAAAGCACTGTCCTCCAGGTCTGTATGATTTTATCCATGGGCTAATCCTGAAAAACAATTAACTGCCCCAAACCAGTGATCTACAAGGAGAGCTACAATAGCAATGCACCTCTGTCCCCTCCTTCAGAACAAAAACCTTTCAAGAGTTTTGTTTTTAGGAGCTGCAAAAGGACTATTTTTATAATCTTTTATATTCCCGTGCTTTCCTGTCTTTGCCAGTCCACGTCAAGTAACTTGGAGACAATATTAATATTTGTGCTGGGGAAGGCTTTTTGCTTTCCCTATTGATCCACTCCCACTCTTTGGGAAGGAGCAGAGGATTCTGGCTGAGTGTGTTTGACCTGCTGATTGATAAGGACTGATCCACGCAGGGATTTAATTCAATTAACTAATGAAAACCAGGGACAGAGTCCTCAGATTTGACGTGAGGTCATGATTGCTTTGCTTGATTCATCCCCCACATGTGCTGGCCCAACGAGTTGTAGAAAATGTGCCACATCTGGGCCAGATTTAGCACACAATAAACACATGAGATAAAGTTTTCTGTGGAGGCCAAGGGGTTGGATGTCCAGGGCTACCCCCCTGCACTCCCAGCAGACTGGATCTGTTCAGCTTTTTGTGTTTTGAGGGAAAATTAAATCACTCTTGTAACACCGGGAGAAGACAGTCAGGCTCCTGCCTAAGAAAAAAAAGATGGGAAACAACGAATTTGCTTTTATTTAAGAGATGGGCAGTCACAAGCTGAGGGCTCTGGTGATCAGCCAGACCAAGAGCACTCCTACATGTTCAGTTGCCATGGAGACAGGCACGTTTTTATGAACCTCTTCCCCAAAAAATCACCCCAATTAGATCTGCCTTCATGCATCACATATGCCTGAACTGTTCCCCGAGGTTCCTTAAGTAGTTGTGACTGATTCATTCTCCTTGCTGACATCTAAAGAAATAACCTTTACTTCCCAGTTGCTGGGCCAGCTTTAATTCTAGCCTCATCTCTCCACAGTTTCCCCACAGCCCAAAATGGGTCACTCACTGCTGTGCCCCGTGGTTAAAGAAGCTCCAATCCCAAATTCCCACCAGGGATCACCCAAGGAGAAGGGCCTGTCAAAAAAAGCATGGGAAAGAACAAAGTTTGGAGGCAGGAGCATGGGAAAAGAGGAGGAGGCATGGGGGTGTCTGCCTTGTGCTGCTTGACAACGGCAGAGATTGGTCTTAAAACCTCTGATATTTCACAACCTGCTCAGCGTGGCAGAGGCAGCTTTGTCTGCATCAGGGACTGGGACAGGTCAGCTTTAGGCTTCCCTTTTTATTCTGAGTTGTTCAGTCCAGCTCTGAGTGCCTGGAGGTTGCACATCTGTCATCAACAGGGCAGCGCTGGGTTGACCAAATGCTGTCTCCCAGGGTGTCCCATCATCTTCAGACAAAACCTCGTGACACTGGTGGGTCCTCCCCTGATTTCAGAGCGAGAAAAATGAGCACAAACCGCATTTGAAGACCTGGGTGGGATCCCTTTGACTGAATGCAAACATCTGTGCAATAGGTGATCACATGGGAGTCCATTTGTAACTTTTAGAGAGATGCAGGCATTTCCAGGGAATGATTCAGTCATTCTGAAACGCACTCAAATGCAGTCAGGATTAAGGCAGGTGCTGATTTTACTCCAGTGCCTGTCAGAGGAGAGTTCAGCACAGCTGGGGGCCCTGGCAGTAAGGCTTGACTTAATTTAATCCCATGTATCTCTGAATTCAGCCCCACTCTGGACCCAGCTCAGGACCCACAAGTTCACATTGACTGGTACCAATGATGTTGGGAAATTCTAATGGCACTGCCTAATTCAGTTTTACAGAGAAGTGCCACTCTAAATGATTAATCTTCAGTGAATTGTTGCAAAATTCAGGGGGTGGATGAAATGAACATTTTGGAAGGCAGAAAGAGCATTATGTTAATTAGCTGCAATCATAAAGGGAGGAGAAAGCTTCTCCAAAAGCTGCACTCCTCTGATTTACAAGGATTTCAGCTGATTTTGCTGAAGCTGATTTTGGACTCCATCTGAAAGGTCACTTCCAACCTAAATGAGTCTAAGTTTTAAGGGGTGAAATTGTTATTAAAAACTCACATTAATGTGCAAGGTGCTTGCATAACTGCAATATAACTGGTTATGAAAAGAATAATGGGAACTCTTCTGGTGGCCAGAGCAATTTTTCCTGCACATTTTGTGATGATTTGCAAGCTGAAAGCCACGGGATTACAACACAAGTTATCACACAGTCAGCTCAGCCTGGGGAGGCTGTGGTCACATGAAGAGTTTCCAGATGCAACACAGACTCAGAATTTCTCTAGTTGGGCTGATAGTGCTTCTAAACAACCCCCCAAAAAAATTCAGGCTTTGTGCTGGTGATTCTGAAATCAGGTGAGTTCCTGCTCTTCACAAGAAACTCTTCACAGAGATCTTTTAATTCAAGGCCAGGGGATAACTTTAGTGTTGCTTAAACCACCCAAGCCATAAAGAAGACTCTTCACTTTGAATTTATGAACCCCATTAACTTCCCCAGGAAAAGGTCCTCTCTCTTATTAAATCATTCCCTGAGAAGAGACAACCACACAAGTCATCCTTGGAGGAGGGAAAACACGGCACTGCTTTAGAGGCTTCCAGATAAAAATTAATTAGCAAAACATACTGTGTAAATTCAGCAATATGCAAATGAGAGCAAATCCGAAGGCGTGCGTGCAGGGCTGAGCTGGTGCTGAATTACTGTTATATTTTGCATAAAAAGTAGAAATAGTTTACCTGTTTCATGAAATTTTCAAAGATTTGTGATGTAATTGGGGATAATAATGATACCATTAAATATACATACAGAGATACAAAATATTTTGTATAATTTATGGATTCTGTGGGTACTACACTCACAGTTTATAGATCTAAACATGAAATAATTTTTTTTTTCAATTTTAATTAAGGTTTAGCAGGTTGTGTGCTTGTGTAGTTCTTAATATTCTCAGCAATAGTGAAATATATTTCTCGAGAAGAGCTGAAGATGAACTTCACTGAACATTTTTTGATGCTTTTAGCAAAAATTGCCTCAAGAGTGTCCCAGGAAACATTTTTCTCAGAGTGTGTTCCAATCCAGACCCTTTTCCAGAGCTGGCAGCTGTGGGTTTGGGACAGCAGGGACAAGGTGTGTGGATATTCCCTCTTGCTAAGCCCAGACATGATTTGTTGCTCATGACATGGACCCCTCTTTGTGTGCAAATGTGTTATGCTTAAAATAACAACTTTATCTATGCCAGGAAAAGAGGAGAGAGCAGGAAAAGAGTCCTGGACAATTTTCCATGACCTATTTGGTCTGGTGTTGAGTGTGGCCGAGGCTGGATGGTGCCCAGCTCCATTCCAGCTGGAATTCCTTTGGTTTATCCTTAGACAACCCCTGAGCCTGTCAGGCCCAAATCATTCCCATATCCAAGGCACAATCCATAATTTTCTCCTGGAGGCCACAGCTGCAGGATGAGGTGTGAGTGCTCCTTTCTCCCACTGCTCACAAGGTTTGTCCAAGTAACTGGGCAAGAGTTGATTTTCTTTTAAGGGTCCCTTAACTCAGGACTGATGGAAGCTCCTCAAGCAGCTCAGCAGCTTGGAGAAGAAAAAGCTCCTGGGAGATCTTATAGAACCTTCCAGTACCTAAAGGAGCTATGAGACAGCTGGAGAAGGACTTTGAACAAGGGATGCAGGACAGGACAGGGAGAATGGCTTAAAAGTGCCAGAGGGCAGGGATGGATGGGACACTGGGAAGGAATCCCTGGCTGGGAGGGTGGGCAGGCCCTGGCACAGAGCAGCTGTGGCTGCCCCTGAATCCCTGGATGTGTCCAAGGCCAGGCTGGACATTGGGGCTTGGAGCAGCCTGGGATGGTGGAAGGTGTCCCTACATGGCAGGAACTGGAACAAGATGATCCCTAGGGTCCATTCCCACCCAAACCATTCCAAGATTCCACGATTAGATTGTTCATTATGAGCAGCCATAGTTTAACCCTGCTCCCACCCCATCAGCTCCCAGGCCAGGCACAGGTGAAGCCCTTCCACCAAACCCAGAGGAAGAAGGATCACAAGAATTCAGTGCCTTTTAGCCAGGAAGATTGCTCCAGTGATTTTCCAGTTCTTTCTGTTCAAGCTGTTTCCTAATAAGAGCTGTGCAGTGCCTGCTTTGCATAAAAGACATGAATTTGAGTTGTGGGTGCTGTCATCAGCCATCTGAGATGGGGGAAGATGAATCCTGTCACAATTCCACTCGGGCAAGTGGGCAATTAACCTTTCCTTCCACTTTCCACACTGAGTTATGGATTTATGTGGTAAAAGGGGCAACAAAGAAGTGCTTTAACGTGAATTATTTAGCCCAAAGAATTACCATGTGCCTCTCCATCATTTGAGTCACGGCACAGATCTGATTAACAAAATGCATCATGGATCTGTCTGCCCTCAGGCACCTTCCTGGGAGAAATGGGGGCTCTTTTCAGGGAGACTGGGCATGAGAGAGGAAAGTCTGGGATTTTACTGTGACAGGGGAGATTTGGCCCATGAGGAAATTCACAGGACAAGAGCATCAGGGTGCTGGAACAGGGAAAGGCCCCTTGATCACCAGAGATCCAAGAACAAGTTGGACAATGGTTTTGCTCCCTGACAAAGCAATGACCAGGATTGCTCCAAGGATCAGAACAATCTTCCCCATTTTCCCTCACTTTTAATGTTTCCTAATATCAAGGTTATTCTTTCTGCTGCAGTTTACCCCATGGCTTTTCTGTCTATGGAGAATCTTACTTTTATGGCATAAAAAGGGACTGCAAGGTGGACACCACTGTCAGAGAAAGGGACTTAAATTTGAGGGCTTATCCACCCCCTAAAGAGGCAACAGTGCTGCTGCCAGAGCAATTGGTAAGAACCAGCAGGAAGAGCAATGGAACAGGGAGAAAAAAATAAACAGGTATCTTGTTTATTTTCCTTTTTCATAAGGAGAAAAAAATGAAACTTATAAAAATTGCATGAGGTGGTTCACACAGGAATTCTGCATCAGAGCTGGAAACTGCATCCAAGCCTTCTGAGAGCCTGCAGGAGCTGTAAGAGCTTAGTTGCCAAGACTTCCTCCTTTTTCAGCAGCTGAAAAGGACAATCACAGGTCCAAAAAAAAGCCAAACCTTTGGAAAAAAATGGAAAAATGCAAAAAATTCCCTTCCTTGGTCAGAAAAGATGGTCACCTTAGGAAACCAAGGGCGAGCAAATACAGATGTGCAGGCAGGAGTGTTAGGACATGGACCAGTGGTGGGTTTGGCAGTGCTGGGTTAACAGCTGGAATTGATGATCTTAGAGGTCCTTCCCAGCCTAAATGATTCTGTGTTAGAGGCACAGCAGAGATCTTGCATGGAAGGTGGAGAGCTGGCTGATTTCCACTTGTCCTGGGTCATTTTTGTACAGCTGTGTGCTCCCAGGGTTCTGCTTCAATCATGGTGTAAAATTCCAGGTTCGTCTTACCTGGTGCTGGGAAATGAAGGATACTGAGGATTTCCCTTATTTCTTTGTCCACCACCACACAGGTGGTGCCCACAGCACCTCATTCCTGCCCAGGACCAAGCAGCACTGGTGCATTTTCCACACATTCCACTAACAGGGATAGGTCTAGAGAGAGAGAAAATGGTGGGGACACACATAAACCAACCAATGTATCCTCTCCTGAGCCCAAGGCATGCCTCTTTCACCCTGGCATTGCCCTCTGGCCACCTGTGCTCACATCTCCCCTCAAACAGGAGTGGAGAACTTGATCACATCCTCCAATTTCAGACAGAGAGCAGGAAAAGGCTGAAGATAACACTGCCATGCCAGGTTGTTTTATCAAAGAAACGGGGATTAGCAAGCAGCAGATGAAAAGTCTCCCCTGCACGAGCCATCTGGCAATTCCAGTGGACATAGCCATAACCAGGAAGCCTTTCCTGACCTGGCATCCTGTGGGCTGGGAGCGGGACCAGCCAGGATGGGTGTGAGACCCCGAGCCCTACAAGAACCCTCAGCACCTTTTCAACCCCCTTGTCTCAAGTACAGAAACTGAGAAAAGGAAACAGCCCAAGCCAAGCTCCCCCTGAGAGACTGATTTATTCCGTGCTGGCAGGAGAAAGAGGAGACAACAAATGCAATTAAAAGGGAAGGGAGGCATTCCCTGAAATGGCTGTTTCCGGCAGGCAATATGCTGTGGATTAGAACGTCTCAGGCCCGGAGTGGCACCATATGGCAAAACTCCCTCCATCCCACATTAAATCCTGGCATTTTGCAGCTGTCAAGATTAAGCTGTTTGTATGAGTAACATTGTAGTTTGCTTATAGGGAAATAATATGTAGCCAGTTATGATTAATCAAGGTGTCTAAAAGCTGCTGCGGGCGCCTGGAAGAGATTGGGCTCCGTGGCAGGAGCTTTGTCTCTTAAATTATTGACATATTTTTCCTTTTTTTTTTTTTTCTTTTTTTCTCCTCCTCTTTTTCTTATTCTGTGTGTGCTGCTTTTCCCCCTCCTCCCCAGGGCACACAGGGAGTTGGGAAGAGGCAGATTTCATCCCCAGGCAGCTCCGTGGTCCTCTCAGGAAAAATCCAAGAGATAGGGCTGGCTCCATCCATCAGCTGAGGGATGATCCCTTTGCTTCACTGACCCGAGTGGGCACAAGGCTGTTCCTTCCAGAGCTGAGTATGTCCCCTTTTTGCAAATAAACCCTTCCTTTGGAAATCTGGAGGCTTTTCTCTGCATGGGATTGTGTTATTTTCGTTGCTAGAGGTGCTGGCTATCCCTCTCTCCTGCCAAGAGAACTCGTGGATGCCTCACCCCTGGAAGTCTCCTTTGGACAGGTGTTTGTGTGCCCTTCCTGCTGGATTCTCCATTTGGGGGATTCTCTTGTGCTTTTCCCCAGTTTTGCCCAAATCTTGTTTCTCAAATTGCACATAAGGCAGCCACAGCAGCTCCTGATGGGAAGACAAAGAACCAGCTCTCTTCCTGGCTATCTCTCTTGGCAGGGAGGCTGTAAAACTTGGTTATTTAAGGGCAGAAAACAGGTGATTTACAGCAGAACTGCTCCGTGGAAATCAATGGGAAGTTATGCTGGAAAATGTTGCATATTGTTCTGAGATCCTCCTGGGAAGGGTTTTACAGCCAGCCTGTCCTGGCTCTGACAGCTTCCTCCAGACACTTTATTGAGTGACCATCTCAACAGGGCACCCAAATCTCTCCCTCTTACCTTGGGCAAGGTTTTTATCCAGCCTTCTACCCAAACACATGGGACAAACTTTGGGAACCTGGCCTAAAACAATTTTACACATTTACCCTTCCCTAATGATAACGCAACAGCCTTTTAATCTGCACATTCATCACTGCTGTCCTCCCCCCACAAGCCCCCGAGGAGATTTATCCCTCCTCCTCTGCCCCTATCAACATTTGTTGCTGATTAGTCAATATTTTCAGGCTGGTCATTTGGAATAGGATGCCTGGCAAAGGCAGCCACCCCATCTCCCTGGATGAGCCACTTATGGGAAACAATCCTCTCCATAGGAGGCTGTTAATAGGGGCTGCAGAGAGACTTATAGATAATCAATGCAGAAATCACATTTGTAAATGGCCCCTGTAGCTGCTTAATTAAGCACAGCGTTCTGGCATCAGGCATTAAAGTGCTTTAAGGCCTATTTGTCTTCACAGAAAGCATCCCAATAATATATTTGCAATTCTCTGCTAACCCAGCCTAATCTCACCTGCCTTTTGTGGATTAACAGGATAAAGTGATTAAAATAACGGTGAGGAACTTCTGGGGAAGGTGTGGAATCAATGACAGTGCCAAAGGAATATTTGCTCTTGATGCCCTGCTGAACAGATTTTTTTTTTTCTGTTTTAAATTTCCTCTTGCATCTGACACCTGGATGTGCTCTGCAAGCCTCTGAGCCACCAAGAGTCTTTCCTTTCCTGACAGAGACCTTGGGATGTGGCAGGGAGCAAATCATCAGCCAAGTTATTCCTGAAAGAGGGAGAAAAGGAGGGATTCAGAAGCAGGTAGGAGAGTTGAGTTGTTTATGCGGCTGCTGTTGTTGTTATTATTATTATTATTTTATTTTCTACACTCCCTCCTAACAGCTGTTCATTTTGGAAAGATCTTTGGGGATTATTTTTTACCTTCCTCCTCGTCTTATCTCTCTTGCAATTCCTCATTTTTCAGTCCCTCTCCTGCTTCCATCTCCGGTGGAAATTCGGTTTTGGAGCCTGTGATCAGCTGCTCCTGGGAGCCTGGGCTGGATCTCAGGAGCACCTCAGTCCAATCAATGTCCTTCCCAAAATCCACCAGCTCCCCAGGTGCAAGGCATCCTAATTCCTTCTCAGGTTTCCAGACAGACAACAGCTGGGACAGAGATAATACATTGCATATTTCCAAGGGAAACTCAAACCTGCATAATTTGACCAAAACAAATCCCCAAATGTTAAAGTTTTTCCTCCTTTCTCTCCACTTTTCCACTAAGACACAGCACATAATATTTTTTTTTTTTTTTTTTTTTTTTAATTTTAAGTTTTAAAATGCCATGACAAGGTACAGGCAATGCCAGAGACATGAGAGTTGGGATCCTGGACAAATGTGACTTCATCCCATATTAATAATATCAATTTTCATCTCGCTAAGAACCTCAGCTATTTAAAATAACTTCTTGCTCTCTGACATTTTTATTTGCCTACTGCCAGAAAATTTCGAATAAACCCACGGTGGTGGCACTCTTTCAGGGAATAAACCTGTCATGACTTTTGGGGGTGACTTCAAGCCTCCCTCCTCCTGCCAGGAAATGTGAAATTTGAAGGAATATTGTGCAAATCAAACGGTGGGAATGTTTCCAGCACGAGGAAGAATTTACTTGGCTGCTGCTGAGTCTGGGAGAAGCCAGGCCCCTGGGTTGTCTGCAAATAGGTGTCATTTTAGACATCCCATTCCCTACCTGGCCCCAGCACAATTTCCAAAGGGTTTGGGAGTCTCAGTCTGTGTCACATCTGCTAGCCTGGAGCATCTCAGATGGTATAAGGAAAGGAAGTGTATGATACTTGTCTAGGAAGGAAATTCAGATGTATTTTCAAAGATTATGTCAAAGGGAGCTGCAAAACAAAGCCAGGCTGTGCTAGACAAAACAGTGAGGTGTGGAAAGCCCAAAATCATACCCGGCTTCTCTGTACTACAGCATCATCACAGGGAAAATCCCAAGGATGTGATCCAGCTTATCACAGCCCTGTGTTTAATGGCCAGGATCCCCTTTATCACCAGGGCTCACCATTTGTCCTGCACCCTGTCAGGGTGGGAGATTGAGGCAGAAATCATCGCCCTGCTGAGGGTGGTGGTGCTGGGCTCTGGTTCAGGGGCTGTGACCCCTCTGCCCTGGCAGCTTTCATTAACCTGCTGCTGACAAGGGCACGTACAGAGCCGGCTCCTGCTCCTGCTGCACGGGCAGGAGCTGGCAGGGATGTGGGGAGAGCCTGGAGAGCTCTGGCAGCAGATAAATCCTTGGGTGGGAACAAGGCGGAGTGTCTGCGCTTCCTCTGGCAGGGAACACTTCATGGGGGGAAAAGAGGGGTGGGGAAAAGAGGGAACTGGGAAAGGTAAAACAAAACACAACGTCCTCAGGCACAAGGTGGGGATGGTCCTGTGCAGAGTCAGGAGTTGGAGTTGGTGATCCCATAGGGATCTTGGCATCTTCTGTGATTTGGGATAAAGAGGGAGGGAGGAGGGAAGGGAAGGAAAGGAAGAAAGGGAAGGAAAGGAAGGAAGTCTGGAAGTTTGGAAGGAAGTTTGGAAGTTTGGAAGGAATGGAATTTGGAAGGAAGTTTGGAAGGAAGTTTGGAAGGAAGTTTGGAAGGAAGGAAGTGTCAGAAGGAAGTGTCGGGAGGAAGGGAAGGAAGGGAAGGAAGGAAGGAAGGAAGGTTAAGAAAATAAGGAAAGTGAGCAAACAAGAAGAATTAAGAAGGAAATTAAGAAAGAAGCAAGGAAGGAAGGAATGTGAATCCTAGGAGTAGGTGTGGAATAGAGTGAAGAGCTTTTCTTTGTCTGGCCAGATTCCCTTCACACCCAGAGCTGTGCACAGAAGATCCCACAGGGACAGATCAAAGCCTCTGAGGACCTTCCCAAGCACCTGTTGCCTGCCTGCCAAGCTGCAAAGGAGGAATTCCAAGGAGGTGCAGCCCAGGAACTGTGACTGCCCAACCCCATTTCATGAAGGAGTTTGTGCTGCTCAGAGCTGCACAGGCAGAGGTGATGCTGAGGGAAGCTTCTTTGGAGCTGCATGGAGCCCTGGGAAGCAGTTTGGCTTTTATGAGGAAAGGACTGCTCCAAAAATGTGTGCAAAGTGAGGCACCACTGCCTGCCTTTAGTCCATCAGTCTTTCCATGGCCCTAAACCACACAGGACCAAATGCAGCAAGGCCAAACCCCACCCCTAGAGAATCCCAAACCCTTGTCCCTCCTGGTGTCATTTGCAGCTCTGGACATCAACACCAGATGATGTTTAGGGACATCCTTTGTTTTTTGTGGCAGAGGAGGGAGTGAGCAGACCCATGGGGATGGATTTCCAGGTGATATGTCCAGCCAGGGATAAGAATTCTGTATTTTTTACTGTTCCACCTCTTCTCTCACAGCCTCAGGCTCTTCCCCTCTGGAACATGAAAAGTTTCCTCACAGTTACCAAACATTGGGGCTCACAAATGGTTTGCAGTGAGCAGGGATCTGGTTTCCTCTGTGTATTTCAGGCAACATTTTTCATCCACAAAGCAACAGATGAACACAGCTGTTCCCTGCTGGGCTCCATTACCGCTCCCTGGCTGAGCTGTTCCCTACTTGAAGACAGCAAGTGGAAAAGATTTCCATATCCAGCACAGAGGAGCAGGGAGGCTGAGTCAGGTGGGCAGTCAGGACCCACATTAACCTCTCAAAAACTGCAAAACTCACTGCAGGGTCACTGATGCAGACAGCAGGCCAGTTTAAATCTCCCCTACCTCCTTTTCCTCCTTTTCCTTGAAGATTCAGCACTGTGCACACCATGGCTCGTTTGCTTTGGGAGAGGTTGGCTCCCATTTGGTAAAAACAGCTGTTAAACTTGCAGACAGGCTCCAGTCCAGATGTTAAATATCTTCCCCTTCATGTCTCTTCCTGCTTCCACAATACCCCTCTCCTCCTCCTTCCTCAGTACCATGTAAAATAAATGAATAAACTCAGCTTTTGCTCTCCTGTATTCATGGCTGAGTGGGGAAAATCTTTAAATTTGTCCCCACCATGTGCTCTGTGACCCTGCCTCTTGAACTAATGGTTATTAGTCTACCAGGAGGCTGGATTCCTAAGGTTATAATGAGCCTCAAGAGCTTAAAGCAGAGATTTTTAAAACTAAACACCTCGACAATACCTCCAAGTGATCACCTTTACTCCTAACTGTTGAAATAAGCTCAAAAATAGGCTTGAAAAAACTTTGGAAAATGAATATTCCCAGGCTGGGGGCCAGACTGATTCCAGAATCCATCATGTCAGATCCTGGACGTGGGAGATGTCCCAGGAGATGGGACAACACCTCAATTTCTCTTCAGTGCTGAGAATTGTCCTCCTGGCCTCTCATCTCTGGGCCAGGGTTGCTCTGTCTGGGGAAAGAAATTCACGTTACTTCTGTTTTCAAAGTCCTTTGTGCCCTACCATCCCTCTAGGGCAGCAAAGCTTTATTTTCCAGTATTTATGTCAAAGATGTCCATCCTTCACTTAGTGACTATTGCTTCTTTCAGTCCTAACAGTGCAGAGGTAAAAGCTGCTGCTCATCCCAGGACTGATTTTCTCCCAGTGCTGACAAAATTCTGCATAAACAATGCCAGAGTTTTTCTGGAGCTGCCAGGGGATCAATTAACAGCAGAGTTTGATTGATTTTTTTTTTTTTTCTGAACAAAACAAAAGCAAAAAAGTTAAAAAAAATCAATTAAAATATTTGGGAGTATAATATGAACACTTTTCAAGTCCTTAGAATAGGTGCTGTTGGACTTCCTGCAGAGGGTTTTTTTTTTTGGGAGGGGGTGAAATTTTTACACTTTGTTAGCTGTAAGATCATCAGAAATATCATTTATCCAAGGATGTTTATTAGCAGGACACATGGGATACCCCACATATTCCTGGGAATTAATTTCCCATGCCATTCATCACATTCCTGTGGCCAAGGTTTGTAGAACCTGGGATCTGCAGCTCACTGGGCTTTAACCTTCCACTGTGCTGTCTTGCAGAGTCCTAGGATCATCTCAGATTTCCACCTAAAATTTAGCATCTCCTATCACAGAACCACAGAATCAACCAGGTTGGAAAAGCCTTTGGAGATTATTGAGTTCAACCTCTGACCTAACACCACCTTGCCAACCAGACCATAAAAATTTGAGTTTTGGGGTGTGTATGGAACAGGTCTCCATGGGATTTGGGTGTTCATTCTCCTGCCAAATCCAACAAAATCCTAAAGCCACCCAAAAGTACTTTATCTCACCCTAAAGTGGAGGATTTTGTGAGCCCTGAGTCGATCATTGATGCTGAGATCTTCATGAACTCACGTGTGAGCCTGTTTGTAAATCCATCCTTAACTACAAATGCCATTGCACATCTTTGTTTACACAGCTGAACTCCCCTCCCCTCTGGAGCATCTTTAACCCACAAATCTCACCTGAGCTGAGTGTCCTGGCTCCCTGCAGGCAGCTGGGGTTGAGCTGAGCTCATCAGTGCAGTTAAAGCTGTGATTCAAGGGGTGAGGATGCTTCTGGAGAGATGAACTACATGAGATTTCAGTGCCCACATCCTGGGGGGGAGCACTGAGGGTGACATGCTCAGAGGCAGATTCTCTGCTGTGTTCCTGGCTGACTGTCCAGACTCCTCCCCTATCGCTGCAGAGATTGGTACCTACAATCCTGCCTCCCTCTCATGATGCCTTAAGTTTTAGCTTTTTAATTTTTTAGATTCTGTGCTGTTTTAGTGGGTAGTTTTAGGTTTCACGTTGAGTGCTGCTAAGCTCTCTTCTCAACGTAGAGAGACAAAACAATTCCTGCTCTGGTTTGATACCAAGGGCAACTTCCAGGCCCTAGGATGAAACCAAGGGTGAAGTGAGAGGGAAAACAGAGAGGATGGAGCTTCAGAACCTGGAGCTGTGTTTGGACAATTAACTCCAATATGCTGATGGACCAGAAATTATAAAAGTGGGAGCCCTCTTGGACAATTGTCCATTTTGTGACCATTTTGGGGTGCATTTTCAATGTAGTCCACCTGGGCTCTGGTGCTGCCCAGGTGTGCCCAGGGAGGCCTTTTAATAAATCCCTTTTAATAAATCCCTGCTTTATCATTTTGCTCTGGCTGCTCTCTGTTCCAGGGCAGCCTCCAGAAGGCATCACTGGGATGCCTCACCTGGTAACAACACCCATCCTCTTCCTCCTGACTGCAGAGGGCAGCTGGACACTCCTCTCCTGCACAATCTGTTATTTGCTCCAAGCCTTGGGACAACACCAACACCATGACTGAAGGGGTCACCTCAAAAACTGATTGTCCCCCCAAGAATGTGAGGAACCCTGGGGACACCAGGTGTGGTGTGGGAAGCAGAAAAGCTGCTGTCAGAAAGTTGTGGGAAAACAAATCTCTGAAATGTGAGAAAGTCAATCATCAGCAAGGACAGGAAAAACAGTAGAACATGTGCTATATCAAATCAGACCTAGAAAAATGTTGAGCAAGATAGTAGAAATGTGTATGATTAATAATGAACTAATTAATAATATATTTATTATTAATAATAATTCATAATTATACATTGTTTTAGATCATTACAAGAAGGCATTGTTAGAAGAAAACATGCATGAACTTTTAGCAATTGGCTAAAACAACTGCTTGTCAAGCTTTGGCAAATTGTAATTGGCAGAAAAGTTTTTTTAAAATGCACTGTAACCAGGAAACCTTGGTTGGCTGCTTGCTTTGGCTGAAGCTGCTTAAACCTTGCTAAAGGAAACTGATAATTCTAATGGAATAACTGGTAATTCTAATGGAATAAAGAGCTTTGAGACAGCCATGCCAGCCATCCCCTCTCTTTCCTATTTGTAAATAAAAAACAAGAGCTGACACAAAGTGGATTGAAAAGCACCTCTCAGTGGAGACAGATTTCACTTGCTCTGTGTAATTTTGTTCTGAGATGCAAAATCAAGGAATTATAGAGAGGCATGAGGTGGAAGGGGCATTAAAGATCACCTTGTTCCAAATACCTCCCACTAGACCAGGCTCCACTCCAGGCTCTGTCCAGCTTGGCTTTGGACACTTGCAGGGATGGGACAGCAGAGCCCAACTCACTGCAGCCTTGAGGGTGTGAGGTGGAAATACCCACAGATATTCATGTGGATATCCATGAAGGTGTGAGATGGAAACACCCACGGATATTCATGTGGGTATCCATGAAGGTGTGAGGTGGGAATGATGCACTTGGATGCCGTGCTGTAAATCTCAGCATCCTTCCACCAACAGACACCACACTCCTGCAGCACCAATGGCTTTCAACCCCACCACAGGAGAGAGAAATTAAGGATATACTGACAAAAGAACTATTTTGATCCATGTCAGCTGCAGGTTGGCCCCACCCCAGGCCTGCACATGCCCATAGAAGAGGAAGCAACTGCTGTGAAAGATTCAGTAAAGGAATATAAATGCACATTTGTTGATTGAGTTCCCCTTGGCTTTGCCAGTGAATCCCTCTACAAAAATACTCCTGTTGTTCTCCTCAGAGGGATTTTTTTGTATCCTCTTCTCCACCAAAAATTGAGAAATATGTTGTGTGAAATATCAAGACTAATTAGACCAAATGGTGCTCAGATCTGTTGCTGGTTTTCTGGAGGATTGCTGACAGCTTAGGAGACTTTATTTTTCTCTCTTGTTAGCTAATTACGAACAATTCTTCACACAGTTGAAAATTCCTATGGAGGCATTAATGGCTGTGGGATGGCTGTGGGAATGGAGAAAGTGTGGCAGCATGTGTGGAAGGGTGTGGGGTCGGGAAAGGGGATGTTTTTGTGGTGGGGTGGTTTTGGAAGTGCACATGTGGGGAGGGAAGGAGTGTCTGTTCTTCAAAGGGGGTGTTCATGGTTTCCTGAAGCAGGCAGAGGTTTAGGGCAGGATTTCTGAGGGTGGGGAGGTCTCTCTGGTGGTGGGAGCTGTGGATCTGTGGGGCTGGCGTGCAGATGGTGCTGCAGATGTGGAGGAACAGCAGGATTTGGGATGCAGAGCTGGCTGTGGGATGGGCAAGGCTGTGCAAGCCTGGAGAGCTCAGGCACAGCTGGTTCACTTGTCTGAGAATGGCAACAATTAATCCAGGAGGGGCTGCAGAAAGGACCATGGCAAGGAGCTGTGCCAGGAGTGGTTGGGTATCAGCAA
The DNA here is from genome assembly GCA_032173965.1 of Sitta carolinensis. Classification (NCBI taxonomy): domain Eukaryota; kingdom Metazoa; phylum Chordata; class Aves; order Passeriformes; family Sittidae; genus Sitta; species Sitta carolinensis. The sequence goes on from JAVUNC010000005.1 coordinate 1,852,829, forward strand.
AAGGTTCTGCACCAGGAAATGGTCACAGCCCCAAGCCTGACTGAGTTCAAGAAGTGTTTGAACAATGCTCTTAGGCACATGGTGGAATTTTTGGGGGGTTTGCAGAGCCAGATGGACTCAATAATCCTCCTGGGTCCCTCTCAACTCCCCTGACTCTACAATTCCATGAAAGCTGAAATCATGAGGAGAACAGCTCCTCCTGAGCTGAGCAAACCCCTCAGTGTGGATGATGAATCCTCCCTTTCCACACCCCACATGCTGTAAATGTCAGTCCTGCAGTGAACCCACAGAGCTGAGTTAGTCCCAGATTCCTGCCCCAAGGAGGGGGCTGTTAGAACGAGTGCCTCTATGGAGGGGTGCTCCAAAACCTCTCAAGCAAACCCAAAATGCCTCCTCAGTGTCCTCTCCCCATCATGCCAGGCCTTGCAGAGTGCAAAACTCCCCCTTTTCCATGACCTGTGGTGAGAAGTGAGAATCCAAACTTTGCAGCTCACAGAGGCCCCTCGGCAGCAGGATCTGAGCAGCATCCCTGGCAAACCTGGACTTCACCATCTCCTGCTCTCACCCCAAACTTGGCCCAGTCCTGGCCCCTCTCTGCTAGTCTACCAGGATTTCATTTGTGTCTTTCTTCTCCTTTCCTTTTTTTTTTTAATTCTGGGGTTTTTTTGGTGTTTTTTTTTTTTTTTTGCTGGAGTTAGTTCCCGGCACACTGAGCTGACAGCTGCATTAAGAGACCTGAAAATACCGTAGCAGAACTAAAGCAATTATTGTAATGTAGTTTAACAGAGGCTGTAATGAGAGAGAATTAAAAATGTGCCAGTCTCATCACAATTTGGTGTTCCTTTGACCTTCCAGGGGTACTGTCAGACGAGGAATTGAGCAGCCCCTCTGCTGTTCCCTTCTTTTTTCTTGTCAGAATAAGGAACAAGCAAAGGAGAAAGCAAAAATTAACCAAATGCACCAGTCCTTTCTCCAGGGCAGTGTCTGGGTCACATTTACCCTGATAGTCAAGGGCAGAGAGGTGTTCATTCATCGTGGAATAAAGTCCATCAATCCCTAATCCATCCACATCAAAGCTCCCTGCTAGATCCCACCACTGTTAAGGTGAAATTTAGGATATGAAGAGGCCGGAAAGTGATGTGGGTCTGGAAGAGGCCTCTGAATCAGCAGGTAGATAAGGCAGGCAGAGGAACATTGCTCAGAAGCAATACTCTGGAGGTGAAAACCAGAATAATTTTCTCTAAGTTTCAAGATGAGACAAAAAAAAGGGTGTTAAAGTGCTGGGTTTTGCCCCTAAAACGATGCCTCACCAAGCTGCAGTCATTTCAGGTAAGGAGGGGAGCTGAGGTCCCACAATCCCCATCCCTCAGCACCAATTTATTCCTGATTTTTTGCACTGCAGGCTCTTCCCCTTCCCTGCAGCACCCCTGGACCTCCCGGCTGCTGCTCCCCTTCCTGACACGTGAATCCTTTCAGAAATATCTCACCAGGGTGTCCCAACCCTCCCCACACCCACCAGGGCCCCTTCCCTGCCTGCTGCACACCAAATGTCCCAGCACCTCCACACCTGGACTAGGGAAAGCAGCAGGATCCACCTGGAAATCAGGTTTGGTGGGATTTTATCTCCACTTCTCCCCAGTTCTCAACTTCTCCACTGTGTGTGCAAGTGCTCTGACCAGTGACACCATCACCAACCCCTTCCCCGGGTTTGACCTGGAAAACATGCTAAAATTAGACTTCTCTCATTCAGATAAAACGTAATGCAGGAAGGATTCCTCATCTCAGCTTTAACTGGCTGTGGTGGAGAGGCCAGGTGAGTGTTTCAGCAGCAACCAGACCAGCACCTGCCATCAGATTTCAGACATGAAGGAGGGCTCACTGTCAAGTTTATTTTCCTAGGAAGATTTGTGGATGCAGAAAAGCCATATTTCACTCTGGGGACACACAGAGAAGGGCTGTGATTGTGGTCTTGCTGTAGTTTTGTTTTCAACACAAATTTTATCCCATACACTGTGAACAAAGTGGATTTTCCTGTTTTCCTGGCTGGAGGGCAGCTACGACTCTGTCAGGGGCAAGATCAGGACCAAAGAAAACAACATCTGAAAATGAGAACAGCCTTGCAACTCTTTGGAGAAGTCAAACTGCTTTAAAAAAAAAAAAACAAATAAGAGTGGTAGCAATCCCCTGGCTTAGGAAAGGGATGGCATGGAAAGCATTAGAGCATCCACCAGCACAGCTAAGAGTGCTGGGGGGGATCATTAAGAGGTAAAATCTCCACAGATAAATATCTGCAGGATGTGCTTTGGCAGCAGCCCTCAACTGCACGTTCTAGGGAGACATCTCTGGTTATGGACCTCCACAGGGCATCCTCTGGGCTCCAGAGCAGGGGAGAAACACTGGCCCTCCACACTGCTCTTCTGGAACACATCTGGGAGAGAAGAGAGGCTTGAGAAATTCTTAAACTAAGGAGGAGATCAGGAGGAGGCTGTTCCCATGTGGCAAAACCCGATGTGTTTGTTCTGTACTACTCCAAGGTTTCTCTCTGTAGGAGCAGGACCAAAACCGCAGGAAAAGATGTTCTTTGAAAAGCAGGTTTTTGTGCTCATCATTAAAAGGAGCTGTGGGAAGTTTTGGCTGAGGGGATGAACCCAAATGCAGAATGAAGTGGAAAACAGCCTGGCTTTCAATTATGTTCTCATGAAACCAAGACAAACAGGTCCCTGAGCCCAGCAGTTATCAAGAAATACTTTTTTTTTTTTTTTTTTTTTTTTTTTTTTTATTTCTGACTTTGGAACAGCTTGGAGAAAAACTGCCCCAGACATCTCCTGTGTTTCCTGCTTATATTTAGCAAAACAGTGGCTGTCAGACAGCTCAGCTGGCCTGGAGGTCAGAGGAGTGGTGGAGCACTTTTCTAAAGGCATCACCAAGTGCCAGCTGAGCTGCCCTGAGGGTGGGGGACACAGCACAGGACCAGCTGGAGAGCTGGTCCCTTCTGGGCTGGAGCTGGGGACCAGGGAGGACATGCTGGTGTGGGAACCAGGACATCCTTCTGACTGTCCTGGGAAGATTTATAAGTCACAAGAATTTAGACAGAATGATAATTAGCATGTCACAAGGTGAAAAAAGTAGAATATGGGGGATTTTAGATGAGAGATCAGGGGCAAAGATGGAGGAAATGGGGTGTGCCTGAGCTGCTTCTTCATCCTCTTGTTCTCCATCTTCTGTGGTGGTGTGGCACGTTTGGGTTGGTTTGGAACAAAAGGACACTGTACAACAGAGTGGATAGATATTGGAGAATTGTTATAAATAAAGCATACATCATTTTCAGTATAAAAGATAGTGCCCTCCCAAGGGTGATAAAAAGGGAGAACACCACAACCTAACCTGGAGAGATCACAGCCTGGCCTGCAGAGAAGAGCAGGGAAGGCCAGGGCACAAATATGAGATAAGCAAAGAATAAACAAATTCCTGAACACGAGAGAACAGATCTCAACCTCTTCTTCAGACACTGGGCTGGGGGAAACAGAAATCCTTCACAGAGAGAGAGACAAGATGAGTCAGGTGGAAGCCAAGCTCATAGAAACCTCAAAAGCCCCAAGAAAACACAACAGCAAAAAAGCATATATTTGTATATTCTCTATCATGCTGGGACACCTCAAGTGGCATTTGCTGGTTGGGTGGGCAGCTGGATCCCATCCATGGAGTTCCAGCCACGATGAAGGGCAGCTGGCTGTCTCATGGAACCCTTCACCCACCTTCCTCTGTGATCCCCAGCCCCACTGATGGCAAAGCTGAGCTTCCCCCAGCGTGGAACACGGAAGGAATGGTGATGCAGAGGAACTGCTCAAACAGGAGAAGGATTTTCCAGGGAAATGTTGCTTTTGAGACACTCCAGGGTTCAATTTTAAGGTCCAGCACAGACATTTAATTGCAGGGGGTCCTCCTGCATTTTGCTGGCAGTGATGGGATCAGTTTTGGGCAGCAGTGCATCCTTTCACCACCAGCACCTGCAGAAACAGGGTGGTGAAGGCTGCACAGACAGGTATTGCACAGAATGCTTTTGATTTTATCATTAATTCTGCTTTTCTGTGCTGCTTTGTGCTGAGTATTAGTATACCTAGACTAATAATGAGTATTATATTTTGATCCAACTGTTAACACTGTAATTAAGCCAACAATAAGAGGGTTCTTTTTCTACAGACAGGGTGTATCCTGTTAACAAGATTTTGAGGGTCAGGAATTGAAGGGGCACTGAACCTGCAGAGCTGCCTCTCTGTGATCAGACACTTTCTCTTTTTTATCTAAATGAGTATGCAAATACAAACCACAGGCCAATCTTTTTGCCAGTTACTCCCTGCAGTCCTCTCCAAAACTGGCCTATCATTTTCTAGAAGGCTAAAGCAGAGCTGGGTAAAATCTTCACAGGTTTGTGTCCTTTAGAATAAAAAATCCTGTGTCTGGGGGTCAAAAATGCAGTGAAAAAGATTGGATCAAGATGCCCTGCTCATTAAAGTCAGGAAATGGTACAATCTGAAAGGTCATAACTTTCAGTCCCAAAATAAAAACGCCTTTCCCTCTCTCTTTTTCTTCTTCCCAAGCCATTTCAACGCTGCTTGCTGCTGCAAAAGTGATCTTGATAAACTTTAAAAGTGCTGCAGATCCTCTGACTTTATTGGAATTCCCTGCTACAAAAATATCTTAGCTGAGACTGGGTGTGCTGGGCACTGAAGCTGCTCAGCTGTGTGCTGCAGCCCTCGAACAGACAGCACAGATTTCAGATTTGCTTTCAGGTCTTGGGTTTTTCAGAGAAGAAGGACTTTTTTTTTTTTTTAAGGAAGAGGATGGATAGCTTGTTGAGGGGGATGATCCTTCCCCTCTGCTGAGGCCACCTGTGGGTTTGCCCAGCACGAGAGAGACATGGACATACTGGATGTGTAAATATAAGTAAAGAAAATATGTTTAAAGGAAAAAAAAAATTTTTTTTGTTTGGGAAGGTGGTTGAGCACTGGAGCAGGTTACTCTGAGAGGCTGAGTCCAGGTTGGACTGGGCTTGGAGTAACCTGGGATAGTGGAAGGTGTCCCTGCCCATGGCAGAGGGGTGGAATTGGGTGATCTTTAAGGTCCCACCCCATCAAAAACAATGTATGATTTAATGTTTGTGTGAAAAACTGGAGTTTTATCCCAAACTATAACCAAAAGCATGAATCATCCATGGAGCCAGATGGGTGACAGCAGGAAAGGAGCTGTGCAGGAATTATTAGACACTGGTGTTCATGTGCTATCCAGAAATAAGAGGTCTCCCACAGAACCTGATGAAGTAGCCTCTGGAAAGAAGGAGGGATCTCTGTGTGAAGGAGTTTTGATGTTAACTGGGTTTTTTTGACACATTTCTGCCTCCCTGCCACCTGAACCCTGCACAGCCACACTTCAAACACCTTCTCAGCTAGAAACAAGCTGAAAAATAGTAGAAGATTTCCACGTATTAAAGCTCTTTTCTAAATAAAACTGGGGTAAGGATGAAGAGGTACTTAATAAAAATGACAGCGCCAACATCAGTGAAAATGAGAATAAATAGCCCAGGAATTGGTTTAGGGAGGGAATTGGATTTAAAACTCACCCTCTTCGTGTAGATCAGCCAGAAACAGAAGTGTTAATTTGCCTCCTCCTCACTTGATCTGATGGAGTGAATGTGACAGGGGAGAGAATGACCTTATACCAGAGTCTATCCCAGACAGGGTTACAAGGATTGTTTCTGAAAGGAAATGTAGAAATCACCTCACTTCTGCAAGAGAAACTCCAGCTCTCCTGTTAATAAACACTATGATTTGGGCTCCAAGTACTCCTGAAGCTGGGAATAGATTTTTCCTGGGAGAACGTGGCTGCAAATGGCAGGAGAAATGCAGAACTGCTTTTGCAGAGGCCACAAACCCAACTTTCTTCAGAGCATCTCCATGCTTGTTGTCCACGTGGCTGTGAAGGCTGACATGGCAGCTCAGAATGCTCAGAAATAAAAAATTCAGATTCTTTGCCCATTACAAAAATCTTTAACATCAGGAATTTTCCACTCTTGAGAGCGAGCAGATGGCAGGAACCTCCCTTAAATGCCATCTGCAGCAGCACCACGGTTTCATAACTCTTGCTGTCATGAAAGATCCCTTTTAAGTCAAAAGAAGCTTGATCTGGGGGAGGAAAAGGGACATCTGAGCCTGCATTCCTTGTTTTCCATACTGGCACATAAAGAGGAGGTAAACACTGTAAATCCAGTTTTAGGAGACTGATGGGTGGCCAGAATAGGTACAGATATTTATGAAGACATGAAGGAGCATGATGTCCCCAAGACACTCCAGTGACCACTCCATGATACCTGACACACCTATTTCAGGAGAGGGTAATGTTCTCCTTGGAAACTCCTCTCTCTCTCTCTCTTTCTCTCTCTCCATGAACACTAGAAAGCCCTGGGAAAACCAGCTTGGGCCAGATACCTGTTAAGTGACTAAAACTGGACATCAAATCCAGGCCTGCACAGCTCACCCAAGAGCAGGCAGAAGCAAAGAGCTGATTTACTGGGGCACTCAGCCAGGCTCTGGGATAGCTCAGGAAATGCCAGATTCTCTTGGAGATGCAGACAGAAAAGCTGAGACCCTCCACCACAACACTCATCATGCAGGGCAGTGCAAGATGGTTCAGTCTGACAGTGGGAAACACACACCAGGACTATTCCTACAGCAGAAGGCTGCTGGACCCTAAAACTCCACAGTTACACATTAGAAAAAAACATATTTATCTCAGAAAAAATATGGCAGGAAGGGAAGCTCTCTCTGTGTGGTGAATCTACATCTAAAATTCAGTCTCCACCTAATATAAGTAAGACAAGTTTTGGGGCCAGGCGGAAGGAAGGAGGTGGGCAGGGGGAAGGTGTCCGTGGACCAGTTTCTCAGCAGAGAGTAGGGCTCCCTGCTTCTACTTAATTGATTAATTCCTTCTTGGCAGAGTCATCTGTTTGATGTGCTTTTCCATAAAAGCAGTTCAGAAAGTTCATGGGAGTTAATCCGTGAAGATGGCTGGAGCTGCAGAGCCGAGCATCTGATTAAAGGACGAGGAGATCGCTCACAGCTTAGCTGCTTTCGAAGTTGTTCCCAAAGTCTTTGCTAACCTTCACATTTCAAAGTTCATTTCTTGGCACTGGGGAATTTAAAGGGGAAGGCTCCTTTTTAACAGTGGGATTATTGCTGTGATCAAAAAGCCGGGGAATAAATTCCAAGGGAGGCCACACGCAAAGTCACGACGCAGCGGATGAAAAGATCCAGAGGCAAAGACACACACACACACACACACAGAGGCCTCTGTTCCACAGCCTATCCAAACCAGCCTGCTCTGAATGCAGCACACATCCCACAGACACAGGCACAGCCATCCCTCGTGCCAGGGCTACCTGCCTGTGCCCAAGGACTTGGAGAAGCAAGCAGCACAGGAGCGCTCTCTCTGCAGGGGTTTGCGTTATTGCAGCATGGAAAGGTGAGCAGGAGCTCCAAGGGGGACACAGCCCAGGTGTGCTGGTGCTGAGTGATGCAGTGAGGTGACAGGCATCCTCTGCTGAGGCTGTGTGAGGCAGTAATGATGAGGGAGGCTGGCAGAGGGACGTCACACTGCCGAGCGATTCCGTGATGAAAGAGCAGCTGAAGTTCGGGGGAAATCAGTGCTGGGTGGTAACATGGGAAAGAGAAAGCAACCCTAACTTTACCTACAGTGATGAGCTTTGAATGGAGTATTACTTACTCAGGAATGGGCTGGTGTTTATAATGAGCAGTTCTATGAATATGTCACCTCCGTGCTCCATGGTGGTGACAAAAAGCAAATTGAATGTTAAGAATTAATAGCAAAGGAATGGAGATCAAAATAGAAGCCATTATTACACCCCTGTGTAAATTCAGTGCGTGTCTGCCTCGAGAATGTTTTGAGCAGCTCTGCTGTTTCCCCCACGGAAAGGATGCAGCAGAACTGGGAAAGATGTGTGGAAGGGCAATAGAATGATCAAAGGTACAGAACAATGAAGTACTCCAGGAATATTTCATCTGAATAAGAGATGACAGAAGCAGAGTATGATAATAGTCTATCAGATTATGAGTGGCATGAAGAGGATGAAAGAGAGCAACTATTGTTTTCTTTTTCCTTTGAAAAGACAAAAAAGGGTGCTCGAGATGATAGCAGGTCAGAACAAAGGACTTACTTAACACAAGGTGAAGGTAATCAAGAGATAATTCCCCTTGCCGAGGGATCCTGCAAATGCTGGAAGTTTACTCAATGGAAAAATGTTAAACAACTTAATGGGAAAATATTCATGGGATTCCTAGTAAATAGAAAGATACTTCAGGAATAATTATGCTTTTGCTCTCTAGAGGATATAAAAATATCTGCATTACCCAGAGTTTCACCTTATGCTTTCCCCTGTACAGGGTTGGGTAGACCCAGAGTGGGTGATGCTATCAGTGCTTGATTTCCTGTCTCCTCCAGAGGGTGAAGTGGGCACTGGGGGTATCACCATGCCAGGAAGAGTTCAAAAACTGTGTAGATGTGGTGCTTAGAGACCTGGTTTAGTGATGGACTTGGTAATAATGGGTTAATCCTTACACTCAATTATCTTAGAGGTATTTTACAACTCCAACTACTCTATGAATAAAAGGTGAAGGACTTGGGATTTAGTTCTGGCCTTTCAGGAGGGCAGCTCTCTGGAATCTTTCCTGGATCAGCTTCAAGGCTCCTGGAGAAGTTTTTCCACACTAATTTTTCACATTTCCTGAATTACGTTATGTGGGATTTGAAGCCCTCAAAATTTTCTCAAGTTCTTGGAGGTTCAAGGACAAATCAAACTCCTCTCCTCTCCTCTCCTCTCCTCTCCTCTCCTCTCCTCTCCTCTCCTCTCCTCTCCTCTCCTCTCCTCCTCTCCTCTCCTCTCCTCTCCTCTCCTCTCCTCTCCTCTCCTCTCCTCTCCTCTCCTCTCCTCTCCTCTCCTCTCCTCTCCTCTCCTCTCCCATGGAAAAAAAAAAAAACAAAACAACACTCTATTATGGGATATTAGTGAGCTAATCTAAGGAAATTTTGGCAGGCAGATGATTCAGAAATATTTTGCTGTCCTCCAGCAGCAAAAGCAATCAGTGGGAATCTTGTCTGCTATGGAAAGTGCTGGGTATTTTCACTGCTGAGGCACAAGAGAGTCTGAAGAAGGCAAAGCCTTTCTGAAAGAGTAGAAATACCAGAGTTCAGGCCATGAAGTACAACCAGGTCATGGAATGACTGTGGGCAGGACTGTTTTGCAGCCCTATGAGTCCCCTGGCTCGCTCCCTCTCTCTCTGTCTCTCAGGAAGGCTCAGCTGAGGCAGAGCTTGGTTTGTATGACTGGTTCACGTTGTCCATTTGCAAGGCAAGGTGCTGGAAGCACTGATATCCTCAGCCCTGGGGAAGTGATGAGGGGCCACATTCACACCTGAGAGCCTGCAGCAGCCAGGCTGGTGCCAGAATCATCTTGGGACCCGTGGGCTGGGTGTGGAGGCAGAACAGATGGTTGTCAGTGCTGTGTTTGGAAACATGGGACAAGGAGGTGCACGAGGAGTCAATCATTTGAGGTCGTGCACCCAGTGGAGATCCAACCCCTGTGTCCTGCATGACATCTCCTAAAACTCCTTCCTTCTGACAGCCCCTGGCTGGAGATCAGCACCCAAGCTGGGCTGGACACAGGAATTTGGAAGTGATAGCCTGTGGGGAGCACAGTGGACAGGTGGAGCAGTAACACAGAGCTATCATCTGGGGGGAAAATAACTCTGCCCAAAGGGATTGGGATGAGTCAGGCTAAGGATGCTGTAATTGAATAAAAATACCTGTGCTTTCCTGCAGTTCAGCTAATCCACATTAGCAGCTCACTCTGACAACAGAGCACAGATTCACGGGATTTTAGGGCAAAAAATGCACCAGGTACATTTTTAGCAAAAGATGATTTAAGTGAAATCTGCTGGCCATCTTTCCCCTCTCCTCCACTCAGAGTGACCTTCACCCAACCTGGCTCTAGAGAAGAATTTATTTGGGGAGTGAATATGCAGCAGTTTGCTCTTCCCTGGACAGATCCCTGTCTCCAGCCACACAGCAGGCCAAGGTCAGCACAGGTAGCTGAATTTTCATGAGGAACAGATCCTTTTATCGTGGTTTACAGTTCTGGACACAGAAATCAGGAAGGAGATCAGGTTGCCTGCTCTTACCTTTATCAGGACTTTCTTTCAGCAGGTGACATCATCTTATTGATAAAGGTCAGGGTGGCCTCAGCTCCTTTCTGACTCATTGAATACTAGAGATGGCTGGAGGCAGGGGCAGGCAGTGATTTGATGTGACAGGGCAGGAGGGAGCTCACCAGCAGAGCAGCAGGACACAGGCTGCAGGAAGGAGCCATGCCATGATCCATGGTGACAAGGGGAGAGCTGGGGATGGATGCTCCAGAGGCCTGGAGTGACCCTGCAAGGGCAGGAGAGAGAGAGAGACAAACCCCCCCTGGGTTTGTGTCCATTCCCACTGCAATGGGACAAACCCAGGGTGACCTTCCTTAGCTGAGGGTGGGATCACAGATTCATAGTGTGAGATCTTCTGGCATCATGAACCAGGTCCCTTCCTTAAAGCTCTTCTTATTCCAACCTCCTGCCATGGGCAGGGACACCTTCCACCATCCCAGGGTGCTCCAAACCTCATCCACCCTGGCCTTGGACACTTCCAAGGATCCAGGGGCAGCCACAGCTTCCCTGGGCATCCTGTGTCAGGGCCTGCCCACCCTCACAGGAGAGCATTTCTTCCCAGCATCTCATCTAAACCTACTTTGTTTCAGTATAAAGACATTAATTCTTTGTTTTAAGAGACACAGCAGTCCAGGCTGGATCCAGGATGCGGATCCAGCAGAGCAGGGGAGATGCAGCAGCAGGGACCCTGCTGTGCAGATCTGTGGATGTGGAAAAGAGAGGCAGGAGCAGGAGCCTGTGATATCCATCACTTGCCATGTGCTGCTTGACTAACCTGAACATGCGTTTAAAGACATCAGGTTTGCTCCCAGGAGATTTCTCCTTCCTCCAAAGAGCTGCTTCTCATGCACTCAGCATCCAAGTATTTTGAGAAAAGAGTTCTCTGTTCCTGCAGGCTCAGGAAGGCAGGGACAGCTGGTATCTGTTTCCTTCCAGCCCTCTTCCTTTCCCATCCTGTGAAATTTCACGCCAGCTGTGGTCACCTGTATGATTTCTCTTTGAGCGCCTGCCTTGCTCCACAAATTAATTTTGAATATTGTCTTGCCCAGCAGGGAGGGAACTCAGTGGTGTGAGCCTGAAGTACTCACTTTCTTCATACTTTTTATCCCCTGCACTGAGTCTAATTCTGTGGTTCTCTGCCTTCCCAAAAATAACCCTCAGAGCCGATTCTGAACTGTCATCTTCATTACATCACAGCTGCCTGCAGACAGGGCTTGCAATCCACTCAGTTACACTCGTGATTAAAACTGATTGCACACCCGATCCTGGCTGCTCAGCCTGGGAATTGGGAACGTCTTTATAATTTCTGACAGCAGATCTCGAGGCCTTGGATGAGCCTGGCAGGACAAGATCTCTGCAGGCTGGTGGGAGTGGGAGAGGAATATGCGTCTGTAAGAAAGAGATGGTGATTTAGGGAAAAAAGAAATATATATATAGAAGGGCCCAGGTTAGAAACCTGAAATTAGGGAAAGGCTCAGGGTGCAAATAAAGCTCAGCTCTTTAGACTGCCAGGACCATCCCTAGGAAGAGGTGATGGAGGGAATGGTGGAGCAGGGAAAAGCAGACTCCTGCCCAAACCTTCACTCAGTTTGGAGCATCAGTGGAATGAGTGTGGATATTCCTGGAAAAACAAAACCCAACTGTTGTGCTTCTTCCCAATGGCAGCAGCACATCACAGTCTCAGGACTCTCCTGCACTTCTGCCTCTGCTGCTGCTCCATCCTGTTCCCTTTGTATAGCTGAAGCCATTTATCCCCATTTATCCCTGGATCAGAGCAGGGCTGCAAAATTAAATTCTGCAGAGTGATGGAGCCTTAAATGTGCTCAGAGGGTTTGGATCTTGCTCCAGACCTGGAAGGTTGGCTGAGCTGCACCACCTTTCTGCTGGCCTGAACTTTGGCTTTATTTCAGAGATTTATATACTTAGAATTAACTGTGGCCTTTCATTTATTATATAAAAATGTAGTTTTTTAAATTAAAAAAAAAAATATTGTAAAATATCATCAATATTACATATCTTTAAATCATAACTCATTTGTTTTTCCACACCTGCTCTGGTTGGGGATCTAGTGATTTGTGTTGGACTACAGCCTGATTTCCAGAATTTATTTTGAGGAGACAGAAAATCCACCAGATTCCTCGGGACCTTTTTCCAGCATGTTACATCCTCTCCCTTTTTCACCTTAGTCCTTATTTCCTCCAGCTTGACTTGAGCAATGTTTCCCTTCAATTTCCCTGAAACTCTCCTGCAGAATCAGCCAAACATCTCCATAAGGATGTGCCTCTCCAGCAGCACTCCAGGAACTGAGCAGGGTAAATTTGACACGTCCCCTGCTCAGAGTTTGTCCTCCAGATTTCTGAGTCATTCCCGAGTCTCTCCAACACTGGCTGTCCCTTGCAGGCACAGACAGCAGGCTGGGTGTCCCCCTTCTCCAGATGAGAAATGATCCCTCATCTCTCAACATGTCCCTGCTCTGTGTCAATGAGTCAGCCTTCTGGGGATTTCAGGCATTGCTCTGAGACTTTTTATCAAATTATTTGATTGGTCTGGCTTCTTGGAGCTGCTGCCCCAGCACAGTTCTCCCTGTCCTGCCATGCTCAAGGTATTTTTTTTTTTTTAAAAAGCAAACCATTGCAGAGAGAAGTCCCTGCCTCTGTGTCCACGGACTGAGTCAGCCCTTCTGGGGGATTTCAGGCATTGCTCTGAGACTTTTTATCAAATTATTTGATTGGTCTGGCTCTCTTGGAGCTGCTGCTGCCCATGCTCCAAGATATTTTATTTTTTTTAATAAGCAAACCTTTTAAAAGAGAGTCCATGCCCTGGGATCGCCTAACTCAATGCATGGAGCTGATGTGCCAGGAGCTCAGTCACAGACTGTCAGCAGAGACACCCAAGAGTCTGATTTTCTGTGCCAGCAGGAGGCTCCCGGGATGCCGAGATCCCTGGAATGTCACAGGCCAGGCTGGATGAGGTTTGGAGCACCCTGGGAGGGTGGGGGTGTCCCTGCCATATCAGGGGTGACACCGGGTGAACTTTAAGGTCCCTTCCAATCCCTTCCAGACCCCCCGAATCCCTCATGGATTCTGTGCCGGTCGGGAATGGGAGCTGTGCCGTTATCCCGTTGGTTTTTGTTTTCCCCCGATCACCCCGCACGGCTCATTTAGCTCATTAGCATTCGGTTAATTTGCATACCCATGGTGCACCGCGGGCCAGCAGCATCGCCCTGACCAAAATTCCCACTCCTGCCGTGGGGAAACTCGGGTGGGGACACGGGGCTGGGCTGTGCCCTGCCAGGGGACCGAGCTGGGGCAGCACAGGGTCAGGGTGGGAGAGCACGGAGGTCACCATGTCCAGAGAGGCACAGCCCAAGGGTTGGGGGCTGTGGGCAGGCAGCACTCAGCATGCTCTGGTTTCTCTTCAAATCGCATAAATCTTTCGCCTTTTACTAAAGATTTCCGTGGAGAGGAACAATCATGAGTAATTAGGAATTTTTGGTGGCTCTGCTGTGCCAGAGCTCCTCTTTTATTGGTCAAAAATTAGATAAATCTAGGGGAGTGTACCCCCTGAAGTCGGTAGGATGTGCATTTTACTAGCTGAGAGAACAAATTATTGGGGCAGAATGAGTTATTGGGGTTTAGCACTGGGGTTCTCCATCCTGGACCCCTTGGAGTGGTTCCAGAGGCGGCAGGGATTGCTCCAAGGGCTGCAGCCCCTCTGCTCTGCAGCCAGGCTGGCAGAGATGGGGATGCTCACCTGGAAGGGAGAAGGCTCCAGGAGAGCTCAGAGCCCCTGGCAGCCTTAAAGGGGGCTGATTTAAAAGGAGCTGTGTGACTTTTTACCCCAGCAGATACTGGTAATACGAGGGGAAATGGTTTTACACTAAAACAGGGAGATTTAGGTGGGATATTGGGTAGAAATTCTTCCCTGGGAGGGTGGGCAGGCCCTGGCACAGGGTGCCCAGAGCAGCTGTGGCTGCCCCTGGATTCCTGTGAGTGTCCAAGGCCAGGCTGGAAAGGGCTTGGAGCAGCCTGGATAGTGGAAGGTGTCCCTGCCCATGGCAGGGGTCTGGAATGAGATGATTTTTAAACTCTCTTCCACCCAAACCATTCTTTGTCTCTGTTCTTATCTCTGAAACAGCCCCTGGTGCCAAGGGAAAGAAATAGCTCCTCCTAAAGGGATGTACATCCAGAATTATGGTAAGCTTGCGGGTTAAGGTTGTGTATTCACCAAAGCAGCACCTTTATCTTGAATTCAGTATGCCCACTCTTTGGGACCATTTTCACCATAATTAATTTTTAAGGTTACAAAAGCAAGACTTTAGACCATTCACACCCCTCTCCTTCACGAAATGAGTTTCCTGCCTTTATTTTTTGCATGCCTTCATTTCCTGCCTTCATTTCCCCTGCTTTTGAAAGGAGCAAAGTTTTCTGTTTGCACAAGTGAGACCCAGGATGACAAATATTCCCTCCCAGACAACCCCTCCATCTCCGGGTGAAGTGTGGCATCTGTCTGAGAGCACAGGGAAATGCTTTCATGTGTTCAGAACAGCCGAGTCAGGTCCTGCTGCATTAACTGGGACACTGAGCAGATCACTGGATTTATCTGGAATAATTAAGGGAAGTGTCCCGGGCACACTACAGACCCTGAATGAGATGCTTGGCTTGCAAGGTCCTGGCTTGAAGTGTTTGGCTGCCAACACATCATTGCTGGCATCTTGGCAGTGCTGCAAATGCCACAGACATCTGATCTTTTCCTTTGGCTCCTGCCCTGGGAGCCCCTCTTGTCATCACCTCTTGATCATTCTCCACAGACACAATTTGGATGAATTTGTGGCTGTGGTTGTGGTGACCCTGCTGTTCTGGAGGCTGTGAAATCACCTTGAAGACCTGTGTGGGCATCCCTGGTGAGTGGAAAAGGCTGGAGGAAGAGATGCTCTGGTTTACAGGCTGTTGAAAATGAAAATAATCCGTGTTGCTTTGGATCCGTGGGAGGAGGGTTATTGTTCTCTGTGAAGGCAGGGTTTGGAGGGAGAGAACATTCCCACATCTGCTGTGGGACCTGCAAACAGTCCCTCTATGGCAGAGAGTCAGAGCCACTCATCCCTCACATGAGTGGGGCGAGGTGGAACAAAAAACGAGGGGAATTTGCATCACCAGGCTCACATTTCCTTACAGCTTCTTAGGATTTAGGCTTCCAAACCCAGCCTGGCTGCCCAAAGCAGACTCCTGCTTTTAAACAGCACTAAAATTAAGGGGCAGAGATTCCCCCACAGGATGCCTGGGATGCTCAGTGTCAGAGCCCCAGCCAAAATTAACATGCAACCTGCAGCCAAGAGGCTGCCAATGACAGGCAGCAGCTTTGAAGGTCACCTCGCCTTCGAGTAAATAAATAAATAGTAAATAAGAAATCAGGCAGCAATGAATAAACCAGAGACATTCCACTGCCTTGGACTTGATTTTTTTTTTTTCTAAATATATTTCTTCTCTGCTCTTTTCACTTCCACATTCTCAAAGGTCGGTGCTAATAGGAGACCCCTCTGATTGCTCATGCACACTGCAGCACCCTCGCCTGTCTCAGAGCCCCCGAGAGCAGCCCAGAGCCCGAGCTGGGAGCACAAATCCTGTCACCCCCACAGCTGGTGGCTGTAATGAGACCTCCTGGCAGCCCCAGCCCATGGCAGGTGGGAGGATGCTCTTGCAAACACCGGGTTTGCCTCTTAGACAAAACCTTCCCCTTTTACACCACAATCCCTCTCGCTAAAGGGACATCGTGGTGCCAGGTGTTTGCTTTCCGTGCTCCTCCCTGCCGTGCATAATGAGATCCTGGCTCTGCAAGCTCGGAGTTGCCTTTTTCCAGCAGTTCCTGCAGCTTGGCCATGTGGCCAGGGGAGAGACAGTCTGAAATCACACGGTGAGCCACGCCAGAGCTATTTCTGATTGTGCCGGTGCCACGCTGGACCCCCCTGCTGCCTCTGAAGGGCTGCTCACAGAGGGAGGAGCAGGAGATGGAGACTTGCTGCAGCTCCTTCTTCTCGAGCAGAGAGGCTCATGGCCAAGAGGGGACTGTGCCTCCCCCCTCAGGGTGCCCGGGCAGCCAGTGGCTCCCTGCAGGCAGGACACTGGGCAGGCTGACAGGACAATTTCCCAGGGATGCTCTCCAGGGAGACATGTGCTGCACAAACTGAGCCCAGTGCTGTCACAGCAGGGACAACGCTCACTCAGGTGAGTTCTTGTCTCACTCCAGGTCATAAAACTCATTTCCTCACATCAGACTTGGAAAACAACACACTGAGGGGACATTCCCTGCTGCCAACCAGCACAGCTTTACCAGGACTCAATATTTTGTCCATGTCACTGGCTACTCCCACATGTAGTCCAGCAGAAGCCAGAGGTGGATGACAGGGAAGTTTCTTTCATCTTTAAGAAACACACCCTCAGAACACGCTCATAGTCACAGATCTTGTCCTTTTTGGTCTGACAGACACTTCAGAAATGAGAGCAAACAATCCAGCTGAAGTTGAAGAGGCTAAGGACACTCACTCAGCATCTCACATTGCTGCTATCCACCTCTACCCTTTGTGCTGGATAGGTTTATATATCTATAAAAATATGGGATCCCATATATTTAAGGATCCCTGACCAGCAATGTGAAGAGGAGCTCTCCATATTCTGAGGAAAAATTCCATGTTTTCCTGCAGGCTTTTAACCATGGAGTTCATCCTGTAGTGTAAGGAAAAGCAGAATGCCTGTTTAGGGAAAACCCTAACCCTGAGCCCCATCATGAGAAACTATAACTTCTAGGAGCAATGAATGCTCTGAAAAGAGCATCCCTAAGGCAGTGAGGGACAGTGGGCACAGGCAATGGAAGCTGTAGACACTCTAGGAATAAACAAGAGTGGATTTTGTCATTAAAGGAATACAGCTTGGTGGGGTTTTCTTCTTCCTGCTGTAGCCCAAGGGCAGTTTCTTCACATCACCATGAACAGGGTACCCAGAGCAGCTGTGGCTGCCCTTGGATCCCTGGAATGTCCAAGGCCACGTTGGACAGGGTTTGGAGATGGTGGAAGGTGTCCCTGCCCATGGCAGGGGTGGCACTGGATGAACTTTAAGGTCCCTTCCCACCCTAACCATTCCAGGATTCTGTGATAACAAACCCTTTCCCCATTGCAAGATGTGTGATGACCAGTGCTGGGAACAGCCAAGGTGACACATCTGCTACCTCCTCCCCTCAAGGGCACATCCATCAGGCTGATCCCAACCTCAGCTCCTTCCAAGCCCTGCAGAGAGATGTTCCCACCAGGAGCATTGTCCCTTCCAGCTTTCCCAGCAGCCCAGGAAGGACAGTGAGGACCCCACCATAAACCACAACCACAACAAGCTCTCCCTTCCCTTACCTGCAGCTCTCATGGGGTGGCTCCAGACCTGCCCTTCCCTACATGGGTGGCAGTGCCTGTGTCCCCAAAACTGGCTGGAGTTATCTCCTAGGAAGTGGAAAGTGGCTGGCAGGAGACCAGGTGATCTTGTCCTGATTTCCTCACTGTTGACTCTTCCCCAATTAACATGATAATTGTTACCCTGTGGGCCAGACATGATTAATCAGCAATTTTCCTCTTCCTTCCTTATTTTTTTTCTTTTTTTTAAGAGCAGCTGGAAAATGTCATTCTCTCCTCCAGCAGAGCTGGAAAGCTCCTCCATCTGGGCAATCAAATTCCCCGTGTAAACACAAAGAAAGGAAGGACCAGAAGAATGGGAGCCCCTCCACACCCCCTTGTCCCTGCCTGAGGTGACTTTCTCCCCCTTCCCTCCCTTCCATTCCCCCTTCCATTGTCCTGGCCTTTAGGAGCAGAGCCGGCCATCCGCTGAAGGGGAGCTGAATAAGTGACTGTAAATTAAAATTAACATCCAGCAGCAAGGAGTACAAAGCCATGATTAATGGCTTTTTAATGCTCTACTGTTCCACACTCAGAGCACTTTGTTTTAATGGTGCATGGAGGATGGAAAGTGTGTGGATGTGGGAACAGAGTTGCACAGGCATCTCAGGAATTCTCACCATTAAGGAGAGATAATCCAGCTCTCTTTAGTTTAGAATGACACAAGAAAAGCCTCATATCCACCTCATCTCATCAAGAGCATCACAACTAAAAATGGAACAGAGCAAAGTCATTAAAAGAAACGTCCTCTAACCAGCACTTACCCAGATAATTGTTTTTCTGCTTTGGGTTTAATTATAATGTGGACCAATTGATTAATTGAGTAAGCTTCTATAACCTCCTCCACCCTTGCCCTAAGGAAGGCTCCAGTCAGACTTGCTGAATGATAATTATTCGTCTTTCAGCCTGTTTAAGAGCTGTGGCTTCTTCAGGGCCATGTCCATGGCTAACACTTCCAGCTGTTCATCTTTCCATGTGTTGATACCTGCCAATAATTATCCACCTCACTTGCCTGCAGGAAAACTTGGAAGAGCCATGCAGGCAGTGGTCATTCTTAAACAATCCTCTTTTTTCCTTTTTTTTTTTTTAAATATTAAAAATTGCCTCCTAAAAGCATTTTCAAATAACTTCTATCCAAGAACATGACCACACCAAGCTGAAGTTTATCCAGTGTGACTGCAGCCAGCACCTAATGACGTGTTGAGATTTGCAGCAGGGATGAGCAAGGTCAAACTGGATGAAACTGTGATCAAGTTATTAGTGAGATAGTTATTAGTAAGTGAGATACTTAGTAATGATCCCCTCAGCTCTTGGCATAGCTACTCCACCTGCTGTTCCCTGATGCAGAGCAGACCTTTCCTCAAGATCCTGTCTGGATTACTTTTTTGGAAATGAGAATCAAGTGCTTCAGGCATGATCTTGAGTAACTCAGATTATTGATTCCCTCGAAGCAGCTTTTCCCTTGGGATGAAAGGGTTGGGTGATGGGTTCCCATGGTGGTGCCCTCATGTAAACTGCAGCTGCTGAGATGAGCTCCATCCTTCCACTCAGGCTGATCACACGACCTTTGGCTTTGGGAATCTGGTTAAAAACACTCCTTCTCAATAATTCCCTGCAAAAGGTCTCTGGCAATACAGGTCCCTGCATTTCCCCATGGATAAATTCCTGCTAAAGGAATGATCTGCATCAAAGACACACTGTGGGAAAGAGAGTAGCAATCCAACAGCGTCAAACTTGGCAAGTGGCTCCTCCAGGAAACCAAAGCATTTTGAATTTTACAGCTCCCCACCACACTGACCCTGCTGAGGTTTCTTTTTTTATTTTGTGGGAACAATTGCAGGGAGATTTATACCCGGGAATATTGCTTGACACAAATTGAATGGGAGGTATAATTATGTATAAAAGCTCTCTTGTTACAGAAAAAAAAAAATAATAATCTGGTTTGTGGGTTAAAAAAAGGAAAACAAAACCAGCCTATTCCTCAGTCAGACAGAGGAGATGTTTGTTAGTGCTGCTATTGATCAGTAACTATGGCAAAGCCCTGAGCAGCTCTAATTTGAGTTTAATACAAGGAGGGAACTGAATGATCTCATTGCAGGATTTGTGATCCAGAACGGGATTTGAGCTGCTGAGGGTCAAATTTTTGGCCCCTCTGCTCTCCTTGTAAACATCTACTGGCAAGAACTCCCCGACAGTCTCTTGGTGCAGCTGGTAGCCCTGGAGGCACAGCTGGCTCCCCTGGAGAGTGCAGAGGTCCAGCTGGCCTTTCTGGAAGGGAGGTTCTTCTGGAGTTGTTCTGGATGGCAGAACGTGCCCAGCACTGCTTCCATCCCAGCTGGGAAAGCTGACAGCCCTGGGAACTCTACCAAGCACAGGAATAGCAAACAGGATGCTGTGAGGGCTGACAAATGCAGGGAAACATCCAAAGGAGGCAAATCACCAGCCCGTGCATCCCATAAACCTGATGGTACCGGAATTTCTGAAACAATGCCTCACTACCACAGGCTGGCCTCCCTCCCTACAAAAGCAGAGCACGTTTGGGATCCACCTGTGGCCTTTGCAAGGCTCAATGCCCTGACAAACTTTAAGAGATTTTGGGTTTCTCCTTGGGAAAAACTTTGGCAAAGCAGGAAGACACATTCCGTGAGGGGTGTTATTTTCATGGCCATGGAACTTGCTGATGGAAGCAGGACTGGTTTGCAAACAACAGGAACACTTGCTGCAGGGTAAGAGGCTCATCACTGGTTTGATGAAGGCTGGAAGCACATCCCATGTCCCAACACACTCTGCTGTTGTGCCCAAGCTCAGGAATCACTGGCAAGGACTGAGGACAGCTTTTCTCTGCCATGCTCTTACCAAAGCTTTGGGTCTTTGGAGTAAAATTGTAATTCTCACACTTTCTAAAGTGCTCTGCCTCCATCTCATCCCATTTGTGCTGATACCACTCACTCACATCCACACACAGACGTGATCCTCCCAGTTTTCCCTCGTGAAAATGGAAAGTATTCCAAAGGCACCTGGGAGGCTCAGGATGGATTACAAGTCTGCCACGTCAGATCCTGATGACTGCAAAATGCAGAAGACTTGGAAATTCAGAATTCTCATCCCTGAACCCTTCTTCCTGCTGTTGTGTTCAAGACCTCAGGATGTTTTGGAAGAGATGACTTGCCAAAGTAGAATAGATTGCACTTCAATGTAAGCTGAATTTATCCTGAATGCTGCTCATTCTCTAATTTTCCTGTAAGTGTCAACTCCATCCATATATTTATGCACAGAAGTGACCTCCCTGACAGCAATTCAGCACAGTTAGAGAGATGGAGAATGCTGAGATCATGGAATCACAGAATCATGGAATGGTTTGGGATGAAAAGGACCTTAAAAATTATTTTGTTCCAACTCCCTGCCATGGACAGGGACACCTTCCACCATCCCAGGTTGCTCCAAGCCCCATCCAGCCTGGCCTGGGACCCATCCAGGGGCAGCCACAACTTCTCTGGACAACCTGTGCCAGGGCCTCCCCACCCTCACAGGGAAGAATTTCTTCTTCAAATCCAGTCTAACCCTACTGCCCATCAGACTAAAGCCATTCCCCCTTGTCCTGACCCTTGCTGCTCTTGCCCCTGTTCCTCTGTGTCTCCTCGGGAAGCACCCAGCCCACCATGGCACAAACCTGCCCCTGCTGAAGTGTTTATCACCCTCTGCCTTCACTTGACTTTTTATTCCAGTCCTCCCCTGCTAACCAGGGGGGCTTTGTGGCTGTCACTTGCCAAGGGATCTGCTCCTGGCAGATCCAAGGCACACCTGGCACAACCCTATCAAAGATATTACACTTAAGAGTTATTTGGACATGAGTGGTGGCAATGATCAGCCCTTCACACCAAAAATAATGTGAATATTACTACTCCTAACAAAACAAACCTGTCCACGTGACAGGCTGGTGAGTGGGCTGAGTTCCCATGGCAACTGTCGGGCGCTGGAGCTGGCAGGAAGAAAGTAAATATTCCGTTTGAAATGGTTCAGATTCCTGCCACAAAGTTCACACAGCATGGAAACATTCATCAGATTCCTTCGTTAGCAGCGCAAAATGTCCCCCATCCCCCCCAGCAGCTTCCCAAGCTGAATTATCCATGTCTGGTCTGCCTTTGAGGGCTGAAATTCCCACAGAGGTTTTAGGGAAGGGGTCCCAGATGTTGGATGCTTTCACTCCAGCTGTCTGCCTGCACCTCTTCTCCAGTCTTTGTTGCTGGTGGCTCCCAGTTCCCACCCAAGGTTGGAGCAGCAGCTCCATTGGGATTCCTGCTGCTCAGTTTGGCACAGGCAAACTGATCCTTCAGGCAGCCCATGCTGCACACACCTGGATTTCAGAACTGGCCTGGATTTGTCCAGTCTTGGAACCATTAAAGCTGGAAAAATGTCATCAAGTGCAACTTTTGACCAAACACCAACTGAGCCACAGCACTGAGTGCCACATCCCGCGGTTAAAGGATTGCCCAGGGATGGGGATGGAGGATTTGTGCCTTTGCTTCTCCTTCCAGGGGACGGAGGAGCTGTTGGAATGTTGATTTAACTCAGTGAGATCTAAATCCAGGGCATTGTGATGCAGAGGACTCTGAGACAGCTCACACAGGAACAAACGTCCTCGGTAAACGCTGTAGGGACAACACAAAAAGGTTTTGGCTGTGGAATTTCCTTCCTGCTGGAGCTGGTGGTGTTTGTCCTCAGAAGAAACTTGAAATTGCAGCAGGCTCACCTGCCTCTGTGCAGATCCACCCAAGCTCTCCTGAGGAACGGGACTTTCTGGTGATGGCAGCTCATCATTCGGCTTAGGACAAAGCTGGTTACATCCAGAAATTCTGATGGAAAAAATGGGATTAAATTGTCTTTCTGTAGTTTCTCATTTCAATGTACCGCTGCTCCCCCAAGCCCCCTCCATCCCTCTCCCCGTTTGACACCTTTTTCCACAAGACTGAAATAATCTGTGACACTCAGAATAAGCATTCCTGTGTAGGATTATTAAGGGATTTGAAACGGCAGCACCCACCCAAAGCCAAAAAGCAGCCCCTGAAGTGCTCAACTCTGGCAGAAAGGATGGTCACAAGATTCTTTTGCTCTCCACAACACAAAGGGTCGAGGACACGTGGTTGTCAGCTGTGCCCAAGCTGCGTGTCCCCAGTGTGGTCAGCAGGGTGGAGGGGACAAAGAGAGCTCACAGCTCTCCTGTGAGAGGCACATCCACCAGGGAAAGGGAGATCAGGGAATTTTGGGGAGCCCACCCACAGCATCTGCAGGGTGCAAAGTGCCTGCAGAGGTGGAGACCATCAGTTTTCCTGCTTTGGAGCATGGCCAGATCCCTGTGTCTGTGCATGAAGGCCACTGGGAATGAAAACAAATTTGATTTCATGTTTGGTTTGCAGGATCAGAGGGTAAGCCATCCAGCCTGCCTCTGTGCCACATCCTTCTCTGTTCTGAGGAGGTGGAAAAAGAAAAATGCTTCACTTCTTGCTGGGAACCAGACATAGTGACTTGTCCAGGGAAGCCAAGGAAAAGGAAGATTCACACGTTTCATTAAAGCCTGGTGCCTGCAGCTGCTTCTGCACTGTGCATCCTGTATATTCCTGAAAAATCACCTCTGTGAGGGACAGCTGCTCTCAGGACAGGCAGATTAATCAGAATCCAGGAGTGCCCATCCCTTCCTTGGCCATGAACTAGAGCTGCTGAGCTCTGACAGGAAATAAACTCAATTAATTCCAGCCAGGAAAACTGGGAGTAGAACCAGACTTGAATCTCTGTCCACCAAACACAGCCTGACTGTGATATGTTACCTTGCCTTTCACGTGGAAACCACCAGGATAGGAATGTTCCTGGGGGTAGGAACAGAAGTTCCTGTAGTGTCAGGAAGCTCCTGAAATGGTTTTTTAGTTTTAGTTCTAGTTGTTTTAGTTTTAATTTTAGTTTTAATTTTAGTTTTAATTTAGTTTTAGTTTTAGTTTTAGTTTTAATTTTAATTTAGATTTAGTTTTAGTTTTAGTTTTAAGTTTTAGTTTTAGTTTAAGTTTTAGTTTTAGTTTTAGTTTTAGTTTTAGTTTTAGTTTTAGTTTTAGTTTTAGTTTTAGTTTTAGTTTTAGTTTGCATGCTCTGATGCAATTCCCAGGCATGATTTGAGGCTTGGCCATGGATATGTGCAGCCACCTCAGGCAGCAGCTTCACCAACAACCCAAAGAGGTGGGCTTTGCTTGTTTGTTTTTAACTTATTTGCACAGATCTGAACTAGATATGGCACAAATACCGAGGAAAGAAATTTTACTGAACTCAAGGACTTCAGAACCAGCCTCTGGAGACACCAGAACTGCAGAAAGTTGGGGAAAAGAGACTTCAAAATCCACTTTAAAAAAGTGGATGTGGCTTAACTTGTGTTTGTAAGTGCTGTCTGACTGGTGAGATTCTGATCAAAGGGAAATGTGACTGCTCCTGTGTGATGTTAGGGAAGAAACCAGGCCAGGGAAGGGACAGGGAGGTGACCTGGAGATGTCTGGCAGCAGGGAGAAGCTGGAGGCGATAGCAGGAGCACAGAGCGTCAGCAGGCAGGGCCAGAAGTGAGCAACCCTTCAGCCTGAGGATATCCAAGTTCCCCCTTAGCTCCCAAAATCCACGGAGGGGGGATTAAAGGCACCATTAATTTGTATGCTGCTCCTCTGTGATCTCCTGGCTCCGATGTTTTTAGGAAATTTGGGTCGCTGAGGAGCAGAACCTGTCTCTCAGGGTTTGTCTGCTCCTTGGGATGGCTGCCCTGTCTCATGGGATCATGAGAGGGAAGGGAGGACATTGCCCATTATGGGGAGAAACTGGGAATAACAGGCTGGGAGGAAGGGTCCCTCCTTCCAGCAGAGCTTCTCAGCCCCAGTGTGTGGATTCCCCTCCTTGGCAGGGCTCAGAGGGCTCAGGGAGCTCTAAACCAGACAAAACCAGTCCAAAACCCGTGGGCACCACAGCTAAAGGGGTGTGTGTGTGTGTGTCTCAGGTTTTGTCTTGTTGCTGTCACCTGAGAATTGTCTAAAGTCTCTGTTTTTCCCAGCAGGTGCAGAAGAACAGCCCGAGATCTTTCTGGTTTCGTGTTTAAGGATAGTTTATTGTTTGTTTTCTAGAACATTGTGGCTTTGGTTTGTAAAGATTTGTCTTGCAGGTCGAGTTGGAGCAGACTGACCACCCTCTGGGTGGTGTTTATTTTTTATACTAAAATTTACGTATTTTTATTTATAATAATTTTTTAATGCTTATCAGCTATGTTAAGCAGTGTACTTCTATTCTAAACTAATTTAAATGTGTGATTACTACAGTAGAAGATGGAGGCTAAAAGATTAAGAAGAAGGGTAGGGACATGTCCAAAATCTTTTATCTTTGTCTTTTAAACTTTTATTTAAAAACTCTTAAAATTTTGCATTTCTACTTTGTGCCAAGTTAACTATCATTCTACTTAAACTGTTGTGTCTTGTAATTCTCCATACAAGGCTGGTAATGTTTTCCATGGGCTCAAGTCAAAGGCACAGATGTTTTTGATTCTGTGCCAGGGTCCCTGATCACCTAGGGCAGTCAGAGGAATGTTCTGGGTTCAGATATATGTGATGGGGCTTTTCTGGAGAAAGAGAGCCAAATTAGTTTGATGTTATTTTCTGTCCCAGTCTGGCAGTGCTGGTCCAGCCTTGGTCAAGTCAGGCTCAGAGAGAGGGGTCCCAGCAATATTTTGCCTCCCAAGTGCTCAGGAGTCTCTCACATCCATTTTTGGGGACAAGTCATAAATCCAGATGTCTCCACCTTGCTCCAGACACTGTAGGAACACTTCCAGGGATGGACAGCTGCAATTTCTGTGGGCAGCCAGAGGCAGGGGATCTTCCTGAATTCCTACAAAATCCCTCTGAGACATTCACAGGATCCTTCTGAGCCTCACATTAGGGTGGAATTTTCTGTGCATCAGTTCCTGCCTCTTGTCCTACTGCTTGGAACCCTGCAGATTCCTTGGGGTCACTTAAGCCCAGAATCTATCCCAGGGTATTTGCCCTGCCCCTCCACCCTGGGTTTATCTAATTAATAAGTTGTCTTCAGTGATGTAATCATCATTCTGAGCAGACATGATGTGCATTACTGACTTTCATAGGGTTCAAACACCAGCTGTGATTTTTGCCTCTCTCCATTTTGCTTTTTTTATAAAGTGTGCTGTGAAAATGTGTCACCCCTTGTGATAATACTAAGGGAAAAAAAACCTACAGAAGTGACACAAATTACTAATTACTTTATTATGCAGTGATTAAAGGGAAAAAAAAAAAGGAAAAGAAAAGAATTAAAAAGCTAGAAGTTGCTTCAGCAAATTCTATTTTTAAAGAAATAATTTTTGACTCTCAAATGTACTAAATTAAGTAATTATCTGCCAGATTTTTCCCCACTTTTAATCTTCATTCTTGGCTGTGTGGCTGGCTCTGCAGTCGATGCTCTGGTGGGGTGATGTGCTCAGCCCCATATTATTATTATTATTATTATTGTTATTATTATTAGTTTTGAGCAGTGTGGGAGCACTCCCTGCCAAACACAGAGCCTGTGAAAGGTGCTGTGCAAGCACAGAGGGAGGTGTGAGGCCAAGGGAGCTCCTGGGCTGCAGAGACAAGGCAGCCTCAGCTCCCACATTTTCCAGAGATGCCTCATTTCCTAAAATTTCTGTGCAGGGAACTCTCTACATGGTCAGGGGGCAGCAGAGGGGTGTGAGGACAGACCACACCACAGAGAAAAATCACATTTGTGCCTGGTTGTGTGTTCCTAGAGGGCCTGAAGGAAAGGAGGTGCTCTGGTGTGCCAAGGGAATTCTCTGCTCTGGGTCTGTGTTGGGGCCGGTGGGAGACAAGCAGCACTCAGTATGAATGAGCAGCAGATCTCGACTTTATTCTGTTAGTCACGTCTTTTATACACTCACTAATGAAGCTCATACATAGTGCAAAGGAAAAACTCATTATTGGTTACTCATATCAACACCAACTCCTCCTAAGTTTTCATTCTTGTGGTTAGAGTAAGCATTCTGGTCATTCTTTACCCATCACAATATCCTGTTGTTTTTGTAACAATCACTCACAAGGGCACAGTGCCCTTGTCAGCCTCAGGATTAAGCTAACTGAGTCTTAAATTTAGTTAGTTCTACATCTGTAAGCTGTTGTAAATTAACATGTCCCTTGTTCTCTGACCACTCTTCCACAGGTCTGGGGCTCTCTGAGCTGCCAGGATTTCCCTAGGAAAGGTTTTCCCTCCAGTTTCACCATGGCAGGGGTGAATTTCCCCCTTGCAGGGATGTGGGAAAACCTCATGGGATGTTCTCACTCTGAGCAAGGGAGGTGCTCAGAGATCAGGGATGGAAAGGGTGTTGGAACAACTGGACTGTGCCCATGGGGGAGCTCCCAGGCCACCTCCAGGACTCTGGAGAGCTCCAGGTCACTGTGAGCCCCCCAGGAGACACCTCAGGATGTGCTGGGGTGACATTTGGGGATGGAGCAAGGCTGGAGGAGCTGCCAGGCACAGAGTGTGGGTCCTGCTCAGGGGAAGGAACAGCCTAAAAATCAGTAGGAGATCCTGGCTAGTGGCAGGGTGAGAAGGAAGGAGTGTGAAGTCTGCTTGGAGGAACCATTCCCCAGTGTCCCATATCCTGGATCCAGGGAAAGACACTCAGGTTTCTTCTTGAAGAGGTCTCAGATTCAGAAGAGACCATGGGAGTGACTTTATCCCACCTGGAGGTAATGGCAGTGACTTTATCCAACACTCAGAAATCTCAGCTGTCCAAGGATCAGCTCCTGTAAATGCCCCTTTCTCTCCAATCCCAGCCTGTTAGGAGATGTTTCCTGTTCCCCTGGACCCCAGAAATGCATTCTGGCAGTTTCACAGCTCTTCAGCACCCTCTCTGACAGAATAACTGCTGCCTAACTTTGTGCCAAGCTCTCTAAGTCCTGTTCCTCTTTATTTTTTCCTGTCATGCAGATTTTGGTGAGCCTGTGTCCCCCCAAAATCTCCCAGGACCTCCCCTCTCCCCCTTCTCTGTAATTAAACAAGAACTGTTGACAGATGCTGTCGAAGCCAGTTACAGCTGGCCGGAAAAATTCAGCAAATAATAAGAGGAGCTCAGAAATGAGAAGTCAGAAGAATTCAATTCAATAGGCAAGAGACAAATTCTCAGCAGCCCTAAAGGACCTTAGTTCAGAAAGCACCACTGACACCTCAAAAGAGAAAGGAAAAACAATGTCGGCTTTTTGGGGGTTTTTTTTTGGTGGTTTTTTTTTTGTTTGTTTGGTTGGGGTTTTTTTTTGACACCAGAATAGAGAAGGGGAGGGTTTCATAAGGCTCTTTTATTTTTTTTAAATTTTCACTTTTTACCTTCAGATTTGGGTCACTTGCCTTGCACGGTGTGTCTGAGCTGGAGGATCTGCTGTAAATCAGGGGATTCCAGTAAAAGACACCCAACATTTGCTAGGGAAAAGTCACCAGGGAGACAAATGTGGCTGCCTGAGGTGTGGAAAAGGATCATGTTTGGAGTGAACTCCCTGACATCATTTTCCTTGCCAGGAGTTTGAAACACCACGGGGTCAGAAAGGATTTGTGGTGGACATTTCTCCAAGCAAGGAATTTGACAGATATTCCTGCTCTGCTGAACTTGCTTTGCTGACTGCTCCCTAAATCCTTTAAACAATGCTATTGTGATTTAAAATGTCACATAACCAAAAGCATCATAATTGCAAAAAACATTCTCATTAACCAAAAGTTCTCCTTTCAAATTCCCCTATTCAGGCAGCCCTGTAAGCTTTTAATCCTTCAAGCACCAGTAAATGACATCTTTGCTAAGAATGGCCAGTTTGCAGCAGCAGAGAGGCTGGGGAGGGAACCTGGGTTTGCTGCAGATGGGAGGGAAGTGTCTCAGGGTGGCTCTCAGCACCCAAGAGAAATTCCTCTGCTTATTCAGACTCACAGCTACGAGCTGAGAGGCTCAAAAGCTCCAGACCAAGATGATGATGAGGAGGAGGAGGATGATAAGAAGAGGAAGTGACCTATCACAGAATCCCAGAATATCCTGAGATGGAAGGGACCCCCAAAGATGAGCAAAGTCCAACTCCTGATCTGTTTCTGGAGGATGTGACTTTTCATTTGTGCCAGTGCATGGAGAGGTCACATTCCTGCACTCAGAGGGAATTACCTGAGAAGGAGACATGAAAAATAATGGGGTTTGTACTGGGGGTGTTTGCCAGTGAGACCCAGCTGCACCCTCAACCAAAATGAACCTGAATTCAGCTTAAATTCTCCCAAATCGAGCTCCACTTGGTGCCCAACCTCCAGACTGGTCGATTTGTTGTCCTCTTTTTTTCCTCCAAAATCCAGAAGGCAGCACAACGGCTTTCCCTGGATCCAGTGATGATCCTGGAGCCATCACCTCAATTCCATGGGACAGCCAGACCATGCTCATATTGAAATATCCCATCCAGGTGTGGCATCAGCAGAGTGATCCTAAACTCATCCCAGAAGGCTTGGGAAGGATTCCCTACCACCAGTGTGGTGGGATTGGGGTGCCCCCAGCATTGGAAATAATAAAAGTTTAAGACAAACAAGGAAAGTACCTCTTCTGTTGACTTTGGAAATGGCCAGAAATAGATTCACTTTATACCAAAGCTGAAAAAGAACCCACAAGTGAGAAGGCCAAGTTGGTTGCTTTCGACCCAGAATAATTATTTAAAAGGGAAATAAACATACAAAATCTGAAGAAGTCATGTTTGCGACTCGCTGACCTGAAACCAGGCAGTTTTGTTTGCATTTTGGGCTTTAAAAGCAAAACATTTCAGTCAACATGGAAAAATAATTTTCCTCCATATTCGTGTTTTCAGTTTAGGTCCTTGTCCTCTTCAAAAACTGGGTCATTCTTTGAACTAAAATCCTTTTTTGAAGCACCTGAAACATTCTTCTTCAAATTGTCCAAGCACGAGGTTGTTTTTTTAATTTCTAATTTTCCTGGAGTTTCCCTTTCATCTCCTCATTCTAAATTACTCATTAAATTCAATGTGAATTTAGTCTGATTTGCAAACTGCTTGTTTTGTTGGGGTTTTTTTTAAGGGTATTTACTACTCTCTGTTTGTACATCTATGTGAGCGTGTATAAATAATCTGTGCAATGGAATGTGATTCAGTTTGGAGTTGTGGAGAAAGATTCAACGGGAGACTGAGACAGAAGGAATTGCCTGTTCAGGAGGGGGTAGAACTAATTTCTTTGCAGCTACAAGGACATCCAAGGAGCAAGGAGAAGGCGTTTCAGACATCCTGTTGCCAGTGGCTGCCAGACTTTGGCTCCCCGGAGAGAGAGGCAGAGCATCCCAAATATCAAATGTCTGAACGTGTCCCTCTGTCACCACCAAATCCTGCCCGCCCCAGCTGCCACAAGGGAATAGTTCCTTTCCCACTCAACCAGCCACGCATGTCCCACTCCCCCTCTGCTGAAAATCAAACAATCCATTAGGGCTTTGCTGAGTGGATCTGACATTTCCCAGGTGTGGATTAACACCCCCCCAGGGCGCTGTGAAAATCAGTGAAAATCAGCTCAGCGTTTGCGCCCGGCTGCTCCCGGTGAGGAGGAGCCCCAGCACCTGCCAGCCCAGTGCTCAGGGCCTTCCAAACTGGTTTTCCAAGGTGTTTGGCTTGCCCTGGAAGGGATGAAGGGGAAATGATGGCATGTCGTGAAGGTGTTCAGGGATAAGAGGAATGTTTTACCGAAACTGCAGGAAAAACAAAAACCTTTCCAATAACATTTTTAGTGTTAAAGATTTAAGGCATTTCTCTGTTCTGGCCAGGATGTGCAGCAGGACTCATTTCTTCCACACATTGCCCAGATTGTGAAGAGAAAATCATTCCATCACACATGATATTTACTACATTTTTTCACAAACTTCATGCAGTCAAAATCTAGAGAAATTCATTGGTTCAATGTTCATCGGTCCCAAGCTGCAAATTTTAGTATTTGGTTTCCTATTGGTTATTGATCAACTGTGATGTTAATTAATCCTCATTCTTCATTCTCTCACCTTTCCTTTCCTAGATCAGGAGCCTTGGGCCATGCCAGGGTTGATTTTTGGCGTTGATCTTCATTAATGGTTGTTATCTTTTGTGTCTCTTATGTGCTGCTCCCAGTCTGTTGAAATGTTAAGCTCATCAGGCCTCAAGTGATGAAACAGTCCTTTGAAAAGAAACTTCCACTGCTTTCCCCCTGGGCAAAGAGGAGCAAATCCCCCTGGCTAAAGTCAGTTTAAAATTGTCGGAGTTGTATAATTTCCAACATTAGCTCAGGGTATTCCCACCTTCCCCTGGTTATTCCTTCAGGTTGTGGATTCACGATGTCTTTGGAGATGGAAGCCAAGGGTGGATTCTGTCATTTAAAGCCGTGGGGAGGCAACAAACCAACTCAAATTCAAGGCATTTTGTGATGGACACAAAGTTTTATTCCTTCCCTGCCTGCCCACCCCCTGAAAAAAATAGTACTTTCCTCAAATCCTGCAGGATTTTGAAATATGTCGGGAATGTTGATTGTGCTTTGTTTGTTCTGATAAACCTCAGTGAAGGAGGGTTTCATTTGGTTGGGTTTTGCCTCATTCCAGTCATTATTCTGGTGTGATCATGCAGCTCAGGGGATGTCTCTAAATCCAGAGTGGCTGAGGGGTGTTTAACAAGCACAGGGAGAGCTTGCTGGGAGCCCTTTTTGCAGCTAGGAAAGCAAGGGACAGATTTTCCTCTGGGTTTTTTTTTTTTTTTTTTAATCATTAAAGTTGGGAAAAACCTCTAAGATCATCAAGTCCAACCATTAACCCAGCACTGCCAAGTCCACCCCTAAACCATTTCTCCAAGCACCAAATCTATGCTGATTCAGGGATGTAGAGAGTGACAGAGCCAGGAATTCAAACCAAGCTGGTCCCTTACATTCTGTCCTAGTAATTCGAGGTGCTGCATTCTCTCCTGTATCCAGAGATAAAAGGGCTTGGAAACCCCTGAATCCTGCTCTCTCCTGTCTGCACAAAACCTAACAGTTGTGCCTTCACATTGCATCTTTAAAAGGACAAATATTTCCCTTCCTGTCTCCCAGGCAGCAGCAGGGGTGAGAGCAAAGGCTCTGGAAGAGGATTCAGAGTGGGAGTGTTCAGCCAGCAGTGCAAGGAGATTGAAATGGAGTGAGCAAAACTGGATTCATTAGCTGGCAATTAGCTCTAAATTGACGATCATATGGTACAATTGAGCTTGGAAGGGAAAAGTGGATCTGCCAGCTGGAGACAACAAAATCTTTGGAGATTGG
The DNA here is from genome assembly GCA_032173965.1 of Sitta carolinensis. NCBI lineage: Eukaryota > Metazoa > Chordata > Aves > Passeriformes > Sittidae > Sitta > Sitta carolinensis. The sequence goes on from JAVUNC010000005.1 coordinate 1,884,869, forward strand.
TCCCTGCTGGGTGGGGCAGGATTTATGGGGCAGATCAGTTCGGCTTTGTGGGTTCTGGACACCTGGAAAAATGTTGGCTCTGGTGCTGTCAAGGGAGGGCTTTGGACAGGAAGAGGGGGACAGTGGTTTCCTTTTGTTCTTGAGTCCATAGAGAATTGCAAGACCGATCTGGACCACCCAGCTGCAATCTCAGCATTTCAGTAATTCCAGTCACTTAATAATCCTGGCGATTTCCTGATCCCAGTTTCCCCAGAGGCCATCCCAGCCAATCTGCTGCCTCACCCCCCCAGCTCTCCCAGCCCTGGTGGCACTGCCATCTGTGGGGCTGGCCAATGCAGCCTGGGCATCAGGAGTGCTTTCCTTCCCTAACACACCTCTCTAATTCCCCTCCTCCTGGCTTTTCCTGGCTCCCCCTCACCCCGGAGCAGGTCCAAATGTTTGGCTGAGCCTGGAACACGCTGGAGCATCCCGAGTGCAGCATTGTGCAGAGGGACAGGCAGCATCCCATTGCTGGGTGCTGCATCTCCCTTCTGCCTCTCCTCCCCATTTTTAAAGGACCAGAGAAGGGCTTTTATTAGGAGCCAGCTCCCAATGTGAGCAGCTCCCAGCAATTTATGGACCCTCGAAGCCATTGCCAGGCAACCTGATGCTTGAGGCCTCTTTTCCAGCCTTGGAGAGGAGGAATCTCTCCCTCCCTCCTGCTGCCAGACCTTCTCCTCTCTTCTGCCTCCTTCTCCTCCTCCTGCAGTGGAAAAGAAGCACCCAAAACTCTCCTGCTCAGTGTCAAAGTCCTGGGCTCTCTCCCGCTGTGCATCTGCTGCTCCAGAGCCCTCGTGCTGGGGACAAAAACACCTCAGTTCCAGCTTCAAACAAATCTCTGGCCAGCCAGCACATTTCTGGGGGCTGCCACAAGCAGCAGCTCAAGGAGTTGGAGGCTTCCTTCCACCTCACAGCCCTGCTCAGAGGGGTCTTCACCCAGGGCATGGCAAAGCAAGGCTGGAGACAGGAGCCCTGGTCCCTCAGCAGAGGTTTTCCCCACCACCCTGAGGAGCTGAAGGAAGGCAGAGCCTGCTGACATGTGGGGCTGGGATGACCAGAGTGTGTGAAAGAAAGGGTGCACAGAGAGCAGACCTCTGGGGAAGAGGAAGGGGAGAAGTTAATCAGGAATGTTTTCCTTGCAGGTAACTGATGTCCCTTGCACATGGACTCCCCCGGGCTGGAAACCTGGTAAGCACAAGCTTGAGTGGGTGTTGTAGCCATTAATTTGTGGCTCAGTCTAGAGCCATCCATCAATTAAACCTCAGCCACTGCAGGCTGAGCACCAGCCAGGTCCTGTTTCCCTGGGCACAGAGCAGAGAAAATAGATGGTCTGGAAATACCAACATGCCAGGGGCTACAGTGGCACTGCCCAGCCCCAAGGGCAAAGCTCTGCTTGGCTCCCATGGCACAGCTCTCCTTGAACACACCCAGTCTCTGCTGGGGCAAACTGGGCCGTGGATGTGGGGTTCTGTGTGAGCCCCTTAGAAATCCCATCCCTAAATGTCAGTCCTGCAAGCCAGGCTCGTTGACTCCTGCACGCAGCCGAGATGAATGCTCCTGGTGGTCCATCCATCCCAACGCGCCTTTCTTTCCCATTGTTCCCATCCCTCCAGGCCCCTGGTGACAGACTCTTGCCATTAGATATGATGGAGAGGGCTGTTGCCCCATCACAGGCACACTCCCGTGCTAGGGAGGCTCTGGGAATAATGGGAGCGATGAAATAAATGGAATAAATCACCCAAAGAGCAAGTGGCTGTGATGAATTAGGACGCAGAGCAGACAGGGCACTACCAGCCCTTTTCCCCAGCAAAGCCACCAAGACAACGGGCACTGGGGCTTGCAGTGCCTGTAATTCCCTTTTCATATTTTGCCAGGAGTGTTTTCAGAGCCTCTTTGTTGATTGAATTTGTCAGCCACCATTCTGGAGATCGCAAAGCTGCTTTCGCTGCCTTTATTGTGGAGCTCGCACGAGGCAATTCCGAAGCATCTGTATTCATTCCAGGCAGCATTAGGTAGCTGATGATTCAGCCAGCTGCCAGCAGATAGCTGCTCTCTCCTTGAGATGACTGAGTAATACGGGAATGACGTGGGGATTTTGCTCCCCTTTGCTGTGCCTCAGGGTTTATTTATTTATTTCGGGTGGATCCCATTTATTGCCAGCGTCCAGGAGCGCTGGTACCCCCTCGGGCATGGAGAGCAGGGCAAGGCTGCTCCTCATATCCTTTGGACAGCTTTGCCTTACCCAATGAAGATGAAACCTCGCTGTAGCAAGGCTGGGGGATTGGAAATTGTGTATGGGGAGAGGAAAACGGGGGTTTCTGGCTGTAGATTTGAGTGGACGTGTGAGAAGGGGAGAGGCTGGAAAAATCGGATGGAAAGAAGGAAGAGGGAGCTCTGTATTTCCACAGGAGAATTGGAAGTTGTGTGTGGGGAAAGAAAAATAGGGGTTTCTAGATGTGGATATGACTGGATATGTGAAAAGGGGAGAGGCTGGAAAAATCAGGTGGAAAGAAGGAAGAGGGAGCTCTGTGCACCCACAACAGGCTGTTGTGGTGGATGCTGAGGGTTCCTGGGTGCATGGAACCTTCTGGAGGCAGGTAGAGCTGAACAGGGACAGCAAAGTGGGGATTGTCCCTGCCTTGAAAGGCTGGGTTTGCCCCTGTGGGTCTGCTGGGACATCAGTGGGTCACAAAAGCCTCAGCCTGCTCTGGAGCCTGCAAAAGTCTGGAGCAGAGCTCCCGGCCTTGGATGCATTCCTGGTAACTCTTCCTGCCTGCAAGTTCAGCTTCTTTCCCAAGCCCTTGGCCTCGCCCCCATCTCCACACCGTGCAGGGAGATAGGGAAATTTCAGGCCTCCTGAGAGAGGTGTCTGAGATAAGTGGACTTGAATCACCCTAAAGCAGCTCTGATTTCTCTGCGCTGATTACGGAGGGAATTTGATGACAGCCTTAGAGCAGCCAAGAGCCACAGAGCAGCCCTGAATCCAGGATGCAGTCATAGCTCCTCTGCCCCCACTCTGGGCACTCAGGATTTGCCCTGTCTTTTCTCTGGTAGCCATAAACCCATTTCTGAAAGCCTGATTATCAGTTTCCTGTGCTCTCCCAGTGAGCCCAGGCACAAAGCAAACCTGCCCTGAACTCAGGACGTTTTTCCATGGGAGGACACTCAGATTTTCTTTATTTCTCTCACACACTGAGTTGGAGACTGGTGTCATTCCAAACACCATGAAGGTGCAAGAGGGAAAAACATCTTTCATCATCAGCAAGGCCAACCTAGCCCTGACAATTTCCAGAAATTAATCAACTTGGACTCGGGCACAGAGCATCAGGAAAAGGAGCGTCCTGTCATCATGGCCAGTGTGTGTTTCCAGAGAAGGTGCAGATCCCACATCCTGCTGAGAGGGTTGTTTCTCCCATGCCTGTCCTGGGAGTGAAGTTCATTCTGTCTCTCCATGTGGTCAGTGCTCATGGCTCTGAGATACACAAGGCAGAAAGGAAACCTCTGGGATGGAAGGTCCTTATCTCCATCTCCACTTCAAGACAAAAAAACCCTTGAGTTTCATCCCCTAAACATTTCCCCCAGAGATATTCCTGCATGGAAGCCTGGGGCTGTTGCTGCAGCTCTCAGGGACAGAGGAAAAGGTTTGGCAGCTTCCTCCTGAGATAACCTGGAGGCTGAAGGATCTCCTTCCACACCCATGTCCTTGCACTGGCTCTCTTTCTCGGCTTTCCCCATTAACACATGTTGAATTTCTTTTCCAGGGAGTAAAAGTGGAGCTGCCCCTCAGGGTCAGGCAGTGATGGGTCACAGCCCAGCTCTTCTGCCCATCCCTGCGTTCACTGGAAGGAAAACTCCTCCTCTCTGCGAGGCAGGAACAGAAGGGAGAAGATGAAAGGGGGAGAGAGAAGGAGCATTGCAGGCTTGTAATTCAGTTACAGCACGGAGAATCAATTCGCTGCAGCTCAGGGGCCCATTTGTTTTTGCAGAAACAGAGGAATGAGTCCAACAAGGGCAGTGTGAGGAGCCTGCTGCCCGATCCCAAAGGCAGGGGAGGGTGCCAGGCCAGCCCTTCCCCAGGTGCTGCCTCAAATCCAGCTGTTGCATCCTGCACACAGGTGAGGTGGGGTTTAGGAGGTGGGAGTGTGGCAGCCAGTCTGTACCAGACACACCGGGGAAAAAAATCTGATTTTGTCAAGGTTTTTTCTGGCTGAAAAGAGGAACAACCTCTTGGGGATCCTGGACTCCTGAAACAGCATTTTTGATGGCCTGGAAGAGGGAGCACCTGAATGGGATTGCTAGTGGCTAAGCCAAAGGAATGTGGCATCCTGTTTGCTTCAGGCACCCGAGAAAAACAAGTTAATCCAGGCTCAAAAATTATCCAGAAATGTACAACAAGAAGAAAGAGAGAGAATAATGGTGAGGAAATGTGGGGCAGAGGGTGGGTTGTGTCCCTCAGAAGACCCTGTCCTTCCAAGAGTTAGGTGGGTACTTGTAATTTCTCTGGTCTGTGACCAGACCTGGCCACCAACCTCCACCAGAACAAATGCAGTGTTCAGGACTGAGGATCCAGAATTCCATCCAAATTCCACCAGCTCTCAAAATCTGCCCAGAACATTCCTGAGGAATCTCCATGTGAAACTGGTGATGTTCCTGGCTTTGGGAGACAGCCCTGCCTGTGGCTGGGCTGGGCAGCTCTGTTCTGTGTCCCCTGCACTTGGCAGTGACCTCAGGAGTGACAAATACCAAAAAGGATGGAAAAGGAGTAAAAGTATCCCCAGACAAAGGGCTGAAAGATCCCAGGTGGTTGGAGCTGGCTGAAAACCACCAGGCACTGTCACCCTTCCCACTGAGCCTCACTGGAAAGGGAAGGATGAAACCCATTCCCTTTTCTTGCCCTTCTTTAAGGCAGACAGGGCCACCCCAGTGCCCAGGGCATCACCTGGATGGTGGCACCATGGGATAACACAGGACAGGGGGAGCTCAGGAGCTCCTGAACTGCTCAGGACTGCAAGGCTCTAGAGAAACAGGGGGTCAGAGCTGCCTCCCTGTGAGGAGCTTGAACATACCCAAGGACTGGGGTTATCCAGCATTTCTGGTCTGTGAAGAAGGAGCAGCACAAAAGATAAAGACAGAACAGTGAAAAAAATGTGTGTGCTGCAGGAGGAGATGGGAATTTTCCAATGAGTCTCAATCCCTGAGTTGTGGGAAGGAGGGAGAAGACCCTTAGGAGCTTGGCCCAGCATCCCACTGTGCTACCTGCAACACAAAATCTTCATTCTGAACGTGCTTTTGAAAGCAAAACAGTTTTAATCCCAAGAAAGTGCAAGAAGACAAAGCAGAAATGAACTTCCTTTGGCCAAGCACTTTTTTGTTTTTTTCCCTTTTGGAGCCTTTATTGTTCAAACATTGCAGTTAGGAATGGAAACTTCGGCCTTGCAGCTGCAGGTTGTTGACTATCCTGCTGTTCTCAGTTTAATTTTGCCTTGTATTTACCATAGCCTTGAGGGTACTGAAGCAACAGGGTGTTCAGGATGGAAAAATCCAGTGATGCCCACTGGAGCTTTTAAAACCAAGGATACAAGAGACTCAGCTGTTGGCTGCTCCTCAGAGTCAGTGTGTAGCTTGATATCAACCACTCCTAGGCAAAAAAGCCAGGAAAGTTGTCTCCCAAAATGCATTACAAACACTCTATCTGGTACAGTGTCCCTGGGTATAAAGCAGCAACTCCAGGGCTGTCCCTTTTTGTCAGAGAGAGCAGATCCTCTGGGAATTTAGGTGGAGACTGTGGGGAAAATTCCCCAGATCAGGGCACTTTGGGAAGCTGAAGGTGGAAAACATCGCAGTCAGGAATGGAAAAATGTCCCATCAAGCTCTTCCAGAGCTGTCTCCATCCCCTGAGGGCACCTGGTGGCCTCTGCCAAGGGGACAGTCTCAATGAGAAACTTCTGAGACCTTCTCGTGGTGACCTGGCTGGCCAAACTCTGTCCTGTGCCTCGGACAAAGGGCATGGGGCTGGAGAAACACCGAGTGAAGGAGGAGAAGGCGCTGCCCACGCCAGCCTCTTGGACAGACTCTGGGTGGTCCTGCCGGGTGTCCCCTGTGCCACCCTGCTGTCCCTGCAGGGAGAATCCTCACACCAAACCCCCTCACCCAGGGGCTCACACGGAGGAAGGGGATTTGGAGGTGCTGCTGGTGGTTTTTAGGGAAGATCCCTGCCCCTCTCTGCCGGGCAGGGGGGCTGGCATGAGGCAGAGGTTGATCCCTGCCCTGCCACTCCCCAGCCCTACCCAAAGGGACTCGACATCCATAAAGGATGTTAAGGCATCTGTGGAGCTGCTCCCGTTCGGAAAGCGGAATTCCTTCAGTCTGGCGCTCTCGTCCTGCACAGACAGAGGAGGATCAGCCCCTTTTCTGCAAACCCCCCCGTGCCTCCCGCCCCGCTGCTCCCCATCCCCGGCAGCCGCGGGATTTGGGATAACTGCGGTGGAGGGTTCCCTCTGCTGGCATGAAAACCCCACGGCCCCGAGCCCTCGGAGGGCGTCAGCACAGGGAAAGGTCTCTTTAGGAAAAGCAAAGGGGAGCGCTGGCTCCAGAGGGTCCCGGACTTTCCCCCGCTGTCAGGACCCGGCTCCTGCCCAGGGCACCTCCCATTCCCCGGCTCTTCCCCTGATCCTTTCCCCATCGCTCTCCAGAGCTGCCCATTCCAAATAATTCCTGCCTGTTGCTGTCTGATTGAGCACTGCCACTCTCCTCATCAAGCAACACAAATCCCACGTGTGCAAGGAGGTCGCAGGTGACCAAAACCAAAATACAGCATCCTCTGTGTGTGTGGCCAAAATTCAGGTCTGGACATCCCTGGGGATAGCCAGGAGAGCCACAGGGTGTGGATATCCAGGACCTGACCATCCTGCCTGGGTTGAGGGACATCCCTGCTGTCCTTCATGCCACAATCCTTCTGTGGGTGTATTAGGAAATGAAATTTGATGCAAAGGGAACTTATCTCCATCTCTAGGAAGTGCTAATAAAGAAAGAAGGATTGAAAAAGAGATAAAAGTGTTTTAACTTCACTGAAAGGTATTTAACCAGAACAAGCAGAAGCACAATGTCATAGAGGTCAGAAAATGGAAAAAACAACACAAATAAAGGGGAAACTCCACCCCCGTGATTGCACCCTACTGTCTCTGCTCCATCCTTTGTCCCACGCATGAGCACCTATCTCCTCCCCTCTTCCAACCTCTGTCTTTCTTATTATCAAAGTGAAATTTATGAAGGGCTCGAGGCATTGGCGATTTCCTGGATTTCAATATAACTTCTTGCAATCTTAAGTGAACAGCTTGGTTGCTTCTGCCTGTCAGGGAATTTAAATTGCAAATGGAATAGTGAAATGCAGCAGCCAAGGGTCTGTGTCAGTGACTTTGGAGAGCAGAGATATCGCTTAGCAACTGGAGGCAGGGAGGGATGGAGGCCACGGTAAACATGGCAGTGAAGGATCTGGATTTTGGGATCCCCTTTGCCCCTGGGAGGCCACAAGAAATAACCCATCAGTGAGCTGGAAGTGTGCCTTGTGAAGGAAACCCCGGGATCCTGGGTGGGCAAGGCTGGCAGCTTGCAAGGGGAACTATTTTATTTGAACCACCACCTGCAGCAGGTGACAGAGGAGGCAGGGCTGGACTGTTCCCAGGGAAGCAGTGAAATGGCCAGAGCTGACAGCCACTGGTCGAAATTTGCAGTTTCAGCTGCAAATAAGGACAAAATCTTCACAATTTGGCCAAGCACCAGCACTGGGTCCCACACAGGTGATTCAAACTTTACCTGAGAAATCTTTTGCCACTCATGTGGGTGAGGTATGGCCCAGTTTGAAGGTGGCCCTGCTTTGAGCTGGAGGTTGAACCAGACACCTCTAGAGGTCCCTTTCAACCTGTGCTATTCAACAAAACCACCCAATGCCTCTTTTTTCATTTTTTTAATTAAAGATGTTAAAAACTGACATACTGCCAGAAATTATAACAGAGAAGAGTCCTGAGGAATCACTTAAGCCTCCCCCTGCTCCTGGCAGGTTGAGTGACATCCAAAACTGTGCTGTCACCTCTTTATTGGGGCTTTTCTTGCAGGGAGGGATGTTCCACATCCCCCATGGACATTCTGTTCCTATCTGTGTTAGAAAATGTTTTCCAACGTTAATCTTGCCTAAATGAGCCTCAGCAAACTTTCAACCCACTGGCTTGAAGTGATTGCTTAAAAACACAAACCTTCAGTGCAGCCACCATTTAAAGGCACAGCAAACTCTAATGTCCTGCAGCAGTGGGTTCCACCAGCCTGTTGTGCTCTGAATTGCAATTAATAATGGCTCTTAATGGAGACTCCAACAGTCCAAGAGGGAAGGGATTCTCTGTGTCTGTTCTCTCTGACCTCGACCCCTGAAACTTGCATGGAGAAATCACCATTCAAGTCCAGTTCATCCTAAATATCTCTAATAAGCAAAAACAGAGCTCTGTGACCCAGTGGAGCTTGTCCAACACCCTGTGATCATGGACATCTTTCCTGAAGAAGTTCCACAGGTGAGATTTGCCAGAGCGATTTCCCTGCAGGAAATCTCCCCTGTCGAAGGGGAGAAACAGGAGAAGAAACAGTGCATCTCATCCTGTCCATGGAGCTATTCCCAGGTGAGCTGGATTGCTCCATAGTAGTGTTTTTTTCTCCCTATGAAGGCATGAAGGAGGAGCAAGGTTCTTGCAGTGCTTATTTCCAAAAAAGCTTTAGGAAAATGAGCCCCATCCCATATATCCCACACAGGGAAGTGACCACAGCATTGTGGGCCTGGAAGCTGTAGGAACTCACAGGAAAAGGCCTGGTAAAGTCATTGGAGCCAATGGAAAATACTGCAAGCAACAGGGAGGATTTGTTTCCACTGAGGCTGTGCTGAAGCAATTCCTTGGTGTTCTCTTTGGGGATCTACCCTTAGTGCCAGAACAACGTGTTCCTGACAACAGGTCCAGGAAACCTTGGCAAGGTTTTGGCTGAGGATCAAAGACCAACAGCCCCTAAATCATAGAATTATAAGAATGGCTTGAGTCAGAAAGGACCTTAAAGATCACCTGGTTCCACGATGGGCAGGGGTGCCACCCACCAGATGCACATCCAAGGCTGTTCAGGGAGGATTTCCTGTATTTCTCCAGAATAGCGCTCTAACCCCAAATAATTCCCTCCATCATAAAAAACCCTCATAGGCTGTGACTTAAAAGGAGCAGGGGTATTTCTCTGTCCATCCCTCAGCCCCATGGGTACAGCATTGTTTGCTGCCTGGCCTCAGATGCTGGCATGGGTTCAGCTGTAGGAACCAGAAAGTCTCACCCCAGAACCGACCGCAATTTCCCAGTCAGCGCTAAAATTCCCTTAAATCCCACACTTCCTCTGGAAGGGTGTTGACATTTACTCAGCTGCTTGTCAAATGTCTGGAGATGTGAACGTCTCAAACAAGAGCTGTTGTCATGGAAGGAACACAAAGACAGGTAGTTAGCATGATTTGGGGAGAGGTGTCTGGTGAGAGGGTGTTTTGTGTGCGCCTGTCTTTCCCGAGGAAACAGTTGGTGCCAGGGTTGCACATCAGATGGCAGAGGAGTTCTGTGGGGTAAGCAGAGAACATTTAGATGTGGAAGACCAGCAGAGATGTGGAAAATTCTCTGTCATTCATTTTCTTTCATGAAAAAAGGGCTTGACAGGAGGTTGTAGACAGGCGGGATCGGTCTCTTCTCCCAGGTAACTTGCAAAAGGATAAGGGAAAACAGCCTCGAGTTGCACCAAGTAAGGTTGAGACTGGATATGAGGGAAAATTCTTCACTGGAAGGATGATCAGGTGTTGGAACAGGCTTGGTGAAGTCACCAGCCCTGCAAGGGTTCAGAAAACACATGGATGTGGCCCCTGGGGACATGGTTTGGTGGTGGCCTTGACAGTGTTGTTTAATATTTGGAGTAAGTGACGTTAGAGAGTTTTTCCAGCCAGTGATTCTGTTGTCCTGTGAAGCATTAGGGACACTCAGGTATGGCTCACCCAGTGTTCAGGTGCCAATCACAGCTCCTAGAAATGGGGGAGGAACAGAATTTCCAGGAACCAGCATCCTTTCTGTTTCAGGATCAGCTGAGTTCTTTCCTCCTGGCGTAACCCTCAGGAGCTAATTAGTCTTTGTGCCCTTCATTTCCCATGGTGGGAACACCATTCCTGTGATTTCTTTATTGAGCTGGGCCTTGGGCTGTGTTTTACCCTCCATGAACATCTCCAGGTGAGAGAGCTCTTGACACCATCCTTCACTAGCTACCTCGATATGAATCATATCCCTGTCCCCAGGAATTCCAGTCCTTAACCCTGACCCTCCAAGCCCCACAGCAGCCTGAGGGAAGCGGAGCAACATCCTGAGGAGCTTCAGAGACCCTGGCATGGACCCCACCCTGTCCATGGAGTGGGTAGAGCCCCATGTCCACGTGTGTGGCATCGCTGGGGAGGTTTGTGCAGGCGTGGGGAGTGCTCTGAGCTTGGCTGGAGTTTCAGAGCCTTGTGAATTTAAATCCCCTATGTCTCATTTTCCAAGACCCAGCCTCTAACAGAGGGGCTCTTTCCCTGCGGGCTGAGGTTAATTGGCTTGTGCTTTTAAAAGGATAAAGCTGCGGAGACTCGGAGTCAGGGCTGTTCTCCAGATTTCCATTATAATCTACATTGCAGGAAAATAGCTTTCCTGATCAAATCATCTGTCCTCTCGGAGCAGAGGATAAAGAGCTGGTGATGTTGGAAATCTGCAGAGGGGGAAATCTGCAGTGTCTCTGCACGACCTTGCTGGACAGAGGAGAAAGAAGAGGCAAAGACATTTCTCTGCTGTGAGGAAATGTGAGAGAGGTGAATTAGGGCCATTCCTGAGCTTGGTGTTATGCACCTCTTGGAAAAAAAAAAAAAAAAAAAAAAAAAAAGGAAAAAAAAGAAAAGAGATGCACGAGACTGGGAATTCTCTGGGAAATTATGTGAGTCCTGGGACCAAGCCCAAAAAATGATTAAAACTTGTGGCTCTCCTGGCCCTTGAAAACTGTCTGACCCTTGTCCAGGTCAAAGACAGGTCTCAAACACCTGTGGGAGAGAGAAAGCAAGAGGTGGCTGTGGGGCCTCCCCAGAGCCAGGACTGCTGTCTCAAGCTTGGGGCTCATTCCCCAGAAAACCTGGAATATCACCTTTCCTTTCTGGACTGGTGGATATTTCACAAAAGCAGCAGCAACCTGAAGGAAGACAAAGCAAGAGTGAGGACGAGGACTGGGAAGAAGCACAAAGAGTTTTTCACCTCTTCATTCACCACCTGTGAAATGGGAACAGCAAGATTCACTTCCCAGATTTGTATCCTTCAAAGTCTCGATTTTGATCTTTTTCTTTGATTTTTCAAACTCTTGACTCTGGCCAGCATCCTGTTCTCCAGGCAGCCTTCATCCCAGCAGAAACTGCAAGGAAAGCTTTTTCCCAACCACATATAACCCTTCTGCTCCCATCTCTAGGAATTCTCACCAATGCACTTGGCCTTGCACACTTGGCACCTGGACATCCCTGTGGGTTCCCATCCCAGACCCAGCTCTCCCAAGCACTCAGCACCTTCTGTACAACACCCTTCATGGCACAGGAAGAAAGTTCACTCCAAGAAGTTCACCTCACCATTCTAGCTCTCCTGAAAATTCCTTTTTTTCTAAATTTCTAATATAAAGAAAATTTCTTTAGAAATGGATGGGACCAAAAGTAACCAAAAGCTCAAAGCCTGTGATGAAATTTCTCATCTAGCTGGGTTTTTCCAGGTCCAGTTGTGATGGCTGCAACACATTTCCCTTACAGAAAAAGAGTGACTGGAAGTCTCTGAGTCTCTAGGAAGAAAACAGCATTGCTCCATCCCCTGTGTGGAGATAGCCTTGGAAAAGAGGAGGATTCTCTGCATTCCCTGTGCAGAGGGCTGCAGAACTCAGGGTCAAGTTTGCCTGGAGCACCTTCCCTTGAAGTTTCTTTCCTGAGGCCACCAGTTCAGACTCACTAGAAAAGTGAGTTAAATATGAAGGGTTCAAGGCTGGACTCTGAGCAGCAGAATGTCCCTGCCCACGGCAGAGGGCTTGGGATGAGCTGATCTTCAAGATCCCTTCCAAACCAAAACATTCCATGTTTCTATTCCATGGAAAGGGGCTCAGTTTTCTTTTCTCCTCTAGCTCTTAGCTGGCACACACCCAACAGCCACAGAACTCAGCGCCACGACTGACAAAAGTTGTGCCAGGCATTACAAGGGGGCAGAAAACCCTCCCCTCCTGAGCATCCCACTCACCTCCTGACACCCAGAACTGTCACTCTCCTCCCCTCTGCTGCTCAGCACCCCAGGGATCTGCAATCCAAAGGCCAGCTCCACCCCATCCTCCCGATCCCTCCTGCAAACCGTGCTTAGGATTGGGTGGAAAAACAAATGTTGAGATTTCTCCCTCTCCTGCAGCCCTATATTCCCACTGCTGAGCTTCTGCCCATAAAGTTTCCGAGGTGTTTGTCACGAGGGTGATTTGTATCAGAGAGGATGTTTACCTATGGTAAATCACAGCCTGCTTCTTTGTGTTCTCCTGAAATTTCAATTACTGAAACTATTCTTTTATTTCTTGCTTTCCTGTATGTTTTTCTCATTTAGACAATGAGCACCACCGTTCAAGTTTGTTCCTGTTTGGCTTAAGGTTTTATATGAACCTCTTTTTGCCTCGATGATTTATGCTCTGCCTGGGTGTATTTCTCTCTCTGTATTCCCTTTTTTCTGCTTTGAGCTATTTTGTAACACCTTGCTCCTGATGAAATTGCTGCTGCAGCTCCAGGTCGGGTTGTTTGGGTTCAGGAACAGGACTGTGAGCTTTAGGAAAGGTTACAACTCTTTCCCCTCCACAGTGCATCACTTTCTGACCTGAACTGCCACGTTCCACCCCTGCTGGGAAAGGTGGTGAGGGCTAAAAAAGAGAATTTTGAGGGAGAGCACTGGCAGGGAAGTTTCAGGCTGGTGAAATGGCCTGGTTACTCTGTGGAGACTTGGCTGCAGGGTCTTACAGAGCAAAGGACTGATGCAGACCCAAACCCCAACAGGGAAAGCTCTGCCTGTTCACTAGGACTGATGCAGAATCCATGGCAAACAGAATCTTCTTTTTATCAGTTCCTTAACTTGTAAAACCACTTCCTTCTCCTGGCTGAGCAAGCTTAATCACCATGCCTGGGCCCTAGATCAGCTGTAAAAGGAGAAGTCTAACCAGCCTGACATGGACCCTGAGATCAGCTCAGCTGGTTGGAGCAGGTGTTGATAATGCCAGGATTAGATCCCTGTGTGGACCATCCACTCTAGGGCTGGCCTTGATGATCCTTGTGGGTCCCTTCCAACTCAGAATATCCTATAGTTCCATGTCCAAGCCCAGCCTGATTGGTACCTAAGTGCTGCTTTCTCTTTCTTAGTCGTTTTAACATTTTACAGGGACATCAGTGCTCTGCACTCTCACACCTGTTTTTGCATGGTTTCCATGCAGCTTTTGAAAATTAAAACAAAACCAAACCACCATAATTTTGGCCAAGAAATCAATTTGTTCTAATTATTGTGGAGCTTAGCAATCCCTACTCTGTTTTGGAGCCTAACTCTGACCATAGCACATCTTGGCCCCTTGCCTGCAGTTATTGTTGTCTGAGATAATGTTTGTGATTGAGTTCAGCGAGTTGTGCATTTCCTTATCTTTCCACATGTCTGTGAGTGCCAGTATTTGGAGTCAATCCAGCAGAATCCCAGGATGATTTTTCAGAGACAAGCCAACAAGAGAATATGAAAAGGGAAAATGTGATGGCAAGGACGAGAATATGAAATTTCTTCTACAGATGCACCATGTTTGATAAACCCTGGGCATTGCAAGCTCTGAATGGTGGGGTCCAGAAAGAACCTAAACCAGACACAAAAATGTTCTGTGTGCACTGGGACATAATGGGAAATCTCTTTGTCCTGCTGTGCCCTCTCCACAAACAGAGATGAGTAGAAATAAGCTCTGTAAAAGAGACTTAATGAAGCAAACTATTCCAATACAGTTGGATTTCTCATCAGTTATAGAATACTGAAGTCATTTTGGAGGCAGGAGCATCAGTGATTATGGATCTCTGAGCTGTTGTGCAAAATTCAGGATAGCCTTAAATGATGTTCCCTATTCCATCAGCAATGTGGGAATGTCAGTAGAGACTGAGCAGAAATATTTGCTATCACCACGTGCAAAGGGCTTTGAGATCCTGGTGTGAAAGAAATGGAAGATGAGCAAAGCATCTTCCTCACTAAACTCCTTAGCCATGGTAATTCTACACGGTCATCATTCACAGGAAGAATGTTTTATTTGGGAAGGAATAATCACATCTTGCTGCCAAAACATGAAATCCAATTATGCTGTGAACTAAAGGCTGTTTTAAAGGGTTTATAATTTCTCAGCTTTACCCTCATCAGGATATAAAGTGGGCTTTCTTCCCTTCTTTCCTTCACTTTTAAAAGGGCTTCCTCCCTTCTTTTTCCATTTCCATCTTCCCTGAGTGCCAAATTTCCCTTCTCTATGGCAGAATTAATAGTTGGGCTTCGCTTGGGATTTTGCCTCACACCTTCAACATTTCCCCCCAAAAATCAAGGCAAACCTATGAGCCTGCTCTGGCTTTATTGTTTCCCACTGAATACGAAATACAAAACCATGGGAGTGTTGAAATTGGGGGTTTCTGCCAGTTTCATCCTCTTGAGCAGACTTCATGGATAAACTTTGGATCCAGTCCCTGTAAAATATCCATCCATGGGGAAATTCTTTCTTAAAGCAGTCATGTAAAGAAGTGATGCTTCCTTCCCTTTCCCCTACTTCCTTTTTCCTTTCCCCTTTCCCTTTTCTATTTCCTTCTGTCTTGAACAATAAATAACACAGCTTTCTAAGAATGGAAATTTTGTGTTTATGGTGTGTCAAAGTCCTCTCCATCCACGACTTCAAAACAGAAGGACTAAAGGCTGAGCAGGACTGAGAATTTAAAGGCAGGAGAATGGGGTTTCTTCCTGTTGCTGCCACAGATTTTTATTAAAAACACAGGTTTGGGAAACATATAAAGTAAAGGAGCTCCTTGAGGTGAGACAAGAAGGGAGATGGGGTCAGGGTGGGATTTGGTAAAATTCTGCCTCTTTAGAGAAACATTTGTCACACATGAGAGGAAAGAATCTCATCAGTGGATAAAGTAAGCAAGAAAGAAAGGATGGTTGAGGATAAGAAACTGAATGCCTCGGTGGCATTGGGGTGTTTAGAGAGGTTGGCAAGGAGGTGATGGCAGTGGTAGGGCTGCCATCCTCCAGAGGCTGAAGAAATACATTTGTCAGGAACTAATTAGGTGGAAATGACCCTGCCTTGCTGTCTTTCCACCCCTCTACAGCCCTAATTTCCAGTGACTGAGGAAGTCCCTTGCTGGGTTAAGTCTCCCTCTATTAAACCTTGTCTGTGTCGATTGTAAATCCTCTCAACCAGGCTGAGCCTGAGCTCTGGACTGCAGGGGGAGTCTCAGGTGCAGCCACACCTAACTCCAGTTCCAGGCAGCGGCAGGAGAGCCCAAACCCAGCCCTGTCAGCAGAGCCAGATGTGCCCTGGGCTGGACATTTGGCAGCTGTGCCTTGTGGAGTTCACCTGCCTTTTCCCTTCAAATGAAATGGAGAGTTCCTGACCCCCAGGCTGGGCTCCCAATCCAGTGTCCAGAGATCCCAGGACTACTGGAGACACTCCTGTGCCTCCAGCTATAGGAACCTCTGGCATCTCCTGCTCCTGCAGCTGCAGTAGCCCTGTCTGAATCCCATGACAGTTGGAAAGCTCAAGATGGATGAGCTGCTTGCCTTTCCTCCCTGATTCCTTGATTCATTAGTTAATGTCTGAAAAGCACTTTGGAGCTCAAGAGTGTTAAGTGCTATTATTATTAGAGACCTTTCATATGAATGTTGATTGAAAAAGATAATTGTTACCTTTCTACCTTTCACTCCCTTTTAAAATTTTTTTCCCCCATTTTTATTAAAGAGAACAGTGACTGGCTTCCCCAAGAAGTGGAAAGGAAGAGCTGGATGTGCTACTGACACAGGAGATGATGGTGTAGTCCTGATGGAGGACACTATGCCTCTAGGAAGTTTTGTTGTGATGGATTTGAAGGATTTGAAGGATTTAATTTCAAGCTTTGGGCAGAAGATCCTGAGTTTGCTTGAGTTATATCTGTCAAGTGCTTCCCTGACCTTCCTGGATGCACAAATGGCTGTTCTGACCCACCTGAACTCATGGAAGGTGAACTCTGAGACCTGGAACACGCTCAGCCATGGAAGAAAAGCTGGATATCTGTAGCTGGAAATCCCCAGCCCACAGAAGGAAGGATGAAAGTTCCTCCAGGGCACCATCCAGTCCCAGTTTATCACACTGGGAACAAGCCTGACTTGCCCAGGATCAGTTGCATCCATGACTCCACATCATCATCTTCCTCACCCCACGTGGGATTTCCATGGAAAGAAGCAGAAGAAAGTGACCCAAACAGAGGCCATGATGCTCTTTGCACGGATTCTCATCCCATGGGGACCATCACCTGGCTCTGGGACAGGTGGCACCAACCACAGGCACAGTGCAAATGTGGTGTTTGACAGAGGCAAAGAGCAGGGCTCTTCCCATGGAGCCACTTTTCCCCCAGATCCCCCCCAGCAGCATTGCCCTCCCTTCTCCCAGGTACATTCCCCCTCTGATGGCTCCACCAGGTTGGAATTCACCTTTCAGTCTCTCACATGGAAGCAAGAAACAAAGTGCAAAAGCTGTTTCACTTCCCACTGATCATCCCTGCACAGATCCTTTCACTTTGGGTTAATGGGACCCAGAGATGCTCATTTTGCACAGCTGTGGAGTAAAATCATCCACACAGACCAAAGATACTGCTCTCACAAAACAAATTTGCCAAACTGCTATTGCCCTATCTTCCTATTTTTGTCGAGCTGGGGTTGCATTAACATTAATGAGATGTTAAAGGAGAAGGGAAAAAAATAAAAGGAAGAAAGAAAGTCTTCCTGAGCAAATAATAACTACTCAGTCATAATTCAGAGGAAAATTATGGCTCTGTTACATGTTTGAAACTTTCCACTGTATTTCACTCCTGCTTTTGCTAAATTATGTGCAAATGATGGAAGTCCATACATACACATGAATGTGCTTTGCAAAGTTGAAATGTTTTCTTTGTCTGGAAATTATTTCCTCTTCCAGTGACTCTCTGTCTTTGTTTCTTTCTCCTGTTCTCTTTCTGCCCATGCAGTGCACATGAGGGGAAATTCCTCTTTCTTCCAAGTTCCAGCCTTGTTTAACTGGGACAAAGAACTCATTTCATGATTTAGTGGAAGGGACATCAACAGAGATTCCTGGACTACAGAAGAATAATCCCAGAAATCCAGATCTCATTGCATTGTGATTTTTATTGAGATTGGGAAATGGCAACACCACTCAGTTGAACTCTACCAATATTTCTTCTCTGTATCATGGGGTTGTCATTCTGGCCCAGAAAAGCTTTGGTTTATTTTCAGTCTATATGGCTATTTTCCTGCTGTCCTCCAGGTTCTCAATCACCTGCGAAATACAGAGTGAAGCAGTGAAAGCTACAGGTGTAAAGAGAAAATTGTAAGTTGTTTTGGACTTTCTTGATAAAGGCTCTTAGGGGGAATTATTCCAGTGTTATGGCTGGGCTCAGCTTGTGCACATCACGCCAGGGACCTGACAAAGTGTTCTGAGAGTGGGCAGCCAAAGCCAAAGGTAATTTCCACCTTTCTTCCTTCAGAAAAACTCGCTGACAGCACCTGATCTGAAGGAGAGCTGCTGAGACAGACACCTCAGCGATGTGCCTGTGCTTGTGTCTGTGAAAACACCGGTATCTCAAAAACACACGGAGTCTTGTAGAGAGAAAACAAAAGGGTCAAAACTGGGATTTCCCCTTCTCCCGTGAAAAGAAAAACAAAACAAAACCACACCCAGAAAACCTCATGGCAAAGCCTTTCTCAGGAAAATCAGTTTGCTCTATTCTCTTGGGACAAGGAAGGCCTCAGCACAACATCTCCCTTTCATCTGGCTCCTGGTCTTTGGTTCCTTTCCCTGCCACGGTTTCCATGTGTTTTTGGAGGCCAGGGGTTGTGGAAGTACCTCAGCACCACTCATCCTCTGCTGACAGCAAAACAGAGCAGCCCCATATCAGAGATGTGCCCTGCATTTACCCCCAGGAGCTGAAGAAACTCTTCCAGCCCATAAAACCCACGGCTCACCAGGAGACAGATACTTGGCTTTGTTTGGGAAAATCACACAGTGATCACATTCCACGGTAGTAATTCCCCTATTTAGTCTTCTGCAACCAACAGAACTTATCTCTAAATGTGAATAACCACTGACTCGGGGTGCTGCATGGAGCACAGGATGCTCTGGACCTGTGTGAAACCCCATTTAAGGCCTGAGAAAGCAACCTTGGTTTCCTCATCAAAGTTGAACTTTAGCCCAGGATGCCTTCCTGGACTTTGGCCACAGATTTGTCCTGGACTGAGCCTCAGGACTCCTCAGAAAGTCTGGAATTTGCTCCCATTGCTGCTGCAAATGAAGCTGACTGAAAACATGATCCTATTCTACCTCATTTTATACAAACTACCTTTTCTTTTCATTTATCCAAAGGCTCCGTTTGAAATCTCTAAGCCAGATCCACTCCAGACCAGAGGCCACGGGTTCATTCTCAACTTCTTCATTTTTTAATAAACTTCTCAGTAAGCCTCACCTCTGTTTCAAAGCTGGCTACAACATCCCTGAGCCCTGGGGCTTTGCAGAGCTTTGGGTTTCCAAATGAAAGCCTAATGCTGGCTCATTGTTCCACAACCCCTGCTCCAGCCTGACCTAAGCCCCAAAGCCTAGGATGCAAGGCAGTGTCGGGATTACTCCTGCGTTTGGCAGGGAAAACACATCTGAAAAGAACAATTAACACTTTGTTAATGTGCCAAGGAACAGACTGATGTGCGTGCTGGCCAAAGGCAACAGAGCCACTGCTGTTTACCTTGATGTGTCTGTGCTGCTGTGGAGCAGTTCTGATAGCAGAGCTTAGTCCCAGCCTTGAAGCACAGTGACAGATGAGAGGTCCTCCTCTAATTTCCCGTCCTCTCCATTAGCAGGGAATGCAGATAAAGCCGGCAGCAGAACCCCGCAGTCCCGACTCCTACCTGGCAGATAATAATGCAAATTACAGCGACAAAAGTGGCAAAAATCCGCGGCGGGGAAATAGATGAATAGGGCTGATCTCGGCTCCGTGGGACAGCACCAAATGCCACTCCCAAGGGAGGCTCAGGTTCTGCTCAGATCTCTGCTGCTTTCACCAGTCATTAACATTCACTCCCATCTGGGATTGCAGGCTGCCATCGGAGCCCTGGGATGCTGCTGTCACCAAATGTGACACAATACCTCATCAGAGAATAAAGGAGTTTTTGCAAGTCTCTCAAAACTATTTCTGCCTTCGTGTACTGCATCCTGTGCCCGGCTGGGAGAGTTGAAAGGAGGCTGATACTTAGGGCAGATCCCAGATTTGGGTCAGCAGATGTCTCTGCGCCAGCATCCTGCATCCCACTCCCACCAGCATCCTGCTTCCAGTGCCTCCCATAAGCCCTTCTTCATCAGGACAATTTAATTCCAAACAGGGGATGTTCAACTCAGATCAGCCCCATTTCCCTGCTGCCTCCCTTTTACCCCAGGCTGTTGTTGCTTCCCTGCCCCTCTGGGATTGTTCCCTCCAAGGGATGTACCCGCTGTGCCTCTGGATAATTGAGTGATTCCTGGGGAGAGAGGGGCCAGCCCTCTCCCGCTGACTCCAAGGTGGGATTGCTCTGCCCGCAGCAGCAATCGCTGCCTTTGCTCCTCGGGATTTCCATTTTGGCTCAGGCCCTGCCTGCCAGGAGGGGCAGTGATTGATCAGGGGAGATTTCACCTGCAAAGACGCAGCCCTGCAGCCTTCACTCGCGATGGGATGGAAGTCACCAGCATAATAAAGATGGATAGGTGGATAGACAGAGGGACAGATATGGAGATAGACAGAGAGATAGATAGATGATAGCTTGAATCCTGCGTGTTAAAATTGTGGACAGTCTGTCACCCAGCCTCCCTTCCCTTTTTTATCCCTCCCCTTTCTTAAATTACGCCTATTTCTCCTGTGAAATTTATTACAATGTAAGAAATCATGACTTTTTAAAGATATTTTTTACTTTTTATGCAGAGGTGTGAGGGCTCCCTGAAAACAAATGGATGAAGATGTGAAAGCTTATTGGATTGTCACGTCGGATACATTATCCCCAGGGCTCTGAATGAAGAATTAGACCATGGAGATCTTATTTGACATTAGATGTTTCAATTTCTCCAAGAACATTAGGCATGTTGGATTCAGCACTGAATTCAATAATAAACAACAAGCGTTGACCCTCCCCCCATCCCCTTTTACCCCTTAGCATTTTAAGTCCGAGACATGCTATTAAGATTTATTTTACATTTTTATTATTGCGCTCACAAGGAAAGGGAGATCATATTTGCATAATTCATTTTTATACAAACCTCTCTGTATTACTTACAGCTGCCGATTTCCCCCCCTCTAATATATGTGTTTATGTGGCAGTAAAACAATGACATTGGAACAACACACTGGAAATTATTTACTCCGACCCTGCAGGTATTGCTGTCTATTTATTAACCCCAGGGAATTATTTTGATGGAAATCCCTTTGGATAATGCTCATCAAGAGGCTGAGGCTATGCAGTCTGTTCCCAGGGAGAAGGCAGGAGTTTAACATCAGCCCCTCTCAGGGTGGTCAGTGAGTGGCCACTTGGCCATGGAAGCAGTTTGGGTGTTTTTGGGGCTGGGGCTGGCTGGGATCACCGTGCTGGGTGCAGGATGAGTGCTGGGACAGGTTCCCTGGGGTGCTGAACGTGGGGATGTGCCCTGGATCACTCAGCATGGTGCAGAATTTACAGCTTTCCCCACAAATTTCTCCATATCCTCTGGGATAGACCACCACAGCCCCACACACTGTCCTGCTGAGCCTCACCAGACACAAATCCAGGTCCTCCAAGTCACCCCAACTCCCCAGAGCTGCTCAGACCTTCCCTTGTCAGAATATTCTGTTCTCTGGGAGCTCTCCTGGTCCCCTCCCAAGGGAGATGCCCAATCCCCCAAACACACCCAGGGAGCTGCACCCCAAACCACCTCTTTTCTCTGTATTTTCACACTCTGCACTCACTGGTGGTGCTGGTGGTGCTGGTTGAAAGTGGTTGTCATGGAAACCCCCTTTCTCTCTTCTGCTAATTCTGCAGGATTTCCTTCCACGGCATCGATCTGCGAACGTGCCTCCTTTTCTTGCTCACCCTTTAAAATAACAGCTATTGGGAATATTTGAGGAAGGTAAAATTTGCCAGGCTAGAGGGCTTCTTGGAGTGGTTGACATTGAAATTATATCTGCATCCAATAGCTGCACCCTACAGCTGCTTTCAAAGGCAGCTCAGGAAGTCTCGAAGAGGAAGAATTTCCCAACCAAAAGGTTTTTCCCTCAACCCATTTGGAGCAGTGATGTGTTCTGCCCCTCATGCTGGTCCAAGCCACAGAAATTCCCACTCTTTTTCTCCTTCACAGCCTAGTCCTCCTCTGACACCAAAATTCATGGAATTTTTGGCATCCTGGCATAGCATCTCCCACATTTTAGTTATGGAGAAATCAAACTCAGCGTTTAGTTTTTCACTTTAACATCTCTCCACTTATTTGGGAAGAGGCTTCAACTTCTTTGTAATACTCAGAATAAAATCTGTGATACACTTTATTGTCTTCTACTCTCTAAAACACCTTTCCTTATGGCTTCCAGGGTCTTTGTCTGGTTGTGAGCATGAAGACAGGGTGTGTCTGGTGAGGAGGGATAGCTCTTTTTGACAAATGATCCACTCATTTAACAGAAATTTCCAGGAAAACAAAAGGGAAAAAGAAAACCAGGTTTTAGACCTTTCTCTCTTAAAAGACCCTCTGCAAAGCAGGAGAATCCTGTTATTAAATTATTCCATCAGAGGCATGGCAGATGAATCTGGATTTCTTCACTTGATGAAATTTAATCATAAAATCTCTCTCCAGCTTGTTTCTCTTTCCTAAAAACGTGGGTGTCCATATTTAGGCTGCCATTAGAGTCCCCTAAGGTGAACATAGATATTTTCTGTGGTGTTTGAAGGCCAGCAATGAGGAGCAGGGACTATCTGCACTCCAACATGCTGGATTTAATGACACTTCCATCAGGGAACGCTCCCCAGAGTGTCCTCGCATCTCTCCTGAAATCAAATTGAAAATTTATTCACCCAGACGGGGATTTATCTCACCTACCCTCTCCCATTTCACTGCAAGCATCACCCTCTGAGCCAGCTGTCTGGATGCTGTTTAAAATCAGGGGAGAGAGGTGGGCACTTCCAGAACGAGAGCTGTCTGCCCTGGTTTCGACAGCTCTGTCTCCAGACGAGATGCTCTGAACACCAGCAGGGCACGTTTCTCTCCAAGAGTGAGAAAAGGGCTTAGCAATGCTGTCAAAATCCAGTTATGGGACAAAGGCAAGACCATCTATCCGAGCTAAAAACTTATTCTTAAACCAATACGTGTTTTAACAGTCTAATAGTTCAAGTTATCCAATTAGTACAATAAAATTTCATTAATGATGCTGTTAAAACTGCTGTACAGAGACAGTCCTGCCTTGCCAGTGTCCATCCCCCACCTCTGGTGTCCTGCCCACCCTGCCAGTGTTCCTCTTCACCCCAAAGTGGACACATCCAATGTTTATCCACAGAGAAGGAGGGGGGATTAAAAGCCATCACCATCCTGAGCTCTTCCCTCTCACGGGTGTGATGACCATGCTGGGGTTTCTTCTCCTCACTCTTGGTTTGTCCATCCTCCTGTCCCCTCCCAGGGCTGGGATTTACTCCTGTCCCCAGAGCTGTGCTCAGGGACAAGACCCCTATTCATGGGACACTTGTGGTCACAGGGACACCCAGCAAGTTTAGAGACATCCTGAGCTCCCTGGTGCCAGGTCAGCTCAAAGCCTGTGGCCTTTCACTATCAGTGCCTAAAATCACATTAACTGTGGTGCAAAGAGAGATGTCCCAGGGTGTTTATCCAGTGTTATTCCCAACGGCATTAACCACAGGGCACTGACCTCTTCTTGTTCATGGACACTGTTCTGTTCTCTCCACAGCATCTCCAGCCTAAAATGTGCCCCAGTGATTTCTTCTCTATTTGATTTTTTTCACTGAGTCATGGAATAAATCAAGTTTAAATCAGGTTTCAAGTGACCCGTGGCAGCCTTTGCTCCAGCCCCATCAGGGTCAATAGAGAAAGTTCTCATGTCACAGTTAGATGAAGTTGCTCTGCGAGAGAAGCATTTTGTGGAAAACCTCTCCAGCTTGATACTAATGGTGAAATAAGAAATATCTGCTCTATTTCTAAAGTTGATTCTCAACCCTTTACACTCAGCAACTGTTACCAGGAGAGGTTTCAGGCACTGTGAGCATTTATCTCCTGGCACAAAAGAGAGGTCAGAATCCAGTGTTAGCTCCACTTATCTGTCACCAGCGTTGATTGGAAGCCTCCTATTCCCCCAGCACACGGAATTGCATTTCATGGACACGGGATTTTAGAAAGTATTACGCTGGAGTTTGATCCTACCTTGTTTCAGAGCATGTAGAGATGTGCCTTCAGCTTTGAAGGGAAAAGGAGAAGGCACTTAATCAATAGCCATGTGAGTGATAAGCACATAAAAAAGATGAGCTTGGCCAGCCTGTATAATCATCAGCAGGACCAGATGGGAAATGTATTATTCAGGAAGAAAGATGACCATGGTGGGGATGGTTTTTATGAGGGTCAAGACTGCTTAAGGAGTACTCAGTTATCTCATGAAACCTCTTACCTGGAGCATTCACAGCTCTTTATTAGGATGAGGAGGGAAATAGCAATGAATATTTTTGGCTGTGTCCTGGAGAAGACAGAAACAGAATATTTTGACTTCCAGAATCTCCTGTCTGGAGCACAGAGGAGGTCAGGAAAAGGTTATTTTTACTTCCAAAATCTCCTGTCCAGAACACAGGAAAAGTCAGAAACAGGTTTTAACTTCCAAACTCTCCTGTCCAGAGCATACACACATGCAGAGGCCTGACAGATAACACAAAAAGATTTATTGTTTTCAATTTTTTTTTTCTCTCCATGACAAACACTTTTACACTGCTGCAGTGCTGCTGTAGAACTGGGATCAAACAGGCTGAAATCTGTAACCCACTCTCAAAGAACCTTTCCTTCATCCACCAACGCCAGCAGCTCCTTGTCAGGTTTAAACCTGCCTGACTTCAGCAGTGCTGTGCTGAGTTGAAGAGGAATGCTCAGGATCCACTCCCAGCTCCAGCCGGGCTTCTTGAAGTGGTTACAGCTCCCAAAGGCACCTGCAGCTCTTTATCACCTTCCTGGGAGCTGATCAGCCCGAGTGCCGGTGCTGCTCCTACCCGGCTCCCCGCCGTTGAGAGGGACTGGAGCAGCAGAAATGCACTTTTTGAGGGCGTTTTTAAAGCAGCCTGGCTCGCCTTGGCTGTGACAGGTTGGGGAGCAGGATCTCAGACAGCTGGGTGCAGCCGGTGCCTCTCGGGTAGGGAGGAGGTGTTGACAGCCTCCAGCTGAGAGCATGGCAGAGGCAGGGCTCTCTTCAGACCTCTCAGAGGGATGCTCCTTCCAGACAGAGAGAATTAAATAGTGCAGGGCTGTTTAACCAGCTCCCTTCTGCACTGAATCCATGTCATTGTTCAAAAAAAAAAAAAAAAAAAAAAAATTGAAGTATCTTATCATTCCAGTAGTCATAGTAGGAGTTATAGAATTATAGAGTCATGGAATGGTTTGGGTTGGAAGGGACCTTAAAGATCATCTCATTCCAACCCCCTCCTGTAATCCGTGACACCTTCCACTACCCAGTTGCTCCAAGCCCTCTCCAACCTGGCCTTGGGCACTGCCAGGGATGGAGCACAAGAGCCAGGGATGCTGATTTTCCTTCAGCATTTATTGACTGTGGTGATCTGCTCTTGTGAGACCGCAGTTCTCTCCTAGCACGTGTCACAGTCGGTGCAACATAAGAAAATTGTTATTCCAGAATTTAATCTGGACCAGGCTGAGCAAACCAGGCCATTCATACCAATGCTTTACCCCCTGGCAGGGACAGGGGCTGTGTGATAAAGCCACCCGAGTGTCTTCTCAAATGCAGGTGTTGTGTGCCAGGTGTCATTGAAGCCCAGAAATGCCATTCTCATGGCTGGTCTCTCCCCACAGTGGAGTTTGTGGTGACAGAATTAATGTGGCTCTAAAGGTAATTTGAAAGAGTCAAGAGAGGGAAATTATCACATGAAAATGCAAATCCTGCCTTATCTAGGCTGTTCCGTGGCTGCTATGATTCATCATCATTTCTTCATCTGTTTTTTTTTTTTTCTTTTCCAGGTGAGTTCTCAATTAAAAAAAAAAAAAAAGGAAAGAAGGAGTAGTGCTAGAGCAGAGCTTCAATTGCCAGGAAAGATTTATGGCTCCTTTTATCTGAATGTGAAACATCCTTCAACAGGGCAGGAATATTAAACATTTCAAATCACCATCTGTCATTCAGGCCTGTCTCTGGTGGTCACCACACATTCCTCACACACAGCACAGGTAGTTCTGCCTTGTTCCCCAGGTTCAGGGGAGCAGCATCCTCCCACCAGCTCTCCATACTGAAACAGGGGTGCAAAACTGTATTTACACCTCAAATTGCACTGAAGCTGCACAAATTCACCCTGGCAGAAGGTCCACAGTGCTGTTCTCCACATTTCTCCTCCTTCTTTAATGCAAGCCATGGTGTGTTTGGGTCACACCATCCCAGCAAATATCATTTCCTGAGTGGTGTGTGTGGGATTCACAGACCTGGCCCATTTTACATTGGGTGCTGAGGAGTGTGAGGTACAAGGAAAGGCAAGCAGGGTCTGATTGCTCCCTAAAAAAAGGGAGAATCAGCAGAAGGTAAATTCAGCACAACTGGATGGAGATACTTCACACACAGAAATTCAACTCCGAAATTCCTTGTCTTAGGGTGCTGTGGTTGCTGAGCATACAAATGGTTCAAAACTTAAGGAAACTGATGAAATAGATACATAGAAGGGGCATTAAACATTAAAATATATAATTTCAGGCTTCTTACTCCCAGAAGGCAACAAGAAGTAAAAATGCCACCATGTACCAGCCTCATTTTTTTTTCAATCTTCTGTTTTCCTTCAGTCATTTTTGGAGACAGGACACAACTCCATGGATTGAGAACATCCTATCCTCTCTTTACAGTCTTGGATATTCTGTGGTGACCTCCCAGTGCAGCATGTGTGGGAGTGGGAAACAAGGCTGCCAAGACCTCCCTCCAGCT
The DNA here is from genome assembly GCA_032173965.1 of Sitta carolinensis. NCBI lineage: Eukaryota > Metazoa > Chordata > Aves > Passeriformes > Sittidae > Sitta > Sitta carolinensis. The sequence continues at coordinate 1,911,420 of JAVUNC010000005.1, forward strand.
GTCCTGCACCTCAGCAGTCCAGACCAGGAATTGCCCAGGCGGAAAACCAACCCTGTGGATACCGTGACATTTCCCCCCAAGTAATTCTGACACATTTTCCCATACATTTTCTGAGGGACAAGGACAGCACATCAGACAGACATTGGTGCTCCCAGCACTGCCCCTCTGAGCAGACACAGCAGTGACCCAGGAGCAAGGACACTCTGGGGAAGAGGCTCTGAGGGGTCTCAGGGAATTATGAAAATCTGAATGGTCACACACTGAGCAGATTTCACCTCGAGCTGATAAGGCTTTGGGGTTGTGTGCCCTGCCTGCACCAGAACTGTAGATCCTTACAGGATACATTCTGCCCCTGGCAGTGCTGAATTTTACTTTTCCTGCCTTTTTTGGCCAAATTCTGGGAATAAAAGATTAAGAAAAAGACTCGCACATCTGAGCTGTCAGTTAAGGAGTCGGACTCGATGATCCCTCAGGATGTTCTATCATTTTGTGATGTATTTTACACCCTGCAGCATAAATTCTTTCAGTTTTCATTTGGAAGTGGCAAAGAATCTCAGAATGGCTTGGGTTAGAAGGGTCCTTAAAGATCCTCCAGTTCCAACCCCCCTGCCATGTGCAGGGAGGGACACTTTCCACTGGACCAGGCTGCTCCAAATCCCATCCAACCTGGCCTTGGACACTTCCATGGTGTAACAGGGGTTAGCTGGAGTATCCACACCTGCTGAGGGTAATGCTCACAGAGGCAGAGCCTCCAAATGTGAGGTTTTCAGAAACAACAGTTCCATGCAGATTATGCAAAGAAAAACACCCCATAACTACACAGAAGGACACCACAGCCCTCTGGAATCATCCTGTGAATTTCTGTGGGCACGGAACATTCTGTGTTACTTTTTTTGGCTGTCACACATCAGGTGCCCACACAGAATAAGCAACATTAACCCCTCCGGGTGCACGGTGTCAGTAAATGCATCACTTACAGGCAGTTAATCTGCATTTGCCATTGGTGGTTGACATTGCAGATCGTGTGTGATATGCACAGATAAATGCAATTAAGCATCAATACCTTCAGATCCCAGAGCTGGCCGGCTCCCTTCCAGAGCAGGGCCACAGAGGAAAGCTTTGCCATTATCTCCCTCCTGCACTGTGTGCATATCCATATCCAACAGCACTTAGGAACCACTCCAACAAGTGATCATCTTAACAGGGTCAGCACCTTTCCTCCCCAGGACCCCGTAACAAACTTAGCATCAGCTCCTAACTAATTGAATTGGAGCATGATCAACAGTCTAATTGAAGACTGCCTCGCATCCATTTCAAGCTCAGAGGATTTCCCAATTTGCTTTCTGAGCTTCTGCTCAGAGTTCGGAAAAAGGCAAAGAAAAAAAAAAAAAAAAAAAAAAGAAGAAAAGGAAAGGAAAGGAAAGAAAAGAAGAAGGAAGGGGGAGAAAAACAGAGGGGAAAAAAATCGGCTTTACTTAACAGTTGCTATTTTGGTATCAAAAGGAGTCTGCATTGTTGATTAGAGTGAGAGATCATTATCCCTCTTAGGAGCCCGATGAAGGTCGCTGTGTTAACCTTCAAATCACTCTGTAACTGGAGGATGCTTTTTTCTCCTGCTGAGCCACACTGGGAGGAAAAAAAAAAAAAAGGCAACTCAAAAGAAACAAGTCCAGCTCTGCTGCTGCAGCCTAGAAAAGCAGAGTGGCAGGGTGGGATTAGCTTTGGATCTTGTGTATTGTTCATGTGTCGTCAGAGGAGGGAGAGGGAAATAAACAGATTTAAATGTTTCATCTGTCGTGGTGCTGTCGTGACTGGAGAGCAGCAGGAAGGCACCCTGAGTAAATACAGACAGCTAAAAACCATCTGATTAAACACTTATGTATGGGGAAGAGTTTATACATTTACTCCAATAGTAATTATTGCTATTTTACACCCAACAAACTGCCCATGACAAGATAATTCGGGTCAATGCACAGGGAGATTCTTGTCTGCTGCACACTGAATGATGCTGCTGCTCCTTATTTTTCATTTTTATCCAGTTCCTTTCTTTTGTTCCTGTCCTGGCACAGCAGGTCCCAGGTTTACAGTGCAGGGTTATCTGAGTTCCAGGCAGCTGGTTGAGAGTAGGGCAAAGCTGCCTCTCTGAACACACAGGGCATGATGATCTTCCCACTGATGTGTTTCTGTGACGTGGAAGCCATGATCCTGATGATCCCAGGGTCCCCAGGAAAGGCATTACAAACCAGAAATGTCTCTTGGTCATGGAAGGTGCTCCAAGTAAAAATTCATCCTGGGTCCCCATGGTCAGCAGAGGTGATTCCCACTATGGGAGAGAGGCTTTGGCTTTCACACTGCACAGCCTGTCTGGAAAAGTTGTTAAAGCTGCCAGTCTTGGCAGGAAGGCTCAAAATCCGGGAAAAACAGAGGAGAAGAATCCCATGCCCAGTGCTTTACAAGTGATCTCTCCAAGTGAAGCTTCTCTCCAGCCCAGACCTCCCCTGGCTCCTTTGGCTTCCTGACCCCACCTGCAGTGCTGTGCCCAGCTCTGGAGAGCACAAAATAAAAAAGCTGTGGATGTCTTGGAAGGAGTCCAGAGAAGGCCACTAGGATCCTCAGAGGGCTGGAGCAACTCTGCCATGGAGCCAGGCTGGGAGAACTGGGAGTGCTCGCCTGGAGAAGGGAAGGCTGCAGGGAGAGCTTCCAGAATATTCCAGGGGCTCCAGGAGTGCTGGAGAGGGGCTGGGGATGGAGGGGCAGGAGACAGGGAATGGCTCTCAGTGCCAGAGAGCAGGGCTGGGGGGATGTGGGGCAGGAATTCCTGGCTAGGCTGCAATTCCCAGAGCAGCTGGGGCTGGCCCTGCATCTCTGGGATATCCAAGGCCAGGTTGGACACTGGGGCTGGAGCCCCCTGGGATGGAGGGAGGGGTCCCTGCCATGGCAGAGGTGGCACTGGGTGATCTTCAGACCTTGCACCCTTTTTGTGTCTCACACTCAGGCCGTGCTTCTCTCTGCCCCCGACCCCCTGTGACTCATTCCCCGTGCAGATCCCCCCTGGATGGGCTCCATCCTGTCCCCGTGATGCTGGTGGCTCTCTCCATTTGCTGTTGGGAATGACCCACTTCCCTGCAAGGCTGCAGCAGCTTTGCAAGACTTTGGATCCACTTGTTGCCACCCAATTCCCTTCCCTGCGGTGCTGGTGCCCTTGCACTGCTAATCCTCCTCAGATAACTTCTATTCTAAACCAGCCACGTGTCAATTTAGCATTCACCTTTTGTTGAATCTTAAATCCTTTTAATCCCTGTCCTTGCTTCTCCGTGTTAAACAAATAAAGCTCATATTTCCTCCTGTCTCTCTGCCTGTGCCTGCCGGGGAGCAGGCTCTGTCTGAGGTGACATCTCCCAGGCAAGGCACACATTTGCAAATCATTGGGACAGGGAATGTGTGCAGGGGAGTCACCTCAGCCCGGGGACAAGGCGAAAAAAATCCCTGCAAAAAAAGGAGAAGAGGCTGTTCCTGTGCCTGCCCTCACCTCCTGTGACCACCTGAGACATTTCAGTGGGAGAAATGTCCCAGGGATAACATTGCTGCCAGCTCAGGAAAGGTCTGAAATTAAGAGAAAAATTTCATGTCCTGCTGGGTTTTAACAAAAGCAGCTCTGTTTCCATTTGTGCATGAGTTCCCCTTTCCTCTGTGCAGGATTTCTCTCCCCGTGGTACTGCTGACCTGCAGGCTGTGGGATGCTACTGCACCAAAGAGGAATTTTACCTTGGTTTTTATTTTAATACAAGACATCTTCCCCGGGCACTGGTGCAGACAGGGATAAATGCAGGGAATTTCACTTGCTCACCTCTGGGATGGGCAAGGAAAGCTCATCCACAGGTGGATGAGAAAGGCACTGGTTCATCTGCTCCATCACTGCTGCTCTTGGCACCTAAACACGGTAAACGTCATTTTTACATGTATGACACATAAACCTGATAAACGTGGCATTTTTGATGTGCTCAGTAATTCATATTCTGCCACCATAACCCCACAGGAGCAAAATTTCCCCTTTCTGATGATGCTGGGTACTGTCCCTGCACAAATCCACTGTTGGTCTGTTTGCCAGCCAAGGGCTTCGATCCAAATTCTCCTTCATGTTCATGCTTAATAAAATTCAGAGATTTTTGGAAGAGCTCTGAGATGGGAAGGGTTAAGTGAGGCAAATGGTATTAAATGAACCAAAGGAAAAGAGTGGGCACAATTCCTTCCCTGTGGATGTCTGAGATCCTGTCAGCCGTGTGGGGAATTCCAAGGGAATGGCTCTGTCTCTAGTTTGGAGTTGGTGCTGGTGCTTGGATGTCCTGGTTATCCATCAGAGGGTTCCAATACAGAAGCATTGAAATAGAATTAAAAATAGCTAAAATAAAATAAAATAAAATAATAAATAAAATAAATAAAATAAATAAAATAAATAAAATAAAATAAAATAAAATAAATAAAAATAAATAAAATAAAAATAAAATAGAAAAAAAAAAAATGAAATTACATAAAATAAAATAAAATAAAAAATAAAATAAAATAAAATAAAATAAATAAATAAATAAAAAATAAAATAAAATAACAGAATCTTTTTCTAGGCCACTGAACATAGCTCAACTGGCAGAATCTGCTTTTCCCATCAGAGGTTGCACGTGGAGAGGGATTATCTTACTTAGACTGACAGAGCACTGAGCATCATGGGGTCCTGCTTTCTGACTCCAGATCTTCTGTGCTCCTCAGGCACAAATCAGGATTTGGATGACTGGGTTTGCATACCTGAGGAATGTTTGTAAATTCTCCTCCTGAGCCCCTCAGTCTGACTGATCACCACGATCTCAGCACCCCTTTTGTGGCTCTCTCCCACATGCTTCCAGCTCCTGCCCCAAAAGTGAGAAAGCCCTGGAGGCAGTGCTGCTCTGCACCCCAAGATTCCCAGTGAACTCCAGGGGTTTGGGCAATTCCAGCCAACACCAACGGGATTTAAACCTTGAACCAACACAGAGGAGGAGGATTTACCTCCCTCATGGGACACAAGTCTTCTCAAGACTATGGAGAGGGACTAGGAGAACTTCATGCTCCCTCTGGAAAGGGGAATTAAAGTGCTAAAACTCTGATTTTGGGCTGCACAGTGCTCCTGTCACTGCCCAACATCCATCCCTCACCCCAGGGGCTTCCAGCAGCTTCTCTCCCTGACTGGGGAACAGGGGCTTTTCCAATTAACCTGTCAGGAAGAGCAATGTATTATTTCCCAGCACCTGAGTAATTTAAAAGCCATCAGATTTCAGAGATCTGCCTGGCATGTTAAACTCTCCGTCAGTGCTGAGGAGCTCTCTGAGGCTGGGTTCATCAAAAATGCAGAAGCAGAGACACCCGTGGTCAGAAGAAGATGTTGCACCTGTGGAAGAGGAGAGAAAACCACACAGCCAAGGTGCTAAAGGCTCTTTAGGGAAGGTTGCTGTGTTATTATAAATCTGCATTACTCCTGTCACTGGCAGAGCCCCAGTTTTAGTGCCATGCCCTGATTCACAGGGTCAAGAGAACTCAGGATGCTGAATGGTGCCAACTTATAACTCACACAAATCCATCTCTTGACTAAAGCTGCTGAACCAAAGGGATGTTCTCCCATTTTTGACCACATCCCAGCGTTCTGAGAACCTCTGGGATACATCCAAGGTGCCGTGACCACTCTGTTGCCCTGGTCATGTTGATGGAGATAAGCCCCTCATTCCAACAAATCCATATTTCTCGCCTGGAATCTTTCCCTCCACAGCCCAGGCCCTGATATCAGCCATCCCCTGGCTGATCATGTCCCAGCTAAGCATTTCTAGACAGAAACTCACACCTGAGCTCTGGCCTTTAAAGAATATGTGGACGCCTGGGGACCTGAGGAGGGGTAAATGGGTTTCTTTGCAGGCTCCCCAGTGCTCCTGGGGAGATGATGTGGTTTTTTTGCTTGTCTTCCATCACAGAACAAGAGCTAAGTGTTATTGATCTGGGACCTAGGGGGAATATTTCTGAGCAGCTCACCCTGGCATTAGTCCATCACTTAGCTGGTATTTATTATTCAGGGCTGGCAAGGGATTCCTGGCAGCGTGCCCTGGCCAGACAGCAAACTGGTGATGGAGGAGCTGAGCGAGTCAAGGGCAAATGAAGAGGGAAAAGAAGGGAAGAAAGAAATTGCAAACCAGATTTTCCTTTCTCAAATTAACTTAGGTGGGTCCCAGAGCCTCTCTCTGCAAAGTTGCTCCTGTGGGCATGAAAAACCCAAAGCAGGGTGTGCACACAGAGCTTGGCAGATGGTCAGTGTGAGATGATTTCTGGCTGAGAGATGATGTAAAAATGCAGATAAACAGGACAAGAACAGGACAAGGTTTCACCCACAAAAAAAAAAAAAAAAAAAAAAAAATCATGGAGACTGCATGCAAGGAGGCAAAGAGGCAGCTTTGCAGAGGGGAAAGCTGCTCCTCACAGCTGGGAGGTCCAAGAGGAGGAGTCATGGCAGTGGATGATGTCATTTGGGTTATTCCCAGCATTCCAGAGAGGTTTGTCTTGCCTTCTGATGAATGGAAGGATGTAAAGCCATGTTGGTAGATCTACTCAGTCCCCTCTGAAGGCTTCTGCCAAAACCATCCTTTATTCCATGATTTGACATGACTTGACAAAGGAACTCCTCTGGAAAACTCACTGGAGCAACAGCCCAGCAGGTGCAGAGCAGGTATTTCTGTGTGCATAAAAATCTGGGAAATAACTGAGTCTGGAGAAGCACAGGAAGATTTCATGACATCCCTGGTGTCCATGCCAAGGAATAAAACAGGAAAAACACAGCTCCAGCAGCCCATTTCTGTGACAATTCCCTGCTTCTTTCTAATGCCAAGCCAGTGTTGATCCAGGGGCTCATTCCTTGGTGATCTGGGGATAGAAGTTGCAAACTCTGGAGGACAGATTGGTTGAAACAAAAAACCATCTCTGATCTCAGCTCCAGGTCTGCTGTCCCAGTGCCAGGTCTGCAGGACACTTTGCACAGCTCCTGGCTTTGAAGAGTCATTGTAAACCAGCAGCACACCCTCCAGTTCATGGACTTCAGCAAGGTTATTCCCAAGGGGTTGTAAAAAGGTTCAGAGGATCTCCTGGGAGGAAGAGAATTAAGTTTCTGCTTAGCCTAACCCCAAACATTGCAGCAGGGCTATGGCAAAGCAGGAACAGCTCAAACTCTCTGTGAGGTTGCAGGAAAATCCATAAAAATCAGCTTCTAGACAGAGACCAGGCTGGGCACAATCTTTGGGAAGTGAAGCACATGGCATCTCATTTTCCCTCATTTTCCTAGGCAGTAAAGGCATGTGTTTTCACAGGCAATAATTTTGCCAGTTTAAGAGTTCTTGTAACCTTTGCACTAAGATAACATTGGCAGAAAAAGGGGGGGAAACATCCCTCAGGCTTGGTCAGATTAAAGAGCCCTGTCTGCCAAGGTGCAGTGAATTCTTCTGTTATTGATCCCTGGGGTCACCCTTGAGACAGTGAACTAATGGACCAGCACATTTCCCAGGGTTTCCTTTAACTAAAAATTACATTAAGTCCAAGTGGGACATTAATAATGATGATGGTGTAATATAATATAATAATAATAATAATAATAATAATAATAATAATAATAATAAATTAATATCAGCAGCACACCATTCCCTCTCTCTCAGACAAACAGCTGCAAGGCTAATACAGCTCTCACTGATTTTACAAGAACCCCCAGGCTCTGAGTTTTCACATCTTGAATCTTTCTGTTCCCTCCTTCTGAATGTTTCACACCTCTCCCAAAGTGTCCATAGCAAGACCTGTGAAAAAAATGTCCCTGTTTGGCTTCCACCTTGGAAATAGTATTTGATTTATTCAGCTCAGTGGTCTGGTAGCCTAAGTCTGAACCTGAGCTCATTACAAATGTTGATCTGAAAATGCCCTGCAAGAATCTTTCCAATTGCTGGTAAACCAAAACAAACCCAAGGAAACAGAGGAAAAACCAACACCAGCAAAGTTCCCTGGGCCGTGCTCTGTTAGGTAAAGGTGCCAGCAGCAGCAGATGTGGCTGCCCTTCTCTCCATGGCATCAGCTCTCCCCGATCCCTCACGTCCACTATTTGCATACAGGTGGAGAGAAAAGGCTGGAAAAGTCAGGGAGAAGTGATGGATTCCTGCTCCCATGAGCTGCAGAGGTATCTTTTCCCAGGAATTGTGCAGTGCTGCCATGTTTCACACCCTCACTGCTGCCTCTCACAAAGCAAGGACCATGGAAATGAAGCGATCAGCGTGGCTCGATAATTACGGTGGCAGCTCGTGTGTGCTCAGTAGGTTTGGGCTGAAAGGAGGTATATTTTAATTATTAGCATCCAATTAAATATTGAATAAGTTCCATTATTGAAGGGGGATTTTGTGCCTCTCAGGGACCCTCCAAAGAGTTAATTAGAAAGCCTGCACACTTGTAGACATAATGTGTATGTGCCTCCACCCGCTCCGGTGCTGCTACCTATCCCAAGCATGCAGGTATTGTCTACTCTGTGAGCCTGAAAGTGGATTTTTCCATGTTCTTTAAATTATAAAGTGTCAGTCCATCTTCAACAGCAGGAATCTTGTCATAAACTGCCAAAAAAAAAAAGCTGACCTGTGCTGCTTTGGCTGAGGAAATGATTCATTTCAGTCAAGCATGTGCACGTCTGTCCCTGCCAGCCTGGAGCTGGAGCAGTGTCCAGAGTGTGGGCACATCCTGGTGGTGATAAGAGCATGTCCAGAGTGGGCTGTTCCCTGGCTGGGCATGGCTCCTGCTGCTGAGCCCAGTCTCAGAAGCCTTCCTGTGAGGTACATTCCCACCAGGCCATTCCCGAGCTTTTCAGCAGCAGTGAGAATGGGTCAGGATTTATTTATGAAGGAATTGAGCACAGCCCTGTCCTTTCATTGTTGGCATTTTCCTGATTTTTGACCGATGCTGGATATGCCAGTCCTGGGCATAGGTGTTCAAGGGGTAATACAGGTGGGGAACATGTTATTAGGGATAAGAGAGATCACAGAAACCAGGCCAAACCAGCAGCGAGATCAGCAGAGCCTGGACATTGCACCTGCTGGAATAGACGTGGCTATTAATTACAAATTAATAGTACAAGATTAAAAGTGTAAATAAGGTTGCAAAGGTGCAGAATTAGCCAAGCAGAGGCACTGGGCCATGACCCAACCACATTTAAGGGTGGTTCAGTGTCCAGTATCAGAGGGAAAAGCAACCTGAGGTGTCACTGGACAGCCGTGCAATCCCCTTGAGTGGTGGGGAGGAGGAGGAGGAGGAGGAGGAGGAGGAGGAGGAGGAGGAGGAGGAGGAGGAGGAGGAGGGAGGAGGAGGAGGATGTGACTGCAGCTGGAAATCAATCCACACATGGCATCCATCAGGCTGCTGGGAAAGCAGGCTCCAAATGGAGTGCTTGTCATTAGGAAGAGACAGAGATGGGGAAATGGTCCGTGGGGGGCTCTTTGTGAGGCAGCCCCATCGGGCAATAGGATTGTTGGGAATGATGAGATAATTCACCAGGAAGTCATGTCAGGTTGAAGTGACCCTCCCAGACAAGGGAATGCTGGGGAAGAGGGGAGTGAGAGCTCCCAGCTGGGTGTTGGCTTTGATTCAGAGCCCAGCACAGCCTCTGCACTGGGAAACTGGGTGAACTGGGAGTGGTGAGTGCCGTCTTTCAGAGTGAATTTATCTCCTTACTCTTGAGAGGACCCTAAATTTTGCAAGCAACATTTCAACTGAAGCCAAGTTTACCTCCAACAGAGAGTTTCTCTGTGTTTTTAAGCCTTCTGTCGTGCCACAGCCCATCTGTAATGCATTCATCCTCAGAGAAAAATCCATCCCAGGGGAACCAACACAAAACACAGCCAAGTTCCACAGGCAGCCCTGGGAGGAAAAGGTTCTAAATCCAAATTGCTGCCTGCCATGGTCACTACGTGACCAGGCAGCCTCTCCAAAATTCAGGAACCCTCCCATGGAGAAAACCAGCAAAACCTGCCCTCTTCAAATCCCCAGCAGAAAAGTTGTGCTCATAGCTAGGCTGGACTAAAATAAGAGTAATTCCAGTTTCTCCACTAGTGTGTAAAGGACTTATATTTTAAGTCCTTTAAAACTCTGACAACACTTGGATAAATCTCCTGCTCTCCTCTCCATGAATGTGTTGGCAAATAAAAAGGGCCTTTTGACCGTGGCTCTTTGAAAAGGAGTATACTTATTTCTAAGAGAAAACAAAGCTAAAATATGTTGTGAACAATGGAATAATTTAATTATTATTTTATTCCTAACATTTTTAGGGCAGTTCTTATTGGATGGATAACAAGTAGGAACGACAAAGCAGCTGTCTCTCCACTCACACCAGCAGAACCCAGAATATTTTTATTTTTATTTTTTTTATGACAATCCTTTCAAATGCTTGGGGATGACTGCAGGAGGGATGACAATAATTAGATTCATAACACATTAATGATGGCTGTGGCTGTTTGGAGCAGCAAAATGAAGTGACCCCCAAGCCTGTGGAACTGCAGCCATTCTGTTCCCAGCTCTGCCCCTCCCTTGGGGAACCCACCACAGAGAAAAAACTGATGGACAGAGGCAGCTGACACGAACCAAACCACAGTGTCCTTGCAGAGAACTGCCAGAGTCTGTCAGAATTTGAGCAGCCTGGTCTAGTGGAAGGTGTCTGCAGCAAGGGATTGGAACTAGGTGATCTTTAATGTCACTTCCAACCCAAACCATCCTTTGATTCTATGACAGTTAAGCAAACTCACAGTTTTGTCTGCATTTTGCAGATTTCCTGGTTCTTCATTGTATCAGTTCCTGTACAGACCTAATGCAGAAGTGATGGTTCATGCCCCATAACAAAATAAAAAGAGGTAAAAACATGCACAACCCAAATTTCCAAGCCCATCTCTTCCTCAGAATCTCATTCATCTGGAGAAATCTCATGCTGAGTTTATTTTTCTTCTTCACCAGACAAGTTGTTCTAGGAGCAGACACTGTCTTTCAGAAGAAGAAAACAAATTGATCCCATTTAAAATTCTTCTTCATCCATGACCAACCCAATTTAAAATGCTATCAATCTGCATGGTGGCTTCCCCAGTGGAAAAGGTGCAAACCAAAGGCTTGGTGCTTTTATTTTGGCTTGTGTTGGATTTCTTCACTCATGTTGTTTGCATTTTGATGTGTTTTTAATAACACACAGACACAACTGCATCTTCTGGGTGAAGGCAGCTCACCAGCTGCCACTGTTTATTGATTTGTTTATCTTCATTTACCTTTCCAGGACAAAAATAGGGAGCACAGTTTGTGTCCTTGCTGTGGCCACAGTCACAGCAGCAGGGATTCCAGGCATGTGCCTCCTGATGGAGAGAAAGACCTTGAAGAACAGGAGAACGACAGCTTTTGAACACCTGGTGACCAAATTATTTCAACTGCAAAAGTGCAACTGGAATAGAAATTTGCTGTGGAGGCCTCACAAGTGGCAGAGAAGTGGGAAAAGTCACCTCATTGCAAACTGGGATGGGTTTGACCTTCTGCCTGGTCCTACAGAGGGGTGACAGCTCTGCCTCTGAGCTACAGCTGCAGAGTGGGGAAGGCCCAGTGCAGATGAGAACACTCAGTGTGCATCATTTTTAGGATGCTGTGGACTAAAAGTCTGTTGGCTTTTAATGACAACCTGAGAAAAATTACCCTAAGGAGGAAAAGTGAGGCTGTTTAGCCTTGAGGAGCTGCAGTGGGACAGTGACTCGTGAACCACTTCAGAGGAGGGGCTAAGCTTGGGGAGTGGTGACTCTGATGTGGCCTCTGCTTTTCTTTACCTCTGCTGGCCATGACTAGAGACATGATGGACATGATCCTGGGGGGAAATTCATCTTTCCGAGCTATTGGCCATTCCTGTGTTGTTGTGGAGGGTTCAAATCACCTGATAACAGCCACCTCTGAATGCCAGCAGCTGTTGCCATTCCATAAAGGAGGGAGAGGACTCACCTCACTGAGCCAGGCACCTGTATGAGGTGTCTGCTTACAATTATCTGTGAGTCAAATGTCTTTGTCATCTCAGACACCCAGAAATGTCCCCTTTACCTTCAGCCTTTGTTTCTGAGCGGCTCAGGTCACCAGGATCCAGCGTTGTGTCTGCTGATCCTGTGGGATGAACTGGGTACCACAGGGAATCTCGAATGGCAGAGAGTGATTATCCCTAAGGAAACCCAGCACATTCAGGGGAGGCTGTCTGGGCTCTCCTTGCTAAACCAGGAGCACTCCAGTACCAGCTGGTGTCAGGGAACCTGAGTTATTCTAGTGAGGACCTGACCAAGATTGTTTCTCTGCCCTGTTCCCAGAAAAAAACCCAAAATCTGGTGGAGTTCTCTGTTAGAGGCTTTGAAATATTTGGGCAGCAGGACTGAGGCAGAGAATATCCTGCTCAAAACTGATCAGAACTTTACATGGCCATGGTCACACTTTGGTGTGAACTGCTGAATGGAAATTGGATTTTAAAGGCAAAACAAGAATTTGTGTGTTTGTGACAAGTCTGCGGAAACTCCTCTGTAAATTCACGTTGGTGTTCACTTGTACACCCTCCCCTGGCTCTTAACCATTTCTTCTTTGATTCTGAGCAGTTCCTGCTGCTGGCAAAGGGAACTGGAGTTCTGGAAAGTTTGGTAGTGTCTGGCAGTAAAGGACACAAGTGAACCTTTGCTCTGAGAGAACTTTTGCAATATGAATTTTACCCCTCACAAGCCACCTGAAAACCCTCACTGGGATGAGTGCATCCCAGTTGTCCCAAACCCAAGTGCCTCCATGCATTTCTCATGTCATTTTTGCCCTCCAGACTGAGTGCCAGGAGAGCCCCAGTGCCACCCTTGAAGCTGGAAAACCTGAGGATGTGCCTAATTCCCAGCTGGCCTTTCTGCTGGCTCCAGCCAGGAGTTTCTCTTGGGACTGAACCAAGAGGTCTCTGCTGGAGGGAGAAACCCCTCATAAGTCAAGAGGAAATCTGTCAATAATGGGAAACCACAGCCATTTAGCATCAATCAGGATTGATTCTGCTGGGGAGGAGGGGAAGGGGAGGGAGTCCTGGCTGGGGACACATCCCATGTCCCTGGGACCGTGGCTGATCCCGCACTTTAACACGGCCAGAGCAGAGCAAGGAGCCATTAATTGACTTTTAGCTCCAAGTGTAATCCTGATGTCTCTTGGATGTCAATTAACCGCCAGTTAATCGGTGGCTAATTGCATGAGGTGGCCTTTCAAATGAGATGTAAGACCCAGACCCAAGCACTGTGGTCATTAAGGGACCTTCTGCACGTTGCACAGGAGCAGGGGATGCACAGGGCACTTTTCTCTGGCTCTTTTCCAGTGTCTTTCATTACATCACACCCTGTGCCTGCACTGGATAATCTTTTACTAGGGCTCTACCTTCATTATAGCTCTTTTCTTGCGCTTTTATCTATCCAGGGGAGTACAGAGTTGTTTTATTTATGTTATATTTAAAGGTCAAGGCAGAAGTACCTCACAGGTGCACGTTATGGAGTCTCACAAAAACAATATTTCAATACAGGACAGGGTGAGAAAACCATCTCACAGCTCCTCCCATGAGCTGAAAAGTCAATAACATCAATTTTGTAGAGAGGAACTTCTCCTGTTTGGGTGTCCAAGGTCTAAACAAGTCCAGGTATACATCTCCTCACATGGGGAGAGCAAGTGCAGGTTAGAACCTCAGCAGAGGGACAGAGAAGATAAATCCTGGCCTGGTAAATCCAGGGGATTGCTGGTAGGAACTGTGGCTGGAGAAGGATATCAGGGTCTGAGCTTCTGCCCTCCCACACCCCTGGTAAGTGCAAACCACACACTGGACACTCAGCAGCACCATTTACCCCTAAAATGATGCTTTTGTAAGAGCTGACAGAAATATTTGCTTTCAGCAATGTCAATATTTTCTCTTTTTTATTTTTAATCTGTATGCTCCCTGAAGTCCTCTGGAAGTCAACCAATCCAGTTTTTGTCACTAGAGCTTCTATGCCCAAGTAGAGAATAAAAGTTTCCCCTTTGCTGCTGCTGAGATGGATGAAACTTTCCCTCCCAGCAGCAGACAAATTCCAGAGGTAGGGACTAAACTGTGCTAAGCCCTGCAGAAAGCAAGATGTGCTGTCACTGCACAGCTGGATTCCTGTGGCTCTCAGATGCAAATCTGATGCACTCACTGGAGGTTGCAGCTCACAGAATCACCCAGCTGCATCAAGACCAGAGACGTGCTCAGAAACCCCTCCAGACGTGACATCTCCCACGGCAGGCAGACTGAAGCCCCATGATTGCAACATTTAATGTGATTTTCCAGTGCCAGAACATTGCCACAAAGCCAGGCTGCAGCCACAGCTGAGGTTTCTGATTGCCTGGCATCCGACTCAGCTCACCTGACAATTCCATCAATCCAGGGCCTTGCACCTTCTGCTTCAGTGCCTCCCTGTGTTCTGACAGCAGATTGGAGACAGCAGCACAGATCAGGACAGGTGACATCGACACTCAAGTGTGAGACTGATAAGAAAATCACTCAGGATGTCACTAAAGGAAAAATTACTCTTGTGTTTAAGAAGCACTTTCCCAGAGTGGGGGGTGCTCTGCAGAAAGGGAAAAGAGAAAGCCAAAACTCTTTGCTGAGTGGAGTCTGTTGTCCAAGGAATTGCCATTCTCCACAATTATCCAACATTTTGCACCTGCACGTGATGGAGATCAGATGAAAAGTTGACACCGGGGATGCAGGGTGGTCTCTGGTGCTCAAAAATCCCCAACTCTCCAGGAGGAAATGCCTGGTTGAAATTGGAATGACTGTGTCTCCCTCTAGAGACTGCACCCTCCGGCTGTTGGGATTTGCATTCTGCTGATGCTCCAGCAGTTCAAAGAGCAGGGATGGGGTTTCATATCCAGCAGGCTGGAGGCTGTGGCCCTGTGGCTGTCCCATGAACCCTGTTAGCATGGTGCTGCAGCAGGGAGAGACCTCAGGAGGTGTTTCAGGAGCTCACAGACAACATTCACATCCCCCTGGCAGGCAGAAGCCTCATAATTTGGAGCTCTCCAGAGGAAAAAAAATGGAAAAAATATAATTTTCAGGACAGTAAATAGGAGGCTGGACTACATGGCTGTGTCACCCAGCTATACTTGCTGGACTGGTTTTAATGTGGGACAGAGAAATATCAAAGAACAGAGAATGTTTTGGGTTGGAAGGGATCTTAGACACTGTTGAGTCCCCCTGACACCTTCCCTAGACCAGGTTCTGAAACTTGTATCTGCATCTAAACTCGCAGTGCCTGTGGAGTTGGGTCTTGCTTGCAGGATCTGTTTTCCCTCTGTTCAAACACCTGAACACTCTGGTGTTGGAATACACCCATGCCATTGGAAACTCAGAGCCTGGGCAGGTGAGCAGATACAAGGAGAAATCTGGGAGACAGAGGTGCCTTGAGGGGAAACTGAGGTACCAGCAGAAACCAAGCTCAAACCTGCAAAGCTTTATGGGATCTGATGTCACCTGAGATTCTCATATGGGACCAATCTGTGATGTGAGACCAGCTGGAAATCCCAGATTCTCTGCAGGGGCGTTGGGGATGCTCCAGGAGAGCTCAGGCAGGAGTGCACCCTCTCCACCTGCTGATTTGCAGGGGGCTGCACAAAGGCAGCCAGACTGGCAGGAGCCCTCAGCCCAAGATGAAGGTCATGTGCTCTCAGGGGATGTCAAAGCTTTTCGCCACAATTTGGTTTTGCACCAACAAACACCAATTCATGAAAGCCAGAATTGCTCATGAGTCCAGAAGGCTTCCAATGAATGTGACACTAAAATGGTTTCTCAGGTCCTTCCTGGGCCAGGACAGACTATGGCACATCCCAGGTGAACTCTGGGATGTCCAGGCTAGAAAATATCTCCTTTTGCCCTCTCTGGGGAGCACATCAATGGCTTAGTGCTTCACAATGCAGAATAAAAATTCAGTTTATGTTTGAATTATTTTCCTGCACAGAAAAATTGTACATTTCTGTTTGCCTGATGTTTAAGTTCTTTCCTAGAACCTATGTTTGGAGCAACAGGTTTAATCTGTCATGGGCCAGGGGGACTAAGGGAGGAGAACAAGCTGTGTAAGAGCTTTGGGGAACTGAGAAGAAAAGTGGAAGGTATCCCACATTTAAAGGGGTTTGTGGGATCCCAGGCTGGGATTGATAAGATACAAGGTGAGGGTCTTTGTGAGACTCTCTGAGCAGCACACAGTCCCTGGTTTAATGGGAGGATTAAACCCAGCAGCAGGGTGGTGTGAGTCTCTGCCATTGCTGCTGCAGTGAGCACAGGGACAACGAACCAGCACTTCACCTGCTCCTCCTGTCCTCACTGGGCCAGCACAGCTGGACACAGCTGAGGCTCCTGGGACTCTCAGCACAGCTGGACACAGCTGTGGCTCCTTGAGGGACCTCAGCACAGCTGGACAACCCAAACTACAGCTGTAACTCACAGAAGACCCTCAGCACAGCTGGACACAGCTGGACACAGCTGTGACTCCACAGAAGACCCTCAGCACAGCTGGACACAGCTGGACACAGCTGTGACTCCACAGAAGACCCTCAGCACAGCTGGACACAGCTGGACACAGCTGTAACTCCACAGAAGACCCTCAGCACAGCTGGACACAGCTGTAACTCCATGAGTGACCCTCAGCACAGCTGGACACAGCTGTAACTCCATGAGTGACCCTCAGCACATCTGGACACAGCTGTAACTCCATGAGTGACCCTCAGCACAGCTGGACACAGCTGTAACTCCATGAGGGACCCTCAGCACAGCTGGACACAGCTGTAACTCCACAGAAAACCCTCAGCACAGCTGGGCACAGCTGTAACTCCACAGAAAACCCTCAGCACAGCTGGGCACAGCTGTAACTCCACAGAAATCCCTCCCCCAGCTGTTTCCCCACCCCAGACCTCCCCTGAAGTGCCCTCAGGGTGTCCTTGCCCAGGGGCTGGCTTGGCCCTTCGCTCCTGGGGCTGGAGCCTCTCTCAGCAGGCAGAGTGACAAAGCCAGCACGCCGCAGACCCAGGGGCAGCAGGGCAGCAGGGGCACGGTGCCTTGTGCCTCTGAGCCCTCTGAAGCCTCCCCACCCCAAGAGCAGGGCCACAGATGAAAGCAGAGCAGAGCTTGCACAGCCTCCTGCTCTAAACACTTCTGAGGTTTCTCCCTAAACAAGGATTAAAACGATAAAAACAGAGATGCAGAAAGAAAGAGAGTGTAGGAACTGCAAGAAGAAGCACGAAAAATAAAGGAGGAGGCAGCAAAGGTTTCCCCAGTGCAGCTGCCTGAGCTGGTGTTAGTGCTTTGGGGGGCTTGGAATATCTGCTTTGCACACAGAGAAACACACAGCCCTATAAGCAGTGATAGTATTTTGTAATTAAAGGTGCCCCACAGCAAGGCTGTTCTCAACAGAATAATACTATAATCTTTACAAATGCCTTTGCTTCCTTGAAAAGATGCAGCTAAGTCAAAGACGGAGACACAGGGAAGAAAAAAATAATAGCACCAAAGGCACTCAGGATGCAATAAAACAGAGGATTAGATCTACATTACTTTCATTACATTATATTGTATTTTTATTATTAGGTCCACAGTTATCATTTAATCTTATAGCTGCTGTGTCTGATAGAGTGGAACAAAAACAAATGGAATTCATCCCCCACACACACACACCAAGGAATTGGAGATTAAGGAAAGATTAACATCACGTGTAAATGAATGAAAAATGTAAATGGGAAAGGAAAAAGGGAAGAAAATGAGGGGTGTTGGGCTGGGGAATTCAGGGAAGCCGCCCTGGTGTGAGGTTAACTCGTTTTTATCTCTGCCCACTTTCCTGTGGCAGGAGGAGAACCTCGGCCACTCCTGGACCTGAACTAAAGGAATTGATTCCACTCACACTGAGGATCCATCCATCCATCCATCCATCCATCCATCCATCCATCCATCCATCCATCCATCCATCCATCCATCCATCCATCCATCCATCCATCCATCCATCCATCCATCCATCCATCCCCCTGTGATGGAACCAGGCCCTAGAGAGCAGGACTCAAACACCAGGCAGATCTCAGCACCCTGCTGCTGCTACTGGTGGTGTGACAAAACCAGGGTTCGCCTCTCTTCTCCCTTTCCTGGTTTACAGGGGGATTAACTCCAGCTTGGGAGGCTTAAATCTCATTTTTCCCTACCTTTTCCTTTCTCAGGGCAGGAGCCAGGGAGGTCTTTGCCAGAGCAGTGGCCAGGCAGCAGCTCTGCTGCTCCACCCTCAGCGTGTGGGGCTCAGCACAGCCTAACCAACTCTCACTTTTGCAGGATTAATTTCTGGAGGAGAGAAATGGCTGACACAATCCAGGTATTTCTTGGCTGCAATCCTATTTACCCAGAGCATTCACAAAGGATTTACAAACCTAAAGGGGGATTTAAAGGGAATTTGGGCACCTAACTCTGAGACAGCGAACCTGAAAATCTCCACTCATCCATCACCTGATCCCAGAGGTTCCTGAGCTGCACAGGTACCATTTTTTTTTTTTTTTCCTGTACTGGCATGTTCACAAGATCTTTGGTTATGGCAAAGCTGAGCAGCTCCTAACCAGAAATCCCCCTGCTCTTTAATTTACCTCCCCCATTTATCCCTCAGCAGTTCCTTAACAGCCTGAGGCTCTCTGCAGTCACAAAGGCAGAGCTGCTGCTGGTTTATTTTAAAGTGCAGCAGCTCCTTCTTCCCTCCATCCAAAAAATAGCTTGGGAGAGTCTCTTGGCTGTGGAGGCCCAAGTCTTGGTTTTTCCTCCACCTGAATCAAACTCTTCTCTCCTGTTGCACACAGGGCATCCATGAAGATGATTTGTTAAAGTGGAGGCTTTTCCCCATTTTTCCACAGCAATGAGGGGCAGCCTCCTGCCTCACCCTGAGTCCCCCAAAGCTGATGTTTGTGAGAGTTTAAGGTGTCATTTCAGGACATATATGTGGTCAGGCAAAGGTAGAACTCAAGTTATGCCTTTGAGAATGACAGGAAAATTACTTGGGGACCAGGAAGGATGGAGAAAATGATAGGAAGAGGGGGATGAATTAATCCTGGGGACACCCATGAGGGAGGAGGAAGAAACTTCAGCTTAAGGTGTGAGGAGTAAACAACCAAATTTCCCTGCTTTGACTGCAGAAGGAGTTGAGAAAAAAATAGATATTTAATCCCTGGGTACCTAATCTGAGGAGAGAATGTGTTCTCAGATCACTCAGCCCAGCTGCTGGGTAGGCCATGGCTTTGGGCAGTGGATTCTGTTCCTCACAGTTCTGGCACTATAAAATGTTTGAATTGCTGTTTTCACTTGAAATCAGGTTGATGATCATTCCTTATCTGTGTCTACAAATGTCTCTCTCCCAGACCTGCCTGGTGCTGCCCACTGACCCTTTTCGGACTGGTGCAGCCAGCTCCAGCTGCTCCTCCCTGGAAACACAGCAGCTTGATGGAGTTTTTTAATTTAACTGAGTTTCTCTGCACGTTCTTTCTGCATGGCCAAGGGGGTTCCCCCCTTCCTTCCCACCTGAGGTTTCCCTCCAGCACACTGAAATCCACACTTCCCAGAACAATCTGAACTTCATCTGAAACCACACCAACAGCAAGATTATATTTTCCCCTTCCATTAGTTGTGCAATATTTTACATTGCCCACACATGTGTGGTGACTGTCCTGTGTGTGGAGGTACAATCAGCAAGGACAGGGCAAGGAAAATGAATTGTCAAATGAGCAGGATGCTAATGACATTGATATTCCTGCAGCTGAATTATTCTGGCTGTAGGATTATCACAGAAGAGCCTGAAAGTTCATGCCAGGCACTGGTTGGTCCCTTCCTTGTGATCATTTTTCCTTTCAACAGAAAACCCCCAACCTTCAAGGCTTCAGGCATCCAGTTTTGGAGGAAGCCAAAACCAATTCCAGACAGTTTGTATGACACATTTCATGAATAGCATGAAGCTTTCAGTGACCAGACTGAGAGCAGCTTACAGCTGGAAAACCAGTCCTGTCCCCTGTTTTGTGCTGTGATTATTTATTCTCTGTCTTTTAGCAGTGCCCAGGGTTGCATGCAGGATCAGAATCCCATCGGATCACACTCAGGCGCTGAGATGTGTTCACTAACGTGGCAAATATTTTCATCTAAGGTATAAAATACCTAGCAGGGAGCTAAAAGGGAAGGACACCACTCAGTCAGGCAAGGTGGCATATTTTCTTCAATTCCTCAGCAAGCTGAGAACCAGGAAACTTTAGAGGAGTCAGCCACTGCATGGGGTAAAGAAGGATGTGTGAAGCTTTTGCTCACTTGAAGTCATCTAAAAGTTTGGTGAGGATCTGGTCAAAACCCCACAGAAATCAGCAAGAGCCTTTCGACAGGTTTCCATCCCCTGATGGATTGTGCAGCAAAGACAAGACTGCAAGTTCCAACTACAGAGGATTTCAAATCACAGGGCATCAAAGTTTGGGAAGCCTCTGAACGTCCTTCCCTGCAGCAATTACTTCTCTGCAAGCTTTTGTGCTGGGGGGAGGTATCAGCTACCTGAAGTTCTGTTTGCAAACACATTTCTCTGTGTGACTTTCCAGGAGGCAGGCAGGAATATAAAAGCAGCAGCCCAGAAATGGGCATTGCTTGCTGGTGGATGCAAGTTCCTGTGGAGCAGGAGGATTCCTGCGGTGGTTCCTGGAGTTTGGGAGGAGCTGTGAGTCCTTGCAGGTGTGGTGGGATGGGAAAGGGAGGGGTGAAGATACCCCTTGGGGGGGTCCCAAGAGTGAGGAGGTAAAACCACCATGAACATCATAAATCATCCAGGAAAGTTCTCAGGGTGGTGACAGCTCTTCCTAACCCTCCTCTGATTGTGCTGAAGGGGCTGGAATCTGTCCATCCTGGGATGCAGAGGGATGTTGGCAGGACCAGAGAAGAAGGGAAGATGCTGGGAATCTTCCTTATATAACAGTTTTAATGTTATTATAACTGAGTTTCATCAGTATCAGCGTGGATTATGAATGTGAGCTAATTAACTTTCACATTATACTTAGATGGGCTAATAATAATAATATTTTTTTGGTGTGGGGTCTGCTCCATTTCACACACAACAAAACTCTGAGTGTAATATCAGGACCATTTCAGGACATTTTTGAAGGAATATGGTGGCAAGTGACCCAAAAACTCCCAACAGTCAAATTCCACGGTGCAGTTCTGGCAAAGGAGCCACAGCTGAAGGAGAGAAAAAGACCATGTGAGTCCCAGGGGATGTGAATAATTATTAGAGAAGAAATGCAGCAGCATGTGACCCAGGGAGAGCTGAAATTTTCAGTAACTTTTTTTTTTTTATTTATTCCAGAAAGGGAAAAATAAAATAATAGGGGGGGAAAAATGCTAAAAATCAAAAGGTGAAAGGTAACTTCTTCCAGGAAATATCAGTGGCAGTAACTATCCCTTTATTAAAGAAGTGAAGGAGTAGGAACAGCAAAATAGAAACAGGCTTGACAAAGTGGGCCACAAATGTGAAATAATGTGGCTTCCTTGGTAAACAGGCTCAGTAACAATGAAATAAATACTGGCTCTTGCTGAAAGAGTCCATCAAATCCATATCAGCAAACTTCAGTGAAAACACAGGGAAAAAAAACAACACAGGAAACCAAGATGGTTGCACCAGGGATGCTTTAAAAGCCTGAATATTTGGGCAAGGAAAACCAAAAATTACACGTAAAGTGGGAAGAAGGCTGCAAATCTAATGAAAAAATAAAGTATAATTGCAATTATGGAGGAATAAAACCAGGAAGTTTAATGTAGAGAGTGAATACAAGTGAGTTAACAACAACCAAAGAAAGATCTGGAAATCATTCAAAATAAGAGGATGAAAAAAAGAGCAAGACTGTTATTTCATTGGGAAGGCAAATATATATCCTGGGATGCAGAGATAGCATGAAGAAGACCATATTGGTGATAAAAAAAGTTGGTAAGACCTTTCCATCGTCTTGTAAAAAGAAAAAAAGAAAGGTTAATTGTGATCTGACAGATGAAACAATAAACTAAAATCAATTAATTAAATTAAAAAAATATTAATTAATAAAATGGATGGAGAAGAGCCCTGTGAGAGAAACAGAAGTGGTGTGGAGGTAACACAGATGGATCTGAGCCACCAGGACCTCGTGGAATCATCTGGAATGCTTAAGGAAGTGGCTGTGAGCAGTTTCCTCCTTTTTCTCAGTAATTCTGGGATGGCAGGAGAGCAGGGAGCATGGCAAGTGCCTCAGAAGGGAAAGAGGAAAGCAAAAGGCTGAGACTGAGCAAAATCAATGAGATTGAGCCTAATCTCAATGCCTAGGATGATCTTGGAGGAAATTTCGAAATTATTATTGGGGAATTATTATTGGTTACATCAAGACTCTGCCCACAAATCTGTGTGATTTATACTGTGAGATAAACTGATTTGTATTGTGATATAAATCATATTTAATGTGCAACCCACAGGCACCATGAAGAAGGTTTCATAGCATAGCTTTCCCCTGGATCAAGGCATGAAATCCCATCCTGAAGGATTTTCTGGCACCTTCAATAGAGTGAGGTTTGTGTGAAACCATGGTGCAGCAGGTAACTGCTGTGAAGTGCCAGGCTCAATGAGAAAATTGTTTATTGTCTCTAAAGGGGACCCCACTTCTCCTGGGATCAGGCTTTATGTGGGATTCAAATGTTCAGTATTTCCTGACGACTTCCACGAGGTTATTGACCCCTCAGAAAACATTCAGAGGTTTGGGCTGGTGAGTAGGGAGAATTTCTTCACTGAAAGGGTGGCCAGGCTGCCCAGGGAAGTGGTGGAGTCCCCAATCTTTGGAAGGGCTGAAAAGATGTGTGGATATGACATTTGGAGTTAATATGGTTTGGTTTTGCTGGGCTGATGGTTAGACTTGATGATTTTGAAGATCCCATGATTCTATCTACAAAAATTTTTCCCCTCAAAATGTTTTCCCATCTCACCAATCTGCCTCAGCACCCACACACTGAGAAATTTTGACCTTCCACACTCCAAGAAGCAAACCCAACTCTGTATAAGAGGAGTAACAAGTTCCAAAGGTCACATGAACATTCTGTCTGAGATCCCATAACTGATGTCACTCGTGATATTGTCAGGTGTAGGCTTCTATTTTTACAGCAATATAGGTTGCCACAGGCATCAGTTCTCCCTGCTCTCATGTCCCAGAAGAGATTGCAAGAGGGGAAAAGGGAGTGGGGAGAGGAGAGGTTTGGAATTATAATGTAAAATACCCATTTTTTCAGGCCATCTTGCCAAGTGGATGGATTTATCTTGTCTCTAAGGCCTGTTGGCCTTAGGATTACAGGATTCCAGTCCTCTGGTTCCAGCAGACACAGCACTCACCTGTCCTTTTTCCCCTCCTGCACCACAAACTAATTCCAACAGATCAATGCAATGCATCCTTTAACAAGTCAGCCTCCAGAAGCTTTCTTTGTTTTATTGATTTAATACATTCCTGTTACATCTTTGAAAGGAAAAATGGCACCAAGATTGCCCCCTCCCACCAAAGAAGGCAGCTCCCATCTCTGTGGCCACTTCCAAGAGGCACAGCAGGAGTCTGGGGGTGGGGTGGTGCCCCAGGGGCTTCTTTGTCCTCTCCTGCCTTGTCATGAGTCCAGACAGGAGTAGGATGGATTTGCCATCTAATACAACCGTGGACAGAGAGCAACTTTGATTCTGAGATTAAAAAAAACAAAACTAGAAGAAGGGTTCTTGCTTGCTTGGCTGTGATGACTGGATTTTTCTCTCTTAAATATCCCAAGGAGTTCTGTGGCTTGTGTCTTTTAAACAGATAGAAAAGCAACTGAGCAACCTTCTTGCCATAGTCTGGGCCCACCACTGGTTTACCTGATGAACACAGGCAATTTTGGAGGTGAAGATCTACCTGAGGCAAGTTCAACCTGCCCACAAATCCCATCTCTCCATGAAGCAGGGACAGCAGACCCTCTTGGCAATCCCACCACAAGATCAGATAGGGTGATGGCACCTGCTGTGGGTAACATTAGGTGCTGGAAGGACGTTGGGTTCCCAAGCAGGTTCCCCTGGGATCATTCCAGCCTGTAAATCATGTCAAAAAGGAAAAAATCACCTTTATGCCCAACCTTGACCTACTCCTGTACAGCCATAGTCCATGGGGAACAGGAGTCACAGAGTTATGGAACCATGGAATGGTTTGGATTGGAAGGAACCTTAAGGATCATCCAGTTCCACCCCCTGCCATGGGCAGGGACACCTTCCACTGTCCCAGGCTGCTCAAAACTCCATCCAACCTGGCCTTGAAGTTCCAGGGATGCGGAGTTCACAACATCTCTTGGCAACTTGTCCCAGTGCCTCATTAGTTTGTAGTAAATATATTCTCCCTGATATCTGATCTAAACCTACCCTCCTTCAGCAGAAATCACCTCTGAGTCGTTTCTCCTGCTTGAGATGCCCCCAGCAGAGCAAACCCCCTCCACCCACAGTGCTGTCACCCCACAGCAGACCCTGGCCCAAAAGAACCAGGATTTAAGGTTGGCTCCACTGTCTCTGAAAGAGTCCAAGGGCAACCAGCCCAGCTTTCACTGGCTACACCAAATCATCCAAATCCCACCTGGAGTGACAGTGTGGTTCTGCTTCCCTCACAGTTTGAAAGGTCCCTGTAATCTCCAGGAATAGCAGCAACAGTTGTTGCCTTTTGCTGATAACCCAGCCATGTATTATTTTCTCCCAACACCAGTACTGTTTGTTTGGTTTCCCTCGCACAGGATTCTTTAATCTTTGTTGTGACCTTAAAAGACCTGCCAGTGTTAGTCCATGAAATCAGCTTAACAACTTTCCCATCCTTTCGCTCCTACTTTATGAAAATAATTTCCCCATTGGTTCCACTTTCCTCCGTCATCCCCTCAATTTCGTGTTTGTCATTGTTGTTGTTGTTATTGGTTATTTCTCTTTCTCACCCCGGTCCCCTGCAATTCCAGTTCCCTGCAGAGAAATTGCAGATTGCAATAATAATTAGTTGGTGGTGTTATCTGCTTCTGTCCCTCTAATAGCTCTCAGAATAAAGCTGTCACCCAGCACTGACCGTCTCATGTAATCAGAATAATATAAAAATAACCTTCCTTGGCACTGCCAGAGGTTTTCTTGCTTTGTTGCCTTAATTGTGTTTGTTAATCAGAAAATGCAATTAATTTCCCCGTTTCTGCATCTACAGGTTCTTTTTATTTTTCCCTTCCAAGATGAGTTCAAGATTGTGATCCTGTTTATTTGGCTATTTCCTACCACTTTTCTGCTAAAGAAACCATCACCAATCTGGGGGTGGGGAACTCCATGATTCTGTTCGAGTGGATTTGTTTGCTCATTTTTACCAGCTTTTGCCAAGTTCCACCAGTTATCCTGGTTCCATTCTGGCTGTGATTTAAACAAATTTTGAAACCCGTGTGGGACTGCACCATTTTAAAAATCATCCCTAGGGATGTGTTGCCAGTCCATCACTCTCATCTCCCTGTGTCACCTGAGCCTGGATGTCCTCAGCTGCACCCCTGGCCCTGGCTGGTGCTTGGTGACATCCCCTGAGTTCTCCAAAGCACACTCCTGCAGCAACCACCTGGGAGCCTTGGTCAGGATTGTCAAGCAACTGCTGAGTCCAGTGGGAAGCAATTTGAGGAAATTCTGGGCCTTTTGAGTGCAAAATAGGCTCCTGTGAGGACAAATCTGGCTTTCTGTGGGTGCTGGGTATTACAAGGTTCTGTGAGCATCAACCCTTCCAGGAGAGGTTGCCTGAAAGCCAAACCAATGCTCAGAGTTGTGGCTGCTTGGAGGAAATTTGGATCAAGCGTTGGAAACACAGGAGCAAATCCTGCTGTGAGCAAAGGAAGTGCCCCAGTCCTGCTACAGGAGAGCCATGGAGATGGTCCATGGGCATTCCAGCAAAAAAAAGAACCAAAAATCCTCTGCTGCAAGACAGAGGGAACAGCTCAGAGGGACTGAGCAGCAGCTCCTCACCACACCCAGAGTGGTGGGAGCACATTCCAGGGGCACCCACAAAGTCCTTGCTTAAAATTCACTGCAGCAGAGATTGATGCTCAGAAAACCCTGAATCCAGGGACGTTCTGGGAGCAGGACTCTGGGAATTTCTTCCTTTAAAGTAGCTGGGCTGCACAGCTCAGCTGTCAAACGTGAGACATATTCCAGGAAACCACTTCTGAACAATCCACTGAGCACAACATCAGCAGGGATTGCTTCAAATTCAAAGTAGCTGCAATCAACTGAAAGGCAAATTATTATTCCATGCCACAATTACCCACCTGGTTTCTGTTACAACCCCTACCAGCTTTAAAAGTCAACATCCCTTTTTCCTGGTGCTAAACCTGGTAGGAAAGAGAAAGATCAGGGAGCAGAGAAAATGGACAGAAAAAGAAAATAGGAACAATTTGAACAGGGACAGAACATCTGTTGGGGCACTGTGTTGTGTGTAGGGCAGGGCAGCAGGACATTCCAGAGTGATGTTTGAAAGCTGTCACAGACCACAGGATAAATTTCTGGAAGATACAGGATGAAATCATTGGGATAAAGTTGTTACTCTTGAGACAGCACATGACAGCTTTCAGCAAAAGCTGTGCTCCTCCCAAAAAAAATGTTGGGTCATTGGAGAGTCTGGAAAGGCACAAAAAGGCCCAGAAAATAAATCCTGCTGGAAAGTCAGTGCTGCTCAGCAGAAAGAAGGACTGAGAGGTGATTTGAGATTGGTCTTCAACAGGCAAAACCCCCTTCATTGTCAAAGCACCACTGCTCCCTCTGCCTGTTGGTGATCTCGATGGAGGACACAATAATGAGCTTAAATGGCAAAGAGAGACATACAGGGCAGAAATTGGGAGAATATCTAATGCTCAAGAAAATGCCTTTGACAGGTGTAGAGATCTCCTCGTCAAAGGTTAATGGAAGCAGGTTCAGAAACCAGGATAGGATGGGCTCTGTGCTGGGACAGAGGAATAGACAAAATGAAAAAACTGTGCTTTTTGTTTGTTTGTTTTCAGGCTTCTACTGGCCCATGAAGCTCATCAGGTGACGTGGCCTTGCAGATCAGCCTGTGGGAGTCACCAGTGAATAAGTACAAAGATTTCAGGAGTCACAACACAGTCCAAGAGTCCAAAAGTTTGGAACCATTGAACTGGTGGAGCAGTGAAATCCAAGTTGTAGATGTGTAAAGTTCCTGCCTCTTCCTGAAAATTGCAGGATGTTTCCTCAGATCTGCAGCAGCCTTACTCAGAGTCCCTGCTTAACCCGTGAGAGGGAAACCAAATCCATAATTTAGGATGATGCTTGCCTGTATCCAGAGGTGGTCAGCCTGTGATAATTCTCCCAGTTTCTCCTGGAAGCCATCTTAACTCACCTTCTCTCATTATTTTCCAGCCTCATAGTCTCAGGGCAAAGATAACATCCCGGAAATCAGCTTCAGGTTGTAATTACAATATATATTGGTTTACAAATTCAATTGTTTAGCAGGGCAGGCTGCAGTCAAAATTCATGGGAAGAGGAGGAAAGGAATCAGATTAGAAATCAGGTGGAACAAAGGAGGCTTGGAATGAGAACATGAGGGGAAAAGAGGAGGTCAGCACAGAAACAGAGATGCCATGCATTGGTCATTTAATACAAAGATCATATTTAGTCTGGACTACAGTTCTCTGACCATGAAAACTGAGTGGGTGTTTAAAAGCTGGTTTTTAAAAGATTAAAAATTTAAAAGAAAGGTTCAAACAAAAAGTTACAGGATTTAGATACATATTTCCCCCCATAAAACTAAGGGAAAAAGCTTTTATTCCTCTCAGCTTTAATCTGGAGACCAGAGCAGCACAGGGGCTGGTAAAGAAAATAGGACCAAGCATAGGGTACCAGTGAAAAGAGATGGTCTTATAGAAAAGCAGCCTAAATTTTGCTGGGTTATTTATCTTTTTTTCTGGATTAGGGTTTTATTTAGAGCTGAGCTGGGACCATCTAAACTGAATGGACATCTGCCTTCTCTTCTGGCTGTCAGTAACTCAGCAGACGAGTCAATCTGAGGTAGATGCCCTGGCTGGTTGACCAGCCTCAGTCCCCTGATGAGGAAGCACAAATTGCTACTAAAGGTAACATGAGCAGGCTCTCAGGCTGGGTGTATCTGTGACAGCTGGATTTTGGCAGCTGGCTTGTTAAACCACTCCAAATGCAGAGGGAGAAGCGCTCGTGAGCAGCTGCATCCACTGGAAGACGCTGTGCAAATCCACAGGAAGCGCTGGCAAACAGCTGGAGCACGCCAGATTTCCCATTTTTGTGTCTGGTTGATGAGGTGGGTGGCACCAGTCCTGTCCTCCTGCTCAGCAGTCAGCTTGACAGACAGGAAAACACATCTTCATCTCATCAGCTCCATCACCTCCTGCACTGGAGCTGTCACCATTCCTTGTGTCTGTGCCACACAGGGTGTTAGTGCTCATCTTAGCCCAGCACACCTGGGATGGTGAGGCAGATCAAATTCTTCTCTTCTTAAGGACCTGTGGGAGAAAGTTTGATCTAAGTAGTTAAAATCTGCCATTTGCACACTGCTGGAGGATGGAGGAACTGCTGGAGATCATCTGGCCAAATCCCACTGTTCAAGTAGGAACAGTCCAACCAAGTTCAGAGCTGTGTCCAATTGGGTCTTAAATATTTCCATGTATGGAGAATCCACAACCTCTCCAGGCAGCCCTCAGCAGTGATGCATCACCCTCTCAGTAAAAAAAATAAAATTGTGTTCTTTTTATGTTTAAACAGAATTTCCTGTGTCTTGTGTGAGCCTGACCACTCCCCAAAATCGTTGTGAAACCCTCAGAGAAAAGAGCCTGTAAAATATCTCTGGCTGAGCTGCAGAAAAATCTTATTTCAGCTCAGAAGGACCAGATTTGGAGCCCAAGAACAAGCAAAGATTACATCCCCACATTAGACTTTTCTCTCCTGCCTACATAGCTGCAAAAGTTAACTTTTTATTTTTCTTTGTCCAGGGACATTGTAAAATAAATTGGCTGATAGGACATAGAGATTTCTGATTGCTTCAAGCATTTCACGAGACATTATTGCTTCAGCTGCAGCTATACTGCCTTAAATATTGCATTTAAATCTATTCCATAAATGACCTTTTCAAGGGAGAGGCTAGAAGAAACGGCATGGAGCTGATTTCAAGTTTTCTCTTCAATGCTTCTAACCAAAGCACAGCCACAGTAGGAGGCACGTGAAAATATGTCCGAATTTTCACCTGCCAGACTCAGGAAAAGCCTCACCCTGATGCTAGAATTTCAGCAATTTGCATGCAAGGCCTCTCTCAGACTTGGTGTGAGTTTTGTGCCTGCTCAGTCTCACGCTGGTGCCCCAGCCAGCAGGCGTGGGTCCCTCTGCCCTTTGGCAGATGGCACTGAAACCTCCCAGTCCCATGGCAGCAGCCAGGACGCTGGAGTCAACAGCAGGTCTTTCCTTTGGGATGCAGAACCAGACTCACTCTGCCTTCACACATTTCACAGAGCTAAAACCAAAGCAGATGAATTCCCAGTTCTAATCTGCTGCCTCACACGTCGGCACAGGGCTGGATTTCACCACTCAGGGTTGGAAACCTTCAAGTGACCCAGGTACCAGGTGCTTCACAGCCCCGTGCAGGGACTGGGAGAATGGGCTGTCCCAGCTCACCTGCACACAAAGGGAGGGAGGGAGGAATCCTCTGCTGCACCAGCTCATGCACCTGGAAGGAATGGACGAGATTCAGGGTGCACAAACCCTCCGTCAGATTTTTTCCAAGCAATTAAAACCACCAGACAGGGAGCAGAATTCCTGTGGTGAGAGCATTGCTGGGAGAGTTCTCCTGCCCTCTTTACCAGCTGAGTGAGGCTGATGAGGTGAAAGACCAGGCATGGGAAAAAGGAGCTGTCTTGTCCTGGATAACAATGTGTCCTCAGAGGCAGAAGGGATGGCAGGATTGCTGGCTGGCAGCTGATGGCTGCTGAGCATCCTGTGAAATGATGAGACCCTGGCACAGCCTGCCCAGAGGAGCTGTGGCTGTCTCTGGATCCCTGGAAGTGTCCCAGGCCAGGCTGGATGGGGCTTGGAGCACCCTGGGTCAGTGGAAGGTGTCCCTGTCCATGGCAGGAGTGGCACTGAATGATCTTTAAGGTCCCTTCCAACCCAAACCAGTCTGTGATCCTATGATTTTAAGAACCTATCTAATGATTATTTTTTCTCCACCTTGTTCTCATCACACTGCTGACCATCTTAGAACACCACAGTGCAGCTGGCACTGGTGGACACTTTTCCAGAGTGTCTTGGAAAAGTTCAAGAGGTGAAAAGTCTTTGGATGATAAACTGGAGAGAGAAGGTGGCAGCCTGATCTGGGCACTGTGCAGGGGGCACCAACCTGACCTGTTTCTGCACAAACACTGACCTGGCATCTCTCACTGGCCCTGAATGATTTACAGAACAGTTCTGCCTGGGAAACCTACAAACCTGAGCCAGTTTATAGGTTATATGCATTATTTATAGCAATTTCCTTGAATTCCAGATGCTCATCACAATTCATTTGCATCTCATTCAGCACAACTCAAGATAGCCAAAGGCTGTACAAGGGCTCAAATTCCAACCAGATGCCAGGGCATCCTGACCAGCATGACTCTGCAAACACCTGGAAAGGTCAGTGATGGTTTGCTCTCCCTGCATGTTTCTGCTCTTCTTGCAAGGCCCGTCTGACCTCTCCTGTACAAACACACGCCAGGAAAATGCTGATTTCTCTGGAAGACTTCTGCCTCGTTTATTCTAGCAGGGAGAAGAGAAGAAGCAAAGTCACAGCACCTCAGCCATGCTGCAGCTTCTCTGCTGCTTTCAGGTGCTGCTTCAAAGACTTTCAGAGGTGCCTGTCAGGGAGGTGGATGACTTTGATCCAGATCTGTTGCAGCTCTGTGGGTTTTAGCCTGGTTCAAGTCACCCCAAATCCTGCAGCAGGTGAAGGCAGCTCAGCTCCCCATCAGCTCAGGTTTGAGCCTTAGCCTGTTAACACCTACAGCAGGGAGAGAAAAGGTTTGTTCCATAACTCTGGACAACCCCCTTACTCTGAGCAGCCACAGCAGAGTCAGTGAGTTCATACAGCCACAGAGTCACAGGATGGTTTGAGTTCACAGAGACCTTAGAGATCATCCAGTTCCAGCCCCTCCTGGCCCCTGCCATGGGAAGAGGTGCCTTGTCTCAACTTCTCTTCATTGAAGCTGATGTCATTTTTTTTTCCCCAAACCAGGACCTGCAGAGTTTTACTGATTCTGAGGTGCTCAGCCCTATCAGCTGTGGAGCAAAGAGCAGGACACTCACTGTTGTCTGAAGCAGGGTAAAGTGGAGTAATTTCCTTTCATAATCTCATAATATTCTCTGATTTTCCCTAATTTGCGTGGCTGTATCTCCCAAATGATTCACCATGTGGTCCAGACCTCGCCAAGACTGGTGGGCAGCACCTGCCCATGGCACAGCCCTTTGGACAGTACATTCCTCCCAGCCTCCCAGATTGTATTTTTTCAAGCTTTGGATTTGATCTCTTGCAGATTTACCCAGCCAGACCATGGCAATGGGTTCTGTGTATCCCTTGTGCTCAAATTTGCTGTTTTTCTAACAACTCTGAGATGCCACCTGACACACATACCTTTCCCCCAACGTTCCTCCCCCCAGAAAACAAACACTGAATCACTGCTAATTGAAAGTAAATTGAGTTTGAGAAAGACAGGAGACATCTGCATGTGATGTTGCCTTATTATTACAATTAGGCAAATGAGGGTTTCAAGCAAACTTGAAATAAATTTGGGAGAATTTATGCCATCATTAAGTCAAACATAATAAAAAGCCATTCACAGAGTTGTTTTTTGTCTTGTTTGTTTATTGTGGGGTTTTATTTTTTTTTTTTTGGGGGGGGGTTTGTTTTGTTTTTAGCAAAGCAATCCATTTAGTGTTCCTTGGGACAGGAATTGTTGAGTGACGTGATGTCTTCAAGCATCCAAAGAATTCAAAGCCCCTTCACACAAGTGGGAATGGTTGGGGAAAATGGTGAGCATTTTGCTGGGCTCATGGCTCATTGGGAAAGAAAGCCCAGATGCAGGAAGCTTAAACTTCCTTCCTAAATTCCCTGTATCTTTGAGACTCAGCCCCTCAGACAGCTTAAGGGAAGTGCTACAGAGGGAGATATGAAGGGCCAGTCCATAAGGAATACAGGGCAAAAGGACTTGTTGGGAATTGAGTCGGGCTGAATGAAGGCTTCAAATGTTTACAGAGAACTGGAGTTACTCTGTGAAATTGTCCCTGAAGGGCTGGAAACTTGCAAATGCTGGCAGGAATTTAAAGCAACAGCATCTCCCAGCCAGAACTTGTGCCTGCACACACACACACAGAGAAACTCCAAATAAAATCAGAGACAAACTCCAGATATTTGGCAGATCTCTGTGTAAATGGCTGTAAAACATTCTAAATTTTATTCTAAATGATCTCCCTGCAGTAGCAATTGTACTTTCCCATGCTGCATTACAGCCAGGGCCACACACAACCCCAGCACTGCACTGAAGACCCTGGGGAGCTGCTGAGATTCCCAGGACAGCTCAGGTCTGTTTTCCACGCACAAACCACCAGGACCACTCAAAAAGCAGGTGTCAGGGGTTAACAGGAGCCAGGCACTCTGCCCTGTGTCTGCTGAACATCAGCAAAGAGGCCTTTGCTCTGTCAGAGCCTGGATCTTTATTGGTGTTGATATCTCCCTGATCTTGTGCATGCAAAGACCTGGTGAAGAGGGGGAATACTGGGAGTGTCCACGTCCCAGTGTGACAGCTCTGCATGGCCAGGGAGCCAAACAAAATCACAGAATCACAGGGAATTGGGTTGGAAGGGACCTTCAAGATCACCCAGTGCCCTCTCCTACCAAGGGCAGGGACACCACCTTCCACTGTCCCAGGTTGCTCCAAGCCCCAGTGTCCAACCTGGCCTTGGACATTTCCAGATCCAGGAGCAGCCACAGCTTCTCTGGGCAACCTGTTCCAGAGCCTCACCACTCTCATGGTAAAGAATTTCTTCCTAATATCTAATCTAAACCTGCCTTTCATCAGTGTGAAGCCATTCCCTGTGTCCTGTCCTCCCATCCCTTATCCCCAGTCCCTCTCCAGCTCTCCTGGAGCCCCTTTAGCCCTGGAAGGGGCTCTAAGATCTCCCTGGAGTTTTCTCCAGGAGAACACTCCTAGCTCTCCCAGCCCAGCCCCAGCCCTTGGAGCATCAACAGTCAAGAGTTTTGCTGCTCTTTTCACCCTTCATGCTACAAAAGGTTTCCAAATGGAACTGAGATTCTGCTTAGGTTTACACAACAAACCCTGGCCTGGAATTGTTCACCCTGTGTGTTCACCTCAGACAACATCAAGCGTTGTGTGAGACTGAGGGTTTTTTCTTCCCCCAGTGCCAGAGCACTCAATGTGTCATTCCTAACACCACTTTCCTCCTCTATTCCATTGCACACAGCATGTCCTCAGCCTCCACCACCACTGGCACTGGCAGAGACTCCCCTGTGGCTCTGGAAGAAGCTGACTGAAAGCTCTTGCTGGGTGGGAAGATGGAACACAGGAGTTTTGACAGGAACCAGAGCTACATTTGTGGCTGAGCTCAGATGTACTTTGACATTAGCAAAGCCTGCAGTGTAGCTCCAGAGCAGCATTCCTCATTTCAGAGATGCTTCTGGCCCAGGAAATGGGAGCCATGTGAGGGAGACAGTTGTCCGCAAGGGGGAAAACCTCATAAAAATGTTTTAAAATTAAAGAAAGATGGAAAGTTTAAAATAACAAACAAGCCACAGCTGAACTTGCCAGGCTGCCTTTTTCCAGCTCACTCACACCTGTACCTGCAGCTACAATTTCCAGGGCAAACAGACTAAAGATGCAGAGCAAGGGGTAGTTCAGGATGCTCTACCAATGTTGTCTCTTCCAAAATCTGCTTTTTGAGGAGGTCACAGATGCCCTGCCAGGCTGGACTTCATGCCACCAAACACAGTTTCCTTGGTCTGTTTTAGATGTGAACTTGAACTAATCATTCCCCAAATGTGCCTCCTTCCCTCCAGAGATGGTGACAGGATCAAGGCTTCGTTGGATGCAGGTAAGTGTCCCTTCAAGCCAGATGAATCTCCAGGAGAAGTACCCTTGGGCTGTCTAGAAAAAAAAAAAAAAACAACAAAACCAAAACAAAAAAACAAAATAATAAAAAAAAAAAAAAAAAACCTCCAAAAAAAAAAAAA
Organism: Sitta carolinensis; assembly: GCA_032173965.1. Taxonomy (NCBI): domain Eukaryota; kingdom Metazoa; phylum Chordata; class Aves; order Passeriformes; family Sittidae; genus Sitta; species Sitta carolinensis. The sequence continues at coordinate 1,945,824 of JAVUNC010000005.1, forward strand.
GAAAATTTAAAAAAAAAAAAAGGACATCACAAAGAACAAAGAGGGACAGGATATATATAGGAAGGAGAAGGGAGAGTGCACATTTTATTATGGCAGAAGAAAGGCAGAGAGTCAGAATGACACTGCAGAGGAAAAGCACGAAGGGAGGAGAGGTTTAAGCTTAGCTCTGCTGCACAGCTAAGGAAACCTGGAGCTGTGCTAGAAGGAGGTGCTGGAGCACTCCTGAGCTCCTGAACAGCAAGTCCTGACATTCTTTATCCATTATTTCACTTCAGCTTTGTCCTGGAGCACCCAGCTGCCTCTGAGTGTGTGAATTCTGTACCCAAGGCATGATGCTCCTCATTAACAACTTCCCTGCTGTCCTCACTGTGAAAGCAGCCAGGAAAAGTTTCACATCTATGGCAAACATCACAATTAAGCTATGGCTGGCCTAACTAAGCTCTGCTATACCTAACCAAGCGCTGACCCTGCACCACCCACATGCCAGACAGGCACTCTGTGGCCAGACAGGAATTTCTGAAACCCCACTCCAGCCAGCTCAGGGGCCATTCCCAACAGGAACGCACTGTGATGTGGGGACAAGGGGAGCTCAGCAGAGTGGATGCAAGGCACGAGGGATCAGAGCCCCTGGATGTTTTGTTTCTGCCTCTGTGTGCCTGGCAGACCCGGGGCTACTCGTTACCCACCTGCCCTCCCTGCACCACGTCCCCTCCTTGGCCAAGTGCTCACAGGAGGCTGTGGCTGCTCCCTTTGCTCTGCAGCCTGGAATTTGCAGAGGTTTTCCAGGAGGCAGATGTAATCTCTCTCCTGGCCTCCCAGGACAGCTCCCAGCTAGCAGATCTCTGGCGAGGCCACAACACAGACCTTTTGCTACCTTTATTCTCCCAAACAGAATTTATGAGCAGGGAAGAAGTCAGAGACCACCTTATTCTTTAGCTCGAGGTCACAGGAGCCCTGTTTTCTTGCAGCTTGGTCAGATGAGAGCGAAAATGTGGCAGCCTCACAGCTCGAAGGGTTTGCAGCAACCTTGAAATAGAAAAAGAAGGAGGGGAAAAAGAAAAGCTGGGTTGTTATTGTTTGTGGGGGAAAAAAGCAAGCGACTTTCTGTCATTTTGACAAGGCTGCATGACAGAGGCCCCCTGAAAAACATCTGCAAAGTTGCAGCGAGCAAAGCTTCCAAGTGACGAAGCCATAAGCAACCCGTGCCAGAGACCGGAGGAGCTGATCAATATTTGCAATTAAAATCTCCTTTGTTCCGTGCTACTCACAACACAGCAGCCCTTACATTTTGGCCATCGGGGCGTACTCCAGGAGATGTTGAGCCCGGGCTTTGTTCTGTGTCCTGTTCATTCTCTCCAGGCAGGAAAGAGGAGCCATCCCAGGCAGCCAATTGTCTGAACCCTGCTTGCTTTTGTTTGCAGCATCAGCGGCCAACACGAGGTCCCCCCCTCGCCTTTATTTTTTAATTCCCCACAATACCTCCTTCAGAACTAAATTAGCAATACTCTATATACTCTAATTGTGTTTTCAGAGGCACAACAATGCGGGCGCAGGGAGAGAACAATGCAGTGGCTCGTTATTAAAGGAAAAGAAATCATTAAAATCTCAACAGAGATGATACTTGGGTTGGACAAAAAAAAAAAACAAAAAAAAAAAAAAAAAAAGGAAAAGGGGAGTTTGAACACATTTTTATTTCCCTGCTTGTCTTTTGTAACAGCTTTGCCTAATAACAGGTTGGTTTGATTTAAACACTGGCAAACAAGGAGTGGGTTTCCCAGAGCTTCTCCTGAGAAACTGCACCAGGCAGAGCTCCCCTCAGCTTGGGGTTGGGGCAGAGCTGCCCCACTTAGCTCTGGGGCAAAAAATCCCTGAATCTTCATATGATGATGTGCCCACATCCCACGGGAAGGACCTTCAGCTCTGCAGAACAACCCTCCGTCAATTTGAACCTAAAGGTCTGGTAAGAAATGTAAAGCTATTATCACCTAGCAAATACATCATCCTCCTGAAAGAGAGTAAAACGAAAAGAGAGTCTGGGGAATTAGGGACAAATCAGCCTGGCTTCAGTGCTCAGAAAAATCTTGGAGTGAAGAGTCAAGCAATCTGTCTCTTAGCACCTAGAAAATGGCAAGGGGATAAGTAGCATCCGGCCTCAATTTCCAAGGAACAAATCACATCCAACCAACCTAATTTCCTCCTATGACAGGGTAATGACCCTCGTGGGTCAGGGGAGCAGCAGCAGATGTAAGAGAGCTTAACCTCAGAAAGCTCTTGACATGCTCACCAAATGTCCTCTCCATCAATAAATGCCTCGGCTACTTGATCACCCCAAACTCATGCTCAAAAATCAGCCCAATTATTTGGGACTGTTAGAAAAGGTCTGTTTGGGGGTCCCTCTCTAGCACATTGCATCTTGCTGTGTCAAGTACTTTGGGGAGCTGCCAAGGGGGAGCACGAAGAGGATGAGAAAAAGAGAAAGAGAGGAAGAGTTGGAGGCTCGGCTGGAGTCTGGGGTGTTGGAACCCAGAGTGCAGACAATATTTCTCTGCATGTTTTGAAGGGTCCAACCCCCTGACAAACACAACTTTTAACCTTCATCCATGGAAAGGGTTCCCAGGCTTTGGGATGGAAACAGAATTGTCAAGAATGTAAATTAGAGAGTAGCACAGGATGTGATTTATCACAGGGTGAGAAATTTAGATTTTGGGGTTTGTTAGTGTGGCAAGTAGATAGAGACAAGATTGAGGAGCCTTGTTGGTTTTAGGTTTCCTTCTCCTCCTTTATCTCCTCCATGTTCTGCAGTGTGGGTGACACAGGACCATTGGTTAGAGAGCTACATGAATAGAAATGGAGTTGGCTATTGGTAGAAAAGCAGAAATAATGAACGTTCTTGGTGATAACTGGGTGAATTCTCTTTAAGAGAACCTTGATCCCCTGTGCTGGGGCCTTTTGGTGCCTTTTCTCCCTCAGGCTGGGCTGGTGCAAAGCCTGGAGTGCTGAGATTGCTGATCAGGGAATAATGCCCAACGTGGAGAAGGAGAACAGCCCAGAGCCCCCTCTGCCTTTTTCCTGAGGAGGACTCTGCAAAAGGCAGGCACTGGGGCAGTGGGAGAACTGCCAGGAGGGCACAGCCAGCATGAGGAAAGGAGGTTGGAGCTGATGACCCCAGTGCTCCTTTCCAGTCTTAACCATCCTGTGGTTCCCTGGAGGACATGAGAGCCACCACCTCAAACCATGGTCAGAAGCACTGATCCACATTTCCCATTCAATGATCATTTCCTCACAGTGCTGCTGGTGAGATGCAAATGCTCAGAGGAGTCTCCAAAACATCAAAAATACCCCCCAAAACCATGTTCATGTCTCTCCTGACACCTGCAGGTCTTTCTGTAGAAGTGATGGGGTGGATCTGCAGACATTGGCCATGATATTATCCCTTGGTGGGAGGCAGAACTGATCCTGTCATTCCACTTGGAAGGAAAACTCAAATAATTGACTAAAAATGCAATGCAGATTTCTGCAAGCCTCTCCAATCCCACACATTGGTCTTGGGACTGATGGAAAAACATCATTGCTGGATTGGAAAATTTTAAACAAAAGTGGGGGCAAAGAAAATGTTTCACATCTGGGCTTTGAGACACATTTAAAAATAAACTTCAAACCCCCAGACATGGAGATTGAAGTAAAATACCAACTCCCTACCCTCCTGCACTCAAATTGGGAGATACTGATGGCTTAAAGACCTTGTCTTAATTTTCTCCATGACTAATCTATTCAGTTTTCACTTAAGGAAACCTCTGTGGTATAATGAGACAGCTGTTGCCTTCTATCCCTCCCCCAACTCCCCCAGCTAAGAAATTAAATTTAAAACCACTGCTTTAAATAGGGCTGGCAGTGTTTCATCTCCTCTTGAGCTGCTCTGGGAGCTTCTTATCCATAAGTGCAGGTGTCAGGTCAATCAAAATTCACCCAGCTCTTCAGGTCTGCCCAAGTCAGTGATTTGTAAGGAAATGGAGAGATAAAACTTATAGATCTCACCCCTGTGGGCTGTGGGTTGAGTTGGGTTTATTGGTTGTTTATTTGTTTGTTTCTAAGTGCTAGATGGGTTTGTTTTGGGGTTTTAAGGTAAATTACAGGATTCTAGACTAGGTTGTATCAGAATAGAGATAAGGATTTTTTTTTTTCATGATGGGGGACCCTAAAGGTCATCTAATTCCAACCCCCTGCCACAGGCAAACCTCCACTATCCCAGTTTGCTCCAAGCCCCATCCAGCTTGTCCCTGAACACTTCCAGGGCTGGGAGTCATGAAATTGCCTCTGCTTTTACTCCAAACTGCTGTGGACTAAAACCTGGTGTCTGCTGTTGGCCTCCACAGTGGGATCTGCTGGCTCAGAGGGGACACTCAGCACCCCAGGGCCACCAGAGAAGGTGGCAGAGCCACCCTCACCCTGCAGGGCTGGAGATTTGGTCTCACAAAAGCGCTTCAGGCAAAGGTGCCTTGGCAATGGCTCTGAAATTAGCAGCTCCAAACAGATGAGAGGCATTCCAATGTAACATGGGGAAGAGATTCCTCTGCTTCTACGCTCTGCTTGGGAGAAAACGACTTGAACAGTAGCAGAGTTTCTGCAGACTTCCCTTTCATGTGAACAATGGGGTTTAGACCCTCACCTGAGCCCCCCTTCCATGCTGCTCCCCTCTCCTGCTCGTGCATTTCCCTTCTCTCCTCCCTGTAAACTCCCTTTGATCTCTGCAGTGTCTCAGAGCCTGCTCAGCTCAGTCTTCAGCTTGAGCCAAATCAGCTCCGTTAAAGGAAATCTTGCTTAAAGGGAAAAAACACAGAGCACATGGGAGTGTCAGTGTCACAGCCTGTCCCTAAATTTCTGAGGGGCTGGTTGGAGAGTTTTTGGGTCAGGGAATCATCCCTTTCTTACATATTTAACACCCATTCATATCCCATATTCACCTATCCTTACTCTAAGAAGTTCAGAGCATCTTCTACAGAGTTCCTCACACATCAGGTTCTCCCAATAACCCTGGCAACACCAGGGCCTGCTTCAGGCAGCTGGAAAATCTACTCTCCTGGAAAAAAAATCATGGAAAAAAATAAAAATAGGATTTTCACTGGCTTTTTTGACCTGTCATTTAACTATATTATATCAAGAAGGGACACAGTCAGCCCAGCAGATGCCACAGATCTATGGACAGCTGTATTCCAAAAATTACCCAGATATTGCATCACGTATTTTATGCCATATTTTTACTGACCAAGTCCTTCCTTATGCCATATCCTTACAGCATTTCCTTATGGCACATGGAAAGGATTGGTGAACATTACAGAACATCTGGCATTGCAATCACATAAATCACTGCAGCCATGATTTACCTGGAAGGTCACCACATCTGTAGAAGGACACAGGGGAGGTTTTGGGGAAAAATAAGAAGGATTAACTTCCTGAGAAATGTCTTTTGCAAATAAAGCCAATGAAATCACACTTTGGTATACTGGGAAGGGGGGGAAAGGGCAGAGACAAGGGGATGCACGTAAAATGAGGGAGGTAGGCTGAGAATGGCTCTCTTTGTCTCAGAAGACAGGAATGAGACAGATATTCAATGCAAAGGAAATCTCTTGTCTTCCAAAGTGTAATTAGACTGAGGGACTCATTTCCATAAGATGTCAATGAGGCCAGGAACTCAGCCAGACACGAGGATGGCTCGGACATTTAGGAGGATAACCTGAACGTCTGAAGTTGTAACAGCTGATGGAAAATAAAAAAACTCTCAGGAGGGATCTAACATCCTATGTTTCAGGCTTTTAATTTATCTCTTAGTTGTTAGGAGCACACCTTGTTATGGGGGAACAAATTATTCTCCCTCTATCTTGGAGTGTACCGACACTTTTCTATGAACCTTGTGCCAATGACCTCAGCCAGGAGCAGTGTCCTGCTTTAACAGCCCAGATCCCCGGGTGCTGGGAGAGCTCTGTGTGACCCCTGGAGAAGATATCCTTTAATTGTGTGTGTTTGGTGATCTAGCTGAGTGGCCAAAGTGAGAGCAGAAGGCAAACTGCACGGCAAGGCAAAATCTTGCAGGTCCCAACTCATGTTTTTTACCCTGAGGTTCTTCACCCTGAATTCTCTGTGTGGGCCAGAACAGCAGGGATGTATCTGTGCCCTCAGCCCACAAGGAACACATCATTTCACCTTGGCTATCCTGTTGTACCCCCCCACTCTGGACAGCCAGGAGCCCTCAGTCCTCCCAGCTACAAGGGAACACCAACCCTCTTTGCCTTTATTCTGCTTCTGCATTGCCATCCCCCTGTGCTCCCTTTCCAATTTTAAAGGTTTATGGCTGGAGAAAGAGCCTTCCTGGTGTGAACTCTGGATAAATCAGCCAGAGAGTTTGCACTAAACACAGGGATTTTACAGGCCAGGAATTTGGAGGCCAGTGAGTCTCATCAGGAAAATCTGTGCTGTGGTATGGAAATCAGCCTCATCATTAAAATGTGTTACTCAGTTCACTCCTTCAAGCCTGGAGCAGGTTTTTTTACCCTGTGATGAGGTGGTTGATCTGTGGCATCCCTTCCTTGGCAGGAGGGAGAAGGGATGTTCGTGGGCTGGGGTTTGCTGCTCTTTCTCGAGTGGTTTTTAACAGCAGAATATTCCTATGGATGAGAGCAATCCATGGGGAGGCTGCTGTAGGTCCAAACATCTTCTTGCATCCATCAAACCTGGGGATTTCACCTCCCAACATTTCCTCTGTCCAAGCTCTCTCTCCACTGCAGGTCCCTGAGAGCCCTACAGCACCAAAGAGCAATTTTTGATGAACTGCCCATTTCCCAGTGGAAAAGGCCAGGAGCCCACATCTTCGCTTGGATGATGGGAATCTTTAGATGTATGCCAGCTACAGAAAAATGAAAATGTCCTTTAGATCAGGGTAACTAATCCTGCTTATGCTGTAAAGCCCTGGATGAGCAGTCGATTCTACTTTCTTGTCAGATCCTAATCTGACATGCTGATAATGAAGAAAGGGAGGAGAAATCACAGGGAGGAAATCAGGAAGAAAGCTGTGTCATCGGGGAGGGGTGGGGGATTTGCAGGTCAGGAGGGGAAGGGGAAGGGGGAAAGGGAGGGAGCATGGACAAGCTTTAAAATTAAATTGAATATTAGGAGCTGGAAAATCTAATGGAGACAGGCTGCCCTGAAAGCGATACCGGCTGGAGATGCAGAGAGACAAAGGATGACAGCTGATCAGTTTAAGCATGAAAGAATAGAAAGGAAAAGAATAATAATGTTGGCTTGTAAGGCTGAAATCAGATTATAGTTTCCTCCAGTGAATTAACTCTCCCCTAATGTAGTGCAGGGGGCTTTGCAGAGCTGGTGAGATCCCCCTGTTGGGTGGCACTGGGACATTAAAGTGAGATGTGTGTGTGTCTCATTCTAACCCTGCCCATGTCAAATCTCCCAGAGGGTACCCATCCATGAGGGATGATCTGGGTGTTCCTGTGGGGAGGGAGATGTTGGAGGGGTTTGGGGCTTGGAGGAGGCCACACAATAACATGGATGCCTGTGTTTGTGGAAGGCTGTGACATCAAATTTCGCTGTCAGAGCCAGAGTCACCCTAAAATCCCAGGCTGCCTCCTCAGGATGGGGCTGACAGAGGCCACCTGAAGCTGGGGCTCCCAAGGTCCCCAGGAGCTGCTGGCCCATTCCCAGAAGGTGAGGTGAGCCAGCACTGGGATGGAGGAGGCAGCTGGAGATCAGGAGGAGGGTGTGGGATCTCACAGTTGTGGTGTTCCTCGATGGACTGAGCAGAGTTGGAGATGTTGTGGGGGCATTGGGGAATCCAGCTAACAGCAACAGCATCCTCTCCTTCATGGAGATTTGGCTGGAGAAGAGGAGCCTGGATGGGAGCTAAAATGATTTTTTTTTTCAATCATATTCATGAGTGTCAGAACCAGCAGAGCCCAGCCTTTATGTTGTTGTTTCTCCAGCTCTCTAGGATTTTAGTTCAGGATAACAGTGGATGAAGTCCAGCTCAATAGGCAGCCTTCCCTCTCTCCCTCCTGCCAAATCTTCTCATTTGTTTCCTTGTGGCTGTAGCCTGTTAATCCTGCCCAAGCAGGATTAGCTTAATTTGAGATTATCAGTGCAAACACCTGAGCTGTCCCAGTGGTTATTTGTTACAAGGGGACCTGTAGAAGCTTTCATCTTTGTGGGACCTGCTAGGATCCCTCTCCTTAGTGCTCCCAGACCATCAGGTGTGAATCAAAGAGGAAAAGAGGAGAGGGAGTCATGGGACTCAGGGAAAGACAAATGCAGGGGTGCTCAAAGAGCTGGAATGAGCTCTCCATAAGGAGAAAGAGTATAATCCAGGATACTGCAGAGATGACTAGGAAGGCATGAGGTGGAATACATAAAATCAGGAGTGTCAGGGAAAGGATGAATGGATAATGGTTGCTCATGGACTTTTCCAGAACAGGAACTTGGGGGTCCCAGAGAAAGTGCAATCAAGCTGTGGAGTTTCTTACCATGGATGTATAGTTGGAGCTCACAGTTAATGAGGGTTCAGGGAAGAGCAGAGAAGTTCAAAGAAAAATCCAGACAGTGTTATTAAATTCAGGGAGAACATTTGGAAGTCCCTGAGTCTCAAATGGCTAGAGGCAGGGAAAGTACCAGGAAAGAAACTCCACAAACCCTCACCTTGTCCTTTTGCATTATTCATGTGCCTGTAGCTAATTTTGGAGAGACCAGTTGGGAAGAACAACCTGTGGAATTGCTCTGCCATGGGCAGGGACACCTTCCACTGTCCCAGGCTGCTCCAAGCCCCATCCAGCCTGGCCTTGGACACTTCCAGGGACCCAGGGGCAGCCCCAGTTTCTCTGGGCAACCTGTGCCAGGGCCTCACCACCCTCACAATGAAGAATTTCTTCCTAATATCCAGATCTCTCTCTCTCCTCTTTCAGTTAAAAACCATTCCCCCTTACCCTATCACCACCTGCTCCTGTAAAACGTCTCACTCTCTCTTTTTGATAAGCCCCCTTTAAGTACTGAAAGGACAAACCTTGGATGTGTGAGAAGAGTTAAAGTCACAGCTTTTCTTTCTTAGCTCAAGCCTGACTAAGCTCGAGTGGTGTGACAGCACCTGAAACCAGAGGAAGGCTTGGCTTTTCCCTTCAGTAACACAGATTCTGGATGGCAAAGAGAAGATGTAACCTTGCAGTGGAGTCTTTGGTGCCTTCTTTGTGGGCCTGGTCTCCTCTGTATTCCAAAGACAAAGCAATCCCCAGCGTGCTCCATCCACAGCTGGTGACACTCTGTTGTGACAGTGACACACCCAATCCAACTTCCTTCAGCAGCTGCTGAGCAGGATTCCAGAGAATTGCACTGTCCTCTGCAGCAGCCCTGGGATAATTAACCCTGTCACCTGTGCTTACATGAAGTGCTTTGTTCCACCAGCCTGAGGCCTTTAGGATTGCTTCTCTCTGGTCATTTCCTCCCAGATCCCTCTATCTGCTGGGGAAGGAGGTGATGAATTACTCCCTGCTAACCACTCTGCATTTCTGCAGCACCTTGCGGAGAAGTTATCGCTGGAGGAGCTGCAGATGATGCTGAACTTCAATTAGGCCTCAAATTAGTTGTGCAGGGTGACATTTTCCAATCATGCAACATTAGCATCCTCCCTAATTATGAAAATGTAAAGCTAACTTCTGTTTCATAATAAATTAGGCTTGTTCTCTCTATCTAAAACACACAAGCCCTCACGCAGCACAATCTCCAGAAGGTTTTCTCTTCCTGTTTTGCTGATGCTCAGGGACAGACTGAACCACAGTGACCTCCCTGTCCTCTAAAGGTCAGGAATGGTGCTGGTCAATGTGCTAAAAAGTGGGAAAAGACAGTGAAGGAATGGGGCTTTATCAATGCTGGGCTCAGCTTGGGTGTTCTCACACCAACCAGCATCTTTCTTCAAGGAGTAGGGAGAAGGGGCAGGAGAAAAAATCCTGTCCTCTTCCTTCTCCACTGAGCTTTGACACCTCAGGAGTGCTCAGCCCACTTGTCCAACCCTGAGGAAGGTATTGGAGCCTCCCTTCCATCACAGTGCTGGCAAATCCACCAGGGAGTAAGATTGCAGGTATGCTACCAACACACCGATTATATTTATTCCCAACAAAACCAGGCAGCAGAGCATGCAGGTGAAAGGACACAAGGAAAAAAAAAAAAAAAAAAAAAAGGAACAACCAGCATGAGCTTTTGTATCAGAGAACAGTTTGTGTAAACACCACAGCTACTGAGGAATAGAAAAAAAGTCAGATACTTTTTGCACAGTCTGAAGAATTTGAAGAAAATACTTTTTTGGAGCATTTCCACAATGGCTGGGGAGTGTGTCTCTATTTAAGAGACCACTTCGAGCTTCCTCATTGTGGTCTATGCTGGAAAAGGGATCAGGAACTACCTGGCTCTTGCCAGAGAAGTTTTGCAGTGCTGCTGTGTGTTTCCTGGAGACCAGCAGACATTGTTGAAAGTAAGTGAAGTCACCTCTGTGCAGGCTCTGGGCCACAGATCTTTCACCCCTCCACACATCCCAAGCTATTCTGTGTCACTAAAAATAATGGGGCCTCTACAAACAACCTGGAAACTGCTGGGGTTTCAGCCTGGCTGAGTTTAGTAGGTTCAAGTAATGCTAAAGATGCCTGAAAAAACAAAGCAGCCAATTATTGCATCTCTGCATCAGGAGGAACAGGGAGCTGCAGAGAGTGGCTGATAGGCAGCTAAATAATATACTAACAAGCAGGATGGCTGGAATCTGTCACAGCACTAATGAAGGTCAGGATAAGACACCTGCATATTTTAAGGAGTGAGATGTGTGCGTCTGAAGATGCCCAGATGTGACATTTAAAGACAGAGATCATAAACTAAGTGCAATCACTGCTGAGAACTGGAGCCTGGGATTGCACAGGATACATGGATAACAGAATTAAAAACAGTTTAAGACCTGGAAGTGGAGGAGGCTTGGAGTCTGTGGAGAAGCTGGAGAACCAGTGACTTCTGGAGTGAAACAAATCCAAGGGAGAAGCTGATTCTGCTGTGGAGAAGCCCCCGCAAAGTGGATGAAATTTTCCAAAAACTGGAGAAAGAGAGAGCACTCAGCTTGCCACGCAGGGAAAGGGGAGCAGCAGAAGCAGAGAAGGGGATTTGCAGTATCCTTTTCTACAGAGTAACCTAATTCACCATGAGAACACTGCAGAGGCACTTAAATAGGGCAAGGGAAAGCACTGTGTAAGCAAACTCACTGCAAAGCCCAGGGAATGCTGGAAAGCACAGAGAGTGGGCTGCAAACTGCAGCTCCTCTGCTTTCAGCTGCAGTTTTCATATGAAGGCTTATTTATTGCTGCAGAAGCAAAAAAAAAAAAAAAACAAACGAAAAACAAACAAACAAAAAAAAAAAAAAAAAAACAAAAAACAAAAAACAAACAAACAAACAAAAAAAAACAAAACAAAAAAAAACCACAAAAAAACCACCCTAAAAAGTCAGGGTAGTTTGGTTCAGGAACCATTTAAAAGCTAATCCTCCCCTTTAGGAGCCCAGGATGTGAAAGAGGCAATGTCCTCCCAAAAACTACCTGCAGAAGTGCTGGAAGTTCTGTTGGACAAATCCTGCGGTCCTTGTGGTTTTGAATATCCAATTCTCAGCACTCTGAGTGCTCCTTCTCAATCCCACATGCTTCACAAAAGTAAAAACCCAACAATACCACAGCAATGAAATAATAAAGCAAAAAATTATGGGGACTTGATGGAAGATTTGCTCCCTTCAGACATCAGGATGTTTCCTCTCCCTGTTCCTTTCCCATGCTCTGAAATAATTTGATTTTTATCTGCCACAGTGGGTTGTTATTTTGTTGGTTTTTTTTTTTCCCCCCAATCAATTCAATTGCTGCAGCGAGCCTAACAAGCATTTTGAATAATGAGTTTGTTTTCGGGATGGAAGGGTTTTGCTTGCTCATCCTGGCTTTGGAGAGAGCTGCCTTTGTGTTCGCAATGCCGAAAGGGAGCCGGAGCTGCAAAGCACACGAGGAGGGATCAATACTTTAAATGCATTAACACTGGTGAGTTCCAAATGAAGTTAGTGGCTGCTGAGCATCACTGATTTCACAGTAAGTCTCAGTTCAGTTGGTTAATTTTTCTGAAGGATCAATGCCACAGCTGATGGTTACTGAAGTTTCTTCCTTCGCCAAGCGCAAGGGGGTTTTGAAATGAGCTCTACGGGGGATCACAAACCAACTCGTCCGTGTAAATAAGAGGAGCATGGGTAATTCTCTTAATCTGTCAAGACCAGCGTGGCAAAGACAGGAACCATAAAACCTGAACTAAACCAGCTTCGAATTTTGGATCTAGATTTCACAGTTCCTCTCATTGTACGGGGTCAGTCAAAACCGCCGGGTCTGACCTCGCCAGAGCTCTCGGGGAAAATGGGCTTGAAAGCTACGACTTCCATCCAGACAGAATGCAGATTTCGTGCACAGTTCTTGTAATATTTGGTCTTTCAGGATCTTAAACTCTTTAGGCAATCTCATGGAGATACTGTAAACTGATGCCTTTATACTGTCAATAAACTTTATATGATCTCTTTTTTTCACTGGGTTGCAGTCAAGTCTCCCTCACAGAATTAAGTTGTCCATAGGCAGAGTGCACGATTCCCACTCCAAGAAAGAGAGAAAGGGGATGGAAACACGGGTGGAAGACTGCAGGAAATGTTTTAAGAGGAGATTGTATATTGGGAGGAGAAAGAGACCCAAGGTCTGTAGGGAAAGAAGCGGCAACAAAGCAACCAATGTGGAGAAACTTTGTCTGGAGGGACAGAAACTTGGGGAAGCATCAGTAAGGGAAATGCAGAACAGATAAATTCATCCCTTTTTTGATATATTTATGCACAAACTCACAAACAAAACAAAACAAACTCACCAGTGAAGACCCAAAGAACCCAGGAACTCAGTGAGGAGTTGCATTTGGAGCTGTGTGGTAATGGAGCTAATCAAGATTATCCAAAGGAGGGTTTAACTCCATTACTCCCAGTTTAACCAGGAGGGCTCCATCATAGTTCCACATTTATCATGGATTTGAGTCTCAGTCATTTAAATAGGAATGCTCAGCACAGAATTCCAGCTGAATTTAGGGCCTTAAAGACCAAAGTCTGTGCCACCATAGCTCCCCTTTTAGGTGTCTGAAGAACTTTTCATATCACTTTTCAGATACCTAAAGAGAAGGAGATCTACCAAGGAACAAGGCAGTGGAAATGCCCAACCACAGCTGGCCTAGATACAAAGCCTTGTATCTAATTGTCCTGATTTGATTTTTTGCTTTATTTTTGCTGATTGTCACAACTTCAAGCAGATAAAATTCCTGCCTTCACCTGGAGGCAATTGCTACCTTGCTGCAACCTTCATATCATTACCCTGTCACAAGAAATACCTTTGGTTCTTTCTTGTAAGCCTTGTTCTGGATTCCCCAGCTCTGGAAGTGCTCCAGGCAAGGGCTTGGGACAACCTGGGATAGTGGGAGGTGTCCCTGCCTATGGACAACTGGGTGATTTTTAAGGTCCCTTCCAACCCAAGCCATTCTGTGATTCCAGGATTTCCAAATCCAACACATACAACACTTATGGGTCAAACTCCTTCTAAATAAAAACCCCATTTATTAATAATAACTCAACTTCCCATACTTTGCTTTGCTGGAAGTGGCATTCCAACATTTTTTGCCCTACTGTATGAAGGCCTGGAACATTCTTGCCTCCTTTTTCAAACAGAAGACAAGAATCACAAGTAATCTTGTGATCCCCATAAAGGTGGTGGATTTTTAAATAGATCTGTATGATGCACTTGAGATTTCTTGACTAAAACAAAAAGGGGAAAAAAAAGTAGACTTTTTCATGCATATTTTCACAAAAAAAACTCAACAGACAAACAAAAAAACACCCAAAAACCCAACAAAATAAACAACCAAAACCAACACATCTTTTATTTTGGGATAGGTGGCCTTAGCTTAAAAAAAAAGGAAAATGAGACTTGTGCTAAAATTGGAGAGCTGTCAACACCGTGCATTCTTGCTATACATTAAAAGTCACTTAGAAAGGAACTCGGGCTATTTTCATGTATGCACAGAACAGGTGGGGAATTTGCAAATTGCTGACAACATTTTCAAATTTGACAAATTAAAAAAAAAAAAGGGCAATGGAAAACTTTGCCCTACCCCTCCCCCAAAAAAGTTTGTGTTTGTCCTTCCTTCACTTCCAGAAACTGGGGATTATACATTAGATGATTGTTTTCTGGCACTGACTTTAGAAGATTTCAGTCTAAAGGGGAAAATATGTTCTATTACCAGCAGCAGCAGGGGTATGAAAGCCTTTATCCATAGACCCACAGGATCTATGAGGATCTATGAGACACAGAGTGTCTTGGACTGGAAAAGATCTTTGAAGTCCATCCAGTTCCAACCCCTGCCATGGGCAGGGACATTTTCCACTACCCCAGGTTGTTCCAAATCCCATCCAACCTGGCCTTGGGCCCTTCCAGGGATGGGGCAGCCACAGCTTCATGGCCAACCTGTGCCAGGGCCTCCATCGTGTCCCCATGAGGAACACTCTTGACTGGACTTTTCCTTCTAGGTGACAGGAAGACTTTGGAGTTGACCAAACTATTTCCCCAGACAGCAGAACCCTTCCCAAAGCTCATCAGCTGGACGTTGGCTGGCATTGTGGGGACAGAGGCTGTGTCACCTCCTTTAATCTCTTTCCTGGACGGCCTCAGGTCCCCACTGAGATGCACAAAGCTCTGGAGAAACCCACAGAGGTTCAGGCGTCCATGCTGATACCTGCTGGAAATAACAGTGTGGAGCTGTGTCTGCTTTCATCAGTTTGGAGTCTGGCACCTGGAGGCCTCAGCGAATATCTCCTGGTTTTTACTGCTGTATTCTCTCTGCAATTGATGCAGGAATGAAAAGGAGCAGGTTTGCACTGGCAGGAAGAAAGCTGCAGGTGCTGGGAAGATAAGCACTGCAGGGTTTAGAAAGCTTTTAGGTGGCTTAACACTTGCTTAACCAGCTGTTAATTAAACAAAACATGCAGATAAATTACAAAAGTGCCTCCAGTGCCCCCTAATGCTCTTCCTAACTATTGGTACAGCCTGAATTAGGGGACAGGACATTTTCAAAGGCCACAGCGCCAACTCTTTGATCCTCTGAGGTTCACCAGCCAAGTTCTCAGCTTTGTTTGACCCATTTTAATTAATAATATCCAACAGTATCATCGGGAAAAGTTGTTGGGGGATTTTTCTTCAAGAAAAGCTCCACGAGTTATTTTGTGAGAGGAAACAAGAAGTCCTAATTTCTCTGGGGTAATTACTGCAAGGC
Organism: Sitta carolinensis; assembly: GCA_032173965.1. Classification (NCBI taxonomy): domain Eukaryota; kingdom Metazoa; phylum Chordata; class Aves; order Passeriformes; family Sittidae; genus Sitta; species Sitta carolinensis. The sequence continues at coordinate 1,961,220 of JAVUNC010000005.1, forward strand.
AGGCTGAGGCAAAGCAGTTAAAGTACATTTATTTCATCACAGGCACAATGATAATTCAAAAACCTATTAAAAATGACAGAGACAGGAAGAGTTCAGCCTCCTCCACCCCTTCACAGCTTTACACTTCCTTAAATTCTTTCCCATGTGTGTTGTATATTCTCCCTGAGCTAGGTAGAATTTTGCATCCACAAAATCTGACCAATACTGAAAAGCCTCTGTTCTTTATTTCCCAGCCATCAGCAAGGGAACAGACGTCCATCTATTTTCTGTGATGGACAAGAGGAAACAGCCTCAAGCTGTGTCAGGGGAGGTTCAGGCTGGATATTAGGAAAAATTTCTTCACTGAAGTGTTACCAAGCATTGGAATAGACTGCCAGGGGCAGTGGTGGTGTCACCACCCCTGGAAGTGTTCAAAAATCCTGTGGATGTGGCACTGGAGGAAGTTTTTTAATGGTGAATAGATGGTGGTGCTGGGCTGGACTTGATGATCTTGGAAAAATTTTTCCATCCTTAACAATTCCATAATTTAAAAAACAGCTGAAATGAAGAAGCACCACAAAGTTAAGACATTTAACTAATACAGATTTTAATGTCTTGAATGCTCTGAGTGAATTTTACAGCCCTTTCTCCACTTCCCTATCAGCAACAGCACTCCTGCTCCTGGGCCAGGAGTCCTCCACTCAAAATGCATTAATGCTTGTAAGGAAAACCAACTGATTCTACCCAGGATCAGCATCTGACAGAGAAACTAAATAGACCTCTTTAGCAACTGGATTGCCTTATATTTCAGTGGTATTGATCCACTGAAGTGTTATTTTGGCCATATTTCTGCCTGCAAAAGTCTTTGATGCCATGCAAAATTACTCAGCAGACAGGCTGTGAATTACAGTCTATAGCCATTAGCAGACTGCTAAAAATGATTTGGTTTTAATGCTCTAAAAATGGCACGTGTGGTCCTGATTCTATTCATATTAATGTAAATATGGGGGAAAAAAATTGAATTCTTTGTAGAATTTGTTTCTTCATAAGTTAGAATGACTCGAATCAGACCTCCAACAATAACTGCGTGACTGGAACAGGTTGCTCAGGGAAGTTAGGGATGCCCCATCTCTGGAAATGTTCAAGGCCAGGCTGGATGGGGCTCTGAGCAACCTGGTTTCCATGAGCTTAAAAAGAAAGAGAAAGCCAGGGATAGAGGGGTTAGCAAATCTGTAGGATGAACACAGGCACTTTCAAAAGAAACAAGGAGCATAGCAGGGTTGGGATGGGATGGGGTGGGATAATGGGATGAGATAATGGGGTGGGATAATGGGATGGGATGGCCCCACTGTCTGGTTTTCATTCAGACTCAGGTGCTGCCAGGCAAGAACTGAGCAGTTTTGGTTAGATGCCATCTCAAAAAGGGCACGAGGAACAGAAAAATCTTAATTTCATGAAGCCTCCACTTCATTCGCTCTTTGCTCCATCCTCACTGTAGTAAAGTGCTTTTGGCAATTACTGAAGGGATTTTGGCTGGTTAAGAATGGGAACACAACACACGTCAGACAAGTCTTGCCTCCAGAATGGGGGAACACAACCCTGCACTCTTTTGAAGAGGAAGGACAAGAAGGGGCACAAAAGCCCTCACAGAAACCCTCAGGACTGGGTCCAAGCCCTGGAAAAAGGCAAGGCCAGTGGTTCATTAAACAGGGTGAGGCTGAGGGGTAAAAAAACCTTTATGAAAAGCAGCAGCCCCTTGCCCACACCTGTGAACAGGCACTGTCCTTCCTTTGGAAAAGGGATTTGAGGATGGAAAGTGCTGCTTCAGCACTGTTATTTTTATTCAGAGGGAGTGCTTCAGAGGCAGAAGGGGTTTTAGTACTTCTTTTTTTTTTTAATTTTTTTTTTTTTTTATGGCTGTTCATCCAAGAGCACTAAGGGAATTTGGCTTTCATCCTTTCTGGGCTGTGTGACGCAGCACGTGTCACACTTGTGCCTCTGTTCCTCACCTGCAGTGCTCTGATTTGGGAGAGAACACACCTAAGAAGGGTGGGAACAGATTAGGAAAGGTCTGGCAGAGCTGGTGAAGCTTTTGGGATGGTGCAATATTATTTTCCTCTCTTTGAAGGGAGAAGAGGTTTCCTTAAAAGTGTTCATAAAAGTGAGCTGCTCCTCTGGCCCTCTGGTCTTCCCTGAGTCCAGGACACTTCTCACTTGGAGTTCTCTTAATTCTGTCCTTCCTGACAAGGGTCAGGGGCCAAAATCTTACCCTGAGACATCACAGGAGAGGCTGCTCCCTTCAAGTTTCCAGCCCCGTTTTATGCTGATTCAAAGATATGAATATTTTGTTTGGATAATTAGCTGCAACTTTTATCTGAACTGAGCCTCAAGCACTCCAGGATTTTTCCCATTTTTACTCTGGAGTCATGGGATTTCTTTCTCCTGTGGCCTGTTACAAATTCAGATGAGATAGCTGGGGTTTATCCTGACCTGACCTGACTTCAGTTCATCCTATTTTCCTCCTCCCCAAAGCCAGGAAAGCATCACAGGTTAAATATGAAAGGTTCATCCTGCAGACTGGGAAATCAATCCACTTCTTTAGCTTGAAACTGCTTTCTTCTCCCTACTTTAGGTGATAGCCAAAGCCTGGATTGCTCTTTAAAATATTTAACTGGGGGAAATAATTTGTTTCCTTCAATCTGTTTATAGACAGTATTTTTTTAAAAAATATTAGAGAAATCAACACATTTTTCCCTGCAGCAGCTGCAATTCAGTTTTTATTAGAGGGAGACTGATAACTTTACAGAACAGCAGTCACAGCCCTTCTCTGAAACCCTCAACACCCACCCACTCCAGAGCCAGTCCCTGCAGAGCAAGGGAAGATTTACAAGGCTGGGGATGGCAAAGGAACACTTCTGGTTGTAACCAGTGCAAGGTTTCCCTTCTCTCACCTGTAGGATAGCAGAAAATATGGTCATGGAGGTTGACTGGGGATGCATAAAAATTAATTCAGCTTTTGGGCAAATTTTAGGAGCATGACTTAACCCATTCAAACAGTCCTAAAATCTCAGGTCTTCTCTGACTACATGATCCTTCCAGCTGCAGTCAAGAATGGCCTTCCAGTGCCACCCCACTGTGAAAGGATCCTCCTCAGGCCAGAGGAAGGTCAGGATTTGGGCTGCCAGGCAATTTGTCCTCCTTTTGTGTGAGGACTGATTCATCAACCAACTCAAATGCATTAAGGGTGTTGCTGGGAGGATAAATCCAAGTGGAAGGGGAGGACAGGACTCCTATAGGTCTGAAAACACTCTGCAAAACATCAAGATTTGGGGAATCCCTGAAAAAAGAGAGGGGATGCAACCCTAGGCTGGTCTAGCATGGGAACGAGCACTGCTGGGACTGTCCATGAATTTGCAGAGGATAAATGAGAGGTAGGAAGAAATCTGGAGGGATCTTTGTGTCCAGAGCTGGTAATTCCAACTCATTGTGTGTCACCAGGGCTCCTGCACCACACCTCCAACACTGCAGTGTCACAGAGGGGAGGGGAGGAGGGGGAAGAGGAGGAAAATGGAAAGGGAAACACAGCTCCCCAGGCTGGCATTTCAATATTGAAAGGGCTGTGAAATCTAATAAGAGCTACAAGGAAGGGTGATGTATATTTTCCTCGTGCTAGGATGAAATTGGGATTCAATAACTAAATGTGACAAAATATGCAATTTCCCATAGATTTCATGCAGCAGGGCGCTTCCTGTGTAATAACCTTAAACCAGGATTTTTTTTCCCTGAGCCCAACGAAGATCTCTTGCCTCCATCTTATCTGAGTAATAGTTCACCCCCATGAAGTACAGGCTGCCACTTTAGCTGGACCTTATCACTGCCTGTTGGCACATGACGGACAAAAGTTGATTTTTGCCCCTTTTCTTCCCCATTAATGATATCTTCCTGCTTCTTCCTGTGAGAAATAAGCTTGAGCTGTGAATCATGGGGAAAGAGTAATTTTTAGTCGGCCTCAGACTCTTTCATGGCGCTGAGGTGTAAAGAGCCTTTGAAATGTGTTTCATTAAGACCTCTTGGAGATGCCTGTTGATTTCAAGGCCATATTGACCATCACAGAGACCGTGGGAAAACTGCAGCAAAGCTGCTCCCATCCCCTGGAGTGAAACCCTGCCCTAGATGTCATTTTCTAAGTGAGATGACACGTTAGGCTCATGACCTTGATCCACACGGTCTGACTTTGACGTTGGCTCTATTTCTGAGGTTGGCCTTGCTTTGAACAGGACCAGGTGACCTTCAGAGCTCAGTTGCCACCTCAGTTATTTCATGGCTTTGTGCATGGTTGTGCTTTAAAAGCCCTGGTGTGAAGGGTGAGCTGAGCTGAAGGTGTGTAAATAAAGGGCATGGGGACATAATCACGAGTGCTCCAATGCCTGCATTTTCACCTCTCATTGCCTGTTGCAGTAATGACCTGTCCCTGTAACCTCCCCTTGCCCAATTTTGAAGACTGAGCCTCTGCCACAGGCCATTCAACTCCCCCTTCACTGAATAAAACCCAACAACTCTTGCTTAACCTCCTAACTGAGCTTTATTCCTACACATGCATCCTCCAGGACCTGCGACACGTCAACTCGGATTGCTGCCCATTCCTAATCATCTGAAGCAGCCAAGTTCAAAAGGATTATTAATCAATAAACAATCTGCCTTTAATCAAACACGTTTTACTTTGCAGCCCAGGGAGGGGTGAGCACACGGGCAGGAGGGCTCAGCAGTCCACGGGAACTTCCTGAGCTGCCCAACACTTTAATTGCTTGGCGTGGCCAAAGTGGGAGCACCCTTCCTGCCTCCAACCCCAGGAGGCTCTGATTGCCAATCCAGGCAATCCCTGGGTAGATAAAAACTCCCTCCCTCCCTCCCCCTCTGCTCCAGGTGCAGCGCCAGCGTGGCAGGGAATCAAATCCCCATCACAGCGAGGTCTGAGAGCCGCAGTAATAAAATGTGCAAAATGACACCCTCCCTCTTTGCTGGCCATCAAAGGGCTCTGTCTTTGTTATTGCAGGCAGTTTGATTTTGTCTTATCACTTTCCAGCTGGGTATGTGATGATTTTAGTGGTGTGCACTGCTACTCTGCCTGCCCTGGGGAGGCCGAGGTTTCGCTGGAGATGCAGGTGAGCAGAATTTTTTTTTTTTGCTCTCCTCCGGCCACGCTCCATTAAAAAAGAAAACCCACAAAAGCAGTGAGCTAATAAAGCAGCTCCAAAGGAAAGCCTGCGTAATTAAAACCTCTGCTAACACCAGTCCAACGTGAGGAGGGTCAGACTCGGAGCTGGTGTCTCTCTCCCTCTAATGTTTGACTCGAATTTCAGCTCGGGGTTTGAGTGTCGAAATTTAATGGCACATCTGATTCAATGGAACTTATTGTCATTGCCAGTTAACTGGGGTTGATATCAAGATAACAGCTTATGAGCAGTTTCTGTGTGGTCCTGATCACTGGTATTGATTTCAATAAGGTGTGGGCTGGATCCTTGACACTCTAATTCTGAAATCAATGGAGCTGGGACTCTTCACTCCGCCTCAGCGCCAGGGAAATCAGGTACATGCCTTTAACAATAAAGCAGCCATTTAAATTATTTGTGCAGTCCTTCAGGGAGCTCTGCCAGGCAAAGCAGAGATCCTGCAGATGTACAGAGTGTATGAGACGGGGGAAAATATTCAGGTGTCTTGAGCAGAGGGGTGGAAGGAAGGGAATTTACTGATTCTTACTCAAAGCGCTGTCTGGTGTGTTTATGGAAAAGCAGTGCAGGAGAGAGTCGAATAATCCCATCCTGGGGGATGTGAGCCCTCAGACAGACCAGCACTCCCATTCATTTGGGATGGGGATGTAGGGTCAAAGACAACGTGGCTCTGAGTTGTGAGTCCTGCATGCTTATTCATGGCAAATTGGATCTAAAATTGATCGTGGTACCCCAGCCTAAACTTCCCCCAGAGTGCAGGAAATAAAGCAAAGATATTAAGGAGAGGGGAGAGCAGGTAAGGGAGGATCTGGAAATGCACCTGCATTGCTGTTGGAGCACTGTGGTGCAAACTGCAGCTGTGAGGAGAAAACACAACTCCTCATAGAAATGGAGCCCTGGATGAATGGCACCGATCAGGAGTTCTCTCCAGAAAGTCTAGAAATGTCCTTTTCCCTTTCATGTGATTCAGGAGAAAGTGTGGTGCCTCCAAAGGTGAGTCTGAGAGCCTGCTCCATGGATAAGGTGGAAGTAAACCTCGTTGTGGTGTGATGCCTGGCTTAGGGCTGGCACTTGTTACCAGAGCACACCCATCCAGATCTGCCCAGAAAAGCACCCTTAAGGAGAGCTGCAGCACAGTGAAGAGAAAAACCTCCTGCCCTGAGGTCTGGGAGATGTTTCGTTTCTGACTCCCCAGCAGACAGTGATGGCTGCACACTGAGGAGGAAAAAATCTCACTCTCTTGTTTCCTCTAAAGAGGTAAATATTAGATTAAAGGTGACATTTTAATGCTTTTTCCTCCACCTTTAAGGTGAGGCAGACTGATATACTGGTTGCTGCAAGTGTTGGATGCAGTAAAGAAACTCAAGCTCTAGCAAGTGCAATGGCCTCAGCTGAGGTCTCCATCCTCATTCCTGCTTGCATTGAAGCACTGGGCTTTTCTTGCAAGCAGAGAAGCCACACACAGATCCTGCAGGCAGTATCACTCCTTGACCCTCCTTATTTCTTCTGGACTGACAGAGACCAGATTCAAACCATCCCAGTGCACAGTTCCTCTAAGGGAATGTTGTAAATGTTACCAGTTACAGGTACCCTGCCACATCTCTTGTTATCATAATACTTATTTTACTCTACCACTCTTTCTCAACAACAAGAACTTTATTGGATTCATCTGGGAGCTGAATTTAAAAACAATGGACACCAGATTTTCACAGGCTCAGCTGCTCCTGAATCATAAAGATTTTTCAGAGTTTGATCCCTCACTCCCAGCTCTGGACATGGATTTGCTCGCATGGAGATCTTACTGCCACACCTGTGGCAGTGCTGTAACCTAACAAGTAAAGCTGGATTTCCCTGATTTTTTTGGGTATTTTTCCCCTCCTTCTCTCAGGAGAACTTAAAATAGCTCAGACAATGTGACTCATGCTGCTGCTGAGGCCAGTATTGATTTGTCCAGGTGGGAGATAATAATTATTTCTTAAGGTAATGGCAAAAGTCCAGTAGCTGTGAGCACAGGGGAAGGACAGACGACCATGCTCACTTATTTATTTACACTCAGTAGCTTCCAGCTCAGTTGGAAAAGCAAAAGAAGGGGTTGCTTTTCCCTTTCTCTCCACGCTGGCATGTGAATAATCCATTATTCAGCATCCACCAAGGGAAGAGGTTCTGCAGGAGGACTTTCAGCTGCAGGTTGGAGGATAATGTGGAGGTTTTGCTTTTCTGCTGCTTGCCCAGCTGCACAGAGGGCTCAGAGATGCAAGTAAAGATGAGGAGATGAAGGATGAAGGAGGAATAAATTCACAATCCCTCAAGCATTCCCGAATTACTGGACCATCCTTCCCCTGAGTCTGCCCTGCAGAAATGTTCACTGAGCTCCCTAGCTGTGATCTCCAGCTGGACACAAGCACGGTGCTGCAATCTCCATCTTCCCCTCAGAGATTGGATGTGACTCCTTTATAAACTCCCTGTTTGTCTCTCCCTGCCTGCTCTTGCCCTGATAAATGTTCTCCTCTGCCGAGGAGCCTGCAGTGCTTAACCCACTCCATTACCATTCCCCTTGAAGGTTTACACATTGTTTACAAACAGAATTTCCCCTGTCACTGCCAAAGTGGTGCCTTTTTCCCAAAGCATCAGACAAGGTGATGCTGGGGGAGAGGTGGAGTGACACAGTTATCCACCTTGCCTGGCTCTGTCTGTCCCCTATGGATATGGGAAGAGACACGTTTCCAGCAGGTAATTACATGTTGTCATCTCACTGTGCACTGTGCAATGCTCTGTGAGAAACCCTGAAATCCCCTGAAACACGTTTGAGAGAACCAAGCTGAGGTGAGAGCAGTGAAGGCAGATTATCCCACTGTAACCTGGGAATAGCAGTCCAAGTGCTACTTTGGGTGGTCCGTAGAGTTTTCTTCAAGGTCCCTAAAAAGATGCAATTTAGGAAAGCAGAGCAAGCAGCAAAACCTCTTTGAATTTAATATTACAGAACTACTTAGGTTAGAAAAGACCTCTGAGATCATGGAGTCCACCTGTGACCCATCACCATCACCTTGACAACCAGGCCATGGCACTGAGTGCCAGATCCAGTCATTTCTCAAACCCAAATGATCCAACGTAATAAACCTGACCAAACAGTTGCAGCCTAAGCCCCATATTTCACAGGACATGGTGCAAATCCAGATGTTGACCTTGATTCTGAAGAAGTCCAGGCCTTGCCTGAGCTGAACCTTGGCTCCAGGTGTTTATCCTCACATCCAAAGCTGTGTTCTGATCTCCACAGCCCCTCCAGATTTCCCAGTGAGAGAAAAGAGAGCGTGGAGGTGAATGGCTGATCCAAGAGGAGGAGCAGGAGATGAGGAGCAAGAATTTGAAGCATTTTCAATGAGATTTGCCATTTTCACACACACCCCTCTGAATTCCAGGCAGCTCTTCTGGGTGACAGCGTCCATATCCATTTGCTGTTTGGGAACATTCCCACAAAAGGATGCAACTTTAAAGGAATGCTCATTTCCCCAGCAAATATCCACATATGTATAAAAAGAAGGGCAGCAGTGTGAAAAACGAATTATAATTCCCTGTTTGTCCCTTGCTTCCCATCTTTCTTCTTTCCTCTCTGAACTTTCAGCCACCCACTTGGCACAAAAGCACTTTGCCACCACCAGCCCTGGAAGAATTTGGAACCCCCTGGTTTGAAGCTGTTTCTCCAAATTAACTGGAGAAGAGTTATGAATAATGTTTTCCAAAAATCAGAATTCTTTCAGGCACAAATGAAAATAGCTCTATTTATCCCTCTGCCACGAATAATTCAGCCTTCCTGAACTTGGGAAAGAGGGTATTTAGTGTGCATTGCAGAGGAGGAAGAGGATGGAGATCAGAGGGGCTGAGGAGTTTGGAGATGCAGCTAGAAGGGTTTAGGAAGCCAAGTTAAAGACAACTGGGAGATCTTTGGAAATGCAGGAAATCTTGAGCAGGATCTGAATGTTCTCAGTTGGCCCATTGCAGGGTTAACAGGTGTAATAGAATAAAAATCCTGGCTCACACATGGAGAATTGGAGGGAGAAGGTTTTAGAGCTGGAGTTACTGCACTGCAATCATTCTAATAAAGATTGTGCCGGGCAAGACAAGGGGAATTTTCTGGCTTTTAAGCTGAGGGGAAAGCACAGCTCTGCAGAAGACACCTAAGAGAGGCTTTTGAAGACAGAACACAGGACGTTTTCTGCAGCTCTGCTGCTCACATCTTTAAGCACAGGATTTCAGCAGTCCCTGCCTTTATTAAACAGGGAGCATTATTTCCAGTGGTGACAGCTGCAGATTCCCTAATTTTTTTCCCTGGATGTGGAACTCCCTCGCCTGCCCGAGCTCGATGTTGTTTCACAGCGCCGGGCTCATCGCCTCAACTCTCCTGGGCTTTGACAGATGGAATTAGGATACAGCAGCACTGCAGCAAGACTGCAGATGGTTTCAAACAACTGACTTCAGCACCAAAATGCTTGTAATTCCCATTTCAAATGGAGCTGGCTTCCCTGGGGAGAGTGCCTGGCTCTTCTAGGTGTAGCAATGAGTTGATAGAGAGAGAGAGAGAGACATTCCAACAGCACAGTGCTAATAAAGAAAATTAGGAGCAACTTGCCCTTTCTGTTGGAGGAAAGCCATGATGGGGGAGAAAATGCCATAAGTTTTCTTCATCTGCAAATTTCACAGAGCTGCACCCAAACCCTTGGCTGTTTCTAGAGGTAAAAGTACCCTTATATGAGTTTTTGAAAAAGACAGCACTGTCAGAGATTTCCTCGCTGAAAGCCAGGTGGGTATAGCAGAAATAATAACACTAATAGAAAAATAAAAGTAGCAATTGTGAGCAGCAATAATAACGCAATAACTCAGCCTCAAACTACAGCCCTTGTTCAGGGAACTGCTCCAGATTGCAGGGGGAATGGACAGGACTTTTTAAAAGGTGGATTTGGTTTTGATCAGACTCCCTGTGGCTGCTGGAATGTTTATCCTGGGGCCAGGGCAGCAGGGGGAGCATCTGGGAAGAAGGTGAGAAATGTCTCTGCAAGCATCTACCACAGTAATGCTTTGTTTAAAAAAAGATACATAAATCAGATATTGGGAATAAATTCTTTATTGTGAGGGTGGGGAGACCCTGCACAGGGTGCCTAGAGAAGCTGTGGCTGCCCCTGGATCCCTGGAAGTGTCCAAGACCAGGTTGGACAAGGTTTGGAGAAACCTGGAAAAATGGAAGGTGTCCCTGCCCACGGTAGGGAGTGGAATGAGATGAACTCTAAGGTCCCTTCCAACCCAAATCATTCCATGATTTCATGTTTCTATGATAAACACAATACAAAAACAAGGTCAATAAGGAAAATCCCCCAAAGACTTCCCTCAAAAAAACACAACACAAGACACCAGAACTATTTAAAGGACTCACGAATCAGAATTTTGAGGGGTTTTTTTTAAATTTTTGAGACTTTCTGTCTCTTTATAAGTTTTACACAGTTAAGGGGGGTGATGAGGATCTCCAGTGGTGGCTGTGGGGAGCTTCCAGCTGCCTGCAGGACCGTGGTGGGATCTGGGCTGGAGCTGTTTCCTTGTCCTTAGGTCAGTGTCCTTGTAGGAAGCTGCTGCCTCCTGTGACATGGCCATGGCATCACCAGGGCTGCTGCATTCCTTTGACAGGAAAAAACCCAAAATAATAACAATAATAACAATAACAATAATAATAATAATAATAATAATAATAATAATAATAAAATAATAATAATAATAAATAATAATAATAATAATAATAATAATAATAATAAATAACTTCAATAGCATTAACAATAAACAACCAAAATGCTGGGGAGGGAAATTAAGTAGCTGTAGCATCAATGCAAAGAACAGAAGCACAGCAAAGGTTAAAAAGAGAATTTAAGGCAGCAGATCCTACACGCTGCCCAATTTCAAAGATTCATTCTGCTTCTTGTTGATGAGATTTGTAGGTTTCAAGGCTAAATTCTAGGGAAAAAAATGTTTTCCAAATTGACCCGAGGCAGTATTTCACACCTTTGGAATTAAAGACATGTGCAGTGTCGAGTGCTGCATCCACAAACAGCTGGCAGGGCTGAGGGTTTCTCAGTGTGAACTACAGGGCTGGAGTCTCTCTTTCCCTGAAAGGACACAGGGAATGTGGAATCTCTGGAATCTCCAGCCCTGGAGATGATCAGAAGGTGTCTGGATATGGTTCTGTCCTGTATGAGCCAGGAGCTTGAACCAGATGACATCCAGCCTCAACAAGCCTGTGTTTATTAGAGCTGGTTAGGAAAGTATTTTACATCCTGCAAGAATTCAAAATGACTTCTGTTTCATTTAGGGATGAATTCAGAATCTTCAAGTTTTGTTCCTGAAACGCAGATAAGAGAAAACTCTCTCCCATCAGTGTTCTCCTGGCATTTGCAAAGCTCAATGTTGTCCCCCTGCTGTGTCAGTTGCAGAACAAAGAAATTTCTCTGTCCTAGGAAAATGTTCTGGGGATTGGTCTCCAGCTAGAACTCTTCATTTCTGTAGGAATTACCAGAGGTTTGTGCTGGTTCATGCCCTGAATCTCCACCAGCACAGCTGAGTGGGTTTATGAGACTGTTGGCTCTCCTGGAACAGAAATTCCCCGTTGGCACAACTGTGGATCCTTCCCTGCAAGAAAAAGTCGAGATAAAATGAGTTTTTTTAAAGCAAAATAAATTCCCTGACCCATCCTTTTGCAGCTCTCGTGCTCTGTGGTGACTGGGGCAGAGAAGGAGGCTGGCTTTAAACTCAGGTAGGAATGGGATTGCAAGACTCTGGGACAGGCAGGGCTTCCCTGGGCAATAAACTCAGCAACAGATGCAGAAAAAAGACTTAAAGAAGAGCACCAGTGCCTCAGGAGTTTGGGGCAGGCATCCTGGTGATGACATCCCAGTGATGCCACTGCTCCCTCTGCTCCTGCCCACATCTCCAAGCCCACAGCTGGCTCTGTTTCCTGCCCCCAGTGCTGATATCAAAGCACAGACGTGATTTTATTACTCAAATCTACACCTGCCCACCCCTCCCCAGGACACCAGGTGCCTCCCAGGGATGAAGGATGCTGCAAAAAAACTAGGGGACATTGAAATTGCAATAAACCTCAGAGATGAGGTTTAACTTCATCTTAATAAGTGTTAACTTCTCCTGGGGGCTGGGAAGGTCTGAGTTGCTGCAGCAGCACAAAACAGGGTAAAATTCAAGAATCCAGAGCAGATGCTGAGCAAAGATATCGAAGTTATTGAGGCCACAAGACAGAGCAATAAATCACAGCACATTACGGGCATGATTTTGTTATCTTCTGACGTAAAACCCCTCCTCCTCCTCCTCCCAGCCATCTCCTGTCCACAGGACTTGTGCAGAAGCAGCCCACTGCATTTTTGGGAATGAAGTCATCAGGGACAGCAGCAACTGAGCTCTCGAAGCAGATGGAGAGGGGATCTTGTATCTAGAGCATGTGGGAATACTTCGGGTTTGCTTCTGCAGGCACAAGGTGCTGCAACGTGCCCTTTCCTCCCTCTTCTGGCATTCAGCTCGTGCAACAGAATCAGTTCATGCCAAAAAACCATTTGGTCTGATCCTGTTATCTCTTTTTCCTGCCAGGAGGGCTCCCTCATGGGGCTGGAATGGATGCGAGCAATGCCTGCAAGGGCGGGTGCTCCCCAAATCAGCTTCTGTCCTGCAAACTGCTTCCCACAGCACTTTGAAGAGCCATTCCTTGCTCAGAAGTCCATCCAATCTTCCCATCCTTTCCCGAGAGCTGTCGATCAGTGCTGAAAATAAATAATCACCAAGGAAGGAGTTTATGGAGGGAAGGCAACTCGCCCTGGTGGGAGGCTTGGCAGAGCAGATGCTGCAGACGGGACCACAGGCAAGCTGGTGAGGGAAAGGGCAAGCATGGGAATTGCATTTCCTGGAGCTGAATGAGATTTGGGCAGTAAAACCAAATATTCTTGAAATGTGAGGCACGCTTTTCGTCTTTTTTCCGCAGTCTGTGGTGGAGCTGCCTTATGTTTGCAAATGTTCTTGTGGGGAAAGAGGCCGTTCTCAGCAGGGAACGAGGGGGACAGCAGCAAAAATTTGAAACAGGGCAAAGAAAGAGCAGGACCCCCAGCAGACTCCCTCCACTTATTACACGTTGGCAGCAGGAAGAGGTGAAAATATAAAAACGTTTCTCAGGAAAAATCATTCATTAAAAAAAAAAAGTCATTGTTGCATCCGTGAGTTCTCCAAAATCAAACTGGTAAAACTTCCATGTAGTCAGAAGTCTCCAAAATGCATCTATTACCCCATAAAATACAGCCAGGCTGTTTGACAGGGCCCCTCTCTTCACTCCTTCCCCAGAGAACAACTGGTGACAGATGCAGTTGACATTATTTAAACATTTCAGTATCACATTTCTGCTTTCATTTTTCATCACCTTTCGGCTGAAATTCTCCAGGCCTGGCCAGTTCAAAGTAAATAGCTGGAGGAAATGAGAATAAAAAAATATATTGTAAAAAGTCCCAGCCTACTAATTTTTTTTAGTGTGGTATGATTCCAAAATTAAATAAAAGCCTTCATATCCTCTTCCAAATCAATGATTACGATTTAAACAAACAGATTGGGAGACTGAGAGGGAGACAAAATTAGATGGGGAATTACATTTTTCCAAGGCAAATGGGACTGACCTGGACAATGCTTTTGGTGCAAAGGTCATCCCACAAGGACACAACAGCTGTGCCCATTTCCAAAAAGTGAAGAGGGCTAAAAATAAAGATATAATAAGGAGTAATAAAGATACAACTTATGTCCCAATGAAGCATGGCCAAATAATTACTCAGAAATGAGAAAGTCAAAGAGAGAAAGTCTCCCACATGGCTTTTCCCTGATTTGTTGTGGGAGCCTGCCTCATACTGGAGCTGTATTTATAGGCATCAGATATGGGTGCAGCTTATGGAAGCAGGATCAGCAGGTCTTGTTAGAGATGAGTCAGGAAAGATGTCAGCAAACCTAATCTTTCCTTTCCTGAGCATCCTGGGTGCTCAGCCACCCCCTTATTTACCACCCTGTCCTCACAGCTTGTGAGTTCAGCCCTGGAAATTCAACTTCTACCTCCAGCCCAGCCTCTTTTCACTCAGGTTTTTGCCCATCTCCTGACTGTGCTGTTGATTCCTCTAAAAAGAGCTCAGTGCCTTGAAGGAGCAAACTGCGCTCTGCAAATTGCTCAAAATGTCACTGAAACCCAAGATGTGGGACAGCACCCAGCCTGTGTTTCCATGCTGTTAAATGAGTTTAGAAATCACACAGCTCTTCCCTGAAAGCCACCTGAAGCTCCCATCTCACCTGGCAATTAACCACTCCTGTTTTCTTGGCATAACAAAAGGCCACAGATCGAAATGTGGAATTAAATGTCTCTGCCTGAGGAGTCAGGGCACAGGATGGCAGAACAGGCTGCTTTTAGATGGAGCAGAGGCAATTTTCATTCCAAGGTGATTTGGACACATCCTCCTTTTTGAGGTGCCACTCACAAAGCTCAGAGAGGTGTGCACATCATTCTAATTTTTGATACAGAATCCCAGAAGGTTTTGGGTTGGGAGGGACCTTAAAGCCCATCCAGATCCATCCCCTACCAGGGGCAGGAACACCTCCCACTATCCCAGGTTGCTCCATGCCCCGTCCAACCTGGCTTTGGACACTTCCAGGGTCGGGCAGCCTTTAAGTTGTCTCCTCTAGGAAGCAGGACAGCAGAGTTAAAGGAGATTTGTGGGGATTAACCTCTCCAGCTGCCACCACCACCATTCTCTGCTTCTGCTTCTTCCAAGAAGAGCCACAGCCCTGCAGGGAAGCACATTCCAGCTCCTCCAGGCCCCAGCTGTAGGCACAGATGGGACGAGGCCGTGCAAGATGCGAAATCTGCCACGGGAGAACTCAGAGCTCGAGGCTGTGCTGGCTCCCAGTCCCCCCAGACCTTCACCAGCACGTCCCTGCCCGTGTGCCAGAGTGGAGCAGCAGCACCCCAGGAGATGCCAGGAGGGGAAGGGGCTTTGCCAAAGCAGCCTTGACAAACCCGTGGCAGCGTTGGGAGCAAATTCTGGTTTCCTCTCTTGGCTTTGGAGGCAGAACAGCCCGTTGGAAATGTGGTGTCCTCTCCTCTCACCAACACATTTGCCTCCCAAAATAGAGGCATTTAGACTCTCACAGGCCAAACTGCCTCAGAAATGCAGTGATTTAGCTCTCAGATGAGCCAGCAGAACACATGAAAACAGGGAAGCAAAGAGAGCCCAGCTGTTTCAGCCTTCTTTGGTGGGGAGAAATAAATTTATACAACAAATGGGGTGAGGAGAAGGCATTGAGGCATGGACTGGGCTGTCAGAAGGAACCCATTTCCCTCACAAATCCCAGGCTGAAGGTTTCAAGGTTGCTCCAGGGCAAGAGTTCTGGTGAAATGACCCAAACGACCTTTTTTTTTTTTTTTTTTTTTTTTTTTTTCTCCTCACAGCTACCAAAGCATTTTTGCTGTGCCCATAATTTAGCTCCCCAAATTAAGAAAAAAGGGAAGTGTGGAAGTGCCCTGGGGGAGCGTGTGGTTTGTGTCTGTGCTCAATATTGGTGCAGACAAACCCCAAGGATCCCAGCTAACCTTGGAGCCACCCCAGGAGGAGCAGGGATCTGTCAGCTGGACGTGTCACACACTCGTCCCCTGCACACATCACTTGATGGATGAGATGATTTGAAGTTTTTGACAACAGCTTTTTGCAGTGGGGGAAAAAAAATGTGTTTTTTTTTTTTTTCAAGCAAGTTGCAGATAAATGAGCAGAGTTTGCTTGAGTGCAGGGAATGCAGAAGGCAACAGAGTCAGGGATTCGTGAGGGGAATGGAAAATGCAAGGGAGCGGTTTTAAAATTAAGGTGTAGAGAAAGAGCAAGTGTGGTCTTTAAATTCTTTAGTGTTGGAGGAGAGGAGAGGAGAGGAAGGAGAGGAGAGGAGAGGAGAGGAGAGGAGAGGAAGGAGGGAGAGGAGAGGAGAGGAGAGGAGAGGAGAGGAGAGGAGAGGAGAGGAGAGGAGAGGAGAGGAGAGGAGAGGAGAGGAGAGGAGAGGAGAGGAGGAGAGGAGAGGAGAGGAGAGGAGAGGAGAGGAGAGGAGAGGAGAGGAGAGGAGAGGAGAGGAGAGGAGAGGAGAGGAGAGGAGAGGAGAGGAGAGGAGAGGAAGGAGGAGAGGAGAGGCATTCTTGCATCCTTCCAGTACTTTAAGAGGGCTCATAAAACAGAGGTAGAGTGAATTTTTTTTCTCAGTGATAGGAGAAGGTGAAATGTTTTTAAACTAAAAGAAGAGAGATTTAACATTAGATGAGAGGAAGAAATTCTTGCCTGTGAGGGTGGGGAGGCCCTGGCACAGAGTGCCCAGAGAAGCTGTGGCTGCCCCTGGATCCCTGGCAGTGTCCAAGGCCAGGCTGGACGGGGTTTGGAGCACCCTGGGATGTGGAAGGTGACCCTACCATGGCAAGGGGTGGCATTGGGTGAGCTTTAACCCTTTCTCAACCCAAACCACTCCATGATTCCATGATTCCATAGTTCCATGACTCCATGATTCCATAATTCCACGACTCCATGATTCCATAATTCCACGACTCCATGATTCCATGACTGTAGCACTGCCCACATTCACAGCTGCAAGAGAGTCCCACAGCAGAATTTGTTCCCTGAGCAGGAATCCCCTGCTCCCCTCATCACCTGTCTGTCCCATGGGATGCTGAGGGTGACGTGGAGCAGGGCCTGGTGAAACAAATCTGGTTTTAAACAAAATGCAGAGAACTGCAGGAGGCTGTGAAGGTCCTGGCCAGCTGATGGTCACTGAGGACGAGTAAATCAGAGAAAAATCACCAGCACCTTTATGCAGGGTGAGCTGGAGCCAGGAGTTTCTCCTGGAAGCAGTTGGATTTCTCATCCAGAGGTGTGTCCAAGAGTGACATTTAGGGTGAAAGAAGCCCATCAGTGAAACCTCCAGAACAGAAATTGTTATGCATCACAGGAGGATGATGAGGAAAGGACACAAAGGACATCAGAAAAAGGAGAAGATAATACAGTGACTTCATTTAAGTATTCCAGGGGTGATGCAAGGAAAGTATTAATGTCATCAAAATATTGGCACTGGCTTGAAAATCTAAAAACCAGTGTTAAGATGTTTCATGGTCTGTTAAATCACATGATGAAAGGCATTTTGAACAAAAAAATAAATTAAATGAATGAGCATTGTTCTCCAAGAAAATAGACCAGTACCAAATGGAATTAGTACAACAGAGTGGAAAGTAGCCAATAATAATAAAAATAATAAATCCTGCCATTAGATTTTCACAGCCTAATTATTCAGAGGGTTAGTCACTAATGGCCTGAGACATCCCATCACAGAGAACACAAGGAATCAGGAGAAATATGATTGCAGATAAGTGGCCTGAATTACAAATAATGATAAATAAGAAATATATTTTACAGTTCTTTCATACCCCCAATCTGTGACTCTCAAAGCACTTAATGAATCCATGTGACCCTTTTGGTAGCAGAAGATTCTGGTCACCTTAGTACGCTGCATTTGTGAATTAATTAGGCAAAATGTCCAATGAGCCTCAATTTCTGACTATTAAGCACTTTGCCCTCCATAATCTTTATTCCACTGTTCTCTGACCTTGGACTTGAGACTTCTGGAAGGACCTGACAAAACTTCAGGTTCTGAGAGGTTCCCAGAGCAGTGGTTGAAATATTTTCATGGTGTATATGAGAGTCTGGGAAGTTGTTTAGGATTTTCTGCTTTACTCACAGAAGAAGAGAATGAGAAGTTTGTCCCCATCTGGGAGGGTCCAGGGTCAGATCCCTACACTTGACTCAAGCCTAGAAAATTATTCTACATTTTCCTTTTTGGAAGCTGGACAACTTTAGCCTTTACTGCTTCACCTTTTGCAGATGTATTTTTTTCTTGTTGTCAGGAGTTTCAGAAACAGCTGACACCAGATATCACAAAGTTGATTGATTTGATACATTAATTTTCTTGATAACCCAGGTGTTTTCCTTGAAAAGGTTAAAAAAAAAAAAAGATCTCTGACCCAAAGTAATAAGCTAATAGAGTTCGTGTTCTGACTTTAGAGAAAGGGGGAAGAGAGATGGGAAATTAATAAAGATATTTATGCTTTCAATCCACTCCAAATGATTAAACTCCCTCAGGTTCGTAAAAAAAAAAAAAAATTTAAAAAAAGACAGTGCGAAGGAATTCTTGGATTTCCTGGTAAGCAAATCATTCATTAATAAAGAACACTTCATTGTGGATAAAAGCACCTTCTGTTTGATTCTTTACAACACAGAAGCATCATCAACTGCCTGGCATGGAACTTTGGAAAGGTCAAGATTAGCATTAATCATATTTTGGAATATTGATAAAGTCTGTTTTAGCTGCTAGCCAAAAAAAAAAAAAAACAAAAAACAAAAAAAAAAAAACCAACAAAAGGAAACAAGACTTCTTCTTACATATTCCCATCACATTATTCAAAGCAAGAGAAAAACAATTTCCAGCTGATTTGGAAACAGCAAACCTGATCCTGTGCTGATTGGCAAGCAGTTATTACAGCTCTTCATTATTTGTACGCCGGCAGCCTGAGGACACGCCGGCGTGATGAGCACTGGGTGCACCCTGGAATGGAAACTCTGCTCCCTAACTACTGCCAGCCAGGCTGGGAGCAGAGGGAAGGGGTGGAGGGCTGAGGGATTGGCTCAAGGTTACTCCACACCCCTGTGGCACCACGTTCCCAGCCTGTACCAAGCACATCCTTGGTTTGGGTTTCAGGAGGAGCTGAGCTCTCCTCTGGACACAGCCCCTCATTCATATCTCACTGTGTTATTTGTAAAGCTGTGTCTCTGCCCTGCCATCCTGCTTCGTCCCTGACAGAGAGACCACACAGTGCCAGGAGAAGAATGGGAGAATTGGAGTTGTTCAGCCTGGAGAGGAAACGAATTGAATAAAAAAAGATGGAGAGAGGCTATTTACAAGGGGCTGGAGTGACAGAACAAGGGGGCAAATTTTAAAACTTAACGAGAGTAGGTTTAGATTGGATATTAGGGAGAAAAACCTCTTTACTGTGAGGGTGGTGAAGTTGTGGCACAGGTTGCCCAGGTAAGCTGTGAATTTCCCATCCATGGAAGTGTCCAATGCCAGGCTGGATTGGTTTTGGAGCAACCTGGGATAGTAGAAGGTGTCCCTGCCCATGGCGAGGGTGGAACTGAGTGTTCTTTCAGGTCCCTTCCAACCCGGGCCATCCTGTGAAAACATGGGCCATGTTCCTCCTCTCCCACAATGGAGACAGCCAGGCACTTTGTTTCCCTCTTATTTCAGCGCTGACTAACCCAGGGAGCACGATAAACAGATGTTTTAATTCTGGATAAATTACTCCTTCCTGCAATAACTGCTATAAAAGAAAAAAAAAAAAAAAACAAAAACAACAAACAAACAAAAAACACAAAACAAAAAACAAAACAAAAAAAAAAAAAAAAAAAAAAAAAAAAAAAAAACACAAAAAGAAAAATACCTGGAGGGGGGAGAACACAGCACAGCTTGTTCAGTGCTGCTTCAAGGAAAGCTGGAATTCTGGGTAATGGTTTTCTGGGAAGGAGTGCAGGCATGAGGGGCTGGGGGGGGACCCTAAACAACCTCTCTGCTCTGCTGAACAGAAGGAGAACAGGAGAGAGCAGCAACCAAGATGCCAAAGTGATGATAATGTATACGGCTGCTCGGCAAGAGGCGAGCGCTGTGACTCATGTAGTGTCAAGGTAAATACAGAAGCTGCTCTGTGCGCGCGTTTGTTGCCTGTGGGGCTCTTTTACAAGGGAAATTAGGCAGCTCTGTGGCTGGAGTCACGGCGGGGGGGTGTCCAGCTCTGATGCAGTGACAGGCGGTCTGGGAGGTGGCGCAGCCACGCTGCCCATTTCCATTTTCCAGAGGGGCGGGTGTTACCTGGGCTGCCTCAGCCGGGTCGGGCCGGGAAGTGAGACCGTCCCCGCTCCCGAAAGGGGCTGCCCGTGTCTCTGCTGGCTGCTCCGTGGGTGTGTCGGTCGCTCCCCGCCGAGCCCGAGCCGTGCCGGGATGCAGGATGCGCTCCTGCTCCCGGGGCGGGCACCGAGCCGCTCGGCTGCCAGCCGCGGGGGATGAGGATGCCCTTGCTCCCGAAAGTTTGGGGTTCACTTCCCAGCAAATGGAGAGACGGCAACGCTTGAAAAAATGAAAAATATCCCTCTTGCTCAACGCTGTGGGAAGCGTCATCCCTGGGGCAAAGCCCTGCCTTTGGAACGTGACTGGGATGCCCGAATCGGGAACGCTGGCGTCCTGGTACCCTTAATGCTCAGTAAAGGCGGGGGATGCTTCCAGAGAGGGCTGAAACATCTCCTCAGAGCCTTTGGCTCTCTCCAGTGCCACCGGAGCACCTCAGGGCAGGGTTTGTGCTCATGCCGGGCTGACAAACTGGTTGCTAGAGCAGCACTGAGTATGTTTCATGACCTCCACCCTGGATCCCCGCGAAAGGAGGCTGTTAGGATGGCCATTGCTCTTTGGAAAGAATGTAATTTGCTGCGGAGCAGTAATGGGAAACAGATGAGCTATATAACCCAGTAGGCCATTTATGCTTCATTTCTGCAAATGCAGGCTGGAACATACGGTTGTATTTATGTTTTGGGTGTGCAGAAGGGAAAAAATAAAAAAAACCTAAAACCTAAACCCCCGTTCTTTATCATTTGATTGGCCTGGACACTCTGAGTATAAACATTACACCGTGGAGACAAGAGGGCAAAATTTTTTAATGTCCTATAGTGTCTAGACCAAAAGCAATAAAGGCTCATGCTGTCCTGTGCACCTCATCATAATGACATTATTCAGGGGAGAACCTGTCAGATGGGCTGAAAAATGGAAGTTTCACCTTTTTAAAACTAATTTGATAACTTCATTACCCCATGAGACAGGGAAGTGATTGGAGCCAAGGCATACACTAATGTCTTGTTGAATGCTCTTTGATTTTATTTTTTTTTTTACAGCCACAGGAATCAGTCAGGAGTTCTGCATTATCTCATTATAATTGTCCCAGGAGAGATACTTCGATAATTTTTATTACCAATGGGAATGAAAATGTATGTTTTATTTGGTAATTTCATAATAATGGCTCCAACTCTGTAACAAACTCTCAATGAGCTGAGCCCTGGTCCATCATTATATAATCACTCTGAAAACACAGGATGCAGGAATAAGACAGCACTCACACTGGGAACAGGAGCTGGCAATTCCCTCTCCATGCATTTTAAACAGCAGCAGGGGCAAAGAGGTGTTGAGAGGAATAACCACAACCATGGCAGTGGCCTATTTTACTGCAGAGAAGTCAGGGCCAGCCTCCAAGATCTTTTGCAGAATGGCTTCAAAATTTTTCTCTCCCTAAGGGATGGTGTCTTAACTCCAGAAGTGCTGATGGCAGCCCAAATTTTAGAAACCCTTGACAGCTCACTTTCAATTGTTCCCTCCATGATCTACATTTTTTTCTCAGTTCCTAGTCTGTGCCAGAGCTCCAAATGGGGTTGAGGGGACCTTCCAGCCTCCTGGCAGAGGTCAGGAGCAGCCTCAGGTGGACCTTCATGAACCATGGAACCTTCATGAGCCCTCATGAACATCCATGCTCCATCCCTGGAAGCATTCAAGGACAGGCTGGACAGGGCTTGGAACACCCTGGGGTAGTGGAAGTTGTCCCTTGGAACTGGAACTGGAACTGGAACTGGAACTGGAACTGGAATTTGAATTGGAATTGAATGGAATTGGAATTGGAATTGGAATTGGAATTGGAATGAGATGATCTCTCTAAGGTCCCTCCCAACCCAAACCACTCTGTGATTCCACCATCTCCAGTTTGGTGCTCAGATCAAACTCCAGTCAATACAATCTCCTGAGTGTTGCTGGAGCAGCATGAAGAAGATGAAGAGAAGGTAAAGGTCCATGAACTCTTAATACCAGAGTTAGTCCAGTGGCATTATTGGGCTGACCACAAGCAAAGAGCATCCTTTGCCTATAGCACATGGCCTATAGCAAAGCCCAGGTACCCCCAGGAACTGCAAAATAAACCATTCACAGAGAAGAAGTCAAATCAAGGGCTTCTAAAGACAAAGATAACAGCAATTCTCAGCCCCCTTACCCGCCTGCTGGAGACACACAGAGCATATTGGAGAAGCATCACCCTGTGCTGCCACGTGCTTGCACTGCTCCCCAGGCATCTGCTGTTAGCCATTTCTGGAGGCAGCAGGCTTTGTCTGACCCTCTACAGCCCAGCTCACACTCGTGCCTCCCGTGGAACAGCAGAGATCTCAGTCTGATAGCTCAGTGTCTGTCTGCTCCTTCTGCAGCACCAGGCTGCTGCAAGCTCGCAGACCTGGGAGCCACGGACTCAAAATCTCCCTGCCTCCAGTCGCTGCCTTTATTATCATTCTGTGTGTTTCCCAGGGCAGAAATTCCATGGTATGGTTGCCCCCAAGGCAATTTGTATGCTATGACTCAAAAACAGCCCCAGGCAAGAGCTGGCCTGATTTAAGAGAGTGAGAAAAAATTAAATATCTGAGTCTGTCGAGAGCAGTCGTCTTGTAGATCCAGAGATCGCTTCCCCCAGATTTTCTTTATTCACACTCTGCTGAAGGTTACAACCTCTCCAGGAAGAATCAATTCTCTCATTTCTTGGCTTGTTGCAGACAAAAATACATTTTTTTAGTAAAGATATACTGATTAAGTCCATTCAATTTCACTGATGCAGGTTAGGATAACCTCACCAGAGTGCTCTGCCAGCTGATAAAAGGAGAAATCTGTTACATGAGACAGCAGTCAATTTTAGAGAGTAATATAATGTAATGTAATGTAATGTAATATAAATATAATATAATATAATATATATAATATAAATATAATATAATATAATATAATATAATATTAATATAATTAATATAATATAATTATAATTAATATAAATATAATATAATATAATATAATATAAATATATAATTAATATAATATAATATAATATAATATAATATAAATTTTAATATAAATATAATATAATTTATAATATAATATAATATAATTAATATAATATAATATAATATAATATAATATAATATAATATAATATAATATAAACAGGCTGAGAAAGAGCCCATGTTCAAGCAGGGCCAAATAGATCAGATTGCTCAGGGCTTGTCTGCCCAAGTTTTGAATGTCTCCAAGGATGGAGAGCCAACAGCCTCTCTGGGAAGCCCATTCCAATGTTTCAACAGTCTCAGGGTGCCTCTGTTTCACCATTACATCCAAGAGGAATTTCCCATGAGCATCACCTCAGGTTCTTCCCCGTGCCCTGGACAGGCTCCACCTTCTCTGCAGAGCCACACTGGGTGCTGCAGGTGGCAACAGGATTGTGGAACCAGGACATCCTTCTGACTGTCCTGGGAAAATTTATAAGAATTTAGATAGAATGATAATTAACATGTCACAGGGTGAAAAAGTAGAATTTTAGGATTTTATAATGAGAGATCAGGGGACAGAGATGGAGGAAATGGGGTGTGACCTGAGCTTCTTCCTCATCTCTTGTTCTCTATCTTTTGTGGTGGCACGGCACATTTTGGGTTGGTCTAGAACAAAAGTACATTGTTCAATATAGTTAATAGATATTGGAGTATTGTTGTAAATAAAGCATAGGTAATTTTTAGGATAAAAGACAGCACTGTCCCAAGGGAGGAGAGTGTTTGACACAACCTGGCCTGGGGAGAAGACTGTAGCAGGCCAGGGCACAAATATGAGGTAAGTAAAGAATAAACAAATTCCTGAACATGAGAACAGATGGACTCAACATCTTCTTCAGATGCAGGGCTGGGGAACAAAAGACGACAGAGACAGAGACAGAGACAGAGACAGAGACAGAGACGAGAGACAGAGACAGAGACAGAGACAGAGACAGAGACAGAGACAGAGACAAATTAAGTCAGGTGGAAGCCAAGCTCATAGAAGCTCACAAGTTCACAAACCCCAGGAAAACATTTATATATTTTAAAAACCTGACACAGGATGTCACCAAGCCTTCCCCTGGGCATGCTGAGCACACCCAGCTCTCAGCCATTCCCAGGCTGTGTGCTCCAGGCTCCTGAACCCCTGGGTGCCTCTTTGCAGGGCTCACCCCTCAATGCTCCAGGCTCTGCTGCCTCGGGAAGCGCGGAACAGGGCACGGCGTGGCAGCAGTGCTGCTCAGAGGGTAGGAACCCTTTCACTGGACCTCCTGGGGAACACATCCCTGAGCACAGATTGCCACGAGGATGCACTGCTGACTCATGTGCTGCCAAAGAAACCCCCAGCTCCTCCTCCACCAGGCTGCTCCCCAGCCAGCTGGCACCAGCCCACCTCATTGCACGGGGTTATCGAGTGCTAGATGCAGCATCTTAATCATGGCTTGAGTGGTAAGAGCAGCTAAGAGCTCTTACATTTCCTTAAGTTCTCTTAATTAAGGGCTAATTGAGCTTCCAAAGCTTTGTGGCATCTCTTGAGATTACCTAATGAGCAGCGTGGCTTGAAGCACAGTGATGCCACCAGGCCCCACTTCAGACCCACAGAGCTCACATTCAGCTCACTGAGGGAACTGCAGATGCACTTCAGGGGAGGTTTTCCCACCCAGCTTCCAGGGGGATGGCTCAGGGAATGAGGCCCCTGAGACAGGACACGATTTTCATCCATTCCAAGCCATGAAGAGGCGCCGACATTCTCCCAAGTTATCTTCCAAAAGGAAGCAATTTTTCAAGTGGTTGCTGTCCAGCAGACTGGGTTCCAGCACACAGATGTATTGCTGGCTGAAACAGAAGTGTCAGGGTTGGAGTTAATTGCAAATTGATTGAATGCAAGGTACATTAAAAAAAAAAAAAAATTCCAGAAGTTACAAATTCATTATCTGGGTGAGAAAATGCTTCGTGCTTATTCAGTCTCTGCCATCCAAGCTCTCTGTAAATGTTTATGAACCAACAAATGATGCTGCCTGTGTTTTGAGGCATTCCACATTCCCGTTTTTTTGCCAAGGGAAAAATCTATGCTGCAGGAAAACATAAAACGGTAATATATCCCCCAAAATGTTAACATATGGTACCTTGTTTCATCTTGAGAACCAAGTACTCACCTATCTGCAGAAAGGTTCTCTGGCATAATTACAGAGTTGCCTTTCTTCAACAATTTATTAATGTAGCCCTGTGAAGAATCAAGGTCAATGTTTGTGGATTTTACTGGATAGCAAACAAATCTGAAAATCCAGAGGACTGTTAACCTAAGTATGGGGGAGGTTTTGAGTTATTAGAAATTCATTGCTTGTATCTTCTTCCCTTTGCCTGATGTGGCACATCTCCCAAATAATCTCAGCTTTAAATTATATCCTGAGTTTATTAACCATGACATCAGAGAGAAAACTACCCACTCTCATCTTTTTCCTTCCTAAGGCTGAAGATTTCTGCCAAGTCATCTCAAAGTCTCTTCTTTTCTATTAAAAATAAACTCCACTGCATTAACTCTACTCCATTAACCTTTCCTCTTGGTTAAAGGTTTCTAAACTACTCCAGGGGCTGCTGCTTCCTCTGGTTTCATCCTGCATTTAATGTGAAGTGAGAATCAGAAACAAGAGGACAGGACAGGGATTGACAGCCTTTTCAAAATTCATCAGGAAATGCAAAATTTTACAACCACACAGGCAAATTCTCAGAGCTAGACCAGGATTCTTCCTCATTGGGAAAAGGAGTTTAAACTGTGCTAGAAGAATACAATAAATGGAAATAAAGACAGGCAGCCAGCAGGCAAATCATCACAGCCCTGCAAATCACTAAGGTTCAACCCCAAACCCCATCATGGGCTGAAATTCAGCTTATACCAGTCTCACACAACTCCCATGTTCCAAATTTAAAGGGAAAATCTGGTCACTGTTCCTCGTGGGCAGTGAAGCTTTAACGCCATGTCTGTCTTTAGGTTTGGTGTCAGAGCAGGGTGCAGAAAGAGCAGCTGGTTTTCTCTGGGTGGATTCAGTCCCTTAATGAGCTGTTAATTACAGAATGTGACATTTCCAGCCAGATCTGGCCTGACCAGTGCATCTGGAGAAGGACCAGATTCTAAGGAGACTTGTAATTTATAGGTTTGCAAGAAACTGGTGGATTTAACAGCGGTGAATTAAAAATCCCGAAACCTGTGTGCAGTTCTGACACTGATGATGATAATGGGAAATATAATGGAATTCTCCTTTGGTTTGTGGACAGAACTAAGTAGTAGGACTCACCTTCCTTGTGAATCCTTTCACTTCAGTAAGAAAGTAAAAGATTTTGCAAGATGTGATTCTTCACAGATATCACTGTCCTGAACAAATCACCTGAAGGAAAAATTTTCAAATTACTCCATATTTCTGAATGGGAAGTTTGTTTCACAATGGTATGGATTGAACTGCTTTGAGAACCCCACTTGAGGTTTCTCCAAGGGCTTAGACAGCCAGACCTCTGCTCTCCATCCACACAAAAAAGCAAAGTGATTATCCTTTCCTCTTCATCCATAAACCTTTTTTGCCCCATTGAGTTAAATGTACAGTCTTAGATGTGTACTCCACTTTCACTTTGTGTGTGAAGAGCAGCTCCCACAGTCTCAACCAGGACTTTTCTCCATGTTTGGTCCAGTGGTTTCAAACACACCTGAACTTGCAGAACCTCCTGCACGTGCAACATCTGAGATGTCACATTTCAGTTTTGACCACTGAACACAACAGAAGCTCATTTCACCTCTCTTTGCAGAAAGAAAAACCCTTAATTTCTCCTCTGCTGTGCAAGATTTCTGCCACACACCGACTCTTACCAGTGCCTTAGAGCTTTGCAGCAGGGCTCAGAGTCATTTCCCATGCAGTGTCTTGCTGCATCACTAATGGGTCCTCACTGTGACACTGCCTGTGCCGACCCAGGAGACAAAATCCCTGCTCCTGGTGGCTCTGTGAATCTTCTTGGTGATTAACTCCACCCCCAGCTCTCCACAGCCCTGCTGACAGAGCCCTGCTATGGAGGCTCATTTTGGAAACATTATTGAGCTTTAAGATCAAGACCCAGCAGTTTGCTGTCCAAAGCCATTGAGAGACTTCATTTGATTTAATGGTAATTTGTTATATTCATTTCAGCAGCACGGGCTCCCTAAAGTGATGATCTCTGTTTTGCCAACAAAGAGGAAGACGTCAATAGACATTTGGGTCAGGAGCTCTCCTCTGACACAAAGAAAGTTCTGCTGGAAAGTTAATCTTTTTCTCAGTTCTTTGCAAAACGAAAGTAACATGTTTTGGCTTGCACTGTAATTGATATTTTTTTCCTCATTAGTTCCTAATCTCTTCATTAAGTGCTGGGATTCTTCTGTGATAACTCTTGCAGAAATCAATGGCTTGTGCTTTGGGTTATGGTTCTCTCTTGCTTTTAAGTTTGTGGCTTGAGAGCATCTCCCCCTGGTAATGACTGGAACATAACTTTAGTTTTAGAGATCCTCTAGAAATGAAACAGCAGCTGGAATGGGCAGGAATTGGCAGAAATAAAAGGCATCAGCAGAGGCAGCTCTTTAACTGACACAGGAGGAAGGTCCATGGCCCAAAATGGTTAAAGTTTCTCTCTCCCTTCTGAATCAGGAGAAATGGAGTAGTGCCTGGCAATCTCCTTCTATTCCCTTAAGTTCTTATGTGAAATATTTTACCCCCATCAAATCCAGTGACACATTTGTCCCAAGTAACCTGAAGGAATAGATTCCACCTCTTCTTCCAGTGCTCCTTGCCACTCTTACCTTTTATATTAACAGCTGGGAAACAAAGTCTTTGTGCTTTAATAGCAGAAGCCTGACCTAAATCTCCATTTGAGCACAGAGCAATGAATCCTCACGTAAAGAACCCTTCAGAAAGCAGCCCCTGTGCTACGTGGCTGGGACAGAGGCAGAGAGAACAGGCAGCATCCTCATTTCCCTGGGAAAAGTGCCACCTACAGATATTCCTATCATCACTGCTGAAAACCAGGCCACGGCATTTATGCTCTTGCTAGTGATTAACTAAAGCTGCAAACTCCCCAGCAAGGCTCCCACTTTTAAGGTCAGCTGCTGTGAAGATGACTCTGCCTCCAGTAGAAGCATTAAGGAGAGAGTTCCCAGATGAAATCTGCCGAGCTCATCTGCCTGAGTTGGATTTCCAGCCCATCCCTCACCAGAATGGCACCTCTCAGCTCAGGGTGAAAAAGTCAATGATCCCACTAATTTAGGTGGCTGAATGTTATGCAATTGCCTGGGTGGCATTAAAGTGACTCAGTGACCTGGGAATGGGATTGATGGTGGCAATGTGCCCTGGGCACGAGCCCATACCTGCTTCCCACACTCTGGGAGTCTAAAGTTAATGGGACTGAGCTGCTCCTCTGCCCAAAAAATAAAGGCCAAAGGTAGAAAGTTATATCCTGGGCTTTCCATGCATCCCTGCACTCCAAACTAACTTCTCCACCTTCCCTAGCTCTGATCCTGACTGAGAATCATGGAATTACTGAGTATTTTAGGTTGAAAGGGAACTTAAAGGTCATCCAGACCCACCCCGTGCCATGGGCAGGGACACCTTCCACTGTCCCAGGATGCTCCAAGCCCCATCCAACCTAGCCTTGGACACTGCCAGGGATGGATCATCCACAATCTCTCTGGGAAACAACATCCTCAGGCAAAGGAATGCATCTTGAGATTGGACATGCCAGCAAAGGGTTTGAAGCTGCTGTTGCCTCTCGAAAAAAAAAATTTCAAGGATATTCTGCAGCATTCTGACAGAACACTGCAGAGACAACTCGCTCGCAGCTACAGAGGGTTGGTGATCTATATTTCATGCTTCTGATACCCTCCTCTAACAACTGACACACTCATTTTCTGACTCCCACAAATAATTATCTCAGTTTGGATTTGGCCATTTTCTCTCCCTCTAGCTCACAACAACAGTTCTAGAATCGTGTCAAATTCACAGAGGTCTGTAAATTATAAATTACAGGGTGGTAACTGTGCACATGTCCATCAATGCCAGTGGGCTCCTTCTTTTGTTTTACTTTGTTTTCTTAACTTTTCTAAGACATTCTTTGCCACCTTTGCAGACACATTCACAGGAGTTTGGGAAACAGAAGGATGAAGGTCCTACCCAGGGGAAAGTTGATCTCTCCAGATTATACTGGGAAAATTTGGGGAATTCAGGCAACTTGCTGGAGTTTGTGCTGATTTAATGTTTCCTCTTACAGACCAGGAAGGAGGTGCCAGAGAATTTATCAGTGCCCCACATTGATGATAAGGATGTAATTACCAGAAGAAAAGTTCAGACATCTTTCCATTGTTTTCAGTGTTGACAGTGGGAAATATTTGATCTTAAAAAACACTTCAAACAATTTAAGCATTTCATTTGTTTACTTTAGCTTTTCTTCATGCTCCTTCTCCTATTTATATTTTGCAACACCTTAAATTTTTAAATATCTCCATTTTTGCAGAAGTTCTTGATTAGCAAATTTGGATTTCACTTTCTCGGTTGGTTGGTTGGTTGGGTGTTTTATTTAACTATTTCCAACACCACAAACATTTTGAGGGAAGACTTGGAAAGGACAAACCTAATACAATAATTTTTTTTTAAAGGGTGTGGAAAGTTGAGACAACATTATTCCTTGTGCTGAACAGGAAGCAGAAGACTGAGGAAGGAAAAAACAGTCCTTATTACAAAGCTGAAATAATTTTGAAAAGTGAAAGCTTTCTGTAATAGGCTTCAGAAGTCTTTGATTTGAAAGGTCATTTTTGTTTCACAAAAAATAGTGGAAAAGAAAGCTGTTAATGGGATAGACAGACAGAGTGGATTTGGATTCATACATATAGTGTCATACAGATTTTGCTGAGACAAATAATTCTCTGCCCTTGGGAAAACCAGACTTTCCAATATACGAGAGGAAAAAAACCATGGAATGACAATGAGCCAAACTCTCCTGTTAGGTTTCCTTACTGATTTATTTTGCAATGAGTTGACTTCTGACTCCAGTATTTTATTAGGCAAAGCAACAGGGCGGCACCACTCTTCCTGTGCCCAAAATCCCAGATTAGAGCAGAGAAATATGATGGCATCTCACTTTAGCCAGTGGTGTGTGATCCCTGAGGAAACTCAGCCTTTTTTCCTAAAGAGCAGCCTCACAAAGTCGAGGAAGATACAGCCAAGAGACCAATCTACAGCTGCAAAATCTTTTTCTTCTGGGTCTGAGGACTTCAGAAGGCAAAATGAAGAAGGCATTCCTGTTCCCCAATCGGCAGTATCTCTGAAATTCAGACCCTGTGGGCAGCACCCACTCCTCCTGGCCTGCTCCTAATTTCCCTCGCAGGGCAATGCTGGAACTTCAGAGGGACCAAGGAAATGCCCAGTGCCTTAACTTGAGATCCTTGGGTGTGGGGCTGTTGCCTTTCATCCCTCCTGGAAGACAAGCAATGTTCCTAACCTTCCCTAAACCCGTGTTTCCAAACCCCTTAAAGGGAAGAGGGTGAAAAAGAGGCCGGGCAGCCTTAAATCTTTGATTTCTTAAGGAAGAATTTCTCTCTTGTCTCTGCATCTTCCTTTCAAAGAGCTGTGAAACGCCCTGGCTGAATGTAACTAAATATCACAAAGCATCTTACAGGTTTTAAGGAGAAGGAGCAATCGGGGAGAGGAGAGACTGATAAAGGAGTTATCAGTTATCATTAGGGTTTGGTTCACTCCAAATGAAGTCAGAGGTTCTTCTGGAAACCAAACCCCGTTCTGGTGTCATGGGAATTCTTGTTTTTGATGAGGAAAGTGTGATTCATCCACACTTTTGTGTTGGGTTGAATGCCCACCCCTCCTCCCACCTCACTTTTATTTTGCAAGCTCTTCCCTTCACTCTAAGTACCCTGGTAGATTTATGGATGAATATTATTGCAATACACTGCTGCTTCTTATCTATTCATCATCCCTTTTCTGAGACTTATCTGGGGATTTAAAGTCTCCTTGATTGTAATGATCTTCAGGAATTAAGGGTATAAAGGAGATCCTTAAGTCCCGTATGCCTTCTAGGCATTTTTTGTATCTCAAACTAAAAAAGGAGTAAACATCAATTATGCCAAAGAAAAATGTATCATTAACTCTTCAAATGTCCACCTGGGCGTTGTTCATGTGGAGTAGAGATTTATAATAATAATTTATATAATTTATAATACTGGGAGCTTGCAGGGAATTTTGGTGGGGTGTGACTCGGATAATGAAGGATTAAAAGGGGGCAGCTGGAACTTTTGTGGAAGTGACAAGAAGGAGTTTGGCCACACCTCTGTGGGAAGGCAAAAACACACAGCCATGACTTGTGGTTGACCTTTCACATGCCAGTTTTCATGGCTGCAGCTCTGCACGTCCCCCTGAGAGCTGCCACTCCCCTGATTTCTGCATTCCAGAACACCACTTCCACCATCATCATCATCATCACCATCCAAGCCTGGGCTGGGAGATGAAGAGCATCGTGTCCTGTGCTCACTGTCCTGAGAGAAAGGAAAAGGATCTGCTCGTTCAGGTTTGAGAATTGTGAGTGATTCCTGCCCTTCCAAGTCCTGCAGCCCCTAATTTAGGCCCACAAAGGATCCCCTTGCCCCATACCCTTGACAGGATCTCAGCCTCCAAGACAGCCAAACAACATCATCATTTTTCCTTCCTCATTCCAGCACAGATGTTCTGCCTCTGTGTGCAGAACAAGGGCACATCTGGGATGCACTTGTGGAAAAGGAAGCAAGCAGACCCACGACTGCTGGAGCTGGTTTTGGAGACAAGGGTGAAATGGACTTTTGCCCTGATTAAATCAGTGGGGAAGCTCCATCTGAGCAAAGCCCAAGCTGGAGTGGAAATACCAAACATCTGGTTATAACTTTTATATCCCTGCTCCTTTCTTCCCCCTAGGGAAAAACAAACAGTAACAGAACCAGAACAACCAATAACCTCAGGTTTAACACAAGGAGATCGAGAGTTCATAATTCCTGCCAGATGCCTCGGTGACAGGGTCAGAGAGGAGCAGACTCACTTTCAGCCTAAGCAGAGAGGGAAGATTTGCTTTGTGAGTTGACAGGGTCTGGAATCCCATAAAAGACCACATGCTCAGGCAGCCACAGTACAAGACACACGACTGTTGTTTGGGGGGGGTCTCTAATTCCTCTCTCTCATACTTTTTTCTCCTCTTGCTTAATCCAGAAAAATAACATCACCAAAGTTGGGTTTTCTTCCCCTAGGAGCAGACTGTGTCAGCCAGTTTGCATTAAGACAATAATTAGTAAACTCTGTCCATTACTAATGCATGTCTAGGTGTGCTAGGAGGGCTTTCCCCTGGAAAACTCTCCAAAAATACTGGGAATGCAAACACTTCAATGCAAAGGAGAGGTTTTGTGACAGTCCCAAATGCAAAGGGAAAGTTTTACTGGTTGGTGGCCTCCAAGGAAGGCTGGCAACAGCTGGGGACTCACAGGGGGGTTAATTATTCTGCAGGTTTTGGGACTGAGTGAGAGATGGGTTTGGTACATACCAAGGTGCCTGAATGCCATGCAGCTCCCAGTCCTATTTCTAAGAGATTTCTATGAGAGGTGCCAATCTGGAAACAAGATATTTTGTAGAGTGAATGTAGGTCCTCTCATGCTTTTTAATCCTTACAGGATCACACCTGGGAAGACAGGAGGCAGACTGCATCATTCCCATAAATAAACCCTTCCCAGTTTAAACAAGCATTTTCACATGCCTCTCTCTCCAGTCCTCCCAGAACTGTGAAGAACCCAACACTTCCCTTGAAATCCTGGAGGCACCATTACTTTGAACTTCAGGTCGTGAAGGACCAGGTCCTCACCAGGAAAATGAATTCTGAGCCCTCCAAAGATGTAATGACCACCAAGGGGTCAGACTGTGAAGGTGCAGGAGTCTGTGGCCACTTCCCCACATGGCTTCAGTTTCTCAGAGTAACCTTGAGCAGGCTTGAAAAAAAAAAAAAAAAGGGGATTAAAGTCCCCTGTACCTGCTTTGTTTATTTAGGCAGTTGTCTCCAGTTGTCTCTTCCTAGAGGGACAAACACCTTTCACACTGTGCTTCCAGACCAACCAAGCCTCAGTCCACCACCAAAACATCAGGTAAACAGGAGTGAAAGATGAAGCTGCTGCCAATGTGGGCTATGAGACTCCAGCTCATCACATCTAATCCTTGCTAAAAGCTTCCAGGCTTCCCTTTAGGGTGGATTTTTCTTTCTCCTCAGGGACACCTCGTTACACTTCTTTTTTTTTTCCTCCGCACACTGCTAAAGGTATCTTTACAATAAGGTCAGGAAAGAAGAGGTTTTTTAGCTATTGCTTACTTTACAGACCATTTCTCATCCTTCCTAGTGCTCCTGGTAATACTTACTGAGAGACAAAGCCATTCATCTTCGCACATTCCCAGCCAAGTGTGGTTTGAAGCAGTTCACTTGCACTGTCAGAAGAGATATTACCCGCTATAAAAAGCTGCCTTATTCCCTCAAGTTGCCGTACTCAACGCGTGACCCTTTTTTGCTGAAAGATTGGCACGATGATTACTTACTTCTAGTCACCTGGAACTCTTCTGCCTGCAAGACATTTTATTGAAAATCACATTGTACCAGTCAATCACCCTCCCACCACCATATGTTGCTGTAGCAGGAGGGAGCCTGTTCATCGTGCTTGTGAAACTGCAGCTTGGGTGACCTTACGAGAAACATCACCTGGTTCTGCAGAGGGGTGGTGAGAGCAGCTGGGACAACTCGTCTTGCATGCTTTTCCCCATAAACTTCACGCTTGTTCTTCTCCATCCTGTCCCTAGGAAGATCCTTTCTGGCTCACACTTGTTATCTGAAACAGGGAAAGCTTTGGTGGTCCTTTCCACTAGGGAGATTTGGGAGGTGGCAGGACAGCAAACTGATTGGATGTGTTGGTCCTGAAGCTGAGTGAACATGCATGCTGGACCCAGCACACAGAAATGATGAGGCCCAGGGAGCACCTCAAGCCACTGTGGAGCAGCAAAGAGAAAAGCAGGAGGTGGGGATGTCCACATGGAATCTCTCCCACAGGGCCAGGATAAGGCTGGAAAGACCTGTGGCAGCCCTGAGGTCCTGGGAAGAAGAGCTGCCACTCCAAGTTTTGTGTGCCTGTTCTTCAGAGAGGAGAGGCACTTTCTGCAGTATTTCTGTCACACGGGAGGTTTATAACAAACCCACTCAGTTTATCTCTGAGACAGCTTGAACATGACAGCAGTTTTCCTTGCCTTGACGCAGATTGCAAAGGTGTTGGTGGGACCCTCCTGCTGCAGATATCAGTCCCAGAAACCAGGACAGCTTCCCCATCACACCCTGCAGGGACGGGGTCCTGGCTGGAGGGAAGGCTCTTGGTTTGCTGTAGTCAGTACAATTTTTGAGAAAGCCCATGGCCTTTAAAAGGCGAGTAGGAATCACAATTTTGTTCCAGATGTCAACGTGTCAGCACGTAGTTTAGGTAAATCCACACACCTGTCTAATTCCTTATTTAGTCTGGCTTAGGTTTAAGAAACTACAAATATCCACTAACTGGGGTTCTAGATGTGGCAATATGTGAGAATCCTGCCATGGCCTCACCTGAATAAATCTTGTTCCCCATGCTTTTTTAGTTGCTTTTTCCTCACCTCTATCACTGAGATTCCCCCCTTCCCATTTAAATTCCTGCAGATGCTTTTGCGTGTTGCCTGGGGTCACCAGCTCACTCCTACCCTCTTGCCTGCATCACCTCGTGCCCTGAGGCTGTTCCTGAGCCTTGACAGAGAGCAGCTACCTCTGCAGAAGTTGGAACCCAGCCTGGTGACAGCCATGGCCAGTGTTTCCCTGCTGGTTTTACCTGCACAGTCACAGGCAGGACCGGCAGCCTTGGCCACATGCAAATCACGACTGCGCATGCATGTACAAGGAGCCTGAGCAGGCAAATAATTACCTGCTGGAGGGAGCAGGGATTTATTTCTGTGCCCAGAGAAGATGGATCTGAGCACCCAAGGGCTTTGGGAGGATTTAATAACTCCTCCTTGCTGTAGGAATGCATGCCCTGGACAGCCAGCAGTCGTTTGAGCTGAGCAGTCACGCAGGCAGGGTGACTTGCCTGGCTTGCCAGGGCTGGTGCACAGACATTGTCACACTGGGGCTGTGCTCCCAAATAAAACAGGCCAGGGATCATCTCCTGGGCCAGGGAGCACAGCTCTCATCCACATAACTAAACTGTTTTTCCCCACACCAGAATCCTTGATGGGATGCTCTTAGCCTGTGTTAGCTCTCAGGACACAGAATGTGACTGTGCCTGGCAGATTTTGGTCAGAACACTGCTCTTAGCAGCAGCTCCAGTCAGCTCTGCCCTGTTCTCCTGCCTGTCCTCATCTGGCTGCCCCAGCCCTGGCTGTCCTAGGCTACAGAGCTCCAGCTGTGCCCCAGATGTGCCTGGAGCCACACCTCTCATTTCAGCATCGCTGCCTTCAGGGGGATTGAGCACACTTGGAGGGAGCAGCCTCAGATCTGAGCAAACCTTATTTTTTACTGATCCCTAGGCAGGTCAGACCTCTGAAAAGGTCCTTAGACATCAGGGAGTCAGCAGCCAAGTCCTGTTACACTGCAGACAAAAGGTTTGACCCTTTCCTGCCCTGCAAGAGCAGCAAGTTCCCTAAAAGCCTTTTCCTGATCAATTCGATGTGGGGGAGCATAGCATCTTTACCACATCCTTCCCTTAAAATTCCACTGAGCCCCTAATTTGGAATGTTTGGAGTTTGGAGCTCCACAGGGAGGTGTGTCCAGTGTCCTGCTGCCAGCAGGAAGCACAGGTCACATCTCTCTTCTGCTATTGACTCTAATAAAGCTTGGAAAAACAAATCCTTTCCTCCTGCTTTGCCACCTTAATTCCTAAGAAAACCTTTTCTGTGAGGCATCCACAGCCTTTGGTTACTCTGCAAATAGCACCCAGTTTTGGTGCTTGGAGGCTCCCCCACTGGATTTGTGGCTAAGGGTCCTCTGTCACCTTTCTGTTACAGATTTTCTTGACTGACATTATTTGGGAGTTGGTTGATTTGGGGGAAGGTTTTATTGGCTTTTCCCCCATCTGTTTGCAATTTAATTTCTTGGTTCTGAAACTACATAGCAATTAGCAATCCCAGTTCTTATTCTCCAGTATCCCTCTCATTCCTGTTTTTTGTTCTTAATTCTAGGCTTTCCAAAGGCAAAAAATGAGAAAATATTTCCAAAAGCAGCTGTATCATCCTCACATTTGTTGGTAGGAAAGTGCAAGCAGACCCAAGTAGCAATGCTTAGAGGTGGTCTGGGTCTGAAGTCCCTGAAGGACAGGGGAAGCTGTCTCAGGTGTGTTCCCTCACATCTGCTACAGAAAAACTGAGCCAAAGCATGAGCCTGGCCGCTCTCTACATTTACTGCTCAAATACTGCAGTGAAAAGGAACAAATGGGTCCATCAGGTGTATTTTGTGCTCATCCCCTAAATCTGTGCTACGTACGGGTCTCTCAGAGTCTCTCAGTTACAGATCAGCCTCGGGGCTGGACAGGGGAAGGTCAGGGAAGGGAGGCAGTGGCACTGTCTGAGGGTGGCAGCTCCGAGAGCCTCTAACCCAGCAGCGTGAATCCATCCCACCACTCTGACCTTCCTGCCCAGGAGACGCCGGCCCCGAGCAGGGCAGGAAGTGCAGAGGCACATTTATTATTTTATTGCTCTCCCAAGAAATGAAAATATTATTAATGAGTGTAATTTATAAGCAAGGGGAGCAGACAAAACCAGGCTCCCAGCGAGCTGCTGTGCACTGCCTGGGGAGGGCCAGGGAGGAAGAGATGGGGAGATACTGGCTATTGTGTCTGGCTTGCAAGGTTACTTGTTCTGAGAGAGCTTCATTTCACGTCTATCTCGGAAAACAAATTCCCTTTCAGGCCTTTTCATAATGAAGAATAAAGAGGCTATTGTTGCAGAAAGTTAATTGTGCTTTTAAGCCATTTTCTGCAGCCTCTCCACGTCACCTTGGAGCAGCCAGTGAGCTGGGGCTGCTGGAGAAGGGGCGATGAGAACTCCCCTGTGCACCTGGGGCTACCAACAGACAGAGCTGTTTGCCCAGCACTGAAAAATCACCATCTGTGACAACTCCGGCAAGCTGCCTTGATTTTGTTCCCCAGGATTATAGGTGGGGTTTCTGTTGTTGCCACAGCACAGGGGCTCACACTCATCGTGGATCCATGGAGACACAGTCTGCAGGGAGCCTTAGCACTGCTGCAGGCAGGTGAACTTCCACTCCAGCTAACACCAAAAAAAGGGGGTTTCTCCTTTGTCTACCCAAATTCATGCACCATTTGGCCTGCCCTGAAAGACATGTAATGGTTAAAAAACTTAATGTGTTTGATTTTCTTTGCTGAAATTCCATTATATTCTTCAGCATTAGTTGAGCTGAATTATATTTAGAAATGTTTCAGCCACGTTAGAGTGGTTTTAAGACAATTTAGTCTCAGGAAATGTTACCCAGAGGGAATACAGGAAGAGCAATCATTAAGGATGCTTGTCATTAGACTTTTAACCTTCGTGCTTTCCCTGTCTCTCCCTACCAGGCAGCTCCAGCAAGGATCATTCTTTCTACAGCTCGTTCATTTATCTCTATCTTTCTGCTCTCACTGAAGTCAAACATCAATTAATGCTATTAAAGCAGAGCTGCTATGTAGGTGTCTTCAACAGAAGCATCTTCTCCCTGCTGTCTTTATCCCTTGTCTCTTAAAACCCCAGCAGTGTTCAGCAGGCAAACTGAATTTTCCCAAAGCACACCAGGCAGGCTGGCAGCATTTTGCTCTCCCTGACCTGGTGTGACAGGTCAGTGTGCTGCCAGAAGAGCCAACAGGCCATCTGCCAACTGCACCTCCAACAGCCTGGCCAGCAGCCCAAACTGAGGGCCAGGTTCCTCAACATCAAGAGACTGGCTCAAAATTGACTAAATAAAGATTAAACGTGATACCAGGGGCTTCTTTTATTTGCATCCTGGATTTTCACCATTAGGCACCTTAGGACAAATATTTTCTGGCTTCTAGAGACAGGGCAGGGCAGACAATGAATCATTGATAAAGCCTAAAAAGCTCTGTCAATTTGAAAAAAAAAAAAAAAACCCAAGCTTTTTTTCCTTCTAATGCAAGGATTATCCCTGAATCACAGGGAACTTCAGGACAAAAGGACAAGTCTTGAAATACAAGAAAGCCAGTGATGACAACAAACAGTCATGTACTGATAGATACATGTGCTTGATTTTTCTCCTTGCTTCATGTGCCTCCCCTGCAGCAGTGGCACCAGAAAGCTGTTAGGAGGACATGAGCACTCCCCACATCATCCCCTGGCAGCACAGATTCCTCTTCCCCCACATGTGATCCAAAAACCACTTTGGCTGCCAAGAAGTGTATTTCAGGTCTGGCAGGCCAGGTTGAATGTCACTTTGACATCTGGTGTCAAAGCAGAATTTCCCACGAGCTTTGGAAAAGTCCAGCGAGTCCTCCAGGCCTTTCCAATCCCCTCTGGTCTCTGTGTGGTGGTCAAGCCCATAAACACGACCCAGCTGGAGCTGCCACCTCAAAAATGGCATTCATTTAATGCCCAAAGGGGGGTTTTTTCTGTGCTCTGGTTCCTCTGCCATGCCCAGAGAGTCTCAGGATTTATTCTGACACCTCTGCACTCTGATTTGTCTCACATCTACTCCAGCCTGCAGCCAGCCCAGGTGGGGACACGTGACAGAGGAACCTGATCCAGGTACCACAGTCCCTGAACATCACCTTCCCAGGACATCTCTATGCCAGGCTGCTCATCCCAACACACATCTATTCTTTCTAAGTGCTTGCCCCAACAGCAGCTTTCCACACTTGTTCCCAAATCCCATTTGTGGAGCAGTGAAAAGCAAGTTGAGCGCAGGTCTTCAATATTTTTATTTACTTGGGGAGCAGGAAGAGAAACAGGAACTGGCAAAAATTTCCCTGCTGAGATTTAGTTCAGGTTTAACCAGCTCTGCCAGAGAAAGGTCTCCATTAGAGGAGGGGCTGGGTCTGTCTCAAGATAAGTGGAATTTGAGCTATAAGTTATGTTTATTCCCTACCATTCTGCAGGTGGATGATTTTGGAGCTAAGGCATGGGCCCTGTGCGATTCCCATCTCTTGTATCAATACATAAAAACCCTTTATAGCCTTTCCCACACAGAGTTGAGGAAGGGGGAGGTTAAAGGGTCATCAGAAACACTGCTGGACCTCCTTGGAAGTTCATTTCTTCATCAATAACTCCCACAGAGGATCTTATTCTTTATTCCAGACAAGCAATATTATATCATCAGAGAGATGGCACGAGCAAAGGCCAGAGTCATCATGCTCGTAGAGGTGCCATTAACAAGCACAGACACAAAAATCAATGCACTGCACTTCATGCCTTTGACTCCAGACCCACAGTGGCCCCGTTATCTGACTCGCCCTTTACAGCCCTCCCTGCCCTGGGGACAGACACCTCCCAGCACGCTGGATACCCCTTCCACAGCCCCATTCCTGTAAAAAAACAAGCTCAAAAAAGAAAAGAAATCAAGTTTGTAAACAACAGTTTGTCTGCGAGGTGAGAGGTAAGGAGACAGAGGCTTATTTAAAATTAACGTCAGCCCCAAAGGATGTTTCTCCTGTCTCTGAGGTCCAGGGCTGTAGAGGCAATGCTGTGGCTCCTGTGGCCTCATGGAGTCAAAGGGGACAGAACTTGTTCATCCTTACAGCAAATCCCCATCTTTCCCCCATTTTTCTGTTCTTTTTTTTTTTTTTTTTTTTTTTTTTTTATTTCAGGAAAAAGAGGCAACACTTCATCTTTCCTTCCCAGGTTTCATTTTTGCTCAAGAGTGAAGGGCTCTTCAGATTTCTCTCAGTGTTTTGTACTTGGCCTCTTCTACCTGGGCTAACTGCAAACTATTAAAAGTCTCAAATAATTCACAACCAGCAACTGACAGAAATAGAGTCACCTCCTGCCTTCCATTTTCTGGAGGCATCCACAGTTTGCAAATGCAGCCCAAGTATTGCTTGATATGTCTGTCTCCCTCCTTCATTTTCCAAGAGTTTTGATCCTACTGGATCTCTCAAATGTCCCACTCTACACCTACAAAGTGTTTATTTCTTTTGCTTTGCTCCAAGTGTAGTGAGCTGCTCAGAAAGCTGCCAGATGGGAAGAGCTTGGCACAGGTTTGGCTCCTCCTTTGGTGTTCAAACTCTCAGTACTGCAAAGCAAAGGGAAAATGTGGAATAACAAACCCACCCAGATCTGTACCGAGGGTAGAGATGTCACAGCTAGTGAGAAAGCACAGGAAGAGTGAGGGCAGATGGGAAAGGAGTCATGAGTCCTTGTTTTGGGAAGCTGAGTTCTGTTCCAGCAGGGATAGGAAAGCAGAGGGTCGTGCCTTCTTTATTAAAGGAATATTCTTACAGGCAGAGTCCTGAAGAGTCACAGCTCCTTTGCAGCTCCAGGACCCGGTGCACCAGGTTTGGGTGGCCAGGGCATCCTCAGATAGCCTGGCATGGAGGTCCTGGAGTGGGGAAGCTGCAGGGTAAAGCAACTTCCCTGGCCACAAGCACTTCAAGACCCTCACTCACAGCAGGAGGCACGACAGATTCTGTTGATGTGGAATTCAGGCTCTCTCTGGAGATGTTCCTCAGTGCTGGCTTAGGACAAGAAATGTGGGTGCATTAGGGAAATCGTCAGACTCCTGGGAGGCAATAGCTCATTAACTCTCACCTCTGTCAAACGAGCCACAGGGATCAGGATTACCACTAGAGCCTAGGTAGGCAAAAAAATAAAAAGGCTGCAGGCACAGTGGTCACTGTCCAGCCATGAAGACCAACATCCCCCAGTAATTCCCTCAGCTCAAAACCAGGAGCCTCACATAAGCCACCCAGACCAGCTTCACATCCACACCCAGTAACTTCTTGAGGAAGCCAAGTCAAATCACAACTCTACCCCAAAAAAAAAAAAAAAAAAAAAAAAGAGAGAGAGAAAGAAAATAAGTAGAAATTTCACTCTCTCACCTCAACCTAAGGGTGTATGCTGGTCTAGGACAGAAATATGACTCACCAGGACATCATCTGCTGCCATTCCCCCCATAAATTCTCCAGCCCAGCCCTCACCCAGCTGCCTCCACGCCTCCCTGCTTCCCAAACCCACCTTTTGTAATGCAAAATAATAACAGGCCTTCTTCCCTGCCTTGCCTGCTTTTCATCTAAATTAAAACTCGGCTAATCTCATTAATGAGCTCACCCTGGTGCCACCGTGTTCTTTGGATGCCCCCTAACATCATTAGGGACTTATCCAGGGAAACAAAAGGGCATTACTCCATGCAGGGAATGAAGAATTAGTGCAATGGTGGGGTGTGCTTTGCAATTGTCCCCCTAATCACTTGTTTGTGTGCAATTAGTGGCTGTAATCTCCATCTCATTGCCACTGTAGCTCGTGTGGGCAGGGGACACGCAGGGATGGGCAGGAGACAGCAGCACCCGGGGCAGAATTGCACCCAGAGAGGTGCAGTGTGTCCAGGTGGCAGGAAAGTGGAGTGAAGAGGTCTCAGAGGGAGCAAAACCCAAAATATTCAGGCATTTCATCAGCTCAGGTGTCAATTGTTGGCGGGGCAAGGCTGAGAAGGAAGATGCCTGGGTAGAAAGACACATTGGAAGGAACAACAGAGATTCAGAGCATCCTCCCAAGGGATACACCTGGGAGCAGGTGTGCAGGGCCACATGGCATTTAAAGAGAGGAGAAGATGAGATTTATTAATGTCCCTGTCCTCTTAAAAAAAAAAAAAATTGTGGATATCAAACACCAAGGAAAAGGAGGAAAAACAGTCAAAGGAAAATACTTTCCCTAAATTCTCTTGGGTAAATCACTTTACTGAAATGTCATTGAGCTTCCAACCCTACCCCAGTTTGACACACACTTCCATTCTCTTTCAGTTAAATTGAGAAATGGAGTTTCTTCATATCTCACCAGACTTGGGACAATGCAGATGAAAATACTTTTCTCTTTCAGGCTCTCCTCCTGAGGACCATTATAATCATTCACCTCCAGGCTGCTGGCCATGTGTCCTTGGGGCAAAGAAGAGGGAGGAGGTCGCATTTCCAGCTGTTGGGACCCAGCCTGAAGAAGTGAGGCATCCCAGCACTGATCCATTGCAAACCAACCCCTTGTTTCCAATCTGATCTTCCCAGCTTCCCTAATACTGGATTTGTGTTATTATTTTTAAGGCCTTTCCCAGGACAGGAGAGCCTTTGTTGCTCAGTGGGGCTGCCACCATCAAACACTTCAGCATTGTTTGTCTCAGAGGTGCAGCTCTGAAGTGCTGGAGAGGGTTTCCTATTGAATTCTGGGTTTGCTCTGGAAGGGTTCTGACATGAGGGGAGTGTGTGATGCTTTGCCTGAGATCAGAACCTCAGCAGCACTTGGTGTACTGGTAAACTGAGGGAATTGCCCTGGTTTGGCTTCACAGTTTCTGCTCTACAGTCTCATGCAGGTTTGCAATTTTGGGGTAGCAGTGTGAAATACAAGGTTGTGTTTCATGTCAGGTAAATAAAGGAAACCTGTGTAATTATAATTGTGCAATGTGTGGATCACTAGTGTGAGACAGTTATAAAGATAAATCATATAACTGAGTAAAACAAAACATGGAAAACGGCCTTTGAATTAATACTGTCTTCACAATTAACTATTATAAGTCTCAAGTTGTTTTGTAGTGAGAGTATTTGAATTACAACTTTAAGATGTTGCTTTTTGATAAAACCCTAGGCTGCTTTGTACTGAGAACCTTTGAATTATAACTTTAGAATAATACTTTGAATTAAGGATTTTTTAAACTGTAGCTTTAGAATAAACAAAAGGGGGATGTGAACTTATCTCAGACTCCTAACAAAACAGTGAGAACGTCCTGAAGAAGAAAGTTTGGACTCCACCATCTGGATATACATCCTAGGATATATCACAATAGAATCTGGATATACATCCCAAGAGGAAGGTTGACTACCCCATCTGGCTATACATTCTAGGTTATATATACTAGGATATATCACAATAGAAGCTGGATACACATCCTGAGACATACATCCAGGAGGGATGGATAACAATAAAGTATAGAATTGTGACATAGAAATTTTTAAATAGAAAACTGCTGAAATGGGATAATTTCTTAATAAATACCAGCAAGCCCAGCAATCAGTGTGCAGTCAGAGAGGGAAACTTCTCTACTGTACCCAGGGCTGTTTTGCTCATACTTTACCAAAAATAAATTAAATTACTGCTTGATACATTGGCTGAGTCAAACTTCTCATTTCTAATAGCAGTGATAAAAGTAAGCATGTTTCAGACAGAATTTCAAATGGAAGATACCCAACATCTCTTTCCTTAAAATAAAACATATGGCTTTGTCATTCTGAGGTGTTTTAATCCCTGGGATTAATTTCTTTGGAGTTCTTTATGGCATAATAAACCTCCAGAGGTTTTCAGTGCAGTTATTTATGTGGATACACCTTGCAGTAGTTTGTTAGCCAATGCTCAGCTCTTCAGGTCGTTTCCTTTATATTTTAAACCAATGTGGAGGTGAAAGCTTTTCATTTCTTCAGTAGAATGTTTGAGAAGTTTTTTTTCCCATGAGAGTTCACGCTACCCTGTAGATCCAACTGAGAACAAATTTGGAAAAACATTAATAAAATCCCTTAAACCACCACCTTCTTCCTCAGGTTTCCACTCATTCAGGTGGATTCACAAAAAAAACCAAAAAAACCCAAACAGAATTTGACAAAAACAAAGGGTCTGGCAGAGATTTTGGAGGGGAAAGGCAAGAGGGGAGAGAGGGGGAACAGGGAGAAAGATGGGGCTGACTGCAGT
The DNA here is from genome assembly GCA_032173965.1 of Sitta carolinensis. Taxonomy (NCBI): domain Eukaryota; kingdom Metazoa; phylum Chordata; class Aves; order Passeriformes; family Sittidae; genus Sitta; species Sitta carolinensis. The sequence continues at coordinate 2,005,439 of JAVUNC010000005.1, forward strand.
GTGGGTGGGATGGACACAGCAACATTTGAGTAAATGATGAGTACTAAAGCCATCAAAACAAGGCTGGAAGTTGTAGATAGGTCTGTTAATGTTAACCTGCTCTATGTGGAGAGCTGTGAGGGATTCCTGGGAGTTATGGAATGTGAGGGAGCACTTTAGGGTGTGTTTACAGGGCTGAGGATCAGTAGGGTGTGTGAGTGTGACCATATAGATCACAGCTCACTCTGTACACAGACAAGCTGGAGAATGGTTTGATTTTTTTTTTTTTCCAAGCTAAATTATGCTGTCCTTTCCCAGCTCCTCTCCAAGTGCCCCCTCCCTCCTGAGACAACGCATTAAAGCATGGGAAAAGTGATACTTAACATTGAAATTCATCATTAATTCCTCTGTCTTTTATTGTCGTAACATTAGCCATAATGAACTCCTCTTGCACTGATGTCGATTTGGTGTGTCACTTTCCCTAGAAGTGCTTCATAACTTAGCATTAATTAATGGTGACTTCTTGCAAATTGTGTTACAGAGCTGATAGCACTTCTGGGTAACTGAGTGTCACCAACTGCAGCCATCAAACTTGCTGTGGTAGCAGGCATCAGGCAGGATTAATTGCTGTACCACACCAAGACATCACCTCTGGATCTTCCTGGGGAAGGTGGGAGAGTCTATGGCTTGGGAATTTAACTTGGTTCAGTTCTCAGCTTTGCAATTCACCTCCAGCACTGGGCAAATCAATGATGTCTGCACCATTCTGTGCTGCCACAGCTGGGGCTCTGTGAGGATGGGGCTGGTAGAAATTCCAGGGGTTGGGTGATCACTTCAAGGTGTCTGCAAAGTTCTTCCCAGTTGGAAAAGCACATTTTAAGGTGTCTCCACTTCCTGGAGCTTTGACTTCCAAAGGACCTGCCCACCTTGGCTCACCCAGCTGTCTTATGTCACTTCTTGCTCCCAAATCCAGTTGGGTGCAAGTCCTCCACTGGCAGCTTGGTCGGGGGAGTTGGCCCTGAAATTAAACAACAAAACCAATAAGATTTTACTCCAAAAGGCAGAAAGTCACATTTGACTGGTTACTGAAGGAGCCTGAAGGGAAAAGCTCATTTGTAAACATCTACAGGTTTGATACCAAGAGCTAGGGCTGGGGTCAGAGATAGAGACACCCACATTTGGTGCCTCCCTGAAGCTGTCCCTGTGTGAGTTGCCTGTTTGAGACCTTGGTGTGGAGATTTGGGTGCTGCAGTGTACAAACTGACCGTACAATCCCCTGCCTAAGACTAAAAATAGGAGACCAACTTTCATCAGCAAAAGACACAGTAAGAGGGGAAAAAAGTTTAGTTCATTACAAGTCACTGTTGCTCAGATTGAAATGTGCCTTTTGGCTCAACAGGACTGGGGCTTCAGTCCCAATTTTAGCACTGCTTTAAATATAAGATAATACTAAACAGATTTGTTTTTCTTGGAGGAGAGACTCAACCACCTTCTTCACAGATATTAAAAATGCAGAGAGAGGCTGGTGTTTAATGAGTTCACTTGCAAGGCACTAAAGCCAGCTACCACCTGTCAGGATCTTCAGATGTGCTCCTAGGCCTTAATTAAGAGCTGTTCTTGGTTTAATTTCATTCCTTCTCTCCCCAGCCCCACCTACCTCCTTCCCCCCTTTTTCGGTCTGCCTTGTTTCAGAAGACAGAATCCAGCCCCAGAGAGACGCCTTCCAAAGTCAATCAAAAATTAATTTCAGGTGGCAGCCGAGTCACAACTTCTCATTTATTCATCAAACTCCAGTGACTTCCCAATCTCCTAATCACAGATTCATTGAATCATTCAGCTTGGAAAAGACCTCTAGGATCATCAAGTCCAACTATCAAGTTCCTGCTGAACGATTCCAGCTCCTCCTGTTTGTTGCCTAGTGGTGGGACAAAAGCAGCCAGCCAAGCATGCAAATCAGATTAACAATTTGCACCTCTGTGAAAGGGATTAGCTGCTCTGCCCGGTGTGGATGCTCTAAGAAATCAGTCTGCATCTGTCAAAATCTGTAACCTTACTTGTGTCCCTGACTCCGTACTTGGGTTGGTTAAGATAATAATAATAATTAATTAACAGGCTGCTTTAGATTGCATCTTCTCCCGCATGGGATTATTCTTGTATTTCCTTAGGGAGCTGATTTTCTGGGCTGGCTGTGAATTTATTCTTTGCTGCTCTAATACATGATGGTGTTTGCATGCTTTCAGGGTCACAGCTACAGCAGGGAAAGCATAGGAGTGAAAGCAGTGGAGCCAGTTTAGGATTGTGTCCAAATCCCATAAATGCCACATGTGACTTCAGATAAGTCACTTAATCACCCTTTCTCACACCCTATATTTACCAGATCAGCCAAGGCAAGCGGATTTACAAGGATGATTCATCCCAAAAGGGGCCAGGGGACATCGCTTCTATTCCTGACTCTGCTCTGAAACTTCACTAAAGTCACTTTTCTCACACCATCCCAACTTCCCAGCTGCATCTGCTCTGCTCCAAGACCTGAGCGACAGCCCTCAACCAAAACACAGACCTTCCCAGCCTTCAGTATCCTTTGGGCAGAAGGTCACTGTGTGGGTGGTGGCCTTTCAGTGGATACCATGCTTCTGATCTCAAATGGGGACATGTCACCTGAGTGTCTAAATCATCAGCTTCCTGAGTAACAGTTAGGCCTGAATTAAGCTTTTTGGACTAAAAGCAGTGATAAACCTGAACTTCCCCTACAAATCCTCGTCTGAGAAATTGTCTCCTGCACAAAGTAAGGAGGAAGGGATGAGTATAAAACTCACAGTAAGGCTTGCAATGCAGTCTGGGGATGCTGCAAACCTCCCCAAGCCCCTTTTCCAAACAAAACAACACAATCACCTCATTAACTGGAGTATTAGGGCAAAGCAACCAACTTTGCAGGACCCATGAATTCTCCCAATTTTTGCTTCACCGTTGACTTTGGCAGACCAATCCCCCTAAAGGGAAGAGAGCAGCCCTGCTTGGAAGGTGCAATCTCCTTTCTGCTGGTGTGACAGGCAGTGTGAGGCCAGCAAATGCCATATTCCATGTCACAGTATCCCATACCTTGCAAAGCTTTCCCCCTGTGGACCTTCTGTGTCTCCATTCCACCCAGTGCAGAGTGGGGTGGCAGAGAGATGCTGAGCAGCCTCTCTGGACATACTCTGGACATAAGGATTGGTCTTGATGGTGTGGTCTGGAGCCCACCACCACCAAATTTACCCCAAGCCTGCTTTAGGACACTTTGGATGAGGGAACACATCCCATTAGGATGGGCACAGCCTTGGCCACACAGCAAGTTTTCCTTTCTGCGTGTACAGAACACACCCATTAAAAGTTAATTTTCTGTGTATCTCTGCTTTCACCTCTCCAGTCAAGGTCTGAGTTCCTAAAATTATTTGAACATCCCAAGTTCTCAATTTCTTCTTGTTCCAGCTTTTCCAGCCTCCCCCAGAGGAAGAGTTGTTCCCAGCACTCTTCACACCAGGCACATGATGCTGCTCTGCCATGCGAGCAGCACCCACCACCTCCTGTCTCAGACCACTGGTGACTTTGTGTCCTCCATTTCCTCTCAGAAGGCTCCAGGCAGTGCTGCAATTCAAGCAGTTGCTCCAACATCACAATCCTGGCTTGTCTGGCCTTCAACTTGTATGCATGATAAGGACAAGAAGATTGTCTTCACACCACAGGCTGATCATGTCAGCCTGGGACCAGAAAAAATCTGCTTCTTGGCACACACGTGGAGCTCCTGAAATGGGTGTTCACCTTCACCTGCAGGCATAGAGTGAACCTGTGAGAGGAAGCAGCAAGACAGGTTTGGGAAGGGGTGGAAATGCTGCAGGAAAAGGAGCAGGATGTGTGATGAGCTTGTCAGGCAAAAATTGTAACTTGGATCAGGCATCAGGGAAGAGAAAAGGCCTGGGGGAAGTCCTGGGTGTGCTCACACACCAGGACCAACAGCCCCTGGGAGTATTTAGGTCCTGTCAAGCAAGGAATGACATCTCCTTTGAGCAAAAGTGTGTCCCTGGAGCTCTGGTGACAGCCCATCTCTGTCCATCCATTAAGAGTTTTGTTTTTGTGACAGCTGACACGGTGATTGCTCGGTATGAATTGCAATTACAGCCCAAGCACAGTGAATCTGAACTTATCAAACAGGAGGCTTTAACTAACCAACAATTCTGCTCAGAGGGGTGGGAGAAAAAGGCTCCTGAGGAGCTGTAAACTCTCTTCCAAAAGGGATGTGTGCCCAGACAACAGCAGGGCTGGGCTTTGTAAGAGAGGGTGCTCAGGTGTTTGACAGAGAGGATATTCTTACTTGCTCCTTTGCCAATCCCTGAGAGAAACAGGAGGACCCCTGGACTTGTGTCATGGCACTCAATAACCCCACAGGTAAACAAGGAAGGGCTCCCCCACAGTGAGGGAATCAGATGCTAAAATCTAAAGGGAGATGGAAGAAATTTGGATTTTTTTAAAATTAATTTTTGTTATATAATATACATTTTATATATACATATATTTATAATATTTATAATATTTATTGATTATATGGGAGGGGTTTAAGTGTGTGAAATCTCACACATTTTAAGTGTGCACCTTTTGGGTTTTAATCCTGCAGGATCTCCTGTCCCAAACAAGGGTCACCCTTCAGCCCCCTCCCAGCCAGCTTTCACTGCGGGCCACAGGAGGCAGGGAATTGCAATGCTGCAAAGCCAGGAGTCCAAGGATATCCCACAGAGACACCCCAGAAGGTCCCCATATGGTTGGATAAGCTGCTGGAGCTGATTTCCTGGCAGCAGCCGGGGTGCACAGTTGGGACAAAGCTGTCCCAAGACGTCTCACCTCCCTCGTGCATGCCAAGCACAGCTGAGCCACCGTGGATGCCAGAGCTGGGGCTCGTCAGGAGACCTGGAGCTGAGCTGTGAACTGGTCCAGCAGACAGGAAAGCTTCTTTTATGTGGACAAGATTTTGCAGAGCACAGCAAGAGCGTGGGCATTGTAAGGACCTTCCTGTAGCAAACCAACCAAAGGGAGATGCATCCAAGCTGCCAAATGCACTTGCAGACACAAACTGTGCTTTTGGGCAGCACTGTCTGCTGCCCCAGAGCTCAAGGCCTGAGTTTGAATCCCTTGTAGGAGTGGTGAGAGTCTGCTCTTGAACAGGACGCAAGTGGCAGGTCATTGTCCCTCCTCTCCACCCTGGTGTAGCCCCATACCACACAGGCTGGTGCTGAAGGGTGACAGGAGCACTGAACGTGGAGAAAGAGGCTCAGTTCATAAACTCTGAGTAGTTTCACCCTGCTTACCCTTCACTTTGCAAGGCTACTGCCCTTAACCTGTTTGTGTCCTCTCAAGGAGCCACCTGCAGCTCTGCCCCTGTCCTCGGATGCTGCTGGAGATGGGAAGTGCCCGACCTCTTTGGATCCTCTGCACTGCCTCCAGCATTCCTGGCTCTGCTTCACCCTCTTCCTCAGCTTCCCTGCCTTCTTTGCTGAAAATACAGTTCCTGGGGCAATAATTGCCAGACTACAGGTTCACAAAAGCTTTTTTGTTCTTTGGCCACATCTCTTTAAATTCACCTCCCTCAACACCTCTTTCCAGTGGCTTTACCTGGCCAGACAGATAATTCTAACCTCTTTCTTGCAGCGTGCAAAGTCCACTGCTTTGATTTGTCTCTCAGGGTGGGATTCATCTCACCTGGTGTTTGATGTGCACCACGTTGGCCGGCTGCAGCCACACCGGTCACCTTCAGACACCTTCAGAGTCTGCAGAAAGAAATAAGCCCTGCCAGGACATGAGTCATCTGACCTATTTGAGATGTCTGCTTCAGAATGAGATTAATCACGCCCTGGAAGCACCTGTTTTGCTCCAACTAAAGCAGGAGTCTAGACAACCTGCTCGTGAATTCAACCTCGGGGTCTTTTTAGGTGCTCATCTCCCCGGATCGCCAGCTCTAATGAAGCCTCCAGCAATTTTGTCAGCCCTGCTTTAGCTGAGCTGTACTTTGGCCCATGCTGTGTGATGACAGCTAATGATGAGCAGTGTGACCTGATGAGAGCAAGGGCTGCTGTTGTCTCCTGAAAAGAGAATTCTGCCCTTCAGAGAAGGTGGGAGAAGGTGTGTAAAGGTACCAGACTAGGCAGCCATGCTCGGGATCTGGAGGTGGGTGGGTTTGGGGGTATTTTTATACTGCCCAGATGGTGAGGATCCTGCTCAAACAGTGCAGAAGAGATATCAGAGAGCATAAGTAACTTGAGGATATGTTCAAACTGAGAAATGCTGAGCATTTTCTTGTGAGCTGTCTGCTTTTCCTGATAGTGCTGGCCCTCAGCCTTGCCAAAGTCAGGGCTCAAACGGGGACAAAGGAGCAAATCCAGAATCCCAGAGCTGGGGAGCATCTCCTTAGAGAATACAGCATCCCGTCCATGCAGCATCATAGGCCATAAACACCTACACAACCTTTGGAAGGAGCTTCAGGTGTGAAAGGGGGAGGTGAAGAGCTGCAGCCAGCACATGTGCCCATGAACTGGACAGAGAGCTGCCCACTGTGCCCACACCTAATAAATGCATCCAGGGCTGAAAATGAAGGGCTGGGACCCACACAAAAGCTCGAGTGCACTCATTTCTTGCTGTGTTTCCAGAACTCGGGCACCACTCGTGTCTAAGTGAGTCCTTAACAGTGCTGAGCCTGAGCTTGCAGAAGGGCTTTGACCTCAACTTAATTAATAGAGGAGGCATAATCTTGATGTATGGCTTGCTGTTAGCATCCCTGGTTTGATACAAGTTAATTTAACTACAGCAGGATCTGTGCTGGAAGCAGGATCGTGGGATTTAGTTCTGGGGGCACTTCCAGGTTTCATTATGCCACTGATTAATGACTATCACAGAATCATGGAATGGGTTGGATTTAAAAAGGCCTTAAAGATCATCCAGTTTCAACCCCTGCTCTGGGCAGGGATGACTTCCACTATCCCAGGGTGCTCCAAACCCATTCAACCTGGCTTTGGGCTCTTCCAGGGATCCAGGGGCAGCCACAGCCACCCTCATAGTCCTAAAAGTCCTTCCTAATATCCCATCCAACCCTGCCCCCTGTCAGTTGTAGCCATTTCTCCTTTTTCTGTCCCTCCATCCCTTGTCCCAAGCCCCTCTGCAGGTGTTCTGGAGCCCCTTTAGGCACTGGAAGTGGCTCTGAAATCTCCCCAGACCCTTCTCTTCTCCAGGCTGACCCACCCCCATCTCAGCCTTCCCCAGCTTAAAACCACAGGGAGAATCTGAGCCCAGCTGAGTCTTTACTTGGTGGGTTTGAGAGTCAAAAACTTCTGACCATTGCCATCTCTGCCACGAAGATGCGATCCTTATCCTGCCAGTGGAGCAAAACCTTGTACAATGTCCACCTTTCATTGCTCTTGGAATTATCCACGACCAGGACAGCACAGGAAACACGCAGGGAGAGGTGAGCTGCCTCTCTCCTGGTACTCGAGGCCACTGCTTTGTGGAGAGGAAAGGAATTTCCCTGAAGTGCCTCACAGAGGGTTTGCAAAAGCAAATCAGTGTTCAACATCAGATGAAATCAGTGAGGAGGAGCAGGGGTGGGGCCAAGGGTGAGATGATGTTTTGTGATACAGTTAAGGCTCGCAGCAATCTCAGTGTTTTGGGAACACATAATACGAGGTAGGAAGTCTCCCATATGATTTTCTTTCCAAGCATTGCTGTTCTTAGAGCCACTAATCCATTAGGATAAAAAAAAAAAAATTATTTACACAGCAGGAGATGAAGGAGGGCTCGAGTCCCTCTGTCCCAGAACTTGGCTAAAGTTCCAATGCAGCCCTCAGTGAAAGCAAACCAGTGCTGGGGACTGCGTGAGTTTTTCTCAGGAGCAATAAAATCCAAGCTAAATCAGCCAATTTGCTGCTATGACAGTCCCCTATCTTCTTGTCTCTTGTTTCAGGCAGAAAGGGGGACATGAATTTGAAAGTGCAGGGAAAATACAGAAGAAAAGGAGGAAGAGGGTTCAGATTGAAAGAGAGCCAGCAAATATTGGGGCCAGAGGCAAGGTCTGAACCAGAATACTCTGTACTGACCAGGAGGGACCACCCTGTGCACCCAAGGGCTGCAGTGACTTAATCCAGTCCTCAGGAAGCTACAGAGAGTAGGAAGGAGGGAAGGATATTTACTTTATCACTAGAACACAATCCAGGACAGATCAGCTATTTCTGAAAAACTTTTCTTCAGCCAAAAAAAGCCCTCCAGTACATCTGCTCTCTGCTTTATCTTCCCCACATTTATCAGAGGACTCCAAGCAAGACAACCCAGGGACTGTGACAGAGCAAAGGTATGCAAAGGAGGAAGTATTTGAAGATATTTTTCCACTGGGAATATATTTTAAAGTAGAAAATCTGCACTGGCCAGCATTCTGTCCTCTCAAGACTCCTTCATCCACACCCACATTTTCACAAGAATGTGCAAATTCCCTCTGCTGTGCTGACATGCAGGGTGCTGTCTGACACCAGCCTCTGCAGGCAGCTCCCCTCAGAGCCCATTAAAGTGAAATGCCTGAACCCCAGAGAAATCGGGCAGCAAGTCATTTCACCTCTATCCTATTTCTCCAACATCCAGTATCACCCCTTGGACTGATCCCTACATTTCTGCGCTTTTCCTGCTAGCTGAGGTGTTGTTCCTGCCTTGGTGATTTCTGGGAGGGTTCTTTGAGCTCCCTCCAGACCAGGCTGCAGGTGATGTTTGCAGCTCTGAGCCTCTGCAGAAGCTGTGAATCCATGGCTGTGCCCAGCAGCATGCAGGTACAGAGAAATCTGCCTTCCAGCACCATCCTCCTCCTCCTCCTCTACAGCCACCCTGGGCAGGAATTTTAACTGCATTAATTAGCTGCTGTTTGCACTCCCCATGTCTCACGTTATCACTGGAATACTCATCTGAATCTGGTGGCCAAACAAATTAGAACTAATGAGGCCATCAGGGTCATATTAACATGGCAGGAAGACAGGAGAGCTTCTGGAGGTTTCATCACCAGACCAGGCTCGTGCCCATGCCGTGTGCTGCCAGCAGAGCCTGGGGAGAACAGGAGCAGATGAAGGGGATGCAGGGATTGAGGCCTTGAGTTTTAGCTTTTATACCTTTTAGATTCTCTGCTGTTTTGGTGTGTAGTTCTGGGTTTCATATTAAGGGCTACTAAGCTCTCTCTGCAGAGTGGGTGCACAAAATTATTCCTTTTCCAGTGTGGGACCGAGGACAACTGGTACAACTTTCAGGACCAAGAACAAAACCAACGGTGAAGTGAGAAGAAAAAAACAAAGAGGATGGAGCTTCATAACCTGAAGCTGTAATTGGACAATTAACTCCAACATGCTAATGGACCAGAACTTTTAAAAGTGTGAGACCTCATGGTTAGTCATCCATTTTGTGCCCATTTTGGGGTTCATCTTGGGTGTGGCCCAGCCAGGCTCTGGTGCTGCCCAGGTGTGTCCAGTGAGGCCTTTTAATAAATCCCTACTTTATCTTTTTATTCTGGTCTCTGTTCCAAGTCAGCCTCCAGAAGGCATCAGGATGATCCAATCTGGGATGTGGCAGCAGTTCCTTACTGCCTCCTGGGGAGTTTGGCAATGGCAAATACGGTGGGAGCAGCAGGCTTGGATGAAGGATGAGAGGAAGAGTGGATGGATAGAATTTGGCACAAAAACCCAGGGATTCTTGTCTCAGCTCCCTACTCTTGGCCTCTGCCAGTAAACGAGCCTGATGCTCTCTTGAAGTCTCTGAGACTTCAGAAAGGTCGTCTGAGCAACTCCCATGCATGGCTGCCCAGCCATGAGGCCAAGGAGGCAGAGGGGAGGGGGTGTGAAGCCAGGTGCATGCTCTCTCCCACACCTTTGGCTACAGACAGGCTTCCCTGGCATTTCTGCTGGCCCAGGAGCCCACCTGGGTGGAGGTTGTGGGAAGAGGTAAATTTGATGGAAAGATGAACTGTTTTAGAAGAAATACAGACACGAATGAGACAGACACGAGGATGGCTCCTCTAAGGGGTAACAGGCCTGCATAGAGAGTCCATCCAGGCTGAGATCCACCCTGTCCTGCAGGCACACACCTGTGGGAAGGGTCAGTCCCCATGTCTCCTTGAAAAGGGGGGAGAAAATCCCACACCACCCCTCTAGACCAGAACCAGAGCATCCCTGCTCCCCCTCTGCCTTTGACACACAGGCAGTGGGTATCCCGAGGGCAGGTGGTGTTTAAGGGGCCACAAACTGAGGTTATCTGTGTGGAAGGGGCATCTCAGGACACACACAAGTGTTTCAGAGCTTTGAAAACACCCTCCAGACATCTCCTCTCTAGGTATTCTCTTCTTCCTCAAGCACCAGAGAGGCAACTGCTTGGGAGAGGCAGGACAAAGGCTTTTGGGAGAAGTTGGAATCTTCAGCAAGGCTCAGAGAACAAGACAAATGTTTTGGTTAATACCTGTAAACTTGGCTGCTGGTTTCTGAGATTTCTGTATTTTATGTTTTTATTTTGCAATGAGTTCTTTTCCTGCTGCAGAGGTAGCACTGAGAAGAGATTATTTGCTGTTCAAGCTGGCGATACACGCAATACTATGGTGTCATTTCTGTTTTCTTGGATGGATGAGGGTCACTTTTAGGGCCCCTTTTTGTAGGAACAAACTCTTAAACGAGACATTTTAAAATGTATTTCCCATAAGCATTTATGCTAATGAAGAGAGCATTTACAGAAATCTCCAAAAAGGAGCACTGAATCATCCCTGCCTGTCTTGTTTCCTGGAGATCATCCAAGTCTGAGATAATCCTTGCGTTCCTTTGCAGGGTTAGAAGGTCTGAGAAGCATCTCCAGAGGTTCTTCTGCTTTTATAACAGCACTTGAAATCTATGTAACAGCTGATAAACAGCACTGATACTTCTGATAGCAAAATTACAGATAACTGAGGTGTCTGATGGTGGTTGGTCACAAAGCTTTGTGCCACCAGCCCAAATGTGGCCTCAGGTGACATCAAGAGAAAGCCATCATCATCTCACGTTACAGGAGTGACATTTTATGGGACACCAACCAGCTCTTGGTGTTCTCAGTGAAGAAGTCAACGATACAGTTGGTAAACAGGAATGAAATCTTATCTCACTGCCAGAGCTAGTTAAATGAACACTGAGGCTCAAAGACAAGCTGATACGTTTGTGACGTTCTTTCCAGAGACACAGCAGGGAATGCAGGACCTGCAGATACAGAACCTGTGTCCTTCACCCAGTCATGGAATGGTTTGGGTTGGAAAGGACCTTAAGGATAATCCAGTCCCAACCCCCTGCCGATGGGCAGGGATGCCACCAAGGAGAGCAGCTCTGGAGAGGACTGAAGCCATCTTCTCCCAGCCATCACCAGGAAACTGCTTCCCACTGCTTGAACTGGTAAAAAAGCAACAAAGTTTATGGAATCTGAGTGAGACCAACCCCTCCATCAGCTTCTCCACCACACAGCTGGACACCCTCCACATGCCCTCAGCCTGGTGCATGGTTTCCATGCACCTGCCCAATCACCCTGCCCCAGCTCCCTGACCACTGAGCAAAAAGGAGGAAGAGAAAAGAGAAGAAACACCGTGATGGGAGAGAGAGTTAACTTTTAGGCTGTGTAAGGAATAAGGGAGCTGGGTGTCATTGTGCTGCAGAAGTGACCTACTTTCGCTTTATCTGGCTTATCTCTGTTTGCATTGGTTTATTGATGGCAGGAGATACTGCTAAGTGAGTGGTGCTTCCAGAATACCAATGAAGGTCGAGTGCAGCCCTTCTGCCCAGGGAAAACTCTGGCAGGGACCAGGAGCAGCTCCTCCACCCAGCTCCTGGCAATTAACAGGCAGAACTAATGCAAGGAGGTGATGGGCTCTGAGGCAGTGACCAGAGCAGTGTGACTGCTGTGCCTTCTAATGAGCAGGAAGAAATTAAGCAATGAGCCCTGCATCAGATTGTGATGGGGGAAATACTGGTTTAGTCCCACAGAAAGCCTGGTCCAGCTGGGGTAGACTTTTTCTTGGCCATTCCTTGAATTTCACTGGGCTGAGAAAGCATGGGGAGGAAAGACAACTGCTGGAGAACAGCAGCTCCAAGTGAAACTTTCTCTAGGAGGGACAGTCAGCTGCACGTTTCTGCCTCCAATTTTCTGGCCACAGATGTGTTAGCCCAGGGTTGCCATGGCTGTCCATGTGGGCAGGGGGTTGTGCTCCTGGTGTGCTCTTCATCCCTCTGCAAAACCCTCCACCTCTGAGGCTAAGCCTGTAAAAACACATGGTGCAGGGCCAGGAAAACAGCTGCTGGCACGGCCCCTGGCACAGCCTTGGCCATTGCCACCCTCACCCTGACAGCAGTGCCCTGGCAGGGTTGAGGAGATGGCATGGACATGGCAAGGAGAAGGAGATTTGTGTACACAAATACCTGTAATATGTGCCCTCAGCCTCAGAGCTGCTGTGTTTCATTGCGCCCATTACAACACCTATGAAAAGTTTCTTTGGACACACAAAAAGTTTCCTTAGCCCACATGGAAAGAATATGGACTGTGATACCCTTGGTGACACAACTCTCAGCATCCTTTTGCCTTCCTACAGGAGCTGAATCCTTTTTCCAAACCTGCCTGGCTGGCAGCCACTGAGACCAGGGTCAGCCCCACTTTTCCCCCTCTCCACTCCTTCCCTCATCTCTCTCAAGTCCCAGGCTGGTTCCACACCTTGTTTTTAGGATCCTGCTTCTCACCTGCACGAGTGATATTTTTTTTTGAAAAATCTCCTCACCCTCTCCTCCTCCTTTTTCCCTTGCCTGCCACACCTGTATTTGCTAACCAGCTCACAGCATGCTCAGTAATTGCCCAGGAGAAAACACGGGTGCAGATGTGGTGGGGAGACAGGGGCACGCACAAAATGAGATTCTTGTTTTCCAAACAGACACCAAAATTTAATTACAGCCTCAATAAACGGTTATTAAAACCCTCTTCACTTTGTTGTTGTTCTTCCCCCCATTGTCTCCTGGCTCTGCATTATTGAATCATCAGTTCCTGTTGTCTTGTTTGGATGCTTTGAGGAAAAGAGACAATGCAGGAAACTGCAAACACAGTTTGGACCCACACAATGTCCTCCCCCTCTCTCCTCCTCCTCTTCTTCTACCATAAATTTTCCCTCTCCTTCTGATAAAAACATGTAGCAGAGAGTTGTCACCCATATTTTCTGTCTGCTTTCATTCCCATCAGGCAGGAATTCCAAATCCTTGTCAGAGAGAAGAGAGAGAAGGAAGGGAAAGGGGAATTTTCTGCTCGCTGGAGGGCAGTGTGTCCCAGTGAGGAGCCCAGAAAGGGGGCACTGCCTGCTGCAGCTCTCTGTGATGGGATGATCTCCTCATCCCCTGCCAAGAGTGACATTCCCTAGGTGTCTTCATCCTAAGGGAATGTCATCTTGCCTATAGACAAGGGAGCTTTGGGTTTCCAGCCCAGTGGGATCTTCCTGCCTTGGACTTGTGCAGTGTCTGGTCTCACATTATCCTGATCTTTGAGGTGACCATAATGACCTCCTCAACCCTGGCAGATACCCCATGGAAAGGCCTGGATGTCCCTTTTCCTACAGTTCCCTGTAACCCCGAGGTAGTTAAACACCCCTGGCTATTTGCAGGAGCACCATGCAGCTTCCCAAGGAAACTGTGCCTGTTCTACCCTCAGGGCAAGAGTGAGGATTGACCTCCCCACTTGCACTCCTTCAGGGAAAGAAGCAGATGAAGTTTTTCCTGAAGCTGGTGCCTTGTGTTGGTCCCTGGGAGGATTCTTTGCTGGCTCCACCACCCACTTCCCAAGGACATGGAGAGGCTGTAGCCTGTGTCACCACAAGGTCCCTGTCAAAGGGTCCAAAGCTGTACTTAAAAAGGCAGGAATTAAATCCTGTCCATGTCCAGCTTCCCTGTGAGGCTGTTCAGGGCAGAGGGCACTAAGAAAGCTTTGCTACTACACCAGGATTCATTAGCACACCGTGTTAGCCCTGGGCATGCATCAGAAATGTTAATCAGACCTTTCCCCCCTTCCCTCCTCCCGGCTTTAATCCCTCTATCAGGATCCCTAAAGGTTTGACATATGCACCCCCAGCCTGCTCCCAGGGCTTGGTGCTATCTCTGCCTCCATCAGGAGGAACCAGCCGGTGTCTAAGCTCCCCTGCTGCCTGCTGGGTTTTCATACTTGATTCCATCTCCTTCCTGCATAATCCCTGCTTGTAATTACAAATATCAGGCGTGGGGGGCCAGGGGGGGCCATCTGTGGAGATAACAACTGCCCTGTTTGCTGACCAGAGCAACCAGAGATGGCTCCAGCTACTTTCCAGCTCCATTGCATAAATCCAAAAAGCCTCTAAAATTGTGTATTTACAAGGCTCCTTAACTCCCTTCTTGTCAAGGGCAGCCTTCTTACCCCAGATGGAAATAAAAAGGTGTTTATTTGCACGGGCCCTGAAGCCTGGCTTGTCTGTCACATGGGTGGCAGATTTATGTAGATCCTGTTCATCCCTTAGAGCCACACTAGGACACATGGAGATGAACCCCGAGTGTGGGCAAGGAGACCAGGGTTCAGGTATACCCTGCAGAGAGCAGTTTCCCATACAGAAATAGAGGGGAAATGCTGGAGAAGATTTAATCTGGCTGAGAAAATCCTGGGTGAGTGGGAGGGAAAGGCTTTTGGCACAATAAGAGGATGGTCCCTGAAAGCACAGATGTGAAGTGAGGCACGACCACTCCAGTGAGATGCTCCAACTCCCCAAAGCCTTGGCTAGAATTCACCTCCAGGAAGAGGTGCCTTCTTCCCTGGCTGGCCTTTTAAAATCGTGGCAGATTTGGCCTCAGAAGTTCTCCCTGTCACAAATCCACCAGCCAGGACATTTCCCATCCCAGTTACCCTCACAGACCATGACAGGCCCAGTTTTATTGCCAGTATGCATGGAGATACACCAGAACCCATTCTGCCATCACACACCTCCCATACTCCCAGCCTCTCCCCAGTGCTCCCCAGGGTTTCTCCACACCCTCCCATACTCCCAGCCTGTCCCCAGTGTTCCTCACACCCTCAGCCCCAGTTGCATGCTGGCCCCTTCTTTCCCCACCCCAACACCAGACACCCCTTAAAGTGTTCCACTGATGAACCACCCAGCACCTTCCCAACCCTCTTCTCCCAGATGTGCCCTCACTTAGCCCTGCCTTGGCACCCACACAGAACAGAATCATGGAATCATTTAGGTTGGAAAAGCTCTCCAGGACCATCAGGTCCAATCATTAACCCAGCACTGCCAAGGCCAACACTAAACCATGCCCCAAAGTGTGACATGTTTAATGATCTTTAAAATCTCTCCAGGGATGGGGACTCCACCCTGAGCAGCTGTGCCACTGCAGGACAGCCCTGGTGGTGAAGATCATTTGACAGGAGGGGAAAGAGTCACCTGAGTGCCTTCAGTGTGGACAGCAGTGTTTAGGCAGTGGTTTCTTTGCCCTAGGAACCAAAAAGGGGCTGGGTGTGGTACCAAGCACCAGGCACAGGGCCCACTTTATTTCGCTGTTAAACATCCTGCCACAGGTAAGGGACCTGCTGGAGCTCTCACAGACAATGCCAAGTGTGAGTCAGATTGCTCTGTTTGCCCTCAAGGCTGAAGAGGGCAAATCCCTGGCCCTGGTTTTATTTACCAGTACAAACAAAGCCTTTGATCCCTCAGAGTCCCTGGAGAAGCCTCCTGTGCAGAACTCACAGTGCAAGTTGTGTCATCCTAAAACAAACACCCACTCCTGGCTCGGTGACTCACACCCCCAAGCTGATGGTGATGTTAATTAGATCCCTCTTGTCTGGGTTGGGAACACAGCTCACAAGCCACCCACGTTTGAGACGCTCCAAGAGGTGAATGCCACCTGAGCTCTGAGTTCAAAGGGGCACAGTTCTGCACATCAAGGGTTCATATGGAGAGGCACCAGGATCCACCCCTCCATACCCAACTCCCCTCTTGGAGAGGCACCAGGATCCACCCCTCCATACCCAACTCCCCTTCTTGGCTCAGGAAGGGGATGAGCTCTGAAAAAAGCAGATGTGAGGGACAACAAAACCCCAACCAGGCCCAAACTGTCCCCTCCATCTGCTCTGGAGACAGTGAGTTCACAGCTCCTACTCATGACTCTAGGAGAGGATTCTGAATCAGAGTTTCTTCTCTTTGCAAGGATCTTTAATTCCTGACCTTCCCCACATCCTTCCCTCCCTGCTGCCCTCCCTGGCCTCTCGAATCTTTCCTCCTGCCTGTGCTGAAGGAAAATTCCTCTTGCTTTGGAAGGGTCACGGTGTGAGCGGCAGAGAGATGACAGCAGCACTCTGAGCAGTCACCAGAGATGTTCCCCAAGCATTCCCATCTCCTTTCCCCTCCCTTCCTCCAGAAGTTCCAGTCCTTTATCACACTCATTTCCGCCCAACTATTTATTGTGCAATAGCTCATTACCATTCCTCCTAGGACACCTTTAATAAAAGCCTATGCTTGCATATTAAATATTAAATTTATAAGATGTATAATCCTTCTAATTAAGTTGAATTTAATCTAGAGCTCTAAATTAGAAGGAAAAGAGTGGGGAGAAAATAAGAAGGGGAGGAAAAAAGGAAAATCAGAACAGCCGAGCATGGCACAGAATATCTGCGTGTGCCAACCACCCCGTGGTGTCATTGTCTGAGAGCAAAGACCAAGGGGCTGCCCCCACTGAGATGAGAGAGGGCAGGGGATCCACAGAGCCCTTTGAAGATTCATTTCATGCCACTCACAGGCAGCACAGCCAGAGGCAAGGTGTCCACCCATCACAGACCCATCCTGGAGTCTGACAGACCTGGTCCCCTCTCCTGCTCCATCACAGACTCCCTGCCTGAGCCTGGGTGTGGGAAAAAGGTCCAGATGCACAGAGGGGCTTAGGAGCTGTGTCTTATTTGAGACAGGGCTTAGCTGCCAGCAAAACGATTCTGAAAGCCCCTGACTTTGGGGAGTTTGGGTCCACGTGCCTTTCCAGCCTTTGGATTTCATGCAACGTTTGGCTTCCTTGTAAAAGTCAGAGAGCCTAATCCTAAATAATTTGTGTTTTGCGTTGGTCCTAAGCTGCAGTTCCTGCACACAGGGGTAATTCCAATTCCTCCTGCAGAAGTCCTGTGTATCTGCTAAGATCCTACAGCTTGAAAAGCAATGGGATCATGCCTGGATTCTTCAGGAGTGGGACCTCATAAAATCAAAGAATGGTTTGGGTTGGAAGGGACCCAAGCTGGACCATCCAGCTCCCACCCCTGCCATAGGCAGGGACACCTTCCACTGCCCCAGGCTGCTCCAAGCCCTGTCCAGCCTGGCCTTGGACACTCCCAGAGATCCAGGGGCAGCCACAGCTGCTCTGGGCACCCTGTGCCAGGGCCTCCCCACCCTCACAGGGAAGAATTTCTTCTGTAAACTCCAATTCCTGTCCCTTGGTTTTGATGTTCTTCTAATGCCCAGAGGAGACAGCAGTTCTGTGGAGACTGCTACTGATGAATGACCTTTTAACTTGTGAAATATCTTATTTGGTTCTTAAAACATCTGGATTTCCCATCTTACCAACCCCACAGCTGTTTGACTCTCCCTGGTAAATACAGTTATGTGTTTAGCACAGTCCTTGAATGTCCCTCACAGCCTTTTTCCATGGGAGGAGAAACATGGGATATTTTTTTTAAAGCAAGAATAAGGTAACCTTCTTGCCTGGCCAGAAGCTGGAGAGTGGGGGAATTCTGCTGTTCTAAGCAGAGTGTGTAAGTGCCATGGAAACTCTGCCCAAGCAAAAGCATTTTTAAAAAGTTGTAACAGGTTGAGGACAAGAGAAGGGAAATATCTAGCAAACTGAGCACTGCACTGGGTTTACTGGGTTATTGGATGAGTATCCTATCTCCACATCACCTGGAGAAAACTCCCCAGGGATGTTCCCAGCACACCTGGAAGAGAAGTCCCTTGGGATATCTTCAGCAAATCCAGAAAAGAGCTTCCAGGGGTTGTCACCAACAGGACTGGAGGTCACCCGAACTCTATCAGCACACCAGAAAGAAAAGGTGATTACGATATTCCCAGCATAACCTATCAGTGTTTGAAGACAATCCCACCAGGACACAGTGGCACATCTGGTGCCACGTTCTACCAAGATGCTCTGAGCCCAGATGGCAGCACTAGAGGAGTTAAAAAGCACAAGAACTGGAGTGCTGAGAAACAGGAATGTGGATTATCTCTCCTAACAACTTAATCTTCCTTCCTTCCCACTGGGTGAACCAGACCCAGGCCTGCAAATCATGGAAACCTCTCTCCTTGTTGCCTCCATTACACCCAAGATGTGCTCCTGCCTTTTTTCTGTCAGTAGGAGACTCTTGCAGGGCCATAAAGAAAATAACTCACTTACTGGCATTTTCTTCAAAGTCCATATTGTATGCATTGCTTTTCACAGGGAATTGGATTTTCAAATTCACAGGCTCTAAAGGTCAAGGATAACAGGCTATCAGCATTTAATATGCATTCCAGGGAAAAGAAAAAACTATAAAATCTGAAATAAAGGCTGCATGAAAATTCATTTCCAAAAAACCCAGATCAAAACATCTCCCTTCCCTCCCTATGAACTGGCATCTGCTCTTTGTTGTTGTATCTAAAACATATTAAAAGTCTCCTGCTAGCACCATGGCTTAAGTCAACATCTGCAGCATTGATTCCTGAAGGTGATCCAGTGAGGAGGGGGCTGGAGCCAGACTTTTGTTCAGCATCAAAACAACAGCAACAGCAACAAAGCCCATGGTAGCTTTTGTGCCTGTGTGTGCACGTGCCTGTTAGAGATGCTGAGGTGGGTGAAGGTGTTGAAAGAGATTCAGCACGGATTTCAAACAACTCCCTGCTGCTGGAGGGACGGGGAGGAGCAAAGAGAAAGCTCTAAAGCTCTCTCTGTTGTCATTTCAGTCACACCAGCCATCCTCAGGAAGGGCAACCAGCAGCTCTTGAGTTTTGCTGCATACCCCGATAGGAATCAGATTGAGAAGGAAAGAGGAAGGGAATTTGCTCAGAATCCCGTATTCTGACCAATTGGATCACTGTCTTCTCCCTTAGTGGGCTCCACAGGTAACACCCAGAAATGTTCCACACTTTCCTGCACTGAAACAACTCCCTCCTCACTGGAGGAATTCCCTTTCTCCCAGGATCCACCTAATTCTAGAATTTAGCAAGGTAAGTGTCCAGGTTGAAATCACTTTGATAGCAAATGGATAGGGACAGATACTTTCAGAAGGTTGTTAGCCCAGCTGGAGAGAGAACAAAAACTTCCCCTGAAAATGCATTTGTCTCTCCACCACCTCCTCCAAGAAGTTTAGACAACTTGCTTATACAAGAAATTTCACTTTTCAACAGCTGAGAAGAGCCTTTCCCTTTGAGAACTGCCCAAATCCTGCACTTCCAAATCCTGCTTTCAACAGAAAAATCATTCCATGCCTTTCCATCTACCCTCCACCCTGTGACAGACCTCAGCACCAATTTCCACCTGGATCACCTCATTCCCTGGATAAGGGCAGTGGGGACACAGGGACTCACACCCACACACAGACTGACTCCAGGAGTGGAGCAGGGCCAGAGCCCAAACCCTCATCAAAGCTGTCGTGACTCATGGGGTCCCTCAGATGTGGAATCACCTCAAGCTAGGGCAGGAACAGAGGCACAACGAAAAGAATTCCCAAACTCCCCTACATCCCCATTCACAGCCTTATCTGTTGTACCACACCTCCCACAAAGCCTTCAGCTGGAGGAAAACCCATGGAAAATGTGCTGAGTGACTTCAACACCACGGAGTGCTAAATGATTCACCATGACTCAGTACTTGGTGCAGTGAAGGAGAGGGAGGAGAGCTCGATGGGAAAAGTTTTGTATAACTCTTCCCAGTCAGCTGCAGGGTGGGATCAGCCTGCCTGTGCTCCCCTTGCCTGAGCAAGGAAGGATGTGATTGGGAATCCCTTCAGCCCAAGAGCTGCTGGCCCAGCTGTCCCTGGCTCCTAAGTCAGGTATTTCACATTCCTCCCTGGAGTCTCTCGGGATTTCCTCTCCATCATGTTTCTCCAAAGCCCCCAGTACCAAACCAGCACAAGCTCTGGTGTCTGCACATCTCACGGGCTGGGGCTCTGCAGGGCATAAGAACAAACTCTCCTGCCTGAGTTTCCTCTGGAAAAGTCTCTGGGGACATCTAGCTTCCAGGGGGTGATGGAACTTTCAAGGGAATTTTGAACTTGTGGATGCTCCCTGGTCCCACGCATTTGAGGCTTGGCAGGGAGCCTCCTTCAAGGCATCTTGCAGTGATTTCTTATGGTCTACAGAGAAAAGAGCCTCAGATCCTTCTTGAGAGAACCCAGAAGTTGCTTACATAAGGAACAGTGGGATCTGAACCAGTCTGAGTCCAGCCTGCTCATGGAATCAGAGAATATTCTGAGCTGGGCACCCCCAAAATCCCACTATGTGCCTGAGAGCATTTTCCAAATTGTTTCATAAACTCTCTAAGACTTGGTGCCATTTCCACTTTGCTGGGGGGGCTGTCCCAGTGCTCAGACACCTGCTGGGTGAAGAACCTTTTCCCAATAAACAATATTGCCTGGTGTGGTGGTACATCCCCCCCTGCCCAGCCCCAGGACACACCAATATCAGGAGTTGCACCAAGGAATCCATCATCCAGGTGTAACCAATGTGCAGAAACATCTCCTGGTGTCCCTCCAGGGTAGCTGGCTGCCAGTCCCTATAGCCCAGGACATCCTGCCTTGTTCAGGCACAACAGGGACCTTCACTTTCCCTCTTGTCCTCATGGATCTTCAGGAGGAGGCCAAGGCACTCCTCAGATTATCCACAACTGCAATGCAGGCTGGCTTTAAATTATTTACATTATTATTTATTAAAGGCCTTTAACAGATACACCCAGGGCAGTACAAGAGCCTGAGGTGGACTCCCAGTCACAAGTTTTTCAGGCAGATAGAAGTTTGGTCTGTTTGCATATCAGGGGTTAATTGTCCAATTACAGCTTCAGGTAATGAAGGGTCATTCCCCCAATTTTCTTTTGTCTGCACTTCCCAGGCCTGAGGCTGTGAGATGTCCTTGGCTCTCAGGCCTTCGAGGATTGTTCAGTCTGGCCAAACTGTGAAGAGCTCACTAACACTCTGTGTGGAGTTCAGAGCTCCAACCAATGCAGTACAGGATCTGAAAAACATAAAAACTAAAACTTAAGGCATCATCAGTACCCCCTTGCCATGGGAAACAGCCCTTCCCACTTCCAATGCCTCCCACCACACCCGTGCCAGGGTGCTTGGGAGTCTGCACAGAGAAGGGGTTAACCTGCCCCTCTCTGGGACAGAGCCAGACAGCCAAAATCAATCCCTCAGCAGCTGATATGAATTAAGCCAATTTCTGCATCAAAGCCTAGGAAAAGCTGGTTGCTGTTAAGGGAGCAGTTATGAGGGGTCTGGAGGTGTTATTACACTGGGAGGTTTCTCCTGCCCCAAGATTAAGGACTCCCAGACAGCAAGTCCACAGCCCAAAGCAACATCTTGTGAGGAAAACAAAACTGAGAAAAACTGCAGGAAAACAGGTTAAAAATCAGCTGTAGCTGCACAGAGAGCAGGTCTGGGGGGTGAGCTGGTTTGGGTTGTGCAGCACAGGGCTCTCCAGTGGAGGAAAGAAATACCTGAGGGTCTCTAAAGGTTTGTCTGCTGGGGTCGACTGAATTTGACCCCACCATGTAAGGGCTGAGAAGTTCCCAGTGAAAAAGTCAGACCATCACTACTGAAGCCACGGGAGTCTTTTTTCACAAAGTTTTCTGTCCATCAGAAGAACTTTTTGCTTCAGGATGACAAGCATCAGTAAATGTGCAAGAGACAGATCTGTTTGCATCAAACATCTGTAATTCTGAAACACACCCTGCCCGCTGCTCCATCTCCAGTCAGACAAATCTGGCTGGATTCAGAGTCAACATTTCCAGACACTTGGAGATGTTTGGTTGAAGAAAATACACTTTATTTGGGAAAGAGGTATTTCCCTCCCTCACACTTACCTGCTTTGAATTCTGCCCAGTGAGATAAGGACTGAAATCAAGAGGCAAAAAGCACCAGCAGTGCAGGAATGGTCCTGGGTGTGTCCTTCCCTCATACAGGAAAACAGCTCACAGAATTTTTGCCCCTCGTTGCCAGTGCAAGTGGCTGAACTTATGAAAGAGAATTGGATATGACTGAAAAAGGGAAATGACAGGATAGGCAGAAATTTGGAACAGAGAATTAGGGACATAAGTGGAGAATACTCGGCGTTGAAAGCAAATTCATTTTGGGAGATACAAAGGAGAACATTCAGTATTTCTGTACTTCATGCAGATAGGAGGACAATTCCTTTCATTTGTCCCTGGAGCTCTCCAAGACAGCCAAGTTGCTTAGTTTGCTTAATTTCCAGCAAGGGTTGCTGACATGAGGAAAATTGTCTTCACACCCAGGCTGTGAAACACTGGAGGAGGCTCCTGGGGAGGAAAAGCAGCAGCATCTTTTGTACTGGGGCAGGTGATTCTGCCTGCTCACATCTGCACAGACACCAATTCCATGGATCTCACAGGTACAGGCAATCCTATGGAGTGACAGTGACATTCCTTGGGATTCCTGGACACTGGCCAGCTGCTCTGCCTGGTCTGGTGGATGGCCACAAAAATGTAGGGCTAGCAAAAAAAGATCCTGAGTAGCAATGTTTTCACCACAGAAGCAGGGACAGGAGATTTTTTGCGTGCAGCTCAGGTGGGTGCAGGGTTCAGGGAGGTGGGATAAGGTTTTTTTCCCCAGCCTGTGTTTTCTGGAAGCTCTGGTTTCTTGACAGTAACAAGGAGCCCTGAGATCCCACAGCCAGCTCAAGGGCCATGGCACTGATCCCCTCTGACCCTCAGCTCCTTCCATGGGAAGCAGAAAGGAGATTGCCCCTTTTTTCATTCACCTCCCTTGTTTCTTCATGGAATTTATGGGTGGGTGACTCTTCCTGCTGCCTTTGTGTGCCAGCTGCTGGGCTCCAGCAAGGCCTGACACTCTGAGGTGCTGCTGCAATCTCTGCTGTTAACAATTACTGCCTTGTGCATGTGGTTGAGATGAAGGAAGAGGTTTAACCCTTCCACCTCCACCTGAAAAGCCACCAGTTCTAGTGGAAAGTTGCAGGGTTTTTGGTGGAGTGCCCAATGGCAATAGGACATTGCAAACTGAAGGCTGGTGGCAGGCAGGTGGTGCTTGCTCTGTGCTGGCCAAGCAGCAGGTCTCTGTTTCATTCCCTTCCCAAACACAGCAACCACACAGCTTCCAGCCTCCTGCTTGCCATCTGCTGTGGAAATGCTCCTGGATGAGAGGCCTCTGCTGCTTTCTCCCCTCTCATCATGGAGCACTCTGAACCAGAGGTGATTTCCCTTGTTAATTCCTGAAGAAGAGTGAGGCCCTTGGTGGAAGATGCCCCCTCATGCACCCTGGGGCTGTGTCTGGATTCTGCTCCTGTTCTTCTTCCCACACCTGGAACACCAGAGCTGGCTCCCATCACATGTAGGATGAAGGACTCCAAGAAGGCATCACCTCTGCATTGCACAACTGGCCCTAAACACAAAACCTGGAACATCTCAGCTCCACCAGACCCCAGAACAGCCCTTGCTATTGAAGGGAGTGCAGGACCTGCCCTCCCTGCTCCATCTCAGCTTTCTCCACAGCAGAAGGAGAGGGACAGAGCCATTCCCCGTGCAGCCATCAGCAGAAGACATTGTCATGTTTTGGGGCAAAAACATGCCTGGTAATCCCTGCACAGACACCCTGCCATGGCAGCCAGAAGTGCCTCTGTGCAGAGGTTTGGCTTTCCAGGGGAAGCAGAGAAACAAGTGGTAAAAAGTGTCTTACTTTAGCTTGGGCAAATGGGCTTTTTTTCAGTTGCTTTTTTTTCCCCCTTTCTTTTTCTTTTTTCTTTTCTTTTTTCTTTTCTTTTTTTTTTTTTTTTTTTTTTTTTTTTCCCAGCAATAGCACAGCCGTTGCCTGCATACTAAGCACCCTGCAGCACTCTAATTATCCTGGCAGCACACACAGCCCCTGCTTCTGCTGATGGCTGCAGGGAACCACTGGGAAGGCAGGAGAAGATTAGAGAGAGGCTGTGGGCAGAGGCAGTGGGATGCAGGACCCAGCTCAGGAGGTCAAGCCTGAAATCCCTGCACCCTGAGAGGAGGCTTGGGACTGGAGTCATGCTGGGAACAGCAGGGATGCCCTGGACTGCTACAATCTGCCTGGAGGTCCTGGCTGCTCACTAAAGGGTGATGAGTTCCTCCCACGGGTGCTGGGAGATAATTTGATGGTGGCTGCAGGGTTGTGGGTCAGTCCCACATCCCACTGGTCATTCCCCACTAAGTGGAGACTCTCAATGGGAGCATGGTGGCCCCACCTCAAATTCTGAGTTCAGTTTTGGACCCCTCATGACAAGAAGGACATTGAGAGGCTGGAGAGTGTCCAGGGAAGGGAATGGAGCTTGGGGAGGGGTCTGGAGCACCAGGAGTGCTGGAAAAGGAGCTCAGCCTGGAGAAAAGGAGGCTCAGGGGGGGACCTTGTGCCTCTGCAGAGCTCCCTGACAGGAGGGCACAGCCAGGGGGATTTGGGCTCTGCTCCCAGGGAAGAAGGGACAGGATGAGAGGAATATAATAATTTAGGTTGGAAAAGCCTTCTAAGATCAACCATAATTGAGAAAAAATCCTGAAGTTGTGAGGAGAACAATGGAATATTCAGAAAACTTTATTTACTAAAAGGGTTGTTCAGCCCTGATACAGCTACCCAAGGCAGGGGTGGAGTTCCCATCCCTGGAAAGGTTTTAAAAACACATGGATGTGGCACTTGGGGACATGGGTCAGTGGTGGCCTTAGTAGTGCTGGGGGAATGGTTGGGCTTGATGATCTCAGAGGTCTTTTCCAACTCAGAAGTCTCTACGATTCTATGGGGAGCCAGGAGCACTGAGCTGAGCAATGGGGCACCACTTTTTATGGTCTCCTGTGAGAACTTTCCTATGGAAATAATGGGTCTGCTTTCAGGAACAACATGGACATCCAAAACACCCAGGGGCACATGTGTTGTGGAGCACTGGGAGAAACAGCCAGGATCTTCTCTTGGGAGATTGTCTTCTGACAGATGAAAAGCAAAAAAAAAAAAAAAAAAAAACACAAACAAAAAGCAAACAAAAAAAAAAAAACAAAAAAAAAAAAAAAAAAAAAACAAACAAAACCCCAAAAATACTGGGCCATTTTCTTCCCTCTTTCCTGTTACTCAGCAAAGCCAAACAGCCAGGATCTTCTCTTGGGAGATTGTCTTCTGAGAGATGAAAAGCAAAAAAAACACAAAAAAAACCAAAAAAAAACACTACCAACAAAAAACACCAAAAAAAAAAACCAAAAAAAAAAAAAAAAAAAAAAAAAAAACCCAAACAAACAAACAAACATAAAAAAAAAACCACCAAAAAAAAAAAAAACCACCCAAAAATGTGCCATTTTCTTCCCTCTTTCTTATTACTCAGCAAAGCCAAATGGATTTCTGCAGTGATTGTTTCTCCTTTAATCTGTCCTGGTTCCTAAAGCTTTAATTAAGACCCTACTGGGGCCTCATAGGATGTTCACAGTTACTTCAGAAGAGTCCTAATGCATTCCCAGACTCAGACCAAGAAAATGCTGAAATGAGGGAACTTGGGCTGAAACCTGATGGGATTTCAGCTGTCAGGAGCAGAGAAGGGAATCCTTTGGAAGGGACTCTGGCTGTTATGGGTGTCAAAGAGGGCATGGCCAGGGGCCAGTTCTGTCTGACTGATGCCTTCAAAACGAAGAGAGCCCCAGGCTGAGGGGACTCAAGAGCTGATGGACTCAGTGGGACAGGGAATAACTCAAGGCTGAAAAGGGCCTCTCAGGAAACCTGAGCTCCTACAATGCCCCTAGCAGGAAGTCAGTCTGTGCTTTTTGTATCAACCATGTTGACCTCTCCAAAACTTACTTCCAGTTTTGACTTGGAGACAATCCACTGTCCCTTTGGGGAGAGGAATGCAGAGGCTCCTTTGGCAGGTTATTCCAATAGTTAATCTCAAAAGGAGTTTTTAAGATAATTTACCTCTATTTCTCACTTGTATTTGTCTATGTTCACTTCCCAGGTAGCAGCAACTTTGCTTTGCTGTAAGAGAGGCCTGAGCAGTGTTGTATCCTGTTCATCAGCCCATTTAAAGGCAAGATTTTCCACATTTGATGCCATCCACAGCTTTGATTTTGATAGTGAAGTCTTGGAGGAGCCTGGAGCTGTGTTGCCATGCAGTGCCAAGCCTGGGCACTTCCAGGCTGATGTGCCTCTAACGTGCTGTGAGATTCCTCCAGTCCCTCCCAGACCATCTCCAGTGTCCCCTGAGGAGATGACTCACAGGTCATTGCTTGAGCCTCCCCTGATTTTGCTGTAGAACTGTAGAGCTCCCTGATTTATCCCATGGATAAGAGCACATCCCATTCCCTCTGGGCTGGTCTTCTGCACACTGAGAGGTGGTGCCACACCCCCACCTCCATGGGTGAAATATTCCTCATCCTCCCACCTCTCCCCGTGGACAGGGAGCCCTGGGATCACTCCTGATTTTCTCTAATGGGTCCATCTAAATGTCATCACCGAGCTGAAGGTCTCACATTGATCCATCAAGCAGAAGAATTGCACCAAGATTCAGTAACCCCACCAAGGTCCCTGCAGTCAATCTCCCCTCCACGGAGGCATCAGCAGGGGGAACTGTCAGCTGAAATGCCTCCAAGCATTTTAAAACCCCAAGAGCTGCGTGTTTTCATCTTCATAACCAGCCTTGCATGATGCATTCAAGCTACTGTTTATTACCCTGGCAAGAGCAATCTACTGCAGTCCCAACAAATGTAAAACAGACTGGCTTTTCCCTTTTTTTTTTTTTTTTTTTTTTTTTTTTTTTTTTTTTTTTTGTTTTCATTTTATTCCTTTTTTCCCCCCGTTTTCATAAAAGCAATAAACGCTGAATAATCTCAACATCACCATTGGCTTTATTGGTTAATCAAAAGCCTTATTTTTCCCCTTCTGAGCCTAAGCCAAGCTCTTAACTCCATGTTTAATGGGCAGATATTTTCTCCAAATGCTCTTTTTTCATTCTCATAAGCTAACTATGCAATGGATAATGGCTTCTTTTTCCTGTTGAAGTGAGCTCTTTATCTACCTATTGGTTCCAGCTGATATAAATCCCTCCTTTTCAAGATGTGTAGACAGAAAATATTCCTAAGTGGGAGACTGCCTGTATCTGTCCTCAAAACCTCTCCTCTGTCTGTTTTTCTTTCTTTTTTTCCACAACCCATATGAAAACATTGGAATTGTTGCCCATAAATACTTTTTAATTATGATTATTTTATATAAGTGTTGTTTATTTATTTATATATCTATATTTTTGTTTAAGTTCTCGTGAATATCCATCACCAAGCCTGAAAAGAGCAAGCTCCATCCTTTTTGGTGAGGAGAGGACACCTCAAATGACCCATCTGCCACTTGAATGTCACCAGCCCCACAGTGCTGAGCTCAGAGTGGGTGCCATCACCACGGGCTGGGCTCTGGGTGCAGCATTTTAGAACAGAGCAGGATGAAACAGGGAAAAGCTCTTCTAGACAGGCATTCCCAATAAACAGGTTCTCTGCTGGACATGGAATTTTTTGGGATGAAGGGGTTGGATAAGGGCCCTTCCTGCTACTCCAGATTCTGGGTCCTCACTCAGCTCCTTGCACCAATTCCTTTTACTCTCTTCCCCCACTCTTCAGCCAAAGCCACCCGTGCAATTGTGTAATAAAAAAAAAAAAAAAAAAAAAAAGTAAGAAAAAAAAAACTATTGGGACATTCTTAAAAAGAGAATCCCAGGGATGGATTGGATCCCCCAGCCTGGAGAGCTGTGTCACTGCTCTGCTGTCTGCACTGAGCACATCAGCCCCCCAAACCTCCTTCCAGCCAGGTCTGCCTGAGCCACATCTTGGGAATTCTAGGCTCCAAACTGTCTGACTCAGGCTTCCAGAGGCAATGAGAATATCTGCACTTTAGGTGGCTTCAGAAGCACTCGCCTTCTGCAAAAGAGCACTTCATAAATGGATGTTTTTCACTCACGGATTATTTTTTATTTTATCTCCCATGCTTGTGGGTTTTTATTTTTTTCTGAGCTCATTACTGGCTTGGCTGCTAATCCCTTCCACGACTCTACCCCTCATCTTCAGGGGCAGTTTAACAGTCCCTCTGTCTGTGAAAGGGCCTTCAGATCTGGGATCACAAAGCATTAATTATGGATCTGCAGTATCAACTCTGTGCCACTTGCTACATTCACAAGCTGCCAGGAATCAATGGGAAGTTTGAGAACTGCTGGCTGTGATTTAAGGCTCCTTCACAAGGAGGAGCTGAGAAACCTCTGCATGACTTTTGGGGGAGAGGTCTGGTGCATGGAAGGTCACTGGGACACCATTATTTCTAGGGGAATGGCTGGCTTTCCACTTACCTTGGGATTGTGCAGCTCTCTTTGCACTTGAACATCCAGGGATGAGAAAATCCTTGGGTCTGACCCCAGGCAGCAGCATCCTGGACCTGTGAAAGTGTGGCTTCACTGCACCAGAAAGACTGGTCTAAAAATCCTCTGAGCTTGCCCCTTCCTCACTCAGACCGTCCTTTGTGACACTCTGGCTCTGGCAGACACCTCAGTGTGACAGCCCAGCACTCTAAAGAGGAATAAAATAAACCCAAGTGAATAAAATATTTGGATTCTGGCAGATTAATATCTCAAATTGCTCCAGCACAGGTCCAGGTAAGCATCCACACCAGATTAGAAGGAAGTAAATATGTTGACACTTTTTAAAAATGATTTATTGTTGTCATGTCCCAGTGCTGCCTGGAGTCCTCACACAGCCCCTCCCACCCTGTGCAAAACTCAGCCTGAACACTTCCCAAACTCCAACCCCAGCTCCCAGAGAGAGCTCATGGCCCTCCCAGGTCACACTGGGAAAGGTTTTACAGCCCATGCATGGCCAGGTAAAAACCTAATGGTAGATGCAGGACCAGAAAGACATCCCTGCATCCCCACCATCCTTGTTCTCCTCCCAAGGGCAGGAGGAGGTGGAGGAAGGTGCAGGATGGTGGAGGAAGGTGCTGGATGGTGGAGGAAGGTGCAGGATGGTGGAGAAAGGTGCTGGATGGTGGAGGAAGGTGCTGGATGGTGGAGGAAGATGCAGGAGGATGGTGAGGGAAGGTGCTGGATGGTGGGGGAAGATGCAGGAGGATGGTGGGGGAAGATGCAGGAGGATGGTGGGGGAAGATGCAGGAGGATGGTGGGGGAAGGTGCAGGAGGAAGGTGTGGGAAAGTGCTGGATGGTGGAGGAAGGTGCTGATGGTGGAGGAAGTGCGATGGTGGAGGAAGGTGCTGGATGGTGAGAAGGTGCTGGATGTGGCAGGAGATGCTCTGTGGGGTCTGGCCTGGAGCTGCTGCCCAAGAGAGAGCAGCGAGTGACCCACGGGCTCTGCAAGGCACAAACCTCGAGGTACCGGTGCCAAACTGGGCACTGAGTGCAGTTACACCAACACAGAGGGTGCTGCTGCCCTCTCCTGCTGGACCAAGCACCTTCCTCCTTGCCAAAGCCAAGGTGGAGCAGGGTCTCACAGACACCCACTTCACTGTGGAGCTCCCAAAAGTGACATTTCTCCAAGGTCTGCTCCACACAAAGCTACCACTGCCTTCACTTAGCAGCTGGCAGGGGCCAAACAACAGGAACCCCATGGGTCCATCCTGAAAAAGGGGAGAATTCAGCTGCAAAAAGCTGCTTTTGATGGAGACTGCTTGCGGCGAGGAAGCAAGGTCTCAACTTCTGTCCAGCCTGGCTTCCTCCTCACCCCAGGGCTAGGGACAGGTTCAGCTGCCCTCTGAGTGTTTCCAGCCCCAGGGAAGGGCCAGGATGCTCCAGGAGGAGGCTGGATTTGTGGCTGGGGACAGCCAGCACCCTGTGCTCTGCTCTGCCACAGCGCGTTGCTGCCATCGTGAGCCCGGAGCCTGGACTGCTCGCAGGGAACAGCGGCACCAGGACAGCCGTGAAAACTTCAAAATAACTCCCCGGAGCAGGGACTCCTTTCACTTCACTCCCGGCATGAAGGGCTGCAAGAACAGCAGCTCTAAATCCAGAGGATTCAGGAGGGGTTTTGTCTGTGCATCAGCTTTGCCTGCTGTCCTCCAAACTCAGGCTCTGAACCTGAGTGAACCTCTGAACTTCTGAATCTGGTTTAAATGTCCCAAGGAGCAACAGAGGCTGTCCCACCACCCAGAACAAACCTCTGGGGAGACAATTCTGGTATCCCAGACTTTCTCCAAGCAATTTTGCCCTGTTCTGGTGTAGGGAGAAATCCCTGTGAGGAATCCCTCCCAGACCTTCCCGTCCTCGCTGTTCTCTCTGATCTCAGCTCCTAAATCAGCTCCTCCAGGCCATTCTCTTCTCCCCTGTCCCTCCTGTTCATCATTGTCCCTCTCTCTGGGGACAGTCAGAGTATCCAGAGTCTCTGGGGATAGTTCATTTTTGTCCCTCTCTCTGGGGACAGAGTCTGTGGTGGAGCACAGGGGTGCAGCTGTCTCTGAAAAACCAACACATCCTGAATTCCCCTGATTTAAAAGACTTTTGGAACAGCAACAGCAGTGCTCTGTCTGTGATAAGGAGCTGGAAAGGCAATCAGAAAAGCCTGGAATATTTGTTTCTGCTTTTAACAGCATGATTTCAATATATGTGAATTCTTCCCCTTGCTTTTCCAAAGCTGAGGAAGAGCAGGGTGCCATGAAGATTTTCCCTCTTTGGGGAATGTTCCTCTGGGAGGTCAAAGGCAGAAGCTCCTGATTCCTGCACAGCCTTTAACAAGGAGCCAGGGTGTTTGCTTTGTAGCAAAAGTGCTTTTCCTCTCAAGCATCCCACAGACATTTCAGCGACATGCAGGTAAATGAAGAGTGCAAATTAAACCAGGGCAGGAAAAAAATTCTCCATCCCTAAATATTAGTCCCTTCACACTTCTCAGTGTTCAATATTGCAGCCCCATCAGTTTTCCAGTCACCCATGGTATCTTTCAGGAGTGTGAGGCACATACAAACAGGACAGGAGAGGCCAAAATTATTCCTAATGCAAAAATCAAATGGGGAGAAAATCATAACCTTTCACATCAGTCTCAGGCATCATAAGAAAGCAGCAAAAAAGGATTTAATTCAGTTCTGCTTTTCCTTCAGGAACAGCCCTTAAACATAAAGCATTACCTGTGCTGATTTACCTGGGAACATCAATTAAGCACACTGATTTGCTGTTTGTCTATTAATCCAATTACTTCATTAGACAGAAGGGGGTCAGTGAGGGAGCCCTGAGAGGTTCAGTTCAGATAAGTCTGGAAAAGCTCCCATGCATTAATGACATGCAACCCCTGTTCAAACCAGCCTCAAACCAAAGAGCAGATCCTGGCCCCAGCACAGAAGTGGGGCTGGTACCATCCCCTGGCTCTGCAGGGAAGTGAACATTCCCTGCTGAGCTGTGGAAGGATTCAGGAAGTCTTTTTTACACCCTCTCACTTGAATACTCCGTATTTACCCATGGAAACCTCCAAGTAAAGCACCAGTCTGGCTCTTAGCAGGGAGTCATGTCTGGGATCACATTTCCTGAGTCACCTGAGCTTAAAGACAAGGCCACCAGTCTGATGGCTCTTGTGGCTTTCTAGAAGCCTCTGCTTCTGGAGTTATGTGAATATTTTCAGACTTTCAGATTTATGGTTTTTTTTTAATTTCCCTTCAAGTTTTTACTCTTGTGGTTATAGAATCCCAGAACAGGTTGGGTTGGAAGGGATCTTAAAGATAATCTTGTTCCAAGCCCCTGCCATGGGCAGGGACACCTTCCACTATCCCAGGGTGTTCCAAGCCCCATCCAACCTGGCCTTGGGCACTTCCAGGGATGGGGCAGCTTCTCTGGGCAACCTGTGACAGTGCTTCACCACCCTCTGAGAAAAGAATTTATTCCTAATATCTAACTTACACCTGCCTTCCTTCAGTTTGAAACCATTGCCTCTCATCCTATCACAATCTCCCCATTATACAAACTCCCTCTCCCTCCATTCCACAGACCCCTTCAAGCTAGGATGAAAGGCTGGGAATTTCAGTATTTATGCAGGTAAAGATAGTTATTGAGAATTGATAGGTTTTGTGTCCCAGAGGAGAGATGTTGCTCTCCTTTAGCCAGAAATCCTGCTGAGTGGCTGCTCCCACCAAAATCCCAGTGTGACACTTGGTTCCTTCGTTCCCACACGAGACTTGAGGTTCCCTGCCACAAAAGGGGTTCCTGGCCAGACATCCCCCCAGGCCTCATGACAAGGAATTTTCCTGCCTGGAAGCATTAGGACTTCTCTAATCACAGCAGCCCACCAACCTCCTTCCACCTTACAAAACACCTGGCTAAATATCCCTGTTAGTAAAACCTGGATCTGCTCCCCAGCTGTGTCCCACACGGAGTCCCAGAGCAGGAAAGGGGCTCTGAATATAGGTGGAAAGAGTGGGGAGGGGACATCAGGGGGTGTCCCCTGCAGGGCATGAGACTCAGCTGCCTTTGAAAGTCAACCTGAGCAGCTGTTTAGCTCCAGCAGCCAGTTTTTCCCTCTTGCTTGCACTTTCCTGGAGTGTTTGGTCTGTCTCGGCAGAGAGCTTTTATTGCTGAGATGGTTACTTCAGCCTTGTCTCAATTTGCTTTTAGACTAACAAGCAATGTAGCTGCAAATTAAAAAGATGGAAAACAACAATAACCAAAGCTCTGCCTCTCTCCCCATCCCTCCTCCCTTCCAAGAGGACATTGAAAGATTGAAAAATGAGTCACTGAAAGATCTCTAGGTCACAGAGACCTTTTCTTAATGCACTGTGAATAGAGGAAGGAAGGGTTTGTGATCACTGGGCAGGGACATGGGCTCAGATCCTCACCTGGCTACAGGCTCACAGTGTATTTTGCCTCTATTAATTACAGAACTCCAGGGGATTAATTTATACAAAATGGGTAAATGACTCCACTTTTTTCAGTCTGGCTGTTCAATTCAGAAGGTCACATCCTTGGGGCACATATTGGCTTTTCTGGGGAGAGTACAACCACAGGTACCCATCAACAGCTGTAAATCACAGCCACAATGAGCAGTATGAACTATAAGACCATAAAGCACCATTCCCTGGCCCTAAACCCACCATTCTTTGTAATTTCAGCCAAAAGAAATTTCACTTTTTGGCATTGTGATCAATCATCATGAATGGTTGAATTATTTGTAGGAACGGGCTCTTTTCTGTGGGAGCACAATCCTGGTATCTAAAGGATTTAGAGAACAGACTCTGTTCTTCAAGTCTGAAACAGAAATTATGAGCTCAAGGAAAGATTTGGTAGGGATCCATTTTTGGTGAAAAGGCAGAGAATTTGAAGCTACAAATCCTGACTTCAGGTCAGCTTTCCATCCCTGCAGAACCAAAAAATTTTGGCCAAATGGAAATGACCAATGGAACATCAGCTGAGCATGAGATGGGTGTGGGTTGGACAGAGGAAGTGGGATTACTGAGGAAAACATGAAAGGCATTAACAGGTTAATGGGCAGGACTGTGGAGTGAAAATAGTAGATGTCTGGGAAAAGCTCCCTAAACAGTCTCTTGGATATTCGACTGTTTTCAAAGGGAAATGTTGGAAGCAGCTGCTCCTGGAGATATTTTCAACTTTGAGGAGGCCAAATGCTGTAGGACATGGTGCAGGGAATATAGGCATTAGCTGGAAGGGACAGCTCTTTTCTAAGTGTTATTTTTCTGCTCTGCCCCTCTCCCAGCAGCATTTTCTCCCTCCTCAGCTTTGAAAGCTGTGACACAGCAGACACCCCAGGGAGCAGAGGAACATCCCCAGGGAGATTCACCACCCTCCACATCCCTCAGGACTGGAATTTGCAGCATGCTGGGCCTCAGGATGGCACCTCTCCTGAGCTGGGACTTGGAGATTGCTGATGGATCTGCAACCTCTGCTCTCTGTTGTGGGAAAGGCCAGAAAAGCTGAAGACCAGGAACCATGGAATGGTTTGGTTTGGGAGGACCTTAAAACCTCTCCAGTTCCAACCCCCTGCCATGGGAAGGGACACCTTCCACTGCCCCAGGCTGCTCCAAGTCCTGTCCAGCCTGGGCTTTTACACTGCCAGGGATCCAGGGGCAGCCACAGCTTCTCTGGGCACCCTGTGCCAGGGCCTTCCCACGCTCACAGGGAAGAATTTCTGCCCAATATCTAACCCAAACTGACCCTCTGTCAGTTTAAAGCCATTCCCATTTGTCCTGTCCCTCCAGGCCATTGTTCAAAGTCTATCTTCAGCTCTCCTGGAGCCCCTTTAGGTACTGCAAGAAGCTCTAAGTTCTCCCTGGAGCCTTCTCTTCTCCAGCTTGAAGTCTCCAAGTCTCTCAGGCTGTTTTATAACAAAGGTTCTCCAGCCCTGTGATCAACCTGGTGGTTTCCTCTGGAGTTGTTCCAACGGGTCCCAGTCCTTCTTGTTCTGAGGTCCAAGAGCTGGATGCAGAAATATCTCTGAATCCTGATGGCAGTGTTAGAGAGAAAGGGAAACCTGGGAGCACAGAAAACATTTGCAAATCTTCACCTCTCCCTATGCACACTGACTGCACAACCAGTGCTGTGTCCAACACACACCACGTCAGCATCTCCTCTCAGGAGGAGGGCACAGGGTTTTGAACCCTGACTAACTGCCTGTGGCACGAAGAAGGAGCACTTTTATTTTCCTGGTGAGTTGACTGAGACACAGGGCACTGAACTCGTGTTCTGACACAGCTCCTCTCCAAATCTCAGCAACAAATGGGATCAGCAAACAGCTTAAAGGGACGTGGAGATTATCTAAACCCTCCCCTCTGCTCAAAACCAAGACCTTCTGTGCCTCTGTTATTCCCAGCTATTCCTAATATCGGTTGTTTATTGGTTTTAGAAGATCCAGTATTAAAAGCATCCAACTCATCTGCATTTTTCCCTTATTCCTGGATTTTAATTAAGTTAAATGAGCAGCAGGTGCATTTCCTCTCACTTCTGTATTTCTCTATTATTCTGAAGGATAGAAAAACCCGAGGAGAGACACACAGTTTCTTAATTGTCCAAAGATGCCACTGACAAATTGGTTAGTCTTTACTGACTCTCAGTTTCACTGCCGTGGGCTTTTTTTTTTTTTCCCTACAGAAGAAAAGGCCATGCCAGAGGAATATTTATGAGCCTGCACAATGGGGAAATGGCTTGTAAAAGTATCTACAGCAAAGCACAGCACAGACATGTCTATTTGCTAAGGAGCAGGACCAAGTTACCGAATCTGGGGAGCCACTGATGTATGCAGTAATAGAGTGAAATCAAGCTCCAGAATAAAATGTGCAGTCAGGCAGAGACCCAAATGAAATGCCATTGCGAGATACAAATGAAAAATTATCAAAGGATAAAATGAAACCCATCAAAACACAATGTCCTTCACTTTGTTGTTTTTATTCTAATTCAGAAACATTCGGGTTTCATCTCCAGCCAGGCCCTAAACAGAGGCAGACTTGCATGTTGTATTTCAGGCGTTCTTTCCTCGCTCTTTTGTTCTTCTATTTCTCTTTTTAATTCAATTTTTTTTAAGAGAATCCTGAGAAGGAAAAAAAAAAAATCTGTCTTTGTTTCTAATCTGAGCAGTTTGCCCTTTGCCTGCAGGCTCTGCCCTCACGCCCCAGCCCACATTGTGACCTTGCTCCCTGACCTCCCACATCCCCGTGGCTTTGCCTTGAGCATCCTGGTGTTAAATCCAGAGCCTGGGTTGGGACAAGGGGGTCTGTGGAAAAGAGATATCCAGGTTTTCTCTCCTTAGAGGACAATCCACCTGGTCCCTATTATCTCTTTCTCCTCCTCCCTCCATCACTACAATAGTTTAAAAGTGTAATTGCCCCGGTTTTAAACACTCACAAATGATTTCCCCCCTGCCGTGGATGCCAGCTGCATGGATCTTTGACTCGCTGAATGGTCAAGCTCTCTGCTCTAAGAAATCACCCCTGCATCCTCGAGGGGACTTACAGAGAGGAATGAAGTGGTTTTTACTCCATTCTGCAGTGATTAGGCTGAATCCTTTAGTGAAGCACAGATTTCCAGGTCTGGGCACCAGCCTCGTAGCACTGACAGACATTGCTGCTGCCTCCCTGGGGCCAGGAGAAGAAAATTGGCTGTGTTGTACTTACAGAGGAGGCAAATTATTTCCTAGAGGTGATTTAACTAATCAAGCACAGTCAGAAGGTACAGATGTCCTTTCCTCTGTCTGTGCATCACCGGGGATGCAGGCTGGGTGCAAGACATGCTTGAAGTGATGCCAAACAGCTCTGCTTGGGGTATTTTTCACAGGTATTTGGGTCTGTATTACAAATGTTAACTGCTGCACTTTCACATGCTGTTCCTGAGGATCATTCGCACCTGGAGGGTGCACCTTGAAACTCTGGTGTTGGTGAGCAGAACAGAGGGAGTTCAGAGATTTAGAGGGTAGATTTAGATTGGCTATCAAGAAGAAATTCTTCCCTGTAGGGTGGGGAGGCCCTGGCACAGGGTGCCCAGAGCAGCTGTGGCTGCCCCTGGATCCCTGGGAGTGTCCAAGGCCAGGCTGGACAGGGCTTGGAGCACCCTGGGATAGTGGAAGGTGTCCCTGCCCATGGCAGGGGTGGCACTGGGTGATTTTTAAGGTCCCTTCCAACCCAAACCAGTCTGTGATTCTCTGTTTCTGTGGTCTGGGGCAAAAGCCCCTCAGTTGTGGGGAGGTTTCCCAGCCTGAGTGCTGAGGAAAGCCCAAAAGTTCATGTCTATCAGACACAAGAAAGCATTAAAAGGATCTGATCAGCACATCTTGTTCCAACTCAGGCCAATCACACTCTAATTCACCACAGAAAAATCTCTGTTGAAATCCAGGCTTAGAATACGTGGAGTTATTTCCCATTAAGACTTTATCCTCAGGTCATTCAGAAACATCACCCCAGAAAGTTCCCAACAGCCAACCTCTCTTTAAACATGCTTCTTCAAATCTTATTTTTCCCTATTCGTTTCCTATCCCTTCTAGCTGAGGCATTCAGATATTCTGCTCTTTTTGACCACACGGATCATTTCAAGCACATATTATTGCGTTGCTATGGTTATATTAGGATTGCAGTTTCCCTTTGTATTTGATTCAAACATGAAATGAGTTCTTCCTACATAACCAGTTTTCTAATATAGAGATATCACAATTGTGGGGTTTTTTTCCTTTCTTTTTTTTTTCTTTTTTTTTTTTTTTTTTTTTTTTTTTTTTTTTTTTTTTTTTTAGCCAATATCAAGCATCATTTCAACATTTCAATGTAATGGAAGGGCTGATATGCCCCAGTCAATGCAAAATTCAATCCACCCTCAGAAGGAAATGTTGTAATCAGTTAAAATTTGACTGCATAACTTTTAGATGAGTAAAATTAGAGAAGATGGATGCTTGTTGAAGCACTGAAAACATGACATTTTCAAGAGAACACACTTTTGCAAGAGTACAGAGATGAATCGTGAATAGTCTTTGAAAAATGGGGACAAACTATTTAAACCCCTTTCATTTGGGTTGATTTCTTAATTAACACAAGTCCCAGCATCAGATTTGGGTGAAAGACTAATTTTTGCCAGAAATTCAAAATCCTGTCCCTTCCTGATAAGGTGAAAATATTCACAGAAAGCAGCTCTGAGACTCCTGCAAACTTTCTGGAACAAAGCTGAAGGAAAATGTGGATTGCTAAAGCAATTTTGAAGACCAAAGATTAATCTGAGAGGAAGATACTGATAAAAAGCACAAAACCCTTTAAGAGTTGGGGTTAAAATTAAGGATACAAGAGCAAATTTTAAGCATCTTTCTTGTACACCATCTTGGGAAGGGAAAGGAACACAGAAGAACCAGTACTCACAGCTGTTCCCATCCCAAAATTTTACTCATTGCCTCATCAGCATCCTTCCTCAGGGATAGGAGATGCAAGGATATCATCATATTCCATCTGCCTGCCTGGAGCTCATTACCCACCAGTTGCTGGGGTGGGATAGTCCCAGCACCAGCCTGAGCCCCCGAGCAGGGCTGCTCCATCCCAGGGTTTTTGGAGAGTGATCCCTGAGGCTCCTGGGGACTCCTCTTTGTGCTGGAGGGCAGGGAGGCCCTGGCACAGGGTGCCCAGAGAAGCTGTGGCTGCTCCTAGAAGTGCCCCAGGATAGGCTGGACAGGGCTTGGAGCTTCCTGGGATAGTGGAAGGTGTCCCTGCCCATGGCAGGGGGTGAAATAAGATGATCTTTAAGGTCCATTCCAACCCAAACCATTCCATTTTACCACGGTGACTGTGAAGTGCCAAACCCCAGCGCACCTTCTCTCCCATCATTCCAGCTCTGTGGTGTTCAGCACCACCATCTCCCATCCCAGCATCCCTCCAGGCCCTCTCGGGACCCGCCTGAGTTGTGGAGATTTAAAATAGAGGCAATCAGTGCAGAAGGCAGCGCCTCTTTATTCCTTCCCCTCCTCCTTCTCAGCCAGACTGACTGAACACCCAGCGCTATGCACGGGCTTCTCCTGCCCTCAGCTGGCTGCTCCCCGCAGTGCAAAGTGCTCGGTTTCCAAAATCCCAGCCACCTCGAAGTCAGGAAGAAGAGGAGAATTCGCCTCAGCATCATTCAAGCTCCGTTTGATGCCGCCCCTCTCTCCAAACTCGGTGAACAGAGACACAGCCAGAGCTGGGAGCATCAGAGCAGAGCAAAGCTGAGCTCTCCATGATGGTCTGTGTTAGCTCTTAATTCCAGGGTCACAGCTAGCAGGGAGAGCACTGGAAATGCAGGGAGAGCTCAGAAGGCAGAGGTCTGATTTGTAAAATGTTGATGATAAACAGGGAAAGAGGGATTTAGCCTTGATAAGGGGGTGGGGGTATGGGTTCCCAGAACACACGGTGCTAGACTGGGTGGGATCAACTCCTGGGTATGAGAAAGGGGAAGAAATTCCTTCCACAAAACAGGGTATTTAATGATGTGAGTTACTCTGGCATTGCAACCATAAAATCACAGAATATCCTGGGTTGGAGACCTACAGACATCATCCAGTGCAGCTCCTATAACAGACACCCCAACAATCCCACCCTGGGAGCATTGTCCAAACATTCCTGAAGCTCTGGCAGCCTTGGGAATGTGCTCATTCCCTGGGGAGCCTGGGCAGTGCCAGCACCCTCTGGGGGCTGAAACTTTTCCTGATATCCAAGCTAAACCTCCTCTGGCACAGCTCCAGCCATTCCCTCAGGTGGCATCTCTCAGATCGGGACTGAATTAACAGCAATTCTCTTATTTAATGTCACTATGATATCATGGGACTGAGAGGACATGGTGTACCCTCCTGGCTGCTTGTGGGTCCACAGGTAAATAATTAGTTTAATGATTAAAATGTGTCATAAAGATGGCTTTTTTTTTTTTTTTTTCAGAGCAGATTCCCCAGAAAATGGAAGGGTCTTTCAGGGGGTTTTGTTGTGTTGGTTTGTTTAGGAAATTTCCCAACTTATGTTTCTGCAATAAAGCCTTGCATGGGTTGTGTGGTGGAAGGAACACAATGAACTCAAAGAGTCAAAAATCCATAATTACAAAATTCAAACAAACTCCTCAGGGCTCATTTGTTTTCCTCACAGATCGCTGGGCAAGCCTTCCCCCCGTGCCTCAGTTTCCCTCACCTGTGAAATGAAGGTGTTGTGCTTCTCTTACAAGCACACTGGGGTAACCAGTGGAGGCCTGGCCTGGCTCTGCCATTTCTAAGGACTTTCATGCTTTCTGCAGGTGTGCAATGGCTAGAGACTCATCCCTGGCTAATTCCTCATTCCTGCAGAGAACTAATGCCTTGTCCTCCTACAAAGACCTCAGCTGGATTAAACAGCAGGGTCTGACAGAGAAGGGTCCCTGCACTCATCTGTGTTGTTTCTTCATCCCATCTCCCCCCACCAGGCACGTCTGCAAAGGAACAGGAATGTTGCTGTGTAAAAGGCAGCTGAGATCCCTCCCCACAGCTTCCCAATCCAGGATTGCCACCAAGGGGAGGAGGAGACAGTGTCCACCAGTACACGAGGAGCCAGGGGTTATAGGCAGGAGTGGCTGCCTCCATCTTTCCTACAGCTGTGTCCCTGCTCCCCCTGACAGCACCTCCTGCTCTTCTGGAGACCTCACAGCTGGAAGTGAAGGGAGAAAACAGGAAGATGTCCTTGGGGACAGCATGGCAAGAGAGGGGTGCTAAGGAGGGGAACAAAAGCTGTTCCACCTTGATAAGCAAAAACACTGCCTGGGGATTCCATGAGCATCTTCCTGCTGGGGACACAGCTGAATTTTCTCCAAACAAAGGCTCTTCAGGAGCATTTTCTACCCTGTGAGGGTGGTGAACCCCTGGCACAGGTTGCCCAGAGCAGCTGTGGCTGCCCCTGGATCCCTGGAAGTGTCCAAGGCAAGGCTGGACCGGGCTTCCAGATGGAGTTTTGAATCTTGGAACCAGATTCTTTAAGGTCCCATCCGACCCAAACTGTTCTGTGGTTGTTGGAGGTTTTTTCCATGTCTATTTTCAAGGGTACAACAGGACACAGCAAGGTAACAGCAAAGGCACAGGTTGCACAGAAGTTTCAATACCTTTGGGAAAAAAACAACAAAAACAAACCTGTGACATGAACAAGTTTCTTCACCACAGGCACCTGCTGACCTGTGATCTTGTTTTGCTTTGGGAAACTTCTTTGATGTTTTTGTTTGAGGTTTGTGAGGTTTTTGTATTGGATTTTGATTTGGTTCTGGTTTGACCAATGCTAATTCAGAGTGTTTCTTTCCTAGACTGACTTTGGGAATTCATTCACCTCGTGAATCCCCAGTGTCTCTGGCTGGAATGCAGAAGTGACCCAGGGAATGCCCCTCCAGAGTTTATCTTTCCCAGGGAATCTCCCAAACTTGGGAAAGCCTGTTAGAAAGGGATGTTTTGAGAATTCTACCACGCGAGGGCAGCCTCTTCCACCTTCCCGTGTTAAAAACCTTCCCAAACCCAGGATAAAAGACTCTTTAGTTTGTTTGAAGTCCCTTGATGATAATATTGCTGTGGTGACACCGGCAGCTGGCTGATTTTCAACGAGAGATGTACAAACGGTTGGACTTGATGATATTAAGGATGCTTTCCAACCTAAATTATTCTATTATTCTATGAAATATTGTTCTATTATATTTAAAAAAATAAAAATCATCACAGTTTTTCCAAAAAGGATGCCTGGAGCTACAGGAAAGTTGCTTAAGGACAGAGTTGAAAGTACTCCCACACCTCAAAGTGTGGTCACTGAAAGCACGGGGTTAAAACAGACGCAGTGACTGTAATGACTGATGAGTCCTGCGTGAGTAACACTGAGTTCCTGGCCAAGTCATCTCCAACAGGCACAAACCTCATTCTTCTGGCTCTTACATCAAGAGCCACCACGTACAGCAGATAAATAAAAGCTGATTTTTGCAACCCAGGGGCAGCAGCAGATTTATCAGCTGCTGTCTGATGGAGTCACTGCTGTGTGGGGAGAGAGCATCCCACCGAAGGCGTTGGATTACACACATATTTCACCCTGGGTTGTCTCCTCTTCTTGATTTGTGCACTCACAGCCCAGTGGAGGTAAAGGACCTGCTTTCCCAGAGCAGAGAGCAGCAGGAAGAGCCAGAGTGGTTTCTCCCAGTGGCTGCAGCACTGCTAAAGCACTGCTGAGTCCAAGCTGGCAGCCCTGGGAGTGGATGCCAGCCTTGCAGTCTGCACCTCTGGAGAGGAGGGCTAACAGTGGATATCATGAAGTGAACTTGTTTCTGTGATCACTCCTTAAGGACTGCTCCCAGATTTCTCCCTGGGGTGCCTTTAAGGAATTTTACGATGTGTTATGCTTAAAATCTGTGTATAGGATTAACATCTGGCAGAATTCTCCCTTCCCCTCTCCAGACAGAAATGGTGTTTTCCCATGGACTGGGAGCACTCAGCATCCTCCTGGGTTAACCACAACCCAAACACAGCAGATTGGCCAAAAAGACCAGAGCCCCAACCTGATGAACTATGACAGCATCACTTGACAGCCCGTGGAAACTGAATTTGTGCAGAAATTCAAGCCTTGAGCTTGATTCCCCAATGCCTCAGCTCTGCAGACTGTCCCAGCAAGTTAATCAGGAAGATTATCAATTTACACCCACTTTGCTTGAACATGAGCAATTGACTATCAGAGCAGGAGTGAATTTGGCACCAGCCTTAACATATTAAGCAAATTAAGAGCTGGGATAAAAATCATTATATCTGACAGAGCAATTTGTGCATCAGAAGATGGTGTGCTTTTAATTCGTTGACAAGAAGGAGGGGGGAAGGGGGGAGCATCCATTCTCTGCAAACCCAAAGATAACTGGGTGTGGTTTATTCTGGTGCCAACCCTTCCAAAAAAAGAAATGAGTGATCAGGCAACTGGCACAACAAGATAAACGTGTAAAAGAAAAATTGGCCGTTTATTGCAGAGAAATTTGTCCTCTTATCCTGGCACCATGCTGAGGGAAAATGTGGGATGGAATAAAAGCAGGTTAACTCAGGACACCTCAGGGAAGGTTTGTTCAGGATGAAAGATGAGCTGTGAAAACCTCTCCTACCTGACACCCTCATGGCTCAAGAGAGGGGACCAGGGCATGGAGAGACTTCCAGGGTGGCAGTAAAGGCTGGGTGATGGAAAGCTGAATACTGGCGCTCCCTTTGATCCAGTCTGGGACCTCAGATGAGAGAGATGACACCTTGATTTCCACCTTACCCACCCTTCATCTCTGTTGGGGGACGTTTATCAGCCTGAGATCACAGAATTCTAGAATCACAGAATGGTTTGGGTTGGAAGAGACCTTAAAGATCACCCAGTGCCACCCCTGCCAAGGACAGGGACACTTTCCACTGTCCCACGGTGCTCCAAGCCCTATCCAGCCTGGCCTGGGACACTTCCAGGATCCAGGGGCAGCCACAGCTTCTCTGGGCACCCTGTGCCAGACCCTCACCACCCTCACAGGGAAGAATTTTTTCCCAATATCTAATCTAAATCTCCTGTTTGAAAATGTTCCCCCTTGTCCTATCACTACCTGCCTGTGCAAAATCAATCTACCTCTTTTCACAAGCCTCCTTTAAGTACAGGAAGGCCACACTGAGATCTCCTCAAAACCCTCTCTCTTCTCCATGCTCAACAATCCTGCTTTTCTCAACATGTCAAGATAAACATCACACCTTTGTTTATATTTTAAAAAAATTCTACTTAAGAAAAATTTTCTACTTAAGAGAAAGCACTCGTGTTCACAGGTGTTGCATGATATTGAATGGGTCCTGCAAGTTAGGATAGAGCAGGTAAATTTGGAGCTAGGGAAATAGGAAATAGTGGAAAAAATAGAGAAAAAAAATAGGGATTTTTTTTTTCCCTACAAATAGGGAAAAAAAAGCAAATTGATGGTTATCACCATTGTGAAGGACATGGAGGACAATTCATCAGCCTGCCCAGCAGAGCAGCTTCTAGATATCTGTATTCTTCTGCCCTTTTTTTTATGATGTCCCTTCAAGTTTGAGACCTTCACTGCTTTGAACCCACAGTGCCATGATAGGAAATTTCCATGAGGGTCAATGCAGAAGTGTCCTCTGACAAAGAGGGCACAGGATTCTGCTGTAGCTACCCTTTTGATTTAGGGGATAAAAATAACCCAAAGCTTCTTTAGGGGTTAATGGTCCTTCTGCAGGGGTGGCAAGCAGCACGAGGGCTTTAAGGAAAGGTTTTTATAGAATTTTTTAGGTTTTTATAAGGAAGGATTTTTATAGAATCACAGAATGTTTTGGGTTGGAAAGGACCAAAAGTTCATCCAGTCACACCCCCTGCCATGGGCAGGGACACCTCCCACAGTTCCAGGGTGCTCCAAGCCTCATCCAACCTTGAACATTTCCAGGGAAGGGAATACGCAACTTCTCTGGGCACCAAGCAGCCCAAGATTTCTATTTTCCTTCATCTCCTGACACCAAAGGAGAGTTTGTTCATTTTTCTGCTTGTATAGCCAACATCCTTCTCTTCCCCAAACTGGCTCCTTGGCCAGGTGAAGGCTGTGAGCAGAAGGCCTCTGGAGCTGTACTGCTCTAGAAAGCATCTAAAACCCCTTCAAATTATCTCAAAGACAGATTGAAGCCACACAGGCCTCAAGAGAGATCTCCTTTAGGAGAAGCTGGCTCACACTCGATGCCAAAGGAGGTGGCAAATGAAGAAAAAAAGCTGTAACTCAGTAAACTCATAAATCACCAAAGTCCTAAAAGAGAAGGAAAAAAAATTAAAAAGGGCAAGAACCCAACATGCCTTTTTGGTTTGCAGATAAGCACAAAGTTTGGCAGGAAGGAGATTAGGGCTTTTTCCAGTGCACCTCACGGTCGATAATTCCCACAGCAACAGAGCTCCAGGCTGCAAACAGCCCTGCAG
The DNA here is from genome assembly GCA_032173965.1 of Sitta carolinensis. Lineage (NCBI taxonomy): Eukaryota > Metazoa > Chordata > Aves > Passeriformes > Sittidae > Sitta > Sitta carolinensis. Next base: position 2,050,059 of record JAVUNC010000005.1, read on the forward strand.
AAAATGGGGGAGAGCAGAGGGGCAGGGCAGGGGACAGCTCAGCTCCAACTCTGCTGACACCAAGGCAAGGTCCTGACTGTGCCTCTCCACACACCTTCCTCTGGAGAAGTGTTTTTGCTGTCCTTGTTAATTCAGAGCTTTTTGGAAGCACCCTGATTCCTGGGAAACTCCAGCCTGACTCTGTCAAGAGTCTATCAGCCTGACTCTATCAGCTCCTGCCAGCAGCCAAGGGTCGTTATGATTAATGACTGTAGAAAACTGTCAATGGCAGACACAAAGAATTAAGCTGTCACCAACATTTAAAAATCAACGTTAGGCCATGGGAAGGATGGGGGAAGAAGAGACGGTTGTATGATATCTGCAACTTCTCACTCTCTCCACAGTTCCTCCTGGGGTGGCCTAAATCCATCCTGAAAATATATTTTTTTTTTAAATCTTTAAAAATAATAATTTTAATTCCAGAAGTATTTTATAAATAATTTAAATTATTAACTTTCTGAGTCATGCTTCGTGTCACCAGCGATCCCTAGAGTCCTGCCAGACACCAAAAGGCCACTCAAAGGATGCAGGTCTCCCATGGTCTGGTGCCACGTCTGCCACTCCTGTGTGGACACTGAAGGTGCTCTGGGACATCTCCAGTGGCAGCAGTTGTGTTCAGCTTGGTCAAGTCCCTGCAGTTCTTCCTGGGACAGAAACACCGAAGAACCAAGTGGGGGACAATAAATTTCACCCAGGTACCAACTGATAGGATGAGAGGAAAGGGCCTCAAGTTGCACCAGGGAAGGTGCAGGGAAGGAAGTGGTGGTGTCACTATCCCTGGAAGTATTACAAAACCATGTGGATGGGGCACTTGAGGACATGGTTTAGTGGTGAACCTGGTGGTGGTGCTGTGTGGATGGTTGGACTTGATGATCTTAGAGATCTTTTCCAACCTAAATGATTCTATGAAATGGAAAGGGCCAGGGATGGTGGATACACACAGCAATAAATTCAAGCAGAGTTGCTTGGAAGGAGATCCAGAGCAAAGACTCTCCCTGCTCCATGGAGCATCTTCCCACTGCCCACCACGACTGAGCCTGGGGATGCAGGAGGCTGAGGGAGAAGTAGCAAAAATTCCCTAAAATCAAGCATCTCTCTCCAGACTGTGAGCTCAGGGCTGGGGGAGGGAAAACACCTTGTGACTCCAAGGAACATCTCAACCTGTAAATCAAAGGTGAGAAGTTCGGCTGGAATTGCAGAAGTTCCTCAAGAAGGTGTTTCTCCCACCTCTGCAGCTCTCTGTGCCCCCACTCCCTGAGTGAACACAGGAGGATGGACCCTGCAAACCCCTCCTGTCCATTCCTACATGCCCTGGCCATGGGGGGATCCCCACCCCTCCAGCCCAGTGGCCCAAGGAAGCTCCATTCCACCCTTCCTCACAGCCCTGACTTCCACAAGTGACAGAGGAGGCAGAGGCAGGGACTCCCCTTCCTCACGGGGGGTATTTTCTTATCAGGAGCTGATTAGATTTGGGCAGAGCGCTGCTTCCCACAGCATTCCTTGCAGGAATTCCTTGCAGGAGGGAGCGGCGTGGTGCAGCCAGGAAGGAGTGGTGGCCCTGGTGACAGGGACAGGCTGTGGGATGTCGGGTCAGCCCCAGCCCTCCTCGGGGCACAGATGGCTCCGTGCCGTCATCTGACCTCATTGTTTAATCGGACCTGATCCGGTGCTCTAATCTAACGTCCAGTTTAATCACCGCTGCGAGGCCGGGATTGTTTCCCTGGGCTCCACCCTGAGTTCCTTCCCTCCGAGGGCACACGCACAGCCCGGATCCATCGTCCATCGGCGGGGACACCCTGGGCTGACTCCTGGGAGTCTGAGGGTGCCTCCCAGCTCGTGTGGAGGAGTGCAGCCAGCACGGCAATAAAAGGATATTTCCATTCCATGAGGTCAGCAGAAGTTTCTCCTATGGCTGCTACAGGTCCCGAGGGTTCCAAAGACCCTTGGCAATTTTTGATCAGGGTTTTCATAGTGCTTGGGGGCTCCTAGAAAAGGTCTGCCTGATCACAAGGTTGTAATTATAGAATCACAGAATGATTTGGGTTGGAAGGGACCTTAAAGCTTATCCTGATGTGGCAGGGACACCTCCCACTATCTGAGGTTGCTCCAATCCCTGTCCAACCTGGCCTTGGACATTTCCAGGGATCCAGGGGCAGCCACAGCTTTTCCAGGTTTGCATCATGACTCTGCATGACCTTGGTCAAGCCCTGGTGGCAGCACCTACACTTTTCCCAGACTCCTGCTCTGCTTTGTGTCCTGGTCCTGCTTTGGCTGTCAGTTCACACAAACCCATCCAGATGTGATTCCCAGCCCATCTTGGGACGTAGCAGGGAGAACCCCAGGGCAGCTGCAGTGGTTTCCAGATGTCTGTTTGCACATTAAGACATCCTCACCTCAGCTCTCTCTTTGAAAGTCTCAGCCCAGCCTCTCCAGGCCGAAATCCATGGGTAGTGCAGCAAAAAAAAAGCACAAAATGCAGCTGAACAGGGCTGCAGACACCAATGAGTCCCAAATTTGTTCACTCAAACCAGGTCTCAGCCAGATGTGGGACTGGTGATGGCGCTGCCTGTACCCAGGAAAGGACTGCCACACACCCCCTCCCTCCAGCCAGAAAGGGTTTATTGCACACATCCCCCCTGCCCGCAGCCCCAGAGGGTGGGAAGGGGCCTGGAAAGGTCACGCAGTCCCTGACATGCCCCCGGGCAGGCTCAGCTCTCCTCTGGCCCCGCTGACAGATGTTTGTGTAACCTGTAAAGGAAGGCCACGTCCTGCCCCCAGCCTCCTCCGCCTCTCTCCGGGGTAAATCCGAGGATTTTCCCACGCTGTCCGAATCACGCTGCATCCCCCCGAGCTGCAGAGAGCCCCTCTCTCTCAGCTGCAGCTCTTTTCCCAGACTGAACAAGTAGAAACTATTTGCTGACACCTTTGCGGCGTGGAAAAAAAGGAAAAAAAATCCATCCCAGGCTGCCTTTGCCTACATCAACACAGACCCCTAATTCCCAGCCCTGTCAGCATCTGGGAGAGGCTGTGCCTCTGCCAGGACCTGTCTGGCAGCAGAAGTGCTCCCAGCTCTTGCTGTCTCACAGCACAGAGGGAGATTCCCTGCAATCTCATGGTAAGAAGGGAGAATTAAAACTGCTTTTCTGTCCCTACCGCTGGCTATTCTGGGATGATTCTTGCTCAGGTTCTGTTCTGCATATTTTATCCCCCTGTGGTCTCCCAGGATCTTCTGTTTCAATGAATTTTGCCCCCACCTCTCTCTGCAGGCCCTTGTGAAAGGGCACTGACAGCTCTCCTCTGTGCCTCTGCAGGGAAGAGCCCTCAGGGGAAGGTGGGTTTTGCACGGGGAAGTGCAAACACCTCGGAGTTCTCCATCCTCTCCCCTTCCATCATGGATAATTTTTCCTGTAAGATTAAAGAAACTGGCAGGTGGAAAGCAAATATCTATGCCCAGACTGGTGGTAAAACTTCTGTCCAAGGTTAGAGATGACCCTTTGGTATCTTGGCATTGATCACCATGTGCTGCTCACGGGCAGCATCTCCTCTTCCCCCTCTTTAAGTTTTGTCACTTCCTGTTGTAAAGACACTGCTGAAACCCTGCCCAAGACATTTATTTGCCTTCTGACAGGGAAGTTGTCCTATTTTGCCATTTTTCTCTGCAGTCGAGTGTGCTACAATTTCAGTGTAATTCCAGGAACTCCAAGAAACACCATTACTGCAGCAGCTGGGGCTTTACATCCAAAACACACATGTGATCAAATTGAAAGGCTTAGCAACACCAATTCTTCTATTTCCTCTGGTATTACATCGACTTTCTCGCTGAAACAATTTTCACTGCAATATCCTACCACTGAAACTGCTCCCAGATGCCTGAGCTTAGGCTGCAAATTTGGCTCTGAAGTCAGGTTTTGCAAAATGCTCCTGGTGATTTTCTACAGAGGCTGGAAATCCTGGAGGGAATTATTTTTTTCTTTTTCTGTGTCAAGTTCACTTTACTTGATTTGGTAGGCTGAAAAGCAAAAACTACATCTCTCAGCAGCCCTATTTAAATGTTATTTAAATGTGCTGTCACATTGGCCTCAGAACTGCTTGAGAAATACTTGCTCATCTCCCCCTTGGAAAGCTGTAGCTTCCAGGGATTGCAGACAGGAGGATGATTTCTTGGTGCAATGCACCAAAGGATTTAAATGTTATGTGCTCTTTTAGTTCTGAGGCACCTCTTAATTAAGAACTGATTAAAGTTTGGGGATTATTTTGTAACATAATCACTGTTTTGCAGGGGCTGGTGCTCTGCCAGGGCTGGCTGTGTGGGTTACACCCTGGGCATTCAGGGATCTCAGGCATCTGGGGCCAGGTTCTTTTAAAGGTAGATGTATTTTAGTTGCAGAAAGGGTTATATACCACTTCATCTCTCAGCCCTGTGGCACAGTTTGTACCCCAGATGTGGCAGGAAAGGAACAGTTTGTGTCCCAGATGTGTCAGGAAAGCTGCAAGCTGTGCTTATTTAAATCAGAGAATTATGGAGCAGTTTGGGTTGGAAGGGACCTTCCAAAGCCCTCTAGTCCAAACCCCTGCAGTGGGCAGGGACATCTCCCACTAGACCAGGTAGGTCCAAGCCCTGTCCCGTCTGTCCATAAATCTTTCCAGTTATGGGGCATCCACCACATTTCTGGGCAACTCATGCCGGTGTTTTACCATTTTCATTGTAAAGAATTTCTTATTTTTATATAAATGGAACCTCTTTTAGTTTAAAACCATTGCTCCTTGCCTAATCAGTACAGGCCCTGCTAAAAGGTCTGTTCTCTCACTTATAGGGCCCTTTAGGCCCTGGAAGGGGCTCTTGGGTTTACCTGGTGAAGACCCCCAGCTCTCCCAGCCTGGCTCCAGAGCTGAGGGCTCCAGCCCTGGAGCAGTTCCATGGCCTCCTTTGGTCTCACTCCAGCACCTCCACATCCTTCTGCTGTCAGGAACCCCAGAGCTCTGCAGGGGGGGTCTCACCTGAGCAGAGCAGAGGAGATAATTCCCCTCCCTGGACCTGCTGCCAGGTGTGATGCAGGCCTGGACACGCTGTTCCCAGGGTGGAATGAGCAAACCCAGCCCTGCTCCCAGAAACCACAGGAACAACTCCCTGCTTTCCCAGCCTTCTCCAGTCGGATTCCAGGTCAGCCTGTTCCCCACACCTGGGATGGACAACAGCCACAGGGCTCCTTCTCCTCCCTCTGAGCCTCCTTCGTGGCCTCAAATCATCTCCTAACCCGCAGCACAGTTTTTCTCTGCTCCTCTCATGGTATCTGCTCTCCCATCGTGGTGTTTACACTCTTCAAAGAACCGAAATCCGTTATCCTATCTTCGCCTTAGTCACAATTTGGCCAGGACTTACACATTTCTTGCTCCTTTTATTTTCTAATCTGCCCTCTCAGGTCTGTCCTGTCAGGAGGCTGCTCTCACAGGCTGCTTGGGTTTCTCTGTTTATCTTGGAGCAGGAACAGCGTAGATTTTGCAAAGCTAGCTGTGAAGCAAGAGGCTTTCACACTCAACGAGCTCACGGGTGGCAAAGTGCCATGGGACAGCTGTGGAATGAAAAGGGATTAGAGGAGCTAAGTGGATGCCCCTGGGACATCACCCTTAAGTCCCTTCTCCAGCAGAGGGACTGATGTGGGCTGTGCTGTCCCACCCTGACACAACTTGGCCCGCAGGATCAGAGCAGGGATCTTGGCAAGAAACTCCTGTGAAAACTTCATGAAAATCTCATTGTGGGGCTGAAACGGGAGGGCAGTGTCTGCCCTGCAGACCCCGGGCTGCAGGATCAGCTTGGGCCTGAGAAATGTGTCTTTTGCTGAGGCTTTCCTGTGCCTTTTCCTGAGCCTGGTATCAGCTGATGGGGTGCTTTAGTCTCACCCCTTCTCAGTCAGATGTGGGATCTGTCAGAGGAAGAGGTTATCAGGATGATTCCAGGACTGGAGCACCTCTCCTGTGGAGACAGAATGAGGAAGGTGGGGTTGTTCTGCCCAGAGAAGAAAAGGGTAGAAGGAGATTTTATTGTGGATTTCCAGTACTTGAAAGGAGTTTATTAAAGAGGTGAAGAGGGACTTTTACAGAGCAGATAGTGATAGCACGAGGGGGAACAATTTTAAACTAAAAGAGGAGAAATTCAGATGTTAGGAAAAGATTCTTCTCTCAGAGGGTGGTGAGGCCCTGGAACAGGTTGCCCAGAGCAGCTGTGGCTGCCCCTGGATCCCTGGAAGTGTCCAAGGCCAGGTTGGACAGGGTTTGGAACAACCTGGGATAGGGGGAAGTGTCCCTGCCCATGGCAGGGTGGGTTGATTTTTAGGTTCTTTCCAACTCAAATAGTTCCATGATTCCATGATGTCAACGTGCAAACAGGCTGGAAGTCACAGCTCACCTCAGCTGGGTCTGGCTGGTAGGGATTTTGGAGGAAAAGACAAGCAGTTACAGCAGGAGAGAAGGAGGGAATCAGCTCTGCAAGGCCCCCACTCCATGTGTGAGAGATCACAGAATCATGGAATCATTTAGGTTGGAAACACCCCCCAAGATCCCTGAGTCCAGCCATTAACACAGCACTGCCAAGTCACCACTAAACCACATCCCTAAGCACCACATGTCCCAGATTTTGGCAGGTCTGATCATCGACTGATGGGAATAACATGGGAAAAAAGGCTCTTCCCATTTTAAGATAAGGGTAACTCAAACCCCAGTGGAGTTAATGGAATAAAACTTCTGCCAGAAAGCACTGAACCATCACAGCCCTTGGGGCTTGGATTAAAGTTTTAGGCTGCCTGTGACATTATTAGTGCTTTCTGTCCGTGCAAACTGAAACCTCTCACTGTTCACAGGAAACTCCCTCAGGTTTGGAATGGATGGGAAGGTGAAATGAGAGCCAATGGTGTGTGGAGGTGCCCTCTCCTGCCCTGCAGAGACTTCTGGTGGCACCAGCACTGGCCACAGGCTGTGCAGCCTTGGTGTGGTTGTGCCATTCTGACAGGACACCAAGAGTGGGAAAAAATAGCATAGAGCTGGGCTGAGGGAGGTTTGGGCTGGATATCAGGAAAGATTCTTCCCCCAGAGGGTGGTGGCTCTCCAGGAGTGGGCATGGCCCCAGGGCTGCCAGAGCTCCAGGAGCCCTTGGACACCCAGGGATGCACAGGGTGGGATGGTTGGGGTGTCTGTGCAGGGCCAGGAGCTGCACTGATGAAGCTTGGGGGTCCATTCCAGCTCAGGATATTCTGTGATTCTATAAAACATCATTCCTGTAGGCATTATTTGTGTCCTAATCCTTGCAAAAATAAAGGCAGGCAGGAGAGCAATGTGATCCCAAGGGAAGAGCCAGCACAGGGTCATGGGATACCAGAAATCCCTCTCTTGGCTCACCACAGGCTCTTGTTGAGACTTTGGCCAGCTCAACTGCTCTTTTTCGTTTTTCCCCCGCTTCCTTTTGTGTTGTTGCATTGGAAGCTCATGGGAGGGTTTCTCTGTGGGCATGTGTGGGTGCCCACTTGTGTGTGCAACACTCTGAGGTCTCTCAGTACAAAGGCAACATAAATTATATCGTGTCAAATTCTTGGAGTGCTGGTATTGGCAGTTTCCTCCCTCAGAGACTTTGCAAAATAGCTACCTGTGAAATTAAATTAAACATTTCTTCTCCTGGGGTTTAAACAATACACTCCCTCCAAGTTGGGCTAAGGATTTCTTTGTGCTGTATTACTTTATAGATTAATACAGTGCAGAAAATTAATTACCTTTCATTCGCTAAGACATTTTTTTTCCCCTTGCAGATTTTAGATTTTCAATTTGCAAAGGAAACTGAGGGGGGACTGCAGGCAATCCCACGTATGTGAGGAATGCAACCTTAAGATCTGGTTCCTGGTACCTGCTCTGCTCTGCTCCTGGGATCTGCTCTGTCTCCCCCAGCTGATAAGAGCACTGCTGGGTCTGCCTGCCACGCTCATTCCATTACTCCTGACACTGTCTTTTGTCTCTGGTGGGCTCTGGACAGGCACAAATCAAAGCTGTCACATCCCACAGAGTCCTGGTTTGGCCTGCAGTGCAGAGATCTCTGAACTCTGCCTTGTGCAGCCATTTATTACAGGCAGAAAATGTGCAGGGTAGAAATTTGGATGCCTTTTTTTCCCCCAGCCTCAAACACTGATCTCGAAGGGTGAGGTTTTGCAGCACTGGATCGACCAGAGCTCTTTTGGTGGTCCAGGGAGCACAGCTGGGAGGGGAAGAGCAAAGCACCACTAAGATCTTATCATAGCAGGGATTTGAAGGGCAGTAAAACATTTGTGAACACCCTTTTTGTCTTCCAGATCATCAGGTAGAGACCCCAAAGGAGTGTGTGCATGTGCTCACACATACAGATGCACAAATTCCCCAAATTTCCCCTTCAGGGATAAATAAAAATCCCTCTATCTCACTTTGACAGGAATTTTTTTGTTTGTTTCTACTCTTGCTCCTGTAACTTGAAATCCTTTCAGGAGCAGCTTGATGTCCACTGCCACCACAACACCCCTGTCCATGAATCCTCTGACCAAGGAAGATTCCAGAGCAGGCAGAAGGCAGCCCAGCTGGCAATCTGGCCAGGGATGGATTTGGCCAGCACAGGTACCCCCAGGTTCCAGAGGTCACCCAGCCACTGCCAATGTTTTCTGTGCAGAGCTGGCTCAGGGAGGACCTTTCTGAAGTGCAGAGGGCAGCAGTTTTATCTGCTGCAGCTGGCTATCTTTAGACAATTCTAATAAATCAGTGGGATTAAAAACATTCCAGCCTCCTCCGAGGTGTTTAACCCCGCCAGGCTGGGTGATGAGGAGGAGAGCTTTTGAAAACTGATTGCATTAAAAAGGGAGATCTGGAGGAGTTTGTGGTTATATCCTCTTGAGCAAATGCTAAAGGGATGGTGCCAGCTTCCAAACCATCCTCTGGGGTTACTCACGCTCGTGTCAGCCCTGATAAAGGTGCCAGAAGCCCATGCAGAGAAGGAAACCTCTGGATCTGTCCTGCCCTGGCTCCATGGCACATTATCTGCACAGTGGCAGAGACCTCCCTGTCGTCTATTAGATGGTGTGAATCATCTCCACAGTTCTCCTCCAGGAGACAAGACATCTGGTCCTTGATTTTGGCAGTTTGGGAAGTTTGTCTGGGCATCTGGAGAGGAAGGAGAACCTGAACCTCTGGTGAGCAAAGCAGAGGCAGAAGCTGTCCCAGAGGTGGCCTCTGACACCCATCCAGGGAAGTCCCAGATTGTCCAGCTCTTGTCCTTCTGCAGCCCTGACAGGTCAAACAGGGCTCTGAACAACCTGATGTGGCGGAAGATGTCCTTTCTCCTTGCAGGAGGTTGGAATAAGTGACATTTAAGAGTCCCTTGTAACACAAACCATTCCATGACTCTACAACTCTGTGACCCAGAGAGCCCTGCACAGCGTGGCAGCACATTTCTGCAAAACGACCTGCAAGGAAAAATCCACATTAATCTGAGCACATTTCTGCAAAACGACCTGCAAGGAAAAATCCACATTAATCTGAGCACATTTCTGCAAAACGACCTGCAAGGAAAAATCCACATTAATCTGAGCACATTTCTGCAAAATGACCTGCAAGGAAAAATCCACATTAATCTGAGCACGTTTCTGCAAAACGACCTGCAAGGAAAAATCCACATTAATCTGAGCACATTTCTGCAAAATGACCTGCAAGGAAAAATCCACATTAATCTGAGCACGTTTCTGCAAAACGACCTGCAAGGAAAAATCCACATTAATCTGAGCACATTTCTGCAAAACGACCTGCAAAGAAAAATCCACATTAATTGCCTTTGCAGGGACAGTCTCCAAGCCTCACAAGTCCAAGCCTTTACATCGAGTAGACCATGACAGAGGTCCTGAGCTCAGCATTCCACACTGCTCCCCAGGAATGCTGTCCCTGGAGTGACTCTCTGCCATCAGGGGGTTTGCACGCTGGTTCCACACTGAGGACCTCCACAAACCATGACCCCGAGCTTGCCTGCCCATCATCAGCATTATCTAATCATCCTTTGAGATTTTTCCCTCAGGAAATGTGCTTCCCTTCCCAGCAAAGCCTGTTCCACTGACAGAGATGGAGCACTGGTGGATTGAGAGGTGCAGGGGGGCTACAGAGACCTCTCACCTTCCTTCTTGGGTCTGCCTGGGGAAAAGCTGCTCAGTGCAGCTCCTTTTCCACAGGGGAAAGTCCAGATATTTCTGAAACAATTGAATGCTGAAAACTCACCAGTGTTTTATGCTCAGAATAGTCAGCGTATAAAATAAGTAAAACTTTGACTTCAGTGGGTTTACAACCTAATGTTACTTTTGCTTCAATATCCTTTTTCCTAGAAATTCTCAGTTCTTTACAGACAAAACCCAGGAATCTCATACAGCAGTCACAGTGGCTGAGAATGAACAATAAACACTAACAAAGCACGATAAAATTTACTGAAAACATGGGATTGCTACCTCATTTCTCCCTTTCCCAGCTCTCAGGAAACATCACCTGAAGTTCCTGACCTGTAGCTATCCAGTGGTGTGCAGCAGGTTTGCCTCTGTTTGCCCCAATAAGCAACACCAGGTGCTTTTTTTCATGAGCTCAGGGTACATTTGGAATTTAAAATACAGCCCAAACATTGCCTCTGCAGCAGCCCTGTGCTGGTATTTTCCAATTAGCTGTGGAAGTGGGTACAGCCTTGAAGGGATGACATTCCCTGTTGCTGCTCTCATACAGACAGGGCCCTAAGCTCTGGAGAGCTGCAACACCACAGTCACTAAGGCAGAAGAGAATAAGAAGAGCTTACATAAACTTAAAAGGGAGAAAGAATTTCACCTCCCAGCTTTATCTGTGTGTTCTTACTGCCCATTGCCCCTGGCTCATGCTCAGCTGTTGATCACTCTATGAGGGTGGCCAGATCCAACCCTTGGTTTGGGTGCTCCCTCCAAGTTTGGTAAATGCCAAAGGTGAGGTGGCAGCCACCTCTGGGAATGCAGAACTGCCAGAAACACACCTCTGTGTGTAACAAACTGCTGCCAGATCCAACAAATATTAGCACCACGTAAACCCTGACTGTGAGCAGGGGCCGAGCGTCGCTTTCCCTCGTGGATCTCCAACTCAGATGAGTCCTCAACAAGGAGCCCAATGTGATTTCTATTGTAAAAGAAGCTTACATCCCAATTAAGTGAAGGAATGAGAAAAAACAGCTGCCTTCCTGAAAAGAGACCCTCCTTACAAATCTCGTGTTAACAGGAGGAGCAGGAAGATGCTGACAGCTGCATGGAATCACTATAATTAACAAAGGGAAAAAAAGAAAACTTTCCAGCAAGCAGAGAGCTGTGGGCGTCCTGCAGTGGGGAAAGGTTAATTCCAGCCTCATCTCCCAGCTGGCTCCATGAGGACAGAGGTTAAAGATGAAGCTGTAACATACACATGCCAACACAGCTCAGATCTCTGCCGAGCAGTCACCCTCCCGGAGGCTGCCCTGAAAAAACCACTTCCCTCCTGTTTGGTGAAGAGAATCCCCCTCCCAGCACGTTTTAGTAGAGTTAAAAAATAAGAGTTATTAAATATGAATGCTTAAGAGGCTGTGTCTCCAATTGAGACGTCTGGTCTCAGGCTGTAGAAGACAAGTATTGAAAAGAGAGATCCCTTGGGGGCTCCCAGTGGGACAAACTTCTGAAAATAACTGGAAGCTGGAAAATATCTGGAGGGGGATATTGCATGTGCTTGCCCTGCTTGGAGCTCTCCCCTGGGGTCTGTTTGCAGCCTCACTTTTGTTGCCTCTCCTGTTACAGAGAGGGTCAGCCTGTCCGAGCAAAGCCAAACACACCTCTCTAAGAGGAGAAAAAACTAAAGGGAGATAGGGAAAAAAAAAAAAAATAATTTAAAGGCCAGGAGCTGGTAGACTGCCAAATGGTGCTCTGGGGAGAGTCCTGGCTGGACAAGGGAACAGAAACTGTCCCTGCTGCCTCTCTCCCAGCCTGGTTGGCTCCCTTGCCAAGGCTGTCCATAAGGAGGTCCTGTTGTTCACTGAAGCCTTGGAAGAGGAAGGTATAAATACAAAGATGAAGGAAAAGAGCAACCAGGACCTCACCAAGAAGCTGTGGAAGGGTGGCTGCTCGTTTCTGCACTGCACACACAATGCTGCAAACCCTCTGTGGCAGCACTCCCATGCCCTGCAGGAACATTTATCCCAGGATGAGCATCCTCTGGGTTGTTCTCTGGCTGGCTGTGGTGAGTACAGATAGGTGATGGAATAGAGCTGGGATTTCACTTACAGCTCAGTGGTAACTAATACAGGCCGTCATGGAATTGTGGGGTGGTTAGATTGGGAGGGACCTAAAGAACATCCACACCTTCCACTAGCCCAGGCTGCTCCAAACCCTGTCCAGCCTGGCCTTGGGCACTGCCAGGGATCCAGGGACAGCCACAGCTTCCCTGAGGCCTGCCCACCCTCACAGGGAAGAATTCCTTCCTAATATATCATCTAAATCTCTCTTCTTTTAGTTTAAAAATGTTCCCATTCTTCCTATCACTATCTCTCTCTGTAAAAAACCACTCTCCCTCTTTTTTTACAGCCCTCTTTAAGTACTGGAAGGCTGGAATGGTTTTACTCCCTGGCTGTGAGGGTGACCTCAAAACCATTTTGGAAAGATGCATCACTCTCCTCTATTTTGGCAGCAATTCCTTCTCTCAGCCCCTGTCCTCAACTTTGCTCCTCAAAAGCTTTGTGCCTCAGCAGAACCTCAGGATCTACTTGACCCTATATTTTCTCCAGGCAATTCTTACTGGACTTGCCTTCCTGCCACACTCCAGCATGCCAGAAGACTGGAGTGTTAAAAAGTGATATATTGAAGCAGCATTGCTCATTCTCAGGTATCAGAAAGTCTCTGCTGCTCTCTAGGAAATCAGAAAGCTTTCCTTGAAATGACTGGAAGGAAAACAAATGAAGCATCCCTTACACTTGTGTTTCCATGAGTTTAACTGGTGCTGGGTTGTCCATAAGCAAATCCCATTCTCATCCCCTGCAGAAGTGTTTTTACCTGGAAAATCAAACGATTCCCTCACTACCAATCCCAAGCAGTGCAATTTAAGTTTAGAGCTGGAAAATGGGAATGTGGGATATAAAAACATGGATAGTCTGAGAGAAGTGTGTAAGCTACAGAGCAAAGTGAGGAGGAGATTAACTAAATCCTTGGAAGACTGCAGAGCAACATAAATCCTACCCCCTTTTACCTGAAATGTGATTCCCTGCATGGGGGGTCTGGGTGACCTTTACCTCTGAAGGTTTCCTGTTGGCATCCAACCTCCTGTACTTTGAGCTTTGCACAGCACAAGTCAGGAATGGGGTTTAAGTTCCTTCGAAAATTTTGTGGAAAACAAACCAAATGTTTTGAGTGGATGCTTTTTCAAGTGACCAAATTTTTGTTTGTTTCGTGGGTGGAAGTGTTTTCTTATAGTGGCTTTACCGAGTGTGTTTGTTTGCTTGTTTGTTTTGAGAAAGCCCCAGAAGTGGGAAAAACAAGCCAACAAAGCATGGTTTTTTGCCAAAAAGGCTGAATTCTCTACTTGAAAGATTTAGAGAGTTTTTGCTTTTTTTTTTTTTTTTTTGCTTTTTTTTTTTTTTTTTTTTTTTTCTTTTGAGGGGGGAAGGTGGTGCATTTAAAAAAAAAAGAAATTAAAAAATTAGAAAGCTGTGGTGAAGTGTTTGCCTGCAAAGATGGGGACAGACCTTTTATAATAAACTGTAGTAACAGGACAAAGAGAAATTATTTCAAACTAAATGAGTGTAGATTCAAACTGCACATAAGGAATAATTTTTTTTTTATGGTAAGAGTGCTAAAACACTGGCACAGGTTGTCTAAAAGGTGGTAGATGTCCCATCCCTGGAAGTGTCAGGCTGGACAGGGCTTGGAGCAAACTGTGAATGGTGTCCCTGCAAATGGCAGGAGGTGAAATGAGAAGCTCCTGAAGTTCCCTTCCAACCCAAACCATTTTAGGTTTCCATGATTCCATGAATGAAACTCAAGGAATGTTCTTGGAGGATTCCCTTCTCTATCCCCTGGGCCTGTTTGAAATTGGAAGAAATCGGATTGAGGAGTTCCATGGGGAGTTCTGAGAACTCAGTTCTGTGGCTGGGCCCTCTCTTTCACCCCCAAAATGTAGGGCTGAAGGCTGACATGATGGAAAAGGGTGTGGGGTGACAATATTCCTGCAACTCCTCCCTTGCAAAACAGCAGAGGCATTGAGTCTGCACAGCTCCCCTCCTCCATCCCCTACCCTGTGATATCACAGCCATTCCAGTTTTCCCCTCAATTCTGAGTCATTTCTGTTGCTTTTCTTCAAAATAAAAAAAATAGAAGGGGTGGTTTGCTTTTTTTAAAAAATTATTTATTATTAAGCACTCATTTGCAGCAAGGAAACATATGAGAATTTGCACCAGACGAGCAGAGTAATGCTGAAAAATAGCAAAAGAAATATTTCAATCCTTTCTGAGAAAACAAGTCTGAGGCTACCTCTGGGAAATAAAATGCACATACACATGAACAGCAAAAAACAAACACGCTGCATATTAATTCAAGCCAACTTATTTTTCAGAGTAGAACTTGGAAAACATAAACAAGTTACTACAAAAACAGAGGAAATTGGCTGGCATTTCCCAGTCTTCCTTTCACAGTTTTTGAAGATGTTTGATAAGAGATCCTCTAAGTCTTTTGAAGTCAGGGACAGTCCAATGCCAATGCCAACCGAAGGCAGCATCATCACTTTCAAAGGAAATAATGGATTCCAGCCCTGCTGCATGAAGGCCAAACCCCATCCTATGGATCACAGCTCCTCCTCCCGTGGGACAAAGCAGATCAGGAGGTGTCTGAGAGCTCCTGGGCTGAGCCTTTCTGATCAGGGCACTCCTTAAAGAACAAATACCCAGAGGAAATGGACTCAGGCTCTGAGAAAGTGGCCCCTTCTGAAGATGGAATTTTTGTCATGACACATTCAATACTCAAAGCCTTTTTTTTTCAGCCTCGAGACCCAGTGGCAAAACATCATTTTCAGTCAGAAGCCTGCTCCCCCACTCAGCTCTTTCCATCGATTTTCCTTGGCAGCTGCATGGATATTCCAAGGACTGGGGCCACTGGAAGGGCTTAGCTCAGCAGTTCCCAAGTTGTAGAAGAGCTTAAGGTCATTCAGAGTGGTCTGCACACACCCAAACACACACCCACGGGCTGAACCCATGTGTGCAAATGGACAGATTTTTAAACCTGCCTTGGCACCTGGGCAGCTGTTTGGGCAGCAGACACAGCTGGAATATCTCAGCTCCCTCTGCCCCTGCTCACAGCGTGGTGCTGACTCAGGTGTCATTGCCAGCATGCCACATCTTCCTCCTCCTGGAGGCTGCTGTCCCTGAAAACCACTTTAGCTAGCAGAAAGAATTACTTGTGGCTTGGATAGAAACCCTCCTAAATCCCCCTCTGTGGCTCATGGATGTACAAAAGAGCTCAGCACAGATATTAACCTCTCTGTAAGGAGCACATTGCTCTCCTCAGGTGTTTGTGCTCCTGCCTGGGCTGAGCTCAGTGACCTCCACTCTGACCTATGAAATTTCACATGTTCAAGCTTTTTTTTACATTGCTCTGTAGAAAAAGTCTATTTTTTCAAGTGTAGGCAAAGCTGTCAGCATCTCCTCTTGAAGAGCATCTCCTCTTGGCTATCCCACCAGAAGTTCCTGGGGAAATCCAGAGAGAGAGAGCCCATAGAAATTTTCCAAACTCTTCCTAGGCACATCAGCTCTTAGTTCCCATTGGCTCCAGTAAGAATATTCCTCAGAAAATGTTGGATAAAACACACCAGAGGACCTCCTTTCTATCTTCTGAGCAGGTGATGTGTTGTCCTTTATTGGTGGTGCTGGGTTAGCATTTAGACTTGATGATCTTAGAGGTTCATTAAATCTTATTAATTCTATAATTCTACTGAAGTCAGGTGTTCCTTGTGGTGGAAGTTGCTCCTGCTGGTCATTGATAAACCTCAAGATCACCTTCAAATAAAGTGAAGAACACCTTAAAATAAAGTAAATTGGTGGCCTTGCATGCCAATCTTCACTGTCTTTGCACTTAACACACTAATTCCAGGTGTTCCTTTTCCAGGAGGCTCAGCCCATTTGCAGTGCTTCTGTTTCATAAGGAACATCTAAAGGTGATAATGGCACAAGGATCAGGCAGACTCCCTGAGGTGCCTTTCAACCCTTGGAGTGTGACCCTGGGAGCTGGCTCCTACCAAAACTCAAACTGCCTTGCACCTGACTGATCTGCTTCTCCCAATATTGCCCTAAAAGAGATTTTAGGGATTTTACCTAGACAACAAGGCAATCCTCTAAGCTGCCAGCACAGGGCAAAACAGGCAACCCCAGGACACAATTCATCTCCTTCTACACCAGACAGCCAAGCTTGTGTGGGTGAGCAAATCCCTGCAGGTGTCTCTTCCTCACCTTTAAATATCCAGGCAGCAAAGATGAGCAGGTCAGGTGGGGGAATATGAATTTATTGACAGTAAACCCTTGACCTTTGTCCTGCCAAAACTGAAAGCTCTTTGCCTCTCTGGAACATGCAAGTGTTTTGTGCTGCAGTCCATGGAGATACCTGTCAGAATACTTTTTCAGGTGTTTTTTGGGTTTTTTAAGAACCTAAACAGCCAGTTGCTGTTCCAAATGTGCTTTTTTCAGCCGTTGGGGAGGCCAAACCAGAAGTCCCTTGGTATAAATCACTCTCACTCTCAGCTGGCATCTTGTCAGGAGCTGGTTAAAAGCACTTTTAGGGCTCAGAGAGAACTCTGCAGAGGACAAAAAGCCTTCACAGGGGTGAATCACCATCTGCTCTAATAGGGACACATCATTCCCAGGGCTACTGGGAGGACCTGTGTTCAGGAATGCTTTATTCTTGGAGGAAGCCATTAAAAAAAAAAATCGAGGAAGGGTGTTGTCACAATCTCTGATGTTATAAAGGAGTAAAAACTTTTTTATTAACCCATCATCTGATCTGCAGTAACTAAATACCCATATTTGTGATCTTAAAACTTAGGGATTGCCAAGGTGAAGGGCTGGCTCAGGACACTCCTGCATTTCTCCAGGTGGGAAAGCCCATCTGGGATGTGCTGATGCTGATCAATAATGCTTCAGCACCCTGGGTTTGTGGGCTTAGAAGAGACAGACAGGAGTCCGAGGCTGGCAATTTTTCTGTCACTGAGAAAAGGCTGCTGAGCTCTGACTTACAGAAACCAGTGATCCTCTGCATCATCCAGGAACACAGGAGGTGAAAGGGAGGCTCTGAGAAAAGGAGATTTAGGTTTCAGACTGAGCAAGTCTGAGGAAAAAAACCTCTGGGAGCCATCTGACCTGGGCTTTGCTATTTACTGTGCATTTCTTGTCTAACTAACACAACTCATAAGGCTGGAATGTGTAGTAGCCCGAGAGAGAGCCTGTTTTCATTGTATATGAAAGCATAATAAAAGCAAAGCTTGCTCCCAGAGAGCTTTAGAGACTTAGAAAAAAATGTTGTTCATATTTGAGAAGACAGAAGGAGGATGAAAAACAAAACAATGACACACCCAGGAGTGAACAGAAGGTAGAAGTAGGTAGGAGATGAACCCAGGTATCCTGGCAGCTTGCTGCTTTGTCCTCTTGCCCTCTCTGACTGACAGAATCAAAAGCTGGAGGGAGGAAAGGACTGGCACACCAAACCAGGCAGATGTGATTTTCAGGAAGGATACCTGTCTGCAGGGGCAGCAGATTTCCTTATCTCACTGGTGCTTCTGTTCTCTGAGCATAATTATTCACTGTCCCCTTCTACCACCAGTACCAAGAGCAGCAGAAATCCACTGAGCCTCTTCTTCTGTGCTTCCCTTCTCCATCCTTTCCCCCCTGACATTTGCTGCGGGCACGGAGTGTGCAGCCCAGCCACAGAGCAGTGCCCCCTGTGATGAGCTGCATCTCCTTCTGGGGCTTGTTTGCTCTGCCAAAGAGACAGCCCCAGATCAGGCAAGGAGCAACAAAGAGCCCATAAAGGAGATAATTTATCCCTTTCCCAGACACATCCATGAAAGCAACTTATCTTCCCCTTCATCCATCCAGAGCCAGGATGTGGCTCTTAGGCTCTTATCTGCCTGTAAACCAGACAGAGTGGAGCATGTTGCCCTTTAGGGTCAACCTGTTGAAAAAAGAAAAAAAAAAAAAAAAAAAAAGAAAAAAAAAAAAAAAAAAAAGGAGAAGAAATGGCATTTTTAAGCCTTGTTTTTTTTCCTAGCAGCTCGGGTGTGTTGGACATGCCTGTCATCGTGGCAATCCCTGGGAAATGGGACCTGTGCCTGCTTTTTGTGACCCTCTTGGAGTTCTTATCCCTGATGTTTGAGCTCCACTTGCTCAGAGCAAGCCCAGAGGAGGCCACAAAGATACTTTGAGGGCTGCAGCACCTCTGCTATGAAGAAGTCTGGAGGAGAGAAGGCTTTGGGGAGACCTTATTGCAGCCTTTCCATACATGAAGGGGGTTAGGGGATGGAATAAGGCTTTTCACAAGGACATGTGGCAAGACAAGAGACAAGAGTTTTGAACTAAAAAGGGTAAATTTTGATTGAATATAAGGAACAAATTCCTGGCTGTGAGAGTGGTGAGGCCCTGGCACAGGTTTACTACAGAAGCTGTGGCTGCCCCTGGATCCCTGGCAGTGTCCAAGGCCAGGCTGGACAGGGCTTGGAGCACCCTGGGATAGTGGGAGGTGTCCCTGTCCATGGCAGGGGTGGCACTGGATGATGTTTAGGTCCTTCCAAAGCCAATCAAGCTCTGATTCCATGGTTTTGTGTGCAGGGGGCTGGACAATGCAGTCAGTGGACAATGAGGGGTTACACAACCTCTGCTAACAGAAAGCTCTGCAGTGGGTGAGGTGAATCACATTCCTACCAGCCCTGGCTCTCTGGAGCCTCAGTCCTCAGCTCAGGAGTGGCCTCTGGCACAAAAGATGCCCAGTTCAAACGGGGTGAATCCACTCTTGAAGCTCAGTCAGTTGAATCCCACCCTGGTGACTCAGAGAGAAGGAATTGCAGTAATACAGGCATTTGTGATGAAGTATTTCCTTTCATTTCTCTTCCAGTCAGACTCCTGGTCATTTTACTGGATGCTTCTTGGTCCCAGTGTTATGAATAATAGTGAGTAACCACTCCCTACTCACCTTCTCCATTCTTCCCCACTGTTCACATTTCTAAAATGTGATTTTAGGAAAGAAACTAGAATGACTGCAAACAAAAGACAAGGCTACACTGCAGATTTAAGCAGCTCCGTGCTGTTACTCTCTGTTTTGTTCACTATTCACTTCCAGTAATTCCTAACATTCAGTTCCCCTGGGCTCTGATGCCAAGATCTCTTTTCTGAGTGGAAACAGCAACCCCAGAGACCATCACTGTGCATAAATGTTTGGGGCTGCATTTCCCACAAGTACTTTGCATTTACTAACACTCAGTTTCACCTGTCTCTTTGTTGCCCGGTGTTGAGATGATCCTACAGCTCCTGTGGGAATGTTAGTTTCAATTACCATGAATAATTCTGTGTCATCAGCAAATTTCATCCTTCTTTCATTGTCAGTCTTTTCCAAATCATTTACAAGTGCGTTCAAGAGCACAGCTCCCAGTGGAAAACCCTGCAGGACTCTCCTGGCAATGTTTTCCATCATCAAAACCAATCAATTCTTTGTTTCTTACCTTTTAATAAATTAATAATCTACAAGAATAATTAATCCCACAACTTCATTTCTTGACTGCTCAGTTGAAAGACCCTGCTGACAACTCCCCCATTTCCACTACTCCACCTGGGCGATTTTATCACAGGTTCACAAACTCCTTCAAAACAGTTTGATTTGTGGGGATTAATTCCTCTAAAAGAAGTTTCCCCAACATGTTGCATTCAGCCCTGGGACTCTGGATGCTGGTCCTCCTTGCAGACCCCACCAGTGAGTTTAATTCAGATGTCAGCAACAATTTCCCAGGTCCTCATGGTGCCCTTCTCAAGAATTCCCAGCACAATTGCTGGTTTATATTCCCCTGCAGCTAAATCTGATTGAAGTGACAAGCTTCACACCACGATTAATAATACAGGAGTTTTGTATCTCCATTCCCTCTCGAGTCGTGTTTCCTTTCTTTCCATTGATTTTTTATAATTTATTTTACTAACCCTTCCATTAGGGATCATTGCTGTGATTGACTCCCTCCCTCTTCTTCCCCAAGATAAATGTTGGTGTAGGAACCCTCTGAAACTACTCCACATTTAAGGGGATTGGAAGAATTCATCAAACCTTTCTGCTGCACACAGTGACCATCTCTTCCTTGCTCATCTCCTTACTCCACTTAAAAGTCCCATAGAATCCCTGGCAGATTCTTGTACCAATAAATTGGAGCAAAGTTTTATTGATATTTCATTCCTTGAGTAAAATTTTCCTTCAAATCTTGTTGGCATGATTTATTGATGTTTTGTGTGAAAATTCCAGATATTGAGTTTCTCCTATTGTGCCTCATTTCTCATTTAGATCTTTCTTAAGGATTTTGCTTTGCTTCAATCACTTTTAGTCTTTTTCTGGCCACTTATCTAGATTTAGTCTTTTTTTCAAAATCTTTTTAATACATGATACATATTTATCCTCTGAGCATCCAGTTTGTTGCTTGCAAAGTATTTACTCTACCATATATAAGAACTTTGGAATTTTTGTCATTTCTTATAGTTTCTTTTTGAATTTTTCTCCCTTTTTGGTTAAGTTCAACCCCTTTTGGGGCATAAAGTTTCATTGGTGAACTTTTTTATCTTTTCCTCCCTTGCAAATATTTGAGTTTATGTACATTATGTTCACTGACACAGTACAGCATAGGTTGCCTTTGGAAGCTGCTGGAATTCCCAGGTTTCAGGAACAAGGAAATAAAATCCAGTGATTCCTCCTGTATCATGCCATTCTTTGCATAGCTTTTTTTTTAACCACTTTTATACCTCTGGTAAAGAGCAGGAAAAGCTGACCTCTGAGAGGTGAGGGTACACTGAGGATGAGCCATCATTTAATCATAACCTGATTACAAAGTTAATATCAAAGTTGGATTTTGCTGTACCAGAAACTCGTCTAGTCCAACTTTTAACCTCTCTAAGGAGAGTCTGAAGCTGTTTCAATAATCAGCCACACCCATGGGGAAGAATTGCACCTTAAAACCAGACTGAATTTCTTTTTCTGTATTTTTTTTTTTTTTTTACTTTTCTCTTGCTATCTCACTGTTCACCTTTGTCTTCACTGAGCAAAATCCATCTCCTGCTGCAGCCTCATAGTCCCCATCTCTCCAATCTGTGTACAGACATGTGAGACCATGCCAGAGTCCTGCTGAAGTACAGCTAGGAGACATCAGCTGCTCTTGCCTGTCAGCTCATCCCAGGAGTCAAAAAAGTCCAAACACAGTCTGTTTTTGATAAATCATGTTCATAATCCCTTTTTATTTTAATCTCCTGTGCCTGTAAACAGATCACAGGGGGACTTGCCCCATTATTTTTCCAAAGGTCTGAAGAAAAGTCAACCAGTTTTAAGTGCCTTGGATCCTTTTACCTGCCTCTTTGAATCTGAATGGATGTTTGCCTTTTTCCATCAGGAAACTCCAGGGATTGCCACAGCCATTCAGACACTGGCCAGCACCCTCAATCTCCTTGTCCACTGCTGTCTTGTGGACTTGTAACTGCCTACAAACGTTCCTGATTTCATCCTCCTCTACTCCTGAGTAGCATTTTTCTTCCCCTGCCACAAGGCAGGTAGATCTGGGAATTTGGAGAAGTCTCCAGTAAATACTGAAGCTAAGGACTTGGTTATTTCCTTATAAAGCACCCTGCACAGTGTTGCTGCAGCAGAGAAAGCAGCCGCCTCCGTGACCTTTTCCTGGAGCACTTTCACTCAGAGACACCCTTCTGGGGGTGGCTTTTCTGTGCAATGTCATCACCATCAGAGCAGAGCTATGGGACACCTGATGATGATATCAGCTGCTTGTTTTGGAGCTGGAGCTGTTTTTCTCCACATGCTGTCCGAGGCTCAGTAAATGCGAACCCTTCCCACAGATGTTGGATTTCAGCAGAGCTGTGATCAGAGAGCCCTACCAACAGGTCTGGTACTGCTGAGGAGGGGCAGGAGGAAGAGTATCCTCCTCATCACTGCTGCAGGACAAGGAGGCACCCATCAGTCACCACTAACCCCCCAGCTCAGGATCAAAATCCAAACGTGCAACAAGCACATGCTGCCTGCACAGCTGGGCTGCCGGACAGGATGGGGGGAT
The DNA here is from genome assembly GCA_032173965.1 of Sitta carolinensis. Taxonomy (NCBI): domain Eukaryota; kingdom Metazoa; phylum Chordata; class Aves; order Passeriformes; family Sittidae; genus Sitta; species Sitta carolinensis. The sequence continues at coordinate 2,072,439 of JAVUNC010000005.1, forward strand.
GTTGCTGCAGCCCATCCTGTTTGCTGGTTTTGTAGGATCAGGTTCTGCCTTTGGTGTAGCTCACTCCTTGCTCCTGATTTGCCTTGTACCCCAAAGCAGAGTCCAGCTCTGAGTCTGCACAGGGTGAGTTGGAGGAGGTTGGGCTGACGCCTCCTTGCTCAGAAAACCATGTCCAGAGCTCCTGGGCTCCACTTCTAATTACACCACGGGTACAATTTTAATCTGTTCCTCTTTCCACACTGCCAAGATCCTTCCTTTCCCTCTGCACCACTGCTCCTTCCTTAAATCCATCCCTCTCTTGCTGTGGCTCTGGTCTGAACTCACACTGAAACCTGCTTTCCTTACTCTGCCTTTCCCACGTGCCAGCTTCCCTCCCCTCCCTCTGCTGCCTATAATTTATGTTCTGCCCCTTCACTGACACAGATGGGATTTCACATTTAAACAATGTTCCACCGTGTACCATTTCCCCCTGATAAGTAGACCCAGTCCCAGAGTGACTCAGCCCCGTGGCACGCAGGTAATTTCTCCAGCTCCCTCTCATGGCATTCCTCCCCAGCGCCTGCCCGTGAGAGATTCTCACATTCTGGATGTCTGTGTGTGCCTTAATAACCTGTTTGCAGGGCACAAGGATGTAATGTACAGATTTAATAAAATCTTCACGGCAGCTCTGTCTTGAAAACCTCAAATTGTTCTCATTAAGGGAAAAAGTGTTGAAAATTCCAGGGATGAAGCAGCTACAACTTCTCTGGGCAACCAGTTCCAGTATTTCACCACTCTCACAGGGAAGGATTTACTCCTAATATCCCACCTAAATCTCTCCTCTTTCTGCTTAAAACCATTCCCCCTTGTCTATCACTACATGCCCTTGTAAACCTTATCACAAAGTGCCACATCTTTTTTGGAACGAGGATTCTGCCACATCCCTTGTTACAAAGCTCCATCAATTTTCCAAGGGAGAAACTTTTCATTATATCCAACCTGAACCTTCCCTGGTGCAACTTGAGGCCATTCCATCCTCTCTGCCCCACAACTACACACCCATTTTCTCTGAATAATTTTGAAGATTTTTCTCTGTTTTTGAGCTGCCTCATCTCTCGAGTGGTTGAGATGGGTCGGAATAGCACCGAGCGAGGGACCCTGCCAACACAGACACACATCACCACAGAGAGAACTGCTGCTTTTTTCCCCTCAAACATATGTTCCCCTTGTTGCCTTAGCTGGAATCAGCTCGTTGGAGAGCCAGACAAAGTGTCCCAAAATAAGAAATAATTCACTCGGCACATCTGATGGGTTTGCGTCAGGATTACGAAGGCAAAATCCAAGACAGTTACAAATCCACGGAGCAGTGGTGTGCTGATAGAAGGAAAGAGGGAGGAGGATCACATTCCTGCCAGCCCAGCAGGCTGACAGTGCAAAAGGAGTAAGAACATTCAGTGCTCTGTGCACTGTGCTCAGCCCTGCAAAGGGTGTGAGCCTTATCACCTGGACAGGGACTTTGTGCCTCCCCAGGCACCACTCTGAGCCAGGTCACTCCTCTGAGGTGGGATCCCCTTCTCTGGTTTGCTTCTGCTTTGCATTTCTCAGCTGGGCACTTCCCCATCCCCAAAAAATCCATTGGATGAGCTAAATTAACCCTTTTTTGGCTTCCTAAAGCAATACTTTGGGGTTCACCCACAAGTGGCAGGAGATTTAATTGTCTGTTTTCCTTCACCTTTTTTATTCTGCTACCACAATGTCAAAAAATGTGTCTTGTTTTCTTTTCCCCCACTCCCTTTTCTTTTGAGCTTTGAGTACTGACAGATTCCTTTCTACCAGTTGCCCAAGCGAGGCTTAGAGGGGTCAAAAATGTGCTTATTCTAGTTTTTTCTCAAGGCTGGCAGGTCAAGATGGTCCAATCTAATTGTGGAGAAACATCCTCCTCCAGGCTGAGTTGTGCTGGCGAGGGTCCTGCTGGAGAGTACCACAGGTCTGCCTGTGAACTGCCCAGAGGAACACTGTCAAACAGGGAAAAAACCTATAAATGAATAAATAAACAAGTCAAAGATGTTGAAAAAACACTTTTTCACTCGTTTTCAAACCGAAATGTTGAAGTGCTAAATTGCAAACCTGTCTGTGATTTAAGTTGACCTTTCTTAAGAGCTTGCAGGGATAAGCAGAAAAAGCCACCTGATCTGAAATGTTTCATTTTAAAACAAACCCAAAGAGATGACTCAACCTGATATGATTTATGCCTGCTTTTCTATTTTTGTGAAAGAAATAAAAAAAAAAAGAAAAAAAAAATTAATTTTGGTTCAACCAATATCCATATCTTGATTTTTGACTGACTATATTTTCCGAGAAGAACTTCTGAGCCAAAAAATCTCACAGATGAAGGCATGACACCCATTCTGACTCTGTGAAGCAGCTGATAACCACCAGATACTTTCTCTGTTCTTATGCAGGTCATCTACATTTAGACAGGTATTTCTGGCAAACAATCGAAAACAGGAGCCTTCAATTCCCTGTGCAAAACCAGAAATCTCTCCTAAGTTCCTGGAACATCCCCCTCTGCTCAGACTGCTGTGAGTGACCCTCTTTGGACACACCTTGAAAATGAAGTTGAGCTTTGGACCCAACCAAAGACCATGACTGAGCACCCAAAGAGCAGGTATCCTCTTTTCTTTCAAATTTATTTCCCATCTGACCCTGCTTATTTATTTCTAACCAGCAACTCTCCTAAGCTGACTCCTGTCATGCCCTGAAGATGCACTGAGAGTTGTACAAGTGCTCCAAAGCTGTTTTCCAAGTCTGCATTCTGAGAGGAAAGCTGGACCAATTCTCACATCCCAACTCAGCTGCAAAGGTGAAATGGTTTTCAGGCAATGCTTCAGAAAGAAAACCAGGTTCACCAAAATAAGTTTGTGCCTGTCCTGGTTACCTGCACACACATTTTTGAGCAGCTGAGCCAGACCTCTGTGCTCAGAGTTAGGAATCTGTGTAAATTTTACATTGCAAATCTGTCTGAAGAGCAGGAATGTCATGGTGGTGTCACCAGCCCATGTCCCTGAACGATAATAAATCTTGGTCAGGTCTCCCTCAGTGCCCTTTGATAGCAGAACAGTCTGAATGAATACTTTAAAATATTGTGCAGGAAAAACACTTAGTCTGCAGCGCTACAGGGGGAAGATACAATCAGATATTTGGGAAAAGATTATTAGATGATCTTTAAGGTCTACAAGATGATCTTTAGGGTCCCTTCCAACTCAAAACATTCTCTGGTTCTGTGAAAAGATGGTGTCTGCTCTCACTTTCACTCCCTAGCCTGGTGCAGAGGAGAGGCACAGAGACATCCTGCTATTTGCCTGGAGGAAGCACAACACCAGTGACTATTTGCCTTACCTTTCTGCAAACAAAAATGTAGATTCTTGCTCTGAAGCTGATTCTCAGTCCCTTTTTGCATCCACCTTGCACACAGTGCAGACCCATTAGCACTGAGGTACCAAGGTGGGACGTGCTTTGGGATGGACACAAGGAAATACCAAGGCCCTTGGGCTCAGCTTTCTGCATCCCATGGCTCACAGTCTGCTCCAGCAAACAGCCAGGTCACTGCAGAGCTTGCCAACAATGCTTGGCACAGGAATGTGGTGCTGATCACACCCTCAGAGCTTCCTGCAGCCCCTGGCACCAAGTCAAATTCCCTGTGCCAGGGCAGCACAGCAGCTCCTTCAGCCAGGCTGGAGTTTTTGCCCTCCAATCCTGTTTCCTCCACTCAGAACCATGGACTGGTTTGGGTTGGGAAGGAAATCAAAGGCTGTCTCATTCCAATCCCCTACAATGGGAAGGGATACCCTGGCAATTTTGCTGTGCTTCTCCAGCTCCAGTTCAGCAAACTGGGGAGGATTCTGGTCACCTGAAGACTAAATGTCACCATTGCAAATTTACAGAAAAAGGAGGAGCAGGGTGGGCACCTGCCTTGCCCCAATCCCACCATAGCAGGAGAGCTAGCTTATCCAGCTCCTCAGCTCCACATCAACCAACAATATTCCTTGCAAGGCTTCCCTTCTGGCATAAAGAAATCTTTGTGGGTCCCTCTGGATGTTTCCCTCAACCATTAATGCACAGTGTGGGATACCTTATACCTTGTTTCCTCTGAATTCTGCACTCACTTGGCTTTATTTGCCATGCTGTTGTGATTATTATTTCATCAGCCCACCCCAAAACTCCTCTTTTGACCCCCACCTTTCAGCCACATTGACTGTGCAAAGTTCATTCTGGCTTTGTGTCCTTGCTTCTGAGTCTCTCAAGAGGTTCTCCTTGCAAAGAGGGCTTTGAATAAGTGGGTATCAATTGTTTCCTTCTCATGAAGTTAATTTTCTTTGGTTTCTTGAATAGGAATTTGTGGAAGTGTAGACCTGGTCTCAGTGATCAGTGTCCCTTTAATTTTCACATACTCTTGTCCTAGGAAAGACAATTTTTCAATTTATTCAATAAGAAAACTCCAGCGACTGCCTCTTAGTTTGAAACTTCTTTTCAAGTAGCTCCACTAAAACAAAGGTTTCACTTAACAATGCATTTCCTTATGTTCTTTAAATCTCAAGAGCATGGGAGCACATGATCAAAATCCTGGCTAAACAGAAGTTTATTTTAAATGGAAATATCTATAGAAATTTTCAAGAAGGATGTTCCGTCAAACGTCACTGCTCCTGCCAAAAATACATCTCAACTGGCATTGTACGATGGCCTCAAACCCACGGAAAGCTCCTTGAGGATAAACAAAGCACTCCACTGCACTTCCAGGCTGCAGGACAGATGGTGACACAGGAGCTGTCAGCTATGGCTGAAGGAAAAAAATCCCAGGTCCTGAGAACTCAGGATAATTGACGTGCTGGAACTTATTACGAGATAAAATATCTCAATTCCAGTGCTATTTTGGAATGATGCTTGGGCACTCTCCCCACTGCAGGTTCAGGAGGATGCCTGGCTGTAACATTTTGTGTGGAGCTCTGTATGCACAGCAAGACCAGTGGAGGGTGGATGCTCAGGGAGGTGTCTCCAGTGGGTCAGACGATCTCTGCAGTGCCACTGCACAAATAGTGCCGCCTCAACTCTCACCTGGGCAATTCTTCCTAGCCAGGAATATGGAATTCACTACCCAAACTCTTTGGTTTATAATTCCCAAGGTCGGTTGCATGAGTTTTGACAGGTTGGAAATTTTGGGGGTGGTAGTTTTGCTTGCAAGCTGTTCAGAATCCAAAATGCGATGTTCTGTTTGGCCGTGGAAACCAAACATGATGGCTTTTAGGTGTTCAGATGGACTGGAACATGGTCCTTAAATAGCTGAAGGCAACCTAGAAAAAACATGGAAAAGGACCTTTGTAAAAGAGTGGAGCAACAGGACAAGGGGGAATGGCTTCAAACTGAAATAGAGTGGGTTCAGATTGTAAATTAAGAAAAAAATCTTTACTGTGAGGGTGGTGAGACATTAGAACAGTCTGTCCAGGGAAATTTTGGATGTCCCACCCCTTAAAGTGTCCAAGGCCAGGCTGGATGGGGCTTGGAGCAACCTGATCCAGTGGAAGGTGTCCCTGCCCATGGCAGGGATTGGAACTGATCTTTCCAACTCGAGCCATTCCATGATTTTGTGATTCTATTAAAGTAACTGTCCAGTGCAAGTGCACAGTTATGTAGATAGATGTGGCAAAACATGGAATTTTTGCCACCCTGACTGGAATTTTCTTTCTGTGAATAAATAGATAGCACATCAACAACAGGTGTCACACCCCCATTGCACCAAACACACACTGAACGAGTTTTGAAGCACACTGCAGCTCTGATCTAATCAGCAGTGCCCAACTTCCTGACCCAGCAGCCTTTTGGTTTAGGGTCCACAATGACAAAACTGTAACTGTGAGGCATTAAATTTCCTCAGCAGGAGGGTTTGAAAATTAACCTTATTTGCCATAGTTCATCTCCATCACTCAAGATGACTTTCAGTGCCACAAATACTCTGGGACTATCAAGATTTCCTTGTCTGGTGTCCATTAATTTCAGTGATGTTTCCAATTTAAGCCTGGAGAGAGAGTCCTCAATGACAGTGAGTTACCCAACCACAGGGAGGTGATTTAAGAGCAGAAGCAACGATCTAGCTCTCAGAAGTTTCCTCCCTGCCAGCCTGGCTGGTGAGTTGAAGGTATCCTCCAGGATGCCAGTAGGTAAGTGCTTCCCACGACTGAAATTAAAATATGCCCTAAAATTCTCTTCATGACACAAAATAAGTTTGGGGTGATGTCTTTAAACTGACAGAGGATTTAGATTGGATATTAAGAAGAAATTCTTCCCTGTGAGACTGGTGAGGCACAGGGTGCCTGGAGAAGCTGTGGCTGCCCCTGGATCCCTGGCAGTGTCTAAGGCCAGGCTGGATGGAGTTTGGAGCACCCTGGGGTAGTGGAAGGTGTCCCTACCTGGCAGGAGGTGGCACTGGGTGATGTTTAGGCTCCCTCCTAACCCAAACCACTCAGTCTGTGATTCCATCCTTTTGAGCTTGGTGTTTAAACTCCCATGAAGTCAACAGAGACTGAGGGCTCAACTCAGCTGAGCTCTGACACCAGCTGAGGTGCTTTAGGATATCTCAGAATATCCTGAGAGGAAAGGAACCCCTAGGATCATCCAAGTGCAACTCCTGGCCCTGCACAGGACACCCCAGAGATGTGTCAGCTCCTCACAGAGACAATCCAGATGACCCAATAAACCCAAGTGAATCCCACCCCCTGTGCCTGGCACAGACAGGAGGCCAAAGTAAAGCTCAGCTTGAGAAACAAGTGCCATGGAAGGGGGAGGACACCTGCACTCGGTAAGAGCTTCCTCACTGGGGAGCAGAGACAGGTCAGGAATACCAGACATTATATGGGATTAGGCTGCTTAGCCAGAGGCAGTTCCCAAAACAAAACTGGTCTGGATCTCAGCACTCTGTGGAGGCTCTGTGGCCCAAAGCAGTGGTGGCACGACCAGCTGTGTGCTGCCACTGTCCCATCCCCCAGACCCCATCTCCTGCCTCTGCAGCTCCTAAGCCTGAGGGACTGGGAACCCACCAGCAGCGCTCTGCTGCTGCTTGCCAGGCACCAGCAGACCCCTGCCAGCAGTGGTGGAAACTAAATATAAACTGGCTGGGGCTCACAGATGTCATTATCGAGCTCAGCAGAGGAAACACCTGGAGCAGGGGAGGAGGGGCTGAGCGCAGCCTGGAGCTGGCAGGGAATACCCGCCCCAGGGGCGCCGGGTTCCCATCGCAGCCTCCCAACAAATAACAGATCGTGTTTTCCACTCCCGCAGCACGTCCCTCCTGTCCGAGCCTGGGCTGTAATCACTGCTCCGGGCTGCCGCGGGCTCCTGGCGGAGCGCAGCGCATCCATCGCTCATCGAGGCACGGGCGAGGATGAGCCAAACACATCCTGCCCACCCGCCAGCCCTTCGCCTTCTGCTGGCCAGGATTGCCCTCACAGGGGACAGGGATGCCTTGCACAGGCTGGGTCCCCACGCCGCTGTCCCCATCCCACCGCCAAACTCATGGCATTGTCCTTTTCTCCCTTCCCAGCCTCCCTCCACCTCCTCCATCCCTGGCCTCGACTCATCAAAGGGCTCTGTGTTGTGTCTCCCGCTCCCACCGAGGCCGGCACCACAAATTATCCTTTCATTCCTGCTGTCGTCCCCTCGGCACAGCACTGTCCCCCCCTCCCCTAATCTTTCCAAGTTTAAAGCTGGAAACAAAAATTATATTCTGGGTGTTTTTCCCCCACGAAACACAGCCCGCCTGCTCTGACTTTCGTCCCCATCCTATTTTCCGCCCTTCCTTGGTGTGCTGCCTGTTCTTAGAGGAAAACATCCACAAAGGAAGGGATCAGAGGCGGTGGAGAGGATCACACAGGAGCCAGCATCCATCCAGACAGCTGCTCCGGCTCCACCAGCCAGCAACAAAGATTTTGTTTTCCCCTCTCCCTTCACATGCTAATCACCCAGCAGTGATTAGAGCTGCAGCCTGACTCCAGGGGAAAGAAACAGAGGCGAGGGGCCGGGAGGAATTTTTTCAGCGCGGAGTAGGAAGGGGGGAGAAACTGGGGAAGGGAAAAAAAAAAAACCAACAAAAGCAGCAAAATCAAGAAACGGGACTTGAAGAAGCTTCATTCCTTATAGTTGGTCACGTCCATCCTTTTCAGCATTCAATCCCAAAGTGAGCAGGCAAGGGGCCTATTAAAGATCCCTATTTCGTTATTAGTATTCCTCCCTCCCAGCCGGAGGAGGTGGCGAGGGGGGGAAAGGGAGATGGGAGCAGGTCTGGGGAGGGCGCTGGGAAATTCCTGGCATTTTTCTGCCTTTGTGTCTGGGGGCTGAACTGAAAGGGAGGGATGCCGGGCTGTATTAAGCCTCCTGCCCCCTCCAGCAGAGAAGGGATTGCGCTCCCAGAACTGAGAGCCCTTTTATCCCCTTCCTTACAAGGCTTCCAAGAAAAAAAAACCCTTCAAATTCGTTGGGGTTTTGAGGGAGAAATTGTTCTCAAGAGAACTCAGGGTTCTCCCTGCCATCTCACTGGGTATCCCTGACTCCTTTTGATCCCCACAGGAAAGCAGATCTCTGTACATCCCTGGGGGCTCAAGCCCTTCATTTTTTTGGCTGGTTTCACTTCTTAACTGCTGTTTGATGGGGCTCCCCTGGCTCTTCTTTTGACACAATTCTACAGTGCTTCTTTTCACTGTCAGATCCCAGCTAGTCACATTCCCCAGAGACTAACAGCCACCACCCTGGAGCTCAGCAAAGCCTGGTCTGAGCCACCATCATGTCCCCAGAATAACCAGAGGTGGATAAAAGGGGAGAGTGGGAAGGGAGGAATATTCCTTGAGAGCAGAACGAGAATTGCAGCCACAGGTGATCTCCCCAGGAAGTCCAGCACGAGGCTGGTGGCCCAGAGCATCATGCTCATCAGCCACCAGCAGACTTGTCCTCCATGAAATTTTTCCAGCTTTTTTCATGCTTCTGGTCTCCACAGCCTGCTGAGGGAGCAGGAGCCACACCTGAGCTCTGCCTGGCTCTTGCTTGGCTGCGGGATGCTGCCCAGCTGCTGGAGTTAGGGGAGTTAGGCTCCTGCCTCCTCCCCGCCGGGTGCTGTGACCCGGGGGCTGCTCCCTGCTCAGCTGTCTCTGCTGCACACAGTGGGCACCCAGTCTGTTCTTACACAGAGCCATTCAGGGCATCAGAACTGTTGTTCCTGGTGCTTTTACCTTTCCCAGCACTCTTGTATCCTCCTGAGGCGGGGGATCAGCGTTGTACCCACCACACGAGGGGTCAGAGCCCAGGTGATTCACTCCCCTCCACAGTGGGGGTTTTTATATTCTTATACAAACTCTGAACTCCTATTTGACCTTTTTGACTCTGGCTGAGTGCAGTGATGACATTTCTCTCTTTCCAGGGACCCTAGGATGGCACCCTGGCAATGGCTAATGTGGGGTCTCTGTATGCTGAGGCTGCTTTTTCTTTCCCATGTGCAATCTTTTTCACTTTTCAACATCAAACGTGGGCTGTCCCTTTTCCTGCTCACTTCCTGCAGACTAGGAAGAATATCCTTCAGCAGGTTTTCCTGGTGAGTGTTCAGCAGCATAAATCTCTGCTGGTTTCACTATTCACACCCTTAGCCAGATCACCCCTGAACAGTCTGAGCAGAACAGGATCAGCACCACGACTCTTCTGGGAAAATCAGCCACGCATTCCCATCCTTTGTTCCCCAGCTTTAAACATTTAATTAATCCGCTGCAGCCTCTGAACAAGGACAGTAGGAGAGTCTCTCCAGGAATGGGATCAGTCCCATCAGATTGGATTCTGCCCATGTGCCAACTCACCCATGTTTTTGACAGGGTCCAGCAAAAGAGGCCAGAAAGTGCCCAGTGGCAGGATGGCCTCACTCCTGAGGCTCAAACTGCTGCTTTTGGCTGGCTGTCAGGAAAAATTCCCACAAGAGGCTTTCTTGTAGTCCACATCATCCCAAGAGAAAATGAATGTGCCTAATAGTATGAAGTTCAAGCATTAAGCCATAGAATCAGAGAGCAATTTGGGTTGGAAGGCGCCTATAAAAGTCCACCACAATGAACAGGGACACCTTCCACTAGAGCAGGTTCCTCCAAGCCTGACCTTGAATGTTTCCAGGGATGGGGCATCTACCACCTCTCTGGGCAACCTGTGCCAGTATTTTTTCACTTTTATTGTAAAAAATGTCTCCCTTAGAGCTAATCTGAGTTGACCCTTTTTGTTTAAAACCATCACCCCTTGTCTCATCAAAACAGGCACTGCTAAAAAGTTTGTCCCCATCTTTTTTCAGTATTGAAAGGACACAACAAGGTATCCCCAGAGCCTTCCCTTTTCACTGAGTCCCCAGAGCTCTGCCTGGATTGATTTTCCCTGGGGGAATCATCTCACCTTATCCCACCCAGCCCACCTGCAGGACACATCTCCAATCCTTCTCTCCTCCTCCATCCAACTGGCACCAGGAGGAGAAAACGTGCAGGATTTTACATCATGGGGAACTATAAACTGTGTCCAGATCTGTTTCCTGGAAAGAATTACGAGGAGCTGACACACATCCACACATCATCTGATAGCTAAAAATAGGGAGTGTCCCACCAGGAACGGTCAAGCCCCACCTTGGCGTGCCCATGGTGGTGGGATGTGTTTGCAGCTACACAATGGGAGATGGGGAATGCTAAATATAGGCAGGGTTGTTCTTTAGCACAGGGAGGCGTGGTGGGACATGTGCCATGCCAGGAGAACAGCTTTTGGCCAGTAAATGAGAGATGACAACAGTAAAGGAGGAAGAACTTCATTTATTCCTGGATACGTGTTCTGTGTCTTGCCAGGAGTGACCTCAGGGAAACAGGGAGCTCTTCACCACCTCCTGCTCCTCTCCTTCCCTACTTCTCTTTCTGATTTGGATTCCTCTGTTTGCCGTTCTCAGAACATGCACAAGCACCCTGTAGTGAGAATCTCTCTCATTCATTTGACAAATAAATGTCTCATATCAAACCCACTGCACATGGAGAGGAAGCTCTCCGTGACTAATACACCAGAGGAGGTTTCAGGCTCCCATTTTCTTTCTCACTATTTCCTGTGATTGTCCTGTGCTTTTTAATGAAGAATGAGCAGTCCAACCCTGGTGCTGTAGGAGCCAGGGAAGCAGATGAGGCAAACTCAATGATGTCACATAAAAATAGGAAAAGAGAGATCCCATCCTGGGCTGGTCACTGCAGTTTGTCTCTCTGGTTCTCACTCATCTGAGGTTCAGTCCTCAAAAAGGACAACTGATTTGGGAACCTGCTCACTCAGTTTTGAGAGTGAGGTCAGGCCTACCATATTTTGGTTTGTTATCTGTAGAAAATGGCCATAATATTTCCTGTTTTCCATGTTTGCCCTCCTATGTGCAAACTAAATGCTGTTCTGTAAAACCATCACGGGCAGACTTGTGAAAGAGAAAACAGTTTGAAGAGGCCAGACTCTATTTGGAGAAAGTGTTTTTTCTTTTTGTAATTCAGTGTGTGAACTACAGTGTTACAACATCAACCTGTTCTTTAATCCAGCATCTTGAAAAGCAACATTAGTAGTCAACATCTGGGTTTGTCATCTACCCTGTGAATTCAGCAGCTTTGAAGGAGGTGAGGCTCTTCCTGCAGGGAAGATTCTCACGGGACACCAGTTGTGTTCACAGCCCTTGTTTCCAAGAGGTTTTTCCACATTATGAAGCAAGAAGTTTGCACTGATCCAGATGAAGCCTTATGCATTAACTAACAGTGTTCCTCAAGTCTGGGTAGGAATTAATTTTGTTCTCAAAATCTTGGAGACAAAAGGGCTGGGAGTTCTTCCAGGGTTTCCTGACTCTTCCCAGTGCTGCAGCTCCCTTACCACCCTCGGGAGCCCATCCTGCTCCTTCCACCCTGGGTGCTCCAGGGTATCTCCAGTGTGGCTGCTGCACATGGATGGGCAGCCCTGCCTCCACTTGAGCCCACTGTCCAGAGGCTCATAAATACAGAAATATTACAGATTTCGCATTTTCCTTGTTGACTCAGGATCCTAAATTCTTTCAAGTATGAAGGAAGTTAGTATGGCACTGCCTTCTGGGTCGTGAGGGGGGAACTGGGCCTCGTCTCACATTTCCCAGAGAAAAAAGTGAACATCCATGTAATCTCTCTCTGTTCATCCCACCCAGGGCAATGGAGGAAAACATCCCCATCCTCTCCAGTGGCTGGAGAGACCCTAAATGGAGAGACACACTTGAAAAAGTCCAGCTGCTGGTGACCCAGGAGCCATAGGAACTTACAGTGTAAATTGTAAATTTACATTTTACAAATTACTAGTTGGGTGTGGATTGAGGCTAAGCCTTCCCTCTGATTCAGACCAAGATACATTAGATAGAAACCAAGAGTATGGACAGAGATCAACAGCACAGATTCCAGTTCCACCCTGCTCCTGGCAGGTTTGGGATGCAGCTCTGGTCCTGGATTAGGCCCATCAGACAAAGCATGGAAAGAACACCCTCTTCATCCCCTGCTGCCTGATCTGCCAAACCCATAAGCCCAATCCATCATCAGAGCCATGGGATCTCTCCAGCATGGTCACTGCTGGTGGTGTGTTGAGGTCTAGCTGTTTGCAAGCCTGCTGGGGAGGGAATTGCAGGTTTTCTCTGAGTTGATTTGCCATTTGCTAGCAGAAAAACCAATCAGGTTCAACCTGGAGAGGGAGGTCAAAGCCTTGTATGATCCTTTTGCATCTTTTGCAGATGTTCTCCTCTGTTCTCCTCACACACAGGATGGAGCGACATAATGACAACTTCCTTCAGTCCCAGAAATTCAGCAGAGCTCTCCCCACAATGGGGGCCTTCCCACCATGTTTCTTACAGGAGCAGGTCCAGCCCAGCCCCCTGTTCTTCCCAGAATTTCCTTTTATTGTTAATCTCAGCAGAGTGAAACACAGACCACATCTGGAGTGTTCTCCTGGACACTCAACTTTCCCACCAGCCATGCTGGAGAGAGGAGACTGGGCCACAAACCACAGATTGCTGGGGATTTATTTATCAATTTCCCTCTTTTTCTCTCCACTCTGGCTTTTAACTCTTCCCTTTTTATTATCTTGGTAGAGTTGCAGCCCATCACACTGCAGAGCTGGGGCGAGTGGGGCTCTGCATCTGACTGGTGCAAGTGCCAGAGTGCCCCTGCAGATCTCCCTCCTTCGGAAGGCTCAACCTGAGAGCCAAAACTGACATTTTTAGGACAAAGCAACTCCCCTGCCGTCACCTCCTGCATCTGTGAGCTGAATTCCTCCTCTTGCAGGTAGCAGAGAGCTGAGGCATGAAGCAGGGCTGTGTCTGGTGTAAAATACCAAGGTGGAGGGTTGTGAATGCTGCTAATTGTCCTTCACGAAATGTCAGCTCCCCAGGTACCTCATTAACATCCCTAGCACAGCCAAGAGGATGTGGCTTTATGCTGTGCTGGGACAGGAATGCTCTCCATGCCTGTTTGCACAGCACTGAGCAAAAGGCAGATTTTGAATCCATTTGGCCTTTCTTAGATCAGTCTGAACCACAAGAATGAACAGTAATATTCCTTAGCTCAAATAAATCCCATCTCATTGCCAGTGTCCAAGGCTAAAAGGTGAATTTCTTTTTACTGGTAGAGGCTGCAGGCATTCTGCCTCCAGGCTGGCTTGATCTCAAGGAGGTGAAGTGTTTGCACAAGGTCTCCTGGCAACAATTTCCCAGAGTCTGGGCAGTAGGTTTGGCTTAAGCTGAACCAACAGTGACTCCACATTTGGAGTGATCTGGGTTAACAGCTCCTGCCTAACTCATCCTAGATCTGAGTTCCAGAGGAGAAGTTAAAGCCATCACAGATCACCAGTATCCAGCTGCAGCAGGAAAACCACCATGAACCTTCCCCAAGGTCAGCACTTTGCTGGCAGTGCCAGCACCAGCAGAGGGGAGATGATGACAGGATCTCACACCTTCATAGCCTTTCCTTTCCCTCTGCTTGGAAAGCTCTGAGCTGTCTTTTCTTTTCAAACACCACACAAAAATTGTCATGGTGGGGATGCTGCTGTTGTGGGCACCTGCACAGAACTGCAGGAATGGAGATTTCCCCTGTTACCTCACCACATTTCCACATTTCCCCCTTTCCTCTGGCTATTTATTGCTGCTCTTTTGCAATTGAGAGAGCTTCAGCTGTCCTCTCCTGAAGAGGACTTTGCCCACAGGTTTTGATGGAAGCAGGAATTCTCCTGTCTCTGCACTTGTCCAGCTGGAAAATTTAGCTCCATCCTTGTCAACCTTGCAACCAATGTCCTTCTGTAATTCCCATTACTGCTGATAAGAGTGACGCATTTCCACTAACTGGGTGAATGTCCCTTAAATTACTCTTCACTGAAACATGGAAGCAGGGAAATAAAAGGGAGGCAGAGTTTCAATTAGCTCCCAGTTTGTTTTCAGCCTTGTCTTTAAATAGGAGAGCTCCACATAAAGTGTTTAAAAACCCCTCACTGTTAAGGAAGAAAGAGAGAAAATGTGTTTATTTCTACAAAGCTTTAGTTCATGGAAACTATAACATTTATTTCCACTGCATGTTCTTTCTGTAAATGTCAAAACCTTCCATAGACCCAGCCCGTGACCATCTTGTTAATCTTGTTGAGAAGCAGGATGTAACCTGGAGCTTGTGTTGGGAAACTGAGGAACTGGAGGGGAAAATCACATTTTAAAAACTAAACCAACATGAGCATTAGAAATGAGACTTAGAACTGGGGTTCACCTCATCTGACTGCAAGAAGTGACTCATCTGGCCTAGCTTAGGTTACCACTACAGAAGAAAATTCCTCTTTCCAAGAGCACCTTTCTCCTCTTAATTTACCACAAACAAACACCAGCATAAGGACTGGGGCCACTGGGATGACACAGAATTGACCCCAACTCTGCCATGCTGATACCCCAGGGAGGGGTTTTGGGGTGGAAGGAAGCCATGTGAGGTGATTCATATCTCAGCAACCCATGGCTTGCACCAGGCATAAAGGAAACTGCTCCCAAGACAGCTGGGAGCACCAGCCCCTTAGTGGACATTGGAGTGGGGAAGAGGAAATAAGGTTTTTGATAGTGCTGGAGGAACTGGAGGGGTCAACCAGCACTCTGGGACATGAGGCTTTCATCTGACCCCTTCTTTCCTCTCTAATTTTATCCATGTCTAAAAAAGCACAAAGGAAAGCAAGAGGACAGCAACTGAAACACTGTCCAGGACAGGGACAGACAGACAAACAAACAGGGGTTTGCCCAAGGCTACCTGACCCAGCCCAACCCAACCCTCTGGCCCTCACTGCCCCCAGGCACCCTCACAAAGCCACAGCCACATCCTAACTGCTCTGTGGAGGGGATCCACCAAGACAAACCACGAGCTCCCTCCCATCCCCTTCCCCACTCCTCGCTCTGAAAAATTCCCCTCATCTCCAATAATTCAACGAGCTTTGCTAGGACAGGGCAATGCACTTAATGGAGAGTGAAATTGAAGAAGAATGTGTGGAAGTTGCAGCTTTTATCCCTAAAACAAATAGCGAATTCCTCGGTGCTGCTGCAGCCCCAGACAATGCTCCGAGCTGCTGGACCTTTGCAGGTTGCCCTGGTAACTTCCAGGCGTTTTTGGCGGGGCAGATCCTTGTCAGAGGGAAGAGGTGGTGGCAAAGCCACTCCGATGAGATGTGGAGTTGGTGTTTGGAGAGCAGGGTGTGCCCGAGTGGCAGAAGAGATTTAGGTTGTGGAGGTGTGCTGCACCCAAGGGTCATCTTGGGAAATTCCCACCAAATCCACACTGGCACTTCAAGGAGTTCCCCTGCTTCATCTAGAAGGAAGCATTGCTGATCCCTTGTCCAGAAAAATGGTGCAGTCCACCCCAAATTTCTTCTAGAGGTCTTCCACTGGTCCTTCACAGCCCACAGACCTCTGCAGGAGTTTGTGGGGAGGGATTTTGGAGCAGGAGTCATCCACTCACTGCAGCCTTGGAAAAAGAGTTGACTGTTTCTTTCTACACCTTCCTGAGGAGGGCGAGTGAAGATGGAGATGCTGAGCTCTGCTCCCTGATATCCAGTGACAGGACATGTTGGAATGGTTCAAAACTGGGTCAAGAGAGCTTCAGACTGGACATGAGGAAGTATTTCTTTACCAGTTAAACACTGCAGCAGTCTCCCTAGCAGGAATGTTGGCAGCTTGCTGAAAATGAGGCTTCTTGCTTTTTCTCTTGGGAAGTCACACCCAAGAGAATCAGAAATTACACCTGTTTGAGCAGTCAAGTGCAGAGCAAAGTGGAAGAGCAGAGGTCTTCAAAATAAGATCACAGCTGAGATCTGGAGATTATTTCAGAACTGGGACTTAACTTGAGTTTTATAAGTCTTTAATACCAGTGGGATTTTTGCCTCTTCACTCAGAGAAGTTCAGGAAAAGACAGCTGGCATTGTGAGCCGTGTCCCAGGCTGTTCTTGGCTTCCTCAAGACAATTCCCGCTCCTGAGGCAAGCTGCATTTTGTTTCCTTCTTCTGGGTCAGGTCCAGGCTAAGGAACAGACTCCCACGTGACAGTTTGGACTCCCCATCTTCTGAAACACAAATACAAACATCAGACCTCAGGTATTTTTGTCTCTTGATGAAAGGAGAGCAGTTTGGCTTTAGGGTTTTTTGGGTTTTTTTATTTGCTTTCCTTCTTGAAATATCCTTTAGTGATCTTCAACCCAGGAGTGCACAGGCTGTTGCTCACACTGTCACTCACATCAGAGGTATCAGCCCTTCCTCTTTCCCATCTCAGCCCCAAATCTGAATTCCAAACATTATTACTTTGTGCCCAGTCGCACAAGGAGATAGGTGACGACATTCAATAAAATCGGATTACTGGCAAGTTAAATGATCCCAAGCTGGATCTCAGCCCGAGGATTTTCAAGCTGCTCAGGCTTCCCTCGGCCGTTTTCTGTGAGAAGAGGTAAATATTGCCAGGCTGCCTGGAGACGTCAGTCGAAGGCTGTGACGAATCTGAATGCAGCCAAGAAGGAATTACAAGGTGCAGAGAAGACAAAATTGTCTTGGGGAATTTATCCCAGCCCTGTGAAGCACAAGGGAAACTCCTACTTTATGTTTTCTACTCCTTTGTCCGGTTTACTTCTAAATTGCAGAAGAAATGGGGTGTCTGTGCCCGTTGGGGAATCACAAAAACATTTTGAGATTTCTCCAACAAGGAAATCTTGTGTCATGTGGAGTCTTCCTCCTTCTGAGAGGGTTTTGGCCCAGCTGACTTGCATACCTTGAAACCACTGACTCCCTGTGCTGCTCTTTCAGAGCCTTACATAAATATTTGGCTGGAACACACAGACCCAGGTAAATGTGAACCTGTGCGCAGCCACCTCAAAGCCAGGAGTAAAAAACACACATGACTCCCTTAAGCACATGATATTTTAAATAATCAAAATGTCAATAATAAATTTTAAAGTAAATTCTCATTTTTGGCTCCCATTTCTCACACAGATGTGCAGGCCATTCTCCAAGGGCTTTCCCTTCACCTCTGAGACATTCATCTTTGGAGTTCAAGGCAAAAGCCTCTACATAATTTTCTGGCCCTGTGATTTTGATATTTAAGAAAACCTCCAGAGCTGGGCTACTCATGACAAAGCTCCTAGCTAGCAATGCTATGGGTCTTGGGGTGCAAAAGACTGTTTCCATCTTTCTGGGAAACACCAATGCCTTTTTGACACTCCCAAAATGTGCCCAGTTTCCCAAATCAGTTTTTTTGCTGACCTTTCCCCAGCTGATGGTTGGGATGTACTTTATCAGACACCCAGTTTTTGAAGCAGCCATGCTAAAATATCCCTTTCTTTTTGCCATCAGCTGCTCATGACTCATAGCCTTGACACCCTCAGTAATTATTCCCTTTCCAGCAGAGGCAGATTTGGAGCTGGTGCAAGTGGAATGGTGCCCTGCAAAGCAGCAGGAATAATGGGAGCCCTTCCTGCTGCCCTCCTGGAAAAGGAGGCTTGGCTCCATATTTCTGGATGAATCCCTTCCTCCAAGGTGTGGAGGCCTTGCTGTTGTTCCAGCCATGAGCCAAGGTTTGAGGAAACAAAAGAGTGCCACCTCCAACAAGTCTGTTGAGAACTCACAACACTCCCTGTGTTAAGTGCCAGGGTGTCTTTTGGGGTAACTGAGAGAAATCCCAAATCAGCAACCTAGAAGGACTTAGATGCTCAGGGGGTGAGGGTCTCTCCTCTTTGCCCAAGGCCAAAGGAGCAGCACAGCCCAGGTCTGCTGATGGGACCAACCAGCCAGAATTCTTCCCCTAACTCTCATTAGTTACAAACATCACACAGTAAAAACAAATCCAGCCTGACTTTTAAGTGGATTTCACACTTCTGTTTTCCTTAGGTTGCTGCCAAGGAAGCCCTGTTCTTATCTGTTTTTCAAACAGCCCTCAGTTACAGAGGAGACCCAACACACCTTGGGGAAACCCTCATCTCCCAGGCAATGAGCCACAGGATATTTTTGCAGAGTTTTATGGGCACTGGTGCCATAAACAGAGAGTTTGAGGAGCTCAGCATCACTCCCTCCCCTCTGTCCCAGGGTCTCTGTTCTACTGAAGCAGCTCAGGATTTCGCCTGGGCTGTCTTGGCTTGGCAGTTAACACCAAAAATTGGGAGTGTGAATGGGATCTGTTATTAAAAATACTCCTCAGGGAGAGAAGGAACTGCCTCTCTGATACTGGCAAGATTAATAATGTGTACCAACACATTCATTCATTTATTGTAGCTCGAGTTTCAGAGCTTTTGGGTTCTGTGTAGTGCGCAGCTGTAGCAAGAAGAGGTGAGGGCTCTCACCTTTCCAGCCTGAGGCACCTGGAAAGTCTCTCTGCACTGACCCAAAAGCTAAATCAGGACAAGAAACCTTTTCTGGGAACAACATGCAAAGCAGGGAGGGCTGAGCCTGCAAACCCAAGCATGTCCTCATCTTCTGAAGGTGACCTTGCAACAAGAATAAAGTCCACCTTTAACTGGAGGCATCAAGAAAACCGTATTTGAAAAGTCCTTTTTGGAGTGAAGGTTATCTTTACCACCTCTGGGTCCAGGCTGGGAAGGTTCCTGGTTTAGCTGGATCCAGCAGAGCCAAGAGGAGGATTCAGTGCAAAATCCTGAGCTTTCCTTTTTTAATTTTCAGTCTCCTCCCAGCTGCAGGGAGCACTCCCTGCCTGAACACCACAAAACAATTTTCAGTGCCTCAACACAAAACAGTGCCAAGATTTGATCACAATTTTGTCCTTCATGCTTTGGGTGCATGTATTCCTTTGAGACATTCTCAAACAGGTGCCAATCTTTCCCAGAACACATACTTTGAAAATGAACATTCTCTAGGGGGAGGAGGAGGGTCAGTGTGTGTGTGGTGAATGTGCAGGAGTTAATTCCAAATTAATCCCACCTCCAGATGAAAACTCCAAATAAAACCCCAACCCTGCTAAGAATCCCCAAACGAACCCAATCTGGATGAAAATCCTCGAGTAACCCACAACTGGATGTGAATCTGAAATCAAACCCCCCTCCAGATGAAAATCTCAAATCCACCTCTAAATGCTCATCCTGATAAAACCCACACATTTTTGCCATACAGGTAGGAATTCCAAAGAGATCTCCAAGTCTGCATCGAAACAAAAATACTAAATCCTTGTTCATGTGGATGGGAATCAAAAATCAATTTACAAACCACCATCCAGATTAAAATTCCCAACCCCCCACAAGTCTTCACCATGATAAAAACCCCAAATCCACCTTCAGCTCCAGTGAAACCCCACAAATCACCCCTATGTAGATTGAAATACCAAATCACCCTTGCTCCTCTCATTCCAATAAAAACCCCAAATCCTTCCCAACATCCCAAATCCAATGAAAACCCAACCCCCCCTACATAGATGGGAATGACAAATCCCCCCTCAAACAACCCACCCTGACAAAAAGCCCAAATCTTTCCAAAGTCTTTGTCCTGATGAATATTCTAAACTCCCTCCGTGCGGCAGGAATCCCACGACCCCCCAAGTCCCCATCCCAATAAGAATCCTAAATCCTCTCCTAAATCAAATGCAATCCCCAAATCTCCCCACGTAGTTGAGAATCCCAAATCCCCTCCCTACATTTCCACAAATTCCTACCTCAATGAAACCCCAAAATCCTTCCCAACTCTCCACCTCTAACAAACCCCCTGAATCCTCCCATGCAGCTGAGAACCCCAAATCCCAATCTAAACAAAACCCCTAGACCCTCTCCAACCTCCTAACTCCTAAGAAACACCCAAATAACCTTAAACTCCTTTCCAACCTCCCAGCTCAAACAAAACCCCCAAATCCCTCCATGCAGTTGACAACCCCAAATACCAATAAAACCCCTAAATCTCCTCCAGTGTTCCAACCCCAACAAAACTCTCAAATCCCTCCATGCAGTTGAGAACTCCAAACGCCCTTTCCCTTACCTCCATCCTAACGACCCCTTCAACCCTCTTTATCCTCCCATCTCCAACGAACCTCCCCATCCCTCCATGAAGTCGAGAAGCCCAAACTTCGCCCAGACCCCCATCCCAGTGAACCCCCCCCATCCCCTCTGCTGGCACATCGCTCACTCCTCGCTGCCCACTCCATCCTCATCCTCATGCCTGTCCCCATCTCCTTCCCCATCCCCATTCCCATCTCATCCCCATCTTTAACCCCGTCCCCATCCCCATCCCCGTCCCTATCCCCATCCCCATCCTTAACTCCATCCCCATTCCCATTCCCATCCCATCCCCATCCTTAACCCCGTCGCCGTTCCCATCCCCATCCCTATCCCCATCCCTGTCCCCATCCCCATCCCATCCTCATCCTTAACCCCATCCCTGTCCTCATCCCCGTCCCCATCCCACGGCGCTCTCTCCCCGCGCCGGGGGCGGAGGCGGGGGCGGTCCGGGGCCGTTCTGCGCCTCCCCCGGCGGCGGGAGAAGGGGGGGCCCGTGGCCGGGGCCGGGGCCGGGGCCGGGGCCGGGGGAGGGAGGGCATCGCCCGCCCGCCCCTCCGGGAGAGAGCGCCGGGAGCCGCGCCGGGACGGCCGCGCCGAGGCACCATGCGGGCTGCGGGGCTGCTGCTGCCGCTGCTGCTGCTCGGTGAGTGCCGCCCCTGCGCTTCCCGTGCCTCCTTCCCCGCTTCAAGCATCCCTCGCCTTCTCGCCGCGCTCCGCTTTTCCCTTTACGATTGGCGGAGGAGCCGCCGCGGGCGCCCGCCCGCCGCCTGAATGCGGCTGTACCGCGGCACGGCCGGCACTGCGCGGCTCTGCCCGAGCACAGCCAGCCCTCCTGTGCTTCCCCCGGGCACAGCCAGCCCTCCTGTGCTTCCCCGGGCACAGCCAGCCCTCCTGTGCTCCCCCGGGCACAGCCAGCCCTCCTGTGCTTCCCCCGGGCACAGCCAGCCCTCCTGTGCTTCCCCAGGCACAGCCAGCCCTCCTGTGCTCCCCCGGGCACAGCCAGCCCTCCTGTGCTCCCCCGGGCACAGCCAGCCCTCCGCGGCTCTGCCCGGGCACAGCCAGCCCTCCTGTGCTTCCCCAGGCACAGCCAGCCCTCCTGTGCTTCCCCCGGGCACAGCCAGCCCTCCTGTGCTTCCCCAGGCACAGCCAGCCCTCCTGTGCTCCCCCGGGCACAGCCAGCCCTCGTGTGCTTCCCCCGGGCACAGCCAGCCCTCCTGTGCTCCCCCGGGCACAGCCAGCCCTCCTGTGCTTCCCCGGGCACAGCCAGCCCTCCTGTGCTTCCCCGGGCACAGCCAGCCCTCCTGTGCTCCCCCGGGCACAGCCAGCCCTCCTGTGCTCCCCCGGGCACAGCCAGCCCTCCTGTGCTCCCCCGGGCACAGCCAGCCCTCCTGTGCTCCCCCGGGCACAGCCAGCCCTCCTGTGCTCCCCCGGGCACAGCCAGCCCTCCTGTGCTCCCCCGGGCACAGCCAGCCCTCCTGTGCTTCCCCAGGCACAGCCAGCCCTCCTGTGCTCCCCCGGGCACAGCCAGCCCTCCTGTGCTCCCCCGGGCACAGCCAGCCCTCCTGTGCTCCCCCCGAGCACAGCCAGCCCTCCTGTGCTTCCCCAGGCACAGCCAGCCCTCCTGTGCTCCCCCGGGCACAGCCAGCCCTCCGCGGCTCTGCCCGGGCACAGCCAGCCCTCCTGTGCTCCCCCGGGCACAGCCAGCCCTCCTGTGCTTCCCCCGGGCACAGCCAGCCCTCCTGTGCTCCCCCCAGGCACAGCCAGCCCTCCTGTGCTCCCCCGGGCACAGCCAGCCCTCCTGTGCTCCCCCGGGCACAGCCAGCCCTCCTGTGCTTCCCCCGGGCACAGCCAGCCCTCCTGTGCTCCCCCCAGGCACAGCCAGCCCTCCTGTGCTCCCCCGGGCACAGCCAGCCCTCCTGTGCTTCCCCAGGCACAGCCAGCCCTCCTGTGCTCCCCCCGGGCACAGCCAGCCCTCCTGTGCTCCCCCCGGGCACAGCCAGCCCTCCGCGGCTCTGCCCGTGCACAGCCAGCCCTCCTGTGCTTCCCCGGGCACAGCCAGCCCTCCTGTGCTCCCCCGGGCACAGCCAGCCCTCCTGTGCTTCCCCGGGCACAGCCAGCCCTCCTGTGCTCCCCCGGGCACAGCCAGCCCTCCTGTGCTCCCCCGGGCACAGCCAGCCCTCCTGTGCTTCCCCGGGCACAGCCAGCCCTCCTGTGCTCCCCCGGGCACAGCCAGCCCTCCTGTGCTTCCCCGGGCACAGCCAGCCCTCCTGTGCTCCCCCGGGCACAGCCAGCCCTCCTGTGCTTCCCCCGAGCACAGCCAGCCCTCCTGTGCTTCCCCGGGCACAGCCAGCCCTCCTGTGCTTCCCCAGGCACAGCCAGCCCTCCTGTGCTCCCCCGGGCACAGCCAGCCCTCCCCAGCCGCGCATTTCGGGGTGCGGGAGCCGCCGCGCTGCTTCCTCCTGCGGAGGGATGAACCCGACCCTCCGGCTGCGGCATCCCGCTCCCCGAGGGTTCGGGCTCCCGAGGGAGCGACGTGCGGAGCGCCGGGCTTCTCTCCCCGCTTTTGGGGTCCCCCCGAGCCGGGGGCACTGGGGGTCGGCGTGCCGGGCTGTTCGTGTAGGGGTCCAGGCGCTGCTCCCGCGGAGCGTGAGGCAGAGATGGCGCGGGAGGAGCGGAGAACGCCGCTGGAGGCAGCGATTCCCTGGTGGAAGTTGGGAAAAGGTTAAGCTAGAGACTCGTGGGGGTTTGGGAGGTTTGGGAGTGGAAACCGTTCCTAGGGTCCTGCGGCAATGCTGGGGTTCAGGGTGGTGGAGTGGGAGTTGTGACTCTCCGGTGGTGTGTTTTGTTGGAGAGGTGGCCATAAACCAAATGGGAAAAGCAGCAGGGAAAGGAGATGCACTGATGCTTTCCGGGGTGAATAAAGGCAGGGAGGAGTGGGGCATTTCTTCCTTGTGATCAGGGGAGGCGAGGGAGGTGAGAAATGAAAATAGCATAAAATAAAATACCATTAAATGGAATAAAATAAAATAATAAGATTAAATCCTGCTCCAACTCATGGCTCCCAGAAGAGCCTCTGCAGAGCTGAATGTGCTTTTATTCAAGGTAACAAAAGCTGGGCGATGCTCCGGAGGTAAAAGCACAAGTGGAGGCAGGGCCCTGGGGATTTAACTCTGGGGTGAATTCCGAGAGGTCTGGCTGAAATCTCTGCCTGCTTCTTTTTTTTTTTCTTTTTCCTGTTCCTCTTGGGACTCATGGGCGAGCAGGTGTAAACCCCCGTCTGTCCTTGATGCCAACATGGGCATTAAACGAGATTTCTCTTCCCATTAAAACTCAGGAAGCCCTGAGCATCATTAATACTGGCATGAAGTAGGAGCTGTTAATGCAATTTTTCTTGTGCTGGCCAGAATTCAGATGGGTTTAGCTGACTTTGCCTTCTCAGAAGGTTTTGTTCTGTTTCCCAAAATGAGGTGATAAATACACTGGGACTAGGACAAAACAGGCTTTTAGTGGGAGGACAGTGTGGCACCTGTTTCTATAAGACTCTGAAGTGATCCTATTACATCTTTCTTATAAATTAATTGATTAAATCCTTCAAAACAGTGTTTTCTGCCATTCGTTGCTGCTCTTAAATTTTGAAATAAGCTCCTTAGAGATGCTTTTATGTTGCTCCCTGGGTATTGGAACCAGGATTTCCTTCCTTAGGGGGTAAGGCAGGCATCTCTACTTGCTGAGTGCTCAGGCTCAGAGTCCCAGCAGTGCTTAACTCCAAGACTGGGACTGGTATCTGCTGTGATCATCCGAGTTCCTAAAAGCCTAAAATTCACCCTTTTTCACCCCCTTCCTCCCTAAATGGGAAGAAGTCGGGTTTGTAAGTGCAGCTGTAATATTTTGGGTATCTTAGGAAATAATTATTGGAATGGAGCCTGCATGATTTGCTCAGTTTCAATTGGGTGTGACATGAGAGTTAGGGATTTCAGAGCTTGTTTTTGGAAGGTGACAACTTCTGTGTGTGGGGCAGGGCAGAACCAGCCCAAGGCTGCTGAAGTTTTTGAAAGCAGCTCTCTGGGGCACAGCAATTTCCTTAGAAATACTGACTTCCAGGCTTGTGCATCCCAATCCCTTGATTTTGCAGAGATTCCCCTTTATATCCGTGCTTTAATCAGAAGAAAATCAGCCTCAGACAAGGCCCAGCCAGTGTGCACAAGAGATGCAGCAAATATAGCATTAGGCAAAAAAAAAACATGTTTAAATTCCACCAGCTGGGAAGGGGCTCAGTTACCCATTACAGCATCTTCATGGGATATTTTATTCTACTTATTCTTTTTCCACATTGCATCTTGTATTCCCACAGGGGGTCTGATAACGAAATTGCATCAGGAAGAGACAAACAATACTTTTTATTTTGGGGGATTCAAAGGAGCCACAGCTCAAACCTGTCCTGGGGGCAAAAAAGGGCAGGAAGGGCTTTTAGGGGAGATCAAGCACCGGGCTCAAAGCAAACCACAGACTGATGGGTTTGAAATCCTTGTTGCCAAAACACCGCGTTTCATTCCCAAAGCTGAATTCCCAGGCTACCTCCCTGGTACTGAGAGTTCCCTGGTACTGGGAGTTCGTGTTTGTCGACGAGCTGTCAAAGATATGCATTAAAAAAACCCATTTTGTCCATTGAATACTAATCCCGACACGGGCAGGAGGAGGCAATTGGGGCCATGCCCCAGGAGTTTAAAAAAAAACAAAACAATTGTCTAACCAGAGTGTTTTAGAATCAGCATCAAAGCAAAGAGACACTCTTCTAGGATATTTTGTCTCGGAGGAACTTTGATAAGACTTTTGCAACCTCTTTGCCGTTTTAGCAGCGCAAAGCCGTGGATTCCCCGCACGGACACTGTAACGCTACACCGGGGGCCGTTTGGGAGGCTTAATTAAAGGATTGTTTGTAAATCACTTAAGGATTCCTGGATGAAAGGAACTGGAACCATGCAATATACTGATTTAATTCCAGGGAGTTGCTCCAAAGGCTTGTGACGAGGATGATCATTCATGCTGGTGGTGACGGGAGACCGGCTGGGAATATCTGCTCTCAGCATTTACAGGGAGGCTGGGGTAGCACTTCGGTTATTATTTTCCCTTTAAACCACGTCCTTCGTCTCCCCATCTGCACCTCTAGAAGGTTGGAACCCACCGGCACGAGTCCTGGGGTGGTTTTGGGGACTCAGGGAGGTGATTTACGGCCAGTGAGGATCCCTCTGGCTCTGCCGTGCCCCCGTTACCCTGGCGGTTTTACCGCTCCGTGAGAGCAGAGAGGAGCTGGTGGGGTTTAGGTACCCTAAATTTTGCCCCTTTATCCGTGGTGCTGCTCCGGGTGCCCCCTTTGCCGTGTCCCCAAGGAGCCAGAGCCCCCCAAAGCTCTGCAGAGGATGGGCTGAGTGGGGTGTGATCCTTACAGGGCGATGCTCTGTGCAGGTGAGGTCCTGCTCTAACATCTGCCCGAGTGCTACAGGGGCTCAACCCCAAAGCTCAGGTGCCTCCAGCAGCTCCATCTCCAGGTGGTCCAGGCAGGGGGGATCCCCGTAGCAATTCCTGCACCTGTGGACGTGCAGGAATTCCTCCCTCCCCGCTGCTGAGCTGACACTTGGAGAGGCGCAGGTCGTGAGCCTGCGGGTGCACCTGACCTGCGGTGCAGTTCCCAGCCTGACACCACTCCTGCCGGGCCAGGAACCAGCCCCAGCCCTGCCCCGAGCAGAGCAGCACGGGAGGATCTGAGCCCTGCAGGAATCCGGGTGGCCCGGTCGGGCCCATTCCCCGTGTGCAGGCATGTGAGCTCTCACCAGCCCTCTCCAGAGCTCGCACACCCTCCTGCCAGCTTCCTGCTCCACAGCCTGTTTACGTGCTCAGCTCCTTCCACAACTGGCCCATCTCCACCTAAGGATGTTGTTTCTGAATTCTTGCAATGCCTGCCCTTTCCTTCACAGAGAGATCCTGAGCAAACCTTGCTTTTTTTTTTTTTTTTTTTTTCCTCTCCCCACTCTCTAAGCAATGCACGCAATCATCTGGAATTTGCTGTTCTCCAGCTACCTGTGCTCTGTCCACTGCCACCCTCAGGGCTTTGGCAAACATTCCACTTTGCAGTTCCTTTGGGCTTGGAATTGCCAAACAAATCCATAAAGTCTTTCACTTGCAGTTTGTGAGGCCACTCTGGCAGTCCTTGGGGGTTTTGCAGCTCCTTTGGGGATGTGCCACCCATCTCCCTCAAAAAACTCTGCTTGACATTGGGGCTTAATAAAAAAAAAAAAAAACAACTTTTTTTTTCCTTGAACTGCCTGGTGTCCCACACCCCAGAGTGAGGATGCTTCCTCCAGTGCATCTTTATTTGGGAGGTTTGGGGACAGCTTGTCTGAGCTTCGTTGGGTTTTAAGTGCTCTAATTATATATTTGTTGTACTGCTGGGCTGAAGCCTTGCAGTGTTTTTTTACTCTGGGGATGCTTGAGAATACACAGATCCACAGGCAGGAGGGATGTGCTCTGCCCATATCACAGCTCCAGAGGTGCTCAACCATTGGGGCTCTCCAAAAACATGCTAATTTTGATGCTAAAAAGCCCTGTCTGGAAAGGTAAACAGAGCTGGGCAGAAACAGATAATCTTCCCTGTTACTGTAGAAAAATCATGTAAGATTTCTTGTCAGCTGTAAACTGAAGAGGGGAAATGTAGTTTAAAGAACTGGCTGTGGTGGAGCTCCTCTCTCTTTTTTCAAGTGTTTGGTGGCAAGACTGTGCAGTGAGTGGTCAGGGACAGGGGGATGCTCTCAGCTGGGGTTCCTGTGGTACAAATAGCACTGAGAAGTATCCAAAAGTGTAGATGTGGTGCTTAGGGACATGGTTTAGTGGTTGTTAGCTTAATGGCCAGACTTAATGCTCCTAGAGGTCTTTTCCTGCAAATGATTCCATGGGCAGGGACACCTTCCACTGTCCCAGGTTGCTCCAAGCTCTGTCCAGCCTGGCCTTGGACACTGCCAGGGATCCAGGGGCAGCCACAGCTGCTCTGGGCATCCTGTACCTCCTCACCCTCACGGTAAACCTGAGGTTCCTTCAATGATGACTAAACCTGTTTAAGTTACCTGCTGGCTTTGAATTGCAAACCATGCTGGAAATCGTGATTACTGGTGGGAATCTTGGAAAATGCCAATAGTAACTTTCATGACTTTGGGGAGTGCAGAGCTCTGTGGTGGCTTATTTGGGGTGACTTTTTGAGGGTTACATGCTCCTATGCACTCAATTTGAGCTGTGGTGTGTCTTAGAGCCAGCCTTTGGCACTGAATATCGCTGAAATCCATTGGGAACCAGAAAATGCCAGGACACCCTAAAGAGGAAAAAAACCCTCTCTCCTTCAAGAGGTGAAGCGAAGCCGCTCAAACTCCAAAAGCACCAACATCCTTCATTACTCCTCTGCCTGTTGGGTCCCAGGTCTTGCTGATGGAAGTTTTCCCAGCACCAGATGTGCCTGTTTAGCAAATCTTTGCATCCCTGCAGCTCTGCATGCTGCAGGCACCTTTCCTGCCCCATAAATAACGTGTGTCTCACGACGGGCTTGGCCGCGGGCCAGGCGCTCTCCGCAGACACCCGTGACAGTTTGGTGACAAAGCATTGCAAGGACACAAGGAGAATTCAAACAGCTTATTAAAATCAACTCAGTGTGATGTCTCAGCACCCAGCAGAGAGCAGGAGGGGGAAAGGAACGGGAGTGAGCCTTTATTTTGGGCAATGGGAATTCCAGCGCTGCTGGAACACCTGCTTTTAGGTGTGCATCCAAAATGAGCAGCAGAAGGAAGGGAACAGGCCAGGCTGAGGTTTGGCTTCCAGCAAGGTTCCACTCATGAACAGCATCTAAGGTTCAGTGTCTTGGGAATGGGTGGAAGCAGGAAGGGGATGGGTCCCAGTTTGGACAAACTGGGATGACTGGACTTGAGGAGGAAGGGAAAACTGGGAGACACAGTGTGACTCTTCTGCTTTTACACCCCACTGAGTGACCCAAGGTAAGGCCATGTAGGTTCAGATATTTAACTAAGGTTTTTGAAGTTGAAGCTGAGTTATCCTCGACTCCAGCTGTGTCTTCTGAAGGCAATTCAGATGTGTCTTGGGATGATTTGTCCCCTGGAGATGCTTGTTTCCATAAATGCTCCCCAATGTGGTCTGATGTTGCACCAAAAATATCCAGGACCTGCCCCTGGAAACGCTTATGTTGTGTAACACTGTCTGTATGTGCTCAAAAATGCAAAAAGAAAAAATAATTGGTTTTGGAATTTGGATGAACTTCTTGCTGGTGGGTCAGGAGTGCACCCTAAAGGCTGCAAAATTAACAGGCATAAAAGAACGTGGTCCTTGGGTTTAAAAACTGAACCTGTGCTTGTCAGGGGCAGGACAGACCCTTAGAAATAGGCAGAGATGGGATCTGCATTTAAAGCTCCTCCAAAATTGAAAAGGTAATTTTTTTTCTTTCTGAGTCAGTCCCATTTTAGATGCTGCTTTGAGGTCTGGTTCATATCCTTATCATCCTGAATAAAAATTGGATTAATCCAGTGGTTTTCTCTCCGTTTCACAGGCTCTGTGTGCAGGGAGCTTTGGTCTTAGGCCACATGGCTGATGAGGGTGGTGAAAGGGGAAGGAAGGTCATTTTGCAGTGGAGAATAAGGCCTCAGTTATTAATGGCAGAGGCTGAAATTTTCACTCTCAGCCTTAATTGATTTTGGCAAATTTAACTGGAGGAGGAGGCAGAAATTGGCTTAGAAATTAAGCTCTAATACTTAAATATATATTAGATCTATTGTAGAGGAATGAGGAGACAGCCTTGTTAGACATTTATTCTAAGTGGCTTCTGCTGGATACAGACAAAGAGAAAAATATCCAATTTCTAACTTGGACAAAGGGGACTTGAAAGGCTCTTCAGAAAGGCTTGAAGAAACTCTGTTTGAGAAAGTCCTTCTTTGAAACCTAATAGCAAAGACCACTTTTTAATTTTTTTTTTCCTTACTCCCTGGAGTCTAAAGGCAGGAGGGCAAGATAAGACATTCCACCACATAGGCAAATGGGAAAAAAAAAAAAAAAAAAAAAAAAAAGATAGAAAAGTTTAAATGATACTGCTGCAGGCTGTGGAAAGTGGAGAGCTCTCAGGGTGACTATTATGTGCTGCTTATCAAAATACTGTGAGCCCTGACTGTGAGAAAAAGCAGAGTAGTTAAAGAGATGTTCTGTGCCAGCATGGATCTGATTAGCAGTGGTTGTACTGGAACAACAT
This sequence comes from Sitta carolinensis, assembly GCA_032173965.1. Taxonomy (NCBI): domain Eukaryota; kingdom Metazoa; phylum Chordata; class Aves; order Passeriformes; family Sittidae; genus Sitta; species Sitta carolinensis. Next base: position 2,102,268 of record JAVUNC010000005.1, read on the forward strand.
CAAGTAACCAAGGTCCTCAAGATATACCTATATCATCTATATTTATCTCTATCTCTATCTCTATCAGTATCATATATATATATATATATATCTCCACATAAAATAATCAATAAAGTTGTCCTCATTGGACATTTCTAATTTATCAAGCAGCAGCAGAAGTGTTTAAAGCACAGGTAAGGGAAGCCAGTTTTCTACCACGTACTGAGTCAGTTAATAAGGAGCAGCCTCAAAGCAGGTTGTATTACAGATTTCCAAATCAGCATTCTCATCATGCATTTTTTACAGCCATCACTCTCTGCTGGCAACCTGGTTCGGTTTTGGAGCCTGAAGGAATAAAAACAACAAATAAACAAACATGAATTTGTTCCTGTGGGTTTCTCTTGGCAAAGCAGAGAAAGTAGCAACATGCAGTAAAAGCAGGAAAGAGCCTCCTCCTGTTTTATTTTCTTTTTTGTTGTTTTTTCCTTCTACTATTGGTCTCATTTTCAGATGGATCAGCACCCTGATCTGGTTCGACACAATGCCAAGAAATATTTACGCTCTCCACTGCCTCAGTCTAAGGGCACATAAATTTACAGCAAATCACAGCATTGCCCACAAACACCCCAAAACCCAGTGTGGTGACAAAAAGCTGAGATACCTGTGCTGCAAATGGGATGAACCAGCAGTTCTGGGGCTCCCAAAAATCCTGATCCAACTAAGATCCAAACCAGGACAAAATATAAGCAAAATGGGACAGGGCATTGTGTCAGCTGTGAAGGTGTGAGCAAAATCCACAGCTTTGAGCCTAAATTTCAACCCTGCAGGAGTTAATCTCCCATCACTTCCACCTCCCCAAGCCTCAGGGCCATTCCCATGCCAAAAAGCCAAGGAGAGATGCTGATCTCTTTGACATAAAGAATAAAATAATTTTCCTGTCCTGTGCAGTACATGGAATGCTGCGGAAAAAGAAAGTTTCGAGATTAATGCAACACCCTATTATAGACAATTATTTTGTTTCCTTACAATTTTCCCAGATGGCTAAAAAAAGCCCTCCAGGCTCTCAGTCCATGTGATTTTGTGGGCTTCTAAGACAGTTCCTGCCCACGAATGGCACCAATAAATCCCCATTAACTGCATTCAATGGGAGAATGATCTTTTTTCCTCATTAAAGCCTCACAAAGGGTTCAAAACCTCATTTTATGGCAGGGTGTTTTGATTTAAATTGATGTGGCTTAAATTATGAATTTTAATCACGACTTAAAATACAGAAGGAGAAAGTCATAATTTGAATGATTTGATTTTTATCATGTTTTTCATTTAGGATTCATAGCTCTATCCCTTAAGCAGGGCTGATTCTCCTCATTGTAAAACTTGGAGATTTACAGCCCACTCTTGCCTTTCAACTGTGTTTTCTAACCAGGCTGGCACACTCTGAACATATTTGTTGAAGGAATTTTATAGCCTGAGACCTCTCTATTTTGATTTCTAATTTATGCATCTCTGGAGTCGTCCTTGGTAATGATGAATAAAACTAATTTAGGGTGTATTGGTGGAAATCACTCTTTGCTTGTAGAGGAAATTTCTGTTAAACTGACAAATGCAAAAGAGCATTTACAATTCCTTTAAGATACATCAAATAACCGAGGACCTGGGTACCTCATGCAATAAACTTTTCAACAAACTTTTCAGTTTAGTGCTAAGCAATTCACTGAGCAATTCCCCAGCGTCAATCTGTGATGGAGTCAGTGACTGAAATGAATTCTGTGTCCCTCGAGGGTGTCAAATAAACAGGAGTCGTCCTCTTAAAATTCACTTTTACTGTTTAAAAATGGGAGAGGAAACAATTTTATTTTTCAGCTGCCGGTTTCCAGTTGTTTTTGCAGCTTGGCATTAACTGTTGGTGGAGCAGCTGAATGTGTCTCTCCTTGTCCTGCAGAGGGAATTTCAGTGGATGGCTGAGGTTTGTGCACATAACTTTTGACTGTCAAACTGACAATTCCATGCTGAATGTCTGATACCCTGGATATCTGCCCACAGTGTAGGCAGAAAGCAATTAAAGAGAAGCAAAAATTAACAAGACTTCCTTTAATTGACTGCCCTGCTTTTGTCTCTCATCCAAATCCAGCCCCATTTAGTGTTGGAAAAGCCAAGTTCTCTAGGTGCCATGAGTGTCCTGGTTGGGTTTGGTGTCACTGCAATTTATTTAATGCTCTCTTTGGGTGCTAGATGATAAAATCTGGTCTCCCAAAAATTAGGAAGAGATTTGGCCTTGATGGTTTGTGGCCCGTGCCACTCATCCAGCGTGTTTTGATGTGTCCTCTTGTTGATCCAACAGGAGAGCATTTTCCCCAGCAAGCTTGACAAATAAAACTTTGTTTGAGTTTGTTTAAGACAACAGTCACAGAGGGGAGAAAAAGAAGGAAAATGAAATCATCCTGAGGTGATTGTGATTGCCACTCCTGCCAGCACTGCTTTGCACAAAACCATTCCAGTGGGAGAATGCACCAGCTTCTGCTGCAACACCTCAGTTTAGGCTGATAAAGGTCTCTGATAAGCTGCAGTTTGAGCCAGCTCAAGGTGGAAGATGCACTAACAGACTCTGGGAGGCTCCTGCAGCCCTCAGTCTGCATTTCCTTCATCCTAATCCCTCTCAGGCTCTTGGGAGCAGCAGCACCCCACAATGGCCATGCTCCTGAGAAGTCTTTCCATGGTGAGTGGTTGTCACAACCTGGCCTGTAATTCACCATCTCACCCCAAACTTTATCTTCTGGGGAGTTTTCCAGCCAGGAGAAGGTCAGCAGTGGATGGGGTGGTGCTAAGCAATCCTAATGAGGACAAGGATGGGCAATACAACCCGACTGTCAGCTGCCCAGTGAAGGACAAAACCTGCCCCCCATTCCAGGTTTCTCCAAATCACAGCTTCAGTTGCTGGGGGTGATTTAGGGCAGCCAGTTTGCGGGGGAAAAAAGCTTTTATTCTGGCAAGGGAAGTGATTCAGGCAGGGTGGAGTGGTGGTGAAAAGTAGAAACGTGAGGTTGGGTTGGTGGCAAGAGAAGTGGGAGGTGTCATGATCTGTGTGTGCATTTATGAATGCCCACTACAGAGGGCTGGGGAGGGAAAGGCAGGAGTCCAAAGTGATGGGTTGAGAGATAAAAAAGATGGTTTTCTGCTTTAGAAAAAATCCACCTGATTGTGTATTCCTATTACAGCATCTGGCCACAGGTAGCTGACAGCTGCACCAGGTAAAATTTTACCAGGCAGTTAAAGGAGTTTGGGTGTCTTAGGAAAGCCTCAGGGGAGCAGTGCTCTTCCCCTCTGACCATGTCAGAAATAAAATTCCAGCACTTTGTCAGCATCCTTGATGGAAGCGAAGTGACCTGGCCCCACCAGCAGCTCCTTGCTCCTTCAGGAGTCTCTGCACTTAATCCCTGGCCAGTGCAGAGGCTTTCAGCATTGCAGGACATGCTATGGACAATTGGACCAGCCTCTGGATGGGTGCAGAGCCCCAGCACAATAATTACTGGTGAGAAATTCATTGGGTACTGTGGAGAGTGGTTATTTTGGACCAGACCCAGAGCCAAGCTCTGGAGAGGTCCCACTGTGAACAACTCCTGTGTCTCCACTGCAAATCCTGATAAAATACTGCAAGGGAGGGAAAAAAAAAAAAAAAAAAAAAAAAAGAAAGAAAGTTAGGAAACCACCAAAAGAAGCTGCGTGTGCCTTGGGGGTTTGATGGGGAACACTGGGACAGCTGAACCAAAGGAATGCCGGCTATTTTGGGGCCGTGTTTGTGTTTGAGCAGCAGGGGAGGAGGAGGAGCAGGAGGAGGAGCAGGAGGAGGGCTCCAGCTCCAGGCTTTGTCTGCCGTGAGAGCCTTCTGTGTGTCTGGCAGGACGGCTCCAATCTGATTAGGAGGAGGCTGGCTTAGGAGGGGGCTGGCTGGGGAGGCAGCAGCAGCACTGTGGGGATGGGTGGATGGATGGATGGATGGATGGATGGATGGATGGATGGATGGATGGATGGATGGATGGATGGATGGATGGATGGATGGATGGATGGATGGATGGATGGATGGATGGATGGATGGATGGATGTGGATGGATGGTGGATGGATGGATGGATGGATGGATGGATGGATGGAGGATGGATGGATGGATGGATGGATGGATGGATGGATGGATGGATGGATGATGGATGGATGGATGGATGGATGGATGGATGGATGGATGGATGGATGGATGGATGGGGATGGATGGATGGATGGATGGATGGATGGATGGATGGATGGATGGATGGATGGATGGATGGATGGATGGATGGATGGATGGATGGATGGATGGATGGATGGATGGATGATGGATATGGATGGATGGATGGATGGATGATGGATGGATGGATGGAGATGGATGGATGGATGGAGTGGGATGGGATGGATAGGATGGATGGATGATGATGGTTGAGGGGATGGATGGATGGATGGAGGATGGATGGATGGATGGATGGATGGATGGATGGATGGATGGATGGATGGATGGATGGATGGATGGATGATGGATGGATGGATGGATGGGATGGATGGATGGGGATGGATGGATGGATGGATGGATGGGATGGAGGGTGGATGGATGGATGGATGGATGGAATGGATGGATGGATGGATGGATGGATGGATGGATGGATGGATGGATGGATGGATGGATGGATGAGATGGATGGGATGGATGGATGGTGGATGGATGGAGGATGGATGGATGGATGGGATGGATGGATGGATGGATGAGGATGGATGGATGGATGGATGGATGGATGGATGGATGGATGGATGGATGGATGGATGGATGGATGGATGGATGGATGGGATGGATGGATGGATGGATGATGGATGATGGAGGATGGATGGATGGATGGATGGATGGATGGAGGAAAGCTGCATTACCTGGGAGCAGCAGCAGCGGGATGCCCCGAGCCCAGCTGGCCTTTTAGGGAGGGTTCCCTTCTAATCCAGCTCAGAAGCAGTTTTGGGGCAGGGCTTTATCTCTGTCTTGGCTGCTTACATTGGTACCCTGAGGTGCTGGAAGAGGAGTGTTGATGAAGTGGGTGGGTGAGGAGGAGCAGCACAAGGAAACCTCTGTAGGGGAACTGCCTTTGAAGCTGGATTTTGGAGAGTGCTTTTGGTATCCCACTTTATATATTTATCTATCTGTCTATCTATCTGTTATCTATCTATCTATCTATCTATCTATCTATCTATCTATCTATCTATCTATCTATCTATCTATCTATCTATCTGTCTGTCTATCTATCTATCTATCTATCTATCTATCTATCTATCTATCTGTCTGTCTGTCTGTCTGTCTGTCTATTTATTCCCATCCTGAAAGCTGACACTTGTCATAGTGAGGGGAAGGGTAAGAAAAGTGCAGCCCATGAGCTGCTCCTGCAAGGATTTCAACTTGGTCTGAGCAGAGGCACTCACCCCACAGAGGGACAGGAGGGAGAAGGGGCAGTGAGATCTTGTCTCTGCTCAAATCTGACAAGATCAGATGCTCATAGCTATGTCTGAAGAAATTAGAAGCATTCCTGCCTCAAAAGTTTATTTCTTAGAGGAATTTTTTTTAGAAAGGAAATAGAGGAAATATTGAAGGAAGTATTCATTAGAATTTATTTTTGAGACCCTCAGATCTCCCAGCCCCTGTTTTAAGCACCAAGGCTATTGGTGCTTAAAAACTATGAGATGGACAGTTGTGCCTGTGAGCAGATTTCCCATTTGTCTCCTCCCAAAAGGCAAGAAATGTCTTGTTACAGGAACCTGGTGCCACCTGCATCTCTCAGGACTCCCCAAAGCCAAAGAGTTGCAGATTTTCCCAGTCTGTTCAGGCTATGGCTGTTGCCATGAAACTGCCAAGAGTGGGGAAAGAAGGAGCCCTCTGCTTGATAACCTAGATTAGGAATAAGGAATTTGTTCTGTAGTAATAAGGATCAGCTTTTGGATCTGCTTGGATTTGGATTTCAGCCATCTCCCCAGGGGTGAGGGCCTAGCATCCAAAGGTCCTGATGCTGTAACTCATCTCCATCACGGGTTTGGGCTGCCCTCTGACCATCAGGGGAGTTTCAAGAAGGGAATTTGCTCCACATCTTGCTTTCCTCCAACACTATTTCTGCTCCTGTTTGGGAGAGCTGATTTGAATCCTTGCAGCAGCACAGGACTTGGCCATCTGCTGCATCATCCTTAGTACCAAAATGCAGTGCCTGGACTCCAGCATGTGTCCTATTTATTTGGCTGCTCTGCTGTGCAGAAACTTTCTGGGCAAAGAAAGGTGGTTTGCATCATTTGAGCATTTCAGCCTCTCGTCAGTGATGCTGTGGCCCACATTGAGAGCTCTGGGTACTGGTGATGGAGAGGCAGAGCAATTCCAGGCCAGGTTGAGTGGAGCTCTGGTCTAGTGGGAGGTGTCCCTGCCCATGGCAGGAGGGCTGGAACGAGATGATCCTCAAGGTCCCTCCCAATCCAAACCATTCTGTGATGGTTCTGTGCCAGCCACCAGGGGTAGGATCATGCCTGCACCACAGAGCAGTGTCTGCAGTTACATGGGCTTGCAAGTTAGGAGCTATTTAAAGCAATCAGTTGCTAAGAATTTAAGGCAAACAACGGCAAATTACTGAGAGTTATCAATGAGAATTGCTGGAAGTTGTCATTTGCTTTTGATGGCTCAGCTCTTTCTTGCCTCCATGGTCAGCAGGCTCAGGGCTTGACTTCTGAGTGGTGTCCAGCAGCATTTTATCCAATCATAATTTCCAGAGATGTCAGGATGAGATGGGGCTCAGGGCAGTGAGAGGGTATTTTTGCTCAGCAGATTGTGCTTCTCCAAATGCGCATTTGAAATCTGGGTGGGGATTTTTCAGCTGTTCTCTTCTGCCTAGCTGTAATCAGGGATGCATTTCAGGTAGTTTTGGCAGCAAAGCCATGCTTTGATTTGGCCAGGGATCACTTGCAAACATGACAGGAATGTCCATGTAGCTGCAACCTTCACCAGAGCAGGGGCTCCGTCTCCACTGCCCAGCTCCAGGATTACAACCAGCAGCACCCACTGAATCCCAGCTCAGTACCCTCTCTCTCCTTTGCTCTGCTGGTGGCTTTCTGTGGGTCCCATCATGTCCCTGGCCTCTCCTCCCATCTCCAACCCCACCATGACTCCAGCCCAGTTTCCTAAAGGAAATGCTCAAGCTGACATGTCAGAGTTTCACTGCTGAGCCCAAAGTAGGACCTGCTGTCTGTCACCCCAGGAGCAGAGAACTGGGATATTATCATCAAGCCCAGCCCCACAGCTCCCTCCTGCACCCAGACCTGCCACCCACCTCTGTGGATCCCCTCCAGGGTAGGAACTCAGCCTGGCATTTGCAGACCTGACAGCCTCTCTTAGGAGAAAGGAGTAGGATTAGTAGTAGGGAGGGGATGCAGCTCCTTCTTCCTTCCTGCTTCCTTTGCTCCCTTCCCTTGCCCTACCATGGCCTTCCCTGTGGCACAGCCTCCAGGCACTGCCCTGGAGAGATGGTTTGATGGCTGGGAGATGTCAGCAAAGCCTTGAGCTCAAAAGGTGACATGGGCAGGATCTGTTCCATCCATGCCACCCTGGGTGTAGGTGCTGTAAGCTTTGCTTTCCTCTAGACACCGTTCAGGTTTTCACTCCCTGACCAGAAAGTCTCTTTGTGCTCAAACTCACTACCTGTCCAGGGAGTTTTGGGGGAGCTGAGTATGACTGTTGTTGTGTGCTGCAATTTTTTTTTTTTTTTTTCATATACTGCATTTTTTTGCTGGAGTTTCTCAGCACGCAACCACGCCATTGAAACCTACTGAGTGCAAACCATTGCATCCCCAACCCGGTGACATCCCACAACTTCCCATGCTCTTCTGCTCAGCTGTAACCACGCAGGAATCTCACTCCTTGCTGGGCTGCTGGGTGGACTACATTGTTCCCCTATTGAGTCATTAACAATGAGGTCATTGGGCTGGAAAGACAATGTCATTCAGCAGCCAAGAACCCAGCTGGCTGATCCCGGTTGTGTCTCATCTCCTATGACAAAGCCACTTTTAATTGACTAATTAAAGCTTTTGCAGGCTCCATCTTGGAAGGGATGACCAAAATAGACATTGTTCTTTGTCAGCATTAAGTCAGGCCAGTTGGCTGATTAAGAAGCAAGACCTTTATTCCTTCTCCACTTTGCCACTTGCTGTGCAGGCCTTAATTCCTGGTTCTGGCAATGGGAAAACCTCCTCAGAGATATCCTACCAGGTGTTGCAGAGTAAACTCTTTGAATGAGGCCCTAAGGACCTCAAGAAAGCTCACCCAAAGCCCACTTGAGCCACTTTGGAACAGCCTCTCTGCGTTACTATCACACCTTTGGTTGGACACTTGATATTTTGGGTTCCCAGTTCCTGTAGGAGTTTGATGCTGCACCTAAACCTATGGCATTAGGGTGCTCCCATACCCTCTAGGCCTTACCAGGACAATTTGATCTACTGACTGTGGCCAGGGGCATTTTTCTTCCCATTTCTGGGCCATCTTTCCCTTTATGTACTTTTTGGGTGGAGCGGTGAAGGCAGGAAGCAGGGCATTGTCCAAGAGATGTGCCCACAGTAAATCCCTGCTCCCTCCAGCTGAGTGCTCCTGCACTGCCAGGACCCTCACCCCTCTCTGAATGAAGATGTTTTGAGCCCTGAGATCAGTGGGCACTTCTGCTCTTGACACTTTTGCTCCCTTTGCCACTCAGAGCAATATCATCCCCAAACCAGGGAGTAAATGTGCCCTGAGGGGCTCCCCAGGACAAACGCTGCTTAGTGCAGCTACCTTGCCGTTTCCATTAAACCCTCAGGGGTTTTTCTGCCTGCGGGTGATTGTCTCAAATCAGATTTATCTCCTGTTTGCTGCCCAGGCCCAGCTGAGCAGGAATGCTGGGTGTGTGTTTACCAGGGCTGGTGTCCCAGCCCTAAAGCACAGCAGCCGCTTCTTTTGAAGAACACACAAAGCAAGGAAGAGGAGCAATTGTTTGGGAGGAAGTTGGACCATAATGTAACAGACTCCCATGGGATTTACTATTAGTAATTATTTGAATTGCTCTGGCACCTAACCAAGGTTGGGGCCCCGGTTAGAAAGGTGCTGGATCAGCCTGTAAATGAAGAGAGCTCCTGTGTCCAAAGTCTGACCACTCTTGCAGGTAGAGATGGGGAAACTGAGGCAGGGAGAGGTTGACAAGTGCAACGAGGGTTGTTTTAGAGAGTTGTGGCTGAGCCAGGAGGTGAGCCTGCACTCAGTGCTTACAGGAGCATCCTTCCTCTCTGGGGTAAATCCTAGAACATGGAATTGCAAGATGGTTTGGGGGGGGACGGACTTTAAGGACCATGTTGTTCCAGCTCCCTGCCAGGGGCAGGGATACCTTCCTCTGGGCCAGGTTGCTCAAATCCCATCCAACCTGGCCTTGGACACTTCCTCTGCTTGTGCAGCTTCCAGTTCCACCTAAGAAATCGTTGTGTAACAAATAGGGTGTGCTGGAGGGTCCTGCCCTGGGACAACACTGGAAAAGGTAGTTTCTCACTGTTTGTGTCTTCAATAAGAGATTTCTGTGACCATGTGTATTATTTTAAGGAGGGGAGCAGCAGGAGCTATCAAAGAAGACAAATGCTTCAAATAGAAACTGAGTCCCCCTGCTCCTGAAAAACAAAACAAAACAAACAAACAAACAACAAAACAAAAAGCAAAAAACGGATTTCTTTTCATGTAAAACGGACCTTTTCAGGGGAGTTAAATAATGAGGCAATTACAAAATTGCCAACAATAGAAGCTGATCAGATTACACAGGCCTGTAAAGCCAGATCGTCACTGGAGCCATTTGGTGGGAAAGAAACTCAGTGCCAGACAGTCTTTAAATAGTTTTGAATAAGAGGGAGGGTTGGCTGTGTCCTTCCCTTCCGAGGCTCTCCCCACCTAAAGAATAGCACCGAGCCTCCTGCCAAGTCCAGCCTGTCCAGTCCATGCCCCAAGGCTCCACTCACGGCTCAGCTATATAAATACATGGAGGTGCTCATGCATGCACATGTGTATATATAGAGCTTCCCAATTATCTGGGAAGACCCCACCCTGAGGGAGGTGTGGGTGTGGAACTGGAGGAAAAAAATAAACCAAAAAAAGTTGGGACCCAAAATAGCACTGACACACAAAGGATCCCAAGGAAATGTGGAGCTCTCTTCACGGCATTGACAGGAAATCTCCGGGCTGCTGGCTCAGTAACCCCGCTAGCCAAGGTCATGGGGGACTGATTGTGGTGGAGGGATGGATCCTGACAGCCTTCTTCTGCAAAAATCATGGGATGAGGGGCGTGAGGTGGAAGCTTTTATGTCTGTGACGATTTGCAGGTGTCCCAGATGTGCCTGAAGAGGGACCTGTCTCCAGCATAGCCTGAAAGAGAAGCAATGCAGGCAGAACTGGGGAGTGATATTTCACCAGAAACCACCAAAATTTTACTTAGAGAGGCTGGCATGATTGAGGGGGTCAGCAGTGCCTCTTGGAGGTGGCTTCTATGTCACTTGGCATCATTGTGTCTTTCACATCACTTCAGAGTGTTAATAAACCAAAGATCTCAGAATCATAGAGAATCTCCAGCTGGAAGAATTATCCAGTTCAGGATATTCCAGGTCATCCTCGCTGGGCTCATCCTGGCCTGGTGCTGGGTGGGGTGTGAGATGGGCTGGGGGGCACAATGCGACTCGTGACCCTGAAAAGTTTAAAAGTAAATTTTCTGGCTGGAGGCGTAAATTTGGGCTGATTTGTGACTCAGGAGAGGTGCTGGGTGCACAGAGGAGGGTGAGGCTCTGGGCTTTATCAGGTCCCACCATCTCTTTTCTGCAATGTCTGAGTCCTGCCCCAGCACAGCCCCAGGGGACTGGCAACCTCCCCACAGCCAGCAGTGGTGACAGGAGCCTGCAGGGGCTGTTGCCTGAGGGCGATTCCTGCTGTAAATCTTCCGGGGAGGTGGAGAGGAAAGGGAGGTGCAAGAAGCAGGGGACAACGTGTTGCAGCACCACAGCAACGCTGTGTGCCAGCACAAACTGACCTCCCACTCACCCGTCTCCATTTTCCCCTTGTACCACAGCAGCCTGTGGCCAGGCCGAGATCTCCTCATTCTTTTGGGTTTGGGGTCTCTCCTTTTGTTTTCTGCCCCTTAGGGGCTGCAGCTTGGACCTCTCCTTCGTGCTGGGCCTGCAGCTTCAGCCTCCAGCTGAGGATGGCATCCTCGGTTTTGATGGCACAAGTTTGGGCATTAGCTCCCTGCTGCTAATACCAGCTTTGATGCCTCTCTGTGCCTGTCTTTGTCAGGCTCTGAGGTCCCAGAGATGCCAGTAGCCTGTCCTTGGGCTTGGGGTTGATCCTTTTCCTTTAGGAAGAGCCCCCGCAACAAGAAAGGGAATATTTCCTCCCTTCCTCTTCCTCACTGCAAAACTTCAAGTGGCACAAAAAGTCAGGGGAGTTTTGGCTGCACATCCAGCCCACAGGAGCTCTGCTCCACAAGAGCCCTGTGGCTCCCCTCATCTGTGGATAAAGCCTAGACACAGCACTGATGCACAGCACCCAGCTTGAGTGACATTGGATGTGACAACTCTTCCCCGGTGCCAGCCAGCTGGCAGAGGTTCAGCTGGCAGGATGAGTAGCTCAGGGCCAGCCCCATCCCTGCCTTGCTCAGCATGAACCCAAATATGGCCCCAGCCAGCTGGAGAGGAGAGCAAGGCGAGGATTTCATCTCCCCCTGCCACCTGACAACTTGTAGGGTGCTCTCCCCACTGCCTTCTTGTGGTCCTGCAAAAACTGAGAAAAACTGAGTTCCAGGGAGACCTGACTGTGAGCTTTCTTGTAAGAAAGATGGGGACCAGACTTTTTAACAGGGTCTGTTGCAATAGGACGAGGGATGATGGTTTTAAACTGAACAAAGTTCAATTTAGGTTGAACAAGGCAGAGATTTTTGATGATAAGGGTGCTGAGATGCCGGCACATTTTGTCTGGTGAAGCTGTGGATGCCCATCCCTGGAAATGTTCAAGAGCAAGTTGAAGGGACTCTGAGCTACCTGATTGAGTTGAAGATGTCCCTGCTCATTGCAGGGGTGTTGCACAAGATTTTAAAGCATCTTTTCCAACCCAAACTAATCTATGACTCTATGATGTGACATCAAATCTGACAACAATCAAAGCTCTCCATGCCCAGGAATTAGGAAAGGCCAACCTCAGCTGGGGCAAAAGGTGTGCCCCATCCCTGATGTTTGGGCAGTGCAACATTTAGGAGCTTTTTTTGTGCGGATAACCACCAAATTTCTCCTGAATTGACTTTCCTAAAGTGCATCAGCTCCCCTCATCAGGTTTAGGAGCTGAGGAGACCTTGATTTGATGTCACTTACTTCACTTGGGCTAAATTAAATAAGGACTGATTTAAAGCTGAACAAGAGTAACCACCCGGTGGGCTGTGTGCACTTTGACTAATCCACTCTGAAATCATCCCTCCTTTTAATTGTAGATTAATTTTTTTCTGAGCACTCCTGTGCAGACAAGCCATCAGGCTGTATAAAGATCAGGTCCTGTCTCGCGGGCTCACATCCTCGCTCCTTCCCAAGCTGTCTGGAGTGGAGACCTCCAGGAAAATCCAGCAAGGGATGATTCATCTTTCTGGGGTGAAAAGCACAGGGAGGAACTTTTTGCCTGTCTTAATGCATAAATCTGTGTCCCCAGACACCCTTGTTGGTGAGTGGCAGGGCTGGAGAAGGGAGGGCACGTCCCCAGGAGGGGCTGCTGGGATGTGACAGTTCAACCCTCAAGAACAAAAAGTTGATGCTTTGGCCAAGCCCTTCATGGTGTTGGCTTCTCCAAACGTCTCCCTCCCACCACCTTGCCCACGGCTCCACAGCTCCTTAGTGCTGGAATCAACTCATGACCCAGCCCCCAGCCCTGGGAGAGGCAGTGAAGTTCCTCCAACCCTTCTTGCATCCTGGAGAGAGGTGGTGAAGCTGGGTGGGATCCTCACATGGTCAAGGTGGAATTCCCAATCTGGCAGCCCCAGTCTTTAGGTTCTTCTCATGGGCCTGAGATTCCTGTCCAAATTCAGAAAAATCTAGACTTTTAACCTATTTGCCTTTTCTTAAAAAAAAAAAAAAAAATTCCCTTTAGTGCTCATGTTCACAGATAATATCCTGAAAGACCATGTTAAGGACTTACAACATTGAAGAAAAACCCCAGATATTCAATGTATAACAAAATTCTGTATTATTACAGCTTTCCTGCATTTTTCTGAGTTGTGTTGACTCATGACCACTGCTTTGGGACAGGAGCACCTGCGCTTTACCTTGACCCAGAGAGATTTTCTGGCCCATTACTCGGTGTAAACCTTCAGTTTCTTCCCAAATCCTGTGTGACTTTTGCAGAAATAGAGGGGTCTCGGGGCTAAATGTGCCAGACACTGTGTCCTTCAGCGATGGGTGATTGATGCTCCCTTGACAGAGGCCACAAATCCTCCTTCTAAGCAGCAAGGTCAGCATGGGATAGCTCCACTCCAGTGGTATAAAGGACTCAGGAGAGGACAGGAGGGTGGCCACACTGTCCTGGAGGGCCTGGCCAGGCTGGCACATGAGGAGGTTTTGGCTCCTGCTCCCCACATTCCTGCTCCAGCAGCTCCAGTGCCATTTCCAACACCATAAGGGGTTCTGGCTGCAGACCCCAGCCCATCCTGCAGCCTGGGAAGGGTGCAGGGCTGGAGTCAGGCCCCTTAAAAATCCCATCGTGAATGGGATGGAAATATCCTCTTTCCCCTGATGGAAAGGGGATTATTTCCAGGCTTAGTGGTGAAAAATGCCTGTGGGCTGCGTGGATAGAGGTGGTCACGTGTGTTTGTGTTTGTTTGACTCCTTGACAACATCCTGTGAAGGATTTTGGAGCTTTGGTTTTCCACAGTGTCCTGTCTCCTTCTGATGGTTTCTTGTGTCTTTCCCTTCACTTTTTAGATAGTCACAGATTTTCCATGAGAAGAGTCATGGAGACACAATCCTAAATAGGATGTCCTATGTTTATCCATAAGAGAGGCTGGACTTCCCACTGCTGGCATTCCTCTCCTCTGGCTGGAGCTGGCCATGGGATACAGAACAGCCTGGGATGGACCAGTAGGGTCCATTTGAGTGTGAAAAATCCCACTGAGCACGAATTTCTAGCAAACCCCAGATTCTGATGAGAAATTCAGGAGAGTTCCAAGCATGGCATGAAGGACAATTCAACAACGATGCTTTTGAGAAGGTGGGAGTGAGGAACACTGAGATATTCCTGCTCCCTCAAATCCACTGTCTGGTCATTAATTAGTGCAGCAAATGAACCCATTTCTGCCTCCCCAAACGTGGTGTTTAGAGGGACCAAGGGAGCAAAGAGGAGATGAGTCAGGGCTGCAGGGAAAGAGGAGTGTGGGGAGGCCTTGGGATGATTATTTTTAATATTTGTCGTACTTCCAAATGAAACAGTAGATGAGCTGAGCTGGCTCAAAGACTTGCAGAAAGAGCTGATGGGGAATTTGTTAATGAAGCAAGTTTGTCATCAGAAAATGCTGGTTCAACAAAACCTGGGTTCTGGGGACATGTGTTGCAGTCCTGGCAGGAGAGGTGTACCAGGCTGCGGGCGGGTTTCTTGGTTGAAACCAAGGAGGTTTAAAGGCTGTTGTGTGAATTAAATAAAGCCAGGCAGATCTAACAGAGAGGGTGAAGCAGCCAAAGATCACCTGAGTTTTGCTACAAGTTCTGTTCTTTGGGCTTGCTTCAGGGTTACTTGTACTTGGTAAAAATAGGGGAAACTTAATTTTTTCCCAGTTCTGGAAGCAGAGTGGCCTTTTGGCTACTGTAGGGATGTGACTTGCTGCAAAATGCTACAGACTTAGAGTCCTCAAGATGATGCTAAAATGCTGTGAGGACATGCCCCAGATCTCCTGCCGAGGGGTATCTCCAGGCTGGCAGTGGAGTAGGAAGCCCTGGATGCTCCTCTCCCTCTAGAGATGAGGCAAAACTGCTTGGGGCTTGAAGCACATCCATTTGCCCTCCCTGCCCTGCTCCAGTTCCAGACTGTGAGGGATTATTGGGAAGGGTTTTCAGGGCAGAGGCTGTGGCTGCAGATTCCTTCAATCTGACAGCAGAGAAGAGGGCCCTTGTCAGCATTATTGCCTCAGTCTCACTGTCACTTCCACGCGTGGTCTAAACGGCAGCAATCTGAAGAGTTTTCTCAATAGAGCCTTTTCACAGCAGGGCAAAGGAGGTTCACTGCTGACAATACACCCAGTGGCTTTGAGTCAGAGTCCAGGCACACTCATTTCATAGAGCCATAGAATGGTTTGGTTTAGAAAGGACCTTAAAGCTCATCTCGTTCCACCCCTCTTGCCATGGGCAGGGACACCTCACACCATCCCAGGGTGCTCCCAGTCCCATCCAGCCTGGCCTGGGACACTTCCAGGGATCCAGGGGCAGCCACAACTTCTCTGGGCAACCTGTGCCAGGGCCTCACCCCCTTCACAGCCAAGAATCCCCTCCCATGACCTGCCAACCACACTTCTTTGATGCAGCCCCTCCCCAAGTGTGATTGCAGCACTAATTAGACCCAGCCATTAGCTCTCATCTTTAACATTTTGCAGAGCAATTCTATCAGAACTGTTCTGCAGCAGTTTCTGTTCTGGCAGGGGTTTGGAGAGGATATGTCTGCACTGGATGATTGGACTGATGGATTAGAGGCAAATGCTCTGGCAGCTGCTGTTGGACCTTTCCCCATTCTCTAACCCAGGAAGCCAAATTGATCTTTGACCTGGGTGAAGCCATTTCATAAAGCTGATGGTGAGGCTGGCAGCAAAGGGGTTGGGTGATGCTCAGGGAAGCATCTTAAGACAAGGAGAGTGCCAGGGTGGTGTGTAAACCATCCTTGTACCACATCCCTCATTAAATCTCCGCAGGCAGCTCAGGCAGACCCTGTTTGGATGCCATCTATCCCGAGATGATGGAAGGGAAAGAGCACAGGGAAAATTAAAAACCCTGCGAAGTTATCACTTGCTCTGGTAGCCCAGCTTAATTCCAGGATAAATAACAGTGCTCTGTGATATTCTGCCAATCTGATCCTTCTCACAGTTTCAAAAGGAGGTGACAGATTTCCTGTCCTCTGCAGTGACTGGGCTCTGCTGCACCTCAGACACGGCTGCATTGCAGAGGGTGGATAAAGCCCTCCTCGCTCCCAGGAGCTCCCTGCAAAGCAAAGAGAAGCCCAGGAGCTTCCTCAGTCACTCTGGCAAACGCTGTCCCCTTGGAAAGGCCACCCCCGGAGCCTCAGCCCCTGCTTTGCCTTTGATGAACTCAACCCGCTGCCCCTGTTCAATCAGGAAAGGCTGCACAAAAGGGCAGGAAAATAGGAACTTCCTCAGGGCCTGGCTCACATCCCTTCCCCTTCCCTGGGTTGCTCAGGCTCCTTGGCTTTCTCATCCAGCCTTGGGAGGAGCAGGAGCTGGCTGCCCCAAGGCTCCGAGCCGGGCTCAGCCCGCCGGCGTGGGGTGTGTCACCCACCATTTCCTAAGTTATTCTTTTGAGTTTCCTTTTCTCACTATTAATAGAATTTCAGCCAATAGCTGAGCTGTTTCGACAAGGTGGATAGGGGGAAGGCAGGGGAGGCGTTACCAAAATAGGAAGCAGGAAGCTGTTGGGGAGGGAATTAATCAGAGGAGCTGCGTGGAGAGGGAATTAATTGCTGGCTATGGGAGAATGGACGGGACCTGTCCTTTCACTTTGCATTTTGAGCCTGTTTGATTCTCTTTTTGCACTCCAAGCCTTGACCTTTCCAAAAAGCTTCTCCACTGGGAGCCTTCCCCAACCTGCAAAATTCCACGTACTCACTGCACTGAGGTTACAACCGGAGCATCGCTCCATGGCATGGTTAAACTGGAAGAGAGACACTTCAGATTAGATATTAGCTGGAAATTAGATTAGATATTAGCAGGAAATTTCTTCCTGTGAGGGTGGTGAGGCCCTCAGAGCAGCTGTGTCTGCTCCATCCCTGGAAGAGATCAAAGCCAGGGGTACCCTAGGGTAGTGGAAGGCATCCCTGCCCATGGCAGAGGGTTGCACTAGAGGGATTTTAAAGTCCCACTCAACCCCAACCATTCTGGGATTCCATGAGTCTGTGGTGAGAGGCTGCACAGCAGCTCAGAGCTGTGTCTGTAACTGCAGTGGCAAGGAGCTGAGCTGGCACAAAGCAGCTCACCTTTCCTTGCACATCTTGGGTGACTCTCCACATCCCCCCAGCCCCTGCCCGGAGAGCTCCCACACCATCCCCATCCCACAGGGGCACTCCCAGCCTCCCAAACGGGCCCAACAAGCCCACCTGGGTAATTAGCAAGAAGGGAAAGTTGTCCCTGCTCCTGGCTGTCCCCATCCCAGACACACTGTGTGGCAGGGCTGGCCGTGGGACACACGTATCCGGACATGAAATCATGTTTGTGCAGCGCTCTCATTTCCTTCTGTTTGGCCACGGATACTGGAGGGCTCTCACCCTCCTCCCACAGACCCACCCCACAGCCAGCACCAGAGTGTGGGGTTTCTCAGGGATACCTGCAAGAAGAGAAGCACTGACCAGCCTTAAACTCACTGCAGCCAAGTGCTGTCAAAATACCCCCAGTAGCTGCTAAACTGCTCTCATCTTCCTTAACATGTGGAATTGGTGACAGTCCAGAAAAGTGAAATCAAAAAAGCAGCCTCGATGTGCCAGAATGCAGCCAGGAAGGTCAAGGGCAGGTGGCTTTTTTCTGCCTTCTGGAAAACAGGGTGAGGAACTCTGGCTGAAATTCAAGTAGACTTTCTTTAGGGAAGGGTCTCCTCCGGGTAAGGGGAGTGATAACTTGGAGGATCTCTCCTCCATCCTCATCCTCCTCTCTCATAGATGTCTTAAATCCTTTTATCTCCGGGGCTCACAGCGTGAAGGGATCACTTGTTCCCTGCAAAAGGACTTACTGTATCTTTTGTGAGTGATTTTCATGCTGAAGGGGCCCCAAACATAATCCTGTCCTGTCTGGCTGTTCTTAGCCAGGGGTTTTCTCCTCCTTCAACCAGATCCTTTTCGTTTCTTCTGTTGGGGACAGTTGTCAGGCAATACTGGCCTCCAGCCCAGGCAAACAGGGGTCTCATTACCAGTTATTACCCCTGAGTCCACCACTGAAATTTGGCACAGGTGGCCAGCGAGGGAGGAAGAGATTAAAGAAAAGTATTTTCTGGCATTTGAAGGACATACAGTACGTGTGGAAGGAAAACAGTGACTCCTGGGACCGTGGTGCTTGTTCTGCAGTTGTTTCTGCTTTGGAATTGAGTCTGCAATGGGTTTGCCTAAGCCAGGTCTTCTGTGGGTGGTGATCATTTTTCTAAATGAAATGCATTTTTTCCCAAAGCTGCAGTGAGACAGAGCCCCTGGACAAACAACATTAAGCTCAGAGCAATAAAACTGCAGGGAGGTATTGAGCCCCATGACTGCAGCAGCATCTTGAGAAAATAGTGAGAAAATAGTTTAATTTAATGTAGCAGGATAGAAAAGGTAAATTTTGCTGTCAGAAAGGTGCCCAAAAACCTGCAGGAGGGGTGTGGAGATCCTCTCTGTGGGAGAGGATCTCACCCAGCTGTAGCCACAGATCCTCCCCACTGCTGTGTTGCAGGCTCAGCCCATGATGCTTGATCCCACTTAAACCACTGCTGCTGGCTTAATGTGGAGGAATAAATGGATTTTTTAACATCTCTTGACCTTAGTAAAGAGGAACATTAGGAGTGGATGCAGAGATGCAGAAAGATAAAACACTAATGAGATTTTTGGGAACCAGCTTGAGTTTTGGTTCTTCTCCCAGTCATTTTGTGGGGGCTGTGTCACTCCCTGTGCCCCCAAAAAGACCCTGCTACCACCCCAGCCAGGACAAGCCTGGAGGATCTCACCACATCTCTCCATCAGCAGAACAACCCCTTGCTTTGGGCTTTTGCCCTCAGATTTTTGTTAAAAGTGGTAAAATGCTATCTGTACCTCCCCAGGGCGGGACAGGGAAGTGCTGGGACAGGGATCCTGGTTCCTTGGATCACAGGGTGGTCCCAGCTGGTCACCAGGACTGGCCTGGAGCCAAAGCATGGTCCTGTCCCCTTCTCTTGGACAGAGTTGAATTGCATTGTCTCTTTGACCTCTCTTTAATTTCTGCCCCTCTGGGATGAGGCTGCGGCATGAAGAGGAAATGAGAGCAGCAGAGGAATTTTCCTTCCTTCCTTCCTTCCTTCCTTCCTTCCTTCCTTCCTTCCTTCCTTCCTTCCTTCCTTCCTTCCTTCCTTCCTTCCGCCCTTCCGCCCCTTCCGCCCTTCCCTTCCTTCCTCCTTCCTTCCGCCCTTCCTTCCGCCCTTCCTTCCGCTTCCTTCCTTCCGCCCTTCCTTCCTTCCTTCCTTCCTTCCCTTCCTTCCTTCCGCCCTTCCTTCCTTCCTTCCTTCCTTCCTTCCTTCCTTCCGCCCTTCCCCCTTCCGCCCTTTCCGCCCTTCCTTCCCTTTCCGCCCTTCCGCCCTTCCTTCCCCACTTCCGCCCTTCCTTCCACCCTTCCTTCCGCCCTTCCCTTCCTCTCCTTCCTTCCTTCCCTTCTTCCTTCCCTCCTTCCCTCCTTTTCTTTCTTTTTGTCTCTTTTGTATTATTTCCACCTTTAGGGGATTTTTTTGTGTACCTCTTTTGTTGTCAGACCCCCTTGTCAGGATTTTACACCCTATTTATGGGACAGGCCTGTTTTTGTGGCTCACTGGATGCCTGGTCGCTCCCCAGCTTGGTGCAACCATCCCTGACAATTCAAGCCACACGAATTGATAACACAATTAAGGAGGTGGTGGATCAAAACTCCCTCCTATGTTTGGCACCTGGGGTTTATCTGCCAGGACCCTGTAATGGTGTTTTACTTCTTTACCTCTTCTTGTCCCACAGACAGTGGTCAGCCTGTAGGAAATATGACTTATCTCCACAAAAGCCCTTTTCCTGCAGATGTAATGGAAATGTTTTCTTGCAAGCCAAGTGTTTCCTAAAATAATTAATGCTCATACTTTCAGCTACACTCACATCTTGATTGTGTTTCCAGGAGTGGCTGCTCCTGGTGGCTGGTGGGGAAACCATGTTTTGAGAGGAGATCTGAACTTTTACAAAGGCATGGAGTGACATGACAAGGGGTGATGGCTTTAAAGTGACAGAGAGCAGGGTTAGATGGGATATTGGGAAGAAATTCTTGGTTGGGAGGCCCTGGCACAGATTACCCAGAGAAGCTGTGGCTGTCCCATCCCTGGAAATGTTCAAGGCCAGGCTGGATGGGGCTTGGAGCAACCTGGGATTGTGGAAGGTGTCCCTACCCACAGCAAGAGGTGTTGGAATGTGATGATATTTAAGGTCCCTTCCAACCCAGATCAGCCTGTGGTACTATGATTCCCCCAAAATGGCCAGAAGTTGTATGAGCTGATCAGTGTAGGTCCAATCCAACTGAAATATTCAACCTTATCCCTTATCCTTATCCCTTATCCCTTATCCCTTTTATCCCTTTCCCTTCCTCCTTCCCTTCCCTTCCCTTCCCTTCCCTTCCCTTCCCTTCCCTTCCCTTCCCTTCCCTTCCCTTCCCTTCCCTTCCCTTCCCTTCCCTCTTTGGATGCCCATGCAAGGCTCAGCTGTAGCTCCTCTGCCTCCTCCAAACCCACTCTGTCCCCAGGCAGTTCCCACAGGAACTCAAGCTTGTTGCAGCCTCCCCATCCCAAATCCCCAGGTGCTTCTCAAGCCAGGTCCTGACATGGTGGAGTTAAATTTTCCCACCAGAAGCTTGAGCTTCCTCAGATCTTTGATGCACAATCAGTGTCAGTAAGAGGCTCTGTAAGAGAAGATACTTTGCCTGCTTGAAAAAGGAGCACGGAGGAATAAAGCAGATTTCTGGAAAGCAGAATTAGGCTCAAAATCAATCCTTGGGAGTGTGACTCCTGTTTTGGAGGGTTAGAAATAAAATGTGAGTACTTCATGGGGAAAAAAAAAAAAATTATAGCAGTTCTTCTGCACCATCCCCAAATGGAAGAACCTTCTCCCCGAATCAGGTCATTGCCTTGATTCCAGAGGGATCCATGGATAAAGAGGCTCAGCCCAGGATTCCTGAAAGGTGAAATATTGGTCAAACTTGTCCAGGGGGGAATTTGAGCAAGAGCCCAGAACTGGTGGTCACCATGTGGGGAAATTCTGTGTGGCCATTGATGGAGCTCCTGCAGTGATTGCAAACAGAAGAACAGACCCAGGCTTTATACTGGTTTAGCAGTGAATACCCCATTTTGGCATTGCAGAGCTCTCTGCAGTGGGAGTGTTCCCTCTTGTCAGGAGAGTTGTCCTTCAGCTGCATCCCCCACCAAGGAACTTTTCATCATTGGAAAGTTTAAACTGTTCTCCAGAAACCAAACACAGTTCTCTTTGTATGTGATAATAAAACACAGATAATTTGCATGTGATGAGGTAATTGTTTGGGCTTAATGATCTTGGAGGTCTTTTCCAGCTTTAATAATTCTGTGATTCTGCGTCACCTAATCCCTTCAGGGATGTGGGAGACATCCCACAGGGATCCTACAGGTTCCATAACGGGGATGGACAAGTGCAGTCCCCTTACAATGGCTGGATCTGCTTTATTTTGGGAACCACTTGCAGGGCTTTGCATGGAAGCTGGTGGATCTCCCACCTGAGGGAGACCTGTGTCCTGAGACCCTGCAGGTCCTGTCCTCCTGCTCTCCTGTGAGTTTGATTACTTTTGGATGTTCCTCTTGTCCTCCTCTGCTCTACTTCCTGCTGGACACAGTGACACCAGAACATGGAATTTGGGATGACTTTGGAGAGCCCGAGGCAAGCCTTGAGTGAATGACTCCTGGTTTATGTCTGTGTTTACATCTCCAAACACCTTTTCTGAGGGGAAACCAAGGACAGTTTCCTCCGTTCAGCGTTTACCTTGGCATTTTTGCTTTTCCCCAGGTGTCAGCTGTCAGGATCAGGCGGATCCTGCAGGAATCCCAGAACAAGCCCAGGCCACCACGACCACAGGAACCACCACCACTCTCTCTGCCAGCACAGAGGCCTCATCAACCCCCTCTGCATCGTCACCTACCACACTGCTAGCCAGCACCACCATCCCCATGGCTGCGGACGGGGCCGCTCCGCCCGCTGAGGGAGCAGCCAGCACTGCCCAAAGCACCCCCACCAACCCAGGGACGCCACCATCGTCCCCCCCTGGGACATCACCTACCACGGCGACAGGGACCACCCCCACAACGACTGGGACCACGTCCACTGCCACCACCACCACCCCCCCATCCCACACGTCTGCGCAGGACAGCTCCTCA
The DNA here is from genome assembly GCA_032173965.1 of Sitta carolinensis. NCBI lineage: Eukaryota > Metazoa > Chordata > Aves > Passeriformes > Sittidae > Sitta > Sitta carolinensis. The sequence goes on from JAVUNC010000005.1 coordinate 2,124,684, forward strand.
CACGGAGCCAGTACCCCCCAAAGCACCCCTGCTGCAAGCTCCTCTGCTCCCCAGCAGCCCAGTGCTTCTACAGCCGGTTCAGGGAGCTCGGGGACAACTGCTGCTGCAAAATCCGTTGTCACCAGTGCAAGCAGTCCTCCAGGAGCTGTAGGGGCTGCTGGCTCATCCTCTCCCAGCACACAGCCTCAGGGAAACCAGCCTTTGCCTATCACCACTGTGAGCTCCACGGTGCCGAGGACCGACCCTTCCCAAAGCTCCAAGGAGTGTGTTGACTCTCCTTCCCAGTGTACCACCAAGCAGCCTCCTTCCTCTTCCAGTTCCCCAGTCCAGGCACCAGCCCCTTCCACCAGTCCTGGAAGCACCAGCATTTCTGTCCCCCCTCTGACTGGATCCCCATCCCTGACCACCACTCCGATATCACAACCTGGCAGCAATGACACGGTCCCCAGGGCAGACACCACGACAGCTCCTGGGGCAGGTAACAGAGGACAGGAACCTTGGCCTCTTGTGCATTTTGTTTTCTCTTCCTCTATCTACCCTAAACACCTCCTGCCATTATGGGCTGTCACCACCTTGTCTCACTTTCGGGCTTCCCAGCACAGCTGTCTGTGTGACCAGCGCCTGTTTAGGGCCCCGTTGTCCTCGGTGGAGGTCGAGTCAATGCAGGCAGTGAAATTCAAGGAATGAATCAACTGGCAAAGTGCAGGGATTTGCTTTGGGATGGCCCCAAAGGTGCCTGGAGCACCATCAGCTGCAGTGAGTTGATCTCCAGTGATAGCAAAGGGGAGCAGGGGCACTGTGGCGGGAGGGCTGGGGGAGCAGTGTGTGACAGCCCCTGGAATGCTGCCCCTGGGAGATCCCTGCTGCAGCTGACAGCTTAGGGAAGGCTGTCTGGGCATGCACAGAAAATGAGCTTTAGATGACTAAGGAGATTTTGTGGCTAAACTCTGAGTTTATAACCCTGAGGAGTCTGACTTTGGTAGGACATTCATCAGTGCTGCGGGAGGGCTTTGGCTGCTGACTGCTGTCTAAGCAGCACTAGGAGTGTCCACGTGCTGTTTAGGACCTTGCTGAGCACCATTAAGGTGTTTTCTCTGACCTCTGGAGTTTCACAGTCCTGTTAGCTCCCAGGTGTCCTGGTGAGGCACAGTTCAACCTCCCAAACTGGCATTTTGTCTGGTAGCATTTACAGGGAGGTCATCACCCTGTGGGACTGTGGGGGCTCCACGGAGCCTTCCAGCCTTGCCTGGGATTGTGGGTTCAGCTCACATCTGGCTCTGAATAGAAACTGTGATCACACTGGAGCCCTTCATTACCCTCCCCTGGAAAATGCTCTTCTTGAGTTACCTGGAATACAGAAGCCACTCAAAAATCATCTCCAATCCCCCTCAGCCTCCCAGCTGTTGGCATCACTAAATTTTTTAGGTTTTATTGCAAGGTTTTATTACAAGGTTTATTGCAAGACCATCTCCACTGGCTTCCCCCAAGTCATGTTTTCATGTGTGGGCAGGAATGAGGTGAAATGGATATTTTCATGAAGGATGTTTGTTTTTCCTTTCTTTCCCCTCCTGCTCCACAGGACTGTTCTCCACTGAAGGATGATATATAAAATTATATTAATTCAAATTTGGCCTCAAGCATAAAGCCTGAAGAGGTCTAAAAAACCTTTTATATTTAATAAATAGCTGGCAGAATGCATGAGAAACAGATGGCTTTGGAATTAATTCTCTCCTGGAGCCTTCAGAATGTGTCTGAAGGAGGGAGAGAAATATCCCTCATCTTTTCTGTGGAACAGGCAGGAGTCCCGAGAGCAAACAACCTCTGAACGTCCTGTGGCATTTTAATTCCTTTTGTCACCACTTAAGGATCAATTAGGAAGCCAGGGATGAAGATCCATGTTTTCAGAGGGATCTGGGGAGGCAGGAGGTTACTGAGCTCCTTGTCCTACTCCCACTGCATTAATAGTTCTAAGATGCTACAGAACCAAGTCCTCAGAGGTGACCTCAGGTATCAGAGACACCTGAATGTGGCCAGTAGATTTGGGACTTGTGCCCTTCTGGAATACCAGGCAGGACACCCCAGGCTGTCTCCTGTAGACCCAGGCACTACTTCTAAGCTTGTCAGCCTGGAATTTTTCCATGGAAGTGCAGTCAGCTGAGGTTCTGGCATTACATCCCCTCCCAGCAGAGGTGGGTGGCAGATCTGGGCAGCCAGGTCTGTGTCTGTTGAGGAAATCTCCATGGAAGAAACCCCAGATGAAGAGAAAGGAGGGTCACCCCATACTTGTATGTGATTACCCAGCTACCTGCACACAACCATCCAACAGCCTTTGGCTCCTCTCTCCAGGACACTCATGAGTTTCAGCAGCAGAAGATAAAATCGGCAATCAGATTCTTTCCATATCAAAGTTATTTAAAAAAAAAAAAAAAAATTAGAGAAGCAATCTAAAGCCTCTCCAGCCTTTGACACAATGAGCTTCAAGGCAGGGCTAGAGATGAAAACTGATTTTGAGGTGATCCCTAACAGAGCTGTGCCAGCTGTATCCTCTATACTGTGTCAGTGCCTGTCTTCTTGTTTTTCGGTGCGTACTGGGGAGCCAGACCAGAGTACCCACGATGTTGGATCTGCATCAGCCAAAACCACCAGTGCCTCCCAGAGCCCTGCCAGTGCTCAGCCACCAGCTCCAGACTCGGGGGACCACACAGACCAGACAGAGGGCTGCAGTTCTGGCCACCAGCAACCCAACATTTCTTTCCCAAACGAGGTAATGGCACCGAATGGGCAGGTGGGCTCCTCTCACAGGGGTTAATTTAGCTGCCACCCCACGTGCACGTGGAGGCTGCAGCTCTTCTCACTGCTTCTGTGTCAGGGAGAGAGAGATCTGCCAGCAAAGTAATTCCAGGCTATAGAGTCACAGACTGTTTGGGTTGGAAAGGACTTTAGAGGTCATTTACTCACATCCCTTTCTTCTGGAGCTTTCCAGAGAAGAGACAGTGAGGATGGGGGTGAAGGGGAGCATGTCCAGGGGAGGGTCTGGAGCACCAGGAGGGGCTGAGGGACCTGGGAAAGGGGCTCAGCCTGGAGAAAAGGAGGCTCAGGGGGACCTTGTGGCTCTGCACAACACCCAGGAGGGTGCAGGCAGGAGGAGGTCAGGCTCTTTTCCCAGGAAACAAATGATGGGCTGTTGGATTGGTGACCAACTCTCCTTCCAACCTTTGCCCACCACTAAGAGTTGCTTTTCTTCTGCTTTTCCAGCTCATCTGTGAAGACCATGTGCAACACACCAGGCCCACCATTCAACTGAAAGAACCGAGAAGCTGTGTGAGTACCACGTTTTTGACTTCCATGGAGAATTAGCAGCTGTTGGGGGTTCAGATTTTAACCTGTGGTGCTCTGAGCACGTGTGAAAATGCTCAGAAATGAGGGAATTTCATCAAAGAAGCAACCAAGGTAAAATGGTGAATGCAAACCCATGTTCAGCAGTGTCACCAGTGGGGGATGTGGCAGGAGGAGACGAGGCTGGTGTTGTCTTCTCCAAGTAGAAGGACCAGCTGAGCCCACCCAGGTCTTACAGAAAGACAAACAGAAAATTTTAAAGGGTAGATCTTTCTCTATGCTAGCAGGAAAGCTTTTTGCCTAAATTGAGGTGCTGGAATTTTGTCCCAAAACCCAAGAAAAAAAAATTGAGGTGTTGCTCCACAGTTATTGTGCACATGTGAGATCTTGCACCTCACACTGGGGTCATCCAACTGCAGAGCAACTGGGAAGCAGAGGAGCCTGAAGTTTGGGACTCACTGTGCTCCTCAATGCTCTCATAGAACCCAAAAGTGAGAGGAAAAAAAACTCCATTTCACCTGTTTCAGACCCTCTACAAGATCAGGGAGCAGTAAAATGTGGTGGGAAGGCTGGGGGCAGGCTAGCCCCACCCAGGACCACACACCAAGATCCTTTCTGGTGGGTGGGCACTGTCTGCTGGTGCTCCTGAGGGATATCGACCTTCAGAACGGTCCTGGTGGAAACTGTGAGCTTCCTGCAATAGGGAAGATACATTATACTGAGAAGTTCCAAATAGGAGGAAGTTTTATGTTGGTGATAAAGAGATGCCAGTAAATGATGGTGAGGTCCTGACAGGGTGAGTGTGAGTAGGGCTCAGGGGTGGGTTTTGGCATGATAATGCTCTGGTTCCTGGCAGTGTAAGCAGTGGAGAACTGGCACTTCAGGGATCTTCTCACAGCCTGTGCCATGGGCAGGGACACCTTCCACTAGACCAGATTGCTTCAAACTCTGTCCACCCTGGCCTTGGACACTTCCAGGGATGGGGCAGCCTCAGCTTCTCTGGACAACCTGCTCCAGTGTCTCACCATCCTCACAGTAAAGGATTTCTTTCTAATATCTAATCTAAATCTCTCCTCTTTTAATTGAAAACTGTTCCCCTTTGTCCTGTCACTCCCCGTCCTAAGTGAATCACAGGACCAGCCAAGTTGGAAGGGACTCTCCAAGCAAAGCCACACTGTGTTCACAAAACCCCTTCAGACACATTGTGAATGCAACTACTGACCACAGCAGCTCTTGAAATTCCCTGTGCCTGGGTGATAGCCCTGCTTGGCAGCCCTGGAAAGGGCTTGGACCTCCCAGCATCATCCACTGTGCTCCTGGAGGAGGGAAAGCACCTGCCTGCTGTCTGTGGCCACATTCCTACTCTGGCTGCTGCTGGGTGTAAATGCTCCTTGCCCACACACCTGCAGTAGTGGTGATGTCCTCAGTGACGCTGATCTGAATTCTGAGGATGATTCCAAGGAGGGACCTTATTTCCATGAAGCCCCAGCAGGATGGTCTCTCCTGAGACCATCCCTTTCCCCATGTAATGCCTGGACACGGCTGCAGGTTCATGCTGGAAAAGCTTCTCATCAAAATTTGTAATGAATAACTAAAAATATCCAAACAGAATGGCAAAATCCAATTTTGGAGCCTAAAAGGACTTAGGACCATGCTGGTGTTTAAAGCTTCCCCCCTCCTTCCAGGCACAGCGATGTTCCAGAGCTGCTGTCCTTCCCATGGAATTATTCTGGGAGGCTTTTGGAAGCAGGGATGGTGAGGCTGGGAAGAGCTGAGGGATGGGCAGACACCACACCTTGGCATCACAGCCTGCTCCGGGGCCATGCAGCATTGGAGCTGTCGAGCCAGGGAGTCTCCCACCCTGCTTCCCTTCGATTCCTCTGGGTGTAGTAACGAGCCAGAGCATTGTTAGCACAAAATGCCAATTACGCCCCAAAACAGCCTCAGAAAGGCTGCATCCTCCCATCCCACTGCAAGGCTGCAAGGGTGCATCCTCCCATTGGCTGCACCCTCCCATCCCACTGCCCTCCCTGGCTGCCAAAGTGCCTCCCCCCTGCTCGCCCTTAACTTTCCACTCGCTGTATTCCTGAAAATCGCAGCCCGTTCCATGCCTCCCGAGCCGAGCAGATAACAGAGAAATGGCACTATCTGGTTTCCCTGCTTTGTAGGCCTGGTAAACACGTCTGTAGCCAAATCCTGACAGCAAAGTGAAAAAATCCTTTGCGTTTCACAACCCGTGGGAAAACAGGAAAGTGTGTGCTCTAAGGAGAGTTCCAGAAACTGCTCTGAGGACAAGCCTCAGCCGGGCTGGGATTGCACTAAAAGTTCAGATCCAGCACGAAGCCAGGGCAGTGTGGGGGGAGCAGTGGTGGGGGACATGTCAGGATCACACAGGGCAGGGGAGAGGACACTGCAGAGCTGCCCACCCCCTTCCCAGCTGGGCTGGTGGGGCAGCACCAGTGATGGGGAAACCCCAGCAAACAGTTGGGACTGAACCCAGGAACTGCAGACCTTTCACCCCACTACACCTCAGATTCCCCAGAAAACAAGGAACTCAAGCTATAAATCCCTAAAAAAAGGCCAAATATAGAGCTGGTACCACTTTGTGGACAGTAGGTGTTTGTCAGGCTGGTTGGTTCCCTGCATCCTTCCTCTTCAGATGATGCTTTGAACAGTGCTGAACAGTTTGGTCCATGTTCCTCCACCTTCTCCCTCTCATTCCTTTGATTATAGCAGTATCTTAATGAGTTTTTTAATAAGCCTTATTAGCTCAATACCTCATATCGTGTAGGATGAATTCTTCCAAGGTCTGGCTCACAAATGTATTTTCAGTTGGGTTTCTTCAGCCTTGGAAGGGATGGGTGGAGGATGGATGGAAGGGATGGGTGGAGGATGGATGGATGGATGGATGGATGGATGGATGGATGGATGGATGGATGGATGGATGGATGGATGGATGGATGGATGGATGGATGGATGGATGGATGGATGGATGGATGGATGGATGGATGGATGGATGGATGGATGGATGGATGGATGGATGGATGGACGGACGGACGGACGCTCCTCATCCTGACCCCAAAATGAGTTAGGTGAAGCAAGAAGTGATGATGACAGAGGTAGCTGGTGTAGCCTGAGCTGTGGTTCAGCCACACCAACCCCATGCCCATCTCCCAAGGCTTCCTCCTCCATCGTGTCCCCCACCTGCACACAGATGTGCCCAAGGAGCTGAGTCAGTGAATCCTGGGGAGCACCAGAAGCTGCTGCAGCGGGGGATACAAAAACCACAGCAGGGCCACTGGAACCCACTGGAATTGCTGTGTGACACCCGCTGGGGACACAGGGCAGTCCCTGGAGCAGGGACTCCCTCCCCGAGCAGGGTCGCGGTGCCCCCTCAGCCCGTGCAGCTGGCGGGGGTGGTTTGTTGACTCAAGTGCTGTTACCTCATTCGGGGATGTTGGTTTTAGGTCCCCGCCAGTGTGGGAACCGGATCCGAGCTGCTCGGCAGCGCCTGTCAACTCCGGCCAAGGAATGCGAGCGGCTCCGGCGGCGCAGGGGGAGCTGCCAGGGGCATCCCTGCCGGCCCGGCGGCCTCGCCCTGCCCCTCTCCAGCCCTGGAAAGGGACAATCCCTCCAGGCCACCCTCTGAAGGGCTTGAGGCACTGCTCACCACCTGCCACTGAAAAGTCTCAGCGAGGTTTTAGCCTCCCATCCCATTTCCCTCCCCACCCAAAAAAGGGTCTTCTTTTCCCCCCCATGGGGTGGTAGGGGAAGAGACAGATTATTGAGAGTTGGGGAAAGCAGAGCCGCGGCAAAACCAGGGGAAGGAGGAAGCGGGAAGGCAGCAGAGGCTTTCCCTTCCTCTGCCAAGCAGAAAGTGCTGCGCAGACAGGGACTGGTAAATCACAGGACATTCCAAGCGTAGGAGCACAACCCAGCGTCCAGACGTGATAAAACCACCGCCGCCGCCGAGCTACAGCCCCGTCCTGTGGGGAACCAGCTTCCCAGGGAATGCTGCCCTCGGGCTGGGGCAGATTTCCCATCCCGCTCTTTTCCCAGGGATGCTACAGCCCCAGAGAGGGCCCCGGGGAAGCTCTGCCGGTGCAAAGCGAAAGGACAGGCAGGGGACAGTGGCTGTTCCCAGGGACAGCCAGAGCCTCACGATGCTGAGCTCACCCTCGCGCTGTGTCCGGGGCCAGCTTTCCGCCCCGGCAAGGGCATCCTGTCTCCGCTGCTGCTTCCCAAATATTTAGATAAGATGGGGTGAGATTAGGTGCGTCCCTGGGTCCGGCAGCCGCCACCCCTGCGGTGCAGCAAGCGGGTGCTGCCAGCCACCGCTGGTGCTGGGATGGGAAGGGTTGGGGTGATGGAGCAGGCAGGAGCAGAACCTTTCCCAGCCAGGCACCTCATTTCAGCAGGATTTTTCCACACAGGATCACCTGCACAGAAAAGATTTGTGCACACAGGAGCTGTATATACAGAATGTCTTATATAGGACCTGGGAGGGCCAGGTCTGTGCACAGAATCATGGGATGATTTAGATTGGAAATGCCTGCTAAGAACATTAAGTTCAACCATTAACCAGTGTCCCCAAGTGTCACATCCACACGTCAGGATCTGTGCAGGCAGGAGGGTGATCCCATCCACCTTAGTGAGCTCCCAGATGCTACAAAACATTGAGCAAAAAACCTCAGGAACACTGCAGAGGGGGTGTGGGCTCCATCCACCCCTCTCCCATCTCTCCAGGGATGCTTCGGTTTGCCCAGAGAAGCTGTGGTTTCCCATGCCTGGATGTGCTGAAGGCCAGGTTGGTTGTTTGGAGCAACCTGGTCTGCAGAAGGTGTCCCTGCCCATGGCAGGGAGTGGAAGGAGATGATGTTTTGGGTCCCTTCAAACCCAAACCACTCCGTGATTCATTCCATGATTCTTTCCAAAAGCAAGACACACTCTCTTGCCCCTCCCTGCAGAGCTGTGGGGAAGCTTTAGGCAGGACAGGGCCCTGTGTTGGTGGGGACAGAGGGTGGAAAGGCTGGAGATGCCCGTGGGGGAACAGTGGGGCTGCACAGCCCTGCCCTGCTCCCGCTGTGGCCCCCTGGCCTCCCCAGCCCCCCCGCCCCACTTCCCTCAGGGACCTGCTATTCCTGGAACACTGAAAGCTGCGGCTCACAGATAAGGCTGGTGCAGGGCCCCGGTGAGGAACGGCAGCCAAGAGCTCGGCTTCTTGTAAAGAAACTACTTTTAAACTTTTCCTGTTCCCTGGGAGGGCCGGTGGCAGCTGGGCAGTGCACAGGCATGAGGGAAGATCACAGGATCCCTTTGGTTGGAAAAGACTTCTGAGATCACCGAGTCCAACCTCTGACCCAACAGCACCCTGTCCACCAAACCACGGCACGGAGCTGCACATCCACTCCTAAAGGGGTCATTCTATAAGGATGGGGCATCCTGCACCCCTGGCAATGGGGTGGGATGTTCTGGGCATCCCTGGGTGGGATGTGCTGACCCTCACTGTCATCACAGGAGGGCTGGAGGACTGCCAGCAAGAACAACTCCTTCTTTGAGAGCTTCTGCTCCACGGCCCAGCACGCGTTCGACGCCAGCAGGGACTCGTGTAAGGTGATGCTGATGGCCTGCAAGCCCAGCTCCCACCACTGGGCCCTGCAGGTGGTCCTGCACCGTGAGTATGATCCCACCCTCCTGCTGCACTGGGGAGGGTGGCACTGGCACAGGGGACCCCAGAGCTGCAGGCTTGGCAGAGCCCTCAGAGCTTGGCCAAAGGGCTCTGCTCCCATGGCTGCCCCATCCCAGTGGTTTGGGAGAGGCACAATGATCCCCGAAATTAGCTTTGCTCCCCAAGGAATGCACCAGATCCCTCTGCCATGCTGAGTCAAGGCACTGACCAGTCTCCAGGAGGAAGAATTCCTCCCAGGTGGTTAAAACTGGGTGCCCAGATCGAATCCTTCCCCAAAGACCGCAGAGAGGAGCTTCTTGCCCTTGTCAGAGCCCTGCTGGGATACCCAGCTCAGCGTGGGGGTGCCCAAACTTTGCTTTAGGACCAGGGTGCCTGGGAGATGGAGACATCCTACTGCCCTAGCATGAGGGGGAGGAAAGCCTGAGCTCCAACATGCTCTTACTCATCATCAGAGCAGGGGTTGGGTGGGTGATCCAGACTCCACCTCCAACCACAGGGGTGGCACCCAGGGACTCATCCTTGAGGAGCCAGGTACAGCCCCTCACTAGGCTTGCTTGTAAATCACCCACTGGAGATGGATGGTGGGGCCTGGGGCTCTGGGGCTGTCCCCCTTCCAGAAGAGATCCTGGCTCCTCATCTGGCTGTGAAGCACCTGCAAGGGTTGGCTTCATCCCCTCACATCTGCATCCACCTCCTCCAGAAACTGGGTCACCCCTCTGACCAGGGGATGGTGGCACAACCTGTCCCCCCCCACCCCTTGTGCTCAGCGAAGCCTTTCTCTTCCCCCAGTTCACTTGGACTCTGAAGAAGTCCTCAAGGAGCTGAAGGAGAAGAAGGACAGGCTGGAGGAGGTAAGTGGGTCCCTGGGGCACAGGGATGCCCTGTCCCAATGGTGGGTGGCACAGGAGCCTGACCTGTCCCTTCTGTGCCAGTTTGGCATTGTCAACATCACCTCTGACAAAATGGTGGAGGACATGACCATCAACGACGAGTTCAGCACGCCCCTGATCATCACCATCATCACCCTGGCCGGCTCCCTGCTGCTCGTCGCGGCCATCTACGGCTGCCACCAGCGCTTCTCCCAAAAGAAGGACCAGGTAAGGTGGCAGGAGGGTGGGGCAGGTGTCCCAAGACCTTTTCTATCCCAGAGGCATCTTCAGGAGATGAGGATCATCAGTGTTGCTGTCTCTGCTGCTGGAGACATCCTGGCTTGCCCAGCGGGCACGGCCCCGGGTCGTAATTTTGACAAGAAAGACTTTCTCAATCCAAAACCCCATTCCAAAAACAAGCTGTACCTCTCAAAAAAATTTCTTGAAATACTTTTACAAGTAGTGGAGCAGCTGGGTTGGGTGCCATGGAGCCCCAGGCTGTGTGCAGGGAAGAAGGAGGGCATCAAGAGGAGGGACATCGACACCACAGGGCTCAGCCTTTGCAAGAGCTGGGCCAGGGCCAAATTTCAGAGCAGCAGCAGCAGGATTAAAGAAGAACCAACAGAGAGAGAGAAAATAATGTGATTTTTATCTCAGGAATCAATCCTAGGTGATTTTAGCGTAGCATCCACCTGTAAGGACTGGCCATTCCCACACCCTGGGGCACCAAGGTTTGCACTGGTCCCAGCTGCTGCACCTGAGGATTTAGCTCTAGGACAGACAGAAACAGAAAAGGAAAATAATTATGAAATCAGATTATGCAATCAGGGTAAACCACCCTCCCAGTGGAGAAGCAAACCTATCTCACTCCTTCTTCAAACCATTTTCCCCTGGACCAGCTCATTCTTTCTCAGCAATCCCAACCTCTGCCCCATGGGAAAATGAGAGATAAAGCTTTAAATATTTACAATGCAAGGTAGGTGAACACAAGAGGGAGGGAAGAGCAAACCAATGCCCCTGTCAGACTTGTTTGTACTTACCAGGCTTGATTTTTTTGGGAAGAAACAGGGAAAGAGGTAAGACCTTAATAAATATTTGACCTGCACTGTGATCCCCTTGGAGCTTCCAGGGTTTCATCATCCCTTGCATGAAACCTCCCTGGCTGGGGTGAAAAACATCCCACCAGGGACAGATAACAGCAGAACATGTCCCATGTTGTTCAGAAAATGGGTAGAAATAGGGTATTTTTAGGGATGGGAACACGTGTGCCTAAAATAACCTTGTGCAGAGGAACAGGTACCAGTCCAAGTTGGATGTTCCAGAAGTAAATTCCCACCAGACACAGGGTAAAATAGCAAAACCAAAGCAAGGGATGCCACTTCTGAAAATCAAATACATTCCTCCTTCCTGGCTTTGTTTTTGGGTGGTTTCTTTTGTTCTCCTTTTATTTCATTTCCAAAAATGACTTGAAAGTTTATTTTTTTTTCCTATTTTATTTTTTTTTTCTCCAACCCTCCTCACCCCCCCACCCCCCACCTCCCTCCCTGTTGTTTTATCTTGGAAATACCCAGAACATCCACCCTGATGTCCCCGGGTTTGATGATGGACATGTGGCCCTGATCTTTAATGTGAGTTCCAACACAGGGATCGGAGGGGCGGGCGCCGCATCCGTAACACCCCCAGCTCTCACCTCTGGTGCTTGGTAGGGCCCAGGAGCTTTTAACAGGACTAAAGCCCAGCTTTACAGCCCCTTTCCCCTCGCTGCATGGCTGGAGGGTGCCTTGCCATGGTGGGAGACCAGCGATCCCACAGGGAAGCAGCCCCTGGGAGAGCCCAGGTGTGTCCTCTGCTTTGGAGCATCCACGATCCCTGTCCTGCCACGAGTGACCCAGGACTCCCAGCAGCGCCTCTGCCAGCACCAAGCCCTGCGGTTTTGCTTCTCCATCCCTCTCCTTCTCCATGGATTCCCTCCCATGCCTGTCTCCTGACATTTACTAGGAGCGCTGTAATAGAGCAAGCTGTGAATCCAGGCAGGTTTTAACAGGGCTCCCCAAAAAGGGCTGAGCAAGGGCTGCAGTTCTCTGCTGAATCCCTCCAGGGAAGGATGGGGATGAAGGACCCACCAAGAGCCCTGTGCTTCCCAAAAAGGGCTGAGCAAGGGCTGCAGTTCTCTGCTGAATCCCTCCAGGGAAGGATGGGGATGAAGGACCCACAAGAGCCCTGTGCTTCCAAAAAGGGCTGAGCAAGGCTGCAGTTCTCTGCTGAGTCCCTCAGGAAGGATGGGGGTGAAGGAGCCCAAGTGGATGCAAAATTAGGATGGGCTGGGGTTCTGCCATGGGATGAAGGGCAGAGTTGGAGCCAAAGCACATCACACCGAAGGACCAGGGTGATAAAGTTTCTGATTCCATCTTTCCCTGCCTGGTTTCCATTGAGAGTTCCAGAATGAGGAGGGATAAAGCTCAAGATCTGGCAGGTGAGAGCTGCCCCTGAGTAAAGGAGAGTAATAAAGCAAGTAAAATAGGACAGGGGTGGAGAGAAAGGGGAGGGGAAGCACAGATTTGAGGTAGGGAGGCAGGAGTTGGGATGCAGTGATGCTCAACCTCTTCCCAAGGTCCTGGGTGGAACAAACTACAGCTGGCAGCTGCTCCTGGAGATTTTCCACATATCTCTGACTGCTCTTTCCTCCTTGCCATCATCAGCAGAGTCTTCATCTTGCCAGCTCCATGCTATCCCCTCGCTGCCCCCCGCCTCAACCTCAACACGAATCTCCATATGTATATATATAAATCTAGAGGGGGCAGCTGCCATGGCTGGCTGGGAGGTGACAGCCCTGAGGTGACACTCACAGCATGGCCGAGGTGTTGTTCAGTGGGGTTTATGGTTTTCTTTCCTCATAGCAGCGCCTGACCGAGGAGATGCAGACCATGGAGAACGGCTACCACGACAACCCCACGCTGGAGGTGATGGAGACCTCCTCTGAGATGCAGGAGAAGAAGGTGAACCTCAATGGTGAGCTGGGGGACAGCTGGATCGTTCCTCTGGACACCCTCATGAAGGAAGACCTGGAGGAAGAGGAGGATACGCATTTATAGGATGCAGAACTTGATCGAGAGAAAAACAACCACCCCCCCCCCCCCAAAAAAAAAAAAAACCAAAACCCTACACAGACGCACACAGAGCTCCAAAATAAGGCAAAATTACCCCCAAAACAGCAGGAAATCCCTTAATGAACTAATCATGGCCCCTTGTGCCACCACGTGGGGTGCAGGATGGAAGAGGAAAGGGCATGAGAAGACAACTCTGAGGCACATCAACACAAGCCACTTTGGTGGCCACATCTGGCCAAGCATCCTCCATCCCCCATCCACCTCCCACGCCAGACCTGACCAGCCATGGGCAAACAGGGTGGCTTTGCTCCTCAAGAGCTGCTGGTGTCTCCTCCAAGCATGTCTCCTCCCATCCCACATCTGAGCACGTCAGCTGCATCCTCCAGCTACTGAGCGACTCAAAAATCAAGAGAAATAAAGGAAATAGGATGGGAGATGGAGCACATCTGACAGCAAAGCAGCACTTGGCAATTACAGCTCGACAAATCCTCTGGCCCACGCTGTTTAGTCATCACCCTGCCCTCCCTGACACCCAGGTAGTGAATGAAAAAAGCTGGAACAGCCTGTTCATTTTTAATCCAGTTTCCATCCTCTCCTCAGAGCTGAAACGCACAAGAGCCCCTCGTTGTGCCATAGGCAAATGGATGCATCCCAGCAGGATGGCAGGGATGCAGCAGTGCCAAGCCATGCTCAGCCCCCCTGCCAAGGGCTGGGGAACACATCCTGCACCCACTTGGAGACCAAGAGAGGTGCAGCAGCTTCTTGTTTTTAAAGGATGAGACAGAGGGAGAGGAAAAGGAGGAATTCCTTGAGTTCATCCCTCTTAGGAAGGGTGTGGAGAGCAAGAGCAATGCGTGGTCGTCAGTGATATTGGGGGTTTTGTGGTGCAGGAGCCCAGCTCTGGTGCTTTATTTCCCTACAGAAGGATCACTTGCCTTCCAGGAATTACACAGCAGCATCTCACAGCCTTCATCCATCCTCCACGAGTCTGTGGGACACATGCACCATGACGGTTTGTGATTTTTGAGGGCACATTTTCCTGCGTGAGCAGCAGAAGAGGTAAAAGAGTAGCAGAACATGAGCCAGGGAGCTTGGTGGCATTCAGGTGTCCCTTGGTGTGAAACCCTCCCCTCGAGGTTTAAAAGCTCAGCCCATGCTCTCAAGCTCTTCTCCACAAGCCACTAAAGTAACAGAGACCTGCAAAGCAACTTCCAGCTCAGCAGCAAAGCTGGGACTGAGCTTTGTCCTGCAGCCCTTGGTCTGTCACCCACATCTCCCTTTGCTGGAGCCTTTAAAGGGGAGAGCAAAAACATGACTGGACTGAGGCAATTTCTGGATTTTGACTCCCCACCACAGCCTCCAAATGGCTCTAAAAGGTTGGGGAGAGTTTCATGCCTTTGCTCTGGTGAAGCAGCTCAGCCCTGGCAGAGGCAGGGATCACCTTCCAGCCCGTGAGGATCAGAAGGTCACTTGGCTGAGTCCCTCTCCCAGGAGGAGGATGGTGCTTGCCCCAAACCCTCTGCAAGCCAGAGGAGCTGCAGATAAGAGCAATGCCCAAACACAGCCCTTCTCCTCTGCCTGCCACAAACCAAGGCACAATGGGGAGATTTCCTTGGAGCTCTGCCACCAAGTCAACCCAACTGGGATCTGCTCCCATGGCTGCCCTGAATGAGGGGAAAAGCAGAGCCAAGCAATGGGAATCTTGGAGAAACCCTGGTGGAGTTGGGAGTACTCAGGAAGGAGATTGGGGTGTTTTGCTCAGCCCCAGGACAGGCACTGGCAGAAGATACAAGTGGCTCTTCCCCCTTCTGTCCTGCACTGAAGGGCAGAGTCTGAAATGTTCAAACCTTTATATTTTTGTATGTAAATATTCCTGCTATCATTAGCAATGTATTCCGCACACTTCACTTACCTGTGCACTGCACTACGGGGAAATAATTTTGGAGGGAGGGGAAATAACAAATAAAATAAAATAGAAAAAAAAAAAAAAAGAAAAAAAAAGAAAAAGCTAAAGACCAGACCAGCCTGGTAGGGGATTAAAATTTGACACGAAGCAGAAAAACACCTCTTGCCCAGGTAACTTTGTGCCACGGTATTGTCCCTGTTCTGTTCAGCTCTTTAACGTGGCCACAAGTCTGAGAATGGGCCTTGGCAGCCACAATTACTCTGAGAGCACTGTGGCCTCCCAGCTGCCCTGAGAGCCAAGCAGCAGGTCCATGAGCTTGCCTCCTGTCCTCCTCAGAAGACAAACAGTGAAAACCCAGGGCAGCAGTGAGGCTGGGGCTGGAGCAGCCACGAGGACACCCCGGGCAGGGCATCTCCAGGGCTTTGGCACTGCCTAAAGATTCCCCCTTCCCAGCAAAGAGAAGCCAAAGTGCTTTAATGAGTCAGGTCCAAAGACTTTCCAAGAGAACCCTACAGAGGCTTGAGATCAAGTAACCTTAAATCTTTCCGAGCAGAGACCAGTGAGGATATTAACTGCTCAGCAAGTGCTTATAGTGATTTATATTTGAATAGGAATTGTACATTTATTTATTTTTCCAGACACCATATTTTTAAACCACTAATATTTTATAGTAGATTTTCCTTCCCCTATTTAAAAGAACTATTTCCACAGGAAAAGAACAGTACTTTTTTTTTTTTTTTTTTTTTTTAATGTTGAGAACATTCTTTTTTTGGAAAAAAAAAAAAAATCAGGTAGGAAATGCAGCAATGAGCATCTTTGGCCTTAACCCTTCCCTTCGTAGACTGTAGCCATAAACGTTAGACCAAAAATAATAAATAAAAAAAAGATTTACCGAGGCATTTCCTTCCTCCCTGCCCCTCCTTGCCTTCCCTGTGCTCCTCTTCTCTCCCCCAAAACAGCTTTAACATCCCACACATTGTACAGAGAGATTCCTGCTCTTACCTTTCGGCGAGAGCTTTACAAGCAGCTCTGATGTCCTTGCAAGAGACTTTTCTGTTTTCAGATTCACGAGGAAACGTGTAAATACTTTAGGAGCATTTTATCTCCCGCTCCCAGTGCCGTGACCCAGCTGATGAGGTTGATACTGTGACTGCTGCCTACAGAAGACACACAGAAGTCATAATCCATGAGGGGACTGGAGAAGGAAAACCTAATTCCCAGGTGGTTACCTGGTGAACCTTGCACATATAGTAGAGCTCTTACATACTGTGTGTAGCAGCATCCCTCATGGGGACAGGAGTCTGATTTACACTGGAATTTACTGAGGAACTGGATTGTAAGAGATTATTCTTGCATTTTCCTACAAATATATTTTGAGAGCATCATGTATTTCTGTCAATAAACATTCTTATGTAAAAGACTTGTGTCTTTGCATGAGTGAGGAGGGGGTGGGCAGGGCAGAGGGCAAATTCCAGGGCCACAACTTCCTGCTCTGGAGATGCTCCATGGGAAAACACTGAACCAGCTGGAAGAAAACCAACCCAGACCTTCAAGGTAGCCAGCCATGGAAGAGCCTGTATTTTTCCTATGATGAAGGAAGTATTGCAGTGGTGGAAAACCTATTAAATTTAAAAACCAGAGGACTTAGAGTGGTGGGAAGCCGGGCGATGTGAGGGCACCCCCACCACAGCCTGTGAGCACTTTTATTGAGCTCTTGGTGCCTTCAGGTTGTCAGAGGGAAAGGTAACTCACCCTTATTTCTGCATTTCACCCGTATTTATTTCTGCATGTCATCCTAACTCTGCTCTGCAGCCCCTCCTCGCAGTCAGGTCAGGCTGTGGAGGAGGGGATCAAACCTCACACCCTCAAAGCAGGAGAGGCATCACCCGAGGGCAGCAGAGGGGCAGCAGCAGCGTGGGCAGCTCAGCGGCTCCACTGGCCTTCAGGCACCCAAAATAAAACATTTTGTTCCAGGTTAAGTTTCTGCTTATGTAAAAAAAAAAAAAAAGGTTGGGAATATGCTGGATTTATGGGACACTGACTGAGTTCATCAGTGACATCAGGCAACAGGGCCAGACGTAATGCACCACTAGTTTCACAACTTTCAACTAAAAGACCTTCACAGGCATTTTTCCATTCTCTGAAGCGATGTGAGAACAAACAGATCTTAAATCAACACCCTTGCTAGCATATACATTTTTATTAAGAAAAAATGAACAAAATACATTCTCTCCTTATGTACATTACATACAACATAACTACATTTGTAGATATTCCTCGTGTCACTCATTCGTTTATGTACAGCATGGGGCTCACACACCAACCCAGAAATCATCAAAGATGATTTATGCCAAGGAAGAAAATTAACACTCCAGGCTGAACAAAGATCATCCATAAAGAAAAGGGTGGGAAGGGGAATCACCAGAGTCCAGGGAAGATGCCTGTAACCACCATGGGCTCAGCACAGGAGCAGTCAATATTTGACCTGCCTATTAAAACACATGAGCAGTTCACAGCTTTCATCACCCCACGGATGCTTCTTTCCAGCCCAGGGCTGTCCACACCTCTGAGCTCAGCTCTCCTGTGCTCAGGTGTCCCAGACAACTGCAGGACAGACACCAAAGGGAATCCAGACGGACACCAGAGCCTGCAGGATCGCTGGGGAGGTGCAAACGCTTCAAGCTGGGTGCCAAAACAGAACAGAGAGGCCAAATTGTGGACAGGGATCGGACACTCACACTTCCAGCACTAGGGAGGGGCCACACTGGGGTGTGAAGGACAAGATAATGAACACTGAAGGTCCAGACAAACAAACTATCACACACTACAGAGATATCATCAGAGTAGAGGCAAGAGCTCAACGAACAGCTCAAACCCCACCCCAATCAGGTGCTGGTGCCCGGCAGGCTCACTGGTGTTTGACCCCAAGCTACCCAGGTCCTGTCTCTGCCACCAGCTCCCCTAAGAGGGGAGGCTGCAGCAGCTTCAAAGGGCAAACTTTCACGAGGCTCAATACTCCCAAAATGAGAGACGCTGCATCTCAGCATCTGAATGCACGACATGTGCAACACCACCAGCCCACAAGGACGGGAATGACACCTCCAGTTAACTGGGAATGAGCCCACAGATTTCAATTTCTGTCCCTCAGCAAAGTGGGTTGCGTGGCTCAGGGCCTCCAATTTGCAAAACTCCCATGAACACATTTGTTTGTATAATTAAGCTCTTTTCTCTGGCTTACAGTCTCCCCAGCACCCCCTCATTTCCTGCTGTGGAGGAGGGAGTGCTGGAAGACACAGCAGAAAATCCAGCTTTAGCAAATGGCAACAGCTACTAATAACGAGGGGTTTGTTTTCCTTTCCACTACCCCGCACAGCAGCTTCTGAAGTGAAGAGTGTTTTGCACATCAAAACATCAACGGGAGGGACAGGAATGAGGAGGAGAGATGAAGGCAATATTCACCCTCCACTGCTAGCTGAATTCCCGATGACCACAGCAGACAGGAAGGGAAAACAAGTCAGCAGCATAGCAGTTCCCCTCCATTTTCCCCTTTTAAGAGCTGAGTTTTTGTCAAAACCTCAAAAAATAAAATCACTTTTCAGCCTCCAAGTGGCTTTTTAATGAACAGACCCTGTTCACACACCGCAGCACTTCTCTATTTAGTGAAACACTGAGTAATTGACAGAATCCCTTGGTTACTAAGTCAGGATATTTAAAGTATATTTTCCTATCACTGGGAGTAAAACCTATCCATTGCTATTTGGGATGTGGAGATGACTGCAACCACTGGAGCCACTGTTATAGTCTAGCCTCCCTGCCATCTTATTAATTAACAAGCACCTAATCTCCTTTAATCAAACAGGCAGCTTTCATCAGAAAGCTCGTAATGTTTTTAGGTTTTAACAATCCCTTAAGGCAGCCAGACCTGATCCAAAAGTCAATGGTGCTGCACCACCACCAGGCTGTTTGAGCAGGGTTAAGCCCAACTGGCTTCCTCACTATTGCTATGGAGAGAATAGAATTTGTATTACTGTCTCTGGTATCTTTGTGGTGCAGAGGGGTTAAAGCTTAAGGTGAAGCTCCAGCATTAGAAGATGCTGATATTGCACCACTTCTCTCTGAAAAAGAGACAGAGAATCCAGCTCATGTTGTAAAATCAGCTCTGAACAGCAAAGCTACTGGTGAGGAGAGTCCTTGGAAGCACTCCCACAAAGACAGTCCACACCTTACACACCTACTCACATCAGACATCCCTGTAATTAACACCAAGATTATTTCTCTTCTCATTCTCTCTGCCCTGCTACGCTGCAGAAATAAACCAAACACCCCAACACCTGTGAAAGTTTTGGGATGATCAGAACAGGTGCAGGAGCCTAGGACAACTTGAGGGCTGGTATCATCACCTTCTTCTTCTTCTTGGGGCCACATAAAATAAAAAAAAAAAATAAACCTTGAGATGGGAGGGAAGGAGCATCACAGCACTGAATGTGGGGCCATGGAAGGACACAAATAACTAAGTGTGTGCTGCAGTGGGAAATCCATCTCCCACACTTCCCTGTCCTTACCCAGGATGAGAAACAGGCCTGGAAAGAATAATGCAAATTGCGAGGATGCTTCCTGACTCTTCCAGAGGCAGCAGGAAGGAGTTTTGCAAAGGAAGCAACTGGGGAAACTCATGCCTCAATAATCGCCAAGCAGCTCTAACCTTTAATTCCTCCATAGGTAGCCATTAAACTCAGGGATGTCAGAAGAATTTTAACAGCAGTGAATAGCCACACAGGGAAAGAAAATTCAGAATAAATGGGGGAATAGCCAAGGTGTCATGCTTTAACCATCACACCTGCTAGTGATGAGACTTTCCTTTCAAATTAGCAGCAAACCCAAAAATCCAGCCTGACAGTCAGTTCTGAGCTGTTCACTCACATTCCTGCTGCCAGGAATGAACTGTGATTCCACACTGGAGCTGAACAGTCGAGTGAGTACTGACAGCACTCACCCTCTCCAGGTCATCAGTAAAAGCTGTGCTGACTTACAGCAAACAGCTGGGAGGCAAGGCAATGTGGAGCTGTGTCTGCACCAAGTATAAATTGAGATTTCAGGGTCCCGAGGAGATGCACTGACAGCAGAGCACTGAATTTGGGCTTGCAGTATCTGGAGCTCACCCCCATCAAATGGAGTCCACAAAAGCAAACAGACAGCAGCAGTGTTACCCTCAGGGTGTGTGCTTGGGGAAGGTGCTGCCCTGCAGAGCTCCAGACCTCAGCCACGCAGCTGAATTACACACAACTCACACCCTGCTCGGAGGTTTATGGCTGGAACCAAAGCACACGTGGGTAACCCCAAACTCCAGCCAGCTCTGTGACCTGTGCCAGCAGTGCTGGAGGGATACCTGCTGGCATCCCTGCGAGGCTCTCCTGCAGGACTCTCCAGCAGCAATAAGCAGGTCATTAACTGGCTTCCACTCCAAAACAACGTTTGGATCCATTGCCTACAGACAAAAGCATCTGGAGGCAATTTATCCAAGCACTGAGCCATGGACTCTTATCCTGGTTCCAGTACAGTTAACATACTTGCTCCACTCCAATTTTTCATTATACTAGAAGCTTTCAGTAAAAGAGGGATTTTGCCTATAAGCCATTACCACAACTTGAATAATCTCCAGTATAACCTTTCCAGGACAGGATATGATTTGGTCTCCCATTCCCACAGCATTTAGATACACTAACAAGCTTCTGACAGCACATTTACATTTCAAGAGTATTTACAGTTTATATACTACTATCAATCTATAGTAAGAACAAGTCATACAGTTGTTCTTAAACTCTCCTCTCATAAAATAAGACCCATCTCCAAATTAACACATGTACTTATTAAAACAGGCCAAGCTCAGAGTTTCTATAATCTTCCCCCTAAATCAAAACACCAATAATTTTAATTTTTCAACCGGGTCCACCTCTGTTTCTGTAGTAAGTACAGCTATAAAACAACACGAGCACTTGCAGAGACATACATGAACTGCTTTTACTGTCAGGACTTTACTTGACAATAGCCAAACATTCCTTAACTCTGAGCCAACTAATAAGCTAAAATTCAAAGCATACCCGGGGACTCAAGGTTTCACAAGACATTTTTCCACTTTTAAAAACAAAGGGACCGAATGGAAACATATCTACTAATTTTTGCCATGTTCCCCAGAAGTGGCACAGCATTACATCAGCAGAATTACTGCCTGTACAGAGATGGAGTTGTACACAAGTTATTCAAACTTTAAAGTTCACTCAAAAAGCTCTACAGAAGTATTTATTTCTCAATTCTGAAATGCAGGAGGCAGCAAGAGAGCTGATAGTATTTGTGTTACAGGCACCTACCCCCCTCCTGCATTTGACACAAGCAGCATTAATACTCATCTTTCTCACAGTAAGAGCAGCAAACAAGTTTGCAGCATTCCTCAGGACTCAGCTCTGAATCCATCACTCACCAGCACAGGTTGGCACAGCAGGGCCAGGTCAGCACAAAACTCTGGGACAGAGAAAACTCCCTTTGAAAAATCTGCACACATCAGGAAAATGGTTCAGCAAACAGCTGTTCCACAAAGCCCTATGGAAAACACTCTTCCAGAGTCATTACTCGGCTTTGGAAGGAGTTTCTTCTGGAAGAAGGAACAGCTCATGGAGCCCTGGACACTCATGGCTGCCAACTAAAGAAACACACAGATGAGCTGTGGCAATCCCTGGCCACCAGCCCCACACCTCGGCCACCCTCCTGCAAAGAGGGGCGTCCAGTTAATTTGCTTACTGACTCCTCAATCTTTAAACTGTAATTATTAAATCATTCAATTTTTCAGGCTGGGTAATTATTATCAACGACCAGAAAGTTTCAGCAATTTCAATTAACTTTGTTGCTCCGTGAAGGGAAGCTTTTCTTGCTCTTTAGGAAAATTTCTAATTTCACTCCAATTGCCGCTGCACAGAGCAATGCCTTAGAAAAGCTTTTCCAACTGGGTGTTCCCAGAGTGATTTTCCAAAACAAGATTTTGGTAACTGAAGTTCTGGTAGGAAGCTCCACCCTGATCCCTGAGCCAGCGTGTACCTGTGTATACCCAGAGCCATCCCAGGCAAACAGAAACCAAATTCCAGAGGTTTATTTACACAATTAGGTACATCTACTTTAACTACCCATGCAAGATGCCACCCAGGGAAAGGGCAAACTGAACTTTTCCAAAACCAAGTTCTCCTGCCTCATTATGCTCAGCAAAAAGAAGAGATTATAAGAATAAACACATCACAAACATCTTTAAAAGAGACAGAAGATAACAACTACAATTCATTTCAATGAACAGTCTGCATCACCCTTCAAGCCTTCCCAGGACCAATACTAACTAATGGGATCCTCAAAAGAAAAGAGGCAAAAAGGAGGCTAAAGTGGTTATAATCTCATTTAACAACACATAACAAAGTCCTTCTGCCACATGACAACATTTTGGGTCACACTGCAAGAGCAGAACATGCTTGGAGAAGTCATTTTGGGAGAACTCTTAACAATTACCTCGTGACTACTAGGAGGGGTTGTGTAAGAGAAACATTAACAAACTCACTTAATTCTACCTAATCCAAGTGATCAAAAAAATTAATTCTGGAGGGCTTTATTTCTCTAAGAAAATGTGTCACTTGACAGGAACAACATAAAGAATAATTTCTTGTTTTCCAAGATGATCAACTGAAAGATACTGTAAGGGTCAGAGTCAGTGAAGAACCAAATACAGGGATTTCAAAGGATATTTTTTTAAAAAAGCTAAACCAAGAGTGAATCTGGATGGCTGTATCAAGTTTACCCCACCCTGACTTCCTCCAGCTTTAAAAGACATACCAGAACCTTGTAACTTTGGCTTTAAAGACCTAAAACATGATGAATGAGTCCCTCTCTGACAAGGAACTTGCTTTCCTTTGCAATACCTTATTTACAAGTTAACATAGAATTTACAGATAAAACTACTCACTGTAGTGCAAAGATTATGTGGTGTCAAATTCATACACAAAGTCACCTTATAATCTAAAGGCAAATAGAGTATGTTTGTCTTGTCTAAGCTAAAGAGCAGCCTCAGACACAGCCTGCAAGCAATGATGGTGAGGTTTGAAAACTTCTCAGGCATAGCTCGGATATTTATAACCTCGCATGCACTGGGCTGTGAAATGTTTTCAGGTGGCTGTTTTCAGATCCAGTGGGTTTCTTTACTGTTTGTATTTTGGGCTTTCTGTAATGAGCATGTCAGATGTTTTCCTGGAATAACACCAGTGTCTTTAAAGATCAGCATGCAATGAAATTCAAACTACCTGTGTCACTGCCTGACAACAAGTGGCTGATTTTAAAAGGAAATTTATAATTCACTGCTCAGAGTTTTTGGTTAGAATTTAAAGCAGGTAACGTAGCATACACCAATGCAAAGAGATCATTCGACTCCTAGCCTTAAGGACAAAAAGAAGGAAAGACCCTTGGCAAAGCCACAGGAAGCCTTCCCTTTGGATTAACCTCTCTGGCCACACGGTGCCTCTGCTGCTCAACAAATACTGCAGAGCTGAGCAAAGATTCTGCTGGTTAATCACCAGCTGTAATCCATGAACTGTGCTGGTGCGAGCGGCATCGATCTGCTCGGGACAAAGGCAGGTCAATATTTGAGCATCCTGAAGTGCTCTCGTTAGCTGGGACTGTCAGTCCTGCAGAAGCAACGTTCCCCTGGCTCAAACAAATCATTGATTTGCACGAGGCTACAACACATGGAGCCGAAGCTGCCGGGCTCCACACGCAGCCCCGGCGCAGAGCACAAGGAGTTTGGATCGAATTGCTGTCACACAAATCAGCCCTGACACGATGCCCTGCTCACCAGCAACACCACCCATGGCTCTGGGTGTTCCTGAACTTCCCCTGCCTGCTCACCAAGGTCTATCTTTGGGGTTCTTTTAGCCGTCCAAGGTGGACACGCAACAGTTTTTGCAGAGCTTGGTTAATTAGAAAACCATCATAAAGAGCATTTTATCATCTGACTGAAGCTGAGGATTCACAAGTGATGGGATCAAGTGATAAAGGAGCAGAGCAGCACTAAATTTAAGTACTAAAAGGTTGCAGAATTTTGGCTGGTTGCATTAAAAGTGCTCATTTCGATCTTAATGGAAGCAACAGCTCAGCTGGAATATTCCCCCAGTATCTACATTTGTACTGTATAAACTCTATGTTAGTTAACAAAGCCTCAGCACAGGTAGCACACAAAGCCCAGCACTGATGTAAAACTTTCCACGTCAATAGGAAAAAAACCCGCCACATTCCAAAGAAACAATTTCATCAGATTTCATTTCCCACACTGAGTGGATTCTTCTGCAGACATCTGATTTGCCATCCACTGAAGTGCACAGTGTCTGAACAGTCTCAAGTGACAGGTTAAAAACACTTCATTTGTACAGTCCTCCCTAAAGACAAGCCTGGCCTCTGACATACTGTTCCTTTCTAAGTGATTAAACACTAGTATGAGGTTTTGAAATTTATTTCTAATGCACCAGGACTACAAAAGTCACACAAAAAACATGATAAAGAGGCAATACAATCAAAGCAAGCAGACACTTGAGCTCTGAAAAAGACACTTGACTAACTCTTTATTTCAAGAGTCCAAATCATCTTTGCACACACAGGACTTCCACCAAGTTCAACAGGAGTCACAGCGGGTGCAGCAACGATACCCAACTGGCATGAACACTGCTGGACAGAAGGTTCTGCAGTTTCATATAAATATTTACATCTGCCAGTGTGTACTGAATGCTCACGGACACCGAATGCAGAGTTTCTAATGCTGGGTATGCATGTCCTTCATTCCACCTCACAGTGCGGCACCAAGCCCTTACAGTGTTTCTAAAGAAGGCTTTCAGCAAAAGGAAGAATACATTTTCTATACATATGCATCAGCTCATTTTCAGAGATTTATGCTAAGAAGGCCTCCCTCACATTCAGATCTAGGTCTAAAATGCACTGACAAGGGAGCTGCACTACACGGGAAGGAGACAAGCTGTTGGGAGCAACGCCCTGTACACGTACACACAGACAAACATACACAGAAGCACATGGAAACGAAGACAATCTGCTTCAGAAAACCTACACCCAAGCTGGGGTCAGGTTGCAGAGGTTGAGGGTGTGTGTGGTGGAAGACCCAGTTCTGCCAGGCTCGCCGAGGACCCACAGGGTTTCTCAGTGGAGGAGCACAGCAGCAAAGAGATCGATCCCTGAAAAGGGGCCCGTGCAGGCAGAGACTGCACTCCCATTTTCCATCTGTATCTCTGAGGTTCCCTCTTGCCTGTCAGGTTTAAGTGGAAGGCTCCAGAGAACAGGAGATAGGGATGCAGACAGTCAGTTTAGACGGAGTCTCTGAAGCAATTAGACATGACTGTCAGCACAGCTCTGGGAAGGGGAGACAGACGGGTCGGAACACACGCTCGCTTCCCGCGACACACCGTGAGTACAGGACTCAGGACATAAATTACATCATCTCAACACGTGCCAGTGTCCTGCCACCAAGTTATTCAGCTGCTGAGGATGGAGTTGTAGAATAAAGCAATACATTGTGACTAGCTACAAACGAGTAAAGGAAAACCTCTTCCCCCTCTTCATCAGGAAACACAAAATAAAACCCATCGTCTTTAATCCCAGACAACTCACAAATCTCAAATTTTCCCCCATAGGCAAAAAGATCACTGCATGACTGGGTTTTATTTCTTTTTCTTTTTCCCCCACCTTTTCATCTTACATTTGCTAACTCAAAATCCAAAGTCAGAAAAAATATATATATTTAGTCAGAAGTACGTCAGTTACATTTTATTAACCTACTCCAAGGGAAAAGCTCCAGGGATTCACCATACAAGTATAAAACCCCTTTCAAACACCTAGGGGTTACTATAATAACTTCATCCCAGCAGTCAATCAATGCAGTAAAAAAATTAAAATACTGAAAATGGATGCTTTTCCCCTCTTCCACGTGTCCAGTGATTGCTCCATTACAGCGTGATGAGGTCCACCAGGTTGCCTTTGGGAGGGGTCATGTTGTCTGGGAAGAAGTTGACTAATGTGTCAAACAGCTGAGTTCTCTGGGCATATGTGTGGTCAACGTCTGAAAATCCTGGGGGAGGAAGGAAAGGGGAAAGTAAGTCACTCCTCCCAATCCCAAACACTCAGTTTAGCTGTGGAATTGTCCATTTGGGATAAATGTTAACAGTTCCCTCTGCCTCTACTAATAAGGCTGTCAGCTCTCTGTCCCACTCCTGTGAGCACATATACAGAGATTATGTCACCCCAAGCCAGCACTGCCATCAAAATGCCATAAAAAGTAATAAACAAATGCCTGTCAGGCTCACTGACAACCCTGAAGAAACGGGGGAAGCAGAAGTTCTCAGGGGACTGCTCTGATGTCCCAGAAAACAAAATCCATGTAGCTATTTTTATTTGGTGCCTCATTTCTTCTGTCCTCGGGCTTTCTTCATTATCTTCACGGCCATATCCAGAACTGCTCCTTGGACTGCTTGGAGTTTTCCTTGAGATAAGCTGTGCTGACAGCAGGAGTCCCAACTCAGAGTTGGTATTTACTCACTGGACTTGCACCTGGCTGCATCTTGGCACACACAACAGCTTTGCAAACTGGTTTCTGGAGTGCTGCCTCCCACCACAACAGGGTTTGGTTTGACTTGTTCTTCCAAATCCTACACTAAAACCATCAGGAAGAACAACGGGGCAGGCACAAAACAATCTCCTCCACTTTGGATTACTTCCATTGCTGCTATCTCAAAGGAATGCTTTTTAATTCAGTGGACTCGCTCTTCAGTTAATCAAAGTCAACCAAGTTAATCAAATCAAGGAGGGCTGGGGGATTTTATTTTTACAGCACCTCTTGATGTACATATCCTCCCATCTGCAAACCCAAAAACTGGATAAAGTATTGTACTGAGTCAAGAATTAATTCATCTTTTAAAACACTTAAAACTATGGAAAGGTTTTGAGGGCGGTGAAGCACTGGCCCAGGTTCCCAGGGAAGCTGTGGATGTCCCACACTGAAGAGTTCCAGGACAGGCTGGATGGGGCTGGGAACAACCTAGGATAGTGGAAGGTGTCCCTGCCCATGGCAGAAGGGTTGGAATGAGATGATTTTTGAAGGTCCCCTCCAGACTAAACCATTTTACGAGTCTATGAAAAATCCAACTTTCCTGAAACTTGGGGTTTCTTTCTTTAAAAAAAGTTGATCTTATAGGGTCAACTTGATGTCTTC
The DNA here is from genome assembly GCA_032173965.1 of Sitta carolinensis. Lineage (NCBI taxonomy): Eukaryota > Metazoa > Chordata > Aves > Passeriformes > Sittidae > Sitta > Sitta carolinensis. Next base: position 2,151,880 of record JAVUNC010000005.1, read on the forward strand.
CAAACCACAGGAACTCAGCAGACCTTCCTCATCCAGCAGGGCAGAACTGCAGTGGCCTTTAACCTTCCCTGAATTTCTTAGACTGGGAATTATACCTCCATCAAAAACTGGAAGTTCTCCATTCTGAGTGAGAGCTCAGTGACTTGAGGACACCCCAGCAGTACAAGGATGCAATTTCTGCCTGTAGCTTTCCTACAGCTTGCCCAGGATGAGTCTCTGAGATGTCTCAAAGAGTTAACTGGACAGAGCAGCGAAACAAATCATGGCTTTGGCTCAGCCCTCCTGTTTCCAGCCCTTCACGCCACTGTTTTCTCCGCTCTTGACACTCTGCCCAAAGAACTCATTCTGCAGAGAACAGAGCGAACCAAACTACTCCAGGAATTGCAGTTATCACAGCAAACAGAGCCGTAGCCATGCTGTGAGATTCCAAAGTGACATGACAGGAGGTGCTTTATTCTGACCAAAGCTTCTGTTTACTTGGGTAACAGCAAAGGATCAGATGTAATAAGAGACACAAAATGATCCCAGGAGGCATTGGTTTAAAACCACTGATGTTGACAGATGTTTTAAATATGGGCTTGAGGCATTGGACACTGGTCATTATAAATAACCTCTCAAATGTCTGGGTAGTGGCACTTTGCATATTGAAAAGAGCCTGCAATGTTGATAGGAACTATAACATTTGATATAAAAACCAGCAGAAAGTAAGAGTAATTATCAAAGGGAACATCATGTAATTCCTCCGACACACAATACTCACCAAGAGTCGTGAAATCCGAGCCAGACTTAAATAATGCTGAGGCAAGAAGCTGAAACTGCAGAAGAGGAGGTAAAGGGACAAAGAAAGAAAAAAGTGTTATTAACCACACAGGCAAAAACCCCAAAGGATTCACAGAAGTACAAGCAGCCTTAGAGTTGCTGCACTTTCTCTACACAATCCTCACAACTCCTGTGCCACACACATGAATAACAGCAGTAGGCACTTTCACATGAGCACTACAATTTGTCACCTTGGCACAAATTAGAGGTTTTTCCTAGAATGAGAGCAGTGTTGATGCAATGAAAGGTATTTGACTGAGAGCTCTAAAAATCCCATTTTTTTTTACATATAATTTTTTGCCTCTTTGGCAGAAGGTAGAGTCCCTTCCATCCAATAACATTCCCAGGGATTAACATGGTCCAGGCTCAGCAGGCAGGGATTAAATGGCACAAAACCAGGGTAACTGCTGGAGTGAGCATGAACTTCTTGAACACAGAGAAGCTCTGCCCAGAGAAGCTGTGGATGCCCCAACCCTGGCAGTGTTCAAGGCCAGGTTGGACTGAGCAACCTGGTCCTGTGGGTGGCATCCCTGCCCACGGCAGGGGTTTGGAACTCAATGATCCTTAAGGTCCCATCCAACCCAAACCATTCTATGATTCCAATGACAACATCCCTTCTGAACTGCCAGAGAGCTCATATCGCAAATTTAAGGCAATATCGTCTTAACTAAAAATAAAAATTCTTTGTTTGGGAGCATCAAGACCATGAATAAAAATGTTTTACTTAATGCATTCATGGTTTTATTCTCCCTTCATGTCTCACTGATAGATGGTGACTGCAGTGTCTTCCTCTGCCCCTGACTGCTGTTTCCAGTTACCCAAGGAACAGCAAGGCTTAGTGCTTTGTCATGCTCCTGCAAAGACAGAGTTGATTCCTTAAAGCCTTGGAATCTTGTTTCTCCTGCCTGTGTGTCTTTTCAGTACACAGCCCGAAGGAAAAGAAGGGAGGAAAAAAACAGAAGAGAAGCAAATATGTTCAGGGAAAGAGTGTAAAGAGCAGCCAGGCATTACATATCCATCAGTTTAATTTCAATTTCAAGAAAAAATGGGAACAGAGACAATTTGTAGGCATGTAGGAGTGGAGAAGGTGATGAGTAGCAGCCAACGTGAATTTGGCAACAACAAGTTGTAGCACATCAATCTGATTTCTCCTATGAGGCAGAAGGCCCTAGGGATGGGACTTGGCAATAGACCTTGTCCATTCTGACTTTCACAGGAATTCTAACACTTTTAGATGATATTTAAAGGCACACTGTCAAGGCATCACTTAGATTAAGGCAACAGGGAAAGGCAAACAGGTCAAATAACTTTACTGTGGGTGGCCATCAGTGGTTTGACATCAAAATGGAGCCTTGAATCAGGAGTGATTCATCTGTGCCCCAGGGTCAGCATCACCCTGGGTTTTCAGTGATAACCTGCTTGGCAGAACAGGGCAGGATAACCAGACCTTACACCACACTCAGACTGACTCCCAGCATGGAACAGACAGCCTTCCAACTGTTTTTCCACTTAATCCAAATTATAATGATGGATTGAGGTGCATTTCACCAGGGACAAGTGCAAATCAACATAAACAGGAAAAATCAGCAATACAGAACAGGTGCAGAGGCTCTGTGAAAATGCACTTAGGAGCTACAACAGATAAGTATCACTTTATTAGAAAACTGACAAATGCATGAAGAGGAACAGAATCCTTGCTGTTATCAAGGTTTTAAAGTCTCCTCTACAATAAGGCACCCATTTTGGGATGCCCTGTATCAGTTAGCAACATATGAGGAAAGCACTAGAAAAAAAATTAAATGTTCTGAAAACCAAGTTCTATGAAGAAAGCTCAAAGAAGTCAGGGCTGCAGAGCCTCCACTGAGTAATGGCCAAGAACAAAACTGCCAGAAGTCACAGATGCAAAAGGCTGCTACAAAAAGTAGATCTACAACCAAGTGCAAGAAGCTACAAAAGCACTTCAGTGAGATCAGTTTCAATGTGACACCAAGGGAAAAAAACAGGCTAAAATAAGGACTGTAGTGTTCTGGGCTAAGTCTGCATCCTTTGGGGAGGGTATGGTGAGAAAGATACAGCACTGACAAACTGGAGATGAGGGGGAAGGGGGTGTAAAGCACCCTCCTGAGTGTAAGGCCTGCTTACACAAAATCACTGCCATGCCACACGGGATTCCACCGTGAGCCTCATTTGTGAGAGCAGCTTGGCTTCCCAGCAGCACCGTACTTTAACAGCTGCCCCGCATAAATAGCTCCCAAAGTTCCAATAAAACCCGTGGCTAAATCCGTGCGGCTTCTGAGAGCAAATGCCATGCTCTGGCCACCCTTCCCTCCCACACGAGTGCCTCAGGGGCCCATGCCAGCTGCCTGCTGGCACTCCAAGGTGGGACCCAGCAGATGCCTTGTGCTTCCAGGGGCTCCCCTGCTCCTGCAGCAGCACCCTGCCGGGAGCACAGAGCCACACCGGGGCTCAGGTGCCCCACACCAAGGGCCAGAGGAGCAGGGGGCAGCCAGGAGCTCGCTGCACTGAGACCAAAAACCCCACTGACAACGGCCTCTGCCAAGTTTCCAGCCTCATCTGCAGCAGGCATGATGGATTTTCATGGCTGTGAGTTTCTTTGCAGCTTTGTGGGGAAGGAGGATCTTGTTTCCTTCTCCACTGATGGCACCGCACTTGAGTTAACCTTGAGGGCTGTTGTTTGCTTGGTTTGAAATGAATTTGTGTATCAGCTCACACTTGGAAAGCACTTTCTGATGGAAAAGTCAAACATGTGAGTTAAGGACAGTGCTGAGCCTGAGCTGGTTCACTCTGCATTTGTATTACAATCCCAAACCTGACAAGGTTCTCCCAAAGGATCCCTTTTTCCCAAAGCGTAGGACAGTTACTGCTCACTCAACACCAGTCTCCTACATACCATTCCCAGCAGATAATCCAATGCACTATTTTCTTCACAAAGTTCAAGCTCTGCTCTAAAGAAGGAATTAATTCCTTCATCGACTTTCTTATCATATTAATTGTAATTCTAACAGATGGCACTTCAAACTCTGATTAATTTTGGGTCTATTTGAAACTAACAGTATCTGATTTTTCAAAATATGTAGTGTTATGCAACAGCTTCTGAATCCACAGAAAAGCAAAGCCCTCAAGCAAATCACACCTCAGATCTCTCCCATCAGGCAACAGAATGAAACACCCAATTAATGACCATCTAGGAAAAACAATTTGCTTAATATCACACAGCAACTCTGTTACAGAGGCAAGAGCAGAATTCAATTAAACCAGCAGAAGCATCCAACTGCTTTAATCACACCACCACCCATTTTCTTCTGACAATCCCTCTGGCTCACTGGCTTCATCCATTCCAAATTAGGCCTCCACTCAAAAGACAGCAGTTCACTTTGTAATACAATTAACTTCTCTCTCAGAGATCCAACCCACCTTCTGAACAGAGGCAGGGGCTCCTTGGACATAAACTGATCTGGTTTGCTAATAAAAGGTTATATACTATGTCTATTTTTATATATTTGCTGCAAACCTCTTCCTTTGCACAAACAAAATGACTGAGGGGGAATGAGTAATTCTCATTTCGGGGTACCTGGCCTGTTGAATGAATCAGCCACAATTCCTCCTCCTCCTCTGTAATGCCTGTGTGTGAGTGCTCAGATCACAGCACAAACCAGTTCCTAGCTTTGACCAGTTCTCTGGGGCTGGTGGCTCCCAGCACAGGCTCAAAGAGGCAAAGAGAGGCTCAAACCCTTTGAGGATGGAGCTGTCACTGAAATTGGGAAGGCAGAACGCTGTTTTTGTAAAGGCTCCTTAGCTCCAAAGCCTCTGCTCCTGCAGCACTCAGGCTCTGAGGCTTTACAAAGAATCACAGCAGGACACACTGAAGAGAAACAGGCTTTTCTTAGCTCCTTCCTAGAACTATTTTTCCCATTTGGGCTTCAATTTTCCCAGAAATATCAGTCTAATGCAAATTCAAACAATACTTTTGGGCCCTGCTGGCTTTATCTGTCAAATTTATTAAAGACAAGGTCTTAAGAATGGAAAGTATGAAGCAGCCTTGAACAGGGGCCTCCAGCCTCAGTCTACAAGCAAGTCAGGCCTCAGATTGCCCTCCAGGTCCTTGTTCTTTCTCCTACCATGCTCCAAGAAAAACATACTGTGAGTTTTCCTTGTGCTTTGTATCTGTTTTACAACAATCATGGGATTGAGCTCCATCAGTTGTTGAATCTCCATGTGCAAAATCACCCTACCCTCCCATACTTGGAAAGCACTGGACATTTTTTTGGTGTCATCTTGATTTCTACTGCAGCCCATTTAACAGCAGCAAAGTTCTGGGTATGATTACTGCAGTGTTCAAGGAGCATCTTTAGCTTTTGTACACGAACTACTGATGTGCCTGTGCTTTAAGAGCACCTGTTTTTCTCAAATACAAAATTTGGAGTTCAGTATGATATTTATTTTGACCATCCTTTTATGTTTAAAAGCCTGCTGTTGTAATCTACCACCAAATTCACATCTATGTGTGACAGAGAAGAACAGCCATGCCAGCAGAAAATTTTATACCAGCAAATTACCCTTTTATACAACTTTTAATCTGCTGAATCATGGGCAAAATTCCCCATTTTCTAGGGACTTACCCTCCCTTTCCTACAGTGTCAGGGCTATTAACCCACAGCCAGTAAAAAAGATCCACTGATTTGGGAACACTGAACTGACTGAAGAGGTTTAAGTGATGTCAAGCAGAATCACAGTTAAAGAGAACTTGATCTGCATTTGTGGGCAGAGAAATTGCTGGCACACAGCCTGTGGCTACTAAACCAAGCACCCGTGCAATACCTGTAACTTGCAGGCATCTACTTGATTTCAAAGTAATAAAAAAGGGAAATAAAAATACAGTCCTGTTAGCTTCCCTAAAATTTGCAGCAACAGAATGAAAATCTTGGGGTATGTTCCTACAATCAATCATTCATGCTACTTTAAACAAAATTGGTTACCAACGCCAAAGTAAGTTTCAAGAACAGTCTGTTTGTTTTCCTTGGCATCCAACTGCAAACAGCTGAACAGACTTGCCTAACTAAGTTAGAAGGAATTACTTCTATTACAAAGCAAGCAAGCCTCACCACAAGGGGAAATTCTGCTTGTAATGGTATATAACACCACCCAGAACTCCATCCATAAAACATGAAGCCATACAGGCCAGTCTCCAGAATTACTGCACAAACTTGGGCATAAAACTATTCAGCCTGGTCCTTCCCAAATTTAACAGTTGCCCTGGAAGGAGGGAAAACAGGCAGGAATTGATTCCCTGACATTCTCAGAAGCTTTACAGCATTCAATGGCTGCAGCCAATCCCATCTATCGCCTTTGTTATTAATCAAGATACAAATCAAATAAAGGCAGGGTATGGAGGTGTCTGGGCCGAGAGACACAATCAAAGTGGTGCTTGAAATTCGATATGGAATCCAAAATGCCTGCGTCAGTGCTCTGCAAAGCACAGGAGCTATTTGAAGATGCAATGCCAGAGCAAAAAGCCAACTCGATGTGATAACCGGAAGGTAAATTGACGTCAACTGCAAAGGCACCCAGTCAGTACCAGCCCAGCAGCTGGCCCTGTGCCACAGCCCTGGCAGATCTGTCCCAGTAAAAAAGCTTTGGAAGTTAAGGCTTTATGACCAGCACAATGAATAATAATTAAAAAAAAAAAAAACCCAAAATCAAAACAACCCCCCCCCCCCAAAAAAAAAAAAAAACCCCAAAAAAAAGCGCCCATAAAACCCAAACAAAAATGTATCCCAGAAACTGTGAAATGATTTTTGGAAATGGCTGGAATGGATGGAAGCTTTAATTCTGCTGAATGGTGTGTGCTGATCTGATGGCCCAGCACAACAGACAGAAGCTATTGGATTTTGTTTGGATCAGACATTAGGCCTGCAGAGAAAGAATCAACAATATATTCACTCAGCTGGATTGAGCTATGTAAACTCTTCTGCTGGATCATTAATGTTCAGAACACCAATGTGCTCTCTGAAAAGGGGCAATTCTTTTTTTCAAGCATTTTATTCTATTTCTACCTGGTATGATACAGCTTCTACATTCCCCCAGAATCTCAGAGGGGCCCATGAAGTCATGTAAATTCTCATTCCTACAAGGTGGACAAGTTGAACACTGAACTGGGAAAAGGAAAAGCAGGATATTAAAGGCTCTCCCTGTGCCAGATGTGCCCAACATGCAGCTTCTGCAGCAGCTCCTTCGGTCTGTGGGCGACAGGAGGCAGCAGGAACTAGGAAAGGAGCTTGCTCATTGCTCACCACACCACAGATGTTTGCTGCTCAGGGAATAATAAAAGGGCCCAGCCAGCCATGAGATGCAAGATCTCCTTAGGAAAAACTGGCTGAGGAGAGACGGGCTAGCAGCACAGAGGTGTGACATGGAGAAAAAAGGAGATCAGAGAACATGGGACACATCTCACAGGAGTGGTAGGGAGGAGAAGGGGAAAAGAGAGCATCAGAATGGGGGCTTGTACTGCCTGGGTTAGTACAGGCTCAAACAGGAAGAAGAAATCTTGAATTCTGGGTTCAGTTTTGGGCCCCTCACAAGAAGTCACTGAGGGGAGGGAGTGTGTCCAGGGAGGGGAACTGAGCTGGGGAAGGGTCTGAAGCACCAGGAGTAGCTGAGGGAGCTGGGAAAGGGGCTCAGCCTGGAGAAAAGGGGGCTCAGAGGGGATCCTGTGGCTCTGCAGAGCTCCCTGAAAGGAGGGGACAGTCAGGGGGTATCACTCCCAAGCAGTAAAACACAGGCCAAGAGGAAATGGCCTCAAGTTAAGACTGGGTAGCAGGAAGAAATGCACCAGAAGGGCTGTCCAGCTCTGGCACAGGCTGCCTGGGAAGTGTAATCCCAATCCCTGGAAGGATTTAAAAACCACGTGGATGTGGCACCTGGGGACATGGTTTAGTGGTGGGTGGCCTTGGCAGTGCTGGGGCAATGGTTGCACTTGACAACCTTAAAGGTCTTTTCCAACCTCAAAGACTCTGGAATTATTACCACACTGGGAAGATGGCACATGTCGGGGAAAAAAAAAAATCTCCTTTTCTACCTTAAGAAAAGCAGGGTCATCTGTTGCCTTTCCTATGCTAGAATTGACTAGAAAGGATGTGAAACTACTCGATATGGAACAAGAACAATTTGAACAAGAAACCATTTACAGAGAACAGAGAGTCACAGCACTTAAATGTTTTGTTGAATCACATGTTTATAAAGGCTGATTAGAATTTATGACAAACGTGATCACTTCCAGGATCTCGATAAAAGCAAACTTTTTTCCTAATTGTAACCTTACAATTCCATCCTCTGCACACCCAAGAAGCATATTCTCCCCCAAGGCCTTTCAGTGTCTGTATAATCTTTTCTTTAGCTAAAGTAGCAAGTTAAAGCCACCAGATTAAGAGATTTAATCCAGGGACTCAGCATGGAATAGAACTGCCCCTCCTCCTATCATGATTTTATAAAAGGAGCTGTTGAATCCCTTCCCAAGTCATTAAGGAAAGAAGACAGCAAGAAGCCCAGACTTTTCCTTATCTACCCATCAGGAGATCAACGCTGGCACATCTCAGCTGGCTGCCCCAAATTCCATGTGGAAATTAATGCCAGAGTCAAATCAACCACCTTATGTGACACTTCTCACTATTTCTTTAATCCGTTTTGTAAAGTGACACGCACTGTGGTACTGGAATCAAAACAGGAAATGGGAACAAATTCCAGGAATAAAGAACATGCCTACTGGATGATATTCAAAAGGCAAAGGAAGTAAGATTTTTAAGGGTAGCAAGCAAAGTATAGGTATAAACTACTTCCAGAAATATACGATCATCTTTGGAAAAGCATTCCCTCCCCAGAGATGCTGAATATTGAGAAGCCTGAGCACAAGTAAGTTTCTACTGCCTTTCCACTGCACAACCAACTACAGACTGGTGACATTTCAGAGAGTTTACATTTCAATTAAAGCTCCCAAAATATACACCAGCACACTGGAATTAAAACAAAGGCTTAGTCTTCACTCTTATGAGTACAAAAGCTATTTTATCTGGACCTGCAGTTGTTAAAAGACTGTTTCCAAAACAGTGTGACTTAAATGCAGAGAAATACATGATACAGCTAAGTGCCTGGCACCTGCAGAGCTTTTATAAACTGAATAAAACCCAGGTTTAAGAGGCTCAAAACTTTCAATGAGAATACAGTTTAAATTTCCTTAGGCCAAGGCTCATTGATCCTCACCTCCTTTGTCTCCTCGGGGTCCGAGTGATCCACGGTTACATATAAATCATTCTGCAGGTACTTCAGTGCACTAAGAGGGTCAGTCTGAGCTTTCTCTTCAAACCTGCAGAGAAGAGACAGAAAACTTGAGCACAGCCATTTCCTTCAGGACTAAGTACCTCTGGTTCAACAGACAGCAAAACCCATCTACCAAACCCAGTATTTCCAAAGAAAACCACATTAATGGCAGCTGAGCCTTGTGTTCTCTGGAATTTCAAGCCAGAGTGAAACACAGAAGAGGGATTTTTGGGGTGTAAAGGAGTTAAAAGGGCCAAGTATTACATTCTTACTAAAAATATTCAAAAGCATATGGACAGAAACTTCGTAATATATAAATATAGAATATTGAGTACAGCCTGTTTTCCACAAACAATGTAAGGTGTGAGTAGCACCTCATGGGCAAGCCTTGAGCACTTTGGTCCCTGGGACATTAACAGTCCATGTTTGGAAAGAGCACAGCTTTAAAAAACTCTTGTGCACCACCACTATTATTTCTTCATTTTCTTTTAATGAACAGGAACTGTAACTTCTGTGAATTCCCTCAAGAAGTGAACAGAGCCCTCAGGAAATGATTCCAGGCTCAGCATCTCCGTGAGCAGAGCTACTTCCCTGCAGCACTGAGTTGGTTGCATAAGCCTAGAAAGGATGAGGTTTAAAATCATCTTTTTCCTTCTCTCACCTACCCACTGAGTGCAGCATCACACTGTTTGCCATCTTCTCATATTGTTATTTTTTTATTTGGGTCATCTACCTGGCTATTTATACCACATGTGTAGCCTGTAATTTGAAACTGGCTGAAGATGTCAGTGATTGAGCAGCACAGGGAGCACAGAGACCTTCTCTGTCACCTGATGCATCTGACAGTTTGGTCATTACACATGGTTCCAAACACTGCCATAGATTTTCTCAGATGACATCACCATGGTCCAGAGAGCTGAAGTGCTTTAAACGTGTGGATCCTCTGCCACCTTGCTCTTTTCCACCTGCCCAGCTTGGCTGACTGGGACTGAACAAGTTCATAGGAAGAACAGGACCCCAGCTGATGCTGTGGGTGCAAGGCCAGCACCTGATCTGGTACCCAGAGCTTGGGGGAGTGCAGGTAAAGGGCAGCCACTGACCACAGCAATTTAGCTCCAGCCAGGCACCCATCCCACCATCCCTGGCTGCTCAGGTTTGGCTCCCTCACAGACCCCAAAAATGGGTTCATGCACCCCAAACTTCTGCCAGATACAAAGCAACACTGCCTTCAAGTGCAATTTAAGCAACTATAAACAAATCATCCAGAGCTGCCTCTGGAGGCTGCACAGCTGCATTTCCATACCACCACATCTGGGTTCAATAAGCCTCCCAGATAACTGGGCAAGACCTTCATTCATTTTTGTAGGTATTCACATCTACTGTGTGGCTAATCTCAGTGTTTCACCCAGCCACAGTGGCTGTGAGTTGAGTACAGCAATTTGCTTGCTGCCTCAGAAATAAAATACCATCAGGAAAACCTGACCTTCCAACTCTTGGCAGAGCCTGATAACAAAGTATTCTCCCCCAGAATGCAGGGAGAGCTATTTACTGCCTTCAAATGATTTGCTGGGTCCTGAAAGGCTCTCTCACTGCTGCAATTTCTTGACTAAGGCAACACCATAAGCTTGATTTTGAAAAGCTGTTGCCCTAAATAGCAAATATAAGGCAGCTCTGAAGCATCCAGAGTGCAGGAAGTGCTGCAGTGTAGCTGAATTCTGCCTAAGTGAGCTCTTTGAGGAGTTTCTGAATGAGAAACTCTGATGACCTCACCACGGCTGAGTCTCAGATGTGCAAAGGCATCCAGCCCCCAGACTTCATTAGCATCCTTGCAGGCTGTTACTATCTCCAAGCACAGTGTTTCCAAAACATACTCCATTTCCTTGGGAGGTGACAGCACCAAAACACATGTTGATGAGCAGCAGAGTGAAAAGGGAATCTAAAAATTCCCCTTGACTCCCCACACAATAACCAGATTTTTCTAGTTTTAGAATAGCATAGGCAAAATGAATCAAGTGAATTTTGTAGCTTAGCCCTGGCCCACTGCTTTTTATTAAAATAATTTAAAAAAATAATCGAGAAACCTGCAGAAGGTTTAGAAGGGACCTTGAAGATCATCTAGTTCCATATAACCAACAAAATGACATTTCACAAAATGGTTTATGAGAGATTTGAGTCTTTGCAGCATGAAAAAAAAAGACACCTGGAAAAGAAAATTGCAAACCAACTTTATTTCTGTACCTGTGCTTCCTGATGAGGTATTTGCAGTGTCTTAGCAGGTATTCCTTTGAAGGTCGACAGAGCTTCAGAGACCAGAAATCATCTAATCTCATCTTTGGAGAGCAGGATTTACCAGGATTCCCTCCAAATAAGTAATGAACCTAAGGAAATGAGAGGCAGATCAAAAAATTGATTGTTTGTGTAAATCCACTGAACAATTTACTATGTCAGCAGCTCTGCAGAGGTTTATTCTGGTGGGAGAAACTCTGCCTTTTAGACAAGTTGCTCCATCTTACTATTAGCCTCACTTGGTCCCCTTGGAGATGAAGAAAGTTCCCTTAAACTATTTACATTTTAAGATAATAAAAGAGTTGCACTGTTAGAACATTCCTCTAGCAGATACCTGAGATATTTATAAATAAACATCCAAAATTCATGCAAACTCTTTCTTCAGGAGAAACCCATGAGCATGATAAATCCTTAAGCACTGACAAAGTGAGCTGGAAGTCCTAAAGAGGTCCAAAGTAAAGTGACAGCAAGCCCAGTCCAGCACAATCTAGACTTACAGAGAGAGGCAAATTTCCAGAAGAGTGGAAGTGTCACAAAAGGACTGTTTATTTCTTCTCTACATTTTTCTTCCCATCGTATTGTATTTTCAGACTCTGAACTGTTGATATTAAACACGCTACAAAGGACCTTCAAATACTGAAGTTTAACAAGTCCAACAGGCTACCTTTCCCCACAGCTTTAAAAATAATCACTCAAAACAATGTATTCTGCATCCCACTGCTGTAGGCTCTCCTTATTTATATCAGAGGAGTTTAAAAAGGTCATTGGAACAGAGGTTTCTAAAAATAAGACTCTTCAAAACAAGCACATCAAACAGCTCCTCAGATAAAGCTGGGCAACTACGATGATTTAGCAATCTTCAGAGTAACTCAGAAAATACTACTCTGTCTCATGGTGCCTTCCACTTAGGAGTAAAGGCACAACAGTATTTACTTGTTTACTGCATCATTACAGTGGAGACAAACAAGCAATGCAATTCCTCCATACAGAATCTGCACCTCCTGGAAATCCCTCTTATGCCCAAGTTCTGGGCTAGTTGGATCTCCCAAATTTGGTTAACATCCCACAGAATGCAAGGCTAAAATACATTTTTCTTCAACTCAGGCTGTTTCAGACTAGGGAGAATTTTTAGAAAAATCCATGAAAGGATCAGTAAACATGTCACAGTAATTTAAATTCATGAGTTAATGAATTTATGAACCTAATCTGTGGGTTTGTGACTTATTGGTTGATATGCACAAAGCCCTAAGTTTACTGAGCTGTCATATACACTAAACCAAATTTAAAGTCTATTTAAGTGTGAATGTGTCCATTGGAGGCTGACAGTTGCTTCTCATATGCAGGGCAAACTCGGATTCTTAACTGTGATTAGTTCATTCAAACACATCTTTTCCTAGAAATTTATCTGTTCTCATTTAGTCACCAACAGGTGAGATTAAATCCCTGAGGATAATGAATGAAGCTTTGTGTGTTCTGAAGTGTGAGAACAGACTTCATGTTTACTTCATACTGACATAAAAAGTAGTTTAGCAGCTTATTTCAAAACATGGGGAGTTAAGTGAGAGTTACTCACCATATTAATCCAAGCATTCAAAAAGTATATTTATTGTACCATCTTTAGGGAAATAGCTACATCTTAAGAGCAAAAAGACTAAAAAAAAAAAAAATCACTTCATACCTTGTGCAGTTCATCATACACCAGCTGATGGGCAAACCTTGGGCAGGGCTCCTCTTCCTGAAGGCTTTTACCTGGATTCTCTTTTGCTGCTTGGTCGTTCTTATAGACACAAGACCTGAAATTCCAAGCAGTAAGGAATTATTAGTTGTACCTACAGGAAACACAAAAAGCTGCAGAAAGGCTGGAAGGTACAAATGATGTAAAACACCAAAGATTTTCTTACTTCTCTCTATGTTGTCCTCTATTATGCCATCCCATTCTTAGCTCTACAAAGAACCCAGTCAGCAACCAGAGGTCACCTTGGCTGAAAACAGCCCTCAAGCAAAAGCCAAACAGGAAAAAAAAATTCTAGAAAATTATTTGTCATGAGCTTTGGGGAGCTCTTCAAAGACTTGACATTATTTGCCTATAGATCTGTCAGCATGAAGTACTTTTTTTTTATTATGGGAAAAAAACATCTTGGACCCAGTAGAGCTTTAGACCACAGATTATAGCAAAGATGATATTCCAGTCAGTGATTTCCAGGCAGACTTCAGTTAAAACTGAGAATTCACTTTTAAAAAACAACACTCACACCTTTTAAAGTGATTGACCCCACTTTAGAAGAGGCCTTGAACAAAAAATCTCTGCCAGTTCTGGCTGGAAAGGAACAGTGGCAACGAGCTACTAAGTACAACTCAGTGAGCAAAGCAGGAGATATTTTCTCAGAATATCCCATCTGGCACGGAGACTTCTCCATCACCATTCCCTTGCACCAGTTTCCTCAGTTTCTAAGAACTAGAGCCACGTGCACTGCTATTAACACCTTACACTGGAATGAACTTGCTGCACCGGTGCTGAATCCTGGCCTTGAACCCTTCCTACAGGAAAAGCCTTTTATAACTGCTCACTTCCCCTCATCTCCTCCACCTGGCTCCAATAAAGATGTTCACATGATTTCTCCCCCTCACTTGGGTTATTGCCATGGTACCTCTAAAAGACAATGGGAAAAAGAGGTGCCTAAAGAGAACTCAGCTGTCTTCCACAACTTTCAACAACTCCATGAATAATAGAGGTCACAGAGTTACCTTAGGGAGACAGGATTGCTTTCTAAATAAAGTCAGTATGGAAGTCATAACTTAGGACTTACCAGCTGTTCCTCACGATGTCATAAATCCAGAAGGAATTCCTTACATTCTCTTCCCGCTTCTCCTTGTCCTTACTGAGCCCTGACAAGACGTGGATTTCATTCAGTTCAGGATCAATGGTGGCCCTTTGAGTGAAACCTGTCATTGGAACTGAGAAAAGAAAACAGAAGTTACACGCTGGAAATAATAGAGGACACAGGAAGGGATCCAAACATCAGGCAAATGATTTTCCTTCCCCAGTAATGCAGCAGATCAACTTCCCTGTTGAAGCCAAGTCCAATGAAAATCCTCTTTTTCTCTTCCTATCTCTAACTCTTGGAAGAAAAAACAAACCATTCTGAAAGCTGCTGTTTCCTAGGAAAGATATGGACAGAGCCCTTTGGGAGACTACCAGCTCAGAAATGAGGATTAAGCTGCCTAACATAGAGCTAAATGACCAGATGACCCTTACAAATATGAATGGAGTGATTTTGTTATTATCTCATCTGTAAAAGGAAGCATTGATTCCAGAAAGATTAATTGCAAAAGCTAGGAAACTCCAAAAAATTCAAGATGACCTCACAATTCTATAGCTCAGAACCCTGCAGGACAAAGATGTCGAAGAAGCTTTTTGTATTTTCTGAAGAGTTGTGGCGTAATTACCAAACTATTCATCTGTCCCACCTCTGGATTTAGAAATATGGTGAAATCCCGCAGATTCCAATAGTTTTCCTCATAATTCCCCGAAAAAAAGGTCAGCAAATTTGTTTGGCAGTCCTTTTTGTTTGTTGTGTAATTCCCTGTTTCCTGTTTCCCTAGGCAACCATCCTTCCAAAATGTATTTGTGAAGGGCACGTGATCTTTGTTTACAGATCCTGTTTGTCTCCTTTCTCTTTCTGGGTCAGTTTACAAAGGCTGGTAAAGGTTCCTGGCCTTCGGTCAAGATTTTGGCATGAAAAATTCTCAGAACTCTTGGATTTTGCAAATTCTTCCCTGCAATTAACTGGATTGCACTCACGGCCTAGAAAACGAGCCCTACGTTAATAAAACATTAATATTGCTGTTGGGAATACACAAAATGGTATTTTGGAAACCGTTCTGTAACTGGTTTCATTCTCATGCTTCACTCCTTTCATTTGTTAGGCCAGGAAAGCAATAAAGGAATTTTAAAATTCTGAATAGAATTTGGTTTTCTACAATTTTAGCCCCTACTGAAGAATTTAGCAGCACCACAAAATCAAAGCATTTCTTTAAAAAAAATTTAAATGCTTAATTCTCTTGTAAATTTAAATAGAAACTGGAATATATTTGGATAACTCATCCTCAGACTCTTTGACAAAATCCCTCCTTGTGATTCTACAGGAGGAAAAGGCTTTGGAGCCCTCATCAGCATAAACCTGTCTAGTTTGACCTCCAATCTTGTCAAAGTTTTAAAGGAAATTAATTCAGTTTAAAAGCAAATGGGTGGTAAAAAAGAGAAAAAAAGTTAAGGGACTAACACTGACACAACAATGACTACACACTTTGTTTAACCTGCAAACCACAAAGAACTTAGTTTTTAAATAAGGCAAATGAGGACTGTGAAAGTCATCCCATAAGGAAATGGAGAACAAAAAGATGACTATAGACTAAAAATTGTTAATTTGTGAAAAGCATCGTGCAATGTGTTTGCTTGCATAGTCAGGGGCTCAGTTGCTGACCCAAAAGGATTAAATTCAAGGCCTGTTGGAGACATTTCTGGCAGGAGAGCCATCTAAATTTGATCAGCAATGCTAATGCACATGGAAAATGTCTTTGCAACCCTATCTGCTGCTTTGAACATTTGAGACCACGCCGGGAATATTAAAAAAAAAAAAAGCCCTGTGCAAATCTTCAGAGCACTAATACCTCATTGAAATGAAAATTATTATAATCATGAGGAACATAACTGCTCTGTTACCATTGATACTCAAAGCATCTGAAACTTGCCTATGGAAGTCCCATCCCTCCTCCTGAAATGTTGTTAAATAAATTAATTTTGTATCTCGTTTATGCTCGATTTCCCGAAGCTGAAATTATTATTTAAATAATGAAGGAGGGAAAAGCTGCCGAAGTTCAGTGCTGGTGGTTTTTTCCTCTTGATATTAAGAATAGAATTCATCTGCAGCAACTGCAATCAAACCCAGATTCAAGTCAAGTAATTTCAGGCTTGCCTCAGTTGTAAATCAATCTCTTCTTGAGACTGTTTGAAATGCAGAATGCCTAGAAAAGCATCAGAAATATAAATCCCCACATTTACTAAGGGCCAAAGACCAGGAGTAACTTACATAAACTCTGTGACCTATCTAAGCAACTGTGTAGAAACTGTATTTAAGTAGTGCCTTAGGCAAGAAAGAGTTGACATCTGGTCTTTTGCAGAGGAGGACAAAATGAGAAAGTTGGATGCGGTGTCATTAAAAAACCTCCATAGCACAAATCTGATAAACAAGTCCCTGAAAATAAATAGACAGTAAGACAAGACACTACACAGTGAGCAGGAGAAGCTGTGATGTTTTAAACCCAACAGAAACATCAAAAAGATGTTTTCCAAGGAAGTCTGATCCTTGGCAGAGCCAAAGGGCTCCATAAAAACCTCAGGACTGAAATGCTTCCACTAGAGGGTAAGAGAGGTTCGTCATCTGCAAGTGCAGCAGACTGGCAGGAAATGTTGGACAGAATTCAAACGAGAATTGTCAGAGTATTAGAGAGGGACACGGGCTGGAAACATCGGAAAAATACTTGTGACATTCAGGCAACAAAATGTACATTGGGCAGGAAATCTAATTCTGCACGGGCAACAAAACTGAACCTGTAAAAATGGGTCTGTAACAGTGACAACAATTGATTGCTTAGGACATATCTTCTTAAATTTTAGGACTTGGGAGAAAAAAAGTCAACTAACAAGGGGTGAGAACCAGGGCACTTCCAGATTTGTTATTTGTATGTACTAGATCCAAGGGGTGAATGAAGTGGGAAGAAAGGCTCTGTGCAAGTTCCCTCACTTGTGGTTCTTCACAGAGATGTAAGCTCAGCTTTGGAGCAAATCCCCACCAATTCCACACCTTTCAGGGCACCTCTTGGGTCAGCCGTGGGCAGCCAGCTCCAAGGACAAAGCAGTGACTGAGGACTTAGCCCTGGGTGTTTTGAACACTGGCCTGTGGCTATGTGGTATTAACTTGGCTCCATGAAAATACATCACTTATTGAAGAGGAAAAGCTGTAGAGTGCAATCACTGAACACAACGCAATCCCAAAAAGTCTAGAAGATGGTGAATGCTTTTCCTGTGCTACTGAATGTTTTCTTCCTCTAATCTCATTAACCAGCCCAGAGCAGAAAAGCAGTAACTACCTGAAAGTAAGAGATCTGAATCCTTGCTCAGGAATTTAGTATTTTCATTCATTTTTACACAGTAAAAATTAAAAGCTTGTGGCATCAATATTTTAAAACAATATTCAGCCACACAGGCCTGGAGTTTGCAGCCAGTTCCATAAGCAAGCAATAAGTCCTGAGCAAGCTCTGAGGAGCTGCTGTGGAGTTCTGCACAGTGTAATTTCCATTTCAATACAATATATGGGAAAAGCATTTCTCCAAAAGTGACACCTAATCATGGAACAGCCACATTCCCACTACCACAGTCCCTGCTTACAGGAGTTTATGGGACCACAGTGATCATTTCAGGCAGCTGAATATTTTTTGGCTTGTGCATGCAAACAGCCACAGTTGTTTCAAGCACAACCTTGGCTGCTGCCAGCATCAAAGCAAGAAAACAGTTTTTACACAGAGACAGGGCTTGCAGAGCAGGAAATTGAAATTCATGGAATTCTGTGGTGGTTTGGGTTGGAAGAGACCTTAAAGATCATCCAGTCCCACCCCCTGCCACGGGCAGGGACACCTTCCACTACCCCAGGTTGCTCCACTACCCATCCAACCTGGCCTTGGACATTTCCAGGGATCCCAGGGTAGCCACAGCTGCTCTGGGCAACCTGAAGTTTCTGGTTAGACAGATGTGGTTCTCATAGTACTGGACAGCATTTTGGAAATTAAATCTCGTCTCTTACATTTGAGGGGATACCACAGCAAATTTTTCAACACGCTTTGAAACACAACAATGGCAAAACAATTCTATAAATGTATAATCTATAGACCATGCCCAAAGGATTCATGAAGGATAAATAAGGGAAGCAAGTTCACTGATGGGGTTTTAGTGCCACCTGAGTTATGAAACCCTCAGAACATGTGACTGCCAGTCCCACTGCAAGTGATTCGCAAGTATCCTCTCTCCTTGTGATGCCTTGTGATTACAAAATTGGGAGAAAACTGCATCACATGGATACTGCTGCTCACCAGAACCTGGCACCTCCCAGTGGATTAATTTTTAAAAAGTGGTAGGTCTGCAAATGATTCCATGCCACTCTTTGTAGTTCCTATAGAGTGGAAGCAGCACCTCCCCCAGACTTTAATGGAGCCAGTCGTGAGTGATAGCACCAGGCCAGCTGTTGACACAGCAAGATAATGATTATCCTCTTGGATTTTTCCTGATGAGACTGCATCTGGCAGTCTGCCAAGGAGCAGCTAAGGAGACCAGCTGAACAGTTTGGTGTCATGTTGACAAAGCAACAATGCAATGTCCAATGCTTGTCTGTCTCTGAGATTTGGGGGGAAAAAATGATCAGTCAGTAAATCTGAATGGAATTCTGAGCTATGGCAGCTCTGCAAGGCATCTCTAGGATCTGGTGACTGCCTGTTCCCCTCCTCACCTTCACAGGTAGAGGAAAGGATCTGGGGATTAGTTCTGAGAAGCACCTCACAAGATGAAGAGCACCTAAAGTCCCTCACAAAACAAAGTGCTTCCATGGCCAGGGATAAGCTGGCCACTGGCAAGACCTTACCTGAACACAGGCACAACATGCCAGGTCTCACTAGGAGGTGAGGAAAATGGGATATTGAGGCTGCCTGTGTGAGCTGGATCCCAGCCATCTATTTTGAATCATGTTTTCCTGACTTTGCCTTGTTTCCTGGGCTGGGCTGTGTCGCCTCTGTCCGTGGTACTTATCCATGACATTCCCCATCCATCAGGTGCACAGTTCTGGATGTGACACAGGCACCTGCCCAACAAGAGACCTGGGAGCTTCACTGGTAGCTTAAAAACCATCTGTAGGCTGCCCTTAAGAACCACTTCAGCACTACAAGGAGCCACAAGAACATTTAAGCCTTGCTCACTTTGGCAGTTACTCGATGCCAAGGGATGTAAGATGCTCTGCACATCCTCTGGCAGAAGGAATTCTCCCTCTGAGCAGGAGCTCTGACACCCCACACCACCTGAGCCAGGGCCAGAGGGGATTATCACACAACTCTGACTTCCAGATCACCTGTAAGCTTCAGATATACACCATTTAATCTGTTGGGATGGATTTGCTGCTTGAGTGTTGCTTATGTGCTTTTCAAAGCAATTAAAATATAAACCTGCTCTAAAAGCGTGTCCATCAACGTAAATATTTCTGCCTCTCCTCCAAACACAAACTCTATTCAATGGCACTAAAATTCCTCTAATTTGCACCTCTGTTATCTTCCTTCACATCCAATACATCACCATATTTGCATGTCTAAATTTGTTAGAATTATGTTTTTTACTTTCAATTAAGAAAATATAAGTGATACTTATCACCCATCATTCCCAAACACATCAGCCATCCAAGGAGCTGGTCACAGGATCAACATCAGAGGCAAAAACAAAAGCAAGGAAATGCTGAACAGCACCAATATCTCAGAAGATGAGAGCAGCAAAACCAACATATCATTACCATGGTTTCATAGCATTGCAAGAACTCTGTGTTACTGATAATCCTTATTATCCATTTCACTACTTTTTAAAAAGATCTCCCTACTCTGCGAGATATTTAAACAAATGCACAATTAAGTTCTTTTAGAAAGGGTAAAAATCAAAATAGCTCAACTAAGAATAGAACTGAATGCCACATGCGAGCCAGGAACAAAATGTAATCATGGGACTTTATAGGAACATTTAGGTCAGGCATCCTCAACTTGACTCATCACACTGAGCATCTTAAAACTTCACAGCGACCAGGCAGGCAATCACTTTGTTCAGACAGATCAAAATGGTGTATCAATACTTAACAAGAGCACAATAAAGACTCACTTTTTTTGGGGGTGAAAAATAGTGCTGTCAACATTTGCTGTCTGAACGTAATAAGCATTTTGTTCTCTTCCTGTTAAAATGCAAATTAGCCCAGCATTTTCTTTCAAAAGCAATGGAAACGTTCAAATCTGTTTACTTTCCACACACAGGAGAACAGTAAACCAAAAAAATCTACTTGTGAATTATTTCCAGTGAGTCATTTTCTTATTGAAAAAAAAAAATTTTCTATTCATCACTTCAGGGCCTGTGGGAATGGGGATAAGGGCTAAAAATTTACTTCGTTTCTCATTTACTTCACTGAACGTTGCAGTTCATGTATGAAAAGCAGAGCTCAGTGTCCTGACAAACTCAGTATCTTTAAATCTGAAGCAGACAAAGGTGTCAGCTTAAAGCCACATGTTCTCAAGCTTCTGGCTACGAAGACATGTAGCTTGAAAAGACCAAAATGGCATAATGTTACTAATTTCCTAACAAAAAAAAAAAAAAAAAATCGATTCTTTAAAAGCTCTAAGGACAACAAAGGGAGCGTGGGTGTGTGCAGAGCAACGTGCACCTGAATAAAGGAGACTGTCAACAATATAAGTTGGTTCTTTCTTGGAAGCACTTGAGTAAATAAATGACTCCAGAGAATCTGAGCTTGGGTACTTTTCTCCCTTATCGGCATAACTAAATTAATGAGCAAACAATAAGTCGTCACTATCAATAATTCACTTCAAAAGTTCAGCAAAATTACTTGCATAAAGTTAAGCCTGATCAAAAGGAGGAGGGCAGCCTAAATTCAAGATTAATTACCTTCCTGGGGTTTTTAGTAACTGAAAGAAGAGAAGATAGGGACTGAATATACAAAACGTGAGAAACACTTATAATTTCTGTCCCATAGTGGCAGACAGTGCAATTCAAATTTCAAATTCTGATTTGTAGGATGAAGATCAGGGTATTTGTAACAGGAAAATGATGTGCTTATACATGCAGAAATGCTTTTCAGGGAAAAAAGGAACATTTTTCTCTTTCATTTGAGGAGAAAAGGCATGAAATCAGTTCTTTATGGTTGTGTTACAGGCCTCCTGGGTGTTTTTAAAGACTTCTGTCACACAGAACTACACACAGGATATGTAGCTCCATTCTATGAATCACACAGAACTGGAGCCCTGCTCCCTCCTCTTCCTTCTTTTTGCCTTTTTCTGCTATTTATTACAAATATAATAGGACAACAGATTGGGCTCATCTTTCTGGTCCAAGTAACTTCTGTCCCTCTACTCTAATTCTCTGTCTCTCAGCATCCTACCTGCCCTTCTGCAGATTATCTCTATTTTATGGTAATTTTCACTTAGTGAAAACCAGAAAGACAAAAATTTGCTTTCTCCTGTCTGGGTTTAAAGACTTTTTTTTTTTTTTTTTTTTTTTTTTTTTTTTTTTTTTTTTTTTTGTCTTTGCTAGAGTTTCCAGAAGAGGTAACTCTTAGTTCTTATTTTGCTGGGTTTTGTTGTTGGTTTTTTGTTTTTTTTTTCTTTTGAGTTGCTATGTGGTTTCATGCATCAATTATTTGTACTGTGCTCAAGATGGAGAGTGTCAAATGACAGAAAGGACAGAAGAGCTGGCATAAGTTTAACCTGTATATGGAGTTTACCTGGGTATGGAGGGTTAGTTAAGGATGCTAACCTGATCCCACAGGTTGAACGTGGCCTTTCACCTACATATATCTCCTTCCACAATATTTCATCTTTCACACTATACTTCTCATTTGCACCAAGGGAATGAAATGTTTGTGTAGTTATCATCCTCTTACCCATGCCTGAATCTTTCTTTGTGCCATCTGAGATAATGTCCACATGGTCACTGTCCACATCGTAACTGAAGAAGTCGTTCAAGTAAGTCTTTGATCTCTGGCCACCAAATACATATAAGCAGCGATTTTTCTGGAATGAGAGAGGGGGAAAAAAAAGTCTTTACAAGTTCAAGACAGTATGCTGGTCATCTGTGATCAATAACAGAAATATTTATCATCGAATCCTAAGTGGTTTGGGTTGGAAGGGACATTAAAACCCGTCCAGTTCCAATCCCCTTCCACTATCCCAGGTTGCTCTGAGTCCCACCCAACCTGGCCTGGAACACTTCCAGGGACCCAGGGGCAGCCCTGAATGAATCCAAGAGGAACAGACATGTCTCTCCTAAGTTTAACATCAGCATGCACAGGTAACTGATGCAGCCCTGCCTCATCCAGCTTTAACTTCAGAACACTGAAGCAGCAGCTCATCTTTCAAGTTTATTATTAAAGAATTAACAGTCTCTAAAATCCATCATAAAATCACTGTTAAAAACACAACAGGAGAAAAAGACAGACTGCAGGAGAAACCATCCAGGTACCAGCACATTACTAAATTCGGTGCAGGCAAATGGCAAGGAGCAAGCCAAGAATAACAGGTTTATTGCTTCTTCCAAGTCTGCCAAGTGGAAAGTCCGTAAGAGGCAGATTATTTTTCTTTCAAATGGTTGAGAAAACAGAAAAGGACTTAAACTTCCATGACCTGTGCTTACAGAAAGCAGTCCTCTTACATTTACCACGGACACCTACTTGAAAGATCCTCAAGTCCTTGTGCAGAATTTTGTGTGACAATATGTTTTTCCACCAGATTTTAAAGGACCATTCAAAACAAAAATAAAATTGAAAGCTCAGAAAGCCCAGTATTCACTGTAAGAATTCTGATCTTTCACTTGAAAGCGCAAGAGAAATAAAATCAACAATTGCTTCAATTGGTGGGTTTTGAGTTGATGGTATCAGTAAATATTTAAATGTCACAACATTAATTGTAATTCTCTTCAGTTCTCTTCTCTTAAATAGACATGTGGTTGATGACCATAACTGGAAAGGCAATGGGAGGTGGTTTTTAATACCCAGCATAGAGTAAAATGCTATATATGCCTCACCCCCCACACTTCTGCTTCTCCACCGGGTTTGGGATGCAGGGTCCATAATTCCAGCTGTTTGCAGCTGTTTGCAGCTGCTCAGGAGAGCAAAGAGCAGTGGGAGGCTCCAGCACTGAAGGCTCTGAGGCCTGTGCAACTCAATGCACACCCATTAAGTCCCATTCCAGTAACAGTACAGAGTATCTACCAAACCAGAAGCTTCTGAATGGCTCTACTAACTTAAAAAATACATTTTTAGGTCAAAATGAACCACAGCCTTTGGGTCTATTTACTATTATTCCATCAGAATCAACTCTTTTAAATTCACCTTGAAATTTTACTCAGTTGGAGTCATGAAAGCTCTGAAACTTGAATTAGCACCTCCTGCACTCACCAAAGCAGCACCAGATTGTCAACAAACACTGAATCAACCGAGACAACACATCACTCAGGAGATTAAAGAGCTCCAAATTTGCAGGAAAAACCAAAACCAGATGTTCTCCTTAAAGCCAGACATCATAAATCAAAGTAGGGTGTGGATGCTTACAGAATGGAACAACATGCAGTGTCCTATCCGGGACTGGATATCCTCGGGCCCGGCATTGCAGGAATCCTCCCTCAGAAGTTTCCACGTCTGGCACTGGCAGTCAAAAGCAAACAAGCCACTGAACTGGGGCTCACTGGCTCTGCTGTCATCCACACTGCCATTGCAGGTCAGAATTCGGCCTCCAAAGGTGTAGATCATGTGTTTTTCAGAATCCATGCACATCTGCAAGAAGCAGGGAAGCGGTTTTAAGCTGGCACAGTAAGACCTGAATACTCTGAGATCTAACATTAAACATCCCTCTCCTGCAAGCAATGCCTACTAAGCTAAAACAATATCCTGCACATCTCCTGAGCATCTGACAAATAGAAAAGGACACACATCCTTATGGCTGTCAGGCTTTAATCTCATGAAAGAAATCTAAAACACAAATCTAATTTTTATATGCCATTTAATATGCAAAAGGAAATATTATATGTACCCTTCATCACCTAAAAAAACCTGCTGATTTCAGGGAATAGCACTTGGGACTCTTTCAGAAGGATTCACAGGGTTCTTTTCCATAGATCCATAGATTGCACAGAAAAGATCCATGGGGATCTTTTCAAGCTACATCCTTATAACCAGAGTTAACAGAGTATCACCTTTGGCAATGGTTGTGCACGGGAAAAATTCAAAAACACTGCTAATTCACTGTCCACCAATCAACTGATGCAAAAAATCAGCCTGTGATTTGTTACTGAGATTGCATGCCCAGCACACATCTACTGTTACCCCATTATTGGAACAAAGTGGGGGCATAACCAGGCCAAAGATTCCTCATGGGAGTGCAGCAGAAATATGTTTAATCTCCAAACCTAAACCGAGGTTATGGCACACATGAGAAGCACTGCAGCACAAATCAAACCAAACCCCAATTCCAGGGCATGTTTTCAGACAGTGCAAAGCAGAGGGTTACAAAACACCAGAGGGGAAAAAAAGCAAACCAACACACAGACAAGATTACAGTAAGATAGAGATGCTACTCAGCAAAGCCTACACAAAACACTTTTGGAGCAGCACATTTCTGAAGGTTAAATAAAAACTGCTATCACAGTAGGTGCTGAGGGAGAGAAGAGGGAGAGCTGCAGATTGACAGAAGTCATTGAGGCCCTTCTTCCCTGAGAGACAGAACAGGGGAAAAAAAGGAATCATTTCAAGAGGCAAGCAAGGTACCCAGAGTAGCCTTGCCAGCTGACAATTTCCTTGTGCTTCTTTCCCAACACCTGGAGACTGGCGTTGGTTATTAATAGAACAGAAAGACTGATTGGCTTTTGTTCTGCAGACATGGTGTATCTTTAATTTTCGGTGTCAGCAGAAAGGCACATTGTGCTGGCAAACAACAGCTTTGGTTACAAAACAGCCAGTACCAATAAAAGCTGATCTTGGGCTGCTTTAAAAATGACTCCTGATGTGTTGTTTCTTGGCGATGCTTCATAAAAAAAATCAATTGAGAACAAAATACCTTTCTCAAGTAGACAAAAGCCACTGAACACAACATAAGTAAAGAAGTTTTCAATTTGAACACGTGGACAGAAGTGACTTTTTAAAGGATTAGCAGCCATTCCTCTAAGGTGGTTTAAGCTCTACAAAGAAAGCATATTCTCCAGTTTTTAAGGGTAACCAATTTGGAAAGGATCCTGCTCCTGTGTTGGCCTCATTCCAGCAGCATGCTTGGAGTATTCTTCCACAGGTACCACACACAGCTTTGCAAGTTGCTCCCCACGGCCCTCCAGGCAAGGCAGATCTGCAAACCCAGCTCACGGAGACCGATTAAAACCCGATGAACTGTGCTTTGAGCTTTAATAAAACGTGCCTTAATAAAATGCATTTGTTTGCAAAGCTTTTTATGATTCTTCTGACTCAGTTTGATTAGAGCAGCAGCAGCCAGTGGCGTTGAGCAGCAATGCTATTAGGATTTAACTGAGTGCAGATCGCACCCTCTTCATCCCTGCTGTTACCTGCTACAGCACCTCGAAATCACAGAGACCGTGATCAAAAGTGACTTTTAAACACTGAGAACTTGCAGTAGGAGGATGAGTGTGGCTGACCTGATGATCAAACACCAGCTTGGGGCCTCCATCTGCCGCAGTGTCCTCGCTCAGCAGCATCCAGGTGTTAGTGTCGATGTCGTAGCGGTAGAAGTCGCTTTTCAGGGACTTGCTGTTCCTCACAGAGGAATCCAGGTACCGCCCCAGGGTGTAGATCTGCCGTCGTTGGATGTCAATGCACATCTTGTGACAGGACCTGGCACTGGGACCACTCTGAGAAAGCAAAGCACCACAAAAATGAAGAGAATAATGGATTTAATATTGCTATGGGTAGGTCGCTAAGGGAAAACAGGTAAAAGCAGCAACTAGAAGTCCTTGGGGAATTCAGGAAAATCTGCTTGTAATCAAATACAGGATTAATATATAAATAACTATAGGAGCACATCCCGTAACTTCTGTCCTTTAGAAAGGCACCAGCAAAAACCTTAATGCACTTGTCACAACAAACTTACGATTTGAACATTTTTGTCAGATTCCTTAGAAAACAGACAGTTTCTCCCAGAAGTGATTCTCAGAGGCGTGTGAAAACTACTTGATCTTTTAAAATAACAGAAGTCGATGCACATGAGAGGCAAATTAAGATGTCACAACCTATAAATAACTACACAGGAAGAAGATTAAGAAGTGCTCTATTACAAGAGCCTCTGTTTTATTAATAGGCTGTTTTCTAACAGATCATAAGCAGACACTCCCCCAAGCAATCATATCCCGTAATGGCTCTGGGAAGGTAACAAAAGCACTCCCTGTCCTTCACAAATAGATATGGCCCTCCCAGCCTCCATGTGAAAGAAAGTTTCCCACGGTAAGCAAAACTGCCCTGAGTTATCATCTTCAAGAGGAACACACAGAGTCCCCCATGTCAAATTATTATGGGCTTAATCCATCCAGGAGTGCTCAAGTTAAATCATGGAGTAATTTATTTAATGACATTATGATGATGATTACACAGTCCTCGGCAATTTCCTTTCTGCTTCCCAAATCTCATTTTAAGGGCCTTCATACACTTTTTCTTGAAGCATGAGAATGATGTTCTGGTACACCGAAACATTAGAAATCAAGGTTTGCAAAGCCTTATGTACAAAATATCAGACAAAAGAAAAACTTCACATCACGAGTGTAGATCAATTCTGTAGTTCATTCTGGCAGAGTTGGCTGACAGGACACAGAGAATGGCTTCCCACCGACAGAGGGCAAGTTTAAATTAGATATGGGGAAGAAATTCTTTCCTGTGAGGGTGGTGATACCCTGGCACAGGGTGCCCAGAGCAGCTGTGGCTGCCCCTGGATCCCTGGCAGTGTCCAAGGCCAGGATGGACAGGGCTTGGAGCAGCCTGGGGCAGTGGAAGGTGTCCCTGCCCATGGCAGGACATTGGAATGGGATGATCTTTAAGGTCCCTTCCAACCTGGGATTCTATACCAAAAAATCTATTAAAAACTATTGAAAAATAAAGATTAGGCAAGTAGGCAAGGATATAGCAAATCTTTAAAATCATTATTGAAGACTTACAGTTAAAGAAGAGTAGCCATATCACACCAAATAATCAGCACAGCAGTTGCTCTGTGTGCTACCAAGTATTGCCCTATGAAAAGATCTTCATAATTGTACCCTTTCACTTAAATTCTACTGAAATTTAAAGTACACTAATGGAATGTGCATCACTAAATTGGATAAAACAAGAAAGGAAGCATTACATCTTTGTTGTCAAAGGCCTTTACTCTTCATGTTACAGAATTCAATTTCTTGATTAAGCAATGGCTTCAGGAAACTGTTTACAGTAACTCAGAAGGCCACGTGGAGAGGTGAACTGAACTGTTCCTATTTTGTAAATATGAGGCATTTTGTCGACAATGATTACAGCTTTGAGGATTAGTTACTTCAGGATAATTAAGATAATTTTATTTTCTGAAAAAAAATAGGGACATATAGCAGTGAAATATTAGCATAAAATCCTGAAATGCAGCAAAAGCTCAATGATTGCCTTTGGTCACATGGAGGAAGATGACACAGAAGGCAACAACACAATTTACTTTGTCCCTAGAAAATACAAAAAGGGTATCTTGCAGAGGACCTTGTTCCAAGCACACGGGGGAGTTCCTTTGCATGAGAAGCACCAACCTGTGCACTCACAAAGGCAGCCCCTGGTTCACAAATAATCACCCCAGTGTGCAAAGTCCATCCCAGGCCATGGGGCTGGGACACTGAGGGACATGGCACCTATTTGCCTTGGCACAGCTGCTTGTGGGTGAGATGTGAGGACCCACCTGTGCTTTCTGAGCCTCCCCTCTGGCAGGCCACTGCACTTTTTTAATGGAATTGGACAATTTAAGAATCATTCCCCCCCACTCTCTCACCCCTATATGGACTAAAGTAAATCCTCCCAAACTTGTTCAAGTAATGTCTTTGGCAATTCTAGGAGTAAATCTCCAATTTAGCAATTTCCAGATCTGCCCTGCCACTAAAAGCTACATCATCAACCAAAATTTGTCTGAGCACAGACACAAGGCTGAGACACTTTGTGACTCAATAGCCATTTCAAGGCACTGGCACCAGTAACACACCAGTAACTGGCACCAGTAACACAGCTACACTAAATATGCAACATACAGACTCCCTAAACCTATTTCAAAATGAGAAAAGAATTCAGGAAAAATACCTTTTTTCTTTAATTACATCCTGGCCACATCTCACACAGTAATTATCAGCTTTCTTAAAGAGCTGTTAAGGTTAACACTTCATCTCTAGAGACACAAGAATCTTCATCACCTCAATTCCCTCAAGAACTTCAGCACCACCAAACTGCAGAGCCTGCCATAGCATGAAATAATCTCTTATAAGACAGGAAACTTCATCCAATTTGAAATCTGTTCTCAAATAAAACTGGAGTTCTGCCTGCACACCACTCACAAGATCAAGGAACCTGCCAAAGTTTCCTCCTTAGCCTACATGTTTACCAAAATGAGTAAATACCTCCATTAACAGTGATACACGCTGGTTTGACATTTAAGGCAGAAAAGGGGAAAGGACCAAATCTGTGTTCAATTCTGAGTTCAGCTTGACCATGGCAGCCCTTGCAGCTCCTAAGTACTTCAAAGAGGGACACGAAGTCCACGTACAAAGACACTGCAGAGTAAATGCTTTGAGGCACATGTGATGAATCAGGTGCCCGTGGGTGGCTGTGAATGCTCACCCAAAGCTGTGTGCTCCACGTGGTTACAACAGCAGCCTGTTGTTCACACAGGGGACACACTGCCTCAGCTCCTCATGGACACAGCCATCCTGTCAATTCAAACAGGAAAGTCTGTTGATTCCGTAAGTGCTCAAAAAATCTGACCCTTTAAAAGCAACGAGTGAGAAAAAGTGACCACGACAGGGATGACCCTCTAACCCAAGGCTGAAGAGATCAAGCATGGCTAGAGGGCGAAAGAACAATCTTTTGTCCCCCTGCCAGGATGTAGGCTGGTCATGATCCATTAATTAATGTCCCAGGCTAAGTGGATCTTACTAGAGATCTCTATGCCCTTCTTCAAATTAAGGCCTTATCACCAAGCCACAGTTTTGACAAGCTGCTTCTGTGATTGTCTAAACTCAAAACAAACCTGTGCAAAACTCCTCATCTCTGGAAGTGTTCAAGGCCAGGCTGGATGGGGCCCTCAGCAGCCTGGCCTAGTGGAAGGTGTCCTTGCCCAAGGCAGCAGGGTGAAACTAGAGGGTCTTTAAGGTCCCTCCCAACCCAAAATTCTGTGATTTTTATAACTAAAAAATTGCTTTAGATCTGGTTTCTTCTAAGTTGTTGCACATGGAATCCACATTTTTGCAGACGAAGCTTCACGACCTGAATGACTGAGGGAGTGGAGGTGTTACTTCCCAAAGAGAGCCCATCTTCCATAAGACTCTTGAAGTCACATCCAGCAACAGCACCCAAACGACCTGAACAAACACTGGCTCTGGGGACTCCTTCCAATTCTCATCAGAAAGCTCCTGGCACACACACTGCAGAAACCACACGTGAAAGGGGCTTGTGACTGGGCTAAGTCCTTATTCAGATGGCAAGCAGTGTGTCAGGCTGCTTTGGCCAGTGCCTCAGCTGTTGCCAAGGCTGTGATGGCAAGAGGAAAGCATTAGCATATCACATTTCTAACCTACAGGACACCAAACAATGCCAAAACCCACTAAGCACAGGCACTGTTGGGTTTGTGTGGGACTCAATGAGTGCCCACACAGAGCCAGGACTGACCTGAACAAAGTGGCTCTGTGCCACCCAGCCCCAGCACACAATCAGCACAGCACAAGAACTGCTACAACAGATTAAACAGCATGTGCAGGGTCCTGTTTGGAAGGGCTACAAAACACCAAGCCTTCTGCCCAGCTCCAAGACTCTTCCTCAAACAGGTTGGTGTTGACACAACTCCCCTGGTCACTACAACACAGATAAATGCCCTGGTGAGGGGTGGGATGGTGGGGAAAGGAAGAGAGGCTGGATGGCCAGAAGCACTTAAGACAGGCTTTCAATCCTTTAAGCACCCAGGGCCAAATAGGATTTTTAGGTTTCGTCAGTGCTACACGAAATTCAATTGTGCAACGCCAAGTGAATACACAGTATACTTTATGAAAAGCCTTCTCAACATGCTAAGCCACTTTATAAAATCTAATTAGAGCTTTCTTCATTTAACTTGCAAATGCTGAAAGCAATTATCCCACTTAAGGACTAACTTACAAAACGTTTTCAAAAAGCAACACAACAGCACCGAGAGACAACACCGCCTCCTTAGAATAATTGATTTGTTCCTATACAGGGGAGAAAGGATTGGGACTCAGCTCCTTAGGGTAGGGTCTGCACAAATCACTATTTATGCCAGAATCAGCAGGCATCATCTTAGCAACAGCATCCTGGCATGCTACACTAAGGCACCAACATGACAGCTTTCAGTTTTTGGTTTGTTTTTAAATAAATGTCCTATGAACCTCCTTTAATGTGAACATGACCACAGGAAGCTGGTTCCACTGCCCATCCCAAACAAAAACTGGGGGAGCTTGGCTTCTTCTGGTTATCATAACCTTTTGCAAATAAAGGGGTTTCAGTTGCAAGAAAAAGCTGTTTGATTCAGACCGATCCAGATGAAAAACCTCAGGAGCAAGCCTGGATCCCGTTCAAGAGTCAGGAAATAAAAACAAAGAACAGCTGACTAATTCTCCATTCTTGGTCCTGTAAAAGACTGAGTGGAATGTGAACACTGCCTCCAGTATGAAGTTCAAAAATAAGCGTCATGAGGTAAATGCTCTTGTCCTAAAGCAAACTAGGACGAGGACATAAAAAGACACAAACAACCTACTTTGTTTCCAGTCCTGAGAGCAGCCTGTCAGGCAACAAATAGTCCCTCCTGCCTACACACAACTGCAGAGATTAATTGCTCTCATTTCCCAGTTTCGGAATATAATTCATTTCCTCCTCCACCCCCCACCCCCTTCACTGAAAAAAAAGGGGAAAGTTCTCCACAAACTTGAAAATGAAAGGAAATGCATATTATTCCTGGCCTTAATTCAAGTCCATGTGCTTTAAGATTAGAGCTTGTTAGTGCTTTATCAATGCCAGTCTACAGCTAATGCGCTCCCAAAATGTTTAATCTGAGCTGCAGCAAAGATTTGCTTTGCTCTAGATGAGCACTAAATTCAGCAAGAGAAACAACTGCAGCCACACAACAAAATAAAACACTTTCATCCCATACAAGTTACTCACAGAAGGCATTATAAGTTTATCATAACCCAAAGGTGCCAGAAACATAATGAAATAATTTAATCTATTCTTTTTTTTTTTATGGCAGCATGGAGGATTTGTACAGCCCTGAACAAAAAATACAAACGAGAAAGAGCTGGGGACTGATATATTGTACCTCTCACCCATGAAATCATTGATGACGTGCCAGGAACACCAAACCATCAGAGAGAGGGTCCTGCACGTTCAGTCACAAACCAGGAGCATCACAACCGTGCTCCAGCCAGGGCAGCACAGCACAGGCACAAGGCAGGGGCTCAGAGCCCTCTGAGAGGGTTTCTTCAGCATGAAAGACCCTCCCTCAAACAGCACATCCCAGCTTCCTACTCTGTATGATCAGAAAATCAGGGTGGCAGAAACCAGTGCCACCCGTGTCATTTGATGTCCAAGACTTGACAGCTCCAGCACTAAAATTAAAAACCTTTGTCACACAGGGTAGATGGCAGCGAAGGACTGAATGTTTCTAGGAGCATAAGATGGGAGTTTAGCTCCAAAAAACATATTTTGGATGCTCAATGTAAACTCCATTCTTTAAATTACTCTTCAAATAATCCCTGGAGTGTCCAAGGCCGGGTTGGACGAGGCTTGGAGCAATCTGGTCTAGTGGAAGGTGTCCCTGCCCATGGCAGGGGTTTGGGACTAGATGATCTCTAAGGTCCCTTCCAGCCTTTAACATTCCATAATTCTTGCCACTATTTATAAAAGTAACAGATGTTCCAACTTAAAATTAAGTCTGCCTTGCCAGTAATAAAGAATATTTCTGAGAACATGCAAGTTCATCAGACACAGAATGGTTTGGGTTGGAAGGGACCTTAAAGCTCATCCAGTCCCACTCCCCTGCCTTCCACTAGACCAGGTTGCTCCAAGCCCCATCCAGCCTGGTCTTGGACACTTCCAGGGATGGGGCAGCCACAGCTTCTCTAAAAAACTGTTACATATAAAATAAATATGTTCTGCCAATAAATATTTTGGGAAGCCTAAGAAATAGACCAGAATCTAAGAGTCATGATGCTGAAAACTCCTCAGGACCAGGACTGGAAAGCCATGAATTTACACAATTTTTCACACAAGAGATCTACCTGTCTTATGATAAATATTAGGTTTGGATATTAAAAAGTTATAATTAACTATTACTAACTCCAGGCACAGCCAAGACAGGGAAGGCACCCTCGGTCAGGCAGTTGACACAGAATTTGAGCTATGGCTAATCTGCTTACTGGTGCCCTCCTACAGCGATGCCACGGGGTAGATTTACCAGCAAAGTCCTTTCTGGGCATCTGACTCAGACATGATGGAGCAGATTAAAGTCAGAGGCAGCTTTTAGCACGCAGTTTTGTGTGCACATCTCTTCAAGGTGGGAAAACAATAAAATTAAACAGGATGGGATTTCTTTTTCCCCTTCCTAAAAGCACACTCACACACATGTGGGACAGTCCTAATTTCACACTGTTGATGCTGCATGGCCTTGAGCTGAGCCTGCCACAGAGACTTTCCCTGCTTAAATTAGAATTAAAAAAATAAATGGCCTGATGTTCTATTTTTGAAAGACGGTTCAATGAGCTTATAAGTCAAATGATCAGGCTCAGAGATCATACGACACGATCCCTATGACAGCAGCTGGATTTGATGCCCCTGGACAGCCCAGCCCTTCCAGTCTGACATGAACTTGACTCCAAGTCTTTGCTCCATCCTTCAGGGATCAGCACAGGTTTACCACAGCACAGACCTGGAGAAGCACATGAGCACTGCTATGAAAACAAAGAGATAATGCTCTATTGTCATGAAATTATTATTTATTAGCCTCCCTGCCAGCCTGCTTGCAGAAATAACTGATTTGAGAGTATTTTCATAAAGGAATGAATTAATACGCGATCTTCTGGCTGCTGATGTGCCCTGATCAAGGCACCTCTAAAGACCAAGTGTGTCCTCGAAGCTGAACTTTCTAAAGCATCAACATTGTGCTTTGACAGCTGTGCTGCCTGAGTTTCCCTACAGTGCAGAAACAGCTTTGGCAGCCAATGCCAGAGGAACTGCCAGTGCGTGAGGCACATTCCTGGCTCTCCTGAGCTCTCTGCTCTCACACCAAGGTATCATCAAGGCCTTCCAGCAATGCATAACACCATGGATCTTAGGTTGCAGTAAAACAAGACATCCTACAAGCCAGTGAACAGTGGAAAGGGGAAAAAGCTCCCACATCTTCAAGCATGCAAATAGTGGGAAATAATTTGTGGCCACTCAGTACTTTAAAGGAGGTTACGAAAAATATGAAGGGGGATTTTATATAGGCAGATAGTGATAGGACAAGGTGGAACAATTCTAAACTGAAAGAGGAGACATTTAGATTTGCTGTCAGAAGGAAATTCTCTGCTCAGGAGGGTGAAGAGGCCCTGGCACAGGGAAGCTGTGGCTGCCCTGGATCCCTGGAAGTGTCCAAGGTCAGGCTGGACAGGGCTTGGAGCAACCTGGGATAGTGGAAGGTGTCCCTGCCCATGGCAGGGGGATGGAATGGATGGTCTTTGAAGTCCCTTTCAACCCAAACCGTTCTGTAATTCTTTAATTTATGTGAAGAAGGTTGCAGGAAGGTGTATGAAGGTCTTGTGCAGGCTTTAGTTTACAGTCAAAAATAAAAGTCATCCAACCTTTGTGATTCAGCTTACAAATGCAAACAAGAGAAGTACTGAAGGAATACCCCAGAACACAGTGACCTTGCAGCAGAAGGACATTAGTTCTGTGCTATTTCTAACAAAAGGCACAATTCACCTGCAAACAAAGCACTGCTCACATCGGTGCAATGTGAAAAAAAGCCTAACTTCTTAAATTTTACCAAGTAAATTGTCAGTTTGTTCCACATGCACCGCTCGGCTTTGCTTTCAGCAACACTGATGAAATGTAACAGACGACCCACCAGAGAACCAGAGCTTTCACCAGCTCCGAGATGGGCCCTCAGGACAACATCCCTCGTGTGCCGAATTTAACTAACCCCATTAACAATTGCAGGATGTTGAATGAGGTCATTTCTGCATGCATCACAAGTTCACGCTGTCCTTTCATTACCAGTAACAATGGCCAGCGAAGGTCCAGCCAAGAGAGATTTTTCCATAGACACAAACTACTCGGCTGAGCTACAGCCCCACTTGCAGATTAGAAGGCTGAAAAATTTAACTGGTTGTTTACGAACTGTTTAGCCACAAAGGTTACAAGCAAGGCTACACTTCTGGAAGTTGATTTTCTTTGTAATTAATTGTCCTGGAGAGGTCAGTGATAGACAAACATGAAATTCTAAGTCTAAATCCTTCGACGGCCACAGGCTCTCAGATGTTTCTGAGAAAGTGAAGACAGTTTTGAACAGGTGACAAAAGTGTAGTTTGCACCCAAAGGTGTTAGCAAGTTGTAAAAGTGGCTGTTTAATTTCCTAGAGCCCAGTATCAGTAACATCTCCATCACAAGCATGCCCTGGAAAATTCATGGATTAAGTCTCAATAAAGACACTAAGCTCTTTCAGGTAGGTCTGAATTCAACAACTCATTGCACCAGCCTTTGTGCCAATAAGTTCTCTTGAGACACTCCAGAAAGCTCAATTCCCAATTACCTCCAAAACCCAGTTGCTGAAATACCTCAGTAGCAAGGTCCACAAAAACTAACTACATTTTCAAGCACTAATTACCCAGACAATTTAGCTACAGATTCGTCTGTGAGACTACTAAAGACTGCTTCCCCATGTTACCACCTCGGGATAACTGGTATTTCTTTAGGGATTTCTGTATTTGTACAGATTGAGGAATGTTAATGTAACATTAATGTAACAACTCTCAGAGTAGCTGAAACGAGACATTACTCTGCTCCCAAGGCAAAGCTGACTGGTAGGTGAAGCTACTTTCAGTCACCAGCAAAAGAGTAAGTTTTCCTTCCACCACTACAAATTCTCCTATCTCTTTAAAATCCTTTTCTTTTAATCCCTTCAGTGTGAAATGCTGGGCTCCTGGCATTCCAGCTGGCTCATCTCACAGGTGCATATTTCTGTGTCTTTAAAAGCCAAAAGGATATAAATCAGAATTCCTTGTACCAATATCAACCTCTTCACTAAATCTTTACCCGAAAATCCTGTAATGGCGTTTTTCCCAGGATGCATCCACAGCCACCCAAGAACAACTCAACTGCCTCATCTACAATTGACAGAGAATTGCAAAATGCATTAGGATGATGCAATAATGTCCTAATAAAGCCGTGTAAGTAAAATAAGGTTCCATTCCAGACCAGAGATCAGAGCATTAAACTCATCATAAGCTGCACTTGAAGTGGTGATTTTTATCGGAACATAAACGCCACAAATCAACTCTGCCTGATGCATTGCTTCAAGGACTAAAAGTAGTTTTACTTTGCAACTGAAAGCTTTATGATGACTTGGAAATTCAGCATAACCTGAAGACTGGCATGCACAAGCTCCAGGGCTGCCAGAGCTGTGCAGCCTCCAGTAACAATGGGCACAAGGCATTTATTTAATGCTCCTTTCTCCACGAGACTGACTTGAACAGCAGTGTGTGGAAGAAAGGGACCTACCTCCACGCATTCAAACATCTGGTGTGAGGAATAACTGAAGTTTGGCTGGTTTTCTGGGCTTTTTTTTCATGCTGGAAGCAAGAAATTCAGGCACCTAGTGAGTGAACTGAACAACTTAAGACCCGAAGCTGTTTTCAAATATGGATGATCTTTTCCTTAAAAAAATGTCAGAGTTAAAAAAAGACAAATAAACTAGGGTTAAGAGGACAGAACTCTTGAGGCACACAAGGTAGCATAAGCACATAAATTACCTTTGAAAGCTGAAAACCTTTTCCAAACAGTTTATTTAAAAATAAATTATTTAAAAACCTGAGGTGCTACTCCCTCAACAGGGTCCTTCTTTTTGCTTTAGGCTGCCTAAGTGGAAATCACTGGGGATGTCAGTCAGGCATATGTGAAAGTCTCTAATGTTCTGATGAATACTGGCTTAGAATATTTTAAACCATTATGCTACTAAAAGGGAGGAAAAGAAACCATTAGCCTGTGATATTTAGGATCAGCCTCGGATGCTTTTCATTTGGTTCACTCCAGCATCTGTCGTCTTTGTCCCTACTTTTGTAGGCATTTGCACTATTTAGGAAGTTGGCTCCGAGGTACGTCTGCAGTATCCAAGTTTCTTTCAGGGACAGCTGCCTTCTCCCTATGTGCTTTTGCAGCACGAGGCATCTTGTACAACTGAGCATCTGTCCCACTGGAACTGCTCAGCAGTGGGACATGGCACACTCGCTGTATTAGATCTTGAGTCCGTAAACATCACAATATTTGCAACAAAAAGCCCCTCAAGTCACTTGAAGTGTCTTCCAAACTGTATCACCATCTGTGGGAAGAAGTCAGTGTTTGAGACTGGTTCAGTTCCTACACTTCAAACAGCACGGGGTAAAAGCTTTACACTGATAAACTCATGTACTGCTGCATCACACCAAAAAAAACCCATCAGAGGTGTCACAAACTTACAAAAAATACTTCTGTGGTAATACAACACTGAAAGCTTTGGGTAAATTCATCCATGTCAACGAATGCAGAGAAATGCATGCAGAGACTGGAGAAAATCTAACTGGAAATACAATAGCAGCTGAAATTCCCCTGGCTCTCACCATTAGGAGATCTTTCTACACTTGTCAGCTTTTACTTTCAGCACCCTGGAAAAGCTCTTGGTGTTCACAGCAAACTGTCACCTCACAATATACCCATTTTCTACACTATTTTGAACCTACTGAACAGGAGGCACTTGTTGACCTACACTTTCCTTCCTACACTTTCCTTCATTGTGAGCAAAGATTTATCCTCTCAAGCAGTTAAACCATGACAAGACCTTCACTTCTACCTTTGGTAAGGAAACACTTCAACAATTTTTGAGAAAAACAGTGTCACCTAAACCTAACCCATTTACCAATTTCCACATCCTTCACAGAGCTGATCTTCGAGCAGGGTTTTCCTCTGAAGAAGCCAGAATGAGGATGAGTCAATGTATTTTCCAAGAAGCAGCACAGAAGGTACCAATCAGCGCAGTGACACTGTTTGAAGGGAAATCCCTCCATCTCTTGTCTCTAGGAAATGCTAAAACAAGGTACAGGAACATCAGAGACACACAAAATATGCCGACTATCACAGTGCTGTAGTCTCATTTATCTGATCTCCAGAGGCATCAACATCCCTCAGCATTTTGATCCCATTTCACAATCCCCTGACTATCAATTTAGACTAAACGAAGTCTTTCCTACTCTAGGAACTGTCCTCCTGCACTGAATTTCACTAAATTACCCTTCAAAAGAGAAAGTTGCTGCTTGGAAACTAGAAGTAGACATCAAAACACACATTAAATTTCTCTATTAACTGACACTGGCCTAGAATAAAAATGTCCAATGAATGACAAGGTCTGTCTTTTTTAAAACTACTTATTCCCTAATCCTGAAGAGGTCTGTTGATCTACAGCCACTAAAAAACCCTGAAGACAACAGCATTTGTCAGAACATTCCACTTGATTCAGACTTAAAGGCTCTTAAATGCAATACATTTTGGCTGTGCCTTGTGCCAGCTGATTCTCAGGGCTGTCACACACTCCAGAGACAGAAGCTGTGGGTAAGCTGAGGTCCCTGAGCTGCTCCATGGAGCATCTCCCTGGAAGGATTCAGGCTTGAGGAAGAGGATTTGACAAGCCCAGCAGGAGTTCTGCTGGATCCAGACCCTGAAGGGATGGTGGGTCTGTCTGTCTGTCAGCAGTGGTGGTGTGCTCACCACCCTGTTTGACATGCTGGAAGTGATCAGCTACTCCAGCAGTGCCCTGAGCACTTTGAACAGACATACAAGCAGACATAAGGAGCTGCAGCATATCCAGGAAAGACAATGGAGCTGGGGAAGGGTCTGGAACACCAGGAGCAGCTGAAAGAGGTGGGCAGGGGCTCAGCCTGGAGAAAAGGAGGCTCAGGGGGGCTCTTGTGGCTCTGCAGAGCTCCCTGACAGGAGGGGGCAGCCAAGGGGGTCGGGCTCTGCTCCCAGGGAACAAGGACAGGAGGAGAGGGAATGGCCTCAAGTTACACCAGGGGAGTAACATTTGAAAAAATTTCTTCACTGGCGGATTGTCCATCCCTGGAACAGGCTGCCCAAGGCACCAATGGAGTCCCTGATCCTGGAGGGATTTAAAAGCCATGTGGATGTGAGACTTGGGGACATGATTTAGTGGTGGCCTTGGCAGTGCTGGGAGAACAGTTGGAGTTGATCTTACAGGACTTTTCCAACTTAACCATTCAATGATTCTATGAAAAAGAGCTATGGAAAATCAGCTTTGGTGGTCTTATTATTAAAAAACACAAATGCAACTTCAGGTGACAAAGAGACACCTCACTGGAAAACTATGAAAAACAGGAGCAAAAACCCTTTTTCTAAAAAAGTCACACAACATTTTCCTAATGCACTGCAAACAGAAGCTCCCAGCACCCTTACCCAAAAGCATAACACTGCATTATCCCTACAATAACACTGGACAGGGTGCAACTCTCACCATATTTCGCTCTTACCCAAGTTTAATTATTGAGTGGCTAATTTAACCACTGTCACTGATTAATTAGAATAAAAAATCCAGAAGCAGAATTAGCACAATATGACAAAATGAGATTAAGCTCTACTGGAATCTACGCTGAGTATTTTTTAAAATTCCATGTCAACAGACATTTCCTTTTTGCAAATTGTTTGTGAGCAGTTGATGTCCCTATTAGAGAAACATCTGGAGTCTTTGTTTTTGAATTTACTTCTCAACATTTGGGATTGACCTTTTCATTTCTAAATCAGGATTCATCCAGATCTCTTTGAAAAAAAAAAACAAAACACAACCCACTGCTGGTTTCCAAGCACAGCAGCTGCCAGCTCCCTGTACCTCTGAAAGTCACCAAACCCCTGAACTACACTGCAGGAGGCCTCCTGAACACTGCTGAAATGTATCACAGAATCATGGAATGGTTTGGGTGGGAAGGAACCTCAAAGCCCATCCAGTGCCTCCCCCTGCCATGGCAGGGACACTTTCCACGAGCCCAGGGTGCTCCATGCCCTGTCCAGCCTGGCCTTGGGCACTTCCAGGGATCCAGGGGCAGCCACAGCTCCTCTGGGCCTCCCCACCCTCCCAGCCAAGACTTCCTTCCCGATATCCCATCCATCCCTGCCCTCTGGCACTGGGAAGCAATTCCCCCCTGTCGTGGTACAGCATGCCTTTGTCCCCAGTCCCCCTCAGCAGCCCTTTCAGGCACTGGAAGGGGCTCTGAGCTCTCCCTGGAGCATTCTCCAGGTGAAGAGCCCCAGCTCAGCCCGGCTCCAGAGCAGAAGTGCTCCTGTCCACATCATCGAGACTGTGGAGCGTCTCATCCACCAACAGCCCGAGTCCTCCTCAGAGCTGCTCTTGGATCCATTCTCTGCTTGGCCTCTAGCTGTCCTTGAAATTGCCTCAATCCATGTGCAGGACCTTGCACTTGGCCTTGTTGAACTCCACGAGGCTCACAGGGGCCCCACCTCACAAGTCTGTCACAGAGAGTCCTTCCAGAATTCCCTTTCCAAAGCCACCCATGTTTCTCCACACTTTCCTCCTTTAAGTACATCCCTTCTTCAAAATTCCTCATACATTCAGCAAGTCTCCACTTTTTTAAAAATTCCTCTTCTTTCCTCTCCCCACTAGACCCTTCCCATCTTCCATCTGAATTTCCTGAGCCTCCATAACACTCTGTTAATATTTTTGCCTCCATAATCCCTTTATAATCATTTAATCACATCAACTCACAACTCTCCTACTGTGCCTCCTCCAGAGCTCTCCTTCTGTACATCCCTCCTTCCTCCCATCCCAGTCTGGCCCTGCTGGAGTCAGGAATGAGGAACCTGGAGAGAAGACATCCCAGCCAGGCCTCCTAAGCTTTAGAGAAACTCAACTGGATATGGCACGACCCCAGCAAGGAGGAAATGAATCCCTTAAACACCAGACTGACCCACACTGGTTTTGAAAGAAGAAAACACAGCAGCCCCTTTTTGACTAAACAGTACATAAATATAACAACTTTACCTCTCCACAGCTGTTATGACAGAAACCAGAGTATCATGTTCAGTTTTGTTACTGCCCATTTTGTAAAGGATGTTCCAATCAGTAAGTACATGACACAGAGATTTGAGGGCTACAGGAAATGCCTCTGAGATTTTATTCTTTTTTTTTTTTTTTTTTTTTTTTTTTTTTTAAGCTCAGGCTATTTGTCCTACTTGATTACACACTCTAAAAAACATTTGCCATGAAAAAAATGGAGACTATTAAAATGTTATTTAATCTGGTAAGGAAGTTCACAAAATTAGCTGTGACAAGAAATGGAGAAATACAAATGAGAAACAAGATGTTTTTATACTATTTTCAAATAGCTGAGGAAACCAACTCCTGAATTTGTCAAAAAGTGGTGGGATCTCAAACTTCTCATATCTCCAAGAAGAGGTGCCATCAATTTTCCTCTGACAAACAAGTAATGAACTCAAAATGCAAAAACCACACAGAACTTGAAGATTTCAGTGTACAGTGAAATGAATTACACCAGCCAAAGGTCTTGGACTTTTTCTGTCTCGTCCTATAACCCAAGCTACACTCATTTCAGGTTTCATACGTCACATACTGAGCAACACAGGCCAAGGAATATGGTTCAAATGAATTCCACGAAAGCTCTTGGGGTTGTGTAGCCTTTGGCAGTAACCCCTGTCCTCGAGATTTTCATCTGGTAGTTGTCCATGTCTATTCATTTTTGACAGAAGCTAAAAAAATAAACAATTTGTTTCTGAAGCTCAAACACCAGGATCAGGTCTGAAATGTTCATTAGCAAGTTCTTGGAACCTTCCAGTGGGAGGTGTCCCTGCCCATGGCAGCAGGACTGGAACTGGATGATCTTTAAGGTCCCTTCCAACCCAAAACATTCTGTGATTCTGTGATAAGTCTGGTTGT
This sequence comes from Sitta carolinensis, assembly GCA_032173965.1. Lineage (NCBI taxonomy): Eukaryota > Metazoa > Chordata > Aves > Passeriformes > Sittidae > Sitta > Sitta carolinensis. Next base: position 2,193,589 of record JAVUNC010000005.1, read on the forward strand.
TCAGCCACACAAAATTATTTAACTCGTGCTCTACTTGCTGAGCTGATTTTTTTATCTGATCATTTCTGCTTTTCAGAAATAAACCTTTCCCCTCCAGGAATCTTAACACTTCAAAGCCACCTCCAGCTCCTATTTTCCCCACATAAGCATTTCAAAAGTGTTCAGAACTTGAAGCTCTGAACTCTTTGGCTCTCACCTTATACTGCACTTCCACACAGGTACTTTAGTAGGGGCATTTTTGAGGGCAACCATTGATGTATTTTTAAAAATATGGATGTCTGCAGAACTTACCTCTTTCTCAGTATCCCTGGATATACAGGTCCACTGGTTTTCCTTCACACTGTATGCCCAGAAGTCAGCCAGATCCTGAGTTCCATCCCAGCCACCAAACAAATAAACAGTTTCTATTTATAAAAAAAAAAAAAAAAAATTATTTTAAAAAGAGAATGTGTTTTAACAGGCTAATGCCTACACAACATTTGTGACAAAGACAAATTATTAGAAGAGAAATTTAAACTTTTTTTTTTTACTTAAGACACCACTGCTCTTTGAATGGAACTAGTCATCAACACAAAAATGTGGTTTGGTTTAGTAATGGAAGATTTTAGGATTGATAGACAGCCAATTCTCAGAGTAATTTTCTATTTCTACATTTACATAAGAGGCAATCAAACCCACAGCCTTCTGATTAAAATTCCAGACAGACAAATGAACAATATTTAACATTTTGGATCCTGTGCATGCAGTCTATCAATGACATCTCAGCCTGTGTGCCCTGTTTGGTGCAGGATTTATACATCAACAAGATCTTGGAGGTAAGAGCAGCCAAGTTTTTCTGTTTAGACAGAAAAAAATCAACTAAAAAATCCTCTTCAAGGGGCATGCCTTGCATCCAGTAACTTACCTGATACCACAAAAGCCAGTGAGTAGAAGAGTCCCAAATTTAAGTCAGTGTCTCAGGGCTGTCACCTCAAACCCACAACTGCTCTGTGTACAGCAAGTTCTAAGGCTTCCCAGACTCACTGATAAAACCAGATGAAGGCTTTGAAGAGGGGAAGCATTTAAGAAAGGAGTTTCTGTTCTGCCATGAAGAGATAACCAAACTGCTCCCATTATAGAAACAGCACTATCTGGTCTCAAATTCCAAAAATACTTTATTTTTAAACTGCATTGAAACACGACACAAAGCCAAGTCCAAGAAGAACAAGCTCCTCAAGACTTGCAGAGCTTTGAAAAACTCCTTTAAAATCCACAAACCACTTCTCTTAGAGGTAATGGCCGATTTTTAATCCAACACCAATTAAAGCGCGGAATTAGAGCACGGTTATAAAATGGGACTGGTCCCTGACCCTTACCTACCAACAGGATAGTGGTCATCACCATGGAAAGGTTACCCTGGTTCATTAACTTTAATTACCCTTCCTCCTGGACTCAGGGCTCCCAGTGTTCCCTGCAAAGAGCAGGTCCCTTTGTGCGCATAAATTCTCACAGCTCACAAAACCCACATTACCACAACAGCTTCATTGATAGCCGAGAAAAATAAAAGATTTGGCACCAGCTAAAAATCCTACTGGGGCCTTGCCAAAATGTCAGGCCTGCCTGGAAAGGCTTTGTTGGCTCACATGAAATTTAATAGCAAACCTGAATGACTCTGATGAAAACTCAGATTTTGGAAGTTACCTAAGCCAGGCTGACAGAATTAAATGTGAGCACCGAGAGAGGAGCACAAGCACTCAGCTGGTGCTGAGCATCCCCAGAGCAACACCCTCAACACAGGTGGACATGAACTCTGTGCCAGACCCATTTCTCATCATGAAGTAAAACTGTAGCTCACACAAAGAAAGGCTCCATCACTATCTGGACCAAATGAAAATAGTTTATCAGTTTCATGCCTTATTGCAGAAGTATATGCATATTTTAGAGGCAGGTTCCATGAAAAGGAATATTTCTTAATGCATAAATGCATCTGTTGCTGGTAATGTCAAGTAAATAATATTTTATAGTTCTCCTAAAATTTGTAATTGCTTTCCCATGGTAGAAAGAAAAAAAATAATTGTTTGGTGGTTTGTGGGATTGTTCTTGCTTGGTTGGGATTGGGTTTGACTGTTTTTGTTTGGTTGGGTTTGAGTTTTTTTGAATTTAAAGTTTTTTTGAAGTCAAGCTTCACTCTATTTCCCAACCAGTATCACTGCTCGTATTCTAGCTGTTAATTCAGATTTTATGGGAGGGTTTTTTGCACCCTGCATGCAGAGACCCAACCAGGAGAGATATCAAAGGGCAATATTCAAAGAAGAGGACAGAGGCCACAAACCGCAGGCAGCAGCAGTGGGGCAGCTCGAGGGGAGCCCAGCAATCTCACACCAACATAATTCTGGTAGCACAGGGGAACTCAGGGAGGAAAGGATCCTCCTCTCCATCCACGCAATATGGAACACAGCAAAATTGATGCTGCTTTATTAAAGCAAGTCTCTATTCAGCATTAGGGGCAGAGCAGGAGAATTTTCAAACCTAGCTGCAAGGCAACAAGAAAAAAAACATGAAAGCAATTATATTTACTCAAAGCTTTTACCAGCTACGTTTAGGAAGTCAAATTTCTCCTCCAGCATCCTCAGCTTATTTCCTCTACATTTATTTCTGAATACAAATTCAACACTTTGAATTAAATATGTTCTGTGAGTATTTCTAAACTGCTTGCTCAGTCAAAAATTTTTCTGTAATGTCTGAGTTCTCTTCTTCCCTTACTCTCTAGATGATTAAAAGGTGCCAGCGAAGTCCTCAAATTAGAGGACGTCCATTCCCAACAATCAACATATTTCCTGTCAACCTCTCCTTAATTTCTATTTCTCAGAAAAGTAGCAAAGCAGCCTTCTCCAACCCATTAAGTATCAAAATTCCTGGGGTGGTTTCAGTCCAGATCCACACACATTCTCAAGGACAGTTCTCTAACTCCTGTTAACTCCATTTTCTCCATGTGGTGAAATCCTTGGTGGGATTCTGGTACAGGAGTGAATACATTCCAGTCCTGGTGACATATTTAACTACATTCTTTGGTCAAGTGGTATTTCCACATCTCTGCTAGAACAGCTCCCCATGGAATATAAAAAAATTGTCGATCTACAGCACTTCTGCAAGGTCCATCAGTCACCCCCCAAATCCCTCACAGAGGGCTAACTTCAGCAAAGAGTTGTTGCCCAGGGAATTATTCAGTTATACTTTGAGTATCTCCAAGGATGGACATTTCAGACTGGCTCGCTGCTGCAATGACTCATTAACTTCATTACAATTTTTTTCCTCCTAATATCTAACAGGGTTTTCCCTTCCTGTCCTTTATCCTATCCCTCTGCTCCCCCCAGAATGAGCCTGGCTATCTCCATGCTCTCACCAGCAGCTGCAGACAGCTCTAGGATCCTCCCAGGAACCTTTTCTCTACCAGATAAGAAAACCAGCCCCCTGAGCATCTCCTCACACACCACGCACTCCAGCCCTGACCACCTTGGACAGTTCAGTTTGACACAATCCTTATTGACCCAGAGAACCCAAAGCAGGCACAGCACTCCAGATGTGTCCCTGAGTGCCCAAAAGAGGAACAGCACCCTCTCCTCTCCCTGCTGGCTGTGCTTGTGCTGGGACAGCCCGGCAGGAGAGGCCACCTACAGCACCACAAGGACACGCTGCTGACACACATTCCACTTCCAGAAAATCCTTCCCTGCAGCCAGGCCCCAGCTTGTCCTCCTGCACACAGGAGCCCCCAGCCTGTCCCTCCTGCACAGCTGGCACATCCCAGAGGCAGGATCAGAACCTCACAATGCTCTCCTGCAGCCCCTCAGGGTCCCCTGAACTCATGGTCCTGTTCCCCAGTTCATCAGCCACTGCCCTCCCAGGCAGCTGCCAGCACAGACTTGCAGGGGCTGTACTGGAGCATCACTAAAACTATGAAGGATTCCTCTCAGAAATAAAAAAACCAATCAAGGTGTAAGATCTCTCAAAAGCCTTCTACAAAAGGATGTCACTTCCCCAAGCAGCACCCACACCTTTAGTCATGTGCCAGCAGTGCTGCCCACTTTGCAAAGGAGCATTTAAGAGCACAAATATAAAACCAGCCTTAAATCTTCTTGCAGTATCACACCCCTTGGTTTCTGAGCCTCAGTGCAGCTGGAAACAAGCTGGCTGAATACAAGGGGTATTTTTAAGGATAGGCATACAGTCTCAAATGTGAAAGCCCCATGAAGTTGAGTAACCTCCAGGATTCAGCAGCTGTTTGTGTTTCAGAGCTTAGAAGCCATCTGTGTTTTGTTTCTGAGATCCCTTCATCCTGTACACAAGTCTTGTCTTTAAATATCTTATGGATAGCATTGTTTTCCTCAGGCAAAACAGCATCCTTCATGTCTGCTGCTCTCTGTTCATCTTTTTCATCCTTCCATGCTGCTTTTGAACCAGCCTTGTCATTTCTGCTGTGCTGCCCAGTATACAATGGGCACGCTGGGCCCAGTGCTCTGAATCTCCCTCTGTTCCCAACCTACAGATTTGTCCTCATTTATCTAATGGAAGGAAGCAAACAGAATTCCTTTGGACGAAAGGAAAAGCAAAATGATGTACAACCAAAATTACACAGCAGTTGCACTTCAGTGAGAGAACAGAGGTACCACATCAATAAAGACCATTTCACTAATGCTTTCCCTCAAAAAACTGTTTCACTTGCCAAAGAGAAGAGAAATGGAGACAAGAAAAATCATCCTGGTTGCTTTGCTGTTATTTCTAAAGCAGGCTCATGGGAAAACTTCAACATTTAAGAAAGCCTGATATAACACCACATATCTTTTTTTAATAGAATGATTTCTACATGGTCCATCATTCTATTGTTATCAAAACAATTACACGGCTTTATGGACTGCACTGTCATTCACTGTGTCTGTCCTGTAAGAGCAGAAGAGATCAATTCCACCTTGCCTGTGGAATTATAAACCACATCTCCAAAACACAACACACATACTGTTCATAAGTACCAATGTTATGTCTTAAAATGTCTCGGCTTTTGGCAATTCACTTACCCATTCCCTCTTTCTTCCAGAATAAGCACTGGAATTTTCAAACATGTGGCCTATCTGACCCATAAGGAGGCCAGGGAGGGCAGAGTCAAGGAGCTGTTAATAGGAACCAGTGCCAGATGCTGACACTCTCATCTGAAACTGCATTAGGGTTCAATTTCCTGGGAACACAGTTCTGCACAAGAGCCTGCCCAGTATTTCCCCAGGGCCTGCACAAACAGCTTCTCATGTCTGACATACAGCACACAACACTGTGTTCTTGTGTAGTTTCGGGATCGTTTGGGGGATAATTTTGTTTTAATCTATGTACCTGGGTTGCAACTACTCAAATACCTCCCCCTTCCTTGGAGGAAAGCAGAGAGAACTCTGCAGCCTCCCACACAGAGAGCTGCATGAGAAATGCACCTTGCAGGGAAAAGCAGGAATAACAGGAGCTTTCTGTTTTCATTTGCAGCCTAAAGCTTTAAAGTACCTAACAGTGGTTTCAGCTATAAGTGAATTTCTCTTAGTTTATGTTTCTGCACATGTATACCAAACCAAACTTCCTAATTGTGCCATCCAGAGTCATTCCAGTCTGAGTGTTAATGTGATTAAAATGATGAAGGATATTGTGGGAATCACTAACTTCCCATTTTTAATTTCTCCTTTTTTATATATATGGGAAGACATCAGGCTGCATTCTCAGTTCTGCATCCCACAATGCCTACAGTTCCATTTCAAACTGCTTTAAGAGTTTTCCAAAGCATCAGGAACACTGCACTTAGTCAGCTGTGACACGCATCAAGAACAGGAGTATCAGATGGAAATGAGCTCCAGCACAAGTTACTGGCTGCCAGCAGAGATGTTAAACTCTCTTTCAGCTACTTTCAGCCTACTCTGGGTGAAATATAAACCATGCTAAAAGGCAGTTTAGACCAAGTTAATCCATGTTCTACCCAATACTGATAAAAAAAGTCTCAGTGACTCCAAGCACTAGAAGCAACTTAAGATCTAGTTCGGCTACACACCAACCCATATCCTCTATCTTAACACCAGCATGTGCATCCAGCATGCTCAGTACTATTAAGATAGAACTATTTTTCTTGTCAGTAATCAGTGGTTAAAATCTCCTTGAGGTTAATCAAAACACCAAACCATTTATAGTTCATTTATAGCTACAGCAGGTCTGGCCATCAGAAAAGAAAATTTGCTTCCACACTTAATTCTACATGATATAAAACTTCAGAATTTCCTTTTTAAGTATGATTTTGCTGTTTTACTTCACTTCCAAAAGATTCAAGTTGAAGAAAATACTGATTTTTGAGAAGGATCTCACTCCTCTAACAAGAGGGCAAAATGAGATGATTTTTCTTCAGTTTCCAAAGTCTTCTGAAAAAAACCCACTCAGCAAGTGTGAGAGTAAGGAGGGGAGATGTCTTTGCAGGGAAGAATACAGCACTGCTCCCTCCTCCATTAACACTGGATCTGTCCAAGGTTATCCAGGGAGCTCTCCAGCTCCAGTCTGCAAAATGCATCCTGACATAACTGGCTAAATTCCCACCAGCTCATTAAACTCCACCTATATTCAAAAGGAAAGCCCAGCAATCAGCAAGGGGAAAGAGCCCCAAGAACTTCCCCTGGTCTGTCACGAGCCAAATTAAATGGCAAAACTGATCATCTCAAAAACATTTCAGCTTTTACAAGCCTCAGTGGACCTGATGCAATACTGAGAGAACTTCCCAAACAGCCCACAGGGAAACTTTGGGAAGGTATCCCACCACCTGTAAATAGAGCTACAGAAAGAAAGGACCAGCATGAGAGAGGGAAGGAGATCCAGGATTCCACTTCTGTGGATACTGTCCAGCCACTTTTGTGCAAGTAAAAAAACCCCAAACTATTGTATATATTTGATACACTTGTAATATACATTATATAAATTTCCATAAATAATACAAATATTAATATATATGAAATACACACATACATACAAATTGTATATAATACATATTAAATATATCAAGAAATATTAAAGAATATATGGATGAGTTTCATTGCCTGTGAAAGCAGAGTGAAACTGAAACCCAAGGCAGAGCTGACAACCTTACTGGACTTAAGAAAAGCAAGAGAACGGAAAGGAAGGCTCACGCTACCATGGATATTTTATTTTCAGGAGGTGTGCAGGACTATCATTTCCAAGTTGACAAGGATCATGTTTCTTCCACACTCTTGTGAAGCACTGACTGCTAATTCCTCAGGCCACTAGGGAGCGTCCCCAGCCTCTGCACAGACAAACGCCAGCAAATCCTCCAGCAGCGTTTTGTTCTAATCAATCTCAAACCTCTCCCACCAAATGAAAGAAGTTTACTCTCCTACACCAAATAACTAGAGTGCTTCCTCCAGAGCAGTAACCACTCTGAGCAAAAAGCCAGAGGCTGCAGCTACTGCTGGATTTTTGCTTGTTCACTATGACTTAGCAAATTACTCTGGAAGGTCCTGTCCTGTCACATGCTCTGTCCCCGTCCTGTGACCACAGCAGATACGGCCATGGGCAATTTTTTTGCCAACTCCTTCAATGCCACCCTATATTCCTGCCCAATACCCACACCCTGATCTTGTTTTTCCCTTCCCAAGAACAATCCTTTCACTCACACAGCAAAGACTCGGGCAGATGCTTTCTTTATTTTAGTAAGGACTGACGTAGCACAGAAATCTGATTAAATAACAGACAAAGATACAGAAAATAATGCAGAACAACAATCACTGGAACTGTTCCTGATACACCACCCCACTTTCTTTTCTCTGCAGGTTCTCTGAAACAGAGGCTGAGACATTCTTTAAACTGCTAAAGGAAACATTTTTGCAGAAGATGTCTAAAGAATTATATTTAACAGGAGTTTCTTGCACACTGTGGGAATTAGAAGCCACTCCAACCGAAATACAAGGAATGTTTCAACACATCAGATCTACTGCTTGAGCAGAGCCTGTAGCAGATAAGGGAAATTATTATCCCTAATTTCTCTTCTCTTGTTTGAACTCCTGCTCTAAGATGGTAGGAGGAACAAAAAATTAAAAGCAATTGCTCTTGGTTTCTTAGTTAAGACAAGACAATGGCTAAGGCATAACACAGAATTATGGGGGGAAAAGGAGAAAGGCAGCTGGAATATAGATCCAGAGAAGCAGAGCATTTAATCCTCTATTAGAAAATGTGATTTTTTTTTTCCCTCAAAACCTGAAACTAACACAATGTCCAAAGAAAAACCTATTTGCATATTAACGTGGAAAATAACTGATTAGATAATTTAGTTAAGAAATGTAACAACTACTCACCTGTCTGCACATCTATAACCATCTGATGGCCACCTCTCATCCCTGGCCGACTGTCTTCCCCATCACCTTCAGAAAAAGAGGGGAGAGTTTTTCATTTTAAGATTTTTTAAACCAAAGAAAGATACAGCCCCAACATGGAAGCAGAGGAACCGAGTAACTCATCCTTCTTCAAACACTAGCATGCCCCTTTTTCCAGCTAATAATTTTTGTGCATTATACAACTGTACCAAGTTTTATACTGAATTATTTGGTGACTGACAGTGCAGAGAGCAGTAGTGAACACTGCAACTCCCAGTGCCTTGGAAAGGAGCTCCAGTGTTCCTGAGGCACTCATTGCACACAAAAGGGCTCTGAGCTGCCCTTGCAGCTCTCCAGCAGGGACAGCACAGCCACCCTTTGGCTCCCCTTCCATCCCTCCCCACCTGAGAGCTGCCTGAGGGCTGAGCTGTGAGAACAGAGACCCAAAGGACAGGGAAATGAACCCCTGGGATGGGGGCAGGAGGTGACACAGAGCACAGCCAGCTCTGCACCAGCTAATCTCACATACAAGGGAATTCCAACTGTCCAATTCAAGCAGCTTTCCAACCACTTCATGTATCTTAGGCATTCAGGATAGGTGACACAGACAATCCCTCCCAAGGGGCCTGGGGACAGTGCTCCACATTTGGCAATTGTCATTTTGGAGCCTACATTTGCTCTGTGACAGTGATTTTTATACTCTGCAGTTAAGGATGCTGCTCTAAGTCTCCTCTCAAGGCAGACATGAATGGAAAAGATTCTGCAGTTTGGATTTACTGATTTACAGATCAAGACTTCAAAAGATCCCCCTCACTTAAAATACTCCCTGTTAAGATAATGTATTTATTTGCCAACTCTTCACTTTAAGTTGAAGTTACATCAATTCCATGTGCTAAATCTGGTAACACAGATAACTGTTCTCATGTTTAACCAGTATTCTGGGATTTGCTACTAAACTGATGATCCATCCTTAAAGTTACCACTTGTATTCCTGCACTGGTCCTTACTCAGTCAGAGAGCAAGCTGAATTTCACTGAATTTGCAGACAAATGCAACTTTTTCAGAGAAGAAACCGTTCCCTAGAACTGTCCTAGAGGAGACTTTCTTGCATCATTTTCTTGTTCCATATTCTCAGAGGAACAAGACAGAACTGGCAGTACATGAATTCTATCTTAAGAAATGTCCTTACCTTTGCTGCTTTTGGGGATAATCTGCCCCCAGCGAGGTTTGTACTCTTGTTGACTGATATACTGATTGAACAAGCCATCTGCAAAACAAAAATTTTGCTGGATAAAACATTTATCCTTCATTTATAGCAAAATCACTTTTAATGTGGGTAACTTCAGCCTGGCTCAATCCAGCATGCCACTCCAAAGCCTCCATTTTCAGTGAGTTCTCCATTATGTGTCAGTTAGTTTGTTAAACTTTTGTTAGTTTGTTAAACTTTTGTTAGTTTGTTAATGAACTAAATGTGCGAGCACTAAAATAAAAAGAATACTTGCTACTAGATCAATCAGGAATTGTCCAGTTTGCCTGCCAGGTCATGCCAAGTGTCTAGAAATTCCAGTGTGGTGTATTTAATTAAGAATAGAATCCCTCCCCCTTATTTAAGCAAAAGGAAAGTTGCCAGTGCATATAAAATTCAACCATTTTAGTGCACATTAAGTTAAAACTGGGTCAGACACCATCTCTGGAGCTTCATCTGAGAAGGGAAGGGAAGCAGAGGGGATTGTTTAAATGCTGTGATATGGGACAACCAAGGATGAAAAACAAAACAATGGTTTACATTCTCTTCAGAGGCTTAAGCAAGAAGAGCAAGAGAGGAGGTGTTAGATGCCAGGCCAGCTGTGCCAAGTGCAGCACTGCTGTGAGCTCCACCAGCTCCAGCCCCTTCCCCACACTGCCCTTGTGCCTCCCACCTCTTCAGCACCCAGAGGCCAGCTCTAATCCTGTTCAGGTGTTACCAGTCTAGCACACAACCACCAATTTTCTGTAAAGGAGATCTGTAACACCCACGCTCCCTGGGACTGCTCTCCAGTCTGGGAAGGGCTTGGCACGTGGGGAACTTGGTGCTGCTGTTCTTCAAATGTCTCCTCTGGAACACCTACCTCACCTCCTGTAGCACAACAAACTAGGAGAGCACCTGAGCACTGTTTGCCTGGCTACATCCCACCCATCACCCACCATCTCAACACACAAGCTCCTCTTGACAAATGTTTCTGCTCTATTAATGTATTAATGTATTACCTGGAAAAAAAAAACAGTGGGAATTTAATATAATGATGAACGCCTCTGCTTATTTATACAAAAGCCCTTTGTAGCTATATAGGCAAAAAAAGAATGATCCTTACTGAACACATCCCTGTTTATTTAGAAAAATGTAAAACTCTTTGTTAAGCATGACACAAAGCACAGAGAAAATTTTAAAGTGTTTCCTGGCATCCTGTAGTTTGTCGTGACTGAAATCCAGGTTTTAATTAAAACCCAAGCCAGCAAGTATTTCCTGGGAGAAGATGAATGCTCTATTTAGAGACCATCTAACAGGAAAACAAGGGCACTCAGGAGCTCCTGAAAGGTGATGAGTTTGGTCTGAAAATATAAAACTTCCATAAACTCAGCTGTGCAAGTTTTTCCAAATAAATACTCTGAAAACAGGGCAGATTTTACTTTCACCTCAGAGCCAAAACCAGCAGCTTTCCCCCCCACTAGGTAATCGAGGAAAGCCAGAAGTTTGCTCAACGTATGTAGAAAGGAAAGTGGTTTATTTTGGGTTTAATAGCAGGGTTCTTAACTCCCACTTCTTCAGCATTTATGAAGTTGGGACAACACACGAGAGGCTTGAAGCTTGAGATCTCAAAATTCTGATTCAGAAAAGCCAGGCCTAATAGAACAAATGCATGTGCTGTAAGAAATCCCACAGTGACTCAGCCACGAACCCAGACAGAAATGCAGCTTTTTGGTTATCGTTACAGCCTTGGGTCTACAAGACAGAAACCAAAACCGTATTTATCCCGATGGCAGCCAACAGATAATTGGACATAAATAGCTCACAAGGATGAATTACACCACACAGGATCTGAAAGGGTGATTTAACCTCTCTCCTATGCTCTACACCCACAGGCTGCACTTGTCAAGATATGACACTTCTCCCCTACTGTGCCTTCAGCCTCTTTTAATAATGCTTCTTGTCTTCCATGGGACATCGGTTTGGAAATACTCCAGCTTGCTTCCCAGAAATGTTTCCTTCTGCTGGAAGCAGTTCCACATTCACTCTACTTGCATTGCAAACCAGCAGCAGCTTGTTTTGGAAGCTGAATCACCACCTGTCTGACACCACCAGGGAAAAAAAAGGAGGATTTCTAGGTGGATTCTGTACCCGACGCCAGACCTACGCCAGCGCACTCCTTCTGTTCCTTGTCAGGAGAGCACTGCTGACCAAAAGGTCTCCAAAGCTCCTGTGAGGCACTGAGGATCAGATCTAGGCCTGCTCAGGTCTGTCAGCTGTTCCCAATGAATCAGGAGTTTAAAATAAATTTCAAGTCTCTTGTAAAAAAAAAAAAAAAAAAAAAAAAAAAAAAAAAAAAAGCGTTGAGTGGAAGTTTTTAAATGAAGTGTTTTCTTTCACTCTGGAGACCTCTCACTTCAGTGTCCATGTTTACTAAAATTACAGCCAAAAAAACGACTTTGTACTATTTTCAAGCCCTTTGCAGCAAGTCATGACGCATTTTGGATGTAACAACACGAAGTTCACCGTGATTAAAGCTTGGTAAATTCTGCCTCCCTGATAACCCAAGTCTTTATTTTGCCAGCCAATTGCAGGTTACCCAGAAAGGATTAGGACAAACATTGCGGACAAAAATATTTAACTTGCTGAAGCAAATCAGGAGCAAGCTGTATAAAGTTTAGGAGTTTTTAGACAACGTAAGTCTCCAGGTAGGGTTGCTGAAATCTATGCACTTTACTGCCAATGGCTCAAAAACCTTCAGAGTGACATTTAGCCCATTAAGATTTTTGTCAAACCAAAGAAAAGTAGCCAAAATACCTAAACACTTTGAGGCGTTTTAAGTCAAAAACTACCTTCTAAAGAAAACCTGACGGAGAGAAAGGTTCTTCTACCAGATAAAAAGCCAGCCATTACTCAACAATTTCCTCACAACTTGGGAGAAACAGGGAAATATGCAGTATTTTTTCCAGCCTCAGAGCTGTAATATTTTCTTGAACTTTGTTCTTCATAAAAACAAAACAAGGTTTGCTCTCAAATCCATGTAAGTCATCCTTCTTCTACACAATCCCTACCATTTACTTCCCAGAGGCTTTGGATCCCTAGGCAGCCTCTCCCCTCCAAGTATCCCACTATACAGGACAGCTTTCTCAGAAGCACATCCAAACCGTATTAGATTGTAAAATTCAGGTATATGTGTCTGTCTCAAGCTTCCAGGGGAATGTAATTGTTCCTGTGCATCCTGTTCCTGTGAATCATGAGTTCTGGGAGACACTGGAGCCTGCAGGCTGCGCATCACAACTTCTTGTTTGTCGCACAGGACTGACTTGTCACCAGAAAAACACATGTCACATACTGACACGAGCGCTGCCAGAAGGAACACCTCAGTCCCTGGAATACTAATAGGAACCAAGCAGTTCTTCCACCCATTCCAAGCAGCTTTCCACGTCTACAGGAGCTGCGAGCAGTTCACCCAAGCAATTTGCACTCCACTACGCTCCCTAGGAATATTAAGCAGATTTTTTCCTTCAATAATATAAGCCCGAAAGCTATAGGAATGGATCCAAATGTGAAGCATTTGAACCGAGTCTGTGAACCAGCTGAGATTTAGGGAACCTTTTCTTTTTGAGACGAAGTCAGGCAGCTGCCAGAGTTTCCATTTGCCCATTTTCTAAGTGTAACCCACAAGTCAAAAGAATCAGTGGGAAAAGTGTGGCTGCCTGCCACCGTGCTCTCAAAAGAAATCATCTGGTGATGTGAGGTGGAAGACAGCGTTCATCATTAGCAATGCAAAAGAACAAGAGTTAGCTCTGCCAGCACTAATTCTTGACCACCTACTCTTTTTCTACATGACTAAGCCTATGGAAATAGCCCGCGAGTGATGCAGAGCGTTGCACTTTGTCAATACCCACCACTGCAAATATCAGCCTCTCCAGAAGACATTTTAGCCTGAACTGAGTGTGCAGTATCTCTGTCAACCTCGCTGCACTTCTGTTGGTGCCTTTAAGGCAATGAACTCCCAGATCAGCAAGCGGTCAGGAGTTCACATATTCATGCCCAGTGTGCAACAGAACAGTCGCTCTTTGAACGATTTCAGGGATAATTTAAGGATCTGTATGTCTCAATTAACTCTACACTTCAGCTACACTACACAGACACAGGACTAAAGTTAATCCTCTTTTATTTGGAAAAACAACACATCAGACAGGAGTTGAGTGCCAAGTAAAGAACACCCACACCTTAGAGACTAAGCAGCAAGCTACTGAGACTTCACAACAGAGCTGCTAGGAAAGTAAAATGATTAAAAAATCATCACAGAATGGCCTGGGTTGGAAGGGACCTTAAAGATCACCTAGTTCTAACCCCCATGCTGTGGACAGGGACACCTTTCACCAAACTAGGCTGCTCAGAAAGTGCTGGGGAGCTTGACAGCTGCAGAACAGAGTAAGGACAGGTAACTGTGGGAGATCACAGGGAGCAGGTAGTAGGAATACTGTAGGAGAACGTGCTGAAGGCTGAAAACCTCTATTCCCATTCTATCAAGAAGAATCCAGCTGTTAAGCACCATTAATAGTCAGCACCTTGACTGCCACAACTTCAGGCAAATTGTTCCAGCTGCAGTTTTGGGAGGTTTTGTGGCTATCAGAAGAGGTTTGTCCTGTCCTCTCCCCCACCCCAGCCTGATCAGCTCCCTGTCTGGGTTGGCCATGTGGCAGCACGAGCACCAGTGCCAGGGACACAGTGTCCTGAGCAAGGGCAGGATTGACCCAGTTAGTGAAAACCCGCAGTCGTGTCAGCTTAAAGCAAATATGGGATGCAGCCTCGGTGTCTCGGGATAGATAGCACTTCTCTCCAAAGGGTGCTGGGAGCGACAGAGCTTTAAATGGGCACATTTAAAGCTGAAGACAGCAGAAAGAATGGCAGGAGGATGGGGGAAGGAAGGTTAATGTATTCCAAGACAAGCAAAATCATTAAGGATGACCAACAGAGCAACGGGAGATGCGCACACTGACATTTAACTCCAGCTAGCCAGGTGCCAGATTAAAATGAAGCAAAATAAACATCCCCATGCATATTCTTCTGTCCCTCAGAAGCAGTGACAAAACCTAATGATGCTCTTGAAGACTCTCCTGCTAAATTGTCCACTGTCTGTTACTACCAAGACTTGCTTCTTATATTTGCTGGAACTTAAAAAAAAGGCTAATAAAACAAGCTACAGCATGTTCCTCCAGCTCACCTAAGTGATGCTGAGCTCCTCAGCCTCCAAAAAGGGACGTGATTACAAAAACCAGGGAAGGAGGATTATCCACATCAAATCTGACAAGAAACAAGTGTCTGTCAGACAGAACAATACAAGACCTACAGTTTCCTACCAGGCCAGTCCTTTGCCAGTACTTCCACACCTGGAAAATAGAGCACTGCTGACAGCAGCCCCACTCTCAGAAGACATTAAGTAGTAAAAGAAATTAAGATATAACAGTCCAAAAAATGAGGCTGCAAACATTCATTTCACTAGCACCCAAGAAAAAATTCCATTTTTGAGAGCACTTTTTCAGCACATTCTAAGAGTTTTGAGTGAAATTCCATTCAAGAAATCATTTCCACTCCAGCCTGCAATGAAGAGGAAAGAGGACAGCCTCCAGGCACTGAGATTAAGCCATGGCCAAGGCAGCAGAGCAAGGCAATGATAAAATCATCACCATCAGCACACAGCACTCCTCTGGCTGCTGCAGCATCATGGTGGGCTCATCAGCTCCCTCCAGGCACTCGTGTCTTTGAGACACAGACAGAAACAGCTCCCTGCTGCTTTTCCAGCCTGCAATCCTCCCTTCAGGAGGATTCAGGAGGAAGCTGCCAGTTGCAAAATGCCCCTGCATTGCAGGAAGCTGTTCACACTCCCAGCCCAGCCAACACTCTCTGTCTCAGGAGGGTGAGGATGAACACGGCAATTCTCAGCCTCAACGCTTGTAACTGCTCATGGAGCTCAGCACAGGGAAGGTCTCCAGTGTTCTGTCTGAAGAGAAACTTTGAGCCAAACCCATAGAAAACTATTTACTGCATTTCTGGAGGACCTGTTGCAATAAGCTCCTTAAAACTGTGCTCAGTTGAACAGCTTAGTCACAAAAAGATGGTGGGTTTTCATGGAATACAGCCCTTGATTTTCAAGCTATCATTTCTATCACATTCTGAAAATCACTTCCAGCTTCAGTGGTACAAACCACGCTGATGGGAGTCAAGCAGGTACACCGGCATCCTTCCAAAGGTATTACAAAATGAATGATTAGCCTAGAATTAGAGAATAACATCTCTGGTGCCAGCTATCCATGAAATTGGTTCACTAAGTCCCTAACTCTACTGGCATCAGACAGAAAGTTTTCCTCTTATGCCAGTACAAGTCTCCCATAATGAGTGACTGCACAGAGTCAAAAAGCTCTACATCCACAGCCAAGAGCACCTCTGTTTTATCAGACTGCAATCCAAAACTGCTGCAGAGGTCTTGAGAGTCACTTCAGTGCAAGAGCCCTACTCTTTCTGTACCCTGTTCGATCAAGAGAGAGTATACCTCCCTCCCTTTAGGAGTTGAGAGCTGTTTATGAACTGTGTTTTTAAGCAGAAAGCTTCCAAGTAAAAAATTAATAGCAGTTCCAATGAAACTGATTGCCCTGCCAAGGTCCCACTCTGCAAAGGAAAACAGGCTCTGCCTCCAGTCAGTGATTTCCACACAATTCTCCAAGGATTACTTTCTCCATAAGCAAAGAGAGCATCCCCATCCAAACACAGCTGAAAACTTCTGCCTGAACACCAACTCAGTAGTGAGCTCCAACCAGAAACCACAATGCAGATCACCCTGAGAACTCCAGTCTTCTGCTTCCCTGCTCACCATTCCAGTGACTTTCCTGACAGTTTAAGCTCACCCTCAGCTTGCCAACACTTACACGAAGAACTCGTCTTTACCCACTCAAGTGCACCTCCTTGTCATCTCTGGGAGAAAGAGACTCCAAAAGGAGCACTGATATGGGATTTCATGAATTTTTATCCTTCATCACACACACACACTCTCAAGTCCAAAAGCTGACAGCACACCAGAAATGAAACAACACATGGACCTGCCAATTCTACTACTAAGCACGCTAACATTCAAAAGAATGTAATATTTCAGAATGCCTTTTTTTTAAATTAATGAATCAGATCCCTCTGATTCTCTTACCATTCACAGCTTTTTCTATCAGCTCTTCACAAGCATCGAAGTCCCCCTTCAACACCAGCTTGTCGTGCAGGTCTGTCAACATGGGGTGCTCCAGAGCAATCTTGGTTTTCTTCTGCAGCGACTCGAAAGCCTCGGTGTAGTTGTGCTGCCGAAAATGCTTTAGGCAAAGGCGAATGGCTTCCTGTTCACGGTACTACTGGAACACAAGAAAACCTCTGAGACATGGAGATTCTTCCTTTGGCCAGCACTGCTGGCAACTACCTGTGAACCTGCCCAGGGACAGGATCTCTTATCCACGCTGCGCAAACGGCTCGCGAGCTCAAGCAGGAATGCTGTGTGAGAGACATTACAAGCTGTGTAGGCATTTACTTTCCAACAGTATAGAAATTATACAAGTTGGTATCTCCCAATTTAATAAGCATACAAGAAGAGAGTGCATGGTGTCCCAGATCTCTGGGGTGACCATTATTTCCCCCCCATCTGCTTGGCCCTGCTGTTCAAGGCCTACACGAAGCACAGAGCAGGAAAAAGCCTTCGCTATCAGCGTTACATAATTTGATTGTATGACTCTTACATAACAAAATAATTTAGAAGAGTAAGTAGGTCACAGCTTTTCTAGAAGCAGAAGGAAAAAAAAAAAGCTGTGAGAATAGGAATACTTGCAATGACCAGCACTCCTGCCACGGAAAGGCAGAAGTCCGACCCCAAATCCTGTGGGTTCGTGAGGGTTCAGGATCAGCAGCACCAAGGATTTATGTGCACGCTAAAGTTTTAACTTCTAAATATTCTCCTGCATCTTGAAGCAGAACCTCTGCTTTCACACCACGGATGGAGCCACAGCTGCCCATCTCCCACTCAGCTGTGAGAAGGGGTGAGAAAGGTGACAGAAAACCCACACTGGGTCAAACATCCTGGCACAGACACACGAGGAAGTAGTAAACTCTGAGTAAGAGCTACAATTTTCAAAGCTGCTAACAAGACACATAAGAAACACAGATTTTGAAGTTGTTAAGTAGCAGAACCACTTATTTTAAATAGACTTTTCAATCCTAAATTCTAAGGCATTAAAGAAAAAAAAATCTCAATATCCATCTTTAACACACAACAACTGTGGTAAAAAAACAAATGTAACTTTAAGCATCTGTAAGACTGATCAAATTACAGACAAGAGACTTTACTCCTAAACGGACACTACTGCTAAAAGTGATGTTTATAGTATTTAAATGAACAGAATCTTTCTGAAAACCTGGAACTAACACTGGCATTCAAGAAAATTTAGTGCTCTCGAAAGAATAGCTCGATAGCAAGAATCTCATAAACTGAAGCAGCTAAAAAGAAACACGGCCATGTGCTGTATTTTTAGTTCTTAATCCACCAGTATTTCACAGCTGCAAATAGCCAGAACTATGCAGTTTTTAGAAAACCAGTTCCCAGCCCACATAAAGGCCAAGGACACGTACCGATAAGAATGCAAGGCTGCAGCAAAGGAATATTAAAGCTGAAAGTTTTACAGCACAACTGGCAAAAAACAACTCCTTTTTTTTCTTTCCAAGAGATGCTGAAGACACTCTCTTTAAGCAAATCTTCACGTGTATGAGTCAAGGCCAAAGCCAAGTTAGATTTTTTTGTTCAAAGGGATAGCAAGCAAAAGGTGAGCTGCACACCAGTAACTACCAGCTCCTGCATTTTCAGATCCTCCTCTGTTTAGAAATCAGACAAAATGCACACTTGGGACAGAGGGTACCTCCTCCCCTCCACTGAGCCTGTCATGACTGACAGACTTGGCTTAGATAGCCAGGAAAAACTTGGAGGGAGTTTGGCCACTTGATGCAGTATAAAATTTTATATTCAAGTGACACCATAGTAATACTTCAGAAGTTAAACATAAAAACTTGCTTTAAGCAAAAAAAAGTGTATAAAAAGTATATAAAAGGCTCCTTTTTAAATGCTGTCATACAGGTTTAAAGAGATGACAACCCAAATAATAGCTTTGATCTGAAGCAGTAAATAATTCCTGTGGTTAAAAACGTAACAAGAACATGAGACTAAGACATCAACACTGCCAAATACACTCACAGAATTAAAAATACTCATGTGCTCATTATCAGAAGTGGTACCCAGTGATAAAGTACCCCTTCTTAGGTGCTGAAGTACATCTTCAGAAAAAGGGGTAAGGCTTTTTGGAGGCAGTAGGCTAAGCTGGACAGCTAGAAGAAACCACTAAGGAATGCTTCAATCCTTATCCATTACCCCCAGCTCCACTCCCCACAGGAGAGGGAGGTTTTGTTGGCACAAAACAAAAAGGAAGGACAACGTGCTGCAGAACCTTCCTCTCCTCTGATGTCGCAGGCACTGAAGAATTATTACACTTCAAAGACTCTGAGATTTCCAAAAACACATGTGAAAATATTCACACCATCTCAAAGAACTGGAAGAAACAGGTCAACCTTTCTGCCTTTCCCAAAATGTGGGACAGCACATCCCTCTCCATGGATCCAGCAACAGTGGCCTCTCCTCTGTGAGAGAGAAGAACATCAGTGACACATGCACTCATCACCAAAAGCTTGGCAGGGGGTCCTAGCAGAGTTCACACCAACGTGACTCAGTCTCTGCACTGCTGCTTTGGGGCTCCAAGCTTTAGGAGAACAATGCTGGCACCCCTTGAAGAAGCCATCCCTACACACAATGCTGACCAGGAAAAGTGCCGATTCTATGGGACAAGATGGAACAAAACAGATGCAGACACCAGCACTGCATGACTCCTGACCAAAAAAAACACAAAGAAAAAATCAGAGCTTCCTGCTTGCAGCAACTGGTCTGAACTGCCAGACACACCACCATGTGCAGAGCCAGCAAAAGGAAAACCATCAGCAGCCTCTGTCAACTGGACTTTTCAGAACTGGACATCCATCATCAGCTGACTCATGACCACAACACCACTTGGACCACAAAGCAGCTCCAGACAACTTCCACTGTGCTGGTTATTTAAACCCTCCACAAAGCAGCTCATGATGTTGGTGTACGCGGGCACGAGCCAGACGCCACAGTCACACACAGAATGGTGAATGTTCTTCACCATTCTGGCACCATGAACTGGGGAGGGAGTCTCACTACTAATCACACACAATCTATATCCCCTTCTAAGTTCTTCCTTCTGGAAGCAGAGATACACTGCTCCACTACTCAGTCCTACTCAGCTGGGAAGGATGTCTTCTCTGCAACACAATATGAATTTCATTAATTGTTCCAGAAGATCCAATGCACAAAATGTACCAATAAAATGAGTTCTGGCTGTCCGTGTGCACTTCGTCCCACAGAAGAGGCATCTCTCATCCTCAATTAAATACAGGTTATAAAAATAAAGTTTGGAACCCTTTGAACTTTCTATCAAATAACAAATGGCATAAATCATCTCATCTCACAGTCCAGTGGCACCAGCCCCTCTCTGTCCCAGGGTATTCAACAAAAAGAAAGTAAGAGAGAAACATCTCAAGTGCAAGACACCAACATGGATTCTCTTTGAAAAAAGGTCATTTTTATACCCTGTAACAAAAGCTGCACCTGTATCCCAAAAGGCTCTGGACTCTATGGACTAGAGTTAAAAGAATCAGAAGACAAGAGAGGGAGAAACGGAATCTGATTTTGTTAAGATTCATTTCCCTTCCAATACAAATACTACTTTATTAATATTGTCCCCTTTGGTTCAGTGTTCCTTTCTTTTATGTTCTTGTGATGTCTACCTGGCAGTTTTTTTGGGTGATGCTGGTGATTTGGGGTTTCTTGGGGCTGTTTTGTTGGTTTTTCAAAGAGAGCAAGCAGATAAAATTCAGAAAGCTTCCCTTAGGGTCAAAGTCAGCCATGTGGTTTCAGCTATGCGTGTTTGCTGTTTTAATAGCTGATGTTCAAGGAATGAAAAGGTCACATCATTCCAGTAAGAGAAATTTCACAAGATTCTGAGACTGGGAATCTTCAAACAAACAGGCATCTAAAATGCAGGCCTACCTTGCTGTACCAGTTGAGGCACGGCTGGACCACATCTGGATCATCAATGCCATTTAGTTCAACATACCAGATACTAAAATTGAAGCTAGGTCCCCACGATAAGAGTGGAACTGGAGAAGAAAGGAAAAGGAGAAAAAGTATGCATAAACATCAAACAACCACTATTGCAACAGAATGCTTTTAAAGTTTAGACAAAATTCAGTGTTTCTGACTTAAGTTCTAGCTCATTTAACTTAGCTTAGGAAAATTACCAAATACATCATGTTCAAGTTTGTCATTTAAAGCAACCTGTGCTGAGCAACATTAACACAGCAGATCATTATAAAGCAGAAGCTTGCTTTAAGCAGGAGAGCAAAAACACTATCATTAAAAACAGCTCCAAGAGGCAACAAGCTTTGACAAGGATGGGAATCACGAGCATACTAGCGACAGTATTTGCTCCTCATAGTACATTTATTTCCCCATTTGTCAGCAACAATTATTTTCCCTAATGGTGAAGACAAGAAGCTTGGGTATTTTAAATTTTACAAAATTAGTAACATCTGCAAGTTGTGGAGGAGCGAGGGAGGGATAACTGTCAGTTTCTAACTTAAAAACTCCTTTTTTTTTATTTTTTTTTAAAGCTTTATCTGTGCAGTTTTTTTGCTGTTACTATTTTATCTGAATATTGGAACAAATGGACTTGAAATACTGAAGTACCCATGAAACACACTACAGCCTCTCACCTATGGTTGCTCTACCACTGTTAACATCTGTGGCCCTGCACTGATTTGGTGGTTAATCTGCAGGTTAAGACCTGGTTCTGCTTTCTGAAGCAACTCCAACTCCCAGAAAACTTGTGTGTGAACTCTGACTCCTTAAAACTGCAGTGAAATCAAGTGGTTTCATTTCAAATACTTTTGTTTCCTTTTTATTTGACTGTAACTGATAAACAGGAAAAGACAGTATTAAAGTTGAAAGAGCAGTTACCAGCAACAGCAAGGAGTCCACTACCTCCTCCCTTCCACTCTTTTTGCCACTAAGAAATTGCTTGTTGTCTTTTAAGCCACCATGAAATACCACTGAGATTAACCTGTTGAACTCCTGTTTTTCTGACCGACTCCTTGAGGAAATAAAATCCCCAAACTCATCATAAAGTTGTTCCTGAGCTCTTACAGGTTTGTAAGTATTTATACTTCAACCAACCTACATCTATGATTGTCTGCAATGGGTTTGGGCACAAAGCACAGGTTCAAACACAAGATTTTCTAAGTTTTAGAGAGTGTATTTACAAACCTATTGCTAAAGACTCACAATAACTTCTGGGAATAGTAAAGATCCAAAGTGTCCTTGTATATGCAACTCTCAACTTTAATATCCCTACGAAGGCACTTTCTATGTGACAGCTCTCAAACCATCTTTTCCAACAGGTTTTTTCCAACTTGATTATTAAGCACACAGTGTGATGCTTTTAGAGCAGTTCCTTGTAGGTGCATGTTTGTGGAGAGAAGAGAGAAGTGAAGTGGTCAGAAAAACCACTGATGTCTCCCATCCACATTCCACACTCTCCGCCCAGGAAATTTCCCTCTTGCTGACTTTCATCCCTGCACAAGCTGAGTGCTGCCAATACAGTAACTTAACACCAAGAAACATGACTGCTGCTAAATTGAAGTTGGGTCCCAGATATCCTACCCATTACTGCAGAAGTCTGACAAAATACCACATCTAAGGGTAACACCTTTGGTCTGTCCTCAGACCTGAGCACAGAGAGCAGACGAAAAGGAGGTTAAATGTGGTATTTGATCAGCTATAAACACCCAAATCAGCTCCCTGAACTGAAACACTCAGCTAAACCACAGACCACCTCAAATGGGCCAAGGCCATATACCTCCTGAAGGTAAACCTCAGGCCAAACTGAAGTATTGCCACCTTTTCTATCCACCTCTGCTTCTTTCCAGCAATTCAACTCAGAACTTCTATGAACTTCTCTCAGAAAAAAATTAACAGTTTGCCCTCCTCTCTTTGATGCCAACTACAATCCCTAAGAAGTCATTGGGACATACACAAGAATTTGGGGCAGGTCTCACCACGAGAACAAAGCAAAGCCATCAAATTACTGACATTTATCCTCCCCAAATTTAAATTCAGAGCCTCCAACAGCCTTTTTCACCAAAAGGAAAAAACAAACCACCAGAAATGGTGATTTTTAACGCCAAGATTTTCATGATGCAACCATCTTTTCTAAGGAAAGTACACAAAGCTGCACAGAGAAGGGAAGGCAAACACTTCCCCAGCACTGAAGAAGCAGAGAAAACTAAACCTGATCTTTGTAAATGACTCCACAGGTGCAGGAAAAGAAACAAAGCTGAAGGTTGAGACTGAAATACGATTTCTATTCCAGTTAGGCAAGTTGAAGTGTTCTGCTGGATCATTTCCCCATTTCTAAACCTCTTTCCTGAGTCCCAGGAGACACCTCTCACCCTTTCTTCTGTCCCCTCTTTTTGGAGGCCTCCATAGAAGTGCTCAGATCTTCACAGAAATCTCCTTTTAGAGCACCCACAATCTGACTTGTACGTGGAAAGAGGAGGCACTAAGTGCAGCATGGAAGCACTTTTTTCTGCACACCTTTGAGATGGAAATGTACTACCATCAAAGATGTTGAAAGCCTAAAGATACAGAATTCCTCCACGTTTTATCATAAAGCCACCTCACCATGTTTTTTTCTGCAGGTACCACAGCAATCCATCCTAGAAGGTGCAACTGCTCAGAACAGCTGAATTGTCACTCCACAGTGAGAGGAGCTCAGCAGACGAAAAACAATTTAAAAAAAAAAAAAAAAAATCAATATTCTTCTGAGAAACAGAAGGTATTTGAGTCACTTAAACACTTCTTAATCCATACAAGGATGATTTTAGGGGATACTTCTCAATAATAGCCATGCCTAGACAAGGAGTGCAACTGTAAAGTAGAGAAGATAATAGCCAAAGCATTAAACATGGTAATTTTAAGTACCTCTCTCAAGGTAATTTCTTTGCCCCTCATCTACAGGCAGACATACAAAGGTACACTTGCAAAAATGAGGAAAATTTCCATTAAAAAAGTATCCCTCATTTCTGGTCCATCAAAGCCTAAAAATCTCGAAGCCTAGTTACCAAATCCCATGCTAGTAACAAACTGCAGTGAGAATTACAGCTGGCATTTTTCAAGTTCTTTCATGGCAATCAGTCTTTACACCTTCTGCTTTCAAGGACACAGCACAGAAAAATCTCTGCTTGGAGGAATCATGAGAACAGAGCCAGAAACAAAGCTCACAGACATAAAAAGATTATTCTTCGATATTTTGTCCGGCTAAATACCTTCTCTCTCTCCAGTTCTTTAATGAGGTGCTACATGAAATGTAAAAATTACCTGTCAAATAGGTCAAAAGCCTGCAGAACAGTGCTCAGGAACTGAAGTTGAAGTAATTAAACTAACAGAAGTGCAAGGCTTTTCTTGACAGAAGAAGAAAGGTTATTCTTTCTGCGTTTTATGAGCCTGAAAATTCCTCTGATACGTGAGCAATGGAGCTGGAGCAGGAACTTTCCCCTCTCCCAGATCTCCCCATGGTTCCTCCTGCCCTGTGCCCCCATGTAACCCCACTGCTGTGTTATTGACAGTGCTGTTGTAGGTCCCTGTGCTGTGATGTGGAATCCTAAAGCCAATTCCTGGTGCAAGTGCTGCGAGTTCCCAAACCCAAACCTCACTGATAGCGGGATTTTGCCGTGTCAGTCCCCCAGAGTCCAAAAGGGCAGATTTTGGCCTCGCTTCCTGGCATGGTTACAAGGAACACAGCACGGTGCTTGAAATTTTGAGTTACTTTGGCTAGCAGCTTGGAAATTTTAACAAACTCAAAACATTTTCAAGCTGTGAATCTGAAAAATAACAGAATTTCGTAACAGTGTTTTGCAGTTGTTTCGCAGCAAAAAACGCTCTCACAACTTCATCAACAAAAAGACACCAGCCATCAACCAGAGGCTTTCATAGGTTTGGGTGAAAAGACCATTTCCAGTTCTATCTTGGCATAGGAATTTCTTCAGGGGAGACAGCTTCAGGAAATGAAAGGCTACAGATAAAGGAAAACTCATCTCAAACCATAACCAGTGAGGAAGTGACAGCTCAGTGCAAACCTAATAATACAGATAATACTGTTTATTCATGGAATGGTTTGGGTGGGAAGGGACCTGAAAGAGCATCCAACTTCATCCCTCTGCCATGGGCAGGGACACCTTCCACTACCCCAAGGTGCTCCAAGCCCCATCCAACCCAGTCTTGGATACTTCCAGGGATCCAGGGGAAGCCACAGCTTCTCTGGGCAGGCTGTGCCAGGGCCTCACCACCCTCAAAATCGGGAATTTCCTCCTAGTATCTAATCTAAATCTACCCTCCTTCAGATAAGGCCATTTCCTCTTGTCCTATCATGATACGCCCTTGTGAAAAGTGCTACGTGAAGATCCCACCCCAAGAAAACACGGTACTCCTGTAATTTCAGAGGAAAACCTCCTGGTAATAGAAATTAATCGGTATTTCACTTTCATAACAAGTTTCAACTCACGGCTACACTTCATTTCAGCACAACACACTTTCCTGGAATACAATTTACACATCCAAAGAAGCAGCCAGAAATCTTTCCATTGGCCCCTTTAGCCCTCCAGGAATTACTTGCTGGTTTTTAGCCACTGAAAAATAACATTTTCCAAAAACTTAATGCTGGAAGCTTCAAAATTTAAAAAAAGTTTTAAAAACTGCATTTAACTTCCCTGATTTAGTCAACCTTTAACTTGATTCCTCTGCTACTCTTGAGGTTTCCTAAAGCCAAGCACTACAGTTGCCTCCAAAAGTAGCAGCCAGAAACCAGCCCAGTGAACAACAAAATCCTCTGCTTGTCTAAGAACAGGAAACCCCACAAATGAGTACTGGATTCCCAGCCTGAAGCTTTCAGTTCCTGACAAACACAAGGAGATTCAGAAAGAACACACTGGAGCAAAGGCTCCGAGGGGAGCCCCTACACAGCCACGATCATCAGAGTCTTGGCAAAGGAATTACCCAACACATCAAAACAGTCCTAAATTCATCTAAATTAGCCAACAGGATCTTATCTCCTTTTTCAGCAACTACCTCCTTGCTCTATTTTTAACCTTAAACAGCTAGTTTAAACCCAGTCATTCTTGTACTATCTCAGTAGGTAGGAAGGGAAAGATAAATTTACTGAGCAAGCTGAAAGGCTCCAAATCCTTGGATTAAAACCAACGGCTGTAAGGCTCTTGTTCTCTCTGGCCTGCAGAAAGCAAGGAAGAGCTTTGCTCTCCTGCTCCCATCACACATCCCAGTACCTGGCCTTTGGGAGCACCCCTCAGCCCCTGCCCCAGCCAAACCAGGATTCAGGGGGTACAACCCTTCCCTGCCCCTGGGTGCCATCCTTAGCCAGAGGTGAGTGAGACATCGTGACAGGAGCAGCAGGGAGAGAACAAGGGAGGCTTCTGCTGTTGCTTTACGTGTTGCAAGCGTGTTCAAGAATGAAACTTCTCAAGCTTTTTCAGACTCAAGGGCTGTCAATGCTGAAACTTTTACTGGTATTTAGCTTTGTTATTTATTTAAAGCTCTATATAGCAATTCATAGGAGGACAGTAAGCAGCTTCTCCCGCAATTAGTTGACTCAACAGCTGTATTTCTGAAAATTGCTCTATTTTGCTTTCACTCCCCAGGATCTAAATTATGAAGCTACTATTTCTTATTAACAGGACTTCACTGTGTTCCAATCTAAGCAGCCTAAAAGATGATGAAATGGAACAGCTATTGTGGATGCTTTGCCTGGGTACAATGAAGTCACAAGTGCCAAGACAGGCACAAGTATCAGAAGAGATTATTTTCTACTCAGAATGCTGAAAAAATGCATTTACCTATCTTAATGAATCGACAGGGGAACATCTGTTCATCAATTTTATGCTTCAAGGTGAATGTTTCTTTGTTATAATCATTCTTTAAGCCACTGTGGGAAAAAATAAATAAGGTTACTAAATCTTACCTTGTATTTTAGGACTAGCTAATAAATGCAATCTAGGTCACACCTGAAATATGCAGCTTGTTTCACACCACTCTGAATCATCAGTACCCATGCTGGACCGAGGCCTGGGCTGCTCTCTCCACCTACCTGTGCCTCCCTGGGAGGCAGCACTGGGATTTGGGAAGGGAATTGGCTTTGGATCAGTGCTGCTCCTCTGCACCTGGAACCCTGAGACTTCAGCTCCTGATGTGCTGAACCGTACTCTTCCATTCTCAAGAGGGAGATGGATCAGATGTCAAAATTATCTCCCTGACAAAGTGCTCTGTGATTCATCTATGGACATTGCTTTCTAGAAATACCAAATATTTAGTATAATTTATCAAAAATCTTAAGTCCATTTTTACTGAAAATACAAGTACGGATCTCAAAATGAGGATTTTTATTAAACTTCAGCAGAAGCAAAACGATATGAAATGGCAATAATTACTATGATACTACATAACCTCTTCCCCCATGACTGTAACATCGATAAAGGAAAATTTCAAGACTGATCTAAAGAGGGCCAAAGTGTGGGAAGGGTTGTGGATAGATTCTGTACAGTCTTGAATGATACCTGCAACATAGGATTTCCCATGTTGGCCCATGGCTACTCTGCTTGACTACAGATGATGTACCCCATACATTCCCTGGAGATGGACTTGTCTTCTGCAAGCCTCCCAAAATACACCAGTTCTTGCTACTCTTCTCTCTTGTACTCCTGGATTTTAACTCTCATTTCCCTTTCTGAAACAGCACGCTCCTTAAATGCCCTTGCAAATTTATGTTAGCAACTACTCAGAAATTCTGGATAACCTGAACAGCCAAAAGGCTCTTCTTTAGTCCCTATCAGTACAACTCTACCAAATCCAGCTAAACAAAGGAAAATGCAGGTTTCCGTTTGCCTGTTTGATTTATTTACCCATCTGAAAAAGACAGAGCAGCTGACTATCAGATCTTTAAGGCTGCAACAAGGGTTTTGACATGGGAGGTTACTTGGGCTTTTAGAAGTTATTTCAAAGTCCCCTTCACCTGGGGAATCATTTCTCCTGTGCCTCATGCACATGGAAGGAAGGAATTGCAACCCAGCACCGTTGCCCCCAGTGCTCAGCTCTTCCAAATGCCCAAGAGCTCGCTCTCCACAAACCCTCTGTGGTTTGGGCAGGATAGGGAAGGCTCCTGGAGCGAGCGTTGGGATTGCTGCTCTCTGACCTGAGCACAAACACCAGGGCAGCCAATGGCAGGGTCACAACCACAGCTCTGCCCCACTGCTGGCCACGTGGCTGCTGGGGAGCCAGGGGGAAGAGCATTTTGGTCTAGCCTTTAGGATTCCCAGAGCTGACAGAATCACATCTTACCTGGATAAGAGATCTGTCATATTCTCCTCATTCATCCCACCAAAGACTTTAAACTTCTTTAAATTGCAGACATGTGTTTTCTCGTATTTGCCAAATGTGATGCTCTGGACTATGGCAGGTCTTTCAAGCTTCAGAATCAAATACTGTGGAAGAGAAAACAGTGAGTTTGAACATTAAAGCTCAGACTGCAAAACACGCTAAGGGATAAACATTACAGCCTCCAAATATTCAATTTACAATGCAAGAGAATGAAAGTGAAGATGAAATCCCATTATGGTAGTTTTTCATTTAGTCCTGGAATGAAAAAAAAGGTTTTAAAAAAATATTATTTTTAAAATCAGTTTACCTAGGAAAAAGATTCGATTGAACTACTTATGCTTAGCAGTTCTATTCAGAGCTTACATACATTCCTTTAAGTTGGATGCAAGACTTCCTGAAATCTGGCAAATAGGATCAAACCACAGAGAGTGAAGATTCAAACGCCCACTACAGCCTGAAATGAAACCTAAACTGAATACACAATTAGATAAATACAGTATGTTCCACATGCTAAGAGAACATCAAATCACTTTTCCTCTCTGGGCTGATGCCTTTTAACCACTGAACACAAAGTTTGGTGTGTGGCAAACACAGGAACCAACTGCTTATTAACCATCCCAAATAAAACTGAGCCACTTAATTACAGAAAGAGAGCTTCTCACAGAAAATTATGAAAATTCCTTGTGAATTATTCTCTCCCCTCTCACACTGGGTGGACACTATCTGTGTATGAATAGTCAGATTATTTATACTCAGGCCACAGCTACCAGCTTCCCCAGCACTGCTGGAAGAAAAGGTGTAGGGAAGAACTTGCACCATTCATCAGGGACCTTCGAGTACCTTCCCCTACCAAACAGCTCTTGGGGGGAGTCTGGAGACATCTTGTTTTGCAGAATACATAAAATTCTCTATCGAAAACATTGTGTTTTGCTCTCTTCCCTGATTTCTCAGAAACAAGCAGTGCACCACAGAGGCAAAGCACAGAATGACAGTTACTCATCGTGCTGGACTTTGTTACAAAACGCTGTCATCAGGACTCCAGCACAAGCAGATCAGCACGTTGCAGGACACCTCCCACCACAGGCTCTGCTGGTGGCCCTGTCCTCCAAGCAGCAGCACTGCCAAGCCAGACATGATGCCTGAGCTTTGGTCTTTCATCGACATCAAGCAGAGTTGTTTGCATGTGTGTGGCTGCTTTCTGTAGGTCTGAGTGAAGACTGAGTAGCATTTCCTGTGCTAAGCATCTTAGGATAGTATTTACTATCCTAGACAACTCCATCAGCAGGGCAACCTTACACTAGAAAGGTAACTTTTGGCAGAGCAGCAGAAAAATCTTGTTCATCCATTTAGTTCTCAGGTTTTTGGTTTTTTTGTTGTTGTTTTTTTTTTTTTGTCTCAGCTCTATAAAGCAAATAATTCTCAGTCGAGGAGCAGTACTGACATTGTTCTGGAGAGCACCAGGATAAAAGTGTGATGAATAAAGGTTTGACCTCAATGGTGGGTTCCTACTACACTTACAAAAAGCTTAAATTAAGAGAAATACTTGTACACAGGGCAGTTACAGGTGAGGATGCAGACTGGATAGGTACTAATAGCAGATTTACTGTCAAACATGTGTCCAGCATCTTAAATTTTTTCAAAATTAAGAAAATAAACCAGTAGCAACACTGTGAGGGTACAACAGAAGAATGCTGTGATGTCTCTCCAAACACTTTTAATGAAAAACTTCTACTTTTGTGAAGAACACCATCCACCTAAATGTCAGAACCCACCGTTTGCAAAGCAGCAAGCCATGCTGTTGTCTCAAAGTACTTCCCAAACTTCAGGGAAAAAACCCACTAAAATTCTATAGAGAGAATTGATTTTCTAAAGCAGAAGAAAGGAAAGGATGAGCAAAAGGACGGTCCTTTAATGAGCAAAGCAGCACTTGATACATGGCACAGCCCGCTGCCAAAATTCCCATACAGAACAGACAGTACACAATGTCTAAGAACTCCTCCTACACCATCATATCTTCCTGCAGATTTCTCCCAAAGCTGGAAAAGTGAAGCCAGCACCACCAGCAATTGCAATTCTTAATCCTGCTGGAATCCCAAACCTAATGCCTGGGCCATGAACACATACTTTCTCAAGTACCACACAAGATTTGCAAAAACTTGGCACAGATGTCATCCTGCATTATTCAGTTCTTACTCTAAATTAAGGGAGAGAAAACCAGGACTGCAGTTAAGTCCTTTATGCCTAGAAGGGAGCAAGGCACAGCAATTACTCCACATGGCCAGCAGTGATTTCTTAACCCTACAGATAGAGAGGGAACTCTGCCACCCTCCTTCCCACTTCCACACATCCCACCACCTGCTGAGTCATGCAGACCTGACAGAAAATAGAAGCACAAAAGCTAAACTCAACCTTTTCTTGTGAATTATCTGCTGACTGATATGGAAACAAAGGACGGATTTGCTATAAAATCCTGTGCCTAGATATGTGTTTTTCTGGTTTATAATGCATACACACACACCAAACAAAAAGACTTTCAAACAAAAAGATAAATTTAGATTAGCTATTAGGAATAAATTCTTAACTGTGAGGGTGGTGAGACCCTGGCACAGGTTGCTCTGAGAGGTTGTGGATTCCCCATCTCTGGAAGTGTCCAAGGCCAGGCTGGATGGAGCTGTGAGCACCTGGTCCTAGTGCAAGGTGTCCCTGTCCATGCCAGGGGGCTTGGAATGAGATGCTGAAGGACCCTTCTAATGCAAACTATTCTGTAATTCAATGATCAATGTAAAAATACAGAGATGTACTTTTTGGGTTTCTATACAAACACACACTGCTGCCACTGTGTGGGTACTAGCTACAAATCTCACTGATGTTGAAAAAACACACTGCCTCAAGAGCTGCTAACAGCTGGCTGCATGGATATTTTTGGATTGCTACCAGGATTTTAGCTGTGACAGACTATTCTCTGTAGCTCTAAAAGATGTGACAGAAGTGTCTGTAGGATCAAGTGATTTATTCAACCTGGAAAGAAGAAGTCTATTGGATTTCAGGCATATACACCAAGATATTTGACACTTTTCCATTTTATTGCAGTGAGCAACATCAGTACATTTAATGTCCACATATTCATGCAGTATTCCAAAAATCCAAATTATAACTGAGGTGTTGGTCCATTAGAACACGGCACACAGATACTAAATGCCATGACTGAGCAAAAACCTCAGCCCAGTTGTCAGGCCTCAAATCACAACACTAATAAAAAAGATGCTACCAAACACTAGAAGAGGAAAACTTCTGGTTTCTTATTCAACACATTTGTAAGTAAATATGCACAAAGAACAAAGTAAGTCACATATGGCACTATGGCACCCCAAGAGCTGCTTACAGTGCACCCCCCCAAAAAAAGCAAGTCCAGTCTTGTCACACTGGGAGCTGTAGCAAATTCCAAACTTTCTTGAAGCTCTGGTCTGTGATACCATTTGATGACAGCCATCTGCAGCCTGCTGCATCACACAACGGAGTGCAAATTTTATTAATGTACTTTAAATTAATTCCTGATACAATCCACATGGCAGGACGGAAATCAGAGGGAAAACTGGTCTTCAGATGCAAAACTGAAACCAATTGTCTGGACACCACCACTAACTTTGTGTATGATCTTCAGCTGTTCAAAATTCACACCTCCACAACACTGGAATGGGCTGCCCAGGGAGCAGGTGGCAGAGCCACCATCACTGGAGGTGTCCAAGAAACAGCTGGATGTGGCATTTAACTGGACTCTGGAATGAGAAGGTGGTGATTGGTCAAAGGCTGGGCTCTGATCTCAGAGGTCTATTCCAACCTCATTGATTCTGTGATCAAATATGCTGAACCAGATTCCAAACTGCACTACACAACCTGCCTGTACAACTAGAGTCACTATCTTCTATCAATTTCTTTCTCTTTAACCAGTTCTGCTCAAGCATTTTTTTTTTTTAATTAGGGAACAGTGAAACTTGTACTGCACATAAAAAAAAAAACCCATGAAATAACAAGGGCTGCCCTTGTCCACCACACAAACATCTTGATTGCTCTTGCAATTAAGTTGGTGGCTAAATAAAAATCTCTATTTTTGTTCTACATGTTATTAATCAAGCCACTCAGGGGTATTAAATGCTCTGCACAGTCCTCCACATCAGACCATCACTGGAATCATCAGGATGAGCCTTTCTGACAGAGCCATGGTCTTCAGCATCACCAGCCTCACTGCTTCACACTTCCAGTGTAAGCCGAGAACAGCATTAAAAATAGAACCATCAGCCCTCTCCTGCCTGAATAGGTTACTACATAACAGGTTTGTTATTAAATATATAATTTCTGGGTCATCTATTTCAAGACTCAAGAAAGATATCTAGTTTAATAAACAGAAAAACAGCTGTCAGATGTATTTCCTTTCACTGGCACTCATTCATAACCAACTGGTGGCTTTCATGGCCATCAGAATTATTTAACTCTACCATACCCATGAAGCCAGGAAAACCCTTTACTAAATATAGTCACATGGCAGCATTTCAAGTGTCTACACTTCCACTTTCATTTTCTCTCTCTTTTTAAAAAGATTTGGTACGGACTGTATCACACTTAGTGCATTTTCATTGAGCTTCTCAACACATCTTGATGTTTTTACCTATGTTCTGATTTGTGCTCCGAAAGAAAAGGTGCCTGGAAAAGTTTTGTTTCAGTCAATGAGGGAAGGGAATAAACCAATGTTTAGGGACTCATATTTTTATCTCTAAGGCAGCACAGCATCATCACCTCAGCAGGGAATTGCTAAACCCTGGCATTAAGGTGAGGCACTGAGGAGACAAACACGAGCGATCAGGGCTGCAGGGCTTATTAAAATCTCTCACATTGAGCACGCTGGACAGGAGTCCTTGTGTTGTGCCTTAGCCCTGGCTTCAGCTAATAAAGCTGGGAACAAGGAGATCTTTATTTCCATGAGTTTTAGTTCCCTTCCTGTTGGACCTTTATGGCCACCCACACATTGAGCGAGTGCGTCACCGCACGAGTGACCAGTTTTTAACTGAACAGCTGCCAACACAACACCTATAAAATGCTTTCCACCTTCATTTTCTATAGGATCCATGATGTTTATTCCAGAGATTAGAAGTCATGTGCATATAAATCAATATTTTTTCGGAATATGAACTATTCAACTTGATTTTTCCCCAAATTCTCTCTTCACCACACTTAAAATTTAGTCATCCACTGTTTCATGTGAAATTTTCCAAGCTAAGATTCCACTGTAAGAACTTCAGCCACTGGGAAAAAGACGAGGAAGCAGAACACCTATATAAATGATTTTCCTGCATTTAATTTGGCAGTCTTTCAATGGACAAGGTACAAGAACTATTTTGATCAAAATGCAACCAAATCTGGAGTTCTTTCATCTGTCAAGTAGGAGACAACACAAATGGGAACTGCTTCTATGTACACAGAAATAACAAAAATTGCACTCTTTATACCCAGGATTCTTCTGCAGATTTTAATTCCCCACTTCCTCTTTCCAGCTTATTTTTCAACGGAGAAATTAAACTGTAAAAAATGCTTTACATGAATAATTAAACATTCAGATTAGAAACATAAAAATTAGCTGCAGTATATAGCACTTTATGTAGTATAAAGGCACTGCAAATACATCATCTCACTCAGTGCTCAGAATTGGGCTTGCTGAACACATGAGCAACTACACAGCACTTTATATTCTCAGTATTAGATACAAAGATCCAAGCAAGAGGATCCAGCAACGTGGTCTTTTCCAGTCAGGTTTTCTGTTAGTTTTGTCTTTAAGTAATAGAATAAAACTCAAATACTGTCATACCAATCTCAGTTGCCACATGAGAACTTTTTTTTTTTTTTTTTTTTTATTGCAAGCCAGGCCTTAATTTTGGATACTTAATATATGTCTTGATATGTGACACACAGGTAGATAACACCAGTGTTAATTCATCTCTCTCCTACCAAGAAGTTTGGGGTTTAGCATGCAGAGCAGTGCCCAGCTCTCCAGGGTTGGAGGCAAGTCATTCTGCAACAGAATCTCCATTCAGGTCACGACTCCTACACATGAAATTTTTGGAAGACATCTCTTCAACGAGCTCGTGTGATTTGTACAGAAGTCTGCCACTCTAATTAATCTCTGCTTAATCTACATGTCTGAGTATAACCTGCATCAGTCCTTGTCAGCTTTAAGTATAAACTGGGAATATTCTAAAGCATCCACTTACAGGAGTTGTGTTTCTATTCCAGAATCAGATTTTTTGAAGGACTGATTGTTAAGGATGGCTTAGAAAATTAAAGAGTGAATTTAAGCAACCACTAAGAGCACATGTCAGACGAAAAACCCAGTCCAAAGACACACGATGAGCCAACCCTGCCTTGGGAACAAAAGCACCCCAAGAAAAACATGTGCTTCCTGCATGAAAGAAAGGATGGCACGGGCTGGGATACAATCCATGCTCAATACCCAATTACTCTGCAATCCATAGTTCCTAGAGAGACTAAACTGCTTCAGGCTATGGATTAAAATCCTACATTGTTTATCAAAATATAAATAAGTAAAATAATCAAATTCAAAGAGCAGTGGACGCACAGAGGCATCAAGAGGATCAATATCAGTCCTCACAATCAGGTTTAAGGAACATGCTAATGGAATACAAAGGATACCTTTCCTTCTCCTCTAAAAAACCCAAAAACCTAATTTTACAGATGCAATGACACAGAAGGATTGATCAGAAAATCCAGGTGAAAGCTCTTGAGCTGCAGCAGACGACCTGCTGCTTCTAGGGAGTCACCAGTGCAGACTCTGGATTTTTAACACAACTCCAAGATAAAGCAGCAAGATTTACCTGGAGAAAAATCCTGTGAGATTGCACTCATGAGGAAAACTTGGATTAAATAAGTAGATAAGCAGAACTTTGCATGAGAGGGACACTGTGCAAGTCACTCTGCTGTGTATCAGTGCTTTAAACAAAGAATGGAAAACAAGCAGCATAAGAGACAATAGAGGCTGATGAAATCATATCAGAGTAATAAGGTACACATATAATACAGAGAGAAGGATAACATTCACTGGAGAAAAAAAAAAGTGGAGAAGCATATACTGGACAATATAACAGTCTTAATAATAGTGAGAAAGAAATTTAGATGCTAAAATCAATACAAATCTTATTTTAATAAGGTGCTTAACCAGCAGAAGAGGTGACATTTGTGTCTCTAACCAGAGGCCACATTTCTGAACGTCCTGCAAGGAGAAACAAACAGCAGCTCCTTAGATCTGGGATTCAAGGCCAAGAACCTACCAGAGCCTCCAGTAGTGCTGACAAAGGGGGACCTGCATGCCTCATTAGCAGCTTAATCTCACCATAAGGTTTCATTATTTCCAGCACCACCACGATTGCCAAGGAGGAAACCTGAAACTTCCCCCTCAATGAAGCACTTCTAGAAGGATCACAAATTGCTAGAAATGTAAATATCTCATGTACCAACAACCTGCATTTCACTCAGAGAAGGAAGCCTATAAATATGTTGATGTCAAAAGCAGCAGCCCACATTGAAAATAAAACCCCTAGTATACATCAAATTGTACAACACAAATATAGAGCAGCACAAATTCAGGAACTTACCTGGGGAGGGTAATTGCTTTCTGAAGACCATCTTGAGGACTGATCATTTGGTCTATCCACCAAGATATTCCTAAGAAAAGAGAAGCCAAAGTAATTTAAGTAACAGCAGCATTATTTTGCATCTCCAATAAATGTGTTGCACATTCAGATCAGTAACATTCTCATGCAACTACCTAAGTACAGACCGAGGTTCTCCCCGTTCCTTATTAAAGATTTTCTACTCTGCTATTTTACAGGACCCATCAAAATACGCCTTCGAGCTTTCTAGTTGTGAAACGGAGCTCCAAGTTGCGAAATAAAAAAAATTCACATTGTGACATAAATGCAAAACAGATGAATTTACATAGGCCTAAGTCTGTAATGAAGTGGAAGAAAATGGGCTTATACACCTCAGTAGGGTAAGAACTTTCCAATAAGGTTAAAAAGAGCAGTTGGAGGGCTAGTAAGCCAAAAACTCTCCTTTAGCAGACAGGCAATAGTGGAAGGGAGAGAGGGCTGCTAACCTACTTTAACTTTCCTGGAGCGCAGAAAGGTGACCATCCGAGCCATGTCAAATTTTAACAAGTATTTCTCATAAGCTACAAGCCCAGAACAGAAAAAAAAAAAGCAGAAGTTCAACTCTTCAACCAGGAAAATTGAGTTGCTTTCTTCGCTTTGAAATAGTACAACACTTAGGTATTTAATAAACTCAAAATAGTTGTGTTTTTTTTTTTTTTTTTTGCTAAAATAAAACAGATTCATCATGACAGTTACATGACACATCTGCTTTCTCTTCTATAACCATGCAACAAAGCTCATGTCCCAGATTAAACTTAAAATACCCTATAAATCCTAAAATATATAAAATTATTGGCAAGGTGACAATGCACCACCTGCTGGACAGGACTTGTGAGCTCCACCACTTCCAACTAACAAACTCGTCAGCTCATAAAACTTATGTAAAAAGAAGGAAACAGTCATCAAAAGGCTTCTGCCATCTCCATCTGCTGTGTAGGAGGAAAA
Source organism: Sitta carolinensis (assembly GCA_032173965.1). Lineage (NCBI taxonomy): Eukaryota > Metazoa > Chordata > Aves > Passeriformes > Sittidae > Sitta > Sitta carolinensis. Next base: position 2,230,502 of record JAVUNC010000005.1, read on the forward strand.
GAACATGAGCATCTGGATTACTACAAAGGGCTGGAGGAAAAAGTGCTCCAATGAAAGCTCCGAAGGAAAGAGGTTAAGTCAGAGGTTGAGCATTACCAGACAGAAATTAGCTGGCTCTTTCCACACTGGGCGCCAAAATCACCGCAGTAGCAACAGTATCCAGGCAGTCCCATGATGAGACAAGGGACAGGGCCAGGAGCCACAGCAGGGTGGCCTCTTAAATCTGAACACTTTTGAGAGCTGGCCAAGTGGCTGTGTCTATCCATAGGCTTGGAGAACACCTCCGGATTTTCACACAGTGCAGGAATAAAAGTGAAGTTCCCCCTCCCTTTAGCTGATTCCCTTCATAGCAAGACATTTATTAACCCAGCCGTGCCAGCACACAGCCTGGTCTGTGCCTGCTTTCTTCACCCATCCCCACCTGGGAAAACACAATGGGACAGCACTGCCCTCTGCTCCAGCCCCCTCAGACATAAAAACCATGGCTCCACATAATTAAACATCCAGCTAAGAACATCATCTGCAGTGCAAAGAGGCTCGACTCCAGGAGAAAACCTGGCGCTGTCTTTAATTACAACTGGGACAAAACAATCCAGTTGAAGCAAAGGGAAGAATTTGGGAACTGTGACACAAATTTCTAATAAAAGCTGCCAGTCTGAAAGCTAAGTCACCACTGCTTTTGAGAAGAATCACCTGCAGTCTCCTGTACCATGCCATAGGCAAGACATGCTATTTAATAAATTCTTAATACCTCTTAGTATCTGGAGAGAAAAAACAATGCTAAACTTAAAGATATGTATCTTATATTAAATACTTTAGGGATAAAACGGCAGAAAAAACTAAATAACACTGTATAGCTTTTCTCCTTTATGGAACTTTATCCTAATCCTGGAACACAAGAAGATAAGTTACCTTATGGAATAAATTTTATTTATGATTCCATTACATTTGTTTAAACATCAGACAATAAACTCTTCATACACTGAGCAACACTCACAGGAATTGGCACTGCTGCATCGTCAGATAATGCCCAGCTGGAAAGAGGCATTTTGTACCTGGGACAGATCCCAAATACCATATTTTTAGAAGCAGATTTGTTTGCTTCTCCAGGTCAAAGATCAGCTTGCCACAACCAAGGAAGATCTCAATCAGCACAGCTAGACAAGATAAAAATCTTTCCATGGAGAGAGAAAAGGGACAGGCAGCTCACACAAAGTAAAAGGCAAAAAAAGACATGTAAAAGACAAAGACAGCAGTATCAATGGAGGTAGAAATGTTTAAAATACAAATTATTAATTTATTAAGATTAAACAAACAGAGAAGACTGAAGTCCACGCATACAAAGCAAATTTATCCTAACAGTTCAGGAAAATTTACGGACTTGGAGGAATTCAAGCACTGCAGCAGCCATGAGGCACTAAGAAAAAAACCAAATGCATGTCCTAACAGCAGACGCCTTTTTCTGTGTAAAGCCCTTTTTCTGGACATCACAAAACTCCTACACAGTACCCAGAGGGAGGCTTTGCAGATATGACACCTAGATTAAAATCTGAGAAACTTTAGAAGTGAAAATTCCATTAACACAACGACTTTCCATGTAATTTTCACAAGACATTAAAAAAAAAAAAAAAAAAAAAAAAGGTATTTGTGAGCCCTCGAGCTACAAGTACCAATGGGTTTACGCAAGCTTTTCCTGCGAAAAAAGCAACCCATTAAAAGTGGCTTGAGATAACTTCTCATCATCAGCTGTGGATATCTACAACATTGCCAAAGGGACCACCCCACCCACTCACAAAGGATCCTCCCCCTCCCTACACCAGCAGCTATAATAAAGATTTGCATAAATAACTTCTTTCGTTCAGCTCATACCGGTGCCAGCACAAACTGAGACGAAAAGATGAGCAGTTAGACTGGGACAAGGGGCTGCCACTGGAGTGAACTCCCAATCCCCCCTTCCCACTGGAAAGAAACTACTAAAAAAACGAGATGACGTGGCATCTCTGCTATGAGAAGCAAAGCAGGAGGGGCCATTTTATTAACACCACAAGCAGCTCCAGAGGCGGCCCTGGTGTGCCTCATTTCCTAACCTGGCTGCCTGCACAGCTCTCAGCAGCTAAGCCTTACTGTAAGCATTCCCACTGCTAAGGAGTGGATGGTTCCATGCAGAAAGCTCTTGGCAGAGCACGCTGCAAGTTTCTTTTTATTACCCGGGCAGACACTGGTCTCACAACTGCTGGAAGGAGATAATTTTTCCTTTTACCAACCCAGAAACTGTCATATCCTTTGAGCTAACTGTTGGCTGATCTTTGCTGGAATAACAGAGATGGCCTCACGCCTGGGGACTTCTCTGTGCAAAGAGCTCCAGGGGTTCAGGCACAACAATCACCAAGGGAGAGTTTTCCTTTGCTCCAGCAGGGAAGGGAGAAAGAAGATGACTTTGCAGAATGCACTGCAAATTGGGTTTAAGGCTGCTATAATTTGCATCTAACCTAAATATTTTCATGTAGCTGCTATTAGGGAAATCCATGACTTTAGGAATGAGTCTTTAAGAATAAACAAATCCCAAACACTCTCTTTGCTTGGCACATTCACATGGCTCTTCAGAGAGCAGCTGTGCAGGAAAGGGCACAGGCTTTACTAAGAGGATTGGGAACTCAGACTCTCTTCAAAACCGCAGAGCTACCACGCCATTACACTGCAAAAAGGACTTGGAGTGCTAAGAAAACACAGACTGGCTGGAAATGGACTTAATACTTGCTCCAGGGTTGTCCACGTGATGACTCTTTCAGTTTTTCCTAAAATCATCCCAAAAGAGATTGGGAAGAATACAGCAACTGGAATACATGGACTCGAATTTCCACTAAGTCCACTGTAAGATGTGGTGGACCGAACTATTCCAAACATTCCTCACAGCAGCAGCAGAAAGCATCCATGGAGATAATCCTGCCCAGCCTAGACACTGGAATGTACACACAGCCTTAACCAAGAAAAATTGGAAAAAAAACGACTTCCCACCTAAAAACCCAACTGAACTGGAAAGAACTGCAGACTTGTTTGTTTTTTGTTTTTTTTTTTTCTCCTGCAACTCCCATAACTCACTACAAGCCAAGCTGGTTCCAAACCACCTGGCTGCAGTGTTTGAAAATCTGCATGTCCCTATGGCTGTCCCCTAAAGCAAGTCAAAAAATGCATTTTAGGTTCTGCTACAGTTTCTCACCCTCTCACTGGAAAAGTTATCTGCTCAGAGTGGCAGAAGGATGTAAAGACATGAAAATGTCTTGATTGAAAGACAGTAAAAACAGGAAGTTATTATGCAGATCCATTCAGGGAAAAAGTGGGGGATTTGGGATTGCTTTTTTACAACACAGGATTTCTTAACCTCTTGCATAGCAAAACAAAGTTTGAGTAGAACATGTACAGGAGTGCACAGTTTGAAATATTATATTGTCACGAGATTGGCCAACTTTCTGTTCAATTTTGCCTCATATCCTTAAAAGTTTGACATTATCATCCAGTATATTATAAACCTATTTCTATCAAAAATATTAGCTTAGTAAATACAGCATTACAAAAATAAACTGAAGAATTTAGCAATCTTACAGAAATAAATTCATCAGATCACAGCTGACTATACTGAACAACAAACCTAGCATTACTTAGCTCTGGCCTAGAAACAGCCCAATGAAAATTAGGTTCTCAATTTTTTTCAATGAAAAGTTTACTTTTTTTTTTTAAGCTCCCTATCATCACTGCCAGACCAACCAAACTGCTTCCTAAATGCTAAAAGACCCTGTTGCAGACATTTCCAGTAAGGCAAGTCAGGAAGTACTTTTTTTTTTTCACTCCCCTCATCTAGTTAAGACTTCTAATCAAGACTTTTTTGATTCATCAGTTCTTCCTCGAGACACGACAGGAATTAAATAGTAACTAAATAGTGACTAAAACTGCAGCAGTGTAGTGCAGGGAGTTACAGAATTACTTGGGGTTGGGAAAGCCCTAAGATCACCAAGTCCAGCCATTAAACCAGCACTAAACCAAGTCCCCGGGTGCCACATCCAGTTGTTTTTAAAATCCCTCCAGCACTGGTGACTCCATCACTGCTCTGGACAACTCTTTTGGTGAAGAATCCTTTCCTGCTATCCAATCTAACCCTCCCCTGGCACAACCTGAGGTCATTTCCAAGTTACCAGAGCCCAGTAAATAACTTCTATTCCAGTGACACTCGACAACCCTAAATCGCAGATTAAACTTTTGACTGTATCACTGAGAGATTCAAATCCTTGGTGGCAAAAGCTCCCAACTCCAGGCTGGGAATATCAGTTTAACACAGAGGAAAAACTAACAGGAGGAAAAAATAAAGTCAGGCTTATTTATTTATGTTGGTACCCACGGTAACTTCATGCATCACAGATGATTACCAGCCTAATTGACCCAACATTTAGGGATTATAGTTTAGATGCAATTTCACTGCTAAGTGATGCTGAGAATCTTCTAAGCCTGAAAAATTACCAAGGTTTGTTCTCTCCCTGCACTAACTTTGGGTTTAAATTTAAGAATTGTTACATCACTAAAACAGATCTTTTCTATGTTGTTTAATTAATGTGTGCTTTTTTTATAAAAATACTACTTAATATGCCAGTGATACCAGTGAAGTCAGTGATTAAAAGATCATCTGATGCAGTTTTTTACTCATTTCATAGTATGTTTCCACCTGTACATGTCCACTTGTGCATATTATTAGCCTCAATAGGAATATTTGAGCACACAAAGGTATCTGAATTCCAGCCTTTTAAGCAAGACTAAGTAAGACACCAGAAGACTCCCTGAGCAGAAATAAATCCCTGGCTTGATAAAAAGACCAAGAATAGCATGAATTCTGCCCTTCAAGATTCAAGGAAAAAGATGAAGAGATTACACTCTTCAGTCGACTGAATTTGTAGCCAATAGATAAAATACTGGAGTAAAATCTTCCAGAGTTTAAAACACCACCACCCACAACCACTGGATAACAGCGTTCAGTTTTCATTTTGAGAAAATCTCCTATCTAGCTTGAAAATAGTTTGGATTGTGTGTGAACACAGGGATTTCTGCTGCCAGCAATCACCAGAAAAGTCACAGAACTTCGACTCTGCAAATCTTCCACAGTTCCAGTGTAACAGCCCACTTCAGCACTGCTCACTTTTCATTTCCAAAAGCATTTTCTGGGGACGGGTCAGATCCTTTTTAAGTAGATTAGAGGCAAGCAATGTCTAGCACACATCTATGTAAATTCTCTGTGCTGTATTTTGGAAGCACCACAACCTCAGCAGAGTATGTCTGTTTGACTAATGCACATATGGAAAAACTTAACCAAGGCCAGGAAGTAGATCAAGGCCTTCCACGATTTCACAACTGTGCAAGGATGCTCTTATATTCCACAATATCTGTAATAATTCCACTCAGGGGAAGCCACAAAGCCAGACTGAGTGGTTACATGTAAAGATATACATTGCTAATGTAAGCCATAAACACATCTTTAATGCTCATCAGCACGTAACCTCACACTCAGTTAAAGTTCACCCAGAAAACTGATGCCTGGAAAAGAACTTTAAGCAGACTGTGTTCAACAAAACAGACTGAAGTTCCCTCAAGCCCAAAGTGATGCCAAGTTTGGAGCTTTTTCCACCAAAACCCTATGGAAAATGCCTCCTGGTTCCAGGTGGGAAAACTTTCACAGCTTTCCTGTCAAAATTAAGATTCTCTCACAGGCAATGCAACTCAAGGAATGCAGAAGACAAAATACTGATCTGGGAAAATAAGGAAGTATCAGCCTGTTAAGTGCTTGGTTGTGTGGAGAAGCACAGTACAGGTCAAACATTTGACCCTGGGTTACATTAGGAAATAATTCCTTATTTTGAATCAATATACATAATTCACACTAAAGAATACAGTAATTCCCAGGCCAAAACTACTTTCACATTTGGCAGCTTCCAAACCCTGTAGCAGAAACCAGGATTTTTAGAAGACAAAATTGAAAGTTAGCAATAGAACACTGTCACATTAGAGTGGAGTGGGAACTCATTCATCAATCCTTATTCATGGGTCAATTTACCTAACCCAAATTTTAACCTAGAATTTAACAATCTGTGTTAAGAGCATCTCTTTACAAATAAAACTTTCAAGTGCAGAACAGGCTAGGAAATTGCTGTTTAAATATAATTACTGTAACAGCCAAATGCTGTTTAAACTATGTACCAACAGAAAAGGATCCCAGAAAAATACAGGTCATGTCCTAAACAGAGTTTCAATGTTTTTTCAGGCACCTTCCCAGAGCTTGAGCATGACATTATGAACCCAGCCAGTCTCAGGAGGAAAGGCAGGGAAGACCAAGGAAAACACCACCAAACTCAAACTGACCAGAGCACAATTTTTCCCCATGATGAAGATCCTGTCCTTTTCCAGGAACAGCAGAAGGTGCCAGCAGAGGAAGAGCAAGTGCTATTAGCCAGTCTGCTCCTGCAGTTTAAATTCAGACGTGCAGGCTGCTGTCCTCAACTTAAATAGATGGTTGTGCTCCTTGATTTAAATTGATCCAGGAAATAATTTCTCAAAGATTATGCATACTGAGTTGTAAGTAATGACTGAAATAGCAACTACCTAAAGCAACAAACCACTCTACAACTTCAGTGCTCTTCCTTCCCCTTCCAGTAACGTGTATTATGGAATTCAGACCCAGTGAACTTACAGCTCACTCTTGCCACAAAATTCAAAAGGCAGAAAAAGCAAAATTACGTCTGGGTTTACCAGTTTATATTAACGTGCAATTAAAGTCAAGCACTGGCTTGCTTTGGAACAAGCCACCATCTAGGTAAGTGATGGAATCAGTGCTACCCACACCACTTAATATCAGCAAAAAAGTCAGCATCAGATCACAAAACTGATGGCGGTGATAAACCTGACCATTCTACCAGCAATCTGATAAAAACACGATGAATGTACAGAATTAGAAACCATAATCTTTGCCATGGAAAAAAGAAAAATCGAGCAGACTGTACACGATGCCTGAGCAACAACATTTATCCCAAGGAGAACTCTGTTTCATTAACTACTTAAGTCTTTAAACTAGTAATTAGCAATTAAAGGCTGGAAAACTTTCATTAAACTCACAGGCTATACAGCCACATAGACAGCAAATGATCCACAATCTGATGATGTTAACACCTCCCATGAAAATTTTACATTCTTAATGCTCCTGTAAAATGCCATCCCAGAATAGGCTGAACGTTGGAGCACGACAGGTTCTGCCAGGTTGGGCACACCAGGGAACCTGAGCAATTAGCATTTCACCTTCCTCCTTCTGCCAGTGAATAAACCTGTCTAATCCCTTAAATAATGTCTATATTTTAACTGGAGCCTGAAGAGATTTCTCCTGATACTACAGCACTTGTGCTTTTACCTGGGGAGCAAGAGATATCATAACTCATAATTCCTCATTACATCATAATTTCGTGATTTTTTCACTCCCTCCACCTCTGACATTTTTCTTTCTCACTAATTAACTTTATCAGACACCAAAGAGGCATTTTATGGTAACATATTCAATCTGTAGGTAATTTTATTTTCTACAGAAATATTTTTCTCTGTAAGTACTGAATTTCAGCACTCACAGAAAAATCCTAGGCTACAGAAGAGATGCAAACAAGAGGGAAAACGCCTGTCAGAACATGAGATTGTCTAGAAACATCCAGAAAGTCCACACAAACAAACAGAGGGGAAAAAATATTTTCCACTGGAAAGGAAAAAAGCAGAACTGAGAGCATTTGAACACAGGGTTCAGCTGAGAGTGGGTCAGCTCACTGGTTAGCCAAGGTTTGCATGCCCTGCTCATTTTAATAAATATTGGAAGTATTGATCAATATCAGAAGTCCTCAGCAGTTACAGAGGCAGCCCCTGTGCCTGCTCACCTTCTGTAGCAAAAGGCAAAGCAATCACAACAAGGAAAGGGAATTGGCTATGTCGAAATACTGAAGCAAAGCTAGAAATGCTGACACCTTAAACTGAAAAAAAGTACATTAATGCTTATTATTAGTGCAGAAAAGCTCAAAGTCACAGTTCTATAGCTCTTCCACCATTTGGATCTGGTTTAGAAGGTTTTAAACTGCTTAGACCTCAGCAGAAGGTATCCTCACCTTGTAAAGGGAACAGGGCTTGGGCTCAGGGAACATAATATTAAAAATAAACCTCTTCATTAGTCATGACTGATCTCAGCTTGAACATGAGATTCTTCAAGACCTGGATGCATCTACAAGGAGATTTATGAACCTCTGAGATACAGATCTGAGTCACTGGTTTCATGTGGTTGGAGGAGAAACCAAGAACCACATTTCACTGGCCACTAATACATGTTTTTTTCCTGTTACAAAAATCTCAGCAAGCACAGGAGCTGGAATTCAGGTTATTTTCCACCTCAGGTTTTTTGTTTGTTTGTTTAGGCCTGTTGTTTTTAATCCTTATGGACTTTACCCCAGAAAGTTTGCTACATGTGTTTCTTTCACCTTCTTGCTAAGGTTTTGCAAGATTTGAAAACATTAAACTTCTTTCAGAGTAGACCACTACAGCAGTACATTTCAGTCTGGCCAGAAACTTGCTGTTACATACTCATAACTAGAAAGCAAAAATAAAATCTGCATTCTCACTTTACTTTAAAAGCCTATGAGTCACTCATATTTTACTTTCAAAGTATATTTCACTAAGTTTTCTTCCCCTAGTTTCATGGAAATAGGAAAAAAAAAAAAAAAAAAAAAAAAAGAGAAAATAAAATCATTTCCAGTGCATTTTAACAAATCAACTGGATTTTCCCCTGCTCCAGGACACTTTGTAGGAAAGATTCAACAGAGTCATTCAGCATGTGACACTACTCAAAGCATCAAACTGGAGAAGACTGGAACTCTCTGAACAACTGAAGTTGACCGTGAAATAGATAAAAGTGAGCTGCAGTGAAAAAGTGACATCAACTAAGAGGTTGTTAATGGTATTTAATTATCAGCTAAGAAACCAATCTTAATTTATATTCCTAATAACAACCTAAGCACAAGAAATAAACAAATACTAATTAAAAATCCCAAAGTCAAACACAGGAAACATGCTGATCTTCCTCTACAGGGATTCCATAAAGGAAAACTTGCAGGACTGAAAATTTGAGCAACAGAAGCAGGATGAACGTTTCTCACTAAAGTATGTGAATAGAGAACACAGCAGAAAGCTCTTGTTAGCCTCTGAAGTGGGATTTCAGCAGTATAAAACAGTGACAGAAGGACCTGAGTGCATCACCAAAGACAAGATGCAGCCACTAGAACCCACGGCCCCAGGATACAGTAATGTGGCAATAAAAAGGGTACACGGCTGCCACCACACAGAGCTCAGCACTTCACCTCTCATTCACCTCAGGAGGAAGTTCAAACTGGAGCAGGTACAAAAACAGGCCACTGAAAAAGTCAGGATATGAAGTGCTTCTCTCACTGTAGAGCAAGAGCTTCTGGTTCTATTCCTTACAAAAAAAAAATCCTCCAAGTTGCAGGAAGGCTGGCATTACCTTCTCTAACTGTTTATTCCCTCCTTGTCCAGAAAGGAACAAAGTGATTGAGCTCATCACTTCCTGCAGGAGGGCAGAGAAGGGAGAGGAACGGAGCCCAACTCTCTCCCTGTCTCCGTGCAGGTCTAAAGACACCAGCACTCGCCTGGAAGCACTGCCAGTGCCGGGGCAATGGCCAGGCCGGTGCCGGGAGGCAGCAGGGAGCTGCCTGCCCTGAGGCTCCGTTCCTTCGGGAGGAACCCTGGAGAGGCCAGGAATGGAGCTGACCAAGCAGATTTCCAAGCTGGAGAAGCTGAAGCCTCTCAATGCACAGGCAGAGCATCTCTGGAAACACCAGATGTTTCATCACCAAATTTCCCCTTGGATCAATTCTCCTCCCAAAGGCACAGACTGAGCCAGCTTCTATTACCAGACCAACCCACAGAGTTTCTGAAATAAATATCCAAGTCAGTCTTCTTGCTGGTACAAACCAATACACAACTCCAGTGATGTGAAAAACAGAAGAACTATTTCTTTTCATTAAGACAATCCTCACTTAATGTCTGGAAAGGTCCTTGCAAACATGCAGGTAGCTGCAGCACTGGCAAAGCTGCCATAAACTGGATCCAGCACTGAGTAATCCTCCAGTACCACCAAACCCAAGAGGAAAGACACTGGCATTCAGCAGAGGAAGCTTCTCTGTCACTGAAAGAAAATGAGTGTTTTAAAATAGACTACTGATCCTCAACTAAAGCACGACCAGAAAAGCCTTTGAAAAACACTTTTTGTTTCGCTTTGTTTAGGCTTTTTTTAATTAAAAGAGAGGTTATCAGATGATTTCAGTGTTCTAAAAAGTTTCAAGGTCATTTCAGCATCACATAAGCAGGTGAGATGTCACTAGACATCTAATTTCTTCCCTGGTCAGCACTGATGAAGGTTTTACATTCCAGCACTTTGTTTTACATTTAAAACCATACAAGTACTTAAGGCACGTGTTTAAATCATGCTTAGTACCTCTGCTGCTCCTCCCCGAGCACTCTGCCTGCAAGACCACAACTCCCCACAACAAGCAATAATATTTAATAAGCTGTATATTCATTCCTACACACATGAGGGCAGAGCCCCTTTTCTCCTGCAAGGTTAAAGTGGTTTCTTTCTAGCTATGCCAGCAAACTTATTTAAAGTACAGTATAACCAGAATTCCCAATGTCATAGAATCATGAAGGTTGGAAAACATCCTCTAAGATCAAGCTATTCCAGACAAGCATCGTTTTATTCTACATATTAAATACTAAGACAACCTTTAGCTCTCTGTGCATGTTCATCCCACAGGGGGTATGGTCTTGTCCCAGCAGTTTTCAAGATCTCCATCTTCAGTCCATCCCCAAAAACCAGCCCTCCCATATATTTCTTATTAAACTTTTTCTTTTTGAGAGGTTCATCTTAAGTCACAGATCAAAGCCTCTCCTCTCCAATTAAGATTGTATTCCAGCTCTCTCCCAGACCACAGGAATAAGTTAGCATGCAAAACCCAAAACTCCCACATCAAGACAGCACGTTAGGACCAGAATCCCTCAGACCAAGGTCAGCACACCAGAGAACAATCACACTGCTGGGATTACAGTGCTTAAAAGCAGATAAAATTGTTTTCACTGATGACAAGCACTTTCAAACAACATCTTACAAACAGCCAAATGCAAGGTCATGCATTTGTAAAGTACCAGCCCAGCTACAGGAATGGGAATTTGTATCAGGGAAGGCATTAAGGACTTTGGGCAGCACAGCAGATGCCACGTGAACATTAATTCCTGACACGAGTCTGTAGCAAAAGGGACTAATGGAAGCCTTGGAAAGGAATATCAAGGAGAAAGACAATATTCCATGTTTATATCGCATCACTGAGATCAATAATGAACTGTCAACCCTCTCCTCAGGGACCAACACTTGAATAAGATTTTAAAAGCCAGAAATGCCAGTAGAAATAACTACGAGACCATCAAAGGCCTGAAAGAAGCACCCTAAGGGCAAGTTGTTTTAACAGGAAAGGTAAAGGGATGGCTTAATTACCACCAAAGATTACCAATTAGAAAAGTAACCAGTTCTTTTTCACATCTAATACAGAAAAACAAAACAATTAGGAGTTTAGTTAAAAACACGGTTTTAGAGGTTTGCTTCGTTTTGGAAAATGGAGATAATTTAGGATATTAATAATTAACAACTAAAGCAACTCTGTCACTTGTTGCTAGCAGGGGAGTTCAGGATACATCAATCAAAGGTCAGCAAATGCAGCACAATCGATGATCGGATGAGTCTGCACAGCCCTTGATGGCCTCGTTGTGCTGTGACCCCGGCAGTCCTCCCGATTTCCAGCACCAAGGATGACTTATCCAAAAGGTGTACCAAAAACATCACACCTAAACCACGCTGTGGTCACTCCAAACTTGACAGTCAGCAACTAGAGCAACTGCACAGGCTGCATCTGAATGCCACACGGCCAGCAGAGGATGGGATGAGCTGGTACAGCAGCACAAAGCCATGGCTGTAACAGCTCCTGCCAACCCCCGAATCCCTAAAGGCAGGCGATTAGGGCAGCAGGTGACCCCTTTCTTCTAAAACTACAAACAGCAGATGACACAGCCCAGCATTCCAGAGGTCAGGGGCAGGAGAGAACACCCAGCTGCCAAAAAACACAGAGCCCACAGGCACCTGACAGAGGCAGGGCAGGGCAGGAGGGGCACTGACTGTCCTCGTTTCACCCAGTCATTGACCAGCCTCTCCCACACCGGCACCTGTTCTTGTCCCAAGTCTGGGCTCAGCTCCTCTTTAGCTGCAACTTTCCTTTGCCCACACCTCGTGCTAAAGCTACCCCCAAACCTGACTCTCCAGGCCCTCCCCGTTTAACACAACCCCAAACCTGCAAGCCCAAACCCTCTGCCTCACGCGACTCCCCCGAAATCTCTTGATGAACCACTTCTCCAAGCACAGCCCCAAGTGATGGTGCGCTGTCCCTGGACCTCCAGCCCCGCTGAAGGCCTCCTGCCCCACTAAGACCGCTAAGTCCCGCAGTACAGACCTCCGTCAAACACAGACCTCCGTCAAACACAGCCCCCAAATCCTGCTGCAGAGAACTTTCTCACGCACAGCCGCCCCAAACTCTCCTGTACAAACCCTGCTCCCACACGGCCTCCCAAAAGCCGCAGCACCGAGCCCTCTCACACACAGAACGCCGCTCCCACACAGCCCCGGTCCCGCTCCCCGCGGCCTCCGTGCGCAGGCCGCAGCGCGGGCCCGCGCAGGCCCCACACGGGCCCAGCCGCCCGGCCACCCCCAGTCCCGAGCCCGGAGCGGTCCCAGGCGCGGTGCCGAGCCCGGCACTCACTCGGGCAGGTAGGTAGAGGAGAAGCTGCTCCAGCGGTGCAGGCTGTAGCCCAACACGCGGCTCTCAGCGCCCGCCGGCCCCGCCGCCGCCGCCATCTTGTTGTCAGCAGCGGCCCCGGCAGCGACCGCGGGGGGCGGGGCCAAACTCTTAAAGGGGCCGCGCTCTTAAAGGGGCCGCGCCGGCGGTGGGGGGGACGGGCTGAGGGGCTCAGAGGGTGTCCCATGGAACTGAGGGGCTCAGAGGGTGCCCCATGGAACTCAGAGGGGCTGTGGGTCTGAGGGGCTGCCCTGAGGGACTGCCCTGAGGGGCTCAGAGGGTACCCCCTGGCACTGAGGGGCTCAGAGGGTGCCCCATGGAACTGAGGGGCTGCGGGTCTGAGGGGCTGCCCTGAGGGGCTCAGAGGGTGCCCCATGGAACTGAGGGGCTCAGAGGATGCCCCATAGAAGAGAGGGGCTCAGAGGGTGCCCCATGGCACTGAGGGGCTCAGAGGGTGTCCCATGGCACTGAGGGGCTCAGAGGGTGCCCCATGGCACTGAGGGGCTCAGAGGGTGCCCCATGGCACTGAGGGGCTCAGAGGGTGCCCCATGGCACTGAGGGGCTCAGAGGGTGCCCCATGGCACTGAGGGGCTCAGAGGGTACCCCATGGCACTGAGGGGCTCAGAGGGTGTCCCATGGCACTGAGGGGCTCAGAGGGTACCCCATGGCACTGAGGGGCTCAGAGGGTGTCCCATGGCACTGAGGGGCTCAGAGGGTGCCCCATGGCACTGAGGGGCTCAGAGGGTGCCCCATGGCACTGAGGGGCTCAGAGGGTGCCCCATGGAAGAGAGGGGCTCAGAGGGTGCCCCATGGCACTGAGGGGCTCAGAGGGTGCCCCATGGCACTGAGGGGCTCAGAGGGTGCCCCATGGAAGAGAGGGGCTCAGAGGGTGCCCCATGGAACTGAGGGGCCCAGAGGGTGCCCCATGGAAGAGAGGGGCTCAGAGGGTGCCCCATGGAACTCAGAGGGGCTGTGGGTCTGAGGGGCTCAGAGGGTGCCCCATGGAACTCAGAGGGGCTGTGGGTCTGAGGGACTGCCCTGAGAGGCTCAGAGGGTGCCCCATGGCACTGAGGGGCTCAGCTCAGCTGTGGGTCTGCAGGGATGCCCTGAGGGGCCCAGAGGATGCCTCAAGGGTTTGAGGTGAGCTGAGAAGTTTGGGGAATGCCCCATGGGGATGAGGGGATCAGGGGGTGCCCCATAGGGCTCGAGAGGGATGCCCTGAGGGGCTCAGGTGGTTATTTACCAAAGGAGGAGTGCTAATTACCAAAGGAAATGCTCCTTCCCTGGCTCCACACGGATGTGTGGGAAAGGGTTCAAGAGAAACCCAGTGAGGTTTGATCCTACACGGGCTCCTGGAATTATATATGGTGAAGGTTGGAAAAGACCTTTAAGACCATAAAGTCCAACCATCAACACAGCACTGACAGGACCGGCACAGAAGCTTCTCTTTGGGGATTCTTTGACAATGTTCTCTCTGTCTGAGGTGGTTGTAGGGTTTTTCCTGGAGAAGGGAGATGTTTTCATCCAGAGCTCCCACCAAAGCAAGGGGGAAATTTGGGATGCCCCTGGGGGAGCTCTGAGCTACTTGAGAGAGAAGGGGAGATATTTCAAGACCGGGGGAGAAAAAATAAAGCCAAACCAATAAACCACTGTCTGTTGGAAATGACAGATTGGAGAGATATTATGAGGCAGGACAGCAGGATGCCTGGCTAGATTAAATTAGCACAAGGATTCTTTTATTTTTTTCCCCCTTTTATTTTAGGAAAGTGAGTGAGAATGTGGCAGCAAAATCTGCCTGCGGATGAAAAACTCGCTGAGCAGCCTTGAAGGCTGAACATCAACTGGCTGTTTCAAAAGTGAGGGGGAGCAGAAAGCACTTCATCTCAAGACCCCTTCCCAGAGGGTGTTTGCTATGTTTTCACTGGTATCAAAGCCACGCAACACAACAAAATCCGTGCACGAGGCACAAACATCCACATCTCCTTCTGCTGCTTCACTAACAAGGCCTTTTGAAGTTTGTGGCCTTCCCACGGCATTTCAGACTTCACTTTATCCCAGCACCAACCTGCAGGCATCCCCCTCCCAAAATTACCACAGGAGTAATAAAACAAATATTTTGCTGATCATATAGTCCCAACACCAGAGGAAGAGACACCACCTCAGTGTTCAGAGACTCGCTAACAACCAGCCCAAGGGGAGCCATGCCATGTGAAACCTGTGACCTCTGAATATGGAATTTAGGGGATTGAGAGTGGGGGTAACAGCCCTGCAGCAGCCAGGAGGAGGAAGAAAAGGAGGAAGAGCCAGCAGCTCACTGCTGCACAGTGAAACCACCCAGGATTTCTCTGCCCAATATCCTGTTACCACTTGAATCAAGACCTGGATGCCAAGCCAGTGTATTTTTAGCACATTTTGGACTTAAAGTGAAGGGAATGCTGGTGAAATACGCAGTACTGACAGCTCTGGAAAATCTTTATTCATCTGCAGCACAGGCGGCAGGGAAGGCTGTGAGGAAGCAGAGCAATCCAAAGCTGCAAACCGAGCCCTTGGGTCCCTCTGGCGCAGCCTGCCCAGTGCTGTGCAGTTACCAGGCTGATGAAGAAGAAGATTTTTCCACACTCTGAGTGGACAGAGCACAGTGGGGAGGAGCCTGTGTGCAGGGCAGTGTTGTGCTGCAGATCTGGACAGCCTGCAGAGGAGCTCCCTGTATCCCAACCAGGGCAGCTGCTGGAGCCCAGCTGGTGACGGGGCCATAGACGAGGAGGAGAAAAGACACGGGTATCAGAACCCCACTGTGCTGGTCCAGGCCTGTGCTGTGCTTGCTCTGCCAATATAACGCTGGATCTGAGGAATGTGGGGAGCCCAATGGCACCAACATGCCCCATGCTGCCTCCAGCAGTGACTGAGACCCATTGGTCCAGGGAAGTACCACAAAGAGGGCACTTAGACGTAGAATCACAGAATCATTAAGGTTGGAAAAAACTTCTAAAATTATCAAGTCCAACCATTAACCCAGCAGTGCCAAACCCACCACTAAACTATGTCCCCAAGTGCCATATCCACATGATTTTTGAACATTTATTTGGATGGTGATTCCACCACTACCCAGAGCAACCTGTTTCAGTGCTTGACAACACTTTCAATGAAGAGATTTTCCATAATGTCCAATCTAAAGTTGTCCCCTAGGACAACTTGAGGCCGTTTCCTCTCATCCTCTTGCTGGGAGCAGACACCAACTCTCACCTGGTTGCACCCTCCTGTCAGGGAGTTGGAGAGCAAGAAGTTCCCCCCTGAGCTTCCTTTTCTCCAGGCTGAGCCCCTCCAGCTCCTCCAGCTGCTCCTCATCAGACTTATGCTCCAGGCCCTTCACGAGCATCCCTGTCCTTATGAAGCAATCCCCGTGCAGTTTTCCTGCTCCTGCCCCCCTCACTTGGGACCTCACTGAAACCCTTAGGCACGTTCTGGTGCCTCTCAGCCCAGAGCTGGCTGGGTGGATCCTGTGCTGCCTGAGGCTGGCTGCTCTCTGAGGATGGGGCCACAGAGGGGAAGTGAGAGCTTTCCTAGCAGCAGAAGGTCCCTTTGGTGTTCAGGGACCAGCTTGCCAGAGAGCTTAGAGGTCCCTGGATGTGTGCCTTGGACAGTAGCTGGAGTTGCTGGGAAAGGCCAAGGTGACCACAAGAGAACTTCTTTGCCAGAGACAAGAGGTGTCTCTTTGCCAGGAGGATGCACACACAGCATTCACGTGCTTGCCATCAGGGAGCTGGAACCCCAACTGCAGGAAATTTGGGGATTTGACAGTTGTTTGTGTCAGCCTCGAGACAAATATCTCAACCCCCCGCATCAGAAACTCGCTCCTCTAGTGCGCGTGTGTTTCGAGTTTCCTCATGCAAAACCTCGCGTGGGCGTTTGGATATGTAATGAGCACATAGTTCAGGATGAAAACAAGTTTCGTGGAAGAGCCAAGTAACGCCAGAAAAATGAAAGCAATACAAACAACAACATGGCACGCAGCCATACCAGCCAGCTCGTGGGCCAGCCGGATCTCACGTCCTCCCCGGAGCTGCGGAGCCGATCAGCTGTTGGAAAAAGAGACCTTTAAAGACAAGCGAGAGAGGAAATAGCATTGGCAGCACAGGCCACTGCATGTTTCCTTCCAAAGCAGGACAGAGCCAAGGACATTAGGCAGAGCTGCAACACTTGGGGTCTCGTTGCTCAGCCATGAAGCAAGGCAGAAACCTCAAGTGGGCTGCAGTTGTGTAAACTCCTATTGTTTAGGGAGCGGAAGCTGAGTGCTGGCCCAGCGGTGTATTGTCCTACCAGATTTTGGCAGTGCTCACCTAACCGAGCTCCTCCTGCAAAGCCAGGGCCTCGTTTAACTCAGACATGGTACAAAGGGAATAAAACCTCCTGCCTGCACCAGACCCAGGCTAAGAGCTTCCTCCCGAGCCAAATGCCTGCTGTGTCCCATAGCACCTTGAAAGAAAAATGTTTCTAACCTGTGGGCAAGGCTGGAGCAGGACCAGAGGGAATTCCAAAAACTCAAACTGGCCTCACTCATCTTCATCCCTCATTTCAATGACATGATGGAAAAAAGTGGCAAAGTTCATTGAGACCCATTTCCTGTGGGGCTGCCATGCACATCCACACCTAAAAAGGATGAGAACAAGCCTCAAAACCAGATGATGTTTTATTTCTCCCCTTAGAGAGAGGAATCATCTGTGCCTCCTTACAATGCAGTAAAACAATACCTCCTTCAGTGTAATAAAATACCTCTTCTGATCTAGGCCCTGATCCAAGCATCTGCTCCTGGGCTAAACACTCCAATACCTGCTTGAGTCCTCTTCACTGCCTCTTGCAGCATCCGTCCTTTGGCTGAAGGCTTAAATCAGTGAAAGGCCTCACTGACAATCCAGAAGATTGAAAGGGGCCCAAAATGCCAGTGCCTCCATGCACACATTGGCATAATTCTCTGCATAAAAAGCCAGCTTTAAAAGGCTTGTTTTGCAAAGCACAAGTGTGCATTTTTTCGAATCAAGGTCAGTAACTCAGCTTCATTCACCAGTCTCCAGCTGCAAAACAACATGCCCCATACAATGGAGGAGAGTGTATCTGAATCAGAAGATGCCTTTTAAGGGATGCAAGTGGCTCTGAGCCACACCGGGGAAAGAAGATCTCCTTGGTACCCTTGCATGCTCAGCCTGGTCTGAACTGAAATTGGGCACCCGAGGGCAGGGAAAGACAGTGAGATGGGAATGTCAGCACAAATCACACTCATGCTCTCCATCCTTTGGTAAAATCACAGAATGTTTGGGTTGGAAGGGACCTTAAAGATCATCTAGTCCCAGCCTCACCAGCCATGAACAGGGATACCTTCCACTAGGTCACATTGCTGAAGGCTTTATGCAGTCTGGCCTTGGACACAGCCAGGGTTGGGTCATCCGCATCCTCCCACTGGTGTTCCAGTGCCTCACCACCTCACAGTAAAGAATTTTTTTCCTGATATCTAGCCTAAATTTCCCCTCTTTCACTTTGTACTCATTAGTTCCTGATGAAGAATCCCTCTCCAACTTCCCTGTAGGGCCCGTTCGGATACTGAAAGGTTGCTGTGAGATCTCCACACAACCTTCTCTTCTCCAGCCCGAACAGCCCCAATTTCCTCAGCCTGTCTTCATAAGGGACATGTTGCAGTCCTCTTGCCAGCTTTGTGGCCCTCCTCTGGACTTTGCTCCAACAACACTATGTCCTTCTCTTTTGGAAAATGCAGTTTTCCGACGTCACCCCCATGCCACTCTCTCTGTGCCCACCGGTGTGGAGCGCCACCATGCTCAGCTCTGCTGCACAATTCAGCACTCATAGGAAGCAGACTAGACACTCCCAGCTGTGCCTCAGGCTAAAAATATTTACTCATCTCTTCTCCCCCAGGCAGGTGTGTTCATCCCAGGCAGGGCTGCTCCCACAGGGATGCTCTTGCACGGCAAGCACTCGCTTGCTGCTCATTGCACACTGCGGAGCACTGGGGTGTTGTGATGATTCCTCTGAATCACCCAAAGAGAGCTCTGTCCTGTGTTTCAGATGCAAAATGTGCCTTGGAATTCAATAGTTGCTATAGTGCCTAATTACACATTTTATGGCATACTTAGTCACAATGGCTAGAGCTCTTGTTACTAGACTTGGGCTCCTTCTGTTGCTAAAAAGCTCCTCTTTTTGCTAAATGTTTTTTCTGCATTAGAAATAGTGTATTGCAGCATTTTCTCCCTCCAAAAATAACCCAAATTCATGGAGCACTGGTCATCAAATTGATAGTAGCAAGCTTGCAGCCCTCTTTCTGTCATGGTGCTCCATAATGCTCATCAAAGTTGGCTCAAACGACAGCAACTAAACATTTCCCAGGAGCCAGGAACTCTTGAGCACTGGTCCTGGCATCACTGCTGTCTGTGGTTTGGAGACAAGTCACACTGTCTGCTTGGGGCAGACACACCTTCCTCTGGCACTACAGAGATGGTGGACTCCTTGGGTGCTCTTCCCAGAGCATGATTCAACCCACCATAGTCAGACACATCTTGCATGAAGCTGAATCAGCCTTCTGAGGTGCTGGTCTACCTAAGTACATTCTAGAAGGGCTCAGCTTTATTGCAGATGGCTGGAGTGGGTAAGAGAAGCCCCGTGTTCTGCATTCCTCTTCTAAACGGGAGGAATTCAATTGGAATTGGCTGGAAGGTCATGCCCCACCTAAGGTACTGTGTTCATCTCTGGAGCCCCCAAGATAAGAAGAACATGGAGCTGTTGGAGCAAGTCCAGAGGAGGCCGTAAAGATGCTCCAAGGGCTGGAACAACTCTGCTCTGGACACAGACTGGGAGAGCTGGCAGTGTTCACCTGGAGAAGACAAGGCTCTGGGGAGGCATTAGAGCTCCTTCCAATGCCTAAAGGGACTCCAGGAGAGCTGGGGAGGGACTTGGGGCAAAAGCATGGGGTGACAGGACACGGGGGAATGCCCAGAAGGAAGAGTTAGATGGAATATTAGGAATAAATTCTTCCCTATGAGCACGGGGAGGCCCTGGCACATGTTGCTCAGAGAAGCTGTGGCTGCCCATCCTTGGAAGTGTGCAAGAAGAGGCTGGATGGGGCTTGGAGCAACCTAATGAAAGGTGTCCAGGGCAGTTGGAATGAGATGATCTTCAAGGTCTCTTCCAACCCAAACCATTCTCTGATGCAGGTGCAGGGATGTTCTCCACCCTACAGGACAGGATTGGTCTTTCCCCTGTTAACCTCTTTTTGTGCCTGGTTTTATTCACCAGGAGAACAGAAGCTAAGTACTTAATTGCCTACTTTCTAAGGAGTCAGGCAGGATAATTAACTAATGTTTGGGTAGTGTGTCATAGGGTAGGAGTGCTAAGTAGTGTTCTGTCAGCAGCACAGTGGGAGAGTGAAGGACTCAATCTTGTTTTTCAGCTGGGAATGTCACGGTCTCCACTAAGTCCATTGTTCCTGTTGACTGGTTTGCTGAGGGCAGGGAACTTGGGCAAAGTGTTTAAAAGAAGAGGATGGGAGGGGACAGAGAAAAGCTGTTTGTGGTCCAGAAGAATTGTCAGAAAAACTGGGTGTATTTTGGAAAAGAAAACTGCCAATGAAGCCCAAAAAAGCAGGAATTATGCCTGAGACTGCACATAAAATCCTTACATTTGTAAGTGTGGTGTAAATATTCAACAGCAACATCCTCTGAGTAACAAAACTGCACCAGAGAAACTTTTCTTGCACTGCACTTATTGCACACAGGCAACACAGTGGGAATCGTGGTACAGGAACCCATCTAACTCACCCTGGGGACTAAAGCAGACTCAGCCCAGCAGAGATTTCACATCTTTAATTTTTATTACTCTGCAAATTACGTTATGGATGAACTTCAAGCCCTCCTCACGTCCACTGATTATAATTGATGAGATTTCAATCGCACCTCCTTGAAGTTAAACATCTGAGAGACACTTTGGTTAATAGTTTGCCTTTCAGAGCAGTGCATTAGTTCTCTTGTGCTCCTGTCTGCTTAATTTAGAGCAAGTGGCCAAGAGTGGTGCAATTAAGGAAGGAGGAATCTTGGGCTGAAGCTCTCGGTGCTTTCAAATGACCAGCAGACCCTCCAGCACCAGTTTGTTTTTTACAGTGGCTGGAACGACAATTTCCATGACTCACTGCTAATTATGCTCTGGATTTGCAAACAAAGGTTTTTAACCTATTCTGATTTTATATGAAAATTTAAAATTCAGTGCTATCCCAGTGCCCTCCTAGGATGTTCCAACACACCTCTGCAAGCCTGACCCTTGCCAGACCAATCCAGGGAGGCACGTTCTCCCTCTGCCTCTCTTCTAAACAGCCCAAGGTTTCTCATTCTCTTTAGTTAATTTTCTCCTCTTGAGGACAGTCTCATGCTTTGATCTGTGCAGAAGATGAATTTTCCAGTGAGGCTGTTGGGCTCTCCCTGTTTCCCGTGGAGTGTCCAGCCACAGGCCACATGGAGATGATGCCAGCTCCCATCCCTGGAGTTGTTTAGCCAGCAGCAGACAATCTCAGCAGCTTCTGCCAACTGCTCTGCATCCTGTACAGATGTCTCACTCAGGATCTCCATGGCCAGGAATAGGGAGAGGAAAAACAATGGATAACCTGGAACTGACCCTCTCCACCGCGAGTGTTCTCTGATCTTGTGCACAGAGATCCATAAGGAGCAGTATTGCCTGACCTCTGCAAAAGGAAAGCATCCTTTCACTTCCCAGGCCTGACAAAATGCAATTATGTGGCCATGCACATGAAATGTCCACATGCCAAACCCACCCACCCACCCCAGCACTTCCTGGGGAGAAGTCATGCCCAGTCTCTAAAGTCTCTGATATGCTGGTTTATTCCAGAGCATCGCTTCCTGTTGTGTCTGTTCCTGGTTTTGTAGGTGGAAATAGTAGCAGCAGTTCTAGGAAGGGCAGGGCTTGGGGAAGGATATGCCTCTTCACCAAGGTCATCCTCCATGGCCATAGATGCTCCTCTTAAGACTCTCTTTAGCACTCAGGTACAAGAGGAAAATAAGGGGAACACACTGCTCCCATGAAGAGAGATGAACTTTTCTTCCACTTAAGAGATAAATAATATTCTATGGAGGAATAAGCATTTTCACTCAGAGCAGTTCATTCAGGGATCTCAAGCTGCATTTTACTGTTTCCCCAGCAGCAAATCCACCCAAAGAGACTCCTCTGTTCTGTCCAGAGCCCAACCCTACTCCCCCCAAAGAGCTTTTTGGGAGGGGCTGGGCTCACACATGGTCCAGGGCTGTTTTTATCTACAGATCCAGAAGTTCTCAGTCCATTGCAGGACAGTGCTTCCATTTTTTCAGGAAGAGAGGAGAGCCACATACCCAGCTGGAGGCTTGTTTCTTCCCAGGTTCAGCCCCTCCTGCCTCACCAGAAGCAATTTCCCAGGAGCCACAGATGGGCGTGGACTGATGCCTGAGCCCTCCATGCTCTGCTTGTCCCCGGGGTTACATGGGTTTGCAATCTGCTTCCTGGGAAAAGGAGGGAGGCAACGGTCCTCTGACAGCTGGAGGCTTGGGAAGGACTTGTGCTTACAGGCAGTCATCCGTGTGGCCTTGGCAGGGGCAGCTCAGAGGTTTGTGGGATGTGGGAGTGCCATCTCTGCTACTTTTCTGACCTGGCCTCACATCCATGGATTGATTGTGGGGCTCAGGAGCCTCCCACATTGCTGAGAAGGAGGATTCCCTCTACAGAGATGCCAGAAGAGGATACACAACACAAAGTCAGAGAAGAGAGACAAGAGTATGACCCAAATCACCACATCCTTCAACATGAGGACCAGGAAAATCACAGTCCAGAGAGTTTCAGCCCAACATGTGCTGGAATAAAACAAGCTCCCTCCTAACCCCATTCGGCATAGATTTTCCCTTGCTGGTTTAGACTGGGACACAGAACAACATTAGAGTTGTGCCCTGAGGTGGTGCTGCACGCTGCAAGCCAGGCAGATCCCAGTTTCTCCTGGTTCTGGTGTAACAGGAGGGACACCAAAAGGCAGCTTTCCCTTCTCCAGTCTTGGCACTTAGCAAGGGGCTTCTGCTCCTGCACAGGTCATCCCACATTGCCTGCTGGCATATTCCTGTTTGCTCAGACTTAGGTGTGGAAATTCAAGCTCCTTGGCCACTGCAGGGGGTGAAGGAGTTTGCTCTGCATAAGCCCCAGGCTAAGAGCCTTTGTGCAGACACCTTGTTCCTGGGATTTGTCTCAATGGGGCCTAAGTCTGGCTGTGTCCTTCTGCAAGGTGAGGTCCTGATCCCATGGGAGCCCTCCAGTTCACCCTCTTTATCCTTCCTGAGACCCTTAGTTCTGCCCTTGGCCTTGAGTCCAGTCATCTTTGTCAAGGATGAGAAATTTGGCTCCATGCAAAACTGAAGGAAGCTCAAGAATGTGTTGTACCCTCATGGAGTATATCCCTATACATACCCCACAGCTACAGATTTGCTCATGATTCCCAGCTCCCTGTTTGTCCTGGATGTCTGGGGAGCATCTACCAACCATGAGAGCCACAGAGCCCTAAAAATGAGCCCTGGGAAAGCAGAACAGCCCTGCCTCCTCCAGCAGGACAGCGGTGGCAGACGTGGCTCCCTCTGCAAATACACAGCTCCGAGGGTAAAAATAACAGGTTTGGGAATGGAAAAAGGCAAAGCAAGCAGGCTTTCTTGAGAAAAGGGAAGGTGGGGCGATGAGCAACAACACAATTCTGAGCGGGGGGTTGATCCCACAGAGCAGTTAGAGGCCATTGAAGCTTAAGAAGTGCCATAGACATGGGTCTGCCTCTAGAGGACAAGAGCTGGCAGATGTGCCCCTGCTCTGTCACATTGCCTGGGCAGTGCTGGAGGGGATGACCATAAAAAACACATTGCCAGGCATGCTCTGAGCCCTGTGCAAGGCTTTTCCCTCACAGCACCAGCCCACCCAGCTCCTACACGTGTCCTTCAGTGCTGCCCCATCCCATGAAATGATGAACCGGGCAGAATAGAGGTGCCAAGCCCGCCTGTGGTGGGTGCTGAAGTGCCTCGTGTCAAGAGTCATTCAAGCCACCCACAGCTGCTGCCCGCTTAGACCTCAGCTTCCTCTGCTGCCAGCGAGCAGCAGTCACGGCTGTGTGGGCATCCAGAGCGTGTGGCTGAATGCAGAAGCAGTGAGTGGCTAAAAAGAAGGTAATTCCGAGAATATGCTTGTGTGTGGTAAGCAAGGACAATGTGTACTCCAGACTGCTGAGAGAGTGACCTTTTAGAAGTGATGGAAAACCAGGCAGATAGCTGGGAACTTGGAAATGGAAAGAAAAGAAATCTTGGAAATTTTTACCTGGCAATTCTGACTTCAGTCCTGAGCACAGCAAGGGGGAAGGCAGGGAGTGACATCAATCTCTGAATAGCAAAAGGATGATGGGATAACAAAAGTTGAGGAATAAGGCTATCAAGAATGCAGAAATGGAGAGATCTCTTATCATTTCGTAAAATGAATGGATGTGGGAACACTGTAAGGCAGCGAAGAGTTTGTTATAGTGTCTGACAAAGCCTTCTTTTTTTTATTTTTTTAATTAATTTCTCTTGGCTTGGATCTGAACATCATCACACAGGCTGAACTTTGCAATCTAAAGATCCTCTTGGATGGCCACGTGGAATCTTGATTCCCCCATGATAAAGTTTGCATGTTTCTGTTAATGACCCCACCCCTCCGCTGAGGCTGGCGCTCTGCAGACATGAAACCACTGCATTCATCTGCTTCCTCCAACCTCAGTGCAGATAAGACTCGACAAAACACCGCATCCTGCAGGATGGAGGCGGGAAGCGAGAAAGCCAGCGAGTGACTCATCCCAGCCTTACGGGCAGGAGTTGCCTGGGATCTGCACCGTGCAGGAGGCAAAGAGCTGTGCTAGGGGCTTGCAGGAAGCTGGTGCTGGTCCTGCAGGAATCCTGGACCCTTCACAAGGATCACCCTGTGCTAGCATCATCATCATCATCAACGACAAAACCTTAATCATAGAATCATAGAATGGCCTGGGTTGGAATGGACCTTAAAGACCGTCTAGTTTCAACCCTGCTGCTTTGGACAGGGACACCTTCCACTAGACCAGGTTGCTCACAGCTCCATCCAACCTGGCCTTGAACACTTCCAGGGGCTGGGCAGCCACAGCTTCTCTGGGCAACCTGTGCTGGAGCCTCCCCACCCTCGCAGGGAAGATTTTATTCTTAATATCCAATTTAAACCCACTCCCTGACAATACCTCTTGTCCTATTACCAGGCCCTTGTAAATAGTCTCTCTCCATCTTTCTTGTTGGCTCCTTCAGGTACTGGAAGAACACAATTAGGTGACCCCAAAGCCTTCTCTTTTCCAGGCTGAACAATCCCAACCCTCTCAGCCTTTCCTCACAGGAGAAGGCCTTCATCCCTCTAATCAGCTTAGTGTCCCTCCTCTGGACTTGTTCCAACAAGTCCATGCCAGTCATCACCATGCCCTCTCTTCTCCTGCAGGACCAGAAGCTATGTCTGCTGGTTTCCCATCAAGGAAGAAGTGTCTTCTGAGAGGCTGCAGCAGTGGTTTGTGGCCAAAATCCTACAGGGTGTAAATATAGGCCACGCTGCAAGAGAAAGTG
This sequence comes from Sitta carolinensis, assembly GCA_032173965.1. NCBI lineage: Eukaryota > Metazoa > Chordata > Aves > Passeriformes > Sittidae > Sitta > Sitta carolinensis. The sequence goes on from JAVUNC010000005.1 coordinate 2,256,132, forward strand.
GCTTTCCAACTGTGTGGCAAGAATGGCCCTCATTAAGGAACCAAAACACGATCCTTCAAGGCTGTCTCTTGCAACATGCCCAAGTCCTGATTATGGTCATTTTCCTCCCTGCTTCCACTGCATGCCTGGGAAAGGGCCGCAGTAATTAAAGTCTGAATCTCATTAAAACCCAGAAAGTGCTTGGCTTTCTGAGAATCCAATTATCACAAACGCTACGTAACGCCAGTCAGGGCACGGCTTGTTTTTGGTGTTTGGAATTATTTTTGTTAAACAGACAAATATGGTGTGAAATCAAATTTTCCAGAGGACATTGCAAATCCAAAGAGAGCACAGTTATAAAAACAATTGAAGAAATGCTTTGGAGAGGGAGAGGAGAGGCTGCAAAGAGGAGGAAGTGGGGGGAACATAGTGATGCTGCTGAAGAAGGACAGAGCAGAGGTGCCAGGCAACAAGGATGATGCATATCCTGTCCAAGGCCCTCCAGGGACAATCTGTCTGGGACGCAGCATGTCCCAGCTCCTGGCTGGTGACTTTAGGCACAGAACAGTGGCCTGCTGTGGCTCAACTATGTCCCAACTCACCACATGGCTGCTTGAGTTTCACAGGGAAAGTCCCTGAGTCAATGGGTCCAGCATGTATCCATGGGATGGGCAGGAGATGGGAAATTGCATGAGCTGGGCAGCAGGAGATGAAGCTGCTCTTTCTCTTCCTCCTCTGTGTAGCAAGCCCTAAAAAAAATGCATTGTGGGAAGCAGAACCCTGCCACTTTCCAGGGAAATGGATCTTTCTCAGAAGAGCTTGGAATGGGAAAGGGAAGAGACAGGGTGTCCATCCTTCACTAGGATGGAAGGCTTTCTGAGGAAACCGTCCTTGTCAGCACACCTACAACCACTGCCTGCAGCCGTGCACCAACTCTGTGGGCCTTTCCCCAGACTCTGGTGGGCTGCAGCATCTCCAGATCCCATCCAAAACCTCCTTCTCTTCTGCTCCCAGCTGAACCCTGGGTTTTGCTGACAGTGTGTGGCAGCATCTAAGTTGTTGTGGAGTATCACCTCTAGCTGGAGCTAGCAGTGGAATTTGGGATGTCTGGCTTTGCTGCTGAGTCCCCAGAGGAAAGGAGCAAAGCACTTCACTGCTGTGTGCCTCAGTTTTCTCATCTGTAAACATGTATTAAAACAATTTACTAATTTGTTGGGTGCTGACAACCTCCAGCAGCGACAGCGAGGGGCTGTGCCAACCTGAGGGAAAGGTGCTGGCTCAGTGCAGAACAGTGCCATGGCTGTCATGGTACACTGTGTCTACCATACATTGCACTTATGTAACATTTCCCAGCACTCAGTCGGCACTTCACATCTTTAACTAATTAGACACATTTGAACCATTTACCAGCGTGAACAGAAAACTATCCAGTAATAACTGATCTGGAAGCATTGGACTGATTTACAGATTTCTTCAAGAGTGGGAACTTGCAGAAGGTGCGAAATAGGGTTTTGAAAAAGAAAGGCCAAACAAACATGCATTAAAAGAGGAAAAAAATTGTATTAAAAGTGTGTCTGCATGGAAGGAATTGAAGGGTGAAACGGCCGACTGCAATTCCTCGTGAAAACACCCAGCCAGAGCTCAAGCTGCCGCATCTCTAAAGTGCATTTAAAATTCACCTCCTCCTTCTTTTTGCAATTAAACACATATTCTTATGCACCTCGACATTTAAAATAAATAATGACAATTTTTAGCGCTGGCAATTAAAAGCGATGCTGTTTACATTTTAATGAGCTCCTCGAATGTGACTAGCTCAGCTTCTTTCAATCAGAAATGGATGGATTTAGAAACCAGACATCTTTAAATTCGCTTCGGATTTCTGTAAACAGTAGCCCAGCTCTGCTTTCAGGTTCTCAGGGTGGAGAGAACAGAGAGACAATCTGCTGGATAGAGAACTCTGCACAGCTTTTCTTCCCGGTGGCGATTCTCTGTGGGAGTGCAGAAAAGGAAGTTTATTTTGGAAGTGAGAAAAATAAAGCAAGGTTTTGTTCCAGGAGAACACAAAAATAAGTAGCATCTGTGCAGCTGGAAGTGCCATATGTGGCTCTGAAGCCCATATTTACAGCTGCAAAACGCCAGGTACATTTTCGCATCCTGGTAAGACTTCAGAAGGCATCAGAGTGCTACCAAGCTGGTTTCCAAGATGTATTTTCCACCCACCTTTGGCTTGCGCTTGAAAAACCATTAATCATGTTTCGGCTCGGCGCCACCCAAGGGTCATGATTTGGCATAGTGAGAGTGGATGAAAACTTCACTGCTGATTTCAGTACAAATAACTGTGTTGTTCCAGCCTGGGTAATACAGGTGGGGTACACTGGGCCCTGGGGGATCTACAGATCCACACTACTCCATCTGAACCTCCTCCAACAATTCCAGGGCAGCAGGCAGCCAGTTGGAGCAGGCACATCTGCATCTCAGATGTAAACCTCTTGCAGAAGAGGTAGATGTCAAAACACCACTAGGAAAGCTTTTGCTGCTAAATAATTCCCTCATAAACAGCAACTGTGAATAAGTTGACAAAGTGGGCAAAGGAGAAGCGGGTTCAGAAATCCAGCAATAATAGGAGTGGGATTGGATTTAGTGCTGCTAAGCAATATTCTCCTTCCTGCACCTTCACGCTGGTCAGTGACTGAGGTGTCAGCATTTCTGACTCACAGAGACTTGGGCTTGCAGAGGGCAGCAAGAAAGTCTTCGGAGGCAGGACGAGGATTTAACACTTTTGTGGGGAAAGTTGTCATTGAATCATAGAATGGCTTGAGTAGGAAGGGAAATTAAAGATAATCTTGTTCCATACCCTGCCATGGGCAGGGACACCTTCCACTATCCCATGTTGCTCCAAGCCCTGTCCCACCTGGCCTTGAACACTTCCAGAGATGGGGCATCCACACCTTTTCTGGGCAATTTGTGCCAGGGCCTCACCACCTGTATAGTAAAGAATTTCTTCCAAATTTGTCATCTAAATTTACCCTCCTTCATCTTAAATTCTGCCCAAAAATCCCTGTTTCCTGGTGATTTCAGCCCTGGCTGGTTTGTAAGGGAGAAGGTCAACAAGCGCTACAGCTCCTGAGAGCTCTAGCTCTTAAAAATGCATTTTCTTTGTCTCTCTCCTTCAGTTTCCTCCTACAAACAGCACTCCGTGACATGGCGTTAATGCAGGGAAAATGCCTTGTAAAGACCAGCCAGTGTAATGGAGTTGGGAGAGAAAAGACAAATCGGTGTGATTTGAAAGCTAATAGAGCATCCCTGCCATGGCTAAGTGTGTAAGGAGAAGGAATGAGGCATGTGGGGTTGTCTGGGGTATTCCCATGGGGAAATGACTCCTTCGTTCAGGGGAAAGAGGCTTTATAGATCCTTCCTTGGGCGATTCCTCACAGGGGTGGCTTCTGGTGAGTGAACCTCCAGGCTGGCCCCTGCCAGCCCCGGGATCCCATACCTGTGACCTTCCCTCACTGCTCGGTGGCCTCCAGCCACACAGTGAGCAGATGAAACAGTGAGACCTTCAAGGGCTTCGCATTGACTCCTGGACGCCAGGCTGGGATCTGCTGGGTGCCCCAACCAGAATCACACCCAGGCACTGAGTCACTTTCAGAGAAATCCATTAACAGCCAGGCTCTGGGGAAGGACAGCAACCTGCAGAGAGCCATTCCATAGGGAAATGCAGTTTGCAGGCTGACATCACTGCTCCTGTTTGCCCAGTGAGGCGATGACCACCAAGTCCGCGTGATTTAGCAATTATTCTCCATGGCAGGGCTGAAATCTGATACTGAAATCTCAGTTTAATCATCATAGTCATTGAAGTGGGATTTTTTTCCCATTTTTGGTGCTTTTTAGGTAGCAGGGGGTGGTATTTCAGGCAGATACGGGCATTCCCCAAAATGCTTCTCCATTTGAAACTCATCCTTTCCCCTTCCACAGAAGGCCTTGGTGGTGAGTGTAGAAACGCTGGTCCAAAACATGTCCCCTTCCAAGGCCAGCACAAGGGACGTTTCCTCCAAAGCCAGGAGCCTCTCTGCTATTTTGGGAGCAGCCCTCTCCAGTGTCTCTCCTCAGGGCCCCATGCTCCTGGCAGCCCAAGCTGAGGAAGCTGCCAGCAAGGACCGACTTCTGGGGTGATGGGGCAGAACCTGGAGGCAGCATGACAAGTGCAAGAGAAAGCAGAGCAGTCACAGCTGGTTACAACTGCCTGCCCTGAGCTTGAGTTGCTTTGAGTGTTCCTTGGATGCATTGAAAAGGAGCCTATGGCTCATTGGCTCCTGTTGTAAGGCTGAAGGACCACCCCAACCTCCCAAAAACTACTGGGTTGCTCTGTCTTGCTGCTCCAAGGCTGCACTTTGCATTTTCTTTTTTCCAGCCAATCCTCCACCAAGTCCCTGCTTCTTTCCAACTCAGCTGTTCACCCCAAAGTAAGGATCCAATTCAAGGGACCAAAACATGCAGTCATGTGATGAGCTACACTTTGGAAAACCTTCCTACCCTGCTTCTTCCAGAGTGGAAATGGATGTGGAACCTTGGGCATGCAGCTTGTGAAAGGAGTTCAGCTGGGCCAAAGTGAGAGTTACATAGAGAAAGAAAGAAAAGAAAACAAAACAGGGATTTGAGGGGGTTTAAGACTCTGCTTGAAGGGACAGTAAAAGCCAGAGGTGAGGGAGAAGGCTGGAAAATCCCAAGGAAGGCTCTACCTAGGGCTGAAGTCCAAGAGTTTGTCCAACATAAAAGTTGTCCAAGGCTGAGTCTCCAGAGGCTCCTCAGGGATGGGGAGCCCTGGACAGATGTGCACTCCTGGATCCAGCTGTGCCACTGGACTTGCTCCTCCTCCAGCCTCTCCTGCCCACCTCCCAGCTGCTGCAGCCCTTTCAACACAGAGCAACATTGCTCCTTGGAGAGGATTTGGGGTCAGAATGATTCTTCCACAGACACCACAGTGCAGACTGTCCTGTCCTGCTAGGGATGGGAACAATTAGCTGGGGCACAGTGACATTTCCAGCTGGCACAGCCCTCTGCAGGGTGGACATCTGCCCGTGGAAGGAAAATATAGGGAGGTAACCACATGGGAGCCTTTTGAGACAGCTAAGAATTGCTGGGAGGAGGACAGTGAGTCAGGTGGGAAAACAGGCTGGTCTTCATTGAAGGATTAAGAGGAGATTTACACCCAGAAGGAAGTAGGAAGGTAAGTGAGGAAGAATAAGACACTACTGACAAGCCAAAAGGGTCAATATTCTGAATGATCCTTAAAATCCTGTTCTCCAAATGCAGGGAGAAAGAGGAAAAAGGCATTCTTGAGAAACTTTATATTTAAGAAACCAATCTATGTGGGTTGCAGACATCCAGTATTCATTCTCAGTTGTGAACAACAGGTTTCTTTAATGAACATATTGATCCTTGGGTGGTTGCATTTTAAAATCTTTGGACAATGTGATCCTGAGAGGCAGAAGAAAGGAAATGAGGTGGTGATTTAAAACAAAGAAGGAGAGAATATAATTCTGGCAATCACCAGCCTATAAAAGTAGCAGAACAAATATTCTCTAAAAAATCATGGTGAAATATTAGAGCTTCGTTCTGTCCACACAATAGTGTCAATGGGGAGAAAATTTGCAGAAGCCAGATGCTGAATAAAATTGCCATGAGACGACAGTCAGACTCAAGGGATGATGGGCACAGAAAATTGGCAGTTTTCTTCTTTTCCAACTTTTTTTGGTGCGAAGAGAAATGCTGTTTGAGAACGGCATGGCCAGAGGATGAAAGCAGCGCAGCCTTTTATGAACATGTGTTTTTATTTTGACTAATGTATTTTGCTTCTTTGTCTTAGGAAATGCAAAAATTAAGGGAAAAAAAGCCTTGGTCTGAAATGTGGTTTGTACAAACTAAAAACACATTGGGATGCAGTCAGTAATCCTGAACAGGAGTGGGCTACACAGAGCAAGGCACAGTTACCAGGGTAGAACAAGAGTCATGGCTGAAGATCAAGTTTCATTAACACCTTTGCTAATGATCTGGAAGGGCAATGCATAAAATGAGATACACAGAGGATGGTAAATTTGAAGCAGTTTGGTAAATCGTAAGGAGTTATCTCTGGTTTTCTTGAGAACACCTGGAAATTTCCATCCATTATCAAGTGGTGTTGAACACACTGAAACATCTCCTGTGGCTGAGTGACATCTCCATTACTCACCACTTAGCCCACTCAGTGTCTCTTTTTAACCCTTCCAATTTACTTATGGGCGCTTTTCCCAGGTCTTGCTGCAGCCCTGGGTTGATATTTAGAGACATTTCTGGAGCAAACAGAGCAGCCACCTTCTCAAGGTTCATTCCCCTTTCCCCACCTGAAATGAACACTGCTGGAAAGGATGATGATGATGAGCACTGTGCCTTCAAAGGTGTGTCCCGCCCCACTTCTCCTCCAGTGCTCTGACACAGCGTGGCTTAAACTGCACCCCCCAGCAGCCTCGCAGGTCTGTGCTGGCCTCATGTCCCTCTGGCCGCCTCCTCTTTGCACTATTTGGGTGATTCACGGCTGTTGCTCAAGACCTTTCCATCCGTGAGGGCTTGAGCAACAGCAGTGAGTTTGCTGGAGAAGCCTGATCCAGGTCCCTGGAGCACTGAGCTGATCTCTCTGGGCCATCAGGAGACAGGGAGCAGCAGGGGACAGGGACCTGGGAGCATCTGTGTGCTCTCCAAGCAGGCTAGGAGGACACGGGATGTTTCTGGGCAGGATTTCATGGCTTTTTGTCTTTCCTCACAGAGCAAATTCAGTGGTCGAAGGGAATCAGAGAAAGTGTTACCCTCAGTAAAGGAACCAGGAGTCACTATGGGGAGGGGACTCCTTCATCTCTCCTCCACTCTTTCCTCTGAAGGGAGGGAGGGAGGGAAGGGGTGAGGATTGCAGAAGTGGTTTTCACCTATGTTTTCCATGGTCCCAAAACCTCATTCTCTCTCCTGGCTGTGTCTGCCTGTGGCAGATGATGCCCTGGTCAGAGCATGCATGACCAGTTGTCCTTGGGGCTGCAGCACGGTGGTCTCAGACACCAGCACCACACCAGGAGCAGAAGGCCTGGAGAAGGAAGGGACATAAAACATTGACACCCTCGGGTCTGCAGGTGTGGTGGGATCTGGTCCTCAGGAGGTGCATTCTGCAATTCCAGAGGAAAAAAAAAAAAACAACTTTAAACAAGAGGTAGGGATTGCAAACTCTATCATCACCCACTAGAATTCTTGAGTGCCCAAGAGGTGGAGGAGGAAGAAACCTGAAGAGAGCAGAAATAATGGATACAGTGACTGATGAGGGGACCAGGAGCAAAATTACCAGGGATGGGGTCAGGTTGGGTCAGCTGTGGAGGCCGTACCCTGCACAGGGCAGGAACAGGCGGTGTGGGGTAAGACCTTCTGGAGAGACAATATTTACCCAGTTTGGTTTGAGATTGTTTGAAGCTGCTGGATAATTTGCTCCCAAACAACCAAACAAACAGAGGAAAAAGAAATGCATGTGAATGGATCCAAATGTCTCCTTATGGTGTGGGGTTTTTTTCCTTCTTCTTTTTTTCTTAATGAAATATGTGGATTTTACGTTTGCAGCACGTCAGGGCTTATTTTAGGAATTATTTTCTTTTAAAAAGAAATAGCTGGGGGGATTGCAAAAACCCTGCAGAAGATAATACATGGTCTTCAGCCCCAAAGGCTGAACCTTTGGCTTTCCTGCCAGAGAAGAAGCAATCCCTGGGGTGGGAGGGCAGGCTGCCAGCAAGGCCCTCCAACCAAGCCGTGATCCTCGAGCAGGGCAGGGGACCAAAGAAAACTGCTGCCTCCATCTCAGGAAGCAGAGCAGCCTTCCCAGGGAAAGCAGCTCTGGAGCTGGTGGGACCTGCTGTCTGGTACCTCCTTGTCCCTCCCAGCCTCCAAGGGACCTTCTGGCTCAGCAGGGACAACACAAACCACAGCTGACCCGGTCCCCTCCCTTCATGCTGCTCTCCCAGGCCGTGCTGGAACAGGCCGCCGGCACCTCGTTCTCTGACTCAGCTGTTATATCTGGGGAATTTATGGCTTTTCCTTCCTGCCAGCCTTAGTAAATAACCCTGTCATCTGACTGGCTTTTGGGAACTGACCAGGAGCAGGAGCCTTGCTGGCGGGCTGAGAGAAGGACCTGCACCCAAGCAGGAAGCAGCACTGCCAGAGCTGGGGGGTCCCCAGCAGGACCCTCAGTCATGGCATCACTGTCCCCTCCACTGTGGAACGCTCACCTGCAGCATCACCATCCCCAGTGAGAGCCTTACCCACGGCACCACCATTCCCAGTGGGACCCATGGCATCAGCATCCCCAGTAGAATGCAGAGCCAGGACCAGGGGTTCTAACCCAAAGTGTTCCCCACCCAGGAACGGGCACCCTGGGCACAGCTGTGCCCCCACACCTGTGACACTTGGCTGGGATTTGGATTTTATTTTCTTTTTTCTTGGAACATCATCTATGAAACTAGAAGGAGGACAGGAGGTAGTGGGGGCATTGAGGCCATAGAATAAACAGATCTCCATCAGCCACATGCTTCAGCACTGCTGGTACCTCCTCTGCTTCCTTATTCTCCCAGTGGGAGCTGCCCAGGTAGAGAGATGCTTTCACCCAGAGCATCCCAAAGAGCCAGGGGCTCCAGTGGGCTGAGCAGAGCAGGGAGACCTGGGTTCTGTCAGGTGGACACCTCATTGCCCCAGGACAGACCAAAGTCACCTCCACGGATTCCCTGTAGCAAATTTGGGCATCCTGGCTTGCCCCCTGGAGGCGGCCCCAGGCACTTGGATGGAGGCAAATGATTCTGGCAGCAACCAGTATGAGGATGAGCTGATGGAGAACTTTGAACACTTTGGAATGGCTGTAGGGAGAAAGATGCACTTTTGGGATGTTGAACCAGCTCTTTTGGATAGATGGGACCACACTGGACTGGGGATGGGATGAGCCAGAACTTAAATCCAGTGTCCAAGCCAAGGCATATCCCAGGACGGATGCCCATCCATCCCAGAGCACTTTCTCCCATTAGGCATCTTAAAGTAAATGGGAATTTAGAGCAGGAAGATCAGAGAGGTATTTTAACACCCTGTGGTGGGAGAGGTCAGGCTGAGCCTCGGGGTCTGCTGTGGAAACTGCCATCCCTGTGCCAGGAATTATGTGCTACATCCTCCTGGCATGGGCACAGGGAAGTGTCTCTTCCTTCCTGGCTTTCCTCTTCCCTGTCATCGCCTCGGCGGGCTTTGAGGGCTGCTCCAACAAAGGGTCTCTGCTCCCTGTGTCATTGCTGGAGCCTGGAGGCCAATGAAATGCCATCAGGCAATGAGTGCCATCTCTCCACTCCCCTTTCCAGGAGTTTGCCCTTTGGAGGGTCTTCTAAGCAGCCCCTCCTCACAAGACTTTTCCCTCTTGTCTCCTGTACCAGCAGGCATCATCCTCACATTACCTGCCACTAAGGCTGCCATTCCCTATTTAAAAGCCTCACAAATCCCTCTCCTCCCTGCCATGGGGCTGCACAACGATCTCAGTTGGGGAATTGATCCAGCACAGAATAATCTTGCAAATAAAAACCCTCCCCAGGCTTGGGCAGCACAGCTGCCGGAGAAATGTTCCAGGGTACACCAAGAGTGAGGCTGGCACATCCCTGCATCCACAGAATCACAGAATGGTTTGAGTTTGAAAGCACCTTAAAGATCATTTCTGCCATGGGCAGGGATACCTTCCAGGACAAGCAGCCCTGTGTTACTCCTAGAAGGCTTCGGCACACAGGGAATTGGAGGAATAACATGGAACAACAGCTGACCTCCAGACCCTGGAGTACCTGTGTGTACTCTTGGGAACCGGGCTGCACAAGGTGTAAAATATCCTCTGTCTCATGGCTGAGCATTATTTTACCCTCTCGTGGATGTTGAGCAGCTGATAGTATGTAATTAGTTTCCTGTCCAGAGCGCACTTATGGTGTCTGTGTGTTCTCTGCAATGGGTGGAGGGTTCATAAATCAAAAGCTCTCAAGAACTCTTCTGTCCCAAAGTGCTTTCGTGGGCAAGCAATCCCCAAGAGGCCCCAGAGCAGTGATTAATAGCACCCATCTCTCTGTTTGGGCTGGTTTAGGGCAGCCTGAGTTACTGTTCTCGCTGAGAAATCTGTAGGTTGGCACAACTTCTCACCCCCAGAAAGCTCAAGGCAGCAAATCCCTGTGAAATACCAGAGTCAAAAATAAGTGAATAAGTAAAAAGTGCTGCTGGGAGCCTGGTGGAGACCCCGCAAGACAAAAATTGTAAAGACAATCTGCAAATTGCCACTCTGGACAAAGCTGCGGAGGCAGCCTCTAATCACTATCCTGATGTAGGGCTGCCTTAGTCATCCTTTATTGATTCCCTTTGCTGTGAATCATCAGCTCCTCGAGGGGAAGGGCTCTCCAGCTCCCCGGCTCGGAGAGATACAAATTACCAGGGAGCAGCACGTAAACAAGAGCGGGAGGGCGGAGATGCCGACGGAGATGCCCTCGGTCATGTGCCTGGCAATTTGGGAAGGCGATTAGAGCGGCTGGAAAAAAAAAAATAATAAAAAAAAAATTGAATTTTCAGTGGGAAAATGAGCCGGGTGAAAGGCAGCAGGCACGCAGAGGAGGCTGCTGGTCTTCTCCACGAGAGAAAGTCACCTCCTGTTCACTTGCCAGGGAGCAGCGGGGTAGGGCTTTCCCCCTTTGATCAAGCACCCTCAGTGCCTTTTTATTTGATCAGGTGAGAGGCTCCTCGAGTCTGAGCTCGTCGGGAGCAGTGATTTGAGGTCACCTACATCTCTCCAACCTGCTCTAAGCCCCTTTAAGTCGTCCACGCCCTATCACACCTGACCCATCCCCTCCACTGCCCTTCCCGGGAGATTGCTCAGACGCAGGAGCCGAAATTTCCTCTGCTTGCCCCGTGGCCACCCTTGCTCTCACTGTGAGAGCACTGTGGAGCAAGGGGGGCCACTGAGGAAGGATTTGGACTTTCTGTGGGGGAGCACAAGGAGAGCAGCCCTTGAGGCAGCTCCGGCCGGCTCTGCTGGCTCTGAGCACAGCTGGCCTCGGGAGCGGCTCCGAGCATCCCTGGCGCTCTGCGAACACGAACCGCAGCGACGACATCGCGGGGGGAGGAACGGGAGGTGCCAGCCAAAAAACCCGGGTGGCTTCCTAAACGCTGTGTCCTTGCGATTAAGCCCCGGGGCACGGGAGGGGCTGGAGGCCATCCCCGCTCCACCCTGGCTCTATTCTCCTGCCTTGCCGGGAGACAGATGCCGCTGCAAGAGCCAGGCAGGCGGTTCCCCGCAACCCGGAGCAGAGCGAAGGCGAGCAGGCGCTTCCGCTGCCAGGGAACGAGTTTGAAAGGGATCCAGCGGATAAAGAGATATTCAAAGTTCAGCTAATGAGTGAGATGAGTCACTGGCTCAACAAGACAAAGGTTAGGCTGGAAAATAAAAGCCGTCGCTGCAAGGAGCGGAGTTGGTGGGGATGCAAAAGGCAGAGGATGGGGCGTAGCTAAAAGCAGTGAGTGCTGCCAGGGGCAGAGGGGCAAAGCGGGGGCCGTGGCTTGGTTGTGACCTCGCGTTTGCTCCAGATTTGGCCCACGATGAGCGCAGGGAAGCTGGGACGGTGGCCGTGGATATTCAGGCACGTCTGCAGCCCCTCCCTGGGGTGAAGCACAGTTGTCTGGGGGCCCAAGGAGATGCTGTTTGCAATTGAAGCACAACAGCCCTTCCTTCACCAGCCAGCACTGATGAGAAGGGACAGGGGATGGTCAGGCCTCAAAAAACACTAATTAATCACTGGGAAGCATCAGCCTACTTCCAATGCTCTCATTGTTACCACTGTGCCCAAAGAAGAGAAATGCTGTGGTAAACGTGGGTCCTGCTCCAAACCATCCCAAAAATGAGGACAGGAAAACCATCACCTTCCTGCTCCTTGAGGATGCTGGCTTGGGGGTACCCAAAATCCCTGTCAGAGCATCCCTGTGTCATTGCTGAGCAAAACAGAGGAAAAGTTCTTCTCTCCCCATGGCCTTTTACAGTCCAGAAACCAAAAAACTGCAGCTTATAGACAGCACAGAAAGGATATGTCTGGCATGGGGCAGGTGCAATGCTGAGGGACTTTTCTAGAGATCTCAGGACTTCATTTTTGGATGGGCTTTGATTTCCTTCACTGCTGGGTTCAGCCCAGGCCAGCTGAGTTGCCACCTGAAATGCTACACTGAAAAAAAATTCCCCTCCTCCTGAGAAAGTGAGAAAAGGAGAGATGGGGAAGGATGTCATGCAAACATTAAATTGACTGCATTTGGAGATTTTTGTGGTCCTTAACATGCTTTGGAAGCCTTAATTAATCACATACTAGTTTTGCACACTTGCACTGGCTCTGCTCTGCCAGGCCACTGTCCCTCTGCCCACCAAGCCCTAGGGACAGGCTAGAAGCAGTGGGATGCACCTAAAAATTCCAGGCATGAGGGCTGATGGTTTTAAACTGGAGGAGGGTTGATTCAGATAAGTCTCAAGGAAGAATGTTTTTCCAATGAGGGTGGTGAAATATTGGCACAGGTTGCCCAGAGAGGTCATGGATGTCTCATCCTTGGAAATATTCAAGGTCATGTTGAATGAGCAGGGACATCTTCAACTAGATCAGAGCTCAGAGCCCCATCCAGCCTGGTCTTGAGTATTTCCAGAGGTGGAGTCACCTCTCAGGGCAGCCTGTACCAGTGTTTTACCACCCTTTTTCATTTCAGAACTAAATGTGCAGCCTGGGAATGAATGTCTGAGCTGGGCTGCCACAAATGCATCACCTGCATTGGCAGTTTTAGAAAAACCAACTCAAAGAGGTCCATGGCCTCCTGCAGCCCCAGATGCTGTCACTGCCAGGAGCTGGACCTGCTGCTGTCACCAGAGCTGATGGAAGCACCTCGCAAGGTGTGAGGAATTGGGTGGGTTGAATAGAGACAAATGGATGGAGTCATCAGGGAGTTCAAAGAAAATGGTGACAAATCAAATTGTTTTTAAAAATTATTTCCACTCTAGTGGTTGAAGGCTGCCACGGATTTCTCTCAAAAGCCCTACTGATGGAGAGTGACTCAAAATAATGCCTTCTGGTAATCAGAGTGTTGGCATTCCTAAGGCTGAACAAAGAGGGCATGAAAAGATTTTGATTAAAATAAAACAATCCCATGACTGATGGATGTTTACAAAATAAAAATGTGGTTCAAAGGCATCCGTGTGGACAGAATAAGGCTCCTCACACCAAGAATCCTCTGAGCACCTCAACATCACCAGTGGCACACAGGGGAATCCAGCCTACAGCATGGAGCAGCCATATCCCACAGGCTCAAATCCTGCCCCCACCTCTGCTCCTGTGCCCCTGTGCTGTGATCAAGGACCTCCAGCAGCTGTAGACTGCAATGATTTGGTTATTGTGGTGACAGTCCTACCCAGGGCTTAAATAACGTAGTAATTGAGTAATTGTCCAGAGAAGCTGTGGCTGCCCATCCTTGGAAGTGTCCAAGGCCAGGCTGGAAGGGGTTTGGAGCACCCTGGGATAGTGAAAGGTGTCCCTGCCCATGGCAGGGGGCTGGAACTAGAGGATCTTTAAGGTCCCTTCCAACCCAAACCATTCTGGGATTCAATGATTCCGTGAAGATGCACAGGGGCCTGGAGAAAAGTTTCCTTGCAACAAAAAGTTTTGCCTGTGCATATTTTCTTGTGCATCTTGGACTAATCGTTTTCCAGGGTGGTGCTGAAGAGCTTATTAATTTTACAAGAGTGAAAACCTACCAAAATGCCCCATTTTGTTTTCAACCATTGGTCTGAAATGGCTGTAATTGAAGTGGAAGTGAAGGATCTTCTGCACAAAAGCGATGCAGCCAAGCCCTCAGCAGCTCATGGTGCTGGAACAGCATCATCCCAGCTGCCCCCCAGGGACACCAAGAAGAAAAAACACCTTCTGAAAGCTTTGAATAAAATAGCACTTATAAGGACATGAGATACAAATGGGTTTGTGTCTGTACGGACGGAGTAAAAATGAGACAAGGAGGCAAATGAAAATAAACAGATCAGGTTTGAGAGAGATTTATGCCCAAGGGATGAGGTGAGGGCTGGACTTTGAGAAGACAGAACTGTGTTTTTGCCATGGGCTTCAGGGCAGTGAGTGTTCCAACAAACATTTACCCTTTGCCTGTGTTTATCACACTTCTTCCCCCTTCAAGCACAACCTGGAGGAGACTGGCCCTTCTGAGCATGGATGAAAACCCTACATTTGTGCCAGAGAGGCTTGGACAAGGAGGGGACCTGATGTGGGGAATCCATTCTGCATCATCTCAGGCATCTGGGAGCATTTAATTCACCCAGATGATGCTCCCAGGCCAAACAGACTCATCCCTTTAACATGACAATATCTTGTTGCTGCTGTGACTCCTGTTATTAGCTTGGAAGCAAGCTTTACGATGGATTGCCAAGAGGATAAATGGAAATACAGGGGTGAAATGAAGAGAGGAAGTGTTTAGGTTAAATGCTGAATTTTCTACTGGTGGAAATACAGTGAGTTGCCTCCAGCATGTACACTTGGACAAAGCTGAAGATCAGAAAATAAATAGAACAGCTCTACTCTGGCAGGGATGAGGGCTGGGTGACCTGACATATCTTCCCTCTCTCTATGGTCAGAGCAAAGATTTTGCTTTAATTGGCTTTAAACCATCTATCTAAGTCACTCCCAGTACTCCGGAACCTGAACAACAGCCAAGTTTTTAATATACTCATCCTCATGCAGCTCTGCAGGGATAGGAAAATACCCAGACCTGTTTTGTACACGGAAAACTGAGGCAAAGAGAGACCAAAAGCCTTAACCGCAGCTTGCAGGGTGGGATGGCTTCACCATTGGGTGGGATAGAGTGTCCTTTCCCAAGAAATGGCCAAAAGCATGGCACATCCCTTGGGATGCAGAGGATGACTGTGGCCAGCTTGAGAGAGATGCTGGACCACTGTGTAAGCACCATTTCTTGACTAAGCTGGGTCTGTGCTGGCCAGATTTCAGTGGAGAATTTTGAGGTGTTGTCTGCAGTGTGGGTTCACCCACAGATGCCACATGGGCTGCAGTGCGAATCCTCCCTCCAGCACGTGCACAATGCTGCCATCTCCCAATCTCCCAAATCCTGAAATGTGCTCCGCTCCACACAATGAGCCAACCACACTCCAGCACAGCAGACAAATAATCTGGCAGCTTATATGAAATACCTGGAGCTCCTGTGAGTCTCTTGGGAAGCATCTCACCCTCAGTGAGGTACAACAGGTCTACAGCTGCTGGATTTGATGCCAATTTACAGCTTGTGTGAGCCCATGCCCTCCTCAGCACGGCCATCAAGGTCATCGCTCTCCAGCACCTCCAGCAAACACCTGCCCAGAGATAAAGACATCCTTCCTCCTTCCCTCAACAAAGCAGCTCTTCACTGGGATGTTCTGTGTGACTTGACCTGCTGCCAGGCTTTGAGCTTTGGTCTTCATCCAGGAGAAGCAGAGACTGAATCCATCAGCTTTTGCCTGAAAGCGTCCAGGCGCAGGTTCCAGGTGTGGAGCTGACGAACCGATGGGACCAAGGTTGGCCAAAGGTCACTCTGTCACCAGCAGCGACTCCAGAGCGATGCATCAGCTCCTCTCCTCTCCAGCCAATGGCACATCAGAGGGGGATCCCAGTTTTCCAGGCTCCTGCTCCTCCCTGTCCCTCGTAGCCTCTTCCCTTGTGGTCTCATGGAGGCGATTCCTTGGTGACATCCCAAGGTGAGGGAGCCACACTGAGCAGCGGAGAACTTTACTCCCACCCTGTCTTTGCAGCTAGTCCAGGATGAGGTTCAGCATCTAGACATGAGTGACTGGCACCAAAACAGGATCGTTCTGGGCAATCTTTGCACGTCAGCAGTGGCTGGGTTTTGGCAGAGACCGTGGGGACCAAGCCTGGTGCAGGAGCCAGCGGTGGCACAGTTGGGTGGCACCCACTGCAACCCGAGGGTTGGACCTTGTCCTTTGCACAGTGAGGGAGGATTGTCCTTCCTCATCCCAGCAGCACCGTGCCAGACTCCAGGGAAAGGGACATCAGCCATCCTCCCTGACTTTGGGGGTAAACAGGAGCCTTCTGCTGCTCTCAGCACCCTCAGCTCCCTTCAGTCACCTGCTAAGGGAGGGACGCAGCTGTGCCTGGGGGTTGGTCTGTCATTTTAGATGCCAGCCTTAGAATGAAGCAAATCAGCCCCTGCTGCTGTGATTGGCATTTGTAAGGCTATGATCTTTGTTTCTTGGATGTTATAAAGGTGCTTCAGTGAGAAACTCCACAGCCCACCCACGAAACCTGACCTTTCACATATGTGGTTCTGTTTGTCCTATAAAGGTGTCCAGGTCTTCTGACATGTCAAAGCCTGGCATCCATTTAAGGGGTGCCACATGTCTGTTGAGTTAGCAGGAGAGTACAAAATTTACCCCTACAAAAGGGTTTCATTCCTTGGGGAAGTACATTCTCTCAGTTATTATGACAATGGTCAGCTCAAGATCTGTGGGTATGGAGCACAAATCAGGAAGTCCATGAGCCAGTCCTGCCCTGGCTTGCCAGAGAGCTCTGTGCAAGCCAAATCTCAAGGTCTCCTTCTCAGTATTTTGCACCAAATGCTTCTTATAGATCTTGAATATCCTTCAGGGCTTTGCATTTTGCCTCTGGCACAGTGGAACCCTGGGCAGGGGGGAGTCACCAAGGAGATTGGTTTGTTGGCAGTTGCTCTGCTGACATCTCTCAATTTAGCCAAGGCATCTTCTCTCAGTGATGTGGGTCCTGCATTTCCACATCACATGGGGAGGAAGGGGATTGTGGACCTTGCAGGACTCTTAGGGGCCGTATCCAATGTGCTGGGAAATACACAAAGATGACGGGTTTTATTACCAAGTTTTAGAGCTATGGTACCTTCTAAAATGGTTTTATTCAGGCAATCTACAACACATCAGCTGCCCTTTTTGTTCAGTTTTGTTTTCCTTAATTAATATACTTATGAAAGTCTTTCCCTCCAGACAGAGACCCTGCACTGGTGGGATTGCAAGAGGTGTGGAAAGGCACAAGGTGTTTGTTTCTGTGCTTATCATGGGCATTTCTAATTTCACTATTTCCTCATTGTCCTTCATCCCATCAGGCTGAGATTATAATTTATTCTTAGTTCCATAATTATTTTTTGTGTCCTGAACTCTTCAGAAACCCTAAGGAAACAAAGTGCCATGATTTTTTGGTAACTTTGATGGCTTGTTTGTTTAAAAGATTTTCTGGGGAAGAACAAGCGAGGTATGGCTGAGTCTAATCTGGAAATTGGATCTTTCAAAGTGTTCCCCTTCCTGCCTGGCGCTCAGCTGAGCTAAGCTGCTCTCTGGAGCAGTTAATTCCAACGAGTGATGGAGACATAAGATTTTTAACTTCTAGGTAGCACTCCAGGATGGGTTAGTAAATCACTCAGAGCTTCCCACTAGAAGATGTATTACTGTGCTTTTAACACTGTGAACTCTGGAACATTCAGGCAGAAGTTTGCTGTGCTGTTTTGTACTAATGCTCAACCTTCAGCCAAAACCAGGCAGCCATTTCTAAGAGCAGGGGTAGGGAAACGTAAGATGTTTCTCCCTTTTAAGAAAATACCCATGGATTTCAGCTGTGAGTGGGATTGATTGTTCTTTGGACTCCTGCAAATGCCATCATCTTCGAAAATGGCCGTTGGCCAGCGTTCAGATGAGACATCTTCAATGACAGCAACTGAAATCCCAGTGCACTCTAAGCCTTCCCTGCACCTGGAGAAAGAGCAGGAGCATCCCTGTTCCATCAGGGCTGCCAGGTCCATCGGCTCTGCGGGGCTCAGCCTTGAGCAGCCAAAGAACAACACTGATTAGCTGCTCATTAACCGAGCACAGCACATCCTGAGCACTAAATGAAGCAGCAGCTCAGTGCAAAAAATAGCTCAATTAAGGGCCATCAGGACTCTCCCACACAAGGGGGATCATTGCAGGTTGCAGGGTTATTTTTAAGCCAGGGTCTTCCCAACTTGCGTTTGCTCATCTTTGCTTGCTGAGGGTGTCCTACCACAGACATGCCTGGAGTCTTTTCTGCTGAGATTTTCATCTAATTTGTGACAAAAAGTACTAAAGTGAGCAGTGATTTCTTCTTTCCCATGCCCCAGAAGGACCTTGCATCCCCTAGCAGGGCGGACCCAAGAAGAGCCACACTCCTTTACCGACAGGAGAAACCCCTGTCCTTAGTCCCAGTGGGCACCAAGGCAGAGCAAATGTTCCAGAAGCACATCCCAAGCACCTGCCCCGTCCCACCAAATATTTGTCACGGGTCCATCCGTGGTGGCAGGGATAAGGTGACCCTGCCCTCGCTCTGCAGGACCCCGTGTCACCTCCCCTGCTCCAGTTTCAGGGTGGTCACACGGTGCTTACTCAGAGGGGATGAGGTAACAGCCCTGTCAGCAGCGACGACATCGCCTTCCCCGGAAAGCACCCTTCTTATCGCCCTCTCAGTCATGTTTTCCTGGCAGGCAGCCCAGCCAAGGGATCTGGTAATCTCCAAACAGTATCAGGCAGGGCGATCAGCTGAGCCTGGGATATCTCCATGCAGTGTTTGTGGTGATAGCATCCATCCTCTTGGAATCAAAGAGTCATTCAGGCTGGGAAATGTCCTTCAGATCGTCGAGTTGTGCAGTCATCTAGGTGGGAAAAGACCTCTCGGGTAATGAAACCCAACCATGAACCCAGCACTGCTGCCTTTACCACTAAACCACGTCCTCCAGTGCAATGGTCTTTTGAACACTTCCAGAGATGGTGATTCCACCACATCCCCACTCCAGTGCTGGACAGCTGTTTCAGTGAAGGCATTTTTTGTAATATCCAACCTACACCTCTCCTGGTGTAATTTGAGGCTGCTTCCTCTCATCTTGTCACTTGGCTCCCTGGGAGCAAAGACCCCCACCGTGTGTCCCCTCCTGTCAGGGAATTGTGCAGAGCCACAAGGTCCCCCCTGAGCCTCTTTTTCTCCAGGCTGAGCTCCTTTCCCAGCTCCCTTGGCTGTTCCTGGTGCTCCAGACCCTTCCCCAGCTCCATTCCCTTCTCTGGACAAGCTCCAGCCCCTCAGTGTCTTTCTTGTCATCGAGGCCATCAAGACAAGACAGAGGTTTCTGGCTCCCTCAGGCTCTCTCCCTCACCTCCTGTCATTCCCTTCCTGCTCTTCCCATGGCTCTCTCCATTCCCACCAGGCTCTGTCCCTTTCTGGTCTCACCACTGCAAATGGAATCATCCTGGTGATACAGAGAGGGTCTCCCTGGGGTTCTTCATCTGGAAAGGAATCCTAGGTACCAAGTGTGGGTTGTCCTAGTGCACAGCCGAGCGTGGATTTTAGAAATCCACATTTTTTTCCCCTCTGGATGGCATTCCTGTTTCTCCTGGTAGGTTTCAGCGTTGCTGACTCATGTAATTTTATTATAAATCCTGTGATATTTCATGCTGTCGGTGACGCAAGGATGGCCAGAGTCACATGGTTCTGTGACAAGGAGCTTTTATGAGGGGCAAAAATAGTCTGGTGTATTTGTGCTCCTCATGCTATGAGGGAAGCAGGAAAATATGCCCCCTAAAGGATTGGAAAGCAGGCATAGAAAGGAAAGCAAAACCAAAACACAGCCTAAATCTGGATGATCATTTAAAAAAATCCCATGATTTTTAACCTGCTGTGATTTTTCCTGGTGCTGGTTCACAATTCCTGCTCTCCCGAGAGCAGCTGCTGTGCTGGCTTCCAAGCTGTTCCCTGAAATGTGGAAATCCCCCTTACACAAACAATGGTACTATTAGTCTTGCTGATTTTCTGGAAGCACAAAAACATGTTTGTTTTCAGCCATGATCCTCTGAGGGATTTTCCTCCCTGATTTGGAATTTGGGATTTTTTTTTTTTTTAATTTCTCTGAAAGCGATTTTCCCAGTTTCCAAGATCCTTAATAAACTACAATCGCCAAGTTTAAGAGCATTATGTGACTGGCATCGGGCACAGGAACAGACCCTGAATTGTGATTGCTTTGGTGGAATCTGGCAGGAATAACTGAATGAAATGATCCCTTCTGCACAGAGTGTGAGAGTGTGCAATTGAAGTGCTCCTGTTTGGGATAACAGGTTGCCTGCAGCAGGAATTTTGTGTCCATGGAAGTCAGGCACCTGCCCCAAGTGCTGAACTGTGGAGGAAAGGCAGGAAGGACCTGCTGGCAGCATCAGAAGGTGCTGCTGGGGGGTGGCAGGTTCAAGGATTTTTCCCAGTAATGGCTGAGTCCCAGGTGTTGCTGGTGGCCAGCACATCCTGTGTGTTCTCTCCCATGGCAGCACTGCATGGCACTCAGCAGGAATTTGATGGAGGGATGGATGAAAGTGTGGGCAAAGGACTCGTATCACCTGCTGGATGGGTGACAGGGAGGAACACACCGTCCTCATGAGGAGCATGAGAGCCTCACTCCTCTACAATGATCCAACCTGGCAGGAGGAGAAGCTTCCATGGGAAGAGCTTCTCCATTGGCATCACTGGAAAATGGTCTTGTGGTTCCTGGAGCTTCCTGCTGCTCCTGCTCCAGCCGCTTACCTGCCCTTGTCTGGAGAAATATCGGCAACCCCAAATCCCACCCAGAGCTCGCAGGGATGGCCGGGTGCCACCAGTGGAGAACAAATGCTGACCCATCCCAGGGAGGCTTTTTGGAGCCAGATGAGCTGCAGCATTTGGAGCTGCCAGTGCCGCCCTTCCTTCCTTTGTGTTCCACTGGCTGTGGCCACCCTGCCCCTGTGCCCTGGGTGGCACCTCGACCCCTCTGATCCGTGCCACGAACGTGGGCATGCCCAGCCAGCTTTGGGAGAGCACTGGGAGCCTCAGCTGAGGGAGCTTTGGCAGATCTGAAGGGAGGTCTGACCCTCCTGGGGGCTGCAGAGGTGGGAAGTGCCACGAAGGCTCCACGCACATCCCTCCCGTGGGAGGAAGAAGCTCCTCTGCTGCGTACACGTAAGATCTTCCCAGCAGGGAAGGCAGCAGTTATTCAAGGAGGAAATCTTTGAAACTGTACTCTGCTGCAAGTAGCTCAGACATCCTCAGTGACCCCAGGATGAGTAAGAAAGGACCTTTTTTTTTTCTAGAATAGGTTGAAGGATATGTGGGATTTCCTAAAATCCTCCTATTTGTGTGGCCATGTAGCTTTGATTCCAAGCTGCCAGGCGCGTTAGCAGCTCAGCACATCCTATGAAGGACAGAAACTGCTGTTCACCACGGTGGATCTTTCCACCACAGGTACTGAGTGGAGACCCAGGAGATGTCAAAAATTTGCCAACATCCATTCTTAATCAGGCACCCACAGCAAGCTTTACAAAAACATCCAAATCTGCCCTAAAAATTGTTCCAAGGGAAGTCTTCTCCTGTCACATCTGCAGCTTGACAATGGGATTGCAGCCAGTGCAGGAGGATGAGGAGCCCTCATCCCTTTCCTGGCTGAGTGGGCTGGCGCTGAGATATCAGCAGTGCACTAGCTCCTGTTGGGCTCAGGAGAGCATCCACAGATGGAGGTGCAGCAGCAGCTACACCCTGGTGGGCTCAGGAGAGCATCCTGCAGACAGACACGCTGCTTTTCCCACGGCGGCTTCCCTGCAACGCTCCACCAGCGAGAGAGCTGCGAGGGAGGCAGGACTTAATTAGAGGAATCTGGAGAAAGGCAGATTTTGTCATGTAAATGATTCCTGTCATAGGACACGTTCTAAATTTGGATTCTGAAGCTGGGGCTGAGCAGAACAATCTCTGCCGTAGTGTGGCAGCTGTCAAAGGTAGGGAGAAGCGCTGAATGCCTACAGGAGCGATGGCTGGTGCCTTTTATTTCACTGCAGGGTGCTTTCAACCTCTGAGCACATGAAGTGATTTCATATTGCTGGACAGGAACGATCCTGTGAGACAGCTTCCATCATCCCCACTCCTTTTAACTAAGGTAGCCAAACCCCCAAGTCCGTGTGGGCAATAAAAGGAGTTGTTATCGTAGATATGATTTGATCCTGGATTTCCAAACCCCGGGCCTGTGCTGAGGCTGTCAGCCAATATCACAGCCTGTTTCTGTTTAATATTTTCTTTCTCCGTTGCTCAGCCCCGCACAGCATCACAATGGGAGGCTGCTCTTTCTGCTCAGCTCCACCTGCTAATGGTGCCTCTCACTGTGTTTTTCTTCTGATGCTGCACCACAAGGTACTTATTCCTTTCAAATAACAACTTTTAAATAAATTTAAACACTCCCTAAAGTAGGTATGGTAGCAAGAGATAAGGTTCCTGATAAGGATGCATTTTGAATGTTAATTCTCTTGTGCCTCATGGGGTTGAGGCTCACTTTGCTTGCAGGCAAAGGTCTTACAAGAGTTCATTTCTCTCTGGATTCCCAGGGGAGTTGCAGTCAGCCTGTAATCTTTCCTTTTCTTGCTGCTCCCCTTTGCTTGCTTTCATTAAACTTCCAAAAATGCTCACAGAATCACAGAATGGTTTGGGTTAGAAGGGACCTCGAAGATCATCCAGTTCCAGCCCCCTGCCATGGGCAGGGACACCTTCCACTATCCCAGGGTCCTCAGAGCTCCATCCAGCCTGGCCTTGGACACTTGCAGGGATGGGGCAGCCACAGCTTCTCTGGGCAATTTTCACTTCTCCATCTATTAAATTCAGATGAAGACACCCACCAGGTTCAACAGCTCTGAGAGGTGCTGGAGAGGCAGGTATGGAAACGTGGCTCCAAATGAACAGTGCTCAAACACGTCAGCCTTGCTTCCTTGGGAACCCAAGCTAACAGGGAACAGTAAAAATTCTCTTTGGAGAACGGCTGGAACAAATCCTGTTGAATGCATAATGTGGATAACGTTCCAGCATCGGGGAGAAGCGCTAAGAGAACCAGAGCAGAGCGGCAAGTGCATCATTCATAAGCACCAGCTTCTTTAACAAATGTGGCTCCTTATTCTGCTCATGAATGATACATGGAGGAATCACAATTCCTGACGGTGCTGGGCGCTCACAGCCGCGGGGCTCAGCCGTGACTCTGCACGGCCCCGGCCCCGGCGCCGCTCTGGAGCTGACTCCACTCGGATGGGATCGCTCTGGCTGGCCAGAAAGCATGGCTGCTCCTGACTGACTGATTGGTCCAACAGCTTCAGCCTCGATGTAAATCTCTCAGCTGTGAACATTCAGTTGTAAATTTGGCATACAGTTTCTATGAGCCGGTAAAACTTCATCTAGACCGGCAAAATTGTTATTGAGCTGAAAGACCCCACCCACTTAAACATAAATCTAGCAAATCTCCTGGAATATGGAAGGGAACAGAGGCAAAACACTATTGGCAGCATTTGCTGAAGGTTCTGAGAGACAAAATACTGTTAGCAGCGTTTGCTGAAGTTTCCTCATCAGATTTCAGTTTCGTGACCCACAAAGCACGTCCGTATCGTATTAAATCAAACAGAGCATCCTAATAAATCATTTTCAGGAGTAAAACCCCTGAGGGAGAGGTCCAAAAGTCAGAGTGCTTGCTATGCCATCACAGACAGCAGTGATCAGCCCTCCTCCTGCCCTCTCCATCTGCAGGGAGCGAGGAGCAGCAATTAGCCAGCCTAGGGATGTGTTCCCTCCTTGGGCTGAATGACTCCCTGAGCCCAAAAAGTTCAAGTGTGACACTCTTTGGTGGCAAACCAGGCTTGGGTTCAGGCAGCCAGTGCTGAATTGAGCTCTAAGGTCAAGCTGAGTTCACAAAGTGGAAAAACCCAGCGAGCAGCAGCCTGAAATCACACCCCGAGTGCCCCGAGCCCAGAGCAGTGGCCGAGCCGTGTGCCAGGCTCAGGACACCAGGACACACATCTCCCACTCAAAGACGTGGCCCTGATTTTGGAGACCTGATCTTGGCTCAGCTCCAGGATGGAGGAAATGACTCAAGTGACTCTTTGGCAGCAGCGGTGAAAAGGAAATAATAAAGAAATCATTGAAAATAAAAATATACCATCATTAGCAAAGGGTAGTGAAAATCCATCAGAGTTTTTGTGGGGTTTTTCCCCCGGGTGAACAACTAAACTCAGAGGGAAGAAGCACATGGTTCAGATTCTTCCCATACCTGGGTCTGTATGTCTGGACCAGGAGGGGCTGTGCAGGGAGTACAAGCCCAGAGCAAAGGACATCACCCAGTGATGGCTTCCACCTCCTGTGTTTGGCACAGGAGACAGCAGATGGACTCAGACTGAAGGACACATAAATGAGTACGAGAACTCAGTGACAAAGCCATCTGTCTAGCCAAAGTCACCCACTTTTGTAGTCTGTGAGGCTTGGATCCACCCACCTGTGTTGTGGAGCCAGACTCTGAGCTCAGTAATTCTGCTTATGGTGGAGTGTGGTGTGTCTTTCATGGGGAGATGGATTGTACCCTAAGGGTACCCTGCATTTACTGCAAACTCAGAGCAGGATTTAGTTGTTGTTTTGTCATCTGTAGTCAACACATCCCAGGCAAACACTCAACAATTCAGCTCTTGCCTCATTAGAGATAACTTGTTTTAGTGTCTTGGTATTTAGGGCTTAAGTGATGGACAAGCAAAGAGGAACTTCAGGATACTCTCATGACTTGACCCAAAATGGCAACAGGATTTATTCTCAGAAGGACCAGTCCCACCTCTTCTCACTCACTGACACCTGAACACATCTTCTCGAAGACTAGGAAAAATTTAGGAAAGCTTCCTTCACCAGAAGGGCCGTCAAGCACTGGAAAAGGCTGCTCAGGGCAGTGGTAGAGTCAAAATCCTTGAAGGAATTTAAATGACATGTAGATATGGCACCTGGAGAAATGGTTTAGTGTTGGCCTTGGCAGTGCTGGGTTAATGGTTGGGCTTGATGGCCTCAGAGGTCTTTTCCAACCTCAACGATTCTGTGATTCTGTACTCAAAGGGCCCTGTAGGAGCATAGTTAAATAAAGCCTTTGGTATTTTGGTGCAATGATCTGTTCCAGCTGGAAAAGAGGTGAAGTTCCCTGCTGTGCCACGAGTTCGCTTTTTGGTTTTGTGTGCTTGGACGTGAAGAACTGACTGCTCACCCAGCCATTCATCCCAGTTCAGTGCTTCCTTTGAGATCCTGCACACTGGGAACTGCCAGGAACACCTTGAGTGCCCTTGGGAGCACAGGGCTGAAGGGAGTAAACACCTTTTGGGGCATCACAAAGAAGCCAGACAAGAACTCCCATTGTCTTTGGATTAGGCTGGCTTTGTGAAGGTTTTTGTGTCTACATTGACCCCCAAGGCCCCTGTGGACCTAACCCAGAGCCCCTGGTGCTGGGCTGGCTCCCTCCACCAGTGCTGCTCACAAGGACCTGCCTAACAAAATGAAGCTGCAAAGTCTCCACCTCCACGAATTCCTAATTTCTGCTCAATAAATACTCCAGTGGGTAATCAAACCAACCACTTCTGCTGGTTTGTCCCACTGGATGGAGGGGGCTTCGCATGCCGAGGGATCTTGGGGCTTGGTAGGGTTTTGTTTTCACATTGTTATTTTGAAATCTCAGGGCCACGTTGCATTTTGCTGCTTGACATCAACAGGAGCCACCCCACCACCCATCTGGGACAGGACAGGGAGGGGGGAGCTGGGTCCAGCCCTGGCAGAGCCTCATCCCAGGAGAGATTTGCAGAAGCCAAGACGGAGCCTGTGCAGAGTCCCCGTGCTACAGTCAGGAAAGGCGGCAGCTCTGCCTCCAATGTGTTTCCTCTGCTGTCCTCCCACCCTCGCTCCTACGAGCTCCTCATCATCATTTTTACAGCACAGCTGACAATTGCCTCCCATATTTTCTGTCCCTGAGAACTCTCTGTTCAAAGCACCGCAAGAACTGCCAGGTATTTAGACCCAGGGCTCACACAGGTTCCCCTGAAGAGCTGTTTCTCCACTCTTTACCTGCTTTTTCCTTGTGCAGTCTGCAAAGTATTCTAGGGGCAAAGACATATTGACCCTTTGGGCTCCTGGGCTTTTTGTGGAAAGAGCATCAAAAGCTCCAGCCTTTCCAAGCTGTGCTGCAGAGCTTCTTGCGGAGTCATCTCTGTCCTCTGGCAGTGACCGTCTCGTTAAAATACAGGTTCCCATTATCTCTGACTTGGCCAGGAGTGTTACAGGTGCCTTGCTAGTCCTGCACGTGTTTCTCCTGCAAATGCATCACTTTCCTCTGGTCAGGCTGATTGTTCCAACCCTTCCCACAGCCACTCATTGATTCTTTCGAGCAAATTGCAAAGAAAAGAGAAACAAACCAAACCACAACCCCCAAATACAATACAAAACACAAAACAAACACCCCAAGCCTCATCAACCTGTGTAGTTTAAAGCCAGAGAATATATTAAAAATTTCCATCATGGAAATTTCCTAGCTCAGCATGGAGATTTCCCAGTATATTAGACTCTTCTGTTTTTCAGGGCTGCAAGCAAAGAATGGAAATTTCCAATTACTGCATCAAAGGCTGCTGCTCTCCTGACAGTCTGCTTAGCAGGGGTCATCTGCTCCTGTAGGACATTAAATAATTTAAGGGAGGGACAGGGAGGATTTGCTCAGCTGCTCCATTTCCTGCACGAGGTATGAGCATTTCCTCTGCTGCTTGGTGGAAGGGAAGGATCTTGGTAGCTGAGGAGAACCTCGGGAAATTTGGGAAATGCTTCTCCCTGGTGCTGGCAGACCTGGTGTGCAGAGGTGGGACCAGGGGGTGTGGTCACCTTTGGCTTGACTGGAGCTGTCCAGCCCTTAACCTGTCGCTCAGTTGACTTCCCACCACCGGGATGCTCAGGCAGAAAACTTCACAGTTGGATCATCACTTTTTTTTTTTTCTTTCAGAGCACTGGACTGGGAGGAGCGGGGAGGAGGGAATGTGCCAAATCAAGAAGGGATCATACAAACCCTCACTTTCCAGCTGTGCCCCACCAGCACAGACTGCAAAAAAAAAAAGAAAAAAAAAAGCTTCACTGGCCACCCCAGCCAGGGTGTGGATGGAGGGGGTCGGGAAGGCAGGAGAACCAGCCCCTGCTTTCTTCCCCACTGCACCACAGGACCAGCAAAGCTCCCCAGGCCCTGGCATGGTGTTTGGCAGAGGGGGGTGATGCACTGTGGGGTTTAATCAGTTTGTGCTAGGGGAAGGTGTCGGAGCTCCCAGCTGCAGGTCCTGTACAAAAGTGCCGAGTAATGCCATTACACGGGGATTTTCCTTAACAAGCCTCGGTGCTGCAACACGAGTAACGCTCGGGATGATGCCATTAACAGTAACCAGCTCATCTCCTTTGGCAAAAGCAGCGGGGAAGGAGGAAAGGGAGGGAGGGAGGAGAAATGAATACATATGAGACCCAGGAGAATTGAGATTTGAACTCGGTGTCTGATTTTTCACGGGCCGTGTCTTATCTGTCTTTGTAAATCTGGCTCCGGGGCATTTAAAGGAGCTCTTTTGTACTAATGCTTCTTCTGAACTCTGGTAGTTACAGCGTGTTTTTTGTAGGTCCCAGCTCATTACAGAGGTAATCATGTGAGCCACTTTATTTAAAAGGGAAACTAGATCTGAATGTTCTCCAAACCCAGAACACCTTTCACGAGCATGAGTCTGCGGTAGTAACTGTCTGTACCTCTGCAACCTCTGACTCCCGAGAAATTCAGGACCCTTTAAAAAGCAGAGCTGATGTTGTTTTCTTTACAGTGACAGAGAAATGGAGAGAAAAAGGGGCTGGTCTCGATTCTGATTTATTGATAAAACATGATTAGAAGCTTGGTTTTGTTGGCTCATATACCTTCTCCACCCTCTCAGTTTTAAAATTGAGTCAGGCTGATTGTAGTCAAGCTCAAGAGCAGGTATGTGTAGCATCTGAGAATCAACATGGGTCACAGAGTTGAAGATCAAAGTCAAACGAACTTTCCTACGAGTTCATCATCATAACACATTACAGAAAATGCAACTGTTGTTAAGAGGAACGTCAGCATGAGTCAGGTGTAAGACAAGTTTCCTGCAGCCAACAGAAAAAAACATCACCAAGCCTTCTGAAAATTAAAGGAGATAATTTTTGACACAAATGGTCTTGCACCAAATGTGAGCCAACTGGTCCAAGCCTCATTATGGCAGATAAAATTATATTTATCACTGGGCTGGAAGCTGGTGGCTGTTCATAGCCTCGTGAGCATCACCTGCAGCAGCATTTGGTATGAACTAAGAGAGAACAGACCCAAAGAGAGACACGGCAGCTGGTGGCACAGTAGGCTTCCCAAGCTGTGGAGAGAAATGGGATAAAACATTGAGATAGAGCCCCCTGAGTGGAAAAGGCAAGGTTGAGAGGAAGAGGGTTTTTTTCAGACATCCCAAAAACTCGAGTGTTCCACGTGGTGCTCATCTTGGCCAAATAGCAAGATGAAAGCAGCAAGAATAAATAAAAAGCAGAATATAATCAGCAAAACCCAGGGGAAGAAGGGGATATAGATGCTGGATAGAAAGTGTCATGCACCAGTTAATTAGGGGAACTGTAACTGTGAGAGGAACCACAGGAATGGTTGGGCTGAGGGGCACAGGGAAGATCGGGAGAAGTACTTAAGGTAAATGAGGGGCGAAGGGAGTGCTTGCAGTGGAGGTGTTAAATCACTGCCAAAAGGCAAGAGGGCTACCAAGCCTCAGTGCCTGATGCAGCCGCCTGCTTTGCCTTTCTCAGCAGCTGATGGAGAGAGACACCTCTCCTGGAGAGTGATTCAGTGCCTCCAGAGATGGGTGGGATGAGTTGCTTTCTAAAACTGCTTCCCTCCATTGACTAGAGAGGGGGAGGCCAGACTTGGCTCACACCGAACACCTGACGTTTTGGCAGCTAAAATTAGGTGAGACGAGTCTCCTCTGTTGGTAGAACCAAGGAGGATATTGGATATCTACTACAGACAAATTTTTTAGATGAGCCATCGAGGAAATTTGCATCAAGTGGTCCTCAGGAGGCCTCAGGGGCTGCCTCCATAGGCCTCTGGATTTCTTGTGTTAATATTTCTGCAAGCCTTGGCCTGTGGAGGGGCTCCTGAAGGCCAGGAGAAGGAGAATCACAGACTCATCAAATCCTAGAATGGTTTGGGTTGGAAGGGACCTTAAAGACCATCGATTCCAACCCCTCTGCCATGGGCAGGACACCTCCCACTGGACCAGGTTGCTCCAAGTCCCATCCAGTGCTGACTGAGGACAAGGCAAGCAGGACAGCACAAGTAATTATAGGCATGACAAGAGTCCCATGCAAAACAGTGGACATACAATTCAGTCCATATGGTATAAAATGACAAGAATATAATTGGCATCAATCAAGCTGATTTTGATAGAAAACCAGCATTTTTGACTGAGTTTGGCTTAGCATTCTTGAATGAAATTACAGGTTTGTTTGATAGAGGCAACGATGACAGTACAAAATGCTCAGACCTTTGTGCTTGCACCCCATACTCCGTAATCACTCGTTGGGGATACATTTCCATTAAAAAATTGGCACTGAATATTATCACAAATTATTATTTGCAGAATGGATTAAAAAGTGTCTGCTTGGCAGACCTCAAATTCCAGCTTTGGCTGGGAATCAGCACCAAGTGCAATTTGGAAGGTGAGGTGTCCCAGGGCTGAGGAGTCTGGTGGCAAACACAGAGTCACTGCTGCCTCTTTCTGCTCACACGTGGTGGGGTGAGCAGACTGACTCGGGCTCCCCAAGCAAACTCTGCTCATTTAAATACTTGCTGAAGGCAAATTCTGCACCAAGAGAGAAGGATGGCCAGTCATCCTCATCTGCTGAAGGATGATACTCTGAAAGATGGGATCATTCAGGAGACAAGGATATCAATATGGTCTCCCAGTGTGAGGCTGGTTGAAATGGCTGATGCAAACCCTCTATGAGAAGCATGTCCTCCTTTCTGTACGTGGTGGGGAGCTCTGTCCTGCTCATGGCTGTGAGGGGGATGTTGGAAAAGAGTTAAAAGGATCAGGAGAGAAGTATCACATCCAGAGTAAGGAATGGAGCTGGGGAAGGGTCTGGAGCCCCAGGAGGGGCTGAGGGAGCTGGGAAAGGGGCTCAGCCTGGAGAAAAGGGGGCTCAGGGGGGACCTTTTGTCTCTGCACAACTCCCTGCCAGGAAGGGGCAGACGGGGGGTTTGGCTCTCCTCCCATGGAACAGGGACAGGAGGAGAGGAAACAACCTCAAGTTGCACCAGAGGATGATTTGATTTAGATTGGATATTAGGGAAAATTTCTTTATTGAAAGTACTGTCAAGCACTGGCACAGCTGCCCAGGGAAGTGGTGGAGTCCCCATCCCTGGAAGTGATCAAAAGGCATGTGGATATACCAGCTGGAGATGTGGTTTAGTGGGGAACTTGGCAGAGCTGGGCTAATGGTTTTATTTGATGATCTTAGAGAGCTTTTCCAGCTGTCATGATTCCATGATCCTGTGATCAATGCTTGGGGGCTGGAGGCAAAGCTTTGGAGGGAGTGGTCAGGAAGCTCTGGCTTTTAGCTGCTGATAAGCTGGGCAGAAATTTGCCCTTCCACAGGATGTGAGAGAGTAGGCTCTCATGGGCTCTTTAAACATCAAACAGTCACAGCAAGACCCAGTGACTCCAAGTGGAAGCCAGACAAGCTCAAAGAAGAGAAGAGCTTCAAGGCCACAGCAGGAAACCTGATCTACCCCTGGAACGAGTGGTGAAGTGAGTGGTGGCTCCTTCCCTGCAGGATGCTTTTCTGGGCTGGACCACGTGGGCATGTGCAGGGACCCCCATGCTGGGCAAACCAGGGAAATGCTCCAGCTCACCACTTCAGAAAGGCCCAACCAGATGATCTCACACAGCACTCATGACTGATTTGAACTCCCTACATCTCCCCGGGCCGGGGCACTCGCCAAGCCCATCTGTCCTCGAAGGGGAGCTCTGTGTCAGAAGGAGCCCTGCAGAGCCAGCAGTGCCTCCCCTGAGCCAACTGTGCAGCACTCCCTGCTGGGATCTGCTCCAGCGCTGGGGGTTTTGATCAGGGCCCTGCTGCCGGTCACACGGCGCTGACAAGGCCCTGACTCACATCACGACTCCATCTGCCTGCCTGACCTGTCCCTAATCACTGCTGGGTGATTTCAGGGTTTGGACGTTTTCCTCACACCAGCTCGGATGACTTCAGCCACAGCATTTCCCCGAATGCCGACGGCTGCTTGTGCTGCAGACACTTCAGCACCGGCAGCTGCTTGGCAGCATTCTGTGCTGCTGCAGTTGGGATGGAGGGACATGACCACACCAGCAGTGAATTTTGGGGTTGGCAGCCTGTGGCTGGGGTGGTGCTGCTGGCACTGGTCTCGTTGCCAGCCAGGAGATTCCCCGTGACAGCTCAGCTCAGAGGGATGAGCCGTGCCACCCACGGGCTGGGGAGGGAGATGCTCTGAGCAGGGATCTGCCTCAAAAGACACCTTCTCTCCCAGGAGTCTCCCAGCACGTGGAGAACCAGACAGCTAGAAGGTGGTGGCTTCACCAGGTGCATCTTACAATGTGGGGTTTGGCCTCCTCACAGCTTGGGAAGGAGACTTGCAAGGAAAAGGCAGTTGCTTCAGGAAATGCTGTGTGTGAACAGCAGGTGATGCTCCTTGCCTGTGTGAGGAAGATCTTATTAAGCAGAGGGTGGAGATGGCATGAGGTACCCTGGCCATGTGGAGGAAACACCCTCCATTCTATGTCCAGCCTCTTGGGTGGTAGCAAATCTGTGCACTCTTCCCCTGCACATGCCTCAGTTTTTATAAACCCCAATTCCATTAGCTGAGCAATACAATGAACCCCAACTGCATCCTACATGTGAGGTGGAAAAGGAAAGTCCTGGCCATGGATCACAGAAGGTCTTGTTCTTCCAAATCTTCTTCTTGGCTGAACCTGCTCATTTTCTTAAAAATTGCTCCCTGTGAGGGTGGGGAAGCCTTGGCACAGGCTGCTTAGAGAAGCTGTGGCTGCCCCTGGAACCCTGGAAGTGTCCATGGCCAGGTTGGATGGGACTTGGAGCACCCAGGGGAGTGGAAGATGTCTCAGCCCATAGCAGAGTGTGGAACTGGATGAGCTTTAAGGCGCCTTCCAGCCCAAACCATTTTGAGATTTCTTCAGGCATCCTTTGGCTACTTGTCCACCCAGGTGAAATTTCTCCTCATCCTCCAGAGTGAAGTTAAGAGGATTTTCTCCCTGCCCCATTCAGACTGGTTGTGTGTTGTCTCATTGGAGGCACCACCCAGCACTGTGGAGGCTGCACCAATTTAATCCCATAATTAACCCCTGTAAATAATGAAAAGATTGCTGAATAATTCAGTCTAACCTTTCACACTCAAAGGACAGTGTTTTATGGACTGTAACACATTTTCCAGACGGGCCATACTCCTCTCCTCATACCACTCCAGACTTCCAGGGACTATTAAATAAATATGATATAATATTAGATGCCTTTGTGCCAGCCAGTTATACTTTTAAAACAGAGTCAGAGATGTGCCACATGAGATGGCAAAAATTACTCCAGTAGCCCCAAAAATGCATTGCCAAGGCTTTTTCCTTGGGATGCCCAAGCAATGATGCAATCTAATGCTTCTTGCAGCTTCACTATATCATGCAGAGACAGCAAGAGAAATGTGCAGAAAATATCCAAAAGTCCTGGGCTGAAATCCCAGAAAATCTGGTGGCAGGATTTCCATCCATTTCAGTAGAGCCAGGACATCCCCCCTGAGGATTCCTGCTGGCTCTGCTGGGCTGTATGTCCATCTCCAACTTTTTTTTTTTTTTTTTTTTTTTTTCTGTTACCAATACAAAGGACACAGGAGCCTGTTTTACTCACAAGGGTGTTGGGCAATTTAACTCACCCATTTTTGCATGGTGGGTGGGAATTACCTTCTGGAAGAGTCAAAATTACCTCATTATTCTTTTTATTGCCTGAATTTCTGCCTGTGCTGAAGGGTAGGAGCAGATTCATGCTCCCAGGCTGAGCTGTGCCTTCAGATGTGAGGCTTGTTGATGGAGTTCTGATCCCTCTCCCCATCCTCTCTCATTACAGGCTTTAAACTGTGGCCAATTAATATGAATAATGGGATCAGAGGTGGGTTTTCCTGGTGTTTCCTCTTTCCTGCCTGGGGCACAGGTGAAATCCAGCCCAGTGGGATGCCTGGGCTGGAAGCTGGACCAACATTATGCCATTGTCACATAGGCATCCATCTGTCCATCCATCCACCCCTCTGGACAACTCATGGATTCTTCTGCTCTACTTTTTCTGGTCCAAAAGTAAAGTACAAGCTCCATGTATTTTTTTTAGATCCTTTAATAAAGCAATTCCCTGCTGCTCTGTGTTCATCCAGGGCCTTGGGTTTATATCCTTGAAAAAGAAAAGCAACAAAACCAGGGCTCAGGGGTGGTTTCCTCTGTGAAAGACTCACAGATCTTCATTGCCAACGGCTAAGGTGGACTCTGTTGGAAAGAACCATTCCCAGATTGTTTGGTTCCCCAGCGAAACCCTCAGTATTGAAAATGCCTTTAAGGTACAAAATCATAGAATCCTAAGACCTCTGAGATCACTGAGTCCAACCTTTGACTGAAGAGATCAAAGGATGGTGGGGTGTCCTACATCTTCTCCATTGGATGAGCAAGGGTGAGCCAGTTCCTGGTCAGTCTGTCACGTCCACATCTTCCTGAAAAGCCAGGAGATATTTGTGTTAAAAGACTGAAATTTCTTTCCCTAAGCAAAAGAGAACTCCTGACACAGCATCCCTGTGATCCTGAGAGAATGGGAGAGGGCTTGAAATTCAAAGAGGCAGAAGTGGGGGAGACACTTTTGCCACTGGATGTGTCATGGGGGGGTCAAGCCAAGAAGAAGGTGACATCACAGGTGCATCACCCTGCAGATACAAGTCATGGGTAGGATGGGAAACCAAGGGGTGAGTCAGAGCCAGCTGCTGGGAAGGAGACAGCACTGGTGTGCCTCATGCTGGGTCTACATCCCCTTTGCTGTCTCAGGCAGAGGATTGCCCTGCTCAGGTTTATAGCTCAGTGCAATCACCCAGTGATTCCTGGAATATTCCCTCTAGGGGATGGACTCAAGTACCTGGAGCAGTAGGCTGCCATCCAGGGATGTGGGAGCTGTCCCAGCCTTTCCTCTGGTATCCTGCGTGTCCTCCAGGATCCCACATCCAATTCTCTGAGAGCTTCAACATCCCAGGTGAAACACGGGTGGTTTCCTCCATTCCCACCCTGTGAGCCCGCGATCCTCTCCAGGGATCTGCACGAACCCAAAGAGCTCACCAGCAGACTCACTGCAGCTTTTTTCCTGGGGAACATTTGCAAGGCTTCCTTACTTCCCACGTGCCAGGCAAGCCCTGGGCTGGGAAGTGCTCAGGTAAGTGGCTCAGCTTTCTCGTGTGGTGACTCAGACCCCTCGCGTGGCTTCATCCCGACCGCTCCGTCCTCGTGGGGCGCGGGGGCACACACAGCAGGAGTTTGTGAGTTTGAATATTCCTGACTAGCAGGAAGCCAAGGTTTGAGTTGTTCAGTGCTCAGGAGTGTTAGAGGAGCCCTAAATGGCAGAATTGTTACTTGTGCTGAAGAGAAGCAGGCATGGTGTTTCCAATTATTCTTCATTTCAGACAACAGCGAGCTGTTTTGGTTTATTGGAGCAGTAGCTGGGTAGAGGAACAATATTGAATAAATGGCGCTGAAAAAGGCTCAGTGTGAGGCAACAAATTTTTCTGACATAGACCCAACCTTACTTTGGAATATTGCTGGCAAGTCAATAATAGGTACAGCAGAAATCAATCGGGAATAATGTTGCAAATGAGGCAGGGAGCACAAAAAGTTCTTTCAGCGCCGTAAATAAATCCCTGTTTGTTCAAACAAGTAGCATTTATGACATGATATGTAGCTTCCAAAAGCAGAGATTTGGGCAAACAGGGGAAGACGTTGAGTTTATTAAGCAGACAAGAAAGAGGCAGCCTCTTTCTTCTTTTCCTCCCAACAATGTAGAGATGAAATATTAGAAACAAAATGCAAGCAAAGGGTTCTGGAGCTAAAACATCTTACAGAGAGATGCAGCTGGGGGGAGGCAGTCTCCTGCTAGAGATGATGCTCTCTTGGGCATAAAATTATTTTTAGGTTACAAACCTACGTTACGATCCTATAGAATTTAGCAGGAAATTATACCTTTCTGTTGAGCTCTTAGCTGATATTAAATCAGCGAGATAGAATTTTAGACGTTATTAAAAACTCTGTAAAAATTAAATTATTCTCTGTTTAACACTGCAGATTTTAAAATAACTTCCATAAAACTGAGTTACATTTCTATTGACTCCCACTGCTTTCTTTCCTTACCCAGTTCTACGAGATTTTTTTCCCCATAAAGCTATATTACGTAACATTAAAATCACAGTTGATTTTCATTTGCAAGTGGACTGTCAGCTATTTTAGTATTTATTAAAATGTACAACTCGATAGTACTGAAAAAACAGTATCACGGCAGAAAAATCGCATTAAATATCCATGGATACATATGGAAAGGAAAATGATGTTAAAATCACATAAATATATATTGAAATTGTGGGCTTTAAACCTTGGAAGGTCTGGTATCATCTGGGTATTGAAAAGACTAAGGGAGAATCAAACTGCAAATAAGAAAGGGCATTAGAAAAAATCGTATTTTTTTTAATGTATGAGACAGAGTAAGGAAACCTGGAAGGAATCTGGCAATCTTTCAGTCCATCCGAGAGTAAAAGGGGCAATTAGGATGTTGCAGAGAAGAGAAATGATTTCTTTGTGTCTGTTTCCAGTCCAGAGGTTGTCAGTGAAATACTTGTTCTGTGCTTGCTCATCGCATGTAATAAATCTGGGAATATTGTCAAAGAATTAGGCTAAACCCGTACTTAAACATTTTGCTGGAATAACTGCGTCAGCAGAAGCCCATGTGCTTTTTATATTATAGCAGCAAAAAGTCAGCATAATGCAAAAGACAGCTTATTCTGCTGGAGGGAGCCTGTTTACCCAAAATTAACAAAAACTGAAGTGTCAACAGAAGATAAGTGTGTGTAACATCCCCATTGAGGCTGCACAGCCCCGTGACTTCCAGGGTGGGTTGGGAAGGACCTGCAGGGTTGAGTAGCTCCTTCCCCTTGGAAGAGTCCAAGGCCAG
The DNA here is from genome assembly GCA_032173965.1 of Sitta carolinensis. Lineage (NCBI taxonomy): Eukaryota > Metazoa > Chordata > Aves > Passeriformes > Sittidae > Sitta > Sitta carolinensis. The sequence goes on from JAVUNC010000005.1 coordinate 2,292,365, forward strand.
GTTGGATGGGGTTTGGAGCACCCTGGGACAGTGGAGGGTGTCCTTGCCCATGGCAGGGGGTGGAACTGGATGATCCCTTCCCACCCAAACCATTCTGGGATTCTGTGATTGGTGGCTCCAAGAGCAAGGAGCCAGCCTGGGAGCCACAGGGAGAGCGTGAGCAGGGTCCCATGGGTGCTGCCTCAGGGGGCTTCCTGTGGTAGCCCTGGTCCTCTTGCTCCAGGGCCTGTGGTGTGGGCTTGGTGCTCTCCTGGGGGCTTGGATGTCCTTGGCACAGAGGACAGGCTGGTGCACCTTGGTCTTTCTCAGATACAGGTTTAGGACATGGCCATAGAATCACAGAATCATGAAGGTTGGAAAACGCCTTTAAGGTCATCCAGTCCAACCATTAATCTAACACTGCCAAACCCATCACTAATCCATGTCCCCAAGTGCCACATCCACACCTCTTCTAAATCCCTGCAGGGATGGTGACTTCACCACTTCACTGACCAGATTGTTCCAATGCTTGAGCACCCTTTCATGAAAAAACTTTTCCTAATATTCAACCTAAACTTCCTCTGTGGCAACTTGGTGCCATTTCCTCTTGTCCTATCAGTTGGCACCTGGGAGCAGAGCCTGATTCCCCTCAGCTACTCCTTCCTGTCAGGGAGTTGTGCAGAGCCAGAAGGGTCCCCCTGAGCCTCCTTTTGTCCAGGCTGAGCCACTTTCCCAGCTTCCTCAGCCACTCCTGGGGCTCCAGACCCTTCCCCTGCTCTGTTGCCCAGCTCTGGACACACGAAGAAGGCCCCAAAACCAGGAGCTGTTTTCTCAGTATGGGCAATGCTAATGTCCCTTTTAGAACATCCCAGGCCAAGCCTCATCCCATATGCTGGATCGAGAGATACAGGGATCAGTTCAGAACACACACACACCTGTGATGCCTATTCCTGGCCCTTAAAAGAACATTTTTGGATGTTCTCATGCAAACCACATCAACAATCCCCAAGAAGGAGCAGACAAGTGCCCAGTGCTGTGTCCCAGCCACGGTTTGTACATGCCAGCTGTGCTGCCAAGTGCTCTGCTTTGGGACAACCCCAACTATTAAGTATTTCCTAGCACCTCTCTCTGAGGTGTTTTTCTGGAGAAGTCACATGAGGGCAGAAAAAGGGATGCTGGAAAAATAGGATGAGCTGAAGAGCAAGATGTTTTTAGGGCTATTTCATGCACTTCCACATATTTTGGGGAGAATTAGCTACGAAGTATTAAAACCATTAGGAAATACATGTGTTAACTGCATCAAAAGCCTGTGACAAACCAAAGGCCTGGAGCACACCTGGGTGCTGGTGTACTCTGCTATGCAAGAGCAGAGGAGCATCAGCAATACTGGCTGTCTTCTCTGGCCCTGTGTCCAACTGACAGCACCTGGCCTCCAGGATAAACGCTTTCACCCTCCACAACAGGGACCTCATAGTCCAACCATCCAGCAGAAGAGCTCAGACTCGTGCCCCGACATGATCTGGGAGAACATTCATTAGCCCTCGTCAAAACTAGACCAGGGACCACACCAGAAATTAAACAACGTGGGCAACGCTTGTGCCCTGATGCTGGTGTGGATGTCACTGTTGGATCAGACCAAGCTCCAGGCAGTCCAACAGACAACCTCCTGCGATACTCCAACACCCACAGGGCCGTTTGCAATAAGCAAGTCTCCACCCAGGAGGAATTTGTGACTGTGGGATCTGTCTCACGTCCTGCAGCATTGCGCAAAAACAGGAAAGCCGTGCAGTCACCGTGGCTAAAAGTAAATTCATGATGAGCTAATATGTTTTGCTCTAATAGTAACATAGTGATGTCTGGTGCTAGCTCAATAGCCAAAAATGACTGGTGATAGTTACACCCTGTGCTTTGCACAGAACAATAAATAAATGATCCAACAAAAATGCCTTGCTTGACTTGTCCTGTTTCCTTGCTAAGGTGCAGGCAGGAGTGCCTGTCCCAAGCTCCTGGAGCCAGGAGTTGTCATGTTTTAGGCTGAGACTTCCAGCATCCTCCATTTATCACTGTCCTCAGGAGTTTTCAAAAATCTCAGCTATGAAGCAACTATCCCAAGTGAACGTGACAGAAAGTTGTGCTGGTAAAGGCTCAGCTTGTGCCCTCTGTGGTCACTGTGTACAGCCAAAGAGCTGCAGACACGCAGGAGAGACTTCTCCCACGTGCATCAAAGGCCACAGCACATGGTGGGGACAGCCTGTGTCCCCCAGGGATGCTGTTGAGTGGCCTGGTGAAGGTAGAGAAATGGTCTTGACTTCCTTCAAGGAGCACCATGTCCGTCCATCAGGAACAGGTGATGGGATCTCACCTCTCTCCACAAAGTAGAGTTTGTAACAGGTTGGGGCTGCCCCATCCCTGGAAATGTCCAAGGTCAGACTGGACAGGGGTTGGAGCAAACTGGGATAGTGGAAGGTGTCCCTGCCCATGGCAGGGTGTTGGAAGTGGGTGATCTTCATAGTTCCTCCCAATCCAAACTGTTCTATAAAAGAGCAGCAAGGACCTGCTAAACCTTTCCCCTTTGGTTTCCAGTTACAGAGCACTTCCCAAAGGAGCCGGGCGGGATCTGGCCCAGCATGAATGATGTGGCTTTCAGCTAGCACTTTTCACCTGTGGCTCTCAAAGCATTTGGCAAGGGGTTCCCCTCACTTTCCTGTAATTGCAGTAATCTCAGCAATGCACACAATGATTCAGGGGTTTTATCATGACATACCTTCGTGCAAAGGATGTGGCACAAACCCGCCTATCTGCAACTCAAAATAATTTCCCCTTGTTAAGGTCACAGTCATGAGTTAATTGCAGGAAAGAAAATGCAGAAGACTCCACATGCAATCCCAAGAAATTGTTGCTGTCATTCATCCAGCTGGTCAAAATGTGACGATCAGGATCAGTTACTCAGCAACTGACCTGGCACTGGGCTCCTTTGGTTTAAGGTCCCGTAGACTCATTTGAACTTGCAGGCAGAAATAAGTTCTTCTAAGGACAGATAGTCTCCTCTTGGAAACCTAGCACTTCTTGTGAATCGTGGAATTCCTTTGAATTGGAAGGGTGTTTTTTCCACAGGGGAGCTGACTGCTTGTGAATCAGACTTCTGAAGAAAAATTTAATTTGGTGATAATTTAAGATTTAGCTAATGCACAGGACGATCTTTTGGCAATAGTATGATGCAAGCTTGACGTTTTCAGGTTATAAACCTCAAGCAAATAAAAAGGAGAGAAGGATGGCTTCGGAAAAGTTCCACTGGGCTGTAAGTCAGAGGCTGTTCCACAACATTTTATCTCTGAAATGTCATGCTGTACTGGCCTCAAAGCAAGAAGAACAGACGGTTCATCTAATACAATTATTTTAGGATCCTTTCATCATAAACATTGTGCATGCCAAAATGAAAACGTATCATGGGAAAGCATTTCTCATTGAAGCCTGAATCTCCTCCCTAATGTTTATTCTATGTCATGGAGAACACTAGGGGCCAAATACACTCTGGGTTAAAAACACTGGCATCAGTTCTTGCAACACAAACCTGGCAGGGATTCAGGATGAGACAGCTGAAGGAGGCTGCAGCCTCTCTTGTACCAACAAACCCATTGGTGCCCAGTGCTGGTGAGCGAGGAAGGGGAGGATGAAGAGGAATCTGGCGCATGCTGGGGAGGTTTGCTCCCTTCTGGAGCTGCTGGCTGGCACCTGGATCCTGGCCGAGGTGTCCCAAGAGCCTGCGAGGTGCAGAGTAGGTGGGGAGCAGCAATATCCTCCTCCTGTCTTGATGTAAATCCCTGCATGGTGGTGAATGCACCTCCTGGCAACAGCTCTCTGAATGCCATCCTGGGTGGCAGATCAATCTCTTCTTCGTCTTTGAGAACATCCTGAAGTCTTTTTCTTGGGAGAAAAAAAAGAAAACAACTTTGGCTGCTGTTAGTTGAGTTGGGGTACTGCAAAATTTTCTCAGCATGTTCCCATTTAGTGGATTATTTGGGCTGTTTCATTGTTCCCACACTCTGGGCTGTTGTCTTTCCTCTTGCCAACACAATCCATACATTTAACAACAGTGACACTGCACTTTGTTGTATTTAAATTCACATTATTTCCTTGGCTTTCTCCTGCCACGAGTCTGGAACTTCCACGTCATCTTCGAGTTTATCAGTGATGATTATTATCATTTCCTCTGGGTCAATCCCAAAGACACTGAACAACCCAGGGTCCAAAATAAATAAATGGAAGACTTCAATATCTCTAGTCTAATTGAATTTCAAATTGCATTATAAGATCTCTTGCTGAAATAGTTTTTAATCCATTTAGTATCCCAGATTAGGTTTTGTTACCGTTTTCCTTTAATTGGGACTGTGTTCAGGAACTGTTCAATAACTTGCAGAAATCTAAGTAATTTATAACAGGCTTATCTTTATTAACCAAACTTACATTCTCATTAAAAAAACATTCATTTGTTTGACATGACAGACTTTCCATAAAACTGCTCAGGCATATCAATCAGGTTAGCATCCTTTAATTCATTACTAACCACAGCCTATATCAGATTTTCTTTGATGCTGTTTGGGATCAGATTTAAACCAATGAATTTGTAATTACCTGGGATTTTCCTATTATACAGTCTTTGGATTCTGCATAGAGTATCCTTGCAAATTTATGCAAAACAGAACCAACACGCTCGGGCAGCTTTGTAATTTTCTTGGCAATCAGCTGGAATGAGCAGGACAGCAGCAGGACTGCCCCAGACCCACCCACACAGGATTTCAGCATCACAGAGATTTGGGGAGGGGGAAACCTTCAGGGATCTCCAGGCTCCTCTCTCACACCCTTCCATCAGACATCCCAGCGCCTTTCCCTGGGAAAGGGGAATTTTGCAAGGATAGAGACCCCAAAAGCTTTCTGGACTCCTGTTACAGTAGTTAATTTCTTGAGTTGTATTTTTTCCCTCTTAATACCTAGTTTTAACATCCTTTTCTGCCACTTGGGTTGATTTTCTCTCATCCCATCACTGTGCACCTTCAAGTAAAATCTGGTGCTGTCTTTTCAAATAATCTCCTAGAGGCAGTTAATGACAGCAATAAGCCTTGTCATAATCTCTACTCTTCTGGGTCCCACCCGGTGTTTCTCTGTGGGCCCAGGGCTGCCTCCAGTGTGGAGAAATTTCCAGCTTCACCAGAAGCCCCTCTGGTGGGACACAGACTGCTCAGATACTGAGAGCTGCTTGTTTAATGCTCTCTGCCAAAACAGAAGTGGGCAGATATATTCACCCAGCTTAAATGCTGCCCTAGTCCTTGGACCTGGACAGTGGAGAGTGCCCATGAGCCTGGAGAGCCTAAGGAAAGCCTTGAGCAAGAGTCAGCTGAGTGCTGGTAATGAGAAAGAGGAGGCAGGTGGATGCCTTGGAACTGCAGGTCTCTGTGACCTGGCAGGTTTGTGTTCTACCTTTTTTAGAAATGTAATCATTTTATGAGGAACAGTGACCCAGAGAGCTGGGGACTTAATTTAATACATCTCATATAGGCCTGGGTTTGTTGTCTGATTTATTAAAAGATAGCAGCACAATTTTTGGTGGGTAAAAAAAAAATGCCATCTGTGTGCTGGACACTATAAATCTGAAAGGGTAAAGAGATGCTTGAATGCATGGTACACTCAGACCCCTTAATTGCCTTTCCTAAAAGCCTGCTTGATCTCACACTGAGATGGAGAGGGGAACAGGTGAGCTCTGTAGTGCTTACAGGAACATCATCCTCGTCTACCACCCTAAAAAGTGTTTTAATGAAGCCGCCTAGCTCTAAATACAGGCCCTGGGAAGAAGAGGGAATGAGATGAGGAAATGGGAAATGTCCTCTTCCAGTCCTTCTGGATGGAGAAAAACAACAGGGCAAGCACTGGCATACTGCAGAGGTGAGCAGGGTTTTAAGAGACAAACTCATTATTAATTAGATCTGTAATAATGGAGTAAAATGAATAATGGTTTCCTGTCTGGAAAAAGAGCCAAGGATGCTCTGCAAAGAGGGACTGTACAAAAACTGCCTTGCAAGCCCAGCAGGAGGGTGTGAAACTGGGTTTGGAGGCAACAGAAGTGCAAATGATGGAGCAAAGTTCCTGTGGGACAAGGACATGTGAGCTCTCTGGGATTGGACTAACGGGGAGGAGATTGCTGAGCACAGGAAGGTGAGGGCTAATTAAGTTGAAAAAGGTACGAAAATGATGGAACATCTTTCTCCAAGGAAAGGAAGGAGTGAGGGAAGCAGAAAAAGGAGGATGAACATCAAGTTGTTGAAAGGTGGTAAACAGGACTAGGAAAATTATGTCTGTAAAAGAATAGTGTGGCTATGGAGGACTAAAATGAGAAGGACCAGGGGCAAAATGAGTTTCAATTAGGAAGGGATATAGAGGGTGATAAAAGGATGCTCTGCAAAGGTATTGAAATAGGAGGAAGGCAATGGAAATTATACATAACTGAATTAATGGAAGATGAGAGAACAGAAATAACAACAGAGAAAAGACTGGAGCATTCATTAGTTTTTATGCTTTAGCTATGGAGGGAAATAAAATATTTTAAAAAAAGATTATGAACTGGTATTTATCAGGACCTCTTTTACTGCAGAGGGTAAGACAATCGAAACTAGCAAATAAACACTACTAAAATCATTCAGAGAAGTTAGGCAGATTCAAGTCAGCAGGACTGGATGAAGTTCCCCTAGAGCACTTCAGGCACTGGCCAGAGCAATCTGACTCATTAGTAATTATCTGGGAGAGCTCATGGAGAAGGGAGGAGATCCCAGAGGAGGGGAGAAGGGCAAACACTGTGCCTGTCTTTAAAGAAGGGGAAGCAGGATTTGGGGAATTACACAGCAGCCTGTTCAGCATGTAATGCAGAAAGTGTAATACAATAAACTGTTCAACAATCTCTTTGTGAGCATTTGACTGACAAAAGAAAAACATACAGTCAGTCAGACTGGATTTGTCATGGAGGAGTGATGTTAAAACCATCCAGTTTCCATCTTTGAACCCAACAACTGTGTTGTAGAATAAGGAAGAGGGAGTATATGTCATGTATTTTGAAATAAGCAGGGGTTTTAACATTTCACATGACATTTCCACAAGCTGACCAGGAACTATCATCTCTGTGAAATCATCTTAAGATATACTTAACAGAAAATAAATGTATCCACACAAGAATTACTAATTCCTTTCCTTTGGATTTAGAAGGTTTTCCAAAAGGGCTCCCTCAGGGTTTGCCCCTGGACTTGATTCTAATATTTTCATTAGTTATTTGGATGACAAAATAAAGACTATATAAATACTCAGAGTATGTGTTCCAAAATGTGGCTGGGAAATCAGAGTAACAGTATAAAATCAACCAGATTTGGTTCAGTAAGCTAAAAAGCAATAAAATATATCAATGCAAAGTGTCAAAACGCTGGTCAAGCAGGCATTCCATGGAAAAAGAACTGTGAAAGAGGCACTGGAGAGGACACAGCTATTGCAAAATAAGGCAAATCTTATTGTGGGGCTATGAACAAGAGTGAAAGATCCAAAGCAATGATTCCACTCGAATGAGGAAACACCAGGTGTGGGTTTGGATGGCATGCTAGGAGAAGGTAGAAGAGTGTCGTAGACAAATCATACAGGGGCTGGAGGAAAGCAATGAGAATTATGAGTGGTTCAAAAAAAAAAAAAAAAAAGGAGTATTTTGTTTGCTTTTTCCAGAGGGAAAAAATATGAAAACTGCCTTCTAAGGCAGAGGAGATTTATAAAAAGGTTTTTGACAATTGTTCTGGGTCCCACAGAAATAAAGTGGCCAAGATTGTTGTTACTGGATATCTGGGAAAGAAGAACCCAAATTAAACCCAAAAGCTTTCTAATTCAAAGTAAATTTCTTTGAATTAAAATTTTTAAATCATCTTCTAAGTATTCGTCTCTGGAAGTTGATCAGCTTCTCTCAGGGATGTTTGGATCCTGCTCAGGGCACTGAGGAGAACGCGTGGTCTTTCTCCATCTGCCCTGTTCCATGACTGTCTCCTCAAGGGGTGACAGTGCTTCCATCTTCCCCATGCCTGACCAGAATGTGAAATATCGATGCAAATCCTGTGTTTGCACTTTAGCAGAGCTTCAAACACTCTGTTGGTGTTAATTAATTATCCAACAACAGCAGGAAGCCGGTGATACCAAATGCAGCACAGAGCTTCCCTGACCAATAACAAAAGCAATCCTCCCTCCTGTGCATTGCAGAGCTCAACCAATTCTCTTCCCTAATGCACCAAAAGCAGAACGAAGAGCCTCCTTTGCTGCAGACCTCCCACAGACAGTGTTGGCTGCTGGGGATCAATGTGGTGCTGAGGTCCTCTCTCCCAAAGGCTCCAAAAATTTGGGAGCGTGCTGGAGGGCAAAGCAGCCATGCAAAAACACGCATTGCATGCCAGGGAAACAGTGTGTTGCTCACTTTTCCCTAAAAAGGAACATCTAATTTGTGAATAAAGGAATAATGCATGGATAAAGTTTGCCAGAAGTGTTGTTCAAGAAGAGCAGGTGGTGAGGAAAAAGGAGGAGGACGTTTGCAGGCTGTATTCCTATCTGGAAGAATTATACTTTCTCTGAACTCTAGAAAGATTATGAAACAATCTGCTGGATGTCTCTGGGTAGTGATAAAGGAAAAGCGAAATCAAACAAAACCAGGAGCAGTCTCATGGTAGAGTCCATTGTACTTCAACTAATAAAAATAAAAAGGAGATAGAGGCACATGTTTTTTGAAAAAGAAAGCAATTATGTAATGAACAAGTGCTAGTGGACCTGAAGGAAAATGATACGTCAAGGATATTGTGAATTTTAAAGTGAGAAAAATAAAAGGAAGAGAGTAAAAAGACAAGAGGAGCAACTTTAGATTTTGACTGCTGTTCAGCACAGCCCTCAGGGTCTTTGGGAATTTTCTGGTACTCTGAACAAGTTACCTTCTTCTTTCTTAGACTAACACCAAGTTCTGAATGATCAGATGGCAGGGATGGGTTTCCATGGGCATCTTTTTTCTTGTAAAGCACATTGCTTCTTCCATAAAAGTAGCATGACTGCAGACTGAATTTCTCAGTGTAGATGTTCAGCATGAATTTGCGGAGGGAAAGATATCCATCCATATTTTTAGAGATGGCAACTACTCAGCTGGTCAGGCAGCATGGAGAGGCCCCAATGCCTAAGAATTTGCTGCTGTATTTTACCCTGAATATTTAACAAAGGCATGGTACCAAAGGTTTTCAACTTAAATAGCACTTTATGGATCTTGTATGATGATGCTCATGGCATCCCCATCCAGCAACTAAATGATCCCTGTTTCCAGAAGGATGATACAGAGATCAAGAATTCAATAATGTATATTTGGCAAATTTTGGTGCTCCTTAGAGGTGGGCCCCCTTCGTTCACTGGGGAGATGAGGTGTGAAATCAATGTTTGTTTGACCTCTGCACCTCTCTGCTTGGTCGCTGGGGTGGCTGCAGCTACTGCATTTCTCATGTTGCTGAAGAGGTGGATGAGGAAATGATCACAGAAGATAGGATGTGGTTAAAGCCTCATTTGCTAACTGGGGCTAATGTGAGGGAAGCATATTATGTCTCACATCCATTAAGGCCTCCAGCAATCACCTCCCTCGAAGGCGAAGGAGCGGCAGAGAAGGAATTGTGACTTCCTGAGTCCCAGCAGCTCCTAGTGCTGTTCCTGTTAATATTCAATTTTGTGCTGCCCTCGACTTAGAGCAGCTTAGAGCTGAACTATGTCTCACTCTAGCCCCGAGGCTCAGCTGCAGCAAACACAGCTGCAGGAGGCTGAGCCACGGAGAGAAACAGCCCCAAAACAGGGTTATCGCACCTCCAGCCGCCTGTGCGGAACCAGCGCGTAGGAGGAGCTGCTCTGTCCACCCCTGCCCTCTCCACCTCCCCTCTCCAGGCTGTGAGACTCTGGGGAGCTGCTGATTCTGTCAGCTGTGGCCAGGGTCAGACTCTTCTCCCTGTTTTTTACCCTGGATGTGCCAACTGACCACAGAATTCTCTGCATGCGCTTCCCCTGCATCTCACACCACGCAGCTTCTGCTGTGGCTTTTCCTTCATCTCATTTCCCCCACCTTGAAGTGTGTCCCATCCTCATTGACCCACCCACCCTCTGATAAGCCCCTTCCACTTCCAGATCATGGTATTAACTTGACATTTGCAAAAGGTCACTGTGTTTGCTCTGCCTGAGTGTTATATTGCTCACTCTTTTGTTGTTCTGCTTTGTAAGCTCTTCAAGGCAGAGGTTATCTCCTTGGGTGTGACTACGCAGTGGCCAGAACGAGGCCCTGGTCTCGCTGTGTAACAGCTAAACCAGAAATAATAACTTGCTCACCGATGAAGAGGATGGCTCCAATTTTATAGATTATTCATCAGAGGATACTGAATCTTAATTTATATGCAAAACCCTTCCTTCCAGAAGAGGTCCATAAGCAGGATCACAACTAATGTCTTAATTTCAAAGACTACCAGTGTCAGATCCCTGCTGTATTTCCAGGAGTCCGTTCGGACCATGTGGTATTGCTGGAGCATATGCCATTTGCTGCAGGAACAAATGTGGGACATAAGGGAGGTGACACACAATACATATTTTGTGCATCCAGTTTATGCAGATGAAGTCCTGGCTTTTTTTAGCCTGGAGTTTGTCACGCTGGAGCTGTTTGTTGCATCAAACTAATTGCAATGGGGATGAGTGCACTCGCAGCATAGGGGTGTCCCCCCTCCGCTGGCTGCTCCCAGCGAGGTGCAGCTGGTGGAGAAAAGACACATAAATTAATCCTTTGCTCTCAGGTGAGAATGGATCTGATCCTGTCTGCAGTCCTGACCTGACCAGCATTCCCTGAGGTGGAGATACAGGGCTGGAGCTCTCCCATCTCCGTTAGGCAGCTGGAAGGGCTCCAGCCAAGGCAGAGACCCAGCGCTATCCGTAAGGCTCTTCTCAAACATAAACCAGTTCTGAGCCTCAGCCACAGCCAGGCTACACCAGAAAGGAGGGTGGGGGAGTGGGGCTGTCAGACGCAGTAGCCTGAAGCCTGTGGTTGAGGCTGCTCTTCACCTGATGGTGGCATTGCAGAGGAAATGCATCCAAGGCTCGAAGAGGTGCAGGTGGGGAATTGTGGCCTTTAGCTTCAGTGCCAGGAGCAGCAAGGCACCAGACTGCCAGCTGTGCTGGCTCTAGGAACAGCCTGACCTGCTCCTCTGCCATGGTTTGTTTTGGGACTAACACAAAAGCTAAATTATCCCTCCAAACAATGTACAGCTATTCCCAGGTATTAACTTTTCCGTTGCTAATAGTGATACTCCTCAAATTCCTCTACTTTTTTGCCTTGAAAACAGCTCATTCCCTGAGTTAGCCCAGATCCTCTGCTTCTCCATGATATCCCCTGCCAGCCAGAGAAAACTGTACTAGGCAGGATAGGGCAGCGCTGTGGCTCAGAGTCACTACACAGAGATTAATTGCTTGACACGGGTGGGTTGGTGGCTTGAAGGTGGATGCCAACCCAGAGGTGTTAGGGCTGAGTTCTGCTTCAATTCCTGATCCGAGTCTCTCCCTCCTGCCCGTGTGCACCCTGCAGGAATATAACTGAGTTTGAAGTATCTGCTTCCTCCCAAATCCATCTGGAATTCATTAATGGGTTCAGAAGCTTTTGGGAGAGGGGGATGGACACATACCTGCACAGAAAAGCAGCACAGCAGAACCTTTATTTCCTTAGGGAGGCAGCCTAAAGAAATATTAGCATTTATTCTCATCTGTTGCTGAGCTTACGACCCACACAAATAACAGGGAATAGCGAGAGAGCAGCCGGCTGCAGAATGGGAACAGGGAAAATGACTCAGCAAGCTTGGCACCAATCTGGAGAAAATGCAGGTACATTATAACCTTGCTTGAGCATCAATCTCATCCGTGACGTGACGTAGAAACAGCAGCCAGTGTAGATATTTGGATTTGACGGAAACATTCCTTCTGATAAATGATTTAGCTCTGCTCTTGCAAGTAGTTATATCCTGGAGCAGAGCAGGTAAAAAGCTGCCTTCATATATGCCAACAAAGGAGAGAAAAAGTTCAATGAAAGCCTCTCACTGCTTTATAAATATGCTTTTTTTCTTCTGCTATCAGTTGACAAATAGCTGCTGAATTATAGTTTCATGCTTTGTTCATGTCATTTTCCTCAAGAACAGTATTTCCTGCTACATCACCTTAGAAACTTGATCAACAAACACTCTGCTCTACACGTAAACAAAGCTTTATTTTACTCTATTTTTGACAGCAGCCAGCAATTTAGAAACCAGAACATTTCGGGTTCTCTGGGCTATTTGCCTCAATTTCACAATTTGATTTTGGTTTTGAGGGCCTGTCAGCATTGTTTATACCCAGATCTGTTGGAGTAGTGATGTTTTTGTGTGAACGGCAAGGAAAATATATTGCTGCAAATTGCTCTCTGGAATCAGATTTTCTTCTCTTGAGAGTCTAAATGAAACTACACTTTCTAACACGTGGGAACTAAAGACTGAAATGAATTCGAAAGAGAAGTGAAACAAGAAAATTCAGTGTCAACAACAGAAATGAATCAAAAAGAAGCAAAGGCAACTCTGAGAATTAAGCAGGACCATCTTCAAAACTCAAGCTCCAATAGAATTCAGGAGTGTTATCTCCAAAAGAGCACCTGAAGAACTCTGCAGGGCCCTTTAGCCATTTCCTTGTGTAATAACATCAGATCTTGTCCTGACCTCATGACAAGGTCTTTCTTTTTAACTGCAGAAAAACAAGATCAGAGCCCTGTAAAGTTTTCTTACTTGGTTTCACTAGATGAGCATTTCTCAGGTAGCTGCTGTGAAAAAACAAATTAATCCAACAGCAAACAGGGGATTTTATCTGGAAGTGTGTTTAAAACCTGCACAGGAGTCCCAGCTACTGAGCCTCCTGTGCTCTGCCACCACACGAAGACAGAGTCCATCAGTTAGGGATTAATTTTAAGGCAGATATTAAAGCCTATCACATGATGAAGGATTTTCTATATGTGGACTTCAATGGGATGCTTTAAATCCTGTGTGTGCGCATGGATATGCACGTGTATGTGCACAGCAGTGTTTAATCACGGGCAGACACAGCCTCAGGCTTCTTCAGGCCTTTCCAAGGAACATAAATTTGGGAGGGGGGACAGAGAGAGAGAGAGAAGAGTCATCTTTAAACTTCACATTTTTGAAAGTAAGTTTTTGAAGGAGACAGGCTGAGAGGGAGAGAGCCAAGATCGTAAAGATTTTATAACTAACAACATTTTTTAAGAGGAGACAGAATTTCTGCTCTTTTTTAGTGCAAGATGTTGCAATAATTTAAAGCAAATTTGGGAAATAGGTCTCTCTTGACAGAAATGCTTCTTTTTCCTTTCTGCTGGGCTGTAACCTAAAGCATCTTGGCTCGAGAAAATGAAGTAAAGCTGAGCGATGATGCGCTGTCACTGCTGCTGCCGCCACTCTGCCTCCCGCAAATCTCCCAAAATCCTGCACAGCTCTCCAGGTCAGAGCCCGGGAAGGCAGCAGTGCCTTCGCCTTCCGGGCTCAATCCTGCACCAGACAAACTTACCCGGGGCTTTGTAAAACACGGCCGGGGTTTGCAGCGAGCGGCTCTGCCCGAGGTGCCGCTTCCAAGGGTTGGTGTGGAGAGGAAACTCTTCCCATGACACAGCAGAACAGCAACAGCAGCAGCAGCAGAGTAAAACAGATCGGTTCTGGCAGTACTCCTAAAAGACTACTTTAAATCCCAGCTCCAGCCTCTTCCTCCTTTAAGGAAGATCTGAAGAAGGGAATACGGAATAAAAAGAGGCTTAGTGAGGCAGGGAAATGAGGCCCGGAGTTATGGGAAGAAAGACAAATTGTAGTTAGGCTCCACAGCGGTGGGACAGCCTGGATAAAGGCAGAAAGGAGCCCAGAGAGGAAATTCCCCCAGAATTGGAGGGGAAGGAGTGATAAAAAACAGTGTGTAAGGCGGATAGAGGGAAAACTCCGAGAAGAAGTAAGGAAAGGAGGATGAACTGCTCCCCGCTCTGTTAACTCTTTTCAGATAAAATGATTAGTAAATTTTACACAACTTAAAAAATTAAAAAAGAAAAAATGGTAACAGTAGAAATAGCTGAAACACTGATCTGTTAGATATACAGCTCATTGCATAGGCACCTGGAAATGAGTAGGGCAGAGAACAGGTATTTCAAGTCCAAAGCACAAATGGGAGAGGTGAGGGAGATGATCCACCGTCACTGCAGGATTGGGCCTGCAGGGTGGCCGGGTGGCTCTGGTCCCCTCCCGTGGCTAACAGCTGTCAGCACCAACCCAGCAGTTAGAAAAAAGTCGTTTATTTGACTCCCTTCAAGAAAACGTGGTGGGACACCAAAGAAATTAAATCCCCAATTTAAAATGTATTGCATCTCTGGGTCATGTTTTTTTTTTTTAATCTGCTGAGGGGCTGCTGGAAGCTGTAAAGAAGGAGTGAATGCAGGATTGTTTTTCCTCCTTTAGTTTTTAACAACAAATCTATCTCCCCCTTCTCAATCTAGCCCCTAAAGCCTTGCATTTGATCACCAACACTGCCGTGATGCCACCAGTTCGGGAGCAGAATTTGGCGGCCTCCCGCAGGAACCTTCCAGGGGGAGAACCCCGAGATCCCTCTGCACGTTGTCAGCCCGGCGGTGGGACCGTGGAGCGGGTGGGCTTCAGCTCCCTGATCCCAAATCCTGGGGGCTGGTGGAGAGCAGGGAATAAAACCCACTTCAGCACCGCAGGCGGAACAGCAGCCGGAGGAGCGCGGCGCTGCCGCCGGCCGGCCCCGCACCCCCGGCGGCTGCGGCCGGGCAGCGGGATGCGCGGGGAACCGGCGGCTGCCCGAACCACGGGGAATTGTCGGCATCTTCCTTTTCCCTTTCTGTGACGGCTGGCTGCTTCTGGTAGTGTTGCAGCGGCCAGCGCACATCCCTAGGAGCGGCTCCTTCCAGCAGCTCGGCACGGAGCCGGCTGTCGGAGCCGGCGGTGCGACGGGTCGGGACGGTGAAATCGCTTCGCTACAGACTGGCGGAGTTAAACGCGGCGGCAGCGACCACCGCATCGACCCCGCACGGGCAGAACCGCTCACATCTGCTCCTCCTCAGTCCGACGCAAAAAAGGTGGTTTTCTTTCCGCCTTATTTCTTTTATTTTTTTTTTTTTTCTTTTGGCTGTTTCGGATTTTTTTTTTTTGTTGTTGTTTTTCTGCCGCTTCCAGCACCCGAGACCCGCCGCGGCCGAAGACGAGCACCGGATCCCGCAGCCTCCAGGAGTGGGGTCCATCCTTCCGTACAGTGCCTGCCCGGCCGGTTATTCCCCGGCTATTCCTTTCTGCGGAAAGAAAAGGGGAAAAAGAAAGAAAGAAAAAAAAGCCTAAAACCCAAGCACTAAACCAACCCCTAATAAATAGTAATAGAAGCAGCAAACGCAGCAACTTGCTTTAAAGGAGAGGGTGGTAGGACCAGAGAGCGCAGCCCCCCGGGAGGGAAGGGAGGTAGCGGAGGGAGGACAGGCAGGCACCGGCGGGGCTCGCAGCCCCCCGGGGGTACCGGCGAGTCCGGCGGCGGCGAACGTGAAAGTCCCCTTTAAGTTTCCATAGAGAGGCCTCCGGGTGTCACATGATGGACATGATATAACGAAACAACATCGTGGGGAGGGACGGAGGGAAGCAGTGGGGGAGCCCGGGGAGGCGGCGGGGAGGCGACGGCGCCCCCCGACCCGCCCGCCCCGGCTGCACCTGTCTCGGCGCGCCGGGAGCGCGGTGTCCGCCCCGCTGATGGGGCTGCGGGCGGCACCTTCCCCCGGGGAGGAGGAGAAGGAGGAGAAGGAGGAGTAGAAGGAGGCGAGCCGGTGGCGGAGGTAAGTTACCGGCGGGACCGGGGCGGGGGGCGCGGGGTGCGGGCGCGGTGTGTGCGCGGAGGGGATGCGGGATGTGTGTGCGGGGTGTCCGCCGTGTCCCCGCGGAGCGCCGGGCGTGTGCGCGCCCTCCCGCCCTCCATGTCCGCATTCCAGCTCATGTTGCGCAGATAAAATTCAAACTTGAGGTAAACACAAGCGGCGGGGGGTGGGGGGGGCGGACGGGGAACTGGGGGGGAGGGAGGCTCGCTCCATCCCGGCTCCATCCCGGTTCCATCCCGTCTCCTGCCGCCCCCTCCCCGCCGGTCCCCCCGCTCCGCACCCGCGGAGCCCCCGCGCACCTGGGGGAGCTGCTTTCCCCGGGGAGGCAGAACCGAGCGTCCCTTTCCCCGCACCCGCGGTAGGACACGGCGGGTCGGGGGCGGGGGGGACGCGGCGCGGCAGGTGCGCGGGGCGCTGTCGCGACATGGCGAGGGGGGTGTGTGCGCGTGTGTGTGTGTGTGTGTGTGTGTGTGTGTGTGTGCGCGTCGCGACATGGGGGAAGCAGCCAAGTGACAGCGCGGAGTGGTGGGGGGGAGAAGGAACGGGGCTGCGCCGCGTTGTTTTTCTCGGTGCTGCGTGGGTATCCCGAATAGAGCGGGAATAACAGCGGTGCCCCCTCCGATCCCGCTTTTTTCTATACGCATTTCCAAGTGCGTATGGAGAAAACAAGATGCGGAGCGGGGCGGGCCGGGGCGGGGGGGGGGAAGGCGGGGAGGGCCGCACTGCCGGTCGCAGCCCCGGTCCGTGACACAGGCGGTGCCGCCGCGGGGATATTTAAGCGCTTCCCCGCGGGGCGATGATGGAGGCGGCCGAGGGCGCCCTACAGGTGGGTGCCTGCGGGGAGAGGGGCCGAAGCGCTGGGGGTGTGGGGAGCGCCAGAGCGGTCCCGCACTCCGCGGACTGGCGGCGGGAGGCGCTGCCGGGGCTGAGAGTGAAGTGGGGTGCGGGGACAAGAGCTGGCAGCCGCGGGTGGCGGAGTGGCGCAGCTCCGGGTGCCGCGAGCCGTGCGGGGGTGACGGCGGTGCCGCCATGGCGGGTGTGAGGGAGCGGCGCCCTCAGGGGGGTCCGGGCGGCCCCGCCGAGGGCGGGAAAAGCGCGCGCGGCCCCCGCCTGGCGCCTCCTCAGCACTGCACCAAGGCGGCGGGGGGGGGGGCCGGGGGGGGGGGGGAGGTGGCGGCCACGCCCACCGCGCCCCCCCTCCGGCCAATCGCCGGGGTGGCGCGGCGGGGACACGCCCCCCCTCGGCGCGCGCCGCGTCCTCCTGGCCAATCAGAGCGCAGCTCGGCCCCCCCTCCGTCGCCCCCCTTCGCCCACCCGCCTGTTTGTTACGGTCGGGGCCACGTGCCGGCGCCTCGGGCCGGTCACGTGGCCCCCGGGCCGGGGGTCTGACGGGGACCGTGGGGTCTGGAGCTTTCCTGTCCATGAGGGTCTGACGGGGACCGTGGGGTCTGGAGCTTTCCTGTCCATGAGGGTCTGACGGGGACCGTGGGGTCTGGAGCTTTCCTGTCCATGAGGGTCTGACGGGGACCGTGGGGTCTGGAGCTTTCCTGTCCATGAGGGTCTGACGGGGACCGTGGGGTCTGGAGCTTTCCTGTCCATGAGGGTCTGACGGGGACCGTGGGGTCTGGAGCTTTCCTGTCCATGAGGGTCTGACGGGGACCGTGGGGACCCCAGGGATCTGGAGCTCTCCTGTCTCAGGGCAGGGGTCTGATGGGGACCTGGAGACGTCCTGCCTATGGGGTCTGATTGGGTGACACTGCGGGAC
Source organism: Sitta carolinensis (assembly GCA_032173965.1). NCBI lineage: Eukaryota > Metazoa > Chordata > Aves > Passeriformes > Sittidae > Sitta > Sitta carolinensis. The sequence continues at coordinate 2,310,106 of JAVUNC010000005.1, forward strand.
CTGCAGCCCTGCTGTCCAGGGTGGAGTCTGACTGGGAACAGGAGGGTCTGCAGCCGTCCTGTCTGTGGGGTCCGATGGGGAACAGGGGGGTCAGGAGCTGCCTTGTCTGTGGGGTTTGACAGGGAACAGAACTGGGGGCCAGCTTGAGAGGAACCTGAAGTCCCCCTGCCCAGGGAAGTCTGACTGTCTCTGGCTACCTGCCCGGGGAGCCCGGATCCCTCCTGTCAAGGGAACGTGTCCAGGACCTCCTTGCCATTGCCCCCAGGCCCTTGCTCCCCGTGAGCGCCCATTCGGCCCTGGCCCCATTAAACCTTCTCCGAAGGGCCTGTCCCTGGCTGTTGTTGCTGTCATGGCCGAGCCGTGACAGCCTGTCCGTGGCTGGCTCTGGCCTCCGGAGAGGGAGGTGTTTCTCTCCCGAGGAGAGCTGTTTATGCCCAGTGATTTTTTTTTTTTTTTTCTATTTTTTTTATTTCTTTCCCCTCCCTCCGTGCTCTCCTGCGTAAGCCACAGCAGCAGCTCGGTGTCTGCCCAGCCCGGCAGTGTTATGGCACGGCTCTTTTGTAGGCGAAGCCGGGGAACGCTGCGAGGATCATGTGGAGCTCTCAGTCTCCTGAGCCTGGGGCTTTGAGCCTATTTATAGGTGGGTTGGGCAGTGTTCTGTGTGAAGGACTCCTTCCACGTTCAAATCCGTGGCAAAACGAGGCGTCTTAAACGGTGGTGTTTTGTTTTGGGTGGTTGTTCCTGGGAGTGGGGTTGTATGAGACACTCCGGAGCACGGACTGTTAATAGGTTACGTGGAGAAAGGCGAGTCACTTTGGAGTTAAGGAACGTGATGCCATTTTAATGCAACTTCTCGGGTGGCAGAGCAAACAGTAAGAGGATACTCGGTTCTAGATCAGCAGCTTGCGGCTTTGCAGGCAGTGGACAACTCAGGCAGGGTCAGTGGGAAGCCACAGAGGAAGGGACATCGTGTTTTCTGGAGGCTTATGCTCATTATACTGTTTTCTGTACTGCTAAAGGTTTTGTGGCCGACAAGCTGAAAAAAATACGGAAAATCCACTATTCTAGATCCCTGAGGTGTTTTGGTTTAGAATAAATGGAGGAGGGGTGGGAAAAAGCCCTCAACTGCGTGTTTTATTGTGTTTGTTGCTATTGTACAGCTTAAAAATGTAAAATTCAGTGTATTTTTAAGAGTTACATAACCTTTAGTAACGTGGTGAGTCTCAAGTAGCCTTCAAGAGTTAAATAACAGCAGATCAACGAGACTGGGTCGAGAAGAGAAGGTTTTATAATGGTGAGGACTGTACACAGATATTTAAAACTGCTTTGGTGTTGCACTAGAAACGAGTCTTTGCTTAGGAGGAGGAGGGTTTTAATCCCCTATAAATACAGAACATGAGAAGGTGGATGGAAAGATGAGGTTTGCAGTTTTATGCTGGTCTAGTCCGGTAAACATATCAGGAATAGTTCATGGTATTTCACATTCTTCAGCTTCTCTTCCATCTTGACTTTTTGAGTACAGATTTTTTGCAGTCTGAAATGATGAGAACTTCCAGATATTGATCACTGTGGGTGAGGAAGGAAATCTGGCCTTTAAATAACAAGAAATTACAGAAAGGAGTGAGGAGCACTTTAGTGGTGAAAGAACTGGGGTGGAGACACCTGTCCTGAGAGAGAGCTGGTGCTTGTGTTGGTTACAGGAGTAATTCCACACGGTGTTACCTACAGAAGGATGTTTATTCAGACGGGGTGGTTCATGCTGTCATAGCCATGTTATCTTTGTATTTTGGGGAGGGGAAAAAGAGCCCTGCTTTAATAGAGGAAATTGCTGGGGAGCAGTTGACGTGCTGGAGATGTGAGGATACCTGGAGGTGAGCAGCATGCCCGCGCCTCGGAATTCGGAGTGTACGTGGAAGTGCTGGCATGGAATTGATGCACCAGGAAATTGCTTTCTCTATTTTTGTTGGTGAGATGCAGTTAATGTAAAACGAGCCCTTTGGATCCCCTATCCCATTTCTCTTTAATATAACTAAGATCATTTATCTTCTCAGGCAGTGAGAAGAGGGAAAAAAAACACTTCTGTTTTGTAACTTGGTTCACCTTCTCTTCATTTGCTGTCAGCTCATGACAAGGCACAATGTGTGCTGCACACTGTGTTCCACTGAGCTGTTTTGGTGACGAATGCAACGTATATTAAAAAAAAAAAAGGGCTATGAAAAATAGGTATTGTGCCAGTTCTCTCCACTTTTTATATAAACAATCCCCATTTTTCTCTAAAGTACTCAAAAAGTGTCATATTAGGGTCTTATGCCTTGTCAGTTTTGGTGGCAAAAAGGTTGCTGTTTTAGTCTTTGTAAGTATTCAAAATGCAGATGAAAAGGAAATATTTAAATTAGTGTTTGTATTGCTTTTGCAGTAGGAAGTAGTAAAACCTTTCTTTGGTTTTAACAAAAAGGGAAATTGTGAACTTACTTTAGAAATGTGTTTATGTTGTATTAGTCTGTTATATTCTTAAAATTAAGAGGATTTCTTTAATCCAGGCTAGATTTTAATTGTTGTAATCATGTGTTTACTATATTTCTTTTGTCTTTATAGATAAAAACACAGAGCCATGTTTTTTTGAGCTCGTGTGTAGCATGACTGGCTGTATTTCTGTGCCATACTTGCACGGTCTTTTTCCATAAATGTCTTGCTCCTGGAATTATTGGTAGCTCCAGAAAATGAGCTTGAAAATACGGTCACTAAAGGGTTAGAGCACTTGCAAACAGGAATGCTGAAATTCAAAGTTTAAAAAAAAAAAAAAGCAACCTCTCCCCAGCACTTCTTTCAAGTCCGTTTGATGATAATTTTGGATCCTGACTCGTGGTTTTGTAAATGGCTGGAATTAATGGGGCTGCAACTCTTTGTCATGAATTTCAGCGTAAACAGTATTTTTCTTTCGGCTTTGGTTTTCATGGAAATGCAGTGAAAAATCTCCCGTCCTTTTCCAGTCCCTCAGGATGCTGCACCTCAGCCAGCAGACGTGGCGTTGTTGTCTAACAGCGAGGCTGGAAATGGGAGTTGTTTGTGCTGAGTTTTACCCTTACCAAGGTCAGAGATTTCATCCTTCCGCAGAATTCCTGATCTGGGAATTTAACACTTGCAGTGGGGTCCTGATTAAGGAGTTTTCATGAAGTTTTCTGAGCTCTGGAAGGAATTTAAATGTCCCCGTGTTGTGCTTCTTCCCAGGCTTGAGTTTGGAAATGCCTGAAATAATGACGTCTGTGTGGCAGAAATATTCATGGTGGTAATAAAGCAGTCAAGCTGAAAATCCAAGTTTCTTACATAAAACTGATTTAACTGGCAGGACAGAAAAAAAGGCGATAATTGTAATAATATTCCTGTTTTAAATAATTTTAAGTTTTTGTCAATATAGGCATTGAAGTTTTCTTTTGACAGTGGTTTATGACTTGTGGGAAGTAATTTGGATGAGGAGAGATGGTTCTACTCTGTCTCACAGTGGGCTGAATTTCAGTGTGCTGTTACCTGAGAATTAGTTCTTCATAATTATGAAGTATTAGTCCATGGTAAATGTTTGTTGAGGGTTTTTTTTTTTTTTCCAATTCTTACTATTGAAGAAATTTCTCACTGAAATATAAGCAAAGGAAATTGAGAAACAAATGGTTTAGAGGGCATTTATAACACCACTTGCAAGCCCTCATTTTACAAACACTCCCCTGAATGTGTCTTGTGTAAGGAGCAGGTCCAATTAGGGAACGTAAATTGTGCAATTGTGTAGAAAATCAGCAGAGTTGGTAAATTCTGAAGCAGTCATCCTGTTTTTTTCTGTCCTACATTTTAAATCCTTACTCTCTTGCAGCCAAGCCCGTGGTGTGCTTACATGTGCAGAGTGCTGAACAGTAGTCTCGTCTAAACAAAAAAACTTGTGATGTCAGCCTGTCAGTAATAGTGACATGATATTATTATTTAATTTCATTTATTTTATTTATTTTTCATTTGTGTTGTCTTGCCCAGTTATCAGAAGCAGCGATTAGTTGTCTGGGGGCGAGAGGGAGAGGCGTACAGGATGAGGAGAGGGAAACATGGTAAACATAATTTTCTGCTGTTACAAAATTTAGCTATTTCTGCCCCAATTTACCTGTGAGCTGCACCAAGATGTACCAATTTCATGTGCAGAGCCTGAAGTAATCCTTGTTTTTTGTAATGATGATTAGCTTGGGCTGAACATCATCCACAGAACTTCTCCTGGTACAGGTGGAGCAAGTTTGGATCCTTTGGAAAATATACCTTGAATCTGGGCTAATTCTTTTTTATCTGTGTTGTCATTGGGTATATTTTTTGGTAGCTTTCACATTTTCAGAAGAGCATGATGATTTCTGTGTTCATTTAATAGCATTGTGTGTGGAATGCCCCTAAAATGTGCTGTTTTGAATAATACCTGCATTATGCTCAGGTTGCTGAATTTTAACACAACCGTAGTAGCTTCTCCAGCAGCTTCTGCAAAAATAGAGTTGTAAAATGAAGGCAGGTGCTGGCCTTGAATAAATTCCAGTGTGCTGAGGAAGCAAGGGAAAATCAAACCGACGTTCAGAGAGAAAACAAGCATTTTGCCTGCGTTTTATCCTGGTGATTATTTACATCAGCACCGGAGGGTGTTCACCGGTGATCAGGTGCCAGTGAGACGTGTCTGAAGCAGGAGGGATCCTTGGGTTCGGATTATTGGAACTTGGGAGATTTCTTGCTACGCAGCCGCTCATGTGAGCAGCTGTCAGGTCTCCTGGGAGCGAGAGGAAACCTCCAGCCACCGTGTTTACTTCCAGCAGGAGGAGGAAAAGGACATTTCTGCCTATTATCTGGACGTGTTTTGTAAACTGAAAGCGCCGTTAATGCTCCCGAGCAGGGTGTAGTTGCTGTATCATTCTGCAGTATCGCTTTCCACCTTTTCTTTTTTTTTTTTTTTTTTTTTTTTTTTTTTTTTTTTTAATTTTAACCTAACTTTTCCGCGTTATTCTCCCAACATCTGCCGGGTATCGCTGGATCATCTGTGCCTCTTGGGGGAGATCCTTACATCCTAATTTCTCTGGCTCCGTGGCAGCGCTCCAGGACCCTGGAGCAGCCGGGGTTACGTTTATCCCACTGACAGGGAGCAGGATTTCCAATGGGCAGAGCCGCAGGTGTATTTGGGGCTCGGTGGAAGGCGCGGACAGGCAGCGCTCCGCGGGAGGAGCCCGCGGCAGATGTCGGCTGTGCCTCGGCTCCAGGCGAGAACTCCGCTCCTTCCCCGGCGGATTTTCCAGCGTTGCCCTCTGCCGGAGGAGACCCGCAGCGCCAGGGATTGCTCCCTGGATGGAGTCCCTGGCGCTTGGCGCTTCCTTGGCAGCTCCGGTTGCGAGAGCCCACCTTCCTGCTGGAGCTGCAGCAGGGCCCCCCGTGCTCTGCCCTGCTCGGCTCTGCTCACGGGCATCTGTTCCGGTGGTGCTTTGGAGAAACTGAAAGCCAAACACTTCATCCGGCATCCTGGGATCAGCTGCTTCTCCAAAGGTTACTGTCTTGGAACCACAGCTCGTTCTGGCAGGGGGTTGTGCACCTTTCCCATATTGCAACTTGAATCTTTGGGCTGTTAGCCCTGTCTGGCTTTGGTAAGCCAGACGCTTTTAAAACAATATTGATCTAAAAATCAGGATTTTGGATGTGAATTCATGTAAATTTGGCTTAAATTTGTTTGGTGTTGACACAGTATGAAACAATAATAAGGTTGGAGCAATTAAATCTACAGAATTCCACTGACACTGATTGTATCTGCTCTTCTGATCAGCCTGCACCATAGCACAACTATATGTTGTGGGTTTTCTTTGTTTTGGGGTTGTTTCATTTTTTTTTGGTTTAGTTTTTGTTACTTGTCTAGGTTTTTGTGGGTTTTGTTGTTTGGTTTTTGTGTTCTTGGGGTTTGTTTTATGTTATTTGGATTATTATTAATTTATTATTAATACTAAGACAATTATTATTGGGGTATTTTGGGGGGTGAAATTTTATTTTCTTTTGTGGTTTTGTGACTTAGGAAGAGGCCTTCTTTTTGTTTTTCAGGAAACTGCAGGTTTCATGTATTGCTGGTGTTGATGTTAAAAAGAGTCAAGCAGGGCAGAGCTCAGCTGTATTATTTCAGTGGGAGTTGAGTGGGGACCTCTCTTCTCCCAGGCCTTGTCAATGGAAACGCTGACAGGGAAGTCCTTGCTGAATATTGGAGAGAAAAAAGTCAGAGATGGTGACTGTGAAGAAGTAACCAGGAATTGTGAGCTGAAATGCTATTTACTGAATAAAACTGAATTCCTCAAAAGCAGTATTACTACAGCAGCGAATGAGTCACATCTATAAGCAGCAATAATTTGTACTGGAGACCATAATTGTGTAATACAGTGGGGGAAAAATGCTGGTAGGGACGTTTGATAGGTTAACCCAGGCCTCCAGCATTGTGATGGGAGAGCAGCATCTGTCAGAGCACTCCTTTCAATTACAGAAGCATGGAAAATAGATCCTCATTGTGCAGCCTGGATGGCAGGATCCAGCCCTTCACTACTGCAAGCAGATGTGCAGCCTGATTCCTGCAGCACATTTCAGGCTCCAAATTGGAAATCTCATTGCTCCTTCTTTCAGCTTTTTTGTGCTCTTCCCCCTTTCCAGGATATATTGCAATCCCTGGTCGTTTAAAGACTAATGGTTTCAAAAACAAGCCTTGTAGCCTTTTCCTGTGAAGCAAATTTTGTGTTCCTGTGGGTAAAGTTACTCTGAGAAGGTTTACGGAAGATTATTCTCCTGGTTGCCTGGATCAGGTAAATACTATAAACATAATTTGTCATGTCTAATATTCTCCTGGTCAAGTTCTCTGTAGGATATATCTGGTTGTATTTAGCCGTTTTGTTGATGTTCTCTTTTGCAATTACAAAGTACTCCTATATCATGAACAGGTTTAATTTTGTTCCAGATGCTGTGGGCTGATAAAGTGCTAATGTGTTTTCTGGCAGTTTCTTGTGAGATCAGTTTTCATGAAAAAATTGTATTTACCCAAAGTAAAGTCTGCTTTGGAGCACAGGTTTGTGATGTGCATACAATTCTTGGTAGACAAGGATTGTAATTTATTTTTTTCTGGTTCTGCTACTTTAGAAAAATCTCCCTGACTAGATGAAAACTGTAAGTCAGCTCTGAGACTTTCAGATGCAGTCTCTTTGGTACTGTGTCAACATTAATTATTGTATAGCTCTAATGTTATGTATAAAGTGACACCTCTTCTGGCCTGCCACGTTTCTCCTGGGCAAACAGTGCTTGGCTTATTTAGTTTTCATATTTGATGCATAAATCTTGACGAAGATCTTAAACAACGTTCAGCTGTTCATTGTTCTTTCTGGTAACGTGGACAGATATGCATCATGTTTTTGAAAGAGGTTGCAGTGATTCTTTCCCAGTTCACCACTTTTCCCTTGAAATGTTCCTTCATGGTTTTGCCTGCAGTGAGTGCCCATCCTAGGTCTTGTTTTCAGGCTGCTGCTGCCTTGCAGGAAACAAAAATGAGGTGACCAAGTCTGTCCTTTCCCTGTGAGTGGCATTCATGGCTTGTCTGTTTTCTTGAGTTGTTTTTCTGCTTTTCCTGCAGCAAAAGGAGACTTTGCCTCATTCCTGAGTGCCGGGTTATCTGTGTGGTTTGTTGATTCTGGATATGCTAAGAAAGAATCTGCAAGAGCAGAAATTCCAGCAGGAAGGACAGCAGTAGGGAGGTTCTCTCTTCGTCCAGTTGCAGTCAGAGTCAGATCAGCTTTCCATCCCCACGTGTGTTCTGTTCCCTTGTGCCCAGCACTGCCACCAGGTATCCAAAGCATAGGGATGGGCACAATCCATCCTAGGCTCTCAGCACTGCCTAAGGCAGTGTTCCATGGATTGCTGCAGTGTGGTTCGTAACTTAGAGGTTTCTGGAGTGAGGAATGGGATTGTGGAGTCACAGAATGGTTTTGGTTGGAAGGGACTTTAAAGATTATCCAGTGCCACCCCCTGTCACACATTTTCCACTGTCCCAGGTTGCTCTAAGCCCCATCCAGCCTGGCCTTGGACACTTCAGGAATCCAGGGGCAGGAACAGCTTCTCTGGGCATCCTGTGCCAGGGCCTCCCCACCCTCACAGGGAAGAATTTCTTCCTGTTAAATAACCATTCCATTTTTTTTTTCTCTAGACCAGGGCCTGTAAGTAAGTGACTTCCCATCCTGTGGTTGTAAGGTATGTTTTCTTCAATCTCCACTGTAGTGTTAGATGAATGAAGGTTTTCAGGATACTTGATTTAAGAATGAATTTGTAGCAGCCTTTCTTGCAGAACTGACTTCAGAATGAATTTCCCTGCTAGCATTTAGTTTAAAAGAGATGAAGATCATAAATACATGTTTTTTCAGCTAATCTTACTCAGCTGACCCCTCTACTTCTACATTCTGTGTCTCTCAAGGGTTCTGTTAAATAATATTTATATTAATAGTACCATCTACTGCTGAATCCCTCCTGTGGCTTATAAGAGCATATTTAAGTGTTAAGTTATGTTAACCAGCCTCACTGGTAGCTCGGGATTCAAGCTGTTTGTATTTGCAGTTCTGCTGCTAAGTCCCTCCTCTCCTGTGAGTGTTGTAAATAAAACTTGGACCTGTAGAGAAGGAGGCCTGGGCAGCAGGGGCTGGGATTCCCCAGGGAAAGGGAATGTCCAGAGGTGCATCCACAGCCACCTTTGCTCCTGGGGAATTGGGGCTGTGTGGGTCAGTGTCACCAGCACTGAGGGCCCAGCAGAGGAGGTTGAGAGGGGATTCTCTGTGAGCATCAGTTCTGAAAGCATAGGAGCACAGAAACCCCAACTGGGTAAGATTTAAAAACCAGAGAATGTGAAGAAGGGACAAATGGCTAGTATAGGGAGACCAGAGTAGGATCATAAAATCATTCAGACTGGAAAAGACCTTTAAGATGGAGTCCAGCCATCAGCCCAGCGCTGCCAAGTTCACAGCTTAATATAAAAAGTCAAACAACCGTTTCCTCTGTACACAAAAATCAAATTGGAAAAGTTCACTGAACTTCTCTATATTACATCTGCTTATTACTAATTCATGTTCCTAGTGCATATTATTAAGCCTTTTTGCTAACTTTAGGGGCTTATCAACTGACTTTGATAAACTCTGTGTTATATTATATAATTGTAATATGATATTACTTCACTCTTGGTGGGGAAGATAGCTGTGTATCCATCTGGGAAGATGTCATCCCGTGCCCAGCTCCAAGAAAAGGCAGCAGTTCTGAGGGTCCCACCTTTGCTGTTTCATCTTCCTGCATGTTGGATTTCTACTGGGATCTCCCATAATCCTTCCAACTGGCCGTGCTTCTTGTTGATCTGCTTATTGCTCTTCCTAATGAGTGCTAGTGTACGTTGTGTAAACACAGAAGGGTTTGGTGCCTTTTATTGAAAGAAACTTGGAATTGATGGAGGATTTAACTTCGAGGATGTCGAATGCCTGGAGCTGTGGTGCAGAAGTTAGTTCAGGAATAATGCATGGATCTTAAATTTAGATTTCATGGAAAGATAAGTCTTTGTGTTACCACTAGATTAATGTGTTGGCCCAGGATAATGCTGGCTTTTGAAGAGCTTATCTTCAAATGTTTAAAAATCTGTTCTTGTGTTTTACCATAAACTGATGTGGTCCAGCAGTCATCTGGCTCACATACTGGAAATATTTTGTTTTTCTTTTAACATGACTCATTACCATGCATTTGTAACTATGGTTATTTTCTCTTAAAGGATTTGTTCTTCCCTTTAATTATCATGTTTTGGGGCATTCAGGTTTGACTTACTACCAACGTAGAAATTCCTCCAGGGACTGCTAGCTTCCCTAATAAATGTTTTAGGCTGCTTGCCCGTAAAATTAGCAGTCCTCTTATTACTTCTCTGTTAGTCTAAATTAGAGCTTCAGTGAGATTATGTTGCCCTAGTGCATGTGTGAATCTTACAGCTTATTTAAGGTGTCAAAAGTGCTGCTTTTGATGTGTTGGGGGGAGTTCTGCTGCTGGAGGTGCTCTCACTTGCTCAGTAGCAGTGGTGTGTGTTTTGTACTGATGAAATCACATCTGCCACAATAGTTCACTTGTTATTACTGATCATTTGGTCTTGAAAAAACATGAAGAAACATCGCATGCCTTTTCTCACTAAGATATTCCATTAATAGCTAGTGACCATTTCCCTTTCTCCTTGCATTATTATATATGTTCTTCTGGTTTCTCTGAGACCTTTCTGCAGTCAGAAAGTTAGAATATCTGGTTTTGTTTGCTTTCTGAAGGAGGATCTTGCAGTTCCTGTTAATTTTTTTTATTGCTGAAGGGGTTATTTTAGATAGCAGAACTTTTGATTGGGTCACTTTTGTTCATTATTTCTTCAGTATTGGATAATTCTCTTTCCTTACCTTGGTTTCCTGTCTGACATACTTATTGCTGATGGTGTTTGTGATGTTCCTGCAGAATTAATAATAACTGCTAGTAAGAATATTGAACTGGAAATGGTTTCCTCGGATTCTAAGTCTCGTCACTTGATGTAGGAAGCCTGATGTTGTATAATTGCTATATAATTTGTACTTTAAAACAATCAAACTCTGTCTTAAGGACAGTTTTTTTATTTCCATTATTGGTATTAGAAGAAAGATTTCCAATTTGCAGAGCATCCAGGGTCTTGAAAGTCTTCAAATTACAAGCCTAGCATTTTGAAGAGCCATTTCATGCTCACTTTTTAATGATAATTGCAGAGTTTTCCTTATGCCTCTTGGCTCGTGTGTATTACTCTAATGCTTTTATGACCAGGAGTTACATCACTACCTCTTCGGTCAGGTAAGCAAACAAAGCCTCTGTGTTCAGTATTGAATTTTCCATTCTCCCAAACTGTGCCTGCTCTGCATTCTTGGCTCAGCTCAGAGCTGGCGTTGCACCTTGGTTTGCCTGCAGCCAGCACAGTTAAACCAGCATGGGACACAGTGTCCCTGAGGATCTCTGTATTCCTCCAGAACGGCTGTGGTGAGTTCAGCTTGTTGTGCTGGGCTCTGACGTGCACTTGGAATCGTTCATCAAAGCACAAACATGATTTAAGGAACTATTCTTGATCGCGTTGTTTGCTGCAGCTGAGGCTGCACGAAACGAGTGCTCGGCTCGCCCTCCATTTCCTGCCTCACAAACCTCATGGTCCTGCCTTTCATTTTGGAGCTGGGGTTCCTGTGTTGTTTCCCAGTGTGGAGGCTGCAGGTGCTGCCTCTCCTCTCTGCGCTCAGCTGATTCCTGCTTTGAATGCTTGAGCACAAACCACAGATGGAGCAGAGGATGGCAGAGCAGGAGCTTGGCCAGGCAGGGATTCATCAGTTCTGGGAGGCAGCAAGAACCAGCAACCACTGTCCTGTGACTGCTGACACTGATCTTGGCTGGGAAATCAGAGTTACAGGTCTAAGGCTATGGCTAGTGGTCAGACAATGTCCTGTTTTCTTTTTTTAATGCTCTTAGACTTGCAGTGAAATGGGCCAGGTCAATCTGCCAAGCACAGAATTCGCAGTTGCAAGGCAGAGCTTAACCATCTGCTGCCATTCCTGCTACCTAAACCCACCTTTCTTGCCATGCTCCAGTGTGAATCCAGTTCTCTTAAGCAGGGCACACATAGTAATTATGTGAATTTTCCAGTTAGCCATAAATTTGGGTCATGGTTGCTTTATTTAGCAGGCGTGTCACTCTGATGACCCACAGCCATGCAGTAATGGGGTAGGATTTTTCCTCCTTCATAGTTTCCAAATTAAGGAGCTGTTCACCTGGTGGGAATATGTATTTTACCCAGGTGTGTGACTGCACATCTGCTGCTGTTGTGCTTCTCTTACTTAAGTCTTATTTTTTAAGTTATTTTTGTACATTTTCCTGGTTTTCCTTTCCTAACTCAGTCTTATCAAAAGCCATAAACAAAAGCCAGGATTACTGGTGGGAAACCCCCCAAAACTTACCCCACCCTGACAAATTTAGAGTTCTCAGCATCTACATGTATTCACCAACCAAGACCATGACTAGTTACGTGTGAAGAACTTAGTGCAGCCCATGTGTTGAAAAAACTTGGATTCTTGGCATGTTCTCTTTTAGCAAGATTTAAAACGTCCAGGATATAGGGGTGGATTTAAAAAGTGGATGGTGAGGTCCGGTTCTTGGAGGTGTTGCAGCTCACTTGGAAATACTCTGCTCAGTGAGGTAAACCAGACAGAGATCCTGCAGATTTGAGAATGGAGAAATGTGGGACGTTCTTCCAGTCAGTGATATAAGAGCTCATAAGAGTGTGGTTACATTTTTGTGTTATTTGGGTAGAAATAATGAAGGCTTCAAATCCAAATACTTGGCTAAGTTCGTTAAAGAAGAAACAACATAAAGAATGGAGAAAGGATTAAACCTGCTTTAAAAGAGGAGAAGATAAATAGAACCTGAAAGCCACTCTAACACATGTCATACAATGATAAATAAATATCAAAGAGTCTTCAGTCAAATCAAATCAGAAATAGAATGGGGGAACGCAGCTCTCGATGCAGGTGATGGCATTTAACACTTGCTTCTGTCCTTTGTAAGGATGGGGAAAGGTGGGGTAATTAATGGACATAATGGTTTAGAAGGTGAGGAAGAGGTAGGGACAGGTGGTTTTGGAAGGGAAGGAAAAGGGTGGGTTGGTAGAGAATATGTGGATTTTTGGTGGTTGGCGTGGCTGTGAGGGGGTCACATCATCTGCCTGTTGGGGCTTGGCACAATGGAGTTAATATTCAAAATGTAAGAAAATCGTTGAAAGGTTGTGATACTGCAGAGATTTAATGGTGTTTCACTGCTTGGATATGGCACGAGTGTTGCATTGATCTGTATTTTTAGCCCTGTAAAAACCTGATTCCTTTGATCTGCAGTTTTCATAATTGAGAAGCGTTGAGTGAACAGTGAACACGCTAAAAGAAAGTGGCAGCGAGGAAATATTGCTCTTTTTCATGTTGTAATTGTCTGGTGTTTACATGAAGCTGTGAGGTCACTGACTTCCTGTACGAGCCGCTTCCTGAAAACCTTCTACATGGTACATCTAAAAATGTACTTCTTAGAAAAACTCAGCTGATTTTTGTTTTTTCCCTCTCGTGCTGCTGCCTGACCACCTGACTCTTGTTTCTACTCCAGAGCTTGTCCAGCTTGTGTAGTCCAGTTTATAGATCCCTTGGGATGGAGGGTGATGCTGCAGGGGGCACAGGATGTACTGGAGAAGGTTCCACAGAGAAATTGGCCTCACAAAACCCAAAGCAGGCAGTGGGGGCCTGGAAACATTAAGCACATAGTCTGACACGTAGAAAGAGTCGATGGTCTCAGCCTTTAGCAAACTGTGAGTTTGCAGGTGATGCAGCCAGGTTTGAAATAATGAGGGAAAGCCAGCATCAGCAAGATGGCTCCGTGTTCCTCTTTTCCTGTTGAGTTTCAAATGCATATTTGAAAGAAGCAATTAGTTACTTGCAAAACCTGTTGAATTAAAATAATTTTATTTTTTTAATGCAAAGTTTTCATGCTGTTGGTGGCTTCTAAACTTTAATGTTTGGGAATCATGGAGTCATTAGGCTTGGAAAAGACCTCCTAGATCACGGAGCCCAACCATTCCCTCAGCACTGGCAAAAAAAAAAAACATTCCCACATTCCACACCTTCATGTCCTTTAAATCCCTGCACAGGTGGGGACTCCAGCACTACCCTGGGCAGCCTGTTCTAACCCTTAACAACCCTTTTGGTGAAGAAATTTCCCATAATATCCAACTTAAACCTCCCCTGGTGGAACGTGCAGCAGTTTTCTTCTTGTCCTGTCTCTTGTTGCTCAGGAGATGGAAGTAGCCATCAAATTTCTGTAAGGCATGAAGGATTTGGCAATAATAAAAAAACCTCAAGCATATATGTGTGTGTGTGATAAAGGAAACAGACAGCCAAGCTTGATTACTCATCACATAGAACACAGTTTGGATTGTATGACATTTATAATGTAAAAGAGAGAACTCCAACCAAAATGTGTTCTTGGAAGTGAAATATGGTCCTCATAGAGCAATGTAAATTAACTGAATTGTGGCAGGTCAGCATGTGTGGGAACCAGGAAAGATGAAAAGTGTGTCTGAAGGAAAAGTTAGAATTCTAAAGTAGTTTTAATAGAGTTATGTCTGGTTTGTTTTTTAAATTTTTTAAACCAGATTAGATATACTATTTCAAAGTTGTATGTATTTTTTTTTTTAAATAACAGTATAATCCTAAAATATGTGGATGACGTATTTGAATGTTTTTTCTATTTTGTGGGGATTTTTTTCTTCATATAAATTAGCTAAAATACTACTTAAGGCTAATACCTAACCTAGCAGAGTAAAGACTGGCTAGAACACTTATAAAGGAGTGCTTTGATTTATAAATGATCTAAGTGTTAGAGTGTATGAAAATACAGACATTCTGCTGTGAAAATGAGTGTTTGAACATCATGTCAGTTTGAAGGCTGAAGATAAATGTGAATTTCTGGGGTTAGTAATACACTCATTCATTTCGAATCAGGTTATTTTGTTTGATGACCATGCACAACATACTGAAACTTGCCAGACTTCACAGAAGTAATAGCAATGGGAAATTCTTAATCACAAATAGTTCTTAAATTTACGAGCCCTTTTAACAATATTGTGGTTTTAGCCAGTCATCCTGCTGTTTTATAACAGCTATAAACTGTATTTCCAGAAAGACATGCTCCTTGTCAACGTGAAGTTGGCAGCATTCCTGTGAACTTCCATGGTCATTTTATCAGTTATTAGCATTCGTCAATAGCTTGTCTGTCAACCCTTACATGTCTCAAACCTCTTCTGCCTGTATAGCAGTGAGATTCCTAAAACTCAACTTTGTGGCTTTGTCATTCTTGTAGGAAGAACCAGGGGTTTAATCTCCCTCAACGTGCCTGTGTTCACTTTTCTGTTGATAAAACATTTTTTTCCTCTCATTGTCTGGGTTTTAAACTTGTAACTGTAGCAACAGCATAGTCATCTTCTGGTGTGTATTTTCTTTTATCCTGGGTCTTGGGGAGGATGCAGTGTGGTCATAAGGATTGCACGTTATCCCAAAATATTGTGGAGGCTTGAGGTCCAGGTGAACTTTCAGTTCAGTTTGGTAGAGCCCTTAATGATTTTTGCATTTCTCTGTAGGTTGGTGTTGTCATTCATCTGAAATAATCTGGGAATATCTCTTTAATTTATTTTGGTCAGTTCTCAGGTGAGTGTGTGGTCACCTGACTAGTGGAAAAAAACCTCGGATAAAGTTCTTCTTTGTTCTGTTTTGGATGAAATGCAATTACCTGTGATAGAAAAGGGTTCAGATAAAGTGAGGCTTTTGTCCTGCAGAGCTGTAGTCCAGCTGTGTTGTAGAAATCAAGTTTAGGTTCATGAATCTTCAGTAATGATCACATTGGAGGAACATTCATGTTTTTACACATTTTAAAAGTTTCATCTTTGGGTGAAACTGGCACATAGACTCAGCTGAAAATTGTGTTGGAGTTACTTAGTTTTCTGTGTTGCTTAAAAATCTTAATCTTGAAGTACTTTGCACTCTGTGTGTTCTTCTGAAACATTAAATTCTTTTATTGTTTTTACATTTGCTGTACTTACTAGTTATCTTTGCATCTTGATTTTATCCCCAGTGAATACTTAGTGCTGAGCCTGTGGGGGCTTCATTTGGGTGAGTAGCAGTGAGCAGTATGTGTCTTGGCAGCTGGAATTTCCCCAAGTCAAAGCGAAATGAAGGAAATGAAGAGTTAAGGCAAGGAGAGGAGCTCGCAGCAGCCGCAGATCAGTGCAGTTTCAGATTGTTATCACTAGGAGGACACACAGACCGTGATATTAAGGAACTAATTGTTTACCTTTTCCTATTAGCTGGTTTGGTCCTGGAAAATTTTGTCTTGAATGGGTGCCATATAGTAATGTGTTAATTAAGATACTTTGTTTTACTGGAAATTAAAAGAGAGGGTTGTGTAATGGACAACACCGGAGTGTAATGACATGAGGAAATCTCCTGGGGATTTCTTTGTCGGTGAAGGAGAACACGGATCCTCGAGGGTGTTCGTCTGCCAGAAATAGGTGGCATTTAGGTGGAAGTGATCCCCTTTTTACCATTTACTGTACAGCTCAGTGTTGAAGGAATTCCTTACACCTTTCTGCGAAATGCTGGTGGTGTTTCCTGCTGGTCAGGAGGCTCAGTGGCTGGGGTTTGCTGAGCTGTTGGCTGTAATCTTCATTTAATCTGTTTGTGGTCTTTCACAGTGTTTGCAAATAGGTTTTCTGTATTTGTCTATATGTGTTTACTTAGATTCTCATGTACAGTGTGTGTGTCAGGTTGAGTAATATGGAAATTAGTCTAATTGATTTAAGTAGTTTGTAGACTGCCCGTGTTGCTGAGGCAAGCTGTTACCTAATAAAGACTTCGGAATCTGACTCTTTCTGTATAGAATCATTATTGATATCACACATGCAGACAAAGATGATAACTGAAGCATATGCTTCAAATAAAGTGACACGAGAAAATGAAAAATGGTTTCAAATTTGGAGTTACTGAAGGATGCACAGAAATAACACCAGATGGAGAGAAAGAGAAACTAAGACAGCAATTATTAATAAGTGTGGTGCGTTGCTCTTGTATAGAACAGAATCCTACAGGCTTTCAGTGTATAAATCTTGTTGTTACTTTGGTAATAGTCCCTGTGATGTGTAAAAGTGAAAATGCATCATTTCACTCCCCCAAAGTAATAGTCCCTGAGGCAACAAAAAGTAGCACAAGCCTGTTCTGAGTCGCTTTTGAAAACGTACTAAGTGTTTTGCTGGGGTAGATGGTCAGGATTAACTATATCTTCCTGAGAAATGATATTTGTGGAATTTATGTGATTTTACATCTCTGGCTTCATAAACTATCCCTGGGAGACATTTTCCTCAATATTGCAACTTGTTTCTGTAGTTCCATTTTGTCAGACAACAAAACAAACCAGTGAATCTCCCTTTGATAAAACACAGGGGCTGGGACTGTTGCATAGTTGCTTTGTCAAAATTTCAGTGTGGGAACACACTGGTTCACCTTCCCTCAGTGTCTGTGTCTAACACAGTTTAATTTTTCACACATTCCTTTCATCTTTGCAGTGAATCCTGCATTTTACTTCTCCTGCATGTTACAGTTCCTGTCCATCCATTTGTATTCCCATCAGTTCAGCTGACTTTATCATTGCTTTACTTGGGATCTGCCTTCTAGCAAAAACTGTTCTGTATGAGGCCCTCACTTGTTGGAAAACAAGGATCCAGCAGCCTGGTTCCAAACTCCAGGGTTGAGTATCTGTTCTGACTCTGTGGACAAGACTGGGCTCTCTGCAGATCTCGAGCTTCAGCCTCTTGGGTCAAGGAATTCTTCATCATTTGGGCTAAATGGTCAAGGTTTGTCAGGGCACCATTTTATTTTCTGACCCTGCAGAGATTTTCTGTATTTTGCAGAACTTTCTAGAGGTCTGGAGTAGGACCTGACTCTGCAAAGTAGTTCAGTTTATTTATTTAAATTTTTATTTACTACAGAAGTTATAATGACTGAGGCTTCTCAATCTGTCTTTATTTTTAAGAAGACCTTTTAATCACTCATCCTAAAAATAGCCTGGAATGCTCTGAACAGTGATTGATGTATGAGCAGAAACACTCTATAATGTCATTAGAGGTCTGCACTGGTTTTGTGAATGATCTAATTTAAATTTTGGAAAATTCTGAGCATGGAAGGGGAAGATGAGACCTCATATTGCTACCTAGAGGAAAGATGAGGATCCTTTTTAATTGAATAGGAGAATGAGGATGAGGCTGCAACACTAAATGTTAAAACTAAGGGTTGGGTTTTGTTTGGGAGGGTTTTGCTGGTTTGTTTTGTTTTTTTTTCCCAGAAGCTGGGTGAAATGCTGTGTACTGAGGAGTTACACTAGATTACTGGAATAAGAGAAGCTGATCTCAGGATGAGTAAATATTGAAGTACATTTCTTGTTCATACTAGGGAATAGTTGATAGTACTGTCAGGGTGTTAACACAGAGTAATTATAGTACCATGGAATATTTGCAGTGTTGTAGCAAAGCAGATTCTTGATTATTCAGACCCTTTAAATTAAAAATTGCTTTGTAAGTTATATTCAATTACACACATCAATTCGATCAGGTTTTTTTGTTTCACAACAGGGATTTTTAACCTTTGACTAAAAGCGAGTCCTGTGGAAGTCATTCCAGGCAGCGCATTAAGATAATCACTGAATTTTGAGAGCAGGGAAAACAGATCAATACCGACTTCTTGTTCTGTGAGTAATATCAGATGGAATCCTCATAAAGTCAGCTGTGAGACTCGGGGATGGACAGCTGGGGCACGCTTGGAAGCAGGAGCAGGGCAGGGCGGGATGGAGGGAGCAGGAGGTTCCATCCGAGGGGCAGGCACTTCCAGAGGAGCAGTGCAGATGGCACCACTGCTGCCGCTGTTGGTATTTGTAATAAAGCACGTGAGGATCCCGGTGCATTTACCTCTAGGGCTGTGCTCCCACGGGAAATCCTAATTTCTGCAGCTTTACCATGGATTTGCCAGACTTGGCGCTTTGCAGCCCTGTGAGATGTTGCAAGGAGCAGCTTGGGGCTGAAGCCTTTTATATAAGGTTTCATATTTATAGATTTATATATTTATACATTTATACACTTACATATTTATACACTTTTATATTTATATGCTTTTATATTTATGTAATAGGACTTTTCTGCCTTCTGCTTCCCGGGTCGATGATGTGAGATGGGGGTAAGGAATTGCTGAACATCGGCAGGGGCTGAGGAAGTTCAGACGTGCTGAGATAGAGGATTGCTAAAGATCAGCTTTTCTCAGCTGGTTGCCAGAACTGCAGTGTTTCTCTCAAGTTGTTGTAAGTTTATTTCTAGAATATGCCAAGCATGAAACATCTATTTTGCTCTAATCAGAAGATTAAAAAAAAAAAAAAAAAAAGCCAGAAAACAAGCCAGCTGAAGAGGAAGGCTTTCCGTGTCTCCACAACTCTTCAGGATTTTTATGCTGTTGTTTCAGTGAATCATCAGATTTGGTGCTTGTTGGCCTTGCTGTAGAAGTGCATTAGTGCTGGTGAAAAACCCTGTGTTAGAAACACTGTATTGCCAAAATTGGCTTCTTTTACAGGGTAAAGGTGGACAGGATCAGATCTCTTACGGTAGTGTGATTTGTTGCAGTTTCTCTCTAATTATTGGCAATTTCAGCTAGTATAAGCCTAAAAGTAAGAAACCAGTTTTGCGTAACTAACAACATTTTCAAAAGGTCATCTGCATTTGGCTTTTTGAAAATTGTAAGGATAAAGCAGAAATTCTAGATTTTATCGTCATAACAAACAATCAAAGGGTTATATCAACTATTTTCCAGTAGTAAACATGTCTTCATTATGTTGTACTCAATATTTGATCGTTTTTTCCCTCCTGGTTTACATTAAAATCTTGTTGTCCTTTTTTGTTTCCACCCTTTAAATTTTTATTAAAAAAAAAAAAACCTAAAAATTATTTTAGTTGCTAAGTGGATTTTCTGATTTTAAGTGCCACAGGTGGCAGCAGTATTTGGGATGCTGGGTGAGTTTGGGAATGACAAAGAACTGTGCATTGTGTAGTCATCAATGTTAGAACATAATCTTTTGTTTTGACCTGAAGGATGTGTTTTAACAGGAGAGCAATTTCTGTGTCTTTCGTATCTGTATTGTCATGTAAATAGTTCTGGGAGCTGGAGCAGAGGATTTCATGTTCAGGGGCTTTGCTGAAATCCATCTGTCGTGCCGTTTTGGTGGAGATGTAGGGTGCAGGAGGGGAGATCCAGGGTGCAGCAGTCCCACAGAGTGCCTTGGGTGGCAGAGGAGTGTTTTTACACTTGTTTTTTAACTGTCTTACGGGAAATAGATGCTGCAGCCCAGTGGAGTTGGCTTATTGGAGATGAAAGGTAATTGAACCAACATGGGATTAAATAAGGCTTTTCCATCTCTCCATGTGACCTGTCTTAACAGCTTTTAACCAAACAGTGGAAAAGTACAGAGTGTGTCCGTGGCCATTTGGCAGTCCCTTTCTCCAGACACGATTTCCAGGGCCTTTGGTTGTTCCCTTCATTTGCTTTAGTCAGTTTGTTGAATTTGATAACAGTATTTGATGTTATTTGATAGCATATTCTTCAAGCTTGAATCGAAACAGAGAGTGGCAGAACAGAGAAGAATGAAGGGAAGTATGCACCCTGTATAATCTGCCTGGAGTAGAAATAAATTAATCAAGTAAATTCTTGTGTACCAGCAGTGGCTGTTGTCTGCTCAGTTCATGAGGGCTGGTCAGGTGGGTTTTTTTCCAAGAGAAACAGTACAAATTGATATGCAGAGAGGGTTTCCCTACTCCATTTATTCTCAGTTATCTCGGAGCTGTTGGCCACTAAGGGTGACGCTTGCTCAGCTCACTTTAACCACAGGACTGATAAATTCCAATGGAATTACGGCTCAGGAGTGTTTCAGAAGATGCCTGGAAATTTCTTGGGAGAGGAAGATGACGGACATACATGTATCAGAACAGGAAAGGAGGGATGTTATTCTTGGTATTGTTCAGGGTGTTTTTCTCTCCTGTGGAATGCAGTTGAATCAGAAACGGGAATGACAAACTGGGGAGCTTGGAAGGGAGTGCAGTGATCACACCTGATAGTGCTTGCTCAGGGAATCAAAGCCCTTGCTGATTCCAAGTGAAGTGCATGTGAAAACAGCCCAGGAGCTTTTCTGCATCTCACTGTGGCAAATAGTATTAGGTAGTTTTCCTTTTTGGTTAGAAAATTCAGGTGTTGATTAATTTATTTTTATTTTTATGAGAAATCATTGAGTTTGCTGGTTTCTTTTTGGGTTTTTTTTGGTGTTCTGGTTTTATTTTCTAATCAAACGCTGAGTAAAGTGGTATTGGGTGTTTCAATCATGCATGTTGTGTTATGTGGGTAACAGTATTGTCTGATTATAAGACTGTGTTAGTTTGACCAGCCCACAGAAGTGAGCTGGCTAGTACATTATCAATTAAAAAGAAATGTAAAAAAGTTTTTCTAAAGGTTTCACTCTAATTCTTATTTCTTTCACTTTAAGTATTAGTTAATAAAGTTTTATTACTTTTAAGCTTAAGCCTACTTATAATTAAAAAATTTCAAATTAGCAAATCAAAACACGAATTAATGTTTCTACCCGATTTCAAATTAAAACCACAACAAACACATAGGTCACTGACTGATGTGACAGTCAGATGAGGGAAACTACTCTATATTGTGGAGGAGAGAAGTTTTGCTTTTGTACCTTTACTTAATTTGTTTCCTTCTACTCTGAGGTTCTCATCTATCTGTTGTATCCTCTCTAGGTCTAAAAGACTCTGCAGTTTCAGGAAATAAAATCAGATGTGATGGTTCATTTCTCTCATAGAAGGATGAAATACCATCTTGTCAGCAGAGGGAAGTTGTGGTCAGACCAGGAGGGCAGAATGTCTTTGTCTTCAGCGTCATTTCCTTGGCTGATGACCACGGGGTCACCGTGTCTTTAATTAATATTCTGGGCTCGCATATATAATTTTGAATACCAGAAGTACAAATCTTCCTTTTGCCAAGTGTTTTAATTTTTTGGACAGGAGCGTTGCCTTGAAACCACCTAGGAGAAATTTACAGTTGCCAAGAAGATGAATCCCTCCAGACTGCAGGAGCAGCAGTGTCAGGGAATGACTGATCCGAGCAGGTCACTCTGGAATTTACAGTCACTGGGGGGCTGCCTTCAGAAGTTTAGGATGTTATTCCTCATTTTCTCCTGGAGAAACTGGGTTTAGTGCAGTGAATCATAATGAAAGCTCTGCTAGTTTAAGTTGACCTCCTTTACCTGCAGGGGACAGCTGGTACTTGGTGTGGACAATTGAGATAAATCCTTGATTTGATTGCTGTGTTTTGTAGGAAATACGGGTTTATTACAGGGGTGCTGTTTTTCTGTGGAAAATCTGTAGAATCCAGGTATTCTGTCTCCCAAAATGAAGACAAAGTATGCCAAAATATGCTTTTGAAGGCACAATCGAAGGTTATTAATATTGCACTTCTCCTTTTTCTAACGTGTTGATTTAGAATATTTCTTGAGTTGTAAGAATTGAGTCAAGCAGTTGGAGGGGAATGTGCAAAATTAGTCTGTCAAGTGCAGATACATAATAGACACCACGGTGCTACCTTGGCCACTCTGTCATTAAAATGCCAGAAATAGTCCTGATGAGTTTTATTCTGTTCTTGTAATCAGACTCTGCAGTGCAGTTGACTGTAGTCTTAAAATACTTGCATGGATTGAATAAGAGGTGCAGAATTACAGGGCTGTGCTCTCATGTTCCCACATGATTTCCCCATCTCTGGACGTGTCACCTGCTGTTCAAATAATGGGAGGAAAAGTAACAGTTGAGTCATATTGGTGAAATTAAAGATTTTATTAGAAGGCTGAGGTGGGCACTAAGTGCCCTGCTGAAAGGATCAGGTGGGTTCTTTCCTACTAGGTGCTTGCTTTACACCCAGGTGTGAATGTTAGAAGATTTTAGTTAAAAGGGACCTACAGCCCAACTGCCTGAGCAATTGAGGGCTTGCTGAAGGGTTGAAGCATCCAGGTCATTGATAAATACATTGGATAGGGCTGATCCCTGAGGAGCACTGCTGGTGACAGTCCCCAGGCAGCTGGCACCTCCTTGAACTCTGCCCTTCAGCCAGTTCATCACCCAGAGCACCCTGAGCTTGCTCATCCCACGCTGTGACAGCTCGTCCAAAGGATGCTGGGAGTGCCAAAAGCCTTGCTAAAATCCAGAAAAACTAAATCCCTTCCTCCCCTTCTTTCCCTGGGCAGTTGACCTTATCATAGATGGATATCAAATTAAGAATTAACCTTGTGTTGATGGTGCCAGGCAGGTATACTCTTCAATAGACTCTCAGCAGCACCCAGTATAATCCTCTCTGTGTTTTCCCAGGAATTGAGGTCAGACTAACAAGTCTGTCCTGGTTTTGGCTGGGATAGAGTTAATTTTCCCTAGTAGCTGGTGCAGTGTTGTGGTTTGGATTCAGTGTGAGAACAGCATTGATAACACACTGAGGTTTTTGGTTGCTTCTGAGGAGTGGTTATTCCAAGACAAGGACTTTTAATTTCCCAGGCTGTGGTGATGAAAACGTGAGTGGGACAATGGCCCTGGACTGGCCAAAGGGATATTCCATCCATCATGCCCAGGATATAGCTCTGGGGGATGTTATCCAGGAGGAGTCAGTGCTATTTTGGGATGTGCATCAAGTCAGTGACTGGTGACTTGTGCATCACTTGTTTTCTCTTCTTATTATCTCCCTTCTCATGATATTATATACTATTATTATAATGATATTTTACTTAATTTAAATTATTAAACTGCTCTTATCTCAACCCACGGGTTTTAACTTTTCCCAGTTCTCCCCATCCCACTGTGCTGGGAGTGAGGGGCTGTGTGGAACTTGGTTTCTGGCTGGCATTAAACCACAGCACTTTTTGGTGTAAATTCTTCTAGAATTATTTTCTGCACAAGTCAGTGTCTCTTGCAGATAGTTTAATTACCGTGGATTATTTTAGGTATCATATTGATGACATGGGTGAGCAGAAGGAAAGGGAATGGGGTTGTCATGACTACTGTGATTTTTTTTTTTTTTTAAATTTTTGTACTTCGATTTAAAAATATTTTTATCTCTAAATTTTTAGGGATAAGTAATGTCCTTTGCTGATTGTAAATTACCGGTCATACTTCAGACTCCAGTAATTCTAGCAGAAGCAGTTTTCCAAGACATTTTTTCTGGAAGTCAGAAAAGGGTGAAGAGAAAGAGCATTTTCTTGGCAACTTATGTAAAGGAAAACTGGGTTAGTTTAATGCTCATGTAATAGTTGAGTATAACTTACTGTGGTGCTCACAAAAGAGCATGAGTTGTTTCAAATCAAGTGGCTTTATAGGGGATTTTTCTAGAATTTTTTTTAAATGCTGGTAATTTTTGCTCAAACTAGTAAATTCCTGCAAGCTTGCAGCTACTATTCCTAACAATAATTTCACTGTTTTATTTAAATCAATATAATTATTTTTCCATGAGGAGATCTTGCAGTGCTCATGCCTTAGTTGTGGTTAGGAATGAATTTCTCTCGTGGAACTGATTTAGGCCTTTAATTATTTCACATAGCAAAGGGAAAACTGATGCAGCTTTAAGATATTTTCAGTCGTTCAAGGGGTAAATTAACTTCTTCATGACTAATTAAGTAAATACTTCTCTAATGCACAAGAGTGGGTGTCTTTTGTGTTCTGGGTGTGTTCATTCTTGACCTTTGCATTACTTGGACCATGAACACGGTAGTGCAGGGACAGAATTCCAGTTCTTCCATGTGTTGTCAGCTTGGCCAAGCAGGGATCCTTCCACAGCGAACAGCTCAGGCCTGGCTTTTAAAAAGGAGAAGATATTTTCTTGCTTTTTTTTTTAAATGTCCATTTACAAAAAAAAAACAACAAAAAACAACCCAACAACAAACCTTGCTTAGTTTATCTCTAAACATACATATTTATGTGATTATTACCTACACAGTTCCCTCCTGAATTTGATTGATGCCTCTGGCCTCCTTTATGTGCTTACTCAGCGTCAGCAGTGCCTCTGCTCTGATTCCTGAGCTGGTTTTAGCTCGGGTTGGTGATATAACCAGATCAGTCCAAGCTGAAGATGAGTTCATTTGTCCTGTTTCTTAGCCCTTGCTGAATTGCCTGGTACATGAGTAGGCTGCCACTTGTCCCCCTGGCTTGCTCAGTCTCGTTCTTAGACAGTCTGGCAGTCAGTGTTGGAGTTAAGCTGCAGAAAAAAATATTTCTCAGTCATCTTTAGGTTGCTGGTATCTCTTAGCTGGGTGGTTTTGTACATGTACTGGAGGCTGATAATTTCAGGTATTAATTTTCTGAAGGAGTGAAATGCTTTTTTTTTTTTTTGGTAATTAGAAACAACAATGATTTTTTTTTTTTTTTTTTTTTTTTTTTGTGAAACCAGTTAATATTATTGACTAATATAAATTATAGGATGAGGAATCTCTAGCAATGGATTTTTATGCTGTGACATGCAGCTCATTCATCTGAGGAGCTTGTCTTAAATCCCACACCTGAGCTGCTTAAAGGAGCAGATCTAAACAGAGGCTGTGAATTTGCAGAAAGTGTAAAAGGGCTTTAAATCTTCATGTTGCTGAAGATATTTCTGTGCAGTGTGTTCCTTTACACTTGGTTTTTAAGATGTGTAAAGCCAGAAGCATCAGGTGTGAGAAGGGATGGGCTTGGCTCTTCCAGCCCTTGATTCCCATCGTGTATATCCATGACTGTTCCTGACTACTCTTCCCCAATCCACAGTCTGTCTCTGCATGATGGATTTAAGAGTGCAGTTTCCCCGTGGTGGTGACAAATTCCACTTTACTGGTCACACTGAAAGCAGGAGAGAATTGGGAAAAATCCTGATTTCTCCCCTGCTTGTTTTATTTCTCCTTTTCTGACAGGTGTTGCTATGTAAGTCAAGGATCTTGTAGTTAAAGGAGCACAGTCTTTATTTTAAAGTGAAAATAGGATTTTGGCAGAAGTTGGCAGCACTGGAAAAATGCTCCTACTTGCCCTGAGCGGATTGTTTCTTTCCAGGGGGGTGTGTGTATGTGACAGAGGCTGGAAAAGAGAGGGATGAGTGTGTGTGGGCACTGGCAAGAGGCCACACTCTTCAGGCCATGCTCTGTTTCATCCCTCCCTTCTCCCAGTGCCTTGCAGAATGTATAGGCTCAGCTATAGAAAATAATACATTTATTTCAAAATTGTGTTAAATGAGCTCATCTCAGTCACTCAGCAGTTATGAAATCCTGCCAAGTGCTACACGTCTTGTAAATTTAGAGTTTTTGGGTTTCCCCCCCCCCCTAATTTGCAAAGGATGAAATACTACACAGTTACTGAGGCAGAGAGAAGGCATCTTCCTTCACCCGTAACGTAGTGAGGCACGAAGAGGGATGCTGAAAGCCAAGGTTTCTGCTTTGACCCTCCTCCTCAGAGCTTCTGAACATGAACATTCCCGACTCACAGAAGCTGTCTGCTCGTGGCAGGCAAAATTATCATTCCCTGCACTCCCAGCTGAGGGTTTTGACGGGGTTGGTGACCAGCTGTAGCACAGCACAGCTCCTTCTCCTTTTCCTTCTCCTTTTCCTTCTCCTTTTCCTTCTCCGTCATCACCAGCTTGGAACCAGGACGGGGTGAGACTCCTGCTGCTTCCCTCCTAACGAGGTACGAATTCCAGATCAAATGTTAAGAGCTGCTTGTTTCTACGTGAAGAAATCAGATTCAACCCCTGGACTCGTTCCAAGCAGGGATATCATTGCGTTTGACTCTTGTGTTTCAAACTGTTAAAGTCTGCTGGTCTGACACAGCTAGGGATGGAACTGAGATGTATCTGTGTTTCAGAGATGGGAGGCAAGAAGGAACTGTTAGGATTTCAGTCTGACATTTGGGGTGTTGCAGGTCATTACGTGTAACTGTTACTCCCTGTTTTGAGCTCAGTAGCTTATGTTTGACTGAAAAATTAAAAAAACTAACAGGCATCTGCTGAAAATGCTTTTCAGAAGGGCAGGCTGGCTTATTTGGGAGTTACTTAGAAATGAGGATTTCAACATCTTTCTTAGTTAATTTGTTCTATGGGACAAACAGTCTGTGCTTGCTTCTCTTTTTCTTCTTTTTTTTTCCCCCTGTATTTCTATCTTGAATGTGCCTAATTCTACATAGTTTCATGGGAATTTTATGCTGGCATAAACCAGCAGAATTGCTTCAAGAAGCAGTCAGCATCCCCCAGGTCCTGCCTGGATGCCAGCTGGCCCCTGGTGAGCAAACCCACGGCAGAACCAGCCCCAGAAGCAGCAAAATCAGAATTCTCCAGGGTCAGTACCAAGATCTAGTTCATGGCACAGCTGCATGAAGGGGCATGAGCAGTCAGGGATGAGAAATGGGTAAAGGTGGCTCCAGCAGCAGGTGGTGAAACCATAGAGTTGCTTTCAGCTGTTGGTCCTTGGCCTCTTCTGGTGGGAATGATGTCTTGGCCCTTTTCTGATAATTCCATTTTCTGAGAATAGTGGTGGTTTGTGTTGCTCACAGTATCTGTGGGTTCATCCTCCTGGTGTTAAACACCAAAACTTCCCAACCAGGTGTGCATCAGAATGCTGAAAAAAAAAAAAAAAAAATCCAGTTATTTGATGTAGCAAAAGCTGTTCAGGTGTTACCTAGGTATTAATATTTGTTTTGTTGTTGAGTTTTTAGTGTCTGTGTTGAGTAATTGGTAGCTAATACACAAGGGAAAAGGGCTTTGGATTTACTGGAGGGCTTATATGAGGGAAATTAGTCTGAGTGTTAGCAGGTTGAATGTGGGAATTCTCAGTATGTGATGACTGTTTTTAGAAAAGATTTTTTCAGAAAATAAACTCTGCTTTAAAGACACAAAACGTTATTTATCTTAGGACCAGATGTTGAGCAGTATTTAGTGCTAAACCAGGTGACCTTCACACTAAATAATTTTGTTCTCTCAACTGAATGTTTATTTCACTTAGGAGAGCATTTGGTAAGAAATCTCTGTGCCAGCTCTCATGCTTTTAACACTTTATCTTTGTAAAAGAATTAAATCTTTTTAATATTTATGCTTTGTAATAAGAGGAGAGCATCATCAGCCTGTAAAAATCTGAGATGTGCATCATGCTAACAGTGTGTTAGTTTATTGTGCTTCCTTTGTAGTCTGAGGAAGGGAGAGGTTTTCTGAGATAGAGGAGGAAGGAGCTGAAGCTGTAAAGAGCAAGATCCGAGGACAAATCAACCCCAGCAGCAGAGGATTGTGCACTCTGGGCAAGGGAATGTCTCTAGCACCACAGAACACTGTGGAGTTTGTTGCTGTGGAGTTAGGAACCAGAAATTCAGAATATACCCATCTCCTGGAGGATCACATACTGATGTTGTTCTCCATAGATGGAAAAAGATTTTTTCCAGATACTGCTGAAAGTGTTGACTGATCGTTTTTTTAGTACTGTCAAAATAATTTTTGTTGTTTTCATTTCAGTTTAGCAGTAACTCTTACTACAGTGAAAGTTGTTGCATAAAATTGGCCTGTGTTTTCTTGCCAAAAGACTCCAGTATTGTTAAAGCAGCCTTGCTGAATGGTTGAAGCACAAAGTCACTATTCAGCACCCTGATTCTCTGTCTCTTCTGGTAGCACAGAGCAAAACTTTCTTGTATTTATGACTGAAAAATATTCCATTTTCTTTTGAGATGGATTTGGTCTTGGATAATCTGATTGTGAATTATTTCACCAGGAGTTCAGCCTCGGGAGTTTTAGCTGGTACAGATCTCATTTTGGCCATGGGAACTGAGGAACTCAGCTGTACAAGCTTGTTTTGCAGAGGAATCTTCTTTCCCCTTCTGTTTTTGTTCAGGAGTTCCTGACAGCCCGGGTCATCAGAGCTGTTGCCAACACTGAGGTGGAAACCCTTCCCCTTGAGGTCTGACCAAGAGTACCTTCAACTCAAAAACATCTTGTAAAGTGACCCTCTGATTTGGGGCTGCCTTAGTTGAAGCTTCTCAAAGTTGCCTGGCCTCACTTGTCCCAGGGATGTTGTACTGCTGTGCCTGGGCAGTGTTGGGTTCATGGCTGGACTTGGAGCTCTTTTTCCAGCCTCAATAATTCTGTGATTCCCTTCTTCAGCTCTCTTTGTTGCTGCTGTCTGAGCCTCCAAACTTTCTTACCTGTTTTACTGCCCTCTGTACTTCGTTTTTCATTAGCATCTGATCCTGAGTAGTCCTGTCCCAGGCAGTGCCTTGTGCTCTGATTATTCTTTTTACCTCTGTTTTGTAAAATCCTTTAGTTCAATCTGTGGAAAAGCTTGCTTGGCTGAAATTTTTCTTGCAACCTGTGGTTTTTATAAGGGAAATTCCCATATTTGTCATTTAAAAATCTTACTTTAGGGTTTTATTGAAGACAGCAAAGGCTGTCTTTTCTGGCTTGTTTGTTTGTTTTGTTGTTTTTGGGTTTTTTTTTAATATTTATTTCAGTATTCATTGTGCAGACGTGTATTACCCTGGCAAAGCTCTAAAGTAGCCAAGCTGTGCTGATCTGCAGTGGAGTTTAAAGAAGGCTTTGTGGTCTGCTTTGGTTGATAAAGTTTCAAAATTAAGAGAAAGGTGCCTTTTTATTTACCAAGCATTTGCAATTAAACCTTAAAAACCCATCACAGAAAATAGTAAATAATTTTCTTTACAACACAAGGCCTTTTGTTTTTTTTTTTTGTGAAGAGATGAGATTCTTCCCAGCCATCAAAGTTTTCACAAGACTGCTCCTATTTTCTCCTTATTATGTGTCAAATAGTAAAAACAACAACAAAAAATTTTACAGCCTTTTGAAAAAAAATCCACAATTGTCACTTTTTGCTAAAATACCATTTAACTGTTTTTCAAGTGGAAAATAATGGCTATTAGAAGAGAAGATCAGTAAACAATGCTGAAATAGGTGTTGTTTAGGGTTTTTTGTTTTGTTTTGTTTTGGTTTTTTTTAAGAAGGAATCTTAAATGGCTAATTGATTCTGGAACCTTAATGCAGTGGCTTTGGAGTTTTCCAAAGAGGGCAGTGGCACTCACTCTCAGTGCAGTTCCAATCTGCTATTATATCTATGACTTACTACCTGAACACACACACACACATATATATATATATATATATATATATAAAATATGTAGATGCATGTATATGGTGTTCGAGACATTGAACAAAAATGAAGTTCTGTACTTGGTTCAGGCTGTCTGGGCACCTTCTGCAGATATAAAAGTACAGTTATCAAGGAAACATCAATTTTCTAGTTGGCTAAAAAAAGGTTGTTGCGCTTGTGTATCACTTCTGTGCATAGCAAGTTCTGAAGAATTTAGAAAAAAAAAAATTACAACTAGAGAAACCAAAAACTTAAACTGATGGTCGTTTATTCATTGAGCTGTGGTTGAAACCAAGAACAGGGCAGAGAAGTTTGCACTATGAAGTTGTGGCTAAAATGTACCTGCCATGAAACAAACTGGAAATTCTGCAGAGAAAGAGGGAAAATAAGAACTTGGATCTTGTTAATGAAGGTTTTGGCAAGCTGACCTTTTGGGCCTTTTTGAAAACTCCAGTGTGGGATGCATCATGACTGGTGTTTGAATTTCTCATGCCTCCTCTGACCATGGTGGGGGAAAAGTTCCTTTTTGTGCTGTGTTTGCCATCAGGTGCAGGTCTCTGGTAGGAGGGAGGTGCAAACTCTCATTCCCTGACTGTGTCTGAGGGTATTTTTGGGAAGCAGCTTTTTGGAGGATGGGATAGAGACTGGTCAGAAAGGAGCTTTTGAAAGGATTGGAGACTGAGGAGGGGAAAACCAGCAATCTTTGGAAATGTTCAAACAGGGAAAGAAAGACTTATTTGAGGGATGCATAGGGATTTGTGAAATTAGGTTGTTAATGGATTGAGAACAAGTTGGAAAAAAAAGAAAAAAGAAACCACAGCGGACCAGGGGAGTTACTTAAAAGTCTTTTATCCATCTTGCTTTTAGTTTTACTATTCACACGTCCCATGTTTTATGTATTTTACTAATAACCTGTAGCTCTGGAGTTTACAGTGCTTTTAGTGTTTAATGATGCTCGTTCTGAAGGAGGGAGCAGAGCTCCTCCATCACTCACTGACTGCCAGAGCAGGGCTGGTAGAGGCAAAATGAGAACCCCGAGGGAGCCCCAGGCCAGGAGGCTGGAAATGAGCAAAAACCTGTGTCCTCTGAAGGCTGAGACAGGAGGTTCTCTTGGAATTCTGAAGAGTCAGTAGCACTCTTCCACACAGGTCTGGAAAAGAATTGCAGACTGTGACAGCCTTTCTTCAAAGGGCTGGTCAGAAACTCAGCTGGTGGAGCTCCAGGTGTGTTTGTAGCACCTGAGATGGATGAATGTTACAGAAAACAAAAGAAATCCAAGTCTTTCATTGAGTTCATCCCTTTATAGGAAGAAGAGAGAAAGTCTGAAAGCCCAAGAATCCAGTCAAATCACCAGCCAGGCAGAGATTAAATTTGGATTAAGAAATTTGAGCAGGAGGAACATGGCAGAGATAAGCCACTGCACAGGTGAGGCCACTCATAGAAACAGAATGTTTAACATAAATATATTGTATTGAGGTTTTCAAAATACGTATTAAAAAGAAAAAGAAAAAAGCTAGCAAGAACTCTCCTGCAGTCTTTATTTACTTCATGATGAGGATGAGGAAGAGATGCAATGGTTTCATCACCTCCTGTAGGTGAAGGCTTCAGAAATCAGCTTATTGAGGCATTGCTTTAGAAAGGTGTAGGATTTAAATTTAGAAGAAGACTTACAACACAGCTTTTGACTTAATCTCAGGATGATACCTCTCTGAGAATAAGGCAGATGAAAATGACAGGCATTGGTGCCTGTTGAGAACTGATGCCCTGGGTTTCAAAACATCCCAGTGGGTTGGAAGGACTAACACTGGAAAATTGGTCAAGCACCAGATTTGGTCTGAGTGAACACTGTAAGGTTCACCTGTCTGCCCTGTGAGAAAAACCAGAATGGGATCATGAGTGCAGATTGAGGATGTGTTTGAGAATACTGTTAAGATGCCTGAGGCAGGGATGAAAAATCCACCTTTTCTCAGAGGAAGGAACCATCTGTGATAGAAGGGTCATTTTGAGGCTTTGGAGACCTGGTTTGTCAGAGACACTTGAGGAAACCAGGGCAGAAGAGAGGTTTTCTCCTGCATTAGCAGGACATGCAGAGGGTTATAGCTGTAGTTAGGAAGAGGAGAACAGAGAAAATGCTCTGGATTTTCCACAGTGTTTTAGAATGCCACTTCTGCAGGGAAAAATCCCCCAAAGATGCTTAACAAACCAAACCTGATGGGCTGAAAAGGAGGAGGTGTATTCCCCTTCCCAAAGGATGGAGGTGGATGGTGAGTGTGTCCTGGGCTGGTGGGATGAGGGAACTGGCAAAACCCATGTTCATCCTAAGAGGATTAAACAGCTTTCACTTCTGGAACTGCTGTCAGTGATGGAAAGAAAATACCTGGGTTTGTCGTGTCATTTTTCAGAAACCTTATTCAAAAGTAAGAAAGTTAGGTGATTGAAAGGGATGTGGAGAGGGAAGCAAGAAAGGAGAAAGTGTGGAACCCATCACAAAATTCAAATGATTTGCAAAAGATATTGTTAAGTTTCTATCAGTGGTAGGATCTATCAGTGAAGAGAGTTGCAGCATTTAAAGGTTCTTCACTGAACCCCCCCAGGATTTGTTTTGCCCTTGGTGGGATTCAGTGACAAAGAAAATGGTTTCAGATTGTAATTTTTAATCCAGCAAGTGATTGAAGAAGGCAAGAAAGAGAGCAGGACCTGCCATGGAAGGGCAAAGTGAGCATCAGGGTATTGTTCAGAAACAGTTTCATTTCTCTTACTTCACTGGAATTTTTTTCTGTGCAATAAATGTATATTTAATGTAGTTGGTTCTAGTAAAACTCAGCTCTGGAATTAACAAACATGCTCTTGTGTCTTTTGGGTGTCTCATCATGGAAGGGTGGAAGCAAATCCACCTCTTGCTCTTGAGGTGCTGCCAGGCAGTTTGTGATACCACAAATCCAAGCACTTATATGTGAGTGAGGTCTCGAGAAATCACTGACTTGGGCATTCTAATCATATCAGCAAAGAGAGGGAGGCCTCTGAGTGTGGGAGTGACCACTGCCATCATGGTTAGTTTTAATGAAAGTGATTTTTTTTTTTTTTAAAGCTTATGTTAACCTGTTTTTCGTTTAACAAGTGAAAACGGGGAACCTAAAAAGATTTTTGAAAAATTGAAATTTGTAGTTTTGACCAGTCAGTGTAATAAGAGTTTGCTTTGGTTTGGTTTTTGGTGGTTTTATTTATATATCTAAGTGCAAATTACCAGCTTTTGAAATTGTGAGAGATCAGAGAGGGAAAAGGAAAATCTTTTGTACTTTTAGACCAGCGACACAAATGCAGACTTGGATGCTTTGCTGGGCTTCTAGCTGTGTTTCAAGTAAAGAGAATTTTCCTAGTTTTTAAAGCTGAGTGAAGTTGGGAGCAATTTGCTGGATGATACGAAATACAGTGAATCAGCATTCGCAATGGCAGCTATTTATAGTTACTCTATTTTTATTCAAAGCAAAACAATAGCACTGAATTTCAGGCAGTTGGACCAGACACTCAGGAAGGTCTCTCTGGAAGCTGAGGGGGGAAAAAAAAAAAAAAATCTCATCTTGCTGGATCTTGAGGGCTGAGCTCGTGTGCTCCGCCGGCATCTCCATTTCAGTGCCGTCCTCCGAAGGTGAAATCCGGGGCTGTGCTGGGAGCTGCAGGAGCAGATGCCTCTGAAATGTGGTTTTTCTCCACTGTTCAGGGGCTATCAGCATTCCTTGCATTTTATATTTGAAGAACTGAGCAGTGTAATTAATGCCTGTTAATTTTTACCATCTCTTCCAGGTTTTCTGTGGCTGCTCCGTGTCCTGCTGCTGCTGCTGCTGGATCCGAGTGCCGTGGCTACAAAAGCTTGTTGCTGTCTCATGCTGGGTCCCTCAAATCCAAGAGCTACTTGGCAGTTTCCAAGGCAACCACCTGTGGAATAATTAAAAAGGATGAAGTGTTACCGTGCCAGATATAAGGAATTCTTGCCTGGAGAGAGCGTTTCACTTTCTTCCGTCTTGAAGAATCAAACGTGCTTCTGCCAGCAAAGTTAAGGTAGTACAATTAAAAAGTAATGGTTTATTTTCTGGAAGTTTGAGGTGGAGCAACAAGCCTCATATGACTGTATGAGATACAGAAATGACCATGGTTCCTTCTGGGTTAATATTTTGGGTAGACTGAAATGGAAAATGCACGAGAAAGGTGGTGATGGAAAGGCAGCGTGGATGATCAGTATTTTGTATTAGTGAAACATTTGTCTGGACTGTTTTGCACTTTGTGCCGTGTTCCCTCGGATGATTTTAAGCTGGGAAGGACTAAAATGGAGCATACATTAGTTGGAGCATAAATATAGGAAGTGCAGCCTTCATGCCAAGTACACTGAGATTTCTTTGGCATTCAGTGAAGTGATAGATATAAAAGGAATCTAAGAGTGGGCTCACTGCAAAATGACAGTCGGAATCGAGGATTGATCTTTATCCCAGAGCTTAAAGGGTGGGCAGTGACTAAGTCCATGCTGAACCAAACTGATAATCAGGTTTAGCTGCTTCCGTGAAGCAGCAGCTAAAACCATTTTGAAGTCACATGTTCCCAGATTCAGAGCTGAAATTGCACGGTGGGAAAAAGCAAATATTAAGCAAAAAGAAGCCTGTTAGAATAACAAAAAATGGCAAATTCGGCTCTGAACGTTTGAAACGTTGCTTCAGAAGTCGATGCCAAAGGTGTTAAACTTTGGATGACTGGAAAAGTACTTCTCCAAGTATTATATGTTACTGGATGTATTTGTTCATTATATCTTCCTTCTCTGCCAGTCATTCAAATATAGTTGAATAGAAAAATATTATTCACTTCTGACAATGGAGTTAAATGGAGAAAAACCACATTCCCATTCTTCCCATAGTCCACATAACTGCTCAGTTAAGTCTGGTTACCTTGCCTGATGGTCTTGTACAGTTAATTTTAGGCGTGATGCTTTTGTATAATTTATTTTAAGGAAAAAAAATAAGAGTCCTAAATTTTGAAGTAGAAATATTTGGGATGCCATCTGGGCTTTACATAATAAATTTTCCCTGCCAAAATGTTTGTGGGATTCTGTTGGGATGTGGATGGGATTTCACATTCCATCCCTTCCACAGCACAAGAAGATCATTGTTTTTTAGATATGGTGGTCCAAGAAGAAATAAGAATTGTGTGGTAGCAGCTCTGTGATCTGAGGGAGTACAAATAGAATCTATCCAGTAACAGCTCTGACCTTTTACAGATGTTACCTAATTTCAACAGCAAATATTTGCAGGTACCAACTGAGTACAGCTGCAGTTTTCCACCCTAATACTTGATTTCCTGTTCTTTGGTTGGTTGTCACCACAATGCCAAAATGGTTTTCTTTCTGAAGCAATTCTTCAGCCTGTTAATTACTTTCAGTGTGGAGCTGAGGAAAGTGGGTTTTTCAGGCAAATGCTGTTTTCACATGTGGAAGGAGTGTGCTGGCAGAGTGTCTGCACCAAGCACAGTGAGGAGGATACAGAACTGAGACACTCTGCAAGTACAGTGAAGGTAGTTGGTGTGTGTGGATCCTGATCCTTGATCTTTCTGAGCACGTAAATAACTCTCAAAGATGGAATTGGGTACTTGTGAAGGAGCACATGAGTGTATTTGTGGAAGCCTGATGTAGCAGCAATC
This sequence comes from Sitta carolinensis, assembly GCA_032173965.1. Classification (NCBI taxonomy): domain Eukaryota; kingdom Metazoa; phylum Chordata; class Aves; order Passeriformes; family Sittidae; genus Sitta; species Sitta carolinensis. The sequence goes on from JAVUNC010000005.1 coordinate 2,345,659, forward strand.
AGGTGCAGTCATGCAGGATTCCCAGGAGTGTACACAGAGCAGTTTCAAATTTGGTGCTCTTAAAAAAATATCCCATACAAACACAATAAATAATTTTTCTGTTTTACCTCAAATGCTGTGGGTGAGGTTTTTCTCCTGAAGCTTAAATGTCCACGTGCTGCTGAAGCCAGAGGTGAACAGCAGGTAGGATGAGCAGCTTCCTGACAGTTCCTAATCCAGACCCTCCTGAAGGGGATGACTTTTTTTCTAAAAAGGTGCCTTTAGAAAGGAATCAATCCATCTTTTCCATGGACAGTTCAGCCTGGACAGCTGATTTAGCCCAGGTGGCAAAGCTTCCAGGAACTTCAAGCATGCACTTCGATATATTTGTATATCAAATTAATTCATCTATTGTTGTTTCTCCATATTCCATTCCTGTTCCAGAGCTTCCAGAGCTAAGTGGAGTTGTTTACTGGTACAGGCTCTTTTCTCATCCTCCTCTTCCCAACTCGGGCATTTGACCCTGTCAGTTTTCCCAGCTTTCATCTGCAAGCCTGTGGTTCAGAATCAAGGGTAGTGAAGAGCCCCACAGAGTTTGTTAACATAGTTTGTAAGAGAAATAAAAACATCCATGCCAAGTTTAGGCAGCTGTGCTGTGTGAACGAAAATACAGTGACGAGGCAAAATCGATTTCTGATGTTTTTTATATAAGTTACATTTTAATAATCCTTATCCCTGGGATGTTTTACAGGGCTGAAGGGAGTTGATGGTTAGAGGTAGTGGTTTGCTCAATAATTGTAATCTCTTAAAGTGACTCAGTACCTGTTGACATAGAAGTTGCTTCTGTTAAGAATTGGTTTGGCTGTTAAGAATTAGTGCTGTATGCACCCAGAAATGTAAAATTTCCAAATTTCCTTCCTAATTCTCTTACTGTGGCAGAAGATTTGTTTTGCTCCATGTTGTAGTATCTTGGTGACTTTCTGAGAAGAAAAAAATGGGAAATAGTGATCTGGTAATTCTTGCAAAGATTATTTTGATACAGGGGTGGTTAATATTTTCCTATTTTTACGCCATCAGATCAACTGTATCAAGAGTCAGTTACAGTGTGGTCGTCCAAAAGAGTCATCAAAATACCCATTAATTTTATTAAATGAATTAGGACTGTTTCCTGGGATAGGTAGGGCTTTAATCTTGTTGCTTGGAAATCCACGTAATTTTTCAGGTTGGGATTTTTCAAAGGGAGTTTTTCTCTAGCAGGAGTGGAAGTATAGGGGAAATTCAGGGAAAGAACAATAAGCTCAAGTCACCTTTGTGGAAAAGGGAACTCAGATAATGAATAGACCCTTTTGCCTAGGCTTGATTTTCCTTTGAGAAGGAGGGAACTGTTCTGCACTTTGGTGGGTGGATGTTTCATGGGGAGCAAAGCTGCACTGCAACTTTAATGCAAACAGATTTATCTACAGGGTGACAGACTTTATGCTTAGGCACCAGATCCCTTTCACTCCTCCAGCTGCTCCTGCTGGGCATTTTGGATGTGCTTCTCCAGCGTGGTTCAGATGATTTTCCCTGATAGACAACACAGAAAGTCCAGAATAGAATAAAAAGGGCTGACGACTTGCAGAGAGGTAGTGAAGAGGAGAACAGCAGCTCTTGTCGTACACTGACCTAGAGCAGTGATTTGTCTCCAGCAGTGGCCATGGGAGGGTTATTGAGGAGCACAGCAGCAGAATGGGAAGAGGATCCACCTTCTGCACACCCTGCATTGTCCAGACATCTGTAACACATGGATTGACTGAGCTGGACGTTTTGGGGTTGTTTTGCAGTGTTTTCTGGACTTGTCTCTTGAATTTGTTAGTGAGAAATACTGGGAAGTGTAAAGCTCTGTTCCCCAGCTAACTAACACGTCAGCCTGTTCAGTGAGGAGCTGTACTCTCTTGTTGAGTCTGAACTCCATTTAAAATCCAGTTCTTCCACTGGAAAAGACTTAAGTAATTCATGAATAACTATTTCTGTCACAACTATAATTTTCTGGAGCTCAGCCTGCTGCAAGTGTTGAGTCAGTTCAAAGCCTGCTGACCTATACATGGAAGTGGGACCACTTGCCCCACCTCCAGTCACCCTGCTTCACACTTAATTTCATTGAGATTCCTCATTCATTTCACTCCTGAACTTCATTTATGTATTTTAATGTCCAGTGAGTAAACTGCACGCATTTCTTTTTGTTCTTCCCTACTTATTTACTGCCTTTGCTGCTCTGAATAGCTTCACTATCATCAGCAGATGTTGTCATCTCACTGTTGAGCCCTTTTCATGTTGTTTATGAATTCATTGAACAGAGCTGGGAACAGATCCCAGCTCAGATCCCTGTGGAAAGAAGAGCTGAAATGGCACCAAGTCCTGCCAAAAGCAGAGTGGGTTTGCCCCCTTCTGCACGTGGCACAGCTGAATTTGTGGTAAAATCACTGTGCTGTTTTGGTACATTTATAAATGTGGAGTCACTGTAAAATATTTTGTAGAAATAGATAATAATATGTAAGATATAATGTCAGAATCATTAAGGTTGGCAAAGACCTGAGATAATCAAGTTCTTCCTCAAGCACCACCATATTCACCAATAAACCATATTTTCAGGTGCCATATCCATCCATTTTTTGACTCCACCACTTCCCTGGGCCGCATGTTCCAGTGCTGCCTATTTGTGATTTCACCTTTGAAAGATAGGGTGGGCAAGGGATTCACCTTTTTGGATGACTGAAGATGATGTTTGATGTTTCAAAGGTCCATGCCTGCTTTGTTCACAGCATTTTTCATCTTCTGAGTTTTTAGTCTCAAAACCAACTTGGTTGGAACCTGCTGGTTTGTCACTCTCTGCATTGCCAGTAAATAGAAAATTATAATGAATAAGGGAAATCAGGCAACAGGATCAATCTCCACAATCATAAATACATGCTTCTTTTAGATGTTTAAGTGCAGGAAATTGACTGAGCAGTAGAACTGTTACTTGCTCTTGTTTTCCAGCATTAAGGTAGCAAACATCTGATGTAAAACTGGGGCAGATCTAAAGGACTTGTAGCATGAAATAACTTTACCAATGGTGTCCTGCAGCTGCAGCTTAGGGAAATGGGGAGTTGAGGACATGAAGGTTCTGCACGTGAGTGTCCCAATGTCCCACTGCTGCTTCCTCTTACCACCTCTGTTCCTTCCTGATTGCTCCTGAAATTCTGTTTGCTTTTTCACTGCTCCTGTTATCAACTCCTGTGAAAACTGTATTTTCACCAAGCTATTTGCAGTGACTTCAAGGTCTCTCCTAATCAGGAAAATACCTAATTTAGAACCCCACATTTTCAGTGTGTAGTTGGCTTCTTTTTTCTATATACAGAGCCTTGCAATTAATCTACTTGAATTTCATCTTCTGTTTTCTCTCCCAGTCACACTGTATAATAACTAGCTGGAGGAAAAGACTGAGGATAACTGCTTTGATGCATTTACTGGTTTATCTGTAATAGACCTGTGACCTCACAGTGTGTCCTTTTCAGCATAATTTATTGCTCAGTTAAATGAGAGAGGTCTAACTCCAGACCTGTACAGGAGTCTCATTTTATGTGTGTGTATAAGGTTTTATGCTCTCTGCATGTAAATTAACTGTTGATTAATAAGACCTTCCTCCTTTTGGCTCTACAGCTGGGTTTTCTTCAAGTTCTTGTGGAGAAGTTGTTAATTTTTAGGAACTCCCAAAATCCACAGAGCCCTTTCAGAGCCCTCCTGTTTGTGACCTGCAGCTTGCAGTCCATCACTTGGTATTTTTAATAATTTGGTTTCCTTAGAAATCTGGCTGTGTGCTCGTGCTCCTGGCTGGGTAATTCCTGGTAGGCTTTGGCAGCGAGCAATGCCCAACTTCCCGGCGAGGATCAGGATCCTCTTTCCTGGTGCTCTCTGCAGGCACTAGAGCTGGGAGTTCCCTAGACTGTCACTGTGCTGAACAGCGAGTTCACTTGGGTTTTCATGTGGCAGAGAAGCATTTCTGAGGGATTTTTCCCCCTCCCCACAGCTTTGTCCTGTCAGGCCTTTTATCTTTTGTCACCTACTGGCCCAGCAGGCTTTCTCATAAGCTTCACCATCCTGGTGTGTTTGATAAAATTTCCTCTTAGCATATCAGTTCTCAGTATTTCCTTTTCAGCTTAAAATTTTGCATTTTGTTCGTTAAAGTCTTTATTTTTTTCCTGGAATCACAGTATGACTTCTTTTTGAAGGACATACTTCTGAATGCCTTCTTAGTATTGTTCTTTATTTTGTATTGTTTTAAGTTGCACTTGCTCTACTCTTCCATGTGCAATATGGGGTCTTTAGCAAGCTGTCACCCTCTTAATACCTTCACCTTTTTGCCTGTTTATTTTAGTTTACTTTTAAGCAGTTTCCTTGTTTTTTCATCACAGAATGCTTGAGTTTATTGAGGACCTGACTAAGGTCATCTGGTCCAACCCTCATGCTCAAGCAGGGAGTTTTTTTGTTTTTTTTTTTTTAGTTGCACGGCTAAAAATAGAGAAAACTACTGTTTCAAGTACTGAACTTGAGTGCTTTGTAATCAGTAATACAGCCACTCTTCAGCAGTGAAGATGCTGTACACAGGTCAGGACTGGGTCAAGTTTTGCCTCTGCTCTGGATTTTTGGCGTTGTTTGAAGGAGTGATAATTAACGCTGTCATAAAAATGCAGCGTTTGCTTTACAGTGACTACACTGAGTGTTTATCTGTCTCCAAAATCCTGCAGTCTGGCCACTTTAATTTCAAGAGGTGATGTGTGATGCTGATAACTGTCAGGTACCTTCATGGGGCTGGGGAGTTTCAGAGCCACAGGATGGTGTGAGTTGGAAGAGACAGCAAAGACCATCCAGTTCCCCCCCTGACATAGGCAGGGACACCTTCCACCAGACCAGGTTGCTCCAAACCCTTTTCAGCCTGGCTTTGGACATTTCAGTCATAGAGCTTTGTCTGGAACTGGGAAGTCTCTCTGTGCTGCTGAACTTGGTTTTGTGTCTTTTCTTTCTTAAAGGGCTTTTGTTGGAAGGAAAAAGTTCTGAGCTTCACGGGCTCCCATGCACTTCGGGAGACTCTTGTCAGACCAAGCGATACAAGGGAGTTTTTACCTGAAAATTTCTCCTGTTGTGGCTCTCATCCTGCTGGAATAGTTGGAGGATGCTGCCCCAGCCAGTGAAGTGGAACAAGCAGTTGGGTTCATCCTTCTGTCACTGTCTCTGTGTGCTCAGACGAGGTGCTGCCTGTGCTCCCTGGGCTGGAGGGAGGGATTTAGACATCCAAAATTCTCATAGACCCAATGCAGGTATTTGAAATGGAGTGACTTAAATCCCACCCTGGTATTTCAGTGTTTTGAACTGGCAAATATTTTCACTTCTAGAGAGATTTTTCAGTCATGAAGGGTAAGAAAGAGCAATTTGATGCTTGATTTAAAGCAAGAAGAAGGCTTGCAAAGTCTCTTCGGGTGAAAAGAAGTCATCGTTCTGTGGGGGACCTAAAAGGATAAAATGAGAGTGGAATTTTAAATCACATATGAAGGTGTCATAAAATAAAGTTGATTGCAGGGAACAGCTTGGTTTAGCTTGGGTGCTTGATAGTTTTACCTGTTTTTCTTCATTCTTATATAAATAAGTGAGAGGTCTGCAACTTGGAGATATACTCAGAGACTGCATTTCTAGTAGTGTATATTCTATCTCAGAGACTACAAAAGCATGTGGTTACAGGACAAGGGGGAATGGCTTCAAACTGAAAGAGAGCAGTTTTAGATGAGCTGTTGGGAATGAATTCTACACTCTGGGGGTGGACAGGCCCTGGCACAGGTTGTCCAGAGAAGCTGTGGCTGCCCCATCCCTGCGAGTGTCCAGCCTGGGACAGTGCCCGTGGCAGGGGGTGGGACTGGCTGGGCTTTAAGGTCTCTTTTTACTGAAACCATTCTGTGATTCTGTGAAATGAGGAAAAACCCCAGCATACCCGACAGCAGAAACTGGGTGAGATGAATCTGTCTTTAAAGGTCAGACTGAATTTGGGTGTTAGCACTTTCTGTTCGTTCCGTATGGTCAGTGGCAGCATCAGTTGAGCTGTTTCTGAGTTTTTAAGATGAGTTTGTGTCTGGACTTATTCACACACTACTAAGAAAAGGAAAACCCAAACCCAACCCTGAAGTGGATCTTTTAACTTATTAGTTGTGAGTGGTAGTTCATCCAAATAAAGGACTGATCTGACTCGCTGGAAATTTTGTGGTGCTTTACCCTCGATGTTAGGAGGGTTGTGTGGGTGGGTGGGCAGCCCTGCCTCAGTGTGCAGATACAGGCTCCTCAGCAGCCTCTGGGCTGAGGTGAATGAACTTTTTCTGTTCTCTTTTGTTCTGTCTGTAGCTTCCTTAGTTTTGGCTCTGCAAGAATGCAGACTGGTCTGAAAACTATGTAGATTACATAATGTAGGGCTGGGGTTTCTTCCAGCTGATCTTGGTTTCTAGCAGGTTTGAAAAGCTCTTCTGCACACCAAACCTTAGAGCAGGTGTTTGCTTCAGCAGTGGCATTTGCTGATCTCGTTGTTATGTTAATTTGGGGAAAGACAATATTTTCTGGAGGTCTGGAGGATGCTGAGAGCTCGGTGTTTATTTGTTCCCATCAAATAAGCGTGGATTGAATGCAAATGTTCAGGGATGGTGTCAGGACAGAGAGGATGAGGGGTGTTTTCAGTTAATGTCTGCCAAGAATTAAGGAAAATTAACACAAAATTCTTGTGGTTTGGGAGAATACTCACTGGAGGAATCGTCTGCTCCACAGATGGGGGCTGTACAGAGCACTTGGGGTAACTGGTTTGGAGCAATTTTCAGCGTTCAGTTTGCAGGGGCATCTTTCACCTTCTTTAGACAGAGTAGTTTGCAGTTAGTTGTTGGCTCTTCTCAAGGAAAAGACCCCACAATCCTTACCCAGGCAGAACTTTACTGAAATCAATGGTAAGGTTTTGTTGGTATCAAAGGTCCAAAAAAGCCTCTGCAGTGCCTTAAGTGTGGGGCAGGACTCCTCAGCAGTAAGTGAATAATCAGCTTGGTGTTTATTCAGAGTTTGTTTCCTTCAGGTTGTCTAATTTCACCTTCTGTAAGGTCCTAAGGTTATTTCAGGAATGATGTTTCTGCCGTTGTCTATTTTAGACACTTGATGTGGGATTTCAGACTCTGCTGAGGTGTTGGCAGTGGTACAGCGTGTGGCTGGTTTATGGTAACTCCTGCTCAGGTTTGTAATGCAAATACCATCTCTCCTGCAGGTTTTCAGAGCTCTGGTTCCCCTGCAACTGAGGGTGTCACCTAACTAACATTGTGAAAGGTGATATCCATGTAATCCCATTGGATTAAGATTAATCTCACTTGGGTATTTGATTTTTAAAGTGAGATGAGATTTATCCACCGTCTTCTAATTGCTGGAATCATTCCAAACAGCAAGTAGTAAGATCTTATCTTCTTTTTATCATCGTGGGTCTAAAGAGGGAGCTTAAGCTTCCTTCACAGTTGTTATTTCTTGGTGTTTTGCCATAAAAAGCAGAGAACAGTCTAAAGATAATTGGGCAAAGGAAACTTGGTTCTGGATGTGGAGGGGTTTTTGTGTTCGTAGAAGAGGATGAGCATCCTAAAGATTTAAGTGAAACTCACTTGAAAAAAAATCAACTTGATTTGGTATATAAGCAGTTTTTTAGAATGATGCTGCTGCTCTTTGAAGCTCTTCCAACTGAAATACACATTGCCATATGCTGCTGGAATACCAGCACATGAACTGGATTAAAATACAAATGAGCAGAACTGCAGTTAGAGGCTTTAGTTCTGCAGAGGGATCCAAAATGGTTCCCTTTTTCACTCTGCTAGACACCTAAAGTTAGTTTTACAACATGCCTGTAAGGAGGCTTTGGGTCTGAAACGAGGATGAAGAGGTTGGAAGGGAGAGAAAAGAAATTTTTCCAATTTTCTTGTCCTAATCTAGGGGCAGGCACAGGTGACTTGGTGCCAGTGTTTCACCTGTAGCAAATCAAGAGATAAGGGAGATTTTGAGAGCAGCACAAGAGGCTTGGATGCTCACTGGACATGCAGCTCTCCTGCTCCTTGGGACCAATCCAGATATTTGGTAGCTTCCAGAACTGTAGCTGTGGTACCACCACTCGTCTCTACTGCTGCTCTTTGCTTTAAAATAGCTTTAAGACACCAATATTTAAGTGTTAGCTAGGATTTGGACTTTCTAATGTGTCTGTTAATCTTCTAAAATCTACTTTTGTATTTCAGGAGAATTTGTGGCCCATATAAACAGCCTTTGTATTTAGGAACAGATAGTTTAGATGCCTCATTTTTATGTTCTACATAGACACTTGCTAAAGAAAAATGCAAAGTTTCCCAGCTACTCCTCTCCTGAAAGTTGTTTTGAGCCAGAGTAATGATGAATAGTAATGAGCAATAAATTAACAGAGCTGTATATTGCTGTCATTGATGGGGAAGTGTTCCTACTGATTTTATTCCAAATGCTGATCCCATAGTGGTTGATACTGTGATATTCAGGAAACATCTTAGTTTAATTCATGTTTTTTATTAAAGCCACAGATATTTATTTTAATAAAAACATCAGGTACTTGTAATCTTAAAAAGGCTGGAAAGCTGTGATGCAGACCAGTTCTTTTTCTCTTTTTTTTTTCTTTTTTTTTTTTTTTTCTCTTTTTTTTCTTTTTTTTTTTTTCTCTTTTTTTTCTTCCTTTTTTTTTTTCTTCCTTTTTTTTTTTTCCCCACTTTCTCTCTCTTTTTCTCTCTCTCTTTCTCTCTCTCTTTTTCTATCTTTTTCATTTTCTCTTTTTCTCTTTTTCTTTCTCTTTCTCTTTTTCTCTTTTTTTTTTCTTGTCTCTTTTTCCTCTTTTTTTTCCTTTTTCTTTTGCTTTTTCTTATTTCTCTTTTCCTTTTTGTTTTTCTTCTTCTTTTTTTCTTTCTTCTCCTTTTTATTTTTTTTTCCTTATCTTTCTTTCCCTGGATAAAGAAGACCTGAAAGGAATGTGTGGAAACTATCAACAGCATTCCTCACCAAGTATGCAGGAACAATTGGGCTACTAGTATTTCAATAATTGATAATTAATGAGACTTTATAAATAACACTTTGAGTTCTTTTTACGTGCCTGCTGGGGTTTTTTTTGGAAGGGGGAGGAATGTCAGACAAATTTCTGGCGTTTCTGTGCTACCTTGGAGACTAGATGATGTTTCATTATTGGCATATGAGATTCTTATGTAACTTGGTAATTCTGGGAACAAAAATTTTAAGAAAAATGCTGAGCAGTTCGAATCTCCTCGTAAAATTAGAAGATTTAAAACCACCGTGCTAAATACTTCGGTGATAAATTCCCCAGAAATACAAGTATTCCAAGCTCCTGGAAGACGTTAATTTTTCTAGTATTGCCTCCTTAAGGAGTTAAAACTCCAAATCCCATGGAGTGAGTGACACACTGGCATTATTACATAAACCCAGAGTGTGTTTGCTTTTACAGAATATTGAACTGGGATACACTGGAGTGTGGGGGGAAGGTGAGGAGTCTCCTGTGCTGGTGGGGATGTGGTTTGTGCGTGCCCAGCGTGGTGGGGGAGGTTGCCCTGATCTCTTACTGCTGTCAAGAGGTTTTTCATTTGTTTTCTCCAAGCTCAAGGTCTGTAATTCCAGCAGGACAAGCCAGGAAAGGATTTGCCCCTGCTTTTCTCCTGTCAAACAGCGTGGCTTATCTTATCCACTCTCTTCACAACTCTTAAATTCCATAGAGAAACCTTGACTGATTTTTTTTTTTTTTTTCAATATGAAGTGAAAATAGTGCCTTGTTAGTGTTCACACCTGCTGTGTGAATTTCCTGATTCTTAAGTGGATTAGAAATTGCCATATTCCATTACCTTCTTGAGGGCACAGATAGTCTGACACAGGAATCCACTGATTTGGGATGACTCAGAATTCAAAATGAGTCAATTAGACCTTATTTGGTTTAATTGTGTTTTTTTAACATACTGAATTAGAAATAAGCAAGAGTTCGGTACCTATCTACTTTATTTCTTGTGTCAGGAAACTCTCTTTCTTCGTTAGATTATTTCTTTTTGTGCTTTTCCTTTCTCAGGGCTCATTTGTGGTGTTGGCCAGTTTGTTCTCCTTTTCTTGTGGAATGCGAGGTGTTGGTAGAACAAGTACATCTCAAAGTTTTATCTTTTCCTGGGTTACTGAACTGGGTGTGCTGTGCACTTTGGTGCCTCCAAGTACTGTCTAAACTTCAGTCAAAAATTCAGGTTCAGGAGTTGCAGAAGGGGTGGCAGTAAAATGTGTTTGGATGATAGAAGGGCTGGAAAGAGAGAGCTGTGTCATGCAAGCAGCAGGCATGTCTTTAGTCACTTCTGTTAAGTGCTTTTCTGGCTAAACTAATGTCCTCTTGCATAAATTCTCATCATATTCTAATAATACACGATCATGGTCGCCATTTACTTCCCCCTAAATTAAGGTTTTACATTCTCTTTTTTTCTCTCTTTATTTTCCATGTTACTTCTTGAGGTCATGAGGTGCAAGAAAAATACCAAATCAGGTATTTTCCATGCCTGTATTTTTGCAGATAAGTTTACCAAGGAGGAAAACCATCTATAAAATGTTTATTTCAAGGCAAAGGAGCGCAGTTGATCTTGAGACAGCATAAAGCAGTAGGCATTACATAGCAGTAACAATAAAATTAAATATGAAAATTAACTTCAATACTAACTTCAGGATTTTTATTTTCAGTGAAGGGCAAGCAGTGTTAGGACAGGGGGATGGATTAAAGCTGAAAGGGAGTAGATTTAGTTTGGATGTTGGGCAGAAATTCTTGGCTAGGAGGGTGGGGAGGCCCTGGTACAGGTTGCCCAGAGAAGCTGTGGCTGCCTCACCCCTGGAGTTTTTCCAAGACCATGCTAGATGGGACTTGGAGCAACCTGGGATAGTGGAAGGTGTTCCTGCCCATGGCAGGGGGCTGGAACTGGATGGGCTTTGGAGTCCCTGACATCCCAGATTATTCTGTGAGTCCATGGAATTTTTAGATTCATGTCTCTATATCAAGCCTGCCTAGTTCTCTGTGAAGAAAGATGAGAGTTTGTCCACAGAAGTGCATCTTGGAGGGCTGTTAGAAGCTCTGCCATCCTAAAACACCAAGTAGTGATAAATATTTACCAGTGCTGTTGCTGAAAAGTGAGAAGTCACTTCAAATTCCAGCTTGTTTGCCTTCCAGCTGAAATATCTCGCTGTGCCTTTCTCTCCAAGGATCGAAGAGCTGTTTGTTATTTGTCAGGTTCCCAAAGTACCTATGAAAACAAGGTCAGGGACTCATCTCCCTGCTGAAGGAGACGTTTGGCCTGGCACCACGGGCTCTCTATCCCAGCCAGACCCACGAGCTCCTCCCTGAACACTTGCCAGTCCTCCACAGGCTGGGTATCAGAGCTGGACGTGACGTTCTAGCCTAGAACTCGGCTTGATTTGTTACAGGAACACTGAGCTGATGGCAGCAGCCAAGCCCTTAATATGGCTTTGCCCTGCACTGGCTGTCCCTGCCAGGCTGAGCCAGTACAGCTGCTCCCCAGCCCTTTGCTGGGAGAAAGTGTCCAAGTCACAGAGGAGCAGCCTGAACTCCTTCAGATCTGGGTGGTGTTGATGTGTTAGGATTAAAATCAGTCGTCGGGATTAAAATCAGTTTTTGCCTTCAACCACTTCAGCACTGCGGAGTGTTGGTGTTTCCTCTGCCAGTGCTTCAGTTATCCACACACTGAACTCTCAAGTATTTTCATTATTATTATTTTCATTATTACTGTTTTCATTATTATTATTATTTTAATTATTATAGTTTTTATTATATTTTAATTATTTATTATTATCATCATCATCACCATCATCATTATTACATAGATTATCACATTTTCAGGGCCCATGTCTGTTTCTCCTTCGTGTCACCCACTGCTCTCTTAGGAAGTCACCATCTACCACCTTTGCAAAAAAATGCAGTTACCAGCTCTGGAAAAGATGAGAGGACTTGGGTATCCCAGGTGAATATTCTTACAGACAGAATGAGTCATTTTTGTGTGGACTTCTGACAGGTGGGTGAGTGAATCATCAGGTGTTGAACTGATTAATCATTGTTAATAGGACATGCACAAGATAATGTTTTCTCACTGAGACAACTTGTAGCTGCCTAAAGACAAATATTACAGAGGCAGAAATACAGTGATGTTGTGTGCTTTTGAACATGCCTTGGGAGGTGATCCATAAAACAGCCCAGTGTTGCTTTTCATAGTTCTTGGTGTACCTTAAGTGGCCTTTACATATTTTTTAAGAGTAGAAGACTTTTCATAGGGGGAAATAATGAAAAGTTGGCTGATAGTTGTGTAAGAAATTGAGCGAGAGTTTGACTTTCTGATGTGCTTGTGTTGCAGAGCAGTTACAGGTAGGCTGTGCTTGACTTTTCCCAGTGATAGGACAGGAGGAAATGGACTCAAGTTGCACCAGGAAAGGTTCAGTTTGGATTTTAGTAAAAATGTCTTAACCAAAAGGGTTTATCAGGCCCTGTCACAGGTTTCCCATGGCAGTGGGGGAGTTGCCATCCCTGGAGGGATTTGGAAGCTGTGGCACTTGGGGGCATGGATTAATGGTGGCCTTGGCAGTGCTGGGTTTATGGTTGGACTCTGTGATCTTAGAGGGGTTTTCCAACCTAAGTAGTTCTGTTTAAATTTGCTCATCAGCTCCTGATGTTGATCCAGCACGTATCAAGAGCATGTGAAAAAATAAAACCATGTCTTTGATGAAGAGCTGTACCCAAGGCCAATTTAGGTTGGGGGGAAAAAAATCAAAAAAAAAAAAAAAATCTAGATTTCTTAGATTGTCTAAATGTTGGGGATTTTTTTTTCAGTCCACAGCCAAGTTCCACTATCCAGAATTATGCTTAGTGTTGGGTTTTAATGAGGTCTGAAAATGACAGAGCAAAACCATCTTGCTGTTATGGCTGATTTAGGATAGGAAATGAAGTATGAATGACATTTATCCATGGGTTGGCAGGCTTGAAGGCTTCAGTGAAAACTCACCACAAGTTTACATGAAAAGCTGGTGGTTCTTTCCTAGAACTTCATTTACTTCATTTCCTAGAACTTCATAAACCTTCATTTAAGGTTTAGTTTTGTACCAGTACCGTGAGCTCAGGCTGTTTTCTTCAGGTTTTGTTGGAAAGCGTTTCTCTGTAGGTGTCCTTTAGAGGGTTTTGAAGGGATAAGAATTATTTTGGAGAGCATTACGTGGACAAAACAATTTTCTGAGCAGCACAGCTTTTACGTAAGTCAGGACTGCAGGCTGCAAACACTTATTTGGTCACCTAAGTGAATCTGAAAAGAGATTCATTCATTGCAGACGAAGGTGCAGATGCTTTTAGAGTCTGACCAAATCCTTGTACGTAAAAGCATCCTCATGCTTACAGACTTCTGAATATGGATTTCGTATAGAGTAGAAGGGTTGAACACCAGAAGTGCAATAATAATAAAAAAACACACCACCACCCCCACTCTTCACACCCCCCCCTTCCCAGCTGTCTAGCTCAGTGAATTTCACACCACGGTTGCAAGGCCAGAATGATTATGAATTAGGGTTAGCACAAAATCTAGCTATTTGAAAAATTTTACAGCGTTTTACTGTAATGTAAAGGCTAGAATTTCTCCAGAAATCAAATCTGAAAAAAGCACAAGGGCAGGGAGGTCTCACTTTGAAAACCCAATTCATTGTGACAGAAAATGAGATTTTTAACCTTGTCTTTCAATCAGAACAAATTGTGCCTTGTCCCCTCACACTTTGCCATTTGAGTTCTCATCTGTTCTGCACTCCTTCAAGCTAAGATCCACATCCCCACTTGAAGTACATTAAAAATCTTGGGTATAATCAACATTTTTTGACTACTGGTTAATTTTTGGTCTTCCTTCTGAGTGTCCTTGGGCAAAGCCCCAGGCTGTCATGACCAGATTCACAGGAGATGCAGGCTATGGCGAGGTTTTTTTGAAAACACTGTACTGTGAAGAGGCTCTCTGAGGGAGTATCTTTATTGTGGTAAAAGTCATACAGCAGGTTTTCACTGTGATTGCAGCTTCAGCATAGCTCACTCTAATTTAGTTAGCCCAAGGCTATAACATACTGCTTTTCAGGATTGTAGAATGGCCATTAATGGGAATTTGCTGAGTGTGGGTGTGTATGCCTGAAGGAAAGCGTGCATAAAAAATTAAAGCCTCCTGCTTATGATGTAGTTGGTATGTGGTGGTGTCCTTGATGTAACTTAACGGGGTACTGCAGGTGAGAGCAGCACAGCAGTTCTCTAAATAAGTCACTTCAGCCTTGAAGTCTGCATTTGATAAGGTTTTGTTGGCCTCAGTAGTGTGCAGCTGGTTCTTACAAATGAGTTTTCATCTGTGTACTCAGTGATTTACATCCCTGCTCACAGAAAGGTGTCTTTGCTTTATGGATGGCAGAAGATACGTGGCTTTCCAGTTTCACATGACTTTCTGATACCCTTACACACAGGTGGTAATTAATTACATCTTAGAGTAATTGGTGACAAAGATAAAAGTCCAGTCCTCAGTGCATGACCCCTTGCTCTGGCCAGTGTCACCTTCCCTTTCCATATGAAGAGAAGGCTGGTTTAGATGGGATATTAGGAAGAAATTCTCTGAGGGTGGTGAGGTTGCCCAGAGCAGCTGTGGCTGCCAAATCCCTGGAAGTGTCCAAGGCCAGGCTGGACAGGGCTTGGAGCACCCTGGGATAGTGGAAGGTGTCCCTGCCCATGGCAGGGAGTCTGAACTAGATATTCTTGAAAGTCCTTCCCAACCCAAGCCATTCTATGACTCCGTAATATTTAGTAATATTTTTTTTTTCAGAGTGTTGCTATTCATGGCAGTATCAAGAGGTAAAAATTCTTGTATTGCTGCCGAGGAGTATTTATAGAAATAAGCTCCATCCAGCTCCCTGCCTGCTGCCATGTTTTAAAGGAGGTGTGAGAGCTGTGAATGCATCCTTCAGGGTTTCAGGAAAGCACTGATGTTTCAGTGTGCTGAGCCAGAACACCTCAGTGTTTGTTGTTAGGATTTAGTAACATCCCCTAGAGATAAGTCAGAGTTCCCCAGGAAATCCCAGACAGAAATGAAAAGCGTTGTACATGCAGGAGAAATGGTGGTTGCCCCACTGCAGGTTTAACAGCCTGCCTTAATTCTCCTGAGACAAGGTGAGGTGGCTTGGTGGCTTTTCTTCTTCCCACTCCTTTTAGCACAGCATATTCCTGTGGGATTGTAGGACAGGAAAACTGCTGTGTTCCACAAGGCACTTCCACACAGGGCTCTCTTATCCCTCTCTAATTATGCTCAGTGTGGCAGCTACTGCTGTTACGGACATTCTGCACTCATGGAAAAAAAAAATTGCTAGAATTTAACTTTTAATTTATTTGTCCTGCCATTTGGAGAGAACACTTAATGTGATTTTGTGTAATAAAGCCAACTATGTGTGCAGCCACAGAGGTGATTTTTCTAAATTTAAGGTTTCCTTTGAATTTATTCTTATCTCAAATAGATTGGATTACTATAGGCTGTGTCAGCGTGAGTCACTTGTAAGTGCCTGTTAATCCAATAAATCTGAGCGGTTTCTTATGGAAATACTATTTTCTGATTTCTATTTATACGATGGTCCTGGTCTTGTTGAATCCACACTGACTTCGCTGGAAATATCTCTTTGGGAAAAAATGGTACAATTCCCCATGCTAATGGAAATTGCAGTGAAGCAGTAAAATGAAAAATAGCCTCAAGTAATTAATAAGTGGTTTAGAAGTTCTTGGTGTCACCTTTATTGGGTCCTTTGTAGCAATAGTGCCTGAGACTAAAAAGAATCATCGGAGGGTGTTGTTTTGTTGTGTTTGTTTTATGAGTTTTTCTCCCCAATTAATAGTGCTGTTCTACCCTCTATATTATGTTTTTACATTACCCTGCAAGTTTTTTTCCTTCACTTGTTACTGCCCTACTCAGGGGTATTGGTAGTTCAATCACTTTTGGCAATAATTCCACACCCATAACGTAGTCAACTACTGAAAACTAAACAATTAAATAGAGAAAAGTAGCTGTTTTAAAATAACTTCAGTCTTTTTCTGTTTTACTTGTGCAGCAACTGGTATTCAGTGGCAGCAGAAGGCAAAAGCTTTGCTATGGTTTGGAATTCTTGCCTGAAATAAGAAGGAAAAAGTCAGTATAAGAAATGTTTTTCCAGCCTGAGATCTGTGTGCTTCTGCACCAGAGAGGGAGAGTCTAAACACTCCTAAAAGCTGGCTGGTAAAACCTGGTCCTCATTTGAGCTAGAAAGTGCAGAATGTAACAATTTATACTGCGCATTGGGAATTTTTAGTGCTGAGGTGGGGAAAAAAAAAATGCATTTACTGGAAATAGTTTGACAAAATTCAGTGTTTGTAACGCGTGTAACAGCGCTGCTACTGTAAGGCACCACAATTTTCATAATCTTAAATTTGCTGGTACGTCCCAAGTTTCCAAATACCTTCCTCCTCTCTGTCTCTGTCGTTCAGTTTTCCTGTGCATGGTATGAGGGCTGGGATGCTGCAAATCCCTGGATCTTTGATGTGTTAAAGACAGACTTCTGTGGCTGTTCACTGCCTGCTTGGTGACACATGGAATGTTTATTGAGCCTGTGCAGTGAAACGCTGCCGAGGCAACTGGAGCTGTAGTGGAGGAGATGAGAAATTTTAATCCCCAACTGTGGCATTTTGCAGAGGCAGCTCAAGACTGTGAGGTAGAGATTTTGGATCTCTTAGTGGTAGTTGTGTTGAGTCTCTTTATTGGTAGCGACTCCAGATCCTGATTAATTGGGATTTCAGCTCATTTTGCCAGCTAAACATATGACCTGGTCTAGGGGAAGGACCTGGTCTAGTGGAAAAATGTCCCTGCCCATGGCAAAGTTAAGAATTAGAGGATCTTGAAAGTGCCCTCCACCCAACCCATTTATGATTCTGTGATCTCTCCAGAAGATGCTTAAAGAAAGGCAGAGAAGTTAAATCTAAATTTAAAGAAATTTAAAGAAATGCAGAGGATACACAGACACTTGAAGGTTTACAATGTCTAGAATAAAATCACAAGAGAAAAGGGAAAACAAAGCTGTGCATCACGCTGATAGATTAAAGATAAGTCATTTGAAAAGTAGCTACAAGGATACAATTTAAAATCAGTGTAAGAGCATATTAGAAGCACAGAATGGTTTGGGTTGGAAAAGACCTTAAAGACCCATCTTGATCCACCCCTCTTCCCTAGGCAGGGACACACATTCCACTATTCCAGGGCTCCAAGCCCTGTCCAGCCTGGCTGTGAACACTTCCAGGGCTGGGGCAGCCACAGCTTCTCTGGACAATAATTAGATAGGGTTCATACAAAAATCTAAGGTGCAGAAAGATGGATAACCAACATTGCTAAGGGACATGAAAAAAACCTTGTGAATACATTGGAAATTGGAGGAACTCAAGGGAAAGCACAGGTCTCCTTAGCAGAGTGAAGATAATAAACCAGAGATACCACACTGAATAAAACTGCTGAGTGTAACTGTGTTTAATCATGGATCTTCTGAGGGAACCAAAATCCCTTTGGACTTGCTGTGGGAATAATTTTGGTAATTAACAGGTCTCATTTGAAAACAGTGAATTGTGATTTTTTTTCCCAACTGAGACCAGTGCAGTCTCTGATATTTTGCCTGAAAACAAGTATGGGCAGTGTGTGTGGGCAGGATGACCGAGAGGCTTGGATGCCAAATTTTTTAAAACACTGGTAGTTCAGAAATTAGGAATTTACAAGTGTTTTAATAAGTGTATTTGGTGCAGTGGATTGGACCAATTTAGGTAAGATAAAATTGCTGTATCAGACCCAAAAAGAGCAATGTATGGAGAGATGTCTAGAGTAAAGTTGTGGTCTGAAACAAGCCTGCTGTTTCCTAGATATATCTGGTTTCTAAACTCACCTTTCATTTCATACAAAGGTTAAAATTAAGTTTTCTCATCTAATAAAAGCACAGTCCTGTTTCAAAAAAAGGATTCTAAACCAAGAAAGGGCACAAATGTTTCCAGTACTGGGACACAGAAGCATTTTTTAAATTTGTGGCCAGCAATGTGGCACAAATTGCCAAGACCTGGGTTTGAAAGTTCTGTTCACTTGCAAACACAGACAGTAACCATAAAACCTAAAAAAAGATCATTTTTTGTGGTTTATGACCTTGTTGCACTCCCACAGAGCTACTGAGTGGCAAGAAGGGACTCTGACCCCATGTACTTGGACACGTGAATGGCTGAGTTCACCCTGTAGGTTGGCTGGTTTATATGGAATGATGGAGTTTCTTGGGTTGGAAAAGACCTTTAAGGTCACTTAAATCCAACCATCAGCTTACCAGCACCATCATGTTCACTACCAAACCATGTCCTCGATTGCTATGTCCATTTAAAATTTTTATTTTTATCATTTCCAGGGATGGTGACTCCACCACTGTCTTGGGCAGCCTGTTCCAGTGCTTGACCACTCTTCCAGTGAACAGATTCTTTCTAATATCTAATGGAAAACCCCTGCTGGCACAACTTGAGGCCATTTCCTAAAATGAAAGGTTCAGTTAATAGGACTTTTTAGCAACAGCAATAACAAAATTATGGAGTCCGTTCCATAGCCTTTGTGCAAACCTGATGTTCCCTAAGTGCTGCATACTCAAATGGAATTATATATTTCCTTCTAGGAGCAGAGGATCCAATTTCTGTGCCATTTGATGGGTTGGGTTTGGTACTGGCTGCTTATCAAACATTGAGAGCACTGCAGAGAGGGAAGTAGGGGAAGAAAAGACGCCAAAAAGTGGTAGCAGAAGATGTTTTGGCAGTTAAGTACTTCTCTTGTAGAATTGTTTCCAGGACAACAAGGTTGATGGAGTTAAAAAGTGAGTGTGTGTTTTCTTTCCTCTTCAACTGGTTAATCAGTGAGGTAGGAAAACTTTGCTTTGTACCTGAGCTGTGTTCCATCAGTTATTTTCAGTCTACACTTGATTGTCCATGTGGCTCTTTTTAGCTATTTAGGAGATACCTGGCATGCAAGCAATCATACTTGCTTTGTGGGTTTTTTTAAGGTCACATGATATTTTTTTAAATGACAATTTAAGACTATTAACAGCTCTTTCTGGTATTTTTTTAATGTGTTTGTTTCTCAGAGAAATAAAACAGCTTTGTTGCTTCAAGTTAGAAGCTCATCTCACTGGTGGGATGGGAGTTTCTTTCACTGTTTGCACAGAATTTTTCCTCTGTTGGTATAATACATATTTTTTTTTTGTATATACTAATGATATACTGTCATGCAAATGAATTTGGAATAAATTAAAGTATTAATTTTCTCCCAGAGTATATTCAGCTGTAGGATTCCATTGTGAGATCTATTTTCAACTGGAGTTTGGAATTTGGAATAAGACGGCGCTGAATTAAATGTAGTTGCCAATTTTAAAGGGGCACAGCTCGCATAAAATCACACCCATCTCCAAAATATGTTGATCTATTTAAAATCTGGAGGAGTATGATGAAATCTGTACTTGTGTGGTTTTCCTTTGTATATTTGATTGTACTCTGAATTTAATTTTTTTCTTGATTGTTTTTTTTTTTTTCCTGCACAACAACATTTTGAGAAAGAAATGCTTTTCTTTTTTTTTTTTTGAAACCACAAATATTGGCTGTGCATTTTAGAGGCAGAAATAACAAAAATAGTGTCCAGGTCATTAGTGAAAAAACATACTTCCTAAAGCTCTATTGTTCTGCTAAATTAAACAGCTTAAAGTTTAACTGTGCCCCCTATAAATGAGTTGATGATTTCATACCCCCTAATGATACATGTATTTATTTCATATTGACATTTTGGAATTGAGGATTAAGAAAACACTTACTGTGCATAGTTGTCTGATGAATTAATGAGATGCTCAGCTTCTCTTTGAACGTGTTGGGGTTCTGGTGGTGCTGAAGGTTGGATGCCATGTGTTAAGACCTGGGTGATTGCTTGAGAACAATTAAGTTTTATTATTTGGATATGTTTTTCTGTCCAAGTCCATGATCCTTTAGTGTTTTGGGAGAATGACATGGCATGAAAATGGCCATGCTCAGGTGACCCTGGTGATCATTGAATTATTTCTGTGTCCTGGGGCTTTCTAGTTTGTTGGAAAGGGAAGGGAAGCAGTTTGACAAATCCATGCTGGCATTTACTTGTTGCTTTGTTATTCCTTCCTGGCAGCAAACCTTAGCCAGAGTCAGGATTCTTTCTGACTGGTGTCCTCTTTCCATCCCTTTTTTCCTTTTTTTTTTTTTTTTTTGCAAATTTGCAAATTACCATTTTCAGCAGAACAAGAACTGCACTGACCTTGAGTGGTGGTGAGATGTTCTGTGCTTCATTTTCCACTCTGTCCCCAGTTATTTAGTTATTCCATTATCTGGAGCAATCCAGTTCTTCTTCATGGAGGTTTGAATAGTTCTTCCAGGTCGCTTAGCCTAGTAAGGGAATGAGGAATTTTTTTATTTTATTTTTTGCTACTTCTGCTGGAAGTTTTCTAATTATGTGGTTAAATAGAGAATGTAGCATCAGAGCATTCTTTTTCAGGACAGTACTCT
Source organism: Sitta carolinensis (assembly GCA_032173965.1). Lineage (NCBI taxonomy): Eukaryota > Metazoa > Chordata > Aves > Passeriformes > Sittidae > Sitta > Sitta carolinensis. Next base: position 2,366,357 of record JAVUNC010000005.1, read on the forward strand.
CATAACTCTACTTAGTAGATTCTTCTGATTGTTTTTCTGGTTGCTTGCTCTTCTTCTGCTTCAATTCCCAGTAAGGTATGGATGTAATTTCTCCATTTCTCTAGATTAGAATCCAAAGCACAGAGCAGGACGTAAGGAACAGCCCTTCCAATATTGAGCTCCCACTGAAGTGTCTTAGGGTGCCTGGAACCCAGGGGTACCAGCTATGACCCCAAACCAAGACCAGATCGTCTCCTCTCTGAGTTAAGTGCTGGAGACCAGCAAGGAACACTAGCAGATCTATCAAGACACCACAAAGATATCTTTGAGCAATTAGATCCTTTAAAAGAAAATGTTTATTCACTTCATCTGTGAGTACAAGGAATTTCTTTGGTCATCTCTGCAGGAGGTTTTGGAATTTATTTCTAGTTTGTCAGTGTTATGCTGAAATCACCAAGCAGTCTCCAAGGTTCATCTTGATAGAGCAGTTTCATGTAACAGGAATACTCTGGCAATCAAAATCAGAGAAACAGACAAGAAGGATGGAAGTATTTTCCAGTGTTGACTAAAAGCAAGCACTAAGCTTGAAGCATTACTTAACAATGTAATGAGAAATGTCAGTTCAAGCAAGCACTTTTTTTTTAACAGAATTTGTTTTCTTTGTTGTGTTACAGAAAAAGAAACGGTGGCTGAGTTGCACAGGTGAACCAGGATGACACAAAATGTGAGTCAAAGAGGAATGCTCATTTTCCTTTTCCATAAGACTGTTGGTCAGCTTTCCTGTAAGATATCCATTGAATTATAAAGGCCATTAGTTTTCCTTAATCCCTGGTTTGTGAGTGCAGTTTGTAGAACTGTCTGGGTTCCCTGGTTTTGAGCCATGTGGCTTAATGTGAGTGGCACAAGGTGGATCTTTCCTCTCCCTTTGTCATCACTGTGTCAAGGCACAAAGGGGTTCAAGGCTGGGTTGTGTCTTAATTACTGCTTAATTACTCATAGCTGTGGTGATCCAGGGGTGTAAAGAGGAGAGGCTTGAAGGCAGGAAGGGCTGGAAAGGGATTTTGGCCTCCAAAAGTTGTTAGTATTGTCTGTAATATCAGCTGGTGTAAGAAAACCTTGGAACTTCGTTTGAGGCTGCTGTATTTTGGCTGAGTAACTTGGAATGCATTTAAAACATCTACTTGGGTACTCTAGGAGTTCATGGTTTGATGGGGCTTGGAGCAGCCTGGTCTGGTGGAAGGTTTAGCACAAGAGTTTTTCCATTTTGGTCAGGAGAGCAGCATGTTCTTCAGTGGTATTTTGCATAGCAAGCCTTACAGAGCATCTTTCTGATTCACTTGTAGTATTTGATGGCACTTTTTAAAGAGAGGTGCTTCCAACTGTCTTGAGCAGAGCATGTTCTGTGTGATAGCAACATCTCCACTCCAATTGTAATAACAAAACCCAAGGTGATTCTGAATCTGGTTTTACACCAGCCAACAAGTGGACTCATTATAAGATGATGTGAGGTTTTCTATGTATTGTTGACTCAACTCTAAAATATCTATAACTCTGCAAAATGCATCTCAGCTTGTTTACTAAGTGAGAGGTGTATTTTTAAAGCATAGGTTTTGAAATTAATGGTGACTCCAGTTTTTCCAGCAGCCTTTGTGGGGTGTTTTAGTTGCAACTATTTTTTACTTTTATGGATGCCATTTTAATTTATACCTATATCTTTCTTTTAAATTTTTTTCTGTTGGAAAGGTTTTTTAAGTAATTCTGCAGAGTTGCTTTTAATAGACACTCAATATAAAAAAAAAAAAAGTGGTAGAACATGTGTCAGGCATCTGCAATTCCTTCAGCATCATGTTTTCCACAATGATTTAATAGCTATTGAGTCTCCTCAAATATCTTTGTTTCCAAGACCTGTTTTATGGTAATAAATCATCTTCACTGTAAAATTCTTGAAATGATTCAGTAGGACAATCGTTTCCTTAGCACATTCCCTGAGAGATCATAGATAGAAATGGAAAAGTCCTTAACCAGGTCAGCTTTTTCCCTGCAATACATGTGGTCAGTGCTGGAAATGATAATGAAGTTGCCAACATTTGTTCTGGTGAGCTGCAGTTCTCCAGTGTTCCCTGTTCATTTCTTGCTAATTTACAGTAAGTTTTCTGTTAGAGGTACTAAATTACACTGAGAAATGTTGAGCCAGATACAGAATAAAAGATTTGTCATGGTGTGATGGAACTTTTCATTTTAAAAAGGTCTGTCTCAAAATTCATATTTAAATACCAATTAAATTGGTATTTAAAGACTTCCTAAATTTCCCCTTCCATTTGCACCTAAGGGTGGGGGTGGTGCAGTCCTTGGGGTAGAGGTTGATTTGATAAATTGTCAGGTATGTGAGGGTGGTTGTGATACCTGGTCTGTCAATCCCTGCAGGGTAGGCATGCAGTATGTAAGCCCTTGTGGCTTTCTGACCCCTGGGAGAGGCTGGTGAAACTGGTCATGGCTTCCTGGGAGCTGGCAAGGAGGGGACTCAGCCAAGAGCCCATGAGGAGTTCTGTTCAGTAGCTCATCTAGAACGTCACGTGTGCAAAGAAAAAAGAGAGGTGGTTTGGGTGAAAACTCTGGAGTTCCAGGTAACTCACCAGCAGGTTGGAGAGGAGTTCAAGGAGAGATGGTATCCCTTGACCTAGAGGGTTTATCTCTCTGCATTACTGCTGGTTGCTTTCTGGGCTGTTTACCAAGTTGGGTGATGGTTGCAGCCTCGATGGTTGCCCAGAAAAGCCGTGTCTGCTCCATCCCTGGCAGTGTCCAAGGCCAGGCTGGATGGGGCTTGGAGCACCCTGGGACAGTGGAAGGTGTCCCTGCCCATGGCAGGGGTTGGAACAAGACAATTTTTAAAGTCCTTTCAAATCCAACCTTTTTATGATACTTGAATCGTCCCTTAGGTTTCATGCTGAGGACAGCAGTAAGTTCTGATATTAGTTTTAAACATAAACATTTCCTTAAAATAATCAGGCTTTTGGAATCTGGGATTCTTGATTCTCTTTCCTACCTCAGAAAAGGAAGTAAAGCTTTGCAGCTTCCCCAAGGTTTAGAGCAGATTAATGTATAGAATTAGATTAAATCTTTCACATTTGTTTTGGGAAAGGGAGCCCTGTATTCCTGCAGGCCTCACCTGCCAGAGATAATTCCATTTTAACTGTGCATTTTCGTCAAGTGCTTTCACTGCAAGGCATAAACCTTTATTTTATCAATGATGTCCTTTAAATTGATCCAAAATAACTTTTGTTGCAGTCACAATAGAGAGCAACCTCTGCACTTCAAAGATGGACTCCAAAATTCCATCTGCCCTGCAGGATCTTGGCTGAATCATGGCATTGTCTTTGATTCCAGTTCATGTCTTACAGAAAAAAACAGTTCTACCATGCACACAGACATATTTAGGGTTGGTGGAAGTACTTTCTGTCATAGCCCTGTTTAAATGGTTGGTTGGTTGTGTGAGGCTGGTCTTCAGAGGGACCAGGTGATCAGAAGCTCTTTACTGGCCGAGGGAGCATTCTGCTTCCTCATGTAGCTTCCACAAAGTGGCTTTGTCAGTTGTGTTTGTCACTTGTACCTGTGAAGTGAGGGCACCAGGGCTGCTTCAGGTCTCAGGCACAGCAATAAATTAATATTTTAACTCAGTAAAAGCCCAGTATCTGACCTCAGGAGGAGCTCACTCGTGGCTCAACTCTGAGCAAGTAGGTGTCTTACTCCCCTTTACTCTGAATGAGAAGGAGGATTTGAAAAGAAAATAACAGACAGCAAGGGTAAAGAAAGCCATTTTCCTCTTCAGGTGTCCCTTTTCTTTTGAGAAGGTCCACAGGCTTGGATAGCCTGAAAGGAAACAAACCCCGACGAGGTCAGTGTTGGAAGTGAGTTGGAATGGAGTAGCCATTCACACAGGCAGTGGGTACTCAAAGAGAAACTCTCCATTTGACAGTGCAGTCTTCTAGATGACTTACAAGCATAATAACACAAGTTGGTTTTAAAAGAGGGCTTTTAATTTATGTCAGATGTGAAAGTACCTGTAAGTTTAATGTGCGCTCTGCAAAAAAAGAGGGGCTTGCTAAGATGAGTTCTTAGATTTCCTTTTTGTGCCTTGTCTCTGTGGTGAGGTGGCTCCACACAGGAAACTCTGGCACCACTGTGGACAGTGAGAACCTTTTATGTGTCTTTTGTAGGAGCAGTCCTTGTTCCTCATGAGCTGTGTGCTGATCTGTGTTACTCACTGCACTTCATGGGGCTCGAGGATGGTTTGTCAGTGTTCTGGATAATTGCCTCATCTCTGCCTGCAGTGAAGTGTATCTGCATCTGAACAGATAATACATAAAATGCATTATACATGATATTAGTGCGGGAAATAGAAGCATCATAAATATATATATTTAGTAGCATCTTAGCAATTTCAATTTTCTTAGTTTCCAAGCAATGTTTTCTCTCTTCATAAGATGAAGCAGTGCTGCTTCAAATCTGTATTCAATGTGTCCATATGAAAAGGAATTTGCCTTTAGATAAAAATGTAGGACTTCTTTTTTCTTGTTTTCCTGGCTCTGAAATACCATTTCCTTTTATATTGTATGTATACAGAGGAGGAGATAATGGGTGAGATACCACATCAGGAAAAAAGAAAGTCTTACTCAGCCCAGAATTAACACTTAAATCTATGTGGAAAACCTTGTTGGAGTGCAAAATGGAGTTAGGCATTTAAAGTGGGAGAATGCTAGGACACAGGGATGGAGCCTGCAGATCTGTGTGCTGTTTGTGCTTCTCATCTGTTGCATAAGCTTGGACAAGCTGCTTTGCATTTTCCTGCTTCATTTGTCCTGTAAGAGATCTGTGTGTTTTACTTGCTGTTGGTAAAGCACTTCAAAATCTTGAATTAGTATTATTGTGGTCTTCTCTAAGCTTGCTTAAAATCCATTTCCTCCTCACTTAAGCTTTCCTAAAGACAAGAATAAACAGAAATTTCTTTTTTTCACAATTGCTATGGATTGACTGATACCCGGCAGCTGCTCAAGGCAGTATTTGACTGATCCTTTCTGCTGTCTGGGCATCCACTGAGCAGCTCCAAATCCAGAGTCCTGCTGGGTACATTGTATCTCTAATTGTCTCTAATTCTCTTAGGGATGTGGTCTGCCAAGAGGTGTTTCCTTCTTCACTGTAATCAGCAGCCTGGAGTTTGCAAACCTCCTGGTGTAAGAGACCTTCACAGGCTGATCTTCCACAGAAATCAGCCGGAGCCTGGAACACTGCATGTGGGTGGCTGACCTGGGTGATGATGAACACTCAGTTGGTATCCCCCAAAAACACTGCCAGGTATCAGTGTTCTCTGCAGCATCCTCAGGTGTGTGCACAGCGCTTCAGCCCCTGAGCACCTCCTCACCTCCTGGTGCTCAGAAGTGCAGGAGTGATGTTCTGTGTCAGACAGAGGCACAGCGAGTGTGAACCTCGGTGCAGGGAGACGTTCTTGCCCTCAGGTGCTGCTGCTGCTGCTGCAAATACGTGAAGTGAATTCAGGCAGGAGTTAGCAGGTGTGGATGCAGTGGTTAAGCTGAAAAGTGCATCGATCCTGCTCAGCCAAGCGTTCCAGAAATTCAGTTTATAGAGTGTTAGATCACTGCCATTAGAAGAAACCCCTCTCCAGCGAAACATCCGTGCTCAGAAGCAGCTGCCACACTGCTGGGCAGCTTTGGCTTCTCCATTTAAAACCTTACCAGCATCCTGGCAAGGGTCCCAGGGACGAAGCTGAGGAAGTGGATGGTGTAAAAGCAGAACTCTTTGGGCTTTTTGTTCTGCCTCGATCCGTCAGCCTTGCTGTGCCTGTGCTGTGACAGAGCATCTGCATTCCGCATCTGGAGACACGGAGAGTGAGCTCCTGAAGGATGGCTGCTCATCCCTGTGCTTCCGTTCAGGGGTGTTAAAAGCCCTGCAGGCTGTACACAAGCGAGCTGTAATTTATTTTAATTAAATACAATAGCTGCATGCACGTTGCAGAAGGGATAAGACAGGGATTCCCCACCTCTGATTTATCGTCTTGCTGTTTGGATTTCTTTGCCATTGTCTTCCCACTCACAGATTTATGCAGGGATGTCTCATTCTCTCCCTCCTGTGCTGTTAGCAATGGCATCTGTCTTTCAAAATGCAATTTTTCTTGAGTTTTTCAGTTGTTGAGAAGCCATTCTTACTGTGTATAGCAGAGCTGTCCCTGCCTTCCTGACACACACACACACACACCTGTGCAACATTTATTTTAATCAGAGAGCTACAGGAAGCATCCCTTGGAAGCCTTCTCATAGCTGATTTTTATTTTTTGAATTAGGGAGCTGGGAGTACCCACCCTGGGGCTGGCAGGCAGCCTGGCAGGAAGCTGGACAGACTGGCCTGCCAGCCAATCTTGTTGCCTTTTATAGAGCTTCTTGGTGAAATCAGCACATCTCCATGCAATTGGTGCTTTGCACTGCAAGATTGTTGTGTTAGGGAGGTTTTTGGATGGCTCTGGTTTTAGTCTGCGGCTTGTGACTTTAGGAAATGGTTGACTAATTTTAATAATGACTAGATATGATTTTGGGGAGATGAGGTGTTTCTGTGGAAGAAAATCCTCTGAAGTAATGTTCCTCAGCTGGTGTGAGGGACTGCCTGGTGCATGGAACTGCTGGGGTAGGTGAGCTGGCTGGCAGTGACAGTGACCTCACCATCCCCATCCACAACCCTTGCATGAGTACTCTTTCTGATCAAATTGTGCACAATGTTTTTCCTTCAAATGGCTTGCCTGGGGGAAATCCACACCACGAGGATCTGGATCTCCCTCCCACCTCTTTTGGTAGGGCAGAGTCAGAGCAGTCAGTGGGGAAATGCTGCCTGGAGGAGCAGCAGAAGCCTTTGGGTGTGGAGGGCAGTGTGTAGCTGCACTCCATCAGCACAGCTGTGCCTGGTGCTCCATCAGGAGTTGTGGCACTTTGGCCTTCAGGTCATGGAATTGCTGGGAGGAAGCCAACTGGTGTTGCAAGGTTGAAGGTTGAATGATGCTGGCATTTCCTGGACTTCCTCAGCATCTGATGTAAAACTCCTCAAACCCACTGGCAGAGCAGAGCCATCTGTCCAGCACTTGAGACAGATCAGGATGGTTTTGAGTGTATTTTCCCTCTTAGTTCTCTTCAGTAAATGAATCTGCCTCCTTGGAAGGTTCTTGAGATAAGGAAGCATTTTGAGGCTCTTAGTTTAAAATTAATCAAAATTTAGCAGTTTCTTAAAAATAACGTCAAGATTGGTCTTTGCTTAAATTGTTGCTGCTTTCAGAGTAAACATGAGTATGACCTGGATTCTCAGAAGCAGCTCATGTGGTCGTGGCCTTTGAGTATCCCTTAGAATGGATCTGATGTTTACACAGACATAAATAATCATCTGGATAATTTTGCTGAGCCGCCCTTCAATGGAGTGCCATCCACCAGGGAGGGATATATTTGAAAGTACAAAAGACTTTATATGTTTGGGTTTTGTTCTTGTCTGTTGGAGCTCCAATATTTGCACAGTCGTTTAGAAATCTGAGTTTGTAAATCCCATTGGAGGAGAAATCAAATGATAACCGAGAGCACCAGTGAAAAAATAAATAGGAAAACTCTCCTGTTAGTTTGGATAAGTTTAGTGGTTCCTGTGTGCAGGGAGTGTAACTTCACAGGATTCCATCCAGGTACACAACAGATAAGTAGTTCCTCAGAAGTCAGAGAAGGTTTAATCTTAGAAAACTTTCATAATAGAAAGTGTGGCCTTTGCATCCAGAGGCTAAGCTGGTTAAGCAAACATCTAATATTGACTTCTTAGTCTGGCTTTGGGTGTGCAAAGTATCTCTACCAAAATGCAACATGCTTCTTTCTTAAGAAAATGTATTTATCTTCTTCCCCAACAAAATGTGTGTGCCACTAGCTCCTGCCTTGGCAAAAGGTGACTCTTTTAACTCCCTTTGTGCTTTCTGTTTGCTGCCTGTGCTCTGCTCCAGTGCTCAAGGTGCACAGGGGAACTGAGGTCTCCTAACATGGCTGTTGTTAAATAAAACTACACTGAGATTCAGGCATTCAGAGCCTGCAGGAGTCAAGTCTGCAAAATGTTTTTTCCATACCCAAGAAGCATGAGTCAGATTTTTCTAAATGAGTCAAACCTGTCCTCAGATTCGTTTAAGGCACTCTAATGGATGTATAAATTAGACCAGTGTTATTACTGTGCACAGAAATGGCTTCTGAAGCTGATTTGGTTTGTGGTGTCCCTGTGAGTGCTGGGGGCTCAGGGTGATGAGGTGATGGGGGAGTGCAGCAATCCAGGTTTGCCTGGGAGCCCAGGAAGGGCCAGGAATGCTCCTGCAGCACGGAGGGTGGACACAGGTTCCCTTCAGTTCATTGCTCCCCTGGGAGCCATCCAGGCCCTGAGAGGTGGTTAATGTGAGTGTGCTCATCCTGGGTGATGCTGCTCAGTTGTGCCTCCCCCCTGGCAGCCCCACAGACATGAGGGTGGAAATTGTCCCTGGGATTGAAAAGAGCTGTGGCAAAGCCCTGCTCAGCTCATCCTTCGGGAGACGTGTTGGGCTTCCAGACACCACTCCAACAACAGGAGCAATATTCCCTTTATGCCTTCCTGGAAATAAAGGCCTTTCCCCATGCTTTCCATTCCTTATGCCAACATTCCTGTGCATAAAGCGGTCCTCCCAGGTCAAGTGTCTGGAGCTGCCACCCTTCACCAGGATGTGACTCCCGCATGGTTTGCTGGCTGTGTCATGCAGGAACACTCCCTTTCCTCAGAAGGAACTACATGACCACTAAAACTCAAGCCATAGGCACTTTCCAAGTCTCAGTTTCTTCTCCTCTGTTCCTGTGTTTAACCCTCCCTCTGAGAAATCTCTCTTTGGATTGTGACTTTTTGACCGGGAAGTGAATTTGATGGCTCCATTCTCAAGCGTCGCTCTTTGATGGGCTGCAGTCAACAAACATCCTAATATTGTGCTCAGAAAAGTGACTAATCCCTCCTGTGTTGAATGAACTTGTAGACAGGCATGCATTTATTTTTCCTGTTCCTGTGTGTAATCAACTTAGAAGGAATTTCTGAAATTTGCTTTTTTTCCGCTGTTTTTTTTGGTGGGGACCCAGAGGAAGTGACTGATGGAATTCAAATGTAGCAGCTGAAAGATTTCTGCCATTGCTGTGGTACAAAGATGGGTTGGCAGCATCAGATACGTGATATGCACAATCCCTTGTAGGCCCCTGGATGGATTTCATTCTTCTGTAACTCAAACCAGCACTGAGTTGTATTCATTCTCAATGAAGAAGGTCATGTTTTTGAAATTTATTTGGTTTAGATCATTCAGATCTTCGTTATCTTTTCTAAAAGGTTTTGATTTATAAGATGATGATTGTAGAAGAGTGGAATTCAGGATTCCAGCAGCAATCCTGTCACTTTTTTCTTTTTCCTCTAGTTTAATTCTGGCAAAGTTTTGTGAAACACACAGTGCTTAAAAGGTGTTCTGTTCCTTTTTTGTTCCTTTTTTCTGTCTCATTCCTGACTTGTTCCATCTATATGAGTTTGTGACTCCATTACCTTCCTTCATCTCCAGTCTGCCAGTAATTTCCGAGTTAATTAGCAAGAAGCTGACAGCAACAGGTTTGAGATTTTTTCGTGCTAAAATTCCATTTTGGGCAACTCTGTGTTCCAATTGGAGAAAGTATTTTTGCCTGAGGGAATTCAGAAGTCTGCATCCCTGTCATGCTGACCTGCAAAGCTGTTTCTCTCTCTGATGTTCATGGAAGTTTTTATTTCTAAGGAATTTAACAAGATTCACCATTGTCAGCTGCCTCTCTCTGACAGCTGCTCGAGGATGTAGTTTAAAGTAAGCCTGTAATTTTTTGGCACCTGTAGCTGAGTAAGATAAACCCAGTCCTGATCCATACCAATAAACTAGTCACTGTTGTATGGGTACAGAGTCTCCCAGAAGGTGTTTTGTGTACATGAGTGCTGTATCCTATTCCCTAGAGATGGTTAGAAGTGCTGGAGTAATTCCAGAAAAGACATGTTTATAATCAGCACTCACTTCTATTCAGGATTTTACACCACTTTCTGAACAGTACGATAAACAGTTAGTTGAAAAAAAAAAAAAAAAAAATTATTTTAATCTTGTGTGGAATCTTTCTTGGGGTTGCTGCCCCACATGCTAGAAACAGATCTGGCTGTTCTGATGTACGGGGAAAATGCTAGAGGATCTGATGTTTAACGACTATAAAAAACCACTTCAGGGAGTACCAGTTGTATTTTCAACCACATACATTATTGCTCAGTCCTTTACATGAGGCATGTGCCATGTCTCCTCAGACAGTACAGAGAAATCTGTCTTCATTGAATCTGTGTGTCATTTTTAAACACAGAAGTAAAATCCCACTGTTCTGAAGCACTGGACAGTATCACAAACCCCACATAAAAAAATTCCCCTAGTTGATTGATATTGTGTTGCTACTGCGTGTGAAACAGAATTGAGGTTTCTGACCCCTAAGAAAATGAATTGCTATTATGGTTTTGTTGTCTGCACACATAAAGTCTGCGTTTCACCAAGTGTTTGTCAAAAGGGAGTGGAGTCCTTCAGTATTTAAAAGAGGGAATCACATTAAAACTGAGCTCGTACCACAGTGCCTTTTTTCTCTCTCTTCTTTTCCATTTTTGGGTCAGATGATTCAGGTTTTCCTCAATGCTTTTAACCTTTTGCCATCTGAGTGAGCTGCTCAGGGGACAGCAGAGCTGTGAGGCCATCACTGAAAAAAATGCCTCTGCTGGGAGATCTCCGTTTCACTGTCTCACAATGTTTGCTTTCAGTTCTTAGCCCTTTGTTACTCTATATTTTTCCTCAGCACTCAAGTGGCATCCTGGTAAACATTCCTCTTATTCTTTTACCTCTGACACTTTCCCCTTCTAGTATAGAAATCCATGTGTGAGTTAGAGGGAAAAAAAGGGTTTGTAGCCTGTATAATTTACCAGTTTTTTATCGAAATGTAGACTTAATTGCTGGCAACAGAGCAAAAAAAACAGACTATTACTGTTTCTTACTGTAATTGGGACAAAAATTTCCATACCTTGCTGAATGGTACACCATAAAATAAATCATCCTCATATTTTGTTCCCCAAAAGTAAACTGAGTGAATGTTTAATTTTCTTTGTGAAATGCAGGAGAGAATATCCAGTGCACTTGTGGACTGGCCTGTCTTTTAATATTTTGAAATAGCATTTTGAAACATTCATAGGGGTGTACAAGTGTACAAGAGTGCATAGCACAGCAGTGAGTAGCTGGATTATACGGAGACAAACTGGTAGAGATGGCAGAAATATATTTGAAAATACCCTCCAAATAGTTAATGTTGTTCTTGTGCAGTAAAACTCTTCATTGAGCAGACCTGAAACAATAATTGTGTTTGAAAAGCAGAGGCTAAATTCTGATTTTAAAATGGCTTTATGTCCTCACAAAGATCAAGTATTTTGCTTGTTTTGAACATCATAAATCTGCCAAAGGCAACAGAGTTAGAACAGACCCACATTGCTGCAAGAGAAAACTGAATTTGGTCCTTCTTGTTCTGTGCTTTTTAGTCATGTGATAATCTTTCCATAAATCGTGTACTTGAAAGGTTCTCTTACTTCCTGCTTTTACCAATCAGGTCATGTAAAATGCAGATGAGCCCAGCTTTTGGTTTATTAGGCATAAGCAGAGCACCCCCTCTAAATCCCCTTTGGTCACACCAGCCCTGTTTTCCCTTCACTTGAAAAGAAGACAGCAAGAATGACAAGCTTTGACTAATAAAGTGGAGTTTTTTTGTCTCCTCCCTTTCTTATTCTGACCTGTACTTTGCTTTCGTTATAAAGCGAATGTAGAAATGACCCTGTGGGAGTGGTGAAACTGCAGCAGAGAAACAAAAACTATTTGGATTCATCTGAAAGCTGTTCATTTGCTTGCTCCTCTTTTTATTAACGGCTCGAAGTGTGCAGCCTGTCTTGTTCTGACTACGTGTCTGTCAGCAAGAGCAGAGGTAATTCTTCATCTCTCTCTTTCCTTTTAATAGTGCTTTAATTTTGCCAGAAAAGCTATTTATATCTTTATGATTATCTGTTATTTTAACTACTTTAAATGCATGCTTAGAGCTGCCTGATGGGCATGCTCTGTCGACCTGGGCGATCTCCTTTTCCAGCAACTTTTATGGGGTTTTTTGAGTAAAGAAAGGGGGGAATTTAGATTGAGATGTTTTACAGGTGGAAATCCCAGCTCTTTTCACTGAAGGTTGTGAAGCAGCTTCCAGCAGACTGCAGCAGCCAAAATTTAGTCTGTAATGGGTTTTTATTTTAATCATCTACGTCTACCACAATGATCATCTCCGTGCTGTTGATGTTGCCAGCACTTTCTTGTTAGGGAAAGTACATTACTGTAAACTGATGAGCAAGTTCTTGTTGCTGTTTGCTCTGGCGGGGTAGGATATTTTTAGAAAATCGCTTCAGAAGTGTAGAACTTCCTGATACTTTTTTGTTAATTCCCTTCCAACTGAAAACGCGGGACTGGCAGCGCTTAAATTCCGAGAGGATCCAAGGCACGGGAAGTGTTCCTGGTCCCTGGCTGCGAGTGCAGGTTGTTAGAGTTATGAGACCAGAGGTATGTTAACGACCAAAGAAAAGTTTGGTTTGGCTGGTGGCTGAAGCAGCCCTGGCAAAAAAGCCTCTTAAATAGCGCCGGGTAATTTCGTGCTCCTTAACGCCTTTGCGAGGTTTTTGCGTGGGGGAAGGAAGGAAGGACAGACGGAAATCCTTTAGATTTTGGTAACTCTACCTTAGATAGCAACTTCTGGAGCTATTCCAGTAATCTTACTGGGTGTATTTCTGCCTTCTTCACATGAAACATTTCCCAGAGCATTAGTCCTGGAAGGTCTTAGTTCTTGTTCGTGTAGCGCCAGCAAATGTGGTGACTCTGAGAATGTGTGCAAGGGGAAGTGGTGGCTGTATGGGAAATGGCAAGGTGACAAGTTTAAGGATAGAAGGACCCTCTGGTTACGTGCCCTGGTTTTAAAATAATGTTTCCAAGTGCTTAATGATATGTGTAAGTGTGACTTCTGATGTTTGCATTAATTTTCGTGTTTGCAGTATAGGTCAGTTTGTCTCCGAAAATGTAGAATTTCTGAAGTGCTCGGTGAACTCTGTGTTTGTCAGTCCAAGGACTTGGAAGAACAGCAGTCAGCTGTATTGAGCAGGGAAAATGTACATCAGAACCTTTAAGTTAAAGGTTAAAATTAGAGTTCTCTGCCTGTGATCTTGGGCATGTGATTGCCTTCTTCCATGCTGCAGTTTCCTATCTGGAAAATCAGGATGAATAATCACATTTCTTGGTAGATGTGGTGCTTAGGGACATGGTGTAGTGATGGACCTGGCAGTGATGGGTTAATGGTTGACTCAGTGATCTTAGAGGGCTTTTCCAACCTCCATGATTCTGCTTTTATTTCCTTATGTGAAGGAAACGGAATTAATTCATTACTGTTGTTGTCTCAACATAATCTGTAAGAATCAAGAATTGCTACAGTCAGGAATTCTTCCAAGTGACCATAAAGGTTTGACAAACAAGACATGGTAAGTTACAATTAATGGTTAAACTCTATTCCTATAGCAGCTCATGCCAGTACTCTGATTGCTTCTGTTGAGTTGCAAGCTGATTAGAGCCTAAAATTAGGTTTGTTGAAGAGCAAGAAGAGTTTACATGAAGGGTAGTCATTACCATCAGCTAAATAAGATTTTATTTAAATTAAAATTGTGCAGTAATACATCATAGGAGGGGTTGGAACTAGGTGATCTTGTAGTCCCTGCCCAGCCCGACACCTTCAGTCACCAACCCAAGATGACAGAATTATCACAAATAGATTTGCTGGCATGGCAGTTGTCTTCAATGATTAACTGCATGTGGGGGTTTTTTTTAAATTATTTTTAATGTGTATTTCTCCAGACTTAAAAAATAACTCAGCTGTTTGAAATTTGGATTTCAGCCTCTGCTCAAAAGCTGTGAATGTGCTAACATACATTTACAGGGTGTAAGAAGCTGACTAAGTAGAAATGCAGTGTACAGTAGGTAAGCAAGGTGATACTGTCCCTTCTTGCTCTGTTTGAGCTGGGATTTGAAGTGGTAAATCAGTGACTTGTTTTCAAAGTATTTGTATTTAAACAAATTCTTACTTAAAATATTTGTTTTGCCACCCATTTCCAAGTTGTTAAGGGAGGAAAGGTTGTCCTCATTTTTGCTGAAAAATGGACATGAGAGGAGCAGAGTTTCCCACTCCCTGGCTTGCTGGGTCATGCCTGGGATAGACTTGGTGTCCCTGGTGTCAGTAAAATGAGGGTAATACATGGAGTTGTTCACAGGTTCAGAAATTCTTCAGTGATTCTAACCCCCTATGAAAACAAGAGATGCAAACTTCTGTAATAATTATTGCCAGTGTTTTTAACTGGCTTGTAGAACCAGAACTTTGCAATGTGTTTGCACCTACATGACAGCTGAAGAACCTGCCTATTTTTTGTCCTTTGTTTCAACCCTCTGCTTAACCACAGCACACATCAAAGTATTACCAAAAAGCTGAGCATAGGAATTTGAATATTTGAAGAGCGTTATCCATAGATGACTTCATGTTTGTTCCAGTCTTCCTTATTTTGAGGTTCCGAAATGCTGTTGTAACTTTTTCCATTCACATCCTGCCTTGAATTGAAGCCATGTTGAAAATGATTTTGCATTCTCTAACGAAAACTTCCAAAATTTGCGTCCAGCTCCGGCAACACTTAACTGCTATAACCCTTTTCTTCCTAATCTGCAGAAAGGAGCAGATGAAAATAAATAGAAGCTGGCATGTTTCTTCTTGTGCAGTTTTATTGGTGTGCATGTTTGTTCATTTGTCTCTTCGCTTGTAGAATTCCATGATCTTACAAAGTGGTTTGCGGTTTGGTCTGAATTGGTGAGACTTTCCTATTTTTCACATTTCAACCATTTTTGACATTTTCATGCGATAGAAACAATGCAGCAGAGGAGCCACTGTTCTTTTGAAAATAGCCATTAGATACATTGGGGCCATCTCACTGCTTTGAGAAGATTTAAAGAGTATCTTGATGAGTTTTTGAGCATATTTTAATGTAGATTTTTAGAGGCCCATTCATTTGTATTTCCATGCCCTGATGTCCAAAACTTGCTAACAGGGTGACAGACATATCCCAAAACATGGATTTTATGCACAACTCTGATAAGGATGCCTGCAGCTCTTGCTGATTTTTATGTGGAATATCTGGATTGCTGCTTTCAAGGGTGGTATACCCTTACCTGTTACATCACCTATTATGTTGTTTCCATGCTTTGACTTAAAATGGGGGAGAATTTGGCTGTATCCTAAGCATGGGACTGAGCAGCAGCACAGGGGACAGGGTTTGATCAGAACTGTGTGACTGCTGGAATGTGGATTTGAGCATGGTGGCACAGCTGTATTTTCTTTTAAAAGCAGCACTCTGTGCTGTACATGCTGTAACAACAATAATACTCTGAAGCAAGAGGTCGCATTGATCCACACTGGAGTTCACTGGTCCTCAGACTTCAGCTGAGGTCAGTAATGAGCTGAAACAACCTTTCCAGCATTTGCTTTTCCTAGTAATGGTGCCAGTGGAGGAGCTGGGAACGGCCTCCTGGAGTTTTCAGGGAAACTCATTGTTCACATAAACCCTGAGAAGGAATTTCCCTTCCTTCTTGGCCTGCTAGGTATGCAGTGAACCATACAGTTTGCTTTAGCTGCATACCATCTGCATTTTATTTTTGTTTACTGACTTTCCACAGTATCACTGAGTTGTTGTACAGTCCCCCTTTGTCAGCAGCCTGGGATTTGCTGCTGGTGCTACACACGTTGTTGGTCATGGAAAAAATGGAAATAGGTGTAAATTCCACCTGTATTGTGCCTTCAGGGAACAGGCACAAGTGCTTTGGTTGTTCTGGGGCTGCAGTTTGCCTGGGGCACCTGTGCTTACGTATTTTGTCCTGGTGGATCTCTGTGTGCCAGGACCTGCGCTCCAGGGAGGGCATGGCTCTCCTGAGCATGCAAGTGTCTTCCTTGTCTCTCTAGGGAAGATCTACAGCTGGTGCACTGCAGGAACAGCCCCAGGATGCCAGGAGGGCCCTGCTGTCAGAGCTGCAACACCGTGGTGATGTCCTGCTGGTGCCATCCATGGCAGACCTTGGGGTGGTGACACCGTGGAGGCCGAACGCCGGAGCGGCCGTGGTGGCTCTGGTGGTGGAGGCTTTGTGCAAAGGCAGGAACTGCTGTGACCAGGCTCTCAAGGCTCAGGTGCTGCCTTAGAGGAATAGGGCCACATTGCTCTGAGATCCAGGCTGGATCTGTGCCTCTTGGAAATACCATGGCCAAGGCAGTAAAACCACCTGAAAATGCCAGGAGCTGGCTTTGCAAAGAATAGTATTGTTACTGATGGTTTTTCATTAACTAGGCTGCTCCAGCTTCCTGTTATCAGAAATATTTGAGAGTTGACTCTGCTGTATTGTATCAGAGTTCCTTTCTCCTGCTTCATGGTCCAGAAGTTCGGCTTTTGTTTTGAGATAGCATTAAGCTGTTTATTCGATATCCCTTGTGATCCAAACATGGCCACATTGTTTAGAGAACAAATCTTCAGTGTCTCTGCGGTCTCTGTATGAGCTTCTTCAAAGCTGGGTGAGATTAAACAATTGGTTAATTTTCAGTGAGCAAAATTTCCTTTTTCTGTACAGAACTTTCATCCAGCAGCAATGTGATGATAGGGCTGCATGACCACATTTAGTAAAACAGTTTCCTACCAAGAGTTCTTGCTGTTAAATAAATCAAAACATGCTATTTCACTTGGTGACTTATGGAAAATTAGGTTAAAGTTTTATAATTGGAGTCTTTGCAAATGCTAAATAGCACATCACAATAAAATTATTCAAGTTTCCTTACATAAATTGTTTTTATGCTACTAATCCTTTTTTACAATGAAAAGACCATTCAGGGGGCTTTTAGTATGGGAAATTTATATGATCTTGTACTTAAGCATTTGACTTCCATGGTTTGGCTGAGAAGTCTATTGACAGTTTTTCAATCTGAAGCTCCTACCCGAGGCCAGTGGGATGTTTCTTGTGTGGAGTACTTCTCAAATCTCCTGTTAAAGCTGTAGAACAATCTGGATTACATTGACTCTGCAAAGGAAAGAGATTACACAAAATGCATTTTGTTGTCCGTCTTTCCAGAGTGAAATTTCATCTTCTTGCAGTACCTTTGTCCCCAACATTCTGTAGTGATCCTTTCCTTTTCACTTGCACACCAAGTCCTAAATTTTCGTTCTTGAATGCCTACATATTGAAACCTGGGAGAGACCTTCTGTAACCTTAACCTTTACTTGCCATGGAGAGCAGCCAGCACATACCAAAGCACTGGTGGAGAGCTCGGGATGCGATGGCCAACGCGCGCTCGCTGTACTGGGAGTGAAATCCCTGGGCTTGGCTGGAAAAATTTAACCCAGGAGCTCCAGATCTGTGTTGTTCCTTGTGGAGGGAGATTTGAAAGGGGACTGGTTCTCAAAGGATTAAGTTCTCAAGGCTTTAGAAGATATAAAGCAGGTTCCTTCACCTGTGAGGTGCTGTGACCTTTAACACGTTACATGTGTGCGCGTGGGCTGGGAGAGGCTCGAGGAGGGGCTGAGCTGAATGGGGTGAAAACAGAATTAGGGCTGACCTAAAGTCTGCACTGAAACCATGGGAATAGAATGATGTTCTGAGAGCAGCGTGGTTGGGTGAAAGTACATGGTCAAATTTTCCCTCAAATATGGATAGTAAGTTAGAACATTCTGTCTCTTCAGTGACCTTTCTTCAGTCGTACTCGTCTGGTTGCTCCATATCCTTGCTCTTTCCAAAGAGGAGCTCACAGGGAAATAAATAAGGTATCCCTGACTGTGCCAGAATGAATTTGCTTATAGACACGTGAGCATGAATGGTGTTATGAAATGGAGCAAGTCGGGTATAGGGAATTTTCAGATCCCAAGATGAAAATAATTTTGGAGAAGTATAGACAAGTTTGAAGCATTACCAGTAGAAGTGAAAGTTGGTAGGACTTTTTTTTTTTTTTTTTTGCTGCCACCCAGTTCCCTACTTTTGGCAGCAGACAAAGGTTTTGTTTTGTTTTGTTTTTTTCTCCATGAGACTCAAAAAACATGAACAAGCCTGCATAGATTTTTATAACATGATACTCACATCATGGGATCACAGAATAATTTTAAGTTGGAAGGGACTTCATGAGGTCTCCAGTCCAACCTCCTACTCAGAGCAGGATAAGCTTTCTCTGGCATTTACCTGGTAATGTTGCTTCAAATGAAATTTTAGAAGTAGTTGTGATTACTTAGTCATTGTAGTTAAAAAAAACCCTGACAGAATAAAGGCCACCAGTCAAGGCTGTGGAAAGAAAATAATTTCCAAAAAAGCAGGTGTTTTTTGGGAGATGGAGGCAAAGAGGATAAAGGGAAGATCAGACACAGAAATAATGAACTCATTTTAACTGATCATCCCTGTACTGATTTTCATCAATTACCAGAAATGGGTTTAACTAACCTATTGAGTGATGCCAGATTGGGGCCCTTTGCCCCATCTTTATCCTTTATCCAGGCTTGGACTCTGCTCTGGTGCAGGATTTGTGCAGAATTGGGAGAGTGTGAATGGCAGGAGGACATGTGAGTTCCCCTGTTTCAGAAGAGCTGTGTTTCATACTGGACTCAACTGGACTGCACTGGAATTGCTGAAGAATTGGAGATCTCCTGATAGGTCCTTATCTAGCGAAGTGTTTTATGCATGTTAGTAATCCACATGAAATCAGGATCTCGTGCACTGAGACCTTAATTTTTAGTAACAGTTACTTCTGAAATTCCTCTGTGAACTGAAACAACGACAGTAAAATAATCATCAAAATATTACATGTCTTCTGAAAAATGGGATTTCCTGACTTCATCATTGGATGTAGTGGACTGGCTTCAGGACCTCAGTATTCCCAGTGAAGACCGGGGCCCATTATTGCTGAATTTAAATGATACTTGACGTGAAAATAATGTGACACAAATGTTGGCCCTAGAAAGAAGCAGAGGGCTCATTGGTTTTTGTGTGGACTAATGGCTCTAAGGAGAGAGTTAATTCCTGGGTACCAGCTAAGGCCAGTGGAGGGATGTGGGTACATGTACTGAGGGAAAAAAATTATATGACAAATCTTAGAAATATCCAGCCCATTTGGAAGAAGAGGAGTTCAGATAAACCCCTTTGAAAAGCAGGAAGTTGTGCTTGTTAAAATCAGTCCTTGCTGTGAGCTGCAGGTCTCGGCACTGCTTGGCACCGTGGCTCGTCCAAGGAATATCTTGGCACGAGCTGGACTTGACCAGGAAATATTTTTCTGGAGCTTAGTGTGGAGGGGAAACAGCTTCGCTTCTCTTTGAAGGCACGTCTGGGGAAGGTGTATCACAAATGACTCTGCCTGAGCAAGTTGATAAAAGTGTGTCTGGGTGACAATAAATGTTTTCAGCTTTGCCCTAAGCAGCCACTTCCTTTGAAGTTCCTGTAGTTCCATTATATGATGTTTGCAGTGCTGGGAGAAGTAACTCAAACACATTTACAAGGCGATTTCTATGTTACAGAAAACTCCCAGGAGGTGAGAGAGAAATCTTTATATAAAAATGAGGACCCAACTCCCCAAAGTGGATTTACAAGATAAAAATCTAATTTATCCCAATGGGCTTAGTCCATGTATTTCTGTGCAACCTGTCATTTCCCAGTTTTAGTAAAATCTTTGTCCCTCCTAATTCATGCTCAACCTGCAGAGAATTTTACCTCTCTTTCCATCAACTCATGACAGGAGGGGAAAGAAAGAGAATATCAAAAACTGAATTATGACTTAGTTGTCAGGGCAGATAGAGTAAAAGGGAATATCTGAGAGACTGTAAAGTTTTAATCCTAACTAATTGTAGTGGTAGTGAGTAAAAATGGGCTGTGGAGTAAAGGCTTTATTAAGTAATATTTTTAGGTGTTGGTTTAAGTTG
Organism: Sitta carolinensis; assembly: GCA_032173965.1. Taxonomy (NCBI): domain Eukaryota; kingdom Metazoa; phylum Chordata; class Aves; order Passeriformes; family Sittidae; genus Sitta; species Sitta carolinensis. Next base: position 2,386,478 of record JAVUNC010000005.1, read on the forward strand.
GGCCTCTAATGTGCAGGGAAACTGATTGAGGGATGAACAGTGCAGAAAAGACTTTTGGTCTCTGAGTCTTTTGTACCCAGCAGAAATCAACAAGGTTTTAGTAGCAGCTTTTTTCTTTCTTCTTTTCCATTTAGTTGCATCTCTTGTTCTTGGAATATGTGCTGTCATGGAGTTTTATCTGCAGGACAGTGTGCTTTACATCTGCTTAAGGTTCCAGCATGCTGTACTTCAGATCTCCCATGGACAGGAGATTGCAGCAGCTGATATCCCTGTTTCTGGCACACAGACACAGCAGGGATGGGGTGGATAAAGGCAGTGAGGAAGCAGGAACCTGTGTCTAACCCGTAACAGACACAGCCAAAGAAACAGTGATGGGTAAAGCCATGCTGCGTTATTAACAAAGCGTTCTTCAGTTAAAAGGCAAATACCCCTTCAGAGCTGTGCTGCTGCCCTGGGAAAGAGCTGTTGGCACTAACAGAGGGGTGTTGGGGCACAGACAGTTTACAGGAACCTTATGCAACCTCCAAGTAAATGTTCAATCTGGGTGTAGCAGCCCTGACTGGATCAGGTGGGAGGCCAGGGCTCAGGCGATGTGGAGCCTGCATTTATCTTGGAGAGTCATCCTTTTATTTCAGCACACCACTTACTTGCTCTGTGCATTAGCCTCCTGATTTTTGAAAAGTACATCTAAAGGTTTTAGTCTGTCATTTTGAGTGAGGAGAACCATGAGGATGTAGGGATGGGAAAAGTGGGTTTGGCTCACCTGTGTTGTTCATCAGTACAGGGATAGCATGAAGGATCACTCTCAGATACAGGAGGTGTTGAGGAATCCACTGCATCCATGTGGCTTTTTGGGGTGAGGGAAAAAACCTACAATTTCTAATTTTTTTTTTTTTATTTATTTTTTTAATTCTGAAAAGTGAGATTTGCCAGAGAATTCACATAGTTAAGCAAAGGGCTTCCTGTGGAGGGAGATCGGGTACAGCCGTAGCTGTCAGCCATGGGAATGCTAAATGAGAATTGCAGGTAGGTAGGTGGATAAACAGGGACAGGAGCTGTAATTACTGCCTGCTGTTTGGAAAGCACCCTGGTGCTCTCCAGGCCTCCCAGTGCAGCTCTGCAATGCCAACCCACTGCAGAGGAGCCACAGCTGGGTGCCAGCGATTCATATCCATTTTGTGGAGTGGCTTTGAGATCTGCAGATGATAGAGCTGCTAAGTGTTGTTATGAATGATTCAGAGCTTCTGGCTCCTGTTTCCATACATGGATCATCAGGCTGTCTTTCTCTGCCATTTTAAAATAATTGTCTGAATGACCTGAATATCTTCGAAGTAGCTCGAATTTCACGCTCAGGCGCTGCCTTTAGAAGTGAAGTCTTTCATCTGATACACTTAGCATTAATTTTGCTTCTTTAATGGGGTTCTCTTTAACCAAGTTTACATGATTCAGCTTGCAGTTTGTTGGAGGTGATGCTCTCTCCCAGTGATAAATTTGCCCGAGCATCTCCCAGTATGTGTTGGGAGACACGTAGGTAGCTGTGTGTGTGCCATCCGCTTCCACGGGCACACCAACAATGAGGGGTTTGTTCAGTTGTCACCCCAACAGTACTTGGGAAAAGCTCGTGTCCCGCCTGGCTGTCACTTCTGTTGTTGTACTTTGCTCTTGGTGACATCATTTGGTGGCAGCTGAATGAAGTTTATTAATTGTTGGATGCTCTTTGAACCAAGGATGTTGACTTTCCCTGGCAGCCAGGCAGGTTTTTCAGAAGAAGCTGGTAATCTACTATAATACAGTAATTCAGTTATGAGTGTTGGTGAGAGTGGAGTGGGTCTGTTTTTGGAGATGGGAGATAAATAAAAAGAGAACTGAAAAGCTGGACAGGGACTGTTGACAAGGGCATGTATTGAAAGGGGGCATGGCTTTAAACTGACAGAGGGCAGGGTTAGATTAGCTGTTACCAAGAAATTCTTTACTGTGACGCTGGTGAGGCACAGAAGAAGCTGTGCCTGCCCCATCCCTGGAAATGTTCCAAGTGAGGTTGGACAGGGCTTGGAGCAACCTGGAATAGTGGAAGGTGCCCCTGCCCATGGCAGGGAGTTGGAACGAGGTGATTTTAAGGTCCCTTCCGACCCAAACCATTCTGTAATTGTCTGAGTTACTTTTGCATTCCTGATTCTGCACCAGCAGGAGAGAGCTCAGAAATGACAAAGCTGCCTGCAGAGTTCCCAGGGAGTGTGGTGCTTCAGAGGCCAGTGCTGGCGTGGGGAGCTGGGATGGGCTGCAGAGGGCATGGCCAGGAGGGCGATTGAGGGGCTGCACCACTTCCCCAGAAGGTGAACCCTGTGCTCTCTCCAGCTTCTTCAGAAAGCTGTTTATATACTTGTGGTTGTCTGCTGAGGAGGAGAGCAGCAAGGGCAGCGAGGTTAAGGAAATGCTGGTGCTCGTTCTCCTCGTGCTGAGAACAAGGCTGAGTGGCCGGGGGAGTTTCCAGATGAAGCACATCAAATGTGGCCGTGCTGCAGAGGCCAGAGCAGTGTCATGAGTTTTGGCTCTGCTCATTAATAGCCACGTCCTTGTGACTGTCCATGAGATCCATCCTCTTCACAGTCAGCTTTTCCATGCATGGGAGGCACAGCTCTTGATGCTGTGTGAAAGAAAAAGCCTCATTTTCCTCCCAGTACTTCCTTCCCTGCCTGTGTCCTCTACAAAAATGTAAATCTGAGTCAATAAATAGACATAATGTGTGTGACATTGAGGTGGAGGCTTAGTCGTGAAAAACACAGTCCAGAGCTAGCTGTGCACTTTGAACATCTTGCCCTTAACCACAAGATTATTCCTCCTTCCTCATAAAAATCCTTTTATTAACGTAAAAGGGTATTGCGTGATGAACTATTGCGTGATGTCTGCTCTTTAGGTTACTGTGTTTGCTTTCAAATTAATTCTTTTAAGAGGGAAATGGATCAGGTACTTTCACATTGCCCAGAGTTCCTTGTCCATCTCTGTGTTCCGGGCCAGTAAACTAAACAAAATTCAGTTTGCAAATTAGAAGAGGAAAATTCTTGGAATAAAATCACTAAGGGGCAACATTCTTACCTACAGTTTTCCACTTAAATTAGTATATAAAAGTTCATGCCACAAATCATTATCTGAAAGTTCCTTTTTTTTTTTTGTACAGTAGCTTAAAGCAGCATTTGAGAATTTTGTATCACTGTAACTCATCTGACAGGGCTGTGACGTTCCTGGCTTCCCTTCTGAGAGGGAAAACATCCCAAATAACTGCCTGGAATAAGTCAGATGAATCATGTCAGGCAAGTGACAGTTTCTTTGCACTGACTTTAAAGGAGTTCCCTGTGACTAACCCAGATACCAACATCTGTGCTGCAGGTACTTAAATAGAAGTGAGAATAATCCCACTCATGAAGTATTTTCCTTGCTTTCAGTTGGGATGCAGTGTATTGAGTGGCTCATTAGGAGGAAAACATGAATTCCAAGGATTTTCATTTATAGATGATCCACTATTTTCCCCCACACACACAAAAAATTTTGCAGTGGGGTTTGTAGTTACACTGAGGAATTTGCCTCTGTTGGAGTACTTGTGGTGTTCATTTAAAAGCAGTCAAGACACCATGGTATATTCCTACTTGCAAGAGGTTCAGCATCATCCACCACTAGAGAGAGGGATGATTAGAAGGAAGGAACTGCATCCAAAGGGGACTGGAAAGATTCAGATGAGTTTATTGCATCATTATGTTTGAAATGGAATTCTCTTGAGTTGTTTGTGCATTGAAATTAGAGGCCTTGTTGCAATATTTCAGCAGGATGCTACAGCCACGTGTTGATGTCTGCAGATTTGCTGGCAAGCCTGCAGACATCAACACAGAAAAACACTCCGGCATGTTTTGAGGAGAATTTGCCCAGCAGGTCCATACTGTGTAAGCAGGAGCAGCTAAATACACAAAATATTGCCAAACTGATGGATCAGGGAATTCCCAAAGAGTGTAGGATGAGTGGTGCTATGGTAAAGCTCTCTTGTGTGCCTCAGGAGTGTATTTTGGTCCTTCAGTGAGGGTGGTGATGTTGAGGGCACTTGGGGCACTTCAGCACTAAATAGTTCATAAAAAACCCTTTTTTTTTTCTTTTTCTGCTGCAGTTCTGAGGCTGATCTGTTCTTGTCTGGAAGAAGGAAGATAGTATTATTTCTTCCACCCAGACAAGAAGCACTCCTGCCATAGCCCTTGGGGGGTCTATCAGCAGCATCTCTCTCCTCCAGCTCAGATTGACAGGGCTGTTTTTTTTTTGCCGTTGACACCAGTGCCCATTCCAAGGACTGAGTCAGATGTTGAAGTGCTCATAGTAAATTGTTAATCCCCTTCTATTGAAGTTGCCCACGGAGGGAATGTGGGGTGCAATGCCATGACAAGTACCAGCTCCGAGCGCCCGCGATCGTTACGCCGGTGCTGAACCGACTTGTTCTTCTTGGAGGGAATGTTACTTGCTTGGTTGGAATGTTGGTACATGCTTGTGCTAATGCACTGTCTAAGTGGGTTGAGTTAAATTAAGGAACTGGCAGCAAGAGCAAGCCAGAAGCCTTAAGGAAGTGGTTCTGCCAGGCTCTGGCATCCCTGCCAAGGCCAGTACACTGGGGCACATCTAGGTACACTCCAAAACGTGTCCTGCACAAGAGGGGACTTGCTCATGAGGCTGTGACTCAGTGTCACGGGCTGCTGTGTGTTTGCTTATCCGTGGAGGTCTGTGGGGTGGGGAGAGCTCAACGCTTTTGTAGAAGTCACATCTTGCATGGGATGCTGTGGGTTGGCTACATTTTCCCTGTTGTTTGGTGGTGCCCCGAATGTCTCCCTCCCATCAGTTCCTGCCAGTGATGTGCTGCCGAGGCTGTGGATGGTTTTTGGTCAGTTGAGCTCTCAGGGATGTGCAGAGAGCAGAGCATTGCTCAGCTCACGGGGGATGTGGTGTTGTGCATCCAAAGGTTCAACTCTCGCCCTCCTTTGCCGTTTCCCTCTTGTCTCAGTTCCCTCTGGCATTTGGATACTCTCCCAAAACATGAAGAGATTTACCAAGGCCACACCAAGATGAGAGCTGGAAGTGCTGGAGCTCAGCTCTCCACACCAGTCCCTCCCTCAGCTGGCTGGCAAAGGCTGCCTTCCCATGCAGTCACATTTTTCCATGCCATTGTCTGCCTGTCCAGGTTCTTTGGCTCCTGAGATATCATTTTACCTGTACTTTTCCATCCCAGGACAGAGTAAGCGTGGTGTGATGCTGAGCAAAGACTTGTGATTTCACTTGAGATGCCAAGAGTTTCAAACGTGCCATCTAGTGGTATGAGCTTGGAGCACTCAAAATAAAGGAAATCCCCCCAAAAATCCACCCTCCTCCAAATGCTCATTATTTCTGAAGTGTTCCCATGTTTGGGGCAGAAAATGAGTGTTTATGGCCCCTGCTACCCTCTTGGGGTTTCTGAGTGTTGGGAAACTGAGCTATTCAAGGATTTCTTAATCAGAAGAAGGAAAAGGGAGTTTTTTAGTCTGTTATTTAAAGCCTATGCTAAGAGATCTGTACCTTCATACCAAGAAAACACAGTTTGTGCTGCTGTTGCTTCCCACTGGAGGAGCTGAATCAATTTTGTAAACAAAGTAAATCTTAACTTAAAATAACCCTTTATTGGGGAGGAGGAGGGAGGGAGGTAACAGTAATGTGCTTGTCTGTATCCACGCAACAATTCATTATCAGTGCTCTGTCATGAGATGCCCTGTGTTTGTGGATCAGTGCTAGGACATATTCCACCCCAGCCCATAACCTGCAATACTTCCAGTTTCCTCCCTGCTAAAGAGAGCACCGAAATTGCAAGAGGCTTGAAAAAAAAAACCAAACAAAAAACTTTCTAAAATCCTGCATTCATCACCAAGATAAGAATTGGCTTACAATGAAGAGTGTTAAAAGGCATGAGGTTTGTACCACAATTTTGGCATGTTCATGCAGTGAATTACAGCCTGAATTAAATCTGTCTTGGGTGTTTGTCTTTGCTGTTATCTTCAGTTCAGGCTCTGGCACAGAATTAAAAGTTGCTCAGGTTGATGTTTATATGTGCTTGCTGTTCCCAGGATTTTTACCTAGAGGTCATCGTGTCCTTTTCTCTCATTACCAAGAAACTTGCTCGCTGTTTGCATTGGATTATATGATCCATCTGCTGTAGCTACCAGAGTAAGTCAGGAGAGCAATTCCGTCCTGCCTCGCCCGCCCCTCACGTCATCCTTTCCATGCCAGGGTCAGAATTCAGCCATTCCTGTCAGCTTCTACAGCTCCAGAATGTATTTGTGAACATGGCTTGCGTGCAGGCCCATGAAATGAAATCTAAAAAAACTGACAACCCTGGAACTGCAGACGTAAAATAATACAGCAGACACCTGTAGAATGAATAAGAAGAGTTAAGCATCTCTGACTTGCTAGCAAGTGAAGCGGGAGGAAAAAGGTATGGCAATATTAAATGGTGTCCTGACTTGGGATCTGCTTAAACAGCTTGGGTAAAACACAGGAAGAGAATTAAGAAAAGAAATTAAAACCCAGACTTCCAAATGCCCTGAGAAGTCCTTTTCTCTGTAGGGCAAGGGGTCAAGCTGTGCTTCTAGTCATCCCATTTTAAATCTTTTACATGATTTGGGAGCAGTGGCATGTTTCAGAAGGAGGGGTGGGAGGTGAGAGGTCACTACTCTGCTCATAAATGTGTAGTATCAAAACTACAGCACAGTGCCAGGCTGTGGGCATAGGAGAAGAAAACAGAATACAAGTCTCCTCCTTCTCAAGGAAGAGACTTTGCAATGGGAGGGTGCAGAAGGGTGAGTAGCATCTCTTTCCCAAAGAAAGCATTAGTGCGGTGCTTTGTGCTGAACCTCAGTGCTGGGTTGTGAACCCCTCTGAAAAGTTTGGGCCAAGGTATCTGCAAGGTCAGTCGTGTAATAATTTAATCTTAAGCAAGAGGAGGTTTAGTTTTGCTCTTGTTTAGTCCTTGAGCTGCCTCTGTGTGGTAACACAAAATGGGACGTGGCCGCAGGGAAAAGCCTTGGTGCAATCAGTGAAGTGCTGTGCAAAGTGTGTGTGCTAATCCAGTGCAGACTGATTGATTGACTGATTTATTGATTGATCTGGATGTAGACACCTAAATGGCCCCAGAGTGGGTGTTTCTGTCTCCCTGGCTGTGTGTCTGTGCTGCCTGTACCACTCGGGGAGCTGTGCTGTCCTCCCAGCCCACATCAGGCATAGACGTGGTCTGCCCAAGCAGATTCTCTGCAGCAGCACAGTGGAGACCACCATAAGATGTTAATCACAGCCTGTCATTTCTGTCAAGTGGGGGTTTTTTGTTGGTTTGTTGGGTTTTGGCGGTATCTTTCATTTTAACGCTTCTGATGCTTGCTACCAATTTAGTGGTTTTATTATGAGTACAAGAGCTGGAGTTTTAAGGCCTAGTCACAGCCCCAGTTTTTTGGTCCTGATGACAAGTTGAATTTGGAGTGATTTGACTCCCCTGGTGGTCCTGGGAAGTGCAGATTCTGCTGGAGCAGTGCCAGAAGCCTGCATGGGGATGTGGGAACCAAACCGGAGATGGCCTGACCTGTTCTGCATCCTCGGGGGTTTTTGGAGTGAGCCATCCCTGCGAGCAGGCTGGGCTGTGCTCCCTCCTAAGATCCACAGGGGTAATCTCACACATTTGTGCTGCAGCCCACAGTTCAGAAAACTGTGTTATTTATTACTCAGAGTGGACGTACCTGGCAGGAAATATTTGTTTGTACTAGTGGTGGGAAGCAGCATTTGACTTTATGACGGCAGTGCAGGTCTTTTATTAGTAAAACTTAATGTGTAACAGAATAATTCCGTTGCACCTACTACTATACTGGCATGATTTTGTACAAAATAAGTTTCTGTTTCCTTGAAGGCCTTACATAAGGCTTAAAACTGGGAATGAATCCAGGTGTTCGATCACAATAAAGGAGCTGCTTCAGAGCAGGCTCTTCTTTGGGAATAGCCGTAAACACGTTTATATATAGGCACTGCTGTTATACACAAAACTTGCTGAAGAAACGTTTCCTGAGATCCCGTGGTTTTACTGTGTGCCATGGGGACTCTGCTCAGGCTAAACCTGTTGTAGGAATTTGGGGGAAGGTTTAAAACACAAGATCACCTCTCAGTCCGTGTCTGCTGGCAGGGCTGGGTGTTGAATGGCTCTTTGATGAATGGCTCTTTGCTCTAAAAAAAGGCATTTGATGAAAAGGCTCGGAAACTTCGGCTGACATCCTACATATGCAAATGCAGTTGCTGTCCATGTTATATTTGGATTTCAGGGTTTTTCAGATCCATTTCAAGGCGATGGGTAGCAGCCTTATGTGGTTTGATGGCTTGCTTTCATCACCCATGCTCAATTATTATACATGAGATCCACCAGCCCCCTCGAAGCCACAGTGCCTGCAGCTGAGCATCAGCACTGTTGGGAACAATAAGGGGCTGGCATTTGGGAGTTTCTTTCCCTTCTAATTGGGCAGGACCCAAAATTACTCCCTTGCACAGCTCACCCATCAGGCTCCTGTCTTCAACAGGTACACTTGCATCTGAGCAGCGTGAGGATGTGAGATTTGGGGAGGTTTGTGACCTGCTTGCATTCAGCATCGTTGGTTGTGTGCTCCGTTAGAGTTTGGGAGAGGTACAGGACAAAACATGGGAAGACTTCTGCCTTTGTGAATGATTTTTAAGGATAATTTGCCATTTTGTTCCTCGCCTCCTTCCTAATGAGCTGAATTGTTAAAATATGTTAATGTAAGGAGACCCACGAGGAAGGGTGAAGCAATATACTGACACGTTGGATAATTAGATCATCTCCTGCGCAGGAAAAAAGTCAAGTACGAAACAGGAACAAGAAATGCTTCCCTCCCCCCGTAGAGGCACCAGGTCTGGCTCTTTCTGCATGCAGAAGCAGGTTAGACAATTAGATCTTTAGTATTAATTAATTTTTGTGAAATTCCTGAAGATTCAAAGCGGCTTTTGTAGTAACTGTCTCGTATTTGTCGGTTGCTTTTTTGGGGAGAAGTTGGGAGCCTTGTTTCAGAGGGATGAATTTGTGTGCTGCGTAATGTGTGATGAAACAAAAACATGTCTGTTGCTGGGAATGAATTTGTGAGTGTTGTAAGTGGTTAATCAGGTCTTCTCACGGAAATACTTGTGAATTTTGTCCTCAATGGGCTTTGGATCAAGGGGGTTTTGTAAAGAGGCATGGGACATTGTGGCTGCCTTTCTGCTAGTATGTGGTGTTTTGACAAAGCTGTGCTTCGTATTTCTAATATCTGAAATACTAAATAATAGTTTTTGTGAAGTAATAATTTATTAATAGTCACTAAGATCCCAGCCCAGTGTGAACTGATGCCTGCAGGCAGGGTTGTGACTTTACTCCACCTTTACTCACAGGAGTAAGCCCTCTCCATGGGTTAAGTTCACTTGTTTGATAAACATAACACTTTGCTTTTGTTCTCTTAATCACTTCCTTCGAAGAGTTAACTTCCTAAGCAGCCACAGATTAGTTCTCTCAGTTGTTTTAATTATTTTTCTTGTCACGCACAGTGAAGGTCTCGTGTTTGTGAAATGTCTTCTTTTATTTTTGTCCCCCCTTCCATGGCAGCCTCAGTGATGCTGGCACTGAGAACCCAGCTGAAAAGAGCTCTCCCTGCACTCCTGGCATTCATTTTTATCTTTTATTTTAAACCAAATTTCACTTTTTTGGAATGGGAGTGCTACAGGATGTAACACTTTCCTTTCAGGGTGATCCCAGTGCTCCAGAATGTTGCGTTCCCGTAAGGGGCACGCAGGAGGCTGTAGCAGAGGCTTCCACGTGCTCGCTGCTGAGTAATTTCCTTTTGTATTGCTGACAGGTGACTCAAAGCAGGAGGGAGCAGATGGCCACGTCGTTAGCTGGTGGCCACAGCCTTCCCAGATGAGTTTTGGAATTTCCATCAAAGTCGGGATTAGGCTCGGGATATGCCGGTGGCACAGAGCACCCCAGGGGAGCGTGGAAGAAGAGGAAACCATTCATAGCGACTCATCTCGTGGTTGGGTGAGTCAGGGGTCTGCTCTTGGTGGTCACAAAGGCACGTGGCTGATGACACCGCCTTTGTGTGCTCTGCAGGATGCAGACTGTCTCCAAAAATTAATTCTCCACGCTTGACTTGTCCAGTGAGTTATTTCCAGAAAGGAGTTACTGTATTTTCTGGAATGACTATTGTGAAATTCTTTCTCTCTCTCTCTTTTTTTTTTTTTTTTTTTTCAAATACAGTGGGCAAGTTTTCAGCTGGTGATTTATCAACAAAGTATTTTACAGGATCCTAGTTAAAGGCTCATCTTTAAAAAAAATTACACCCAGTGCAATAGGGAAAGTAAAAGCATCTCGGTTTCCAAGTGATGAAGGAATAACTGAAAGAGCTGGTTCTTGGAATAGTAGCTCCATTGGCACTCGTTGGTGATTTCCTGTGCATTTGCTGCAAGAATCGCTCTGTGATGTGAGTAGGTGGTACTAAAGGGTTATTACGAAACCAATTTTCAACCAGACGTTTTTGAGTCATGGATGGGAAGAGGGATAGCAGCTCCGGAGCTCTCTCTTTGTTCAGGCACTGCTCCTGCAATGCACACCCGGGCTATTCTGTGCCTGCACGGAGCGAGGCACGCCAGGGGACAGGTGTGGGTCACATGAAGGGCTCTCCTTTGTGCCCCCCCATCCCAGGCATGGGAGATGGGAGCGTGGGCTGCGAGCCGGCACAGCCTGTGCAAGGTGCGCGCCGAGCAGTTTTCCCGGCTGCCTGTTCAATTGTAAGTATTTTCTCATGGCTTTTCCCAGACGTGGGAGACAAAATGGAGTTGCGTCAGGACGGGTGCCTGTGCCAGCACGAGGTGGTGGTTTGGAGTGGTTTGGTTCTGTTCTGGAAGCAGATGGGCTGCCACTGGCAGGAGACAGTTGGCTTCTCCATCAGAAAAAAAAAACTAGAGAAAAGAAGGGGTGTTTAAGGGAATTGGTCTGGCTCCTAAACCGAAGGAATTGTTGACCCACTGACTCAGTTCTGAAGCATTAGGGAAGCAGTCTTCCTGTGGTTTCTTTTGTTGGTGGCAGATTCTGAGCCCGGCTGTGAGCGTTCGGGTGTGAGCAGCAGAGGAGAGGCAGTTCTGGTACCTGCTGCTCTGGGATTTCCTTGGTGCCAGGGAGGAGCTGAGGTGCTGACAGCTGGGTTACACCTGAACTTTATTTCTCATGCTTCTCCCGATAGTGCATTGGTAAGTTTATGTGCTTATTCTCGGTGCTGAGATGATATCTTGCTGAATGTGATTGAGAGAGAGCCCTTCAGCAGCTCTTTGAAGAGGCACTTTCATTTTCTTTTCCATTGGAGCTTTTGCAGAAAGCACTGTCTGCCCTGCCACAGGTTAGGAGTCTGTGAAGGAGGAGGAAACTTTCTTGATCAGGGTGTCAGAAACAGTTTGAAACTGCTTTTCCTTCCCACCTTTCACCTACGAACCTCTGCTGACATTGGTACTGAGCAAAGGGGATGGGCCAGAGCTCCAGCTATGGGATCACATCATCCCAGAGTCATGGCTAAGCTGTAATTTCCCTGTTAACACTGAATGAGCAAAGCTCTGGTCTTCTAGAATTTCACATGAAAATCAGATGTTCCTCCCTGGAATTAAATCTAATGATACTTTGCCTAAAATATGCCTAGAATAGAAACAATGTTATTTTTAAGTGGTTCTGTAAAATGCCAAGAAAAAAGATATCAATTAGTGGTCTCTCAAAAAAACCCCAAATCATTACCATACTACTGGCTGGAAAGAATCACGTTGGCTGGCAGAGCTGGGTCTGGAAGTTGTGCTCCCTGAATCTGCTGTCGACTCTGTCACTGTTTTTGGGAGGAATTCTTGGGAGGGGGGAGTTTCTTGGGCAAGGAGTTTATTTTTAGTTGTCGGTGAAATGAGGGCAGTGATATTTAACTTTCTTTTGGTGCTTTTCCAGCATTAAGACTGTGATTTCCATTTAGAGAGGATGCTGATACGGGATACTGTAGCTCTTGGGTTTCCAGAGCATCGTTTGGAATGCTGAGATTATTAGAAAATGGGAAAAGCAGAATAGTGATTATTGAATTCGTCTTGCCCTGTGACCTGTCTTCTCCACACAACAGCTGTGGGAGTTGCAGGTTCTCCACGAAGGGAGGGATCCACTGGATGGTGACACTTTGCCTTCCCAAACCCACGTGTGTTGACACTTAAAGAGAGCACTCAGGGCTATTTTTTCCCTTTTTTCCAAAACAGCCATGGGGGAGGCTCTCCATGTACCACACATCCCTGTGGAACAGCAAATGAACCCAGTGGTTTAATGAAAAAAAAAAAAGAAAAAGGAAGGTTCAGCATTGTACTGGGTTTCCTTTCCCTTCCTTTAAGTGCTTCCTTTGGATCTTGGGAGAAGAGCTCAAGAGCGGGGAGCAGTTGTACCAAAAGGCGTGGGAGGCCAGGTCAGGGAAGAGTCACTTGGTTGTTATGTGGGTGTGAAAAGCCTATGAAAAGGAAAGGGTGGAGGAAAATATTTTACTTGAATTAAACAAATAAAGGAGAATGTTATATGAATTAGATATTCAAAGATAGATTTTTTGCCAAGTATTTTTGTGAATTAACTGCGTATCTCCTCAAAATCATTTATTTAACCGTAACCTTATCAGAATGTTCTCAGGGGGGATTTTTTTTTTTTTTTCAAAAGAAAAAAAAAATCATTGTTTTCTTATCACTTCAGATGAAAAGAAAGGAAGTTGCAGATTTTTATTGCTGCTAAATTGTTAACTGTTAAACCTGTGTTGAAGCAGCAGATCAGATTTCCTCAGGATCACAGTGGAGCAGTTCCATTTACTGAAAAATCCCAAGCAGGCCCTGTTTGAGGAGAAAGAGTCTTAGATACTGAGTTCAGTGCTGGGCATCCACCTGTGGGACAGGGAAAGTGCTGCTCTGAAAATCACCTGATTTGGGGAATGGACTTTTACAATTGATGCAGTGCACAGAGGTGGTTTGCACCCAAGAAATTGAATAAAACATAGTTTGAAACCTGATTATTTTTACATAGAGTTATAGACTCATAGAATATGCTGAGTTGGCCATGCATGCAGTATCTCCTTTTAGTGACAGCTTTGAAAATACCAGGTAATAAAGATTGAAAGAATCTAAATTATATGTTGCAGAGGTGATGTTTTTCCATGACTTCAGTTACTTTGAGCCAAAAAAAAAGGCAGCACATGGAGGCAGGTGGAACAGCACTCTGTCTCTGAAGCAAAGTGTTGTTAATTGCAGTAGTTAATGAAAGTCTGGATTTAAAAAAAAACCAAACAGGCAAACTAACAAGAATTAAGCAAAAAAACTGCCTTTATCATTAATAGTAGCTTTTGAAACACAAGCCATAAATCATATGTAAGGAAAACACTTGACAGTCCAAAACTGGATGCACAGGT